>OY728138.1:819069525-823919525 GCA_963277665.1 Viscum album
ATTAGTTGAGAGGTTTTAGACCCATCCCCACCTTAGCATCTAAATAAATAGTTTTTTATCAATTAGAAACCGAAAATTATTTTATTATAAAATAATATTTCATGCTTTTCATAAAGTGAGCCTCACCACTCTTATAAAAGGGTACTTCACCATATCAAAATTTCACACCTCCATAGGCATTTGCCTCGTCCATCCCCATACCAAATATCCTCCCAACATTAATACTTTAATACTAGAGTGCTTGCTTTGGTTAGAAATCCAACCTATGGATCCCTTTTGATCAATAAAAAAGGTAGAGCCTGAAAAAAAGGTAAATATTTCATCACCAAGTTCAAGTTCTTTCCAACTTCTACTTCCTCATTATTTGTTGTTTATATTATAAAATAATACCTCCAATCTCCTATATATTGTGATGTTATTATAAATATGGTGCAGCCATATTCTTTATTCTATCAATCCTATAAATGACAAAGTCACCACACGTGCATGTGTACGGATTATCGTCTTCAAGTCGTGGTGTAGTTTGTTATTCAGACACTTAATTATTTTGGATGGATATAATAATGAATATAACTGATGTAAATAATAAAAATAAAATTTTAAATATTATTTATATATTATATACCATCCATTTACATATGATTTCACCACCAATATAATGATATTGTCACTCGTGGGTACGTATGGATTACTGTCTCCATTAACGCGATGATATTTACATCCCATCGTAATCATTCAAGAATAATTTTCATTTTACGATTAAATATAATTTTTATAAACATAATATCATTATGTATATTAATCAAATACATCCTATCCATAAAAAACATGGCTTACATAACTAATCATATAAAGAAAAACGAAACAGTTTACACCCGAAACGATGATACTACTAAAATATTGTTGACAAAACTATATTATAACATAATATATGGTATAATATTTATGTATATGATTCTATTATAATTTTATAAATTTTTTTTAACTATAATAAAAAATGATAACATACCATCGTCTCAGGAAAAGAGCTAGTTAAGGGTCAATTTCACAATTTCTTTATTATCCAAAGTTGTTTTTATGTATCTACTGTGACATCTTTATCATCCAAAAATGTGTTTTCTAAAAATATATTTCAATCTTTTTTTACTATTTTCTATACTATAGGATAATTTTATTTATACACTTTTTTGAATATTTATAAATTTTTTATAATTGAATCATTCTGTGGTTTTTTAAACAAGGTCCTTTACGACCTTTTCTACAAAATTAAGGAAAGAATGTTTTTTTAACATATATGGTAGGTGAAACTATTTTCCACCATTATAACACCATAAAATATATTCTTAAAATATTATAAGAATATTTTCAAAAGAACTATTTTCTTTCATAATTACATAACTTCTAAATGATTTTAAAATTTAAAGAGATATTTCTCTCAAAAAGTACTGATTTCATTTATGTCAACATCTTTTTATGGATTATAAACTTGTTTGAAGTTTATTTAATATTTTAAAAATCTTATATATTGTATTGAATGTTTTGCGATATGTTTGAATGTGGATGTGTTATTTTTAAACCATTTATTGTTTATAGATTAAGTATTGACATTTTTCCTGCTAGTTTAAAACAATATATTTTTTATGTTTAAATATTCTCATATGAACAATGCAATGGACATTGTAAGTGATGGGTAGATCACTCTATAACTCCTCGATGCATCAATAGGTCTCATGAGACAATATAGTGTCTAAGCACAAGGCATTGAAAAAATATTTTTGGTAGTCTTGGCATAAGGCCATGACTATGTGGTTATGATATCTAGGATTATGCATTTTTTTATTATGAAAGTGGCTATGGATATTAGATGTGATTTTTCAAATTGTTGAATATCCATGTGAATAAGTAAATGGAATTATTTGATTTTATATTTTCTGTATTATCCTGATGTTTATGTTAAAAAGACTTTTGTTTTAGTCTTATACATTGTCTTAAATGTTTATTCTTATTTATGAATGATTGCTCTATATTTTTATCCTTACTAAGCATCAGAGCTCACCCCTTTCAATGTTTTATTTTTTCCAATATGTGAATAAGTATTTAATGGTTGACTTATTGGGATAGGATAAGGTTATAATTGTGTTCAAAAGGGGAAAAAATATTGATGATGATTTTCTTTCATGATGTAATGTAATACATATGAACATATCTAGTACTTCCAAGGCTACCTAACTGGTCTGTCTTTCGGGACACGATTCCTTGTATCATGCCAATGTTATGTAATAATGCACAGAATCTAGGTTACTAGGGTTAGGGTATAACATTAATATTGGTTATATAGAAAATATAATATTAAATTAAAATGTGAAAGAATATATAAAATATAGTTATATTATAAATAAAAATTTGATATAATTTTATCATATAATATGTAAATACATGTTTTAAAGATGATAAATTATACTTTGTATTTTTTTAGTAAATAATTGTTTATATAAATTTTATCATTAATATATTCATTTAAAAGGGGACTTGTTTTCGTTTAATATATTCAAGAATTAATATTCTTTGTTATTTTGATTATAAGATAATTTTATGAGATATTAAATAATTTTTTAATATCTCGTAAAATCAGATATAATTATAAAATTAGTTTTTTTGAATATATATTGATTTAAATTAAAAATTAAATTTTTAAAATTATTTTCAAAAAAATTGATTAATATTTTCAATTATACACATAAAAAAATGTTTTTGGTCAGTTGTTCTTACTTTCTAAAATAGTTGAATTTTCTGTTAATTGTCAAATTAGATAAATTTCAGTATATTTAATTTATAAGTTAAATGAATTATTCCTTGAGTCCTGGATGATATAAGAAAAACAATCCAAAACTATCATTTTATGTATACTATATTTAGTAATTGGAGTGAAAATTATTTATAGTCTTGAGTAAAAATAACAAACTATTTAATAAAATAAAGAGAAAAACACCCCTCTCCTCAAATATAAATACCACCCTCACTACCTCTTCACCTCACACCATCAATGTTTATAATGTTGTTCATAATCATTCAAATACACTTCCCAATCGCATCCCTCACTTCTGTGTTTCTTTATTCCAATCAAAATACCAATCTATTTTCCGTCTCTAGGTTCTCAATGAGAATAAATTCAAGAGGTAAAATCAAATTTCTCTTCCATTTAATTTCATGTAATTTTCATCTCATTTCATATCCTCTTCTCACTTCCAAATATCCCAGTTTTATGATAACTCAAATATATTTTATATATTGGTATTTTATAATGTAATTATGAAATTCATCATCAAATCTCTTCCCTTTTTATTTAATTCTAAAAATAAAAATATCATGTGTTGTGTGTCAACTTCCCACGAAAGTGGATGATTCATTTTAATTATTCACTAATACCTTCAGGACTAGATATAAAACAATTAATATAGTAAATTTATATTTTTTGATATATATTATATCTTATATAATGTTATCGGTTCTAATATATAAACATGATGTTAAATTAGACAATACAAGATAACAATGGTCTTAAAATCAAACAAATTAAATTAAACCATTTCAATTAATGTTTTATATAATAAAATAACCACATACCATGTATCCAAATTATATATATAACCCATTAAACATATTTATCATTATTATTATTATTTAATATTCATTTCGAAGAATTGTTATTATTTTATATGAACATATATACATGTATTCAAGTAAACTGATCATGGAAACAATGAAAACAAACACTCCTGTATGGTATAATTGAACTCTATTACTCTTCATAACGAATATAATCAAACATAATGAAATTATAATCAATTTTAAAAAATATATAATTTTTTTGATTTAGTAATTAATTAATTTTAATATTATTCTAATGCTATTTAACTAAATAATGGATTCAAACATAAGGTAAGGGGAATCTTCATCCCAAATCCCTATTATCGTGTTATTCCTATGTAGTTGGAAATTTCAGTGTGGATGTTCATTAATATTACTCACATATAATTTTATTATTCATAACTTTTCATTTCTGGGATACACCCATTTCCAATCTTATTTTATGAAAAATGAAAATATTTTTCCAAAAGATCTCTTCTTGGTTAAAAATGAAAACTTTTTCTTATTTAGATATTGTTTCATCCTCAACAATTATTTGGGGTCATTATACTGTGTATTATGTTACCTTTTTTATTTTTGTAACTCTAATGATTGTTCATGAGTGTATTCAATATGAAATTTTAATGAAACACTTTTCCATTATATACATTATTTATTATTTATGATTGATATATGATCTATGTGGCATGAGTTATTATGTAAATGTTTGGAAGTGACCGGTGTGAAAATAATTACATATAACACCAATTTAGTGGTTAATGTGAGTTATATCTTGAGATAATGTTAAATAAGAATTTTACTTGAAAACTAGGACATGATGATTAATTTTTATGGATTTCAACATTCGGTGGATTTATATAATTATTCTTATAAATATTATGGTTATTATACATTGATTAATTTATAATGATTATTATTATTGTCACACATTTTTCATGTCACTTATTAATAATTTTTCTATTATTTTTGGTCACCACTTTTATAGATATACATCCATTGGTAAATACTATTTCCAAGGGGAACATATGGTCACATTATTTCATGTAATCACATAAGGATATTCATCAATGAAAGGGGTGAGATAAAAACCTTTTATGTTGATAGATAATAACTTGTATCAATATGAAATGGGGAGAGAATAATCATCATCATCATAACATCATCACCATAATCATGAAAGAAATCATTAATACGACCATGGATTGGAGAAATGAAATAAAATGAAATATCAATTATTAGTTTTTAACTATCATGTTTATTTCAATTTATCATTCTACATAAATCACATTTCCCAATGCATTTGAGCACTATAAAATTCTGGGCACACTCAACACATCATATCATTTACAAAATCATGCATTCATGATAGAATATATGTCAATCATGGACATAAAATAACACAAGGAATGAAATGAGGCCGATTTCTTAAAATATACATTCATGATAAATCATTGAGGTACCAAAATTAAGGAGGGAATAACACAGTATTTATAATAATTATAAACATTGAGTGAAGAAAAAATGGTTAAATCATAATAAAATGTATTTTTTTATAAAGAAGTTTTATTTTGGATAAATCTCTTCTTTTTATATAAATTCAGATTTTTAAATTTATATTGCATAAAATTGAATTCAAGGATAATAAAATTATATTTAGGGATCATTAAAAAAACATCCATTCTAAAAATTAATTTAATGAGAGAAAACCCTATGAAAATAGAGTTGGTTTCGAGAATCCCCTTATTGAATCCAAATGAATTATTAACATTAATATACAGGTTAATCAAATTTAATTAATTAATTAATTAATTAATACAAGACCATTTCACGATTTTCATTATTTGTTGTAATTTTATTATGTTCTTTTATGATCATTTGGATGATCTATGGAGTTCAGTTCCGTAATTTTTGGAGTGTTTTTTTCTTCATTTTTTTGATCAGGTCGCTTCTTTATATGTATGGATGTTCATACACCATGATGATGATTATATATAATTAAAACTATATATTATTAATTAACATAAATATGTGTTAATTGTCTTATCAATCATTTACTTTATTTAATGATCATTATTTCTTAGTAATAATGACAATGGAAATTATTTAATATATTGAGGTTGTTTTTACATCCATTATGAGATTATATCATTTTAATTGAAATCATGTTCAAATATTGGTTCAAGAATATTATATAACATACCATATAAATAATATAAACTTATTTATAATTAGAAATATTTTTATAACCATCCTTGAATGCAGTTGTGAACAATGAAGCCACATTTTCCACAGTGGCGTTAAAATTACACCACATAGATGATATTTTATTTTATAGAATTAATGTAAAATGGAAGGGATTTATATATAAATTTTTAAATTAATATTACAAAATTATAGTATATAAATAATAATATTTATATAATGACATTGGATATGCAGTTGTGACGAGAGGATATGAATAAAATGTGAAATTAATATAAATGTGATTTTTCCTGCAGAATTTCTCATCATCTAGAACCTCCTTTGGGAAAATGGTTTGGTATTTTTATGAGGCCAAGGGCTCCTAGACATGTGGGAGGGGCTTGGAAGGTTGTTTTTCAGAATTTAGACAATATTAGTGTTTTATAAGGTGTGATGAGAAGAGGAGGTGAGTGGAGCTACTTAATGTGTCAGATATAGGTGTTTCCCCATTATTTTATGGATTATTATATTATTCTTGATCATGAATTTGAATATTTTTTATTCCCAAAACTAAATACCATAAACAGAGTGGGGGAATTATATATTCTGGTAATAACACAATCCATAACTCATTTAATATTTTATTAACTTATAATGTATATATACTTCAAATTACTATATTTTTCTATTCAACTTTAACACTCTGAGCTTCCATTGTATGGTTCCTTTTGAATAATGCAATATCTTTCATTGTATGCAAAATCCAGGTTCTAAAACACCGCGACGAATCAAAAGAGCCATTATAAATAGTAATACCCACTTTATGAAATTTTATTTTTCAAAATGTACTTCATTATTTAATTTCGAATATCCAAATTAGATTAGAGAGATTTTTTTTGGTATTTTTCTAAAAACATTTAATTTATGATTAATACTGAAAAACAATGAGTTTTTGTTTAAAACCAACATTTTTTTAAAATAACAATTTATTTTCTTTATATCTATTTAAGGTAAAAATAGATTCATAATACCTATATAAGTTCAATGTAATTCATTGGATTCATTTTTTAATTAGTCTAGATATATAATTTTTTTTACTTTTTACCTTCTTTTACCCCACCTCTTAGGAGCATTAGAAAATATGCATAAAACAAAATTTTATCACCTATGTGAGTTAATGTTCTAAACTATGAGAGAAATATTTGACATAATTATGTAAAATGGGGTTCAATAAGATGATTTTTTTGTGAGTAGTAACATTATACATTTATTTACCACAATTAAATATAAATAGGGTAATTAGGGGTAAAAATGAAATCATAATTAACATAAAACATGTTCTAATTCTATTTTATAAGTATTTTTTGGCTAGTAACAACCTTAGTAATAAAATATGATCCTATTTGGTCCACTTGGATTAAATTAAGACATTTATTATTATTTTATTTGACGAAGTGTTAAAATAGTTAAATTCAATGTTTAATAACTAAACAATTTTTAATATAAGGATAACCAAAATATAAATTAAACTGTAAATCTTCATTAGAAATATAAAAGTTTTTCCTACATAATGGTATTTTATTTATAATTGTTAGAAATTAAATAATTTAATTTACTTACGACACAATGATGATGCACTAATTAACTTATTAATTAATGATTAAAATAATTAATATTACAAATATCCAAATAAATGTGATTTGAGAATTTTTATGAATTCCACTAATTTTATAGGGTTATAAGGAATTTTATGGTTTATTAAGTAATTTTTTATCAACGTAAATAACCTGTTATGATTTTCACAAAAAACCAAATACTAAATAGTGTAAAACATGATATAATTATGTTTTTTAAAACAAATACTATATTATTAATTTATATAATATTACAAAAAATATAAGGATTGGAAAAAGGACATATATAAGGTTTTATTTATTAATTATTTATAGCTTGGGGTTTTTTTGGATTATTTTAGTATTTTTATAAACCATATAACATAAAAACACCAAGATTCGTGGTAAATGACAATGTAATTAACTAAGAGTAAAATTTAATTGAAAAGGATAATATATTGACCTAAACCTATCTAAAACATATTGGATGAGTGGATTTCATCCCATCCCCACCTTAGACTCAATAAAAATCATTTTTGAGACATTAGAATCTGATAATTATTATATTATAAAATAATATTTCAAACATTTCCAAAAGTGACCCTCACCTCTCTTATAAAAGGGTATTTCACCTTCTCTTAATTTCACACCCAGATAACAATTTTATTCAGCCGTAACCTACCCAGATATCCTCCCAAATTACTCCCTTCATCCTAGATTCCATTAATTATTCAGAAAGAAAACCAATGGAGTCCTTTTCATAAACAAAAAAGGAAGAACCCAAAGAAGAGGTAAATATTTCATCACCTATTTCATGTTCTTTTCTTCTTCCACATTCTCTTTCTTTATTGTTTCCATTATAAAATAATAACACTAGTATATTATATACATTATTATGTTTTTTATATATGGTACAACCATATTCATTATTCTTTCAATCATATAAGTGGAAAAGTCACCATATATGCATACGTAAGGCTTACCGTCTCCACATCATGGTGTAACTTGTTATTCAGACACTTTATTATTTTGGATGGAAATAATAATGAATATAACAGATGTAAATAATAAATATAACATGTTAATGATTATTCATTTATGATATAACATCCAATTACTTATGATTTCACCCTCAATATTATAATATTTTCCCCTATGCATACATACGAATTGTCGTCTCCACGAACACGATGAGATTCATTCCCCATCATAATCATTCAAGAATAATTTTCATTTTATGATTAAAAAATTTTTTTATTAACATTATATAAAATTTTATATGAATCAAATTAATCATATCCATAGAAAACATGGATTACGTAACCAAGCATATAAAGGAAAATAAATCAGTTAACACCTGAAATGATGATACTACTAAAATATTATTAACAAAGCAATGTTATAAGATCATATATGATATCATATTTATGAATATGGTTCCTGTATAATTTATTAACAATTTTTAAACTATTATATAGTAGTTTAACATACCATCGACTATGGAAATGTACCAGGTATGTGTTAATTTCACTATCTCTTTTTTATTCAAGGTTTTTTTACGAAAGTATCTACTAGAACCTCTTCATCATCCACATCTGGGTTTCTTAAAAATGTATTTCAAAATAGTTTTTACTATTTCCTAGACTATTGGTTAATTTAATTTATACCCTTGTTTACATTTTTATAAAATGATTATAATGGAATCCTTCCGTCATTTTCCAAACAAGGTCCTTTATGACCTTTTCATCACAATTTAGGAAATAATGTTTCTTTTAACTTATACGGCGGGTGTGGATATTTTCCATGGTTATAAATAATTTTATGAATCCATTAAAATATTATAATAGTATTTTCAAAATAAAAATTTTCTTTTATAATTACACAACTTATAAATGTTTTGAAAATAAAAAGAGATATTTCTCTCAAAAAGTTCTGATTTCATCTTTGTAAACATCATTCAACTGATTTTAAACATGTTTAATGTTGATTTATTATGATGAAAATATTCCATATTGTATTTATGGTTTTGTGATATGTTTGACAACGGATGTGTAATTTTTACACCAATCGTGGTTTATGGATAATGTATTTACATTTCTTATGCTAGTTTTAATACGAATGTTTATGTTATGTTTAATCCTTTTCATATAAGGAATGAATTGGACTTAGTAAGTGACTGCTGGATCCCAGTATAGCTCATTGATGCATTAGTATGGATAATGAGACAAACCAGTGTCTTAGCACAAGGCTTTGAAGAAATCTTATTTGTAGTCTTGGCACAAGGCCTTGACTATGTGGTTATGAAGTCTGGCAGAATGCATTCCATCATTATGTAAGTGGCTATTGATATTCCATGTTATTATTTTAATATTATAATATCCATGCGAATATGTAAATGATGTTATTTAATTTTATCTTTTCTATATTATACTAATGATTATTTCTAAATGGTTTTTGTTTTAGTCTTATACATTTCTTTACATGTTAATGCTTATTTATGATTGTTTCATCAATATTATTATCCCTACTGAGAATCTGAGCTCACCCCACTCAATGTTTTATTTTCACCATGATGTAAAGAATTATTTTAGGGTTGAATTTGAGGGACATGATAGGTATGTAAGTGTGTTCAATAGGGGAAAAATGTGGTTGATGTTTTTATTTGATGATGTAATGTAATACTTATGAATGTATCTAGTACTTCCAAGGATAATAAAATGATCAGTCATTCGGGGCATGATTCCTTGTATCATTATAATGTTAATTAATAATGCACCAACTCTAGGTAACTAGGGTCGGGTTGTTATAGTTGGTATCAAAGGAAGTTTAGTACAATCCTTGGAAACTAGATTTAGAAAAACTATGATTAGAGAACATTACTGTAGGATAGACATTGAGGATTTGTATTGAAGAACATCCTATAATTTTGGTAATGTTGATAATTAGTGAGATTTAAATTAAATACATACATATTTTGATATGAGTAGGTAGAGGTGGCTCTGGAATAGATGTACTTATGTGTATATCCCAAAAATACCGCTCTGAGCTAGACTCGAATGAGAACTTGTGAACGACAATGAGCCTTGCGACACTCTTTATTATGAAACTTACATGTGATATGTTTAGGATAATTCTCAGTTAATTTACATACCATTATGAACGGTTTATAAGAATACAGTTTCTCAAAGAAAACATTTTTTGATTATGGATTATATCCATAAACTGTTCAATTTATGTTAAGTGTTTCACAATTTTGGAATTAAGAATTGTGATTCACTAAATAATCTAGTGTTTGGAATTGTTTAGAAATGGTGTCTTGTTGAAGGAATGGAATCCATATCAGCACACTTAATCCATGTAGGAATTTCCATCCTACTCAAAGATAATTATAGTGGAGCTAGTGAAGCAAGTGGTGCGGATCAGCTTATCACCATACTAGGACAACTCACACTGGATATGAATAAAAACCATACCCGTAGAGACACTTTGATCCACAACATGTAGGATCAATGATAGACCATTTAATGAGTAAAGAACATCAACTTTCAATGGGAGTAATAATCTTTTAGTGTATGAGCAATGGATAAATTTCATAGAGAAAATATATCATACTTGGGGAGTAATGAAAGGGAAAAAATTTTCATGGTAGTTATCGCTTCATTGAAGATGTAGATAGTTGGTGGTAATTAATCCAAAACACAATAGAATATGAATAAGTATCTAAAATGGAATGGAGGTAGTTTGAAAATATTATCGTAGAAAAATATTTTCCTCTTGACCATCTAGTGGATATGGAAAGACAATTTTCGAGTATGAGGCAAAAGGAGGATGATAATGTTGCTAAGTATAAGGCTAACATTACATGGTTAGCAAGACATGCCACATATTATATAGGTATCCCAAGGAGTATAATTGATCGATTATTTTATGGGTTAAAACCATTTCTCTATTGAGAATTATTCTCACAATCATTATCATCATACGATGATATAGTCTCATATGCTATAAAGACAGAAAATGAATTCTCTACGTCTAAGGACATTAAAGAAGATTAAGGGAAAATGAGATATACTAAAAACTATAGAAATAAAAATAAGGGGAATAAGTTAAAAGTTGAATATCCATCCTATGGTAAATTTGGGATGAAACACCTAGTACTTCCCTGAAGGGAATGCAAATCTATAACAAGTGTGGTGAAAAAGACCACCGAGCTTAGGATTGTAAGGGGACGTAAGAAGCTACCAATGTTTTATCCAATAATTGTATGGAGATGGGACATTATGCAAATTATTTTCATAAGAATCATAGAAACATACCTCAGAAAATGCCAAGGGATCAAGGCCAAGCTTATGCGATCTCTACTTCAGATGTAGAAGCTATGAAATATGTGGGGGTAGGTAATTTAATGGTTTATTAAAGATTAGACAACACTTTATTTGATTCAGTATCATGGCATTGTTTCTTATCATCCTAGTTTCCAATGAAAATTATATATTTTCAATTTGACATAACAAGAGAGTCGTCACTCAAAACACCTACGTGAAGTATCATCACAACAATGTTTTGTGAATTAGTTCCCATAAGGGCATATAAATGATCCTTATCTGTTTATCTCATTGTTATACCCAAGACTGAATTTTATATAATCTTCCAAATGGATTTTCTTTCAGACTATGATGAGAAAATATATTTTAAGATGAAGGAGAATGGAATTTTTTCTGTTAATACGGAGTACCTTATCATTAGAGTAGAAACATCACCACCTGATTCTTATCTATATACACCCCCATTAGGTTAAATAAATTCAATTATTAGAGAGGAATAGAATGAAATAAATATGGTTGAGGAATACAATGTTCGAATATAGATTGTACCTATTGTGCAAGAATATGTTGATGTGTTTCCAAATGATTTACCTAACCATCATCCGGAATAAGAAGTTGAGTTTTACATTGATCTAATTCTTGGTTCAAGGCCCATATCGAAGACCCCTTATATAATGGACACTATATAATTATTGGAACTAAAGAAACAACTAGAGGAATTGATTAACAATGGATTTATTCAACCTAGTGTTTATCTGTGGGGAGCCCCTATCTAATTTATTAAGAAGAAAGACTGATCTATGAGGTTGGGCATTGACTACATGGATTTCAATTCTATAACAATATAGAAAAAGTATCCCCTACCTCAAATTGATGATTTATTCGACGAAATTCAAGGAGTTAAATATTTATCAATGATTTACCTTCAATCTGGATATCATCAGTTTTGTGTGGAGAAGGAAGACATTCTGGAAACAACATTTCAAACTAGGTACAAACATTATGAGTTTACAGTAATGCATATTAAATTGACTAATGATCCCACTGTTTTCATGGTTCTAATGAACAGAGTTCTCAAGGAATATCTTCATTAATTTCTAGTGGTATTTATTGATGATATCCTTGTATACTCAAGAAGATACTAAAATCATGAAAATCACATGCACATTATTCTAAGGACTCTTAGATGAAATAAATTATATAGGAAGATTTGAAATTGTGAATTATGGAATCAAGAGATTTCATTTCTAGGACATATTGTCTCTAAGGATGGAGTCATTGTGGACCCTTTAGAGACCAAGGAAATACATTAATGGCCAACACCAACGAGTATAACTATGGTATGCCGTTTTATTGGTTTAGTAGGTTATTATCGGAATTTTGCCCAGAATTTTTCCCGATTGGAAAACCCATTAACAAAGCTCATAGGTAAAGGGGTTAAATTTTATTGAAAAAATGAGTGTGATGTATGTTTTGAAGAACTGAAGAGAAGATTAGTCAATGATCATATCTTGAGTCTTCCATCAAGGAACGATGGGTTTGCTTTTTATAGTGATGCTTAAATGAAGGGACTTTGTTGTGTCCTTATGCTAACTGATAGAGTTATTACCTATGCATCAGGACAGATAAAAATTCATGAGAAGAACTATACCTCACATGATATTGACTTTACAATTGTTATATTTTCCTTGAAAATATTTAGAAACTATCTCTATACTGAAACATTGGAGATTTATATTCATCAACAGAGTTTGAAGTATATTTTCTCACAAAAATAACACAACATGTTGAAAAGGTGATGTCTTGAACTACTCAAGGATTATGATTTCACTATACAATACCACATAGGAATGGAAAATAAGGTGGCAGATACATTGAGTAAAAGGATCAAGGAGTTTTGAACACGATGAGAGTTGAAAGGGATCATATTTTCATGGATCTAGTAAATATGGATATGGGAATATCCATGGAAAGTGAAACATCAATAAATTTTAAAATGGTTGCCAAAACAACATTACTATAAAGGATAAATAGTTCTCATACTGATGATAAGGAATTTCAAAAGAAGATTAATGCTGTGAATTAAGGTAGATTTCGGGAGTTTATAAAGGAAGATTGAATTATGATATTTGGGAAGAGAATTTCTGTTCGTGATATACCTAAAATATAAAAGGGAATTATAGGATGAATCTTATAGCTCTAATTTATCTATAAACCCCAGGATAACCACGATGTATATAGATTTCAAGGAACATTTTTGGGGGGGACAACATGAAGATTGAGATTGCTGATTTTTTGTAAAGATTTATGATTTGTCAACAACTGAAATGTGGAAACAAACTGCTTAGAGGAGTCATGAAACCTCTTCCCATACCTGATTAGAAATGAGATAATATTATGATAGAAATTGTCATGGCGGTACCAAATACTCCAAGATAGAATAATGTAATATGGGTCATTGTTGTTCTTCTTACCATGTAAACACAGTTTCATGCTATAAGAGAAGATTTACAACAGGTACTTCTGGAAAAAAATATATATTAATGATGTTGTAATACTTAATGGTGTATCTCTGTTGATTGTTTCTAATCTGAATCCCTATTTTACATCAAGATTCTGGAAAAGTATTCTAATGGCTCTAGATAATGAACATAATTTAAGCACTACCTATCACCCTCAAACCGATGGACAATCAGAACCTTCTATTAAAAACCTAGAAGATATGTTGAGAACATTATCGAATGACTTTTAAGGTATGTTGCATCAATATTTACCTCTGGTAGAATTTTTATATAACAATAGCTTCTATTCAAGTATTCAGATGCTGCTATATGCAGTGTTATAAAGAAAGAGATTTCACAGACCTAATTGTTGGGATGATGTTGGTGAAAGAAACCTCACAGGACTAGAACATGTTGAGGAATCAATGGAAAATGTGATGGTTATCCAAACCCACATCAAAGCATCCCGATGTAGGAAAAAGTGCTATAATGATAGCTGGAGGAAGAATTTGAAATTTCAAGTAGGTGACCATGTTTTCATGTAGGTGTCTCCATGGAAGGGTGTTATACATTTCGGTAAAGAAGGGTTAATTGAGTCCCAGGTACATCAAACCTATTGAAAATCTAGAATGAATTGGAGTTGTAGATAATAGTTCGACAAAACCACCATGTTTCTCTAAAGTCCATGACGTGTTCCACGAATCACTATTGATAAATTTCATGCCTGACACATCGCACGTACTCACTTATGAATAATTAGAACTGGAACCCGATATGTCTTATTCTGAGGAGCTTATCAAATATCTTGATGCTAGAGAACAATTTTTGAGAAACCAGAGGACTCATATTGTGAAAGTTCTATAGTGAAATAATAAGATGGAAGAAGCAACATAGGATCCCAGGAAACTTATGATGAAGAACCACCTAAATCATTTGATGCAATTATATTCTAGAAATTTTGAAGATGAAATTATATTATGGAGGGAAGAATGTAACCACAAAATATTCCACTATATGTTTCCCTTTAAATAATGAAATAGCTTTCATTGTATGCAACTTTGAGATTTTAACATACCACAACAAATAAAACTAGCCGTTATGAATAGTAATTCCCACTTTTTAAAATTTTAAAAATTTTATTTTTCAAAATGGACTTCATTATTGAATTTTGAATATCGATATTATATTTGGGTGAATTTTTGGTATTTTTCATAAAAACATTAAATTTTTGATGAATAGTGAATAACACTAAGTTATTATTTAAAACCAAAATTTTAGTTAAATAGTAATTTATTTTCTTAAATTTATTTTAGGTAAAAATAGATACATAATACCTATATATGTTCAATCTAATTCATTGTATTCATTTTCTAATATGATTAGATATATAAAAATTTTAATGAACTTTGTACAATCTTTTACCCACCTCCTAGAAGCATTTTCTAATTTGCATAAAAAATAATTTTATCACTTTTAGGAGTATAAGATCAAAAATCCAAGGGACATACTTGAAATCATTATGTAAAATGTGGTTCAATATGATGATTTTTTGGTGAATAGTAACATTATACTTTTATTTACCACAGTAAAAAGTTTATAGGGTTATTAAGGGAAAAAATGTTATCATAATTACCCTAAAACATGTCATAATACTATTGGATAAGTATAATTCCTCGAAAAACTATTTTAGGAATAAAATACGATCCACTTTGGTCCACATGGACTAGATTAGGACGTTTATTATTATTTTATTTATCGAAGAGTTAAAAGAGTAAAACTCAAAGTTTAATAACTAAACCATTTTTTATTTGGGGATTCACACAATATAAATTCGACTATAAATATTTATTAGTAATATTAACCAGATTTCCCACATAATGGTATTTTATTTATAATTTTTAGACATAAAATAATTTAATTTATTTATGAGACAATGATGATGCAGTAATTACCTTATTAATTAATGATTAAAATAATTGATATTATAAATATCAAAATAAATGTAATTTGAGAATTTTTATAAATTACACTAATTTTCATGTTTAATATTATATGTTAGGGTTGCTTGAATAATAATTTTGCAGTGTTAAGGCTTTTATGATTTTCACAGAATCCAAATACTAAATAGTGTCAAACATGGCATAATTCAGTTTTTAAAACAAAAACTATATAATTATTTGATATAATATTCATAAAATTATACGGTTCAGCCAAAATTAATAGATATTGTTTTATATATTATTAATGAACCACTTGGGGTTTTCTTGGCTTGGTATTGTTCATTTATTAACTATATAATATAAATATTCAAAGAGACATGGTAACTGACACACTATTTAACTAAGAGATAAATAAAAAAGATATGGTTAATATGGTGATCTAAACCTATCAAATACATTTTGGTTGGGAGTTTTTTGACCCATCCCCATATTAGAATTTAAATAAATCATTTTGGATCCATTAAAAATAGAATATTATTTTATTATAAAATAACATTTCATGCTTTTCCTAAAGTGACCTTCACTTCTCTTATAATAGGGTACTTCCCCTTATCTTAATTTTACACCTTTGAAGAAATTTTTATCGCCCAACCCCTACCAAAATATCCTGACAACATTACTCCCTTTATCCTAGAGGCGATAATTTGGTCAAAAAGCCTACCCAATTAGCCCTTTTGTTCAAATCAAACGAATGAACCTGAAGTAGAGGTAAATATTTCATCACCTCTTTCAAGTTCTTTTCTTCTACCACTTACTAATTTTTGTTGTTTCCATTCGAAAATCATAACTCCATTATCTCTTATATACATTGATGTTATTAAAAATATTTTAAAACCATATTCATTATTCAATCCATCATATAAATGACCAATTCACCATATATGCAAACTTATGTCTTACCGTCTCAACGTTGTGGTGTAGTTTGTTATTCCAACACTTCATTATGTTGGATGGATATAATAATGAATATAAATGTTGTAAATAATAAGTATAACATGTTAATGATTATTTATATATGTTATAACATCTAATTATATACTATTACACCATTAATGTAATGATATTGCGCTTGTGCGTACGTACTGATAAACATCTCCATGAACACGATGAGATTAATTCCCCATCATAATCATTCAAGATTAATTTTAATTTTATGATAAAAAAACTTAGGAACATAATATCATTCTATATATGAATCAAATACATCCTATCTATAAAATATAGGGATTACTTAACAAATAATATAAATAAAAATGAATCTGTTAACACCCGAAATGATGATACTACTAAGAATTTTTTTAACAAAGCTATATTATAAGATCATATATCATATCATATTTACATATATGATTATTGAGTAATTTAATAACAATGTTTGAACTATTATACAGGAGGTTAAAATACCACAGACGAAGGAAAAGTACAATGTAAGGGTTAATTTCACAATCTCTTTATTATCCGAGATTGCCTTTACATAACTATATACTGGGACCTATTTAGAATCCACATCGGTGTTTCATAAAAATATATTTACATTTTTCTACTATTTCCTTGACTATAGGTTTAATTCAATTATACCGTTGTTTTAATTTTTATAAAATATTTATAATGGAATATTTCCACCATTTTCCAATCAATTTCCTTTATGACATATTCGACCAAATTAATGTAAGAATGGGTTTTTAACTTATACGGTGAGCGCGACTATTTTATACTATTATAACACCTTCAATGCTTCCCATAAAAGATTATAAAAATATATTCAAAATAAATTTTTCTTTTTATAATTACACGACATCTAATTTATTTCAAAATAGAAAGAGATATTTATCTCAAAATGTTTTGATTTCTTTTATGAAAACATACATGGATGGATTTCAAACTTGTTTGCAGTTTTTTTTTATGATACACATATCCATTTTTTATTGATGATTTTGTATTATGTTTGACTATGTTTGTGTTATTTTTACACCATTCATAGATTATGGATAATATATTTATAATTTGTATGATAGTTTAAAAACGAATGTTTATGTCATTTTTTAAACTATTCATATGGGGAATTCAACGAACATATTAAGTGATGAGTGGAGCCTGCTATAGCTCTACGATGCATCAGTAGGTCTAATGAGAGAAACTAGTGTCTTGGCACAAGGCCATGAAAAAAATATTATTTCTGTCTTGGCACAAGGCTTTGACTATGTGTTTATAAAGTCTGGCATTATACATTCCATCATTATGAATCTGGCTATTGGTATTTCATGTGATTATTCAAATAATATAATATCCATGGGAATATGTAAATAGATTTATTTGATTTTATCATTTCCATATTTTTCTAATGATTATGTTTAAAAGGATTTTGTTTTACTCTTATACAATGCCTTAAAAGTTTGTGCTTATTTATAAATGTTTCAGTCATATTGTTATCCTTACTAAGAATCTAAGCTCACCCCTTTCTATGTTTTATTTTTCTGAGGATGTGAAGAATTATATTATGGTTGACCTGAAGGGCCATGATAAAGAATATAAGTGTGTTAAAATGGGAAAAAAATGTTGTTGGTGTTTTTATTCTATGGTGTAAAGTAAAACTTTTGAATGTATCTAGTACTTCCAAGGCTAAAAAATTGATCGGTCTTTCTGAACAACATTACTTGTATCATGAAAATGTTATGTAATAATTCACCAACTCTAGGTTACTAGTTTCAGGGCATTACATCAATAATAATTCATGTATTTTAGAAAAATCTAAAAATTTCACCGTAATATTTTTTCTACAAGTAGAATTCAAAAAATAAGCTCCAGTTTATGAAAATAATTTTCTGAATATGATAAATTTTAATTTAATTAAAATCATAAATTATTCACGGAATACGAATGATATAAATGATATTGATTTTATAACACTTTAAAAAACTAAATAATGTCCTATTAAATTATATAATATTCAAAATACAACAAAAAAATACATTCCTGAATATATTTATGAAAATAAATTATTTTATAATTTATTATAATAATTATATTAGGATCTTAATATATATATTATATTTTATATAATTTTCTTAAAATATTATATAAACATGATGTTATGTAAAATGATATAAGCTTATAATGGTTATAAGAACCACCAAAAAGAAATTAAATCATATTCATTAATGTTATATCTAATATATCATCCTGATTCGATATAAACAGATTATATATAAGACCAATTGCACCTTTTTAAGATAATTAATATAATATAACATTAATTTTGGATATTCACTCTCAATTTACATGAAAAAAATTAATGAACTAAAAAAATTAATGAATCAAATACAGGTATAAAATGTTCATTATTTATTAATTAAGGAATATAATTTGATTATCTTGGAGTATTACATGAATAATTCAGATTGACATAATGTAAGGCGATTCTTGAACCAAACTCCCATTTTTTTGGTTTTCCCTATTTCACAAAATTGTCAGGATTAAAGATCTATTAATGTTCCATAAATATAATTTTTTCCTACCCTTTTATTTTTTGGGAAATACATGTTCTCATTATGATTTTATGATAGTTTCATTGATTTTAATTAGAAAAATTTCAATAAAAAATATATATATATAACTTATCATGAGATTGTTTCTTCTTAACTCATGTTAATTATTATTTTAACAATTATTATATTATCTCCTTATTTTGGTAATTAAAATGTCTATTCATGTATGTGTTATTTACAAAACCCATCCTTTCACATGGTTTCATTATTTTTTTGATTGATATGTGTTCTATGTGTCATGCATGATAATGTAAATTTTATTATGTGACAAGTGTACCAGTTCCCCTTTTGAAGAAAAATTATTGATCAATGTAGCTATGAATAAATTTTATATACCTCCACAACATCACCATTACGAAAATATATAAACCTAAAATGATTTAAGAATTTTTCAATCAACTTTGACGATATTAATACAACTCAATACTGGATCTTCTTACTTGATAACATCAATTAATGGTATGAAATTATATATATATATAAGACTATATTCCATACATTATTGGAAAAATGTGTTTCTATTGACACACATTGGGATTATTAATTCCCTTACAATATTAAAATATTTGATAAATAATTTCTTTTTTACACTACATTGAAATTGATTTGGTTTTGTTTATAGATTATATTTTCATTTACCCCAAGAGAAAAAATGTACATAAAGAACATTAATGAATTTTTATGGAGATATTAATGATGGATAAATTAATTGCCAAGTTAAAAACAATTACTTTTTATGGGGAAAAGAAAAATATTAGGACACATGATCACAAGTGTGGGAACTTTTTTGGACCCTCAAAAATTTAAAGATATTGATTAATGGTATAGATGCACTAGGGAGATGTAAATATAATTTTTTATTGGGTTATAAGGGTCCTATCAATGTTTAGTTATAAATTTATCAAGATTTCATAGCCCAATAACTATGATAAAATGAATGGTGAAATGTATGGATGGACTAATGAATGTGAGGAAATGATCATGGAAGTAAAGAGGTGGTTGATCACTATAAATGTACTCAAATTTCCAATAGGTGGAGAAAATGCAATGATATACATTGATTCTTTGAATAAAGGCTTTTTTTGGGCCCTCTTGCCAATTTATAATGTGACAGACTGCGCCTCATAGAAGGCTTTATGTAATCACATGATGTGATTAAATGTTGGTTCTAAGGGAAATTTTTCTAGGAAAACATAGATATAACCAAACATGGTTATTTGATATTCCTTTCTAATAGGATGTTTTATTACCATCTTTGAGACACCTTTAACCTATAGGTAGTCCACTAGTATTTGAAGTGGTAATTCTAATTCAACAATGAGGTCATTGAATTCTACCACATTGTGTATACAACATTCGTATAAAAAAGAAGTAATGAATGACTGTGTTTTCTAGTGAGTCAAGAAAAATACATAAATAAATATTTTTTTAGTTTGGTTATTGTACTCTCATCTCTATTTAGAAGCATTATGTACCATCAAAAAACATTTAACTTTCTTGTGATATGTATTTAATAGAAAATAATTTTTCTTCTCATAATTTATTATTAAAAGATGTATCATATATAGATTGGGGCTCAAAAATGAAATCAACCAAGGATTTACATTTTACAACATTCTAAGGCATGATATTTATATCAGTCTACAACATAATAACTACTACTCTTTCAAATATTGTCGCAGTATAAAAATTAAGGATTGTGTATTTGAGTAGGTTATTATGTGAAACCTATTAGGCCTCATGATTTTTAGGTAGTTCCTCTAATTCAAAACTATGATGAATAATTTCGTGTAGCTCCTCTCAATATCTGAATGACATGTATTTGATAAAATCAGGATTCTAATTAGATAATAACCGGTTTCTTAATTCAATACATCATTATTTTCTGCAAGGAAGGTACCCAACGATCGTTCTATGGCTGTCACATATAGAATGACTGGATTTTCTTGTACATGTGCCCTAAATAACAGTGGATTGAAATGGTATTCCTTGAGGTTATAAAATTATTTTTATTAGTATATTATCCACAGATATGTGACAAACATCTTTTTCAATATGGGGAAGGGAACAAAATTAACTGTGTGGTTGGAAATGAAGCACCGAATATAGTCATATTGTCCTAGAGTTCCTATCGACCTTTTGAGGGTTCAAGAAGGTGCATATAATGGATAAATTTAATTCATATGAGATAATTTTACACCATGATGAAATATTCAGAATCCATGTAACATAATTTAGGTGACCCCAAAATATTTACATGGGGTTTGTATCAATGCTATATTTTCAAAACATGCTGATGATTGTATCGAAGTTATCCAGGATATTGGAATTTTGTTGGTATTTTACCAATAAATCATCAATGTATCATTCAATATTCATTCCCTATAAAGGATTTAAAATGTGATACATTGCACATTTCTATGTGTCATGATAATTATTTAAGACAAAATGAATTACCTAATTGAAAAATAATCTATGGGGTGACTAAAAGTTGTGGGTTCTTCATCTTCATGGGCATATGAATTTGGTTTTACCATGAAAAACCATCCATGATGTAGAGGTCATGATAACCTTATATTTAATTAGTTTGGAGATACATAATTTGATCTAAGGAGTAATATTATTGATTGTTCCTATTGAGATATTTGATGTCCCAAAAAACACTAATATTACCATTTAATTCATTATTATTAAAATATTCTGTAGTCATTTTTTATATTGTACCTCTCAGATAATGTAATCCTCGATGATCATTTCTATATTTTCATGAATTTTGAAATCATTATTATGGTGTGTCTTTATTGATGTGTGCTTGTATCCTTGATGTTATATAGGAAAACCCAAGTGATGGGTGGACACATTTTATTCAAGGATATGAATTATTATGTATTTCATGGAAAACACATATCCTTGCTACCTCAAAAAAGATGTATATACATCATTTTCATCATATTTCAAGTAGACACACAAAAATATGGGTCATGGATCTTCATAACTACCTTGAGTTTTTTTACTTATTCTAAATCAATGTGTTTATGAAGCCTTCCAAAATTTTTGGAAGAGAGTCCTTGAGGTCTTCATCCTCGTTAGATTCCTCGTTATTTAAATCTTTTACCTATATTTTGGAAATGGCTGATAAATCAATTATTTTAGAGATGGTGGAAGGGTCTAAATTTGTACATTTTGAGGTTAAAAAAAAATTTTCATGCACAACTAGATGAGAGAGTCCTTTCTATTGCTCCAGTGAGGAGATGAATCTCAATGAATGAGAATAATCAATTTAACCCATAGAGGAGACAACTAATTTAGTGTTTTCAGGAGAATTTTCAGGATTGACATCACTGATGTTGCTAAAAGATTGATTTAATTCAAGTTCACGTTTTTTATTTCAATTGTGGGGACCTTGTACCCTACACAGATTTGTTTGAATTTATTTTTCAGAATCATCTCTCTCCTATTTGGGGCACTGATACGAGGAACAATATCATCCAAGGACTATTTCCCATCATTATGGTAAAATTTTGTGTTAATTTATTTTGACATTATAGATTTTAATAGGGATTTATCAACATTCTGTAACCTAAATTTACCATTTAATCAATATTTTTTGAATTTGTGATATGAAAACAATTATTTACATGTTGTCGATTGAATGTTTGTAACAATCCAAAATTTTTTGACATAGATTATTTTAAATTTCTACGACAACTTGTGTTGTACACTAAAATAATAAATTCATGGGATATACATAGCACCGTATTATCTTGTCATATTCTCAATACTACTCTTGGCATACATTACATGAAAAGGCAACCATCCTCAATAGCTTGCATTATACGCAATACCGAGTTCTATTAAACAATGATATATTATTAAAATATTAATGGGTATATACTAGACATTATGAATATTATTAACAAAATTTGGAATTTTATATTACATTAACTTTATTATTATATATTTTCTTCACATGATATGAGATAAAATTCATGTTTTCAGATAAAAGATGAATTCTTTAAAAAAATTAGTTTTACAATCTTTTAATGGGACAACGATGTTAAATCTAGTTTTTGATACTTTAATAAGATAAATATTCCAACATAAATATCTAAATTGTAATCGGGACATAAAAATTTACTTATAGTGAATTTTTGTTAATTTTATGAAAATTTTCATTTTTAATGAATAGTAAAAGTACCTCAATTTAATTCAAAACTAACTTTTAATCATCCTTATTTATACATATAAATTATGTTTTTAATTGGTTTTAAAGTGTAATTTTATTATAATTTTATCATGTAATCCAATTTTGGCCATTGGATTCCAATTTAAATTAGACAAACAACATCTCACTCTATTGATAGTTATTACTTCATTAAAACTCGTTTTTTGGTTTTGACGATGGGAATTAATTTGATATTAATCACAAAAAAATTGGAGTTTTGAATTTGGAAAATTGGATTCTATATGTAGAATTAGATGTTCCAAATTGAGTAAATAGTTACCTTTTATTATTGTATATTTTGAATAGTAATATCAGTAATTATTTTATTTACCACAGTTAAAGGGTAAATCTCGTAAATAAGGGGAAAAATAAAATTATAGTAAAATTAAGCTACGATAAAATTGATTTTTAATACATTTTAATGCGATATTTCAGACCATGGGATTCTTTGAGTCTATTTTGGGATCCCATGTAACCACTTAGATGTGAGAAAAAGATTTTTTATGAATTATTTTAATATAAAGAGAAATATGACATAAAATACTATCTTCTTAATACAAAAAATTTATATAGGGGTATAAATAACATAAATTATACTATAAATTGTAATTGAAATGATAAAAATATTTTTTACATTATTTTATTTTAATTATATAATTAAAACACCATATAAATAAATTTATTTATGATACAATGATTTAGTGATTACCTTATTAATGAATGATTTAAATAATAGAGATTATAATTTAAAAATAATTTTATTTTCAAACATTTTATTCTATTAATTAATTTAATGTATGATTTTGAATTTTAATATTTGAATTAATCCATTTTTTTGAAAGAATCATGTTCTAATGGATTCTTAAGAAGTCATGTTATGAATATTAAAAAATTGAGAAAAATGAGTTTATAAAACAAATAAAATTTTATTACATGATATAATAGTCCAAATAATATAATATTCTACTAAATGTAATATATAGTGTTGAAAATTTCATTAATAAACCAATTTATTTTCTATTGTTATTTTATTGTGTCTATATTTACCATATATTATGAACATTTAACAAAATACTATAAGAGTTAAATTAGTTAACTATAGGTTAAATAAAACAATATAAGGTTAAATTTGAGACCTAAAAAAGAATAAAACATATTGGTTTGTAGTATTTATATCAAAAATCAACTTTTATGTTAATTAATATTGTTTTGGACCTTTTGAAATCTAAATACCATTTATAAAAAATAATATTTCAATACCATCCTAAATTGCACCTCATCCTATTTTAAAAAAGAATCTCCTCCCAGAATTCATCACACCAAATTTTTACTTGTAGAGTGACCAAATCTTAAACAATTATAATATAAATATTCTTAGATTTATTTTGGAGGTCCACATTTCCCAAAAATTCCTTCCATACAATCCCAATCAAGAGATCCAATGGATGTCCAATAATCAAGATGTGATTGCTTTACCAATTCAATTAATTTTTTATACATCCTATTTCACTGATTATATCATATTAATTTAAAAACTATAGTATATTTTACATTTATATATGTAATTATAATTATGGTTCAACCTTATACCTCCTTTTATACATCCTAAAAATAACAATATCACCATACATGGGTATGTACGGCTTACCATCTTCATAATGTGGTGTAATTTGTTTTTCAAAAATACATTATTAGGGTGGGTATAATGATGATTATAATGGATTTAAATAATTAATAAAACACGAATAATTATTATGTATAAATAATATACAACCCAATTATATACCATTTAACAATCATGAAAATGAAATCGTTGCTGGTGCGTACATACAGCCTACCGTCTCCATGATGTAGTGACATTCGTTCTCCACGTTATCAATTCAAGAACGATTATAAAATTTATATGATGTGTGAAGAGAATAATTGTGATCATTATTTTATGAAAATAATACATCCTATACATAAAAAACAAGACATACATGGTAAAATAGAATTGGGAAAACATTGCAGTTAACACCCCAGATAATGGTAATATTTAAATACTATTAACTAATTGATATAATAGGATCACATATATATATATATATATATATCATTAACATTGATATAGTCCTAGTATAATTTAATAATATGATTTAACCATTATAATGGTGTTCACCACATACTATACTAATTATAATTACAAGGATTGTGAATATTTTTGAATCTTTTTTTATCCGGGATTGTTTATACGTAAGTATTAACTTTGGATATATTTATCATCCATGTCCAAGTTTTCTCAAAATGTTACGATAAAATGTTTACTATTATTCAATGTCTTATTAATGAAATATTTATACATTTTTAAATTTTACTACATGGAATGGAAGTAATCATTTGTTACCATACAAGATTTTTTTTGAAATTTCCGGAAAAAGTACGAGGATTATTATTTTTCACTTATATGGCATGAACGGATGTTAACGCATCCATGAAACATTATTACAATGAATCATAATCTAAACAAATTCATGATTATTTTTAAATAAATTATTTTCTATTAAAATTGTGTTGTATTTTTATAAAAGAAAACATTTTTGAAAAAGAAGGGGTATTTTCATCAAGAATTAAGTTCAACGGTTTTAAAAAAACTTATTTTCCATAAAATATGGCAAAGTGTTATGTTTATACACCTATTATTTCATTAATTTGATTGTTTTTATGTTGTAATTATTTTGATAAAGTACATTTGTCTTATATAGATTTTGTTATGATGACATGAGGTTTAAGAATCCCATTTTATTTCATGGGTTATGCTATGGTGAATTATTTATGTTTTGTGGAACATGTATGAATGATTTCATTATGATATGGTTGGGTGATTTAAATCACTCCAATGAATTGGGAACAAATTTATATCTTAAAATATATACTTTACTAGAATGGAACGTAAATCTGGTTCAGTAATACATTTCTGGAATTACAAGTAAACCCAGTCCAATAATGGACATTGTCAACTACGATGGTATTAGCACAAATGCCTTGGCTCCTATAGAAATCATATCATGTGCACATCAGTATTCTAATATTACATCATTTATGCCAATTTTATTATGTAATGGTTAATGTTACTATATGATATATTCCTTAAGTACTACTTAGATATATTTCGTGACTGAAAATTTTGATGTTTAAAATTTTTGTTAATATTATTAAGTTCAAATGTTTGTTGTTTTTATATGTTATCTATGATTACCCATAATTAGAATTTGATCTAACATATTTAATGTTTATTTTCCCTAGGACATGAAGAATTTTATTAAGTATCTTATGCCAAAATGAGTCCAGTTATGATGAAATAGATGAGAGACAATGTAGATGTTTTTTGAACTAATTTTTGATTCCTCCAATTTTCAAAAGAAACAATACCTATACATACCTATCATGGATTTGTTATATGTTTTTATTAATATACATAAATTCTGATGTAATTTCAATGTATGTAATGTATGGATCCCTAATGTTGGAATCTGAGGAACAGTATAGTAATCCTTTGGAAACTAGGATGCAAAATATTTAGTAAGATACCTAGAGATATTTTTATGTTATATATAGGTTTGTCCTTAAGGATAAGTATATATATAGGTTACATTCCTAGAATTATGATAATGACAATGAATAACATATGGTTAAACAAAATATTTTATATATTGAATGTACTCCCACTATTATTCTATTGTCTTCCAAGTATGATTTTTTCCTCTCACACCATCCATTTTGGGTTTTATACAATGTCAGGAAACCGAAGGAACTATGGTAAAGGACAATTAACTAGGAAGTGAAATGAATTTCCTCCTAAACTGTAAAATGTTATGGGAGATGGAATAAACAGTATTATTTTATTAACCAAACAATCTTCGAATCATTTTGGACTTCCAAATGTGTAGAAAGGGGAAAACATCATATAGAATATTTCATTAGGTAACATCAACCTTGTTTCGGTTGGTATTCTGATCCACATGTTGTTGAACAATGGGTAAGTAACATTGAAAATATATTTTCCATCCTACTCTATTCGGAACATGAAAAATTCATTTTCAATAATTATTGCTTAGAAGGTGAATTAGTCTAGTGGTGGATAGTAATTAAGAATACATGGTAGAAAGATGAAATTGAATCCATGGAATTCCATGAGATCAATATTATATTTTTCAATAAATACTTCCCTCATATTATTCGATCCAAGATGGAAAATGAGTTTGTTGAGCTTAAGAAAATGTATGATGAATCTTTTGGTACATATGAAGAAAATTTTACAAAAAATGCAATGTATTATTTCAGCTTTTTCATCCAAACTGAATGTCATCTTTATCAATTATTTAGTTTCATAAAACCATGATCTTGAATTATATTAGATATAAGATAATTTTGTAGATATGAAGTGATTGTGTGTTGTTCTATCATGGTATAACAATATTTTGGTGTTACATATCAATTTCATGTTTTTGACATGAAACAAAAGATAGAGTTCAAGAGGAAATATCAAAACAATGGTGAAAAGAAGCTGGATGTTCCCTTATTCTCAGAGTGTGGAAAGAAGCGTAGTGGAGATTATCTTAAATGGACTAGAAAATGTTTTGAGTGAGTAAAATATTTTCATCCAATAGTTGAGTGCCAAAGTAAGGGGAACATGTTTTCTAATGATGTGAATAGGGAATAGACTATATAGAACGCAGCGCTAACAATTAGTTGCTACAATTCCAAGGAAATGAGGAATTATTCTAACCAATTACACTATCCAAGGCTTAATAATGATCAAAATAATAATGATTTTATATTTAACGACAATGTGATGTCACATGTTACAACTATTAGAGATGTTGAGTATGAAAATGATGTGGTGGAATGTTTAAGTGTTTATGTAATGAAATTACAAAATATTGTTGCTTCATCTTTTTATAGTATAATTGGAATATCTATGTATTGGTCTATAGTGATTTTCCTTAAGTATATGTTATCGGTAACCATGAAAATTGATTGAAATATTTTTGGAAATAACATGATATGGACCTAATGAAAGGATAATGAGATAATGATATGTTTGATAGCTCTAATGACTGCATGATTCATATAACGACAAAAGGATATCGTCATTTTAATTTTACGTATGTTGAAAGAGTTAATGTTTATTGAATGAATTTTTCTAATATGGTTCAACGAAAATTAATGTTATTATCATGTTTATAGAGAATAAATTATGAAGATATTAAAATTTTTGGAATATAACAACCAAGAACATACAAATTAGATATGAGAGACAAATGTTATGATGATTTAGTTCACATATTTCAAAATTACAATATTTTTAGTTATTGGAATGATTTTAATGTTATCCATTGATTTATAGTATGATTTATATTTTGTTTTTTGTTTATTTGATTAATTTATTATCTCACTATATGTATAATATGCATATCTGATGACATGTTCTAGAATTTTTTTTGAGACTGATGTAATGACCTATCACTCTCTCTCTTGATCTAATAACACTTCAAGAATTAAATTTTAAACATTATTTCCTTAAAAAATAGAGGAAGTTGATATTGTTTACAGAACAAACAACTGTGATGTTTTAATGAAATCATATATGTATCTCTCCTTATGAAAGAATTCATCAACTTTAAGAAAATGATCTTGAAAACAAAATTGTTATCCAAGAACCATGTTATTCAGTGAATAAAATGGTCCGTTAAATCATCATAGATTTATGGTTTTATTATTGTTAACTTCCACTTAACCTTATTCTATATCTCTTTCAATCATAACATAGTGGTTATATTTCTCTTCTATATCCATGTTTTCACTTCCCTCCCATTTTCTTCTATGTCGAAACACAACGATGAATTACATTGGGTAACCATTATGTTTATAAAATTACATTATGGAATGATGTTTTTTGTCCCATTTTACAATATGGGGTACCATGAATGAATCCTCCATGTAATAAAACATTTATAACCCTATTGAATTTAGAGAGAGAAATTCATTTGAGGGGGGGGGGGGATGTAACACCCCAATATTTTATTACAAATATTCATTTTAATTTATTTTTTGTCTTGTGTTGTACGCTACACCAATATTATCTTGAGCTATATTAAACACCGTATTATCTTGCGTTATATGGAACACTATTATTTGTCTGTGGTATACCTAAGACCAACGTTCCTCGATAGAATGTGTTGTACACAATAACTAGTTTTACTAAACTATGCAATATTATTAAAATATTAATGGGATATAAACTAGATATTATATAAATTATTAAAAAAATTATGGATTTTATATGACATTAAAATTCATTTTATTTATTTCCTAGAAATGATATAAAAACATGTTCATGTTTTTGGATTAAAGAATTATTTTTCTGAAAAGGCATTTTAACATACATTTAATAGAAAACCAATGTTAAATGTAATTTTTGAAACATTTATATGTTAAATATGATGAAATATACATCCCTTTTGGAATTGGGACATAAAAAATTACTTATTTGGATTTTTTTTCTAATTTTATGATAATGTTTATTTGTAATGAATTGTGAAAAATAATGCATTTTAATTCAAAAATGCATTTTCATCATATTTGTTTATTTAGATAAATTATATTTTTAAATTTTTTTATGTTTAATTATATGATATTTTTATCATTTAATCCAATTTCTTCATTGGATATAATTTTGTAAATAAATTTACAAAAACACTTTTCAATCTTTTCATAGTTATTACATCTTAAAAAACCCGCATTTGGATTTGATAATAGAAGTTAATTTTTAATTAATTACGAAAATTTTTTGTTTTTAATTTGGAAATTGGATTCAATATTTGGAATAATGAGGTTCAAAATATGTACATAGTTACCTTTTATTTTTTGACATTATGAATAGTAACTTCAGCAATTATTTTATTTAGCATCGTCAATGGGTACAAATAGTAAACAAGGGTAAAAAATAATTTTATAATAATGTTAAACAACTCTAATAAATGTTATAACCCTATTGGGTGAGATATTTCTGATCAAGGGAATCATTGGGTATATTTTTGGACCCCATGGAACCACTTGGATGTGAAAATTACATTTTAAAAAAATTAATTTAATATAATGAGAAATAGGACATAAACTTGTATATTATTAATAAAAAAATATTATATGGAGTTATACATAAGTAAAATTTGACCATAAATATTCTTTTGAATGAAAAAAGTATTTCCTACATCATTGTATTTTTTTATAAATTTTAGACACCAAATAAATATATCTATTTATGAAAACAATGATGATGTAGTGATTACCATATTAATGACTAATTTTAATAAATGAGATTATAAATATTAATATAAATTTATTTTGAATTTATTTATTCCATCAACTAATATTATGGATTAGTATGACTTGATATTTTTTAATTAATGATTTTTTTGGAATAAAACAAGTTGTTATGAATTTTTAAAAAGTCATGATATGAATAGTATAAAATTGACATAAATTCCTTTTTAAATAATATTATATTTTATTAAATTATATAATAGTACTAAAAATATATTATTATGTTAAATGAAATATATAATGTTTAAATGGTAATTAGTGAACCACTTTCTATTTTATTGGAATTTTATAGTAACTATATTAGCCATATAGTGTGAATATACATGCAGACATGCTAAGAGTTGAGTTATTTAACTAAGTGTTAAAGCTAAATGACAAGGTTATTATTGAGGGTTAAAAATGTCTAAATCCTATTTGATTATAGGATTTCGATCAACACTCAAGTTATCTTATAATTAAATGAGTGTTTTTACCTTTTTAATCCCAAACTAATTTCTTTATAAAATAATATTTCAATATCATCCTAAAGTTCCCATATACCTCTCTTATAAAAATGCATATCGTCCCACAATTCCCGACCCAATATCGAGTCTTATATATTTCCCAACCATACAAATTTTTCCTATGAAAATTATTTTGTAGCTTCTTAATTTCCTGGTTTTCCAAAAATGTCAATCACTAGTGTCCCTTAGAAGATATCCAAAGGAATTCCAACAAAGAATCGTGGATTTCTCTACCAATTCTATTATTTTTTTTCTTATAATACTTACAATTATTATTGTGATTTCATAATAAATTAATTAATCCAATATATTATAAATAATGAGATGTTATTATAATTATGGTACAACATTATACCTCCTTTTATCAATCATATGAATAACAATATCACCATTCCTGCATATGTACGTCTTATACTCTCCAATCTATAGTGTAATTAGTAATTCAAAAATATATTATTAGGATGGGTATAATATGGAGTAAAATAGATTAAAATTATTTATATAACATGTTAAATGATTCTGTATAATTAATATAACATCTGATTACATGCAATTTAACAATAAGGAGGATGATATATTGCTTGTGTGACCGTACGGCCTACCATCTCCAACATGCTGTGAGATTCATTCTCAACATTAAAAATTGATCAGTGATTATAAAAATTATATTATTGGTGAAAATAATAATTATGAACATAATTTGATGAATAAAATACATTATATAAATTAAATAGAAGACCAACACGACAAAACAAAAATTATAAAATGAAGTCGTTAACTCCCAAAATAATGAAAATATTGAAATACTATTAATTAAATGATATAACAAGATCATATATGTTATAAAAGATATTTATATGGTTTTGAAATGATTTGATAACATGATTCTACCATTATATTGAAATTCACAACACCCTCTACTAATAAAAATTTCAATTTAGGTATAATTTTCCCATTTAATTTTTATCCATGATTATTTGAATGTAAGTATTTACTAGGGATATATTTATCATAAATTTACATGTTTTCAAAAAAAAAAGATTTCATTAAAAGTTTTCTATTATTATATATATTTTGAAGGGCATCTTTACCTATTTTTTTCTTTTACTACATGGTATGGATGTAATCATTCTTTTGATTACCATACAAGGTACTTTTTAACTATTCTTGAAAATGTACGAGAAAAATCTTTTTTACATATACAGAATGAATTTTTTAAAACATTTATGAAACCATATTTACATGTAGATTACTATAAATAATTTCATGATTATATTCATCTAAATTATTTTGATTTAAAATATCATTTCCATTTGAGAATATAAATGTTTTTGGGAAAATAAAGGATATTTTCCTCAGGAATTAAGTTCATGTTTTTTATCAAAATTATTTTCCATCGACATGAAAAAGGGTTATTTTTAAATCCATATTATTACATTGATTATATTGTCTTTATGTTGAAATTATTTTTAAGAATTTGATTCATCTTATATGGATTATTTAATAATGACATGATGTTTATGAATCTCATTTTATTTAACGGGTTATGCTATAGTGAATGATTTGTTGTTTTGTGGAACACATAAGAATTATTACATTATAAGATGGGTGGGAACTATATCTACCACCAATTCCTTGGGTAATGAATTATATCTCTTGATATAGTCATGAATATAATGAAAATAAAATCATGTTTCGTGATACCGGGCTGGAACGAAAAGAAAACTGAGTTCTGTAATGGACTTTGTCCCTAAAGATGGTCATATCAGCAATTCCTTGTATAAAAGGGAAATCATATTATGATAATATTAATTTTCAAGAATTACATGTTTTCATCATATTCTATTCAATCATGTTTAATGTTCTTTTATGATCCAATCTTTAATTACTGTAAATATTTAATTCATGACACAATATTTTATTTTTTAAACATTGTGTTCATGTTTTTATGTTCCAATATTTATATTTTTTGGTGTTCTCTAAGTTTTCCCTTACTGATTATATGACTTCACCATTTCATTTTTTTCATTACCCCATGTCATGAAGAAGTGTATTGAGTATGATATTCCAAAAAGTTTTATTTTTAAGATGATCTAAATTGGAAATAATGTCAATGTTTTATGAAACCATTGTTATGATTCCCAGGTTTGAAAGACACTATAACTATACGGTCTTGTCATGGTTTTGTTATATTTTTTAAAGAATATAAATCATTTCTGAAGCAATATAAATGAATTTAAAGTATGGTTATCTAAAAACCTATTCCAATTAGTTATTGAATGATTTATATTTCCAAAAATCATGAATTTATATTCAATAAAAAGATCCATGGAATGAGTTTTGATTGTGTGCCACCTAGAGGAGTTTTCTCATTCTTTTATTAACCTGGTAACATAAAGGTGGATCGGGACAAGTGAGACTCATTAAAACCGAAGTGGTGAAGAATTCAGACCGAAATCAGTTTGACCCCTAAGCCAATGTCAACGAAGGATCATCAAATATCAATTTTGTTTATCTGTTCGTATATATATAGGGGTATAACATGTCCCTGAAAGGTGAATACATTCTCATTGTCAGTGAAATAAATGATAGTTTTCATTTTATAGGGACATTTATTTCATGGTATACATTAGTAGTAGAAACCAAAATTATAACTCTATGTGTCTTACCAAGGCATTGATATGTGTATAAAAGAGGTAATATGATAAACTCAAAGTAACCATGTTTGAAAAAATATATGGAAAAAATTCTGCTTGTTTCAAGATATCATATTTCTTGTCAAAATGCATCTGCCACCTAGAATGGGGATATTAGTTTGTAGGAATGATAGAAGTCATTGTTCTGGATGTGGAGAGACCATCCCATGTGGTATGAGATAGAAGTGCTTATGCTAATGGTGGATTTGGATGAAGAGGTGTGACTGCCTACTGGGGTTTATTATATGGTTTCATATCCTCCTATCGGTCTTCCACGATTTTCATATTTTTGACGGCAATGTCCTATGGGGAGGATGATATCCCTTGTTCTTTTAGAGCTCACTGGAGATCATTCCCACAAGTTCCAACATCCTATACAGTTCTAGAAGGGGTAATGTTTATGTAGTGACTCCTAGAACAATCGTGTATTACCATATATCCATGACTCTTGTTACCTATTATCCTAGTTGCACAAAACATCGTATGTAAATATGGTTTCTAACCACACTCTTTAGTTGATATGTGGTCTTCCATGTGATTATCATGAACTAAACTAATGATCAACAACTATTATCATGAATATTTTATCTAAAGGGTAAATTCGTGTTATACCTTTTGGAAAGGTAGTTATTGTGAATTCAATATTGTATGTAATGAGTCTTCAAAATTGAATGAAATATTTGGTATTGGGACAAGTTCATCTCACGATGTTTTCTTTTAGTCATTGTATAAGGTATCTTATTTGAGTATTTTGAGACATTGATGAAGACGGATGTGTTGTAGTGGTGGTGGTAAAGGGAACCTCTCCAAGATTTTTTTCATTTTATAACTATCTATTAACTAAAAATATGTACACTCATTCTTATGACATCTTTCCGTTAACATTTCTATTTTGTATATCTGGAAAAAGGTTCTACATGAGAAGGTGAATTTTTTAACATTAATTTCCTAGAATCCAGCATATTTTTTATGAGGTAATTATAAAAGAATATAAGATTGGATTCTACAACATTTTATAGAAGGGTAAATTGTTTAGGAGACAATGATAATATTTTTATATAGGTTTAATGGGAATTTAAAATATGTCCATGTTGATTTCTAATGGAAGGATGAAAAAGCTTGTGAATTATTCATTCAGAATGTAATAATACTTGGTTTTCATTTCCTAAAATTTTTTATAACTATGACATACCGGATTATCCTACTGAGGAGGGAATTGTGGATGACCCTCAAGAGGTGGAGGAACATGATATCGTGTAGGATTTCATGTTGGAATGGGTAAATGGTGTTTCTTGAGTGTAACAATTACATGCATTGATTTTCCAATTCTCTGAACATGAGTTGATGGAATTAATTGAGACATTTCTATAGCCTCTATGATGGTTTCATCCACATTTTGAGAATTTTTTTTAATGAATCTAAATTGTCATGTATATTTATGTTGAATTAACACTGTGAAAAACTCATTACAAAGGTTCCCTAAGAATATGGGAAACAAATCATCTTGACGGAGTTGTAGATTTAATTAATATTCCACTACCTTTGACCACAAAATGAAATCAATGAATCATTCATTCTATATTTGTTTATAGTTTCGGATATAGAATACAATTTTTTTCTATGGTATTGAGAATAACTTGTAGAGAAACATATAATAGAGGTCTTCCCATAATTTTATTTACTGAGACTGCAATCTTATATACCACCCAAAAGCTGTTCATCACATATATAGAAAGAAGAACCAGAGTTTCATCACCCCTATTTTGTGAGGGGTACACATGATTGGTTCTCTTTGAGTAAAAAATACATCAAGTGATTTTCTGGGTCTCATGAATCGTTGAAAATAAAAAATTTTGGATTCCCATTGTATTAAGGGTGGTAAGTTTGATCTACACATTCAAGATAAGGATGTTATTGTGGATGTATCAATTCACACCATTGTTCCATGGATTCCAATCGATCCATTAGTAACTCAATAATTTTAAAGATAAATCACATAATTTCCAGTTAATATTTTGCATGAATTGTTGTGGTACCTAGATTCTATATAGGTACAATATCTATTATGATCACAAGTAGTGGAAATTCTAGTATTTTTCATGGGTAACAAATGTGGATTGTGTATGAGTGGGTGTCCATGAATCAAATGGATGTACATTTATTACATGAATATTTAATATATTTAAAAATTAAACTTCATATTAAATATTATTCATTATTATTCATGTATATAGAGTAATAATGTCTAGGAATATTTGTCACTTTGAAAATGATATAATAGTTCCCTACAATAATCAGAACCATGCAATGATATTCCAATATTCTTAAATATTGTTCTGATCAAGGTTGACATAATATAATGGGACTCATAGTATAGAGACCTTCAGGTTCAAGAACTCATAAAAAGATTATACTTCCAATCATAATTATTGTACTCAATAATATCCAAAATGGTAGATTAAGATAGCAAGCCCTCCATTTGGAATTCCGCATGGTTTTGTTTCATTGTATATTCCTATCTGCGAGCAAGCGTAATGATCCATATACATTATTATTATCATTAACATGTCTCATGACTTGGGAACACTTATTTACTAACGAAAACAATCACACATACATTTTATGGGATGTAGGGTATATAGGGTGCGTCATGTGTGTCATGATATTAATTGATAATTCGAGTAATAATTTGTCCCTTCTATTTAAGGATGATCATATATCAGGACGTTGATTGAAATGGAACTGTCTTGTGATATTCCCGGGCCATGGTGTACTGAAGAGATTTGGTAATGTATTCATAGAATGATGTATCATGAAAAAAGGATGATGAAACTATCAAGAAACCAACTTGATGAGATATTGAGATAAAGGGATTATATTAACTAGATAGAGTATGTATGTTGATGTCTTTATTGCAACATTATGTTCTTTCTCTTGGGTGTCTTAACCCGTTTCTTGGTAGTATTCATTGATTTTAGGCATGCCCGCCTAATGGAACTGATAATGAATCCTAGAGGGTCACACACTAAGTATTTTTTTGGTCATGGATAAATTTTATTTGAACTCAATTAATATAATAAATATTATACTCAAGATAGTGGCATACATTTATTCATGTTAAAATGATTTCATATATTAAAAAATATTTATACAATTGATTTTTGGTATATATATTTATTTTATGGAACATTTAATAAATATTTATTTGCTAGATTGTAAATAAAAAATTTATTTACTATTTTTTAAACAAAATATTTATTTAATATAAAAAATTATTTTTGTATTTATTCGTGTGTTCAATAAATTGATGTGGAGTTTGAGTGGTCCTAGGCCGGTTTAGTTGTAAAATACTTTTATTTAAGAGAGTAAAAAAATATCTAACTAGTTATAAGATGTTATATTAATAAAAATGATGATATTATTATGTAAAAAATAATTTCATTTATAATAGAATTTTTCACAATTTTGTGGACCATAAATAATCACATGGAATTATTATTAAAATAATTATTTTTGTGATTGTTTATTGAAGAAAATAATTAATGTTACCCAATTAAATAATGTAACATAAGCCCCATGTTGATAAAAAGACACATAAGTCTATTGTTCCAAGTACCAAACATCATGCGTCGTAAATTGAGAATTGTTGATTTTCACAATTTCTCCTTAAAATCCTCCTCTCGTCCCTATGAATAACGAGAGAAGCTCTTGAAGACTGAAGAACAAGATATCATGAACTACTTGTAAAAGACACTCTCATCACAGTTCTGTCACATGTAAGATGAGGGTTGTAGATCAGAGGCCATGAAAACATGTGTGGATCACCACTACTGGTATTCATGTTTGGATCCTCACAATCACAATGACACAATCTTGAAGGTTCATTCAGAATGATCAACATCATTAAAGAATAGAGTACTGAAGATCTAGGTAAAGATTATTTATGATGTTAATTAAATTAATTATAAACATGATGTGCATGATCTTATCTAAAGGTATCGGGCCACATCATTCTTTATCTAAATCATTGATTTTATTTTGTGGATATTGGATTTCTTCTTTATATTGATATCATAATAATAATCGATCATGGTAAAAATTTATGCCATTTGTCATCCCAACCATACTACCACTATGCCTGGAACCGATAAGTGGTATTAGATCGGGTAACATTGTAGTTTATAGTTATTTAAATAATTAATTTATGATTTACAGTTTAATAATTAAGTTATTCAATTCAAGATAATCATTCTAAAAATAAGAACAACGAGATCTATTCCTCATCATTTATTTTTTTTCACCATATTGAAAAATATATATTCATTATTTTTTTTATTAAAATTAAACAGTGGTTCTCTTCTTGAGGTTCCAAGTGTTCCTAGCCATTAGAAACCATAATAAACAATGTGTAGTTGGATTTACACACTGTGTATCAAGGTTTAATGCATCAGGACTTATCCGCCAAACCAAGTTGGGTCAATGGAATTTTTCTATGTCTTAAAGACTCCATTTGTTAACAAGGAATAGGTGGAACACTGTTTCTAGACTACACTCTTTTTGGCCCACTAGACACTATGTGTAGTCCCTTTAGGTTATGGTTTGATCGTGTACCACATACACTTATTTCCTAGCCAGAGACTGTGTAACTCAATTAAAAAATAGCGTATGACACACATGAAACACCGTGTCCCCAGAGGATTTATGAAGTGCATATACATGTTGTATCCTTGGGGGCGTACTTCAGATGGATGGTGAATGATATTACACACATAGTACTAGGAAATAAAAGTTGTGTACTCATCCAAATTATGTATATATATTAAATTTTTTTATTATAAAAACCCTTGATATGAGTACCATGGTACATGCGTAATGTCGGGGAACAACATGTGATAGGTTATATATATATATATATTTGTGTTTAATATAACATATGAATAATGTTCATTCCTACTCATTGGGTAGTTATGAATGAGAATTCACTGGTTTTCCTCATAGGAACTTGTTACATACAATGATAATTTTAAATGAATTAATTTGTTTACAATTATGATCGTTGATAATCTCATGGAAATTCAGAAAAAAGGGGTTATGATAAAATGATTTATTAATTATATATGGTAATTAGTTTATTCGAGTACTATTTCTCTTAAGAAATAATTATCAAATAATTTAACGCTAGTTTTATTAAATTCACAACACATTTCATTTATGTGAGTGATCATGAGCTTGACCAAGGCCTTTGTATGTTATTGGTTTTCCTTTAATTTATTTATTAATTTAATTTTTCTATCTTGAAATCCATCACTTCTATTTAATATATATGTTATATATGCCAGTGGATTCATTTATTTAAACCCCCTATTTATCCCTCATGTATGTGTGTGTTTAAAAGAATTTTTAATGAATGGAACTTCCATGCTAGTACAGATAGTTCAATATTGAGTTGAGATGAATCCAATCCTAGGAGATATAGAGAGTGACAAGTGGAAAGGTGTAAAGATGAACCGAAAAGGTTCAAGGGGATTCTCCCCTAGGTCAGGGTTAGTTTATCATCTTCTAGATAAACAAACCATTAAAAATTCTTATAATCATGGCATTTTATTTATTTTAATTTTATCAATTTCATGGTTTATCATTATGGATGTGTTGTTGCCATCCCAAAAATATTGAACTAGAAAACAATGCAAATGGAACTAAAATAAGATAGTCTTATGAAGAAATATTCCCGATTCATGGTTATTCACTTAAATAAGTTCCAAATAATATTAAAAATAATGTGATGTGGATAATAAAAAATTCACTCATAAGTGATAGATTCACTAAAAAAAATATTATGTTAGACCTAGACTTACATTACCTGATTAAGGAAAAACCTCAATAAAACTATGTGTTCGACCAAATATTTTTGGGACATATAATTTTATACAGGAAGCCCTTATGATAGGTTTTGGGTTAAATTAACAGTACTACTTCATGAGGAGTATCCCATTCTAGATATGGTGTAATATTGGAGGCAAGTGTTGAGAAAATCAAATGTAAGGATTTCAGGATTGGGGAGTCCACTCAATTGATCAATGAGTAACATGCTCGTAGTTAGAAAAGAATTTCCTACATAAATACCTTCAAATATATTTTCTGACCAATGTTTTGGTTATGAAAAGTGGAATAAAGATCCAGGCCTCTAGAATTTCATTTCCTCTGGATATTCCATGTTCAATGGCGGGGGCCATTGATACATGATAAAATACCGCGAGAAATAATAATTTTTTTTCAAAAATGTATTCCTGAATGAACTAATGATCTTATATCATAATTTTAGAATAAAATGAAAATCTCTTTGACCACACTATCCATGCGGCCAATTGTAGATAAAGACAACATCCTCATCAACTGTATATTCCATGAATGGTATAGACACCTTTGAATTATTCTATTCCATGAATGGAAGTCCTACATGATGGAGTCAGTAGTAATTGATCTTTTTGACCAAGTGGTAAGTGGATAAGTGTTATACCTCTATGGGAAACATATTAACCACTCGGTTAGCATTCGATGATTAACGCTATGGTCAATGTATCATGAGATCATGAAGTCTCTTAAAAACATGGATTCCTATGGCATGCTTGAGCACCTCTATTGTCATTACCAAGAGGGAGTAAGACAAGATGTTTTTGAGATCTCTAAGGAACTCGTTCAGTGTAATCTTAGAGAAGGTTCCCAAACATGGACCAACATATCAAGATCATTAGATACATTGAGCGCTCAGTGGTTCTAGGGATTAAAAGCCATGAAGAACTGGGAAACGATCTCATTATTACATCACTCCCTGTTAGATTCTCCATCTTTGTTGTTAATTTCATATTGGACAAAATTTAGAAGTATCTATCTGGTATTTTAGTCATAATTCACCTTTTAGACAGTCATATGAAGAGTGAAAAGGGTTTTGTACTTATGGTGAATAAGAGGAAAGGGAAGGAAAATTTCATAAATTCCAATGCATCTTCATGCCCTTCCATGAAAAGTAAGATCCAAGGGGATGTAACGGAACATGAAGATATTTTTTCACATGTTGCATGAATGGCCACAAGAAGAATAATTGCATCCAGCCTGAGATTTAATGGTAAGCTTCAGGTGCATTTGTTATCTAATGTAATGTATCTGTTTCTACCAATCTTTTATTATATATAGCTTTATGTTCTTACATATGAATCCAAAAACTAGAACCAAGTAGATTCTGGAATATTGATGGGAGGTAGATCTATGAGCATCCAATAGAGACATACTCTCGGCTATAGCTACAAGGGACTACCACACGAGGTTTCCAATTGGGATGTTCTTGGTGTTAATGGTTTGTTATTATGTTTCATCTATTAATAAAAACATTATTTTCTGGAGGACTATAATCGTTCCTCTCCTTGGGCACTAGTGACGGCACTGGCTACTACACCAGTCTCTCTCACCCCGGTGGGGGAGGTGTCTTCAGTGATCCACAAGGGTGTAGGGTCATCTTTCATCCCCATCACTAACCTTGATCTCCTTCCCCCTTTTCATCCTACCCTTTTGTTCGAAAGTTCCGAACCTGTTTGAAGGGTTACCTAGTCTTCCGCTTCCGCTTTCAGAGTTTCATGGAGCCTCGGACCTTTTGAATCTCACCCTGGTGTCTTGGCTGAAGCACCATTGTCCCTCGGTTGATTTGTTTGATCGTCATGTCTTCACGTCGTGTGATTTATAAAAGCGAGCGACGGTGGGTTTGCTCAACAACAGGAATATCATGATTCACTTCTCGTCATAGGAAGACCAAATCAGAGCCTTATCCGGGGCTCCTCGCAGCTTCAATCGCACCCGTTTCAACCTTTTTCATTGGTCTTATGACTTCCATATGCGGCGTGATTCTACAAAGATGGAGATTTGGTTGAGTTTTCCTAATCTCCCCCTTCCATTTCAAAATACATCTGTGATTCAAATGATTTCTAATTTGGTCAGGAGATTCCTATGCTCCGGTAGTCGAATGGAGTCCCTCTACACCCAGTTAACCCACTCATCTATGTGGAGGTGGGTGTGTCCATGGTGCCCTTTGAGTAAGTTTGGATTACAATTGGAGAAGAATTTAGGTGTAAGCAGCCGGTAATGTATGAATCTTGGTCTGAGTTCTATTGGGGATGTAAGCGACTGGGCCACTTGAAATCTCTCTGTCGACAGGGGGGATCTGACCACCAAGGAGAGGACGAGGCTTAGATGTAAGGCGACATAAGACCCCGCCGAGCTCGAAGTGCCTAAGAATAATATCGCAGGTGTGATTTCTGAGATTACTGATGCAAGGGGACTACCGAGAGGACTGCGGGAGGCAGTTTCATTGGTGGCTGAGGATGTGGTGCCACTGCAGAGGCCAGTGGGTGTGGATCCTCAATGTGCTGATGAAAGGGGCCTGATGTTTAAACTGCAGGAGGTGAACCCCTTGGTGACCAAAGTTCCTAACTGACTAAGGACCAATTTGAGTGCACATCTACTCTAAGTACATGATACATCAAGGGTTGGGGGATCTGGTGGGGCAGAGGTAATGTCTGGAGGTGCCAACAATAGTAAGGTTTGACAAACCGTGGATGAGGGAGTCTTCACATTGCATGGAAAGGCCTCTTATGCAAAGGTGCTGAGCTCAGTTGGTGTCAAGAGTGATAGAGGTGTTAAGCCCTTTGAACCGCCTGTTAAGAGTACGATTGCTGTCTGGGAGGGCTCTATAGAGGTTGACAGTATTGAGATGGACAATGGGTTTGATGTTCTAGTTTTTGAGGACCCTGAGAATGTGGTGATGTTTTCTGAGAGAGAATCCAGTGAGGAACATTCAAGCCACATTGCTGGTGATACAAAGGACAAGGACTAGGAGTGAAGGTACCCTAGTCCGAGGCGGAGAAAGAATAGAAGGGGAAAATGGAAGGAGAAAAAGGACTACTCATATTTACCCTTACCTATGGAGACCTAGTCGGTGAAGAAAGAGAAGGAAAAATTGAAGGATTGCGACCCCCATCACCCCACGGGGGCCTGGCTATAATAGGAGATTGACGATAATACTCTTGATATACTTATGAGCTTGGATGAGGTTATGATTGAGATTGTTCTGATAATCAATGCTTCCAAGGAGGAGGCAGAAAGAATGATGACGAAGACTCTCAATGTGTACACCAATGATGAGCATAGTGACTGGATGGACAAGCAGGATTTGATTCTGGTACGGGGATTTAACAATGTAAAGATCAATGTCGTGGAGTACATCTAGCCTTGGGGAAAGCTAGCATTCAGGTTTGAAGATCTTCTGATGGAGCAACCAGACATCAAGGTGAACACTATATCATGGAAAATGTTTAGGGAGATTAAAACGGGTAGGATACAATTTAATTTTAGTGACATTGTTCTTTCCTTCATAGTTTGACTCAGTTTCTCACTTTCATCCTTAAAAGTGTTTGATAATAAAAACCTAGTTTTGAAGTAAATGATATCCATATTTAATTCAGATGGAATTGTTTTCGTGATTGGATATTAATGTTGATTCTTTTACAATGATATCATTTGTTTTGGAAGGGAACATTTATAAAATGGTGATTACATGTTGTATTAGACAACCCACATAATGGAAATCGATAAAAAATATACATTACAAGAATCATATGACACCAAACACCGGAATCATTGGCTAGGTTATGTAAATGAGAAATTCTTGATAATGTAACATCATTATGGATATTTAAATTCCATAGAACTAAAACCACTTGGTGTATGTCATGCATGTTTACAAGGAAAAATGAAAAAGCCTCATTTAGTGGTAAAGGTGAATGAAATAATGATATTCATGATTTGTTTCATACCAATGTGTCTGGACCAATTTTTATTAAAGAAGAAAGAGGGTACTAAAACTGCATGTCTTTTAATGAAGATTTTAGTAGATATGGATATATATAATTAATGAGATATAAGTCAGATTATTTTGATAAGTTCATAGAATACAAGATTGGTGTTGATAACCAAATTGGTAACTAATCAAGAATCTCCACTCAGAACAATGAGAACAATATCATAATCTAAACATCATTGATTACAAATTTTTGTTTGGGATCCTATCCCAAATAAATCCTAAAAACATGCCCCAATGGAATGGTTTGAGAGAAAGGAGGAACCAAACCATGATAGACATGGTGTGATCAACGATGAATCATACGAGTCATCCATTATCCTTTTGGGGATATGCATTAGAAATAGTTGTGCACATACTAAACAAAGTAATAAATAAATCATTAAACAATATTCTATATGATTTTTGGAGTGGATATAAATCGAAGTTATCAAATTTTCATGTGCGGGGAAGCGATGAATTTGTTAAGGAATATTTTTGTAACAAACATGCACCCCAAGACACAAGTGTACCTTTATAGGATTCCACAATGAAACAAGGGATCATTACCTCTAGAACCCCACAGACAAAAAATGGAAATAATTGTTTTATTCTTTGAGAGAAATCACATCTGCAAAAGAGATCTTGGGAGAGAGATATACTTCAATGAAGTAGAGGATCAAGTTACAAAAGAGTTGGTATGAAAACAAATTCCACAAAGCCTCCTGAATGAATGATCTATTCCAGATACATAGGAACTACATAGGACTATGAAAGAGGATATAGAACCAGAACGGTATGGTTTTCTAGTTACTGAGGATGGTAATTAATTATTAGTAGATAAAAATAACCATCTAACATATAATAAAGTAGTATGTTTCACATATGTTTCCAACTATCATGAATCCAGGAATTCTGAAATTGATTCCATTTACCTAAACCAAGTCTGGATTTCTGTAGATCCTCATGTTAATGTAAATCCTTTTGGTTGCAAATAGGTATTCAAAAAGTAACTGGACATAGAAGTAAAAGTTAGAACCTGTTAAGAAAGACTATATTCAAATGTGTTGAATCAATGTCAAGGAATTCACTATGATGAATCCATTTCACTAGTTGTAATGATTTAATCCAATAATTTCTGTTGGCCATTTCCACTTACCATGACTATGAGATTTGGAAAATGGATGTAGAAAAATCATTCTTCAAGATGAACCTTTAGGAAGATGTCTATATGACCCAACATAAAGGTTTTATGACTCCAAAGGATTAAAATAGGAAATGCACGTTTTATAAATACATTTATCAGTAAAAGAAATAATCCATGTCATTAAACATTGATTTTGATGAAGCCATAATGGAATTTGTATTTATCAATAAAGAATGTGATCCTTGGGTCTAGAATCTGTTTTGGGGGAGTGTAGTTATTTTCATAATAGGATATTTTGATAAAATATTACTTATTGGAAATGAAATACTAGTCTTATAGTCTATTTAGGAAAGGTAAAATCAATGCTTCAGCATAAAGGAAATGGGTGAGGTGACGTGAATTCTTGGGATCCCGATCCATCGTGATAGATCTAAGAGATTAATGGGCCTATGTCAATATATATACATTGATATTATACTAAAGAGATTCATTATAGAAAATTACAGGAGAGTATTGTTTCTATAATCACATGATTTTCAAGTTTCCATGAAATTTTTTCCTTAGATACATGTGGTAATAATGATAATTTTAGGGACTCTATACACATTGAGGATTGGATAAGTCATGTATGCCATACTATGTACTAAGATAAATGTATCTTATGCATTGAGTATAGTAGGTAGAAATCATGTTGACCCAGGCGACCTCCAATGGATGGAACTAAAGTGTATCTTATATTATATTACGCATACAAGGGATATGTTCTTGATTTATGGAGGAGATGAAGAACAAGTCATCAAAAGATATCCAAATGATTGTTTCCATGCGGATAAATATGACATGATGTCACAGATGGGATATATCATCACTTTGAAAGGATGTTCAGTGAGATATAAGAGCTCTACGTGGAGTGTGGTCACCGATCTTACTACAGGGTCTTAGTATATCTCATCTTCTGAGGCGTTTAAAGAATTAGATTGGATGTGATGTATCATCATGGATCTAGATGTGATACCAAGAAGTAAATATCCCATCACACAATACTATGATGGTAATAAAAAGTTTGATCGTGAAAAAGATCCAATTTCACATCAGCGGATGAAGAAAATACATTGTATGTATCATCCATTGATGTCTTTATCACATAGAGGTGAAGTAGAAGGGAGTAGTGTTTCCATGGAAGACAACATGGTTACCAACTTGACTAAATCCTTGACTCAGAAGAAACATGATCATCACGTATGGTCTAGTGGACTGAATGTCATTAGTAGTTTTTTGTAGTCCAAGTGTGAGTTTCGTAATAGTTGGTATCTTAGAACCAACTGGGTAAAAATAGATTAAATTAATATTAAATATATTTAAATACTAAACATCATAACATATTGTTCATTTTTCTTCCTGACTCTAGTGTAATAATGTCCTAGATTGTTTCTCACTTTGAAAAGGTCATAATACTTCCCTACTATGATGAGAACCATGATGTTTTATGACTATATTCATAAATATAGTTCTTGTAGTTGAATGAAATACTATAACTGGACATATAATATACATACTCTTTGGTGCGAGTAATCCTATGTAGATGATAATTCCTCTCATGATGTTCGTACTTATTAATCCCAAAGAAAGGAGATTATGTGAATAGTCCTACCAATAGGAATTATACATGTCATGGTGTCATGGGATATTCATATCTATGAGAATGGGTAAGGATCCTTGGACTTTATTATTATCATCAAGACATTTCATGATTATAAAACATTGATTTTCTTACAAAAACTGTCATGTAGACTGTTGGTGGGATGTAGGGTATATTGAGTGTGTCATGAGTGGCATGTTATTAATGGATAAGTTGAGGAAGAATTGGTCCTATCCATTTATTGATGTTGATATATGGACCATTTTATTGAAATAGAACTATTTTGTGAAATTCAATAGCCATGGTTTAATGAAAAGTTAATATTATTAATTAAAGAATGATGTATAAAGCACAAAGGTTTATGACCCTATCATAAAACCTTATTGATTAGTTTTGTAGAAAAATGGATTATAATACACAATTATTCTTCATATTTGGATGTCATTGCTGAAAGTTTGTGTGATTTCTCTTTAGTTACATGACCTGTTTATAGACATTACTCTTGGACTTCAGGCAAGCCACCTAATGTGAATGAGACATAATCACAGAGGGTCACAAAATAAGTGTTTTTTTGGAATCAATTATATTATATTATATTTTAATTAATGGAATAAATATTACTCTCATGATAGTGGAATAATTTTATTCATGTTAAAATGATTTCATAAATTATATAAATATTTATTCCAAGAATTGTTGTTAATATATATTTATTTAATTTATTGAACATTTAATAGAAATTTATTAACTAGTTTTTAAATAAAATATTTATTTAAGAGAATAAATAATTTATTTATTTATTCTAGTGTTCATTAAATGGATGGGAGGATTGAGTGGACTAAGGCAAGTCTAGTATTAAAATATTTATTTTCATAACGGTAAATAATTATTTAACTATCTGGAACATGTTAAAATAATAATAATGATTCTATTATTTTGTAACGAGTAATATTTTTTATAAATCCATTATGAACAAGTTGGAAAACCCTAAATAATGACACGGTATTATTATTAAAATCCTTGGTTTATATTTTAAAAAATAAATAGTTTAACTGAATCGACAAGCAAATAAAATGACACCTACGTGTATTTAACCATGTACCGAAATGCATGCCCGGTAAATTGAGAATAGTTGAGTTAAATGATTTCTCTCTAAAATCCTCTTCCCACCACTTTTTAAAATGAAAGATGTTCTTCAAGTCAGAAGAACATTTGAATATGAATGACTGACACAAGATATTATCTTAACTACACTAGCACCTAATGAATGAGTAGTGTCAATCAGAGGACATCAGAGCACGTGAAGATCACCTCTAGAGGTTTTCTGGTGTGGAACCTCATAAGAACAATGACACAATCTGAAAGGGTCTTTCTAGACGATCAATTTAATCAATAAAAGGAGTACCAAAGATCCATGTATTATTTTAATTATGAAAATAATTAATAAAATTATAAACATTAAGTGATAGATCCTATTTATTTGTTTCTGGCCTATTCCTTCTTTATCTAAATATTTAATTTTTTTCCATGGAGAATTGCATTTATATTCATATTAATCCATGAATAATCATTGATCATGGTAAAATTAAAGTTGAGTGTTGTCCTAATCTTGCATACACTACTCCCAAAATCTACAGAAGGACTATAAGGATGTGCCTAAACTATCACTGGTTTAACACCAAAACATTGGTAATTATCGACCATCTTCTATGGGATGAAAATATGGTGGTGGTTGGAATCCCACATTGTGTAGAAATTATTGTAATACATCAGTTTACATGGAAAACCCTTTACATTTGGTGTTCTAAATGGAAGTTTATATTGAAGATGTTTTTAGGGAACACATCTCTCAGGAAGGCTACCTTAAAGTATTTCTTCATTAAGTCTCCTAAAATCATATATCTATCCTTCATGCTGTGTGAATCATTCCTTGAGAAAAATTGTCTTATATTATTTGAGTTGAATGTAACATATCATTCAAAACATTACGTTTTTTATGATAGAAAATTAAATTTTATAAAGGAGATGCATAATTCATGGAAAGCCTATGGTTTTGGCTGAGAATAACTCTTTCATGCATTTCGGTGTGAACCAAATTATATACAAAAAAATCGTATTTCAACTCCTCAAAATTGGCCTCATGTCCTATAGAATCGTTTTGTTTCTCATTGATAAAATTCACTAATGTAAAATACATTGCATGAATTCTATTAGTGTCTTAACATCACCATCATCATTTTCTCCATCCATGAGGTGTTTTCTTCTCTTTTGATGATTCTATATGAAATTGTTGATTGATAATATCCCAAAGGTAATTTCCAGATAGTACATATATGTGTTTTCCAGTTTATGGTACTATATAATTTTATTGGGTGAACTTAGAGGATCCAGTCAGTGTAATTTACCCAAATTGTGTGAAAATCGACTCAGAGTATGTAAGAGATTATTGTGATGAAAAATCCTCCATATTTGAGGGATGAGACTATTCTGATTAAAATTTTAGAAACATTCCCTTATATTTTTCTAGCCTTGAGGGTTAGGTTATAAAATTATCCAGCCTTATAGGGTAGGTTTTCTCGTTAACATTCCTGAGTGACACTACCATAGATGATCATAGGATTCTCGGATGTTTTTATCAAAAATTGGTTGGGTGAAATCGTCAAAAAAACCTAAATTTCATGTATCAGATGGATATTGTGATCCTTATGACATATGTGTTGTATAGTGTATAATGTAATGAACCAGATTTCATTGGGGGAAATCCTTTTTGAAAATTCAGTGCTTTTGGTGTTCTTGGAGACATATCGGGTTGCTTTGGGATTTTTCCAAAAATCATGTTTCACCAAATTATTTCACCAAAACAATGGAACAATGATACAGTGGAACCATATCTATGGAATTCAAATAGTGGCACACCGAAATGGTGGCACATCGAACTAGTTGCACAAAGAAGAGGTAACACACCACAATAGCACCACATAAAAATAGTGGCACTGAAACGGTGGCACTCCAAAATGGTGGCACCGAAATGGTCACATATAATGGTTTCACCCTAATGGTGGCACTATTATTAAGGCCCACTGAAGTTATGACACACTAAATTATGTTTCACTATTTTCTAAATTTTTTATTTTCTCCATTTTTCTTTGTTTTTCTAGATTCTCCCCTCTTATATTTTATTTTATGTAATCAATGTTTTCATCTTTATATGGGTATTTTATGTGAATTTAATAGAATTTTCTGTATATGTTTAATATTATAACACTCTGGGGACATTGAAATATTCAAACTACATTATTATAACCACGATCCCATGTTAATGGGCATTGGAACCATTTTTTCTGTAGATAAAGGATCAGGATTTTTTAAAAGTTGAAATCATCTCTTCTCTTTTCCCTTATAGCACCTAATGTCTTCCTATCTGAATGTGTCATGTGACTATTCTAGACCCCCCTTTGATTCATGGTTCATGGAGTGTCCTACTAGTTGTGCGACCCACTATTTCATTGCAAAGAGGAGTTTTGGTAACCTATTGGTTCAGGTAGGGATTCATCGACCATTGTTTATTTTTGTGTCATAAGAGGTGGGTGTACTAATGATTATTATTTAAAAATAGTTGAATAGTTTTCTTAAATGAGTAATAACTAATGACAGTGAAGTGATCAGTAAATGATATTTGGTAGGAAAATGATGCTGGTTGAAGTTGACCATTTGTTGTATCTTTTATCCTTGTTTCATTTTATGGGTTTTCGGGCTATAATACCTTATATAAATCATGGATAATGTTTTTATTTCCTTAAAAAATGTTTGTGTTAATTATTTTGTTGTCATGTTTTGATAATTGGTTTTAAAATTAAATCTACTCAATCAAATATATTTAGTTAGATAATGGGTTTCCATGTGATCAAACATGTTCTGAAATCACCCCAATTATTTAAAGTATAACTAAAGAACCTCTATTTTTAAATCTGAACATGATTGAATTAATGGTGTGGTTGTGTGATGTGTTTGGTTGGGTTTTGTACTTTATGGGGGGGGGGGTTATGAAGTTGTTTTTGGTAACATTGTTACAGGTACATGGGGTAGACAGAGGGAATGACTTTGTGTTTGGGGCATAACATGATTGTGTATTGGGGCTTCTGTTGGGTGGTGTTTGGTGTGGGATTTGGGTATGGGGTGTTAGAGGAGGTGTTCCAGAATATCAGGTTGATATATTGATTGATTTTTGAAAGGATGAACTCTTTGTCTAGTGGTAAAACTTCCTGTTGGTGGTTCGAAAGTGGGGTGGAAGGATGAGGTTGTGACATAAATTTATGTTTATTGTTGTAATAGATGAGGTGTGTTGTGAAATGGGGATAACTGTTCTAGTTTTGAGTGGTTTATTGATGAAAAAAACATTGACTAATGATAGATGGTACAGTTTGATCGGGTGACAAGAAAAATGGGGTGTGCCGTGGGACTATATGTCAATTTTTCTCTGTTTTATTATTAATGAGTGTTAAAATGGATTTCCATACATTATTCCCTACTTCATTGTTTTCCTTGGAAGTATTAGTGGCCTTTATACCTATGAAAATTGATTTATTTTTTTGATTGATTGTTTACAATTTAGGGATTGGATTAATATATTAATAAATTGATAAATGTAGAATGGAAATATGATAAATGGATGGGATGGGGTGATACTTCTACTAAAGGAAGTGACTTTTAATCATAGTGATATGTGCATTTAGGGGTAGCATCAAAGGTGATTTTTTGTGCATATTTCTTGATCGAAAACACAAAGGGTTTGCATAGTGTTAGATTAAATATATATATATAATCTTGTAGTTCATTGTGATTTTCAATACACAGTCAACACTTGATGAGCATTGTGTGTCAAACTCTCCCATTTGATGTGGGAGAGATTATTTTCCAACATCCAGGTGAGATGATGGATGGATGGTCACATATATTCAAACTCTGTCACAATTCAAGGTTATTACCACTCAATCATATCTGGGAAGGATGTATTGTCTTAATGTTTACCAATGTCGAAGATTTTTTATTCATGTTTTCTTATAGATGATGGGCCCAGGTTTTTTCAGACCATGATTGTTTTCCAAAGTGTATTCATGATGTGTCCAAGGTGTCTTCGTGTTAGAGGTGTGGTTTTTGTGGCCCAAGTTTCTATATATGGGACATTTTTTGGACTGAGGCCTAGCTCAGTGCAAGAATGTGGTTGTAGTGGGACTTCATTTTGGAAGAGTTGTAGCGTCAAGATGTTGTCCATTAGTAATTACCTGCTATCAAATGGGAATATGGTGTGGGGTACCCATATAACAATGTGATTATACAAATAATTTAGATGACATGTGTTATTTGGTTAGTGTAAAATGGTGAGGATGGAATGGTTAGTAATCCTTTGTTGGTGCTTTGAGGTTCTGATGTTCTCTTGCAGGAGAATTAATATGTTACCCTACCACATCATGGGTGACATTATTTTTCCTACTATGTATACTTGTATACTCAATCTATGTTTGTAAAACTATTTTCAGGTTTCTAAAAGGATTTTAAGGGTTGTGATTAACATTACGAGCTCATGAATCAGGATTGTTGTGGTGTTTCTACTTAGTCTCTTTCCTTTGGTACATACATTGTTGTTTTTGTTATACCTCTATGGATGTTTATGTTTAAATCATACATGGGTTTTATTTTTGATTCCCTTAAATAAAAGTTTTGTTCTTTTTGGTAATTGCTTTATATTATACCCCAATCATGTGTTTTCATTAAAAAGGTTGATGCCTTCAATTTTTTGAGATTTTATACCATTGGTGCTCACTTCCACCCCAAGGCCTATCTAAGGTGGGACTTTCGAGACATCATCTCCCTTGCATCTTGATGAAGGAAGGGTGTGTCACTTACCTGTCCATTCCTCACTAGGTAGAATGCAGGTGGTGATAAAATGGCATCATAACTAATGATGGAGGGACTGTATAATATTCTCCATTAGTCAGAATGATGATTTCATGGTATGGTATGGAAATGTTGTTCAGTAACCATGATGCATGAAATAATCTAGGGAAGATAGACTAGGATATATGATTTTAATACCCCCATTATCCGATGAATGGACTCAGGATGTAACATCCAAAGTATATAAAAGAATAACCGATTTTCATATCTATATCTATTTATGAATTATATAGTGCATTAGAGGTTTAAAATGACAATGAATCCAATTTTAAGCATAAATATTCTAATATTCTTTAAAAGGTTGATTAACAGCCTTTTGATGGAAAACCCTATTTAAATATACTTTTTGACACATTTATATGTTATATTTGACAATATAAAATCCTTCTTTAGAATCAAGACATCAAAATTTACATTGTATAAATTTTTGGTATTTTTCCGATAAAGTTCATTTTTCAATAAATAATGAAAAATGTTGTATTCTAATTCCAAACCTCCTTTTAATAAAATTTATTTCTATGCACAGATTATATTATTAATTTGATATAAATTTTAATTATAATATTTTTTCACCATGTAATCAAATTTTCGTCATTAGAATTAATTTCACTTTGAAAATGGAAAGAAACAAGTGTCAAACTTTTGATAGATATTGTTTCTTAAAAACACGCTATTTGTTTTGACAACCGTAATTAACTATATAATTTATTAATGAAACATAAATGTTTTGAATTTTGTAAAATGGGCATCATTTTCGAATTTTGAATATAAAATATAGCTTAGGGCGAGTTTTTGGTATTTTTATGATAATGTTCATTTTTAATGAATAGTGAAAAATACAACATTTTAATTCAAAACTGCCTTTTCATCCAATTTATTTATATAGTTAGATTGTCATTTTAATTTTTTTAAGGAGTAATTTAATTATATTTTATCATTTAATGTAATTTGGTTAATTGGATGTAATTTCACTTTTAAATTGGATCTAAAAACATATCAATCTTTTGATATATTTTACATCTCAAAAACCCATCTTTGGTATTGACAACAGGAATTATATTTAAATTAATTACATCAATTTTAGTGTTTTGAATTTTGATAAAATCGATTCCATATTTGGAATAATGAGGTCCAAATTATGAAATTAATACTTTTTTGTTTTTGGACATTATGAATAGTAATAACGGTAATTATCTTTAATTATCGTGATTAATTTGTAATCTAGTAGTTAAGGGTAATAAAATAATATCATAATAATATAAAATAACCCCAAAATGTGTCCAAATCCTCTGGTTTGAATCATGGACGACCATGAGAATATTTTTACCAAACTTGATTGTCCATGGAGTCACATGGGTGTGATAGTGACATTTATGACAATATTTTTAAAAAGAAGAGAAATATAACAGAGGTTTTTATATCCAAAGTAAAATAATTTTAAATTTTTTTAAATAAATTATATCTTAGCCTATAAATATTCATTGTAAAGCTAACAATTTTTCCTACATCTTGGTAATTTTTTATGATTTTTATCCATTAAATAAATAAATTTATTTATGACACCATGATGGTGTAGTGATTACCTCATTAATGAACAATTTAAAAAAATGAAAAGATAAGGTAAAATATAAGAATTAAACTTGCCTAAAACCAATTTTATGGGTGGATTTAGAACCCTCATAACCTTATCCTCAATATATATCTTTTTGGGACCTTTTAAATCAAAAAATAGTTTTATAATAAAGTTATATTTCAAGACTTTCCAAAAGTGACCATCCACCCTCTTTTAAAAGGCCCTAACCTATACCCCCTTACTCAAACCTCTCATGCCCTTGGCTTGTACAAACTCTGCTCGTATTATCTCTCCACACCCCTCTATTACTCCTAGAAGTCTCCCTTAGGGCAGAAGTCATTCCAAGGAAGCCTTTGGCTCAAATCAAAAAAAAGAGTTACCCGATTTAAAGATAATGTCTTCTCTCAAGTTTCTTTCTTTTATTTTCCTTCTTCACTCACCACTATATTCATATTATTTGATTCCATAATTATGTCTGTATCCTCAATATAATAGTATTTATTTATGAAAATGCTTCTACCTACACATACACACACCTCCGTCTAATAGTTAAAGAACATACTATTTCTGTGGGTGGCGATTTGCTGCCTCACGAAACGATGATTGTTCAGTATTCTTTTGACACATCTCATGGAAGAAATTAGGATGGAACTATATTTATATAGGATATATATTATATTAATGTCCACTCTATTATTCTATATTTTATATTTAAAACATATCTTTTTTTTTTCATGTTGTGCATATGTGATAATTTCATATGAGGAAGGGTGGAAAACCATCCCATCAAGTGACGTGACTCATTCATTCCATACATGGAACATATAAATAATGGAATAAATGAACATATGTGACCTATATAACATATATATTATAATGTAATTATAATATATATATGTCTCACTTAGTTTTAATGTCCATTAATATGAAAAAAAATCAAATTAGCGTTCTTGCGTACGCACGACCTACCATCTCCATGAACGGTACATTTCATTTATTATCTCCAAACATTATGTAATATTATTTAATAAAAATATACTGGATATATATTATATTTAAATAATAAACAAAATTCTAGAGATGATGTACTTATAACTACATGGGCAATTCTTTTCAAACAAGTTCATTTTGACTCATGTACTGAACATCAACAAAACGTATGATATAAACTAACATAATTACATAATTATTATAACATGATAATATGTGATATGAATTGAATAATAAAATGTAAAATATGTAATCAATAAATTATAAATTGACCTATGTTTATTTTTTAGGAATATAAAGAACGAACGAAAACAAATCGGACTTGTGATAAGGGATTTCTTATCTCACTTTTAATTCTGAGAGATTTCCATTATTCACCACTTATTTGTTCCATGAAGTGTATTGTGTACTGCCATTTCATTTATATTATCATAATTAAATTTATATTCATCATATTATGTGATTCATTTGGTTTTTATTATCTTTTTGTCATACGACTTGATTGATTACAATGAGGTAAGGGGTTTTTATCTCACTTTTTATTCCTGTGAGATTCATGTACATTTGACATTATTTTTGTTTGTTGGGTGTATTTAATTCCCATGATTGTATTATTTGTGTAATATAATTTAATTTATGGGTATTCACAACTTCATTGTATGATCATACTTTCATGGGGTGTAGGTTTTGAAATTTACCAAAATCAGTAAGAGAACCTTTCACCCTCCTCTTTTTAAAAGACTTTTTTGTTAGGTATTTTAATTTAAATATTATTATGTTTGAATATTTTCTTATACATTCATATTTCTGTAAATTTTATGTCCATGTGATGAGATACCATTATTATATCTCATCAAATCATTTTATGAATATTAATGTGACGCCGTTAGGCTGTCAAATTTCTGTAAGGGAACTTCTTAACATAATTTCAATTCTTTCGGTTAAACCTCTAGTTCTTGATTATGTCATTCTATGAATATGTGTAGATGAACTCTGATTGTTTTACACTTAATATCCACTTATATTGGGTGTATTTATATTTTTCACACATAATTATGTAATTGATTTATCCGTATTCAAAGGATATCATTTTGTATGGGACTTCGTCTCAATATCCTTTCATTGAGGCATCTTATTATTTCTACATGACATTATTTTATATGGTGCATAAAACCCTTTTGACTTTTCATTTCATTCAAAGGTATTATTTTCATTACGAATCGTTTTACTAAATGAAAAAAGGAATGTTTCTTTTTTAATGTAAGTAGTGACAACAACTTTTTCTGCCACCGCGAGTAATATTTGATCTATGGCTTCCTTAACAAGCCGTAATATATTAAAAAGAAAAATAAATACCTTATACACCTTTTACATATTTTTTTATTGAAAATAATTAATTTAATGGATTTATTATTTCTATATCTTAAAATTTTATATTTTTATTAAAATATGGGAATGTTATCTTCCCTTTCGGCTTATGTTATGTGTTATGATTATGTTATGGTTCTGGGACATTGTTACATATATGGGTGGTTTCATGATAAACCTAGGGAGGGTTAGCCTAAGATATATCTCCAACGCATTGGGTAACATGACTGAGGTAAATTTTAATGTTTCTCTTAACATATTTAGGGAATATACTATGATGGGTATTCCAAATGCGACTCCCTATTTAGCTGTGATAACTACAATGTAAGTATGTTATGTATTCCTTAAGTTACCATTATGATTTTTGATTACTATGTGTTATTCATAAATATTATGATTTGAGAAGGTATGATTGAAAATTATGGTTTCATTGATTTTTATTTATTGATGGGTTAATGTTTCCTTTCATTATGTTATAACCCTTTCTGAGATATTTATGCTCATCCTATGTTTTTGAAATGATGTCCACATGGATTATATATGAATAGGGTCAAGGATCAGATCAAGGAAAGAAATTCTGTCTAAAACATGGAACTAGTCATGTTTTTTTAAGAGTTTTTATTTTATAAAAAAATGGAAACTGAGTAGAAGTGTCTACATTATAATACGTTGAGATGTAATAGTTATGTCCTAATTCTCTAAAACTCTATAACTAAAAATGTCCTCAATGTAAATTATTCATTTAATTTAAGATTATGTAATGTTTTAAGGTTGGGTCCTTATATTTGGTATTAGAGGTCGGTATAGATAACTTTAGAGGTTAGGGTATTCTTTAAGCATAAGTGACATTACCATAATGATTAAGATTTCAGAAAGAGTCATAGTTTTTTTAGATAAAGTGAATGTGTTTAAGATAACATTAATAATTATAGCTTATTATTATATGATGATTTTAATGATATACTCACACTGACCTTTTTGGTTTTAGTAAATGGCTGGATCTAACATGCACGAAAGTAACAATGGATGTGAAGAAAATAGTGACAGTTTTCTGAAAGAGAAAATGAATTATATAGGAGCTACAATGAAAACTCTTATGGTTATTCTCAACCAACTATATAGAGTCATGATTGACCACCTGAACCATAGTTATTTTTATAAGTCATCATATATGTGATAAACAAATCCCTACATAAGTTTAGGTAATAATCATAAAGGTATCTATGTTCAAAAACCTATGTGTCAAAGATTTGAAAAAAAAATCATAGGAAAATGTTTCAAAGGGACATAATGATGATATAGATGTGGAAAATAACGTCATAAAGCAAGAACCTTCCATGGAAAAAGGAAGAATCTAGTTGACTCTAGGAAAGGGAAAAAAGTTCTTTTTGAAGGATCAATTTAATGTTTTAAATGTGGTGTGTATAGTCATTATGAAAACACATGTCCTACGAAGATGTTTCGGGAATGGGATCACCAAGATAGTACAAATATTTTTTTACCAATACCTAATGCCATTCCGATTGAGGATGAAGAAACAGACAATGAACAATGAAAGGTATGTATTATTTCATAACATATTTTTTCAGATTATTGAAATATTAAGATGTAATTAAAGATTGTGTTTGTAGGAAATAATTATTTTTAAATAAATATGAAAGGAATGGTTAATGGATCATGAATAATGTTGAATGAGTAAGATTTCAACATATAAGGGATTCAAATGTTATGGTAGATTTTAGGATGGTGAAATTCATAAAATTAGTAAGGCTCTTTTGATGATGGGGTTACAAGTGATGACTTTTTATAATATGTGTGAACCTGATGTTTGATATATGAAAATTTTATTCAAGGAATAATTATATTTTCGTTTGTGTATATAGTTATCAAGAACTATTTGGGTTTATATAATCCTTGAATTTGAGGAAATTACAGGTTAATACATTTTGGGATGCAAAATGAATGTTATTAGATAAACATTGTGGTTAAAATATATTATGGTTATTTTTGTTGAATTTATATATTTTTAGGAATTTTATAAAATTATATTGTTTTTAAAAGGTTCAAAATGCAGACTGTGTAACAACTTGTCGCGTCGGACGAAGCTGCGAGAATCGAACCCACAACTAAAGTGTGGCTGAGATTTATCGCCTACCACTAGACTACTTGAAGTACTTGGTTAGTATGAATAATTATTTTTAGTTAGATGATATTATTAATCAGTAATATGTTGGTTTTGTGTTATCTATGGAAATGATTAACATATCATGGATGATATGTGATTAGGTTAATTACTTTTTAGTATGATACTCTAAGAGTAACTGATGGTATTTAGGGATAACTGCTATGATTTATCTTGGAAGACTATGGGATTAAATCCTTAAGAGATTTGGGTTTCAATCATAGTTTGGATTAATTTTAATAATTTTATGGATATCTTTTTATTGATTGGTATTTGATGAAATTTGGGTTTTTTTTGAAAATTTTTGGAGATTAAGAGTAGTTTTTCTTTTTGTAAAGGATTACACATTTGGGGATTATCTGATCTTGTACTAACAATTCTGGTTTTGGTTAAGGAATAACGATATGGAAAATATATAGTTCATATTTTGTGCATTAGGTGATTCTTAAGAAGTTGATATAACACTCTTATTGTGAACGAGTCATCCTAAATACTCATCTTTTGGAGAAAATATGAGTTTGTGTAAAAACTATAGTAAGAGATGAAAGTCTTTAGGACATGTAAGTATGTTTCCTTATATTTTAGTTAAGCTCATAAATAAATTCCTCAAGGAAAAGTAACTTAAATCAAAAACATATTATGTTAACTAATCCTACTGGAGAATCAAATACAGTTTAACCCATCACATGTTTGTGATTTTCTGGTGGTTAACTTCTTCCTAGACATATTTTCTATCACTATCCATTAGAACATGATGGTTTTTTTCTCCTCCATATCCATTTTTTCTTGGAATCCTAGTATCTGTTGTCTCTGGGGACCTTTTTACTTTTATTTCTTTCTTTTAATGTTATATTTTAATTTACTCCTTTTCTGATGTGGGGATTTTAATGAAGTTTCTAAGCCGAATTTTAAAATTGCGAGGACGCAATTACCAAAAGGGGCGAAGGTTGTAACATCAAATTTAAGTAAAAGAATAATATATTTTCATATATATATATATATATTTATGAATTAGATAGTGCATTAGTGGTTTAAAATGAGAATGAATCGAATTTTAAGCATAAATATTCATATATTCTTTAAAAGGTCGATTAACCTCCTTTTGATGAAAATCTCTATTTAAATATACATTTTTTTACTTTATAAATTATATTTGACATAAATAAATCTTTATTTAGAATCATGAAGCCAAAATTTAATTTGTTTTAATTTTTGGTATTTTTCCGATAATGTTCATTTTTTAATCAATAGTGAAAAATGCTGTATTTTAATTCAAAAACTCCTTTTAATATAATTTATTTCTATGGGTAAATTATCGTTTTAATTTGTTTTAATGTGTAAATATAATATATTTTTACCATTTAATACAATGCTATTCATTAGAATTAATTTCTGTTTGTAAATGGACATAAACATGTGTCAATCTTTTCATAGATATTGTTTCTGAAAAACGCGCTATTGGTTTTGAAAGTGGGAATTAAATATATAATTTATTAATGAAACTTATATGTTTTTAATTTGGTAAAATGTAAATCATTTTTTAATTTGTAACATCAAATATATATTAGGGTGAATTTTTGATATTTTTCTGATAATGTTCATTTTTTTAATGAATAGTGAAAAATACAGCATTTTAATTCAAAACTTCCATTTCATACAATTTATTTATATAGTAATATTGTCATTTTAATTTGTTTTAAGGTGTAATTTAATTATGTTTTTATCATTTAATACAATTTTTTTCATTGTATGTAATTTCATATTTAAATTGGATGTAAAAACAAATCAATCTTTTGATAGGTTTTTCAACTTAAAAACCCATCTTGGGTTTTGAAAACGAGAATTATTTTTTAATTAATTACTGAAATATCTGTGTTTGGAATTTTAATAAAATGGATTCCATATTTGGAATCATAATGTCCAAATTATGTAATTAACACTTTTGTTTTTGGACATTATGAATAGTAACGACGGTAATTATCTTTAATTATCGTGATTAAGTCGTAATTTGGTGGTTAACGGTAATAAAATTATATAATAATAATTTAAAATGACCCCAAAATTTGTCCAAATCTTTTTTTTGAGTCATGGCCGACCATGTAATTCTTTTTACCAAACTTGAGGGCCCATGGAGTCACATGGGTGTGATAGTGACATTTATGACATTATTTTTAAAAAGAATAGAAATATAACAAAGGATTGTATATCCTAAGTAAAAAAAAAATTATTTTGTTTACATAAATGATATATTAGACTAATAATATTAATAATAATGCTAAAAATATTTTATACATAATGGTATTTTTTTTATAATTTTTATAAATTAAATTAATAAATTTATTTATGACACCATGATGGTGCAGTGATTACCTGATTAATGAATGATTTAAATAAAATGAAAAGATAATGTAAAATCTAAGACATACACTTGTCTAAAACCTATTGGATGGGTGTATTTACAACCCTTATCACTTTATACTTAAAAAATATCATTTTGGGACCTTTAAATTCTGAAAATCACTTTATGATAAAGTAACATTTCAGAACATTTCAAAAGTGACACTCCACCCTCTTATAAAAGGACCCCACCTCTACCCAATTACCCACACCTCTCAAGCCCTTGGAGCATCCAACCTATGCTCATATTATCTCTACAAATCTTTCTCTTACTCCTAGAAGACTCACTTTGGGAAGATGTCTTTCCAAGGAAGCCTTTGGCTCAAATAAAAAAATGAGTTACCTGATTTAGAGGTAATGTCTTCTATCAAGTTTCTTTCTTTTATTTTCCTTCATCACTAAAAACTATATTATTATAATTTTATCACATAATAAAACCAGTATCCTCAATATAATAGTATTTTTTTTATGAAAAGGATTCTACCTACACTTACACACACCTCCGTCTAATGGTTAAAGAACACACCGTTTCTGTGGGTGGAAAATTACTGTCTCATGAAACGATGATTGTTAAATATTCTTTTAACAACTCTCATGATGGACATTATGATGGAACTATGTTTAAATATGATATATATTATATTTATTTCCACTCTATGCTTCTATATTTTATATTTAAAACATACCTTTATGCTTTTCTTGTTGTGAAAATGCGATAATTTCATATGAGGAAGTGTGGAGAACCACCCATCAAGTGATGCGGCTCATTCATTCCATACACGGAACGTATAAATAATATAATAAATGATCTTATGTGACCTATATAACATATTTATTAGACTTTAATTATAATATATCCATGTCTCATTTTGTTTTAATGTCCATTAATATGACCAAAAATGAAAGTAGCGTTCATGTGTACGTACGACCTACCATCTCCATGTACGGTACATTTCATTTCATATCTCCAAACATTATGGAATATTATTAAATACATATATACTGGATATATGCGATTTTTAATTCATGAAAACCATTCTGGATGTGATGTACTTATAACTAAAATGGAAATTCTTTTCATACATGTTAATTTTTGACTCATGTATGAACATCGACAAAACATATGATATGAACTCACATAATTAACTAATTATTATAACATGATAATATGTGATATGAATGGAATAATACAATTTAAAGGAATTCCATAAGCAATTATAAATTGACATAAGTTTATTCTTCAGGAATATAATGAATGAATGAGAACATGTTGGACTTGAGGTAAGGGATTTCTTATCTCACTTTTAATTCCGTGAGATTTCCATTATTCACCAAATATATGTTGCATGTGGTGTATTGTGTACAGAAATTTCATATATATTATCATGAATCAATTTATATTCCTGGCATTAGGTGATTCATTTGGTGTTTATTATCTTTTGGTCATACGACTTGATTGATTACAACGAGGTAAGGGGTTTTTATCTCACTTTTTCTTCACGTGAGATTCACGCTACATTTGCCACTATTTTCATTTGTGTGGGGTATTTACTGACCATGATTTCATTTTTTGTGTAATATACTATAATTTATGGGTATTAACATCTTTATTGTATGATCCTTCTTTCTTGGGGTGTACGTTTCGAAAGTTACCCAAATCGGTAAGGGAAACTTTCACCCTTCTATTTTTAAAAGGCTTCTTTTTGTTAGGCATTTTCATTTACATATTATGATGTTGCGATATGTTCTTATATATCATTATTTATGTAAATTTTATGTCCAAGTGATGATATACCCTTTTTATCTCACATCAACTCATTTTATGAATTTTTATGTGACGTCGTTAGGCTGTCAAATTTCTATAAGGGAACTTCTTAACCCAATTTCAATTCATTGGGCTAAACCTATACTTCTTGATTATGTCATGTTTTGAATATATGTGGATGACATATGATTTTTTTACACATAATATCCACTAATATTTTGTGTATTTATATTTGTCACAAATAATTTTGTAATTGATTTAACCTTCATCTAAGGATACCATCTTTGTACGGGACATCGTCTCAATCTCCTTTTATTGAGCCATCTTTTGATTTCTACACAACATTATTTTATTCGGTGCATAAAAACCCTTTGACTTTTCATTTCATTAAATGGGAATCTTTTCTCTATGAATCGATTTACTAAACGACAAAAAGGAATGATTCTTTTTTAATGTATGTGGTGACAACAACCTTTTTCTCCACCGAGAGTATTATATGATCTATGGCTACCTAAACAAGCCGTAATGTTTTCAAAAGAAAAATAAATACCATATACTCTTTTTACGTATTTTGGTATTGAAAAAGGTTTTTATAATGGATTAATTATTTCAATATCTTAAAATTTTATATTTTTATTGCAATATGGGAATGTTATCTTTCTTTTATGATTAAGTTATTTGTTAAGATTATGGTATGGTTCTTGTACATTGTTATGTAGATGGGTGGTTTTGTGATAATCCTAGGGCATGTGAGCCCGATATAGATCTCTAATGCATTGGGTAATGTTACATAGGTAAACGTTAATGTTTCTCCTAAGATATTTAAGGACTATACCATGATGGGTATTCCAAATGAGACTCCCTATGTAGATGTGATAGCTAAAATGTCAGTATTTTATGTATGCCTTAAGATGCCTTTATGATTTGTGATTACTATGTGTTATCCATAAATATTATGATTTCAGAAGGTGTGATTGAAAATTATGGTTTCATTTATTTGAATTTATTGGTGGGTTAATGTTTCCTTTCTTTATATTATAACACTTACTGAGCTTTTTATGCTCATTCCATGTTTATGAAATGTTTTCCATGGGACATAAAGATTAATAGGGTCAAGGATGGGATCAAGGAAAGACATGTTGTCTAAAACATGGAACTAGTCATGTTTCATTTTTAAGAGTTTTCATTCAATGAAAAAAATGGAAACTGAGTAGAAGTGTCTAATTTATAATCATTTGAGTTGTAAAACTTATGTCCTAATTATCTAAAACTCAAAACCTATAACAATACTCAATGTGAATTATTCATTTAATTCATGATTATGTAATGTTTTAAGGCCGGGTCCTTATACTAGACCGATTAAACGACCAAATGGGGATACATTGATTGTAGTGTAAAGACCCTATAAATTGTATATGAATCATAATGGCATGTGTTCATCTATGTGTTGTGTATTTTGGGAATTGAATATTAAATAACGAGTAAAAATAAATATAAAAAATATCATACCACCCTAGAATAAGTGTTCCATGTTAACCATTTTTAGCTATAGAATCAGTACATCACCCATGTGTGGTCAAAGTAGTTGAGGCCATATAGGATGACATGTATGATTAGTAGATGGACGATAGAGAGGAGGAAGTTGAATTGTGGTGGAAGTACCTTAATGAATTCATGAAATAGATCGTGGATAAGTACGACATAAGTGTTTCGGACATAGAGATGGATGGATGGTTTGAGAAGCATACAATCACATTTAACTTGATCTGTGCTCCAAGGGAGTATTGGATTCCACTGGTAATGATCATGATGTGAGAATTGGATCATTAGTGTAGGAATAATTACCTCATGAGATGAAGGAGACCGATATATCATGGGATGACATTGAGAATATGTTTCGAGCATAGTTTCTTTCTTCTAAGATGAAGGTCAAGAAGAGACATGAGCAAATCTCCCACTAACATTTTAGTATGTGGGTGAAAAAATTTATGATCATGTTGAAGAATCTTTTATTATCCCCTCAAGATTACTTTCTGAATGAGGTTACATGAGTGAGACTCTTGTGGGAGGCACACATAACATCTCTTCTATATGTCGTCACTCCATTTACCCTACTCACATACATAGAAGATTAGAAGAATTCCAAATTAGTAGAGAGGATAAAAACTCTGGGAGATGTACCATGATAGGGGAGAAATATGAGATTGTCAAAGGGGGAGGTAGTTAGTGGTTGGTCTATGGTGTTATAAACTTTTACGTTTTGACCAGTGGGAAGTAGGCCTCAACAGTTCCATTTACGATTTCCAGGATCTAACCCTTTACCGATGGGCCAGGGGATGAGATGAGTTTTTGTGGATGATGTGGAAATATTTAGAGAATGTTCCCAATTAGTTATTAGTACGGTGGGGTGGGAAGGTTCAATGCCCACCTCATCTTCAATAGTAACTGGTGAGACCATTCTAGCAGAAGGGGAAGAAGTCTCCCTCTACACTGAGGGTAGACGGTACTGGTGGAGGCCAACCTCAGGGTACACCTTAGGATCCTCGAATATGAAATTTTCAGGGAGTTTGATGACAAAATATGTGTAGAGGTTCTACGTGTGGTATGCATCGCAGCACCAGGGCATTAGTACTAGGCTGTTCGAAGGTTGATCGGGTTATGATCAGTCTTTTTAGTACCATTTCATTTTCTTTGTTTGATTTTGGAGCTTCACACTCTTCTGTTTAACACAGTCTAGACTATGCTCTGGGGAAAGGTGTATAGAGGCTTTCCGTGCCCATGGGGTTGAGTACTCCAGTTGAAGGTCATAATTGTTAGTTTTTTGTTTTCTATGGATATGGAATGATGTGTGGGAGCATATGCGCAGTGGATAAATTCTTCTACTATAGATGCAGTATTATGATATCATCCTAGGCATTGAATGATTATTTTCTATGAACATTGTTATCAAATACATCTAGATAAGAAAATGGTTTTGGATATTGATGGAAAGCATATAGTTTTCATTGGAGATTAGAGTTGTTAGGTGGGTATTCATAATGTGGATCCTCTTCTCTAATTGTCAGCCATGTTGTCAGGATGACCACAAGACAATGAGATGTTGGAGGTTCTGGGAGTTTTCATGGAGTTACTAGGTGTTTTCCCTGAATAGGTTGTGGATCTACCCCTTCAACGTGACATTGTGTTAGGAATAGTCTTCCAACATACTTCTGGTCCGATTTCGATGGCTCCCTATGAGATGGTGAATTCTGAGTTGTATATGTTTTAGATTCTAGTTTATGACTTGAGGAAAATGGTGTTAACTAGTAGAGTGTGTCACCATGGGTGATCCTATCTTTTTTATGAAGAAGGTAGACAGTGGCCTGAGCCTATGCATAGACTTATATAGACAAAATCAGGTAATGCTAAAGAACTGTTACCCACTCCCAAGAATGGTTGATCTTTTTGACTAGTTATGTGGAGTATGTTTGTTCTCTATGGTCGATCTTCTGTCTAGATATCCCCAATTTACAGTGAAAGAGGCTGACATCCTGAATTCCGATTTCTTGTGAAGGTATGGTCCATTTGAGTTCATGGTCATAATTTTTTTTGTCATGAACACATAAGCCATGTTCATGGTACTCATGAACTATGTTTTTAGTGAATTACTAAATAATATTGTTATTGTGTTCATCAATCACATCCATATCTACTCAGGGTCAGAGGAAGGGGAACAATGAACATTTGAGGTATTTCTTGGATGTCATTCAACGCCACCATCTCTATGGGATATTTTCCACGTGCATGTTATTGACACGAGAGGTGATGTTCCTTGGAAATGTGGTGTTTCATCAAGGTAAAATAGTGGACCAATACAAGGTCGATGGGGGTCATTCTTGAGTAGTAACCAAGAATGTGGTATAGGTTCACAACTTCCTAGATCTAGCGAGATATTCTAAGAGCTTTATTCCCTACTTCTCTTGAGTTATAGCTTCATTAATATCTTTGACCAGAAATGTCTCTGCAATCATGTGGACTGAGAAGTGTTATGAAACATTTATGTACCTGAAGGGGAAGCTGGTCAGTGCTCTAGTCTTTAGGTTTACAGAGGAAGGGGTAATGTTCGAGGTGTTTTTTTGACACTTTCGGTCTAGGACTAGGATGTGTGCTGGTTCCAAAACAATGAGTAATCTCGTATGGGTCAAGGATATTATGTCCAAAAGAATGTAACAATGCTACCAATAATCTAGATCTTTGATTAGACATTTTTGTGCTGATGATGTAGTGACATTTTTGTGCTGAAGATGTTGTTTTGAACAAAAATTTAGTATTATTTACTATTTATCAAAATGTGAATCTTTTATGAAGAATACAATGATTCACCATATAAAAATTTTGGTATTTATATTTAAAAAATGAATTTTATATTGTCACTTGGTATTTATAAACGTTTCATAATTATATTTAATATGATTCCCAAATTAGAAAGTGAAAAAATACCTTTATAGAATATAGACACTTTTATATATTGATATTATATAATTTCAAATGAATATTTATTATAAAACACAAAAATTGTTTGAGGACCATAATTGATTATTGACTTCGGAAGAATAGAACACAATATTTTTATTTATGTCAACAAACATAATTTTCTCCCAAAAATGTCTTCCCCTTTAAAAATATAAAAACACTTACCAAAATAACAACAATTTTAAACATTTTGGCAAATGAATCAAATGAAATGTGATATAAAATTTTAGTTAATGGTAAACTAGTGTGTTATTTGAGTCATACATGAACAAAAGGTTATGAGAAAATGAAAATAACATATGAAAACCATACCCTACACCTTAGATGATGGAATTATGTCTCTTATTATAAATATTTATTGTTCATAAGGTATGAATCCAAAAGTAATTAATGAACATGATCAATGAGGTATTTTTTTCTTATGACGTGTATTTATAGAAAACACATCTGCTTATGACAATGTCAATGGTATAAATAGGGAAAGGGTAAATAGATATGTTATGGACATTAAATCATGCCATATAATTAGAAGGGTATCCTTGGTTCATAACCACATGAAGGAATAAAATAAATTTAATGATATCACCATATAAAGGAAATCATGTTGATTGATCACATTGATCATTTGTTATGAAAATAAAAATATTCCAAAATCACCTTTTATATCATAAAAATATTCTCAAAAATTATTTTCTGAATGAAATAATTTATTTAAAATAAAAAAAATTCAATAATATAAAATAAATGATTTTAATTTAAAAAATTGAAATCATTTAATTGAATTATTAAATAATATAGAATCCATGACATTGAGAAATATTTTCTATAAATGGAATGTGTAAAACAAATATTTCATTCACATTTCTTAAAAGACAAATTGGTATTGTTTTGAAAAATTCTATGGACTATTACATTACCTAAAATTTAAAAAATTAAAAAATAGTCTATAATGTATTTAATAAATATATTTTAAAATTTTGAAAACAATTTATTTTTTAAAAAATAATGGTTTTTGAATATTTTTGGTTTTTAAAAGAAAATATGATTGTTCATTAGATTTTGTAATGAAATAAAAAATAAATAAAGAGATGAAAATTATGAAAAAAATGAACTCTCATGGAATTCTAGAGAATAATGAAATTCAATATTTTCACGAGTTATTTATCATAGCGTGATATCATCAGATACATAAACGTAAAAAATATCAACAAAATATTTGATTGCAACATAAAATCATTATGATTTTGGTACTACTTAAATGATGTTCCTAAGAAGTTAAAAAATAAAAGAAAAATAAAATATTGTAAATATAAATTAATTAATGATATGACATGAAAGTCGTGTTGTATAAAACCTATTTAATTTATATATGTGAAAAATGTAACATATGTCTTAAAAAGGGAAGTTGAGACAAAAATTCATTACTTCTATTGTAATATGCAGAATCATGTAACCTAATAAGTATTAAAATAATAATATATATATATAAGCATAATTAAAATAATGGGATTTAGGATATAACATGCCAATGTGGATGTATATGAAATGTACAAAAAAAGATCTGTGAATTTTTAATTTTTTTAGAAATATAAGAGATACTAAAAATCCCTTACACTAAAAATTGAATTTTATAGAACACATTATAAACTCCATTATAATTAATATATGATAATTATAACTTTATTAAATTAATATATTATTATATTTCATACAATAAATGGATTTTTTATAAAAAATTTATCTATTTAATAAAAATTCCCTATTAATTTCACATTCGGTAATAACTCATTTTTTTATGTATGTATTGAGTTTTTTAGTTATCCTAAAAAATCATGCTTTTATCTTTTCCATGATTTTAATAATGATAAAATTCAGACATATATATATATATATATAAGAAATATTTTTATGTAGAGTATTTGAAAACAATTAGAGATAAAAAATAAAATACAACGACCCTTGATATTCTAGGTCATACATACAATCAAATGATGCTTCCATTTCCATATAGAATTTAAATAAATAACTATGAATGATTTTGTGTAATTATAATATCATTATATTTTCACATATATAAAATATTTTCATTTAAACCATCTTTTTAATCTTCAATGTAACCCAATAATGAATAACAACATTTCTTGGTTTGGTTGTCCTCTATACAGATGAGCGATGTTATCTTATTTGCAAAAAAGTAAGTGAGGAGGTATGAGTGGTATAATAATTCGAAAATTATAATCGTAACATAAATATTATACATAATAAAAATCGATATTTATTTCCATACATGATAGTAGTTAATTAAAAAATGAATGACATCATGTCGCAATGCAATAATCGACCGTACACAAAATTTTATTTTGAAACTCATTTTATTTAAATAGATGTTTTTTTGGGTCATGAATGTAAAATAAAATAATGTAATTATAGATAATATAATATTATTTATCAATAATCGGGTCATATAATTAAATAATGTTGATTAATAAAGAACAAAAAAATTTCTTTCCCCTGAATGAATGTTTCCTCTTTTCAATATTCATAGAAATTTTGAATGAAATTATTTAATAGGTTTGATTAATATAAAAAAAGGATTTTATTATGGTATTATGTTATTCGAGTTGTTATTTATGAATTTAATTGTAATGAAAAATGTATTTATATAACAATTCATTTGCATATATATTACTATTTATTAATAAGATATTAATTCTATTTTAAATAGGAAACTTTTTCTAATAGTGTACTCCACACAAAACAACTGTTTTCTTTGAAATCTTACATTGCCTAAAAAAATGAGTTTTATGAAAAATTAATATATTATATTTTTTATTTTAAATGATAGTTAATGATTATCATTTTCATTTATGGGAATAAAAAGAAGTATCAAAAATATTATTATTAAATTCCTTTACACGTAAAAAATAAATTTTAGCGGTGTAATGTAAGAATGAATCTGATTTTAATCATGAAAATATCTAATATTTTTAAAATGGTGATTTATCGCCTTTTGAAGGAGAAACAATTTTAAATCATATTTTTTCACTATTATATGTTCTATATAAAAAATAATATTACTTTTTATATGATAGGCATCAAATTTTAAATTTGGTGAAATTTTGTTATTTTTCTGATGAAGATCATTTTAAATGAATTGTGAAAAATTCTAAAATTTAATTCAAAACTACCTTTCAATATAATTTATTTATATATTTAGATTTTAATATTAATTGGTTTAAATTTTTAATTCGATTAAATTTTTTTATCATTTAATCCAATTTTGTTCATTAAATGTAATTTTACATTGAAATTGTACATAAACACATCTCAATCATTTGGTAGTTTATACTTCTTAAAAAATGATTCTTGGTTTTGGAAAAGGGAATTAATTTTCATTGAATTTATGTATCAACTATGTTTTGAATATGGAAAAATGAATTCCATATTTGGAATCAGGATGACCAAATTGTGTAAATAGTTAACATTTATTTTTCGATATTATGAATAGTAACTTTAGTAAATATTTTAATTATCATGGATAAAGGGTAAATCATGTAAATAAGGGTCTAAAATATTATTAAATTAATATCTAATTACTTTAAGACATGTCATATCCCTATTTAAAGTGATATTTCTGACCGTGCGCATCATTCGGTGGGTTTTAGGACCCCATGGAGCCACATGTGTGTGAAATTGACAATAAATTACTTTTAATTTAATGTTATGAAAAATATAACCAAAAAATATTTTTCAATAAATATTTTTTTATATGGGGTTACATAAGTGATCTCTCTAAAAATAAATATTAATTTGAAAGATAATTATTTTCCGACATAATAGTATTTTAATTATAATTTTTAGGCATTAAATAAATAGATTTAATTATGACCCATTGATGATGTTGTGATTGATTCATTAATAAAGGATTGAAATAAATTTTATTATAAATGTTTAAAAAATAGGATTAGGTTATTTGGATGCAACAGAACAATGTTTTTTAATGGAAATTCCCTTCTTGTAATCATGTCATAAAATCACATTAAAACACAAAAAAATGAACTACTAAGTGTTAAGTGACCTTTAAACAAATGTTTTCCACTTATGTGTATTGAATTTCAAAATTCTGAAATACACGGTAGTGTTCAAGATGATTTTTGGAGTCTAATGAAATAAAAATATTTTTTGGTGAATAGTAAAATACCATTATGATTAGTAGCAAACCCTTAGGAATATTAATATGACCCTTATGAATAGTAAATCATTGAAAATAATAGTAAGCTTACCAAAGAATAATTAAATAAAATTTATACATCTTAGAATGTGACAATTTTTCCTTGGTAAACGTTTTGGTATTTTATAAGTCATAAATAAATAATTATAATTAATTAATTATTTTTGAAGAAAATTTATTTTCTTAAAATGTGTTATCAAATCAACATCTTATAGTTTTTATATAATTTTATAAGACCCTACGTAATTTTTGAAAGCACTATAAAATCAGTTTTAATTTTAAAAACTATTTTTAAGTAAATTATGATTTTAATTAAATATTAAATTAATAAAATTTAGAAAATTATTTTTTGGAAGATGGACTTCATTTTTGGATTCTATATGTCGATAAATTATTGGGGTAAATATTTGGGATTTTTCTGAAATACTTGAATTTTTGGTGAATAGTAAAATAAATTAATTTAACATATAAATACATTATAATTAAAACCCACTATTCCTGACATCACAAGTGATTTAAGCACCCAAATCCCGAAGTCATATGCCTTATTTACTACTCTTCGTCATGGATGACTCACAATTCATTTTTGTGTTAGTAAATAATAAACTAATGAATTTTATATTAAGAAAATCCCTCTCCCCTCCACTATAAAAACCACCCTTCACACCCTTACTTCCTCACACCGCTCAAGCTCTACGATTTCTCTAAAATCTGCCCAAACATATTCCTTATCCCCGCCCCCATGTCCAATGAGATTCTGGTCTCATCAAAATGCCAATCATAGGTCCTTAAGGAGGATCTCAAGAGGAGGACTCAAGAGGTTATTTCTCTCCCTCTTCTCCTTTAATTTCCATTCAACATCAAGTTCATTACTTGATCTCTCCTCACCTATCTTCATGAAAATGGAATTGTAACTCCATGATTGTAAATATTCTGGAATATTATGGTGATAGGATATTATATCATCCAACCCCCTTTCCCTCTTCCTTTTATTTTATTATAGAGAATGTTGTTCATGAGGTGTTAATTTATCACCTTCAAAAACGAGAAGTTTTCTTCTACCATTTCACCATCAGAGAAGATCATGAAACAATTTTTATGGTTGAACCAGATGTTTTTAAATGTATTAATTCCTATTTAATTTTATGGAAACAAATTATGGCCATATTATTTGTGATAAAACATATGAAATTTATTATGAATGAAAAATCGTTCAAATTAACCCAAACAATCATCATTTAAATCTTATCTAATAATTAATCCACATGGATATAATATTATTCATTATTATATCATTAAAAATCCTATAATATAAAAAAAACATTTAATATCATTTATGGATGTTTACCCATTTTGTACCTGAACTGCAATTTAAGAATAAAAGTGAACCACTCAGGAAAACCATAAAAACAAGCATTCTCGACCAATGTTTTTAAACACTATAACTCATCCCAAGGTGAATAAAATCACTAAATAAAACCATAATTAACCATATTAATGTACACAAGGTTCTGTATTTCTAATATAATGTCATTATAAAATAAATTAATGAGAATTTATCATTCGGATACAAGTTAAGGGGAAATTCTCGAACCCAAATTTCGTCCTTCATGTTCTCCCTCTTTCACTCCAATTTTGATATGGTTACTCCTAAAAAATCATTTATTAATATTTTTATTTACTTTATTGGGATATAAATGTTTAGCAATATTTTTTATGTCACAAAAAATGTTTTTCAAAAGAATTCTTCTTTCAAGATCACACCATTTACTTCTCATTCAAGATTTACGGTTCTTGTATCGATTATGTTATTCCCCTTTCATTTGGGAACCCAATGTTATGAACGTGTTCTTATGAGATGAAACCCATTCCTTTTAGTGGGATAGTTATGTTCATTTATGCTATATGTTCATTGTGGCATTCAAGATAAATGATAATGTTATGATGTGACGGGTGCACCTGGAATTATACCGCACTCCAATGCAATGGGTAAAGTGATGAATCTCATGAGTAAATGTGAAATGATGTGTGAAAAGGATACTATCTTGGTTCACAAGTATGTGTGGTTATTAACCACTAAGACATGATGTTTCATTTTATACATTTCCACATTTCATGTCTTTTATTTATTCTCCTCTCATGTTCATGATCAATGGCCTACGTCATGATTATGCTCACCCCATGATATATTTTTTTATCTATCCTCTTACTGGGAATTTAGCTCACCCCTTTTTATGTATATCCTCAGGTGGGTACAAGTACTAAGGAGAGTACAAGTGACAATAAGAAGTTTGAGAAGAAGAAATTAAATAAATGTTTATGCTTTATGTTGTAATTGTTATGTATGGTCCATGTTTTCCCAAGACACTAAACCTTCGGATCCTCTATGTGTAATAACACTTTTTTCTTTATCTTTAAAATGACGTAATTGTAATGTAAGAAAAGGAAGGGTTTCTATAGTTGGTATCAGTGGAAAGGTTTATCTAATTTGGGAATTATCAGTAGTGAACCCTAGAAAAAACCACTATCAGGAGACTATGTACAAATATGCACACAGGAGTATATATATAGGGATACCATATGTAATGCTCTTAGTATAAATTGTGAAAATAAATAAGATGTTTATTCATTAATTTTTGACTTATTTTTTGTTCTAACCTTTTCTATATTTGAAAATGTTGTGAACCAGGAGAAATTAGGCCAACAACTCATGTGAGGGACAATGCAATGATTGTCTGAACGACATCTCTAATGATTTGGGAGGTGGAGTTCAAAACATCATGGTGATTATTAAACAATTATCTCATGTTATGAAAAATAACCATAATAATGGGGAACGTCCTCCTTCACTAATGAGGGTTCAACTGGCAGTTAAATGTTTTATGGTAGAACGACCACTGACGTTTAGTAGATCTTCTGATCCACTAGCTGCAGAATATTGGGTAAAATCCATGGAGAAGATTTGTTCTGTTCTTCACTGTTCTGAGATAGAGATGGTGATCGTAGCCATTTATCGTCTAGATGGAGAAGCTTATCAAAGTTGGGATATGATTAAGAACACCATTCCGAGGGAGGAAAATGAAGAGATGGAATGGGAAGAAATTAAGAAAATGTTTCTTAACAAGTATTTCTCAAGAACACTTCACACAAAGATGGAGAGATAATTCATAGAGCTCTTGACAAAAGTAGTAGAATATATCACAACCTACAAAGATAGTTTCACAAGGCTATCAAGGTATCCTTCGAGTTTTGTTATCAACAATGATTGAAAAATTGATAGATTCTTTAGTGGATTAAAACCACATCTTCGAATGGCTCTTGCAATTTGAGAATTTGGGAGTTATGAAGACGTTTTTTGATGTGATCTAAAAGTAGAGATGGAGTTTAGAGAACGGTCCCATGGATATTGTGATATGAAATGAATGATTGAGTTTCAAGACGTTGGATCTAGTGATTAGGGTTGGATGAAAACTCAATGACCCACATGCCAAAAATGTGGAAATTTTCCCCATTGGAACTGCCTCAATGGGATGGAAAAAGGATTCAAGTGTCAGAATGAAGGAAATTATTCTAAAGAGTGTTAAAAAGACATGAAAAGGAAAGAGAGTATAGCTGATGAACAGAGAGGACTACTCATGGTTTAATACTGCAATTATAAAGAGTTCAGGAACTATTCAAACCAGTGCACTAAACCTAGAGTTCTCGAGGGTAATCATCGTCAGCAGCCACCAAAGCTAAAGGAATAAGGGAAGGCTTGTGCCATAACTACTGCAGTGGTGAAACATGATAATTAAGTTGTATAAGGTACACTTCCTATTCACTCAAGAATGGAAATTTTATTTATTTGATTCTAGTTCTATGAATTCTTTTATATCTTGAATGTTTGATAGAAACATGGAATTGAATCACTGAAACCATGAAGTAATGATATCTTTAAAAACACCAAGTGATGCAATCATTACAACCCAAGTGTTTGACTCCAATCCTGTTGGAATGTGCGGGATGATTTTTCCAGCAAATCTTGTATTACATCTTTTGGTGGTATTCGACGCTATAATGGGAATGGATTGGATCTCATTATATAGAGCACATATCAACTATTGAGAAAAGGAAATATCTTTTCATATTCCAAACCATACCATGATCCTATATAAATACAAGGAAGATCATGAATCTCCTTTGAAAAATCCTTTAATTGCGTGGGTGTTGATTTCCTATGAAGAAGCATACATCGCCAAAATGGTTGAGTTGAAGGAAAGTTTCAACCTTGAGGAAATTTCCATCATGAGGGAATACAATGTCGTATTTCCTGAAGAGTTACCCAGAATTCTCCCAGATCACGAGGTAGAGATCTCAATTGAACTCACACCCGGAGCTACTCTTATCTCGAAGTGTCCCTATATGATTCCTCCTATCGAACTGGAGGTGTTAATGAAGCAATTGCAATAGAATATGAACAAATGGTTCATATGCCCAAGTTCATGACCTTGGGGTGCACTAGTGCTCTTTGTGAAGAAGAAGGATAGAAAAATGCGGTTGTGTATCGATTATCAGTAACTCAACAAGATCACCATAATGAAAAAGTACCCCCACCCTAGGATTGATGATGTGTTTGATCAGTTAAGAGGAACTCAATACTTCTCATAGGACTATCTTCATTCTGGATATCATCATGTAAAGGTGAAGAAGGAAGATATTATGAAGGATGCCTTCTGAAAAAGGTATGGGCACTATGAGTTTATGGTTATGACCTTCAGACATACTAATGTCCCTACAATCTTCATGGATTTTATGAATAGAGTATTTAGACATTATCTCAACATATTTTTTGTAGTTTTTATTGATGATATTATCTTCTACTCCTAGAGGAAGGAAAAACATGAAAAACATATGAGACAAGTGTTGCATACATTAAGGAAGGAGAATTTGTATGCCAAGTTCAGAAAGTGTGACTTTTGGGTGAATCAAGTCAAATTTTTGTGACATGTGATCACAAGTGGGGGAATTTATGTGCATCCTTCAAAGACAAAGGCATTTCTGGAATGGCAGAAGCCCTCTAGTGTCTCATAAATTCATAGTTTTCTTATATTAGTTGGGTACTACCAACATTTTGTGAGAAAATACTCATGATTGTCAAGCCCTCTAGCTAAGTTAACATGGAAAGGGGTATAGTGTGTCTGGATGGAATAATTTTAGGGAAGATTCAGGGAGCTAAAGATAAGGCTGATCACTACACCTCTACTCACACTACTGAAAAGTGGAGAATGTTTTTTGATATATAGTGATGCTTTAATGAATGTCTTGGGTTGTGTACTCATGAATAATGATAATGTGATAGCCTACACCTCATGAAAGCTGAAGCTCCATGATCAGAACTACCCAACACATGATCTTGAGCTGGAAGCCGTGATTTTTACCTTGAATTTCCGGCGGAACTACCATTATGGTGAGAAGTGTGACATATACACCAACCACATGAGCCTAATGTATATATTCACACAAAAGGAGATTAACATTCGTCAAAGAATATGGATATAGCTAATCAAGTATTACAATTGTTCTATTCACAACCATCCTGGAAAGGAAAAAAAGGTAGGTGATGCTCTAAGTAGAAAAGAACTAGCTACTCTATCCATGTTATAGATTGAGAATGACCCTATCTTATTGGATATGAAATGAATGGATTTGGGAATCATAAGGACAGTGGATACATCCTACCTTGACCAAATGATTGCTCAACCATCCATCCAGGAGAGGATTAAGGAGGCACAAAGGAATGAAGTGGATATACAAAAGATGGTGAATGTAGTAATGGAAGGGATGATTCCATAGTTCCATATCGGCGATGATGGTGTGATTCGCTTTGGAACACAGCTTTGTGTACCTTCATCACTTGGGATAAAGGAGGAACTATTGGATAATGCACAGAGATCAATATTCTCTATCAATCCTGGAAGTACCAAAATGTACAATGATCTTCGAGAACACATCTGGTGGGATAACATGAAGAAGGATATTGCGGAATATATATCAAGGTTCTTAGTATGTCATCAAGTTAATTCTAAGGGAAAAAATTCCAAAGGTATGATGAATCCATTTCTTATACCCATGTGGAAATAGGAAAATGTTACTATGTACTTTTTCATGGGTCTCTTGAAGATGTTGAAGAGAAATACTGCGATATGGGTTGTGGTTTATTGACTCACAATGAATTACCATTTTATCGCTATTCGGGAATATCTCTCACTTGAACAACTCAAAAAGATATATGTGAAGAAAGTGGTGAGACTGCACATTGTTCCACTCTCAATTGTCTCTGAATGTGATCCATGGTTGAAATCTAAATTTTTAGGATCCTTCAACTTTCTTTGAGTATTGAATTATATTTTAGCATGACCTATCAAACCCAAATTGAAGGCCAATCTAAAAGAACTATTCATAAGCCAGAAGATATTCTAAGAGAATACTCTCTAGAATTAAATGGTGGATGGGATCATTATCTCGCTTTGGTTGAGTTCCCATATAAGAATAGCATCCACTCAAGTATGTAGATGGCTCCATATGAAGCTTTATATGGAAATAAGTGAATAACTCCTACTTTTTGGGATGATGTTGGAGAGAGAATGCTACTTGGACCCAATCTTGTTTAAGAGATGACAGAGAATGTTCAAGTCATCCAGAAACACATCAAAGATGCTCAAAGCCAGAAAAAGAGCACCACTGAAAACTATTGAACAGACTTGACGTTTGACGTTGGAGATAAAGTCCTCCTACGAATATCTCCCTGGAAGAGATTCATGCAATTTGGGAATAAAGGGATGCTAATCCCAAGGTACATTGCCCCTTTGAGATCCTTGACCACATTGGAGTCGTGGCCTATCGGCTTTCACTTCCACCGAATATGGATGAAGTTCATGATATGTTTCAAGTATCACTACCTAGGAAGTACATAACAGACCCCTCACATGTACTAAACTCAGAGGTGGTGCAGTGGGAAGATGATCTCTCTTATGAAGAGCAGCCGGTAAAGATTCTAGATCGGAGAGATTAGGTTATAATCTACAAGACAAACCATCTTGTCAAAGTGTTGTGGAGGAACAATCTGATTGAGGAAGCTACTTGGGAACTAGAAGAGGCAATAAAAGAGAAGTACCCTCTCTTGTTTGTGTAAAGTGAAATTTCAGGGGAGAAATTTCTTAAGGGGGGAAAAATGTAACATCCCAAAGTTTTTCAATGGAAATTCCCTTATTATAATAATGTCATAAAATCACATGAAAACAAGACATAATGAAATACTTAGTTCTAAGTGACCTTTAAACAGAAGTTTGTCACTTATGTGTTATGAATTATGAACATATGACAAACACAGTTGTGTTCTTGATGTTTTTTGGAGTCTAATGAAACAAAAATAATTTTTTGTGAATAGTAACATACCCTTATCAATAGTAACATACCCTTATGAATAGTAATATGACCCTTATTAATAGTAAATCATCCAACATAAGAGTAACTTGACCCAAGAATAATTATATCAAAATTTAGACATCCTAGAAAGTGAAAATTTGACCTTAGTAAACGTTTTAGTATTTTGTAAGTCCTTTATAGTTAATTATAATTAATTAATTAATTAAAATTAAAATTTATTTTCTTATAACATGTTATCAAATCAATTTATTAGGGTTTTTTGATTATTTTATATGACCCTACGAAATTTATGAAAGCACTATAAAATCAGTTTTAATTTTAAATTTAATTTAAGTAAATTATGATTTTAATTAAATCTTAAATTAATAATATTTGGAAAATTATTTTTGAAAAATGGAATACATTTTTGGATTCTACACATCATAAAATTGTTTGGGTAAATTTTTGGGATTCTTCTGAAATACTTAAATTTTTGGTGAATAGTAAAATACATTAATTTACCATATAAATACATTATAAATAAAACCAACTATTCCAGACATCACAAGTGATTTTATCACCCAAATACTAACCTCACATGCCTTATTAACTATTAATGGTCATGGATGACTCACTATTCACTGTCTTTTGTAGAAAATAATAAACTAATGAATTTTATATTAGGAAACCCCTCTCCCCTCCACTATAAAAACCACCCTTCACACCCTCATTTCCCCACACATATGAAGCTCCAAGACTTCTAAAAAATATGCACAAACATCATATATAGCACCTCCCCCACGTCCAAGAGCTGCTGGTCTCATTGAAATAACAATCCTAGGCCTTTAATGAGGATCTGAAGAGGAGGATTCAAGAGATAATTTATCTCCCTCTTCTCCTTTAATTTCATTCCATGGTCAAGTTCAGTTTTGGATGTCTCACAACCTATCTTCATCCAAATGGAATTGTAACTCCAGTATTATACATCTATTGTAATTTTATGATGATAATGGGATATTATATCATCCAACCCCCTTTCCTTATTCCTATTATTTAATTAAAGTTATAGTTGTTCGTGAGGTGTTAATTTATCACCTTCAAGAATAACATGTTTTCCTCTTCCATTTCTACCTTCAGATATGATCATGAAACCATATTTAGGGTTGAAAAATAATTTTTTATATGTATTATTTACAATTTAATGTTCTATAAATAACTTATTTCCATATTACTAGTTATAAAATAAAACAAGTTCATTATGATCGAAAAACCGTTAAAATTAACCCAAACAATCATCCTTTAATTATTATCTAATGATTCATCCACATGGATATTATATAATTCTATATAATATTATTCAAACTCATATAATATTATTAATAACATATAATATCATTTTTGTAAGATTACCCATGTTCTAACCGACCTTCAATTTAAGAATACAAGTGTACCACTCAGGAAAACAATAAAAACAAGCATTCTCGAACAATGTTTTTAAACCCTATAACTCATCCAAAGGAACATAAAATCACTTAATAAAACCATAATGAACCATATTAATATACACAAGGTTCTTAATTTCTAATATAATGTCATTAGAAAAAACATTACAGAGAAAGAAGCATTCAGATACAAGGTAATGGGAAATTCTCGAACCCAAATTTCGTCATTCGGTTCTCCATCTTTCACTCCGTTTTTGATATGGTTACTCCTAAAAAATCATTTTTCATTATTTTTTTTCCTTTTCTGGGATATAAATGATTAACACTATTTTTTATTCCAAACAATATTTTTTCCAAAAGAACTCTTCTTTCACGAATACACCTTTCACTTCTCATTCAAGATTTACGGTTCATGTATCATGTATGTTATTACCCCTTTCTTTTGGGAACCCAATGTATATGGATGTGTTCTTATGAGATGAAACCCATTCCTTTTCATGGGTTAGTTATGTTAATTTATGCTATCTGTTCATTGTGGAATGCATGATAAATGATATTGTTATGATGTGATTGGTGTTCCCTAAATTATATAGCACTCCAATGCATTGGGTAAAGTGATAAATCTCATGAGTAAATGCGAAATGATGTGTGATGAATATGATAACTTGGTTCACAATTATGTTTGGTAGTTAACCAATAATACATGTTGTATTGTTTTTATACATTTCCACATTTAAATTATTTTATTTATGATCCTCTAATGTTCATGATCATTTTCCTATGTCATGATTATGCTCACCGCATGATATATTCTTCGTAATCAATCCTCTTACTTGGATTTTATCTCACCGCTTTTGATGTTTATCCTCAGGTGGCGACAATTAATAATGAGAGGAAAACTTCCAATAAGAATCTTGATAATAACAAGTTAAATAAATATTTATTCTTGACGTTTTAATTATTATGTACGGTCCTAGTTTTCCCAAGACACTAAAACTTTGGATCCTCTATGGGTAATACTATTATGTTCTTTATCTATAAAATGATGTAATAGGATTGTAAGAAATGGTAGGGTCTCTTTATTGGATGTCATCCAGAAATTTTCTTGATTATATTAACATGTTATCTTTATATTAATGATTTTTTTGAATCAATCAAGTTGTTATAGATTTTGAAAAATTCATGATATGAATTGTGCCAAAAATGACATAATTCATTTTTTTTAAAATATAAAATATTTTATTAAATATTATAAAATTATAGACAAGATAATATTCAGAAAAAGAGTTATCATAATTATAAAATTTTATTATTAACTCTTCATTTGGATATTAGTCAGTTTTTGAAAGCAATTGTGATTCTCATAATGATAAAATATAAATAAAATAGTAAGATCAAAAAAGGGATAGATAAAATTATAAGGATTAAAAAATATTCAAAACCTATCTAATTTATATAGGATGAATTTATTTCAAACTATATAAATATTTTCTTCTAAATAACTTAATTTGGAATCATTTATAATAGATATATAATTTATAATAAATAGCAATTCAAGATATTCTTTAAGTGCCCCTCTACCCTCTAATATAAAGCCACAACCTCTATAACATTACTCACAGCTCTCAAGCCACTTTTCCCATCCATACATTGCCAAAATAATCTCCCAACAAATCTCTCTCAATCCAATAAGCATTACCTTGGGATGAAGGATGTTCAATAATGCCTTTTTTCTCAAATCAAGAGGAGTTAACCGATTTAGAGGTAACAACTTCTCTCAAGTTCTTTTTTATTTTCCTTCTCTGCTCCATATGATCTTATTTTTATCTATTTATAAAAAAACTGATGTATCCTTAATATACTAGGTTGTTTTTATGAGATTTATTTGAACTACACTTACACACACCTTCATCTAATTTGTATAGAACATACTATTTCTGTGGATGGCGAACTACAACCTTCTGAAACGATGATTGTTCAATTATAACATACCGCCTCTATTGGTAGTTATTTTGATGGAACGATATTTATATATGGTATTATTAATTGTTATATTTCGTCTATTATTTGGTACATTTAATTTACATCATACTTTTTTTCGTTCCATAATTCATATATATGATTATATCATTTGAGGAAATGCGAACTACCTTCCCCTCAAAGTGATATCGCTCCCTCATGCTATACATGGAATGAATAAATGATTGAATTAATTAACATATGTAACATATATAGTATATAAATTATATTTGAATTATAATATACCTATGTGTCATTTATTTTTCATTATATTAAAAATGAAATAGAAATTAAAGTAGCATTCATCCTTACGTACGACTTACCATCTCTATGAATAAATCATTTATTTTTCTAATATCAAGATGTTATAGACCATTATAAATACATATATAATAGATTAATATAAATATATACCGGATATATACTAAATTTATATCATGAATACAATTATAGAGATAATGGACTTTCGACCACATGGACAATTTGTAATTATAGTAACTTTATTCATGACTCAAGTACTGAACATCAACCAAAATAATGATATGAACATGAATAATTATATTATTGTTATATCAAGGTAATAAGTGTAATATAATGAATAATTAAAATTAAAAATTTTCTAAATCAATTATAATTAACAGATGTTTATTATTCCTGGAGATAAAGAACAAACAAGAAAAGTCAGAGACATCGTTACAGAACATCTTAACCAAATCTCCATTCAATGGGTTGATCTTATAGTTCTTGATTATTTAATGATATTATATTTTGGGAAACAAATTTTCATGTAATATCATGTATATATAAATTATTTATGTGTATTTATTATGAATAAAAATAATAGATTTATTTTATTTACAAAATGATATTTGTATGGGATCCTTTCACCTTCATCGTTTAGTCAATGAATTCATTTAGGTTATGTATTTTAATTTCAATTTTCATTTATTGGAATATGTTCTTATATATCGTTATTTTTTCCATGTTATTAGAGACTATTTTTTATCTTGTCAACTCATTTTTTGAATTTTAATGTGATGTTGTATGGCTTTCGAATTTTTTTATGGGAATTCCTAAACTCAATTTTCTCTCATTGGGTTTCAAGAATACTTCGATGATTATATTTTTCCATGATTATGTGTGGAATTAGAGTTTGTTTATTTTTTTTTTAATTTCCAATTCCATTTATGTGGATATAATATTGTTACAAATAATCACCTCCTATATAAATTCTTGCATCATTGTTACCATCTATTAAAGGGACTTCTTCTCAATCTCTATTAATTGGGGAATACATTAATTTATAAACGACATTCCTTTATACCGTGTTATACCCATTTTACATTTAATTTAATTCAAAGGAAATATTTTCTCTCTGAAGCATTTTACTAAATGACAAAGGTAATGTTTATTTTTATCACATGCAGTCAGAATAACCATTCTGCTGTTGTGAGAATTATTTGATATTTGGATTTCATAACATGACGTAATGTTTTATTAAAAGGAAAATAAATACCATATACCCTTTTTACATATACTTTTATTGAAATTTTCATTGATAATTGATTGATTATGTTAATATATTGAACTATTATATTATGATTTCAATATAGAAATGTTTTCTTTCCTTTATGGTTGTTCACGTGTTATGATTATATTATGGTTATTTGGAATTATTTATATGTATAGATGGTTCCATGATAATCTTATGGTGGGTGAGATCGAGATATCTCTCCAATGAATTGGGTAACATAACTGTGATAAACCTTAATGTTTCTCCAAATAGTATTAGGGAATATATTGTTATGGGTATTTTTATGACTCTATGTAGCTATGAATGCTATAATGTAAATATGTTGAGGAAGCCACAAGTTACCTTTATGACTTTTGATTTATATGTGTTATTCACAAATATGATGATTTTAATGATGTATGTAAAAGATTATATGTTTTATGATTTAAAAGTATGATTTAATAAATTGTATGTATTGATGGACTGATGTTTCAATTCCTTATTTTATAACCCTTATTGATCATTTTAAGTTCATCCCATGTTTTTAAAAAAATTTATCTAGTTCATAAATAAGGTTAAGACAAAGGAAGAATTAAGATGATTTATATTAAGAAAGGAAGTATTGTTTTTTTAAAGATTTTTATTATTGTGAAAAAATAGGCAGAGTATAGGGGTCTGAATAGTAATATTTTGAGACATATTGTAATTTTTATGGAATAATTATATGAAATTATAAACCATAAAAGATCCTCAATGTGAATTATTTACATAACTCATGATTATGTAATGATTAATCCAGGGGTCTTATAGTTTGTATTAGAGGTTGGTTTAGATGACATTAGGGATTTTGAGTTTTTGTTAGACACATGGTTAGTCTCTATGTATACTCTTTATGTTAAATCCTTATTTTTTTACTTTTCTTTTTTCATGGAAGGTTCATTACAAAGGGAAGGAGGAGGATATCAAAGAAATTCGTATCTCTTCCTGATGACTATATTGCTATAATTATTTCAAAGGCATGTCCACATGATTCTGAATCATTTTCTAACATAATACTCACTTGCAAAAAATTGTTTGAGATATCAAACAACTCCCCTATAGCTTGATACCATCGTGGATCATGGGTTTCTTATCCAACACTATTTTATTAACATTCTATTATTTTCATGAAATATAAACATTATCAATAATTTTTCATATATTATACCATATTACATGATTTTGATTTATATTATGATTTTGAAAATGGCGTTGAAGACAGAGACCCTTCTGCAACCTATTTATGTTTTTTTAAATTATTTTCATTCAGCACATACTTATGGTTTATTAAAAAGTCCATTGATTGAATGTTTTAACTCAAAATTGGTCTGACTGGTTTATAAAAATAATGTTTTATCATATGTTTTCAAATTATTTGTATTTCATGATTATTTTGAGAAACTATTTTTCTATGAAAACCCATATGGCCTACTTTGTACGAGGATTATTTTGATAAATTATGCAAACAATTTGGAAGGATCACTACATCACCATTTCAATGCATGGAACATCAATATACATGAAAAAAGTTGACGATGAATCTAGGTGGACTCCATGGTATAGGTATGATGTTTTATCTTTTGGGAATAGTATTATTTTATCATATGGAGGTGAAAAAAAATATATGTTAGACTGTATGAATTAAAATGTTGAGGTCTTAGTATGTTGGGACATGAATGATAGGTATATGAAAACCTATTGAGGTTAACACATGTTTAGTTTATTTTTAAATTTTACAGAAAGACAGTGAATAAGATGGGTAACATCCTATCCTGTCAGAAAAAGCTACAAGAATCGAACTGAAAACTATAGTACGGCTAGGATTTATCGCTTATCGCTCACCTATGTAAAGTACCTAGATACTATGACTTATTATTTTAGTTAAAATATATTATTAACCAAGAATATGTTGATTTTTGATCTTATGTCTTAATCAAATATTTATACTTAGTATAAGAAAACGATTTCATGATTAAGTGACAAAGGTTATTTTTAAAGACATGTCCTCTTCTGCGAATAATATATGTCAATAGGAAAAAATGAATAGTTGAGGACTTCAATTGAAGGGTAATCATTGAATTATATTTTGGGAGAATATATGATTTTATTGTGGAAATATAGTGATTTGGGTTATTTATGCAATTGATTAACCAATATTGGAGAATATGTGATTAGGTTATTTACATTATAGGATGAGGCTTTAAGAGTATATGATGTTATTTGGAGATAAATGTCATGGTTTTTATGGAAGACAATGTTATAAAATACATTTATATTTTGGGTTTCAAACATTTTGTTTGGATTATTTTGAATAATATTAAGGATGTTTTTTAATGTTTTTTGATGAGCATTGGGTATTGTTTGTTAAATTTTGGAGATTAAGTGTAGTATTTTGTTTTAGGTAAAAGATTATACTTTTTGGGGATTATCATATCTTGTACAATCATTTTTTTTGGTTAATGTATAATGACAATAGACATATATGGTTCATCTTCTTTTGACCATGTTATTATGTAGAAGTTGATTTTATCGCTTTAGGTGTGACCATTGCATCACGAATACTCATCGTTAGAAGAAAATATGAGTTTTTGGTAGAAATGTATAAAGGATGAAACACTACTTGAAAGGTAAGTATGTTACCTTATATTCATAAAAAATATCATAAATCTATTAATCAAAATTATGAAAGGTAACATAAAAAATTGTTCGTTTTCATTTCCTAATGAGAAATCAAATACCCTTTAACCTGTCACATTTTAATAGTTTTTTGGTGGTTAAGTTTCTCTTGATAATGTTTTCCATCACATTCCATCAAAACATAACACATTTTTCCTCCATATCTATGTTTTAATGGAATCCTTGTAGGTGTTACCTTAGGTGACCTTTTTAATTCGCATTCATTTTTTAATGTGATAGTTTTATTGAAAACTTTTTCTTATCTATGAATTTTTGTATATTTTTGAAGCCAAATTTAAAATTGTGAGGAAATAGTTTCCAAAAGGGGGGAAGGATGTAATGACCCAGGTGTTTATAGAATAATACATTTTCATATCAATTAAAACTTATGAACATGATATTTTATTTATTTTAAATATGACAATTTTTCTAAAAACAAACTCATCACACAAAAACTGGTTTATTTGAAATCATTCGTTGCACATAACTTTGAGTTATTCCAAAAAATAGTATAATTATTATTATTTTAAATTATAGTCAATGCCTAGCCATTTAATTGGAATTAATGAACATAACTAACAAAATATGATTATGAAATGTCTTTACTCTTATCAAAAATATTTTATAGGTGTAAAATAAGAATGAATTTGATTTTAAGCATGAAAAACGCTAGTATTTTTAAATGGTTGTTCTACCGAATTTTAATTTATAACCACTTTTATATCTATATTTTTTCAATTTTATATGATATATTTTGAAAAATAATATTATAATTTAGAATTCGGGGATGAAAATTTAAATTGGATCAATTGGTGGTATTTTTATGATAAAAGTCATATTTTCTTGAATAGTGAAAAATAATCTATTTTCATTCAATACTACCTTTGAATATAATCTATTTATATAGTTATATTATAATTTTAATTGTATTTAATGTGTAATTAGATTAAAATTTTGTTATTTAATCCAATAGTGGTCATTTTAGGTAATTTTACATTTTATTTAAACATAACACACGACATTATTTTGGTTGTTTTTACTTCATAAAAACATACGTTTTGGTTTTGACGAAGGGAATTATTTTTAAAATACATTCTGTAACATTTATGTTTTAAATTTAAGAAAATGGTTTCAATGTTTCTAATTAGGATGTCCAAATTTTGTAAATTGGTAAATTTTATTTTTATACATTATAAATTGCATATTCAGTAAATATTTTATTTAAAATGGTTAAAAAGTAAATCCAGTAAATAAAAGTTAAAAATAATATTATAATAATATTAAATTTCCAGAAAACATGTCCAAACACTTTTGGATGAGATACTCTCGATTGTGGGAATCCATGGGTCGATTTTTGGACCTCATGGATCCACTTGTTCGTAAAAATGGCATTTAATTACTTTTAATTTAATTTTAAGAAAAATATAACTCAAACGTATATCCTGTAGTAAAAAAATTTAATACGGAGTTATATATAGGATCTTTTAATCAATATAATTTTATTTTAAATAATAAAAGATATTATAAATAATGTAATTATAATATATATTTTAGGCATGATATAAATTTTTTTATTGTTATAGAGTGTTGATGTATTGATTGCTTCATTAATAATGGATTAAAATAAATGATATTATAAATCGTAAAATAAATTGAATATGGTTATTTTGATGTCATCAATTATTTTTCTAGACGATAGTTACTTTTTATCTTTTTATTAATGGTGTTTTTCTTACTCAATCATGTTATGGTTTTTAAATATTTATTGATAAGAAAAGTTTAAAAATTTACATAATTCATACTTTAAAATTGAAAACATTTTTTAAATATTATAAATTTTTGAAAAATATATTATTTAGGAAAATAGTTATCATAAGTCCAAAATTATATTATTGACTCAATAATTGTATTTTTAAATGTTTTGGGTAACCTTTTTTATTCTCAATGTGTTAAAGGCTTGATTAAATGGTATGTGTATAAAAGGGTTAAATAAAAAAGTTAATGATTAATTTTTTTTCAAAACCTCTCTAATTCTCATGTAGGGCTTTTTTTTCACCTTATATTCATCTTATCATTGAACTAACTAAATTTGATCTCATTTATAATTTACATGGAATTTATAATAAAGTAATAATTCAGGACATTTCTTTAGTGCCCCTCCTCACTCTTATAAAAGGACACCACCTATAACTAAGTTCTCACACCATTAATTCCCTATGTATTGTCCGAAATATACTCAAATAATATCCCAACATCCCTATATTCATCATAGAAGCCTTAAATAGAGCATAAGGCAATTCAAAAATGACTTCCCTCAAGTTATTTTCTTTTATTTTCATTCTCTACTCCATATGCTATTCAAATTATTTGTTTTTATAAAAACACCAGTATCCTCAATATAGTTGGTTTTTTTGGAAAATGATTCTAAATACACATACACACACTTCTATCTAATGGGTATAGAACATGCTGTTTTTCTGGATGACAAACTATTGCCTCACAAAACGGTGGCTATTCAATTATCTTCAACCACCTCTCATGGAGGACATTATAATGGAACTATATTTATATATGGTATATGTCATATTTTTTTATTGTCTCCATTCTTCTATATTATTCATTTACATCATACTTTTGTGCTTTCCATAATGGATAAATACTATAATTTCATTTAAGGAATTGCAGACTACCACGCCCTTAATGTGATATAAATCGTTCATGCTATACATGGAACATATAAAGGTTTAAATCATCGAATATATGTAACATATATAACATAGATATTATACATTAATTAAAACATTCCCATGCATCATTTATATTTCAATCATTAAAAAATGAAAAAGAAATGAAAGTAGCGTTCATACTTTCATATTACTTACCTTCTTCATGAACAGTGTGTTTCATTTTCTTATATCACAATGCTTTATACTATTATAAATACATATATACTGGATATATGTGATATTTAAATAAATTATAAAATTTTGGATATAATGGAGTTTTAGCCAATAGACCAATTTAAAATTGTAAAAGCCCATGCGTTACTCAAGTACAAAACATCGACAAATGACCGATATAAACCTCAATAATTATATGATTGTAATAACAATGTAATAAGTGATGTTAGTGAAATAATAATTTTGAAAAATTGTCGGATGAGGTATAATTAACTTATGTTTATTATTTAGGGAGATAAATAATGAACTAGAAAAGTTGGACACAAGGGAATGGAACTTTTTATCCCAATTTCTATTCATTGGGTTGATCTTCTACATATTGATTATGTCGTTCTATTTTTTTGTGAGAAATAACTTCTGATATCCTATTTAGTATTTATACTTTATTTATGTGTGTTTATATCTAATACACATAATCGATGTATTTTATTTCCAAAATGATCTTTGCGAGGGAACCTTTCACCCTCATCATTTAGTCAAGGTTTTCTTTTAGGTCATGTATTTTAATTTCTATTTTAATATGTTGGAATATGTTCTAATATATCATTACTGATATCCATTTGATGAGATACCCTTTTTTTCTCACCAACTCATTTTATGAATTTTTACATGATGCCATTAGGCTGCTGAATTTTAATAAGGGAATTCCTAAACTCAATTTACAATCATTGGGTTTACGCATACATAATTGATTATATCATGCAACGATTATGTGTGGAATAATTGATTTTTTATTTATGTTGTAATTTCAACATTATTTTGTTTGGATATACAATTATTACACATAATTTCCCTTTGATAAATTCTTACATCATTGATATAATATATGAAAGGAACTTCATCTCAATCTCCATTCATTGAGGCATACCTGGATTTATACATGTCATTCCATTGTAAAGTGTATAAACCCTATTTGAAATTTAATTTCATTCAAATGGAATCTTTTCCCAACGAATAATTTTATTAGATGAAAAATGAAATGCTTCTTTTTAACAGACACAGTGACAACGAACTTTCCTCCGTAGCAAGAATTATTTGATATTTGGTATCCTTAAGAAGGTGAAATGTTTTTTTAATGGTAAATAAAAACCATATAACCTTTTTTACATATTTTGGAAATGAAAATGGTTTTTCTATGTTATTGATTATGTTAATATATAGAATGAGTATCTTGTAATTACATTGTGGAAATGTTATCTTTCCATTTTGGTAGTTCATTTCTTTTGATTTTGACATGGTTCTTGGAAATTATTTACATATACGGGTGGTTTTTGATAAACCTAGGGCATTTGATCTTGAGATAGCCCTCTAATTCATTGGGTAGAATGACTGAGAAAATGTAAATGTTTATTCTAACTGATTTATGCAATATAATGTGATGGGTATTCCAAATGTAACCCCCAATGTAGCTATGAAAGGTACAATGTAAGTATGTTTTGGATTCCACAAGTTACATTTATGATTTATGATATTTATGTGTTATTCATAAATCTTATGGTTTAATGAGGCATTTTAAAGAGATTATGTTTTATGATGGAAAAGTATAATTTCATTGGTTATAGGTATTGATGGTCTAACGTTTTTATTTATTTTTTTGTAACCCTTACTAAGATTTTTATTAAAATCCCATGGTTTGGAAGTGTTTTTCACAGAGTATAATGATGTGTTAGATAAAAGAATAATTCAAGAATATTTATATCAAGAAATTAATCCTTGTTTTATTTAGGGGGTTTTATTGTTTTGAAAAATATTTGATAGAGCAGAAGCATATTATTTTTAACTTTTTAAATGTAAAATAATTGTCACAGCCTAATTATTTAAAACTCTAAACCTAAAAAGATCCTCAATTAGAATTACTAAATTCACTCAAGATAATGAAATGTTTATGGATGTGACGATATACTAATTGTTGAACTAATTGGTTTTCATGGTGTTATGAAGAAGGATATGGGGTGGCCTTTAATCATTATTGTGAGTGTAACACATGTATATTTTTAATATATTCTACCATAGCTATGTTATTAACTTTCCAAAATCCAAAAAATGGGATATATTAGATAATAGAGTTTATAAGGTATAAATTTATCAATAAAATCGGTGTTTGAAAAAATTTAGGGTCATTTTTTATTCATTTTATATTTGTTTTAGAGGGTAGTTAATCCAATTTTATCTTAACTATGATAGTCAATTATTAAAATTTTTACTCTTAGTTTTGGTCAAAAAGTATTTTGACATTATTAATAATTGAATTTTAATGATTATTAAAAATATAGAATGAATTTTTATAATTCCAAACCCCTCATTTATAAAATCATTCAAAAATTAATCATGAAAATGTGATAAGAAAGAGAGTCTTTAAGGATGATATTTTTAAAATATTTCAATGTATTTATGTAGATATTAAATATAAAAATGATTAAAATTACCAATATTTGATTAAATGATGCATATTTGAATTAATTTTAATTTAAACGTAATATAAAATATAAATAAAATTTAGTAAAAATATAAATGAATTTTCATTTTTTAATTAAAATTAACTAATTTTAACTATTAATAAAAAAATATACATATCATAGAAAACCCAAAAATTAACTAGAATAAAATTTATGTTTTATTATTTCTAAAAATTAGATTTTTTTTCAAAAAAATTTATCACAATGTGGATCAAATAAAATATAAAACAAATTTTTTAAAAGAGATAATAATATTTTCAAAGAAAACATTGTTTCATGGATAAAATTGGATTATTCTTTATTTTATAAAAATAGATAAAATAAACATAAATTTTTTATTGAATTTCTAATATTTAAATATCATTAAAATAATACAACAAATTTTATTTCATTAATTTATTTAGGTTATTATATCTTTTTTATAAGTACACATTTCAATCCATGATTAATATTATTTTAAAAATCCATTATTTTCTATTAATAATAATTGGTCAGTAAAAAATTTATTCTATATAAATATATACAAAAAATATATTAATAATTTCATTATTATTACTAATATCTACACCTAAAAAAGGTAATGTGATTACTAGAATATTTTATATTAATATTTTAATAAAATATCTTGATTCTATTAAAATAAATGTTATGTGTAATGTAATATATGCTTGGTGATTATTGTATGTGAAGATAAATATATTGTTTCCAGTATGTCAAGATGAAATTTGTTTTGTGTGTAATTAATTATATAATCTACATTGTGTGTAACAAAAAATATTAAATTTATTAAATTTATTTGAGAGAAATATTAAAAAAAAGTAAATTTTTGACATGAGAATATATATTTATTTTAAAAATTATAGAAAGAAAAATTATTAAAATTATATATTTAATAAAAAATAATTTCTATTGGAATAAATTTCATAGAGTAATTTTTTTTAGAAATATTTTTATACTAATATTTTAAAATTTTATGTCGTGCATACATGGTAATTTTGTGATTACCAATGATGATAATAACTATTAGTGAATGTTTATAAATTAAATTTATTTAAAATATATTCAATAATATTTTATTATTTTTATCTTATATTAAAATGTAAGTATATAGATATATAATATTTTTTATTCTTTAAATATATATTTTTCAAAAATCATTTTTTTCTTTTTTTGCGCATTTTTATTAAAATTAATTTCACCCCATTAAAGATATTGAATGTGAAAAATTTCTTGAATATTTCAAATAAGTATTTCTGAATATTGTAAATAGTTCCCTTTTGTTTTTAGGTTTTATGAGGTAAAATTTATCACATCAATAATGGTAAAATGTGGTCAATCTAGGTCAGAAGGATATAATATGGTAATTGTTTTCTATCCCAGTTATTGTTAGATGAAGGGTATTTTTCCCAATAATCATAAGGTTGAAATATATTTCATTAATTGAAAATATTCGATTAAAATATAATAATAAATATTTTATAAAAATATTATCACAAATTGTCACTATTATAGTTATAGATATACCTTATATGCTGACACACAGGAAAAGAACGATATAAATAAATAAATAAATAAATATTAATCATTATATAAAAAATTAATGAAATTAATTTATTTTAAATTTTTATAAATAATATGGACATGACATTCATGTGAAATTGCAATCCATGGATTTTTAATTAACACAAAAACAACAAGATCATTATATTAATATTAAATGCGCTATTATTTTGTAGATCTAATGTATTTCGTTAATTTTTATGATCTAAAAGACATATTAGAGTGGATTGAAGTACTTTTTATCCTTTTTAGCATGAAAATAAAATTATAATAATTATTTATGATCAAATATGATATTATGAAAATATTTTCGTACTATAACAAAAAATGAACACAACATTTAGAAAACACAAAAAGAGGTAAATATTTATTCATATATTAAGAATTAATCATGAAATAATTAAAAATTTTATTCATGTATTATATTTCCAAAACTAACTATTAAATTTAGTTATAAAAAATGATCTTTGTTACAATCCTATATATGGTAGGTCATACAAAAGCATGAGTAATATTTTCTTTTTTTCAAAGGGTATGAGTGAAATAATGTAATATTATTTTATTATTATAGAAATATTTCTAAGTAACAAATAACATATAATTTCCTTATTTACACATATGTATTGAATCCAAGTGATGTGGTATTTCAAAATGGTCCTGAGCATGTCATGGTGGTGGCAATCCACAGATATTTATTAACAATGTTTTCATTTTTATGAAATATAATGTAAAAATAATATTATATCATATCATTATTGAATGTTAAAATTTTCAGGAATATCATGTATAAATATTAAATAAAAATTTTATGTAGATAAGAGAGGTGATAAAGGAAATTGATTTACATCAGTTCTCTAGGGGAAGTTTGACATATACAAAGATGATGATTTCATTTCCCATAAGAATAAAGTGTGTAATGATATTGATATTTCCATTTTAATAATATATCACTAGTATACATTAGATATTTATGATGTTATGTCAGAATGATAGATCATGATATTATGTGTCTAGATAAATAAATAATTAGAAAATGTTTGTTTAAAATGAATTCGTCTTATTATGAAATTATCTTTAGGTCTATATATAATTCATTACTATTCTAGTTTTCTCATCAAACCATGAACTACAATATATTAGGTGGAATTTTAGGAAGGTTATTACGTTTTTGTGTCAATGATTTCTTAATCAATAGGTGTGTGGAAGAGAGTATATGGGGTTCCCTATATTAAGTGAGGTGTGGGGAACTCTTTGAATTATTTTCTATATAAAATTAATATGAATTAATTTTCATTTAAAAAATGAACCACCTATCCCCAAATAATAATATAATGTGTGATAGAGATGAAAGAAAATATCAATATCACATTTAAAAAAGTATTTAATAAACATTAGTCCCTATCATCCAGTTATACATTAAACACATTTAAACCATAACTATAGTAAACTAATCTTTAACCATGAGAACATAATCATATATCCAAAACAAAATGGTTTCTCTAAAAAATTCAACATTATAATTATACATTAGTAATAAATTTTATTAGGTTTATATTATATTATTATAATAAATTAATTTTAATATAAAATCAAATATTCATGAAAATATTGTTTACAAAAACAAAATATTTAATTATAAAAAACATTATAATATAATATAAAATAGATAATTGGAAACCAAAAATTTATTTTGTAAAAATAATTAAATAGTATGATATTTAGTCCTAAGGATAAATTGGAATATAATTGTAGTCTCCAAATGAATCAGTTAAATGTAAAGGTAGAAAAATGGTTTTCAATTTCAAAAAAACATGACATATATTCTTGAAATTCATTATTGTGTAAAAGAATATAAAATAATGTTTTAAATTAAATTTAATAACTAATTAAATAAGTATATAATAAAAAACTCATCTAATTGGATAATTTGGTTTCATTAGGTAATTATAACACTCATCACTTTACTGTCACACCTTAGAAAAAATAATCAATTTTTTTTTTAATGTTATATATTTTAACAATTTGTACTATTAGACTACACTAATATTAAATTAAAAAAATTAAATTATAATCAATATCAATATTGAAAAAATTAAAATTATGTTTTTAAATTTATTACATATAAGTTACAAAATTTAATTTAAAAATAATAATTTACAAGGAAATTAAATGCAGTTATATATATAAATTTTTATTATTTTTAAAAATATTTTATTCCACATTCATGTATACTTTTTATTTTATTGATATTTATTTTATTACGTTTTCAAAAATTCTAATACTAATATTTCTAATATAATTCAATGTAGAATGAATACATGTAAATACATGTAAATGTATGAAAATTATCTGTAAAAAAAATTGTTATCACTCTTATTGATCAATCACACTTCTGAAAAAATAATAGAAATTTAATCACAGTAATTATAAAATAATTAATTCAAAAAATAATTTAATTATATTAAATTGAATATTTAGATTTTCGAAATGATGTTTTAATGAATATCATATAAGGAAGAAAAACCAAATTTGGCTCACAAATTCTCTTTTTTAATTTTGAAAAAAACATTAATATTTATTTATAATTAATTTAACTAAATATAATATTATTACTTATTATTAATAATAAATCAGAACGTTATATTTTCAGAATAATTTTTTATTACTGTAAATGTTAACATATGATTAAAAAAGCCTAAAAACATGTTAAAAACAAGTGTTGAAAGGAATTAAAGATGAATTCATCACCTGTCATCTTAATAAGCTCCATTAAATTCCATTTATGGATCCACATGAACATTAATTTGTGACATTAATTTTTTAAATATAAAAAATGTAATCTCATCTCACATATAAATACCACAATTCACCACCTTATTCCATAACTAAATCATAATAATTATCTTGATAAAAATTTTATAATACTATCTATAAATCCATTTACCCATATTGTAAAACAATTGTTTATTCAATAATACACAACTAAGGAGCCTTAGAGATTTACCAAAGTTATAAAATTAAAGCATTAGTTAATGATATCAGCTCAGCTCCCATAATTCATATTTTATTTTAACCCCAAAAATATTCCCTACCATTTAATATATGATAAAATTATTATTATTTATATACCTAAATGATATTATACAAGTCATATAACTATATATCACCTTCATAAGAAACATTGAAAAATGAAAAAATAGATTGTGTTTTTCTTAGAATAATGATTAAATATGTGACATGATATTTTTAATTAAAAATGTTTGTGGTTAGTTCAATAGAGAATTTTACTAATAAATTTTATATTTCAATTTTTTTTATGAATTTACATTTATAATAAAAATTCATGCCCTTACATTTTTTACATATTTATAATAGCATCTTGTTTATGAGCATATTATCACCTTTAAAATGAAATATATCTTTCATTAAATTATTTATATCTCTTCTTTTATAGTGTTTATATTAATATTTCTAATATTAATAATTTATTACCATTTTTTATTTAATATTATCATATCCAATTCATCAATATTACTGTCATCGTGAAAAATGAATAAAATATTTTTTATATGAAATTGTAACATTATATATAATTTTAATTGTAATATTTGAGTACATAATATGATTCCATAATGTTGATATATGACTGAATATGAAAGAATCAACACCATCATTATGAATCTATAATTATACATCTAATTGAAACTAATATCATTTTATGATGAATTAACATAACTATGTAATATATTTTATAAATATGATTATAATTATAGTTGTGGAAACATTATCTGTTTGAATATGGCTCAATAATGTGATATTAAGATAGTTATTATAGTTATAATATAAGTTATATGACATTCACCTTTTTGAAATTAATGGAATGGTTTATTGTAATTATATTTTCATTCATTGAATTATGATTATTCTTTATTGAATATACTTCTTATAATTTTGGTATGATCTTCTTGAAAAATTTATTATGTTAAAAAAACCTATTGATTTTCAAGGGATTTTAATTTTTATGACATAATCCCATTTTCAAAGGGTACCTCCTTCATGTATTATTTGGTCCCTAAAAGGTTTATCAGTTCATTTTTTGTTATTTATACCTTACGATATATTCACCTTTTGTTTAATTATCTCCATTATATAAATTAAAAATGGTCAATTTTCACATACCACTCAAGAAATTAATGTTTTTTTTAAAAATTCACCATCAAATAACAACTCATGGGGTTTTTATTCAACAATTTATAAGCTAATATTGTATTTTAAAATTCCAAATCAACTTCTTATATGTTATAATATTTTATCTTGAACATAATTATTTTATTCTTAGTATATTCAACATGATGATATTATTTTAGACATTCTATTAATATGTTTATAAAATGTATCTTTTGTTTCAAACATTCATCTCTAATAAATTTATTCTTTAAAAAAACAATGAAAATGTTTTGAATAATATTCCTTAAGATGAGAAAATATTTTTTCCCCATATCTATATTATCTATTAACACTTATGAGACCTTTATATTTAGAAACCTCATTATTATTTATAAATTTTTATCTTATTATATCCTTTAGCTCTTTTCAAAAGGATTTTATGTAATTATTTTTTATTATATAGGTTTTAATCATATATAATATAATATAATAGAATGTTTTAAATTCCATGGTCAATTGTATTAATTTTTTCTCAACATTTCCATGATGATGATTTTATACATTTTTCATGGATCCATTAGTAAATGTTCTTTTCAAAAATATTTTCATTTAAAATACATCAATACATCATTATGAAAATATTATTTAAATATAAAACATAACATTTTCTGTATATGAATATTTAAAACCGGATTAATGAAATACAAATTCCATAGTTTTTCATGTAATGAATATTTTCTTAATTATAATAATTATTTTCAAATAATAATTATTTTAATGTTATAAAATTTATTATTATATAAAAATATATGAATATTATATCATGATTAAAATTATTACTTAATCATAACAATTAATGGTATTTATCTAATGATATTGGATGTAATTTTTATATTATGTCAATGTTCTTAGTTCTATTTATATTACACTGATGATATGTTTTTATTCCAATATTGACCATCTTTATCAAGATATATTACTAAAAATTAAATTTATTTTTTTCAATAATATGTTTCATTTGGACTATATTTTTTTAATGTTTGAATAATGAATGATTAAATGGTCATTTTCTTCACATATATATTATTTTTTAAATGACGGGGCCACCAAATTTTATTTCCTTAATATTTAATAGTTAACAACAATACATTTAGATACACCATATATTGTGAATTTGTAATCATTATAGAACACAAACAATCTCCAGAATTTATGATTGAAATTAGTATTATGATATAATTATTTATGTGGTTCATATATATATATATGATTCTATAATGTTTGGAAATCATTACATTATGTAATTTTCCAATGATATATCTCACCATTATTTAACTATATTGTTCTTCAATTTTTTTTTGTTTCTATATCATGAATTTTCGAAAACTAATATTTTCATATTTTATTTTATATATTTATACATCTCCCCTTGTCTTTTTTTCTCTTGTACCTATGATATAAACCCGATAAAAAAATAAATTTTCCATTTCTGATCAATTTATCTCAAACATTCATTGTGATTTCGTCCCCTAAGTCATTAATATTTGCTTAACCTATATATAATTTAGTATTGTATATTATATTTTTCAATTATTCAACATTTTTTATAACTAATATTAATGTAATTTGATATATTTACAGTCATCAATGACATAAAAACGATATATTCATGAAATTATTAGACTATTTTATGTTTTAAAAGCTATTTTAATGAAACAATGTTAAATATATATATTAATATTTCATGAAAACTCATATTTATATATATATTTTATTAAAATTCTTATATAAGGTTATTTTATTAATATATAATTTATAATTTAATAAAAATAAAATATTAATATGTAAAAAATGTATATATATAAATATTACATATATATATACATGTAATTTATAATAAAATAGTATATAATTTTTAAAATATGATTTCATATATATTTAAAATTCAAATATGAATTCCAATATAAATGGAGTACGTAAATAATTTTTTTTAATATAAATAATTATTTAATAATGTTTTTATAAAATGCATAGAGTGTAAAAGTAATAATTATAATCAATTAACTAATTTATTAATTAATGAATTTTATTTCACTGAAATCAAATTAAATCATTTTTATTATTATTATATATGATCTAATAGATTGAAAATTGTTAAAATAAATATAATTGTGAAATAATATTAACTTTATAAAATCATTAAAAACACAATTTTTTTTATTAAAACTAGTTTAATGTATTAATTGCAATTTTCAATTAAATAATAAATATATAATTTTATTAATTTATTACATTACTAAATATAATTAATTTTCTAATTCATTATATATAAATTATCTTTAGATTATTATTTTTTATAAATTTATCTATTTTGATGTGAATGGTGAAAAATACTTATTTTAAAAACACGAACCCATTCATTTGATATATTTTTTTAAATAATTTTGATATATATATATATATTTATAATGTGAAATTAATCATATAAAAACAAAATAGATATTATATAATACATATTAATATCAGTTTGGAATATCGAATAATATTTTATGGAAACTATTTTTGGAATTCTTATTAAATTATATTTGTTTAATAGAAATAAGGTTATTAAATTATATTAGTTTCACATAAATCATTTTTATTACATATAATATTTTTAAAATTATTTTAGTCAATATCACTCATATACATAAATATTATCATAAAAATTACATCTAAATAAAAAATATTCCATGTTACGTGTTCTAATAATAAAATTAACTTCTATAACACATAAAAATATTATTTTATATAATGATAAAAATATGTCATATTAAAACAAATAATTTTAAAAATAATTTAAAATTTAATTTGACCCATTGAAATTTGTTCCCAATAGAATATATATAGTTGAAAAGTTAAAGTAAAATTGGGGTAACAGTTGTTTATCAATCGACAATTAAGAATCATTTAAGAAAGAAGAATAATATTAGATGTTGGGGGAGGATATATCTTTTATCATTCCATATAATATTATTGGATATTTTATCCATTTTTTTAAATAATGGAATAATATAATTTATAAATAAGGATTTTTTACAAAATAAATAATTTCTATGCTTATTAAAGTTAATCACCTCCTCCCTATTTTACTGCCAATTAAAAATCTTTATGTCAATATAAAATAAAACATTTTCAATCATGAAAAACTTTTCAAATGTTTTAGGAATTTTCCCCGTAGAATACCATGATATGAAGAGTAATTAATTTACACAAGGGAGAACACCCAATGGATTGGTAGCAATATGAACCCAAAAATTCTATCTCAATATCCTCTTATAATATCTTAATTTATCATTTATCCATGGAAGAAATAGAAAATCGAAGTGACATATGATGAAATTTTATTATACTTATTGTACATCATTTTATACATTACACCATATTCATTTTTGCAAAATTAAAACAAGATTTATCATGTGTACGACATATACACTCCTCGATAAATATTTTATTTTCCATATCCCCCAATAGTTATTGAATTTAAAAAGGTATTTATAAGGAAATATCATATTTTTGAACCTTTTGATACTATTAAATAATAATATATGATATTATATAAGTAATAAAAAAAATAAATGATTATTCTAAATTTAATCGCCTTAAGTGGACTAATCCCAATACATTTCATGTTTTTCAACTTTTAGGAAAACATTATTATTATATATATATATATATTGATCTAAATAAATACTAATGGATATAAAAATTAATAAATTTAGAGATCATAATTTTATTTTACAACATATTTTACCATGTACAAAAATTATAACTATTATAAACATTTTAAACGAACTACACCATGTATATGAAAAAATCCTAAAAATATTAGAAACATGATAATTTTTTTGAATCTTATAACATTAAATATATAGATATAGGTTTCTCTATTATACCTCTAATGTTAATAATTAAATTATTATTTTATTTAAGTGAATGTGTTGGGAACATTTATATATGAGTTAGGGGATTCATCTCAACATGGTGTTTCTTTGAGACAAATTTTAATTTGTTTCATCAAATTTCATTGAAATTATTTTTATACTAAAATTATGCCATTTAATATATTTTATAATCATTGGTCAATGTATATTAAATTAATATACATCATTTCCACTTTCAATTGGATTTTATTAGAAGGAATTTTAATCTAAAATAGTTCTCACCCAATGACCATTCATTAAAGAAATAATTTATATTATGAATGATTATATCATGATATGGTGTACCTATAAACCTAAAATATAAAATATTAATATTGAAGATGGATAAATAACTACTTAAAATTATATTACATGATGTAGGATATAATTTATGTCATTAATGATATATAAGTTTCTTTTAATAGTAACTTTGTTCAATACTTATAAATGATCTACATCAAATTCAACAATTATTCCATTTTCTATAAATTATTTCTATATTTGGTGGTCATATTTTATTTAAATATTCATCATTGGGGAGTTTTATTCCTTTTTTTAAATTAAATTATTCTATGAGTAATTCTCATCTTCTTAAACGATGGTTTAAACTCGTTGTCCATAATTTCACATCCCACCAGTGTTATCCTTTTTGGTTTAAACTATAATTAAGTGTTATCTAATTTAATAATAATATAAAATTACCTATTTTAATTAAATTATTTCTATCATACGTTAGGATGTGGTATTTCAAATAGATATTTCAAACATAAATATGCATATTTTTTAGCTCCCTAATTACATTATTGATAAAAATTCCATTTTATTACAAATTTTATTGTAAATTTTTCTTATGATTGTGTTATTATATATAGAAATAGTTAAATATACATTAAATTTTATGTGTTTTAATTTTTTTGGTAACCATTATAATTTATACATTTAATTAAAGATGATATAAAATAACGATCTTACTTCTTATCTCATGTTAAGAACAACACCCCCCCCCAACAAAAAATTTGAACCATAAAAAATTTAAATAGAATCAACATTTTTGTGTAAACCCACCTCATTAAATTATATATTAATAGTTTATAATATGATATTTAATTAATTAGAATTATCTATTAAATACACCCTAAATTTCTTCTTTATTGATTCAATTACATTTCTTCATCCCAAGATCATTCTCATGAATTTTCCACATTCAAACTATATATTCATGATATATTCTTAGTTACCAATAATGAATGTTAAAATATTAGTAATTACTTATTTTATGGAGAATATATATGTTATATAAAACATATATTTTTTATGAATATATTTTTAAATTCATGTCCATAATCTAGATTATATATAAGGACCAAGATTTAAGCATTGCATAATATAAAAAATTCAGTTAGAATTCACATCATTACATTCCCAAAGATATTTTTTACTTTACATTTTTCTAAAATAAATACACAATTAATAAATATGAACACATATGAATGAAAATTTAATTCTAATAAAATAATATAAATGTTTTCATAACATAATAGAATTTATTAAATACATGAAATATTTTGATGAAATGTTTTCAAATCAATCATCTAGTATTCTCCTTTAATTTTAACAATCCATAAAATAATTTAAAAAAAATTTAAAACGTGGGATGAGAACATAAATCAAATTATGTTATATAAGAATAAGTTGATAAACAATTATTACATGAATACTTATAATGTCGTTACATAAACAAACAAACTGATGGGGTTCATATTTTTAGAATAATAGGGAGAGGAGAATAATTATGATGACGAATTCATCCATAATCAAGATAAATTTCTAATATATATAAGATACCATAGAATAATTCTAGTTGGATAATGGTAGGTTAACCTAGTATATTAAAAGGAAAAAATTGAAAAATATAAAAGAAAATTAAAGAGGATTTTTATCATCCTGATCTATCCTTCTTGAGAACCCTTTACAACATTTGGATTTATACATTTGGTGATAAATATAGGTTATTGACATGGGGAAGAGGCCTGGGTAGGGGATTGAAAAAAAAATGTCAATTCTCAATGCTTTACAGGTGTGAGGAGAATATGGGTGGTATTTATAGGGGAGAATATTATGGTTTTTAAATTATTTTATTCATTAGATTGTTATTTTGGCTCAAGGATAGAAATAGTTTGAGAATTAAACTGAATATATAAAAATAATAAGTGTAGGTTTGATATTATGGTGCTCACATTATTCATTATATTAAGAATACTGTATTAAACTTATAATTTTTATATACAAAAAATCGATGAATTTCACTATTCATAAAACATTCGTGTATTTGATAAAAATCTCAACAATTCACCCCAAGCTATTTTTGAGATGTATAATTAAAAAATAAAACAATTTATGAAAATAATAGTCTACATATGATAAATTTTTTTTAATAAAGTAATATTTTACTATAAAAATAAAAAATATAAAACAATATTTTATTTTATAACACCATAACAAATTAGTCAATGTTTAATACAAATATTTTATAACTATATAACAATAAAATAATCATTTTGGTTTTTATTTTAACAAATAATTTATTTATATCATTAAATAATATTTAGAATATTAATTAATTATTAATAATATTGAAAAATTCTAATGCTTCATTTATCATCTGCAAAAATAATAATTTAAATATTCCCTGATATAAATATGTAGTGATTGCACATATAAAATAAATTTTTTTGGTACTCTATTATGGGAGATTTCAATTATATTGGAAATAATACTATTATTAATGGTTATGTTACCATTCCAAAATTCATTATACATTTCCCTCAGTAATTTTTTTTATTTCTCATAAATTTCAATTATTTCATTATAAATTTATATAGAATTTAAAAATTTAATTATGTAAGTAAAAATATTATTTTATAAGTATGATGGTTGTTATAATGACTCTAACTTATAATATTTTATGTCCTCATAATTTTTATTTACATATTAAACAAGTGTGGGAACCATTACCTCATAACAATGGAAGATTCGAATGATGCTTCTTCAACCATATAATTTATCTAGAAAAATATTAACCCAATATATTACCTTATTCCAGAACACATTATCTCTATGATCAAAAATTCTAACATGTTTTAATTAATAAGAATGGTACCCATCTAGGTGACCTACTTTTTGGATAAAAACATGATATGAATTTGGAAGACACATTTTAAATATCGATACATGAAAAAATTGTGTGCATGAGATAAAATCGAAGGCCAATATTCATGGTATGTGTTTGGTCAAACATTCTCCAGGATTTCATAAGGTCTACTAAAACATTGTATAATCATTCTTTTTTTAACCAAAAAACATTTCATTTTTCCACAAAGAGATTCAAAGAAAAGTAAAATCACCTACCTCAAAATAAAAGTCATTTATGTTATTTTCTGTATAGCTTTTCTTCATACTATGAGTGGTCATCATCTTTTGTTTTATCGTTATCACCATCCCACACACTTCCTCTAATAATTATGCTCCAATAATTATATATTCTACGAATTCATCCCAAAATTCTAGATTTTGACATCATATTCCATATAATGCCTCAAAAGATTCCATCTATATACTGGAATGAAAAATATTATTATAAAAAAAATCAACTAAAGAAATATGTTGATACCAACTTCTATGTTATTCAATTGAACAAACTCAATGAAAATCCTCCATTTTTTGAATTATTCTCTGGGGTTTTCCATAAGATTGATGATAAACGTCTATTCTAAAAATTAATTCTATTCCCAATTTCTTTTGAAGTCTTTTCAAATAGTTAAATGTGATCCTGGGATCATGATAATATAAAATTGAAATGGGAACTCCATGTAAGATGAAAATATCTTCTAGGTGAATATAAAAAAGATAATACAAAGACAGTGTGTAATGAAAAAGAAGAAAATGTGCAGATTTAGTCAGTTGGTCAACAGTAGCCAAAATCAAATTCTATCCTCGTGAAGTCTTTAGTAGTCCCACCACAAAGTACATGGTTATATTTTCTTATTTCCACTCTATTAATGGTAAAGGATAATGAATCACATTATGTTATAATCATTATACATTAACCAGCGGACATGCCAATCAATTCATGGAAAAATATCCAATGTCTATTTTCATTCAATACGAATAGTAATACTTTTGATGGTCTCTATACATCTTACTTCTGTTAGGAAGTATTGGAAAGGCAGAAAATGAGATTTATAGAACAACACGTTTTTCATGTGTGAATCATTATGGGAAAAATAATCTCTTTATAAATGTTAAATCATAATATTTATCAACGTTAAATGAAGAAAAGATACATCTTTTAACAAATTACATAATTTTATATTAATCTATGTCTTCCATATGTGCTTTCTTTATTTTATCAGATTGAGATGAAGGCACTAAAACTCAAAAAAAGTGTAATTTCCTACACCATCGTCTTCTAAAATGAAATACATCAAATCATTTATAAATGGATCAGGTTACAATCGTAATATGGTTAATGATGCACGATGATTTTGACTCAAGGAGTTTTCCACTTCTTTCACTTAAAGGATTGTAATTTATCATAAAATTTCATTAATTTACCAATTCCATCCATATTATATATCTCATGATAAATATTTTTGAGTGAATATATAAATCAGGTAATTATGTTTAGTATATATTTCAAATTTCTATCCATATAAATTATTCCTCAAAATATTCAAATAAAAAACCACCGTAGCTCATTGTAAATAATGTGTGGGTTAATTCGACTCCAGATGTTTCGGTTTTCATGAATCATAATAAATTACCTAATCATTTTACATCATTAATAACCAATTTTTTTTTATAATCTATATATATAGGCTAAAAAAGACATCACTTTTTTTATGGGAGATCCAAAATTGGAGAGTTCACTGACATCTTATTTTGTTATTAAAAACAAATATCACATTATTCTTTTCAAATAAATTTAACAACATTGTTTTTAACATAGTTAGTGGTAAAGAAAACTATTCAATGATTATTTGTAATATACTAATAAAAAAATAAATCTATAAACTCTGTAACATATTTACGTCACGTTCAATCATCAAATTTTTTTGTTTTTGAATAATCAACTATTATTAAATCTTCAATTACAATGTTCCATGTTAAATAAATATATTGAAACCAAAAATAACATTTGATAAATTTTCCATATAACATACTTTCTTTGACAGTATGCAAGATAATCCTTAAATTTTTTCATCGTCTTCATAACTATTTTAAAATAATAAAATATCATCTATAAAATAAATAATAAACATTTCCAAAAATTCCCATAATATTCTATTCATATGATACATGGATACAGTAGAAAAATGTTTCAATCAAAATGGAATAAAAACAAACTCATAATTACTATATATAGTACCCAATTTTTTTTGATATTTCATCCTCCTTCATAATCAACATATAGTAACCAATTCTAAAGTGAATCTTGAAAAAATATTGTTCTCCCAAGATTTGATCAAACAATATATTGATATGGAATAAATGATAGAGATTATTAAAAATAATGTTATTATAATATATATAATCAATGAAATGTCTCATGGATCCATATTTCATCATAACGATAAGTAAAATTACAACATGGTGAATTTATTGAAAGAATGAAAAAATTATTGAGAAAATCATGGAATTAAAATTTCCATTCAAGATGTTTCACTTGAGCCATATGATAAGGGGGTTTGAAATTGGAATAGCATCATGAAATAAGTCCATAGTAAATTCATCTTTTTGATTAGTTATAACACCATTAAAATCTTCAAGAAATCATTAAAGAATTCATTTACCACATGCACATGATTAATCTAAAAAATTATTTTTATTCAATAATATAATCAAGATAAATTTCTTATCGCACATTAAATAATTTATCATAATCCTAATATGTTATAAATTTTATGGGTTCAATATTTTAAAAATTCTCAAACTCTTTATGGGAAAAAACATCATCATATCAACAATCAGTTTTAGCATGATAAAAAAAATCCATTCTTTAAAGAGAATGAAATCAAACAATATTAGGGTCAATACAATTATATTTTAATGTAATTTCTTTTCATAGAGAAAAAAATGCAGATTATTATAATTATTATTTTCTATAAGATGTTATCATGGTTTTTAACCATAATTTCAGTTCTCATTTTTTTGGTGAAATTATAAATTTCCCATAGAAATTTCTCAGAAATAATGGAATGTGTGGAACATGTATCAAACGAGACATATGAAAATTTTGAGTAAACATGTCTCAAAATAACAATCCATTAGATAGCCTAAAATCTGATGATTTAGTAGAAAAGGAACTCATTAAAATCTTATACTAATTGTTTAGAATATTTCTTCATCCAGATCTTCATATGGGTCAGAATTTTCATAATGACCCATTTTATCACATTGAAAATAGTTTCGATTTTTATTTTAATAATTAAACCTAAACTCATATTTAATACAATCTCGGGTCATATGTCCAACCATAACACATAAAAAATAATTATCATTTATACAATGCAATTATCTATGTTTTTTTATGACACTTCATAAAACTAGAAAATGTATATTATTTACTCATTATTTCTTTGATTGATTCGTACCCATCACATTCCATATATACAACTTATTCTTATTATTTTCAATGTACATATGATCCTTAGAAAACTCAATTTCCACCCTCTATAAACAAAATGCATGTTTCTCATAAATCTTTAATTATTAGGGGGATAATTACCATTAGTATTATGTAATTGATATTGAGTAAAAACTATTGATTTAGCAATTAAGATCTGGAATAAGATTTGGATAATACCTTGCTAGTCAGTTTATGATTTATTCCTAAACGACAACATAATATTCTTTATTTTTCATCATTTAAAGGAATTTATTTTCCATCTTTTGTTGAATAACCATAGGAAAATATTTTTCATAGAAACTACATTTTAGTTTATCCCATTACATGGTATAAATATCCTCTCCATCTCTCAGATTATTGACTGTTGACAACCACTGGCCACAATACCCTTCAATATGATAAATGGAGAGAATGAAATTTGGATTATCTGAACACTTCATAACATAATAAATAATTTATGTCAATTTAATCTATCATTTAGCTATAGCGGGTACAGAAGATATACTGAAAGCAATAAGGTGTTGCCTCATAAAATGCTTGGATATCATTGTGTTTCTTAGTGGTAGCCTTGGTTGTTACCTTACATAGATTCCACCATAATATATGGAATGTATAAACCAATCCATTTCAATCAAAATTAATTCAGTTCTAATTCTAACAATTCCAAATTGTAGATTCAGTTGATATCCGAATCTTGGTTTCGTCCAATATCAGCTTCCCTATTTCTTTTTTGGAAATCCATTCTGAAAAGACATTTCTAAGATAAAGTAATATGGTTACCATCAAATTCTATATAATTTTAGTATAAGGTAAAAATTATTTTTGGTATTCCATCAACAGCATTATAACACAAAAAGTTATATTAATCGTGCTCTGATACTATTTATAAGGACCGAACCTTAAATATTACATAATTGAATAAATTCGGTCATAATTTACTTCATTAAATTCCCAATGTTATTTTCATTTTGTAGTTTTAACATTATTTTTTTTATAATTTATACATATCAACCCATAAGTATACAATATGGATACTACTAAAATAATATTTATTTTATCCATAACATAAGTTATTTTATTAAAAACATGAAATCTATTTAGGAATAAAATTAACAAAAATCTCCTTGGCCTCTCAATTTCTCTTAATCCTCATTACAACATGTCATTATTTTTAAAAAGTTTAATATATTAAAAAATACCAATAAGGGATATGAATGGAATGAGATAATAATTTAGTATATATATAAATATAAACATGTGATATAATTTACACAAGTACATATTTCTCACCATATATGTGTTATATAGTTATATAGTCAAAAAATGATATTTCCAAAAAACATAGAAAACATATATAAATACATATTGATTAATTAGGTAATTACATACATAATATTGCATCCTTTGTGGCTACATTATCATTCTATCCTCTTCTGGCTTCCTTACAAATTTACCCACATGACTTCCTTATGGTGTAATCATCATAGTTACACAAGGAGTAACCATACGGATGACCTACAACATAAACACACCTAATGAATTTTAGGGAGATATTGGTCCCACCGTTCATCATAAATAATTCTCAAGAACCATACAATATTAATAAAATTCTAAAATTTACATAAATTAATTAATTTTGAATTTTGTAAAATTTTAAATTTTAAAAAGATTTTTTATAGAAATATCCCTTACAAATATCTTATATTTTGAAGTGAGAATTGATAAAAACCATATAATTTGTCTATAATTTAAATGTAAAAAAAATAAAAAAAATAAAAATTAATTTACAAAATAAACGTTTTTCCTTAAAATAAATAATGTACTATGTTAACCCATATAATGAAAATTTTGTTATGAATTCTATTACATCAGATTTTTCTTACATAAAATGTGTTTAACCCTCAGGTAAAATATTTAGAAAGTGTTATTATTATTATTTTTAAAATATTTTTTTATAAAACATTATATGATCATTTTATAATGTTAATCCAAAAAATTATTAATTATATTTTCTGATTCTCAATATTTCAACTGAAATATTTACATGGTTTCCATGGGCGGTTGTAATGGATTATCATATTGAGTGTAAGTGAATCTACTGAAGTTGATTGAAATTCAAATATTTTGTTCCCATAATATTAAATTATACCAAATACCATTTATTAATATATATTTTACAATCATTATATAAAACATTAATGATATTAATTTAGATCATTTTGGTCATTCCATGATAATCACAAACTAGTTTCATTATTTAACATAATATTATGTATATATGTTAATTATATAATACAAAATAGGTCAAATGGTGAAAATTAAAACCCGTGTAATTCATTAAAATGGTTTTACGACAATCCATGAACGTGCTAATGGATGTATAAATCACTTATTTCTTAATGTGGGTAATTTAACACTACATAGATGATTTTTTTTTATTTTTAGAATAATCGGGAGAAGAGAAGATGATTGATGATCAATTTGTGTATAAACATGATAAAATTAGAGTATATATATAAGAGACTAGAGTTTTAATTCTACTTCTATAAGGTTAGATGATGAGTGTATATGAAAATTAAATTAATTGATAAGGAAATAAAAAAAAGAATTATTATTTTTTCACCTCTTGGACTATCCTCCTTGAGAGACCCCTTAATGCATTGAGTGTTTGGCTTTTGGTGAGACTAGAAGGTCATGAAAATGGGTGATAGGATTCATAATATGATTAGAGAGAAAATTGTCAATTGTAAATAATTGATAGCTATTAGGAGAAATGGGGGTGAGGGATGGTATTTATTTTGGAGGAGAAGGGATTTTTTTAATTATTTTATTCATTAGATTATTATTTAGGATCATGAATTTTAATAGATTAATAATTATGAATAAATATATAAAAATAATCATGGTATTTTCATTATTATTGTACTTTTATAATTAATGATGTTACAAAGAGTGTATTTAAATTAATACATATATAGCGTAAATTACCATAATTCACTATTCACAAAAAAGTCATGTATTTCACATAAAATCATAAATATTTATTTTTTCCATTTTACATCATATAAATTTCAAAAATGAATGCCTTTTTATCAAAATAATTTTATAAATAATAAAATTTTAATTTTGAAATAAAATAAAAAGTGAATTGAAAAATAAAAGTTTAAATGAAAAACAGATTTATAACAACATGAAAAATTAATAAATATCTCATAAAATAATCTTATAACCAAGAGAAAATAAAATATTAATGTATGATTATATTTTACTAAAATAATTTTTTATATCATGAAATTTACAATATAATTATTACTATTTATTTATTGCTTACAAAAATACCAACACATATTTTATAATTTTCAAAACCATTATTTACATATTCCATATTAAAAAATATATAATTATTATACAACTAAAATAAATAAATTATATTTATTAATTGATAGGTATGGTTATAATTCTATTGGCTATATTACTATTCATAATGTTATGTCACTATTTATAAAGTAAAGTTTCTTTTCCATCAAAAAAGTACCTTATTTTTATTTAAAATATGAATTATTTCATTATATATTAATAATGAATTTATATATTTAATTCCAGAATGAAAAATTGTATTTCATAAGTACTTGTGTTTTTACATTATATCATGATTATGATTTACGTATGAAATTTTATTCTGTTTTGGAAGACATATATATGTAGATATTTTTAGGTGGTTAGTGGTTATGATATAGATCACCAAAATATTTAGGAATTTTAAATTTTAATGAGATTACATTTTTGGTCCATGATTTATAAGCAAGAGATCATTATGAATGGATTGAAAGCATTCATCATAGGAATGCAATTTTATGATATTAGTTGTCTTGAGAATTTGATGAATACAATTGATATTTTCCAATGTAATTTTTTTCTTATGGTCATCGATGTCATGTGATTATAATTTCATGATTTATGATGTTTCCAAATTTTTCTAATCAGATGAACACTGAATTAATTTCCTTATTCAAGGATTTCATGATTATGACCATTCTCATTGTGATTAAAATTAATTCATATTAACTATTATGGTATGATTTATTTTGATGATTATTCGCATAATAGGATAAGTGGATAACCTTTTCCAATATTTATTTTCCTCAGTATATACATTTAAATTTTTATATATATTTTTGTCTAAGGATAACTATTTGGAGTGCCTAGAAAAATATTCTTATTTATTATGATGGTATAATTATCTTTCTATTATCATAATGAAATTATATTTATATCTCATGTTTTTTATTACTCGTATTCAATGATACAAATATTAAAATAATTTATCTTTATCTCTTATGTCACTATGGTTTGTGTCATATAAAGGTGTAGTTATTTTTTGAAATTACAATGATAGAAGCTTAGTGACAATTATAGGGAGATATATAAGAGATATTATTTTGTATAGAAAACAAATTTTTTATTAAAAAATAGAGTTTAAAAGATGTTATTTATCATTAGATACCTATTTGAATACATTAATGTTTATTTATACACTTAAAAGATAAAAAATACTATTAAGAACCATGAAGTGGACATGTTGGATAGAAATTTATCCATGACATGGTGCATTATAGTAATGCCTGGTTATACACAAAGATAAAATCATACGTGGGATAATAAATAGTAATAAAATTAAATTTATTAACTATTATGAATTATTTTATTCCAATGAAATTTATGGTTTGAGGTTAATATTTTTGGTAAAATTTAATTTAATATAAAATTTTAGTAAAAAAAGAGTGATATGATTGACTAGTTATAACATTGTTTTAATTAATGATTATTATGTTGAAAATAATGTGTAATTGGAGAGGGAGTCATAGGATTATGATTTCATGTTGATGTACACTTAATGTTATGGATATTATTACAACAATTTTTTAGTATTTTAATGAAAAAAGATCATGAGTATGATGTTGAGATATGAGCGTATCAGAAATCCATTATATATTAAAAATATATAAGGGAGAATATATAAATTGTTGAAAATCATAATATTTAATGATATAAATGGAGAGTTTCTTAGTACCTATAAATCTAATGAGGTTGATACCATTATAGAAATCAACCTTATATATTATATTTTTTGAGTTATATTTACCGATGTTATTATTTAAGACTTAAGGAATATGTGAAAAACATTAGGATTCACCATTTTTATTTCACACATTACATGGTATAAAAATTGATTTAATGTTATTTTAGGACAATGACATATTTTGGTGAAAAAATATTGATGAAAAATGATCTTGTTATTGGTAACTCAATTGGATAATATATTCATGATGCAATGGTAATATAGAGTTGATTTTTTTGAAAATGTATGACATATGGTTCAGGAACCCTTTTGACAGTTTATTATTCCTTCTTTATCTAGTCACATTTTTCACCATTTTTGGATGACGATATATATATAAACACACTAGTGTAAGAATTTATTAATTAGTGATAAAAAATATGAAATAATTTGGTATTTACTATATGATTAAATAATGGCTTATTTTTTATAGATTGAAATGGTTACAGAATATACATATATGTTCACAAGATTGTTTGAATGATTAGTACTATTTTTATAAAAATGAAAAATTGTGTATAACATAAGAATGTTATGTTGTTTTCATATTAATGTTCATATCTTGAAATATGAATATTTTATGAATAACCTAACCTATATACATTATTTTGGATTAATTAATATCAAATGAACAAAAATAGTTTCGTAGGAGAATATATTGAATAATGTATTATGAGATATTATAATTATTATAATAATAATAATTTTTATTTCCGATTAATTTTGATGAAATTTTTTTATTCATTCAAAATGATTGAACCATGTTTACAAAAAGTTCTTTATGATATACAAACAAACAACATAGTTTTTATTGGTTAATAAATAAAATTTTACATAAAAATAATATAAATTTAATTAATATGTGTATAACCCAAAAAAGTATAAAATAGTTATATAAATAAATGATATGACCCATGCCAAAAAAATGATTAATTTTCATTAAGAATGTACATTATTAGAACAACTTAGTTATGTGTGCTTGTCCTATATTACTGATCATGATGGATGAACATATGGAATATTTCCCACGGTGTGTGTGTGTTAAGGAATAGAATAAAGGAAAGAATATATTATTTTCCCTTGAGTTTATTAATTATTTTGATGAACCATTTGATCATGTGGTCTCACTAGTGAGGAGACCATATGTCCTTAGGAAAACATGTTGTACCTAATAACCCAAGACCCTATGTCTGTGTTAAAGTGGAGTGTATATGATGTCATGTAGACCCTATTATTTCATTGGAATTAGATCATGAACATATACATAAGTGTGGTGGCCCTTAATAGATTTATATTTATGGACCATAATGAAAACATTTATTTCAGGGGTGAATATAACACACAAATATGATAATCGGTAAAATTACTAAATAATATGAATCATTTAAAAAATTTGTATCTTTTTTAGAATACTTTATTAGAACTCCACAATTAATAATACTTCAACTAGAGTGGTGGTTTCTATTGATTAACATTTGGGATTTTTCTTAGGGAGTGTGTGAGTGAGAAAAAAGAACACTAGATATAACATGTCTTGGTCTATGGGGACATTAATTTCTCTAATGTCCTATTCAGGTATGTGGGTGAGCTATAGGTAGGGGTCCAAATGTTTACAGGGTAACTAGTGGTACCTAGTCAGCCCGGATGAAAAAGACATGTAATGGAATATTGTATGTGCTGTCTATGAGGCCTATTTGTTTTATTACACAACATTGTTTACTAATAATTATTCAAAAAAAATAAAAGTAAATAAATAAATACAGTCCAATTTATTAAAAATAATATTATCATTACATCATGGAAATCAAATGGATAATCTTCATCCTTAATAATCTCAATTTTCGAAATTAAAATTATATTGAGGGATACTAACATTGAAGGGAAATAACTTATGAAAGAAAGTAAAATTAATTGTTCCTTGTCAATTGAGAATAGAATGAATAAATTATTTTGTGTGCCAACATATGGTACAGTAATCTGGCCAATATATACATGCTCATTGAGAGTAAGTTTGTTGCAAATATAGTCATTTTCCATAATGAAAATAATTTTTTTAAATGTTTTCCATTTAAAAGTATAAGCCAAATGAAATACAAATACGATATTAATATATTATAAGTTTATATATATACATATTAATTAAAAATTAAAATGTTGTTATTGTTAAAAATAATTCTTTATATAATTCATGTAAATATAAAAATATAATTTCAGCAGTGAAATTATATTTTACAATATAAATAATTAATTTCAACTATTTTTAATATATATTTCGTATACAATGAAAAATTATTTTCATTGAACTATTTTATTAACTAATTTATATTTATTCTTATTTTAAAAAATGGAATCATTTATATAATTTTTATATATAGAATGATATTATATCAACACATAAACTAGAAATCTAAATAAAATAATATTAAGAACACATAATATATAAAAACATAAATTTTCCATAAAAGATGTCTAATAAATAAATGATATTTTTAATATAAATTCTTCACATATAAATTTACTAATTTTATTTTTTTAATGTTAAATATATTATTTAACTCATTATTCCAAAGATATGTTAGGATGTTATTTTTTTTATTTTTCAATAATTATTAATTTTTAGTGAATAATGAGAAATAATTATTTTTATAATTTCATCTCATTTATATGGAATTGGTTATATTGAAAAAACCTTTTATAATATAAAAATATATTAATTAATAAATTAAAATTAATAATATTTAATGAAACTATGATGGATATATTACAGCCTCAAAATAAAATCTCATGACCCATCCCCCGGGGCCAGTTCCGTTACTACCCCAAGCCTACCTTCCATAGGCCTGAGGCTTACGACTAACACCAAAGGCATAAATCCCTAAAACTGGGAAGGAATTGTCTTTATAAAGTGTAAACACACACAACAGAGTACGAGCTGGAAGTAAAACACTAAGAAAAACTGTATACAAAGAAGTTCTGAAAAGTAAAAGGGGATGAAAATACAAGCCCAACAATAAAGTACAAGTACAACTGAATAAAAAGTAAAACTGATGAAAATGTAAAGCAGCTATTGGTCCATCCTCCAGGGATTCCTACCCGATGGTTAGGTATCGATAGCCTCATCAACACTCCACATCTGTCAGTCTCCTCCGTGTACCAACTCATTGTATGGCCCACCTCCAGGTACCATCGAATCCTTCTACTCTGATCCACAGTCTGTGTTGTTCTTCGTCTACAACCAACACAACGAGGCGTGGGAATAGGCTATGCAGGGGTGAGTATAACAATACTCAGTAAGGACCCCAAGACCCTTAAGGTCTCACAAAATCTAACAAGGATTAACCACAAAGTATGAAATCAATAGATTACCTCACTTATATATATGCCCATACATATAACTATGTGACAATGTAATCTATCTCATTGATGGGGTAATCACAAATGTTTTTTACTCCACTCAAATGGGATTTTATTCTAGGGATAGTGTTAATCTGAACCCTTATATGCTGGAGAACTCATCCACTATCGAGTACAGCGGGCCTGCCGCGTCACACAATGACACATCCCACTAAACATGGACTACTAAGGTACTCCTCCTATCGAGTACATTGGGTATTCAATTCTCACACTGAGGTGCTCCCCACCGTTGGTTTTCTATGGTCACACAGAGGAGATCCCCCTCATAACCTGCTGAGTTACTCCTCCTGTCGAGTACCATGGCCCAGCCACACTCACATAGAGGATCTCCCCACCATAGGTCTTCCGTGATCACAGAGAGGTCCTCCCTACTGGGAAAGTCGAAACACTCCGAGTAGAATCGGTCAGCAGTCATCAGGTCTCATCCATCTACTAGGTCTCCGTACTATGCTCGCTCATCATTGGGATGATCCTATAAACACACTTCAGGTCGATACTCCAACATTGAAGAAGTTTCACGAAGATGTAACTCAAGGGTCCTCCACATCATAGAGGTCTCAACACAACTAATAGTGCGTCAATCTGATGCTCGATCTGTGAGTTATTAGACTTGTAGTCCTCTGGGCCTGGTTGGATTCATACATAATCCAATCTGATTGTATCTTATCTTTACCCCGAACTGCATTGGGGTACACTCAAAGGGACCATCATGCTCCATGAACATCAGCGCCACTGACGGTTCATCAAGCCATCATCTAGTGCCAATGATATGGCCCAAATAAAGTAAAGGGTCATGGTGAGCCCGGGTTCGGTCCAACCTGGCCCATCCCAGTCTGGGATGACCCGGTCTGGGTGAACCAGACCATACCTATTGGGTCTCATCTGGCCCATTAAGTGGGCCAACATGTCAGGTTTATCCCGAACCACTGGGCCGAACCTAACTGGCCACGAGGGCGGTTCAGCCCTGGCTATGGGGAATTTCGGCCCAGAGCATTGAGAGGGCACGGCCCGACGTAGCTCATCCGAGAGGGAATAACTGTGCTAGTTGGGCCAGGGCTCCTCAAGGGGGGCCGAGACACCAGATCAGCCGAGAGGCCATGAGGAGGCAGGGACACTGGCTCGGCCGGGTGGCAGTGAGGGAGCCGGGACGCCGGCCCGGCCGGGAGGCTATGAGGGAGCGGAAACGTCGGCTCGGGGAGGCATGTGGGGCAAGCGTGGAGGCCCTCAGGTTGGCCATAGGCGTTCATCAATGAATTTTGAGGCTAGGAGGCCAGTCCGGAAAGTCTGACATCGCACAGGCCGACGCGGAACAGCGGTGTTCAGCCGGGATCCCTAGAGCACTGCGGGGGTAGTACGGTTAGCAAAGTTCACAGGCAGCACAACCTTTTTTGTCCCACATTCGTCATTATGTTGCCTCATTTCCATGATAATGTTCATTATAAACAAGATCATAGGAGGGTTCAGGCCATGATGGATTGGACTAAACCCTCTATGTTTAAGGTGGTATCATTTGGATCATCAAATAAGTATTATGAACAACAATTATTTGACAATCTCTGCGTCAGTTAATTTCCAATCGAAGAAGAGAAAAGAAAAGGATTAATTCACAAATAAAACCCCCTACGTTTGATTGTCGGTCATCGACGTTGATGTCTTGGGAATAAGGTGAAGGTGTTCATCATTCATTGCATCTGTCACACGATTCTAATCCCAAGTTTCGTCGGCTATGGAAGACGCTCCACGTCGGTAGGATCTGAGGGAGGAAGTAAAAGAAAGATCATCACTATAATTCATCATTGGAAGAATGAATTCTTCATTCTTCATTCTTCATTGGGAGTACTATAATCCTCCCAAGATCTCCTCTTCCCCCACATCCACCCAAATTCCAATGTTGTGACAAAAAATATATTAGAGTATCTATTGATTCGTTGGAAAGAAATAAAAATAATGAATTAATTTCTTGGCTCCAACTAATTAATGTGAAGGGTTAGAAAAAATTAATTAGAGGATTTGGCACAATTGAATTAAGGGGAAGGACAAGAGGCTCTCACTAATTTATGAGGGAGAGTTGAGAGCCTTTAATCTCTTACATCAATAGGGGTTAATCCCCGTGTGTTCTTCACGTCGTAACCTCTCATAGGAGGTTATGTTTAGGTGGGCCCCACCACCATAACCTCTCAAGGGAGGTTATGGTGTGGTGGTACCACCTCCAACATCCATGAGGAGGTTTTAAACACCAATCACCCACATGGATCAAAAAATTAATTAATTTGACGCTCACATTATTTTTTACACTACATGATAACCCAAAAAAATTTATTCTCAACTCACTGTCATCGAAGTGAAAGTCTTCTTAAGAGAATATCGACACTCTGAGTTCAACGGTGCCCTTAGATTTTAGTTCCAATCACCGGTTCAAATGTTATAAAATTTTTCTCATACATTTACTGAACTTACCCGAACAAAACATCAGAATTTGATTCCAGGCACACCGGGCCTCGGAATCATGCGCCATAAAATTTTTGCGGACTCATAAAATTCTTAGGTATTTAAAATAAAACTTCCACAAACTTTTAGTGTATTTATATAAAATTTGAAAAACATTTATTATTTTTTAGAAATATTTGTTTTTACTCATTTAGTGGTGAAATATTTTCTAGCTAAATTGTGTTTGAATATATTTTAATTTTACCTATGTAATATTTGAAAAATAATAATATTATTTGACCAATATTATTAATAAAATTTATCATTTTTTCAATACAGAATTTTTCTACATAATTTAAACTTTTCCAAATGTGGGATTTTAAATGTTATATTTACAGTTAATAATAATAATTAATTTAAATCATAGAAATTTTAGTTCATAAAATGATTTTCATTTTTAAAATTCATTATCAAATTATTATGTCATGGAAACTGTTTTTTATTTTTATTCATTTCCAAAGGTCAAAATCGATTTAATAAAGTTATGATAAATTAATGTAAATTTATTTTAAGATAGTGAAATGTTTTAAGTATTTTAAAATAATTACTAATATTTGATAATGGTATGTTTATAGACCTTCTATTTTACCATAAAATTGTTATCCAATTTTTGATCTTTTTTCTAAGAATAATGGACCACAATTCGTGTTATATTATAAGTTTTTACAATGTTTCCTCTTCTTCAATTCTGAAAAAGATACCACCTACATCCCCCATTTATCCAAAAATCCAAAATCCTTTTCCCATCCACTACTCCACTTCGGTCACACTTAATCTCCCTTACTACTCATTTGAATCCTTACTCTCACAAAACACCAGATATAGATCCTTAGAAAGATAAGAATGGTATAAAATATAATGGAATATTAATACCATCCTCCAATTATTTAAAAATTCATTTATAATTTGTAGCCCCCCATCTCTTCTTTATTAATGATTTTATGATTAAAACTAATTTTTTTATGTGATGAACTTTTATTATAAAAGTGTGATTAATTTTTTTACATTACTCCAAAACCATTCACAAAAATGAAAAAATCATCATGTCGGTGTGTGGACTACCACCTTGATGAATATAATATTTTTTTTCTATGAATCCTTAAAAAGAATAAAATTAAAAATTAATTTAGTAAGTAAATATTATATTTTTGAAAATATTAATATTTAGTGATGATAATATATGATATCATGTATTAAATCTATATAATAAATGGAATATTAATTTTATGTTCATTATATTGACTCGTTGTAGTATATTTTTTAATTTGGATCATTATTGAATCACCATTGAAATTGTATACATGTTTTCATATAGTAATAATGATATAAATAATCATCTAAAAATTCATAGATAATAATCTTAATTTACATAACCATTTACATAAATCAAGTAAATTAAACTCAATATGAAATAATTAATAAAAAAAACTACGTAAAAACCCTTTGAAAAATAATTAAAATAATTTTAAAAATATACTATATATATGTTATAAAATAAAATTTATTGGAATTATCATTTCATATTGATATTTAGTGAATTTAATTTAATTATTATTAAACATAAATGAATGTGTACAGATGAGCTATGAGATTCATCTAACATTTTATGTCATTGATAAAAATTATATTCATTTGAACATATTTTATTTTAAATGGAGCGTATACTTCACATTGGATATTTAGTATAATATATTATAATTTTCATGGAATTTCAACTTTAAAATATATATCTATCTTTTTCAATGCATTTTTAAAACATTTCTTACATTATAAGGATCATATTTTAATATCCTGTCATTTATGAGTGATCTAATCATATAAATTAATCATAATATTTTGGTGTAGCTACATTCCCCTATAATTTTTATATCATTAAATAATTTTTAAAAATTAAAATTAACTTCCATTATGATTTTCATTGGTTTCATCTATGATTAATGTTGTTCTTAAATATAATGTTCTTATAAAATTAAATCTCATTTCATATGATTTAATATTTCTTTATGGGGAATATATTACATTTTTAATGTTATTCTATATTTAATGTTGTTAAATTTATTTTGACACGAACATTACCTGTGATTGCATTCTAATCCTACTATAAAATGTATCCATGTGACAAATATTTTTTGAACATTTAAATGATTTTTACCTTTATTATTTAAATATAACATTCCTTCTAATATTAATATTTTCAATTGGATACAATGCTATGTGATATGTAATTTTAAAATCCTATATAAATTATCTTGTTTTCAAAATAATAGTTTTTTATGATTTATTTCAGAAATGGTGTTTTAAATCATGTCAATGGATTTGTAGTACAAGCCTAGTAACATGACAGTTATATATTATTCTCATTTCAATAATTTTAATCAATAATTTTTTGCATTATTTATTTATATTTGTAATTAGTTCCCATAAATATAAACCTTGTAATATATAATTTTCTGTTAGGGGGTTATAAATTATTTTATATTTCATCATGATTCCCACATATTTTAAAACCTAATTTATTAGAATATACATATTTATTATCTCATGATAGGAACCACCCCATAAATTATTTTTACTAATAAACTTATTTTAAATAGAATAATTATTTTACGGGGTACACTTTTGGTTTATTTAATATTTTATAGAATATAATAACATGATTTATAATTTATATTATCAATTATTACAATCATTATGTTTCAACATACTTTTTTAATTTCATTATTTATTTTAAATATATTTGACCTGAATATTCTAAATGGGAACATAAATTTCAACATATATTCTTATTTACCAATTATAAAAGTTCAAAATGAATTTATTCCTTCTTTCCTTTGTAATGTGTTTGTTCTATACTTTACTTTTTTCATTTCAAATGATTTTAAATCCAAACTCCTTATTATGGGTTATATAATGTAATGATTTATGTATGGGTTCATTTAACACTTAAGTGGACTTTTTCTTTTATATATTATGATATGAAGCAGGTTCATTTCAGTTTTCCAATGCATTAGGCTATGCTAATGTCTCGCGAGATAATATATATGGGGAATATGACGTAATCCATAAATCATTATATATTTTGTGGCAGTGGTCAGACTATATATTGTATGTCATGTTGGCTGTTTTCCTAATAATTCAATGAATTTGATAGCAGTAATGTCATGTGTACGAAAGGACTACAGGCTCCACAAAACAATATTTTTAAAATTTCAATAATTATTTTATTAAATATAAATCAACCAAAAATATGTTTATCTAACTTAAAAACATATCAGTAATATCATTCTTCTTCTATAATAATTATGTTATTTAATTATTTTCACATTATTCATTCTACTCACCTATTTTTTATATCTTGTTCTTGTATGGGTTGGTTTAACCACAACATCTAGAATTCTATAAATTTCTATTTTTGATGAATATGTGACACAAAAACAACTATTACTATACATTAATGTCAATATAATGTTTGTTTTATGTATTTATAATGGTTATGAAAAAATATTACATGAAATAAGTTCAAATCACTTTTGTATGTTAGAAATAATCAAAACAAGATCAACACTATCTTTGTCATCACGATTTATAAATATATTACATATAAAATGGGATTTTAATGTAATAAAATGTTATAAATCTTATATTAGTCTACCAATATTGATTTAATAATTATTTCATTGATTATATAAACACAAAATGACATCACTATTTCAAAACTAGAACAATTTGAACAATCAAAGTTTAGAAAATGTGATGATGAAAGTAAATTATATATAGATTATAAAGATATAATAAAATTTTATAAATATATCACATATATTATTATATGTATGAATAAGGATCTAAAATATGACATTATGATATTTTTTGGGGTTATACATGAGGTTACAACATGTTTAATAAAACATTATTAATGGATGGGTTCTTAGGAATTCAGTTTTCAATCATGATGTTTTCATTAATCTTATGAAACTATATTCATATACGGTTTTTATTTTTTACAATATCATTATATTATTTTTCAATACAGATATATTTTATGAGGATTTATATTTCTCTAAAAAATAAACTTATCAAATGTTACCTTTATCATTAATTGGTATGTTAAAAATTGGATTTTCATCTAAATCATATTTATTTGAGACTTACACAACATTCAAATTAGGCTCAATTTTGAGTGGTGTATGAAAATACCATAAATGATTTATTTTGATAACATTTCCAAAATTTTAAAAATTTAAAAATAAATCATGTGACACAAATTTAGGGGTTTTAATCGAAATGTACCTAATGATGAATGTTATTTTTTAAACTCAAAAATTAATTCATTATGTAATAATATATGACCTAATAATTATATATTCTATTATAGGCCTCTTACACCCTTATTATTTACATTTCAAAATTGATTATTTTTATTAAATTAATCTTTTGATTATTGTTTACTTCCACAATGAAGTTATTTCCACTAAAAGTGTGGAATTTTAATTTGTAATTTACATTGTCTATAATGTTTACATTAAATCATTCTCCATATTTTTTCTTTTGACTAATAACAAAATTTATATTTGGAAGAATATTTAGACTTTATCTCCAATGAAATTCTTACATTACTTAGTACCATTTAAATAGAATTTTTTATTATCTCTTATTATATTTTGGGATATCAAAAAAATAATTTTTCTAATATTAAAATGATATTTTAGGCATTGACTTTTGTTTTATCATCATATAAATATATTTATAACATATTCGTTATGAATTTTTTCTAGGCTCTATTTTTTAATTTCTTTCTACAAGTAACTATTTTTCAAGATAAATCACTTTATTTTTGGGAGAATAACATTTATAAATTGACATTTAACATCAATTTTTATTTAAAATATAAAAAAATATATTAGTTCAAAATGTTTTTATATATGAAAAAACATTGTCTCTATTTTAGTAATTTATTAAAATGAAGCCTCCTTTCATTTTTTTATACATTTTTAATATACTTAGATTATATTAATGATTAATTTAAAAATAATATTTCCACTTATTCATAAATTTGATTAATTAAATGTTATTAAAAAGTAATTTCCCAAATATTTCAATATTCCTAACTATCTATATGTTAAATAGGGGGTGTGAGTTTTTCCACAATCCAAATTATTTTTCAAGATGGAATATTGAATTTTAATGGATGGTTTTAAAGAATACATTTAATTTATATAATTTATTAATTTCATGTCAAATTAATGTATATTTATTTATTATATAACACACATATTTTTTTCTCATTATGTAATGAGTAGTTATGAAATTATATTTATATTTTTTGAACACTGTTACTTTTCTATCTCATTATATACCGTGTGTGGGGCATGTTAACACATCCAATTACACTATGTTATGTTGCCTAGATTTTGAAACTAGTTTGTAGATTATGATGTAAGGGTTTACGTTTTTGAATCATATTTATGATTCTACGGTCTTATGATATCATTGGATTTTTAATTGATTCCATGTTAATCTAATAATCATATACAATTATATATATTTTACAGGTTTGATTTCATGTTCTACTGTTATGATTTATACGCAAGTGTTATTCATTCGTGTTCTTTTTTATATATTATATCTCCCTTGATAATTTTTTTAATATTCATATGATATAAAAAATATGGAATGGTAATTGTTTTTGGTTAACAATAACTTCATTCCATTCTTTCCTTTTATAAACAATCCCTATGTAATTATTATGAACATAAACTGTATTTGGTAAATATGTGGGTCATTTATGGTTAGATTATAGAGAACTATTAAAATCTACTATTTATTTAACTTTATATATTTTTATTCCTAAAAATCAGTATATATTACATTAATGGATTATTGTTTCTATTTAAATGATTAATGGAAATGTAAAGAAAATTATGTGAAATATATGAATAACTATTTCTATACATGTAACTTGGTATAAAATCTAATATTAAAAAGAATGTTTTTTTGACAACTGACCCATGATTGTGGCCATATAGTTCTATAATTCTATATATTTATTTCATATACTATATTAATGAATATTGTAACTCACAGAATAATTTTTTTTCATAAATAATCTAATAGTAATTTTTAGTGAGTATAAGAAATCTTATACTTCACATAATGAAATTTTTTCAAATATGATGAAAAAAAGGCATACCATTGTTGTTCCTGCATGCAGAAAAATATAAGGGAGGGTTTCGGGAAAATACATGATCCTAAATTTTTTATAATTTCTAATAGAGGATAAGCTTATCTAGTGTGACATATAATTATTATATACTTTGATCCAATGAATAATAATGGAGATAAATACATCAAAGAGGATAATAGATATTAAATTGCTAACCTACAACCATTTTATTTTGTGGAAGTATGATGATGATAGAATACAATGGTCCTTTAGTAGACCATATTCCAAAAAGATATGATGAATGATCCCACTTATAGATATATGAAATATATGTTTTAGGGACATTGAGGAATTGCATCTGATTATTGAAAGAGGAGAATCATATTAATCCCTATTGTCATGGAGAGACATGAATATCTCACGGGTGAACATTATTCCAGGAAATAGATGCATTCAATCTAGAATAACGATATAAAACTACTTGAAATAATTTTTCCTCTTTCTATAATATGAAAATATGTTCAACTTCATCCATAAGGAGGTGATCCTCATAAACACACCCAATATTTCTCATGTGTTTGCATCATGATTTATACATAAAATCTTTAAAATCAATACATTTTTAAGGATTGATTTACATAAAACCCAAGGGAATATATAATTACATGATTAAAGTGTAATTGGATGATCAATTATTCCACACTCATTCACACATCCTCTTAGTGTGGTAAAATACTAATGTTATCATAATAACATAAATTGAATTTTAGGGATTCAAAATTAAAACTCATATATCATACTACACACATGAATGAAACAACAATTTTAACTATTAACTCGAATGATATAACAAATAAACAAGAATATAAATCACCACCATTGGGTCAATACCATCAACATGTGAAAATATTATTTGATCTCTATTTACTATTTGAAATTTATAATAAAAAGAACTAACAAAACATTGTCGAATATATATCAAAATGAAATTAGAGGTGTCATGGTAATTCATAAAATTTGAATTAAATATTCAATTGATGTATTGAAATCCATACCCAATACCATGATAAAAATATTATATGGAGGAGAGTGATGTTTCCATATTTACCATACAAAAACATTACCCGTTCATTCAATGTCAATTGGCTTCACACACCAACTCCAAAAAACAAAAAATTTACCTCATAAAGTTATGTCATTCTTCCATGAGAATCAATGGACATAATAAGATCTAAATATAATTAAGAAAACCAATTACATTAATAAATAATCCCTTTAAAATATAATTTATCATATTTTTTAAAAGCTAAATTGATAAAAATCTTATTTTGTAACAATGTTTTCCTATAAGAAATCATATTTGGCATCTTATAAAACACATAACATTCCTTATAATCAGAAGAATATTTTTAAACCATTTATATTACAAAAGGGTAGGCTATTATACAAATATTTCATTACGATTAAATTAAAATTTCTTTGTAACTGAAAAATTGAATTCCAAAGTAATTTTAAACAAAACCATAACATGATTTAAATAGAACATATCCAAAGAATTTATATATTAGTTTTAAATATATTAACAATATAAGAGATATAATACGTAGTCTTAAATAACATTAATTTAGTTATTTATAACTATATAAAATTTGAATCCTGACGATAATAATGAATATGATTTATAGGTTAAAGGAAAATAAGGTTATATGTTGAAAGAAATAAAAGAGGATAAGGAATTCGTAATAAATAAAGGGAAACCCCGTTGATGCGTAAGGAAGAATAATCTCTTAATCAGTGGAAGAGGAAGAAAATAATATCTGATAAATTGACCCATGTTTTCTAAACATGAAATGTTGTATAAGTGACTATAATAATAAAAATATATAGGTGGATGAATGATAAATACATATATAAGAGAATTTTGTAAATACTATAGTGTATGGACACATTATTCACGAAACTATATGCCATCTATGCAAATGGAACTCATAATGGATAAAATACTACTAGAGTTTTATAGATGGTCTTAAAACTCTATACCAACTCTGAAAAAAACTTTTAAAAATGTAGACTAGTTTAAATAGATGGTTCATGGTTTCTAAAATAGAGTGCGATTCCACCTTGTGTACACTATAATAAAAAGGGACCTGTTTGGTTTTACTAGGTTTCACATGATTTGGATTAAGAAATTCACTATAATTGAAAAAATTATTTCTTTAAACATAATGAATTGAATGAAATCCCAGTCAAGGGTAGCAATATAATTTCAAATAAACCTTGTTTGAGATCTATAAATAGAAGGGAAACCTAAAGGTTCATTATGTGAAGAGTCAAGGTTTATTGGAAATATAAATTACAATAATGAATAATAAGAATATTTAAGTTAATAATTAATGATAACATGTGGGTTCCAAAATTATTCTAACCATTCCACTATTTTCTCTTTGAATGTCCAAAATTGTAACAATGGTAGTAAGGAAAAAATCAATGAAATATTATAATATCATGAAATAATTAATCACAAACCCTCAAAAAATGATCAACTTATTTCTTCAACCTTTAGATTTTATATCATTATATTATTTACCATCCAAAATTTTATTTTATAAAGAAGTAATATAAAGACACATAATGGGTCTACAAAAAATAAATATTTATTCTAAAAGGGCGATTCATAAAACACCCAATCCTACTCGAGTTTTATGATAATGAAAATTAATATTTAAAAAATAAATATTGTGAAAAACAATGTTACACATTCCATAAAATATAACAAATAAACTAAACTCTAAAATAATGAATCACCACTAGTGGAATTTTCATAATTGTTATACCAGGTCACGAGAATTGCCTCAAACTATAAAACCATTGGAATCCACAAAATGAATCTATGAAAATTATTAAATATTATAGAAATAATTAAAATAGTTTTAATGAAAACAATCAAAGGTAAAAATTAAAAACCTATTCCTTGAATAAAATATAGAAAATGAATCATTAATATTCCAAAAAATGACCTCCCTCTAATGTGAAACAAAAAATTTATATTTAATGAACTCAATAAAAAAAATACACTGATATCACAATTATCTAAACAACTCAGTACATATACATTAAAAATAATATAACATGAAAACATGTATAAATTTTCCCTCTTCAATTAAATTAGCATTTTATCTATGGGTCAAATAAAAAAATCTTCCAATTTAAACAAATATCTAGTACGTCACAAAAAAATAGAGGTGTGCAACCCATTACATATTATTTGGTAACTCAGAATGAAATAAATGCATGGGTCAACTATTACCCATTTGGATAATGTTAAAAGTTTTCCTTTTAAAAATTTTTACTGGGATGCCAACATTTGTTAAAATTAACAATAGTAAATCATTTATTTTTGAAGAAAATATTCATGAAAAAGCTTCAAAAAAATTGATATGAATGAGAGTGTTTCCTAATATAAAAGAATCAACATTATTTATATCACTAAAAACATTCGTGATGTATCTTTATTCAATAACAGTGAATTGAAAACAATACATGTAAAATAAATTATTCACCAAAGTATACTATAATATTTTTAGTTCAAGAAAATGTGATTTAAATATTTACCCCAATTAATCAAGGGAAAAAATATTATTGAAAGGAAAAATATTGTATTATAATGACTCTACCACATTGGTATCTTTCCAATTTTAAAACCTATGAGAAAATTGGTTGAAATGAAAATTTAAATATCACGAACATTAGTAGAGTCATGGTAAAACATTTAAATGTGGTTGTATGTAGACATTAAAAATATGATAGTGCCATATAATAAATTTATGTCTGAATGAATAGGATTTGAGATTAATATGTTTGTGAGTCATGTTACAATTTATCCATGGTCATTATGTAAATAATATATGTATTATTTTATATTTCGAGAATAATAAAATTATCATATATACAAAATTATTAAGTTATATATATTTAAACATATAATTAATTCTATGTGATGATGGTGATTGAATAACATCACTCTATTGATGTTGTAGTCCACACCTACATGTTGGGAGCCTTCCTGGTTGGCGCACTACGTAACACCTCCTTAAATAGTTTCAACGTGGTTTCTCTTTTCATGGGGTGTTTTTAATACGGGCAAAGACCGCGTGAAATAATTTACATGGTGACACTCTTTTGACATGACTACATTATTTAACGTGGATTCTACTTCTTATATTAGGAGGCAGGGTCATGAAATTTCAACATCACCAGCAGCAACAAAAATGAGGGAAAATCCAATTTGGTGATCTCCTTTCTTTGATGATCATTATTCTTGATCTCTGACTTTAGATCCACACTTTTATTCTTGAGTATTTCTTTTGAGATCCCTTCCATTTTGGGGAGTCTCTACTATGTAATTCTTTATTTTAGTGGGTCCCACATTCTGGACTAAGTCCCTTGGTTTTTCCTATTTGGGGTTTCCACGTAAAAATTTCATGTGTCAACTTTATTTTATGCACATTTAATTTTGGGTCCCAACACATCTGTTTTATTTGGGGGGAATGATTTTTTCCACTGCACATTTTCTTTTCAATTGTTTGTGCATTTTTCACATTACTGTCTTTCCAGTCATGAAGTATTAGAGGGTTTGATTTTTTATTTCATATTTATTATGGAGGACAATTACAATCAGATTATTTTTTTGAATGATACCGACTACCATATGTAGCAATTCAAAATGAAGGATCCTCTTTTTATCAAGCAAATGCATATTCCAGTGTTTACTACCAAGAAGACAGAAAGGATGTCAGATGAAGAATGTGCGTTTGAGCATTAGATGGTTTCTGGCATCATTTTCCAATGGGTGAAATACAACTTGATGAACTACATTGACAACATCTCTCATGCCAAAACACTGTTGGAGAAGCTTGTGATGACATTTTCTTCAAAGACGGGAAACAATAAATTGCTTTTTCTCAAGAAAATGATGAACAATTGGTATAGAGAAGGTACATATATTTCTGATTAGTAAATTTAATATCAATTATGTTTTGATCAGTTGTCTGGAATGGGTATCAATTTTTAAGATTAGGTTTTAACTCTTTTTCTACTTAATGATTTACCCAATTCTTGGGAGACTTTACATATTAATCTAACCGGTTCAGCTCCTAATGGTGTTGTTACATTTATTTTTTTCATGTCATCTATTTTAAATGAAGAGGTCAGGAGTCGCACTCAGGATAAATCTTTTTCAGAGATTTTATTCACAGAGAACTTGGGGAGAAGTTAGGACCGAGGGAAGAGCAGTCGAGGTAGGAGCAGTGGTAGAAGAAAATACAGACCAAAGAAGAGTGATTTATAATTTCATCATTGTGGAATGAAAGGTTATGTTAAGAAGTTTTGTTCTCAACTGAGAAGAGAGAATAAATTGAGAGAAAAATCCACAGAAGAAAAATGGAAATGGAGTTGATCATTTCATCGCTTCTATATGGGGTGACCTTGTTATTTTTTATGACTCCATTAACATTGAATTTGATGATTCTTTCTTGGTTGTTGACAGTGGTATATGTTTTCACGTGACATCGAAGAAGGAGTTCATTACATCATACTGCCCAGGTAATTTTGGGAGTTTGAATATGGACAATGATGGTCATGTCGATGTTGTAGGCCTCAAGACTATTTGTTTAAAGACTAGTACATAAAGTACGATGATTTTGAAGAATGTTCAACATGCACCCGATTATCCCTTTAATCTCACATATACCATCGTTCTTGATGATGAAGTGTTTATCAGTACTTCTGGTGATTTCCAATGGATTATTTCCAAAGGATCTTTAATTATGGATTAAGGGATGCAATATTCATGTTTATACTGGACTAATTCTTATATTTCATGTGATACTACATGCGTTGTTGTGTGTAGTGTTTCGTCTATGTTATGGCATAAGAGGCTCAATCACCTCAGCAAGAAAGATCTTGGTTGTTTGTCCAAGAGAAATATTCTTCCCAATTTGAAGAGTGTCAAATTTGTCACATGTTATCATTGCATTGCTGGAAAACAGAGCAGAGTGAGTTTCAGCAGTCATCCTCCACACATGAAGTCACATGTACTTGAATTGGTACATTCTATAAATTGTGGTACTTTTAAATCTAAGACCTTTAGTGGAAGTCTGTATTTTATTGCATTTATTAATGACAATTCACAAAATCTTTGGGATTATATTTTGAATCAAAAGTCAGGCGGTTATTGTTTTTAAACAAATTCATGTTTCTACTGAGAGGTAATCAGGCATGAAATTAATATGTATTCACACTAACAATAGAGTAAAGTATTGTGGTCCTTTTGATCAGTATTTTATGTAGGAAGGTATTCGGTATCAGATGATTCCACCCATGAACCTTCAGGTGAATGGTGTAGCTGAGAGTATGGACAAGACATTTCTGCAAAGAGTTTGTTGTTTTCCGTTAGAAGGAAAGTTTCTTGGACATTTTTGGGGTGGGTCTTTAATTACTTCTACTTATATTATCAATTAATCACCATCGGTTGCTTTTCAGACAGACACTTCTGAAACATTTTGGTATGGGAATGAGATCAGGTACGATCATATTCGTGTTTTTGGTGGCAACGATTTTGTTCATATACCTAGAGATAAGAGATCCTAGCATGTTGGTAAGACAATCTAGTGTATTTATATTGGATATGGACATGATGAGTTTGGGTACAGGTTTTATGATCCAGTTTTGATGAAACTTGTCAGAAGCCGTGATGAAGAGTTTAAGAAGGATTAGACAATTGCAGACATTGATAAGGAAGAAAAGATGATTTTGCAACTTCTGATGGTTTTGTTAGTCTTGAGCCAGGTTATGATTTATATTTACCTCATATTGTTGATTCTGATGATCATGATGATGTACAGAATGATGCTCAAGATGAACAGGTTGGAGTTGATGTTTCTGATGCACCTTATCTTTTTGATGATCTGGTTCAATGGGTTATTAATGAACCTACAGTACAAATCTGGAGGTCGTCTCAGCTTCTTACCACTTCTACTCAATATTCACCTGATGAGTATGTGCTTCATGCTAAAGGGGTAGAACCAAAATCATTTTATGAGGCAATGGAGAGTGAACATAAGGACACATGGGTTGCAGAAATTGATGACGAGATTAGATAATTCCACGACAACCACACTTTTGAGCTAATGAAGTAAATGAAAGGAAAGAGAGATTTGCAAAATCAGTGGATTTATCAGATTAAAAAGGACGAATCTAGTTCTGTTCATCAATACAAGGTTTGTATAGTTTTCAATGGCATCCGTCAGAAGAAAGGTATTGATTTTGATGAGATTTCATCACCTGTTGTCAAAATTTCTTCTATTCAGGTTTTTCTTGGTTTGGCTGCTATTTTAGATCTGCATATTGAGCAGATGGATGTGAAGACATATTTCCTCCATAAGGATTTAGAGGAGAATATTTATATTGTGAAACTATAGGGTTTTGTTGAAATAGGTAAACGAAATCACGTTTTTAGGTTGAATAATAGTTTTTACGATATGAATCAAGCTCTCAGACAGTGGTATAAGATGTTTGAATATGTCATTTATCATTAGGGATTAAGGAAGAAATTTTTTGATCATTGTGTTTTGGTTCACATATTTATAGATTATGATTTGATTATAATTTTTCATTATGTTGATGATATGCTCATATTTGGCCATGATATTTCAAGAATTGAGAGATTCAAAAAAAAAACTTGTAATGTCATTTATGATGAAAGACATGGGGCCAACATGATATATTCATGGCATGATCATCTATAGTGATAGGAAGGCCATTAAGTTGTGGTTATCTCTAGAGATAAACATTGATAAGGTTCTTCAGAGAATTTCAATGGATAGAGAAAAAGTGATTAGTACTCCACTTGATTTACATTTTAAGCTCAGTACCAGTAAATCACCTTCAACTGATAAAGAGAGAGAGGATATGTGGAACATAACTTATTCAACTATTGTTGGATGTTTCATGTTTCAATAGTATGTACTAGAACTGTTATAGCTCATGTAGTTGGTCAGGGCAGTATTTTTCTTTAATATCATGGTAGAGAGAATTGGAGAGCAGTGAAGGACATTTTTCATTATCTTCATAGTACTTATGATCTAAGATTGGGTTTTGGAAAAGAGGAACTTATTCTTTGTGGCTTTACAGATATATATATGGTATGATATATCAATTCTAGGAAGTCTACTTCAGGATATTTGATCACTTATGCAGGGGGAGCAATATCTTGGCTTCCTAGATTGAAAAGATGTGTTGCTTTAACTACCACAGAGTCAGAGTTTATTATATCTACTAAGGTATGGAAAGAATTGATGGGGATTAAAACATTCATTCCAAAGCTTAGTTTAAATCAGCACAGCTATGTTTTTTTTTGTGATAGTCCAAGTGCTATTTGTTTGGGAAATAATTCAACTTTTCATGGCTAGTTGAAACACATCGATGTTCGATATCATTGGATCTGCAACGTCCTTGATTAATGACTGTTATATCTTCGGAAGACCCACACTAATGACAATGGGTCAAACATGTTGACCAAGATTTTACCTAGAAGATAATTTGAGACATGCCGAAAAATTGCAGGGTTAACGGTGATCCCTACTTGAGTTAGAGGGGTAGTTTGTTGGGCACCTTCCTGGTTGGACCACTGCACAATGCATCCTCAAATGATGCCCAAACGGTTTATATTTTCATGGGGTGTTTTTAATGCGGGCCAAGACCGTGTGAATTAATTCATATGGTTACACGCTTTTGATGTGAAAACATTATTTGAGGAAAATTCTATTTCTTATATAATGAGGTAGGTCCAAGAAATACCAAAATCACATATAGAAACAACACTAAGAGAATATCCCATTTGGTGATCACCTTTCTTCAACGATCATCATTCATTCTCTCTGCCTTTTGATCCAAAATTTTATTCTTGAATATTAATTTTGAGATCCCTTCCATTTTTGGGGAGTCTCTACCATGTACTTTTTTATTTTATTGGATCCCCCTTTCTGTACTAGGCCCCGTGGTATTTCCCTTTCGGGTTTTCCATGTAAAAATTTCCAATTAAAACATTATTTTCTGCACATTTAATTTCTGGTCACTGCACTTCCTTTTTTATTTGGGGGGAATGATTTTATTTCCGCTGCATGTTCTCTTTTCAATTGTTTTCACATTCTTCACTTTCCCGTCTTTCCAAAAAGTACAAACGAACAACATTATCATTTAATATATTACCACATAAAGAGAAAATAAAAGTCATATTATTTATAATTTTTATAATTTTTGATTAATATCATATATATATATATACAACCAATCATTAAAAAATTCATATATGGTTGGTGGTCTTAAATTAATCACATCGGTCTACAAGGTGTTAGCCTTCCTTACACAAAATCGACGAATTCCTTTAACAAATTATTAGATGTTAAATATTGTTATAGGATACAAAATTAATAGAATAACATCAACATATGTATGATTTAGTTAATTTTTTTATATTATCTTGGATGTAGTTGATATGAAGGTGGTGGGACATGAAATATGATGAAAATTCCATTTTAGGAAATGTGCCCCTTCTATGGACACCATTCTTTTTATAAAAATTCAAAACATTATTTATTATCTTATCCTTAACATAATTACTCTATAAATCATTCAGGGATTTAAGGAAGGCATTTATATAGGTAATTTTTAAATTAAATGTTTCATATTTAATGATTAAATGTGAAAATGAGGTTCCCATTACAAGATAATGGAGCGAAACTTTTGTAATTTCATAAAATATTATATAAAAATAAATTAATTATAATGTAAAAATGGATAAAAAATATGTAATTAATAATATTTGATTATGGTGGGATGAAATAATTCCATTCAATAAAATGATTACATGAATATATTACCTTTTTAAACTTATTATTTTAAAACATATTAACCATTTTTAAGAATTGATGTGAAACAAATTAAATTATGGATTAGAGATCAATATATATTTCATAAATGAAATAATGTCCAATAATTGTAACATGGACACTTTTGAAAATAACCTATTGTTGAATTTAGTAATTACTTTTTTAATTAAAATCTTTTATTTATTTATTATTTCTTATAATATATTATTAAGCACATTATTAAAAGTAATATATTACATTGAATTTTAAAACTATAAGAAAATAATATAATTTAAATCCAATGTTTCCAAAACTCTGAAAATATGATTTTTATATAAATAATTATCGAAAAAAATATTCATTCAAGTAATATTATTTATAAAATCATGTAATTTTTTTTCTAGTATTAATTGAATAATCAATCCATCTGTTTTTATAGTCATTTTTTTAAATATTTCATTTCTAAAAAACATGAAATACATTATCATGATTAAATTTTTTTTTCATATTAATATATATAACTATAATTTTCAACTATTTATCTCCATGTCAATAATATTATTGTTTTTTATAAGAATAGTTTGGCAATTTTTACATTAATGAGATAAAATATTATAATGGTTGTAATTGCTTCCTAAAGGAATAAAAATGTCATGTAACTGAATCAAAAATGATTTTGTACACAATTTACTATGGAAATAAAATTACAAAATTTCATGAGTCATTTTATAGTACATATCATATTCATCATATCATTTAATTTTTCATATTACTCTTTTACATGATACAAAATTAAAAATATTATTATAAATAAAATAAAATAAAATGGACTTATTTATCAATATCGGGGCTCATAATTCAAAATGTGGAATCCATTTTAAAAGAAGTTCATATGTATTGAGGAGTTTATATTATAATTAAATCATAAAACTAGGATGGAAAAATATAAACAACAGGAAAATTCCTTTTTATGTATATTATGATTATACAATTAATTCATTTATTGATTTCAGTTCGCAAAACATAATTAGTATATTTTAAATATAACTCACCTAATAAAAATTTAAACATTATATAAATAAAATATTAATATGAAAATATATGAATATAAAATATAATTTCTAATAAAATACAGTAATTATAAAAATTCATGAAAAAATTAATGTTCTCTTAAAATTATTAAAATATTAAAATAATTTAATTTTAGTATTATGAATTAAAAAATCGTGGTCATTTTGTCGAAAATTTTTTATAACAGTTCAATAAATTAATTAGATTACTGTATAAAAAAATTAAATATAGAACCATTTTTCTAAAATAGTGTTTATGATGAACAAAATTACATTACATAAAATTGAGTGCATAACTCAGAAAAATTAATCAATATGATATTAATGATTTAGAATATTGTATTTTTTCATTAGATGATCAATTATATTAACTAAAGCCATTTTAATTCTTAGGTTATGAATTTCATATTGAAATATTTATATTTTCTTGGTTCGTTTATTCTTATAGTTTCATACCTTTTACTTTTTCAGAAAACTCATTATTTTCAAATCTCATGATATTACATTATCCATTCGTATAATAAATAGATTCCAAATAACCTCCCCATATAAATGAGTGTTAATGTTATTTCCTCTTAAAAACACAGTTGTCAAATTAATTTTCAAATAAATGGTTAATAATATGTCCTCACAAACATGTGGAAATGGAAATTCCATATTCATCCGCAATAACAAATTACTAGGTTTAAAAATTGGTGAGAATTAGGATATGTGAATATATGGTCTTATAAGATAAAACGTACACACAAATTTTGATAGAGAATGATATATGAAATGATAAGGGGAATGATAACAATAGAAAAATTATAAATATGTGATTAGATAATAGAGAATAAAATCAATTAAATGATGGTAATAAAAAAATTATTTGTTTCAAATTTTTTTCATTATATATGAGGATTTAACATCCATTATATATTAATAAACACAATGAAAATTATATTAAAACTACAATATGTAATGTTATTAAAATTTTACTGATGTTAAATTATTTATTCAAAAGATGATATTGAATATTAATTTTTTATTCCTTATAATTGTAAAAAATATAATGGATCACATAATCCAAAAAATGAATATAATTTATTAATCAAATATGTCTGCATTAACCAATAAAAAACTAGGAAGAAAAAAAGTTAAAAATTTCCATAAGGAAAAAATCATCAAACAAATAAACAATACCAAAATCTCCAAATGTCCATCATAATAAAACATTCCTTAAAAATATTCAAGAATAACATTGAAACTAAAACATTTTAATGAGTTGATCAACTATTATCCCATGTTAAATTTAAATTTTTTCAAAAGTAAAAAATCCTTATTAATGTTTCATACCAAAACTTTAATATTCCGTGTCACATAATATCATACATTTGATATTCATTACCCAAAATAGAAAACCGTATATTCCAAATATCATTAATAACATCAACATTAATTAATTTTTTGACAAGAAATTTTAACCTATAACATTCAATATATATCCAACAAATTGTAAAATAATTTCTTTAAAATAATACGTCATGTTGAACCTAAGTGTTACAGAAACCTCAAACCAATTAAATGGACCCTAAAAAATCATCGATCAATATAAAAGCACGATACAAAAAATTTCAAAATCCGTTTTTATAAAAGTAAATTATTATCATCCACAAACATGAAGAGTAGTGATTTTATCAATAACCCTCACCTGAAAACAAAAAAAAATTATATACATTTCTAAAACCGTATCGTTTATATAATATACTATCATAGAGCATAAAATTCAAGATCTAGTGATAAACACAAGACCTTTAATGCTTTGGTAGTGATAAATTTGAAGATTTTTTTCTAATCCCAAAATTACTACATTCAATGTTAATATTTGATAGCATACATAACTATTAATGCTTTATTACTTGTGTTTTATATAATTATAGAAAACGTATACAAAACCAATATTCAGGACTTTAAGATAGTAATCTTAAAATAGTACCCATATTTCAATATTATATATTAGGTATTAAATATCACATGAAATTTTATTATCACTCAACTAATGACTCACACGATACCAAAAATATTTTCTACGTACGACTCTCAAGGAAGAGCTGGTATCTTATAATGCACTCAAAATATGTGGCATGTGATTTATTATATAATATTTTGGGTGGTTTAAAAATACAATTAATACTTATCATATTATTCAATTATATTTTATGAAATATATTTCCCCCATAAATATGACATCTATAAATATAATGATTTAATATGTATTGACATATTGAAAGGATATCTCATACTGAGGATTTGATAAATCTCCATATGATTCAATTTACTATTACATAATAATGAGTAAAAATCCTTATAATAAGATAGTGGAATATATAGTTCAATAATTATAGGGAAATGTTCACCATTAATTTTAAATAAGTTTTATATAATTTTCATCCCTAAAATATTTTAATGTTATCTAATTAGGATTATATTATTATTTTTTAATTTTAATGTTTTTAATTAAATATATTCATAACATAGTGAAAATATAATCTAATTTTTTTTATCAATTAAATTTTTTTAATGAATGTGTATTTAGAACTAGATCAGGATGTGTGGGGTTGGGTAAACTCATTATGCGTACCGCGTCATCCCATTTGGAGATGACGTTCGTATAGGAAATAGTGAAAATGTACTATTTAAATTTTTTAGTGGGTATGGTCTCATGATTTAAAATACCCTTACAGTCAATAGGTGTTTTCACATATATTTAAGTAATAATAAGGTATTAATAAATAAATATCTCATAAATCATGCATGCATGTGAGTTGTTTTAAAATTATGTACAATCTTGGATTTTATGGAAATAGTTCTCCAATATATATGGTGAATTATAATTATAAAAAAATAGATCATGGAAACCTCATGGGAAAAATTTGGAATCCATTCCATACATTGGAGATCAATGTACATTTACTAATTTAAGATGTACTATGTAAAATAATACAATATATAAGAACTTCTTGGTACCATTCCCAATATAGGGGATAATATTTTCCTCCTACAATTGTTTTTTTTTCTATTTTATGGATTATCCATTGAAATATATCATATATGGGAGGCAACATACAATCAATTTGATATCTCTCGATACATAAATACAATTAATTTTTTAGTATCTCATTGTAAATAACTTGTTCATAATCTCATATATCTCAACAAGTTCAATGTTGATTTTGTTGGTCACCAGTATATATTATGATAAAATGATGTCTAATCTATAATGTAATATGCTATAATGCTTATTTATAGTATTGGTAATGTTTAGATTTGATCCTTGTTATTGATTATATAAATTAAAAAAATCATCTTCGGTGGCACTCTAACATTTCCTAATTCTTATTTAGTATGGGAATCAATTCGTCATTTTCTATAAAAAACAACCACAATAAAAATTTTAAAAAACCCAAAATCCCAATTGATATAAAAATTAGTGATGACAATATAATTAGATGATTCAAGATGCATGATTAGATTATAATATTATCAATTATTTTTAAAAAAAATTACAGTGAAGAAAAATGAATCTAATAAATATAATTTCAATTTAGATGAACATCACTTGATGTCCTGCATTGTATATTATATTTTTCATTATTATCAACCATGTATTGTTGAAAAATATTCTCATATTTTATATCTCCCATTACTATATTTATTATGGAAAAAATAAGATTTATTTGTTGGTGAACTTATTATATAAGGTTTATGTATATGTTTTTGGGTGAGATATTAAGATATAAACAAAATCCAATACTTTTTTTTAATTTTATCATTAATTTATATTGTTTGATAGACGAAAAATATGGTTTTACTACTCTAACCATAATTAATATTTAAATAGATTCATGATATAAATCAGCACACTTATAAGGGAGGTAAAATTATACAACATGACCTTGTAAATACTACGAACATATTCAATGAAAAAAAGTGTGATAGTTTTTTCCCATTTAGGATTATTTGACATCATCCTCAGACATCATCAATCTATATTCTCAAAAAAGAAAATACATTATTATACATTTGATTCTAAAAAGAATTAATGTTTCACTCTAGAGTGTCCATGTATAGAAATGATTCACTATTATATGTAAGTGGAATAAATACTTATGATAGTATAATTAAAACTGATTTCTTTTGAAATCACATTTTGTATCCTCATCAATCAAATACAAATCTCTATATTTCATTAATTTTTTCTATGAAAAATATTTAATACATAATTTCATAATTAATCACTTCATAGTAGTAATAAATTAGTAGATTACACTAGAATAACATATATTCTATGTAGATGAAATTTGAATTATAAAATTTAATATCATAATGTCAGTAACATTAATTTGAATGAAACTATAAACCCAAAAAATTTATATAATGTGATTATAAAATACTTATTTAATTAAATTATAATAATTTATTGATATGAAATCATAGAAAATAGTTTTTTGTATTACTAATTTTTCTAATATATATATAAAAGTTTTGACTAATGTTTTTTGTATTAGGATATCTATTATCATTCTAAGAATAGGTTTTATGATTTGGAAAATAAATTATTAATATGTAGCATCATATTAATCACCAATAAAGGAATTTATTATATATAATATACTATATAATATCCTCTAAATATATGATATACCTATAATCATGTGTATCCAAATTTTTTACTAGCTACAATATACAACCATAGAGTATATGGCATAAAATACGGATCCCATATTGGTTAGTTATTAAATTACATTGAATAGATACTCATCCTATGGATTGTGGTGGGTAAGGTACCATATATTAATAAAACATATTTGTATTATTTATCATTATGATATAGTTTAGTTGTTTTTTATATTTTAAATATCAATTAATCTCATATATATTTACGTAATCAACAATCTTTACGAATTGAATTGATATATGGGTTGAAAATTCTCACTAAATGTATAAATTAATATTTGAAATGATTTGGAATATATTGATAATTCTAAATTGAGGTCAAATACTATGGAAAAGATTATGTTCAATTTATTGAACTCATAATTGTTTTGTAATATTCAAATTTACCCTACTGATTTTTATTCATGATTTCACTAATTATCTTGGACTGATGTTCTTTTCAAATGTTTATATTTTATTTTCTTGGTTCATTGATGGTCATAAAAAATCATTATGTCATAGTGAGAGATGAATCAATAATAACATCATAAATATTGTCTTAAGGGAGAATGGCCTATTAGTCTACTAGATATTGATTTGTTGTAGAATGTTATCCCCATTCTTAATAGGTCTATAATCACAATTGATGAAGAAGTGGTCTTTATGCCATGTTGTGATCTTATTGATTTCTAAGTGAGTTCTAAATCCATATGAATTATTCATGGTGATATATTTATTTATATTAATGTTTCATAGATTGGATAAATAATTATATGTAAAATTCCATTAAACTAGATTTATGTTAGTTTGGGATTAATGTTCCAAGAGGGTATTAAGAGACACCAATTTTTTCTCAAAAAATATAAGGTTTGACTTTATTATAAACATATTCATAATAAGAGTTAAATATTTTCATTAGTTATGTCATATATGCTAATAAATAATAGAATACTTCATGATCTAAACTCATAACATTGATTTTATTGATTTATGTAGGAAACATAACATAAAATAAATATAGATATTAACTTATGAAAACACCAATATATTCGAGCCTACCAACCTTTTTGGTTTATAAGTATATTGAGTGTTCATATACATCATCTTGGATCAAACATCAATATAATGGGTAAAATTATAATGAGACCGGGACGCATCATTATATGACACTCATACATATCCATAAATGAGAGAAATTACTACTTTTTAACATAATGATAGGATAATAAGGAATAAATATTTCCATTGACCATAATATAGAACATTTAATTTTATGTAGTGATTAATAACCATGAAATTTGTTTTCTATGCCCTGACATCATATTGAGATTTTTTTTATTTTAAATACAATATTCAACTCAATTTTTTAAATAGTTTTTGAAATTTAAGGGAGTTAGGACACCTTCTATGTTTTAGGTAATGAAAATTATCCAAAAATGGATAAATATGATCCTAAACAATATTTCCAAATGTTTATCCAAAATAACCACATCGATGAGAATTTCTATGGTATTGTAGGGATTGATTTCTTAATACATTATATCCATTTTTTATTATTTCAAATAGTGAAAAATGATATTTCTAAAATAATATAGCTTCATTTTTATATAATCATTTAATATCCACATCAATATCATATTCATATAGTTGTCATTGTGCATCAATTTGAGGCTATATGATTTTCTTTGTGAAAAAATATAGTATATTCTATTAATTCATTACCAGATAATGGATGATTTTATCATTATTTCATTATTAAAATAAAATTATATATTTTAAATGTAATCAATAATTATATATATTTTCATTTAGAATAGTAAACTATGTGGACAATTATATCTATCCAGGGAGTGGTGATGTTGCAAATATCCACGGGTCTTGAAAATCATGTCTCCAAAATAATTTGGATTATTTTTATGATTTAATTAAATATGGTTTAAAAAATAATAATATATGAGCACTATATTTAGTTGTGTACATTTTAGTTCTATATTTAACCCAAAAATAATGAAAAATTTTATTCTTATGAGTCTCAATGATGTATATTTTATTTTCAGAATACATCGCCAAATCAAATCATTAAATCAAATATGTCTCATTCTACCTTAGAAACTTCCATGGATATTTCATTGATAACATGGTTTATATGTATGTTTTTTATATAATACATTAATTATTAAAATGAGATAATGATGACATTGAAAAAAAAATTAATTTTGAAAAGGGTATTCAATTTTATTAGGGTGGTGACCAACCATCTATTAAATTAGCCAGTATGTCCATAATGATTTTGGGTTTTCTGGTAACTTAGAAGGGATTCTATATTTATATTTTCAACATTCAATCAAATTTCATTGACAATTTATAGAAAATGATAATTAAATGATTGTTACATATATATATGTAAATTTCAATGGGGTAGGATCATATAGGCATGGAAAAAAATTGAATGTTTTTACGTCTATTAGGCGATCCAATTGTGAAAATTCTATATATTTTTTTCACATTCTATAAATCAGTCTTTTCATATGTGAGTTTGACTATCACATATATTATAAACTATAATTCATATAACTTAATATTACATCATTTTAAATGAATTTTTATTATATTAAAAGAACAGACACCTGAGGACCATAATATACTAGTGCTCTGGGAAACAATAAAATAAATATTCTTACATGGTGAATGATATTCAATTTTTCCACAATAATCATCCCTTTAATTACTCATCATATAAATACCAAATATAAAAAATTTCAATAAACATGTGAAATATAAACATAAGATATGTTATGATCATATTCACAGTATAGGTTTACATAATATGTATACATATATCATCATATAAAACAATAAGAAATGTTTACAGTTGTGTGATATTTAAATTACTTATAAGGAACATACCAAACCATTCATATATCATAAACAAGATTCATGACATAAAACATTATCATTTCCAATTAAATTGTCCACATAAGTTATAAGTCAGCATAAATCAACCATGTCCCATACACTCATATAATAAAATTTTTCTACCATCATAAATATTAAAAAAATCACAAGTCAAGGTTGAATACCAATACTATAAACATAGTATATTAGGAATCATAAGTTAGTTAATATTTTGGATTACTACTCACCTATTTCCCATCTTGGACCAGGAAACACATTTTTCCTGTTGTGGTTCAGGACATGCTTGTCGTCCATAGTGGAACAGGACAAACATGATTACCATAGTGGGTCAAGAAACACATTTTTTTATAATGTACTATGGAACACCTATTTAATATAGTGTATCCTGACTTCCAACTTGTATTCCATATTTAAATCATGAGATATAAAACCTTACCAAATTCATTAGAGGAATCCATATGCTCCACACAAAATATATTGAAAATTGTATACATGTGTACCAAAACCACATAAAACATTCATCATTTCATTACCCATGAAATAAAATGGAATTCAATAAAAATGAAACATATCATATCATATCATATGTAGAAGGGACATATTTCCTAAATATTTCATCATTTCATCACTAAATTACACGTGGATATATAAGCTTATTTTAGAGGAAAATATTCATCGTATAAATTGTGGATTAGAATCTAATTTCATAAACACCATTTCATCATAATCAAAATCCATTGAATGATAAATTTTAATGTTAACCATGATGCATATAACAAGAAATAAAAAATTTAGATTATTTATTTTATTATACATGGAGAATTATTTTAAATTGAAAAAGATATTGAATATTTCTAATGGAGGGAATTTTTTTAATAGAAAATAACATTTTAAAAATTATAATCAAAAAATAAATTATAAATAATTATATTTAAAAAGATTTGTGAAAAAATATAATTGAAACATTAGAACTAATTTAAAACATTTATTAGGGAATTTTTATTTGAAGATAACATTTTAAACCAAAATAACATTCAAAAATATTTATCATTCAAAATATCTGTGAACATATAGAAAGGATGATATTAAAATTAAATAAACAATTTCATGAATAAGAAGTATTTAAAATGTTTTAAAATAATAAATCATGAAAATAATATTCCTAGAAAATAACCTTGATTAATGATAGAGCACAACTTAAAATTTTTTAGCTCATGGCGGTTGAAAATTATGCACTTACCTTAGAAGATAAAGTAATAATTCCTTTCATATTTTCACTACAATAAATAAATGTTTTTTTGGGAAAGAACATTAATAATACATTCAAGACTTTAAAAGAACTAAAACATGGTTAAAAATATATTTAATATATAATTTTTGACATTATAAAACATTTTTGGATATTTTTTTTGAAAACAGCGATTAGGAAAACCACTCATTTTCAACCGAAGAGATAAAAAAGGAATATTTTATTTAAATAAATTTTCTAAATTTTTCTGAGTACTAATTAGATAAAAAATAAAACTATAACAAGAAAATATCATGATATAATATATAAAAAAAATTTAAGTGTTTCATTGTAGGGGTATCATAATATTTTATAATCATACACATATTCTTAAAAAATCCCAAAAAATGGGGATATTATAACATAAAATATTTACCAAGTAGATAATATTGAATCGTAAGAACCCTAATGGAATTACATGAATGAAACATAAAATATAATGAGGATTAATACATATATTATATTAATTTTCAATGTGATTTTATGTACACCTCATACAATAACATAGATGAATAATCTAATATATGTATCAATGAATGAAAATTGGGAAAACATCTCTTAATTCATTAGTTTTTTTAATTATAATATCCAATAATGAATTATATAAAATGAGAAAAATGTTAAAATGAAAATATTTTTATTGGGGGTATAAATTTTCATAGGGTCTATACATACTAATCAAAAAATTGAATTATTGATGAATTTTAATATGTATCCCAAAAATAAAATTGAAACAAGAAAATCACATACCATAAGTCTTATCTTCTGTCGCACATGTTCAAACCTATTATAATTTTAAAATTTTATAATATTAAATAAATTAATGAAAATTGTATGAAAATGGATAACAACATATATGATTTTATTATTAAATTTTTTACCATTTTTCAAACTATTACATGTTATTTTTTTTCAAGAAATGATAATTTTTTTCATTTCTGGTTTTATTTATATTTTTGGAACTATGAAATTAATAATTATTACATCAAGTAAAAAATATTAACAATTAAATAAATATCTTTTATATTAATTATATATTTATTTAGAAAAATAAATAATATTTAGAGAAGGAAAATAAATGACAACTATTATTGAGACGACATGGAATAAGTACGCCAAAACATTAACACCATTTTCTTATTGGATTAAAAGAATGCTAAAAAAATTTATTAACATTATTTATTTATTATTATGAAATTTATATCAGATATTTTTTTTAAAACTATAATTCATACCTTCCATTAAATTTTTTAATAAATGAGATACCTTTATGGGGCTATACTCTACCATATACATGAGGAATGATATTATTTCATTTAAAATGTAGTGTATGATGATGTGTGTGAGATAATATTTCCTGTAGAATAATAATAGTATAATTATCATATATAAATAATAAATTCCTCATTAAGTACATAAATGAAATGTGGTTATGTAAAAACTACTTTTATTGTTTCATGAGGATATAGTCCACCTTTCAAATGAACAGTGATTTCATAACCCAATATATGTTGAGATGGTTGATGGCCATTAAATTAAGAGGATCACATATAATTATATATAATAAAAAAATTATTAATATATAAAAATTATATAAAAATATATTAATATGGTTTAGGATGAAAAATATCAAAAAAATATGTTGATGAAGGTTATATCTTCATATAGTATTAATATTATGTTTTCATCAAAAGCCTTCCCCGGATACCTTTCTATAAAAAATAAAGAATAATTGGTAATACTGGGTATGTTATTATGTTATTTGAAAATTTAGTTCGAATCAAAAAATTTTCAACATGAAAATATGTGATGGTTTTTATTAGCCTTTAACAAGTGGGGAAAACGAAATCCCATGCAATCGAAATTGAAATTTTATGTAGAATCAAAAATAATAAAGTAATTACAAATAATAAAGCATTGAAATGAAAAAATATAATATATTATGAGGTATAATAAGTAAATATATACCTTAAATTTTATTTAGAAATGTATTGGGTCATTTTTAACCCATATTTGTTATGTTTAATCAACTTGTAAATAAAACTACCTTTACCACAGAACCTAATTGATATTGTTCCCACTATTTATTTTTTTTAATATTAAGTTAGAATTATTTATAATATAAAATATTATTATTCCAAATTTAAAAAAAAATCTAATTTATTTAATTAAAATATTTGATAAAATATTATTTTAAATTAATCCCATATACAAAAAGAGAAAGTTGGTTTTCATTGAAGAAATGTTTGAAATATTAAAAAAACTTATATCAATATTCAATATTATATTCATCAAAATGATATAAATTTTTTATTAGATATGTAAATTAATTAATTTAACATATAAAATTAAAATATAATTTAATATTAAAATTTATTTAAATGAAATTTATGTTTTCGATTAAAATTTAGTATTTTAACCAATTAATCAAAATAGTAATATTTTCAGAGAATTTTGATGAATTCAACCTAATATAATTTGATATAATAATTTAAATTCATATTTTTATCTTCTCATATAATTTTTTTTTAAAAAATCAACTATGGTTTTTAAAATATTTATTGTAATATGAGACAATACATTTTATAAAAACACATTTTTTAACATGAAATCATATTTATTATTATGTAATTTAATATTAGATGAGTGTTAATCAGTTTAATTATTAAATAATATATTAATATCTGGAAAATAATTTTCTATTGGAGATTTTTGAATATATTAATGATACCCTTTTTTGATTTCTAAAAAAAATTGTTTTCTGAAGAAAAAATTTCATTTATTACAAAATTCATGTGTTTTTTATTGTTAACTAATGTATTTAAAAATACTTATATATATATATATAAACCATATATTTATATAATTTAATTACTCAAATTAAAACCAAAATATGAAATGTTAGGTGATAACAGAAATGAAAAAGTATTTGAATATGTGACATGTTTTATTAAACATTGTGTTTTCTGTTACAAAAACTATACTCAATATTAGATGAAATGCCATATAAACTGACTTTTCTTTGTAACTCAATATAAAAGTAACAGTCTATCTAATAAAATCTATACTCAATGTTTTAAAGAAGAACATACCTAAAACAATAAATTTAATTGATAAAAAATATTTCAAAAAATCTCTTGGTATTACATTTTACTACAATTAATATGAGTTAACCAACAAAAAAATTTCACATTCTTAACAAATGTTGAATAAAATTTTGAAAAACATACATCCTTAGGTTCCAAAATAGTATAAACAATGTAGTGGTTTTTTAAAAATAAAAATAATTATGCTGTATTTTGTCATAAATTGTTCTCAATTCGATATGTTATCTCTACCAGTTACATATCTTAAACAATATCATTCTCTAGATGTATGACCTATTTGTTCAGTACATATGATTTATCATGATCATACATCATAGGGATTGATATGTGGTACACATATTGAACCTAAGATATGTTCAATGGAGTTACCCAAAGATATGCAACGATCCAAATTCAATCAATAATTTCAATAGGATATATATATCTATGTATTTTCATTGCATTATATTGTATGAAAAAAGTGACCTATTAAAATTACTACTATCAATTTTGACTTCATTTAATTATTAATAAAATAAAGATATGTTTTTCATGAATTAATAGGAGAAAAAAATATCCATAAAATAATGTTATGTTATTCCCACTATATATGCTAAAAAATGATCATTGGTTATCTACTATATTTAACTATTTAAATGGTTATGTAATTTGTTGCTCCCTTAAACATCATATAATAGTAAAATCAAACCATTACAAAAATCATTAACCATCTAACACATCCAAAATTATTAATTTATTAAAAACTCAGATAATTTGTAAAAATATTCTAAATATTAATATATAATATTTAATAAAGGATATATTTAAAGACACAAACCAAAAATTTGAATAACATCATTTTATTAGATAGGAAAAATGTTCATATCCAATATTAAAATACATTATTATTGAATACATTAATTAGTAATCATTCCTTACATTAATCATTTATTATTGGATATATTATTTAAATACTAAAATTTTTGTAATCATCATCAATGATTGAATAAACCACTTTTTCAACATATCAATAATCAATTATAATGTAATTAGTATTATCAAATTTACATGTTCAGATCCAAAATACAAGTATTTGAATATCATTATCTCAACATCTAAAACATGTTTTCTATTATCTTCCATTAATAAAATTACACCATAATAATAAATCACTTATAAAATCTATCAGAATTATTTTATACTTTACACAAAATGAAAAAAATTATTCTGATTAGTCATTATATATTCCATCATTCAAATACATATTTTTTGAAATTTATATACAAAATCACATACATCATTCCACCTTAGCTTTTATACACTGACTAGGATTCATCAGCTTGTTCCTTAATATATACTTCTATTCATATGTCATTTATATTATATTCATCATCAGAAATATAACCATTACCCTTACCAACACACTATCTTTATTTATGTGATTTTTCCATATACATATATTTTCATAAATATAATAAATTAAACATATAAGAAATTCATCATTTGAAATGAAATGTTTGGAGACCAATATTTCAATCCATTTTTTTCTTAATGATTCATTATTTTTTTTGTGTTTACTTTCATTGTGTCATTTTTCTACTCAACCAAACAACTTCTTATTCCAATGGGACATTCCATTTATAGATTTTTTACAATATCCATGACATATATGAAATAATATATTAATATATACAATTTATCCAATACCATAACACTAAATTAAATTTATCTTTATATTATTTGGTAATTTAGACAATTGGTTGTGTTTTACAATTCTAACCTTGTTTTCAGTTATCTGAATAGGCATAATCACAACATCGGACACTCTTGTGATCATCCCGTTAGGATTCTGATAATAAATTATCCATCACAATCAATGTCATCCATGTTACTTTTTTCCATAAATTGACCAAAAAATATATATATTGAGAAAAAATTAACATATTGTGAAGGAAAATAATCATCAAATCACATATAATGTATCTAAATATTCACACCATATATTTATAGTTAATCAATAATATACATCATCTAATTAAATCATTCATCCTGGCTATTAAGAGTTTTTGAATATTCAATGTATATCACATTGGAGTGTCAATGAATATGTGAAACAAGGGAACTTATCATACATTTGTTGGCCATTCTGGATAGTTTAATGTTCCCTTTTCGGGATTATTACACATATACACCTCTGCAGAAAATCTCCATCTACTTGTAATATCCTTAAAATTATGTGATTTTATTTAATAATAATTTTATAACCATTATTAAATTCAAATAAACTTTACAATACATAAACTACTCCAAATAATTATCCTTAGATACATGCCTATAAATATCCATAGAAATATCCCAGGAAATTTTTCTAATGTTTTAACATCCTAGGTTCCAAAGAGTAACAAAAACAATCATATTAAAAGTTATATAGAAAACTAGGGTTGTCTGTAATAGATATTATATCTTGTTAGATGAATATTCATTAAAATAAACAAAATCATTCTTGAGGATAATATTAGTTTAGTGCATTTGGAAACATGTAAAACAATCCTATAATATGGTAAAAGATAATCAATGTTTTCCACAAATATATTCATCTATAGTACCCATTATAAAAATTCCCAATATAAAATCACTCTTATTAATATGGGGAATGGAGATATTGGTATGGTTTATATCATATTCTCATAGTGGGTTATCATAAGATATATAAATATTTTATCACACAATAGAATAATATAAGAATAATGATATGTGATCATGAACATGACATATAGATTACATGAATGACTATTAATAAATCTTATACAGTAGTAAAGGAATAAAAAATTATTATTTGTGAAAACATTTCCTGTAACTATAAGAAATTGTAATATATAAAAAATGAACTATAATCTCATGTCATAAAAGTGTGGAACAATCAAAAATCATAAAAAAAAATCATATGAAAAAGTTAATTACGAATACCATCAAAATATTATATTATGACTCATCACTCATTTAACATATTTTATAATGATACAACAATTTACAATAGTGGATCACGATCGACATGTTTCCCATAGTGGATTAAGGCACACAATTTTTCAATAGTGTATTCGGACACACTTATTTCCAATAGTGTATAAAGACCATGAAAATATTTACAATTTTTTATTTAAAGAGATATAATGTTTTATCTAATGAGTTGGAGGGACATATATCTCCTATTGAAAAAATAAAAAAAAACATATTTTTCTATTCCACAAGATCATAAAAAATTCACAAAATCGAACCTCGTGAATTGAAGTGGAATTCATAAAACATTCTTCACCAAATATATTTTAGAAGAGATATAGGTTATAATCACATTTCATCATAAGATCATTATATGTTCCATAGATAATGAAGTGTTTTTTGTTGCCAATTTTATCATGGTGTAACACTTTAATGGAAAATATACTTCAACAACATAATGAATTCAGAAAAACTGTTCATTCAAAAAATGGTATCATGGTTCATATTCCCATAAACAAATATGTCACCTCAATAAATTTAATATTAGATGGATTGTGATTTTGAAATATAAATAAATTGGAATTTTCATTATGGAGGGGAATTTTTTCTTTTAAATAATTTTTATAACTAGAAAAATAACAAATTACCATTGTTATAATTTTAAATTCAGTGAGTTTTTAAAAATTTTAAATGACAATTTTTAAATCATTTTAATAATTTATTGAGGAAAATGTCATTGGAAAACACTATTTAGAGATGTTGTTCATATAGGAAATAATTAAAATGAATTATTTAATAGTTTTTAGAGGGTATGACCTCATTATTTCAAATCTACATACATTCAATATGCATGTTTACATTTAATTATGTAATAAATAGGTATTAATAAATAAATATATCATAAATCACGCATGTATGTTAGTTGTTTACAAATTATATACAATCTTGAATTATATGGACATAGTTCTCTGATATATATGGTGAATTATACTTATTAAATAATTGATCATGGGAACCAAATGGGATAAATTTGGAATCCCTTCCGTACATTGGGGATCAATGTACATTTATGAAATTAATATTTATAATGTAGAATACTACTAAAAATAATAACTTCTATGTACTTTTCCATTTATAAGGGATAATATTTTTCTCCTACAAATGTTTTTTCTTCTATCTTATGGATTATCCACTGAAATATATCGTATATATGAGGTAATATAAAAACAATGTGATATCTCTATATACATCAATAAAATCAATTTCTTTAGGATATTAGTGTAGTTAACTTGTTCATAATTTCATATATCTCAACAAGGTCAATTTTGATTTTTTGGTCAGCAATATATGATGTCATAAATTGATGTATATTCCATAATGGAATATGATATCTTTTATATTGATTGTATTGGTAATGTGAAGAGTTGTTCCTTGTTAAATTTTATATATAATTAAAATTTCATCTGGGGTGGCACTCCAACAATTCATTATTATTATTTAGTATGGGCCTCAATTCATCCTTTCCTATAGAATACCAACCACAATGAAATTTTTTAATGAAACCAAAAATCACAATAGATATACAAATTAGTGATAACAATATGATGTGATGATTAAATATGTATTATTAGATTATAATATTCTAAATTAATTTTTTTAATATTTCAATAGAAGAAAAATGAATCAAATAATTCCAAATTCCATTCAGATGAAGATCAATGGTTGTCCTATATTGTATGATTTATTGTTCATTATTCTTATCCATGTAATGTTGAAAATTAATCCCTTAATTTATATTTCACATTCCTATATTTATTATGGAAAATGTAATATTTATTTGTTGGGGAACTTTTTATATGAGGATTATGTATATGTTGTTGGGTGAGAACTTATGAATTAATGAAAATCCAATTTTTTTTAATTTTGTTATTAAATTATATTTTTTGATATAAGGATATGATTTTACTGTTCTAACCATATTTAATATTTAAAAATATTCCTCGTATATTTTAGCTTATGAATAAGGGAGGGAAAATTATACAACATGAACTTGTAAATACATGGGACATATTCAATGAAAAAAATTAAGGTGTGATATTTCTTCCCAATTTAAGTTTATTTGACATCATCCCCAAACATCATCAATCTATATTCTCAAAACACCGGTGAATCCATTATTATACTTTTGATTATAAATATCATCAATGTATCACTATAGAGTGTCCATGTACATAAATTTTTCCCTATCATATGTAGGTGGAATGAATACTTTTGATAAGATAATTAAAACTGATTTATTTTGAAATTACATTTTTTATCCTCATCCAAACAATTCAAAAGTCCATATTTCATTTATTTTTTCATTGAAAAATATTTAATACATATTTTCAAAATTAATCATATCTAAGAAGTAATAAATTATTAGAATACACTAGAATAACATATTTTATATGCATATGAAATTTTACTAATTAAATTTAATATCATAATATCAATAACATTCCATTTAATGAATCTATAAACCAATAAAATTTATATAAAATGATTTTAAAATACTTCTTTAATGAAATTTTCATAATGTATTGATATAAATTAATAGAAAATAATTTATTGGATTAAATTTTTTTCCAATATACAATAATGTTTTTATTAATGTCTTATGTATTGAGATCCCTATTATCATTCTAAGAAGAGGTTTTATGATTTGGAAAATAAATTATTAATATGTAGCTTTACATTAATCACTCTTAAAGGAATTTACTATATATAATATACTCCAAAATATATTCTAAATATATAAAATACCTATAATCATGTTTATCAACATTTTTACTAGATACAATATACTACAATAGAAGATATAACATAATATATGGATTCCATATATATTAGTAATTAAATTACATTGAAAAAATACTCATCCTTTGGAATGTGGTGGGTAACCTGCAATATATTAATAAAAAATATCTTATATTATTTATCATTATGATATAGTTTAGTTATTTTTTTATTGGAAATCTCAATTAATCACGTATTTATTTAGTTTGTCAAAAATTTACTTAGAATTGAATTGATATATGGGTTCATCACTCTCACCAATTGTATGGAATTATTATTTGAAATGATTTAGAATATAAGGATAATTCCCAATTGAGGTAAAATACTAGAGACAAGATTATGATCAACTGAATAAACTCATAGTTTTTCTTTTGTAACATTATCCATTGACCCTATTGATTATTATTCACTATTAAACTAATTATCATGGGCCTATGTTGTTTTCAAATATTAATATTTTTTTCTAGGTTCGTTGATGGTAATAAAAATTCATCATGTAATAGTGGGAGATGAATCATCAGTAACATCTTTAATAATGTATTAGGGGAGCATGGTCTAATTAGTCTACTAGATATTGAATGGTTGTAGAAAGATATCCCAGCTTTTACTAGGTCTATAAACACTATTGATTATGAAGTGGTATTGATGCCTTCTTATGATCATACTGATTTCTATGTGAGTTCCAAATCGCTATGAATTATTCAAGGGAATGTATTTCTTTATATTAATGTTTCATGGATTGGATAATTAAATATAGTTTAATCTTAGTTAAACTAGATTTATGATAGGTTGGGATTAATGTGCAAATTATAAATTAGGATAAAACAATTTTTTCCCAAAAAATATAGGGTTTGAGTTTAATGTAAACATATTCCTAACAAGAGTGAATTTTTTTAGGAGGAACTTCATGTATGCTAAAAAATAATCGAATCCTCCATGATCAAAGGTCATATCATTGCTTTTATATATTTCTGTATGAATCATTATATAACACATATTTAGATATTATCATAAAAAAATACCAATATAATTGAGCCCACCACCATTTTGGGTTTATTAGTATATTAAGTGTTCATATACATCATGTTGGATCATACACCAACATAATGGGTGACATTATAATGATATAGGGATGTGTCACTATATCACACTCATACATTTCCATCAAAGAGATACATTACTAATCTTTAACATAATGATAGGATAATAAGGAATAAATATTTCCATTTAACATTATATGGAACATATAATTTCATGTATTAACTAATAACCCTGAAATTTTTTATATAAACCCTGACATCATATTGAGATTTTTTTTTGGATTTATAAAAAATATTCAACTGTATTTGTAACATAGATTTTTAAATTGAAGGGAGTTAAGACACCTTAAATGTTTTATGTAATGAATAATATATAAAAATGTATGAATATAATGCTAAAAAATATTACCAAATGTTTATCCTAAATGACCGAATCAATGAGGATTTCAAGGATATTGTAGGGATTGATTACTCATTACATTATTTCCACATGTCATTATTTCCAAAAGAAAAAAAAATTATATTAATAAAATAATATAGCTTCATTATTAAACATTATTCCAACATACACATAAATATCATATTCATATAGTTTTTTTAGGGAATCAATTTGAAGCAATATGATTTCCTTGATGAATAAAATATAGTATATTCCATTAATTCATTACCAGATAATGGACGATTTTATCATTATTTTATTATTATAAAAAATTTAAATATATTATACATGTGGTCATTTATTATATATATTTTCATATACAATAGTAAACTATGAGGATAATTATCTCTATCCATGTAGTAGTGATGTTATAAATTTACACGGGTCATGAAAACCATGTCTCCAAAATATTTTGGATTAATTATACGATTTAATTCACTATGGTTTAAAAATAATACAATATGAGGTCTAAATTTAGTAGTTTACTTTTTATTTATATATATAACCCACAAATAATGAAAAAATGTATTCTTATGAGTCTCAATTATGTATATTTTATTTTCAGGATACATCCCCAAATCAAGTATTTTCATCAAATATATCTCAATCTAAATTAGAAACATACATGGATATATCATTGAGTGAATGGTTTATAAGTATCTTTTTTATATTATAAATTAGTTTTTCATAAAACATAATATTGAAGTTGGAAAATTATTATTAATTTTTAAAAGGGTATTCAATTTTGTGGGGTGGTGACCAACCTTCTATTTAATTAGGCAGTATGTCCATATAAATTTTGGGTTTTTTGGTAACCCATAAGGGATTCTATATTAATATTTTCAAAACACACTTAAATTGAGGTGACATGTTATAGAAAATGATAATTATATTTGTTTTACATATATATATATGTGTAAATTTTAAAGGTGTACGATTATATAGTCATGCAAAAAATATTTTTTTGAATGTTTTTACGACTATTAGGCGATCTAATTTTGAAAATTTTACATATATATATATATTTATTTTCTATAATTAGATATTTTCATATGTGATTTTGATTATGAAATATATTATAAACTATAATTCTTATAAATTTATATAACATCATTTTAAATGAATTTTTATATTAGTAAAAAAACACACACCATAGGACCATAATATATTCGTACTCTTGGAAACAATAGAAAAAATATTCTTATATGGTGAATGATATTCATTGTTTCCCACAACAATATACCCTTTAATTACTCATTATATAAATACCCAATATAAAACATTTCATTATACTTGTGAAATATAATCATATGAAAGGATAAGATCATATTCACATTATAGGTATACACAATATGTATAAATATATCATCATATAAAATAATAAGATAGGTTTAAGGTTATGTGATATTTAAATTACTTATATGTAACATACCTGACAAGTAATATATCATAAACAATAGTAATGGCATAAAAACTATCATTTCCATATACATTGTCCATATAAGTGATAAGTCATCATAAATCAATCATGACCCACAAACACATATAATAAAAGTGTGGTACCAACATAAATATTTAAAAAATAACAATTTAAGGTTAAATACCAATACTATAAACATTGTAGATTAGAAATCATCCTTTTTATCAAATTATGGATTAATACTCACCTATTTCCTATAGTGGACTAGGAAACACATTTTTCCTATAGTATTTCTAGACATGCTTTCCATCCATAGTGGTATAGGACACTCATGTTTACCATAGTGGGTCAGGAAACAGGTTTTTTCCCTAATATAATATGGAACAACTATTTACTATAGTGGATCATGACATACAACATGCATACCATATTTTACTCATGAGATTTAATGATTCACAAAATTTGTTAGAGGAAGCTATATGCCCCACCCATAATATATATAAAATTTTATATATATGTATCAAATGATCATAAAACCTTCACCATTGCAATACCCATGAAATTAAATGGCATTCAAAAAAATTTAAACATATCATATCTTATGTATAATGGACATATTTTGAAAATATTTCGTCATTTCATCACTAAATGACATGTGGATAAATAACCATCTTTTAGAAGAATTTTTTCATAGTATAAACAATTTATGAGAAACTGAATTCATAAACATCATTTAATCTTATTAATAAACCATTTAATGAAAAATTTTAATGTTACCCATGGTGCATAACCTAAGAAATAATAAATTTACATTAATTATTTTCATATACAATGAGAATGATTTTAAATTATAAAAGCCAATGAATATTTCTAAAGGAATACATTTTTTTAATTGAAAATCACATTTTCAAACTAATAATCAAAAAAATAAATTAAAAATAATTATATTTCAAATTTTCTTTGAAAAAATATAATTGAAACATTCTAACTAATTAATAACATTTATTAGGGAATTCATATTTGAAGATCAAATTTTAAACCATAAAACATTCAAAAATATTTATCATTTAAAATATTTGTGAACATATATAAAAGAACATTTTAAAATTAAATAAAACATTTCATGAAGAAAATTTATTAAAAGTCATTTTACATCAAAAAAATATTCAAAATAATATTTGTTTGAAATAACCTTGAACAATGATAGAGGTCACCTTAAAACAATTTAGGTCGTGACAGTGTAAAAATATGTACATCCCTAAGAAGATAAAGTAATGATTCCAATAATAGTTTTAGTAAAATAAATAATTGATTTTTTTTGGAAAACAACATTAATAATAAATTCAATCTTTAAAAAATTAAAACTAGATTAAAAATATATTTAATATATAATTTTGGAAATCATAAATCATTTGTTGAAAAAAAATATCAAAATCAATTATTATTAAACCCAATGATTTTCAACTGAAGAGTTAAAAAATGAATATTTTATTTAAGTAAAATTTCAAAAATATTTTGAGTACCAATTTGATAAAAAATACTACTATAACATGAAAATATCATGAAATATTATATAAAAAATATTCATATGTTTCATTTTACGGGTACCATAAGATTATATAATCATATACATATTCTTAAAAAATCTGGACAAATAGTGATATTATAACATAAAATATTTTCTACCCTGATAACATTGAATCATAAGAACCCTAAATGAATAACATGAATGAAAGTTAAATTATTATCAAGAAAAATACATATATTATATTACTTTTTAATGGGATTTTATGTACACCTCATATAATAACATAGATGAAAAACATAATATATGTATCAATGAATGAAAATTGAGAAAACATCTCTTGGTTCATTAGTTTTACTTTATAATTATAATATCCCATTAGGAATTATATAAAAAAAATTTATAATGAAAATATTTTTATTGAGGGTATAAATTTTCAAAGGGTAAATACATACTAATCAAAAAAATAAATGATTGATGAATTTTAATATGTATCCCATAAATAAAAGAGATACAATAAAATCACATACCATAAGTCTAATATTCTATCGTACATTTTCAAACCTCTTATATATTTTATGTATGATAATATTAAATCAATTAGAGAAAATTATATGTAAATGGATAAAAACATATATGATTTTATTATGATCTTTTTTTTACAATTTTTCAAGCAATTACATGTTGTTGTTATTTTTCCAGAAATGATAACAGTTTTTATTTATATTTATATTTTTATTTTTGGACCTATGAAATTGATAAAGATTTCATAAAGTAAAAATATTAACAATTAAATAAATATATTTTTATATTAATTATAAATTTATTTTAATAAATATATAATATTTTTTCACGACCAGCCTTCACCCAACAGAGGGAAGGGTCAGCAGATTGCCAGGGCCTTCCTTCTTTAAGTTGAAGGAGATATAATGACCCATGAGACCCGCCTTCAATAGGTCCCGGAGTGGTGACTAGCACCAAGGGTATAGAAATTACTCACAAATGGAAATCATTACCTCTTTTTGTTTTATAGGATCGTGAGATAAGATGATGAAACACAGCAATACCAATGTAAAAGAAAAGTAAATCCAAAAGTAAACCATTCCCACATGCATGTTCCAAAAGTAAAAGCCACAAAGTACAAAAGGTGACTACAAAGGTAAGTACCAAAGAAAGGAAAACAGAAACTGCAACTGCCCCAATGGTCCGAGCTAGTATGGTCCCACGCGATCCCCGAAGTCCTCCTAGAAACTTGAAAGAAGTTTTATGTACATAGGGTGAGCATACAAGAACAATTAGTAGGGAAAACCAAAGACTCTTGTGCACAAGTGGGGGAACGTACTAAAGTCCCATGAGAAAAGGAGTAAACTAAACACATATCAAGGTAAACAATCCACCCAATCCCCACCAAGGCACACTCCCCAAATAATGCCAGTCATGTAATATATATAATAAGAGCACATCGATGTTTGGGTACCCCGTGCCACTTTACCACTGGTTATTGAGACATCCTACGCATCGAACCAATCCCGCCATTCTCACTGCAGTCCCACTGCCACACTCGCCCGCACACACCTGGGCCATAACTGTACGTAGTCCCACTGTCGAATCCCACCCACAAACACATGGGCCCCATCTTTCATACATAATCACACCTGGAAACACCTAGGCCAGAACAACCACCACCACACCCGAAGAAACCTGGGCTAGAAGATCCACTGCCACGCCCGATGACACCTGGGCCTCATGCCGAAGATACTTGGGAAACCATCTTCCCGCACTCACATGGGCCACAACCTCCACACTACCCCGCCTGATGGTTCTTGGGATAATAATGGACCTCAGTGCATCACAGCCTGCCCGAAGATACTTGGGCTATCCGGGAAAGGGAGCAGAAAAGGAGCTAATAACCAGCCACTCAGAGTATTGTTGGTAAAACACCCTCCCCCATGAAATGGGGGTGTTTGGCACTAAGTGCTCAACTTCGGTGGGGCGCAAATAAGAAACACAAAACTACAAGTATACATAGGTAACAAGCACTGACCCAAAGTTAGTTTTTTCGTCAAACAACCTATAGATCACAACAGAACTGAAGTCCGAGTCACGACTCTTGCCAACAAAACTTGTTTGTCCCATTCTTGTTTCCATGTTCAGTAATAATGTTTAGGTAAGTTCGTGAACCTACTTGGGAGACTAACACCATAAGCATAACCAACGAAAGAATCCAGCCAAACGTCATTTCAACATCCACACCCGGTTCTCTTGTAAAGTCACAACAAAAAAGGAAAAGTAATATCCCTCAAAGTACTGGAACCAAAGATGACCCCAAGACTCTACCTTTTTCCCCCAAAATGGTTTCTCATCAACAGAGGATCACACACCAATTCGTGATATAAACAAGGTAACCACCCTGTCTTAAAACACGCAAACACTGAATCCATAACAATAGGGGATCCATCCCCAATTCCACAACCACTGAGAGTTTAAAAATAGGGGATCCCATCCCCTCCCACATCTCCATCAATCGGTCCGTAAAAGGAAAACAAACAAACCCCTACCACCAAGCAAGGTAGAGCCATGCAGGTATTTTCAGATTTAACAGATTTTACACGTTCCATGATTTTAAATATTGTGTGCTTTAACCGGGGGTTATCACAGAAGGATTGATCCTGGTGCATTCAATTTATTCAGCCGGGTATACCTGATTAACCAATTTACTTTTCACAGCGGTAGTTTATAATTTCAAAACAAGCCATTTAAAACACCACAAGGGTTCATTAGTGCACAGACAACGACCACCAACGGCCTCGATTTTTAGAAGGTGTAAGTCATCACAACATAGAAAGAAAATCATAATATAAGACAATATCAATGATCATGCCCCCCTTTCATTCTTTATAGAGTCCATTCATTATATTTATTTAGGTCTGGTTTATTCAATTATACAGAACCAAAATCATGCCCACCCCGCATGATACACAAAAGAGAGAGACGAAGGAGAAATTCACAACCTGTTTACCGACGATCGACGCTTAGGCCGGGTGCGGAACATTACACATAATGATGCGGCTCACCCGATGCACGAAAATCAGCTCGTCTGGATGAAAGTACTCCTCACTGAGGGTGATCTAGGAATGAAGAACCCATGGAGAACCCCTTAGTTTATAAGGGCGGGGACAGTTGAAATTAGAACGTGAAACCCTATAATGCACAGGGTCTTGGGTTGACTACGTGGCCCCACACGTTATTAAAAAGTTCAGTCGGTTTAAACCATCACACACAAGATTTTTTAAATAATATTTAATTAAAAAATTTAGGGCGTTACCAGGCTTTTAAAATTAGCTTACATGGGTCAAAAAAGGGTCTAAAACCCTAATTTGTTTAAAAAGGAGCGCTACTGGAAAGAACCCGTGAGGGTAGGAAAGATCCACTGGTAGCTGAGAGCTACCGTTAGGCGGAAGTGACCAGTAGACCGAGCTACCGGTAGGCTGCAGGTACCGGTAGCCCGAGCTACCGGTAGGCTGAAGCGACCGGTAGACCGATCTACCCGTAGGCTGAAGCAACCGGTAGACCGAGATACTGGTAGGCTGCAGCTACCGGTAGGCTGATCTACCTGTAGGATGCAGCTACTGGTAGACCGAGCTACCGGTAGGCTGTAGCTACCGGTAGGTGGAGCTAGCGGTAGGATGCAGCTACCGGTAGACCAAGCTACCGGTAGACAGAGCTACCGGTATCTGTACCTACCGGTAGACCGAGCTACCTGTAGACAGAGCTACCGGTAGGCCTACTACCGGTAGGCTTAGGCTACCGGTATGCCTACAGTTCAAACTTCACCGAGATTCCCAGACCAGAAAACCCAACACAAGATTTTCACAAAGTAATGGACCCCAAAAACCAGGGCCATTATATCAGATACCTCTTACACGATTCTCGTCCTCGAGAATCAAAACAAACCAGAAGGAAGGAGAGGGTCCGAACAACCACCTCGAAAGATACCTCTTAAGAGTGAACCCATGCTAACTAAAAACACTTTCTTGACAAGAACCAAGCAACATTCAAACTGCCCAGGCTTGTGGGTTAGGGAGTCTCCTCCCCCATGTCAAGATATTATCCGCTTCAGGCGGCACTGAATCGCCCACACGGGTTTAATCGCATCCACCTTAATGTGTCTTTATTATGGGTCGGGTTCTCTCCTCCCCCATAGCCAAAGCTTTTCACACACATTCAGAGGAAAGAAAACAAATACATTTCATTGACAAGGACAAAATGTTCTATCACAACATGTACAATAAGGAACAAAGCTCAAAACAACTCTGGGTACTGGGTACGCATCTGTGCCTCCCCCTCCCATGTATGCTCCTCGAGCCCACCATGTCTCCAAAACACACATACCAAGGGAATGGTTTGCCCATGAAGCACCTTCTCCTTGCGATCCTCGATCATCACTGGTCCCTCCATAAAAGTCACATCATCCTTGATGTCCAACTCACCCCAATCAAGGACGTGTGAATCATCATGCAGATACTGACGGATCTGGGAAACATGGAAGACATCATGTATCATCAGTAGCGGAGGTGGTACCGCTAGCTGATAAGCCACTTCGCCAACCTGCCGCAACACTTCTAAGGGTCCGATGAACCTGGGACAAAGCATAATCCCTCTTGCTTAACCTCCGCTGCCCACGCCGAGGGGAGACCTTCAAGAACACATGGTCTTCAACCTCAAACTCTAAGTGACTCCTCCTGGTATCAGCATACATCCTCTATCGGTCCTGGGCCGCCTTCATCCTTTCCCGTATGAGCTGAACCTTAGCTGTCGTGCTATGCACCACTTCCGGGCCAAGGATGCCTGCCTCTCCTACTTCGGTCCAACACACATGTGAATGACATTGCCTCCCCTACAAACCCTCAAACAGGGCCATGTCGATGGTAGAGTGGTAGCTATTATTGTAGGAAAACTCTACCAGAGGCAAGTATCGCACCCATGATCCCCCTGAGTCCAGAATACATGACCGTAGTATATCCTCCATGGTCTTGATGGTGCATTCTGTTTGTCCATATGTCTGGGGATAGAAAATAGTGCTAAGTTGTAACTGTGTTCCAAAATCATGCGGCAATCCTTTCCAGACCCACGAGGTAAACCATGCATCCGTATCTGAGACTATTGACCGCAGAAATCAATGCAACCACACAACCTCATCCACGTACTCTCGTGCCAAATAATCCTCAGTACTCGACTCCCTGATAGCCAGAAAGTGGGCTGATTTCATCATCCTATCCACTACCACCCAGATGGAGTCGTATGCTCCTTGGACCTTGGGACGTCCCATGATGAAATCCATCGAGATGTCCTCCCACTTCCACTCGGGGAAATCTAGAGACTGCAGTAGGCTTCCTGGAAATCAGTGTTCAGCCTTTACTTGCTGGCACACTAATCATTTGGCCACAAACTCTGCCACCGCTTGCTTAACTTCGGGCCACCAAAACTACCTCTTCAGTCCCTGCTACATCATGGAAACTCCTGGGTGTACCGCTAGGGGTGAGTTGTGGAACTCAATGAGAACCTTTCCGCACATTGCCTCTGGAACAAACATATTTCCCTGGAAAATCATCCGGTTTTGACCATCCTCTATCCATCCTTCTGGGGCACTGCCCTGGTCAACTCGGTCACGCATCACTTCACACTCCGGGTCTCCCCACTAAGACTCCTCCACTTGCTGAAACTGTGATGACTGCACTGTCATCTGATATAGGAAACCTCTACCGCTATCCATCTTCGCATCCAAGTGTAAGGTAGACAACTCCTCCATCACCTTCCAGGCATCCGCCAACTCTCGGACCATATCTTTCTGTGTCCTCCTGCTCAAAGCATCGACCACTACATTTCCCTTGGCCTCAGTATAATAGATCTAGAAGTCGTAATCCTTGAGTAACTACACCCTTCTCCACTGTCGCAAGTTTAGGTCCTTCTCGGAGACGATATACCTCAAGCTTTTGTGATCTGTGAAGACCACAAAGCGTTCTCCGATGAGGTAGTTCTGCCATAACATTAGCACAAAAGCGACCGCTACAAGCTCTAGGTCGTGGTGTGGCGTAATTATGCTCATGACGGAATAGCTGCCTGGACCCATAAGATATCACCCCTTGTCGCTGCATCAACACACATCCCATGCCCTATCCTGAAGCATCACAGAACACCTCATAGGCCACCCCCTTCTGCTGGTAATCTTTGCACTGGGGTACTAAACAATTTCTCCTTCAGATAGCTGAAGGCTGACTCGCACTACTCACTCCACACAAAACTCAGGTCTTTATTGGTCAGGGCTGTCAAAGGGGCTGCTACTTGGGAGAAGTTGGGTATGAACCTCCGATAGTAACCTGCCAGCCTGAGTAAACTAAAAACCTTTGCCACATTCTTGGGTGATTCCCAAGAAACAATTGCCTAAACTTTTGATGGGTCCACCGCTACCCCCTGCTTGGACACCACGTGCCCGAGGAAGTGCACTTCTCGTGTCCAGAACATGAATTTTGAAAAATTTCCATAGAGATGAAAATGTCGGAGGAGCTCCAGAACCATCCTCAGGTGCTCTTCATGGTCCTCCTGTGATCTTGAGTATACAAGGATGTCGTTGATGAACACAACTATGAACCGATCTAGGTACTCCCAGAAGATGGAGTTAATAAGCCCCATGAACACAGCCGGGGATTTCGTAACACCGAAGGGCATGACTGCGAACTCAAAGTGTCCATATTTGCACCTGAACGTCGTCTTCGGGATGTCACCCTCCTTTACTCTTAGCTGGTGGTACCGAGACCGCAGGTCGATCTTCGAGAACCATCCTGCCCCTTTCAGCTGGTCGAAAAGATCATCTATCCTCGGAAGAGGGTAGCGATTCTTGATTGTCACCTGATTCAGACTATTGTAGTCTATGCACAACCTGAGACCACCATCTGACTTCTTTGCAAACAAGACTGGAGCACCCCACAGTGACACACTCAGCCGAACATAACCCTTCTTCATTAGATCATCGATCTAGATCCGCAACTCTCATAACCTTGAAGGTGACATCCGATAAAGAGCCACTGAGATCGGACGAGCGCCGAGCTGCAGGTCTATCCTGATCTCGATTTCATGTCAAGGGGGTAGAGTCATTACCTCCTTAGGAAAGACATCCATAAACTCACGGACAACCTCTGGCAGCTCCACCAACTCAGCATCTACTGACTCTACTGACAGCTCGGCTAACAAGGAGAGAAGGGTTTCCTCTCGCATGTCGCCCTTCTGACAGCTCTGCTCGCTGGTGAAAACAACACGCTGACCACCCAAGTCTGAGAAAAAGACCCTTCTTCAGAAGAAGTGGATAATTTCACACATAGAGAATAGCCCGTCAATGCCTAGGATGACATCGTATGACTGTATCTGTAGCATAAGAAGATCTCTAACCGACTGATGTGACCGTATCATCTGTCTGCATCTCCGACAAACAAACAACAAGTCGGTCTGACCCCCCAACTGGTCTGCTGAACACCAGGGGCACTAGGAGTATCTCAGCATCTATACCCAAGGCACGAGCTAGACTAGGTGGAACAAAGGAGTGCGAAGCTCCGATATCGAAAAAGGCATAAGCAAGGGTACTAAACAAACTGATCGTACCTCGAACAACCTCCAGACCTACTCGAACTACTGACTCTGCGGCGTGTAACTATCCATGCCTTGTTCCTCTTCCCCACGGCTGTCAGCCACCTCCCTGGCCAAGCCCCAGTCGAGGTTCCTGAGGAGCGCCCTGAGGTCGGCCTCCTCCTCCTACGTTTCCCTCAGAGGAGAGGGAGCTCGTTGTCCCTACTGCTGCTGCTGGAACGGCCTGGCTGGAAGCTGCTTATGGGGCGGGTGGTGGGGCTGCCCGCCACCGCCATACTGTACTCGGTCCGGGCACTGACTCCGGAGACGCCCAGGGCTCCCACAGACGAAGCACCGCGGTCCCGGGCCTGAAGGAAAAGGGCGAGGACCAGGGGACCAAAAGTGAACCTACTGCGACCTGCTCCCTGCCGGTCAGAACCTGGAGGATCCTGACACTGGAGCTCTGGTACTGACGGCCTTCCCCTTCGATGGTCCTAGCTGGATCCCCTCTCGTGAAACTCCTCCAAGAGCGTGTATCCTCTCCACCAATTCGGCCTTCTTCTAGACATCCAAGTATGTCGGAAGGGTAAAGGGGGTAACATCATACTGGAGGGAGGGTCAAAGCACCTCCTCCAAACGTCTTGCCCGAGACTCCTCGTCGGGAATGAGGTCTGGAGAAAAATGTAAGAGGTCCTTGAACTTGATCCCTAGATCCCTCACAGACATACTACCCTATTGGAGGGAGAGTATCTCCTGTCTCCTTTGCGCCTTCATCGTCGAAGAGAGGAATTCTTCCCGGAACTCCCTCTCAAAATCCACCCATGCCACCTACGCCTCTCTCCTCTCCCCCAGGTAAAGCATCCACCACTGATGTGCCACTCCCTGCATCTAGTTGATGGCCAGAGGAACCCAGTACTTGGTTGGGGCCCGCATCAGGCCGAAAGCTATCACTAGCTCCTCTATCCAGCCTTCTTCATGTCAGAGGTGTTTACTTCATACTTCTAGAGGGTCTATTGCTGGAAGGCCCGAAGAGTCTTCTGCCACTAGTCGTCCTCCTCCTCTCAATCAACTCTCTGCCGATCAGCCAAAGTAGGCTCCGGGGCCTCGATCGCCTATACCACACGTGGTCGCCTTGCATGTGCCATAGCTGTAAGGTAAACAAGGAATTCCTAACCCATGTAGTGCAGAATATCGTTCTTAAAACATCCTAAAATTTTAATTTATTCTTAATTCCCAAGAAATCCATGAAACATGAGAACACAAGTCATTATTATGCATGTACCTTTCCTGGGGTCTCTACCCTGCAATTAGCATGGCCTCACTTGGTGGTTCGGCAGGTCCAGAGTCCTTCCATCAGATCACGAGGGGCCCTAAAATCCCATGTCCTAGCCGGTCTTCCTTGGCCTAATTCACGCTCCCAGGTCACCCAAAACTATTTTCTTACCATCCCATGAAATCCTCACTGTGCCTAACTCCAGACTCCATCCAATCTATCAACCTCTACCTCTGATATCATTCTGTCACGACCCACCATCACCAAAAGGAGGGACGGGTCAGCAGATTTCCAGGCCCTTCCTTCTTTAAATTGATGGATAGATAATGACCCCCGAGACCCGCCTTCAATAGGTCCCGGATTGGCGAGTAGCGCCAAGGGTATAGAAATTACACACAAATGGAAGGAAATAACCCTTTTTGTTTTATAGGATCAAGAGATAAGATGATGAAACCCAATAATACCAAGGTAAAAGAAAAGTAAAGCCAAAAGTAAACCATTCCCACATGCCTATTCCAAAAGTAAAAGCCACAATGTACAAAAGGTGACTAAAAAAGTAAGTACAAAAGAATGGAAAACAGCAACTGAAACTGCCCCAATGGTTTGAGCTAGTATGGTCCAGCACGATCCCTGAATTCTTCCTGGAAACCTGAAAGCAGTTTTATGTACGTAGGGTGAGAATACAAGTTCACTCAGTAGGGAAAACCAAAGACTCTCGTGGACAAGTGGGGGAACATACTAATTTCCTGTGAGAAAAAGAGTAAACTAAACACCTATCAAGGTAATCTATCCACCCAAGCCTCACCAAGGCACACTACCAAAATAACACAAGTCAAGTAATATATATAATAAGAGCACATAGATGTTTCAATACCCCGTTCCAATTTCCCTCTGGTTATTGAGACATCCTAGACATCAAACCAATCCCTCCATTCTCACCATAGTCCCACTACCACACCCGTCTGCACACACCTGGGCCATAACCGCATGCATTCACTACTACAGAATCCCGCCCCACAAACACCTGGGCCCCAACTTTCATACGTAACCATGCCTGCAAACACCTAGGCCAGAACAACCACCACCACGCCCGAAGACACCTTGGCTAGAAGATCCACTGGCATGCCTGAAGACACCTGGGCCTCATCCTGAAGATATTTGGGAAACCACCTCCCACACACACCTGGGCCACAACCTCCACACTACACCGCCTGAAGGTTCTTTGGCTAATAATGGACCTCGGGCCATCACAGCCTATCCGAAGATACTTGGGCTATCCGGGAAAGGGAGCAGAAAATGAGCTAACAAACAGCCACTAAAATAGTGTTTGGAAAAACACCCTCCCCCATGAAATGGGGGTGTTCGACACTATGTTCTCAACTTGGGTGGGGCGCAAATAAGAAACACAAAGCTACAAGTATACATATGTCACAAGCACTCACCCAATGTTAGGTTTTTCTTCAAACTTCCAACAGATCACAACAACACTCAAGTGCGAGTCATGAATCTCGCCAAAAAAACTAGTTTGTCCAATTCTTGTTTCCATGTTCATTAATAATGTTTTGGTAAGTTCATGCACCTACTTTGGTAACTAACACCATAAGCATAACCAAGGAAAGAAACCAGCCAAACGTCATTTCAACATCCACACCCGGTTCTCTCGTAAAGTCACAACAACAAAGCAAAATTAAGATACCTCGACGTACAGGAATCAAAGACAACCCCAATATGCTACCCCGTGTCCCCCAAAACGGTTTCCCATCAATAGAAGATCCCACCCAAATTCGTGATATAAACAAGGTAACCACCTGGTCTTAAAACTCGCAACCACTGAATCTGTAACAACAGGGGATCCCATACCCAATTCCACAACCACCGAGAGTATAAAAACATGGGATCCCATCCCCTCCCACATCTCCCGCAATTGGTCTGTAAAATGAAAAAAAAACAACTACCACCAAGCAAGGTAGAACCATGTAGCTATTTTCAGATTCAAAAGATTTTACACGCTCCATGATTTCAATTTCGTGTGCTTTAACCGGGGGTTATCACAGAAGGATTGATCCTGGTGCTTTCAATTTATTCAGCCGGGTATACGTGATTAACCAATTTAATTTTCAGAGAGGGAGTTTATAATTACAAAAAAAATCCATTTAAAACACCACGAGGGTTCATTAGTGCACAGACAACGACCACCAACTGCCTCGATTTTCAGAAGGCGTAAGTCAACACAACCTAGAAAGAAGATCATAATATAAGACAGCATCAACGATCACAACCCTCCCTTCATTATTAATAGAGTCCATTCATTATCTTTATTTAGTTCTGTTTTATCCAATTCTAAAGAACCAAAAGCACGCCCACCACACATGATACACAAAAGAGAAAGATGAAGGAGAAATTCCCTAAATTTTGATCGACGCTTAGGCCGGGCGCAAATCTTTACGCATAACGACGTGGCTCGCCCAATGCACGAAAATAAGCTCGTCTGGATGAAAGAACTCCTCGCCAAGGGTGATCGAGAAAAGAAGAACCCACAGCGAACCCCTTAGTTTATAAAGTCGGGGACGATTGAGATTAGAACACGAAACCGCGTAACGCGCGGGGTCATGGGTTGAATATGAGGCCCCACACGTTATTAAAAAGTTTGGGTGGTTTAAACCGTCACACACCAGGTTATTTCATTAATATTTAATTAAAACATTTAGGGCATTACCGGGCTTTTAAAATGAGCTTACAATGGTCAAAATAGGGTTTAAACCCCTAATTTGCGCAAAAAGGAGCGCTACTGGAGAGAACCCGTGAGGGTAGGCCAGACCCAGAAGTAGCGGAGAGCTACCGGTGGGTGATAGATAGAGGTAGCTAAGCTACCGGTAGGCTGCTACCACCGGTAGACCGAGCTACGGGTAGGCGGCAGCCACCGGTAGTGCTCGGCTACCGGTAGGCTGCAGCTACCGGTAGGTCGAGCTACGGGTAGGCTGCAGCGACCTGTAGCCTGAGCTACCGGTAGGCTGCAGCGACCGGTAGACCAAGCTACCGGTAGGCTGCAGCTACCGGTAGGCCGAGCTACTAGTAAGCTGGAGCTACCGGTAGGCCGAGCTGCCGGTAGGCTGCAGCTACCGGTAGACCGAGCTACCGGTAGGCTACAGCTACCGGTAGGCTTAGCTACCTGCAGGATGTAGCTAATAGTCGACCGAGCTACCGGTAGGCTGCAGCTACCGGTAGGCTGAGCTACTGGTAGGATGTAGCTACCAGTAGACAGAGCTAACAGTATCTCCAGCTACCCGTAGACCGAGATACTGATAGACAGAGCTACCAGTATGCTGCGGCTACCGGTAGACCGAGCTTCCGGTAGGCCTGCTCCACGTAGGATAAGGATACCGGTAGCCCTACCATTCAAACTTCACCAAGATTCCTAGACCAGAAAACCCAACACAAGATTTTCACAAAGTAATGGACCCCAAAAACCCGGGCCATTACATATTTACTGAAGGAAAATTAAAGTCACCTGTTATAGTGATAGCATGGCATAATTACATTAAAACAGTGATTCTATTTTATTGTTGGATTAAAATAATGTAGGTACACAATTTATTACCATTTTTTGTTCATTGTTATGAAATTTATGTCAGATATTTTTGTTATATTATCATTGACACCTATCATTTGATGTGTTAATGAATGATATACCTTTACGTGGCGGTAGATAACATATACACGAGGAATGATATAATTTCCTATAAAATGAGGTGTATGAAGATGTGTGTGAAATACTAGATCATGAAGAATATTTACACTATAATTATCATATATAAATAATAAATTATTCTTTATGTACATAAATGAAATGTGGTATTGTAAAAACAATTGTTATTGTTTCACAAGGTTATAGTCTACCGTACTCCCGAAATATGATTTTATAACCCAATTCATGTTGAGATCGTTGTTGGCAATTAAATTAAGAGGAACAAATATAATTATATATAATAAAATAATAATATTATATAAAATTTATATAATAATATATTAATCGGGTTAAGGATGAAATATATCAAAAAAAATTATTGAAGAAAGTTACATCTTTTTAGAGTGATAATATTAGGTTTTCATCAAAATCCATCTTAGAATACATTTATGTAAAAAATATATAATAATTAGTGAGACTAGGTATGTTATTAAGTTATTTGAAAATTTAGTTCCAAAAAAATGTTTTCCAATGTGAAAATAAGTTATGGTTTGTAGTGGCCTTTAATAAGTGGGGAAAATGAAATCCCATGGAATTGACATGGAAATTTCATGTAGACTCTAAAATAGTAAGGTAATTACAAAAAATAAATATTTGAAATAACACAATATAATATATTATGATGTATAATAGGTAAATTTATTACTAAAATTTTATTTTGGTATGCATTGGGTCATTTTTAACACATATTCGTTATTTATAATCGACTTGTAAACAAATTACCCTATCCACAAAATTTATTTGTTATTCTTTCCACTTTTAATTGTTGTTAAAAATTAATTTAGATATATTTATAATATAAAAAATTATTATTCCAAATTTTAAAAAAATCTCATTTATTATATTAAAACATTTGATATAATATTTTTTAAATTAATCACACATACACAAAGAGAATTTTGGTTTTCAAATATAAAATGTTTAAAATATTACATATTATTTGTATCTAATTTCTATGTTATATTCATTAAAATGAAATAAATTTTTTTTTAGATATATATATTCACTAATTTAATATAAAAAATTAAAATATAATATAATATTAAAAATTATTTAAATGAATTGGATGTCTTCGATTAAAATTTAGTATTATTAAAAATTAATCAAAATTGTAATATTTCCAGAGAATTTTGATCAATTCAAACTATGATAATATGATATATTAATTTAAATTTTTATTTTATTTTCTCAGGTAAATTGATTAAAAAATCAACAATGGTTTTTAAAATATTAATTTTTAAAGGAGATCAATCATTTTCTAAGAAAACACATTTTTTAACATGAAATCATATTTATTATTATCAAATTTAAGATAAAATGAGTGTTAATGAGTTGAATTATTAATTAATATAAAACTATATTAAAAACTATTTTCTATTGTAGTTTTTTTGAATATAATAATGATATCATTTTTTGATTTCTAAAAAATATTGTTTTTAGAAAAAAATACATTTATTATAAAATTATATTGATTTTTACAGAAAAATATTTTTTAAAAAAATAATTAATTATATATAAATTTTTAAATAATATATTTTTATTATTTAAATAATACAATTCAATCCCACCATTTCAAATGACAGTTGATAACATAAATGAAAAAGTAATTTAGAAAGAAGACATGTTTTTTAAACATAGTGTATTATACAACAAAAACTATAATAAATATTACACGTAATTCCAGATACAAAGATTTTGGTTTGTAACTCAATATAAAAGTAATAGTCTATCCAATAAAATCAAAACTCAATTTTTTTTAAGTAGAAAATACATAAAATAATAAATTTAATGGATACAAAATATTTCATTAAATCTTTTTGTATTACATTATACTACTCTTTATATAAATTAACCACCATGAATTTTTCTTATTTTTACAAAATTATGAAATTTTTTTTGAAAAAAATACATCATTGTGTTCGAAAATAGTACAAAAAATATAGTGGGCATTTTTAAAAAAACTAGTTACCTGGTATTTCGTCATAAAACGTTCTCTATTTGATTTGATATCTGCAGCAATTACTTATCTTAAAGAATACCATGTTCTAGATGTATGACCTTTTTGTTTAGTACATAAGATTTTTTATGTGCATACATCCTAGGTATTGATAGGTGGTACACATCGTGATCCTAAGATAAGTTAATTGGAGTTCCCAAAAAATCTGCAACTATCCAAATTCAATAAATAATTTCAAAGGTTTCTATATATCTATGGATTTTTAATTCGATTATATTGTATGAAAAAATCGATCCATTAATATTAATATAATCAATTTTGTCTTCATTTAATTATTTAACAAATAAAGATAGGGGTTTTCATGAAATAATAGTAGATAAAATATCCATAAGATAATTTTATTTTTTTCGATCAATGTATTTTAAAAAAATAATCATTGGTTATCTAATATATATAAATATTTATGGGGTAATGTAATATACTTCTCCCTAAAACATCATCCAATGGTAAACTCAAACCATTAATAAACCATTAACCATGAAACACATCAAAAATTTATAATTAATTAAAAACTCATCTAATTATTAAAAATATTCTAACTATTAATATAACTTATTTAATAATGTAGATATTTAAAGACATAAACAAAAAATTTGAATAAATTAATTTTTATATATATGAATAATATTCACTTACAATATTAAAATAATTATCATTGAATACATTAATGAGTAATCATTCATTAAATTAATCATTGAATATTGGATACATTCTTCAAATACAACAATTTATGTAATCACCATCAATGATTATATAAACCACGTTTTTACATATCAATAACCAGTTCTAATATAATTAGTATTACCCAATTTACATGTTCATATCCAAAATACAACTATCTGAATATCATTATCTCATCATATAAAACATGATATCGATTATCTTCCATTAATATAATTACACCATTATAATAAATCACTTATAAAATCTATCAGAACTATTTAATATTTTATATAAAATGAGAAAATTATGTTGATCAGTCATTATATATTCCTTCATTCAAATAACAAATTTTTTAAAATTTATATACAAAATCAAATCCATCATTACACCTCATATTTTATAAAATTACATTGATTCATCATCTTATTCCTTAATATATAAGGCCAATCATATGTCATTTATATTCTATTCATTATCCGAAGCATAACCATTTCCCAAACTAACACGCCGTTTCTATTTAAAAGATTTTCCCAAGTACATCTATTTTCAAAATTATAATACATTAAAAATTTAAAAAATTCATCATTTGAAATGATATGTTTGGAGACCAATAGTTCAATCCATTTTTTATGCTGAATGATTCATTATTTTTTGTAGTTACATTCATTGTATCATTTCTTTAAACTCATAGACAACTTGTTATTCCAATGGGCCATTCCATTTATGGGTTTTTACAATATTCATGACATGTATGAAACAATATATTTATTTCTACAATTTTTAACATACCATAACACTAAATGAAATATATCCTTATATTATTTGGAAAGTTAGACAGTTGGTTATGTGTACATTACTAACACTATTTTGTGTTATCTGATTAGGCATAGTCACAACATCTGTCACTCTAGTAATCATCCCATTAGGATTCTCATAAAATATTATCCATCACACTCAATTTCAACCATGTTTCTTTTTTCCATAGATTTACCAAAAACAAAAAAATATAGATTTAGTGAAAAAATTATCATATTGAGAAAAAAAATAATCATAAAAATCACATATATTATATCTAAATATTCAAAACATAAATTTATACATAATCATTAATATTCATCATCTAATTATATCATTCCTCATGGTTATTAAGATTTTGTGAATATCCAATGTATATCACTTTGGAGTTTCAATAAATATGTGAAACAAGGGCCATTATCATACATCTGTTGACCATTCAGGATAGTTCAATGTTACCTTTTAGAGATTATTACCCATAGACACCTTGGTGGAAAATCCACATCTACTTGTAATATCAAGAAATGCATTTGATTTCATTGAACGGTAAATCTATATCCATTATCAAATTCAAATACATATTATAATACATCAACTACTCTATATAATTATCCTTAGAAACAAGCCTATAGATATCCATTAAAATATCCTAGGTGATTTTTATAATGCTTTCACATCCTAAATTCCAAACTGTAAAAAACATTCATATACTAAGATATATAGCAACCTAGTTTTATCTTTCATAGGTATTAGAAATTGTTATATGATTATTCATTATATTAAACAAAATCATTCCTGAGGAAATTATTAATTTAGTGCATTTATAAACATGGAAAACAATCCTATAACATGGTAAAAGTTAATTAATGTTTTCCAAAAATTTAATCATCTTTAGTACCCATTATAAAAATTTCCAATTAAAAATCACTCTTAAAAATATAGGGAAAGGATACCTAGGTTATGTTTATCTCATATTCTCGTAAAATGTTATCATAAGAAATATAAATATTTTATCAGAAAATAGAATAAGTTAACAATAATTATATCTGAACATTGACATAACTAGTAGATTACATAAATGACTATTCATAACTCTTAAACATGAGTCAAGAAATAAAAAATTTTCAGTTCTGAAAACATTTTCTATAACATTAATAAAATATCCTAAATAAAAATGAACTATAATCTCATGTCATAAAAGTGTGGAACCATAAAAAATATTAAAAAACTCATATGTAAAGGTCAATTACCAAGACCATAAAAATATTATATTATGACTCATCACTCATTTAACATATTTAATAATGACACACCAATTTAAAATATTGGATCGTGACAAACATGTTTCTCATAGTGGATGAAGCCACAAAACTTTCCAATAGTGAATTAGGACAAACTTATTTACAATAGTAGATCAAGACCATGAACATGTTTCCAAATTTTATTTAATGATATATAATGTTTTAACAAATGTGTTGTAGGGTTATATATCTCCCACCATATAAATAATGAATATCATAATATTTAGTTCCACAAGATCATAAAAAATCCACAATATTAAACCAATGAATTCAAGTGCAATTCATACACAATTCATCATAACATATAACATTAAAAGATATAGGTTTCAATCTAATTTCATCATATGGTCATTACATGTTCTATAGAAAATGAAGTGTTTTTGTTGAAAATTTTATCTTGGTATAACACATGAATGGAAAATAGACTTCAACAACATAATGAATTCATAAAAACAATACATTCAAAAAATGGTATCCTTGTTAATATTCCCATAAAAAATTATTTTACCCCAATGAATTATATATTGGATGTATAAGGATTTGGATATATAAATTAATTGGAATTTTATTTAAGAAGGATAATTTTTTTCTTTTAATTAATTTTTTAAAACTAGAAAAATAAAAATAATACCATTGTTATCATTTACATTTTAGTAAGATTTCTAAATTTTTAAATGAACATTTAGAAATAATTTTAATCATTTATTGATGAAAATATTATTGAAAAACAATACTTTATAAATAAAATTATTATTAAATTCATTTCATTTATAATTAAATTGAAAACATGTATTGGTTGTTTCAAAAAATTATATTTTATTTTGAACAATATATCTTTTAAAAAAAATTATAATTTTTTTTGAATAATCATAATTTTTAATAAATGTGAAAACATATAGTCAATAATTCAAAATATTTTTTGGTCATGATGGTTTTTTTTATTTCATTAATTCCATATATCTTAACATACTCACTCCTTTCATATATTTAGTTAAATCAAATTTCTTATTATTTGGAATCAAATAAAACAATACTTTTAGCAAAAAAATTAATATTAAAATCGTGAATAAAAATTATATTAAAAATATAATTTTTGAAATCTAAAAACTTTGGTGAATACACTTTTCAAAACCATGGTTATGAAAGAAAATATGTTTTCGACCAATATGAGAAAAATTGTAAAATATTCATGAAAATAAATTCCTAGATATTTTATATACTAGATAATTTTCTGAATAATATATTTATATAAATATATAATTAATTTCTCAAATATGACGGATTCCATTGTTTTCATGGGAGAGGGATCATATAATTTTATTTTCAGAAAAAATATAAATATTACTTAAAAACTATAACATTGTAACATGAAATCATTCCAACATTATTAACATCGATATTTTATACCTGTGAAGTATTAAAATAAATCAAATGTTATTATCATGAATATAGTTATATTACTAACATTACATGTAATTGAAGCTATATAAATTACTTTAAAAACAATATAGATACATAAAATTTCATATGTCTCAATGTATGAACATATTGAAAAAAATAACATACTTATATAATAATACATTGATTTATAAGACCTAAAAAATGAATAACATCTAATTAAAATATAAATATCATTAAAATAAGTACATTCAATGTTTTAAATTCTTATGGTGAAGTATTTACATGAAAATTTTGAATCATGTGCAGGATTTTTCATATGTCTCTTTGAAATAATTGATATAATATAATACACCTCACCATAAGACATGAATTCTATCATAAAAAATCATACAACTACTATAATTTTTATAATATTATTATAAATCAATTAAAATGAAATATTTATATAAATATCATAACATATATTATTTTAGCATAACCTTTTATTACCTGTTTATTTATAATTCCATATTAAATTTACATTTAGGGTAATTTCTACATTGTATTTTGTATATATTTATAATTTTTTCATTATTTTATTACATTAATCGAGAATTTATAATTTTCAAAATTTTATCCATTATATAAATATAATATATATCCAACACACACATATTTACAGAAACATATCAAAAATGTGATGGAAAATGAAAGAATCTCTTTATGGAGATAGTAGGTCTTACGTACATATGAAAATCATTTAAATTTAATTTTTTGGATTGAATTAATTAATGGTTAATGGTATATTATGACTAAAAAATAATTTATATTGCATTAATATCACATATTCTCATTAAATTCATCATTATTTTCTTCCATGAAATACGTAAATGAATCACAGTGCTTCACAAGGTGGTAGTATTATATACACATGAGTGACTAATTATATTCTAGTAGAAGGTATATAATAATGTTATTTGTGATATAATATTAAAATTAGGACATTAGTATCATAACATTCTAATATAAATAACAACCCCTTCATTATTTATATCTTTCATGGATCTTAATGAAAAATGATGAATATCAATTTGTGTTGTAGTACTATGTTGTACACATGAATGATGCAATGGGAACCCATTTTGATAGATTTAGAGATTGACTAAGGTGATTGTATAGAAATAAATACATACAAGTATATAAGATAAATCTATTTTCTTATATCATTGTGGTATAATAATAATTTAAGTCGATTGAAAATGAAATACAATAAATAACACACATTGAAGAATGATGGATCTCTTTCTTGTTTGAGTATTAGGTTAACACAAAAATCCATCCTATGTTATATGTTATTAAAACCATTGAATATATAATTATTGTAGTTAATTTTTGATGGTATTTATATAGTTCTTCACTAATTCAAATTAGTTGTTGTTTTCATGATTTAAAAAGTGGTTCCAGCCTTTTATAATTTGGGGAAAGGAACCGACATGAAAACTACATGGAAATTTCCCAAAAGACTCTAAAATAATATTGTAATTCGGAGTAAAATAACATAAAAATGACACAATATTATCAATTGTGAAGTGTAACAATGAAATATATCATTAAAATTGTATTTAAACATGTTTTATTTTAGTTTTAACGCATTTCATTAATTTTAAAACCAGATAATCCCATTTTTACCTTAACTATAGTAAATAGTTTTTATTGTATTCAATATTAATTATGTTCAAAAATAATTTTTATTGGGATAGATAGAACTAATTTTTATAATTAAAATTATAAAATATATTTTTACAAAATAAATTCACATTAGTGACATTTTTGTATTTTATATTCATATCACATAATAGATGAGAAATCTAATTTTAAGGATAAAATAATCAACTGATTAAAATATTTTATAGAAATATTTCTATATTTTATTTATTCAAATTACCTAAATTGGTTAAATATATGTATAGTATTTAAAAACATACATAATATCCAATTTAAAATATAATATATATTTAAAAATAAATTTAATAAAAAAGTAGTTTTCAAAAAAAATTTGTTATGTTTAATTAAGAGTCAAAAAAAAATCTTTTTTAAAAAAATTCAAACATTCCCCATAAGTGAATAATGATTTTAACAGTTCAAAAAATATATTTTTCTCAATATATTATGTATAATTCGGAATATTTGGATATAAAAAATATGTGAAAAAAGGGTTAAAATAACCTAAAAATATCAATTTGTAGTTGTAAAATGTTATTTCATCTTATATATTTCACAATAAGTGATTTTTAAATTTATGAATTAGTAAAATTATCATAAAGATAAATTAGTATATTATTTGTAATTTTTTTAGGATAAATTTTTTTATTTTAAAATTTGGTTAAAAAATACATTCATTTTTTAAATGGGGTTTGATTTTCAATAATTAAAAATAGGTTACAAAATAATGCATTATATGTTTATTACTAGACCATATTTTTCCTAATTTATTTAATCTTATTAACACACACAATTAGAATTTCTATGTGACCTCTATAAAATATAATATTTAAATGATACTACACATTTCATCTAAACTCATGATTGCGAGTAACATAAACTAAACACCATGTTACATGTTTCATGATTTGAACCCCAAATTATATGTAATGAAAGATAATATAATAGTTTCCAATTGTCAAATATATGCTCATTTTCTAATATAATCCAAAATATAGTAAATATTAAATTTAATTGAAAACAATTTCACAAAATCATGTGTTATTATAAACTATGTCACACAATGATTCTATTTAACAGATGATAGATAAAATTTATCCATGATATATTAAAACTAAAAAATTATCATTAATTAGTTTATTTATTATTTGAACTTCAATTTAATTGTATTGTTTTTTGTATGGGTTGTCCATTAATAATAACTGTTAAATAAAAATGAATTTTAAGATCACAATAGTATTTATATCAGGATGGAAAATTAAAACTCATAACACCTACTATTTCATGATGTAGTGAAAATTACTTCTCCCTAGTTAAATTTCAGGACATATCTGATATATATTAATATTAATTAAAATGGAATTTTTTCTGTACTCTTTTCATGAGGTTTAATAAATGGGATTCTTGATATCGTGATGGTTTGAAATTTTTTTATAATATATATATTGATTAAAATAAATTATCTCACTTATGTTTTCCTAGGACACTATATATTTTTTGTTGTTATTAGATAAAATTTCATCACAAATCAAATAATTAAGTAATCTAATTTTTATAATATATCCTGGAATTATTTAATTCCATTAATGTATTTTTATGGATCAATATTTCTTCCCAGAAAGCATGTAGATTCAGAATAGAAATTTATTATAATTTCTATAAATTGACTTTAATATGTAGATATATTTTAGTAGGAAAATAAATAAACCACCAATTATGATTACCATTGTATATAATTAGATATATTTAGGGTATATTTAAAGACCCAAAAATTATGTGGAACATTTTTTCTTAAATAATTGGGATTTTTACGAGTCTGATAATTTTTAAGGCACATGATTCTAAGTCCAAGTGTGCCCGTAATCTATTCCTGAAGTTTTTTTTGGGTACGTTTAGTAAATGTAAAATTGTATTTTTATAACTTTTTAATCAGCGCTCAGAACTGAAATCTGAGGGCACTATGAAACTCGCAGTGCCGGTATTCACTTAAGAATACTTTCACCTCGATGGCAGATGGTCAATAAAAAAAAGTCAGTTTTTGGATTTTTATAAAAAATAATAAAAAAGTGTACAACTATTTAATTTATTTTTGAGCCACCATGAGTGTGAGTGGTTGTTGGTTAAAACCACCACTTGTTAGTTGGATGTGGGACCGCCACACCATAACCTCCCATGAGAGGTTATGGTTGTGGGGCCCTCCCAAGCATAACCTTTCGTGAGAGGTTATGAATTGAGGACCACATGTGTCTTTACCCCAATTAATGGAGGAGGATAAATCCTCCTCAACTCCCCATTAATTGGGGAGAAACCACTAGACCCTCCCCATTTAATTAAATGAAGAAAACCCCCTTTATTTAATATTCCAACATCTTGCTGATTAATTGGAGGAGCCTACGTAATTAATTCACCTTTTTGAAATTTGTTCCAACAATTAAAATAATAGAGAAACTATTATTTTAGGAACTTTCATTTGGTGGAGCTTGGGAGAAAAGATAATTCTCTCCAATGAAGAACACTCTTCCATTGAATAACGATCTCCTAACGAAGAACACAGATGAGGGATACCTCACAATCCTTATGATTGACAACAACTTTGATCAACTAAAGGGGGCATAGTGGTTCTCAAAGCTAGACCTCATATCAGGATATCACCAGCTCAGTGTTAGAGTCAAGGATGTGCGGAAGATGAACTTATGATATCAGTACTTCCACTATGAGTTTGTGGTTATGCCTTTCGGCATAAGTAGCGCTAAAACTGTGTTCATGGGAGTCAAGAATAGGATCTTCTTGACATACCTCGATATCTTTGTCATAGTCTTTATCGACGAAATTTTGTTCTATTCAACTGCCGAGGAGGAGCATGCATACCATTTCCGGGTAGTACTGGACACACTCCAAGAGAACTATCTTTATGGTAAGATATCGAAGTTCCAATTTTGTATTCAAGAGGTTCACTTCCTGGGACACATCACCTCGGAGGTTGGAGCGGCAGTGGATCCAACAAAGATCAAGGTGATACTTGCTTGCTAGCCACCTAGGAGTGTGACAGAGGTATGAAGTTTCCTGGGTTTGTTGGATACTATCGTAGGTTTGTTTCAGGCTTCTCGAGAGTGGCATCAACACTATTATCCTTGATGAAGAAGGGGATCCCTTTTGTCTAGTAAGAGAGATGCTAGCAGAGCTTTCAAGAGCTGAGGTATAGGCTGACTAGTGCCCCTATCTTGAGACTTCCAGAGGAAGGCATATGGTACATAGTCTACTACGACACATCGGGGACTAGACATGGGTGTGTCCTGATGCATGGGAGAGCAGTGATCATGAATGGTCCTCAATATTTGAGACAACATGAGCAGAACTATGCTACCCATGACCTGGAGTTAGCAGTAATGGTCTTCACCTTGAATATGTGGTTGCACTCTCTGATAGGCGAATGTTTTACCACGTACTCTGATCACAATAGTCTCAGATATATATTCTCTAAGAAGGACATGAACCTGATACAATAGTGATGGTTTGAGTTTCTTCATGAAAATGAATTCGAGATAGTCTATACTCCAGGGAATTGGAAAGTTATAGAATATGCTCTCAGCAGGAGATCTGGTATACAAATGCTAGGGGAGGTGACATAGCAGGTGCCTACCATACAGATATCCTTTGTGGATAGAGATGGAGCAGCCTATCTATTTTCTATTACAGTCACTCCCCCACATCTTCAGCAAGTCAGGGTGGCACAACATGGGGACATTGGTTGTGAGACACGACATGCTCAGATATCCACAGGGCAGACAACTGATTTATTTTTTAAAGGTGGGGAGCATGTAATGCTCTTTAGAGGACATACCTTGGTAACAATGGAACTTCAAGAGAAAGTGTTTAGGGAGTTCCACAAATCCCCTATAGAGGTACATCCATGAGTGGTGAAGATGTTTCAAGACCTTAGAAGACAACACTGGTGTCCATGTATGATGAAGGCGGTAGAAGAGTTTGTCTCATGATGCCTTACTTTCTAGCAAATGAAGGCAGAGCACCGGGTACGAGCATGCTTCGTTCAGCCATTAGGGATCCCAGAGTGGAAGTGGGATGGGATATCCATGAACAACACTTCCACTGTGGTGCCCCGTGCACCCTGGCCGAACCTGCATCCGGCCCTGGGGCCTACCCGTCCCCGCCAGCACCCTGCCTGGCATCCCCCATGCTGCCCATGCGGAGCTGCCCCGTGCATTGCTCGACACACCCACAAGAAGCCCGCACATCCTCACGGCCTGCCCAGCCCCACCATCACCCTGCCCGGCATCCCATGCGCATCCCCATGCCACCGTTTGAACACATTTCCTTCCCTTCCCCATTGGAAGCCTGCCCGGCATCCCGCACACTGCTTGCGCCCCCACGCCCAACCTCGCGCGCTACCTGGCACCCCTGCGCGGTGCCCCTCGTGGCGCCTCGCCCTGACCGTCCACTGCCGCACCCTACCTAGTGCCCATGTGACCTACCCGCTACCCACATGTCCTACCTCTGACCTCCCAAGACGAGTCTCCCGATTTGTGCCCCTTGAGGCACTGGCAGAACCAGCCCTAGCCTTCGGGCTGAGTGGTCTGCATGGTGACCTTCAGGCCGAAAGACTATCACAGTTTGCTAGTCCCGGCCAGGCGGACCAGGCTAAAATGTAGCAGGATAACTCTCCCAACGGGCCAGGTCTGACCAAATGAGACTGACCGGGTTGACCCAGACTTGGTCAGTCCAGACTGGGTTGGGCCGATTCGAACCAGACCCGAGCCCATTGCGAGCACATTAGCTTTGTGGGCCATATCTATGTCACCGTATGTTCGTTTGATAAACTATCAGCAATGTCGATATTCTTGGAATGAAGTAATACCTTTGAGAATACCCCATTGGTGTTCAAGGAATATTCGAGTTACGATCAGGTTGAATCATACACGAATTCAACCGGGCCCCCGAGAGTAAAACGATAATAACCAACAGACCAAGAGTCTGATTGATGTGCTGTCTGTTGCGTTGAGACCCCTATGATGTGGCAGACCATTGAGATACATCATCATGGAACTTCACGATAGTTGGAGTATTACCCATTAGCCTGTGCATCGGATCCTTCCAGTGATGAGTATAAAGAGTTCATAGACCTAATCGCTGACATAACTGATGACTGCTTGACTAATTCAACTCGGAATGATACGACTAACACAGGGGGGGCGCTTGGTAGTTGGAGGTAGACCCATGGTAGTTAATCATATGGTAGTTGGAAGAAGACATGTGGTACTCGACAAGAATATTACCTCTATAGGTTATGAGAGGGAGCGCCTGGTATTTAGCGGCAGTCCCACACTGGAGGAGCTCTTGCAAGTTGGAAGCAAATCCACAGTACTCGATAGGAGAAGTACATAAGTATTCCAAGGTTAGTGAGAATCTATTTAGTGTCGTGATAGGCCCACTGTACTCGATAGATGAGGAGTTCTCTAGTAGGAGTGGTTTCATTAATGAAAATACTGGTTCAACCGAGTCAATGACTTTTGTGTTTTCCACATGATTTTTATGGGCTACTAGATAACATAGGTATATGAAGGGGAATATACCTATGTAATGGTTATCCATTGATTTTTCATACTTTTGGTTTATCCTTGTTGGATTTTTTGAGACCTTGAATATCTCAGGGTACCTACTAAGATTCATTATACTCATCCCTGTATAGGATATTCCTACACCTAGTTGTGTAGGTTGCAAGCGACAGACATCGCTGACTAAGGCTGAGAGTAGTAGGACTAGACATTACCAGAAGGTGAACCACTCATCGTGATAGTACACGATGTAGATTGGCGGATGTGGAGTGCTGATGAGGCCATCTATACCTACCCTTCAGGTAGGAACCCCAAATAATGACCCAGTAACTGCTTTACTTTTCTTCAGTTGTAATTTCTTTTAATTGTACTTGTACATTCCTATTGGGATGTATTTCCGACCAGTTTTTACTTTCCAGCACTTCCGTTGTATATAGTTTTACTTAGTGTTTGGATTCCTGTTGTGTACTCTAATGTGTTTGTTTATAGTTATAAAGGCAATGCCATCCAATTTTAGGGATTTAAGCCTTTTGTACTTGTTTCCAGCCCCTGGCCTATGGAAGATGGATTTGGTGTAGTCACGATACAGGCCCCGAGGGATGAGTCGTGATAGTATACATCTTCTATTGTTTGGATTTGAATTGATAATGGAATAATTTTAAATGATCATTTTAATTAAAAATAGTCCCTGATTTTAAATTCTTATACAATATAATCCAATACCCATCAATATAAAAAAAATTAAACAAATTCACATTCAAAATAATCCCAAATATATATTTTTAAATGAAAAATGGTGGTTTTCTTGGTAACTCGTAATGTATCTAATATTAAATCTTGTATTTCTAGATAATTTGGTTGAGATGTAATGTCTACTAATTTGGTATGTTTTTTACATCATGTAATCAGCTGGGTGGATAGGTTATTAACATAAAAATACATTTATTACAATAATATTATAGATATTTTCAACTCTTAGACACTCTAAAATGTATATTGATTGTTGTTTCAAGAATAAAACCAATAGAAATCAACTACTACTAAATATTGTCAAATAGATAAATGTGTTTAGGAATATTACTTAGTTTTTGTCAAATATTATATATTATATGACACATTTTTGTCAATATAGATGAAAAAAAGTGGGGGTACTTACACGATAATATATATATTGATAAGAATGATTACACTATAAACAATAACATTGAGACATCATAGACATATAATTTATAGAATAAATAAAATTATTTCCACATTCGTAGAGGCTCCATCAATAATATTAGGTAAATTATATTATTGTGATATGAAAATACACATATCATTATCAACAATAAATCAATTACGTGTTAGTGAAATATTGTGAAGTGAACATAATTACTAAACTGTATCTTAAACACATATGTGTACATTATCATTAATCCAATTTGACATAGGGATGATTCCCAATGATAAATCAATCCTATTTGGTTCATTATAGACCCTATTTTTAATTACGGTAAGGGGTTTATTCATTTTTATAATAATTATAGTAAATAATAATGTGAATATTAAATTATAATTTTTTTAAAATTAATGGTTGTCTTATTTTTAAAATTTTTAATGGGGTTATCACCAAAATTAGTCCATGTGAAATTTGTTTTTATGGTTGTTGTTTCATTTAGAAATAATTCATTATTCTCCTTAACTCATGGATGAATGTTTTCAATAATAGTAAATACATATATTTTGATAGATGATCATACTAGACTGATCTTGACTTAAAAATAAAATATTTTCACAAGGGGTGATGGATGGATTTACATTTTCATTGGTTCAACTACATGAAAAAATAGACACTGCCATATTAATTTTATTATAGATGTGTGGGATACATTATTCCGAACAACTATCAAAATAATTGGAGTTGGAGATAAATATTTTCTTACCAAAAAAGCATCATGTTACACATAAAATGATTTAATGTTTACTACTTTGGATTCTATGTCATAAAATACTAAGAATTATTGGATTTATGGTTATATCATAATTTTATTCAACTATTTTCATCTTATTATTTTATATGGGGTATCTATTAATGAGATTATAACTGACTTTCTAGGAATTTAAAATCATATTCATGATACGAAAATTAAAATTTGAGTCTCCTCAAGTATGAATCTCTAATATTTTTCACATTCTTATATATCATGGTTGTGATTTCCATACGCTGTATCGAAATAAAAAATGGTAATTATTTTTATCTTATCACTCATCAACCATACTATCTCCATTGTGGGACTGATATAGTATATGTAATAATGATGAAGTATGAATCGAACACCAATGTTATTATTATTAAAAAGTTTATAGTTTGAAATATAGAGATATTATTCGCATATACAATGGTACACAGATGGGGGATGTGACTTAAATTACTATCATCAAAATATGTGTCTGTTAGAATATTGTTTTTTATCATTCCAGTTGAATTTATTATTCTATAATATAGGGAATTATTTTTTTGATAAAAATTTACAATAGCCATTAAATACCATAATTTGGATAACATCTCTATCTTAGTTCATGTTATATAAATATAACAACTTAATAATATTCAAGAAATTATGTAAAAGATAAGGACATTTATCTTCATTGAGTACCATATAATTAAATATATTTTGAGAAATTAACGACATGTACTCTACATCAATTTTATACCCTACTAGACCACATACATGAAATCATTATATTCCCCATATTATGTATATTGTTGTTTAGGTTACATTTCAGTGATTTCATATTATTTTAATTAATTCTTATTATAGTATAGGCCCTCAATATAAATTTTTAATTTTTATAATAATGACATAGATTTATAAGGAGGGATAATTAAAGATATGTTCATATTTTGTAAAATAAAAGATATGGGTCATTAGTAGTGAAATTAATATTTTAAATGATAATGTATAAATTTAATAGAATCTCTAAGTATGTGATCATTTTATTAAAAAATGGGTAATATCAATGTTTTGGGAGTATGGTCATTTCCTAGCCTAGAAGGAGGGGTTGGATTTTTTGACTTATTGGAAGAAAAAAGTAGATATTGGTATCTTAATTCATGAGGAACAAAATTATGATTTTGATTCTATATTGACCACATAAATATATTTTCTATAATTATTGTTGTTTTTTTTTATTTTTTAAAAATATATATAGAGTACATTTAGGTAAATACCCAAAAAAGTAAATGTAAATATTTATTGTTATTATTTGGGATTATTACGAGTTTTTGAATATTGACGACAATTGTTTCCGAGGCTTGATGTTCCTGAAATGATTTTTGATCTTTTTTTATGGTACATTAATTAAATGTTTGGGCTGTGTTTTCTATATTTTAGACCGGTGCTCAGGAAACAAATTTGACGGAACTATTTAATCCAAATCCTCAGGATTCACATAAGGGTGGTTTCACTTCGACCGTAATTGTTCGGGATAAAATATTAGTTTTTCGACATTTTAATGAAAAGTAAAATAACATGTAATTTTTGTTTGATTTTATTTTTCTCCAATGGATGTGCTGCGGTGGACATACTAGTGACATGTCATGTCAACGATTGGCTTGAATCATCAACATTGAAACTCTACCTTTTTGAATTAAAATAGGTTCATTAATTCATTTCATGAAGCTCATTAATTACTCAATGCATTACTCAACTTTGGCCATCCTTTTTATAGGGTGATCCTGGTGGGGTTTCAACATGACTTATTCAAGTGAGGAAACTCTGTCAATGTCCTTCGGATACATCCACCTGGAGGACGTGACAAGATTCAGCGCATAGTGAAGAGAACCACCAAATAATGAACATTTGACAACAACAAAAGAGGTTTCGTAGATCGTCGTGAGCAGACGTCTCATCCAAGTAGGGGTTTTTTTATATTGTAATATTCCTCCTTCCCCATTCTTTATTACACAATGAATCTGGATCAACTGACCAACAGGTTGATCCATGGGTAGTTCTTTAAAACATGAGGTTGATGTGGGGTTACAAGTTGGGTGTTATTTCTAAATTATTGGATTATTTCTTACAACCCTTGTGGAAACACTGACGTGATGGGCGTGGACTAATCCGAACAAGGAACTCGCCCTCTGATGATCCTGTTGTTCTTGTGTTTTCTGTGCACAACTGGAAATGTGATGCTAAGGTAGATATAGGGGTCACCTAAATGGGACAGTGACTCGAGAGGCTAGTAGGAGCAGAAGACAACAAAAACAAACCATTAGATCAGGTCTGGTGGCTTGAGGATAGAACCACCAGTGATCCAGGCCGGTAGTGGGAAGGTGTCGTGCAATCACACACTAAGGTGGACATAGGAGGCAGTCCAATGACAGCCATGTGGGAAAATAGGGGTCACCCGATTACACCACCGGGAGATGCAGCTGCAGCTAGTAGGCCATCGTAGGAGGGGGAAGCACCGCCCAGCGCCGTGCCGCGTCAGTTGGAGACCGGCACCCATTTGTCCAACCATTGCACGTGGTGGGGTGGAACCCCACCTTCCTATAAAATGACCCTATGTATGCATGCCCTGCTAGTGAAATATTATACTTTCAGGCTGACGTCGGCTGGACGAATAGGTCGGACCCCACCAGCGGGCCGATGCGGGTGGGCTCAGCCCCAACCGGCTGGCCGGGCCAATAGTTTCCGAGGCCCATGAACCAGCTCGGTGGATCCCAACGGGCTGTACCTAATGAACCCAGATTACCCTTTACAAGTCAGACCCAGGTGGGGTTATGAAGACCCTATGACTCGTTGCGTTGGGCCGACATGATGGAGTTGGATCAGGCCTAGACCCAACCGAACACCAAATAAATGAATGCCTTTAACTGATGAATCGTGTGTCCGTTTGACATGTTGTGAATAGAGTTGGTACCTTTTTTGGATTAGGTCCCCTTGGAATATTTTTGGGGGCCCAACCAAAATGGGTTGGGACAAGGTGTGATCACCCTTCTTTCATGGAAAGGGGTGTAACTAATAGATCTAGTGTCTGATCGATGAATTTTATATGTTATAAGGTCCCTCGTGACATGTCAGCCCATTGGACATCTCTATGTGAGTTTTTAAAGAGTTTGAAATGTGACCTAGGTTGGATCAGACATGAATCCAATAGGGCCTTTTTTACAAAAGTGACCATATATCACAGATCGGGCGTCTGATTGACGCGTCGTCTGTCACATTTGGACCCTATGACAGGGAGGTCCCTTGGGAATGTGATTTTTTGGACTTTGTACCGATTTAAATATGACTTCTATCTTGAGGATAATTTTTTTGGAGATCAGGTGTGAATCATGCCAGAATCTATTGGTTGGTTATGAAATGAAGAAGATGAGTGACAAATATGGGTCGTCATCAGAAACACAAGAGTGCGATAAACAAGTTGTCTGAAAAATTGTCTATACCTTTGTACCAATGACCAATATGGGTCAGCACCAGTGAAAAATACGGGTCAACACCAATAAAAAATATTGATCAGCATCTGTGACCAAGAAAGTTGAGCACCAACATCCAATTTTGGTTAGAACCAACGACCAGTACGGGTCAACACCGAGCGACCAATACAGGTCAGCACTAGAGACCAATATGGGAAATCATCTGGCAACCAATATGAGTTATCATGTAGAGACCTATACAGGTTAGTAATAGATTCACTATGGATATATTTATATGTCTTTACGACTAGTCACCCCTATCCCTATATCCTTGAAGTAATACAGTTAGAGTAAGTTGTCTCTTTTTCATTGTGAATCATGATTTAGATCATCCTTGTGATATTTCATTTTTGGAATTCCTTATTATGATTTACACTATGGATTATTGAGATACATTTATGGGTCTCTGTGTCCCCTACTAGGTATTTTTATACTCACCGCTACACTTGATATTCCTGCATGTTTGTGTATGGAGCAGAATAGTGATGCTCTGAGGTAGACATTGGAGGTTTGTGACATGGTGGAGCTTAGGTAAATTAGAGTAGTTGAGAACATATTATTAAACATCATAATTAAACATGATACCCTCTTGGTAGAGATCTAGGGTAGATGTAATAATTATTTATTTTCTATAATGTTTATAGGGCTTGTGTTCAAACCCACTATTTTTAGTTTTCAATTGAACATGGTGTTTTACATTACTCTTGTGGTTATACCTCAATTTTCATGGTTGCTTACCTAAGTTTCCCTTTTTTGAGTGTGTATAGTTCTCTATGTAAATTCCATCCCTATTTGGGGAAATCCTTCAGGTTCTTATCACCATCCCATGGCCAATGGAATTCGGGCATCAGGTATTCATGTCCGGGCCTCATGGGACGGGTCGTGAAAAGTGTAATCAGAGGGCGATCAGTTATACCAGTTGAACTAAGAGTATAATTTAAATGAGGAAATGGTGTAAAGGGTCCTGAGTTCAGTTTTCAGTATAGGGAGTCTAGTGTTCATGTTTCAATTGACGTATCCACACACCATGACCCTAAATTATATTTTTCTACTCAGTACATGAAAAAAATGTGTTTGTCTTGTTTTTAAAAAGTTTTTGTGATATTTATTGAGTCATATCACTTGATATATCTTATTAACCGTGTCACATCTATTTCTTATAGGATTCCTCCTTGAAGAAAATCAGCTAGGATTCTGGTAGAGATCATGATAGTGGCCCACCGAGCAACGAGGCATCACTATAGGGACCACTAAGAAAGATGGAATCCTTTGGTTGTGTATCAGAAGCACCCCCACCTGTTGGTCAACAAATGCTTCCATTAGATCATGGACTCCTGATGAGCACAATGCATTCATTCAAGAGGTAGGGTCCTTTGAGATTTCAATGTTTGATGAACCCATAGGAAGCAGAGGATTAGTTTGAGGTAGTTTCACGTGGATTCCACATAGTATAGACACCCACTAAATAGATGGTGATCATGGACACAAGCCTTATACAACACTCAACAGAACTATGGTGGAGGTCGATGCTCTAGGTGCATGAGGAGATGACCTTCATCTTGATGGACTTTGAGAGTCTTTTCATGTCAGAGTTCATGCCAGTGACTTTAAGCTCTGTGCATCTTTATGAGCTATTGCATATGCATCATGGCTGCCAGACTATGGATCAGTAGTCATAGAGATTTACTGACCACTCCTGATACTCCACTAAAATGGGACGAGACCATTACATCAGGTCCCATGCCATTAATAAGGTCACCGAAGAGAGAATAGATCTACAAATGTTTATCTCAGCATCCTGACATAGAATTGGGTGCTTGAGCATTCTTTGTTGATGGAGATATTCCATAACGAGCACCGACCGATAATGAGATCCCTTATCGGACAAAAGGTATCATAGTCATCTACGACTGGTAGTATATAGACAATGCTAAATCTGAAGTGGGATATGCCTTCTGGAGGACAACCTCGGGACACTGGGTCAGAGGTGTGAGGCTTAAAAGGTAGAGGGATCCACTTGGGAGGCCTAGATTATTTTTATGATGGGGGAAAGGGTCGCATATCATGAGACTGTCTGACTCCCCATACAGATGATTAGCAGACGCTGGAGGGGCCACTGAGGCAGTGGAAGTGGAAGGAACATGAGTGTTAGCAAAGTGAGGAATGAGTGAGGAGAGAAGGACATGAAATAAAAGGTGGTCGGGGTCACCAGGCACTGCCACCACTAACCCAGGCAGTCTACCATGAGCTCAGGGAGCAGATAGAAGGGGACATGACTAGCTACAGGTAGTGGAGGCTCACAATACTGATGTTCCTAAGATGGTACGAGGTACAATTTGTATCTTCTATACTTTATCATAATTCATTATCGACACTGGTGTTAACCATTCATAAATTGTCACTGACTTAGTTTTGGGCTATATGATTCTGACTGAGGTTTTAGCTCGACTTTGCATTTGGATTATTATCTGGGGGAGAATCAGTAGTCACACATTGGCGCCGAAAGTGTGATCTTACACTTAGAGGAGAGTGTTTCATATTATATATCCAATTAGCATCATTGAACACATATGAAGACATTCTAGGCATGAAATGGATATCATATGTTCATGCATAGATTGATTTCTTGAGACATAAAGTGAAACGTACGCACAGAGATGGTGGAATGTTTTCTATATTGGTGAGATGGAAAATAGAGTAGTGTGATTTGGACTTGCACTCAGGAGGTTACATCTGATTATATATCAGGTGTCTTGCATGACATTGGATGCATGGATGAAGCGAGTCCATAGTTTCCAGTTGGGGTTGACGAGTATGAGGAAGTATTTTCGGAAGACGCCCCAAGACTTCCTCCTTGTGGAGTGGAATACTTTGTCATAGACTTGTACCCAATAATAACACTGATATCTACACCAGAATACCAGATGGGCCCTATGGATTTCCATGAGTTAATGGTACAGTTGGAGGACTTACAGTTGAAGTTATTCTTAAGGGCCAGTGTTTCTCTATGGGCATCCCCATTGTTTCTTCCAAGAAGGAAGATAGATGTTTGAGGCTATGTGTGGACATCTGGTGCCTTAACCTGGTGATTGTGAAGAACAAGTATCTTTTACCAAGGTTCAATGATACCTTTGAACAGCTAATGTGAGCTCATTGGTTTTCAAATATAGACCTCATATCGGGATATCACAAGCTTAGGGTACGATAAAAGGACGTACTGAAGATAGCCTTCAGATGTTGGTATGGACATTACGATTTCTTGTTGATCAATTTTTAGTGACCAACGCTCTAGTATTATTCATGGTGCTCACAAAGAATATCATATAACCATAAATCAATTTCTTTGTGGTGGTCTTCATCGATGACATCTTGGGGTACACAGCGATTGAGGAAGAGAACACATTATACTTGAGGATAGCTCTAGACACACTCTGGGAGAACTTGTTATATTGGAGGATATCAAAGTGTGCGTATGGATATGAATGATACACTTCATGGGATACATAATATTAGAGCTGGGTGTGCCAGTGGATCCCACAATGACCATGTAAATACATGCATGAGAGCCACTTGGGAGTCATACTAATGTGATAAGCTTCCTTGTATTAGCATGATACTATTGGTGGTTCGTACCAAATTTCTCCAGAGCTATTGAACCCATGAATTCCTTAACTGGGAAGGGGAAACCCTTCCTATAGTCAGAGACATTCCCTGATAGCATTCAACTGCTAAGGAAGAACATGACCTGCACTATAATCCTTTGGATACTAGAAGAGGAAACTGACTACGTGGTTTACTATGATACATCCAGGACTTGACTCAGTTGAGTCTTGATGCAGGATGATGCAGTGACTGTATATGGATCACAATTGCTGAGGCCTCATGAGAAGAATTATGTGACTGAAGACTTGTAGTTAGCCTCAATATTCATTGAACAAGAGATGTGGAGGAACTATTTGATGGGAAAGCAGTTCATTTGTTAATCAGACCAAAAATGTATCTAATATATCTTCACATAGAAAGATCTTAATCTAATCCAACAATGTTGGATAGACTACCTCAAGGACTATGACATTAAGATCATCTATACACCTAGGAAGGGGAACATTGTGGCATATGCACATTGCCACAAATTGATTTCACAGCTACTGAACGAGGCTTCTGAGAATTAGCCTCACTTAAATATCCTACTTTGATAGAGATTAGACAATCTACCTCCAGTCAATGGTAGTTTCTCATACACTACATCAGTGAGTTAGGGAGGTGCAACTCATAGACAACAGTTTCAAGACTACATATGCTTAGATAACATTTGTCAATGCACCATGCAGAAATTCTGAATGTGGGGATCACTCTATTTTTTAAAAGAACATAGAGTTATACTAGTGTAACTACAAGAGTAGGTGTTGAGGGAGTTCCATGCATCCCCTTGGAGTATATCCAGGCACGATAAAGATGTATTAGGACCTCAAGCATCAGTACTGGTGGCTAGAGATAAAGAAATTTGTGGCAATGTTTGTTTCTAGATGACTCCAATTCCAGCAAGGGAAGGTCGAGCACCATGTACCGGTAGGCTTGTCCCAACACCTCGAGATAATAGAGTGGAAGTGGGATGGTATATTGAAAAAATTCATGACGGGGTTACCACATACGTCCAGAAAGCATGATACCATCTGGGTGAGCATTGGTTGACACACCATGTCAACCCACCTGTATGATATTTGAGACAAGGGTTCTATAGAGAGTTTGTAATGTCTCAACATTCAAGTGATTGTCTGAATTCCAGGGGTGACTTTGGAAATACTCTCAGACCATGATGCACGCTTCACATCTCAGTTCTATAAAGGATTGCAGGAGGCTTTTGGGACTCTGTTTCACTTGAGTACAACTTTTCACCTGTAGACAGATTAATAAATAGAACGGACCATCCATACCATAGAGGAAATTCTTTCTCCATGTTTCCTAGATTTTGGTCACTCTTGGGAGGACCAACTTCCCCTGGTGGAGTTAGATTACCACCAAAACTATCAATCCACCATTGGTGTGTCCCCTTTTAGGTGTTGTATGGATGAACATGTAGATCACACTTGTTTTGAACAGATCCATGAGATCCAACAGTCGTGGTCCCATATATGGTACATTCTACCACTGAGAAGGTGCATGTCATCTGGGAATGGATGAATACTACAAAGAGTAGACATAAGTCATATGCTGATAGGCGACATAGATTACTGGGGTTCAAGGAGGGGGACCATGTATTCTTGCCTGAATCCCCTTGAAGGAGACTAAGGAGATTTTAGTTATATGGAAGACACCCGTTGAGGTTTATCGGACCATTCCAGTTACATCAGAGAATTAACAAGGTGGTGTACCTCGTGGCAATGCCACTATCGTAGGAGAGGGTGCAGGATGTCGTCCATTTATCCCAGATGAGGAGATATGTGCCTGAACCATCTCACGTCATCGAACATGGAGAACTATTGATTGAAGACGAAGTTAAATTTGTAGTGTACCTGGTGGGGATAGATGATCGATAGGAGAAAATCCTTCATGGGTTCTTGATACTTATGGTTCTGAATATGTGGTAGCACAAGAATACTTAGGAGAGAACATGGGAGCGAGAGGCTCATATGCATTCCAAGTTCCCATCATTGTTTGTGTTGCCTTGTTTTGATTTATGGGACATAAATCCCAATGGTGGGGTGAATGAAAAAGCCCGAGAAATTAAATCTAATTTTTTTATTATTTTCGATTATTATGAGTCTGTAAAAATTAACTCCCTGTGATTCTGAGGACCAATGTGACCAGAATGAATTTTTTATCTTTTTCTAAGGTATGCTCAGTTGACACATGGGTAGTGTTTTCTACCAGTTGATCAAGTGGGCAAATTAAAAATATGAGGGCCCTGTTGAATCTGGAGCACTGTGATTTTCATAAGGGAGGTTTCACTTCGACCAAAAATTAGTCTAGATAAAATGATATATTTTGAACTTTTTATAAAAAATATAAAATAACTTGTAATTGTTTTTTTATTTTAATATTCTATAATAGATGAGCGGCAGTGGAAGGACCGGTGACTTGTCATGTGAATTAATGGCATGACTGTTCAACAATGTATGTCCACCATTGAAGATTAAAAGAAGGTAATTCAACAATTTAATGAAACTCATTAATTTTCAATGTGATACTCTCCTTTCCCCCTCTATTTTATATGAATATTTGGGTGGGTTTTTTTCATGGATTCTTCGAGAAAGGAAGCTCTAGAGAAGTCCTACAGAAACATAAAACTGTCAGTCGAGACTCGATTCACCGATAGGTGACGAGTGACACCGAATCAGGAACCTACAACAAAGAAAAACGGGGTTCGGTCGATCAGTGTCTAGGAACGTCTTATCTAGGTAAGGTTTTTTGTTTTTTTATTGCAATAATAGTAATTCCCTATTAATGATATTTACAAAGAACATGTATCAAATGACCAATGAGTTGATTAGAAGATCATTTTTTAAACACGATAGGTTTATGGGGGGTTACATGTATGAAGTGATTTATAACTTCTCTGATTATTCCTAACACCCCGTGTTAAAATGATATCGTGGAGGGAGAACTCCAATATTAACAAGGTACCTACCATCTACTGATCTTTTTATTCTTTTTATTCCCATGCACAGATGGTCAATGTGATGAAATCATAGTGATAGGGGCCACATAGAGGTTGTGGTGACCCGAGAGGCTCGTAGGCATAGAAGACACCCAGAACAGACAACCAGTGCACGTCCGATGGACTGTTGGAAAAAAATTCTACACACCATGCCAGTGGAAGCAAATTGTGGCAGAAAGAGGCCCATGGAAACTAGCCATAGGTAGTGGGAAGGTGACATGCTGCCAAGTGCGGTGGTGGCTATAGCCACTCGTGCGGGAGAAGGACAACGCCCATAGGTGTGGCTATTAAACGTAGGGGGTAGTGTAGACTCATGTTGTTCCATGTCTTCTGGAGACCGATTGAAAATCTATCCGACCGTTGCATGCAGTGGAGTAGTGCCCCTCCGACCAGACGAAATGGCCTTGCCTCCATGAGGCCATCTGGAGAAGGTATACCGATTCGGACGTGGGCCTGTCGAACGAGCCAGAGCTGCGGCCCAACATGCTAGTTCTTGTTAGCCAAGCCCCACCTCGTTGGCGAGGACAACCTCAACCTAGGCCCACAAACTAGTCGGGCCGACCCCAACGGTCTGAAACCTAGCAGGGTCACGTGGACCCTGAGACACATTGCGTCAGATCGTCCTGGCAGAGTCGGACTGGGGCCAGATCTAACCATCCCTCAAATAAAGGACCAGCCATAATGGATGAACCGGGTGTCATTTTGACATGTTGTTAGTGGATTTATGTCCTTTTTTGTGAAGAATTCCCTTTGGAATATTCTGTAGGGCCTAACTGAGCAGGGCCAAACCGAGGTGCGATCACCCCTGTCTCACAGAAATGGGTGTAACTAATAGACCGTGTGTCTGATCAATGCGCCATCAGTGGCGTAAGGACCTATGTGACATGGTGGTCCTTTGGAGATACTCTATGTGAGTTTTGATAGAGTTTGACATGTGTCCTAGGATGGGTCAGCCATGAATCCCAAATGGAACTTTTTACAATAGTACCTATATCTCATAGACTAGGAATCCGATCGATGTGTCGTCTATCATGTTAGGACCACTATGATGGGGTGCTCCTTGTGGTGATTTTTCAGGAAATTAGTACCTATTGAAATAGGAATAATGGACTGAGGATTAGAGCCTTTTGAATATCAATCGTGAATCCTTTAGGAATCCAATGGCTGGCTTTGATATGAAGAAGAAAAGTGACCAATACAGGTTAGAATTAGAAACCCTAGAGTGTGAGGATCTAGATGGATGACTAATAATCCCTACCTCTATACCAGTAAGCAATACGAGTCTGCACCAGTGACCAATACAGGTCAGCACTAGTGACCAATATGGGTCATCAGCAGCAACCAATAGCAGTAATCACCAGCGACCAATATGAGTCAGCAAGAGCGACCAATACGGTTTAGCATCAACAACCAATGAAAGTCAGCCTATAGTGACCAATACAGATCTATATATAGTGACTTATATGGTTCAAAATTAGAGTTAATATACATAGTATGATCTAGATTTACGACTGGTCTTCCATATCCTATTATCATTGATGTTATACCATTATAGTGAGCTGTCTATTTTTATTTGTCCTTCATGATTTAGATCATGATTTTGATATTTCCTTTGGGGCACTTCTTTGATGTTTTTCATTGTGGATTACTAGGAGACTTTCTCGGGTCTCGAGGTCCCCTACATTGAATTTTTATACTACCCCCTACATGGGCTCCACTTGCTCTGGTGTTTCTAGTGCAGAATATTGATGCCCCGCGATAGACTTTGGAGGTACAAGAATTGTTCGAGCCTGGTGTGATGAGATAAGTAGATATCCTATTAATAAACTTTATACTTACAACATCTACCCTCTAGATAGAGCTACAGGGAAAATGAAAGAACTGTTTAAATTCTTTTTGTTTCTAGGGCCTATATTCTAGCCCACTGTATTTAGGTTATAGTTGTAATTTTGGTTGTATATTAATCTTGTGGTTATACCATACTTTTGTTGGCTGTTTCATTATATTACATTTTTGAGTGTGTACAGATCTCTAAGACATTACATTCTGTGTTTGGGAAATGCCATGAGGTGCTAGTCACCAACCCCTGACATATGGACGATGGGCATGGGGTAGTAACTTTCGTGACCCGTGGAATGGATCCTGACATATGAAACAAAATATTATGTCATTGAATGAGTGTGTTGAAGTGTTTCTATATTTCATATAGATAAATCCAATTTGATTTGAAAATGTAAAAATTTTATCATGTCATTGATTTATCCATTTCATGTGTAGTTATTTATAATATATAAAATTTTAATTGGTAAAAAACTTATATTATGGATATTTATTTGAATCAGGTCAGTTAGGTTCATTGGGTTGCCTCTACAGTTTTCCATGCAGAACTACCTCTTTAATTTGGATCTCCATTTCCTCATAGATTTTATAGAGGAATGTTATATCATGATTGAATGAGTTCCTAACAATATATTTTTAAATTATAATGATGTCACATTCCCTATGATTTTTCATCTAATCATTTCATGTCATTTAAATTTCATATATTTAATATTATTCTACGATACATAGAATTTATGCAAGATTCAATAACATACATAGTCTTACAAAATGAAGCTAATAATTTTTCTTATGGATCTGTCACATTTGGGAAGATGGGTAACGATTTATGGTCATTATTTCAATTCTTCTAGGTGTATAGATGTACAGGGGTTGAAATGACAATGAAACTATTTAACATCATATTTCTATGAAATAAATTTATGGTTGTAAATATGAGTTGTTTATCCCTAGTCGACCAAAATATTATTATATGGAAAAAACCCATCAATTTTTACATTAATTTATTCAAAAATTATTTTTTTCATCTACAAATTTTATTAGTGGTAAATGACTCACATTAAATTAATCATTCACAATTATTAATTTTAATAATTAATCCTTTATTGCATTATATACAAATTAATTACATATTCAAAATATAGTGACTTGGAAGATGAAAAATCTCATAGATGGATTATATTATTTATTAAAATATTTAACGATATATTTAAGGCATATTGATGAAGTTTGTTCATTGTCCATACACATGTACATTGGTTATATACATCACATTCTGCCAATGAGGGGTTAATAAACATAACAAAGGGGACTAAGTAAAACTTGTATATTTTAGGATATGATGAAAGAGAACCTTATTATGATTAATATATAGGTAATCATATAATTTTAACATAGTTTTATGAAATTTAATTTAAAATTTAATGAAATATATATATTAAATCTATTTTTTCACATTTTAAAAATGGTGATAAGGGTTGAATTATGTTCAATATATCTATAATGATGATTTTTAAATTAGGATTTAATGATTTAAAAGATAGTAACTATGCCCATGATATGAATTAAATAAAATAATTGTGATGATAGGTTAATACATGTTTCATAAATTATAATGTGAGTTTACTATTGAATTATATATTTTAAATCAATATATGAATGTCTCATATTTTTAGATACATATAAAACATTATATATCAATTAAATTCTATTATAAAGGATTTTTTTGTGATTTTTCCTGAATATATTATTGGATGGTTTTACAATAATAAATTTTAATAGATCATATTTTACTATATCTTCAACAATTTAAATCTAAAATATGTTAACCATTAAGAATAAAATTATGATTGATAAAAATGATAATTTTTGTTAGGAGAAAAATATATATTATTACAAAATTTTAATTACTTTTAATTATGAGATAATTATTATATATCATATAAAATCATATCATTGGAAAAATTAGATTATATTCTCATTGAATATGCTCTAATGAAGAATTTCATATAGGTGATGATTTCAAAACCTTCTTATGAGATATATTTTAAGGTTTTTTTTTCTCATCAGTTACATTGAAATGTTTTATTAACATATCAGGAATGATCATGGAATGTAATGGTTACTTTTTGGGAGGAAACTAAATTTAATTTCATGGATTAAATCCATACAAAAATGAAATTATATTTTCATGGTATATTAATGATAAGGCATTATGTCTATTTAATAAATTAAGTATACAATGGGGATATGTTTTTTGAAATAATTTATAGAAATAAGAGATAAAATGATTTTAATATAGATTTTAGATTTTAATAATAAGGTTATGATGTATAATTGATTATATAACATTAAATATATGAATATTAATGACGTTTCAATAATCAGACCATTAAAACACATTTAGTAATGATGTGTGTATATAATTAAGTACGATGTTTGTTTATATTGATCCATTTGGTAGAGTACTATATAACAAAATTAGACGAATTAAAACCTAGGTATGTTTATGTTGTCCAAGTAGATTCATCTATATGACAATGGTATAACACATATCCATAATATACATTATATATATTTCAAACTGAATCACAATGAAATAACATTATGTTTAAAACCAAGAAAAAATATAAATAAAATAATCATGTAAAAATTTTCTCAACTTTTTTAATATATATAATAATTTTTTGAGTGTCTTATTTAATAATTTTTATATATACTTATAATACAGTCATGAATTTCATTTAATAATTTTTAAGGTTTTACAGGGAAAACTATGTGGGTTTAGATATATTAAAAATTAATTTCAAAATAGAATTACGTTTGACATTAATAATTGAACTTTTCTATTTAATTCCATGAAAAAATGAGGTATAACATGTAGTTTATAGTCATATGAGGGGGAAAGGCATTATAATTATGATAGAAATGTCTTGTGTGATTATACATGGGTTTCATAAAATTGACATAGTCATATCATTGAGGTTTGGGAATATTTATAGACATACTATTTCATGTTAACAAAGGTGGTTACTATTTCAATATATGAACTCTATCGTGAACTGATGATTAACAAACAGAATTCATCCTCATCATTTTAGTGAATTTGGATTTCACACTTTGTTAACAAGGAAAAGAATTGGTCACTACTTTATCCTTAAAAAACCTCTAATTATTAAATCACATATAAATTTGTCCTAAGTAAAACATAATGTGATAAAACAATCATGAATCATACATTCATTTCACTGCTCTTCATTTTTTTATTTGATATTGCATATGTGTGGTTATATTTTTATCTAGTTTAATATAAAATCATTGTCCACTGAGCCGTATATTTATTATTTATTTTATTAGTTAACCGTTATAATTCTAGGGTTATAGGATTTAGAAAAAAATTAATGAAAAATTTATAATGGATTTTAAAGGATGTAATTTTAATCATTCAACTACCATTAAATGATATTAATTATAATAGCGGTTTTATATATTTATATATTAAGAAATTAACCCCTACCATTTCAAATAAAATATTCTTAACTGATGCCTTGAGATTGGGGAAAATCTATTTTCAAGAACATGTAGACTTCTAATTAAATATTTTCCATGATTGGATGATCTCATAGTCATATGATAAATATTTCTGCCACAATTATTAGTAATAGTTTTGGAATAAGTGTAGTAGTGTTGGAATTAAATATTTTTTTATCTTGCTTTTTAAGGTTTTGGATTTATTATTAACTCATTTACCCAATATATATACTATATTCTTGTAACTAATATGAATATCACTACATTTCCAACGGTCTAAATGACCTAAATGGACTTGACAATACCAAAGAAAGAAAAAAACATTTATTGAAAAAATGATTACACAGACACCATTTTCATATTATCATTTATAGATAAGTGTAAATTTTTTTCATCAAATATAGAATGAGAATATTGATTAATAAATAATTTGGATAAAGAATGATGACATGAAACAGTTAATAATACAAAAAGGTTGGTGGTATTTTACATTATATTTAGAATAGCTTTAAAATTTATCATTATATTGTTTGATATATTTATGATTTAATTTATTAAAATTTTAATATTACAATATTTGATATGTTCACTTTTACTATGGAAATAGGTTGTATTTAAGGATATGATAATCCAAAAATAGTTTGTGATTTACACTCTCTAATTTATAACCACAAAATATGATTTGGGGAATGTTCAAGAGGTAAGGTATAATATTTTTATGATTTGACCAGATTTTTTGTAGAATAATTAAAATAATATATTTTTTCATATGATTACAATCACACTTCTAATATGTCATGACCCCCTCCCACCAAAGATGCCCCTCCGGAGCTGCAAATGGTGAAAGAGGGATAATGACCCCCGATTCCTGCCTCCAGTAGGCCCCAGAGTGGCGATTACCACCAAGCGTATGAGTTTTCGCAAATATGGGAGACATTACCCTTTTTATTATTTAAGATCAGGAAATAGGAAAAGTCAAGCACCAAAAAGGAAAATAACAAGTGTATATAAATAAACCCAAACCAATCCCACATGCATGTTTAAATAATTATGAAACAAGGTATAAGTAAAAGAAATCTCAAAAGTACAATACCGAAAGAAACAAATGTACAAAAACTGCAACAACTCCAACTTTCCCGACTAGAAGGGTCCCGCACGGCCCTGGTAGTCCTCCTAGAAACCTGAAAGTAAATGTAGGGTGAGAATACAAGTAAACTAAGTAGGGAATCCTAAAGCTCTCGTGAACAGGTGGGGAGACATCCTAATGTCCCATGAGAACAACAGAAGAAACCTAGCAGGGAAATCTATCCACCCAAACTCACCAGCCACACTCACCAAAAACACAATCACAACAGGCAGTAGTAGTATATAATAAAAATAGTATTTGGGTACCCCGCACCATTTCCCACTAGTTAGCTGCTCTTCCTAATAGCGAACATCCTGATGCCACCACAATCTTCCCTCTCGCACACACCAAGGCCTCAAGAACCACACATCCCGCCCGCACACACATGTTCCTCACAACCATGTATCCCTCTCGCACACTCCTGGGCCTCACAACCACGTATCCCGCCCGCAGACACCTGAGCCTCACAACCACGTATCTCGCCCGCACACACCTGGGCCTCATCTCGAAGGTTCTTGGGAAATAGTAATAGTAACAGAACTCTCGCCCGAAGACACATGGGCCTCATCCCGAAGATTCTTGGGAAATAGTAAAACCTTCTTGAAGAGTCTTGGGCTGAAGCCATCCCAATATAAACCTACCTGAAGGGTCTTAGGTGTAAGGTCGCCTGAAGCAATCATAGCCTATGGAAGAAGGAGCAAGAAAGAGCTAGTAACTAAGGGGAAAACACCCTCTCCCATGAAATGGGAGTGTTCGACACTAAGTGCTAAACATGGGTGGGGTGCGATAAAACACAAAAGATATAGATATATATATATACCAAACACTCAGCCCAACCTATGTCTTCTAATCAGATAACTGAGCATGTTCCTCGGCACTGGTATTACGAAGAATGCATATAACAAATAAACCCAACCTCATTTAGGTTTTCACGTTTCAGAAGAATTAGTTTATTTAGTTCCTTATCTACAGGGCAATGAACCGCAACCAACCATATCAATTGTTCATGAAACATATCCCTGCCATCCACAAATCATGTTATGAAAACACAAGAATCACAACAAGTCCCTTCTTATTAACCAATCAACCCCATTGATTATTAATCCCGTTCCATTACCATGCCCCACCATTCAATAAATCCCCCACTTTTATTTATTACTCACAACCAATAGTCCGTTCACATTCCAACCCATCCCTGCATCCCTGCTGCAAACCACCATAACCACAACCACACCATACATCATCACCCCTTGATTCCACTTATCATAGCCCCACTGCCCATTACTAACATAGCATTCACACCAACCCACAAACAAGCCAACCGTAGCCTTGCTGCTCACCCGATCCACAACAACCCACAAAACATCCCCATCACATTCCACGCATCCAACCCAACACCCACATGTTCATTATTCCAATTTGTTCAACCAGGGTGATCACACAAGGGTTCTAGATTTTAATCAGCCAACGTTACGTGATTAACCAGATTCCACATTCCACAAGGTTACATTCAAAAAAACAGTCTAGAAGAAAGGGAAAAATTTAATTGTGCAAGCAAAGTCCCCCAACGACCGTGATTTTCAGTAGGCATAAGCCTATTTAATTCACAACATAATATCATAGGATATAAATAATGTAACTGCATTCACAGACTTCCAATCCCCGTTATTTAACATGTTATTTTCTTAATTTACTGGTTAAACTATTTCTTATAAAAACAAGAGGATACACACCCCACATGATGGATAATTTAGAGAGACGAAGGTAAGATCCCTACCTCAACAGGTTCTGATCACAATGTTCCCCCAGATCAACTTTAGAAGACGTCCGTCGGCGTCCGTCACTTCTGTTGTGTCCTGGAAAAACTTAATCGGGTGGAATTTGGAAAGGAAAGGCCGAAGTAAAGACAAATGATCCAAGGTCATAAGTTCCGCCTCATCGTTACGATCATGTGGCCATCGACGGATCGTAAATCGGAGCTCGGACGAAGATGTTATGGAAGAAAAAGAGGCTTCGAGTCTCTTGGGAGAGATCTGATCAGAGGAATGGGGAGGAGAGGGGTGAGTTGAAAAAGAGGAGGGGACCCCTCCATTTATAGGAATGAAAACAAAAGTACGTGGTGTGTACTTTATGGTACATGGCATGTACTCAGCCATTTCACACAGTCACCACACTGCTTCCAACATGGCCTTTAATGCGGTACGCGGCCATTGACTAGTCAACACACGACTTTAGGGTAACACATACGCGGGGAGGGACTACACGGCATGTAGTATTGGGTAGACGGCGTGTACCCATTTATTTCACATGGCAAGGACACGGCTCCAACACGGCACATGACCATTGACTGGTCAACACACGGTTTGAGGGTAACGCATACGCGGGGGGGGGGGGGGGGGGGGACTACACGGCGTGTAGTTTGGGGTACACGGCGTGTACCCATTTATTTCACATGGAAAGGACATGAACTTGAACATGTGGTATACCCAGTGAGGGGGTACACGGTGTGTTCTCATAGTACACGACGTGTAGTTTCAAAATTCTGGAATGTGTGGGAAAAGTCCATTTTACCCTCTAGAACACTTCGTGACCTTATTTTTGATAAAGGAATGGGACAGAGAGGTCTGGGCCATTACATCAGATACCTCTTAAAACAATATCATCCTCGAGAATTCAAAAACCAACCCAGAGGAACCCAACAAGATATCTCTTAGTGTTATCGTTATAACAGGAACCCAACCAACAACCCTAATCATAGGTGTTAGGAATTCCCTCTCCTATGTCGAGATATTATCCGCTTTAGGTAGCACTGACTCGCCTGCAAGGGTTTAATCGCATCCGCATTAATGCGTCTCGATTAAGGATTGGGCCTTCCCACTTCCATATATTAGGATTTTCCATCTTACACTGCCCCCAACACCGTACAACCCACACACTGCCCAAACACATGGCTTGAGGAATTCCTTCTCCCATGTTAGGATATTGTCCACTTTAGGAGGCATTGACTCTCCCACATGGGTTTAATCGCATCTGCATTAATGAGTCTCGATTAAGGATTAGGTTTCCCCTTTTCTCCACATTTCCAGAAACGTTACACACTTCCAGAGAACAACGAAAACAAAACGTCTCACAATCGACAAGCCAAGAATTCCATATATCAAAGGTACATAGTATAACATCAACACATAGATCAGAAGAACAAGGAAAAACAAAAGTCAAAAAAACTCCGGGTACTGAGCATGCATCTGGGCCTCCCACTCCCATGTGCTCTCCTCAAGGCCCCCATGCCTCCACAACACACGAACCAAGGTGATGGTTCGTCCATGGAGCACCATCTCTTTATGATCCTTGATTCTGACTGGCCGTTCCTCGAAGGTCGCGTCGTCTCCCATATCTAGCTCTCCCCAGTCGATAACATGAGAGTCATCGTGTAAGTACCGATGAAGCTAGGAGTCGTGGAAGAAGTTGTGAACCTTCTCCAATTGAGGTGGCAGGGCCGGCTGATATACCACCTCGCCGACTTGCCTCAGCACCTAGAAAGGTCCGATGAAACTAGGTGAGAGATTACTCCCCTTCCCAAACCTCCGCTACCCCAGTCTAGGGGAAACCTTCAAGAACACATGATCTCCCACCTCTAAATCCAAGGGCCTCCTCCGACGATCAGCATAAGACTTCTGTCAGTCCTTAGCCACTTTCATCCTCTCACGCACAAGCTAGACATTCTCTGTGGTGCTCTATACTACCGCTGGCCCAAGAACACCTGTCTCTCCAACCTCTGGCCAGCAAACGGGTGAATGACATGGTCTTCCATACAAATCTTCAAACAGTACCATGCCAAAAGTATAGTGGAAGCTTTTTTTGTAGGCAAACTCTACTAAACGCAAGTGTCGTACCCATGATCCTCCAAAATCCAGAATGCATGCTCGCATCATGTCCTCCAATGTTTGGATAGTCTGCTCTATCTGCCCATCGGTTTGGGGGTGGAAAGCAGTGCTAAGGCGTAGCTGGGTGCCAAAAGCATACTGTAACCCCCTTCAAACTCGTGAGGTAAACCGAGTATCCCAATCCGAGACAATAGTCCTTGGAACTCCATGTAACCGCACAACATCGCCTACGTACCTCTGTGCTAAGGTACTCACCAGGTCTGACTCTTTAATTGCTAAGAAGTGAGCCGATTTCGTTAGTCGATCCACCACTACCCAGATATCATCATAACCACCCTGAGCCCTGGGTTGTCCTGTGACGAATTCCATTGAGATGTCATCCCACATCAACTAGGGGACATCTAAAGGATGAAACAAACCACTGGGAACATGGTGTTCAACCTTCACTTGCTGACATACTTGGCATTTAGCCCCAAACTCCACCACTACCCGCTTCAAACCAGGCCACCATAACTTTTCTCTCAGGCCTCGGTACAATTTGGAAACTCTGGGATGTACCACAATGGATGAGCTATGGAACTCACAAAGAACTCCCTCACACATCACCTCTAGAACATACAACCATCCATGGAAAAGCATCCGATGTCGGTTGTCCTTTGACCATCCTTCTGGAGTGTTTCCTTGATCGACACGATCCCACATTACTTCCGCCTCGGAGTCCACCGATTGAGACTCTTCCACCTGCTGCAACAAGGAGGACTGCACCGTCATTTGAAACAAACAACCTCTAACACCTTCTACCCTGGCATCCAAGTGCAAGGCAGCCAACTCTCCCATCACTTTCCAAGCATCAGCGGATTCCCAAACCACTTCCTTATGTGACTTCCTACTCAGGGAATTAGCCACAACGTTGCCCTTACCTTCAGTGTAAGAGATCTCGAAGTCATAGTCTTGGAGAAACTCGACCCATCTCCACTGCCGCAAGTTCATGCCACGTTTGGAGAAGATATAAACCAGGTTCATGTGATCTGAGAAGACCACAAAGTGCTCCCCAAAGAGGTAATGTCCCCACAAATTTAGTGAGAACACTAATGCAGCAAGCTGTAGGTCATGGGTGGCATAGTTATGTTCATGAGAGCGTAACTACCTAGAACCACAACATATCACTCCGTTATTCTGTATCAACACGCACCCCAGACCATGGACAGAAGAATCACAAAACACCTTATACAACAACCCTTCCTATGGTAACATAAGTATGGGATCACTGACCAATTTCTCATTCAGGTAGTTGAATGCCTTTTGGCACTGCTCGCTCCATAAGAAGACCTGTTTATTCCTAGTCAAAGCTGTCAATGGAGCAGCAACTCGAAGGAAGTCCAAAATGAACCTCCGATAGTAACCTACTAACCCCAGGAAACTACGATCTTCTGCCACGCTCTTTGGTGCTTCCTAAGAAACAACTACCTCCACCTTCGACGGGTCCACTGACACTCCATGCTCAGACACTATGTGCACAAGGAAGTGTACTTCTTGTGTCAAGAACTTAAACTTCAACAATTTCCCATAAAGCTGGTGGTGTCAAAAGACTTCCAAGACTGCCCTGAGATGCTCAATGTGCTCCTCCTCTGATCTTGAGTAGATCAGGATGTCATCGATAAACACAACGACGAACCGGTCCAAAAACTCTCAGAAGACAAATTTCATAAGACCCATGAACACATTCAGTGAATTCGTAACTGCAAAGGTCATCACTACAAAATCGAAGATCAAATACCTGCACCTGAAAGCCGTCTTCGAGATGTCACTGTCCTTTACCCTCAGCTGATGATATCTAGATCGTAGATCAATCTTAGAAAACCAAACTACACCCCTCAGTTGGTCTAAGAGATCATCTATCCTTGGAAGGGGGTAACAGTTCTTGACTGTTACCTGGTTCAACCATCGGTAGTCTATGCATAGCATGAGACCATCATCTGCCTTCTTCAGGAAAAAAACTGGAGCACCCCATGGCGATACATTGGGTCGAACAAAACCATTATCCATCAGATCGTCAATTTGAATCCGCAACTCCCACAACTCCGAAGGTACCATCCGATAAGGCGCCATCGAAATCGGATGGGCCCCAGGATGAATGTCTATCCGAAACTCAACGTCACGTCGAGGTAGTAGAATCACAACCACCTCGGGAAAAACATTGAGGAACTCCCCAACAACCTCAGGGACATCCATCATTTCTGTATCACCTGGAACCACTGATAACCCGCTTAAAAAGGAAAAGAGAGGCTTCACATGCCGAATTCCTACCTGATAGCTCCTCTCGCTAACAAAAGATATGCACTGCCCATCCACATCAGAGAACACGACCCTTCTTAGGAAGAAGTAGATAACGACACTAACGGAAAACAACCAATCGATTCCTAGGATGACATCATATGGCTGCATCTGTAACAGAAGAAGGTCCCCACTAGATCGATCTGGTCCCAACGTCAGCCCACATCCTCGACAAACACAAGATACGCTGGTCTGGCCTCCAACTGGTGTACTCAACACTAGTGGTACGGAAAGTCTCTCTACGTCTAGTCCCAATGCATGGCCTAGACCAAGTGCAAAAAAGGAGTGCGATGCTCCTGAATCGAAGAAGGCAGAAACAAGAGTGATGAACAAACAATTCGTACATTGCACCACCTCTGGTCCTGCCAGATCTGTCAACTCTGTTGCGTGCAACTGTCCACGCCCAGCTCCTCTGCCTCTCTAATGTCGTCCACCTCCCCGTCCACGCCCTAGTAGAGGTCCCTGAGGAGCACCCTGAGGTCAGCCTCCTCCTACAAAGTCTGCCCTCAGAGGAGCATGGTCCTGCTGCTGCTGGAAGGGCCTCGCCGACAATTGCTGCTGCTGAGGCGGGTGCTGAACCTGCCCACCTCCACCGTACTGAGCTCAGGTCGGGCACCGACTCTGAAGATGCCCGATACCTCCATAAAAAAAACACTTTGGTCCTGGGCTCGTGAAAAAGGGGCGTGGACCCGAAGATCTGAACAGAAACTGGTGGGGCCTGCTCCCCACCAGCCTGAACCTAGATGGTCCTGTCGCAGGAGACCTGCTACTGACTCCCTTCCCCTTCGACGAGTCCGGCTGGATCCCCTCTCGTATTTCACCTCCCATTTATTGCATCCTCTCTACAACCTCTAGCTTCTTCTGTACTAACATGTATGTCGGAAGGGTGACGGGGGTAACAACATACTGAAGCAAAGGACGAAGTGCCTCCTCCAATCGTCTCTCCCAAGACTCCTCATCTGAAAAAAGATCTAGAGAAAAGAACAGGAGATCCTTGAACTTGTTCCCCAACTCTCATACTGACATTCTCCCCTGCTGAAGGGAGAGTAACTACTACCGCTTCTTCTTCGTGATCATGGATGAAATGAATTTTTCTCAGAATTCCTTCTCAATGTCAGCCCACGAAACCTCTGCCTCAATCCTCTCTCCAAGGTAGAGCGTCCACCACTGTCGCGCTGCACCTATCAGCTGACTGACTGCTAGGGGAACCCAGTACTCTCATAGAGCACGGATAAAGGTAAAATTTATCCCTAGCTCCCCATTCCACCCCTCCGTCTCCGTATCGAAATTACTGCCCTCGTACTTCTTGAGGGTTTGCTGCTGGAAAGAACGGAGAGTCTTATGCCACTGGCTATCTTCCTCCTCTCTGTCAATCTTCAACTGATCGACCGCCTGAATCAGCTGGGCCTCGGCCATCTGAGCCACCCAGGGACAACGTCCAAGTGCCATAGCTATACGGTAAATATAAATCGCCTAAGCCCATGTAGTAAGGAAATTTCTCAAGGTTTTATTTTATCATTTTATTTCAATTTCTTTCCCATAACACCCACATAAAGTAAAACACAATCATGATGATGCATATACCTTCCATAGGGTCTCTACCCTGTAATCAATTTAGTCTCATCTGGTCATTCGGTAGGCTCAGAGTCCTTGCATCGGATCACGGGGGGCCCTAAAATCCCGTGTCCTAGCTGGTCTTCCCTGGCCTATGTCACACACCATGATTAACCAACATTGTTTCCCTACCATCCCATACAATCCACACTATGCCTAACACAAAAATCCAACCTATCTCTCAACCATCACCTCTGATACCATTCTATCACGACACCCTCCCACCAAAGATGCCTCTTTTGAGCTGGCAATGGTGAAAGGGAGATAATGACCCCTGAGTCCCGCATTCAGTAGGCCCTGGAGTGGTGACTAGCACGAAGGGTATGCTTATTCACAAATATGGGAGGCATTGCCCTTTTTATTATTTAAGATCGGGAAATAGGAGAAGTCAATCACCAAAAAAGAAAAGAAAAAGTGTATAGATATAAACCCAAACCAATCTCACATGCATGTTTAAATAGTTCTGAAACAAGGTACAAGTAAAAGAAATATCAAATGTACAATACCGAAAGAAACAAGTGTACAACAACTACAACAACTCCAAATGTCCCACCTAGTAGTGTCTCGCACGACCCTGGTAGTCCTCCTGGAAACCTAAAATTTAACGTAGGTTGAGCATACAAGTATGCTCAGTAGGGAAAACTAAAGCTCTCATGCACAGGTGGGGAGACATCCTAATGTCCCATGAGAAAAACAGAAGAAACCTAGAAGGGAAATCTATCCACCCAACCTCACCAGACACACTAACCAAAAACAAAATCACAACAGGAAGTAATAGTATATAAGATCAAGAGTATTTGGGTACCCCACACCATTTCCCACTAGTTAGGTGATCTTCCTAACGGTGAACGTCCTGACGCTACCACACTCTTCCCACCCGTACACACCTGGGCCTCATGAACCACACATCCAGCCCGCACACACCTGGGCCTCACAACTATGTATCCCACCCGCACAAAACTGGGCCTCACAACCACGTATCCGGTCCGCACACACCTGGGCCTCACAACCACGTATCCCGCCCGCACACACCTGGGCCTCATCCCGAAGGTTATTGGGAAATAGTAATAGTAACAGAACTCTTTCCCGAAGACACTTGGGCCTTATCCCGAAGATTCTTGGGAAATAGTAAAACCTACCCGAAGAGTCTTGGGTTAAAGCCACCCCAATAGAAACCTACATGAAGGGTCTTAGGTGTAAGGTCACCTCAAGCCATCACAACCTAGGGAATAAAGAGCACGAAGGAGCTAGTAACTAAGGGGAAAACACCCTCTATCATGAATTGGGAGTGTTCGGCACAAAGTTCCAGACATGGGTGGGGTGTGATAAAACACAAAAGATACTGATACATATATTTGTATACCAAACACTAAGACCAACATATGGCTTCTAATCAAAGAACCGAGTATGTGCCTCAGCACTGCTACTATGAAGCATGCATATAACAAACAACCCCAACCCCAATTAGGTTTTCACGTTTCAATAGAATTAGTTTATTTAGTTCCTTCTCTACTGGTAAACCAACCGCAACCAACCATATCAATCGTTCGAGAAACATATCCCTGCCATCCACAAATCATGTTATGAAAACACAAGTAGCACAACAAGTCCCTTCTTATTAACCAACCAACCCCATTTATTATTAATCATGTTCCATTACCATGCCCCACCATTCATTAACTCCCCCACTTTTATTTATTATTCACAACCCATAATCCGTTCACATTCAAACCCATCCCTACAGCCCTGCTGCCAACCACCATAACCACAACCACACCGTACACAGTCATCCCTTGATACCATTTATCACAGCCCCACTACCCATTACTACATAACATTCACACCAACCCACAAACAAGCCAACTGCAGCCCTGCTGCTCACCTGAGCCACAAAAACCCACAAAACAACCCCATCACATGCCATGCATCCAAGACAACACCCCTAGGTTCATTATTCCATTTTGTTCTACCAGGGTGATCACACAAGGGTTCTAGATTTTAATCATCCAACTTTACGTGAGTAACAAGATTTCACATTCCACAAGGTTCCATTCACAAAAATGATCTAGAATATTGGGAAACATTTAATTGCTCAATAAAAGGCCCCCAATGACCGTGATTTTCAGTAGGCATACGCCTATTCAATTCACAACATAATATCACATGATATAAATAATGTAACTGCATTCAGAAAGTTCTCATCCCCATTCGTTAACCAGTTATTATCTTCGTTTATTGGTTCAACCATTTCATATGAAAAAAGAGGATACCCACCCCACATGATGCATAATTTATATATACGAAGGAAATATCCCTACCTCAATAGGTTTTGATCACAACGCTCCCCCGGATCAACTTTAGAAGACGTCCGTCAGTGTCCGTCACTTCTGTCGAGTCCCAGAAAAACCTCCTTGGGTGGAAGTTGGAAAGGAAAGGCTAAAGTAAAGACAACAGATCCAAGCTCAGAAGTTCCGCCTCATTGTTATGATCCCGTGGCCACTGACAGATCGTAAATCGGAGCACGGATGAAGATGTTATGGAAGAAAATGAGCCTTCGATTCTCATAGGAGAGCTCTACTCAGAGGAATGGTGAGGAGAGGGGTGAGATGAAAAAAAATGAGGGGACCCCTCCTTTTATAAGCGAGAAAAGCAGAAGTACACGACATGTACTTTATGGTACACGGTGTGTACTCAGACATTTCACACGGTCACCACATGACTTCCAACACAGCCTTCAACGCGGCACGCGACCGTTGACTGGTCAACACACGGCTTGAGGGTAATGCATACGCGGGGAGGGACTACACAGCGTGTAGTATTGGGTACACGTCATGTACCCATTTATTTCACATAGTAAAGAAATAACTCCAACACAGCACAAGTCCGTTGACAGGTCAACACACGGTTTGAGGGTAATGCCTACGCGGGGAGGGACTACACGACGTGTAGTTTGGTGTACATGGCATGTACCCATTTTTTTCACACAGTAAGGACACGACCATGAACACGGGGTCTACCCGGCAAGGGGGTACACGACATGTACTCACCCCACACAGCGTGTAGTTTTAAAATTCTTGAAAGTGTGGGGAAAGTCCATTTTACCCTCCAGAACACTTCGTGACCTTCTTTTTGACAAAGGAATGGGCCGGAGAGGTTTAGGATATTACATAATAAGATTTTTTACATTTATTATCCAATGATAAAAATGTATTAAAAATTTATATTTTACAAGATAATGTGATAGCTAAAATTATATTAATATATTCACCTTTTATACCACCTAATTTCCCCACATGAATGTCCCAATAAAATGAATATATATTAATTCATAGATGATAACTATATGGTTATTAAAACCAGGGAAAATGATAAAAAATATATAATTCAATTAAAAAATTAATAATATTTAATGAATTAAAATTTACAAAAAAAATTAACAATCACAGTTATAATAATTTTTAGAATGTTGATTAATATGTTGATTATTTTGTAAAAATATATTCATTAAAATGATGAATTATTATTATATTGGTAAAAACCTCTCAATTTATAGAGAGTAATGTATTGATGTGATATCAATATATAATTAAAATTATTATACATAATGTTTCATCCAATGATATGTGTGAAATTCACCTAAAATTTTGTATTTTCTATTTTACTATTATGTTACAGCTAACATGTATACGTGCACATAACCATATGGTAAAACTAATAATTTCTATGAATTTATAATATAACATAACATGGGGAAAAATATATAATTAACAATGATAATTATATATCGTTTATAAAATTAATTAGCCAAAAAATACGTAATATAGAATATCATGATAATAATATATAATTATAATATATTTAATGACACAAGAATTACCCATATAGACAACACTTCATGAAAATATTCATATACGTTAGAATATTTTTTAAATACTTTCTTACAATGATAATCATATTAATATAATTTAAAACTATAGTTATAATATTTTAAATTGATTTAATGTTAAAAAAATTGTATTATCTATCCTTAAAAATTATGAAATTCTGATTAGAATTTATTATGAAACTATAAATTTGATTTTCAATTGAAAAATAAAAAATAATTTTATAGATTTATTACCATTAAGTTGTTAGGTATTTATATATAAATTAAATTATTCCTAATATAAAATTATTGCCTTTTTTAAGAAGTAATCAATGTTGAGGAAAAAAATGAGTCTTTTCTAAGCTATAGGGGACATGGGAACTTTGATTTGTGATAAAACACAAGTTAATATATAAATAATTATTGTGGTTTCATTTGAACAAGGAATATGTATTGTTAATTTAATAATTTATTATCCTTAAAATATTCAAAATAAATAATTATTTATTAAATTTGATAAATTTGACATTTCATGGACTATTTTATAAGATATCTATTTTTTAATTGGTTCAGGAATTATGTTTTATAAACCACATATTCTTATAATGTGACTACAATATAATAATTTTAAAATACAACATGGGTATACAAAACAATATATTGTATATGTTATAATATATTAAATAATTTTATTATGTTATTATATCATATGTTTCACACTCCACCAAATATTCCATGATGAGTGTATATCCACATCAATTTTAAGTTGGATATACGGAATAACATAAAAGAAAATATTTAATTTCCATTTCACCATTCCCTCTTAGGGTTGAACATTGAAATTCAACTAGTATAATTATATCATGTCACTAATTTAAAAGAAATAGTTGTAATTTTGAATGATTATGATGAATTTATATTCATATTTATGATTTATTACGCATGTATATCAGTTTATTTTAGGAATAATATATTAGTAGATATATATTTTGAATTAATTGTTAGCATTAAGAATCACATAATCTCTTCATAAATTATATATATATATATATGAGAATCCTTATGAAAAGGTGTACCAACATGTGAAAATAATAATTATAATGTTTTTGTAATAATTATTCATATGAACAACTTTGTTTAATTTTTGTTTAGTATTTATGTAATTTATCCCAAAATAAGATTCATATTTTACTAATGAACTATTTTTTTGGATGATATTGTTTCATATATTGTATTTATTTATAATTTTTAGTAATTATTATGAATTTTAAGTAAGAAATATTTTTGATTAATATGTGATATGTTTCAATTATATCCGGCTACATTATTTTGGTAATGAAGAATTAATTTTCATGATTTTTTAAATAAATTATTTGACCAATAAATTTAAATATATTTCAATGTATTGTTAATTTTTATAAATATACATGGGTTTGTAGTAAACTATAATTAAATTGATACAAATTTAGAACATGTATTTGATACATTTTTATGCTTAAGACGTTTTTCACCAATAAACATTGAATGTTTCTATACATGTTTATCTGATGTTATGATTTTCATTCCATATTTTTCATCTTATTTTAAAATATTTCTTAATTAAAATTAGAGATGATAATTTTTTTATGTGTTTTAATACATCACAATTAATAATATCTTATAACAAAAATTATTTTATTAATATAGTTGAAGATGATAATTTTTATTTAATGAATGCCTCATGATTTTAAATATATATATCTAAAATCTATCTAAATTTAATGATGGTCAGTGGCCTCTTAATATTGTTTCATGAATGACTCCCACCCTATTACCTCATTGTTTTTTTTGTTTCATTTTTCCAACGTATGTGTTAACAGTATTTTGGCATTATCAAATAATTACAGTTAATCATTTATTTATACACAAAATAAGTAAGCTAAAAAAATATTTTCCTATTCAAAGTATTCATAATATAGAGATGTATAAATGGTTGTTATGGAGATAAAAAAGAAATTAGCATCTGTATATATATATGAAAAAAAATTAATGTTAAATATATTCACAACAATTGACGCTATGAATATAATGAAATACCTTTTCAAAATATTAATTTTTTTATAATATTATATTTTTATGTGAATAATGTGTTATCAATATCTTAATTAGTAATTTATAAGAATGAATATTAATAATAGTTAATAAATTAAATGTCCATTCCCCAATAATGCAATTTTTTAATATTTTATATTAATTATAAATATATTTTTAAAAATTTTATATGAAGACAAACAAATTCATATAATTTTGGATATATCATGGTATTTTTATATTATGATCCATTTTTTATATTGTTTTCAGAAGAAATATTTTTAGTTGAATAGTGAAATATATCATCATGAAAAATAACATTATTTTATGAAATTATTAATATATAGGGGTAAAATAATAATATTTGATACGTTTTTGTCCAAATATGTATTTTCTACTTTTAATTATATATTTAAAAATATTTCTGTTAATTAATAAACCCTTATGTAATATTTTTTTTATTATAAGTTATATTTTTCATTAATATATGGATATAATAATTCATGCATTTTATAGTTTACAATTAATTTTTATCATTTATAAAATTTAATTAAGAATTTCTTTTCAATTTTGGTATCATTGGGAGATCCTTAAAAAACAATTAAAATGTGTTCTTAAATGGTATATAAAATAATTAAAAACAAGATAAAAAGTTGAAAACTAAAATACAAATGTATTTTAAAAATATAGTTATACCTCCAAACATGAGTAAAACAAGATTATATATTACTATTGTATGTTTATTTATGAAATTTATCCCTACATTCCAATATGTTTTAATCATGGTGTCTGTTTCTCTAAAACATACATCACATTATTGATATTTTTGGGTATTAATAATTATTTCACATCTATTAAATTTTAAAAGGGTAACTCCTCTTTTGAAAAAGCATACACCAAAAAAAATTGAATTGGATAAAAATATTGAAAAATATATATTCAAACTCACACACACATTCATGTGGTCATTTCATTTTGAAATTACCATTCCTCAATGGTTTAGTCGCATTCCCTTAAGAGATCATATAAGATGTTAGGTATAATTTACTAACATTTCATTATTTTTTTACCTTTTCATTGTACATATTTTTTATTCATTAAAATTTGATTTCAACATCATAAAATTATTAAATAACTAAAATTATTATATTGGAATGTTATTATACCGTCTATGTTAGGATTAATGACCCTACCCTTTTCCATTATGAACAAAAAACATATCATTCATTGAGAATAATACCACCTATGTGAATTAGTTTTTTTATCATTGACATCAATACATGGATTGATACAGGTAATATTTTATATTTATATGTAATAAATATTATATTTAATAGATATAATTAATATTTAACATTATTAATAATAATAAATTTAATGATCATTACAATATAATCCATCGATGTGAGTAAATAAGAGAAGCCAATTTCAAAAGTGTATTTTTTTTAATGAAACTTGATTTATAATACAATTTAATAAAAATATATGATTTTATTTTTTGAAAAGGATGATCCTTTAGATTAAAATTATTTTCAACACCCATTTTGTGAAACTAGATTAAAATATATAACTTAATAAACAACCAATCTTAAAAAAATTACAAAAATATAGTAGTGATATAGAATTATTGTTAATGAAGTGTAAAAAAATGTAAAATAATAGAATCATATTGTGAAATTGTATATTAATAATATTATCTATAAAAATATTTAGGTTATTGTTTTTTTGAAACAAATGTTATATTAAAGAGACATGGCATGTAAAACATTATATATTGAGTAACAAAATTTTTTATTATAAATTTTTTTACAATATATTTCTTTTTCTATTCGTCTGCCTTTTAATTTCTATGGATAAAATATATTTAAAAATAATCATGCATGAATTTATTTTCATTTTTCATATAAAAATGTTTGTGGAAAGAAATTATATATATTTATATTATAATGATGAACTCTAATATCATTTTTATAAATAAATTTTAATGATTAAATTATCATTATCATCCTCATGAGTTATATTTCATGATTCAAAATATATTATGTTTGATTATGCATTTAGTTTGGTTTATCATGTTTTCTTGAATCAAATGACTAATTTCATGATAATATTTTATTCATGTCTGGATTCCATTTTATACAAATAATTTTAATGAATTATGAATGATTTCCATTTTATTGTTTTATGAAACATATTTTATTTATAATAGTTCTATATGAAATATTAGAGGATTTTATTTTGATTTTTATAAAACACATTATATTTTCGTTGGTTCAGTTTTATATGAATTTGATTTATTTTATGTGGAAAACATATGTATTGATAATAATATTTCTGGTCTTATATCAACATAAAAATAACTTTTTAATTTTCTTATATAATGATATTGTTATGCATTGGAGTAATCTGATTGTTTACACATGTGATATATTAATGGTATTTTTTACTCTTATAAGCAGGGAGATAAAAAGTTTACACACATAAAAATGTGCCTAAAGAATTTATTCATAATAGTTTTTTTGTTATTTTTTTTGTTCCAAATTATTTATTTTTCCCTCGTGTTACTAGCTACATTCTATATTTATGAAATTTCATTCCTTCATGATTATGACTAATTTTTTAATATTACACACTATTTTATCATTATTACATGTTGTGTGAGTAATGAGTTCTGTTTTTATGTAATAAATATATCTTATTAGTCCTTAAGGATATTTAAAGATACTATGATACTCTAAATGGGTTTTAGATTATCATATATGTTATGATTATATTTTTCTGATATGTAATTATTTTTCATGTTTTTTATTCATTTAATGCCATGTATTTCCCCTAATGAGTGATTGAGATCGACCTATTATTATGTTTCCAATAATTTGATGATGATGATGATTATATATTATATGGTATTGAAAATGCATATAAGGGATAATTATTGTGGATAAATGTTCAAAACTATCATAAAATAAGATTATTTTATTAGTTATCACTAAGAAAGTAAATGTTTTTCTTCTATGGAATTAGAATTTTTAGGATATGTAATATTCAAATAATATTACTACTATACAATTTTGGAATTGTTTTTTAGTTGTCACATTAACTATATGTTAATGGGCAACCTCCCACAATAGAATTTCTATTTTTACATTCTTTTCATAAGAAAAACATTTCCTAAAATAATCATTTGAACAAGTTCTATGTGTTAGATATTATCCACTACCTTAAAAATAATACATTCAAGTCAAAACTGTCCATACCATTTGATATTTAAGTCAAAAATATAGTATATTGATGAAAAGAATTAATAAAATAAAATTAAAAAAATATAAATGAGGTATGAATTTTATTTTTTGGAAAATATATGTGATTTCATATAAACATTAAAAAATATAATCATAATAATATGAAGATATGAATGTTATGGGGAAAAAAATAAATAATCTCATTTAAAAAATAAAAAAATTAGTAAATATATTATTAATGATCACATGAATAAAATTTATACATTAAAGAGGGTTTCATAACATTATATAAGACGGTAATGATGAATTTGATGTTTGAATTGATATATCATGTTAATTTATAATTTCATAATTTTTATATCGAATATTAAATTTAGTTTTATTTATAATTAGTCCATATAGTATCTATAAAAATTATTTTGTAGGACATAACATAGATTATTTGGTTTAATATTCCATCCTGCAATTTAGGGAACATGTATTGAAAACATGAATAGAAATTTTACTTATTTCATGAGAGACAGTTTTTTGGGACATGAAATTTTTCAACAAATGACCTTCATGATGAAATGGACCCATTTTTTCAGGGATAGTGGGAGATTAATTTTCAATTGTCATTTTAGATAAACACATATCTTCCCCATGGCATGGAAATGATATGTTGTTCACAGAGAACATTAATGAAATAATGTGCATGGTATATGGAGATTTTAAATCATAATAGTGAATGGAAAAATAATTGTAAAAAATTCAAACGTGGAAGTGAAATAAAATCTACTTTTTTCTTGAGATGGATTGGAAAAATAAGATAAAAACATAATATAAATAATAATAGATATAATAATTAACTCAATAAAAAATCTCCTAAAAAACTATAATAATTTTTGAATTTTATTTTTTGTAGGTTTTATTTAAATAAATGTTATTGATTAAATGTTTATATATATGGTAAAAATATCTAGAAGAGCCTATATATAATTGATGGATTGTGGGAATGTTTTTGGAAGATAATTGAATATCCACATGTTGGTAAAAATAAATTAATAATATAATTCATAATGAATAATCTCATAGAGTAATTAATAGTTAATTGTAATCAATATAATATATGGAAATATAATTCATAGTGATTTTTTATATAAATTTATATTTTGAGGACATGATTAATTAAACAGATTTCTTTTTATAAATTATTGTATTTATATTTTGTAAAATAAAAACAACAACATTATTTAATGTTGAAAATGAATTGGTGATACTGATAAATTTTTACCATTATAAAAGAATAATTATTTATCTATCAATTTATAGGAAATAATATATTCAAAAAAATATAATTTATTCCAGAAAATGAAAATATACTATAGTTATCATCATTTATATATAATTAGGAATAATTCAATATATCATTATTATTATTGGGTGGAATGTAAAAATGTGTTTAGGTGTACTTACATGATGTCTATGGGTATTTCTATTGATATGTTAATTTATATGAATAAAAATTATTTGAAAGATAAAAATATTATGTTATTCAATTTAAAATGATAAAAAATAATACATTTTCATTAGTAATATAACATTTAGGAGAATTTTTTTTGGATAATATTTTTTGTAGTGGAATACAATACATAATTTAGTATTTTGATTCCATAGTTGATTATGATATATCTACAATTACATTTTTCAAATACAATTTTGACATATACTGTGAAACAAAAACGGTATTTGATAAATTTTTATAATATTAAATAAATTTATCAGTGATTTTGGAATACATAATTATATCATAAAATGAAACATGTTAAAGTTATTATATATATATATATATTAAAATTTTTTAGAAGATATTTCCAAAATGAATAATGATGATAAATCCCAACATAATAATATAGATCTATTGAAAATCATGATGTCTATGAATGTATAAAAATACCTAGAAATTATCAAATGTTTGAATGGTAATGAAATATAGTATTTAAAATATCTTCTAAAGTATAAATAAAATATTATCTCATTGAGTGTTATTTCAATGTTTCAATGTTTTATTTTATGATATTATTTTATATATGATGATAAATGGGAAATATAATCTCTGTGGTATTGATTGGGATATAAATTCCCACACATGATTGAATTTTTGTGTCTGGTGGTTGGGACAAATATTTTTTTTTAAAAAATTGAATGATAATTATGAAAACATTATTAATCAGAGGCCCTATTTATATTGGTTTATGGTTCATAAATTGCGTCATTGATTCTAGTACCTTTCATGTGTAGTAGGGAATGAAACTTTGGTTTAAAGAATACACAGATAGAGGGTCACGATATGGAATAACCATAAAACCAAAAAGGAAAAAATGTTTGGCCATCTAAAAGCATTGGTCATATATTTAAAAACAATATAGGATGAGTCACTTGATCATGTTAGGGAATTGTAGTTTTTAATAGAGGGATCAAGCACCGTTTTTGTACATTATAGAATGTACATCACATAACTTATGCCTATGTGGTTTTTAGGTAGGCAACACATTATGATTTCCACATTTTTTTCCAAATTTTGAGTCAAAACCATGAGGTTCACTATAGTGTGTGTAATGGATAAACATCAAATACCTTATTTTATTCCTCCTTCCTCCTCTTCCATTTTCTTCAAACAATTACATGGGATCTCCCATTATCATCTTCAACTAGGATTTGACCCAATATACTAATATTGACACTAATATTTCTTCCATTGGTGGATATGGATTTTTCTCAATATGTCCATAGATCATCTAGAATCATTTAATTGTTTATACAACCATAAGGGATACAAAATACATGTGATGTATCTTACAATAATTTCTAGAAATTCATCCAAAATATCTATCTCATCTTATTTCCTCGTGTCGTAGGTTGATATCAGATGATTGAGTTCATCCATGAATGAGGTATATGGATCCTATTTTTATTATTCATTTTATGAGTGTTTTAGGGGTTCTTCTAATATGTACCTCGTGTGTCGATGAAGAAAGACCCTAATAAATTAACTTTTTAATTCAAATAGTTATTTTAGTAATGTGAAATTCAAATGGTATTGATTTTGATATATTATATTTTTCACATTGGGAATGGGTTTTAGACATGACTGGTTTGTTAATGATATGATTTTATGTTAAATTTAATTTAATTGTCAATATTTATTTGTTTTTTCAGAAATTAATGGGCTTGTCTCGGGGACTATAATAATGATGTTCACTAAGATTGAGTCAACTATGTTTGTTAGGATCTGCCTGGTCAAAATATTTTTCATAATTCTAATCACCATGTTGGCCGATATAGTCGTTTGATTGATTTAATTTGATCATTATGATGAGGACATGGATTTATAAACCAGATATTATGACAATCATTAGTACTAGAGACATGGTTAGGGAAAAAAAATATTAAATGTTTTGTCTTAGGTAATGTTTGGTGATTTCTATTCACTATTTGATGGAAATTCATTGTTTCAATCTTTTAAACAATGATAGATCTCGGATCAATATTTTCTAGACAACTCATTATGGGTGGAGGCCCCCATAGACTATGTGGGTTTGTTGATTGTGTTGATCATCATACATGGTTTGGGGTTATCACCATAGAAATTATAATACCGAATTGTTTTTAAAATATAAATTCAATTTCATCAATCATTTTTATGTAGATAGGTATAATGAGTCATTAACCATAATTTTGATCCCTCACTGATTTGAATTTTAAAAAAACAGCCATCTATAGTTGTAATTAGTGTGTTAGTTGGAGTTTGATAGAACCAACCTATTATTTAGAGAATATTAATATATAGTTATGAATAGTAATATAAATAGTTATATGATTATTAAGAATAGTAAATCATATTAATATTTTATTTACAGAATAATATAATATAATGAGATGTTGATTAATTTTTCATGGCATCAAAAATTGAGTTATAGACATAAAATTTTTATTTTTGAATAAATTAAGTTTTTACTTAAAAATTAAATTAAAAATTTCATTTCATTTTTTATTTCTATATGGTCAAAAATGGTTATGATGAATTTTTGGTATTTATTTTATATTCAGGAACTTTTTGATGAATACAAAAATACGATAAATTAAAATAACTGTTAAATACGTCGTTTCTACATTCTAGGTGATACATGGATGATTTAAGACCACTTTATTCAAAATCGCATACTACTATAATTGTTTGGGTTCATATAAATTATGGCTCTTCAAATTATTCAGTAAAATAATTATAATAATGATAAAAATATTTTAAAATCTCTCATCTTATCCTATATAAATACAACCCCCATTGCCTTCTTCTTATCACACATCTCAAGCATTAATCATTTTATTAGTTATAACAAACCCCCTACCAAAGGATCTATCCATCTTCCTAGAGCTACTGGTCACAAAAAAGTTCAAAACCAAAGGCCTTAAGGAGGATCTCAAGAATAAGAGATCCAATGGTAAGAGTCCTCTTCCTTTTGCATGTGTTTTATTTCTAATTCCTTTCTTTTCTTATACTCTCTTACCCTCCACATATCCAAGATGTGTGAAATATCAATAATATTATATATTATTTATGCTATCATGTACATGTAAAATTATAATCATCTTCTTTCCTTGCTTCTCCCTCTTCTACTAAAAATAATAACACTGCCCTGGATGTCCCAATTTAACAAAATTGTGGACGATGTGTTTTAAATAGACATTACATTCTTCAAATAGGATCATAATACCCTATTAATGATTGAAAAAAAATAAATTTTTATTTATGACCATATTTTATGTTCTGTAATTCACATCAATTCTTTACCATAAATTATATAATTAATGAATTTCATGAATATTGAGGAACCACAAAAAATGAACTAAACATACATCATTAATGTTTTTATACTACTGATCAATCATACTATTAGATAGAAAATAATTTATATTATCATTATATAGTTTTTAAACATATTAATACCAATTCATTCAACTTCATGTAAGTAATATCCATATTTCAAGAAAGTAAAAATCATATTATCTATGGAAATGATGTAACGAACTCACCTGATACAATGAAAGGAACAACATAAAAATAATAAATTGGTGAAATGATGTTATAAAATTATTATATAAGGAGTTATAAACATGTTTATGTTTCTGGAATATATTATTAACACACTTGTAACCATTATACTGGTGGTTTATAGGAGTTTGTAGTAAGAAAAACATGTGGTATGAGAACTCTTAACCAGATTTACATTCATTGTGTTAACATTACACATAATTATTTATGTGGTATTAAAATTGTTTCTAAGATTACAAATTTTTATAATATTATTAATTATATTTATTTATAGTTTATATTAATATTACATCCACTATATTAAGCCTCACATCAATTATATGATATTTATAAGGGATATTTCCTTTAAACACCACTTTTTAAATTCTGTTTTGTGACATTCTAATGAAATGTTTTTATGAAGTTATTCATGTCATATTTTTGTGTTCTGGTTCATGGGAATTTTTTATGATGAATGGTGAAAACTGTATCCCTATCTAATAAGTTGATTACATGTATGTTGGAGGTCAGTCGTATGGTTACTCCATGTGTAACTATGACGATTACACAATTTTTAAGGTAGCTATGAAGGGGTACATATTACAAGTTATCTGAGAGGGATACAATATTATATAAGAAATTCCACACGAAAACTTTAATATTAAATTTACGTTCTATTTTTTGGTTTAAATATCATAGAAATCATAAGTTTTACAATGTTTGATTATATGGGTAACTAGTGTGCCTTTTGTTAAACGATTTCATATGTTACAAGTGTTCATGGATGAATTTTTTTATTTAATCTATATATTTCCAATACTGAGATATGTTTAATCATATAATCTTCTTAATTTATTTTATAAGGTTATAAGGATGTTTAATAAAAAGTGGAATCCAATTTAAATGTTATTAATATTTATCAAAGAATACATGTTTTATTTGTAATGTTTTTCAATTTTGGTGAAATGGATACTATTTTTGTAGTATCATATCTATATTAATGTGGAATGTTATATATGTATTATATCCCAATTCAAAAAAATATAAACATGAAAAGGTGCCCAATGAAGTAGGAAATGAATTCTAGACTAAAAATCAAGATTATGTATTGTCATAAGGTCAGTCCTTGTAGTTTGTATCAGAAAATGATTTTGATATCGTTTGGGATTTGGATGATGTTAATTGATTACAATAAATGATATTTTTTCTTTAGGTTTAATTTTAAATTATATAGTATTTAAACATTAACATGTCTATTTGTCTATTATAGGTTTTTTTATAATGGGTTTACATTGAAAAATATGGAATCTTAAGAAGAGACGCACCGACAGAATAGTATCCTTCTGAATTTAAAGCCTGGAATGGTAGTTAGTTGAACTGAGATGTTTGAAATATTAATGTCTCAAATAAATTAGGCAATAAATGGTGGATTAATCCATCCAAGATAAAAATTTGATTTACCACAACAAAACATGCTGATTGTGGAAAATTTTATTAGACAACACCCCCTTCTTTTAATGGATCTTCTGACCCAAAATATGTTGAATGATCGATTAGGGCCCTTGAAAAGATTTCTGATGTTATGGGATATTCATATAATCAAATGGTAATTATTTCCATTTATAATTTTTAAGGTGAATCCGATAAGTGGTGAACAATAATTAAAAATATAGAGGATAGATAGGAAATTTATTCCTTGGAGTGGGAAGAATTTAAAAGTCCTTTTGTGGATAAATATTTTCCAAAGGGGTGTGATTAAGATGGAGAATAAATTAATTAAAGTGAAGTAAAAGGTGATGATTAAGTAGTTTTTTATGAAGAAATATTCACCCAACTAGTGAGGTATACTCCGAATATTTTTCTTGATCTTGATAATAGAAATCTACAACTTTTACACAGGATTAAAACCAAGGCACTGAAGGTCATTGGCCTCCCAGGAATTGAAATTTTGTGAGAAACATGTATGAGGTGTTTAAAGGGTATAGATGGAGTTTTATAATGATAATATGAACTTTGAAAATAAGGATAAGAATATGTATAGATAGAATGTGACGGTTAATAATCATCCAAACAAATCTGAGGGTATGAAATTCAAAATTCATGTTTTTCAGAAGAGTGTAAAAATCACCCTAGAAAATGACTAACCAAAACCGGGAAGATTTTTTGATGTGCTATGTTTGGAAAAACATCATGAGATTTTAATGAAAATGATCCTGAGACTAAACTTGATAAGAAAACTGTTATGTGTTTTAAATGTGTACAGATGGGTTATTATGTAAATTACTACTTCAAGAGTGATCAGAGTGATGAAATAAAGAAATACTATAAAAATAATGTTGTAGTGAGATTATTTCCAACAACTTTAGTAGACTCTGGCCATCCAATGATGTTGTATTAGGTACCTTGTTTTTTTACTTAGATTTTACTGAATTTTTTATATAGGGTCTACAACATTCCTTTATTTCTGAAGAATTTTCTAGTAATTGTGAAAAATCACATCGACAAATGAGATCAGAACATATTGTTAAAACACTAGGATAAAATATAATAACAAAAGGGAATTATATGATTCTTCCTATTATGGTCTTTTAAAAACTTTACCTATAATCCAAGTTTTTTTCCTTGGTATAGTTTGATTTTATTCCGGGAATGTATTTAATTTGTTTTTATAAGGAAAAGAATAACTATATATTATATGAATTTTTTTAGAAATTGTTTCAGTTTGTATACAAGAACAAACCAATTCAATTGATAACTACTCAGAAAGATAATAAACTATTTAATTATCGAAATTAATGTTATCATGATAATATTGATGAAAACAAGGGAACTATTCTTACTAATGATGTGTAAGTGGTTAATGAATAACTTGATGTTCTTCTGTTGAGATTCACGGTGTCATAACTAATCCAGAAGTGGAATTGAAAATTGAAGACGTTCCTAATGGTAAGATAATATCTAAACCCCCATATCGAATGGCACAAAACTAACATCTTGAATTGAAAAATTAGTTGATGAATTTTCCAGATAAATTCTTCATTCATCTTAATACATCACTAGGGGTTCCCCTATTTTGATTATTAAAAATAATGATACTTCCATGAAAATGTTCATTGATTATAAGTCCATTAATAACAACAATATTAAAAACAAGTATTTTTCACCTCATATTAATTTTTTTGACCAACTACATGGAGATCCTTATTTTTTCAATATTGACCAGAGATATATATAACATTTACTGAAGGTAAAGGAGGAGGATGTAACATAAATAGTTCTCTGTACTAGATATGGGAATAATGAGTATTTTTTTATTACATTTTGGTTAACCAATGCACATTATATATTCATGGATCTCATAAATAAATGATTTCATGATTTCATTGTTATATAAATGGTTGTGTTTATTGATGAAATTCTAGTTTTTTTAAAGAGTAAAGAGGACCATGAATAACATCTAAGAAATTTTTTTTCAAACTACAATATATATGAAACTTTATGGAAAATTTTTCAAGTGTGATTTTTAGTTAAAACTTATTTATTTTATATGGAAAATTGTAAATATGGGTGGAATAACCGTTGATCCTACCAAAGAAAAGTGGTTGATGAATGGCCAAGACATAAAAATGTTACATAGATTCATAGTTTTATTTGGTTATAAGGATATTACCAACAATTTGTTAAAAACATTGCACAAATATATAGCATGCTCAAAATAATAACGTCAAAATGGTTTAAATTTATTTGGCCTAATAAATGTAATGTTTGTATTTATGAATTGAAGAAGATATTTGTGAATGCTATAGTTTTGGGCTTTCCTTCCTCAAATGGTGAGTTTTTCATCTACAGTTTGAATAATTGAAGGGACTTTGTTATATTCTGATAAAAAATAACCAGGTAATTGCTTATTCTTCAATACAACTAAAACCTCATAAGTGAAATTATCCCACACATGAATTGGAATTGGCAGTTGTGGTTTTATTCTTTGAAAATTTAGAGGCATCATTTATATAGATCCAAATTTATAATATATATTGACCATAAATGTATTATGTATATATTCACAAATATGGAATAATACATGATGTAGAGTATATGTATAAAACTTATAAAGGATTATGAATTAACTATTAATTACCACCTGGGAAGAGATAAAAGTGGTGTACTATTTTATTCGAAAACATCATGAGTCATTATACATGATACATTTGTAACATGACCCCATGATTAATGATTTGATTAATTTTTCCCTAGAATTTGTTGGTTAAAGAAATTCATCTATTTTGTTTTAGGTTTTAGTGCAATATTCATTTTGAGACATAATTAAGTAAGCATAGATGGAATTCCATAAGATATAGAAAATGGTTTAATTGGTTGAAATTTTAATGTTTCATGAATATATCAATAAATATTAATGTGTTTTATGATTTAGTAAAATGTAGTGTGTTCCATATTATTCCCAATTGATGAAAGATTTATTGTGGGATGCTCATAGTTATCCATTTCGAGCTCATCCGGAGAGTACAAAGATGTATATGGACCTTCGGGAGTATTATTGGTGGGATGGAATGAAAATCGATATTCCATATTATACCAGGAATTTTCTAACATGTCAATAGTTTAAAGAATATCTATTGATACCCAACGGGATGCATCAGCCTTTTCCACTTCTATATTGGATATTAGATAATGTAACTATGGTCATTGTGGCGAACTACCTTAGACATCTCATGTAATGAATGTTACATGGGAAAGTGTTGATAAGATGAAAAAATCATCACAATTTCTTTCTATTTGACAAAAAATGTCACTGGATCAGAACTAAATATTTTACATCAAAGATATTATCAGGTTACGTGGAGTTCCACTTTCCATTGTATCAGACCAGGATCCCATGTGGACTTTTAGCATTTGGTTGGGCTTTCAAATTTCATATGAAATTAAATTAAATTTTATTACAACTTTTCATCATAAATCATATGGGTAGTGAGAATGAATGATTTTGAATATGGATGATATTCTTTGAGATGATAGATGGAATACAATAGATGTTGGGATCAACATATTTTTTAATTATGTTTTCATATGATTACTTTTTTAACTCTAGTATATCAATGGAACCATTTGAGTAATTGTATAGGTCACTGTATAGAACTCCATCATTATGGGATGATGTTGAGAAAAAGAGGATGATGATACCATATTTAATAGGGAAATTCAATTGGAATTTGAAGATAATCGTGCAACACATGAGGATTGATTTGAGTAGACATCAAAGTTATGAAAAAAATAAGAGGGGAGACTTTGTTTCCCAAGGTAGGTGATCATGTCACTAGTGCAGAAAACGTTTTTTACGTCACCATTTTTTACGTCGGTTATATAAAACCGACGTCATAATATGTAAAACGAGGTTTTTTACGTCGGTTATTAAATAACCGACGTAAAAACCTGTGTTCGGTACACCTTTAACGTCGGTTATTGTTATAACCGATGTTATTAATCGTGCGCCTTCGTTTTTTACGTCGGTTATACATTAACCGCCGTAAAAAACAGAAGCGGGGGGTGTTTGTTACGTCGGTTATTCAATAACCGACGTAAAAAACGCGGTTTTTGAAGGCCTTTTTACGTCGGTTATTTTATAACCGACGTAAAAAAAGAATCGTAGGAATGTTTTTTACGTCGGTTATTGAATAACCGACTTTATAAATGTTTTTAAAAAAATTATAACGTCGGTTATTGAATAACCGACGTGATAACTCATTTAAAAATTTACCCAGACCGTGGATTGTCATTCGCGAGTTTACATTCGACAATCGCGACTCGTCTCTCTCGCGCATAAACCCGAATCGGCTCGTCCATTTCGTTGGTTTAGATTCGTTTTGTGATCATCGTTTCTCATATTTAATCTCCTCAGATCAATCATCTAAACTCGCAGCACTCAGGTAATCCTCCCACTCGTTCGTTTGTTTTCGCGGATAGTATATATATATGTGTTGTGATTTTTTTGTTGAAACTAGCTAATATTCTTCGATTGCGAACCCTTTTAACTCGTTTTGGCAGCATAATCTTGTTTATCATCCCTAGATCTATTAGTTCGACTTGCAATATTGACTAATATTATGATTTCACTAATTTTTCATCGTTTTCTATAAATCGCCGAGAGGGTTGGGGCGTGTCCATTTGGATGGGTTGCCCTTTTACAGTTGTTAGTACTTTATTCACACACAACCATGGCATAGGTGCATGGATTTGGGATCACATCACCATTTTCACCCCCTGCAAACAAAGTTTCACGATGAGGACTCGCCAGATTTCCCCTCGGCATGTTAAAAATTTTAGATACCCTCTTTTCAGCAAGTAAAAAAATTAACTAGTTTTTTCATCACTACTTATCCTAAACAAATAAAACCACCATTCTTTCTAGAACCTCTACTAGATCCATTGCATCCAGCAATATACATATTTGGATCTGAAAGCATAACTTAAGCCTTATGTTCAATGCTAACATCCTTTACTGATCTATAGAAAATATGATGGTCTGCTAAGCTCTCCATTTAAAAGTCAATCCCCACCAATTATTCATCCTCATCATGAGAAAATGGCACAACATCTGAATTTCTGATTCAATCTCTTGGGTCACTGAACAAACATTAACTCCTTCAAATCCACACCTGGAATAGACAACCTAATGTCGAGTTCCTTCTCTATCTATTGAAACTCAGTTCTTCCTCCACACCTAAAAACATTCTTTGAATGGCCCAACTTCTTGTTATGGAAAATTTTCAGTGATTCCAGGGGGGTGGGAGGGCTATCAAGAGGGTTGGGGGTGTCCAGGGGGGTGTCCAAGGGGGTAGGGTGTGGGGGGTGGTGTCCAGGAGGGGTGGGGGGGCTGTCTAGAGGGGTCGGGGGTGTCCAGGGGGGTTTACAAGGGGGTGGGTGGGTGTGGGGGGTTGTCCAGGGGTGTGGGTGGGTGTTGGGGGGTGTCCAGGGGGGTGTCCAAGGGGGTAGGTGGTGGGGGTGGTGTTTAGGAGGGGTGGGGGGGCTGTCCAGAGGGTTGGGGGGTGTCCAGGGGGGTGTCCAAGCAGGTCGGGGGTGGGGGGTTGTGTCCAGGAGGGGTGGGGGTGCTTTCTAGAGGGGTCGGGGGCTGTCCAGAGGGGTCGGGGGGTGTCCAGAGTGGTGTCCAAGGGGATGGGTGGGTGTGGGGGGCTGTCCAAGGGGGTGTCGGCCTGTCCAGAGGGGTCAGTGGGGTGTCCAGGGGGGTGTCCAAGGGGTTGGATGGGTGTGGGGGGCTGTCCAAGTGGGTGGCAGCCTCTCCAGAGGGTATTTGGGGTTGTCCGGGTGGGTGGGGAGCTGTCCAGAGGGTTGGGGGATGTCCAGGGGGGTGTCCAAGGGGGTAGGGGGTGGGGGGTGGTGTCCAGGAGGGGCGGGGGGCTGTCCAGAGGGTTCGGGGGGTGTCCAGGGGGGTTTACAAGGGGGTGGGTGGGTGTGGGGGCTGTCCAAGGGTGTGGGTGGGTGTTGGGGGGTGTCCAGGGGGGGTGTCCAAGGGGGTAGGGGGTGGGGGTGGTGTTTAGGAGGGGTGGGGGGGGGCTGTCCAGAGGGTTGGGGGTGTCCAAGCAGGTCGGGGGTGGGGGGTTGTGTCCAGGAGGTGTGGGGGTGCTTTCTAGAGGGGTAGGGGGCTGTCCAGAGGGGTCGGGGGGGGGGGGGGGGGTGTCCAGGGTGGTGTCCAAGGGGATGGGTGGGTGTGGGGGGCTGTCCAAGGGGGTGGCGGCCTGTCCAGAGGGGTCGGTGGGGTGTCCAGGGGGGTGTCTAAGGGGGTGGATGGGTGTGGGGGGCTGTCGAAGTGGGTGGCGGCCTCTCCAGAGGGTATTTGGGGTTGTCCAGGTGGGTGGGGGGATGTCCAGACGGTTGGGGGATGTCCAGGGGGGTGTCCAAGGGGGTAGGGGTGGGGGGTGGTTTCCAGGAGGGGCGGGGGGCTGTTCAGAGGGGTCGGGGGGTGTCTAGGGGGGGGGGTGTTATATCTTACTATATTTTGTTTAAAAAATAATATTCAAGCATATTTTATTAAATACACATCGATTTGTTTTATATTTCAAAATTGTTTACATTCAAATTATGATTTTTTTCATATAAACATATATTTGTCTTATCTGAAAAATATATATATTTTTGCTATTTGTTATAGGTAATAATGAGTCGAAGTTGGATTATGACACATCGAATGAGCAATGAATATGAGGAAGGTGTTGATGCCTTTTTGGAATTTGCTAAACGAAATGTTCCAAGTAGTGACATTTTTTTATGTCCATGCCTGAAATGTCTGAATATGAAGAAGTTGAAAATCAGAGAGATAAAAGATCATCTGATTTGTCATGGTTTCAATCCGAGTTACAACCCTTGGATTTGGCATGGCGAAACTGGACAGAATGTCACTGATGATAATGAATCGCAAGATGGTAACTCCGATGGAATTGAAGAAATGATTCGCGATATTGTAGCAGAACAAATTGAGATAGAACCGATAGTTTCACGTCTATATGGTGATGCCGAAAAACCATTATATCCTGGTTGTACAGATTTTACAGTTTTGTCAGCGGTGTTAAGATTGATTAACCTGAAGGCGAAACATGGATGGAGTGACAAAAGTTTTACAGAGCCGCTACAATTGATGAAAGATATTCTTCCAAAAGATAACGATCTTCCAGATTGACATTATAAGGCCAAAAAAATATTATGCCCGATGGGATTGGGATACAGGAAAATACATGCCTGTCCGAATGACTGCATTATATACAGGAAGGAAAATGAATTTCTGAAAGAGTGTCCTAAATGTTGGACATCACGGTATAAGGTGAAAGAAAAATCACAAGCTGATGTAGAGATTACAAAGCTCCCTTCAAAGGTATTTTGGTATCTTTCTATAATTCCTCGTTTCAAACGTTTATTTTCTAATTCACATGATGAAAAAAGGTTAAGATGGCATGCTGATGAGCGGGTATGTGATGGAAAAATACGTCATCCAGCTGATTGTCCACAATGGAAGAAAATTGATGCCCAGTACCCTACTTTTGGAAATGAAATTAGAAATCTGAGACTAGGCTTGTGCACAGATGGAATGAATCCATACCGAACCCTCAGTAGCCCACATAGTTCATGGCCTGTTTTATTGGTAATTTACAACCTCTCTCCTGAAGTTTGTATGAAGCACAAATATGTCATGTTGAGTATCATGATCTCTGGTCCAAAGCAACCCGGAAATGATATTGATGTATACTTGTCACCGCTGATTGATGATTTGAAACTCTTATGGGATGATGGTATTAGGGTGTATGATTCTTATGAAATGGAATATTTTCAACTGCATGCAGGGCTTCTATTCACTATAAATGACTTCCCAGCATATGGAAATTTGTCTAGATACAGTGTTAAAGGGCATAAAGCATGTCCAATTTGCAAACAACAGACGTCATATTGTCAATTGCATCATGGGAGGAAAATAGTGTACATGGGTCATCGGAAGTTTTTGCCTATGGATCACCCTTATAGAAGACTAAAAAAGGCATTCAATGGCTCATAAGAATTTGATACTGCTCCAAAAACTTTATCCCCAGATTTGTATTTTGAGAGGGTGAAAAACCTTGATGTGACATTGGGAAAGACACAGAAATCTGGTAATGATAGACATATTTGGAAGAAAAGGTCAATATTATTTGAGCTACCATATTGGAGGTATCATGAAGTCAAACATAATATTGATGTCATGCACGTGGAGAAGAATATCTGTGATTCTTTGATCAGAACATTTCTAGATATTAAAGGAAAGACAAAAGATGGGTTGAATGCAAGGTTAGACCTACTATCAATGGGAATACGTTTGGAGTTAGCTCCCACTCCTAAAGGAAGACGAACATTTCTTCCCCCTGCTTGTCATACATTATCGAAGAGGGAGAAAAGTAGCTTCTGTCAGTGTCTTCATGATATCAAAGTGCCTCAAGGTTATTCTTCAAATGTAAAAAATTTTGTCTCATTGAAAGACTTGAAGTTGATAGGTATGAAATCACATGATTGTCACGTCATGATGCAACAAATTCTACCAGTTGCACTGCGTGGAATATTTCCCATCTGTGTCAGAAAGACTATAATGAGGTTGTGTTATTTTTTCAATTCAATTTGTAACAAGGCGATTGATGTGAATGCATTGAACATTTTGGAAAAGGATGCAATTTTTATACTTTGTCATTTGGAAATGTATTTTCCTCCAACTTTTTTTGATATGATGGTGCATTTAATGATTCATCTGGTTCGAGAAATAAAGCTTTGTGGACCTGTATATCTTTATTGGATGTATCCTTTTGAAAGGTATATGAAAATATTAAAGGGATATGTTAAAAATCCATATCGACCTGAATCCTCCATTATTGAAAAGTATATTTATGAGGAGGTAGCAGAGTTTTGTACGAGCTACTTGGCTACGGCGCAACACATAGGTTTGCCTCCATCTCGCCATGAACAGGTTATTAATGATGGAAAGGGGATTCGTGGCTTGAAAGTCAAATCACTGTCAGCTGAACAGATGAAGAAGTTAGAATCATACATCTTGAATAACATAGCTGATGTTCAACCGTATATCACATTGCATATTAATGAGTTGAAACAATGTCATCCAAAGAAGAAAGAAATGTGGATTTTAAATGAGCACAACAAAACTTTTTTGCCATGGTTTAAAAAGACCTTGCTTGGTAGATCAGATGTATCAGAGACATTAAAATGGATAGTGGGTGGTCCATATTTAAAAGTGATAACATGGTCTGCTTATGACATTAATGGCTATACATTTCATACGAAAGCTCAGGACAACAGAAGTGCAGTTCAGAATAGTGGTGTATTGGTGTTTGCAGAAGCAATGCATTTTTCGAGTGCTAAGGACAGAAACCCAATTTCGGCATCAAGTGCATATTATGGAGTGATTCAAGACATATGGGAGGATGATTACTTTAAAATTAAAGTTCTTGTTTTTAACTGTAAATGGTTTATCGGTAACAACAGTGTCAGACACGATGAATTTGGAATGACACTTGTTAATCTGAATAGATTGGAAGACACAGCTGATTCATTTATAATGGCAACACATGCCAAACAAATTTTCTATGTAGTAGATCAATCAGATATGCAGTGGGCTGTTGTTTTACAAGGGAAAAAACAATATGTTGGTGAGGATGAATTTTATGAAGATGCTGATTTATGTGAGATCCCTACTTCCATGGAAAGATTAACAGAACATAATGATGAGTATGTTGAAGACATGATTTGTGCCATAAGGAACGATCACGACGAAGGAATTTGGGAAAACAATCCAACAGTACATTCCTAAAATTACTGGTAACACATGTTTATTTCTTGTTTACATTTAGTTTTTTCATATAATGTTAGATATTGTAAATTTTTTACTTACTAAAACATGTATCAAACCAAAATGATAAAACAATAAAAACCGTAAAGAGGAGAAGTCCTGGGTGCACTGGCTGGCCGGTGGGGGAGCACCGGATGGCCGGTGTTGATCCAGCGGCCGGCCGGTGGCCCTCCAGCAGCCGGCCAGTGACACCAGGCAGTGGGCAAGTCTACTGCCTGGGTCCTCCGGCTGGCCGGTGAGCTCACACCGGCTGACCGGTGGACTCAGTGAGTCCACTTTTTAGCTTTCTTGGGCCAACTCCTTGGCAACCTTTTTCCTATCAACAAAAACACTTGAAAACAAGTTAGAACATAATAAGAGTGATTGTGATCATTAAAATCCAAGAGAGAGGGGTAGAACACACTGTGTTTACCATGTTTATCATTGTTTAACATGCTTACTATATTACCAATGTTTACTATTATGTAATTTAGTACACTTTTCTATTTTCTGATTAAGTAGTATTACAATATTTGAATTTGTATATTTGTGAACTAATGTTTGTTTTTTTGATTTGAAGGAAAATGACAGATCAATCAGTTGATCAGCCACATGATTCTGGAGATGAGCATATTGGTCATACATCTGGGGAGGAGCATTCACATGCTCCTATTACGAAAAAGAGTTCAAAGGTTGGTAATCGTGGGTGCACACGTTTACCAAAATTATCACTTTCCCGTACGAAGGAGGAGAGGATAGTCGTGGAGTTTGATGATGATGATCTTCCTAGAGGTCCAAATGCTAAAGATTTTAAGGGTTTTGTAGCAACTCAGGCTAAGAGCAAAGTAAGCATTCTCTATGATGATTGGAGAAGTGTGGATAAGGCGATAATTTCTCAGCTGTGGGAGACCATTTTGGTAAGATCTTTTGCTATTGTTTGACTGTTCTTTAAATGTTTCTAGTATATATAATATTTTTAACCTCTTTTTTATCAGATGACATTTGATATTCTTGACACTGGAGGGGTTAGGAAGAAATGCTTATCGTTGGCTGCTAGGAGATGGAGGGATTTCAAATCAACCCTCTCATCTGATTTCATTTACGGTCATAGGAGTCGTGAGAATCCATGTCGTATATATCCTTTTATAGATGAAGACACATGGAGACAATTTTTTGAAAGTAGAAGAAAAGAATCATTTTTGGTAAGGGCAATGTAAACTTTTACAAGCTTTCTTATATAAATGGCCTTATTATTGTTTTGTTAATGATTACTTATTCTTAATTTACAGCAAACAAGGAACGCTCATCAAGAGATCCAATCTAAAAATGTATACCCTCATAGTTTATCTCGGGGAGGGTATGCATTATTGGAAGAACAAATGATGGCCGAAAAATTTCAACAACTAAGAGCTGAGTCTTCAAGCTCTGGAGAGGTGCCCCCTCCATCCCCTCCATCTAGACATGAGAAATGGAAAAGAGCTCGGAAGGGAAAAAAAGGACAATATCTTTCGGAAGAATCGAGACTCGTAGTTGAGAGGATTGTAAGATATCTATTTTATTTATTTAAGTTTACTATTTTCATAATATATTTCCAATCATTATAGAAATGTTCAATTAATTATTACAGGACTCTCTTGAGGAGCAGAGTTCATAGGGGACATTTACACCATCTGGGAGGGAAGATATTTTATCTGTGGCATTGGGAAAGCCCGAACAACCTGGCCGTGTAAGAGGATATCCGGCAGGTGTATCGGTAAGAAAAGTGTTTCCACGTTCCTCAACTTCTAACATTGAGGGAGTTTATAAAAAAAATAGAATCCTTGGAGGCTGAAGTCCATAATATTAATGCGACAATGGAGGACAAGATTAGAGCATCGGTTCAATTTATGTTTGCAGACTTGCAAAGACAATTTCAGGGTGCAGCTCCCACTCCACCTCTCCCAGTAGCTCCCACTCCCCCACCTCATCCTGCGGACTCCATTTTTGATCCTCCTCCTCCGCTGCAGCTACCTACATATTGTGAGTTGTATGTTGATGATCCTCAACATCATATAGTTGCATATGGGATGGTATATTGTATAGGAGATACAATTCATCATCAACAGTTAGAGGTAGAGAATCAGAGGGTCACTGTACAGGATATTATAGATAGATCAGCTCGGATACCATTACCTACAGATGAGGTGACGACAGTTGGAAATAGTATCGACCATTTTTTACTTTGGCCATCCAGACTTCTTCGACTCATTACCATAGAGGTATGGATGTTATATCTTTTATTTTATATTTTTATTAATGTTTTATCATTTGAAAACTAATATTTTTTTCAATTTATTTATACATGAATACTTTAAAGGTAAAGAAATACTGTATAGACAACAACAAAGACAGATATCTATGACATCAGATGCAGATACTAGCAGTCTTGACAAATTGTCAATATATTCAAATTTGTTGGCGGATCATTATGACTTTACAATGGAAGCTCATGTCTATGGACGTGAACTAAGTGTGGGGATTATGAAAACAGATATCATGGAGTTTGTCACTGGAGATAAGTTGGGCATCAATGTGGTGCAAATTTTTATCATGTAAGTCTTAACACCTTTTCCTTGCGTTATATTTATTAAAAATGTATACTTATGTCTGCTTTGTATTAGGTATCTGTATAAAATTTGTGAGAGGAATGAGATGACAGATGTATATGGATTCGTGGACCCACAATTGATTTCACCTGAAGCATGTGTATTGGATGAGGAACAAAGAATGATTTATGTTGCTGATAGATTTGAAAATAATGTAATCACACAGTGTTGGATGATGCCTTTTCGTGAGAGGTATGAAACAAATCCCTCTCAAAGAGTTAATTATCTTTTAACATAAAAAACCACTAACGTTAAATTTCCTTTTATCAGGGATCATTGGATGTTAGGGGTTTTTTTCCCTAGGGAGAAAGCACTTTATTGGATATGCTCTCTCAATGATGATGTGCGAGAAAGTTTTAAGAATATATTGGAAACGTAAGTTTCAATTTCACAATAGTTTTATATATTATAATCAATGTTAAATTTACCCCATTCGTATTATTTTCTCACAGGGCATGGGTCCACTTTCGAAAAAGCGCAAAGAAAAGGAATTTCAAGATCAAATATGTACATGCGAAGGTAAATATCCATTTATAATTTGTACATTTTGATTTATTACATAAAAATAATATATTGAATTTACACTCATTAAAACAGAAATGTCATGAGAAACAAGGCATCATCGAATGCAGATATTACATGTTAAGATTTATGTATGAAATAATAACAACTGGGACAGTTCTGAGTTTTGACCTGGTAAGATTTCCTCTTTCTCATAATATTTCAATTTGATTTATTCATTATACACGTTGACTACTATCCTTTTCCTTTGTATCTTTTTGATGACCCTCAACCCTTTACTGCTGAAGATATCAAACACTTACAAGTGGAGTGGTCAAATTATTTTACAGGTTTGATTGACTTTTAGTTGTTTGTAATGTAAAATGTAATTTTGAATATTGTCAATGTAATTGTGTATTTCGTAGTCGTTTAGGTTGGATTTAGTTTTTTTTGAAGTTGACAGTGTATGTTTTGAATGTTATATAAGTGAATGTTTAATTTTTCTCTACTTCTTGTTTTGGTCTACTGTTGATGGTTTTTCTGGTCTGGATTTTGGTATGGGGGGAGAGGTTCCAAGGGGGTGGGTGGGTGTTTGGGGGGTGTCCAATGGATATGGGAGGGCTGTCCAAGGTGTGTTTGGGGCTGTCCTAGGGTTCGGGGGGGTGTGAATGAGGGTGGGGGTGTCCAAGGGGTGGGGGGGTGTCCAAGGGATATGGGAGGGGTGTCCAAGGTGTGTTTGGGGCTGTCCAAGGGGTCGGTTGGGTGTAAATGAGGGTAGGGGGGGCTGTCCAAGGGGTGGGGGGTGTCCAAGTGGTGGGGGGTGTCCAAGGGATATAGGAGGGGTGTCCAAGGGGTGTTTGGGGCTGTCCAAGGGGATGGGGGGGGGGGGGGTTTCCAAGGGGTCGGGGCAGTGTCCAGGGGGTGGGGGGGGGGGGGGGGGGCTATCCAAGGGGCGGGGGGGGGGGGGGGTGTCCAAGGGGTGGAGGTGTCCAAGGGATATGGGAGGGGTGTCCAAGGGGTGTTTGGGGTTGTCCTAGTGTTCGGGGGGTGTAAATGAGGTTGGGGGGGCTGTCGAAGGGGTGGGGGTGTCCAAGGGGTATGGGAGTGGTGTCCAAGGTGTCTGGGAGTTCTGTCCAAGGGGCCGGTTGGGTGTAAATGAGGGTGGGGGGCTGTCCAAGGGGTGGGGGTGTCTAAGGGGTGGGGGGGGGGGTGCCCAAGGGATATGGGAGTGGTGTCCAAGGGGTGTTTGGGGTTGTCCAAGGGCTCGGGGGGGGGGGGGTGTCCAGGGGTCGGGGGGGGGGGTGTCCAAGGGGTCTGGGAGGGCTGTCAAGGTGTGGGGGGGGGTGTCCAATGGGTGTTTGAGGCTGTACTATGGGTCTTGGGGTGTTAATGAGGGTGGGGGGGGGGGGGCTGTCCAAGGGGTGGGGGGTGTCCAAGGGATATGGGAGGGGTGTCCAATGAGTGTTTGTGGCTGTACTAGGGGTCGGGGGGGTGTAAATGAGGGTGGGGGGGGGGGGGGGCTGTCCAAGGGGTGGGGGGTGTCCAAGGGTTGTGGTGGGGCTCCAATGTGGTGGGGGAGGGCTGGCCAGGTTGTTAGGTGGGTATAGATGAGGGTGGGGTTCAGTTGGGGCTTGGGGGAGGGCTGGCATGGTTATTTTTGTTGTTTGGTTTCTGGTTGCTTTTTGGTGAGAGCAGTGCAATTATTTTTAAAAAAAATATCGCTTTCACGTCAGTTATTTTATAATCGACGTTGTAAATAAATCGGTAGGGGTTTATCACGTCGGTTTTTTCGAGAACCGACGTGCTAAACCGTTCCCGGGCCTTTTATCACGTCGGTTCTTAATATAACCGACGTGCTAAAAGTCCTGGGAATCGATTTACCACGTCGGTTATTGGATAACCGACGTGCTAAAACGTTTCCCAAGCCTTTTTATCACCTCGGTTCTTAATATAACCGACGTGCTAAAAGGCCTGGGAATCAATTTACCACGTCGGTTATTGGATAACCGACGTGCTAAAACGTTTCCCAGGCCTTTTTATCACGTCGGTTATTTAAGAAACCGACGTGATAATAGGCCCGGGGAAGGGTTAATCACGTCGGTTCTCGAAAAAACCGACGTGATAAACGAAATCCCAGGCGTTTTATCACGTCGGTTTAGAAATAACCGACGTGATAAACACCGTGATGTTAGGGATGTTACGTCGGGTTTTAAATAACCGACGTAAAAACGTTATTTATAACGTCGCCCGTATTAACGTCGCCTAAAAACCGACGTAAATAATGAAAAATAACCGACGTAAAAAATGTTTTCTGCACTAGTGTGTTTTTCATAGAATATCATTATGGAAGAGTGTTATGTGACTTGATAAGAAATGAAAGCTAATTCCATAGTTAAATGGACTTTATTATATACTATATAATGTTGGACTAATCACATAATGAGTAGCATTGCCTCCAAGTTTGTCTTAGGTCCAAATTTTCTCTTGTATTAATTTTGAGAAAGTATATGCCACATTCATGTAATGTATTTAGCATAGAAGAAGTTCAGACAGAAGAGAACCTATCTTATGATCCATGATAAAAGAGAACATTCTTTTCATAATTAGGTGATCATCTAGGTAAACATTTTTTTGGTAAACCACATGGTGGAATAAGAAACATGCTAGTCTTAAAAAAAGTCTATGAAGGAAAGGTAGCCACACTTGTTTAATAATTAAATAAAATTTCCAGCACATAATTTCCAGAGGGTGGGGAAAATGTAACACCCAATGATTTTTCAAAATAAAAATTTAAATGAATGAAACATATTGTTATGTAGATAGTTATAACTATTCTTTAAACATAATTTTGGTTCTTCAATAATTTGAATTTCTGAAAACAATCATTTACTACTATGATTAGTAAGTTGGTTGGTGTCTGATAGAACCAACCATGACTTTTAGTGAAATGTAATATACCCTAATGAATATTAATATGATTAGAAATATGACCCTTATGAATTCTAAATCCTATTATTATTTTATTTTCTTATGTGTATATTATTATGAGATATTGATTTAATTTTCAAGGGGATAAAAATGAGTTCTTGAGTTAAAATAGTTATTTAAAAAAATAACGTTTTAATTAAAAAAATAAAATTATTATTATACAGGAATTTTTTTTCATAAAATGGAGTTCATTTTTTAATTATATACTTCAGAAAAATGGTTGTGGTTAATTTTTTGGATTTTTCAGAAATTCATGAATTTTTTTTTGAATAATAAAATATGTAAAATTATGATGATTGATAAATACTTGTTTTTCTGCATCATAGGTGATTCAAGGATGATGCAACACTACATGGTTTGAACTCACCACAATATTTATTATATGGAGTCACATGAAGCAAGACTATTAATGGACTTGATAAAAAAATTATAATAACGATTAAAATAATGTAAAATCCCTAATATCCTCTAATATGCGTACAACCATCATTCCCCTCTTCCATTTCCACTATCATGACTTGAGAATAGTTCGTGTATGAACAAATACCTTCTCTAAGGAACTTCCTCATGACCTAGAGATTTCAGTCCCCCCAAAAGTCCAAAACCAATGGCAGAGGGGAGGTTCTCAACGAGAGTATATCTTGAGGTAAGAATCCCCTTCATTTTTCATGTGTTTTCATTCCAATTCTATTCTTTTCAGATACACTAATTACATACACATATCCAAAAGGTATGAAATATATAGAACCTTATATATTCTACTTGTTATCATGTCTATTTAAATTATTCATCATCTTCCATATTCTCCTCTCCCTCTTGATCTAAAAAACCATCATCCACAATGTATATAGTTACCAAAATAGTAGATATCGTGTTTTCAATTTAAATTATAGACATAAAATCAGATAATAAAAACATTTTAATGTTTAAAAAATATTTAAATGATTATTTATTAATGTATTTTATGTTTTGGAATGACCATCTATGCATAAAATTAAATTATATAATGTAATAAGTTCATGATTATCTGGGAACTTCCAAAATTGACTGAAACAAATATCATTAATGTTTTATCAAATGATCCATCATCATATATGACAAAAAAGGATTTATGGTGTCATTATATATTCCAAATACATATTAGAACCTTTTCATTCTACTTCTATAATAACATTTCTACGTGATAGGACCATCTAATATGAATCCTCCATGGAAATTATGTAAAGAACATGCCAAAAACAATGAATGTAACATAAAAATAATAATTAACGGGTGAAATGATATTATAAAAATTTAATATATGGTTTTATAAACATGTATTTTTTTTATTATGATATTAATAACAGTATTTTACCCATTATACCTGAGGTTTAAATGTGATTGAAGTAACTCAATCTCGATGTAAGGGAATTCTTAATCATATTTCCATTCATTGGGTTAACAACATAAATACTTATATTTGTGGAATTAAAATTGTTTGTGTGATCAATATTGTTTATAATATGTTGAGTAAAGATTTATTACAGTGAATATTCTTATTCCAACCACTCTATTATGTATATATTTAATTATATGTTATTTATAAAGGGCATTCATTTTAAAAGAAACATTTAATTTTTTTAATGAAATTCAAAACAAATATTTTTATGAAATTATAAATATTATAAGATTGTGTTCTAGTTCATCTGAATTGATTATGATGAAGGGTGGGACTTCTATCTCCCTCTAATACACTGGGTATTTGTATGTTTCATGTCGGCCTTATGGTTAATCCATGTGTAATTACGATGGTTTCCAAATACATTTCGTAGTCGTGAGGGTTACAAATTAAAAGGTAGTTGAGTGGGTTACAAGATTTTGTATGTTAAGCCCCATCATAACATTAATGTTATATTTTGGTACTATATGTTTTTATGGAAATCACATAGGAATCATGATTTTCACAATGTATGTTTATTTGGTTAACAAGTGTTTCATTTATTAAATGATTTCATATGTTTCAAGTGTTCATGGACTAATATTTCATTTAATTTTTTATGTCCCTTAATAATAATATTTTTCTCATCCCATGAATTTAAATTATTTTGACAGTTTTTAATTTTTTTGAAGACAAATAATGAAGCCACATTAACTATTATGATGATTTGTCAAAGAAACCATTTTTTATTTGAAATGTTTTATATTTTGGAAGAAATTGAAACTATTTTTCTGCTATTTACTCATTATGAATGTGGATTGTTATTTATTTGTAATTTTCAAATTCTATAAAACTCTAAACATGAAAAGGTCCTCAATTTTGTATGAAGTGGGTTCTTGACTAATATTTAATATTTTGTAATGTATTAAGGGAAGGTCCTTATAAAAATAATCATGGATGGTGAGGTACCATTGGTTGATGGTGTTTATACCATCAGTTGAGGAAAGAGGTTCATAATGAACCTTATTTTAGGGGTATATGAAATTTAAGGAAACAAATCGCCAATCATTGGGATGTTAGTTAGTGATACTAGTGTGGTTAACATTTTGAGGATAGATATCATTGTTCTTCAGGACATCTAGATTGATTCTTCTGATGACTTCAGAGCATAAGTCTGAGGGACAACATAATTACTATTTGTCCTTGTCATTTTCAAATTTGTTATTTATTTATAGTACATGGTTTTGGGTATAAGGACCCAACCTTAAACATTAATTAATCATGATTTATTAAAAGAATACACATTGATAATCTTTTCATATTTAGAATTTTAGAGAATTAGATCATAAATCATGCATTATATTCGACATTTAAACATGGTGGTTACATAAAAGACAATATTCATTTTCCCCAGCAAAGGAAATATACTTAAAATAAAACATTGATTCTTTCTTGTAACTTCCTCGACACTATCATCACATCATGTTCTTTTCCCTTGACCTATGAAAAACATCTCAAAAACATGGGACGAGCATAAAAAGGCCAGTATGAGATATAAAAATACGGAATGAAAACATTTGTCCATGTATAGATAAAAATAAATAAAAGCATATTTTACTCATAAAACATAGGCACTTTAACATACCTTATGAGATCATAAGATTCATGAATAACTCATTGAAATCATAAGACATAAAGGTAACATGAGGCATTCATAATATTCTTACATAGGGAGTAACCCTAACGGTTACGTTTGTAATACCTATCAAAGTATATTCTTTATGTCTCTTAGGATAAACCATAGCATTTAACTACTTCGCATTAACCAATGCATTGGAGAGGTATATCGGGGTCAACCTACATTATTTTGTCACAGAACCACCCGTCTGCATAAAAAATTCCCAAGAACCATAACATAATCGTATCACATAAAACATGCATAATGGACACACAACATCTCCACATTTCAATCAAAAGATATCAATATGAAACATTGATATAATCAAAACATTATCAAAACCATTTTCAATACAAAAATAATAGAAAATTAAAACATGGTATTTATTTTTCATTTAAGAAAAAGTTATGGCTTGTAGAGGAAGCTGAAACTCAAATAATGGTCCCGACGGCAGAGAAGTCATTGTCGCCGCATACATAAGACAAAAACATCCCCTTTTGTTATTTAAAAAAATGATTCATATAAAAAGAATCCTTTTGAATAAAAGTAAAAGTCAATGGGGTTTATAAACCTTATAAAATAAAGTCATGTATGAAACTAAATATGCCTCAATGAAAGGAGACTGAGATGAAGTCCCTTGCATCGTGTCCGACATGACTCGATCGTTCTTCAGTCTCCTAAAAAATAAACTAGAGTTAATTTCTATATTCTTAAGAACCTTTTTCAATTTAATTATTCCTTTTATATCACTTATTATTGTGTTATTAACATTATGTAATTATTTTAGTTTATAACGGTCGTCTAGTCGATCTTTGGTACTCGAGTCAAAAATAAACTACTTATAATTACAAGTTGTTAATGTGGTAAAATATCAATTATATCCATAATTATATTCATGATGTAGATATCATATATATCATATATATCTAGTATATACATGAATTTATAATATTACATAACATTTAGAGGTAATAAATGAAATTCACCGTTCATTGAGACGGTAAGTCGTACGTACGCATAAACGCTACTTCCATTTCTATTTATTATTTAATGGAATGAAATCATAATGTTATAAAGGTATGTTATAATTCCAGTATAATACCATATATAATATCATTAAATCCACCCTTTATACATCCCACATATGGAATTAACGAATCAAATCACTTTGAGAGGGCGGTAGTCCGCACTTCCTAAAATGAAGATATCACGTTTACCCATAATGAAAATCCTAAAGGTATGCCATAAATGAAAAATAGAGAAGCATATGGAAAACATAAAAATAATATATATCATATATTAATATAGTGAAATCTTAATGGACACCATGAAACGTGTTAAAAGAAGATTGAACAATCATCATTTCGTGAGGCATAAATTAGCCATTCACAGAAACAATATGTTCTTTAAACATTAGATGGGAGTGTGTGTAAGTGTAGCTTGAATAATTCTCATAAAAATATCCTAGTATATTTAAGATACTGATTTTGTTACAAAATAATGGAATAAAAATAGATTAGGGGGTTGGAGAAGAAAAATAAAACAAAATAATATTAGAGAAGACTTTACCTTTAAATCGGGTAACTCATATTGGATTGAACCAAAAGGGTTTCTTGAAGAGATTTATGCCTAAGGTAAGGATTCTATGACGAAGATAGGGACGTGGAGAGATAAAATATGTAGAGTTTGTCCGAGCTAATGGCTTTAGAGGTGTGGGTAAGGAGGGTAGAGGTGGGGGCCTTTTATAAGAGGGAGGAGGGGAACTCTTGGAAAGTCATGAAGTTTTACATTATTTAAAAAGGTGTTTCTGATTTTTGAGGTCCTGAAATGATATATTTAAAGGATAAGGTGATAAGGGTTTGAAATAAACCCATCAATCGGTTTTTTACAAGTGTAAGTCTTATATTTTACATTATCGTTTCATTTTATTTAAATTTTTCATTAATGAGGTAATCGCTGGATCATCATGATGTCATAAATAAATTAATTTATTTAATGTATAAAAATTATAAAATAATACTATGATGTAGGAAATATTTTTAGATTTCCAATGAATGTTTATAGTCAAAGAGATCTTTTACACATACAAACCTAAAATTGTTTTACTTAGGTGTTACATAATTTTGTGATATTCTCCTTTCTTTAAAAATATAAAGAGATAAAGTGTCACTATCATCCAAATGTGATTCCATGGGGTCCCTAAGTTGGAAAAAGGCATCCCATGATCGGGCATGACACAACCAGTAGCATTAGGACACATTTTGGGGTCATTATATATTATAATTATAATATCTTATTACCCTTAGCTACCCGATTAATAATTAATCACAATAATTAAAGATAATTATAGTCATTATTATTCATAATGTCCAAAAAACAAAAGAGACTTAATTAAATAATTTGGACCTTATAATTATAAATATGGAATCCATTTTACCTAATTCCAAACATAGAAATTGCATTAATTAATTTAAAAATAATTCTTATTGTCAAAACAAATTGCGGGATTTTTTGAAACAATATATATCAAAAGTTTGACAGTTGTTTATGCCCTATTACAAAGTGAAGTTAAATGAAATGACCAAAATCAGAATAAATGGTAAAGATATATTCTAATTAAACTTTAAAGACAATTAAAAAGAAAATATATCCATATAAATAAATTAGATGAAAAAGCAGTTTTGAAGTGAAATGTAGTATTTTTCACTATTCATTAAAAAAATGAACATTGTCAGAAAAATATTAAAATTTAGCCAATGTAAATTTCAATGTCCCAATACTAAAGAATACGTTTATTTTGACAAATAGAGCTTATTAAATTTTCAATAGTTTTATTTGAAAATGGTTTTCCATCAAAAGGCGGTAAAACTATCTTTTAAAAATGTTAGATTATTCTATGCATAATATTGGATTTTTTCTCATTTTAATCCTATAAAAAACTATCTAATACATAAATACAAATATATATGAAAATCCATATTTCTATACTTACTTGGGATGATTCATCATTCCCCACTTTAGAAAATTACATCCCCGCAATTTATTTACTTATCAAATAAGTGGGGGTATTTATCCCTCATTGCATTTTCAAATTCACATGTTGCCTCTTCAATCATGTGGTTTTTTCACAAAAAACATTACTTGATATATCACCTTATTCCACAACACTTTCTCTATGTGGTCTAGAATCTGGAATGATTGTTCCTTATAAGATAGATTGTCTTCCAGCTAAACTACCTCTGGACTCAAAACATGAGATGTATCTGGCAGGTACTTCCTTAACATTGAAACATGAAAAAAAATTTGTACCTGAGATAAACGTGAAGGTAAATCCACTTGGTATGTAACTGATCCAACTATCTGTAGAATTCCATATGGTCCAATGAACCTTGGACTCAGCTTTCCTTTTTACCAAATCACATCACATTTTTTAATGGAGATACTTTGAGAAAAACATGGTCACCTACCTCAAAAGAAAGATCCTTCCTCCTGTTATCTGCATAAATTTTCTACCGACTCTGAGCTATTCTCATGTGCTTCTGAATCAGCTAAACTTTTTCTACCAAATCTTCTACTAATTCTTGTCCCATCAACTTCCTTTCACCTACATCATCCCAAAACATTAGAGTTCGACAACTCTTCCCATATAATGCCTCAAACGGTCCCATCATTATACTAGAATGAAAACAGTTATTATAAGAAAAATCAACCAAAGAAAGATGTTGGTCCCAAATTCCATTATAGTCCATCAAACAAGAACGTAGAATATCCTCCAATGTCTGAATTGTTCTTCAGACTACCCATGTGATCGGGGATAAAAAGCTATACTAAAATTTAATTCAATACCCAACAACCTCTAAAGGAAGTTCTAAAAGTTAAAAGTAAACCTGGGATCATGATCAGATACAATAGAGAGGGGAAATCCATGTAACCTGACTATCTCTTTAAGATACAAATGAGAAAGTTGATCTAGAAAAAACGTATCATGTATAGAAAGAAAATGTGTAGATTTAGTAAAGTGATCAACAATAACCCAGATTTCATTAGTACCTTGATGTGTCTTCGGAAATCCCACAATGATGTCCATGGATATATTCTCCCATTTCCACTCTGGCATTGGTAAAGGCTGATGCATCCCTTTGGGTATCTTCTACTCTACTTTAACCTGTTTCCAAGTCAAACACTTCATAGTAAAATCAGAAATATCTCTTTTCATTCCATCCCACCAGTAATACTCCTAAAGGTCTCTATATGTCTTAGTACTTTTAGGATGAACTGAAAACAATGAACTATGAGCTTCCCATACCAACTCTCTCTTCAACTGTGAATCAAAATTCACACAAAATCTCTTCCCAAATCTCAAAACACAATCATTATCAATGTTCAATTCAGGAAACTTACCCTTTTTCACCAGCTCTACCTTTTTATGCAACTCACTGTCTTGCTTCTATGATTTTTTAATTCTATTTGATAGAGAAGATTTAACAGATACCTGAAACAAAACAGAAGAACGTCATGCACCAACAACTTCTATGGCAAATTTCATCAATTCCTTTACCAAAGGACGACATTACCAATGTATCATGGTTCATGAATCATTACTTTTTTGACTCAAATCATCTGCCACTTTATTATCTTTTCCTTTATGGTAATGAATTGTACAATCATAATCCATGATTTATTCTATCCACCTCCTCTGTCACATGTTCAATTCTTTCTGAGTGAATATATACATTAATATTTTGTGATTGGTATATATTTCAAAATTTACTCCATACAATTGATGCCTTCACATTTTTAAAGTGAAAAAACAGTAGCTAATTATAAATCATGTGTAGGGTAATTTACCTCATGTGTTTTCAACTGACGTGAAGAGTAAGCAATTAACTAATCCATCTGCAGTTGGATACAACCATGTCCTTTCAATAAATCATCTCTTTAGATAAAAAACTCACCATTCATAGAAGGCAGTGCCAAAATTGTAAAAATCACCAATCTTCTTTTCCATTCCTGAAAACAATCATCACATTCTTTTGTCCAGATAAACTTAACACCCTTCCGATTTAGCTTATTCATTAGACTAGATAACTGTGAATTTTTTTTAACAAACCGTTGGTAATAGCCTACCAAACCAATAAAAATAGGAATCTCAGTTACATTTGTGGGTCTTGGCCATTCTTCAACAACCTTTATTTTTGAAGGATCAACAGCTATTCCATATTTAGAAACAATGTGACCAAGGAATGAAATTTGTTGCAACCAAAACCCACACTTTCTGAATTTCCCATAAAATTTCTTTTCTTTTAAGGTTTGTAAAATAACCCTTAAATGTCTTTCATGCTCCTATTTTCTTTTAGAAAACACCAAAATATCATCAATGAAAACAACCACAAACTTCTCCAAGAACTCATGGAAAATTCTATTTATAAGGTCCATGAAAACATCAGGTGCATTAGTTAGCCAAAATGTCATTACTACAAATTCATAATGGCCATATCTTGTACAAAACACGGTCTTCAGAATATATTCTTCCTTTACCTTCAACTGATGGTACCCCGATCTCAGGTCAATATTTGATAAATACTAAGCTCCCTGGAGCTGATCAAACAAATCATCAATATGAGGCAAATGATATTTTTTTCTTAACAGTGATGTTATTCAAGGCTCTATAATTAATGAAATGTCTCATTGAACCATTTTTATTTTTAACAAATAAGATAGGAGCACCCTATGGTGATGTACTATGTCGAATGAAACCATTCTCTAATAAATCTTTCAATTCATCATTCAACTCTAAAAGTTCAGTTTAATCCTTTCGATAAGGGGGTTTTGAAATTTTTTTAGCATCAGGAACTAAGTCAATAGTAAATTCAACTTCCATATCTGGTATTATTCCAGGAAACTCATTAGAAAAAACATCAAGAAACTCATTTACCACTGGCACATCATTAATCTGAATGGTTCCTTTGTTTTAAACAATATGTGCAAGGTAACATTCATTTCCATCTTTTACAAGTTTATCAACCTCTTGATATGTTATCAACATTATGGGTTCATTCTTGTACACAAAATGAAAGTCTTTCTGAAAATATACTTCTTTAGCTCTATATTCAATCATAGCATGGTAAACAGAGAGCCAATCCATGCCCAGGATAACACCAAACTCTACAAGAGGTAAAACAATAAGGTTTGCAAGTAGGTTCTTTAAACGGATAAGGATAGGAAGATTATTATAAATTATTTTTGCCTCAACATTTCCCCCATGTGTTTTTACTAAATGTTCAGGAGTTATTTCTTGAAATGGTATTCCCAATTTACTAGAAATGTTTTCAGAGATGAAGGAATGTGTAGACCCAGAATCAGACAACACACTGGAATAATCTGAAAAAACAAACAATGTACCTGATACCACTTCATTTGATGGACCAACATCTGCTGAAGCAGTTGCAAAGGATTTCACCACCCCTTTCTCCTTGTAGTATTACTGCATCACATCATTTGATCTCTTTGTCGAACACTCGTTTTCATAATGACCCATATCATTTCACTTGAAACATTACACTAACTGTAAATCAAATTTGGTCGTACCATCACCTTGATCTTTTCCAGTGAAATCACGAGCCTTATGTCCCATATTACCACATTAGTAGCACTTTCCAAAATTCAAAAGACACTCCCCAGCATGCTTTTTACCACATTTATCACAAGCTGAAAACTTAGTTTTCTTACCATCAGGACTTTTTGAAGAATTCTTCCCTTTATCTTGCCACCTTGGTCTCTTCTTCTGTTGGCTTTCATAGAACACTTGATCATCAGCACACTCCATTTCCACCTTCTCATCACATCGAACAAGCTTTTCATAACTTTTTAACTTACGAGAAGCCAAGGCCCTTTGATATTTGGGCTTTAATCCTGAGTAAAAATGAATGATTTTACTATCACGGTCTTGGATAAAATTTAGAGCATACCTTGCCAATTTAGTGAAATGTTCCTCATAACCATCCACTGAGTCATCCTATTTCCTCAATTCCAAGAATTGTTTTTCCATCCTAAGTCGAACAACCTTAGGAAAATATTTCTCGAGAAACATAAATTTGAATTCATCTCAGTCAAGAGTATCAATCTCATCAGTGTACCTGATATTTTTAACCATCGACCACTAATAATCCACTTCACCCTCAAAACGGTAAACAACAAGACTATCCTTTTGATTGTCTGAACACCCCATGACATTGAAAATATTCTCCAGTGCTTTAATCCACCCTTCAACTAACAAATGGTCAGATGATCCTCTAAATGATGAGGGATGTTGCCTTATGAAATCTTCAACCACTGACATGTTACTTTGCGGTTGATCTGGCTGATCTCATGCATGGACACCACCACCATTTATCGCTTGAGTCAACTGCACCATTGCTGCAACAAAATATTTAGTTCCAATTCCGACTATCTCAGAATGCAGATTAGGATGGTCATTTCATTCTGTATTCCTTCCAAGCACTACCCTATTTCCCTTGTGGAAGACCATTCTGAACAAACATGTATAAGTTGATTAAACATGGTAACATATTTTATAATTCAATAGACACTCCCCAGCATGACTTTTACAACATTTATCACAAACTGAAAACGTTGTTTTCATACAATCTGTCCTTTTTGAAAAATTCTTCCCTTTCTGCCGACACCTTGGTATCTTCTTATGTTGGTTTTCATAGAACACTTGATCATCGAAAAAACACCATTTCCACCTTCTCAACACATCGAATAAGCTTTTCATAACTATTTAACTCACGAGAATCCAATTCCCTTTGATATTTTGGATTTAATACTGAGTAAAAAATGAATGATTTTATTATCAAGGCCTCAGATAAAATTTGGAGCATACCATGCCAATCAAGTGAAATTTTCTTCATAATCATCCAATGAGTCGTCCTCTTGCCTCAATTCCAAGAAATTTTTTTCCATCCTAAGTCGAACAACCTTTGGAAAATATTTCTCGACAAACATACCTTTGAATTCATCCCAGTCAAGAGCATAAATCTCATCAGCATCCCTGATATTTTTAACCATTGACCACCACTGATCTGCTTAACCCTCCAAACTGTAAACAACAAGACTATAATTTTTATTGTATAAACACCCCATGACATCGAAAATATTCTCCAGTCCATTAATCCACCCTTCAGATAACACAGGGTCAGATGATCCTCTTAATGATGGGGTATGTTTACTTTTGAAATGTTCCACCACTGACATGTAACTTTTCGGTTGATCTGGCTGATCTCGTGCATGGATACCACCACCATTTATCTCTTGAGTCAACCGTTCCATTGTTGCAAAAAACTATTCAGTTCCAAATCCGACTATCTTGGGATGCTGATTCAGAAGGTTATTTCATTTTGTATGCCTTCCTTGCACTGCTTCCCTGTTTCCTCTATGGGAAACCATTCTGAACAAACTTGTCTTAGATGATGAAACCTGGTAATCTTCAAATTCTATATCATTTTCAATTTGACCAAATATTTTTTGGATAATCATTTAATATAATTCCAAATCCTAAAGTTATCTCAACCAACCTTTGATACCAAATATAAGGCCCTGGCCTTAAACATTACTTAGTCTTGATTTAGTACAAGAATACACATTGAGGATATTTTCAGGTTTAGAGTTTTATAGAATTAGATCATAAATCATGCATTACATTCCACATTTAAACAAGGTGGTTACATAAAATAATGTTTTTATTTTTCCCATAAAAGAAAACATATTTAAAATAAAACATGGATTCTTTCTTGACACATCCTCAACACTATCATCACATCATGTACTTTTCCCTTGACGTGTGAAAAACATTTCAAAAACATGGGATGAGGCTAAAAATCTTAGTAATGGATACAAAAATATGGAATGAAAACATTAGTCCATGTATACATAAGAATCAATGAAATCATACATTACTCATAAATAATATGCATTTTATCATACCTCATGAAATCATAAGATTCATGAATAACTCATAGAAATCATAATACATAAAGGTAACTTGAGTCATTCCTAACATTATTATGTAGGGAGTAACCCGCATGGTTACGTTTGGAATACCCATCACATTATATTCCCTAAATATCGTTGGAGAAACCATAGAGTTTAACTCTTTTGTATTACCCAATGAATTGGAGAGCTATATCGGGCCCACCCGCCCTTATTTTATCACAGAACCACCCATCTTCATAATCAATTCCCAAGAACCATAACATAATCGTATCAAAAAATATATGAATAAAGGAAACATAACATCTCCAAATTTCAATCATAATATCAATACAACACATTGATATAATCAAAACATTATAAAAACCATTTTCAATACCAAAATAAAAGAAAAGTAAAACATGGTATTTACTTTTCATTTAAAAAATGTCATGGCTTGTAGAGGAAGCCGAAACTCGAATAATGGTCACAGCAGTGGAGAAGTCGTTGTCGCCGCATACGCAAGGCAAAAACATTCCCTTTTGTCATTTAGTAAACTGATTCGTATAAATAGATTCCTTTTGAATAAACCTAAAAGTCAATGGGGGTTTATACACAATTTAAATGAAAGTCGTGTATAAATCAAAATTTCCCTCAATGAAAGGAGAATGAGACGAAGTCCCTTACATCGTGTCTGACTGGAATCGATCGTTCTTTAATCTCATGAATAATAAACTAGAGTTAATTTATAATTGATTAATAACCTTTTCCAAGTTCATTATTCCTTTTATATCACTTATTACCATGTTATGACCATTATGTAATTATTTTCGTTAATAACGGTCATTTTGTTGATCTTTGGAACATGAGTCAAAAATAAACTTCTTATAATTACAAGTTGTTCATGGGGTAAAATATCCTTTATATCCAAAATTATATTAATGATTTAGATATCATATATATCAAATATATCTAGTATATACATTCATTTATAATATTACATAACATTTAGAGGTATGAAATGAAATGCATCAATCATTGAGATGGTAAGTCGTACGTACGCATGAACGCTACTTCCATTTATATATTGTATTTAATGGAATGAAATCATAATTATATAAAGGTATATTATAATTCTATTATAATATCATATATAATATCATTAACTCCATCCTTCATACGTCTGACATATGGAATTATTGAATCAAATCACTTTGTGGGGGCGGTAGTCCGCACAACCTAAAAAGAAGATATCACGTTTAACCATATTGGAAACCATAAAGGTTTGACATAAATGAAAAATAAATAAGCATATTGAAAAAAAACATAATATATATCATATATAAATATAGTGACATCTTAATGGCCACCACGAAACGTGTTAAAAGATGATTGAACAATCATCGTTTTGTGAGGCAGAAATTCGCCATTCACAGAAACCGTATGTTCTTTAACCATTAAACAGGAGTCTGTGTATGTGTAGCTAGAATACATCTCATAAAAACATCTTATTCTATTGAAGATACTTGTTTTGTTACAAAAGAAATGAATTAAAATAGTTATGGGGTTGGAAGAGAAAAATAAAACAAAAGAACATTAGAGAAGACTTTACCTTTAAATCGGGTAACTCCCCTTGGTTTGAACCAAAAGGTTTTTTTGATGGGAATTATTCCTAATGTAAGGCTTATATGATTAAGAGACGGATGTGGAGAGATTAAATGATAAGATTTTGTCCTAGGCAATGGCTTGATATGTGTGGTTAAGTATGGTAGGGGTGAGGGCATTTTATTAGGGAGAGGAAGGGCACTCTTGGAAAGTCATGAAGTGTTACTTTATTTTAAAATGAGTTTCGGATTTTAAACATCTTATAATGATATATTTAGAGGATAAGGTGATAATGGTTTTAAATCCACCCATACAATAGGTTTTTGACAAGTTTATGTTTTAGATTTTACATTATCTTTTCATTTTAATTAAATCGTTCATTAATGAGGTAATCACTGCATTATCGTGGTATCATGAATAAATTAATCTATTTAATGTCTAAAAATTATAAAAAAATACCGTGACGTATTAAATCTTTTTAGATTTACAATTACAATATATAGACTATGATATCTTTTACACAGACAAAATTGATATTTTTTTACATAGGTGTTACATACTGTTGTGACATTCTCCTTCCTTAAAAAAATAAAATTATAAAGAGTCACTATCACCCAAAAAGTGATTACATGGGGTCTCTAAGTTGGCACATGGCATCCCATGGTCAGCCATGAAACAACCAGTAGCATTAAGACACCTTATGGGGTCATTTAATATTATTATGATATTATTTTATTACCTTTAGCTTCCAGATTACTAATTAATCACAATAATTAAAGATAATTACCGTCATTACTATTCATAATGTCCAAAAACAAAAGGTTATTAATTAAATAATTTGGACCATATGATTCCGAATATGGAATCCATTTTACAAAATTACAAACATAGAAATTTCATTAATTAATTTTAAAAAAATTCCCGTTGTCAAAAAATTAGTGGGTTTTTTTGAAACAATATCTATCAAAAGTTTGACACTTGTTTATGCCCAATTCCAAAGTGAAATTAATTGAAATTACAAACATTGGATTAAATTGTAAAAATATATTCAAATTAAACCTAAAAAACAATTAAAAATAGAATATAACTATATAATTAAGTTATATGAAAAAGTCATTTTGAAGTGAAATGTAGTATTTTTCATTATTAATTAAAAAAATGAACATTGTCAAAAAAATACAAAAAATTTATCCACAGTAAATTTCAATTTCCCAATCCTAAAGAATAAGTTTATTTTTACAAATAGTTCTCATAAAATTGCCAAAAGGATTATTTAAAAAAGGTTTTCTATCAGAAGGCGGTAAAACAATCTTTAAAAAACATTAGAGTATACAATGCTTAAGATTGTATTTATTCTCATTTTAATCCTCTAAAAAAATATATAATTCATAAATAGACATATATATGAAAATCCATAATTCATTACTTACATGTGATGTTACATTGGGAGAATTTTTAGTTGGAAAATCATTGTTCACTTGGGTTACTGTTTGTTTAAGGTTGAACAATCACTACACCTTAAATACTCACATATTTATAAATATTTAAAGAAATGAGATTATGTAATATATATATATATATATATCATGTTGAATGTGTTAATGGATTACAAGTGATGACTTATGTAATTGATTGCTTCAATGTGGTTGATGATCTAAAGGGAATCATTTCGTTAATATAATTGTTCTTCTACTACCAAATTACTCCTTCGATGGTCGTTTTTTCTATGCATGAATCGTGATCCACCGTAAATCACTGCATGGAATTTAGAAGGAAGATGGTCGTGGTGTTTGAGTCCAAGGTGAGATACTGCTCGATTTGTCATCATTTGGGGAATCTGGTGTCGCAGTGCAATAGTGAAGGGAGGAGAAGGTTGTTTGGGCCTAAGGTGAGGATATGTGAAGGGAAAAGTCAGTTGCCCTGTGTGGCCAGAGGAGGGGTTACTATTTCTAGGAAGCGAGGAACATTGGAAGTGGAACCAAAGGCAGTGGCCTCTCCCAATATGTGGGTAAATGTTTTCTTTTATTAGCTCAAAAATGATCTGAGGGTGGAGGAAGGTGCGAAGCAAGTTATTGATAGGGGTAATGGTACGGATTTTCATTATTCTGAAGGGCGGTGGATTGGTATCAATAATGGTGTTGTTCGGGTTGAAGAATAGAGGTGTGGGAGCCATGGGGTTCTTGAAGTTTCCTAGTTGTAAGCAGTGGCTGTCTGTTGGGATTTCAGAAGCATGTGCTGTTGGAATTCAGGGCTGGGTCGAGGGGAAAGATAGTGTGCTAGTCAATATCCCCACGGAAAATCAGTTTCAACAGCTGTTGCAGGAGGTTTTGGAGGAGGTTGTGCCGGATAGTTCCAATTTTCAGACCAAGGTAACTCTTTAGGAGTATGTTACACTGAATGATGGTAGTGAAAAAGGGATTTTTAAAGGCATTGAATTTCTGGAAAATACAAAATGTCTAGCTGTGATTGACACAAATTTACAGCTTCATCGGACCGGGATTGATCCATAATAGAATATGCAGATTCTCAACAATTTGGGGGATGTATATGACAGTGAAAAATAAAATGAGAGCAGCAAGATCCAACCCTCATATAGTAATGTTGTTTAGGGAGGGAAGAAGATGTTGATTAGCAACCAAGGGTATGTGCTTGCATCGCCGCGAAGACAGTTGAGGAAGGACTACTCTAACCTATCACAGCTGATTCCCATCAGATCTTTTAATAAAGGTATGAAAACTACTAATGAATTCCAATCATTGGAACACTTGAATCTCAGGAAGACGTATGTCAGTGTCCTCATCAAATATGAATGCTCATAATTGGAATTGGTGACTGTGGATGAAGATTTTTCTCATGGAGGTTGTGTTGGGTTGTATTTTGATATATGTAGTTTTTTTGGGTTTTGTGGCTCCTGTTTTCTGGACTTTTATTTTATTTTAATAAATATTTAGGGGCTTCTCCCATTACTAAGATTTCTGGTATATACAACAGATACATATTCTTTATGATAAATGAATGATATTAACATGTTGGAGGTGGCATCTTATGATTTACTGACACACCCTTCATGGACCCTTGAAAACATGTTTAGAATTTTTTGTCTCCACAATTAGGAAATTGAATGATCTCAGGATCAAATAATTAATGATTGAGTTATTGGTCATATCATGGGATGGATGTAAAGGGACCACGTCGTTTCCTCTACATCAACTAAAGATTAATTTTGATCTTATATCATTCATTATATATATATATGTTATGATGCTCAGTAATGGGAGACCATATATGTTTATTTACTATCTGTAAGAAATATTATATTATGATTAGTCTATAAATGATATTTCTTTTATTATATTGTTTTATCATTCTTCCACTAGATTGTGTTATTAATTTCACTAGTTTATGGTCCATATGTTGTTATATTTTTTTGGACAATCATTCTTATAAATATATGAGAGTATAGTCACCCAACTATCACTGATTTACACACTCATTTTTATTCTGAATCCTTTGGAAAATTGGGATCTTATCTTAAGTCTCAATGTCCATCAACCCTATATAACCATTTAAGTGTAATCTGGGTTGGGACCTTAAAATTCTATCATTAAATATTCATGATCGTATTTTTTCAAAACATTAGAAGTATTATCTATTATAAATGTTATCCTTCTTCCATGGGTTATGAATGTTATCAAATTCATTTTTTTGTGTATTACGATTTGGGATATGGTAGAAGGGAGACAATGGTGTATTTAGAACTTTGAAGGGTGTTCCTTTTTGGGTGCCCATATCCCCATGCATTAGTCAATACCATATTATTAATGTGGTAAATTTATTTTCTATAATATATTTTATGATAGATTTTATTAATAAAATTTGACAAACACTGGGGGTGTGATGGTTATCTATTATGTGTATTTTTACACTTGGTCTTGTATGGAATGAGGGGATTTATTTTTCATCAATATGGACAAATATGTTTATATTTTATGTATATAAGCATGTGTAAAATTGATTGATACTATTATTAATAAAATCAATTGAACTGATCGGGGTTGGATGATTCATATGAAAAAAATGAAGCTGAATAGTGCTTTTTAGGTTAGCCTTTATTTGATAGAATTGTATACTGCTCGACAAGGAATGTGGTTATAATGGAATGTTTGTGTGATTCTATATGCTTGTGATATATGTGGGGCATTCCTTTATATGGTTTGGCACATATAATTTAAAAAATTGAGATATTTAATGCTTAAAAAACATAGTTAAACAATGTTCTTATGTATAGCATCTTTTGTGTTATTATTCATAGATAACGATGAATATATGTGATTCATGATTCTTATCATGGTATGCAAGGGGAAATGTTTTAATATAACAAGTGACCCCTATCACTCATATGGGTAGGTAAAGGCCCTTAAAGATATATTTTTTAGGACCTAATGTTGTTGGGTAGTTATTGGGTGGAGGGATATGTTTCCAAATAAAACATTACCTATATATGATATATATATATATATATATATAAACAACTATGGGTTTTTGATCAAATTTATAGTATTTATTGTGATTTATCCATGATGGGATCCATTGGTGTGTTAGAAAGTCCGTGATGTGGTGCCACTAGAACATGCATGGATTGAGGCCTTTAAGGGACATGATGAGGCCACAAAGGGATAGGATGATAATATTATACATTTATATGGATAAGAACCTATAAAAAAACCACATATGGATGACTTTCAGCCATTGATCGTTGATTATCTCATATCTGGCATGTTTCAAGTAATTTGTGAGAATAATATTGGAGCCTAGAGGGAGATGAGCCTACAATAGTTTGACTAAATTTTGAGTTTTAGTAGTATAACCCAAGAATATTTTTGGGTGTGGGACGCCACATGTGGTAGAGTAATAGATATAGTCAATTCAGAGCATATTTGATATGCTCAAGAGACAATCAAGCCAACTGTTGAAAAGGGTATGCATATTCTAAATGAAGAAAAATAGTAATAGTGTGAGGTTATGGTAAGGACATATAGACAAAAAGGATGTCAATGGAATAATTGGACAGTCTGTTTCTATAAATAAGATGTTTTAATTTTATTTAACTTTTAAAATATTTTTAATCCCTAAAATAACACAGTCAACACAAAACACCAGGATGAAACTAACTCCAAAAATATTATTATTATAATGATGGCTAACACCTATCCATTGGAATGGCTTGATTCAATGAGATTAAGTTAATTACATAATTATATTTTACTCATCATTATAAAATGAATTCATGGGATACATGATAATGTAAAATTAAAATAAAAAATTGATTTTCCAAAAAAATTGTTCTTTTATAAAAATCATTTTGATGCCCATAATTGAATTTTATATTAATAAATTAAATGAACCACTTTTATTGAGTTATCATAATGATATTTTTATTTTATATATAAATTTATATGTTTTAAATTCCATTGAATACGTTGTATACAATTATGATATGAATAAATCTAATTTTAATCATAAAAATATGCATTTTTTAAAAGGTAAATGTGCTACCATTTATTGGATCCCCTAATTTAAAAAATATTGAAACTATTATAATTTTTATTTCAGTAAATAAAAATAATTGATTTAACTATCAATGTAAATATTATCATATAGAGAATGTTTTGTATTTTTTTGATAAGTTTTTTAATGAGAAAATAAAAATAATGAATTTTAATTAGTAACAACTTTTCATAAAATTTATGTGTATATTTGAAATTTATTTTTTATTTTAAAATATTATTTGATAAATTATAAATTATTTATTTCAATTTATTTTAGTAGAATCAATTTCATAATGAAATAGGTTATAAATTTTTTTAAAACATTTTAAATTGTTCACCTAAAACATGATTTGTTTTTGCATCTGCAAGATGAATATTAAATCTGGAATTTACAATTATGTGAAGTGAATTAAGTAAAATATATTCAATATTTTTAATAAAAATAAAAATCTAGTTTTATGGTAATTTATGTTTTTACATAAAATAAATTTATCGTGGTAAAATTTATTTACCAAAGTATGTGGAAAATAATAACAATAGTTAATGATAAAATGTAAAATATTAACATACCTAAAAATTAAAAAATTAAATGGTTGTATTAGGTATTTCTATACCGAAACAATCCTAATAAATAATAATTAACAGTAAGTTTTATATTAATTAATTACACATCAATTTGGATGACTTTAAATATAAAAAAGCCATTATTTTAATCCCTTAATCCACATCTCCTCATGTGTATATTTGACCAATCAAACAATCATTAAGAATATCAATAATTAAATAATGTATAATAATTTCCCAATACTCTCTTAAAAACTCCATTTAATTACTAGTTATGTTTGTCTCGAAAATTGACCTAATCCATGGTCCTTAAGGGTCCCATATGGTGGAGTTATTCAAGAGGTAATTTTATAAAAAGCACTTCTCATTATTTATTTTCTTTTATATTACCTACACACATAATTCAACCACCATTGTATAATAATTATACATTAATATAAATACTATAATTTTATGTTTTTTAATTAAATATATTTTATCCATCCCTTTTATTACATATTCTTACTCAATGAAATCAAAATATATTCCTGCTTGTGTTGTTTAATCACCTTTATAAATAAAGTTTTTATTGTTTTACATTACAACTATCATGTATGTTCAGAAACATACTATTAATGATTAATAATATATTATTAGTTATATAATAACCACTTTTATTTTCTATAACAAATATATATAAATAATGTTTATTTTTCCAAACCAAGTTTGGCATTGTTGGAAAAAATATAATAAACAAAAAATTTATGATAAATATTTTATCAAAGGAATCATCACCATGTATGAATGAAAAGTTTTAAAAAGTACTATATAAACATTTTAATTTGAATTTATACCATTTTATTCAACTTAAATATTTTCATTTTCCTTATACATAGAAATAAATAATTATACTCAAATAAGAACATCATGAAAATTGGGAGACAAACTAACCAAAACAATGTAAATCATGTAATATTAGAAATAAATGGGTTATAATATTATATGAAAATATTTTATATGGTCTTATAAATATAAATATGGTAATTTAATTAATTTTTATCAATCTTTATACCCTTATACATGTGTTCTAATTATGCAATACTAAAGTAAAGTGTGATGTAATGGTTTCTGGTCACACATTGACAGTTGTCAGACATATGATTTAGTGACCAGTAGTTCCTTTTTAGAGGAGTATATATACTTCCACATGATATATAATATCATAAATCCCATTATATTCCTGGTATTAAATATTATATTTTTTAATGTTTATTTTAATGGGGTATATGATTCAAGTGATTACAAACCAACAAGGGATTTCATTACCCAATTACAAATTTTTTAGATAATATTATACCTCCTTATTTTTTCAGGATATATATAAGAGTGATATGAAGTTTTAATATCATATGTTGTATTTAAATTTTTTTATGTGTATTTATAGATACTACACATATTTAATTAATCATATTCTATCAATATTTATATTATATTTATGAAGAATTTTCTTGTAATAGTTATCCTGTAAAATTTCCCAAACAACTATCGTTTTATTCCTTGTAAATTTTTCTTATGTTTTCCCCCAAAAATATTTCTACCATTATAATATGATAATTTTACTTATCATTATTAAAGTATTAATTTATTTTAAACATTTTCTTAACTGATTATTCAATTTATATGAATGAGCATCTTTATATATTTTTCGACAATAATACCAAATGAATGTTTCTTAAATGATAAATAATGAGAAAATTTACCCACCATCATGATTCATTGACTCCATAAAGCATAAATTGAAACCAAATATATCTATTTTAAATGAGAATATTTTCAGTTATAATTTTCTACAATTAAAATATTTTTTTTTCAAAATAGAAAGGATACTTTCGCCTATAATTATTTCAAGTGATCTTTAAATATTATTTTTTCATCTAAAATTACATTATTTCATGTTATGCATGATTTCATAAGGTTATTATTCATAAAATTGGGCTTCTAATTTTTTGGATTGTATTGTTTTTATTAAGGATTAATTTTTTTGAAATATTTTTCATTTCAAAGGTTTTGATATGATGATTGACTAATGTAGATAAGGCCAACATATTTATGATATTCATTATATTATGTGGATGACCTAGTTTCACCTCCAATGAAATGTTTAATATTATTATATCTCTACAGACAAAAATGATTTAAATGGGGATTGAACATGGTAAAGATAGAATGAAAAAAGTGATTGAACTCGATTAATAAATGACTAAAATGGGGACTGATCTCTATTCAAAATAGACTTTTACATGGATTAAATTTACTATAGATAATAAGGTTACATGATGTTTAAACAGTTATGTAATTAAATTTTCCCCCATAATAATCATTGAATTTAACCTATACTACAATTATTATTGGGTGAGTGACTACATTCCACTACGGTAGTATTATAAAAAATTATTTTCTAGTAATGACATGAATTTATATTCTTTAGTGTTCATCAACATCAATTTTTTATTCCAGACTTGTTCTTCTATTATTCACATCAAAAAAAATGTTTATGAATTTTATATGAATAAATTGTATGGTCATTCTTATGAATGGTATATATTTTCATATGTTCTGTTCAAATTCATATACCATTAATTTATGTTATGATTCATAAACCCATTGTTTACCATTACTGATCACATAGGCTGACACATTTCAAAATTTTCTTTTTTCTATGATACAAAAAAATGTTTAATTTTCAGTATATCAAATTGGTATCTCGTTACATTGGAATCAACGGGAGACATTGGAGATGATTTATAAACATGTTTTTTCATGTTTCCAATGTTCCAAATATAGTAAACCCCTATAAATCATTTTTAGTTTTCTTTTAATATGAATATTCTTCAATTTCTATGTAATATCATTGTCTGAAAAGATAGTGTATTCATAGTTATTATCATAGAACAATTTTAGCCAACTATTGAAGGCAATTATGAGATAAACCATTTAGGAACCATAATTATTAGTCTTGAGTTAAATACTACAGTATTTATAATGACCATGAATAGCTTATGGTTAGTCATATGGATTAACAAAATGAAATTCTATAAAATAATTTCAATTAAAATATGATTTTATGACTATGGTTACTGTGTCACATGCTACTATTTCATGTTTTAGTTATTTTATAGAACCCATAATTACCATGTTAATCAGATATTCAATGGAAATTGGAATGTGGGACCTAATGAGAATTTAAATATTATGAATAATGGAATGAAAAAAATCATTTAAATGACCAGATATCCTTAAAAAGAAATGAATAATGCTATTTTCAACATGTCCTAAATTGGGAACAACATTTTCTTGAACCATTTATAAGGATACATCAAGATTCTTTTAGTGGAATTACTTATTCACTAGTTCCCATATAGTGGATATATACCACTAAATAATTATTTTAATTCTTCATTTTCAATACAAAAATTATTTATTATGAGTTCCAATTGATTATAATGAGAATAATATAAGTGATGTAACATAATTATGAATATTAAGATTCAAGATACAATTTACTACAAATATTAGGATGATTTTATAATATTATTTTTCATTAATTACCTTCCTAGTATTCTCCATACTAAATGTTAAGTAAAATATTAACATCAATATCATGGTTATGATAAGAAAAAAATATACAATTATGATAAGACTCATAATTCTAAGGAGAGAACGAAATTGGATTTACCCAATGTTAAACATGTCAATGGGAACATAGAGGAAATTTTATTTTGGGGTCTTGTAAATGCTTTATGTGTGGGAAATTATGACATATTGAATTTAATATTTTATGAAATTGGAATAAGGATAAAGATTCAATAAATGATCCCCTTGGACATCAATTTTTTAAGTCTATTTAAAATGATAATTATGATAAATAATTCCCAAATCATAGTGTTAACAGTGATGATTGCAGTTGGAATCCCCTTGTATACATATAGAACTAAAAATATAATGCAACCACTATTGGAAATATGGAGTATGACAATATTGTAGTGAAATGATTTAGTGTTCCAAAATAATGTTGTGGATGTTGTTTTATGGTAAAATTAAACAAAAAACAATACATGGATTTGTCAACTATTGTGTTACTTAAATTATTTTAATGGATAAATAGAATAATAATAGGGGAATGAAAAAGTGTTTTTCTGGTAAGGTGATATTTTTTTTTAAAACATAATTAATGCAATGATAACCCTTTATAGGTTCCGGGTTATGGGATAAATATGTTATAAATATATATTTTTTCCAATAAAAAAATAGTATTAATGACCTTGGAACATATTAATAATATGTTCACATGGTGGTTTATGGATATATTTTATAGGTATATTTATTTACGATATGAGGAAAGATTTAATTTGTAAGAAACTACATGTCTTAATTGAAGGTTCATATTATTTTTGGTTATTACCACGTTTCATGATAATTCATGATAAAGATCGTCACATTATTGTTTCATGAAAAGTATGATCTACGACTTATTTTTTGGGGATTAATGATAAAATAGTTTTGAATATTTATTGAACATCATTTGAAATTTTATAATTTTAATTATTTAGATGTTTCACATGGGAAACCATTTATGAATATGTATACATCAATGATTTGATTATTCTTTAATGATTAAGGTAATACCTAACAATTTGATTATTCATTAAAATTGAATGACATGTGATAACCATTTTGTTTCGATGATAACATAATATATAATGAATTAATTATATTCCAGTTCTGGATATAATGATCCACTTATCCTATTATAATGAAAAGTTAATCTTTATTTCTTGGAGTGAGAGATGATGCAGAAATTGATCAATAAACACAAAAAAGAGTGAAATTGTATTTATGAGATGAAATAAATTATATATATCTTCTCAAATGATTGTGAAGTAAAATTTCATCATATTATAATCATTTATCATGAAATAAATATCCTTTTTTATATCTAATTATTATATGGTTTTTTAGTTACCAGGTTCTCTATCATTCTCCATCATAAAAAGATATATATAAATATCTTTTATGTCCTTTCTTACATTCCACTAATTCTCCCCTAACCAGTATCATAGTTTTGTTGCTCCACAAAATTTCTCCCATTTATAATATGTGTTCCATGAATATCATTTGAATAGGTACATATCAAATTATTCTCACATGTGGAACTAAAATATCATATCACTAGTGATATATATTTCTGATAATGAAAAATATTTTGATATTATAGATCATATAGATAATGTTATTAAAAACAAGATCGTTCACCTAGATAATGTGTATGTGAACCTGAGGATGGTATGATTTAGAAAAATCATCGTTTTTTATATCTGAGTAAGGAGTATTGTTAGTAAAAATAAATTTATGTGTGGTATAATGTTACTCCCCATGAATTTTTTTGTCTGACTCTTTTTAAATAAATTTATTCTTTTTTACAATTGTACACAATTCATCGAGAAGTAATGAACAAAAAAATATTAACATTTTAATTAAATTTAACTAATTATAATTAAAATGGAAGGATTAAATGAGATTTACTACTTTATTAAAATATCATTCATACATTTTAATAAAAATTATTCCTAGAATACTAGATAATTATTAATGAAAATTAAAATTCTAAATGAACAAAAAGGATGTGTTCTTGTAGAAAAACACTTTTTATTTTCACAAGTGATGTTTCTATCATTAAATTAAATTTGTAACTAATTGAGGTAGAAATTCATGAAATTTATATTTTCAAAATTCAGTAAAATTTTATTAATTTAAATAAATATATATGATAGGATTTAGATAAGAATTAATCAAATTTTAAGAATCATAAAATATATTTTTCTAGAAGAAAAATCTACTACATTTTATTGGATTCGAAATTTAGAAAATAAAAAATGAAAATTAAGTATATATTTTTTTTAATTAATGAAATATTAATTTCAAAATGATCTTAGAGTGAAATATTTTTTTATTTTTAATATGATTTATTTTTTATGAATAGTAAAAACAGTACATTTAAATTGAAAAAAGATTTTTCAGCTAATTTATTAACATAGATAAATATAAATATAAACATATTATAATGCTTAATTAAATGAATAATTCATCAATAACAACAATTTAGTTCATTATTTTTAATTTCCCTTTTTAAATTTCATGTGAAAAAAATTTAAACATTTTATCTTTTTCCCTTTATGAACTCAGTTTAACATTTCATCTATGGGATTAAATTTCAATACATATTTTCCAATTATGTAAAATTAGTTATGAAAAAATTATTCCATTTTTTTAATTAAAAGTTAAACATTATATAAAATGATGATTTTTATTTTCAGGTATAGAAAATTTTAATGGTAAAAAAGTATTCACCGTTGTATAGGTAAGATTGTGATAAGGGTTAATGTTAATAGGTAAAAGCTTATCATACATGAAAATTTCAAAATTTAATTGTTATATGATATATTTATAGACCTTAAACACAAAAAAACATTAATTAATAATTAAATTCTTTTAAATTAATTATTCATCAATGTGGTTGTCTTTAAATAAAATTATTCATTATATTTATTAATTAACCACACTTTTTGATAGTTTAAATACCACCCATCACCGCATAATTTTGACTCAAAATAATTGATGATAATAAAATATCTCTGAACAACTATCCACATTAATCAAACCCTTTCTTGGTTCATTTCGTATTTCCAAATGTCCAAATCCATGGTCCTCAATGGTCAAAAAAATGTGTGATATTCAAGACGAAATTTAATAATAACACCTCTCAAGATTTATTTTCATCTTATATTATCCTCCACCTCATTCATGCTACATTATACAATAACTAAATAATAATTTAGATTCATTAATTTTATTTTCACAATGTAATATATTTTATCTGCCCCTATTGTTACATCAACTAATTTAATGAAATAAATCTATTGTCCAAATTATATCGGCTAATCATTACCATGAATAATGTTTTTGATTATATTCAATTACCTAATTTCTTGGATATAAATAATAATACTATTATGATAAAATGATATTTTTATATATTTATTACAACATATTTCATATTCATGATGTAATATATATACATAATTTTAAATAAAACAAAATGAGTTTGTTATGGTCAAAAATCACCAAATTAGTCTAAATGTTTTTTTCAGTAACATTTTATTAAATGAATCCACCTCATCTATAAAAAATTATAAATATAAAAATTTAATATTATATATTCTCATCACTAAAATATAATTACATTTATATTCTTGTATTTCCATTCAGCCCAAAAATTCATAATTACACTCAAATAAACAGATCATGAAAATTATGAAACGAACAGACCTGAAATAAGGGAAATAAATATATATTATTAATTAATTGATATTTATAGTTTTCAGAAATAAAAAATATGGTATAATAAATATATGTATGGTTCTATAATGAAATAATATCATTATTAAAACTATTACATATGAGGTTTATCTACATAAAACTAAAGTGAATTGTAATCTAGGGTTTCTCTGCTCACTTTTTCTTTTGTGTGATATATGAGTTATTCACCAATAATACCTTTATTGTTATATATATATATATACATATCCAATTGATATATAATATCACAAATTTCATTATTTTCATGTTATTTATTGTATCATTATATAATTAATACATTTATGCGCCATAATATTCGACATATTAGAATGTAGTAAGGAATTTCTTAACCAAATTTCCATGATAGTGTAACATCCCACGTACATAAAGAACATGAAATTTTTCATATTTATTAATATTTTTGAACAAAATATTTATTTTACTTTAATTTGGATTCTTGGTTTGATGGCGTACCCAATACACAACAATGGGTTTCTTTGAAATCTAACATTGCACACTAATAATAAAATATTATTATTTTAAATGGTAGTTAATGAAAAGTCATTGTAATGGGGAGAATAAAAATAAATGACTAAAAAATATTTATACATGTTTGTTAGATGTTTTCACATTTATCTAATAAATGTTAGAGGCTAAAAATGTGAATGAATCTAATTTTATGTCTAATTTACTTTTAAATGTTGATTAATACCTTTTGATGGAAACCCCTATTTAAATATAGTTTTTTTCATTTTAATATGTTCTATTTGACAAAAAATAACTTTTCTTTAGATTCAGTATATCAAAATTTACTTTTGGTAAATTTTTGGAATTTTTCTGATGAAGTACATTTTTAATGAATATTGAAAAATAATGTATTTAAATTCCAAAATTATTTTTAATTTAAATTTTTTATGCGGTCAGATTAACTTTTTAATTTGTTTTATAGTGTAATTAGAATCTATATTTATCAATTATTCTAATGTTGGTCATTGAATTAATTTTACCTTGAAATTGGACATAAACAAGTATCAATCATTTGATAGTTATTGTTTAATAAAAACACGCTATTTATTTTGACAAAAAGAATTATTTTTAAATTAATTAATGAAACTTCATTGTTTTGAATTTGGTAAAATATACAAAATTATTTAAAACAGAATATAAAATATATCTTATGCTAAATTTTTGTTTTTTTTCTGAAAAACAATAATTTTTTATGAATAGTGAAACCACATAATAGTAGTTAAAAAGAGAATTTTTCATCTATATGAAATTTTACCGCTACTATGAATTGAATTTAGAAAATCGGATATACATGGTTGTTTCTATTATGTAAAATTTTGTTTAATAAGTTGAAATTAATTTTTGGTGAATAGTAACTTTTCAGATTTATTTAACGCAATTAAGGTTAAATTGGGTAATTCAATGTATAAAGAATATTATAATAATAAACAATTATCATATCACATGTACTAACCATATTGTTTGATCCATATATGAGCATGGTCATATCTCGGTGTATTTTGGGACCCCATGGAACTACTTGGGATTGATAATGATACTTTAGATTATTTAACTTAAAGTAAAGGCAAAAATGTCATAAACAAATATGATTTAGTAAATTAATTTTTATAAGGGGTTATATAAATTATCATTGTGACTATAAATAATCATTTGGAAGATAAAAAAATTTCATATATCATGGTATTTTTTTTATATTTAGAAAAATATGAATTAAATTATTGGTGACAAAATATTGATGCATTATTTACTTCATTAATAAATGATTTAAATAAATTAGACAAAAAATATTAAAAAAATATCCAAAACCAGTTCAATTCTTATTGGATGATTTAATTTATACTATTAGTTATATTATCTTCTACTTTAATTAGTTTTGAAAATTTATAATGTGAATATAATTATATAATAAAATAATATTTTTACACTTTCCTAAAGAGCCCCTCCTCCCCCTTATGAAAATCCATCACTTATAACTCATTCCACACACCTCTAAAGCCCCTGGACTCATGAAAACCCAGACCAAATAATGTTTCATGATCTCTATCCTCTTATTATAAGTCTTACCATAGGCATATGGCACTTCAAGATGTATTTTTGATTCAAAACCAATGGGATTTACCCAAATTAAAGGTAATTGTTCCTCTTGACATCTTTTCTTTTATTTTACATAAACAACCACTATTTTATTTTTATTCCTTAATTTTATTACAATAAACTATCCTAAATATACTAGGATGTTTTTATGAGAAGGATTCAAACTACACTTACACACACCTCCATCTAATGGCCGAAGAACCTACTGTTTCTATGAATGGCAAACTAACGCCTCAATAAATGATGATTGTTCGATTATCTCTTATCTCCTATAACGGTGGCCATTAAGATTGAACTATATTTATATATGATATATATAATTTTTATTATTTCTTTATTATTCTTTATTTTACATTTATATTCTACCTTCAGGGTGTCCATAATGGGTAAACGTGATAATTTCATTTGAATATGTGCGGACTACCACCCCCACAATGTGATATGACTAATTAATGCTATATGTGGGACGTATAATGTATAGATTTAATGATAATATAACTGATATTATCCTGGAATTATAATATATATGCATAATTATGTTTTAATTCCATTAAAATAAGAAATATAAATGAAATTAGCGTTCATGCGTACGTACGACTTACTATCTCCATGAACGGTGTATTTCATTTCATACCTCCAAATGTTATCTACTATTATAAATACATGAATATACAGGATATATATATGATATATACTATATCTAAATCATTAATATCATTCTGAATATGATGAACTTTTGACCATTCAACAACTTGTAATCATATGAAGTTCATTTTTGACTCATGTACAAAATATCGACAAAACGAACATTTTTAAATTGAATGATTACATAATGTTCATAACATTTTAATAAGTGATATAGAAGTAATAATAAACTTGAAAAAGGTTATTAAGAAATTAGAAATTATATGTATACTATTATTTAGGAGATTAAATAATGATCATGTCAAGTCGGACACGAGGTAAGGGGATTTTTATCTCACTTTTAATTTTGAGAAATTTCCATTGCTCGCCACGTATTTATTGCATGTGGTGTATTGTGTATTGCCATTTTATTTATATTATCTTGATTTGTTTTTATATTCATGCTACTATTTGATTAATTTTGTTTTTATTAACTTTTGATCATATGACTCGATTGATTTACAACATGGTACGAGATTTCATATCTCACTTTTAATTCTGTGAAATTTCCATTGTTTACCACTTATGTATTCCATGATGTGTATTCTATACTACCATTTGATATATATATATAATTATTATCTTTATATTCATGGTATTCAGTGATTCATTGGGTGGTTATTAACATTTTTTAGATGACTCAATATATTACAACGTGGAAATTGTTTTTCCTCTCCCTTCTTATTCTCGTGAGATTCATGATATATTTTTCACTATTTACTTTGTGTATGGACTGAGAATTATTGTACTCTTTGTGTAATATACATTAATTTATGGGTATTAACATCTTCATCATATTATCCTTCTTTCATGTGGTCTATTTTTTGTAATTTACCAAATACGTAAGGGAACTTTTCACCCTCATCTTTTTAAAAGACTTATTTTGTAATATATTTTACTTTACATCTTCCTATGTTGGGATATATTTGTATATATCCTTATTTATATAAATGTTGAATTCAAATGATGAGATAGCTTTTCCTCTATCATTAACTATGTTTCTAAATTTTAAATTTGCGCGTTAGGCTATCAAATTTATTGTAAGATAACTTCTAAACCCAATTTCAATAGTTTGAGTTAAACATATAATTATTGATTTTGTCATGAATTGAATCTGTGTTAATAACCACTTATTAATTCACAATAAATATCAACATATATTTAGTGTATTTATATTTTTTACACATTATTATGTAATTGATTTATCCTTAATCTAAGGATACAATTTTTATAAGGGACTTCATCTCAATTTATATTCCAGTGAGACTTCATTGTTGTTATACACTAATTACTCTAATATTGTGTATATACTATCATTTGGAATATTATATCATGAATCCCTTTATTCACATGATATTATAAAGTTTTTAGTCAATTTTATTCCTCAATTATTTGTATTCAAGTGTTTCTCATTTTGTTAAATAACTCTTTAACAATAATATCATTTTAAAATTTTTAAATATTTATTCTTTTAAAACATTATTATTAATTTACATGGTTTAAAAATGGTTGTAAGGATATATTTATATAGACATTAATGTTTTCAAATGATAATTTTTATAATATTTGGAATGTGGTATGGGACACTTTGATTCAAAAATATATTTATTAAATGTTCTAAATGGTTTTGAAAATCGGTTGATAATGCATTGATTATGTCATGATATATTGTAATTGCAATGTGGAAATTTTTTATTTCCATTAGTCTTGTGTTATGTGTGATGGTTATAGTTATTGGGACATGTTTACGTATACAGGTGGTTTAGTGATAAACCTAGGGTGGGTGAGCCCAAGATAGCTCTCTAATGAATTAGGTAATGTGATGGAGGTATGCGTTAATGTTTCTCCTAAGAGATTTAGGGAATATACTCTGATGGGTATTCCAAATGCGACTCCCTATGTATCTATAATAGTTAAATGTAAGTATGTTATGAATTCCATATGATACCTTTATGGATAATGATTACGAATTTTATTCATAAATATTATGATTTCGTGAGGTTTGTTATGATTGAAAATTACGGTTTCAATGATTTGTATTTATTTATGGACTAATGTTTCTTTTTAATTATTTTATAACCCATAAAGACCTTTTTAGGCTCATCCCATGTTTTGAAATGTTTTCCCAGTACATAAAGATTAAGGGGGTCAAGGATGAGATCATGGAAAATTCATGCGGTATAAAACATTTAACTAGACATGTTTCTTTTTACAAGTTTTTATTTTATGAAAAAATAGATACTGGGTTGTAGTGTGTAAATGTAATTTTCAAGTTGATATGTAATAGTTGTGACATGATTATCTAAAACTCTAAATCTGAAAAGATCCTCAATGGGAATTATTCATTTAATTCATGATTATGTAATGTTTTAATGTCAGGTCTTTATAGTTTGGGTTAATCCTCTACATCATGATTTTTTCCTACTAATATTTTTTGTTAATTGACATATGAATATCTTATGTTGTATTTTGATTTGTCATATGTGGATTAAAATTTAATAAAAAAGTCATTAAATATTAATCTCACAATAATGAAATGATATTGATGATGTATTTTCATTTAAAATAATTGTTTTAAAAATTATATTAAAACTATATATTTAAACCATGTCCATGTTTCCTAAAAAAATTCTAAATAGGTTTTTACTATTTTCTAATTATTGTATAATTTAATTTTAATCATTAATACCATAGTATAAAAATTCGTTTAGGGGTTGTTTCTTTCATTTCCAAAATGAGGTTCATTATTAATTTTTCATAAAAAACATATTTTTAACATATATTATTCGAAAATAATTTCACAAATATATGCCCCTTCAATACCATGAAGCATTCAATAGATTCTTATAAGGTTATATTCCATCCAATTGTTTTCTCTTATAGTTATGTTTAATATAAGGTATATGGTTTTTAAAATAAAAAGGTTATTCTCCTCAAAAAATATTTCATGCAATGTCTAAAATTATTCTTTTTATATGAAATCATTACAAAATATTTCTTATAACATACATGGAATATTAATCAATGAAATTATCGTTATTATTATTTTTATTATGTAATTCTTATGATGGATTGAGGATTATGAAACATCTTTCTTCATGGGTTCAAATATGATGAATGATTTATATTCATATAACACATGTACATAATGTTTTTATTATTTGAATGTTGCGACCTATATTATTTTCCAATGCATTGGGTAATGATATTATATCTACTAAGATAGAGAGGACAGTAACAAGGATAAATCATGGTTTATAAATAACTGAAAAGTGTATTGAACTCATTTCATATAAGAATGGACTGAGTATTGATCTCGATTCAGAAAGGATTGAAATGGAGACCGAAATCAGATTAGATAAGACTGAAGATGAAGTGAAAATTGTTCAGTAATAGACTTCCTCAGTAAGATAGTTATTGGATTCAAGATAAAATTACACGATGTTTTATATAGTGATCCTATTATACTATAATTGTCTGGTAAAAGATTATATAATACAAATTTAATGATATTACATTCTTCTATGATTTACACTATTCGATGTTTTCATAAAAAAAATTCCTTTTGTATTCAGGTAGTTTTAGTTTTTATGATTCATTTTACGACTCATGAATATGATCATTGCTATGACTGTTATAAATTTTCAAATGTTATGTTCATATTATTCTAACATTTTTCATGTCATGATAAATAAATATATTATTTACTATTAATGAGCTTCTATGATCAAAATTTTAATTCATTTAATTTTATTATGTATTAAATTAAAGCTATTGAGATTGATATATCAAAAAAATTTCTCTAATCAATAGAATATTTGAGGGGGTGATTTATACATTTTATGAATGATTTTTTTTAGATTATATGAAATCAATGACATAAATACCATAATATTCATGATTGGTTTTGATATAATTATAATATTAATATATATAGACGTAGTATATTTATATGTATAAAAAGAGAGGTTCATCCTAGGTTCCTCAAACAGTTATTTCAATGAACACTAATGGTATATATGGACGACAGGAACATGACTCTCCATCAGGGGTAGACTTCTATAGTGTAATAACGAGAATAATATAATTACCATTCATAATTTTCACATACTATTTTATGTGAAGACATCTTAAGTGTTCTTCATTTTTAGGGTCCCTTATTCCACACCATTGAGGTGTATGTTAATATTTTCATGTTAAAATAGACAATATATGTATTCAATCATATTCTAATGGGTGTGGGAAATCTAATGGAACATTCATATTTTATTTAGGTGACGATATCATGTGGTCTTAGAGGTTATGTTTTGGGTATTGGGAAAAATGTTTTGAGTAATATTTTTTGGGATGTCACGCGAGGGTTATATGAATACCATTGGAAAGTGGGTATTCCGTGATTTCTATCTTGTTAAGGTAGTACTGGCTTGTTTGGACTCAGTTATATCGGGTTAAGTATGAGGTTTGAGAATGGGTACATATTATACATCTCGAGGTGTTATAAAAGAATCCTTATTAGGATGTTGGGATTCAGGGACTATGGTAGTCTCCCTAAATTGAGGTTGTACTGGGTGTTATACTAGGAGCTAGTTTCCCATAGATAGCTAGACATATAGTATGTGTTAGTTTTTGTGGGACCTAGTTGTGGGGTCAATTTCCTGTAGATTGTAAAACCTTATAGGGAATCATGGACTTCTATAGTCAGACATAATGAATGGTGTGTGTAGTGGAGCAGGCAGGTGCATAACTAGCTAGGGAGATGACTACATTTAAATATAATTTATGGGTTTGATTAATTTAGCTTCCAGATTGGATATAGAAATTTTTTATTCATGAAGTGGGTGTGTGTTCATTTTGGGCTTACCAAATGATATTTACTATGTTTTTTATCAGATAAGATTCATTATATGTATATATGATGTGTGTTTCCATGAATATTTCTTATGATAATCAATGAAATTTAAATGAAATATATGGTGATGAAACCTTGGTATATTTTGTTAGTTCATATTTAAATGTGATATACAATTATTTTTTCACTTATTGAGGTGTGGGACCTATTTCCATCTAAAGTGATTTGGGACATGATTGGTGTCCTATATAACAACGATTGATTTAGTCACCTGACGAGGATCATTTATGTAGGCTATTAGGTTGATCCATGCATCCCTCAATAAGAAATAGATATGATATTTCAAAAAATGCACGATGGGGATCATGGATGTGTGTGAATTTTGTATTCTTGGATTTATTGATCACAAAAAATTAATAAATTCTTTTGAAAACCATGATCCTATCCCATGCATGGGTTTTTTTATAAAACGAATACCAGATGGTTATAACATGATTTTAAAAACCAGGTTACCAAACCATAAATGAAATTATTGTGCGTGAAATGTACTAGCATCCTAAAAATTCTATTTTTTCCTCCTCCTCCATTGCCCTCTTTTTATCATGAATAAAAGGGCATGATCTCATATTTTCTACCTCACTAAATATCTGATCATTTCTCATTTTCTGGAATTTTATATTCTATCTGTTGGATGTGAAATATTTATCATGGTAAGACACTCAATCTAATATCCTATCTTCATAATATATCTCACCTCATAGAATGATAAATCATTGAGATGCCATTTTCTCTATTTTCATGGTGTTCATTTAAAAAGTAAATTTCTCTTAATTCAAATTGGTTAAGAAGACTATATTTAATAAAATATTTCTTACTATCATGAGAAAGGCTAGGTTTAAAATTCTATATTAATGTTCAAGTTTTATATGGGATAACATTATTGGATCAATGTGACATGACCAAGTGATATTCTAATAAATTAATTACTTTTCTATGAAATATCTCTATGTTATATGTTATATTCCTATTCGAATTAACCTAATACACTAATGTGTTCACCTTGGGTAAGGGTATTTGAACAACCTGGGATGTTTCAGCTGGTTTTTTTAAAATATTTTTTTTATATTTCATGGTTCAGTTAAAATGTTGTGAGCTTTTCCCAATGATTAAGGTGATGTTGATCACCTAGATTGAGGTGATATAGTTCAATTGGTTGGTCGTGGTTCAGATATTTTTGGTGTAGTTGATCATAGATGTGGGTGAAATCATCATTATAATGAAGAGATTTTATAGTTAGTTAAAGGATGTTTCTCTCAGTATATTAGATGGTGACGACCATCAGGATTAACGAAATTGCTATAGGATAATAAGGTAATGTTTTTTGTGTAATACGTAAATTGTTTATGATTGATTCTCATTTTTTGAAGGATACAGTCCTACGGGACATGTGTGCACATTGATATGGCACATATAGATTTGGGTTTCAAAACATATTGTGGATGGATGCCCTCATAGTATATTTTAATTTGGTGATGGTGTTTATTATATGATAGGTTAGAGGCTTCTCACCGCAAAAATAAATAATGATGGGGATGAATAGTCAGTTGATGGTATTGATTCCATCAGTATGGGTATAAGGATCACTATTACACTTGATGTCGTGGGTTGGGTAATGGGATTTTAGATTTCATATTTACTTGGGATACAAGTTATTGGTGAATGATGATTATTATTTGGAGGAAAAATATTTTCATGCCTCAAGATCACATGATTCACATCAATTGGAACATTCGAGCTAAGGTCTGAGGGACTACATACTTACTGTTGGGGTTCCTCATATAGAAATTAGTATTGAAGGATATAACATGGTTCCAGGAGAGATATTTTTTTGTGGAACATGAGGTTTCATCTATTCCATGTTATTAGATCCTTATATATAATTGTGGGATCATATTCAGATATTAATGGGAATAACCAATGTAGATGATCAAATCCTTGTGGATGTTGATCACAAGGGAAATATGAATTTTATTAAATTGTACATGTTCATCAATTTTACTTATTTTTAGATACATATGATATATCATGGATTAATTTTTGGAAAATTTTGGCGGTGTCATTCTATGATATATTCACACACCCTACACATTCACTTTGGGACACATGCTGATCCTAAAATTTAATGATTAAGTAAGATACCATGCTCTTTATTTTAATCATAGTGATCAGGTTATGATGTGAAGCATTGGATGGATATCATGGGTCTAAGGTGGTTCCTATGGGTTAGATGAAGATTAATTTCCCAAATATATCATTATTTATATATATAATGATCGCAACTTATGGGTTACCATGTCTATTTATCCATTGTTTATATGAAATGTTGTTGATTTTTAGGCTACAAATGGAATTTATTTTCCACATCTATTTTATTATTCTTATACAAGAATATGTTATCTATTACATTTTATTATTTTCATTATTATTATTTATTTTTTGAATATTATTATTATCACCAGTTATGGATATTATATCCCCATTATCACCTATTTACACCCCCACTTCTATTCAGAAACTTTTTATGAATGGGGAGGTTCCCCTATTGACCCATCTACATCAAGCCCATATAAAATTTTAAGTACCATCAAATATGGGGTGATATATGTTATTTTTTACAATGAGTTCTAGCATCGATACATCCTTATAGCCATGTTTTATTAACTATTTGAGATTGATGAAATTAGATTCATTATTATACATTTTATAATATTATATTTGAGGAGTTAAAGAAATATTAAATGAAAAAACACACAAGTGAAATACTAAGTACTAAAACAACCCCCAATGAACTATACATCCTCCATCTAATGAACCAATTAAATGTTTTAGCTAATGTGTTATATTTTTATTATTAAAAACTTGGATTTTAATTCAGTTTTTTATCTGTAAATAATTTTTTCATTTGTTCTATTACACAAAATAATATCTTCCTTCTATCCCCCATGTTATGGATCTATTTGTACAAACATGAAAAAAACATTTATTATTCCCACCATCTCATATCAGATACCTTTATTTAATCATTAGACAACCCTAATTTTTCCCAACTACAATAAATTTTTATATGTTTTTTAACACATTGAGGGTTAATATCTATATAAAGCTTAATAAGAATCAACTAATAATCCTTCAATTTTAGTAGTTCCATTATTATAGGACACAAAATAACCACACACATGCCAATGTAAATCCTATATGATATAGAAAAAAGGTTATACAAAAATGTCAAAAATTAGATTAACACATTGGGATTTAATTTTAATGTGATATAATATTAACATAAATTCCAACAATGTCTTAATTTTTATTTAATAATCACAATTGTTCTTATATAAATTGTTTTATTTAAATATATTTTTATTATAGATATTTTATGAATGAGTTGATAATAGATATTTTAATTAATATAAAATCATTTATTAATATTCTTGGTGAAAATATTCAACTATTACAAAATTAGAAGATATATTATATCTTTACTCATTAAATATAAGGTTGTTAATGTTTTAAAATTTGGATTTTCATTTTGAGATATCATATATTCACACAAAGTTTTTTAAAATTATTATTAGATGAATGAATTTATCATCAAACTATACCAAATAATAATCTCATGGATATAAATTATCTACAAACATTCATTAATGTCTTATAAAAAATGTTTGTGAAATGATGGTTAATATAGAGAGACAAGGGGATTGTTTTTCAACAACTGAATAATAACCTAATAAAATAATGAAGATAACTACAAAAATAGACTTGATTCAATATTTATATTTTAATTATACCACAAACTACATCTTCCCATCTCCCCAACATGGATAAAATTTCTTTATCAATATATATATATAAGAAATCAATATGCACATTGATATGCACATTTAGGATTAGATTATAAACCAGTTTAGTCCAAAAAAATGTGTCAATAATATAAATTGAACATGTAACTAATTAAATAAAATTTAATTATTTATAATATCTAAAATAAGAAACCAATAATATGATAAAATATTATGTTAAATTCATGATTCAAATTTTCACGACTATACATACATTGGTTCTATAAAAAATATAACATCCCACATGTCATTTGGTATCATGTATGACCCTATGGTTGAAGAATTTTTGAAGCATTTAAAATCTAAAATCGATCATTTGTTAAGTCTACCAGGTCATATTACAACTAATAAGTCATCTTGTTGTGAAATAAGGACATTATGTTAATTCCTCTTATGGGTAATTCCAAAAGTCCATAAAACCTCCATGCGATCCTTATGTAATGACACACCACTTCTTTAACCCATCCAATGTCTCATGTTAGTCCATACAGATGTTATTTCCATACCTCAACAAGTAATATCCATGTTGTATTCATAAACATGAATCAACCTTCAGTTAGGCCACATGTTTCTCAAAACCCATCCTTTGACATAGTCAAGACAATATGGAATCATAACCCTACCTCAATTATATAAGACTATAAGTTCTCTGTGCCACTACCAAATTACTACATCTCATCTTATTCATTGCTAATGTCACACCAACAAATTATCTTCCTCAAGGGTCTATGAAGTCCAAGATAAACCAAAATTCACACTGATACTAGATAAAATCCCAATTATTATAATATATCATCGAAATGGAAAATAATATAAAAAGAAAATCATTACACACAATTCAGAACATTCATCGTCTACCTCATACTCAATATGAAAATCACAGCATGCATATGAATCATTGGTTGAACACACAATTTATTGAAAAATTATTCTAGTAAATATTACAAAACGTACATATACAGTAATGAAATCATATATCATGTGTTTTAAAATAAATTTATTAAACCCATATCTGAACCACATTTAAATAATTATGATTCCTAGAACTAGTCTCAATTAATCAAAAATGTTATTATGGAAGATATATTCATTAAGGATTAATTGATCTTAGTATAATAAAGATCAACAATCCCAATGATAACAAAAACCAATAGTATGTTTAGATATCTTAATGGGAGGGATAAAATTTCTCCAAATTCTGGATACCTATACATCGATCAATAAATAATAACTTGTTATATAATTATATAAATCATAGATAATTATATGAATGATACGATTTATGATTCCATATAACAAATGGACATGATATATTGATAAAATGTGAATAATGGATAATGAATGGCCGATTAAATTGAATTTCTATGGTCCAAGGATTTAACATCCCCCATAAATATAGTTTTGAGGGAGAGGAATACGAACGAATATCCTCTTGAGTCAGTAGGTTTGAGAGACATAAATATTGGAGGAATAATGAAGGGTAGGATTGAGATATAATAATAAAATACTATTATATAAACTATGTAATTTACAAAAAATGTTTTGTTTCAGGATTAATGAAACAATATTCCTACTATGTTATAGTTCCACTATATAGAACCTATATTATTTTGTAAAACATCAGCAAATATGTTTAATTTACATAACATATCAAAAAATATCAACACATTCCCAAGGAGGACTGAATTTTTTTTCAAATTGCTCGTGAAACACAACAGCCCTGTAAATCATATAAAACTATTCATAAGTTTCACGATAATTTACCCAGTAATAAAAATATCAAACAAACATAAATAGGGGAATAAATCAATGTGCAATATATCTAAAATTTTGTGTTGTTTAATTGATTATGTATATCATTCCCAAATATATATAGGGGACCATATTATTAATCCATATTATATCAAATTTTTAATTTTTTTATTTTTTTAGGATTCATTTGAGGAAATAATAAATGCTATAAAAAATTAAATTTCACTAATATTATAATTTTATAGAATTTTTTTTATAAAAACATAAAAGGTAACTCTTAATTTTCACTCCCTTGAGAAATTATTTTATATGTAGGAAAATTATAATTAATTTATTATAATTCCAAACACATAATAAAATATCACTTATTTGATACGTCTTATGCATCAAAAACAACATTTTTCATCTCTTCCACACATCTATCAATTGCCACTTGTATAAATAAAAACCATTTTTAGGATCATATGTTCCATATATCCATATAATTATAATCATTCACAGATATTTGATAGGGATCATTTTTATAATTTTATAAATAATAATGAGAATCTTGTACCTAGTATGTAATGTATATATCATTCAATACATGTTTAGTATTGGAAATGTTAATCCTAATGAAGTTTTTTATTGGATTTTTTTAAATTCAATATGTTTTTTTAAATATTAAACAGAAATCTCTATGTAGTATATATTATATTCTTTACCTTTATATAAAATGTTTTCATTTCATATAATAATAATTATGTTGTTTTAATATATATAAAACAATTGAGATATTCAAGACGTTTAAAATATAAATGAAGTCACAAAATTAATGAAAAATATGATATTAGGATTAATATTTCATTTTTCCCTAATTTATTGTCCTTCCATATTGATAGACAATGAATTTTTCCTCAATGAATAATTATTTGTCCATTAGATAAAAACAACAATATTGTGGGATCATATTGATCATAGAAGATGAAAATACCAATTTACCAATTAAATTTTGTGCAAAATAATATTTTCTATAATAATAGTATAATCATGGGCTACAAAATTGACAAAAATAATATTGAAAAGAACTTTAATTGGTGAACCTACACATTATGTTATAATGTAAAAATATCATTACAACTAATGTTATTTGTAATACTATATGAAAAACATATCAAGTTAATTGAATCATTAATCATTATTTTTACTCACTCAATATCATCAGTAATGATAATACATAAATCTCCTTCAAATATTTTATTCATATAACATTGTTAAACGTATAATTTATTCATGTGGAGTAAATGGTAATTGAAAATATTTATTTTTATCAAGAAAAATAATTTAAATTTATTATTTATATTTCATCAAATGAAAATTTTCTATATTACAAAAATACATATGGTATATTATTTAGAAACAAATTAATATAATAGGAAGAAAATTCATCTTCATGAGATAAATATGGTCTTCCAACACATGAAAAAAAGGAAACCATAGAAATCATCTTGTTTAAGAAATATTTATTAAATAATATAATTATAATTTTGTCCCATTTTTATATTCATATGAGATATAATAATATTTATTAATAAATATATTATAAATTCTACAATAAATGGATAATTTTTATTTAAATAAATGATAAGAAGTTAACAAAAAATTGGAGTTAATAGATTAAAATTAAAGCTACAAGTATCCAAATAACAATAAAAATCATAATTTCTAATTATAATTTAATATTGACACCATATAATATATTCATAATTCTTTTTAATAATTAAAACAAGACTACTCACATGATTCAAAATATTAATAAAAACCATGTATATTCTGTAAACATATTATAATGCCCCAGCCTTAAACCTTACTTAATCTTGAGTTATTACAAGATTACACATTGAGGATCTTTTCGGGTTTAGAGTTTTAGAGAATTAGATCATAAAACTTGCATTACATTCCATATATAAACAAAGTGGTTACATAAAGATTGTATTCTTCATTCCCATCAATGGAAACACATATAAAATAAAACATGGATTATTTCTTGACACATCCTTGACTCTATCATCTTATCATGTACCTTTCCCTTGACCTGTGAAAAACATTTCAAAAACTTGGGATGAGCATAAAAACTCAGTATGGGTTATAAAAAAAACATGGAAAGGAAACATGAGTTCATATATACATAAGAATGAAATCATACTTTACCCATAAAAAATCGGCACTTTAACATACCTCATAAAATCATGAATAAATCATAGAAATCATAAGACATAAAGGTAACTTGAGGCATTCATAACATTCTTACGTAGGGAGTAACCCTCTTGGTTACGTTTGGAATACCCATCACAGTATATTCCCTAAAATCTCTTCGGAGAAACCTTAACGTTTCACTCCTTCGCGTTACCCAATGCATTGGAGAGCTATAACGGGCTCACCCGCCCTTATTTTATCACGGAACCACCCGTCTTCATAATAATGCCCATGAACCATAACATAATCATATCACATAAAACATGCATAAAGGAAACATAAAATTTCCACATTTCAATCACGAGATATCAATACAACACATTGATATAAAAACATTATGAAAACCATTTTCAATACTAAAATAAAAGAAAAGTAAAACATGGTATTTATTTTTCTTTTTAAAAAAGAAGGTATGGCTTGTAGAGGAAGCGGAAACTCAAATAACGGTCACGACGACGGAGAAGTCGTTGTCGCCGCATACGTACGACAAAAACATTCCCTTTTGTTGTTTAGTAAACGGTTCATATAAAAAAGATTCCTTTTGAATAAACGTAAAAGTCAAAGGGGTTTATACACCGTATAAAAGAAAGTTGTGTATAAAATAAAATATGCCTCAATGAAAGGAGATTGAGATGAGGTCCCATACCTCGTATCTGACTTGACCCGACCGTTCTTTAATCTCCTGAATAACAAAATTGAGTTAATCTCTACTTGCTTAAGAACCTTTTTCAAGTTCATTATTCCTTTTATACCATGTTATGAACATCATGTAATCTGTTAAGTTAACAATGATTATTTTGTCGGTATTTGGTTCTTAAGTCAAAAATAGACTTCTTACACTTACATGTTGTTAATTTGGTCAAAGGTTCATTATATCTAGAATAGTATTCATGATTTAGATACCATATATTTCATATATATATCCAGTACATACATGCATTTATAATATTACATCACATTTAGAGGTAAGAAATGAAATGCACCGTTCATGGAGACGGTAAGCCGTACGTACGCATGAACGCTACTTCCATTTCTATTTCATATTTTATTGAATGGAAAAATGATATAAGAGTATATTATAATTCCAGTATAATAACATATATAATATCATTAACTTTATCCTTTACACATCCCACATATGGTATTAACGAATCAAATCACTTTTAGGGGGCGGTAGTCCGCACTTTCTAAAATGAAGATATCGTGTTTTACCCATAATGGAAACCATAAAGGTATGCCCAAAATAAAAAAAAACAGAAGCTTAAGGAAAACATAAACATATTATATATCATATATAAAAATAGTGACATCATAATGGCCACCTTTGAAGGTGTTAAATGAGTGTTGAACAATCATCGTTTCGGGAGGCAGAATTTCGCCATCCACGGAAACCGTATGTTCTTTAACCATTTGATGTAGTTGTTTGAAAGTGTAGCTCAAATAACTCTTATAAAAACATCCTAGTATATTTATGATACTGGTGTTGATACAAAATAAGTAAATAAAAATAGTTTAGGGGGTTGGAGAAGCAAAATAAAACAAATGAACATGAGAGAATGAATTACCTTTAAAAGTGTAACTCCTTTTGAGTTGAGCCTAAAGGCTTCCTTTGAAAGGATTCTGCCAAAAGGGAATCCTCTAGGATGAGGAGAGGGATGTGGAGAGAGAAAATGGGTAGGGGTTGGCCGAGCCAAAGGCTTTAAGAGTGTGTGAAATGAGGTAGAGGTGGGGGCCTTTTATAAGAGGAGAGGAGGGGCACTTTTGGAAAGTAAAGAAATATTACTTTATTTGAAAATGTGTTTCGGTTTCAAAGGGTCCCACATTGATATAATTCGTGGATAAGGTGTTAAGGGTTCGAAATCCACTCATCCAATTGGTTTTGGACATGTTTAGTTCATAGATTTTACATTATCTTTCCATTTTATTTAAATTGTCAAATAATGATGTCATCGCTGCATCATTATTATGTCATAAATAATTAAATTTATATAATGTCTAAACATTATAAAAAAACTACTATGATATAGGAAATCGTTTTATATTTCCAATGAATATTTATAATCAAATTTTGGACTTGTATAACCCCACGTAAAAATTGTTTTTGTAAAACATATTATGTTTGTGTCATTTTCACTTTAACATTAAATAAAAAGTAATTTATGTCATTTACCAACAAAAGTGGATCCATGGGGTCCCCAAGTTGACCCATGGCATGTCATGGTCGTCCATGACACAAAAAATGAGGTTGGGACATGTTTCTAGGTCATTTCATTTTATTAAAGTATTATTTATACCTTAAACTACCCTAATTACCACTAATCGTGATTAAGAACTTAATAAGTTACTATTCACCAAAAAATTATTATAATCTCATTGGACAACATTTTAATTCTTAATGACAACCATGTATCTCGGATTTTCACAATTCAATACACATTAGTGGTAAACTTTCATTTAACTGAAAAATCAGTTTGCTTGATTATCACTTAGTGGTTTCACTATTCATCAAAAATTGAAGTTTTTCAGAAAATTACCAAAAATTCACCCTAAGATATATTTGATATTCCAAATTAAAAAATGAAGTCTATTTTACAAAATTCAAAATATATAGGTCAAAATAATTAATTTAATATTTAATTCCCGTTGCCAGAGCAAATAGCGTGTTTTTACAAAACAATAAGTATCAAAAGATGGACACCAGTTTAAGTCTAATTTCAAAGTGAAATTGATTCCAATGACCACCATTGGATAAAATGGTAAAAATATATTCTAATTTAACTTCAAAACCAATTCAAAACATAATCTAATCATATAAATAAATTAGATTAAAAAGCAGTTTTGATGTAAAATGCAGTATTTTTCACTATTCATTAAAAATTGAACCTTGTCAGAAAAATACCAAAAATTCACAAAAAGTAAATTTTGATGTCCCAATCATAAAGAATAACTTTATTTTGACAATCATAGTTTATTAAATTGTCAAAATATAGATTCAAAAATGGTTTGCCATCAAAAGGCACTAAAACAATCTTTTAAGAATATTAGTGTATTCCATGCATAAGATTGTATTTATTTTCATTTTAAGCCTCTATAACACTATCTTAATCATTAATAGACATAGATAAAAATATCTATTATTCATTACTTACTTGAGATGTTACATCCTTCCTCCCTTTATAAAATTGTGTCCCCGCAATTTAATTACTTATCGAATAAATGAGGGTACTTATCCCTCATTTCATTTTAAGATTCCCATGTTGCCTCTTCAATCATGTGGTTTTTCCACAAAACCTTTACCTGATGAATCACCTTATTCCATAACACTTGCTCCCTGTGGTCAAGAATCTGGACTGGTTGTTCCTCATAAGATAGGTTCTCTTCCAGCTGAACTACCTCTGGACTCAAAACATGAGATGGATCTGGCATATACTTTCTCAACATCGAAACGTGAAAAACATTGTGTACCTGAGATAAACTCGGAGGTAAAGTCGCTCGGTATGCAACTGATCCAACTCTCTCTAGAATTTCGTATGGTCTAATGAACCTTGGACTCAACTTTCCTTTCATACCAAATCTCATCACGCTTTTCCAAGGAGAAACCTTGAGAAAAACATGATCACCTACCTCGAAAGATAGATCCTTCCTCCGGTTATCTGCATAACTCTTCTGCCTGCTCTGAGCTGTTCTCATGTGTTTCTGAATCAGATGAACTTTTTCTGCCATCTCTTCTACCAATTCTGGTCCCATCAACTTCCTTTCACCCACTTCATCCCAGAAAGCTGGAGTTCGACACCGCTTCCCATATAATGCCTGAAATGGTGCCATCTGTATACTGGAATGAAAACTGTTATTATATGAAAATTCAACCTAAGAAAGATGTCCGTCCCAACATCCCTGATAATCCATAGAACAAGCTCGTAGCATATCCTCCAATGTCTGAATTGTTCGTTCTGACTGCCCATCTAATTGAGGATGAAAAGCTGTACTAAAATTTAATTTAGTACCCAACGACTTCTGAAGGCCTTTCCAAAAGTTAGAAGTAAACCTGGGATCACGATCCGATACAATGGAGAGAGGAACACCATGCAACCTGACTATCTCTTTAAGATACAAACGAGAAAGTTGATCAAGAGAGAAAGTATCTCGTATAGCAAGGAAATGAGAAGATTTGGTCAAGCGATCAACAATAACCCAGATTGCATTATTACCTCGAGATGTCTTCGGTAATCCAACAACAAAGTCCATGGAAATATTCTCCCATTTCCACTCTGGCACTGGTAAAGGCTGAAGCATCCATTTTGGTAACTGCCGCTCTGCTTTAACCCGCTGACAAGTCAAACACTTCACAGTAAAATCAGCAATATCTCTTTTCATTCCATCCCACCAGTAATACTCCCGCAGATCTCTATACATCTTAGTACTGCCCGGATGAACTGAAAACAGAGAACTATGAGCTTTACATAACAGCTCTCTCTTCAACTATGAATCACAAGGCACACACAATCTCTTCCCAAATCTCAAAACACAATCACTATCAATGTTGAATTCAGGCAACTTACCTTTCTGAACCAGCTCTACCTTTTTCTGCAACTCACTGTCTTGCTTCTGTGCTTGCTTGATTCTATCTGATAGAGAAGATCTCACTGATACCTGAAACAAAACAGAAGGACTTCCGGCACCAACAACTTCTATGCCAAAGTTCATCAAATCATTAACCAAAGGATCACGTTCCAAACACATCATTGTTAATGAAGCATTACTTTTTCGACTCAAATCATCAGCCACTTTATTTGCTTTTCCCGGATGGTAATGAATTGTACAATCATAATCCTTGATTAATTCCAGCCGTCTCCTTTGTCTCATGTTTAACTCTTTCTGAGTGAATATATACTTTAAACTTTTTTGATCGGTATATATTTCACACTTTACTCCATACAAATGATGCCTCCAAATTTTTAAAGCAAAAACAACAGCAGCTAGTTCCAAATCATGTGTAGGGTAATTTACCTCATGAGTTTTCAACTGTCGTGAAGCATAAGCAATTACCTGATCATTCTGCATTAGGACGCAACCAAGTCCTTTCAATGAAGCATCACTGTATATATCAAACTCACCATTCCTGGAAGGTAGTTCCAAAACTGGAGCATTCACCAATCTTCTTTTCAATTCCTGAAAACAATCATCACATTCTTTCGTCCAGATAAACTTAACACCCTTACGAGTTAGCTTAGTTATTGGACTAGATAACCGTGAAAAATTTCTAACAAACCTTCAGTAATAGCCCGCCAAACCAAGGAAGCTACGAATCTCGGTTAAATTTGTGGGTCTTGGCCATTCTTCCACAACTTTTGTTTTTGCAGGATCAACAGTTATTCCATCTTTAGAAACAATGTGACCAAGGAAAGAAATTTTTTGCAACCAAAACTCACACTTGCTGAATTTCCCATACAGTTTCTTTTCTTTTAAGGTTTGCAAGATAAACCTTAAATGTTTTTCATGCTCCTCTTTACTTTTATAAAACACCAAAATATCATCAATGAAAACCACCACAAACTTATCCAAGAACTCATGGAAAATTCTATTCATTAAGTCCATTAATACAGAAGGTGTATTGGTTAGCCCAAAAGGCATTACTACAAATTCATAATGGCCATATCTCGTACGAAAGGCGGTCTTCGGAATATATGCCTCCTTTACCTTCAGCTGATGGTACCCCGATCTCAAGTCAATCTTTGAAAAAAACTGAGCTCCCTGGAGGTGATCAAACAAATCATCGATATGAGGCAAAGGATATTTGTTCTTAACAGTGATATTATTCAAGGCTCTATAATCAATGCAAAGTCTCATAGAACCATCTTTCTTTTTAACAAATAAAACAGGAGCACCCCATGGTGATGTGCTAGGTCTAATGAAACCTTTCTCTAGTAAATCTTGCAATTGCTCCTCCAACTCTAAAAGTTCAATTTGTGCCATTCGATAAGGGGGTTTTGAAATTGGCTTAGCATCAGGAACTAAGTCAACAGTAAACTCAACTTCCCGATCTGGTATTATTCCAGGAAACTCATCAGGAAAAACATCAGGATACTCATTTACCACTGGCACATCATTAATCTGAACAGTTCCTTTATTTTCAACGACGTGTGCAAGGTAACATTCATTTCCATCTTTTACAAGTTTCTCGGCCTCTTGATATGTTATCAAAATTAAGGGTTCATTCTTGTAAACAAACTGAAAGTCTTTCTGAAAAGAAACTTCTTTAGCTCTACAGTCAATCTTAGCATGGTAAATAGAGAGCCAATCCATACCCAGGATAACATCAAACTCAACTAGAGGTAGAACAATATGGTTTGCAAGTAGGTTCTTTCCACAGATAAGGATAGGAAGATTCTTATAAATTCTTTTTTCCTCGACACTTCCCCCAGGTGTTTTTACCAAAAGTTCAGGAGTCATTTCTTGAGATGGTATTCCCATTTTACTAGAAAAGGTTTCAGAGATGAAAGAATGTCTAGACCCCGAATCAAACAACACACTGGCATAATCTGAAAAAACAAACAATGTACCTGATACAACTTCATTTGATGGCCCGACATCTGCTGAAGTAGTTGCAAAGGATTTCACCACCCCTTTCTGCTTGTAGTCTAACTGCTTCCCATCACTCAAGCTCCTTGTCGGACACTCATTTGCATAGTGACCCATCTCATTGCACTTATAACACTTCACTAACTGTAAATCAAATTTGTTCTTACCTTCAACTTGATCCTTTTCAGTGCAATAACGAGCCTTATGTCCCATCTTACCACATCGGTAGCACTTTCCAGAATTCAGAAGACATTTCCCAGCATGCCTTTTTCCACATTTATCACAAACTGGAAATTTAGTTTTCTTACCATCAGACTTTTTTGAAGAATTCTTACCTTTCTCCTGCCACCTCGGTCTCTTCTTATGCTGGTTGTTATAGAAAACTTGGTCATCGGCAAACTCCATTTCCACCTTCTCAGCACACCAAACAAGCTTTTCATAACTTTTAAACTCACGAGAAGCTAATGCCCTTCAATATTTTGGCTTTAATCCTGAGTAAAAATGATTTATTTTACTATCAAGGTCCCGGATAAAATTTGGAGCATACCTTGCCAATCGAGTGAACCTTTCTTCATAGGTAGCCACTGAGTCTTCCTCTTGCCTCAATTCCAAGAATTTCTTTTCCATCCTAAGTCGAACAGCCTTAGGAAAATATTTCTCAAGAAACATACCTTTGAATTCATCCCAGTCAAGAGCATCAATCTCAACGGCGTCCCTGATATTTTTAACCATAGACCACCACTGATCTGCTTCGCCCTCCAAACGGTAAATAGAAAGACTATCCTTTTGATTGTCTGAACACCCCATGACATCAAAAATCTTCTCCAGTGCTTTAATCCACCCTTCAGTTAGCACAGGGTCAGATGATACTCTGAATGATGGTGGATGTTGCCTCATGAAATGTTCCACCACTGACATGTTCCTCTGCGGTTGATCTGGATGATCTCGTGCATGGATACCACCGCCATTTATTGCTTGAGTCAACTGTGCCATTACTGCAACAAACTGTTCAGTTCCAATTCCGACCATTTCTGGATGCTGATTCGGAAGGTTATTTACTTCTGTATGCCTTCCTAGCACTGCTTCCCTGTTTCCTCTGTGGAAAACCATTCTGAACAAACATGTCTTAGATGAAGCAACATGGTAATCTTTAAATGCTATATCATTTCAAAAAAAAAACATTTTTGGATAATCATTTAATAGAATTCTAACTCCTAAAGTTATCTAAACTGACCTCTGATACCAACTATAAGGCCCCAGCCTTAAACCTTACTTAATCTTGAGTTATTACAAGATTACACATTGAGGATCTTTTCTGGTTAAGAGTTTTAGAGAATTAGATCATAAAACATTCATTACATTCCACATATAAACAAAGTGGTTACATAAAGATAGTATTCTTCATTCCCATCAATGGAAACACATATAAAATAAAACATGGATTATTTCTTGACACATCCTTGACTCTATCATCTTCTCATGTACCTTTCCCTTGACCTGTGAAAAACATTTTAAAAACTTGGGATGAGCATAAAAACTCAGTATGGGTTATAAAAAAAACATGGAAAGGAAACATGAGTTCATATATACATAAGAATGAAATCATACTTTACCCATAAAACATAGGCACTTTAACATACCTCATAAAATCATGAATAAATCATAGAAATCATAAGACATAAAGGTAACTTGAGGCATTCATAACATTCTTACGTAGGGAGTAACCCTCTTGGTTACGTTTGGAATACCCATCACAGTATATTCGCTAAAATCTCTTCGGAGAAACCTTAACGTTTCACTCCTTCACGTTACCCAATGCATTGGAGAGCTATAACGGGCTCACCCGCCCTTAGTTTATCACAGAACCACCCGTCTTCATAATAATGCCCAAGAACCATAACATAATCATATCTCATAAAGCATGCATAAAGGAAACATAAAATTTTCACATTTCAATCATGAGATATCAATACAACACATTGATATAAAAACATTATGAAAACCATTTTCAATACTAAAATAAAAGAAAAGTAAAACATGGTATTTATTTTTCTTTTTAAAAAAGAAGGTATGGCTTGTAGAGGAAGCCGAAACTCAAATAACAGTCACGACGGCGGAGAAGTCGTTGTCGCCGCATACGTACGACAAAAACATTCCCTTTTGTCGTTTAGTAAACGCTTCGTATAAAAAAGATTCCTTTTGAATAAACGTAAAAGTCAAAGGGGTTTATACACCGTATAAAAGAAAGTTGTGTATAAAATAAAATATGCCTCAATGAAAGGAGATTGAGACAAGGTCCCATACCTCGTATCTGACTTGACCAGACCATTCTTTAATCTCCTGAATAATAAACTTGAGTTAATCTCTACTTGCTTAATAACATTTTTCAAGTTCATTATTCCTTTTATACCATGTTATGAACATCATGTAATCTGTTAAGTTAACAATGTTTATTTTGTCGGTATTTGGTTCTTAAGTCAAAAATAGACTTCTTACACTTACATGTTGTTAATTTGGTCAAAGGTTCATTATATACAGAATGGTATTCATGATTTAGATACCATATAAGTCATATATATATATCCAATACATACATTCATTTATAATATTACATCACATTTAGAGGTAAGAAATGAAATGCACCGTTCATGGAGACGGTAAGCCGTACGTACGCATGAACGCTACTTCCATTTCTATTTCATATTTTCTGGAATGGAATAATTATATAAGAGTATATTATAATTCCAGTATAATAACATATATAAAATCATTAACTTTATCCTTTACACATCCCACATATGGTATTAACGAATCAAATCACTTTTAGGGGGCGGTAGTCCGCACTTCCTAAAATGAAGATATCGTGTTTTACCCATAATGGAAACCATAAAGGTATGCCCAAAATAAAGAAAAACAGAAGCTTAAGGAAAACATAAACATATTATATATCATATATAAAAATAGTGACATCATAATGGCCACCTTTGAAGGTGTTAAATGAGTGTTGAACAATCACCGTTTCGGGAGGCAGAATTTCGCCATCCACGGAAACCGTATGTTCTTTAACCATTTGATGTAGTTGTGTGAGAGTGTAGTTAAAATAAATCTTATAACAACATCCTAGTATATTTATTATACTGGTGTTGTTACAAAAGAAGTAAATAAAAATAGTTTAGGGGGTTGGAGAAGCAAAATAAAACAAATGAACATGAGAGAATGAATTACCTTTAAAAGTGTAACTCCTTTTGAGTTGAGCCTAAAGTCTTCCTTTGAAAGGATTATGCCCAAAGGGAATCCTCTAGGATGAGTACAGGGATGTGGAGAGAGAAAATGGGCAGGGGCTGGCCGATCCAAAGGCTTGAAGAGTGTGTAAAATGAGGTAGAGGTGGGGGCCTTTTATAAGAGGAGAGGAGGGGAACTTTTGGAATGTAAAGAAATATTCCCTTATTTGAAAATGTGTTTCGGTTTCAAAAGGTCCCACATTGATATAATTCGTGGATAAGGTGATAAGGGTTCGAAATCCACTCATCCAATTGGTTTTGGACATGTGTAGTTCATAGATTTTACATTATCTTTCCATTTTATTTAAATCGTCAAATAATGATGTCATCGCTGCATCATTATTATGTCATAAATAATTTAATTTATTTAATGTCTAAAAATTATAAAAAAAATACTATGATATAGGATATATTTTTATCTTTCAAATGACTATTTATAATCAAATTTTGGACTTTTATAACCCCACTTAAAAATTGTTTTCGTAAAACATATTATGTTTGTGTCATTTTCACTATAACATTAAATAAAAAGTAATTTATGTCATTTCCCAAAAAATGTGGATCCATGGGGTCCCCAAGTTGACCCATGGCATTTCATGGTCGGCCATGACACAACCAATGTGGTTGGGACATGTGTCTAGGTCATTTCATTTTATTAAAGTATTATTTATACCTTAAACTACCCTAATTACCACTAATCGTGATTAAGAACTTAATAAGTTACTATTCACCAAAAAATTATTATAATCTCATTGAACCACATTTTACTTCTTAATGACAACCATGTATGTCAGATTTTCAAAATTCAATACAAATTAGTGGTAAACTTTCATTTAACTGAAAAATCAGTTTGCTTGATTATCACTTAGTGGTTTCACTATTCATCAAAAATTGAAGTTTTTCAGAAAATTACCAAAAATTCACCCTAAGCTATATATGATATTCCGAATTCAAAAATGAAGTCTATTTTACAAAATTCAAAACATATAGGTCACATTAATTAATTTAATAATTAATTCCTACTGCCAGAGCAAATAGCGTGTTTTTACAAAACAATAAGTATCAAAAGATTGACACCAGTTTAAGTCTAATTTCAAAGTGAAATTGATTCCAATGACCACCATTGGATAAAATGGTAAAAATATATTCTAATTTCACTTCAAAACCAATTCAAAACATAATCTAATCATATAAATAAATTAGATTAAAAAGCAGTTTTGATGTAAAATGCAGTATTTTTCACTATTCATAAAAAAATGAACCTTGTCAGAAAAATACCAAAAATTCACACAAAGTAAATTTTGATGTCCCAATCATAAATAATAATTTTATTTTGATAAACATAGTTTATAAAATTGTCAAAATATAGATTCAAAAATGGTTTGCCATCAAAAGGCACTAAAACAATCTTTTAAGAATATTAGTGTATTCCATGCATAAGATTGTATTTATTTTCATTTTAAGCCTCTATAACACTATCTTAATCATTAATAGACATAGATAAAAATATCTATTATTCATTACTTACTTGGGATGTTACACATATCACTCAAAATTTGACACTAATAATATATTATTGTAATAATATAAGAATATTATTTTATTAAATACTATATAATTTGATTAAATTTATATCAATTTTTTACATTATACTATATAAAAATAGTTATTTTTTTAATGTGATGTAAAATTATTTAAAAATATTCATGAAAATTTACAATAATGTTCTTTTGAATTACCTATTTTAATCACATTTTAAATGTGAAACAAATATTTTTCTAGAATAAAGTCTATAACATCAAATTATTTGTAGTAATAAATATAATTATTTAAAATATGTTTATCGAAAAAAATCAATGAATTAGAATATGTTTTTAATTTTTATAAATGATCCTATAAATATTGATACAAATATATAGGAGCAATTTATGTGGGTAACTATTATTGGATGAAGATGAGTACATTCAAAAGATATGAAATATATCACCATAAAATATGTTTAGATAAATCTAGTTGTTGAAGAGAAATTAGAGAAAAATTAAGATAGATCCTAATATTTTATTTTATTCAATTATTAGAGTTGAATATTGGGGGATGATTTCATAGATGGGTAATTATAATAAAATTTGGGAGATAGTTTTATGGAGGGTAAGATGAGGAAAATTGTGGATAAAGGTGTGGGAAAATTAGGGCTGAGTCAAAAATTATATTGAATCATACACAAATAATCCACTAATACTATGACATTAAGGTATACATTAGAAACTATACGATCAATTTTTTATTGAATATCACTATATGAGTTTTTTGTTAACTATACTTTAACTATAGTTTTTTCTCATCATAAATATTTAGTGGTTGTATTTTTATCAGAGATATGTATCATTTGAATACAAATATTTTTCAGAAATGATGAAACATGAGAATACCTATGTGGATCCACATGGAGATACTTTTTTTGGGGAAATGACATAATATACATGGATTTATGTTTATTTAAATTAATGGAGTCTGTTTATTAATTGGTTAAGTGCTACCAATGTTTTCATGGAATGATGAAAATATATAAAGGTAGTTTGGGTTTCTTATAATGAATTTTGTGTAGAAAAACTATCAAAAAAGAGTTAAATTTAATTATATAGTAACACACAACAAGTAATGATTATAGAAACATGCCATAATCTGTTATAGTTGATCTCAATATTCATATCATTATTTCAGTACACATCGTGTTACTATTTTACATATCAGGGAATAATTTATCGGAATAAATTATAATACAAGGTCACCGGTGTCATATCCATGAAATATTATAAGGCTAAATTTCATTTAATTTCAATTCAAGCAATATTTTGGGGGTTTCCCAAGTTTACATGGAGGAAATGGCGAGTTTTCATTATTTGGGCCAATCCATGGGACCATTTCTCTATTTAAATTCCATTTTTTTCTTTTATAAATATTTCAATTTTTCATATTTTTCACCCATTATAGTTCCTAAATGGAATCAAATGACCTATTAACAAAACCAAATCTATTTGGAACCTTTAGTAATTCATATTAGTGGTGGATATGGGTTTTTATTTAAGGAATTGGGCAGCCTAAAGGCCCATTTTATGTTTATTTTTAAATGATTATTTAATAACTCATTTAATTTTTTCAATTTTTTGGTGATTCCATGTGTCACCCATGAAAACTAAACCCCACCAAGAAACAATCAATTTTCACCCCTTTTTGGATCTTGTGTTTATCATGAATTAGTGTAGAACATTATATGGTCTCTAAAATCATCCAGATTTGAAGACGTAACATCTTTTCATCTTAACCCTATCAATTTTCCCTCATTTTCACCATTCCAGTTCCTAATTCGACCCTTCATTATATTCTTAAAATTTTATATCCTTGGAAGCCCTTCAGGTCACTGAAAACATCTTTGGACCTCCATTTGATGGGGATTGTTGGAGGAAAATCAATAAATCACAAGTAGGTGTCTCTCCTCCTTAGTTCCTCCCCTTTCCATGATGATTCATTCAATTTCCATGACATCCAAATGGCCAGTGGTTACGGTTTCAAACCTTGGGTTTGAACTTGTGTTTTCTGAGAAATTATTCCAGTTTTAGGTTCTATCTATGTCACTCTTGGTGCATGGTGGTGCCAATTGATTTTATTATAGTGATTGACGGGTTTCCGTTTTATTTTTTAGGTGATTACAATTTTTAGAAAATATTCGTTCATTATAATGTGTTTTATGTAATATTTATATATTTATCTCATTGTATGATTTCCAAAAAAAATATTTTTAGTGGTGTATCCATTGCAATTGAATTTGAAATGAAAATTTCGTATGAAAATGGGGGTTTTCCGACGGAATGTTTTATTGGTGTATTTTGGGCTGCCTGATAAATACATAGTTGATTTTATTGAAATATAATAAATCAAAAAATATTATTTTTAATGTATATACTTTTTTTTGTTGCTTTGATAATGAGTTTTATTAGTGTCTGTAACGAAAGTGTTGTTTTGGTGCCACTTTTGTGTTAAAATGGAGGTTTTACAAAGATACAACTTCATGTTTAACATGGGTATGCCCTAAATTTAGTTTTTTGGTTTTATTTTAAGTTTATTGGGATATATTTATTGTTTTTGTAACTTATATGTGTGAAAATATTGTACAAGGGGGGTTCTTAAGGGGTTTGGTGTGCAAAACACTATGTGATTTTTGAAAATTATTTCATTAGAAATCAAAGTGTTTGTTGATTGTTTTATGTTGTATAAAATGTTTCAACTACTATAATCAGTTTATGTGACCATTTTGGGTTTTTCACATTATAATTTATATGTTTTTCATGCAGAAAATTTTTCAGCAGAAAGGGGGAATCCCGGATACCATGGTGGGGAGGATGTGTACTAGTACGGCTAGTGGACCAGATGGGTTTTTCCCTATTCCACCAAGATTTTGGATAAAGAATATTATAAATAAACTATGTGAATGATTATTGGGGACCACTAGGTTGTGGTTATGTTCCCAACAAGTGGCTTGTGGAGGATAATGGACTTTACTATGGTTACTTTAAACCGAGGTTTGAGGTGCATGGGGCCCGAGACTATCTAGTGTCTTGGGGAGTTCCCGATTTAGTTATGAATTGTATTTGTTTTATTTACCATTATATTGGGGTGTTTCTTTTTAATTTTATATTATCTAATGTGTCTATTTAAATTTGTGATCATTCTAAAAATTCTATCTTAAAAGCCTATTATAATGGAGAGTTTCTTTTCTTGTAATTTATCACTACATTCCATTGCATATTAAAACTATTGCTTTTTCAAATTGAATTGCATTCTATTTGGAATCATTGGGTGGTATCTTATTAGACTCAATATCAAATTCTACATACACCCCTCAGGTGTAATTAGAATTTATTATGTTTGACCCATGTAATGGTAGGGCTATGGTTGATTTCAGTTTAGGGTGTTAGTTCCCATCCTTGGTGCAGAATTATAAAGACATCTTTTGGGTGATGAACTGATGTTGTTTGGAGTACTTGGGTCTATTTTTCTTGTGTTCCTTTGTAAATTTGGAACTTTTGCAGTGAATTTGAACTTATTTAATCATTTCTGGATTTTTGTTTAAATATTTTTTGGTTTTTATTTTTCAGATTCAGTATATATAATGTTTTTTTGTTTTATGTATATATATTCTTGTAAATCATTCCCAAACCAAGATAAATGATACCCATGCACTTTATTCTGCCCATGGGGATAAAAAACACCCTTCTGACCTTTCCAAAAGGTTGTTTTGTGGCCAGTAAAAGTGGTGACCCGATTTGGTTTTGGAAAAAATGGTATCATAGGAGGTTAATGTTTAGGAAAAAATGCTATTAGAGCATGTTAATGTATTTGGATTCATTATAATTGATTATATTGATGTAATTTTTCATAAATATTTTACATATTTTTTCTGTTGTAATTTTTTCATTTTTTTTTTGCAACATGCCTCCCCCAAAATCTCCCATGCATGCATGGGAGGAATCCAGCGAGAGTTCTACCTCACTACTCAATCAGAGGATAATAGAGAATGTGGTTCAGGTTGTTCGAAGCACTAGAACATGTAATGGATCCTATTCCAGCTCATGTTAAGGAATATGAGACTTGTCCAATGATGGTAATTCTTGGAAACTCATGAAAAAATAATCCTTTTACATTCTGAGGTAGCATAAACACACTAAATTTACCAATTGAGTTGTTGTCTTTTGCGATGGAGTTGGTGATGCTATTGGGAATGAAGAAGGAACATGGTCTAAGTTGTCATAGTGTGTGATATTTGTGTTAGAGATTTATATGGAGTGAGACCTCTTAGTTTTATATATGGATATTTTTGATGTGATACATGCAATGGATTGCATATTACACTTCTAAGAACACATTGATTGCTATAGGCAGCGAGTGACTTTTCCAGCACCTGATGGGAATCGTCTGTTTTTTCGTGGAGAATGGGATCATTGGTTGGGTCCAATAGGACCTATACTACAAGATATGGGAAGTCATATATTTCAGTTTTCATCACTCGCACATGAGGATGATGGTCTTTCCCCTAAAGGTACACTACCTAATGTGGTAAATGAGTTTCGAGAGGTATTCCCAGGTTTCCCCCTGGAGCGTGATGTGGAGTTTTCTATAGATCTGGGATCGGGAACACATCTGATATCTCATCCCCCATATCTCATGGCCCTACTAAGATGAGGGAATTATATATACATCTATAAAACATAGAATCCAAAGGATTTATTCACCTGATCACATCTCTTTGGGCTTTTTCTATGTTGTTCGTAAAAGATTCTAACAAATCCCTCTGGTTGCGTATTGACTAACGGAAGCTGAATAAGGTAAATGTAAGAAAAAATAATATTTTCCTATAATAGATGATTTGTTCGATCAGTAAAAGGGGTACAAGTGGTTCTCAAAATTATACATTAGTTCAGGATATCATCAACACAAAGTGATGGAGTCAGGTATCCCCTAGATAGCCTTCCAAAGCATGTACGACCACTTTGAGTATTTGGTCATACCCTTTGGATTGACCATTGATCCAGTGGATTTTATGGCACTAATGAAAAGGGTGTTCCATCAGTATCTTGAGTCCTTCATTGTGGTGTTCGTGTATGACATTCTTGTTTACAGTGGCTCTGAGGAGGGAAATGAAGATCACTTGAGGATAACCTTGGGAACATTGCGAGATCACCATCTCTATGAAATGTTTTCAATGCTAAAATTATAGATCTGGTAAGTGGGATTTCTGGGGCATGGGGTCTCCGAGCAGGGGGTTTCAGTGGACCCCGATTAGATTAGTGTGAATAAATCATGGGAGAAGTCGAATAATGTCTTTGGAGATAAAAAGTTTCTGTGGCCTAGCTATTTATTAATGGAGATTTGATCAGGATTTCTCTCAGCTTGCTTCACTAATGACCACACTCACACGAAAAGGGGTGATATTTGTATGGGGCCTAGTATGTCAGGCATCGTTCGAGGAGATGATGAGGTGGTTGACTACCTCCACCCTACTGATTTTTCCAATGGCTGGAAAGGGGTATGTGGTTTATTGTGATTCATTAGGTATGCATCATGGGTGAGAGATTATGCAGGATGATCACATAGTTGTGTCTGGATCTCACGAACTCTAACCACACAAAAATAACTACCTCACCCATGACTTTTAGTTTTAGCGGTGATGAATTCTTTAATAACCAAGAATCACTACCTTTTTGGAGAGAAGTTTTTGGACTAATATGATCAGAAAAAGTATGGCCTATATCTTCTCACATAAGGACCTCAACTTAAGGTAGTGTTTCATGATCGAGTACATGAAGGGGTTTGAATTTGACATTGTTTATACACCAGGTAACGGAAGTGTAGTGAACGATAACTTGAGCCGAAGAGTTTATTTCATGACATGAGAAAGTCTAGTGATGTGTTCACTTGGATGGGGATCATAGCTCATATTCATGTAGAGAAGGAATGAATGGGGTAAGTGCATTCTTGGATATCATTTAATTGAATCCTTCTATGTTGGAGTTGATTCCACAAGAAAATCCCAATGATGATATTTGTCAGTGGTCAAAGTGGTTTCATCGTTGTGGGGAGACATCCTCTGATTGGTCGTTGTCTCCTGAGGGCATATTGTGCTTCAAGGGCCGTTCGGTAGTTCTGTTTTCTCTATGGATGGTGGGGACAGAGTACAACCACTAGTCTCAGTGGGATTTCCATCTGGGTTCCACCATTTTGTATTATGATGCTTTTTGGTATATCTGGCGGCCAAGAATGAGATGAGACATAGTAGGAATTTTATAGAGATTCTACACAAACCAATAGGTTATTGGAGGGAATCAATGGAACTCAGGTTTACTCCAACCATTACCCAATCCTAAATGGAATTTGGAAGAGGTCTCCATGTATTTCATTGTTGGATTACCTCTTACACTTCGGGGTAAGAATTCCATTTTTGTAGTGATTTACCATCAGACCAAATCAGACCACATAAATTTGATAAAGGATACAACTAATGTGGATGAGTAGGGCTATTTGTATCTCCAAGAGGTGGTGATACCCAATGGCGTTCCATTAGTAGTGGTCTCAGATTGAGACACCCATTTTACATCTCGGTTCTAGGAATGACTTTAGAAGGCATTTGGGTCTTAGATTAAGATGTGTGTGGTATTCCATCCTCAAATGGATGGTTAGAAATAACGGGAAAACAAAATTTTAGAGGAAATGCTTCATGCATGTGTCTTGGACTTTGGAGGTTCTTTGGATTTCCATTTGGGATTGGTTGAGTTTTCATATAATAATTGTTACCAATCCTCGATTTAAATGGAAACTATTGAGGTGCTCAATGGTCGGCCATATCGGTCCCCCTATGTTAGGCTATGGAATCAAAGACTTCACGGTTGGGGCCGAGCCATGTGAGCGAGTCTTATAATAAGGTCAAATTGATCAGGTAGTTCTTATTGACATCTCAAAGTATTCATATATATTATGATTTCTGGAGGAGTTCCGACCTAGAGTTTTCTGTGGCTGATAGGGTATTCTTGAATATGGCCACTAGTCTCGGTCATCGTCGATTAGGGAAGTAAGGGAAGCAAACACTATGGTATTTCAGGACCTTTATGATCACTGATAATATTGGTATGGTGGCATAAAATATGAATTTACCTTCTCTATTGACATCTATCCATGTGTTCTTCCATGTCTCCCAGTTAAATAAATACAACCTAGATCCATCCCATGTACTGAGTTGGAATGAAATTGATATAGGACCTATCATGTATGTTGTTGAGTGGCCAGTGCAAATAGTGGACTCCAAATAAATGGTTCTTTGAGGGGAATCGATTTTGTAGGTCTGGGTTCTTTACCAACATGAGAATGATACACATGACACATGGTAGTGGAAGTCATGGACGGAGGAAGAGTTCCCATTCTTGTTTTCCAATCAAATATCATGTTATCTTTTTGGGGAAGAATAGCTTTCATGGTGGGGATAATTGTAAAATCCATGATTTATTTTAAGGTTATATTTCATCTAATTTTAATTCACACTTTTTTGTGGGTTTACAAAGTATTTTTGTAGGAATGTATGAGTTTTCATGATTTGGGTCAAACCATGAGCCAATTTCAAGATTTAAAAACCAATATTGTTTATTTTATACCTATTTCACTTTTTAATTTTCATTCAACAATTTAAAATATTAAATGGCCTCCCCTGACCTATTAAATACACCATTTAAATTTGGATCCATTAGTAATTCTTAATAATGGTGGATATGGGTCTTTATTTAAGGAATTAGGCCTGCTCGATGGACCATTTAAAGTTTTCTTTTAATAAATGTAATTATTTAATAACATATTCAATTTTAATGATTATTCGGTTATTCTAAGTGTCTCCCAAGGCAAAAAACCCAAGCCATGTTTCCCTCCTTTTTCCCATCTTTTGTGAGCTCGTCTTCATCGAAAATTGCTACCGAACATCACAGTGTTTCTCAAATCATTCAGATTTGAAGAGGTAATTTTATTCCTCCTTAACACTCACAATTATTACACTTTTTCCTCCATTAAAGTACATAATTAAACCCTTATTACTGATCTTTGAACCTAAATACACATAATCCCTCCAAGAAGCTCGAAAACATTTATGGAACCCCATTTTATGGGGTATTTGGTGGAGGAACTTCATAGAATCTAATGTATGTGTCTCCCCTCCTTAGTTCCACCAATTTCCTTGTTGTTTCATTCAATTTACATGAAGTGAAATATGAACAGGGGTAGGTTGTGAAACCAATGGTTTATCCTTTGGTTTTTATGGTCAAATTTTGTGTTTTTAGGTCCGATCAAAGTCCTTCTTGGTACGGTAGTGGTGTGGCTGGATTTTCAAACTGTGATTCAATGGTTTCCTTTGTTTTGGTATGGGATTCCAAGGTTTATGTAATATTTGTGTATTATGATGTTATATTTATCATATTTTATGGTTTATCACATTTTATTATTTCTGAAAATTATTATTTTTAATGGTGTTTCTATTGAAATTTAGTTTGTAATGCCAATTTTTTTGTGAAATTGGGGGTTTTCCAATGAAATGTTTTATTGGATTATTTTGCGATTACCAATAAATAAATAGTTGTTTATATTGAACATTAATATGGATGGAAATACTGATTTGATTGATTATCCCTTTTTGTGGCTGAAAAATTTAATTTTAATATTTTTTGTAAAGAAAGTGAAGTTTTGGTGACACTTTTGTGTAGAAATGGTGGTTTTACAATGTTACCACTTCTTGTTTAACATGGGGCAGCCTAAAATTGATTTTTTTTAAAATTGAAATTTATTGGTTTGAAATTACTCCCATGGTGACCTATAATAGAAAAATATTGTACAGGTGGGGATCTTAAGAGGTTTTTTCTGCAAAAGAATACAGGATTTTGAGAAATCATTTCATTAAAAATAAATGTTTTGTTTTTTGTTTTAGGTGTTATAAATGTTATAGGTATTGTACTGGGTTTTTTGGACCAGTATTTTTCTTTTACAAAAAACGGATAAGTGATGTATGCTGAGATTTTATGATCACTAAGGGGGAATCCCAGGTGCCTTGTTGGAGCGGATGTGTACTAGTACAACTAGTGGACCGTATCGGTTTTGTCGATATTCCACCAATAATTTGGATAAAGACAGCTCTACCTAAACTATATGGATGATGATTGAGGACCAATTTTATTTTTTTATATTCCATTCTAGATGCTTGTGAAGGAGAAAAGATTTTACGATGGTTACATTACACAGAGGTATGAGGTTCATGGGGCCCGAGAATGTATTGCCTAGGGGTGTTCCTGATTTTGTTTCCCAATGTATTTGTGTTATTTTCCTTGTATTGGGGTGTTTTTGGAAGTGCATTACCATAGATAAAATTTATATTTGAATGTGTGATCATTCGTAAAATTTTAGCATGAAAAATGATTTCAATTTAATGTTTCATTTCTTGGAATTTATCACTACATTTCTTTTCTTATTAAAACCGGTTGAATTTTAAAATTGTATTCAATGATATTAGAAATCATTGGGTGGTATCTTATTTGGAATAGTCTCACACCCTTCTTAAACCACTTTGGTGTAATTAGACATTATTATTCTTGACTTCGTTAACGGAAAGTCTATGGGTGAAGGTGGTTCGGGGTGTTAGTTCGCATTCATCATGCATAGTTGTGGTGATGGCTTGTGGGTGATGGATCCATGTCGTGTGGAGTCCTTAGGACTATTTTTTGTTTCATTTTGTATGTGGACCTTTTTTTTTTGAATTTGAACTTATTTATTCAGTTTTGGATTTTTGTATAAGCCTTGGTTTGCTTTAATTTTTTCTGATTCAGGTTATCAAATGTTTTTTATGTTTTTCGTATTCATATTCAAGTAAAACATTCCAAAATGAAGATAAATGATACATGTGAACTTGTTCCAGCTCGATGGGATAGAGAAGACCCTTTGGGCCTTGAAAAAAGATGGGTTGGGTGCTAGTATTAGTGGCGACCAGATTCTGTACATGACAACTAGTTTTCTAGTTTATTGATCCAAAAAGTATGAAAGGAAATGAAACAAAATTACACACCATTTAATTCCAAAAAATTATGTATGAATTTATATTGTGTGGAAAAATTTATTTTCATAATGCCTACAAAAATATCCTATGTACACTAGGTTATCTTCCATGTTATATTGGAGTTACATCCTCCCTTCCAAATGACCAATTTGTCTGAGGAATCAATGGTATAAATTTTTGGATATGTTATTCACTAGATTCCCTTGGTTCTCAAACCATTATAGTGAAATCCCAATATTGTTTCTATTATTGGGTTTAAAATAGATCATTTCTAATATATGGACTACTTTTTATCCTCATCACCTTCTTTCTTGTAGTTGTTATCTATGGGAATTATTTTTTTCTTATCTAGTTTAGATAGGGGGATTAAATTATAACCATATGGTTTGATATATTTCATGAATATGAAATATTTATATTTTTCCAACATATAATGAATTTTAATTAGTTAAATAATTATGGATATTATTTATTTTTATTCATTGTATTTAATAGTTTATTTAAACAACCTATGCCTAAATATATTGTGAACGAACATTGAATATATTTGACCATATAATGTCTTAAAGTTTTTTAGCATTAAATTAACCCAAAGAGAAATGTAGATATGAAATAAAAAATTAATGGTTGAATAATTTTTTATTTTATTTTGGATAAATTGTGAAATGAATTATAGGTTAAATTCATTTAAAATGGAAGCTTATAAAATTAATAATTGAGGATTTTGATTGGATATTATTATATCCAATCTCTTTTAACATGTCTTGTGTTCAATACTGAAATAATTTTTTTTATCATTTATGACTTCAAATAATGCACACATATATGCTTTAGTGATAATATAGAGAAGGCATGACTTAATACCATTTTGTAATGCTTATAGTGATATTGCTCCACATAGTCACATGTTGTAATTATTATAAGATATTTACCCAATTTTTGTAATTATTATAATTATCTTACATTAGTTATAGTGGTTATTTTATTATTGTTATATGGTTATGAATTTAATGTCAAATGGAATTCTGAGAGATATTCTGACAAGGAGCAGATGTTTGTTATTTTACCATGGTTATATAGTTGTGGTTGATATCGTCCTGAGACATACTGAGATATATTTTAGTATAGGTATTATGCGGGCTGTGTTTGTATTTCCTTAATTATATAATTAATTATTTCAAATGTTTACTTATTTAATGCGCATACTTGTTATCAATCAATTTTGTTTCGAAATAGTGATATTGACCAATTGGGAAAGGTAAAATGACATTGATTTGGAATATTTACTTACTGGATGGTCATCAGTTTGGAGTCAGTACTAGAAATGAGAATGGGCCAGAAAATATTAAATATTTATTTGAGTCTTCAATAGTTTTACTTGTATTTTTTCTAGTATGAAAATTACATGCATTAAATCATATAATTAAATAATTACTCTATTATTTATTGGATTATTCTGTTTTTTTATTATTGGATTTCTATATGTATATAATTTGGTTTCCTTCCATAATATGTTTTTATTATAACACTATAAAATTTAATTCCATGGGGTATAGTCTCCCCCAATATATTTCTATCACTTATTCTTATTTAGTATCCTCTTGCACAAATGGAGGCATGTTTTATATCTGGTATCCAATGATTTTCATCCACATGGGAGAGTTCCATAGAGGGGGACAATAAAAATGGGTATTAGATGAAAAAGTTTTCTTTCCCATTCCATTACATATTATAAAAGCTATAATAGATACTATGATGTTCAAATACGTTATAATTTTCTTGTCCATGAGAGTAACTATCCCATTAATGGAGGATAATCCAAGTTCACATGAATGTGATTGGTCATATAATTTTATATTGATACAATTTATGTTATTTTATGCAGGGTGACTCATATATTTGGTGAGGGTATTGATATATGATATTATAGGTTATTCAGATTTATACACTTTACCTACTATAGAATAAGTTGTTTATTCATGTATCCTAATTACCCCATAGAGATATATTTCCATCCAACATTCATGATATGTGATATTTATTTTAATGTGGTCTATAAATTCCTATTGACCAGTATGTTTAGATATGATTTAAATTTGATAAATGGAATAAATCAATTGTTTTTTCATGATAAATGACTTGTAAACCATTCTTATAGAGACAAATAGTCAGGGGTACTCTATTGTAGTATCGTTTTGAGAATGGACTTGTTGTTATCCCATTTCATATGGTATGTATTATCTTGTAGATAATATTTATCCACACTGTATTCTATAATATGCTCAAGAGATTGAAAATCAACATGCTCCAAACATGGAAAAACTGGAGCCTCCTTTGATTTTTAGTGTTAGAAGGATGTTTAGCTTTGTAACATTTTCCCTAGGGTCATGAAATCCATGTAAATAGATACCATTAGTACCAATTCTTCAATGTATGATATTCTAGTTTAGTTTCACCTATAGAATCATCCATTGTTCATTAGAATATGAGAACCCCATGTATGAGTGTTTTGGATCATGTTAGTAAAAGAATTAGTTATGAATATTGAGACACCCATATATAATTGGGTAATTCATAATTTATATATTCTTCATGGACTATGAAAACATTAATTGTATATTCTTGAGGTAGTTTTGAATTGGGATCAGATAACCTTGATAGTCATTGAGATGAAGTTAATGAGAATTTTTTATCTTGATATTTCATGGGATGAAAAATATCATGAAATCATTCATCAGACACAGTACTTCATGTATGTTACAGACTATTCATGATGTTTCACAAACCTACTATGATTTTGTGTCATCATTTGAGGCTGAAGAGTTTACTGGACCGTAATATTTTAGGATAATATTCATTATGAAATTATAATGTAAGTGGATGTTTTTATATGAAGTTTTAAGGATGTGTTAACCCAAGAACTCATTATTGAAGAGAATCGTATAGAAACCCCTTTAGTGTCTATGATATTTCAAAAGGGAGAACTAGAATGTATTCATCAGTAAAAAGACATTGATATGATTGTTTCTAACAAGGATTTTGTGGGTAGGGAATTTTGATCCATGGAGTTCCATCTTGGGATAATGATCTTCTAGGGTGGTATAAGTGTTTTGGAAATGGTAACAAGAACCAAAAGTGTCATAACCTATAGTCGAGTGTCCCATATATTACATACATGTTCATATTCCAAGGTTCTATATGAATAATCAAATTTAGACCATTGATGTGTGATTTTGATAGGAACATGTGTCAGGAATGGGCTAGGATAACCCTAAGAAGGATGGTAGCTGGAGTTCCACTGGCTGCTTAGCATAAAGCAGGGGAAGTGGTACCCCAGTTTATAAATTTAAGGTACTCGGCATGGAAAATATCATAGGGTGGATAGAATGGAACCCAATTATGCAATAAAATTCATCCGAGTGTTATAAATCCTACTCCAACTATCATGGATGCAGGACCATCTACTTTTTAGTTGTATGATTATTGTATCATAAAACATATCATTCTTTTAATTTCATAGAGTGGAATTTTTTTTTTCAATATGATATTTTTTCATAATAATTTGAATTGGATGTTTAATGATTTTATAATACATTTTCCATTGACACACTATTAGTATTATAGTCAAATAATATGAAAATATTCAATGTGTTTTATATATAGAATAGTTGTTACAATTTAATATGTGAATCATTTTTTGTTGAAGTGAAATTCATTGATTTTAGTATTGGTATGGATTGGGAAGTTTTATAAATATATGAAATTGAATCTTACAAGATAATATTTTCCTTTTAGTATATATATGGAGAAATTTATTCACAACATGGTTAGTGGGATATTTAGGCTAGCCAAGTAGGAAAAATTCATTTCCGATTTGATTGTCTGAAATATCAAATAGTCAGGATATATCTAAATGATGGTGGAATCCATCATGATTATTTTTGATCTAGTGGTAGACTATTTTTTCAATGTCATTACTAATTCATTATATGTAATACTTCCCAATATATTGATCAATTTAATAATTGAGTTAGTTTCAATAGCATATATAGTTTCTATCCAACCATACAGAATGGAACTAATAGAGCTTCATGTTTTAACAGTTCAGTTTGATGATCTAGAATCTAATTACTTCATACGACCTAGTAAAAATAAATTTTATTCTACAATTCCATTATTAAAAAAGGATTATATGGGTATAGGATTATGTTTTTATTATTAGAGGTTATACCGTATGATGTTAAAAAATCAAGATCCTCATTCATTAATTTATAATCATGTTGATTAGTTGATTGTTTATAAGATATTATCAATGATATATTTAAGATTAGGTTACCACAAATTCAGGGTGATACCATCAGTCAACCCTTGTAATTCCATTAAAATTAGGTATTAATTCTATGAGTTTTTGTTATGTCATTTGGGATGACAAATGGCACATCGGTATTAATGGAATTGATGAATAAGATCATTCGTCCTACTTAGGACCTTCTTTTGGATAACTTTGTTAATGATACATTAGTTTACTCCCAATTCACAAATTATAATTCCCAAAAACGTTACATCTTATTGTGTACATTGACATAGAAACAACATTATTCCATTAATATAAAATGTGTTTATGGTTTAATAATGAGAACATTTTATGCCTTGACATCTCCAAGGGAGGAGTGATAATGGTTCTAGAAATATATTTAGGCATGGATTGATTGTATAGTCATAAGAATGTATTCTAAATTGTATTCTTTATGAAAATATAATGTTATTATCCATTATTTCCCTAGGATTTCACTCATTTTATAGTACCAATGTCTAGAATGACCATTTTTGGGATCATTTTTTCATTAAGAAACTTGGGAGATGGATTTTTTAGGTGCTGAAATATAGGCATGCCTCACCAAAAATACTCATTATTACTATGTTGGTATAATAATATACCATTAATTGTGAAGTATCTATATTTGGTATTAGAGTCGTACTAATGTAGGAGGATAGAGTGGCTACATATGGTTCCAGGGTTTTGTAACCTCATGGAAGGTACTCCCATACTCGTGATCTACGTTAGCAGATGTTGTACATGCCATGAGATGTTAGAGACACTATCACATGGTTGATATGATTATTTTATTTAATGGAAAAAATATCCACATGTACATATCTTATTAATAGCTCAAGAACCATTGGCAATGGAGGAGGGTGTAACACCCCAAGATTTCATAGTGTGTTATTTCTTCAAAATAATTCAATAACTTGCACTACACGCAACATTGAGTTCAATCACACCATGACTTACCAAAAAAATCCATTCAAAAGAGGTTATGAATAGTATTAACTAAATTTTAAACATTATATAATCCTTATAATTTTAGAATCCATGTTATGAGTTTCTTAGACATAATGTAAGAACAGATTTATTTTCAGTATTGCACTTTTATCAACATTTAATAGTGAAACCTTTTTAAATACAATATTTTAAACTTTTTGACTAAATGGGGGACATCAAAAAATTTAAAATGAAACATCCCAAGCTTCCACTGTACGTTTTCCTTTGAATAATATAGTAGCGTGTGTTGTACGCAACTTCGAGTTCTAACACACCACAACCAATCAAACAAGCCATTATGAATAGTAATACCTACCTTTTAAAATTTTAGAAATTTTATCTCTCAAAATGGACTTCATTTTTGGATTCGGAGTATCGAATTTAGCCTAAGGTGAAATTTTGGCACTTTTCGGATAACTTTCATATTTTGATGAATAGTGAAAATTACTAAATTTAAATTAAAAACGACTTTTTTAATCAAAATAATTAATAGTGATAAATTATGAATTTGAGTGGTTTTAAAGAATATTTGGAATATATTTTTACCATTTAATATAATGTTGGCCATTGGACATAATTTTACAATTAAACCGAACATAAACAAGTGTCAATCTTTTAATAGTTATTATATCTTAAAAACGCTTTTTGTTTTGACAGCAGGAATTAATTTTAAATTAATTTCTGCCACTTCTGTTTTTTGAATTTAGAAAAATGGATTCCATATTTTGAATCAGGATGTTCAAATTGTGTAAATAGGTATCTTTTATTTTTAGACATTTTGAATAATTACTGCGGTAAATATTTTATTTACCATGGTTAAGGGTAAATCCGATAAATAAGGGTTAACAAATAATATTATAATAGTACTAAATTACCCTAAAACGTGTCCTAGACTTATTGGTTGATACATGTTAGACCATAGTCATATTTTGGTCGATTTGGGGACCCCATGGTGCCACTTGTAGGTGATAGGGACACTTTGTTTTAATTAAGTTAAAATGAATACAAAAATGACACAAGCATATATCTTTTAGGAAAACAATTTTTACATAGGGTAATATATGTTCGATTTTGGATTATAAATATTCATTAGAAATATAAAAAGATTTCCTACATAATGATAGTTTATTTATAATTTTTAGACATTAAATAATTTAATTTATTTATGACACAATGATGATGAATTAATTATTATAGTAGTGAAAAATTAAAATAATTGATATTATAAATACCAAAATAAATATAATATGAAACTTTTAATGAATTAAAATAATTTTCTAGGATAATATGATATATTAGGATTGATTAAATTGACGTTTTTCGAAGTAATCATTATGTTATGAGTTTCACAAAAATCAACTATTTAATAGTGTCAAAATTGATATAAAAGAGTTCTAAAAACAAATATTATATTATTAATTGATATTAAATTTATAAAAATCTAAGGTTCGGCCAAGAGACTTATATCATGATATTTTAATCATTAATGGACCACTTGGGGGTCTCTTTGATGTATATAGTTAGTTTATTAACCATATTATATAAAAATACAAAGAGACATTGTAAAAGTGAAACTAATTAACTTAGAGTTAATACTTAAAGATAAGGTTATTATAAGTACCCAAACCAGTCTAAATTCTATTGGCTGGGTTGTTTTCGACCCATCCCCACCTTAAAATTTAAATAATCAACTTTCGAGACATTAGAAATCGAATATGAATTTATTATAAACTAATATTTCTAGCTTTTCCAAAGGTTCCCCTCACCCCTCTTATAAAAGGGCACTCCTCCTTCTCATTTCTTCACACCATAAAAACCTTTTGGTTCAGAAAAACTCTGCCCAAATACTCTCCAAACTTCCCTCACTACAACCTAGAGGCCTTAGTCTTATCAGAAAGCCAACCTAAAGAGCCCTTTTGTTCTAATCAAAATGAAGAACACGAAGAAGAGGTAATGATTTCACCACCCTTTTCCAAGTTCCTTTCTTCTTCCACTTCTTCTTCATTTGTTATTACCATTCTAAAATAATAACTCCAGTATCATATATATACTGTGATGTTATTATAAATATGTTACAACCATATTCAGTATTCTATCCACCCTTTTAATAACATGTCACCATACGTGCATACGTATGGCTTACCGTCCCCACGTCGTGGTGTAATTGTTATTCAATATATTATTATTTGGATGGGTATAATAATGATATGTAAATCATGAAAATAATAAATATAACATGTTAATGATTCTGTATATATGATATAACAACCATTTATATATTATTTCAAAAGAATGATATTGTCGCTCGTGCGTACGTATGGACTACCGTCTCCACGAACGCGATGAGATTCATTCTCCATCATATCCATTCAAGTGTAATTATCATTTGATGATTTAAAAATGATGTTTAAGGACTTGATATCATTCTGGATATGAATAATACACAACCTATCAATTAAAAACATGGATTATGTAACAAAACATATAAAAGAAAACAAGTATGTTAACACCCGAAACAACGATAATACTAAGATATTATTATCAAATCAATATTAAAAGATCATATAGATATCATATTAATGTATATGATTCTTTTATAATTTAATAACAATTATTTCACCATTATACAGGAGGTTAACCTACCCCAACCAAGGAAAAGTACAAGGTAAGGGGTTTTTATCTCACTCCTTATTCCCGTGAGATTCATGCCATATTGCCACCATCACATTTTGTGTGGTGTATGTACTGCCCGTAATTATAATCTTTGTGTAATACAATCTAATTTATGTGTATTTACATATTCATTGTATGATACCTCTTTCATGGGTTGTATGTTTCACAAGTTACCAAATTGGTAAGGGTTATTTCGCAATCTCTTCATTATCTGAGGTTGTTTATACGTAATAATCTAGCAGGATCTCTTTATAATCCACACCCATGTTTCTTAAAAATGAATTTCAAAACATTTTTTCTATTTACTAGAATATGGGTTAAAGTCCTTTATAACTTTGTCTGACTTTTTATAAAGGAATATTTTTGTCATTTTCCAAACAAGGTGCTTTTTAACCTTTTCGACAAAATTAAGGTAAGAATGTTTTTTTAACTTATACGGCTGGTGTGGCTATTTTCCGCCATCATAAAATCGTCGAAGCTTCCCTTACAAGATAATAAGAATATTTTCAAAAAAATGTTTTATTTCATAAATATAAGACTCTTAAATGATTTCAAAATAGAAAGTGATATTTTTCTAAAATAGTCTTTATTTCATTTATATCAACATCCTTTGATGGATTTTAAGCTTATTTGAAGTTGATTTATTATGATACAAAACATCCATATTTTATTGAAGGCTTTGTGATATTTTTGACTGTGGATAAGTTATTATTATGTCACTCATGGTTTTTGTTTAGAGTATTGACATTTAATAAGTTGTTTTTAATCATAATGTTTATGTATATTTCAACCTTTCATTCAGATGAATGTGTTAGACAAGTATGTTCAGGGTTGGGGACCGGTAAAAGTAAGCCCCCCGGTTTGGTCTCCGGTTATTAGAGGAACTCCAGTTTGGTCTCCGGTTATTAGAGGAACTCCGAGTTGGTGTCCGGTTATTAGAGGCACTCCGGGTTGGTGTCCAGTTATTAGAGGCACTCCGGGTTGGGTTCCGGTTACAGTTAGCCCTTAGGTATTGGGACGAGGCCTTGACAAAGAAATTTAAGTTCAGCATTATGCATTCCGACATGATGAAAGTGGTTATTGATATTGCATGTGATTATTCGATTTGTAGAATATCCATGTGAATATGTAAATGGCATTATTTCATTTTACTTTTGCCATACTATGTTGAAGTTCAAGTTTAAAAGGATTTTGTTTTAGTAATGCATTGCCTTAAATGTTTATGCTTATTTTTGAATGTTCCGCTATATTTTTATCCTTACTGGGCATTTGAGCTCACCCTTTTTCTATGTTTTATGTTTCCCAGGATGTGAAGAAGTAAGTCATGAATGACCTGCAGGGATATTATGAGGGGATAATAGTGTGGACTATGGAGACATTATGTTGTCGTAGTAGTTTTTCACTTTATGATGTAATGTAAAAATTATGAATATATCTAGTGTTTCCAAGGCCACTATACCAATCAATATTTCGAGATTTGATATCTCTTGTGATCATGCCAATGTTATGTAATAATGCACCGACTCTGGGTAACTAGGGTCGGGGCGTTACAGAGGGTGTAGTATCAATAATATTTCAATATCAATTTTTCCTATTAACCATGAAAATGGAATACTAGTTCTGGTTCATTGATCCACATTTCATATTTATAGGTATTAAATAATTGTAATTATGAGTGGATCATGATATCCATCTTTTTGGATATATATTACTATGTACATCAATTATAGGGCCATGTATCTCTATCATCAACACCAATTATACCGGTGATTTTGGATTGGATCATAACCTATATGTAATGTGATCTATTTGTATTAGTCTTGAAACAAAACATACATAGTTTCGAGTCACATGAATGGTTTTTTATTATTAGTTGAAATTTGAATCATTTTTGTGGTTGAGTATTCGTTCCCAATGGTATGTGTGAGGTGCTTCAGAGGGAGATTCGATATTTCAGGTGGGATACGCATCATGGTAAGGAAAATATGTATCATGATCTATATAGACATTATTTTTGGTCTTTAATGTAGAATATTATAGATGTATTTGAGTATTTATGACTCACATGTCATTAGGTGAAAGTCATGGATTAGATGAAATCCTTGATTTTATGACTATTCCCATTTCTGAGTGGAAATGAGATGATGTCATAATGGATATTGAGAAATATTAATCAATGGAAACACATATTATTTGTTTTTGTTTGGGTGATTATGGATCGATAGAATAATGTGTCATAACTATTAGAGAGATCATCATTGTTGACGATTTGGGAAGTATTTACAATCATGAGGTTATTTAGTGGAAAGTTATTCTGATGAGTATTATTTCTTATAGAGATACTTATTGAACATCATTTTCATAGAAGGGTCATCCGATTTCCTTGGGATAGAATAAAATTTTGAGAAAAACATATCATCCACATATTAATGGTAAATATAAGAATATTATTCATGATCATGAGGATATGTTGTGTGCTTGTGTTTTGGGTTTATTTCTTTTTTTGGGATAATAATATGCAATTCCTAATATTTTCATTTAATAATATGTTTATTGAATCAATCCAAGTGGATCATTTTGAGTAATTTTTATCTAGTAACATTCATTCTCCTATTTTTCATATATATGTAGATGAGTCAATATTTATATGGCCTAATATTTTATACAAGACGTCTGATCAAGTTCAGTTAATCAAAAAGTTCTTTGTGGCCACATAGAGTAGGCATAAATTGTATCACGACAATCAAAGAGTACATCTATAATTCAAAAATGGACACCACTTATTCCATCATGAGTAACCAATACATTATAAATAATATATCATGAAATAGGGAAATTTAGCTCTATAATAGTCAGACCCTCTGGGATAGTGGCAAGGGTCATTATAGTGGAACACCTTTTATCCATTCTATAATGCTACAGTTCTATTAAAAATGTATTCAACATGTCAAAGATTCATAGATATCATATAAACCAATAACATTTTATAGATATATACGACATCAATCATTGAGTAGATACATCATATATGGATCATTTGATATGAGTCTTGGATCATTCAATGAAATTCATTCATGGTAGACATATACCTTTGGTTCGAGTGTAGTAGAATAACTGGAGAGTTCAAGAGGAGATATAGGAAAAGGAGTATGATTTGAAAACACATATTTCACCCAAGATTGTGAGACCCCAAATTGATTCTTAGTGGAACATTGGGATATGTTTTTAATTATTATAGAGGTTGCAATAACCCGTTATTTTTAGGTATGTTTCCCTTAACGATTTTCATTAATTCTTAGTTAATTTGATTTTTGAATAATTTAATAACATTGATTGCCATGTTTCCATCATGTATATCTGTCATTGGAATAAATTCAATATAGGTTTGTGATGAATCTTGAGAAAACTAGATAGAATATATGTGGAGATCACTTGTGAGGGAATGTTACATAATAACAAGGTGTTTATGTTTATTTAATCAATGGCTTCTAGGTAAAGATGGTTTTGTTGTTACCAATGAGCTATTGGTACGGTTATAAGCCTTAATGGTGGTTTAGATTTTTAAGAGGTAACATTGGGACGAATAAACTATCGGTTGATCAGTTAAACACTATATTTTTTCCAAACACATGTAGTAATCTGTTATCAGTTGGGAACTAATTAAAAACAAGAAGGAATGAGACTTCATGTAATTATATTTCACATAATTTAATAACTGATCTGAATAAATAATAATCTAAGGCAATGTGTTTTTATTGGTATCCTCCTAAAATTAATTACATGATATTAATATAAACTACACAACATGTTATTATAAGACAAAATTTCTTAATGATGGTTATGTAGATTATTTTTTTCATCTAGCCTATATATTATTCCTCTTGGAAGTAGGGCCTCTTCTAAGATATTACGTAGGGGAAAACTCTAATCCAATCATCATGTTTATTTGAGAAATCCATTGTATGCAGTTTTTAGGACATTTCATTCCCTCCCATAGTTCTCAAACGGTTCTTATTTAATCCTGTGGAACTATGAATTTTCATTTATTACTAGGTAAAATTTTTATAAAGGCACCTATTCGAAATCATAATCACATTCTTCCTTATCAGAGTTTCCTGATGGAAGTAATGTGTTCATCACAAATTATATGAGGGGGTATATATCTTAAGCACATGGATTTATAAAGTCCTTGTATATTATGTATTGTGATTATGATAATGAAGCATTCAATGTTAGAAATTAATTAATGGACTTGAAAATTACTAACATTCATTTTGATTCAATTGGCTATTTTCCTGGCATTTGTCAACCCATTGGGTGAGAAATTATTTAATATATTTTAATAGGATAATGGCTTATATTGTGTTTAGAATCACATGAAACCGTAGATGATTGTTTGATATAGAATCCATATGTTATGTCTTACTGCATATATATTTTACTTTTTATTATTTTTGAAATAAATGATATATGAAATTGAATAAAATATAGAAATTTCAAAATTAATCATTGAGACATAGGATGTGATATTGTGATATTCATTATGTTTGGAAGAGTCTTATGTTACTTTTTTAAATTCTTATAAATCATGAAAAACTCCCAAACATATGAAGTTATATACTATAATACCGATATTGAGTGAGATCTTCCCAATCCCATTTTATAATGAATTTATTGAGTGGGATAGGCCACATACCACAATGTAATTATTATAGAGCTATGACCATGATGATCTAAAACTTATTGGCCATTTACCCGAATTTTTGTCTTTATTATACCATAGATAGATAGTTATGGTTGAGATGGTCATGAGACACTGGTAGATATATTTTCTCATGGTGGTGATGTATGTATGTTTCCATTGGTATATTGTTGTTGTTGGCATGGACATGAGACATGAATTGTGATATTTTTACATGCATCCATGAATGTTGTGGTTATATTTAATTAATTATTGAATTAATTAAAAAAATTGTTAATTACATTATTTCATAGAGTTCTTATGATTTTTGTTCATTTAGATACAATGGTTTCGACCTACTAAGATTCACTCATACCCAATTCGGAAAACCATTTGTTACTTGAGAATATAATAATGATGTTGTCTTGGACATGGGATATAGGCCTTCTTGTGGATTGTTTTCTAACAATATGCATTAGAATTACATGATAATAAAATAATTGGTTTTGATAACATGAAATATTCAGTATTTATTTGAGTCTTCGAATATTTTTTCTAGATTGGTTCATCGAAAACAATTAATTACATTATAAAACATCATCAAATTGTTCGTTTACAATTAATTGGATTACTTAAATTTCATTTTATTGTTGCAATCCTCTTCCACAATACTATTATTGACTTAATCTATCTGGCTTTATTCTATAAACAAGACACTTCGAATAAGAAGCTATTATCTCCACACTATACATTTCAAACCCCCACTACTAGTCTGGTTATACTATATTATGGTTTGGTTTACGTAAGGTAACATAACCAACATTTTATGTCCATGTGAGAGAGTTCTGAATTGGTGGATGTTATAGCAAGAATCCACATGGAGTGTTATTGTAGAGGCTCAATAACCAAAAACCCAATATCATTAAAACAAATGTTACATTAAAAATTGTTATATAATTGAATATAGTTTTTATTATGGATTTTAAGTGAAAATAGTCATATGAATACTGTATTTTTAATATATAATTATGAATATATCCTTATTTTCAATTTTTTAAATTTTTAGTATCTAAGGCTTATATTTAAAAAAACATTATTTATTCATCACAGTGACTGAATATTTTTTAACATTTATATAACATATGTAAAATAATATTTACTATATTTTTTACATCATTAAAAAATAAAATAATAATAATAAAAGAAATATAAATTGTATAATTAAATTTATATGTGTTTATTTTTTTTAATTGTAAAATAAACATCTATAAAATAATAATGATCATAATAAGGTCTAAATATTTAATACATTGGAATTTAGTTTTTCCAAAACAATTATAGTTATATGTTGAATTTTTGATTGTGGTTGGAAATAAATTTATTGGAAATTTTTTATAGAAATATAGTCATTAGAATCTGATCAGAACAATTATATTGAAACATAGACATTAATTTAAAATTGTAAATAACAATTATGTAATTCTTAACAATACCAAAGTAAATTACACATAATGAGTGTGTATTAATTTTAAGTAATAATATACATATATTTAAACACTAATATGTTTAATTATAAGATAAAAAATAATTAACTCACTCAAAATATTTAACAAGTATCTATCGAGGCTTGCCCCAGAAAACAAATCCCAAATTTTAAATACTTATTTTTTAAAAAATTGACAATAAATTTATAATCATACTATAAAAATATATTAAGTTTTCTTTTGTAATATAATTTTTTTTCATTATTCTGGATGAATAACAAAAAACATGGATCATATATACTATGAATTTCGGTAACATTTTGAAATGAAAATGTTTAATGGATGTCTATAATTACATCAATGATTACAAAAATGTATTGAATCTGTAATATGATACATTATAATGTATTAAATTTATTTAGAAACAAATAAGTTAATTTTCAAAGACAATAACATTTTTTACAATTTTAAATTTATATAATTATATCTAAATATATTTTACAAGGAAAAATAAAATATTATATTGTATTTTTGTCAATCAAATAATGATAACATTCAAAGAATGGATTTGAAGGTCACAAACTATGATCCAAAACCATGTGAAAATAATTTAAAATTAATTTTTTAAAATATATTTTTAGTAGCCTATATTTTCAAATATACAATAACCCCCATGATCGTGTATCTAAACTATCCTTAAAAATAATTTGTGATATCTTATATCAATGATTCACTATTTTTTCATTAAAATATTATCTTTTACAGTTAGAACTCAATTATTGGGAATCCATGAAATCCAGAAAGACTGTATATGAAGATAGAATGACTTAATTCATGGTTAGGGTTACTCCCCCTATCCACTCATTTCCAATTTAATGTATTGATTTTTATCCCAATCAATTTTCTAAAAATTACACAATTCTTTATTAACATTAATTTTCGAATATTGATTCATGGAATTATTTGATGGTTAAACTATTTATATTCATTTTAACATATTTATGAATAATTTTTTTTATAAAAATAATTTTTTAATCCATATAGAGATATCACATGGAATGGTTCTAATATGGTAGTTTATTGTATGAGGTTCGGTAACATAGAATATAACGACCCATACTTTACATACATTGTTAATAATTAAAAATTGAAGCATACTTATTACAACATATAACAAAACCACGAAATTACCGTATAGGTATAGTGTCTTTAGAAACTGGGAAACATAAACAACTGGTTCATAAAGCGTCTACATTGTCTCCCATTTATTTCATCATATCTATAGTCCCTTTTGGCATATCGTACTTAATAACCTTCTTCCTGACCTGGGGAAAGAAAGCATACGAAAGGGTGAGCTCAAATGCTCAGTAAGGGTAAACAAAAGAAATATCAATCACATCATATTCATAAGAACATAACTTTTGGAAATCATAACCTGCAAAAGAGAGCATAATTTCATAACATGGGATAAATCCTCGCAGTGAAATGTAATCACAATAATCATAACATAAAACATGAAACTTTGTGGTATACACACATAATCATATAGAATCATTTCTTATTAGTCATGGCTCATTGCCAAGACTATCTTAGTGGACAAAGTCCCTTTCTGAACCGAGTTCACTCCTCGTTTCAGTCCTGTTTCAATGAACCGGTATAACCTACCGTTCCAGCCATGTCTATCTCATGAGATATAAAATCTTTTCCCAATGCATTGGAGGGAGATATAGGTCCCACCCATCTCATAATGATACAATTCTTATGTGTGCCACAAAATCATAAATCATACATCATTGCATAACCCATGTAATAAAAATGGGATTCTTAAACATCATTCCATCATAACATAATCCATATAAGATAAAAGGACATCATAAAAATAATTCCATCATAACATAATAAAATTAATGTAAAAATATGGATAGAAACAGAACCCTATATTATCTTAGATGGAAAATAATTTTGATAAAACACTTGAACTCCATTTTTGAGGAAAATATCCTTTCTAATTCAAATTTTTTTCCTTTATTAAAATGCCATACAATTTTAAACTAAAATAAGTTTATTAAAAATAAACTTGAAAACTTGTAAAGGAAGCTTCTTGAAAATAATGTTTTAAAATTCCATTCATGTCGTATAAGTTAAAAAACATTCTTCTCGTACTTTTGTCGGAAAAGTTAAAAAGTACATCGTACGAAAAACGACAAAAGAGTCCTTTCATATCTTTTACTAAAAACTCACCGAAGGGTAAAATTGGATTGAAACAATTTTAGGTGGATGGAAATAATATTACATATTGAGGAAACATGGATGTGGATGCTAAAATACACCCCAGTAAATACCAAAGTATAAGCAATCTCGGATAAAAATGAGATTGTGATATTTCCCTTACCTAGGTCTAATATGCTTTTTATGTGCCAGAACCTCCTGTATAATGATTTAAATAATGTTATTAAATTATTACAGAATCATAATTATTTTTATGATATCATATATGGTCATATTCTTAGCTTCTTAGTAGTAATTTTTCACTGCCACTTGTTATTCGGGTGTTTATAACTTTTTGTTCTTATGCGTGTTTTGTCGAATAAATTATTATTCTTCTCTTTAGTTTATAGATACCTCATTTCCAGAATGGTATTATTGTAATATATATCATATTAATTAATTAAATTCATTTATATAATCATTATGAAATGAAGATCATGTAGAACGAGGCTCATCACATCATGGAGACGGTATTCCGTACGTACGCACGAGTGATGATATCATTCCTATGATCATGGAATTTTATTGGAGTGTATGTATACTATTTCATAATCAGTATAACTTTATAATAGTCATATATAGTCATTATTTACACCATTATACCCATCCAAGTAAGGTGGTGGTGGAAAATAGATTACACCACGGCGTGGAGACAGTATTCAGTACGTACGCACGCGCGGTGATTTCTTTTTCCGTAGGATGGATAGATGGTGAAATAGGGTTGTTTCATACTTATAATAACATATCAGTATATGAGTGATACTTATGTTATTACTTCATTATGAAAAAACTAAATAAGAAGAAGTGGAATAAGAAATAAAGATGAATGAATCGGTAACGAACATTACCTCTTCTTTGAAGTGCTTCATTGAGACCTTCTTTTAGGGCACTAAAATTGGTCTTTGAAGAAGACCAGAACCTCTAAGATGTATCTAGGGAAGTGGAGAGGAGAAATTGGTAGGGTGTTTCCGACCATGAAGTCTCAAAGTGGTGTGAGGAAGAGGGGGAGGAGGTGCCCTTTTATAAAGGAGGAGAGGGGCACCTTTGGGAAAACTAAAAATATTATTTTATTATAAAGTCAAGTTCTATTTTAAATAGCTCCAAATAGATAAAATTCAAAGCAAAGGTGGGGATGGGTAGAAATTCTCTCATCCAATATAATTTAGACAAGTTTAGGTTCCTATTTTAACCTTATCATTTAGATTTAACATTAAGTTAAATAATTTTACTTTTACTGTGTCTTCTTGTGTTCTTATACTATAAGGTTAATAAACTTACTATAAGAAGCCAAACGATCCGCAAGTTGTTTATTATTAATAAATATAACCATATATAAGTCATTTTTCCGAACCTAAGATTTTTAGGAATAAAATAACAATTACTAATATAATATTTGTTTTAAAAACTATTTTATGTCAATTTTGTCACTATTTAGTAATTGATTTTTTTGAATATCATAACAGAATGATTAGTTCTAAAAAATTTAATTAAATCAATACCAACATGTCATATTATCCTATAAAATTATTGTAATTCATAAAAAGTCTATATTTACATTTATTTTGGTGTTTATAACATTAATTATGTCAATATTTCATTAATAAGATAATTACTGCATCATCTTTGTGTCATAAATAAATTAAATTATTTAATGTCTAAAAATTAATAATAAAATACCATTATGTAGGAAATATCTTTATATTTCTAATCAATATTTATAGTCGAATTTATCTTATGTATAAGCCCATATTAGAAATTATTTACTTATTAAACATTGATTTTAACTATTTTAACCCTTCTTTAAATAAATTAATAATAAATGTCCTAATCTAATCCAAGTGTGCCTAAATGGTTATATTTTATTCCTAAGTTTGTTTTAGGTCTAATTACACTTTTCAAATAGAATTAGGACATGTGTTAGGGTAATAATAATATCATCTTTACCCTTAATTATCCTATTTTCTTTTAACCGTGGTAAAAAAAAGTAAAAAGTTACTGTTCACCAAAAAAATTATTTTCATCTCATTGAACCACATTTTACATACTGACATCAACCGTGTCTCTTGGATTTTTTAAATTCCACTCACAGAAGCAGTAAAATTATGTTTTATGAAAAAATCAGTTTTTTAACTACCACTTAGTGGTTTCACTATTCATCAAAAATTGATAGTTTTCAGAAAAATACCAAAATTTCACCCTAGGCTAATTTAGATATTCCTAATCCAAAAATGAAGTCCATTTTGAAAAATAAAATTTATAAAATTTCATAAAATGGTTATTACTATTCATAACGGCTAGTTTTAATAATATTTTAATAGCATATCGTTGTTTAGTGAAACTCGGTATTGCGTACGACGCAAGATATCGAGGAAGATCGCGATTTTGTGTAAAGAAAATCAAGAAAGTGTTGTGTAGAAAATGATTCCTTTGATGATTTATATAACATAAAAGTCTCATGTGTCACATTCTACCCCTCTTAAAATGAATTTCTCCCTCAAAATTCGTCACTTTGTAACAAATAGATGAGGATACCTCTCCCTCATCATATCCTCATGCTCCCATGTAGCTTCTTCTAATTGGTGGTTCCTCCATAAAACTTTCACCAATCGAGTGGTCATGTTTCGTAGGACTTTTTCGCTATGATCCAGAATCTATATCGGTTGTTGTTCATAAGAAAGATCTTTCTCCAGTAGTACAACATCTAAGCTAAGTACATGTGAAGGATCAGGTATGTACTTTCTCAGGAGAGATACATGGAACACATCTTGAACTTGATAGAGATTCGGTGGAAGCGCCAATCGGTAAGCTACCTTCCCAACATGATCCATTATTTTGAAAGGACCGATTTATCTAGGGCTCAACTTCCCTTTCTTTCCAAATCTCATAACCCTCTTCTAGGGAGATATTCGTAAGAACACTTTATCACCCACTTCAAACTCTAGGTCTTTTCTTTGGTTGTCGGCATAACTTTTCTGTCGACTCTGAGCTGCTCTTATGTGTTGTAGAATAGATCTGAACTTTTCTGCCATTTCATCAACGAGATCCGGTCCTAATAGCTTTCTTTCCCCAACTTCATCCCAACAAGTTGGAGTCCATCATTTCTTTCTATAGAGAGCTTCATAAGGAGCCATCTGAATACTGGAGTGAAAGCTATTATTATAAGAAAATTCCACCAAAGGTAGGTGTTGATCCCAACCACCTTTAAAATCCATACAGTAAGCTCTCAACATGTCTTCTATAGTTGGAATTGTTCTCTCAGACTGACTGTCTGTCTGAGGATGATAAGCAGTGCTGAAACTCAACTCTGTATCCAGAGTATGCTGAAGACTTCGCCAGAACATCGAGGTAAATCTCAGATCCCGATCAGATATAATAGAAAGTGGTACTCCATGCAATCTTACCACTTCCTTTACATATATCCTGGCAAGCTGATCCAGAGAGAAATCCTCTCTAATAGCAATGAAGTGTGCATACTTTGTAAGACGGTCAACTATGACCTAGATAGCATTATTGCCTTTGGATGTTCTAGGATGTACTGTGACAAAGTCCATAGTGATGTTTTCCCATTTCCATTCGGGTATGGGTAATGGTTGTAACATCCCCTTAGACTTCTGTCTCTCAGCTTTAACTTGTTGACAAACCAAGCATCGAGAGCCATATTCAGCAACATATCTTTTCATGCCATCCCACCAGAAGTACTCTTTCAGGTCCCTATACATCATTGTGCTTCCAGGATGAATAGATAATGAAGAACTATGAGCCTCATCCAGAAGCTCCTTCTTTAATTCGGGGATGGGGGGAACACAAACCCGATTCTTGAACATTATTATCCCATCACAATCAAGGTTGAATTCAGGAACATTTCTCACCTTCTTTTGTAACTCGACATCTTCTTTCTATGCCTCTTTAATCTTCACATGTATAGATGGTTGAACATTCATTTGAGAATGATAATATTTTTCTCCTTCCATTATAATTCCAAGATCCAACCTTTGTAAATCCATAAATATTGGATCTTTTGTGATCCTCATCATGGATAAACTAGCATGGTCTTGTCGACTTAATGCATCTGCCACCTTGTTTGATTTCCCAGGGTGGTAATGGATTGAGGAGTCACAATCCTTAATCATCTCCAACCATCTTCTTTGACGCATATTCACCTCCTTTTGTGTGAAAATATACTTTAAACATTTATGATCAGTATAAATATCACACTATTCACCATAATGATAATGACTCCAAATCTTTAATGCAAAGATTACCACAGCTAACTCCAAATCATGTGTTGGGTAATTTTGCTCATGGATTTTCTACTGTCGTGAGGCATAAGCTATCACCATATCATTTTGCATAAGAAGACACTCCAATCCCTTATTGGATGCATCACTATAGATCACAAACCTTTCTCCACTACAAGGCAGTGTGAGCACAAGAGCACTGGATAACCTTCTTTTTAACTCCTTGAAATTCTCTTCACATTCTTTCGTCCAGAAAAACATAACTCATTTCTGAGTCAAAATGGTGAGTGGATTAGATAATCGTGAAAAATCATTCACAAAGCGTCGATAATGTCCAGCCAAACCAAGAAAACTTCAGATCTCAGTTACTGTTGTTGGTCTCGACCATCTGTCGATGACCTCTGTTTTTGCTGGATCCATAGATATCCCCTCTTTTGAGATTATGTGACCCAAAAATTCAACTTTTTGAAGCCAAAATTCACACTTGGTAAATTTGGCATAAAGCTTCTCCTTTCTCAGGGTCTTCAATATAATTCTCAAGTGATCTTCATGTTCTTCCTTTCTCTTTGAATAGACAAGAATATCGTCTATAAAGACTACCACAAATTGATCATGATAGTCTCTAAAGACTCTATTCATCATATCCATGAAGATAACAGGGGAATTAGTAAAACCAAATGGCATCACTATAAATTCATAGTGTCCATATCTTGTATGGAAAGCCGTATTTGGTATATCCTCCCTTTGGACCCTTAATTGATGATACGCTGAATGAAGTTCAATCTTGGAAAAGTATTGAGCTCCGTGTAGTTGGTCAAATAGGTCATCAATGCACGGGAGAGGATATTTGTTCTTGATAGTGATCTTGTAAGATCTCGATAATCAATGCAGAGTCTCATTGATCCATCTTTATTCTTAAAAAATAGAACAGGTGCTCCCCAAGGTGACGCACTAGGGTGTATGAATCCCTTATCAAGATTATCTTGGAGTTGCTTCTTCAATTCATGCAACTCAATTGGGGCCATTCTATAGGGTGTCTTTGAAATAGGCAAAGCACCAGGTACGGGTTCTATTGAAAACTCAACTTCACGATTCGGTGGAAGACCCGGTAATTCCTCCGGAAAGACATCATCAATCTCACGTACAATGGGCATATTCTTAATCATGAGTTTCTCACCAACCATTTGAGATAAATAATCTTCATTCAGTGGAATCAATACCCATAAAATGGAAGAAATTTCCACTGGAAGGTTATGTTCATCCTTGAATTGACAGACGATCATAGATTGATCTGGAATATGAAATGTGACTTCCCTTCTTTCGAAATTGATATGAGCTCCATATAAAGAAATCCAATCCATGAAAAGAATCTCATAAAATTCCACTATAGGAAGGATCACAAGATTTGCAGGAATCAAATTCCCACAAACTTTGATCGGAGAAGAATTATAAACTTTTGATGCGACTGTTGTGCCATTAGGTGTTGTCACAACTAACTCAATATCTAATTGTTGAGGTAATACGGTGATACCATTAGAAAATTCTTCAGAAATAAAAGAGTGGATGGATCCAGAATCAAATAAAATATTTTCTACTTTAGAGTGGATGGTAAGTGTACCTTTCACCACATCGTTATCGTACTCCACATCGCTGATAGAAATTTCATGTGACTTTCCTTTGTCTTCAGCGTTAAATGTTTGTTGACGTCGACCATTATCATCAACCCATGGATTAGGGAATTTATTGGCATAATGTCCCATCTCCTTGCACTTGAAACATTGAAGTGTAGTAGGGTCATTCTGTGTATCCCTTCCTTTGTTTGCATCATTAGACATCTTCTTCCCATCATCACTGCATTCAAATGCCCGATGACCTTCCTTTCCACATTTGAATCATTTACCTGTCCCTTTAAGACAACTCCCTACATGTTTCTTTCCACACTTTGAGCATAAGGGAAAGCTCATATTCTTTTCAGTGTGCTCTTTAGATTTTCCTTTGAATTCCATTTTCCTCTTCTTATCAAAGCCATATGACTGATGGGATACTCCAATCTCCATCTCGACATTGAGAGCACATCGAACGATTTCCTCGTAGCTATTGATGTCTCTTATGGCTATCACCCTTCGAAGACTTGTTTTTAAGCCACTAAATAATCGATCGATCTTACTCTCAGGTTGGATAATAATTCCAGAAGAGTACCCTGCAAGCCTTGTAAAATTTGCTTCATAGGTACCAACAGATTCATCTTCCTTTTGCTTCAGTTCAAGAAACTCTTTCTCCATATTTGTTCAGAGAATACGAGGGATGTACTTATTGAAAAATAAGTTTTTGAACTCATCCCATTCTATGGACTCAATTTCATCCTTTTGCCTTGTATTCTTAATAAGATTCCACCGTTGATCAGCATATCCTTCAAAAAGATACACTGCTAGGATGACTTTATCATGTTCAGAACATTGAAGAACTGAAAATATCTTTTCAGTAGTACTAATCCATTGTTCAGCAACTAATGGACCAGTAGACCCGCTGAAAGAAGGTGGACGCTGCCTCATGAAGGATTCAACAGAATGTTGCTCCTTCCTTTTCTCATTTGGAAGTCCTGCATGATTCATAGCTTGAGAATGTTGTGTGAGCATGCCTACAAGATTTTGCATTCCATATCCCTTAACGTTTGGTTGCTCAGGGGGACAATCATTGCATTTCCCATCGCATTCCGCATTAACACGGTTCCTTCGGGTTCCAGCCATTGACTAAAACCCAGAAGAATGGTGTGAGCAACACTAATTATAACAGGAAGACCACATAATAAATAATAAAATTTCACACTTAGGGTCTTATCCTAGGTTATTCATGGCCATTTATAAAACACTAAGATTGTGTTCTATGCTTAGACTTATCCTTAGGGTTCTTACTAAGGCTTTCACATCCTAGTTTCCAAAGGTTGACTATACCTTTCCTCTGATACCAACTATAATGACCCATACTTTAGATACATTGTTAATAATTCAAAATTGAAGCATACTTATTACAACATATAACAAAACCACGAAAGGACCGTATATGTATAGTGACTTTAAAAACAGGGAAACATAAACAACTAGTTCATAAAGCATCTACACTATCTCCCATTTATTTCATCATATCTATAGTCCCTTTCAGCATATATTACTTAATAACCTTCTTCCTGACCTGGGGAAAGAAAACATACAAAATGGTGAGCTCAAATTATCAGTAAGGGTAAACAAAAGAAATATCAATCACATCATATTCATAAGAACATAACTTTTGGAAATCTTAACATCCAAAAGAGAGCATAATTGCATAACATGGGATAAATCATGGCAGTGAAATGTAATCACAATAATCATAAAACAAAACATGAAACTTTGTGGAATACACACATAATCATATAGAATCATTTCTTATTAGTCAAGGCTCATTTCCAAGACTATCTTAGTGGACAAAGTCCCTTTCTGAACCGAGTTCACTCCTCGTTTCAGTCATGTTTCACTGAACCAGTATAACCTACCATTCCAGCCATGTCTATCTCATGAGATATAAAATCTTTACCCAATGCATTGGAGGGAGATATAGGTCCCACCCATCTAATAATGATACCATTCTTATGTGTGCCAAAAAATCATAAATCATACATCATTGCATAACCCATGTAATAAAAATGGGATTTTTAAACATCATTCCACCATAAAATAATCCATATAAGATAAAAGGACATCATAAAAATAATTCCATCATAACATAATCAAATTAATTAAAAAATAGGGATAGAAACAAAACCCTATATTATCTTAGATGGAAAATAATTTTGATAAAACATTTGAACTCCATTCTTGAGGAAAATATCCTTTCTACTTCAAAAACAGTTTTCCTTTCTTAACATGTCATACAATTTTAAACTAAAAGAAGTAGATTAAAAATAAACTTGAAAAATTGTAAAGGAAGCTTCTTGGAAATAATGTTTTAAAAAATCTATTCATGCCGTATAAGTTAAAAAAACATTCATCTCGTACTTTTGTTGGAAAAGTCAAAAAGTACATCATACGAAATATGACAAAAGATTCCATTCATATCTTTTACTACAAACTCACCAAAGGGTAAAATTGGATTTAAACAATTTTAGGTGGATGTAAATAATATTACATATTGAGGAAACATGGATGTGGATGATAAATTACACCCTAGTAAATACCAAAGTATAAGCAATCTCGGATAAAATTGAGATTGTGATATTTCCCTTACCTTAGGTCCGATATGCTTTGTACACGTCCGAACCTCCTGTATAATGGTTTAAATAATGTTATTGACTTATTAAAGAATCATACTTATTTTTATGATATCATATATGGTCATATTCTTAGCTTCTTAGTAGTAATATTTCATTGCTACTTGTTATTCGGGTGTTTATAACTTTTTGTTCTTATGCTTGTTTTGTCGAATAAATTATTATTCTTCTCTTTAGGTTATAGATACCGCATTTATATAATGGTATTAGTGTAATATATATCATATTCTTTCATTCAATTCATTTTTATAATCATAATTAAATGAAGATCATGTAGAACGAGTCACATCACATCGTGGAGACAGTATTCCGTACGTACACACGAGTGATGATATCGTTCATATGATCGTGGAATTGTATTGGAGTGTATGTATACTATTTCAGAATCAGTATCACTTTATAATATTCACATATAGTCTTTATTTACACCATTATACCCATCCAAGTAAGGTGGTGGTGGAAAATAGATTACACCACAGCGTGGACACGGTAATCCGTACGTACGCACGCGCGGTGATTTTTTTTCCGTAGGATGGATAGATGGTGAAATAGGGTTGTCTCATACTTACAATAGAATACCAGTATATAATTGATACTGATATTATTACTTCATAATGAAACAACTAAATAAGAACAAGTGGAAGAAGAAATAAAGATGAATGAATCAGTAACGGACATTACCTCTTCTTTGAAGTGCTTCTTTGAGACCTTCTTTTAGGGCTCTAAAATTGGTCTTTGAAGACGACCAGGAACTCTAGGATGTCTCTAGGGAAGTGGAGAGGAGGAATTGTCATGGGTTGGCCGAGCTTGAAGGCTCAAAGTGGTGTGAGGAAGAGGGGGAGGAGGTGCTCTTTTATAAGGGAGGAGAGGGGAACCTTTGGGAAAACTAAAGATATTATTTTATTATAAAGTCAAGTTCGGTTTTAAATAGCTCCAAATTGATATATTTAGTAGCTAAGGTGGGGATGGGTCTAAATACTCTCATCCAATATAATTTAGACAAGTTTAGGTTCCTATTTTAACCTTATCATTTATATTTAACATTAAGTTAAATAATTTTACTTTTACCGTGTCTTCTTGTGTTCTTATACTATAAGGTTAATAAACTTACTATAAGTAGCCAAACGAACCCCAAGTTGTTTATTATTAATATATATGACCGTATCTAAGTCATTTTGCCGAACCTTAGATTTTTAGGAATAAAATAACAATTACTAATATAATATTTGTTTTAAAAACTATTTTATGTCAATTTTGACACTATTTAGTAATTGATTTTTGTGAAAATCATAACAAAATGATTAGTTCTAAAAACGTTAATTAAATAAATACTAACATGTCATATTAACCTATAAAATTATTGTAATTCATAAAAAGTCTCAAATTACATTTATTTTGGTTTTTATAACATTAATTATGTCAATATTTCATTAATAAGATAATTACTCCATCATCTTTGTGTCATAAATAAATTAAATTATTTTATGTCTAAAAATTATAAATAAAGTACCATTATGTAGTATGTCTTTTTTATCTTTATAATGAATATTTATAGTCGAATTGATCTTATGTATAACCCCATATTAAAAATTATTTACTTATTAAACATTGATTTTAACTATTTTAACCCTTCTTTAAATAAATTAATAATAAATGTCCTAATCTAATCCATGTGGGCCTAAATGGTCATATTTTATTCCTAAGTTTGTTTATGGTAGAATTAAACTTGTCCAATATAATTAGGACATGTGTTAGGGTAATAATAATGTCATCGTTACCCTTAATTACCCTATTTACTTTTAACCGTGGTTAAAAAAAGTAAAAAGTTACTATTCACCAAAAAAAATTATTTTCATCTCATTGAACCTCATTTTACTTACTGACATCAACCGTGTCTCTCGGATTTTCGAAATTACACTCACAGAAGCGGTAAAATTAAGTTTTATGAAAAATTCATTTTTTTAACTACCACTTAGTGGTGTCACTATTAATCAAAAATTGAAAGTTTTCAGAAAAATACCAAAATTTTACCCTAGGCTAATTTCGATATTCCGAATTCAAATATGAAGTCCATTTTGAAAAATAAAATTTATAAAATTTCAAAAAGTGGTTATTACTATTCAAGACGGCTAGTTTTAATAATATTTTAATAGCATATCGTTGTTTAGTGAAACTCGGTATTGCGTACGACGCAAGCTATCGAGGAAGGTCGTGATTTCGTGTAAAGCAAGCCAAGAAAGTGTTTTGTAGAAAAATATTCCTTTTATGATTTATATAAAATAAAAGTCTTGGGTGTTACATAGAATCTCATGATTTTTAAGGAAGTAAAAAATACCTAAACAATTTTCTACTTTGGCATCATTTTTTATGCTTATTATGATTCCACTGATAGAATGATACATTAATTTTCAAAATTAATAATCAATATATATTTTTTTATAAATGAATATTTTATCCTCTAATATTTAAAATAAAAAACATAGTTAATTCATTATACCTTACCAAATTATTAATGAATAATAACATAAATATCTATAAAATTTAATTTTATGTGGTAACATATATTATAATCGTTGTAGATTATATTATTATTTATGATAATAACATGTATAAAAATAATTTATAACATTATGAATTTTATTTTATTGAAATTAGATATCATTAAATGAATTTTAGATTTAATTCCTTAATTATGAATTCATTTTTTTGGATTATATATGTTATTGATAAGGTTAAAAACTATATAAACCCCAAATGTAAATATATAACAAAAGGGGTTATAATGATTGTTTAATTGGATCACCCCTTCAATTTATATAACATATTTCGGAAAAAATATATAGTAAAAAATTTATAATTTTCAACAATATTTATCATAATTATATTTTTCAAACATATAATAATATACATTATTCCAGTTTACTCATTAATTATTTAATGCACATAAATTATTTGATATTGATTTAAGATTATTAATTTTTATTTACATGTTTTATATTCTACGACCATTTTATATGTATCATAATTTTAATATTATTACTTACTACTAATATGAGAGAACTGATTCCATAAGATTCCATCGTTCCAAATATAGTTATGATATTTATTTTATACGATATTAATATTGTGATTACCCTCACTCATCATTTTTATATAATAAATTCTTTTCCATTATTATTAGTTATTTCCCATAAGAAATCAATCCAATGAAATTTAGGATTAATTTCATTAAAGACGATATTAATAGTCAACATATTTTATAGTCATTCTTAAAAAACACCCTATAATATTTTACAAACATGATACAGATAAATTAAAATCACGTGTATTAAAATTATTATAAAAATTTGTAATGGAAACATAATAAGTGGTAGGAATAAATGATCAGTAATATATGAATATAACATATATAAATAAATGATAATAATTGATTATAATATAGGAATGACGATATGAAAATATAATCAATGGTCAGTTTTCAATCATATTAAAATATTATAGAAAACATATATATATCATTAAATATGATTCATGAGTTAATGTGTTTTCCCCATCGTAGGAAATAACCCATGTGGAAACATGAGTCCATATTAATGACTCATGTAATATTTATGTTTTATAAAAAAAATTATGGAAATAAAGAATCATTAAAAAAATGAATTTTCAATGATTTACCATAATTATAGGTATATCATAATAGAAAATATGCATCACAACCCTAAAGAACAGTGGATTCATTATATCTATAGTCACCCTATAGAATTTGGTTCTGGTCCTAATAACCTGGGACTTTTCTTGATGAAATGTTATATAAAAAATAAAGCAATTAATTGGAAGGATATATCAGTAAAACCCATTATATGTTGATATAACATACATTATCATTCCCTATGAATATAAAATCATTTAAAATCCCATAATATTTAAATTAACACATGTGAAATAAATTTGTTTTAGAAAATTTTTACAAAACATGATCAAAACATATTATTTTAATAAAGATGTAGTTTACGATTTAAAATATATCTAATGAATTAAAATAAAAATTATTTAAAATTTATAGTGAAGACTAGAAAAAATATTTTATCATTAAAAATTAATATTCATAAATTTGATTCAATACACTTTAAAAATATTTTAAAAATTAAATTTTAATATATATATATATATATAATTAAATTAAAATCAATCTAGGAAATTAATAAATAATGGTGAAGAATCATCATAAAGGAAAAATAATAATAAAAACAGTAAATGAGTTCATGAAACTGTGGTTTTACATCGATTTATTTAACGATTGTAAATTAAAACTATGAAAGGATGAAATGAATCATGTGAAAAATGATAAAAAAAAATAAATTCATTTTTAAAACAATTTCCAGATAAATATTTAATGGAATTATTATATCATTAAATTATAAATATGAACAATTAAAAATTAAAATAATTTATTTTATAATTCTTAAGAATTATTGATTATCTAAATGTTAATATAATAATGGTTTAATGTATTGGAAACATCATTTTTGGGTTTTGAAACAAAATGCGGTGAATAAGAAAAAAGAAATATAATAACAAGAAATATCTATTGAAGATATTCTTATATGTTTTTTTATCAAAATTAATAAAAAAATTCCACATATAAAATTACTCATTAAATATTCCTTTTGATAAGATATCTTGATGAAATATTTTACATTTACAAAAAAATTATTAGAAAGTGTTTGAAACATACATATAAACATAAAAAATATAATAAATATTTCAAAACAATAATCATTTCAATTTTATTAAATAATATTCAATCATAATTATTTATAAATTATTTATAATGTATATATTGTTTTAATTAATCATCAGATTTTATCAAATTATGTTGTTTAGTAATAGTTTTTGAATGCATATATTCATCATTATTAATTTATAAAAATTATATAGTTTCAATTTCATTTAGGGTCAGAAAATGTTTTTGGAACAATTATTTATAATGTGCCATTATAGATTTATATAATGTGCATGTATGATCCATGTGATTAAATTTCCAGAGGAGCATGTTTTAGGGAATTTTCCAATAATAAAATTAAACAATATAAAAAAATACATTCTTTTTCTCACACTTGATGAGTCATATAGTTGATATAAATTATCCATGATAATGTATAATAGGATTAGTAATGTCTTAATATAGATTAATTATAAAAATGATGATATTAATAAAACATTTTTTATGTGGGTGGTACAACATAGCAATGCACGAACTATTTATAGTAATGAATGGGATATTGTAAATTTGAATTAATAATAACTATCATTTGAAAAAAGAACTTTGAAAATAATGTTATTGTATTTAGTGGGTAATTATATTTATAAATACATGATATTAGATGCTGAATGAAAATTCTTGAGAATATCACAAATTCATCCTTCGAGGTATTCACTCTTTATTGACAATGGATCATTCAAAATATAATATTTAAACATAACTAATTGAACTAGAATCCTCAAAAAATAGAATAAATAATAATGATATGAATTATTTTATGGTATTTCGAGGAAAATTTATAGTATAGTTTGAGTTTGAGGGGTGGATGTGGGGTTTTTATAGGTTATTTTCCGTTGTAATTTCCACAAATAATCATTCTATATGTTCTATGGTTGTTATTTCTTAGATAATGTATTTATAATGTGTAAAAATAATAGAAAAGGGTCATGAGAACCATTATCCAATAAAAATTATAGACAGTTTCAATGATATTTTTGGACACCACCACAATTTTCCCACTTTTTTCCACATTTTACATTTATAGTATTAATGAAAATTTCATCATTTTAATTGATTTCAGGTCTAAAAAATTATTTTATTTTCAAATTTATAATTAATGATTAATAATTTGTACATAATTAGTTATAAATTAACATCTCAATATGATAAATTTCAGGTTTAAATGAATATTAAAAATATATAAAATATGTATCCATCTAGGATAATGAATTTTTATACATTTTATACTCTCAATAATATTTCATAACAATTAATAAATAAGTTTCTATTTATATTGTATTCATATATATTAATTTTAAATAATAATATAATTATTGAATAATTTAATTTTTTAATTGGAATATAAAATAAAATAATCTAATAATTATGTAATTAAAAATTTCGCCTTTTTGTTTAATAGATATAAATTAATCCCGTTAGATTTAAATATTTTTCAACAAAAAATAAATTTTTTATTATTCTATTAGAACTATAATTATACTTTTCATTCTTTAATAACATGTAGTTATTACTTTAAAAAAATATAATAATTTTATTTTATAGTTTAAATGAATTATAGAATAATATATTTATATATTTCTATTCCATTATAGAATTATTTATTATTAAATAAATTTATTTCATTATTCATTTATTAATAATTATATATCATTAATTCACATTTTGAAATGTATTTGGTAAAAATATCATTTATCCAATTTAAATATTTCGAATAACCATATACCCAATGACCCTTATGTCCAATGCCTATTTTCATAATATCCATATTTTCCACAAATAAATTCAAATGACTATATATCAATTATTTATATATCTAATAATGATATGTTATATTACAATACATTCAATATAATTATAAGTTAGGGTCCAATTAACTACATATTTATATAATTATATACATCTCAAGAATTATTTACCCAAAAAATGTACATAGTTTTTAATGTGTAAATGATATTTCTTTTGTTTTAATACATTATATTATTATAATTAGATGTAAGATCTTCAATGATAACAATAGATAAAAGGAGTTTCTGTTTGAGGTCAATTATTTAATTATAGTTTTATGCATATTTAATTTCATTAGTGATAATTTATATTTCATTATCATAATGTATTGTTGTTATTCTTACATTAAAATATAATATAACATTAAAATAAATCATACTTTATTTTAAATCTATTTTCTGTTTATTACATGAAATTGAACACAATGTATTTCTCTAAATGGAAATTAATATGCAAATCATGGGGTGTTACTTTCTATCCCATTAAATTAGTTTCATCATTGAGATTATATTAATAGAATGGAAATAATTTACCATAATTATGAATCACTATATATTTCAGTTAGTATATAACATGAAAAAAATAATTATTCCAAAAAAGACATTTAATAGGAATATTGGACTTGGGTCATAGAATATATTAAATTTTTTAATTGAATTTTACTATATATTTCATGATATATACATCATGTTTCCATTTCTCTAATTTCGGGTCATGATCATCTGAATGGTTAGGAATGTACCTTCTCAAAAGTGATACATTGACCTAATCATTCTCATGGGATAGTTGTAGTGGAATTTCAAGACTATAAAGTAAAATTACTAAATGGATGAGGTTATTGAAGCATTTTATTAATATAGAAATCAAAATTACATTAATAATTAATAGTATAAACCCCATAAATCGAGATATTCAATTGAAAACTGTAATCACTAAATTTATAATAAAAATTTCACCAATTATAGTAGCCTTTATCATCACTGAGATGTATTTCCAATTAGATATTTCTAGAACACATTTCATAGTGGTTAAGGGGTATATTTACGGGATTTAGGGTGTCCTATATTTTTTATTGGTTTTGAGGTGGACATTGCCTCATTAATAGAGTGTTAATAGATGTCAAAAAGACGGTTAGAGGACACCATAATGCTGGTTTCAATCTAATAGGTAGGCTGGCCTATTAGGATCTTGCATGCTAGCCCAGGGTCATGAAAAAAACATTTTATAGAGGGATTTTATTTCATTTCACTTGGATATTTACAAATAAAAATAGCTAAATATTCCATTCCTTATTCACCAGATATCCCAACATTGAGGAATTCATTGCGTATCATTCAATTATAGTGGACGTCTCATATTCATCACTCATTAAAAATTAAATTTTTTGAGATTTCTCTAAATATTAATGTATAATAATCTCCTAAATTATATTTATATTGTTCACCAATTCCCTAAGATTTGTCCCCACAAAAGGTGATTAATCACTTTTTATGGCATTCCCCTGCATAATTGATATCACATGTTTTTTCTCAAAATGAAGTCTTATATATAGTGAGTGGATAAATACTAACTTATTTTAGGTTTCTACCATGATATCCTTTAATTTTACATTTTGTTATATTAAATGGTGTTTACATCATAATTTTGTGTTGTATTTGATTTTCATTGACATAAAATTTAATTGGTTCACAACAAAATGTTATTATTAAAAAATATATATTTTTTAAATTAAACATTTTGACATTAAATTTTATAATCAAAAAATATTTTTGGTTTTAATGGTTTAAAATATATATTTTTATTATCAAATGGAATCCTAAGTGGAGTGAAGAACATGATAATGGACTATTCATATAATTTTCAGTGTACCTAAGATGTTTTTTGATTTCATATTGAATGATATAAAATATAAACACAATTAAATAATTTTTATAAAAAATGTTTGGATCATTTTAATTTTAATACTAGAATAAGATACTTATGATCACTTCTTATTTGATACTTTTTGTACATTTTTTGAAATTGAGTATGAATAAAAAAAACATTATGGAATTTGTGGTATTTATAAGGACAACGAAGTGTAATTCAATGGAATATATTAGACTACTGATAAAAGTGGAAATATTGAGATGTTCTCTAAGGATTTTTTTATGATAAATAATTTATAGTAAATTGGAATTCTTGGATATGCCCCTTGGATTCCATATGACACAATATGTTATATTAGTTGGAGTGTCAAGATGTTTTTGTTTAATTTTGTTTGTTTCAGGATGATAAATGTATTGGATTGGCATGATCAGCTCTTATGATACCAAAATATACTTTATTCTAAAGAAGTTGTAATTTAATGATGAGATCCATGGTTGTAATATGATACCTGATTTTTTAATTCAAGGATGAGATGCATGGATTACACATGATAAATAAAGATTTAGAAAATTAGGTCAAGCACATTGATTTCATATGGTACATGGTTCATTGTAATTCAAGGATGACTGAATGGATATCATTTTGTGACAATAATTATTATTTTCAATTCTACATTCTAAGATACATGTTATAAATGATAAAATTTTATATACAATAACAGATTCACATGAAATCTCTAGGATTGATGGTTTTGTAATTATTTATTCAAATTATTTGATTAAATATTTTATGGAATCCATGAACATGAAATATATAACCATAAAATATAATTTCATATTGAAACCATTTGTTGTGGAATATTGAGTCATACTCACACATTTCATGGGCCACTAGAGAGTATAGTATTGGAAATCATTGATGTAGTTTTTGACAAGGGATTATGAACTATATAAGATTCTGGATATATATATAGATATTGATTCAAGGATAGATACTAGGATAGTACATGATGATCTTGTTATGAATAACTTTTTCTCTTAATTTTTAAATTTTGATTGTTTTCATCATGTGTAAATAATCCACCGATATGTATAACTAGTTAATGTGATTATTGGGAATTTATATATAAGATGGGTTATATGAATATATATTACATTCAATAAGAATTGGATTAAAGAAAAATTTATCCCTGGATTATAACATCCATATTCAATTTATATTTCAATTTATTAATAATGATTGGATAGTCTCCCCATTGTATCTTTACATGACCTCACTGTGAGTTTGCAACCTCTTCCGTAATGAGAGACCGTATATATCATCATTCATGATACCATTAATAATATGATAGTATGTGGGTCACATGTTTTTGTATAATATGTTATTTTTATTCTTCATTCTATTTGTTATTGGTATAAAATTGAATATGATGTTTATAGTCATGGTAATGATATCATACAAAAGAGTAGATAAATTATATATTGTTGAAACCCTATGATTCATGGAATGAGAACCATTTTTCATGTTTTATGATTTTAATGTTTATTAATTTCATGATTAACTGGTTCACTTGGTTTTGATGATATTTATTTTTGTATTTTCACAGATTGTTTGATATGATACAAGGTATGTGTTCTTTCATTATCTAGCGACATAGGAACTCATGTCCTATCATTGTCCCTTGAAGAATATATGGTTTTAATAGTACATGGATTTAATATTTGATTTGTTTATGTCAACATATATTAATTTTAATATTTGGTCATTGAGGCAGTTAATTTAGCATTATCATTAGATGGTAAATGTTTTTATAATGTTTATTTTTATGAAATTGTTTCTAGTGAAATTAACATTTTATCCCATTATACCATGTATTTTACGCTATAAAATGTGATTTAAATTCCTTATGACTACACCACTACTGGGAATCAATGAAAATTAAAATAGTATTATATATTTAATTTCTACAATGAAATGTATAAATACATATAATGACATGAATCTTATTTCTTTTAAAGAGGCCCTATTCATGGAAATCATGACATATTGAAGAATTTTAGGATATATGTCATTATTTAAATGAGGTGAATAAAGTAATATTGAATTATTCCTTTTATTGGTATCATTATATTATAATATCTAGATCTATTCTTTTATACAGACCTGAACAAAGTGCTTCATAATTGAATGTAATTTATCCACAATGACCCCATATTGAATTCTATGATGGTGTAGATGAACATGATCATTTGGGTTTCAACCTATATCCTTAGAGTATATCATATGTATTTTTGATGACAATCACTATGACTGATTCATGAATTTAATAAAATAAATGGTTTGCAATAGTACTCACCATATTCCTTCTAGGTTTAATTTTCTCAGGGAATTTCAACTCGAGGATCCACTATTGTTTAATGACGAGGGTGGTCTTCAGGTAGAACCATTATAGATTGAGTATGTTTTTACAATATTTTACCATCTGTAGAATTCCTAAAATAGGTGTTTCATTTTTTTAATAAAAATTACATAATGATCTAAAAGTCTATGGTGGGATGTTTTAGTCTAGACTTATCAAAATGTGGGTATTCACTCAGGAGACTTTGACTCCTAATTTTTACCATTTTTTTCATTATACCCAAATAACTATGATTGTTAAACATAATTAATGTACCTAATAATATAGGTTGAATGTTTTGTTTAATTTAATTATGATTTAGTTTTTTCCAAACTTTTTATTTTATTGAAGAACCCAATTATTACTGACTAGATCTTGATTTAATTAAAGGACTTTGGTAAAAAATATTAAAGAAGTGGTAGACGTTGGTAATCTTATAGAGAAAAAAATTATATGGGGAAAAGTGTAAGTTATGGAGTTCATGGATTAGTTTTATTGAATTTTATTTACACTATAGGTGTGCTTGGTGGTGAAAAAACCATAGTGTTACTACACATAATGAAATGATGAGAATATTTAAATTTTTGTCTTCTATGAATCTTTTGTAGGTTTAATAATCATGATAATTTTAACCGGGAATTATAAATATTTCATGGTCCGAATTTGTATTATAAACACAATGAAAGATATGTATTTGGACACCTTGTAGTTTATTTGGATGATGTAATGACTATTTTAATTTTGGTCAGGATCCATCATTCAACCATGAGGGAATAGGGAATTGGATATATATATACATATATATTATCGCTAGGCCATTCATTAAACATTTTTCATGTGGTTAATCCTACTACTATTAATTTTTATAATAGTATATCCCAATTCCATATTGGGATTTTTTTATCTTCCACTATATATTATGAATTATTAAATAATGATATCTAGAATTGTAATAATTTGAATCCTATTTTTGATGGATTAGGGATATACAACGAGTACCTATGTCATTTTGTGACTATTAAAACCCCATAGTGAGTGTCGTTATATTATAATTGATATTTTGGTCAGTGCCCATTGTAAATTGGGGTATACCATTTTCTATGGGAACCCGTTATCTTAGAAATTATTATCATTGAAAATATTCAAAATATTGAATGAATATTTTTATTCAAATGTTTATTTTAAATATTACTATATGTGGGTTATATTTTCATATTTTAGTGGAATCAACTCACACTTTTTAGAGAATAATATATCTTAAAGGTAATGAATGAAAAAATTTCTATAGCTAGATGTTGTAAAAGACCATCATTTTAGTAAATTGAATGATGTTCGGAGAATATAATGATATATTTTTCCCCCATGATAGTTATGTCTGTAATGGTATTTCCAAAGGATTTCATGGTGTTACCACCCAATAATGAGGATGATTTCACATTTCCAGTTATAAATGGAATGGATTATATTTATATTCATCCACATTTAATTATCCTATAGAGATATGAGACCAAAATATTCTGATATAGAAATTTGATGTAAAGTGATTATTCATTCTGAGAATATCTTATTGGTTTTGAATGATAAATTTTATTATTAATATAAATGGTTCCATGTAATTATACATAAATTATAGGATGATGAATCAAAATATGAATAAAACTATCTCCCACCTCCACAAATCAACAACATTTTTTTTACATAAAAAACATGGAGATTTAATTGTTTCATCTAAGATCCAACTATCACAATGTGTTTTTGAGACCATTGTATATACCCTACCCAACATTAATAAAATAATAAATATTTTTATTATGAATAGAATATTTATTATTTTACTAAAATAAACCCCACATAATCATTTCAAAATATTTTGTTCATGAAAATGTGTTTTTAATAAAAAAAGAATTTTTATATACTCTGGAGAATTTCATATGGGAAAAAATAGTTTATCATATATTTTTTAGAGAAAACGTTATTCAAATAAAATTTTTTATTCATTAAAGGGTCCATGAACATTGTTTATAAGATGGTTACACCCGTAGAGCATTGTGTGAGCCTGATATTGCTTATATAATTGGGGTTCACCAATACTAATTGGTGATCCTGGTATATCTAAAATAATGGATACCACATGTTGATGATCTAATAAATTGACTATATATTAGGTTTTCTAGATAATTATATTTGAATGATGTTGTTTATTAATTATAAATTTTAAGGGTTATATAAGGATACTATATGTGTTCTGTGAGGTGATTTCACATGTCATCTAGATGAATTTTTTATGTTTAATAAATAATTACCTTGTAAGCCATTTAATTCTTAAAATGACAGATATTGATACATTTAATGGGAAATTTTATTCCATTTATAGAATAAATATACATTTTTATTAAAGGGATTTTCATGTCTTTAGAAGTATTTCACTAGAATAATTTTTTTATAACCATTATTTTTATTTTTTATACTAAACCACCACTTTTAATATTTATTTCACATGATTTATGGTTGGGTAAGTGAATAGAATAAGTTTTGTAGAATATCATGATTATTTTTCATTTTGTGAAATAATATTTTAATTCAAAATATTTATATTATTAAGATAATAGATACAAATCATAATTTTATACATTATATTATATGGTTTTGTAATGTATATGATATGATCCAATTCCCAAAAAAACTATTTAAATGAAAAGATTGTCTAATATAAGAGAAAGAATTATATATATTTTTACTAATTATACCATAATGTTATGGGATGGGACCATATGAAGTATCACGATCCTAAAAATATATTCATGATAATATATAATCCTCAAATATATGAGAATATATTTTAATGATACATCCAAAAATATTTGGAGTTAATATATAATTATTGTATGAATCCAGTCCATGTAGTAATAGGGTCACTATTAAGCCCAAATGGATTTACCTTGACATATTAATGAGAATATTTTGTATAAATGGAAATCATGGGTTTATCATCACCTTTCCCCATAAAATAACAGTATCCCTAGGAAATTTAAATATTTGAGATGTATTGTGACCAACATAAGGGATTAATAAATTTTTCAATATGGGGTAAAGGATATCTTTTCTGATCCTGATGTTTTAATCACAATTAAAAATATAGATATTAATTGGACTATATTTCTTATGATCAATCAGAATTGGTTAACCCCCTAGTTAATAATGTTGTTTCATAAAATTTTTATACTATTAAGATTGGAATTTTTTTTCAAATTTATCAAATTGAATCAGCTCCATTCTGTATGTAGTCATTTAAAATGATATGACACAAAGAATGAGTGTGATGGAAAACCCAACATCATGACCATGGGAATACTAGTAAATTCATAATGGTATACAATGAATTTTTACATTCATAATCAAAATATCCTTCATATATAGTTTTTTCACAAACCTTTTATTTATATTAACCTCACAATTGAGTATTAGGCCCAAATTATGAAATTTAAATAAATTATAGAGTTCATGGGTATCCTTGATCTACAATATTATCATGCCATAGTATTTTATATAATATAAGGTATCCCTATGATGGTAATTAATATCGGTTCTAACAATTATAACCATTCTTCTCCATAAAACACTTTTTACTCATTTAAAGGTTAAATTATATGTTTCACAAGAAGTACATTCAATGAAATTAATATCATAGATGAGTTATAACTGTAATTATCTAACATATAGATAAATTAAATTATTTAATACAATAAAAAAAATTTTACAAAATTTAATTCAGTATATTTCTAAAAATTTATAGACCTCACTAAAGGGAATCACTGGAAAAATGATTGAATAAAAAAGTATGTGGGTAGACACAATATTGATCATCACAAGGAAATAATCTAGTAATTCAGAATAATAATATAGAACCAAAAAACATATAGTAAATCCACTAGCTACCTAGTAGATATAACCTACTCTCAATTGATAATTTCTAATAACCAATGTGAAATAAAAATCCCACTAGATAGCTATAGCGATCTACTGACTCATGGAGTCTTTGAGTTACCATGTTAATGCGTGAATTAAATAAATGTTGGGTGACAGTATTGAAAACATTAATTATCCTATCAAATCCATTAACCATTATAGGATATTAATACAAGCATTGGGAGGATTCTATATCAAAATAAATAAATTTAATTGATCCGTAGTGAATGAAAATCAATCAGACAATATTTGTTGAAAAAACAACTTCTATTATTCATCTATTAAGATATGCTACTAAATCAATCATAATTTAATAAGTTATCACAAATTTTTCCTCATTAATTATCTCAATTTAATATTACCTATTATTCAATATTATTTCTATAATTTTATGAAGTGAAATATTCAATAGGAAACTACATTATTCCAACATGTCATGTTATTGGATAATGGTAATCCGAGATATTTTATTTATGGTTTAAGGAAACCACTAAAACAAAGATATTTTTATGGGTTCCTTATCAACAATTAATGTCATCTATTTTTTATATTTTGAGTGTCTAATATTATACAAAAATAAAGGAATGTTCATTTGTAATTTATCAGGATATTTGGGTTATATACTTAAGATCATATAAATGTTTATTTTTAAATTTACTAATAAAATTATGTTTTATTTTCATAAATAAATTTTATATTCATTTTTTATTTATTCTCATTATTTATATTAATTAATTAATAATTAATCATATTATTTACCCTATTCTGATAACATATTCATTTATATAAATTGATTACAATTTTAATTCACATATTGTTTCGATAGTGAACATACATTAATATTATATATATATCTTAATAATTTTTTATTTATCTAATATTTTTATAAAATTATCAAAATACATGTATTTATTTTTATAAAATTTTTATTCACTCCACCCTCTATGTAAATAATACACAGACCATCAATTAGTGGCATATGATTCTATTTGAAAAAAAATTATACACCTTATATTCCATATTTTGATTCTAAAATCATTAATTATATAAGGAAATAAAACATAATGTATTTCCTCTACTCAAAACGCCTAATGTAATTCCAATGGACACACAATGGTTACTTAAAATTTAATTAATGGAATAATGTATTGTTATTTTAAAAATAACATGCCTTTATTTTTTTCTATGACTAAGATATTATATTGGAAAAAATTTCATGCACAGTCTCACAACTCCTGAATAATCTGAGGGAAATCTGACTCACCCTAGTGTGTCAACATTTGACCTAAATATAATATCTATGAATCATATTTATTTGTTTTAGACAAAAATGAATTTAATAAAATTCCATATAGTTGAACTGACAATGATGTATTGAAATTGGTATATTCCCGTCATGGAGGAACTTATTTTTGAAATTACACATGACTTTTCATGTATAGAAAATATTTTTAATTTTTTTGTATACATTATAATGAATGTGTTACTAAAATTTTTACTATTTTTGATAATATAATTATCTTATAAATATCATCCAGTGATTATATTACTATATAAATAATTGTGATAAAGATAAATTGGATATCTCTAGTATATAAGGACAAAAGATAACCGATAATCAAGAAGAAAAATAAATCTATAAATTTGTGCTATAAAATCTCATTAGATTAATCATGAACATGGTGATCACTAAGAAATGAATTTCTGAAAATTATGTATAATAATTAATAGAATAAAAAAGATTACATTAATGAAATCTATGAGGATTATTCCATATTTGATGATGATATTTGTCATTTGGGAAATAAAATAAAAAATTCATGAAATATAATAAATCATTCTATGAGGAAGAAAAGTACAATCAGTGGAAAGAACAATATGAATCATTTTTTAATACTAAAAAGGGGACATTATTTCATATTTCCCCTAACATGGAAATTATATACAATAAATGGGAAAATGGTATAATTACTTCTACTTGGAGTGTCACAACCCCTCCCAACAAAGACACTTGAGTCTCACCTCTATTAGTCCTTAGGTTATAGATTATGAAAGAGGGTATAATAAACACACATTTGTGATGCATTACCCTCTTGGAGAACACATGCGAAGGAGAGAGATATGAATGAAACCAACATACTCCAACTCAGACTAAAGGACAATAGAAAACAAAATTTACATATATAATTTCATACAGAACCCCTAAAACTATATAGAAAATTTAATGTACGAATGTAATGAAAATGGTAGCGATAATGATGTCAGATCATCTCCTACAAACCCTACGTTAGTAGTAACCATACAGATCTCCAACCACCTCCAAGTTAGCAGAAAATTAGTTTATATAATCGTAAGGTTAGTATAATATTATTCTTAGAAGGATCACCCCCTATGTCTATAAGGAAAATGTAATGAAATCATGCTAATGCATAGTGAACACCATGTGGAACTAACACATCACCTAAATTGGTATACATACTACACAATGTCGTGATATCTACTCCCACCAAGTGCCATATACAAGATTATAAAATAAAATAACGAATCCGAAGGGTACCCCAATAACACATCCCCATGAAATTTCCTCTTTTCTCAGATGTCACACATCCTGAGCATATCACTCTAAATGAATTTCCCATAGACACCTCAACGGAGCACCACAACACACACCTCATGCATCAACATGAACCTCAGACATCACACTACAACAACCACATAACCAATGTTACCAGGTAGTTATTGAGAGCCACAACATGAAATATAATGTGTATAATAAATCTAGTATTATACCTGAATCCATTAAAACCCATACTCCATGTAGGGATAATCAAGCCATCTAACCTATTAATGTTATACCTACAGATGCACATAGGAACCTATATCATGAATATATGTGTTTAATATAACAACAAGAAATTAAATCCTTATAAACAAATATATTTTCACACCAGACATTTGGGTATACGAGTACATGTAGATACCTAGACAAGAGAGTAGAACCAAAGGGGGGAGTCTGTCGTCCATCCTCCCACTAGGATGCTGGAAAAACACCCCTATGTCTTTGAAACCCGATGGTGTTAGTTCCCTTTACTATAGTGGTGGGGTATCATATATAAAAACAAAATTACATGATATTATATATCTCACAACTATACTATGGGAATAACCTAGTTTTCAATCAATTACAACTAATGTCTTTTTAACTCATGGATGCCACTACTAAGACAATATATCATATAATCATATAACCATTTAATGATAAATATGAAGTCACAATATCCATTATTCATTAGTTTGACTATATGTTAAATAATTCTTTTAACATTACATAATAATGATCAAATTCCACATTTCCTTCCATTTTCATCAATATAATATTCAATTCCTTGGAGGCATAACCAAACCATGTCCATAGTTCCTTAAATGTAACAACAACATTTCATCCCAGGAAGCTCCAAATATATTGGTTCAACATCATTTTTTCAAAAATTTAATAAAAAAATATCATTTTACCATAATTCTAGAAATTCTATGAAAAAAATACGAGCTAGAAAACATTAGTTTCTCAACAACGTGCCTATATGAACTACCCATTGACTACATTCCATGTATAGTAGGAGCATAGACCCATCTTTTATGGAGGGGAAAAATAGGAAAACCATGTGTCATAACCCAAAGGTATTCCACTATTTTTTATAGAGATTAAGAAAAATTATCTCCTTTATGTAGTTGGTAATATAATATGATAAACAAGAAATAAATTTAACAAGAATCCAACAATAAAATCAGAAGTTAATCCCATATTCAACCCTTTTCATCTTATCTTGTGTCTTCCAAGATACCCACATGCATAAAAATAATCTTCTCTCTACTTTAGGGGTCAACATATACGATTACCACTGGGACTCCCTACCTTATATTCCACAATAGCCTTCCATGATCAACCATCCTAGTATCACAGCACAACAAAAACAGAAAGAAACAAACATAATAGAAACTTGGATCTTGGTCCCAAGAAAGAAATACAACCTAAACACACAGTGAGAACTCATATCTCCAAAGCATAAGGAACATGGAATATAATAGAAAGAGGGTAACTGAGACCCCAATAAGGATGGACAGGTAACAAAAAACATGTTACTAATTCAATCGTGTGTTATTCAATTCTATTGAACATGAATAACTACTACCATTTGATTATAATCAATTCAAAACAACAAAAACCATATAGATTATCATGAATCGTTATCATTATAAAATTAATTTAAAATTAATCAATGATTTATGTTCATTACCAATTTCCATCAATAACAATATTTCAAACAACAAGGCATATAATTAAAACTATCATGTAAATAACAGAGGAATCAAAATGTAATTGATACCAATTATTTTATATGGTTTAAATATTTATAATCTAAATTTCATTGATATCTACTGGGATAAATCATAATAAATTTATTACATCATGTAAATAGAATATTGAATCATTGAATCCCCTCACTCAAATGGGTTTTTATGTTCATTAAAATATAATATACCAACACAATGGATCACAATCAACTCTACTTTAAGATTGCATCCACCCGAGGATGTTAACATCAACAAAAAACCCAGAAATCCCTTTTAGATTGTTTAAGATTAGATTACATCACATGGCATGGAGAAATAAGAGGAAATATATTGAAGGAACCATACAGATAGATGAATAATAGAACTTATCAAATATGTATCGACACCGACAACATACACCAAAATATGGGTTGCACTTGTATAATAACTCAATGAAAAACAAGAGTCAAGGCTAGAACACCAGGAAAGACACGTAGCAGAAGGAAGGAAAGGCTCGAGCATCTAAAAATAGATGGATAGATGAATGAAAAATAGAGGATGATATCTCAATCATTTTGAAAATCTAAATAATTCTTATCAAAATACGTTGGATTTTCCATTTAGACCAGAACTGTCAACAATCACATGGTTTCAAAGAGTAAAAAACCATGTTTACTTATAAGAATGTAGATAGGAGTAATGTTATTTGAATCAACTTGAAACCCTTTAAAATGGAATTTAATGTGTTTTATGTCAATGATAATGTTAAAATTAAGGATATTCTAGGGATATATAAGCATTATTCTCCCATCACTACCATAATTGGAATGGGATACCATCACAATTGGAAGAATCATTATTTGTATTTCGATGATCCATAATATCTTTGGGACGAGTCACCACCAACATTGCAATGAGCTACTGCCATCATTGGATGAGTCACAACCACAGTTGGATGAGCTACCACCATCGTTTTACATGATACCACCATTGTTGGATGATTCACTACAACCATTGTATGAGATATTTCCATTGTTCAATGATACACCACCAGCATTGGATGAGGTACCAAAAATGTTGGACGAGTGATTTCTAACATTGGATGAGTCACCACCACCACTAGATGATATATGACCACTGATGGATGAGCTACCATCCTAGAAAAAATCTTTACAAACCTCAAAAAATGGAAATGTTTTGAAATAACAAACACCAACATCCTAGAACACCCCAAACACCACATTCCAAAAAAACAATTTACCAAAGAGGACATATCCACAACATTAGATACCTCTCAAAAAATTACCATCCTAATGAATCCAAAACCAAATGGTATAGTAAACAACAAAGGGGTCATCCGAACAGCCACCCCATGAGATACCTCTTGAGACTCTCACAATTTAAACAGCCCAAACACCTCCACAAAGAATCAACATCAAACTAAACAACAACATCAAATAGCTCATAAAAACTCTCACCGAGGTTATAAATAAATATATAAAGAATGATACAATAAGAAATAAAATAATGAACCCTCAAAGAATAAAATTTTAACAACCAGTAAACTATCATCATTACATGAAAGAGTGAAACATCATACAAATTTTGGTTCTGAGAACCTAAATCTAACTCAAATGACCACATACTCTCCTCTATAACAATGTACATCCACAAGACACAAACTATGTGTATAAAACACCCTACACAAATCCTTATCTTTGTGTCCATGGATCTTAATAGGATGTTCCGTGATGCTCACATTATCATTAACATCAATCTCTCCCCATTTGATGAGGTTGCAGTTCTCACAAAGATAACAACATAGTAGAAGTACATGGAAAAAATTATGTACCGTGAGCATAATTGGGGTAGTGCTATCTGATACGATGCTGATTAAACAAGATATAACACCATTAAAGTAAATAAAATTAGAGAGAAGTATTAATCCCCTAAATAAAACTTTTCTACCCACGATGGGGATTCACCTATAAAAACAAGTGACCCACGACGTCAAACTCAAAATGTCTCCTCCTATGATTGGTTTAATACTTATAATGATCGTGTGCTTTTTTCATCTTCATGTGAATCAAATATACCATCTCTATCATGTTCAACACCAATTATGTCATAGGATATGATGACTCTCCGACCCTAGTCCATCACAACAGAGAATGAAAATGTAGTCCATACAAGACATCAACAACATGTTACCAATAATGGAGTAGATACTATTTTTATAAGAATAATGTACCAATGGAATGTTCCCCATCCAAGAAGCTCCAAAATCTATGATAGATGATCGAAACATGTATTTAAGAGTTTGGATGATCTGTTTGGTCTAACGACCCATATGCAGATGAAAATATGTTCAAAGGAATAACTTAGAAACAAAATCGTTATGGTGACGTCTCGACACCATGGAGGAAAAACAATGATCTCAGTGTGAAATTATTATCAAAGGGAATCTATGGAGTCTCACCAATTCTTATATATAATGCCCTGAAAAAACCTATATAATCATAACATATTTTTCAAAATAAAATTAGAAAACTCCATCAATCAATCCACTACTACAAATATAGCGTCATAGCCTCCTTGATCTTGAGGTAAACCATTATAAAATTCCATCGTGATTACCTATAACATCCAATGAGGAACATATAATTGATAGTGAAACCCACCATGACCATAATGATCGAACTTCAACTTATGGTAGTCCAATCATTGAGACATGAACAATAAAACACAACGCTTTTACCGAAGCCACCAAACCTAACTACTAAAATATCAGTACATTTTCATCTTACCACGATGGACTACTATAGGTATAGTATTGAACACTATGAAAACCATTTCATTTAACACCAAAAAAAATAAAATCCTTCTTCTATACAAAAAATGGTGTTTTTCATCATCAAACCAACCAACAAGGGCCTCAACACAAACAACTTGGTCCCTCTAGACCTCTTCTATATGTTCTCCAACTTTGGATTCTTCTACTTGATTCACCAAATATGACCAAATTTTCATCTGAAATAGATAAATTATGCGCTAAAATTTTTCCCATATTTAAATGAAGGACATATATTTCACCAACTAAAATCAAGGAATCACCAAATTCACAATGTATATCACTATGTGACTTCCTGTACAGAACATCATCTAAAAACATACCCTTACCAGGTGTTTATGAGATTTTGAGGACCTAATTCTGTAATAACTTCAACAACCAATTCCTTCACAAGTTAGTTTTAAACAGTGAAAAATGATACCTTAGTATTTTATGATCATAGAAATCCACAAATCACACTTTAATGAGGAAATGTATCCACAACATCGAGGTAATAACCATTTCATCCAAATAAAGATTGTGGGTGGAAATGTTATATTCGTGGGGATGAATCTACCAAGACCAATATGAAATGTCTAATCTTGGCTACATCAGAATTCAGCCTAACCCCAAATAGGAATAATCTCAAAAAACAAAAAAAAATTGATCTCCTTCTACTGGACAGAAAAGTACCAGAGCAGTGTCCATCTTTTCCCTTAGATACTAAATGGCTACCTAAAACTAGTATTTCTATACGAATTCATTATCGTTTTTATTTATTTATGTTAGTGTATTTGTAACTCAATAGAAATGCGCAATGAACCTCCGATAATATCATTTAAATACCAAGAGTCTTTGCACCTCTTCCACTATCATTTGGGATGCCCAAGGAACAAGTGCTTTAATTATTTATAGATCTACAAATAATGTCTACTATGATACATCATTACCAATGAAAAATACTTCTTGATTCTAAAACTAAAACTTAAAAAACATCCCAAACAACTAATGTCGATGAATAACTCCCATGAAGGCTTTCATATTCTCTATATGGACCTCTTGAGATATAGAGAACATGAGGATTTCGTCGATGAAAGCTACCACAAATGTATTCATGAACTCATGGGGAAAATAATTATCAAATTACATGAACATATCTAGAAAATTAGTCACACCCAATTTCATCACCATGTACTCGTAATAAACATTAAGGCATCCTAAAAAAACAATAGGGTATCCTCATCCCTTACATGCATCTAATTTTATCCTGAAAATAAATTGATATTTTTAGAGAAAATTCACACTTCACTTGATTGAATGATCCATCAATCCATGGATGCAGATGATGGTACATCACTGTGATACTATTTATGTGATGATAATAAACACATAACCACAAAATTCCATAAGCCTTAATTATGAAAAAAAAACAGTTGCACCACAAAATGACACAGTCTTCAAAAACAATTCACACTATAATTTAGAAATGAGCTATATATGTAAACCCGCAACCCATGAGGCACCATCTTATTTGGATACATTGAGATAAGATACACGTCTTACTACAACACAATCCTAAACTTGACCTGTCATCAATGGGGCAATGCTACAACCTATTCTGGAAAAGAATTTGTATACTTTTCTACGACCCCCGAAAATGAAAACTGTTGATCCTTCCAGGAACTAAACATCAGATCAGCCTCAAGGATGATAAGGATGGAACAAAACTTCGGCACATCAGAGGACCTTGTTCACTAAAAATAATTGATGGCTCTACATCAGCATCAAATATCCCCACCCACCCCTGTATGAAATCCATGATATTCTACAATGAATACATAAAATACATTCCATGGATGATATCATATGGTGGTATCCATAATTATATGATATCCGCCCAATACTGGTGATGTTCCAAAACTAGCTCACAATCTCTACATACATAAAACAATCTTGTTAATCTTCTATCTTAGGTATTAAATGTTATTAATAATTGAATACTCTGTACATCATGTCCAAATTCTTGGAACGAGGTAGGTGAACTGAAGAAACGTGTCACTCATTAATCAAACAATGAATACACCGAAGTTGTAAAAAACAAAGGGTAAATAGAATTAATTAGGGCTTTCCCAGTGTTGGAAACGCTAAATCATGATACTGGCCACAACCTTCTACATGGAATCTTTGATCCTGATGATTACCCCTACCATGGCCTCCCAATGCTCTCTCAAGATGAGAGGAATCTCTGGGTTATCCTCCACCAACACCATATGCCCTCTACTGATCAAAAGCTGGTGCAACCTACTAATATTACATTGGTTAGAATACCTCAATAGGGGAACCTGATGCAGAACACCTAATTCCCATTGACTACTCATAATGGTCAGAACACATTCTTATGATGACCTCATACTCCACCATAAAAACGAGAACTTGATCAATTAGAATATGATTGAGAGCCACTGACTGTAGAGAAATGAGGTTCAATGGAATTTGATATACCTCCAACTGATATAAATCCATTTTCCCTAAAAACTGGGAACCCTGAACCATAGATCTTCATCATGAGAAATCATCGGGACACCTTTCTTAGGACAACCAAAATTTGGATTACTTTCTCTTGATGAACTCTACTATATCCAATCCCAAATGATATGTCATCGGCATAAATGGGTTGTCCTAGTGAAATATATTCAAATCCAAAGACATCAAAAATGAGTCACCCTATATTCATCATCTGGATATAGGTTCGAAGCATTTCATAGATGATTATTGAAATGGATTCAAAAAAACAAGCACAATATATCATCCCTACCAAAGGGTGAGCAGCCCCAGGTGTCTACCGCCTTCATGGTCAAAAAAGAAACTCAAATCTGAGTTTCTCTCAGAATATCTCCCATGAGAATCATGTTTCCTCATGATCACTGAGTAATATGTACATCTAATCACACGCTTCCCCCACACAACATCATTAAAACCAATGAAACCCAAAGCTCTTTCTGAGAATGGACTAAACTAAACGCTATCTCAACATCTACCAACCATTCTGTTGGGAATTCATATTAAATGGTTCCCTCGTAATTATGTAGACTCTAGAAATAAAACTATCATATTTTCCTCCTATATATGTAGTGGTTGTAGACCCCTACTATTAATAGATCAACTAGAAAATCCAACTGAACATCTTCTGCATGAAACTAATGAGGACGTCATCCTACAACCATACATGCAAAATAAAAAAACATTTGTCACTGCAAATCCAAGAATATTGAAGACTATGATATTAATTAAGAGTTTTATTTTATTCATTTTAGGAAAACCATTCCCACTATCTACTCTTTATAACATAACACAAAGAAGAATGATGAATTATCCTTTCATAGGTGTCTACCTGATAATAAGTATAATCTCATTTCGTATCCACTGTAAACATAAAAGTTTTTATATATATATATGATCATAGGGGGCGCTAAAAACCTATCTATAAGCTAGTATCATGTTTTTACAATACATTATAATCATCACTAACTTTCTTCCCTACCTACACCTATATCCTAACATATGCCTAAATCAAAATTACATCCTTTTTCTCACTCAGTCCTCTCATACCATTTGGTAATGACCCCTCCCAATAATGTGTTTCCCTCATGGTATTACAACATGAAAATAGAGATCATGACCCCCAATGTCATAACTCCATTAGGCCTTGAGATGGAGACTAGAACCCATGGTATAATAAAAACTCAAATGGAATTCATTACCCTCTAAGAGAAAAAATTCAAAAGAGAAATATTAATGGTACACCAACCATCTACAAGTATGACTAAAATATATGCAACACCACATGTACACATGGGTAATGTATTGAAAAAATACTAAAAATCAAATGAAAGATGATTGTACAAATAGAATGAAAATTATTGCAACCACGAAGTCTAAATAACTCAAACAAAACCCAATAAAGTATTAACCAATCCAATATCCAACCAACTCCGAAGGATTGGAAGAAACTTTATACAAAAAAAAATGGAGAGTATAATAGTATTTTGAGTATGATCCTTCTAAGATCCTCCCAATCAAAATTAAATAATGCATTGTAATGAACAATGAACATTAATTGAAAAAAAAACTCATCACTTCTTCAATTATTCTATGTTCCCAACATCACTATGCAAACTCTCACCAAGTATCTCGTACAATGTTATAAAATATAATAATGAATCTCAATGGTACCCCACAATAGTATCCCCACTGGTTTTCTAATTTTCCCAAACACGGTACATCTGGAACATCTCTCTAGAAAATGGATTTCTCACAAACCCTGAGGTGAGGTGAATCTCTACAACAATCACCCCATGTGGCGACATGTACAATGGGTATCACACTACTATATTCACATAACAAATGTTACAATGAATATTACATGAGACACACAACATTATTTATATGTATCATAAAAATTATACTATACCTCAAGCCACTAGATCTCATGCATAGAGTAAGGATCCACAACCCATCACAACGTATAGACATTATAACTATTGTATATAGTAGAAAACTATATCCAGAATATATTCCTTTGAAATAACCACTATCAATTATTTCCCTCTACACACATATAGGTTAAAACAAACCATCGTGCATACCATCACAGGTAAATACCATGTGAAGAGTGTGGGGACAAAGGGAGAATTTAATCATCCATCCTCCCTCCATGATGTTGGGGAAAACACCCCCCAAGTCTCAACATCCTTGGGTTGTTAGATTCCCTAACCTATATGGTGGGGTAGCTTATAGAACAAAAAAATACATGATAAAATATAACTCAATGTAAAATTAGGGGAATAACCTATACATAGACTCCAATGTAGCTAACATCTTTTAGAATCCCACATACCACTACAATGACTACATACACAATAAGAATAAAAATATTTAAACAGATATATGGAGTTACATTATCCCACTATCATCGGTTTTTGTATATGATAATTATTTCATTAAACATTATTTATTTTCATGAAATTCCACATTTCATTCCATTATAATAAAAAAACGTTTGATTCCCTCCAAGTATAATTAAACCAAGTCAACAATGCATCCAAAGTATCCACAACATTTCCCCCAACAAGATCCAATCCCACTGGTTAAATCTAATTTATTCGGTCATTTAATAATATCATTATTATAATGCACTGACCCCTATAGACAATAGATGATGCATTAATTGTTATATTGGCATGGTTATATGTAATTAAATCCCAAAGGAACAATCAGTTTGGTAGTCTAGATGAAACTAGATATATAAATGTAACTAAAATTACATTAGAAAAGGTTACAAATTATAACACAAAACCAAAACGAAAAACTACATCCCCAGAACCTAATAAAAAGTGTCCTCCTAATAACTAGTAGAAGGTAAAATATATAAAGGGCTGAGCTCAAATCATAGTAAGGGTTAAAAATATCACAAGAATAAATCAATAAAAACAAAATTATAAATAATTAGGCATATCAAATATGGCATGGTGAATAAATGAAGAACCAATGCCTTTAATAAACGGAGTATGAAACTACATCGATAGTTTTTGTCATATTGAAAACATACAAGATAATATTCACTAAAAATGAATAAATATAATTCAAATTAACTTGACATCATGTTTTGGGAAATGGTGCCAAAATACCATTGAAATGGTTTATCTCTGTGGCTATAAACCTGTATGTTTTTTTGAAACAAACTCAAAATGTTTGTCGCAAACTGATTTGTATCATGTGATCTTTTGATGCATCAAAGGGCTATAGTAGACCCCACCCACAACTTGATGACCAAATAATATTTTATAAATTGTTTTAATACAAGTGAAATATTCCTTTTCAATATTCGTATAGAGTAGAAGATACTGATTCATCTATATTTCCATAGATAAAACAAAATTCCAAATACACACTATATGTAAAATGGTATACAGTTTAATAAAAATATCCATGATATGAGAATATGGATATTTAATAGAAATGTGATTACAAATGAAATTTTTTCCCAAATATGATGTTGCGAAACCACATAAGGATTATTAGGTGCACAATACATAGTTAGTCACAACAAAATGGATGTTTACACAAAGTCCCTTAACATAGTGAATTCAGTCGAATCATATAGAAAAAACTAACTAATCATCAAAAAAATCACCGAATACCATGAATATGAAGTAAACAATTAAAATATATACAAAATTGATGTACACATATACCACATACATGAAATAAGTGGTGAACAATAGAAATATCACAGAATAAAAAGTGAGATAAGAGACCACTTACCTTAATTACCAATGTGTTCCACTATTGAGATTATGTTCCTAGAATATGAAATTATAATCATTAATAACATAATTAAGATCCTATTATACATGTATTTAGTTTATCATAATTATTTCTTGTTCATTTTTCTTCCTATTGATAACTTATAATATCAAATTCTGTCATTCCATTGTGTTCATTTTCTTGAGTTTTATAATAGGTTCACTTGTTCTTATATTGTAGAGTTCATGTGGAATTGATGTAAATATCAAAAATTAAAATTACATAAAATTTATAAACATCTAGAGGTGTTAATGGTAATTTAAATCATCTTTTTACATTGAATAATTTTGATTCATTTGATGAGATATTAATGACTTTCACTTATATTATTTTAGTGGTATTTGTATTTTTATGAACTCGTTACCTCATATAAATTAATAATATGTACATATACTATTTCCTGAATACTAATTAGGTTATAACACATATATTATAGTATTTTTCAACCATCTAAATTGTTTTTTTACTATTAATGAATTAGAAATTGAAGAAAAAATCCACATCGTCCATGAAGGATATAAATTGGAACCTCATTGATGTAGATTTCATTTATAAAAATAAATGGAGGGAGTAAGAATATTGATGATGGTAATTACATTAACATGATATAATTACAGTATATAGATGATAATATATTTATAATGGTAATTTGTACATATTTTGTTATGAGAGAAAAAGAAATGAGATGAACCTGAAAATAATGGAAAAGTTGAGAGACCCCTTAAGAAAATTTGACAGCATAACGACGTCACCTAAGATTTCATAAAAATAATTGAAGAGAGATAGATGGTATGTATTCAAATGCATATCAAATTTTATGTAAGAAGAACACATAATATCAAACCCCACATATGATAATGGAAATTTTAAAGAGATAACATAAAAGTAGTGATGACTAAAAAAGGATGGTGAAAGATCCCTTACATTGTAGAGTAACTCCTAGAACATGATTGTTGGGACCATAAGGTATTATATACACTTTAGGAGTCTAATAAGAAGGTTAAAACACCATATCATCAACGATGATGCTTTTGGAATGAATTAATACTAATGTATGAGTAGGTATTTATTAAAAATGAGTGGTGTTTTTTTAATAATTTTAAAAGACACCTCATTTGTGGTTTTTGTAAAACCATGGGATTTCCCATTATATATTACCATGGTATTAGACACATGGGACACATAATATCATATTTTATTGTACACAAGTATACCATCCTTTTATTTTTTTTATTTTATTACGTTGTTATTAAACAACCCAAAACACATAACTATATTTTTACTATTCACAATAAATTTATGTATTTTATAAAAATCCAAAAAATTCACCATAACCAAATTTTGACGTGTAGAATTAAAAAACTAACTCCACCTTTTGATAATAATTTTCTAAATTTTTTTAATGTAATTCTTAAATAAAATAAAAATTTATTCCAAAAAACCTACTTAAAAACTATAACTCATTTTATATCAATGAAAAATTAATAAAGGTCATGTAAAATTATCTTATAATCATAAGATAATAAAGCAATTTTTTTTAACATTTTCATAAATTAATTTCAATTTTAAATTTTTAAATTAATCATAAAATTAAAATTAAATATTTATGCCATACAAAAATACCAATACATATGCTATGATCATTTTTTTACGTTTAAGATGTATGAATTGTATTTATACAATCATGGACAATGTTTATATTTTTTTATATGATTTAATATTCATCACTATTCATTTTTATTTATAAGGTTATGTCAATATTCATAAGGGTGTGTTACTATCCCCCCAAAATGAGGACCGTACGATCAAAATCTAAATATCATACTAAACAAACCGTGTTAGTCCAATATTCAAAATTCAAATCATAAAGGTGGAAAAATTATGTTTCCATGTCTAGTTTATAATAATGTGGTGTCTTCTAGAGACTATTTCTTTCATCAATTTTATAATAAATCTATTTTTAAATTAGTTGGGTGTTACAATATTGCCTCCTAACATAAATTTCATCCTCGAATTATTTATTTGAGCATCGAAATATAATGTTTGATACTTGAAAATTCCCTACTAAAAAAAACATCAATAATGGAGTTAAAATATTCTTTTAATAAGAGGAACTGGAAAAAAGAAAATATTACCTCAATAAAATGCATTCTATGAGGGAAAAAGAGGTCAAGTACGAATAACCAAACAATACGTTCATGTTAAACCATTTTGTGAATGGTTAAAAATTCCAAAATATAATTATTCAACCCATTATAATGAAGGACTCTAAATTTTAATGATTAACATATCATTAAAATATAATCAATAAGATGAATATATAAAATTTACATTCCAAATATGTGAATAACATCATCATATATCCTCTTGAAATATAGTAATGAATGTATTTACCATAAAAACCATATCATAATGATGCATTCATCTGTATTTATTTAAGTAAGATACATGTTATTCAATATATTACATAAATCCAAAATTGATGTAAACTCCATCGATGATAGCATAGACCCCTTTTTGACATGTCAATAATCAGTTATAAGGTGGTCATTACTTATCCGAAACAATCATATCTTTATCATTATCACAACATGAGAGATATATATTAAGGGTGGTATTTCCCTCAATCAAGTGCTTTCTAATGATTTTAACTTTCTACCGAATCATTCATCCTTTCTACCATTCACCAAAATACAACAAATCCTAAATGAAATAGTATTTAGTAAAATCCATATAAATATCATAGATACTAAAATCAATACAATACTAACAATATATTCAAATGACAAGATTCTTGAATAAGAATATTAATCATTCTAATTCATCTTTGGTAGCATCATAACTTTATCATTATCCAATATCATCATTTAGGCTATATTCCATTTACCCTTGGGACATTTATTTTCATAGTGTCCCATCTACATTTAGTTGAATCATTTAATATAAGGAAATTAATTCCATGTCCTGCAATTATGAGCATGGTGTTCTTTTTTCCACACATGAAACAAACTCATTTTCCTCTCAAGAATACACCAATGTGTTTTTGTCAACAATTATCACATTTGGGAAAATAAATCTTTCTCTTCTTTCTTTTATCCACGTGTTTCCCTTCAATCCCCTTCTTCATTTTCTTCCCTTCAATGCCATAGAAATCACAAATGTCTTTACATACCATGTCATCACATGATATTATTTCTTCATGTGTTGAGGATACATGGGAGACAATAATCCTTTGAAATGATTGCTTAACACCATCAGAGACGTGATCCTTTTTACTATTCTGATATCGTACAATGGTGAAGTTAACATTTCATCTTCACGACACCATTTCTAATATACTCAATAGTATATATTAAATGATAACATTACGAACACTCTGTAACTCTATACATGGTATATCATATTCCATAAATTTATGAATCATAAATACTAGAACCAAATACATTGGTTACATTGGGGGAATAAATCCTTAAAAATGGTGGGTATATAAAATGTGAATTAGAAAATTAATATCCTCAAGGAGTTTCCATAACAAGAGTGCAGTAAGGCCTGATGTCGTGTACTAGGATAACATTGATCATGCTCGAAACCCTTTATCAGAGTATTCACTCCTAGGTACATCTGTTCCAGAGCCACATATACCTGTTTATATCTAGACATGGATTTATTTTTTAGATGAATACACATAACATATTCCTTACAATTATTCTAGGATGTTCTTGTATGTTGGTTATTAAATAATGTCTTTGGGCTTTGTTCCCTAATATTAATATTCTAAATCTAGTTTCGAGGTTTTTTACTAAACTCCCTTTGATACAAACTGTAATGCCCCGACCCATCTACACGAAAGTGGGTGAATTAATTTTTATATTAGGATAGTTTGATGGAATGAAATCATGATTTAGTGATCAATTTATTAGTCTTGAATAAACTAGATACAATGGTGTAACTGAAATTACAATGGAATAGTGTACCAAATACAATACACAAGAAAAACTAAAAACCACATCCATAGAACTCAATAAATATAATTCTCTTCATAACATGTTGAAGGTAAAAAATGAAATGGGTAAGATCATATTACTAGCAAGGTATACAATTATCAGAATGGTGAATCAAAAATAACCTAATCATAAACAATTAGGCATTGCCAATATGTCAGGGTGAATAAATGAAGAACACATGACTTTAATAAACTCTGCATGAAACAACACCCATAAGTTTCATCATAGTGAATAAATCGTGGATAGTAATAACTACAAATGAATAAATAGAATTATTATTAAATGGATGTCATGTATCTAGAACAGGATTCCACAATACCTTCGAAACAATTTAAGTTTGTTGGTATTAACTCATCTGATTTTTTGAAAGAAACTCAAAGGGTTTCTCACTAACTAATTAGTCATATGAGTCTTGACGATAAATCTAGGGTATATTGTGGGCCCCACCCACACCATCAAGCCCAAATTATTCTATGAACATTGATTTAAAGAAATATAAATATTCTTTTCCAATATCCTTATATAGACGAGGATACAGATTATTCAATATTTCAATAGTCAAAACAACATTCCAAATAAACACCATATGTTAAATGGTATTTGGTTTATTAAACATATCCCTGATATGAGAATGTTGATATTTAATAGAAAAATATTTTTTAATTAAAAGTGATCTAAAATAGGAAGTAGGTACACCATATAATGATTATTAGGTGTGAAATACAATGTTAGTCACAACATAATAGAAGTTTGGACAAAGTCCCTTACTATAATGTAATCAGTCGAATCATATGAAAAATACATATTATCCATAAAAAATAATTGATTAATAGGAATATAAAAATTAATCATGATAATATATGAAAAATGGAATTGCACAAATACAACATACAAGTAATAAGTACCAAACAACAGAAATATCACAGAATTAAATGTGAGATAAGAAACCCATCACCATAACTCTGGATGTGTTCCGCTCATGGGATTAAGGTCCTAGAAAAATAAATTACACTCATTAATATCCTAATTGATAACTTACAAGGAATTTATTTAGTTTAAAATAATTCATTTTAGTTTATTTATGTTCTAATTTATAATTTATAACATTGAATTTCATCGTTTCCGAGTGTTCATTTTCATTAATTTCCTAATCGGTTCACTTGATCTTTTGTAGTGTAATTCATGCGGAATGGATTAAATTCTCTAGAATAGAAATTACATAATATTTATGAACATCCAGAAATGTTAATAGTTATTTATATTATTTTGTTTACATGGAATGAGGATGAATAATTAGATGAATTAGTAATGACATTCATATAGATTATTTTAGCAGTATTTGGATTATAATGAACCAGTTCTATCATATATATTAATAATATCCACATATACTCGTTCATAAATATTAAATAGTTAATAATAAATATATTATAGCATGTTTCAACCATATTAATTGATTATTTTAAGTAATGATGGATAAATTGTCAAACGAATCGTCATCATCCACAAAGGTTATAAATTAGAACCTCAAGGGCATTGATTTCGTTCATAAAAATAAAAGAGGGGGAGTAAAAATATTGATCATTTTTATTCATTTAACATGATATAATTATATAATATACAGGATACAATATTTATCATCATCATTTGGACATAGGATGTGAGGATATAAAAAGAAATGAGATGAACTAGAAATTAAAAGAAAATTTGAGAGATCCCTTACAAAAAATCTGCAGGCTAACGACGCTGCATAAGATTTGATAAAATGAATTGATGAGTGAAAAAGGTTATGTCATCATATGGAAATATAAATGAATTTAATGAGAATACATAATTACACACCCCAACATATGATAGAATAAATTCAAAGAGATAACAAAAAATATGTGTTGACTAAAAGAGGAGGGTGAAAGGATCCATTACCTTGTAGAGTAGCACTTAGAACATGATGTTTGGGATCTTGGGGGATTAAGGAAACCATGGGAGGACTCCTATGAAGTTAAAACCCCAGATATTCTAGTATGAAAGGTTTTTGAGTGAATGAAAACGAATGTATGAGTATGTATTTATAAAAAAAGAGGTAGTTTTTTAATAATTTAAAAAGACCCCTCATTAGAGGTTTTTGTAAAACCATGGGCTTAACGATGGTATTTTCCTACGGTATTATTCTCTTTAGACACATAATTTCCTATTGTAAAGTAAAAAAGTCAAGCATCCTTTTATTTTAATTATTATTTCATTATAATGAAATTTAACTATAGAAAACTCAAAACTATATTTTTACTATTATTAAATAATTCAATTATTTTAGTAAAATTCCAAAAATTCACCGTAACCATCTTTCTACATGTTGAATACAAAAATTAACTCTATATTTTGAATTTTTTTATATTATTAATTTAATTTTAAAATAAAATTATTATTTATTCCAAAAATAACACTTTTAAACTACAACTCATTTTATAAGTCCTTGAGAAATTAATCATGGTCATGTAAAATTATATTATAATCATAAGATAATAAAGAAAAAATTTGTGTGTACATTTTATGAAAACACTTTTCCTTTTTAAATTAGTAAATCAATCAGGAAATTTATATTTAGATATTGATGTCAAACAAAAATACCAATACTTATACTATGATTGTTTTTTTAACTTTTAGGATATATAAATCATATTTATACATTCATCTGTGATGTTTCTATTTTCTATATGATTTATTATTCATTAATATTAATTACTATTCAAAAGTTTATGTCACTATTTATAAGGGTATGTTATATTCCACAAAAATTTAGTTGTATTATCTAACTCATATTATCTTACTGAACACATCCATGTAAGTCAGTTTTTCAAAATTCAAATCAAGAAGGTGGAAAATTATGTTTACTTGACTAGGATATAACAAAGTGGTGTTTTTTGAGACTCAATGTGTCATTCATTCTAAAATAAATCCACCTGTATATTTTTTGGGTTTTTACGATAATCACTTGTCCATTATTCCAAGAATTATAAAAAATATATATATAATACCAAGGAATAGGGGCTCAACATGGTTAGTTGATGAACTAACCATCATTTATATTCCAACTATAGAAGGTGTATAGAAAAATCAATCCTTATGAGGAAAAAAAGGGATGAACATGGAAAACACCACATATCCTTTCCAAATCTGGACAGTTGTTAAGAAAAACATTATGCCTAAAGTAGTGGGGAATGTATGATGCTAACAAAGAAACAAATTGAATAAAAATATGACTTCTACATCATTAGTTAATCCCAGCTTCAACACATTTAATCATCTCGAGTGTCCTCCCAGACACAAACATGCATAACCCTAAGAATCACTCCTCTATTGGTGTAAAATAATTATATAATCATTGGTCCTCAATGAAGGACATACCACAACAACCTTCCTTGCTCATACATCACAGGCTCACACCTTGACACAAGAAGCATGATAAAAAATTCAATGAAACTTGGTTCTTGTCTCCAATAATGTTATCCATCCATCACAAACAACAATCACTCATGGATCCAAAGGATAATGCACATGGACTTTACTATTATGAATGTAACTCAGAACCCAACAAGGAAAAACATTTAACACACAACAATTCTTTATTGGATCGTGAATTATCTAATTCAAACTAACATGCCTAACAACATCATCTTTCATATCATCAAAAAAACAACAGTTGGGGTGATTAACATGCATATTTATCATTATGTAATAATTCTAAATTAATTTTGGATTTATTTTCATTAACAATTTACCTCAATTCATACATGTCAAACAGCAAGTCATACATGTCATAATATCTATAAAAAACAAGATGCATCAAAATACAATCAGTAACAATTCTTCAGTCTAATTATTATTTTTATTACCTCAATTAAAGTATAATAAAATGGGGGAAATCATGCCAACTATCATAACACACATATATTTAATAGATATGACCTCAATCCCCAACCTAAAATGGTTTCAGACATTCTATTCACAATAACAGTCCAACACAACGGATCTCGGTCACCTCTCTCGTAAGACTGCATCCACCCAAGGACACCAAAATAAACCAATACACATGAAATATCTTTTATAATGATGGAGATCTCATTCCATCACATTGAATGTAGAAAAAATGCAGAATATATTGAAGAAACCATATGACACGGAAGGAAAGATTAGAGAATTTTGTACAAGGAGACAACATAGAAGAACATGTGAGGAAGATATCTTGGTGCTTTTGAAAATCAAAACATTATTTCTTAAGTTGCACTGGATTTTTATAATGATCTGATCTATCAAAGATCACATAGTTTGAATAGTTGAAGTACCCCTGTCACATAGTAAAATATATACAAATGTGAATGTATTTTAATAAGCTGAAAAACCTACAATGCATAGTACTTAATGTGTTTTATGTCGAAGATAATGTTAAAATTGTGAAATTGTAGGATATTGGAAACACAATACATGCGTCACCCTATAATGAATATTATGTGTTTTCATTTAAATTAAAATTGATAAATAATTACAAAATACTATTTTAAAGGTGTTATCAATGATTTTTTTTCTATAAATTCTTGAAATCATGGAGTATTATTTATTAAATGGAGTATAAAATTTATTTTGATTATATTATTATGTATGTTAATATTTTTTATAATAGTATATAATGAAAATAATATTAATAATAAAATAACTAACAAGTATGAATTTCATATTCCCCAAATATATTACATGAGGAGCCACACTTTTTTCACCAATATCTATAGTTTTCGGATTAAGAAATAGAAAAATTACCATAAAAAGAAATATCATGAGAAAGTCATATACATTGATAGGGGATCATGAGACTCATGTGGGGTGACTAATATGAGTACAACAATAATGAATGATTGATGGAGGCCACGTCACTTTTTTATGATTTGAATGTGTATGTTTGTTGGTATATGATCAATTTGTAATAAAAATTATTCTATTAGAAAAGATTATTTAAATTTTAGGGACTAAATAATAAATGATAATATATTAGTTAGTTATATGATAACTAGTACAATGAATCTTTTAAAGGCATCATTATTTATATTTTTATTACAGTGTACATGTTTTCTTTTTTCCAACATTAATAATTTATTAATTCTTTCCCGGAATAAATGTATCCATGAAATGAAAATGATACATATTTATAAGCATAAAATATAGATCTGTATCTCTAGAACATGGAAAATATTTATTATAGTAATCACACACAATTATAAACCTAAACAAAAATCATCTAGTTAATGATTTAGTAAAATTTAAAGTAAAAATTATGAGTTTATTAAGACCCATTACTAATTGGTAAGAAACAAAAAACATAATTTTTTAAAAAAACTACTTAAACCCGACTATGAACCATTAGATTATTAATATCAATAATTTTTGAAAACCTATTATTGTATTTATAACTGTTAAATCATACACTTTAGTAATTTTTTATTATTATAATAAAATATATGTGGTTTTTTATTATCATATTAAAATAAATCATAAAATGAAATTACAAAATATATATAGTAGGTATGAAATGAAAACTTGTATGTGTAAATATTTTATCATTTTAATAGTTTTATGATGTATCTTGTTATTCATTTATGTATTGTGTTACACGCTGATATGGATTAACATGCATTAAATGAAACATTTAGTTTCTATGAAATATCATTGTATTTCGATGAAAATTTGAATAAGAAAATTGGGACATAGATATTAGAATGAATGTTATGAAAATGATTAATTGATTTTTGGATTTATGTTTATCACAATATTCATTATAAAATTATTTCTAAATTAATTTAAACACCTTTTTTAAAAAATTTAATACTTTTCTAAAACAATTACTTAAATTCATTGAATTATGATTTATACAAATAAATAGACAATTTTTTTTTAATTCCATTAATAATGTATGTTTATAATATCCATAATATAATGTTTATCAATCATATTATTATTTCTCTAAATATTATATAAGAAGAAATTAAATTTTACACATAAAAGAAGTATTTTTTTAAAAAAGGAAGATATAACATCTTTTGATGTTAAAACTGTTTTAAATTTAATTTTTTAACGTTTATAAATTATGTTTTACAAAATAAACTTCTTACATGAATCCATGATATTAAAATTTACCTTGGAATATTTTTTGGAATTGTTTTGAAGAGTTCTTAGTTTTGAAAAAAATTAAAATGTAAAAAAATTTAATTGAAAACAAATTTTTTCAAAAATTAATTTATATAGTTATATTATATATATTATTTTATTAAAGAATAAATAGAAAATATTTTAATAATATAATTTATTTTAGGTGATTCTTTTAAATTTTTCAATAAATTTGGATATGGAATCAATTAGATCATTTAGAATTTTTCACTTTTAAAACTAATTTTCTAATTCCATCAAAGTGGTTTATATTATAATAATTTTATAATATTAAGGGTAATTAATTTTGAGAAAATTATTTAATATTTATAGTAAAAGATTTTTATATTTATTAAATATTTCAATTTAATTTTTGATGAATTTTAATTTTTATTATGGTCTTTTTTTAAATTATAATGGTTTAATTATGTAATTAACATTTAAGAATAAATTGATATGGATAATTAAATTACCCCAAAATATGACCAAAAACAATTTTATTAATTTAATTACACTCTTAATAAATAATGATTAATATTTGATAATATAATGGACATAATTTTATTACAATTTTTTTTAAAATCTTATTAAAATCAATGTGAGTGTCAAAATGTCAAAATTATTCTTTTCATAATTGTAATATATTTAATTTCAAGTTAAGTATATGATTACCGAAAAAAATATTCTTATAGAAGATAAAATTTTAATCTACATTATATAAATTTATTAATTAATTTTTATTTAAAAAATAATTATCATGAATAACTATAAAATAATGATGGTGAAAATCTTTAATTAATGGGAAAATCAATTAAATGATAATAAAATTATTAAAATTATTTAAAATTCACTTAATTAAGGTCATACTTGAATTTTATAGGTGAATATTACATTTAATGGGTTAATTAAATTATTTATAATGATGTTATGTTGATGTATTTATTTTCATGATGTGAATGTAATGAATATTTTCAAAATATATACTTCTTGATATTTTATAAAAATAAAATAAAAAATATAATTTAAAAATGATAAAATTAAATAAAAAAGGTGATAATATATGTCTGAAATATATTAAAATGTTATATTAAATGTATAATTTCTACATTATATGTAACAATTATAAAATCTTAATATTAGAAACAATTTTGACATAATTAAAATTCAATGGATTAACTAATAGAGAATCAAAATGATAGTGTATAAATATTACAGAAACTAATCAAAAATAATTTTTTTGTGATATTACAACCATATAAAATGTTATAATACAATAAATGACCTATTGGATTTATTTTAATTGAAAGGGATTTTATTATAAATTAATCATTTGAGAAATTTTAAAAGTGCCTATATCCCCTCTTAGAAAAGTGCACATATTCTTCTCCTTTCATAAAATTTCATAACATGTTGGGAATGATATTACAATACCTAAATATCATAAAAATTTCTCTATTCATTCATTAATCAATAAATTATCTATAAATCTGTCAATTGAATCACTATTTTAAAAATAAAAAGATGATACCCCAAGAAGCGTTATCTTTCATCCATGCATGTTTTTTTATTTCTTCCTAAAAACCATTTAATTATTTCAATTTAATTTTAATATATTAACACAAGTATCCAAAATATAATTAATTTTTTTATTATCTATTTTTTTACCTAAACTCACACTTGCTTCCCTAAAATGTGTAATGAACATACTATTCTTCTGTACAGTGAACATCCTCCCCCAAAAATGATATTTTTCTTTATTCCTTTACCACATATCACGGTGGTAAATTACGATGGACAATCTATTATTATATGATATTTATGATGTATTTCTACTTTTGAATTATTAAATTTTACATAACATTATTCGTTAGTTTTAATAAATTAAGATAACATCTTCTGTAGGCGTTTGGACAACTGCCTCTTCAAATCAATGTGAGTCATTCACACTCTAAATGTAATGTGTTATGGATGGTTTAATTATACATTTATGATATATATGATGTTATAAAGATGATATATTTATAATATATACACATATTCATATATTATAGTTATTATATTATATAAGAATCATAATTAAATGGAAATCAGATTCATGCACACATATGATCTATCACCACCATTAACAGTGTATTTCATTTCATATTTCTATAATATATAGATTATTCAATATATATATATAATATATATTTTATATATTTCATGTATATATTCTTTATATATGTAAATCCTGATCTATGTCAGGGTACCATGAATTAAAAATTAAAATATATACGAAAAAACAAATGGATATTACATGAAATGTAATGTAAACATCAAATAGTTAATAAACACGCCATAGAAGGTCATGCTATAATAATATATGGTATAATATAACTTATTATAGATCTATTATCAACATATAACAAATTTATATTTAATTAAATTATTTTTTTATTATTACGAATAGGATCAAGATATAATGTAATGTAATTTCATCTCACATTATATTTCCATGAGATATAGGCCATATTTTCCAAAAATTTATATTATGTGGTTTTATAAACTACCATACTGCATGTTTTATAATTAATTTTGTTTTTTAATTAAATTAAATGTTTTAATTGGGATTCTTCATTATTGGATATCATGGTTATTGTTATTTAATGTAGTAACAAATATTTGTCTCACTGTAATTTATATGGGCCACATTCCTAATAAATTAAATATTTATTCAACATGCATATATAATATTATTTAACTACATTATGAGTAATATCAATAATATTATGGTACTTTCATATACATATATTTTTCATTCATTTATATGGAATATGAATCTACATAATAAATATTAGTTAGTATGTATTTTACAACTTCATCAATCATTGGGATTGATTTATATTATGTATCTATTAGAGAGTATTTATCATATATGAAAATGTTTTATAAAAACGTTTTTAGAATTTTCATTAATATTCATCTATGGATTTTTTATGCCATATTTAAATTTTTTATTATTTCTTGTATTGATTGAATGGAATCATGTCTTCAATATTCAAATAAGATAATTTTTTACTTTTTTAGGCAGAGTATGAAAGGAATGTTTTATAACATATTTACAATGAAAAAAATATTTGTTATCCATGAAGAATAATGAAATTAAGATTCCATTGAATATTATATGAAAAGTTTCAATGAAATTTTTTCCATTAAAATTTTATTTTTATTTAAAAAAAAAGAAGGCAATTTTTATACAGAAAGGATTGTTTCCAAAAATATTATTTTCATGTGATCTCCTAAAATTATTTTTCATATAAGAAAACTTTAATTGATGTTACTCATATTTTACCAAGTATATTATTCCACTCTAACAATCATATTATTTCTAATAATGTATTACATTTATTATGTGAATTTATTTATGAATCAATTTCATTTTTACGGTTTATGTTGTGATTGATGGAATTTTATGAAACATAGTTCATTTCATGGGTTCTGATATGATTATTGAATTTTTTTGGAATACATATTTATTGTTTTTATTATGTAATGATTTGGAATTTCATATCCCTCTAATTCATTTTGCAATGATTTATGTTTCCTAATATAATTATATAATAATGTATATGGGTTCCGAAGAAATGGATGATGGGGAACCCCAATCAATTATTAGAAGACAGTGAAACCCAATCAAATCTTTGATGATGGGAATGTTGATCCCTTTTAAGAAAATAAGTAAGATTGGGGATATAATTTTTCTCCAATTTAAAAGGTATACTCTTTATGATGTTCACTGTTATGTTTTATAAATTCACCATGACATATAATGACTGATATTAATTATTATTGTGCCTTACAAAAATTCTACATATGATTCCTACGTAATGATTTATAGATCATTTTACTCATTCCCCTAGAATTCATGTCTTATAATCATCAATTATTTATTCTTTGATTCATGTATATGTTCTTTTATATACATGATATGATATTATAATGTTAATCTCTTGTTCACATACCCATATTTTCAGGATTTCTTACACATCTCTCTTCCTTAACATTAAATATAATTCGATATCACCAATTTTATTATTTATTTTCCCACAGGTGAAAATAAAATTATTCTATTTTATATGTCAAAAAACCTTTATAGTTATGAAAAAATAGGTGGTGAATGAATGTATATATTATAAACCAATTGTGTATGCTTCCATGTTTATAAAGGAACTAAAATAATAGAGTCTTTGGATGTGGGTATGTGTAATGTATGGAATGTATTGAAATAATGATATAATGTCAATATATGTTAATATCTGGTCATTATAGTTTCAATCATATCACAGTATTGTCCAACCATTGAAAACTTGAATGAAAAAAAATAAGGAGAAATATATATATATTTATAATGATATTTATAGGGTTGTATCTAAGGTAATGCCCCTATATATGTTACAATTATAGAGTTTTGTAATAATCATCAATAACCTAGGATTAAACCTAAGTTGTCTAGGGTTAAAAAAATTATGTAATTTTGATTAATTGTGTTTTTCTTCCAATATAATTACTTTTTATTGCACCATTCATTCTAATTTGAGTCAATGTATATAACTCAAAATAATCTAGTCATAGTATAATATGTTTGACTATAAAATTATAGTTCTATGTACAAAATTAATTTTATTGTTGTGGGAATGACTTATATTTTTGTTATAATCATAAAAATCTGTCGAGAAATTAATCACGTTGGACATTAAAATCAGAAAGGAAGTGAAAAAAATATTGTTTAGTCCTTTAAAAAAAATTTCCAACTAATTTTTTTGGTCTTCAGATCTACATGTTGCTGGAAATGCATTTGTGCCACTCAAAATATATTTTCGGTTCACCAATGATCTGAACAGGATGAATTAATTATTTTTCTATAATTTTTATGGTGAGGCATATCAATGATGGAATCTTTTCAATAATATGAGTAAATTGGATGAAAGTGAATCCTTGGAATTGGATGAGTTCAAGAAAATATTTTTTATTCAGTACATTCCTCATATTCTTCATAAAAAGCGAATATGTAATTACTTGTTTTAATGAAAATGAACAATGATGTTGTTGGGAACTATAAATAAAATATTATAGGACAATTGTGGTGTGATTCATGAATTATAATTCAACCGAATTGTAATTCTCGTTGAATTTTAGGTGGTCTAAAACAAATTTATTAGGCTTGAGGGACATTATTAATATGAATAAATCATCTTTTGAGACATAAATACGGAAGTGGACATTGGAATTATGTATCCATTTCATAGTTTTTTATATAAAAATCTAGATGAATTTTAAAAAACAATATTAAAACCATTGGAAAAATAATTTGATTTTATTATCAATGTTCAATGTATTGGAAAAAGAATATAGTGGGTTGACTTAAGGGTAATGGTGTATATATATATCTTTTGTGGAATTTTAGGTCATCTGAATAAAATGTCGATGTAATGGTACGAATTAATTTAATGACGAGGATATAAATAGGGATATAGTGACTGAACCCAACATAATTTAATTCATTATGTTTATGTAAATTAAAAATTACGCCAATAATTTCCCAACTACATTGGTTAATGATAATTATCTAGGTGAGATACATAATAAAGAAAAATTTAAAGGGGAATCTCATGTTATCACTATAAGAGATGTAGAGAATAAAACTAATGTGGTAGAATTATTGAGTATATATGTAGTGGAATTCAAGAAAAGTGTATTAAATAACATTTATAATATTATAGAATAATGAAACATCATTTAGTAGTCCCTAATACTATTTAATATTGATTTAAAATCATATGAAGGATGATTCTGGTCAGCATGAAAAGTGATTGAGGTGGTAAGATGATAAATTTTAAATATACATTATTAAAGGAAGGATTAACATTGATATGTTGATGATGTTGGGATAATGATATACATAGATATTTGTTTGTTATATGATAAATTGGATAGTATTGATGAACATGTGGATGATTAGATGAAAAGGTAGGTTATGATATCATGGATTCTATTTATTGAATATTATAATTTGTGTATTGATGAAATAGTAAATTTTTTAAAGCATGAATGTCTTCACTATGGTTTTATGGCAATTCATGTTATTACCATGTTTTAGGGCAATACATGATTAATTTATTCTCATCTATAGAATGTGATTAACAAGAGATAAATTATAATATATGGGGGACAAATTTAATGTTTATTTTGAGAAATTTTGTGACAATATTTCAAATGTCTTGTAATTTCATATTTCAAAAGGGTTATATGAACAAACATTAGTGGAAGGGTTATTGTCGTAAATTAAATTAGGTATTATAGATTACTATTTTACATCACCATGTGTGGGTTTATTCGTAATAAATAATATGTGATAACCATTTTCTAAGGATGATAATGAGAAAAAATTGTAGACTTTTCATCCTATAATGGATCATATAATCCACTAGTTCGGAATGCATTGAAATATCAACATCATTTGGTAGTGTATGAAATGAATAAGAGATTGATTAAGGAAGAACCAATGTTTGAGATGATTTGTGTATTTATTTATTCTCACATTATTTTTAAATAATATTTTATCATATTATCATAAATTATACTAATAGAATCACTTTTTTAGACTTGTTTAGTCCACGATGTTGTGGTCATTAACTATATAATGACCATATTATTAATCAATATCCATCGAAATCTAATAGATGTTTTGACTTTTATGTACATGTTTTTTTGTTAGAAAATTTTGTAAATTATTTTAAATATAATTTATAAGTAACATGGGGTGACCATTAAGATTCCAACATTCCATTTTGAAAAAGATGTTTTAGTATTCTCTTTTCTAATTGAGGTTTTTTTAATTTAATTTCAAGGAATTAAAACGTTGATGACCCACATTGAATTTAGAGGGAAAAAAACAGACTTATGTGTGTAAGAATGTAACACCACTTGAATTTTATAAAATTGAATATTTTTAATTTCTTTTCTCTCTTTCATTACATGAACCAACATTCTATCTGGCTTTTATATAACATAAAATTAAAATAAACAATGATAACATTATTAAAGTTATTAAAATAAAACAACTATAACCTATTTGTTTGACAAAAAATAATGGCCAAGATTAATTAAATTACTAAATTTCGCTATACAAAAAATTCACAATAAATTTAATAATAAATAAATGTAAAACCCTCTTTTATTCAAGACACTTCTTTTAAAGAAATATTATATAAAGGTGCATAATTGGTTATTATATCAATAAATAAATAAATAACACTTGATGAGTTTTATTAAATAATTATATATATATATTATAAATAATATAATTTTCATCATTCATATTATATTTTTTCTAGATAAGACATATAAATAGAAACTATTTTATATAGACAAGAGTATTTTTCTAAAATGGATGTTTTTTAGCCTTTTGATGATATAGTTTGTTTTTGAAATTTAGTTTTTGAATCTTTTATATATAAATTTAAAAAAATAATATTATTCTATTTGTTAGGGATATATAAATTTATTTATGATTATTGTATACAATATTTTTGATATGTTCCATATTTTCATAGTTATTGAAGAAAACTATCTTGTAATTAAAAACAATTGTTCAAAATAAATAACTTAAAGTGTTAAATTATATATATTTTTGTTGTAAAGGTAAATTATATCTAATTATTATCATTTAATGCAATTCTATTTATTTGAATCAATTTCACTTTGAATTTTTATATAAATACATTTAGATCATTTTCAGGTTTTCACTTTAAAATACACATTTCCCATTGAAAAAATCAATAAATATTAAAATGATTTTTTAAAATTATGCCTTTTGAATTAATATCAATCGCTTCCAAATTTGGATTCCGAAGGTCCAAATTTATTAGAAAAATCCATTTTATTTTTAGTAAAAATGAATTGTAACATTTGTAATTTTTATTCACATAGTAAGGGAAAAATTGGGTAATTTAAGTTTAAAAAAATGGTAAGGAAATTATGTCTCTAAAATGATACATAACATTACTATATGATTTTAATTTTAATTGTATTAGATAATTATATTATCTTACTAATTTAATTGAATAATTTCCTATAAAATAAATAATATGTTATTAAAATTGAAGAGAGTTACCAAATGTCTCAATCTTGCTAACAAGTATAATATTTTAATGTTGGGATACAAATAATATATGATTTACTATATATATAATTATTAAATTTGAACTATTTATATACATTTTAGAAATTTATTTTTAAATTTTAGTTCATAAATAATTATCATAAATAATTACAAACCTATGATGTAGTAATTATTCAATGAATGAAAAAATAAACTAAATAATAATAAAAATAATTGAAAAAATATAATTTTATTATGTAATGGTTCAAAATAAATTTTAGAGGACAATAATAAATTATAGTGGTGTATTAAAAAAATTTATTTGATGTTATCACATAGTTTTTATTTTCATAATGTCATAGTAATAAATAATGTCAACATTGACATGTATTGTATTTTATGAAAATGTTATTTTATTAAATTATTTAAATATCATATCATTATTAAACATGCATAAGGTGTTGAGATATTTTCTTAAATATTATAAATAATACAAATATTATCTAATTAGAAAAAATAATATGAAATCATTACATCCTTTTATTATTAAAAACATTATTACCATTGTAAAAAATAAATCGGACTCACTAACAGTCAATCAAAATGATAAGGTTGATAATAATAACAAAAGATGTCTAAATTATATTGGTTGATGATATAAAAATAATATATAATGTTGTCTTAGGATAAATGGACTTTGGGGTGAATTTGAATTTCTATTTATTTTATTATAAATTATTCATTTGAGAAATTACAAATGTGCCCCTCTCTCTAATTTTAAAAAGGATCTTCTCCATCAATTATCATAAAACATCCGAACCTATTTAGGTAAATAAAAATATTTAGAAATATAATCCCAAATTCACTACCTAATTCTTTTATTTTTATTCTTTGGTCATAATTATACACAATTAATCTGTTATGTTCAAATCCAAAAGATATACCCAATGAAGAGGTCTCATTCATCAACGAACATTGGAATTTTATTTCATCATTAATCTACATAATTTATTTATGTTACATGCTTATATATTAAAATATATATTAAAAAAACTAATTTGTTTCAATTATAAGCGCTTAACCTAAAATCGAACACAATTCCACCATATGGGAACCTTACATTCTGTTATTGTGTACAATGAACTACAACCTCATGAAACGTTGTGGTATATATATTTTTTCCCACTCCCACAAATGGGAATTATCATAGAAATTATATTATATTATGATATATGGAATACTTATGATGTACTTATGGTTATTTAATAATTATATATCATATACCGTTAAGATTTTTATTTTGGATTTTTACAAAAACATTGTTTGTGGACGTGTGGACTCTCACCTCATCAAAGTGATATGATTCATTCAAACAATACATGGAATATATTTAGAATATTTTTTGTAATTATTTATTAGAAATATGATGTAATAATACAAATATAGTTACTATATATACTTATATAAATTTTTATTTAATTATTCTTTAAAAAAATATTTAAACAAAAATAGTGTTTATTAGCACATACGACCTACAGTCTAAATAAATGGTTTATTCTATTTAAAATTTTTATTTTTTAAATATTTTCAAAAATATTTATACAATAAATATATCTTATATTTATTCCATGTTAAATAATCTTTAAATGAAAATATAATTATCATTTTAAGAGGATAAAAATAACAAGAAAAGATTCATATGAAAAATAAGTGGATATTTCCCACAATGTAACATTATCATGGAATAGTTAACCAAAAGCGTAATATAATATTATAATTAAAACATATGTGGTATGATATAAATTATTATGGTTATTTTCTATATTTATAATAAAATTGTATTAATTATACATGACTTTCCATTGAGTATAACGAGTGTCAAGATATAAGGTTAAATAATCTGATCTCCCTTTTTATTTACGTGACCTAAATGCCAAATTCACCACACAATTCTATACTGTGTTGTATATACATCAATATAAAATGTCATGTATATAATATAAAACATTTAATGATATTAAAATAATTAAATGGTTTTGTTATTTCTTTTATATCATTATAACAAATGTACTCAAGTTGTAATGGTTTTTTTTTCTCACCTTTTTCTATGGGACACACGCCTTTTACAATATATGATTATTAAATGTTGTGTATATAATATCAATGAATTTATTTTATGATACATATTTTTCATATTAGGTTATTATAAAATCGATATAATTTTTTTCATTCAAGGGGAATAATATTCTACTGATTATAATGGGATGAGTATTAATATTCACCATCTCATAAATATTTTAGATTTTTTTGTTTTAACTAATCATTGAGGAATACTTATCATCCATTTTATTTTTTATAATTATTTTTTAAAAAATGTTTTTTATATATTTCCTAGGTATTATTTTGTTCATATTCCACCATTTATGTATTTTTACTAAATAGTTTGAAAATAATTTAATGTCATTTTTCCACGAAAGTAATTTATGAATTTTACAGAAATAGTTTAAAGGGAATTGTTTCTAACATACATGACATGAAAAAAATTTCCACCATCATCATGACTTAATGATTTTTATCTTACATTTATTTATTAAAATATTCTTTCCCAAGATTCTTTTATTTAAATTGAATGGAATTTTCAGAAATGAAACGTTTTCGAAGTGTAAAGTATGTTTTCATCATGAATTGTTTTCTAGTGATATGATAACATATTTCCTTTCAATGTTAAATTTACTGGAGGAAAAGTATGTTTTAATAAGAATATTAAACAATTATATTATTATTATTATTTATGATAATGGTAAATACTAATTTCTTAGTGATATTCGAGAATAATGTTTCTTTTTTAATGTTTATGTTATGATTGAATGATATTTATGATACACATACAATTCCTACGGTTTTTATATAATGAATGATTTATGTTTTTGTTGAGCACATACGCATGGATTTGATTACATGATTAGTGGGATATATATCTCCCTCTAATTCATTGAGAAATTATTTATGTCTTTGGATATAATTATGCAACAAAGTTGATGGTCTTGATCCATTATGGAAATGGTGAATCCCTATCCACTCCGGGAAGACGAGGAATGTTCGTTCACTACGAAAAGATGGTAAAACCAAATCACTTTCATGTAATATAATGTGCCTTGTGATGGATGATTGTCCTTTCCTATTGGTGTTGTCATTGTGAATTTATATGTTAATGTTTTAGAATCATCATTGACATATAAGGAATGGTATTACATGTTTAAGTGTGACCCCAAAATTCCATGTCTTCTTCCTATGTTTTCTATTCATTGATAGTTCTCATTATTTACATAAGATTTTTGTCCTATAAAATTTATACTTTTTTTAAATTACTCATGTATATATATTTGATGTAAAGGTTGTGGTTTTCTAATGTATAGATCCTGATCACATACCCTTATGTTGATCCTTTTTCTTGCATATCTCCCATGTTTTCTATTACTGAGTATCCATGATCACATATTATTAGGTATATTCAACATATGTTGAAAATAAAGTTATGAGGATATGTTTAAAAAGTGTTTTATATATGAATAAATAAGTTATATAAGATTTAGATGTGTGTTTAACTATTTGTTCTCCATGATTGGAAATGTACAAAACAAATACAATATTTGGAAAGGTGTCGGTATAGTTTATGGAATGTTATGAAAAAAATATTTATTGTAAATATACATAAATAACATGTCGATATATATATAAATTCAATGTGATAAGGGGGGATAACTGAAAAATAAATATTTTTATGAAAAATATATGTAACAAAGTTATAATAAATCATCTTACACTTTAAGGATTGTATAAAAATAGGTTTATACTATCATTAAATAGAACTATTAATGAGTTCTCCATGATTAATTTAGGTAAATTTATTTTTCCATGATTTTCTTCAGAAAAGGATTTCAATATCTTATATTATATTGGTATCCATTTTATCATATGTAAATTACATAAAATTACCCCTTCTGAACAATGTAAGAACAAATATTCATGTCATTGAGTTTTTAATGTGATTTTATGCCACTAAAGGATTATTAATCATAATTAAAACATTGTAAATTTTGATGAAAAATTTGATGTAGGACTATTTTTCAGTACTCAAAATTAGATATTATTTAATGATTATTTAATAAAATCATCTATTAAATGTACATATTAATTATAATTATGTATTAGGATAGTTTTCTTAGACAACGTTCACAAATTAATTAAATTGATGGTTTATTTAGAAATTAGTTCTTATACAATACATAAACTACTAAAAAATATCTTTTTAAATAGAACCACCAACTATTAATTCACAAATTTCAATGGTAAAATATAGTCACCATCCATTAGAAAAATAAATATACGATTTTAAAACTGGTATTTGTAATGGATGATTAATAATAATTGAGGATATACATCATTATTTTTATTAACAAAAATAACCCATATATATTAATGAGTCCATTAATTATGATGAATTTTTAGTTTAAATGAACAATGAATTGAAATTATTCACAAGGAATGTATTATAGAATATATTTTTAAGACCCTATGATAATCCAATTATTGGTAATAAATGTATTTTAAAAAATATATTTGATGAGTAAGGTGAAATAATTTTATTAAAATTAAAGAATCATAGATACAAGAAATAACCAAGTTTAATAACATTATTATGGTGAGAAATATACACAAATATAATGGATATTGTTTATTAGAATCGTGATATCATATATCACCAAATTAAACATTAATCCATCTCATATGGAATTTTAAATTTTGTTTTTCTAAAATGTTTTATTTCATAATTTTAATTTATTTACCAACCTACTAGTTAATTTATATTGACATATGGTTATAATATATGGATATTAGATCAATTTTAATAATTATACTAAAAATTATATACCACATCCCTTAGGACCTCACTAGTTCAATGTCATCGAAAAATAAAAATATAAACAACTGGTCCACAAGTAAAATAACTATATTCGATTATTATATTCATTAATTTACCCCTAAATGGACATATCATTACTAATTCATTTCATTTTTAAATGGGAAAATGAACCATAAAAAAGTGTGAGAATAGATTCTATATAAGATTGAAAAATTTATATAATTGAACATAACACAGGTTTAAGGGTATGAGATGATGATAATATAATATTAAAATGATTCTGTATAATTCAATGACAATAACATTGAGTTGTGGTATAATTGTTGGTAGTTTATTGGAAATAAAATATATGGAAATCAAATAACATGATCCAATAGGGCATAATATTCACATAAGACACCGATTATTGGCATACAAGGAATCTGTCACAATTATTTCAATAGTAGTCAAAGATAATTTCCAAGGTATTCATAGTGGAACAAGTTCACTCACCAAACTCTCATAGTAGTCAAGGTTCACTCCCAAGATCGTGTTAGTGGACATAGTTCCATAATGAAGTGGGCATACAACCCATTCTTATCATATCTATCTCATCGGATAGAAATCATTATCCAATGCGTTAGAGGGATATATAGGTCTTACCTTTATAATAATGAAAATAATATGTATGTGGTAAATATGAAAATTAAACATTCATAATTTCATATTCAATGAAATGAAATGAGATTAATAAATATTTAGTCCTATCATACAGTGGGTAAAGTATACATGTTTCATAATTAGTTACTAATTTTGTAGTACCCATGGTTTTGGGTATATAACAACCATTACTCGTGATTTTTTAATTACTTTGTCATGGATTGGGATTCCCTAAAACAAAGAGTTTCTATAAAATATAGAGTTTCCATAACATAGAGTGTTTACATAAAATATATATCTTCCATATAATAGATAGTATACATAAAATATAGAGTTCCCATAAAATAGAGTGTTTTAATAAAGCGGGGTGTTTCCATAAATTGGGGTGTTTCCATAAAGTGGGGTTTTTCCATAATGTTTGGTGTTTCCATAATGTGGTGCGTTTCCATAATGTGTGTTGTTTCCAAATGTGGGGTGTTTCAATAAATTGAGAATGCTTCCATAAAAAGGGGTAAAGGTGAATGATGGAAGAATTTGTGGATTTGTTTAAAGGAGTGTTGGAACCAAAAGGATGGATTCATGATCAATATACAGTTGTCATAAACTTTGTTGTCAAATCTTGTGTAGAGGACAAAAATATATCCTATTTTCTAAGAGCTTACTTTTTTTCTCTATTTATTTCGTTTTGGCTTCAAAACATCACTATTTTTATAATATTATCCCTATAAGGCTATAAAACCCCCCCACATGAGTTTATGCCATTCTAGAGCCTTCCCTTGGTGATTTCAACATTGAATCTTGAGGTATGTCACCATTAATTGTATATTTGTCTTGTTTTCATTGATCTACTAAATTCTACTTCTCCGATCTCCATTCTTACTCAGATCTGAAAATATAATGGGTAGATCTACGTTTTTAGATTCGATATATTTCAATGTTGAGTCGTTATCTTGCTAGTATAAGAGATCTAAGGACGCTATTGGAAAATCTAGCAGCATCCTTGTTTTTTCATTGTTTATTATTAATGTTTTTTCAATAACATCAATACATGTGGCTTCTCTCTTAACTCCTCATGATAAAATTGATTGGCATAGAATAAAATTGATTTATTTATTATGAAATTCATATAAATATCTAAATTTTTCATGGTTAATTTTTTTCGTCAAATTGCGTGATCTTGGTGAATTATTGTGCAAAAGAGATTTTAGTTTCATGAATTTAAAATGACAATTTTAAATTATGGATTTTATAGATTTTCTAAATGGATAATGAAATTTCCATTTTCAATAAAAATGGTTTTCAATAAAAATGGTGTATTACTGAATTTTTTTAAAGTTGAAATGGTCTGGAAAAGAAATGATTTTGACGGTAATAGTTTTCCATAAAAATGTGTTTTTATTGAATTGTTTATTTTGGATTGATCATTGGGCTTATTTGTTTTGTGTTCGAGTTTCTTATATGTTTTTTGGTTGAAATTTGACCTTGTTCTCAGTGAAAAAGGATTAATCGAACATGGGAATTTTATATATGGGGCTTGGTTGAAATATGACCTTGTGCTCGGAGCTAAAGGATTAATGGAAAATGGAAAACAATTACCTTTTGATGACATGATATATCGATGAAAACCACTCGTGATTATAGAACATTCATAACATAGCATTAATGGTTGGTTGAATTGGTTTGGATAATATCTGAGTATGAGGATATGGGGATATTGGTAAATGGTTTTAAAGATTGTTTTGTTATTTTTCTAGAAAAATATCTTGCTGGAAAAATTGGATTCAATGGAACTTGTATGGTTTTGGTAATGAATGGTTTTGGAATCTGGTTTATATTTAGTTATAAGCTTATTTTGAGAATTTTTTTATATGAACCATTTTATATAATGGTTTTAACACATTTATCCAAGTTCTATGAGTAGGAAATTCATTGGAGAAAACCTACACAGTTTTATACACACCCTGATTTTGGAACTTTGGGGATTTTACAGATTTCATCTTTTGGGACATGGGAAAAAGTAATGTTTCGCACATGTTTACCACCAACTAATGATGTTTGGCTGTTTGGATATTTTGTATCTTGGATTATATGGTGCATGGGGTATTAACGTCTTTGGAGTGTCATGTGTAGTTTATCTTTTGTGTACTCTGATACTTGGTTATCCATCCATTGTTGTTTACTATGATGTGGTTTTGAGTGCATGAAGTTGTTGAGTTGTCTTTCATTTGTTCATGCTTCATATAGTGAATTTTTTGTTATTGTTGGTAGGTTTATTTTTTTATTCATAAAGGGAAAATCGTTTCCCACTGGTATTTGAGACCCTTTGGCATATATTGTTAGGCTTTGGTGTATTGGGGATGTTTCATAAGGCTTTGTAATGACTCATTGTACTATCAATCCAATGAGAATTGGTACGTCATTACAAATGGTATCAACATGTTTGGTACTTGACTAACAATTAGTCATCATTGTTCCTAGAATTGGCGATGAAATCTCTTCTTTTCTGTTCCTTGGGTGTGATTCATAGACAAGAGTAGGATTGTCAGAACATGAAATATATAGCATAAAATGATGTAGCTAACCCTTTTATGTTGAACATCAAGTTACCAGGGAGTTATGATAAATAAGTTCTTAGAGACACATATATGATTTTAAAATCTCATTGTCATGGTTTTAGCAAATGTGACGAGGATGAAATGCATTATAGAGGAATTACATCCCACTAGGAGTGCATGCATCATTTCAATAAATGATCATTTTTGAAAAGAATGGAATTGGTTTTCAAATGAACGATTTTGAAAAAGGGAATGATTATCGTATTTTGAAAGTGGATTAATTTTCAAAAGCACCTGAATTGGTTTAAAAAATAGTTGAAGATGGGAAAAAAGATGATGTGGAAAAAAATTGTGATAGTTTATGTGATAGAATTTGAAATAATAATACAATAGTTGCTAAATATGGATATTAACAGAGTTTGTTGTTAGTTTAGAAAATGGAACCTAGTAGGCGTTGTTGAAACAAACATGAAGAAGCTGCAGAGAATGTTGTTGAACTTTTACCACGTGTAAACCAAGAGCAGGGTGAGAGTATTGTCCAAGCATTAAAAGATGTGGACACAGGGAACTGGATGAATGAGTCAGAACATGTGGATCCTAGTATCCATTCCATCAAGTTGAAGCCACCTAATTTTTTTCTTGGTTTTGAAACCGAGAAGGCTGAGGTGTGGTTATGTAGGATGAATCGAATCTGGGATATCATCAGCACACTAGTAGAGATAATGGTCAAACTGGAGACATATATTATAGAGGGTCTTTCAAGTCAGTGGTGGGATTTAGCGGTGCTGGCTAAATTGATTGAATGAATTAAATGGGAGGATTTTGAGGAATTGTTCAAAAAAATATTCAATCCTCACATGTTCCACATATAGAAAGAGATAGGATTCTTCAACATGAATGAAGTGAGTCTCTCTATCACAGAGTATGTGTCTATGTTCATGAACATTGTACACTTTTCACCAGAAGTCACGACAAGTGATAATTTGATGGAAAACATCTTTGAATCAGGGCTACGATAGAAGATTCGATCAAAGATTGCCGTAGTTTTTATAACAGACTATACAGAGATGGTGAACAGTGAAACTGTTGCTGAACGTGATATCTCAGAATCTATGGAAAGATTAATGATAATACCTACAGAAAACTGTGGGAACTCAACCACTGGGAACAAGATGAAATGTGACACAAATTTCCATGGTGCAAGTGGAAATCAGACCACAACTGGATTAGAAAACCTTCCTCCCAGACCCTAGAGAAAAGTTGGTTGTTTTCAACGTTGTTCAGTTGACCACATTAAGTGAAATTGTATTGAACAACCTAGAGCATGTCATAATTTTAACTAGATGGGACATATTCAGCGCTATTTTCGCAGTGCTCCATGGTCAGCTGCTCGAGACACTTCATAGTTGTTGTAAGAATTGTATGTTTCAACTGGATAAGGACAAATGAATCAGTCCTGTTAGCAGAGCAGAGTTAGCCATGGTGATTCTAAAAATTACATTACACCTCAACCAGGGAAACCTTAGTAAAGAAACATGGAGAACAATATAGTGAAGAAAAAATTGTATGTAGTTGAGAAGATGATTTCTGATGATTATGATGGACCTTCTAAAGTGATAAGTTTAATTCCTTTTAAATCTAACTTTGTTCAAATTTTGTTTGATTATGGTGCATCACAATCCTTCATTTTATCTCATTCTGTTGACTTGCTATGTTTAAAACTAGAAATCATGCTTACTATTTCAAAACATCAAACTCTTATTGGTGAAAGAGAATGTGAAGCCTTTGTGTGTAGGGAAAGTGAAATAACTATTGATAAAGTTGAGCTATAATGAGACTTCTTGATGTGGGATATAAATGTTTGTGATGTAATCCAGGGTAGGGATTGGATGACAACGTTCAAGGCTCTAATGGCCTGTTATTTGAGAATAATTAGTTTTGTGACTGAGGATGGCATCAAGCATCTCTTTATATGTGAGAGGATTGTAAATAAAGGTAATAAGAGCATGTTAGCACCAATGGTGGGAATGATATCATACCAATTTGCATCGTTGACTTTGGAATCAATGGAAGAGATCGAGGAAAATTGTTTTCCAGCACTTGTGGAACAATTTCTATTTGACATTCCCAAGAATTTATCAAGGTTACCACCTCTAAAGGGAATAAATATTAAGAGTTATCTCTTTATAGGGACCATTCCTATTTTCCTTACAACGTATAGGATGTCACCAAATGAGTTATGAGAATTGAATGTGCAGTTAGAGGATCTAGAAAGAAAGGGTTTCATTCAACCAAGTACATCTCCATGGGAAGCACTAGTTTTTTTGTGAAGAAGGAATATGGAACTCTCCGGCTGTGTGTGAATTATCGTAAGCTTAAAAGGTTACAATAAAGAGGAGATATCCACTTCCACACATTGATGATATATTTGATCAATTAAGGGGAGATTAGTAGTTCTCCAAGATAATATTGTGATCAGGACATCACCAATTGAGAGTTCGGAATGAGGATATTCCAAAGGAAGCTTTCAGATTTAGATATGTATGCTATGAATATGTAGTCATGCCTTTTATTCTAACAAATGCACTGGGAATATTCATGGAATTCATTATTCCTATATTTCAAAACTATTTGGATTCTTTTGTTGTGGTGTTTATGGATGACTTTTTGGTATATTCAAAGACAAGGGATGACCATGCTATGAATTAGGAAAATTTGTAACAAGTAATGTGCGATAATTATTGGTATGCTAAGTTATAAAAGTGTGATTTTTTGGATATAGGAATTATTATTCCTTAGACATGTCATTATTGATAAATGAATTTTTGTTGATCTTGAAACTATTGAATCCATTATCTCATTGCCACTACTAAATAATGTGTTCGTGATATGATGTTTCCTTGGTCTAGGTGGTTACTACTTTCACTTTGTGCATGATTTATCAGGACTAGATTTACCAATGATAACTCTGTAAAAGATGATTTCTCATTCCATTGAAAAGTGTTATGTTAGAATTCATTCCCGGAACTGAAATTTTGGCTTACATCAGTATCTATCTTGATCTTGCTAGAATCAGGATAGGGGTATGCGGTGTATTTTGATGATTCAAGATCAGAGTTGGGTTGTGTTCTCATGCAATGAGATCACATGGTTTTATATTGTTGAATGAAGTTTAGTGTTCATGAAAATAATTACCCAGCATATGATTTGAAGTTACCAGAAGTCATCCATCCTATGAAAACACGGATACATTATCTCTTTGAGAGAAATTTACTATGTTTACAGATCACAAAAGTATAAAACACATTTTCTCACAACAATATTTGAATCTGGGGCCAAGGAGACAGATAAAGTTTCTCCAAATTCCTGACCTTGATATGATGTAAACACCTAGGAATGAAAATTCAGTAGTGGATTCATTGAGTTGAAATTTACATGCTCATTTTGAGAAAGAAGAATTAGATGAATGGTAGTTGAAGTCGGTCTTAGATGACATTCATATGGAATGTGAAGACTGAGGTGATGTTGTGGTTTTTTTTTCTAGGAATGTTCTTGATTTAGGAAAAATGATCAAGGAGGTATGTCAGGAATAACTCCTTGATTCTTGCCACCATTCAAGATGGGATGTACATCTTTGTAAACAGATGATATATAAGGCATTTAAGGTGCATTTTCGTTGGAGCGGCATGAAAAATAAGGTGGTCATGTCTATCTCTAAGTGCTTAACTTGTCAACAGATTAAAAAGAGAATCAAAGTCCATCTGGTATGTTACAATCATTGCCTATATTAGTGTAGAAATGATATTAAATATCAATGGATTTAGTTACAGGTCGTCCCAAAATGTTTTGGAAAGACGATGTCATTTGGGAGATACTGGATCATCTAACCAAGTCGGCCAATTTCATCCCTATTCGTGAAAATCATACGATAGAGGATCATTCAAAAATATATATCTGACAAGTGGTAAAGAGGCATGTTTTACCAGTTTCAATAGTCTTAGAGAGATATCTGAGGTTCACATTTTGTTTCTATAAATCATTACTGTAGGCCCTAATAACTCAATTGACAATGAGCACCGTGTGTCATACTCCAACGGATAGGCTATCCAAGTGGACAATAAATATGTTGTAAGACTTGTTGAGGGATTTTGTAATGGATTTTGGTGGCTAATTGGAGGAGCATATATCGTTAGTTGTGTTCTCAAACAATAAGAGTTATCATTCCTCGATACACATTTCTCTGTTTGAAGAATTGTATGGGAATCCTTGTCGTTATCCACTATGCAGAATGAAAATGGGTGAAAATTCACTAGTTGGCCCAATCATTGTCCAAGAAACAACAAATAAGATCTAGTTGATTATAAAGTGGTTCGAGACAGCTTAGAGTCGTCAGAAATCTTAAGAATATCACCATCAATGGTCATTTTCCTTCATTTTCGGTGATCGTGTCTTCTTGAGGATCTCACCAAGGAGTGGAAATCATCATTTAGGGAAGTAGGTAATGTTATATATTAGATACATTTGCCATTTTTAGATATTATAATGGGTTGGAGAGGTGGAATATCTGTTGGCATTATCATCATGTGTTAGTTCGGTGCATAATTTGTTCCATGAATCCCTTTTGAAAATGTTTCACCCTGATCCTAACCATGTGATCAGATGGGAACACAATGAGCGAGAACCGAATTCATCACTGGTATTAATTCCAATGGGGATCATGGATAGACCAGAAAATGTCTTGTGTGGGAAAATCATCGTCGTAGTGTGCATTTTATAGAAACAAGGCCATATTCAGGAAGATATGAGGGAATTTGAGAAGAAAATGAAAGAGCAGTGGTAAGAAAACTTTTTTTCCAACAAGGGATTTCTACATTTTGTGGACGGAAAAACCAATTGGGGGGAGAATGTATTACCCCTAGTTTTGGGTACATAACCCCATTTCATCACGTTTTTCTAATTTGAGTGTCTTTGATTTGGTTTATATAAAATATAGAGTTCCCATAAAATATATAGTTTGCATAAAATAGAGTGTTTCATAAAATAGAGATTTTCTATAATATAGTGAGTTTCCATAAAGTGGGGTGTTTCCATAAATTTGGGTGTTTCCGAAAAGTGGGTTGTTTCTATAAAGTGGGGTGTTTCTGTAAAGTGGGGTGTTTCGATAAAGTTGGGGTATCCATAAATTGGTATGATTCCATAAAAAGGGGTAATGTTGAAGGGAGAAACAATTTTGGGTTTTTATAAAGTGTTGGGACGAAAAATAAGGTGTCATTATCCATACACCGTTGTCACAAACCGTATGGAAAACTATTGTGCATAGATCAAATCTTGATCCTATTTTCTTGGAGCTTAATCATTTTTTCACTATTTATTTCATTTTGGCTTCAAACACTCCTAATTTGAGATTAAACTCCCTAGAAGTATGTATAACCCTACCTAGTTGAGTGGAATCCATTCCAGAGGCTTCCCATGATGATTTCGAGTCTGATTTTTGAGGTATGTCACTATTCATTAGGGATTTGTCATGATTTCATATATTAACTTAGATCTACATCTTTGATATTAATTATTTCTTAGATCTGAACCTATAGTGTGTAGATCTTCATTATTTGATGCAAAATATTTCAATGTTGTGTTGTGATCTTTCTAGGATAAGATATCTAAGGATGCTCTTGGAGAATCGACCTTCTTCCTTGTGTGTTCTTCATCTATTGTTAACGATTCATCAAAACCTTTCAGGTTGGAAGCTTCTCTCTCAACTCCATTTGAAAGAATTGTTTTCCTTATATTCAAATTAGTTTATTTACTGTGAAATTCATGGAAAATTGTAATTTTTGATAATTTATGGTTTTTGTGAAATTGTGTGATCTTGGTGAATATTTGTGCAAAAGGGGGTTTAGTTTCATGAATTTAAAATAATTATTTTAAATTATGGATTTTCTCGAATTTATAAATTCTATATCAAAATGGGTTTTCAATTGAAATATATTTCAATAAAAATAGCGTTTTATAGAAATGTTTTGGAGTTGAAATAGTTTGGCAATGAAAAATGTTTTACCTAAAAATGTTTTCAATAAAAAGGTGTTTCAATTGAAAGGTTTATTTTTGGCTTGATCGTTCGGCATATGTGTTGTGTGGCCATATTTCATATATTGGGATAGGTTCAAATATGACCATGTGCTCGGTGTCGAAGGATTAATGGAACATCAGAATTACATATACAGGGCTTGTTGAAATATGAAACTATGTATGGTGCCAAATGATTAATGGAACATGGGAAACAATTACCTTGGGATGACTTGGTAGATCAACGAGAAACCAAACAGAATTATAGAACTATCATAATGTAGTATGCATGGTTGGTTGCATGGGTTTGAGTAATTTTTAGGTATGTCTATATTGGTATATTAGGAAGTGGTTGTAAAGATTGTTTGGTTATTTTTCAGGAAAAATATATTTCATGAAAATGTGGTTTCAATTTCAATTGTATGGTTTTGGTAATGAATGGTTTTGGAAACATGATTATATTTATTTATAATCTATTTTAGAGAAATTGTTTTATATAATCCATTTTATATAATTGTTTTTTACTCTTTTATCCTAGTTTCATGTGTAGGGAAGTCATTTGGGAAAACGTTCCAGGTTTTATACTCACCCCTACTTTGGCACTTTAGTGATTTTGTATATGAAATCTTTCTAGACATGGGAAAAGGTAATATTTCACACGTGTCTAGCACTACCTTATGATATTGAACTTTTCAAAGATTTTTTATCATGAGCATGTAGTGAATGAAGTCTTTAGGTCTTTGGAGAGTCTTTTGTAGTTTATCCAATTTGTACTTTGATACTTTGTTATCATTCCATTGTTGCTTACTTTGATGTGTTTTTGAGTTTATGAAGTCATTATGTTTTCTTTCATTTGTTGATGCATTATATAGTGAATGTTTGGTTATGGTTGGTGGGTTTATTGGTTTATTTACTAAAGGGTAATTCATCCCCTACTTATATTTGAAACCCGTCGACATTTATTTCCAGCCATTGACATATTAGGGATGTCGCTTACGACCTAGTAAGGACTCGTTGTACTCTCAAGCCAATGATAATTGAATGGTCATAACAAATTTCATCATAGAATAACCTAAGAAAAAAATAATTTCATAAATTTTATCACAGTATAACCCTAGGAATAGAAACATGTTTTATAAGAATAAGTTTGACATAAATATTACCATTCAAATAAATAAAATTAATGATTTCCTTGGATCATATCCCAAATATGGAATATGATACATCAAATGATGAAAACACAAATATGAAATGATTTTGAAAGATTTTTGGCAACATTTCATGAGATATATAACTTTTATTTGATAAATAATAGTTTTAAAACATAATACATTTTGATGAGAATTCTCTTAAAATATAACATTGAAAACAGATAAATTATTCAATAAAAATAATATAGAAAAATTTTTGTTGGAAATTTCATTTCATCGAAGGAAAACATTTTTTTAGTCATATAATCTTTTCATAATAGTTTTATCATTGTAACCATTTATAAAAAATAAAATATACAGGGGAACAATTTTTAATTGAAAATATATTTTAATACACTTAAACTGAGAAAAAAATCATTTACTAGTAATGATAGTGGGATATATTGTTAATGTTCTTCATGTGAATAATCAAGTATTGTTTTCACATTTTTATAAAATCCAAATAGGAATTTTTTCAAAAATTGCTTCAACAGTCCTTTTAGAACCTTTTTTTAAAACTAAGACATGTAGTAAATTCTTTTTTATAAATCACTTCAAGAATCATAATAATATTTTTTTTAAATCATGGTTTTACCAGAGACATAGTATTTGAGTAAATATAAAAATATAGATGATTTTTTATAAAATCATTTTCACAAATATTTTATTTACCAAATATTTAATAAATGGAACTATAACATATATAAATAATGAGTAACTACACGTGAATAAAAATCATGAGTTTCTTTATAGATAAACAATAATATTTTATTATTAGAAACACAATAATAATAAATAATAATAAACGATGAGATTGTGACATTAAATTATTACCATATTGATAACTATGAATATTTATACCCATGATATTATAAAATAAAATGGTTTAAAAATATCATGTGGATAAATTGATAGATGATATTACATTTCAATGGTGTTTTCAATAAACATCTACAAACAATATATGTGCATTAGAAAATTTACGTGTCAAAGATGGAAAATCAATAAAAGAATCAAATTCCTTATGTATTGACATATTTCCAAATCTAAAAACTATTGGAATAATAAATATGATATTATATTAAATATATTATTAAATAATATTTATATACTAACATATAGTAAATTCTATTGATTGTTTATTACACCATTATTCCAATTCCATGATAATGGTCTGTTTTGGGAAAAACATCATTATGTATTGAATATATTTTAATTTTATGTTTTGTGAATTAAAATATTTATCACGATTTCATAATTTTAAAAATATTAAAAATGATATAAATATAAAATATAAAATAATTAAATATTTATTTACTATAATCCATAAAATATATAGATAGAAAATTAAATACAATATTCATGGAGACGGTATGCTGTATGTACATGTGAAAATTCATCCAATTATATTTTATACAATATATAAATAAGTATAATTCATATATTACCATTCTAGAGTCATTGATATGGAATTTTTATTGCATATTATAATTAATATAATCCTTAAATAATTTTATTTAATGCATGAACTATCACAATGATTCTTGAGGTGGTAGTATGCCATATATATGAGTGACCTAAAATAATCACAAAAAAATGAAAATTTCTAATACTTATGTACTATAAAAAATCATAATATTATCATTAATATCATATATAAATATTTTTTATTACACAATACACATCCAATGGGTGGTTTTAATATAATAATAAATGACTTTTTTTCATTAGGTTGTACTGTGTCGTATATAAAAATCATGATTTTTTATCCCATTTGTTGGATGTGGATATGGTTGTTGAAAATTACCAATACATTAAAAAATATATTTTTAGGGAAAATTTTGAGGTAATTACATCACCATGGTATAACAATTATATAATTATGTAGATGAAAAAAATACAAAAAACCACTTATATATTAGTATTACCTCTTCTATGGGTAGCCTCTATAGGTTTTCACCAAAATCATTTATTGGATTGATTTAAATGAAAAATATGGTTACAATAATTATATTACTGATATTTGAAATTTATTTAACAACATCATGTAAAAAATGGGTTTAATAATGAAATGAAGAGAGATAGTGGGAAACCATTAATATGTGGGTGAGAGGATAACCACGGTATTTTTGAAATGAATGTTGTGATCCCACATTTTTCACATGTAACCAGGGTCCAAAATGGGATATTATACAACCGTAAATTATTTTGGTTGAAATATACATATAACATATTTTTTTGTGAATTTTTATAGGCTAAATTTATCCATGTATTTGTAGTTTAACTTCCTAGTAAACATATTTGTATCATAATCACATTAGTTATTTTTTTCTTCTTCGTTACTATTCAATTCGATAAAAAATTTAGCTGATCTATGTATATAATATAAATTATGGTGATTCCTAATATTGAGTCTATTTTACCAAATTATGTATACATAATTGGAAAAATAAATTTAAAAATAATCCCACTAACATAATGATAATAAAGGGTTTTAATTGGATAATGTTTTAAAGTTTTCAATTATTTTAAACAAAATACAATATGAATTTTATAATATTATACTAAATTGTATTATGGAATATATTATTTAAAAAAAAAATAAAAATAAAAATATTTTAATATTGTATATATCATTATAAAAAAATTAAATGTAATTAAATTTTTAATTATAATTATATATATTTCACTATTAATTAAAAACTGAAATGTTTCAGAAAAAACAAAAAACAAACACAAATAAAATTATTACATAATGTTGTTATTAATTTTATTTATTTTTTTTAATTTTTTTTCTCATTCAGTGGATCTTTATTTCAATTTATGGACATAATATTTAACAAGAGATATTTTTAGATATATTTTATTTGCGAAAATATAAATACTATACCAAAAGTAATTTTCATTGTTTAAAAAGATATATACATAAAACCAATATAATTAATATTTGAAAATAATTTATTACTATTAATATGACTACTTTTAATATTGATGTTATAACAGTAACAAATAAATCACTATACTAATACTATGTTATTTTTTTATTTAATATAAATGAATTGTGTAACATAAGATTACCCAATGTTTCATGTATCTCACGACTAAATTTTCATTTCATTATACAAAATAGTAATATTATATTCTTTATAATAAACGATATCAATGATATTAAAATTATTCAATGAAAATCTTGTATAAAAAATCAGTGTGTCACATTTTACCCCCTTTACATGATTTTATCTCTCATAATTCATCACCCTAGATAAATTATGGTTAATAATTCCTCATCTTATCCTCATGTTACCAAATATTTTTTTAATAATCATAGTTTTATTAGAAAACATCGACCATATGAGTGGCCTTATTTTTTAAATCATTTATTGGATGATCCTAATACTCCACTAGTTTCTTCTCAAGATAATGTCCTTAATCTAGTGGTATAACATCAATGTTCAGTACTTGTGAATAGATAGTTAGATAATTCCTAAGAATAGATAACTGAAATGAATCATGGATATCAGAGAGGTTTGGTTTAAGAACATGCTGACATGATACCAACCTGACATGATCAAAATATTCAAAGGGACAAATATACTTGGGAATATATTTGAGTTACATCCAGAATATCCTAATATTCATCCAATGATGAATTAATATAATCAACATATCCCTAATTTTATTAATCAAACACAATGGTCATTATCAACATATCTTTTTCTGACATCGAGAACCGCTGATGTTTTTCTTAATGAATTTATCATTATCTTACATTTCATAAACTATATCATGTACCAATAGCTTGATTTATCCAAAAAAATTTATAATGTGGGAGAACCCCATATCATAACAAGATTTTATTCATAAAGATTAATCATATTTATTAACATCAATATATTTTAGTATTAAAACTCAACATCAATAAGGTATTGATCCAACCAATGTTCAGATCTAGATAACATGATCTCTGCATAAACAATAGGGTTTTAATTGGTCTAAATGACTGAAAATCTATCATAAGTATGATGAAATGTTATTAAACTAACTTTTTTCCAAATATGTTGAAAATAAAATCACCAAAACATTTAGGTCATCCACAGATCCCAATAAAACATAGTGGAATGTAGTAATAAATGCATCCTTACAAATTTATTAATGTATATCATTCAAATAAGATCCATATAATTGTATTCATTGAATGGGATTATGTGTGATGGTTTTGTGAGGTTATAAACTACAACCCCTAAAAAATTTTGTCCATTCGATGTTTTGGGATGTCAAATGAGAAAATACGTGATGATATTTTCTCATTTATATTCTTGTAAAAGAAATTGATGTAACATAACTACAGAACTTTTTCCTACAACCTTAAATCGATAATATACAAAGAAATACTGTATAAACTTTGGGATATTTATATTGATGAAATCACATCATACATACTAATCCAAATCTCCATACATTATTATACATCATATATAAATAAAAAAATTAAAACCATGGTCTTCCTCTAATAAATGATGATTCAAATATAGTATAGATAAAATGAATATATTATTTATAAAAGATACCATTCAATCATGATAAATGTTAAAATCAAGAACATTTCGGAAATTCTTTCTCATCTGTATATCTTCATTATGCACCACGTTAAGCTTGACATTAATATATGGTTAGACAATCAATTCATAAATATAATATTTTCCCCCTTCCATCAAGGATTCCTCGTCTATCATAAATAACCCATTAATGATGAATCTTTTATTATCCTCATCATTGATATTAAAGGATGATCCTTCAAACTAAAATCATAGTCAAACATATTAAAATTCCTATAGTGATTCATATTCTCTTCAATTCCTTGAAAGTTTCCTCATATTATGTTTTTAATGGAACATGGTTCCATTCTAAGCTCACGAGGTCAATGGATTTGATAGTCACAACAAATTCCCTACATGGAGATGATAATGTCAAAAATATATGTTGAATAATATAGATATCAATCAATACTGTATGTTTGGGCCAACATTGAATAGAATTTTTCTTTAGTGATCTACAGATATACCATATCATGATATTTTATGACTAAAAAATGATACATTTTTCAGTCAAATTTCTGACATTTTAAATTTTTAATATATTATTTCCAATATTGGGATAATTTTAAAAATAATAATGTGAACTTAATGTTCTCAATTACCAATTACATATATAAGAATATGATTGATAAATTATACCACAATCAGAACAATTCAACCTTTATAGACATTATTTTGGAAATCCATAATGATAATGAGAGAATTAGAATTATTGATTGGAATCAATATATACTCATACAATCCATATAATGTACGTAATAAGGTTTTTGTTATATCATAATTATTTACCATAAATTAATGTTATCCATAATGAATTTTAATCACAAAAAATTATTTATATCTTCATATTTCATCAAATAAGAATTAAATAATTGTGAGGGAACAAATTTTATTAATTAATATCACTCCAACATATCAATAATCATTATTATGTCTCATTGATCAATAATAAATCTGAATAAATATATTAGGTTCACCCAAATTTTACACACTATTCTAAAAGAATAACATTACTTGACATTTGTGGGGTTTGATCATGAATTCTAATAATTCACATAGGGATATTTTGTTGGGGTCCATTAAAATTTGTGTGGAACTGTGTATGAGTACTATTAATAACTAAAATTCATATTTTTATGTATAAATATGTAAATATTATGGAAATAAATCATCAAATTCTCATAAATTTGGCATATCATTGATTTACTGGTTCTCTCTAACAATTTGGACTGAACACCATTAATGAATGGAAATTAAGATCCCTAAAGTATATGTGATCTCCCCCAAAAGTTCATAGTTACCAACAAATTGATAAATTAACATATTTTGGGTTGGAATATAAAATTCTTATACAATTCCGTCAAAATTATAGATTCAATATATACATAAAATAAACCCCTTCCCAATATAACATTAATTATAGAAGAGGAAGATTGAAAAAATTTATAAGATGAACCATTCCACTAACATCAACGACTGAGTAATAATTGAATTGATATAATATATTTGTACTAGTATTAATTAAAAATATTAATTATACAACAATTATTTAGTATTTAATCAATATACCAATCAAATTAATAATATAATATATAATGTGTAGAACCAGATAAAAATAAGAAATTAGTATTTCTATATTGAATGGTAAGTGTTCCTTTCACCACAACAATATCATCCTGCTACTCATAAATAGAGAGACATTGGATTTCTCTTTATCACACTGATTAAGAGGAGTATCATATAGATCATAATTAGTAACCTTTAAAATTTGGAATTGTATAGAATAATAATTTTACTACTTGCATTTGAAATATGAAATTGTGGGTTCAACATTCTGTGAATTATGCAATTTATTTTCATCATTTGACAAATTATTCCCTTAAAATCCGTAATCAATCACTAAATGACATATCCATAAACACATAAAATATATACTAGTACATTTATTAAAATTCCCTACATGTATCATCCCATACATTGAAAAATAAAAAATATCATCTTCTTATCAATATAGTTCATGGATTTTTTTTTCAAATAAAATTTTCTCCCCATATAAAAAATGAGATTGATATATAAGAACAACCTACATTTCCAACATGATAGAATATTATAAAATCACTTCATTGTTAAAAATTATTTTTCTAGATAACTCTATTCAAATATTTTGATTTAGGACAGTGAATAATTTGTCCAAAATACATACAAGATGCGTGATATTACAAGAATCATTCCACACACGTCTTCTATAACTTTCCATCATGGTACAATAAAATTCATTATACTAATTCATTAGATCAATGAACACATTCAACAAGTTCATATATTTAATATATTGAATAATAATATTGAAAAATAAGTTATTATACTCATTCCAATCATTCGTTTCAATTTTATAATAATTTAATTAATTCATGACATGTTCCCGCCATTGATATGATTAACCATATAAATTGTAGAATACAAAAATTAAATTATCATGTTTCAATAAATATTTAATATTGAATATATTATTATTTTTATTAATCAATTGTTTTGAAACTATTGTATCATAAGTCTTACTAAAAAATGTACATGTTTCTTTATGAAGCAGTGAACATAATTTTATTTCCTTCATTTTAATGTCTGGATGTGAATCCTAATTCATTAAATGATAATTTTTTAAAAGAATATATTACATCCTTTCATCCAAGATATATCAATGATTGGATTCTCAGGTGGAGAATCCTTTTATTTTCTATCACACTCATCATTATTGTGAATTGTTTGGGTTTCACCTAATAACCAAAACTTACACGTATAGTGTAAGAATAAATAATCATTATGTGTAACAAGAAAATATCATTACCAATCACATATAGGATACCATAATCCTGACACATAATTTAATCTATTACAACATAGGTATATATTGGGCCATTCTTGGTTATCAAGTATATAAATATGTCAGGACTGTTTTTATATAGTTAGTCAATTCCCAATTAAGATCCTCTAGGAGTGAAAAATTGGGTGGGCATCAATGAAAATTTTCACGCCCCAGGAGATGTTTTTTCAACAGTTGTGCACACTATTTGGAGTTGTGGAACCTATGGAACACCATTTCCAATTTAATCAACTTTTAATATCAATATAGGGAATTAATTTAATGGAAACCAAATACACAATCCTTTAACTAAATTCTAATAAACTATCTTATACATTGACTCATCCATGGATGTATAATAAAAAATATCCATAGGTGTGTGACTATAGGTTTCTCATTTCTATTTCCAATGGATAACTGAAACAATCCCTTAATACCAACCATAGGGACACATGGTTATCATGAATATAAAATACAATTTTTTCATTGATTATTCATTTAATTAAACCTAAACATACCCAATGAACGTAATAGATTAGCTTCATTGTTAAAATAGAACCATTAAATACTGTAGAAAGGTAATACTAATAATGTCTCACTATTATATTCCTAAGTAACACAATTTTTAGACATATCATACATAATAAATTCCATCTTAACTGAAAATAATTAAACATAAGTATTGGTGTTCTCTTATGTTATGTTACAGTATATATGGGATATTTGTGATAATTACTGAAACATAAGGTTATGATAATATGATAGTGATATTTGAATTACACACCATTTGAAAAAAATATCATAATACAGACTCATATAACATATATTTTTATTTTATAAAACCTTAATCACAATGGGATTAAAGAACACGATCCATGATTAAATAAAATTTGAATATTAGATATATTTTTTGAGTAAAAATAATTATATAATATCATTTTTTTAGTTTAAATGTATAGTATTCACAGATATTAAAGAGAAATAGATAACTCCAAAAACCGTAATATTATTTACAAACCTCTCCTAAATAAATCATAGTAGAGAAATACCCGAAAAAATAGGGCTCACTAACCATTCTAGTTATATTTATCTGAATCGATGAAAATAATTTATCAATGAACTGTTGCTAGATATAGTTAACTCATGACATGTATTTGAAATCATAATTATGTGGGCCACAATATCATAAAAAATTATCATAAAATAACCAATAAAATAAAATGGATTCATAATAATTTCATTATATAGTAGCATGTATAAAAGAGATTTGATTCAAAATCATTTCACATTTACAATATATCACAACCCATGAAAGAAAAATTCATTCAAAACCATTTACTTACGCTATATCAAGTGGAAGAGAATAAATTTTCAAAATATTGTATTTAACATAATAAGAGAATATTATATAATGATGATGAATTATATCCTTGGTTGATATACACTTGTAAGGACCGGGAAATTTCAATGAAATATTTTTTCTTAAATTCATTGGAATTTTACAAGTCCCCAGTTTCTGACGGCTCCAGATTCTGAGGCCGGAGTGTCCAGAATAAATTTATGATGTTTTGTTTGGGTACATCCAGTAATCATATGTACGAGTTTTTCAATCATTTGAACCAGTTCTTGGAATTGAAATCCATGTACACTAATGAACTCGCAGCGCTGATATTCGCATAAGGGGACCTTTACCGCAGTTGAGTTTTATACAAGATGAAAGTTATAAATTTGGGTTACGAATTAAAATTATAAATTAAATAAAAATATGTGTGAAACACATTTTTATTTGAAAAGTGGTCAAAGTCTCTAGGAGGAGATTAAGGGTGGGGCCCACCACCCCCAAACCTACCTTGATAGGATATAACAAAAGGTTTTGGCCAACACGAACACCAAAACTCTTGAACTACCTTAATCTTTTGGAATTCCCATTCATGTTCCCACAAACCCATGTAATTAATTTTTCAGAACATTGATGTTCTTGCCACCACAATGTAATTAATTAAGTGAATCCACTTAATGAATTAATTTAGAGTGTTTCAATTATTTTTAATTCATTTTTTCCATCATTAAAAGGAGAGATGTTATTCTATTATTTTGGGTGGACATATTACCTTGGGAGGGTTTGGAAGATTAGGAAGAATGTGTTCTTCCCTAGATGAACACAATGAACATCTTCAACATCTTCATTCGCCTCAAGGGAGAAGATGTCGCCCGAAAAGGATGCCGCCAACGACAACTTCATTTCCTCCGACATTGATGGAACAACGTCCGTCTTCCATGATGCCCGACTTCCATGACGCTTGTCTTCCATGGATCATCATCGTGCAACGCCAAATACCAGGTAGGGGTTGGATTTTAGGTATGATTATATTCCAATGTTATTATTTTAAGGAACGTGGATGTTTTATTTTGTGGGATGGGTTAGATATTAAGCTGGTGTTTTTTTCTGCTTCAATTATATGCTGGTTTACTGTTTGAGCCACAACATGAAGGGCACTGGCTAACGAACAAGTCCGAACCGTCCACCAATTCGTTCTTGATTCGATGTTTGATGGTCGATAAGTGAGTATAATGGAAACCCTGATTTGAGGCCGTCGTAGTGAAGAACAATTCCTGAGGAGGCCGTGGGCATAAGAGGGAGGAAAAATGGACCACCAAAACGACTTTGGTGGCCCGTAGAAGAGCACATCAGCGCAGGTCACCGGTGAGCCAGCGTCAGTGACCAGAGGTGGCGGCCGACATCGGCTGGCCACCTGGGGGCAGCGACGCCCATTGCACGCCACCGGTGAAAGGACATCGCGACACCGATTGCGGCGGCGGAGTGGAACCCGCATCCACGGGTTCCATAGAGGATATACGGAGCCAGATGGCTCCACCATTACGAGGCACCGGGGGGCTGCCCCCCCCCCCTCACCCGCTCCACGTGACGGAGCAAATGCGTTTGGCCAGCCGTCCGGTCCCCCTACCATGGGGGTTGAGCCGCCTACCGGGAGGGCCAGGCTGCAAGCCATGCTAGTTGGGCTACCCTCTCAAGGTCCGGGCCACAGCCGCTGGGCCGGGCCGCACCCTACCGGGATGCACCCGGAACTGGGTCGGTTTGACCCTGTTTGGGCCGACCCAAGGCAGGCTGGGCCGGGTCGGACAGGACCCAGACACCCCCACTTTCGACCACTTTTGGTTATTCGCCCATTACATAAGCTACGAACCTCTGATCAGTGGACCGTCAGTTGTGTAGGATTACATGGATCGAGGCAGTAGTTTAGGTATATCACACTCATGGTTTTGGGAAATTTTATGTATGTACAGGTTGGTTCGATCTAGAAACCAATCGGGCCCTCGGAGTGAAAATGCTTATAACTGAAGGACCGGACATCTGATTGATGATCCATCAACTACATTGGATTCCTCCTGATGAGAAGGTCCTTTTGGAATACTTCACATTGGATTCAGATGAGGTTAGAGTATGGCCAAGATGAATAGTACCTGAAATCTAACCAGTCCCTTTGAACAGAAATGCCAATAACTCTCAGACCGGGCGTCCGATTGATGCACCGTCTATCGCATTGGGTTCCTTATGATGTGAATGAACTACGAGATACATCAAAAGAGGACTTCATGATAGTTGATGTATCGAAACCTGGCTCCAGGAGTGGACCCTCCCGGAATCGAGCATGTTGTGTGCAGGAAACCTACGGTTGGTTGTCACTGTGATGAAGGAATACTTAGTGGGTTCGATAGTGATAACTTCTGTACTAGAATATTCCATGGGTTAGATAGTAGTGACTTATGTACCAGGATCCTACATGGGTTCGACATCGATGACTATTGTACTATAATATTATGTGGGGTCGATAGTGAAGACTTCTGTACCAGGATCCTCTGTGGGTTCAATTGTAGTGACTTCTGTACCAGGATCCTACGTGGGATCGACAACGAGTACTGTTGTACCAGAATCCTCCATTCGTTTGATAGTGACGAATTCTATACCAGGATCCTACGAGGGTTTGACAACGATTCCTACTGTTTCAAAATCCTTCATGAGTTTGACAATGACAAATTATGTAGCAGGATCCTTGGTGGATTCGACCACATTGACATTTATTCCAAGATACTATGTGGGTTCGACAATGATGACTGTGCCAGGATCCTATGTGGGTTCAATAGTGCTGATATTATTCCAAGATCATACATGGGTTCGACAGAGGAGATGATTTAGAGGAAACATCTAATCATCTATACCCCTCTTCATGAGTTGTATACCTCTATGAGTTGAGTCATGTCTTTCAACCATTATCAACATGGTGATTGACCTTACTTCCATTGAGTAATGGTTTGTGCTTGGGATCGATAGTTGGAGTCGGACTATGATTGATAAATTAGATATATGTATTGGAGTATACCTATGTATGGTTGGTTGATACTTCAGGTTTGTATCTTTCTTCTTTTTTTATCCTTAGTGGATCATGTGAGACCTCTTGGGTCTCGGGGTCCCTACTAAGTATCGTTATGATCACCCCTGCATGGGTTATGCCCACAACTATTTTTATTGGATGTACACGACAGACAGTGATAATGGAGGCCTAGAACGCCACGACTGGACGGTACCCAGAGGTGGACCTTGCGATGAGTCAGTAGACAGAGGAGATGGGCAGACGTGACTGGTGAGGTGTCCATTTGTACCTACCCTTCAGGTAAGAATACCAAAGGATGATCCAAGATCATCTCCTTACTTTCAGTTGATTGTAGCTTTTTACTTGTACTTCTTGTTCAGTTGGGATTGTATACTGGCCCATTTACTTTCCAGCACACACTTTTGTATTCATTTTTACTTAGTTTTTACCTCCTATAGCGTACTCTGTTGTGATTTTTTACTTCTATAAAGGAAATTCCTTCCCAACATAGAGATTTACGCCTTTGGTGCTTATCACCAGCCCTTGGCCTAAGGAAGGAGGGATTGGTTTAGTCATGACATGGGCCCTGAGGACGGTTCGTGAAAAATTAGTAAAAGAGGATTTTGTTCCACCGTACAACATGGAATCTGATTATTTTAACGGCAATAGTATTAACTTTTTTGGGTGTGGTTATCAGTTTAAGGAAACCCGTGCAGGCGCGACAACCGACATATACAAACACTAGGACTCTGACTCCTGAGGATTCGGTGCAGGGCCCAATCACCGTGAAGGTACCAGTGGTACCACTACCTGTTGGGCCACCGATACCACGAACTCCAGCAGTAGAGTGTGCATGACACCTAAGTGTGTTGCAAGAGTTTCAATGAAAGAGGCCGCCTAGATTTCAGGGAGAGGTGGACCCACAAGATGCTGAGGATTGGCTGGAGGCTGTTGTGAGAGTTTTCATTTTGGTAAGGACACCAGCAGACCTCATAGTGACCCTTGTCGCGAATCTCTTATAAGCAGTAACAGATAGATGGTGGAGCATGATGCTCCAGGTGCATGATGAGGCATCACGACTCTGGACAGACATCGACATCCTGTTTCGGGCAAATTTTGACCAGCCACCCATCGTGCGGTGTAGATTCAGGAGTTACTTCATCTGCAGCAGGGCATCATGATAGTATCTTAGTAATGAGCATGGTTCGTCGAACTCAAATTATACTCCACAGATATGGTATGAGACCCATTCTTCAGGGCCCAGACCATTGAGCAGGGATATAGGCACGAGATCAGTGATTCAATGATCTCCTTAAACATTCTAATGCAGATGGGGGTATTGGAGCGAGCCCTCCTTGTGGAGAGTTTCCTCGCTGATTAGTCTCCTACAATGAGAACCACCACAAGTAAACATGAACCAGAGTCTTCTATAGATGGCAGTGGATAGATAATATAGGGTTCCAAGAGGACCAGACCCACAGGTGGTCGACTGCACGAATCAGGTTCAGATGTGCATGGAACATGAGATAGATTTATCTCTAAAAGGATCAGGTAGTCCTATGCATGTGGCGGGCAGGGTCACATGGCTCGAGACTGCCCGAACCCCTCTGCAGATGAGCATCATGCAGTATAGTGACTTCCTAGGCAGAGGTAGAGGTTCGACCGTGGTGGTCCGCTGGGATCAAAAAGACTTGGCAGAGGAGTTGGTTGAGCAGTAGATGGTGGATGACGTTTCGAGGCCTTACCACCACCACCACCAGGAGGTCCACCCCTACCACAGGGAACAGATGGACATGGTAGAGCTCATATTCAGACAGGTGAGGACTATGACCATTGTACCCCGGGAGAAGGTGGTCAAGAGTAGTACTAGCTCCAAGTAGAGAGAGCATTGTTCATGATTCTTCTAGCTTCATTGATGTCATTGTTTGTGGATACATTGTGTCTTTTTTAAATTTATATGATTAAATAAAAAAACTTGTCTATGCATCATTTTCTTTCATACCTTTTAGATGTGGTTGATTTTGAGAGGTTCCGGTAAAAACCATTTACATAACCCTAGCATTCGAGATTCCTACTAGAGGAGACCCATTGACCACACACTACTGTCAACAGTGCGACTCAACCCTTGGAGGTGAGAGTAACAGTTGGATCTCATGGTATTGGCATTGAGGCTTTACTTCGTCATCCATGGCATTAAATAGTACAGTTCATGTCAGGATTGACTATATTAGGAAAAGGATGTGGCTCATGTAGGGGATGAGACCAGATTTCTCTTTTCGAAAAAGGATAAATCTTATAATCTCTTATAGGATGTCTGTGAATAAGGTTGTAGTCGAGTTCTTTACAATTGGCTAGTCACACCCATTGTTTGTTGAGCGAATGGTTTACAGTTTACTCTAATATCAAAAGTCTCAGGTGTGTCTTCTCGTAGAAGGACCTGGACCTGAGAATAGAGGTGTTGGATTGAGTTCTTATAGGACTATGACTTAGAGATAGTCTATACTCAGGTAAAGGGGGACATTGTATAAGATGATATCAGCAAGAGATTGGGTATTAAACTATTTGGAGAGGTGATAGATCAGCTGGCTGTGTTGCAGATATACTTTGAGGATCGAGATGGAGCATCCTTTCTGGAGTATCTCACTGTCAATCCTCCACTTCTTCATTGAGTCAGGGAGGCACAACATGGGGAAATTAACTATGAGATATGACATTCCCAGATATCCACTGGGTAGGAACTTCATGGATTTTATGAAGGTGGGGAACACATCATTATTTTCATAGGACCATTCAGACTCTTGAGGAAATGCTCTGTTCATGCATCCTCAACTATGGTTGCATTTGGTAGGATCACATTCATTGGTGGAGTATGCGTATAACAACAGTTACCACTCCACCATCGTGATGGAACCTTAGGAGGCAATTTACCGCCGACCATGTAGATCACCTCTGTTCATAACATACTTAGGGGAGCCAGTGAATTTTGGACCAAAGATGGTGCATGCTACGATGGAGAAGGTGCATATCATCCAGGAGCAGATGAAGACAGCACAAAGCAAACAAAAGTCCTATGATGATAGGAGACGAAGACCATGGGAGTTTGAGGATGGTAACCACGTCTTTCTACGGGTCTCACCTAGATGAGGTCTATGGAGATTTGGCTGAGGCAGAAAGTTATCTCCACGATTTATCGGGTCGTTCCATGTCCTTAGCAGATTAGGCAAGGTGGCTTACCGCCAAGCCCTTCCACCTCAATTGCACCAGGTGCAAGATGTCTTCCACGTATCTCAGCATCGGAGATATGTGCAAGACCCATCCCACATCATCAACCATGTGGAGATGGATATCGATGATGGGGAAACATTCATGGAGGTTCCAGTAGAGATTGAGGATCAACATGTGTTGGTCCTGCATGGACAGTCAATTCCTCTGGTGCGCGTTCGCTGCCAGCACGGGAACCTTCAAGAGGACACATGGGAGCTGGAGGCTCATATGGGTGCTCAGTACCCCCATTTGTTTCCCTAGTGTGTGTTGTAGATTTATGGGTACTTAAAGCCCTAAGGTGGGAGTAATGTAAAGACCCAGAAATTTGAAGATTTTTTTTTCATAAATTCTTTGGAATTTTACGAGTCCGGAATTTCTGTCGACACCTTATTCTGAGGACCGGTGTGTCCGAAATCAATTTTTGAAGTTTTGTTCGGGAATGTTCAGTAAAAATACATATGGGTTTTTCTATATTTTGAATCTGTCTTGGAATTGAAACTTGAGGACACCAATGAACTCACAACGCCAGTATTCACTTAAGGGGACCTTTACCGAAGTTGTGTTTTATACAGGTTGGAAGTTATAAATTGGGGTTACTAATTAAAATTAGAAATTAAAAAAAATATGTGTGCAACAAATTTTTATTCGAAAAGTGGATAAAGTCTCTAGGTGGAGGTTAGGGGCGGGGCCCACCACACCCTAACCTCACTTGATAAGATATAACTAAAGGTGGGGCCCACATGAACACCAGAACTCTTGAACTCCCTTATACTTTTGGATTTCCCATTATAGTGCCAACACACCCATGTAATTAACTTTTTGGACCTTTGATGTTCTTTCCAACACCATGTAATTAATTAAGTGAATCCACTTAATTAATTAATTTGAAGTGTTTGAATTATTTTGAATTTATTGTTTCCATAATTAAAATGATGGATGTTATTATCTTATTTTGGATGGAAATATTACCTTGGGAGGTTTTGGATGATTAGGATGAAAGTGTTCTTCCCATGAAGAACAAGAAGAACATCTTCGTCATCTTCCTCCACATCAAGGGAGAGGACGCCACCCCCATAGGACACGACCAACGACAACATCATTTCCTCTAACGTTGACGGAATTAAGTCCATCATCCACGACGCCCGAATTCTACGACGCCCATCTTCTGCGTCTCGTCAACGTGGAACATCAAATACGATGTTTTTGTTGGATTTTAAGTATGATTATATTCCCAAGGTCATCTTTTTTATGAACACGAATGTTTTATTTTCCGGGATGGGTTAGTGATTAAGCTCAGGTTTGTTTCTGGTTCAATAATAAGCTGGTTTACTATTTCATCCACTAACGTGTAGGGCATGGGCTAACAAACAAGTCTGGACCCTCCTCCAGTTCGTTCATGAAGCGTGGTTTGATGGGAGACAGGTGAAGGGAATGTCAACCATGATTTGAGTCCATCATAGTGAAAAACAAGACCCAAAGAGGTTGTATGCGCAGACAAGAAGAAAAACGAACCACCAGAATGACTCCAATGGCCCACGGAAGTGTCTGCAACTGGAGGCAGTGGCTGGCACCAGCCACCCGCCTGGGGACAGTGGCACCCCTCGTGTGTCGTCGGCGGAAGGCCGCCACGACAATGGTCGCGGCAGTGGAGTGGAACCTGAATCCACGGGTTTTAGGGAAGACAGGTAGTTCCATATGGAACCACCGTTACATGGAAAAAATCCCCCCCCCCCCCACCCCCCGCTCTGCGCGCCCAGCGCGAACGCGCTCAGCCAGCCGATCAAGCGAAAACCGACCGCTAGGCCTGGCCGCCTGCCATGCGGGTCGGGCCGCCTACGACGCGGGTCGGGCCGCCTGCCACACGGGTCGGGCTACCCTCACGTGGGCCGGGCCATATCCGCCAGGCCTAGTAGCGCCCTACTGGGCTGGACTCGGATCTGGGGTCGGGAGCCCCAGTTTGGGCCGACCCAGGGCGGGTTGGCCCGCGTCTGACCGGACCCATACCCCCACTTCATACCACTTTTGGTTTTTCGCACATAACATGAGCTACAAACCTCTGATCAATGCACTGTCAGTTGTGTAGGATTCCCTGGATCAAGGCGGTTGTTCTTGGTATATCGCACTCAAGGTTTTGGAATATTTTGGGTATGGACCGTTTGGTTCAATCCCGAAACCAACCGGGCCCTCGGAGCAGAAACTATTATAACTTAATTTCCCGATGTATGATTGACGTGTCATCAACTAAGTTTCATTACTTTTGATCAGACAGTACCTTGGCATAATACACATAGGATTTATATGAGGATGGTTTATAGCTGGGTTGGATTGTACCCGAAATCCAACCGGACCCTTAGAACCAAAAGTCAAATAACTCTCAGACCGGGTGTAAGATTGACACACCGTCTGTCGTGTTGGGTTCCTTATGACGATTTGGAACTACAGGATACATCAACTTAGGGATTCGGGATAGTTGATGTATCAATACTTGGATTGAGGAGCGGACCCTCCCAGAATCGAGCGTGTCATGTGCGGGAACCCTACGATTGGCTGTGTCTGAGATGATGAAATCCTCTGTGGGTTCGATAGTGACGACTTCTATACCAGGATCCTCCATGGATTTGAGAACATTGACTTCTATACTAGGATATTATGTGGGTTCAATAAAAATTTCTACTATACCAGAATCCGACGTGGGTTCGACAGTGATGACATATATACTAGGATCCCCTGTGGGTTCGAGGACAGTGACATTTGTAACATGATCCTACGTGGGTTCGACAACGATAACTATTATACCAGAATCCTCCATGGGTTCAACAGTGACAACTTCTGTACCAGGATCCTATGTGGTTTGACAGCAATGACTACAGTACCGTAAAACTCCATGGGTTCGATAGTGACGACTTCTGTAGAAGGATTCTCCGTGGGTTCGACTGTAGTGACTTCTGTTCAAGGATCCTACGTGGGTTCGACAGTCAAGAATGTGCCAGGATCCTACGTGGGTTTGACAGAACTGATATTTTTCCATGATCCTACGTGGGTTTGATAGATGAGATGATTCAGAGGCTACATCGAATCATCTCTACCCCCTCTTAGTGAGTTGTATACCTGTGCGAGCTGAGTTAGGTCTTTCAACCATTATCAATGTGGTGACACTACAAGAATATTTGGCTTTTGCGCCTGGGAAATGGGCGACCGCCAATGGCGGTCGCTATTGACTGTATTAGCGACCGCCAATGGCGGCCGCTAATGGTGAAAAGATATGCGCGGGATATTTCCCGCCCCGCACTGCCTTCCCCGATTCCCGCCCCCGCACTGTCTTCCCCGATTCCCGCCGCCGCCGTAGGTCGGCCATGGTCACCCCTGCCGCCGCCCTAAGTCACCCCTGCCGCCACCCCCGTTTTATCTCATTCCCCTTGCCACAACCACTGACCAACCCTTTCGACCCCCAAGCGTGCCCAAAGACCACGACGCTACAACATCTCCTCCTCCGGCCACCGTAGGTCGGCCATGGTCGGCGGTGAGACCTTCCCCCACCCCCCCGCGTCCCCTGCACACAACCCGCACTCTCGACGCACAACCACACGCACCGTCGACACAAAATGAAGGCAGGTCTTTAGGGACCGCCAGAGGCGGTCGCTGTTGATCAACAGCGACGAAACAAATGTGACCGCTTCCCGCGGTCGCAAGGCGGTCTGTATAGGTCTTTAGCGACCGCTTTTGGCGGTCGCTAAAGGCAATATATCTAGTAGTGTGATTGACTATACTTCCTTTATGGAATTTTTTGTGATTGGGATCGAGAGTTGGAGCCAGACTGGGATTGAAAACATAGGTATATGAATGGGAAAATACCTATGTAGGATTGGTTGATACTTTGTATTTGTAACTTTATTATTTTGTTTATACTAAGTGGATAATGTGAGACCTTATGGGACTCGGGGTCCCTAATGAGTATCGTTATACTCACCCCTATATGGGTTATGACCTCACCTCATTGTGTTAGATGAAGATGATGGAATGTGCTGATGGAGGCCATGTACGCCACGACTAGACGGTACCCATAGGTGGACATTGCGACAAGTCGACGCATGGAGGAGACTGGCAGATGTGAGTGCTGATGTGGCCACTTGTACCCACCCTTCAGGTAGGAATCCCAGAGGAAAGTCTAGGATATTATCTTTAATTTTAGCAGTTTTCCCATTTTACAGGTACTTGTTGTTCAATTGGGTTTGTATACTAGCCCATTTACTTTTCAGAACACTCTTTTGTATTCAGTTTTACATAGTTTTTACTTCCTGTTGCGTACTCTATTGTGATTGTTTAGTTTTATTAGGGAAATTCCTTCACAGCTTAGGGATTTACGCCTTTGGTGATAGTTGCCAGCCCCTGGCCTATGGAAGGAGAGATTGGGGAAGTCACAACACGGGCCCCGAGGACGGTTCATGACAACCCTGTATGCAATACGCAGTATCAACATATTCCATCCTATATTGAGAATGATATTGAATGATCACCTGGAACAATTAAGAATGGAAATAAATTTTCATTCAAATAAAATTTTCAAAAATAATACATTTTTGATAAATTTATTTTAAAATAACCTTGAAAATATATAAAAAATTTATAAAAAACATTTAAAACATTTCATGAGGAAAATATTTTTTATTCTTTCGAAAACAATTTCTAAAACATAAAAAATTCACTCAAGATTTTTCACATGGATATATTTTCATAAATTATGACATTTAAACGAATATAATTTAAATGAAATTTCATTTTAAAACATTGAAATATTGACATAATTTATTATTCATGATAGTGTGAAAAATGGTCATGTTTTACATTTATGAAAACAAACATTCTTTTTTCTATTTCTTATAAAATCAAGACATTATTTGTGTAGAAAATGAAATCAATATTCCTTTAAAAATATATTTCAAAAAATAAAAAATTTATTAAGAAATTTTATTAAAAAATTAAATATAGGTAAATAAATTTTTTTAATCAATTTTAGAAAAACATATATATGATGGAAAATTAATTTTTACTCCAGTGAGAAATAAATAATAATTTTTCAAAAAACATTATCTTTATTATTTTATGATCTATTGATTTGACTAAATGTTATATTTACATGATTATATCATGAATAAAAATTGTATTAGGAATATCAATTATTTTCATAAGGTATTGAAAAAAAATTTATTGTCAATAAAAACATATTGATAAGAACTTTTTATAAATGAATAGATTATAATATGTTACCACATTGGAAACATTGAATCATATGAAACAGAATGTAATAAATTAAATGTAAAAGTATATATCAAAAATAAAAATAAATGAGTCATATTACTTTTCAATTTGGTTGTATATACACCTCATGAGGGAATACATGTGCATATCATACTGTTCATCTCAAATTATGCAAGCTTGAGAAAGAAATCAAAAATCAAAAGTCATGACTAATGTTGTTCAAAATAAAAAAAGAATATTTAATAAATATTTGATTATTATTAAAATATTAAATAACAAAGATTATATATACTATATAATATATTATTTTCTTATGACATTTAATTACATTTTACAATTCAATGTTAGAGTTATGTATTACGTAAAAACTCCATTATTTTTTATATATGATTTGATTTGTTATTTTTTGTTCCCGTACTTGGATCATGATTTTATTATATTTTTAATTTTAACAATCATTTAAATATAATATATATTAATTATGTATATTATTTTTTTAATCCATAATATTTGCTGATATATTATGAAAAATGTCTTTCATGGATATTGTCGGTTATATATGCACATAAATTTTAATTCCACTGTATTATCATGTGGAATGAAATAATGATAAAAGATATTTAATGAAAAAATAATAATAATTATTTCATATACATAACATTTTTTCAATTAAACCGTAATGAATATCTTGTTTTTATTGCATGAAAGAATTATATTGCTTATCAAGGTGGTAGTCTACCGCACATAGGACAAATATTATCTGTTTACAAAATCATATAATGTTTGAGGGTATGTTATATATAATAATTTCATATTTATTATTATATAATTAATATCATAAATAAATATTAATTACATTACTATAACCATCCATGAATTTTTTTAATGGAAAAAATTAATGACATTAGTTAACAAGGTGGTATTCAACCATACAAAAAAATCATGATTTCGTAGCCCATGTTATAGAAGTGGATATGATTATTGATCATTTCATTAACATAAAAATATAAAAATATATTTATTATATTAATTTTACTATGTCATTATGATAAAATAACAATTTAATGTTTTTGATGAATAAATAAATCCAAAACACTCGTTGATGAATGTTACATCTTCATATGGTATCCTCTATATATTTCCATAAAATTAATTACTTTTAAGATTTAGGTAGAATTTATGGATTATAAGATTATATTAGTTAATTTATAATTATATTTGGTTGTTTCATGATGGAAGACAAATGGTTTAATGTTGAAAAGACTATAAGTGAGTTTGTGGAATTTTATATGGGGAATGATGAAATTGTTGGTACTTTTGAATATAACTATGATCTTCGAAATTTTTCACATGTCACACGTATAGAGATACATATTTATATAAACTAAATTATTCTATTTTTTATAAAAAAATTCAACTCAGAAGAACTGATTGTTTAGTGAATTAGAAAATATGTACATATTATATGGATTATAGAAGGATAGTATTAAAAAATGTTATTCTGTTCTTTTTAAGCATTATTTTTGTATTCCATCCTATATCACTAATAATAATTTCTTATCCTGGTAAAATAATTCAATGAAATATGTGTGAATAAATCCCATAAATGAAATAAATAGAAGAATAATTAGCATGAGAGTAAGAGGAATAATAACAAGGAATTATCAAATGAATATGTATTATAATCTAAATAACAATAATAATATAATGAAATGATGAATAATGAATAATTAAGATATATCCATAAAAAATATATCCATGTATTATCATTTGGGTTTCATTAATCATATTACCATTTGTTTTTTCCATGGTACACTTACCCAATGCCATAGAAAAAATCACTACACCTGATAATTCTTATATCTATTAGGATTTAAACTACAATTGGTAAGCTCTATCATGTTACACAATGAAAAATAGTGCTATCAGGGAGAACCCTTCAAATTACAATGGTTATATACGATGTTATCTAAAAACATTTTAATATCATTATAGAATCATATAATTACCAAAATGAAATGTATAGAATCACCTAACTATCTAATTAACATGTCTCTTATGAGATAAAATCCACTTCTAAGCTATGTATTTTTACCAAACACATTGGATATCATTTTTGGGGATCAATATTCTTATAAGATATATATATATCACCATATTTACCTATATAACTAAAATTTACGAAATTGTTATAAACCCTCTTAGGATAACATTTTTCCTCTTATAACCATTGAGATATTATTTTAATATTATATAAAAATCATTTGATGATATTACATCCAACCTTTTGAAAAATAAAATTAATCCCAATGTTCTAGACAATATAATAGAAGGGTTTTCATTTTAAAAAATATAAACTCTTATAAACGAATCTAAAATTTAAAAAAAATGTTTCGGTAAAGGGAAAAGTCATTAACAATGTATACATTAATTAAATAATATTTCATTTTGTCTTCATCCAAATAATATTCATTCATTAAAAATAATCAAAATTTAAAACCTCTAAATAATTCCAAAATATTCAAAAAAATATTTTCAATTAATATATTTAAATATAAAAATATTGAGGGAATGTGTGTTTAAATACATAAATTTGTCATAATTTTAACCCATTATAATGGAATATAGGTTTAAATTATTTAAATTTTAATATAAATAATAAATGATTAAAAATATGTCCATACACTTGGAAAATATTTAGCTTTGGTATACAAAAAAATTAATATTTATCAGGTAGAATATATAAATTAAAGTAATAAATTCAGCAGTATGATGGTAAAAATTTTGGCTTATGAAAATTTTAAAATGGGAGAGTATAATGGTGTCCCATTGAATAATCATAATTCCAAAATACAGGGATGGTAAAAAGTAAAAAAAATGATTTTTTACATTTATATGATTCACAAAATAAGAGTAAGTGAATGAATATAGAGAGGAGGATGGTTCCCAAATTGTTAAGAGTAATATTATAATTCCTAGTGGAAAGCATTTGTGACAAAAAATAACTTCAATAATTATGAGAGAGAAATTAAAAACGCTCATAGATATGTTATCAATTATATTACCTCAAATTATCTGTGGGAATAATGTGAAGATTATGTGGTTATTTATACATTATGATGGGTGGTGTTGAGGGGTTAAAAATGATTATTCCCACATTAAAAAAATTAAGTTACATTATTTAAAGAATTTATTGTTGATAATTAATTTTATATGAATGGTTAATCTATATATATAAATCAATAACCTATTTAATTTTTTTTAATAAATTTTTTTATCAAGAATAATGATTAATAATTTGATTATTCAATGGGAACTCCAATTTTCCACATTAAATTTAACATTTATATTCTAATTTAAAAATATTAGTTCGGCAATATTTGAATATTCTTTTTTATTATATAGTAGTATTTAATCATTTGATAATTTATATAAAATATACTAATTATCAATTTTAGTGGTTATAAGTGGTCATGAGGTCAATTCTAATGTATATCTAGCTAGATGGGAACTACCGCATAAATTTGATCAAAATATTTTATTCCCATTATTATGATTGATTGAATTTTTTAGAATATTATATAAAGGATAATTTGTGTCATTTAATCAAACTGTAGAAGAATGTTTTTATAATTTAATCAAGGTTATGAGTACATGTGAAATAAAAGAATCTCAATTTCCTGAATATTCTTGAGTGGTATTATTTTCAATAATAATACAACAATAAATCCTATAAAACATAACATGAGAGTCTAAAATTTTAATAGTAGACACCCAAAATATATGATATAAATTCTATATAATACAACATTAGAAAATTCTAAATTAATGAATTTAAATAGTGGTGGACATTTGGTAAATTGAATCTAGATTGAATGACATTAAAGTGATAATTTCGAAAATAATTTGTTCATAACTTCATCAATAAAATGAAAATAGTCTGAAATTATGAAAATGGACATGTAAAACACATGTGATATAGTCCACATCAAACCTAATTCCAATATTATTCTATTAAGACAATGAAAAATTGGTTGAAATTCAGTGCATTGAATATTTATAGTGAATTAAAATAATATCATTTTCTATAATGATTTAGTCATATCATGTTTATAAAAATGATAAATAGAGTTAAATTTTTATTGGGATAATTGACGTCATGGAAGAACATCTTTTATGAAGACAACATATCTATATGAATAAATTTAATTGTCCAAAATTGTGTATTATTTTAGAAAATATAATTAATAAGAATGATTTATTAATGGTCATTAATTTTATCATTATTTTAATACTCATAGAACCTTAATAATATAAGTAAGACGTAATTAATTTTTATTATCATTTAAAGCATGTATCATATATTAATATTCAATTACATATTATAAAAAAATGATAGAAAATTCACACATATATTATATCATGCCTATATCACAAAATATATATTATTATCTTTTTATAACATGTATATTTTATCAAATCTATTTATAATATATGTTTTAACACATTTATATATCATATATACATTTCAATATAAATTATCATAATAAATAAATTATTAATAAATATTAAAACCATGTAAAATTATATTTTATTTAACAAAAAATATATATATTAAATAAAATATAAGTTTCAATAATCATCCCTCATTAAAAAAACTTCTTCATCTATTTTTTACATTTTAGTATATTATAATAATATTACTAAAGGAATACAAAATTTTAATATTTTCAAGTATCATTATTGTATGATGATATAATACAATATATTAAAAATGGATTACATTCTATATGCATCCTTTATAATGGTTTCTATAAAATTGAAAATAACCAAATCCAAACCACTAGGAGTGTGAAACTAGAAGTGCTGCAAGTCCCATAATCATGCACCAGTACTACATAAAGTCTATATCAATTCAATTTATATAATTGTTACCCCTTGGGATTTATTTTTTTAACCACTTTTATTTCTTCATTTATTGTAATTGAAATCATTTCTCAGAACCCACATACTTAGTATTTACCTAAATAAAAGGATGTATTTCAATAATTATATATATCATGGGGTTTTTTTCTAATATTATCTAATCCATAAGTCCACCATAATCAATCCATTATTTAATACCAATAATAGAGACAGACAACTCAATAACATAAATAATTATTTTCACAATAGATTATTCAAAAACATATAAGATATTTTGGTTTAGTGTCATTGAAAATTGGAAACTATTAGATGAATTAATGAAGGACAAAATAAAATAAATTTTATTAAATTATTATAGGATAATCATTTTTTATTACAACTAAATTATTTTCCATGAATTTCATATCCTATGGAAAGAAGTAATTAAAAGTTGAGATAATTAATATATTAAATTGAATTAATAAAATAAACAATTAAAATATGTGAAAGACACATAAAATCATTGAATGATCATATAAATTATAGTAACGAAGGAATGCAGATGAATCATAACATAAATATAACACAACAATATAATCAGGAAAAAATCATAAATATATCACTATAGCTCATCACTCCTGTGTAATAAAAAATTTGATAATATTTTAGACACTTTTTATTTTCCCCAATCTACCGAATAAAATAAACTAATTAGATAATTCTCATATCTCTTAGGATTAAGCAACCACTGGTGAACTCTATCATTTTACCTAAACAATTGAACTATTATCAAGAATCACCCTTAACATTTCCATAGTTTTTCACCAAGGTGTCTTATAATATTTTTAAAGGGTGCTGCCAAGGCATCATTACCCAAATTTAATGGATTGAGTCACAAAACATGATATTTACCATGTCATATATATGTTCCCATAAATTTATTAATTCTATCATATTACCCTATTCATTGGAAAACAATAAGGAGGATTTACATTCAAATATAATATATCGTGAACAACAATTTTTCATATGTAATTATCATGTACCATGTCATGAATAAATCAATTTATGATAACATTTTTCATTATAAAAATGTTTGGAGAAACTATTAAACATGTAGGGAAAATAGTATTGGAAATAAAAATATTCATTTCAAAAAAATATATTTTAATACTAATGTATCTGGAAAATAGGAATGTATATTATTTATATGAATAAAAAATAAAATATTTTAATTGAATCCCAAAAATAAAAATGGTTGTAGTTGTGGGAAAATATGTTTACATCATATATCTTAAAAATAGAATAGTTAATTTTTATTTTTTTCAAATCGAGTCTAATAATAAGGCAAAACAATCCCTCTAGATAACCATTATAATAAATTAATTTGAAACAAAACACATGATTTGATATTTATTTATTTATATATCCTAACATTTTCTATATAGGGATTCAACATCATGAAAATTTAATCATTTTTAGTTCATGAAAATGTAATATCAATTTTATATATTTAAATACAAAAATATATAAGAAAAATTTAAATATAGGTGAGTAAAAAATGGAAAAGGAAGTGGTTTTCATGTTCAAAATGTGATAATTTATCACATTGATTATAGAAAATCAAGATGTAAATTTCGAAATATGACTATATATGTTGTGTATTTGGAAAAGTGTTTAATTGGTGGGAATGAAGGTCTCTCATTGATAAAACATAATTTTTTTATAAGCGGGGTGGTAAAAAGGACTTAAAAATAATTCATTTCTTTCATTTATAATACTCAAAAACGGTGACAAGATTAATGAAAAACAATATGAGTAAGATTAAATTACCATGAATCAAAACATCATATTTATTAGAGGAAAACCATAGGTCAAAAAAACTAATAAATAAAGAAGAAATGACAGGAAAAGATACACATTAAGAGGTATAACATGAGGGAACATAATAATGCTTATCGGGGAATGGGAAGAGGGTTTTGGTAATAATAAACAAGGGTAGTGGTGACAAGGGAACATAATATTAATTATTTAACTATGTAAAAGATTCAAATTTTAGGTGTCATATTTTACAATGTTTTAAGTTGAGTAACAATGTTGTCAATTTTTGTTAATATAGTACAATAAATTAGTATACCTTTTAATTTTATATTTTTTAATATACTTTGATCAACAATAATGATTAAAAAAGTTATTATTGCTGGGAAAATCTTGTTTTCCCATTCAATTTATCTTTACAATATTTTTTCTATATTTCTAGTTCATCCACAAATAAATTTTTCTTTAATATATATATATATATATATATATATATTTCATTTTTATAAATAATGTCCTATCAAACTTTTGAGGGATTGTAATTGATCAAAAGGTTAATCCTAATGTAAATCTGGATAGATCATGCCCACCAATGAACATTGGTCCTACTATTTTTTTGTTATTTTATTGGCATGGAATTTTTATATGTGTCAAATAACATAATTATAATCATTTCGTCCATCTAGTGAATCGTCTAATTTGATCATTTTCATTGTCCAAATAATTGTTCATGTAAAACTATCTATGTATAATGAATCTGACATGATATAATTGTTTTCATTAATTATTCTAGCAATTCGCATACAATACATCATTTCAGATTCTAAAATATTAATGGTGAATTACAATAACTTAGGAGATAAATTAAATATAAGTCTACATAAAAAATTTATTCCATGAAGGAATTAAAACATTTGTGGATATTTGGTATTTTATATATAGACATAATATCTGGGCATAGTTAGATTCTCAAATAATTTAGTAAAAACATCTTAAATAGTTTGAAAATTAAGATAAAATAATTATGGTGGAAAATAATTTTGTGAGGGAGTAAGTTGATATATGAATACATAAAAATAATCATCAATTAATATATTAACAAATTGTTGAATATTATTTCATTTAATCTAGATAGTGTGTCTGCATTGAAATATTTTATATAATGATTCGTTCAGATATTCATTAATACACGATAAATATAAAAATTATGAAGGATATAATTTATGAAATGGATGAAAAAATTCCATATGAAAACATATCCTCATAAATGAATTTATTTTTCTAAAAATATATAAATATTCAGATGAAATGATTTATGAAAATGTTAAATTAATGGTTAAAAATTAGAATCATTAATGTAAAACTCATTGGTTCTAAATAAAATAAATATGACTTAAAAATGTTCGTTATCATTTAATATATGAATCTTATATTATAAATATAATATAATAAATTTAGAAAGTGTATAAAATTATGACAGATATGGTATATTATATATATCATAACTTATATATTTTAACCAATATGTATAACATATATAGTTTAACTCATTTATATAACATATATCTATATTCCAATATAAATTATAATAATTAAATAAAATAAAATTTTTATTATAACATAATAATTTATTATATACATTACTTAAATAAATTATACATATTTGAATTAAAATTGGTCCTGACAATCATTACCCCTTAAAGAAGATATTACCTGATAGTTCATTACTGTAGGTAATTTAATAATTTAGTTTCTAATGAACGAATAATATTAAAAAAATTAATATCATTCATCTAGGATGTTATAATTTGATATATAAAAAAGTAATTCACATTATTATCTTATCATACATAATTGTTTTTAAAAGATTGGATTTTTAGAAAGAATATCTCCCATGAGTGTCAAACCAAGAGTGAAACTTGGCATTATTTCATTCAATATATCCCAATTGACTTAATTTCAATGTGTTTTTTGGGTGTTATATATGATTAAATATGTTTCGGTGCTACATCCACTTGTTTTTTCAATATATGGATTTTTGTGATCAGAAAACACATAATAAATTCATACCCAAATATATATATATATTCCCTAATTTATATTTATCTATAGGGGTTTCAAATGATTTGTAATCCTTATATATATATATTAGATAACAATCATCTGATACAAACTACGAATACCCTCAATTTATTACAAAAATATTTATTTTCATGAATCAAAATTTTCAACTAGGAAGATGATTTGGTTTACAATCATTAGAAATTGTTACATAATATATTAATTAAAAAATGTTAACAAAATAAAATAAAAAATAAAATATTATTTAGAGAGACTCTCTTGAAATTATAACTTTATTTATCTCCATGTATATCATATCATGGATTTATAAATTTAATAAATGGTTCAACATAAATACTATCAATGTAATTAAAATATGAAACATATAGTATATGAGAAAGAGGCATAAAAAGTAAATATTATTTGAGTTCGATGAATAAAATTTATACTTGAATTATTACATGGGAATGTGGATAAAAATTCATGATAATAGTATTAAATTATTACCATATATCATAAATATGGTGTCATAAAACTTATTATGAAGGATTTTGGAGAAGGTAAAAGTACCAAATGAATTAGAGAGATACCACTAAGTAGATACTACTCAAATCTATTAGGATTAGCCTACCACCACTAAACAGTGTCAAATTACCCACTTAATTGGATAACTCTCTATGATTATGACTAAAATATTATTTTTATTTAATAATTAATAATAAAATGTTACCCTGAAATTATTCCATTCTGTCATTTCCCAAAATAATTCCATACAATCACCTAACTAGAAAATTATCATATATAATAAGATTATCCTACCACATGTTAATTATATCACATTACTCAATATTTTGGAGGGATATAATGAGGATCACCATTAGCATAAGTTATATTATGCTCACCCATTTTTCATATTTAATTATAATGTAACATATCATAAATAAAAGAATTTTTGAAAGAATTTTTCTGCATAAAACCATTGAGATACTCTTATAAACACTAATGTAAATCCATTTTGAATAAACATAATTCACTTTTATGAAAAAAAATTCATACCAACGTATCTAAAAAATCATACATGAATTTTATTCGAATAAAAAATTAAATAAAATAAAAGAACCTGACATCAGGTAATGGTTGCATAAGTGGAAATGTTTTTGATTCCTTAACTGTAAAAAATATAAAATTACACTACATATTTTTCCTAAAAATACTAAATATCCATTATAAATATACCTTTTAAGAACCATTTAAAAAAATTCATATTAAATTTAAAACATGATTTATAAATAATTTTTATCTATGTAAGAACATTTTTTACAAAATTTATTAAATACTTGAACATGGCATCATTATTTACTTATAAAATTTTTTATGGGTTTAATATATGTAAATACCTGGAGAAATAAGACATCATTAAATCAATGTGAAGACCCCTAGATTAAAAGAGGATTTTGTATTCAGAATATGATAATTTATAAATTATAAAATAAAACATAATGCAATGAATTTTGAAACATGATAGTATAAATTTTTGGTTTCAAAAAGTCTATAATGAGGTGGAATGAAAGTCCAACCTTGATTAAGAATATTGCAAAAATTATAGGGAACTTAAATATATCATAATCCAAATAGAATTTTGAAATTTACAAGAATAACAAAATATATGTAGAATAATGAAAATTGTTAAGGATGAATCCATTACCATTAATAGTAACATAGTAAAAATTTGAGGACAACCATTGGGCCATCAAAAAACAATATGATTGATGATAGAGAAATTGGAGGGAAACCATATTTGATATATTTTGAGTTTTATTAATATTGTGTGATGTATAATGAAAAGAGGGGGTGGGGATATATAATTATGGAGTGGTGTTAATTGATTAAAATATTAATTTTTTATCTAATAAGGAAAATCAATTTTCGGTTCCCTTATTTCTAATTTTTTCTTCTTGAGAATTAAAATTGTAATGGTTGGTTAAGGGATTTAAATCAATATAGTAACAACTAAATTTTATATATTTTTATAAATCCTTGTTTATCGTGAATAATGACTTGAAAATTTTATGATTCCATGGGAAATAAACTATTATAAAATTTAATTAGACAATAGTTTCATTATTTATACGTTTTATTCTTTTTTTTATATTAATTTTAGTGTGGATTATATATATATATATATATATATCATTTACATAATGAATCATTGATACTCATTTATATATGAATATTTTGTAATTATGTCAATGCTAATGTTGATGAGACCAGATAAGTCTCACCAAAGAAATACAATCCTAAAAGTTTCCCCCAATATTGGATTTGGATTAAAATTTGAAATGTATTAAAAACATATTTTATATTAGTAAATCGTACTACCGAAAAATCTAGTTGGAACTACATAATGGTCAAAAGTTTCTGAATTATAATCATTTAGGTTAAATAATTATACTAGGATGAAATTATTATCATTAATGATTTGACTAAAATTCCATAAAATATCATTGTAGTGTCAAAATATTTATTGTTATATGACCAATACATATGATATATATTCCATATAAGTACATATTAATAATTTGTTCCATTTATTTAGTTAATAATTAGTGGACATTAGAATTATTAAATCTAGACAGGATGTATGGATAGAGTTATGTTCTAAAATAATAATGTCATAACATATATAATAACTATCCAATGAAGATGAATTTTTATATGGTGGAAGATGAATCCATGGAGGGGAATGTACATAGAATAAAATTTCAAATGTTATACCATTAATATATTAAAAAAATGGATGTTCGATGTGTTTAATCTGAAAATTCTATGTGGAAAAAATTATTTTCCATAATGATTTAGTGAAAAACTCATTAATATCTAAGACAGTAAGTTTTAATTTTGAGGGGTATAATTTAATACAATTGTAAAATAATTTAAGGAAGGTAAATTATCTATATTCAAAAAATTTATTTTCAAGAAATTTACTATCTTTTGGAAGACATATTTGAATAAAATTTTATTAATGTTTAGTAATTTATATCATTAATTAAATAATTATATGTTTCTAATTAATTATTTCAGAATTAATTATTTTTAATTATAATTAAATGTATAAAACATATATTATTATACATTTATTATCAATAACAAGAGGTTTGAAATTGAAAACTTATTTGTTACCATGCAGAAATGATAACATATATATGTTATCATATTTATATTACACATATATTATAACACATTTATATAACATATATATTTTAACAGAATTATATAACTCATATAAATAATCCAATAGAAGTTCCCATTTGAAAAATATTACTATATAGTAAAACCTTATAAAATATTATATAATTTCTCAAATATATTATTTATATTTTATAAAAAATAGGTCCCAACAATAAGGGTACAATAATGGAAATTATTGGACATTATAGGATGAATGGTTGATATATCAACATGCAGTATAATAATTAAAAGTGTATATGTGATTTTAATCCATAATTTTTCAATTTAACTCACCATTAATCCAATTATCACCATATCAATAGAAATTTACTTTTCTACATTTACTATAATTTATTTTAGGACATTTCATTGAATTTACATGGTAATATAAATTATAATGATTCTAAATTGTGAAACAATTTTCCAAAAATTCCCTTTAATAAAATAATCAAAATGAAATTTAAAAGAAATCTTGAATATATTATGACAATTCAGGTTTTTAATAAAAAATTTAAAAAAAATTCCGTGTTTTAATTTCAAAACTCAAAACAAAAATTAATCTACTGAAATAAATATTATTATATGAGGGTTAATAAAACTAATTATAAATTATAATAATGTTAAAATATAATTTATCTTTTTAAAGATGTTATTTGAGAAGGCAGTCTTCAAGTAAAAATTATTATTTTACATTATTCATAAAATAATGAAACATATCGAAAAAACATTAACATTCACCCATTTCTAATTTTGAATTTATTATTTAAATAACTATGATATTTATATAAAATTAATTAAGGAAATTTTTTGAAAATTTAGTTTTATTAATGTCAAAATAAATAAATATAACTTAGATTTTGAGAATAAAATATTTTAAACCTGTAGTGAATTTACAAAAAATAAATAAATTTCTAAAATCTATAAATTATATTAAAAAAATTATTTAAATTTTAAAATATGCTATTAATATGAATATCCCTTTGTTTAATGGATTGGTTATAACGGTCAATTTTAAATAACTATTTTGATAAAGTTTTGTGGTTTTGTTAAAACATGGTGTCCAATGTAAGGAAATTTTAAATAGTGTTTCTTATAGCACAAGAGTAATTTTTAATACTATTTAACATGATCATAGATTGGTGGTTCATGAAATTCATGATTTAATTGAAATTTAATTTATACTAAAAAATTAGAAAAACATTGGGTTTTACACGTATGAGTCATCATTTCAAAATGAGGTTTTTATAAAAAATAGATTATTGTTAAATAAAAACACTTTGGTCTTAATGATAATGGTAATACAAATTTATTTAAAATTTATTTTTTAAAATTTTAAAAGTCAATTAAAAATTTCTTTTGAAGCCAATTTCAAATTTTTTATTGTTTTAAATTTCTTTTATCCAATGAAATATATTTGTACTATATTTTTTTCAATGCAGTCTTTGGTATATGAAAATTTGATAAGAATAATACAATTCAGACATTTCACCTACATGAAAATTAACTCACTTTTTGACCTTGTGGGGAGATATTTTTATTCTATTTCTAAATCCAACGTAGTATATGTGTCTATATATATATATATATATATATCTGTGTGTGAGTGTAATTTTCTGTTACAACACACCATAATTTCCTCCCCTCATTAATTATTATTGACAAATTATTTCCATAGTGATGCATAAGGTTGCCTATAGTTGGCATTAGAGGATATTGGTGGCCTTTAATGTGGTTCATGGTTGGTGAATGTTTATGGGAAACCATGAACATATCTCTTGTAAATAGTTGGAATTTTTTTAGCTTAGATATTGTAGGAACAAATTCTATTCATTCTTACAATAAAATAAGAGAAATTACATATAAAAGGGTTTTTCTATAGGTTTTTTAAAAAATAAATTTTCCTACATTTTTCCAAATCGGGCCACCAAATTGTCTGACCAATAAAAAGATATTGATAGCCACAGATTGAAGGATCGAGGTTTATATTACCATGAGAAAAAATTATCATTGAAATTTATAATAATACAAAATTTTTAAAAAATACATAATATATCATCAACACAATATTCTTCCTGCTATTCCTCTGACTTTTCTACCCAGGGACCCAATTGATTTATTTTGGGGGGATTTAATCACCTAATGTTTTAATCTAATTAATATAGATACATTGTAAAATTAGAAATATTTCTGCATAATTTAATATCATAGTTCCATATGATCTCATTATATATTTTCTATTTCATAGGATAGGAAGAGCCTATCATGGAAGTGATTTTTAGAACTATTTTACTAGGATGTGATTAGTGGATAGCAACACATTTAGTTGTTCAATAAATTACTATTATTGACAATAATAATCTATTGATGGTGAAATCAATATCTAAAATTGAAAAATTATTACCTTTGGATTACATGATTGAATTAATTCCCTCATCATGTCACCCTTAATGATTCATATTTTGATGACCCATCCCCTAGGGCCCATGTCATGGTTTGACCAAGCTTGCCTTCCATAGGACAGGGTTTTGTGACTAGCACTGGAAAGTCATATCACTAAAAAGTCAAGTCATTGCCTCAAAACCGGTACACAGATGGACAAGGAACACTATGAACAAGTAAAACAAAATATATGAATAAATGTAAAACCACAACTAAAAACAACCATTGAATGCAAAATTAAGTTCTAAATGTAAAGAGGCCAATAAAATGCCCAAAGGGAAAGAGGAAATACAACATAAATAGAAAAATTCTCTTCAGACTGTCCACCAAGGATCCAACTGGAATGGTAGGTACATCACTTCACCACAGCTCTCCATGATAACTTGTCACTTCTATGTACCTTCTAATCCTAGCTTCCTATCCTCGATCAAATATGTATATCATCTGACCAAGAAACAAAACGATTTGGGTGAATCACAATAGGGGTGAGTATAACAATACACAGTTGGGACCCCAAGAACCCTAAAGTCTCTCAAAATTCCACAATGAAATATTCTCAAATAATGATCTCAATAAAAATGTACAAAAAAAGACTCAGCTAAAACAATGTATATAACATAAATAATTGGAATAATGGTGATTAGTCATGATTCTATATCATCTAATTCTGTTATGAAGTTTATCTATTGAACCATGATTGATTCATTCCATAACAGATCCATATAGGGTCGTAAGACAATGATCAACATAGGTTTGTATGCCGTCAATGCACATAGGGTCATAGGATGCATATCCATGACAGACCTCTCTAAATCTCATCCCCATCGGGTCACACTATTATAGATCCACACAGGTTTAGAAATTATCTATCCATAGAGTATCGTAAATCATTGATCTACATAAGGTCATATGTAGTCGATAAACATAGGGTCGTATTTCACCGATCCGCACAGGGTAATAATTTGCTGATCAAGGTTGGGACACACTATGGTTGGTCCTAATCAGTTCATGATACTATTGATCCATAGAGGGTCACTATGATACTGATTCACAAAGGGTCTTATGTCCCTTGGCTGCTAGCCAAAAGATTCTTGAACTTGGCTTGCTTGAGTTTCTTAAATTCTAATCCTCATGATATCGGTCATACCTCATCCTACACGAAGATTCACAAAAATGTAACCTGATGAACCACCATTTCATATGGGTTCTAATTCCATAGATGAAGTTTCTATCAGACACTCGTTCTTTAAGTTATAGGCATTTTAGTGAAGGGGGGCAAGTTGGATTCGATTCCGATCCAATCTGGCCATACTCTAACATTTCCAAAAACCCATATGGAGTATCTCAAAATGAAGACCTCATACTAAGGGTTCTAGTGACATAGATAGTTCATCAACTAGTCATGCAGTTTAAGATATATGCCCCTTTATGTGAAATCGGTCCTAAATTGGTCAGGGTCCGGTCTAACTAGGACCCATGAATTATGACTTAATAAAATGGTGTGTTCTTCTATTTATGAACACCCATGAATGATGAGTTAATATAATGATGTATTCTTTTGATAAAAAATCAATTTTTGGGGGAGTGTGGGTGTTGTAATAAAGACTAATGACATGTAATTTTTTCACGGAATTTTATGATAGCAATTACATATTTAGTTGATGTTGGATTAAATTGATGTAGGAATAATATTTAAACAATGTTTCAAAATAATTTCTTGTGAAAAGCATTATATGGGGGTGATTGGGCACCAAATTGTGGGAAATATCAGGTTGAATTACCATTATGTGGGGAATAATGAAGACCATATGGTGGGGCTTTAGGTGTTCCTTGAAAGATGAGCATGAATATACATGTGATGTGAACAACACGTTGATGAAATTAATTATCATTATACCATACTCAAACACATTTGTTCATGTAAAAATTATTAAATAAAATTTTTATTTTTAAGGTTTGTTTTGTACGGGTTTATGGTCTCCAAATTGTTCTATGCTGAACCTACACTATTACAAAAAATAATTTATATTTCATTTATATCAATGTCGTATCTTAAATCGAACATGTACATCTACACATTATTTAGGGATTCATTTGTGGGTTCCTATTGGATTTATTCTAATATCCATTGCAGGTATATCAATGCATGTATGGTATCAAACCAATGATCATTGAAAGTTAAGGGCCACATGCATAAGATGTGGAGGGGACATTGCATCATAAATGATGTAATACAAGTAGAATCCCCTTACAGATGTAATAGAGTTTTTACATTTTTTTCTTGTTGTTTAATTATAAATATACTTACATCGAACATTTTATTTTATTATATTATTTTATAGCGTAACTCAATAATACCTTTCATGGTATTTGATATAGCATTTTTTATTGTTTATTTCCAAAATGTTATTATAAAATGGTTATTTGTACAACTGTTTGATATTGTTTTATATAATCTGATATAATGGTTATATAATACCTAGTATGTAAATTAGAACCATATAAGTAGATGTAAAAAAATTTATTTCAAATAGGAATGCATGTGGTCATCAAGAACTCCATCTCGTAAAGGGTGATTTGAAGTTGTGTATTAAAAAATAATTATGGAATGTAGAAACACACAAATTATATGGATGAAAATAAGACTCTAATTTTAGGTGATTACAAAAAATACTATTCAAATTATTTTTTATGATACATGTTATATTATAATTGCATTAAATCAACCTCAACACTATCCCAAAAATAATACTGATAATGGAAACCACTTTTTCTGATTGAAATTCAAAAATATGATATATAGTTTGATTTCATTAGAAAAAATCATAAAATTGATGATATCATTGTCATAAAACATAGATTATATCAAATTGATTATATGATGGGGTATTTAGGTTTTTTACACATATAAAAGACACCATTTTAACTATATTTAAATAGATTATTTTTGACTCATTACTTTATAATCACCAATTTATTAAAAGGAATGCTATTATGAATGTTATAGAAATGACATAAAAATATAGATAAAATCATGTTGATGTGTTTTTGTCTTAAAGGATCCAAGGAATATATCCTAAATTTTCTTAGATGGGTTTCAACCTAATCATCACGATATGTATAAATAGTGTCCCTATAGTGTAAAATTGTTTTAAAATCCATTGGGATATTATTGGGATAAATCACAAAATCATTATGATATATCATGGTAAATTATTTAAAAATATCATAATATATGAATTATTTTAAATATAAATATATAAGTATAATTTCAATTCATTATTTTTCAACAATCGTTTTAAATTTAAATGAGTTATTTTTAAATAATTAAATTTATATGTGGTTCATTCAGTTCATGAATATAATTTCATTATGGATTCAAATTGTGTTCAATTCATTAATTAACTATCAGAAAAGATTTTTTATATTCTAAATTGTTCATTGTGGAGGCACCATTTTTTTATTTTTTGTATATTCAATGTTATTTTACTCATCATTGTTTGTGATTTTTATACAAATCAATAAAGATGATAATTTGATGACTTGAAATGTGTTTTTTTCATTTTTAAATTCACTTTAGAAAAAATAATTCATTTGGACAAAATCAATGTATTTATTTTAATGTTATATAATAAATAATTTCTCTCTATATAAATAATAATATTGGTTGGTAATGGATTTATAAAATTAAATTTATCATATTTTTAACATACATTTTATTTTTCTCATGATTTAGTCATCACAAACTTATATTTAACTACACATCATACATATAAATGGAATACATTATTTATATACTCATTTTATTTTTATGTTATAAAAAATTGTTAATGAATTTTTTAATGATCAAATGGTTGGAAATTTATTGGTTTAGTTTTTTAGATTCAAATTTCAATTAAATATCAATTAATATGAACATGAATTATTATTAATAATTATGTAATGAAAAATAATTTTTTTAAGTATTAAAAATGATTTTATGAAACATATAGATTTAATATATACACATAATATTGAATCACTATATTTAGATAACATTGAATATTTTATTTTAAAATAATTATAAATAAATCATTATTTTTTGTGTTTATAATCACTATAATGGTGGTTATTTTTTACCACACACTGTGGTATTTTTAATCATCTATGAAATACATTACTATTATATTATTTTTAATTAAATATATTTCATCTTAATTTTTTTAAAATTATCTAGGGGAATCACATTATTAATCAAAGTAATCAAAATATGTGTCGATAGAGAGTTTGATGACAGTCACTCTCTAATAAGAGTGGTTATATTGTAGAAAACCACTAACCATCTCGTAGATGGAAACAAAACCAATGGCCCTATAAAAAACCCACTGTATACCATATATATCACATTAGATAATTTTTATAACTTTTAAGAACCTATAATCTATAAATACCCAAAACCCACCCAGTTGAATTGATCATCTAAGAGGTGTCATCGAGATATCATGTCAAGGGATGTATTGTAGATGTTCTATGAAGAATTATTTAACCCCAATAATTATTATTCTATAACAATATTTAAATATAGAAAATAGTTACACATCATGGGATAATTTTCAATATAAAGTTATGATAATAATTGAATCATATTGAATGAAAATCAGTACAATTAGACTCGAAGACTATATTTCTCTCAATATACCTTCTCTTATTATATCTCTATAATTACTTCTTAAGAAACTTACATATATCAAATTTCTCCCTCTCAAATTCACTATATCTGATATAATTCATATTTTAAAATATTTTGTTTCATTTTATAAAAGGTCATATGAGAAAGAAGAAATTTATTTTCAATTTATTGTTGGAATCATGCGTACTGCTAAACTGAAGAATAAATTTTTTTGAATTATTTCATTCCATAAATATATATATATATATATATATTATAGGTTTCATATAAAAAATTGTTGTAATGAAATATTATCATTACATAAAATTAATTTAGTCAATATTTTGAGTTACAAAAAACAACATTTTTTAATAAACCACAATAGACTATTAATGCTAATATTTAAATGTAAACAAATTAACATAACCATTTGTCATCATGGTATTTATTCGAGTAGCCACAATTTTTATAACATGTATAATGTTTTTAGATAATTAAATCATATTTACCAATGTGCAAATCATTATTTCATTAATGAAGGTATATTCATTAAAAATACCATATTCCACTGAAAAATATTCCATTTTTTTGGAAAATAAAATAAAATATCAATTTGCTCCTTTCAAATATGTATTCAAAAATTTTAATTTAATTTTTTAATTCAACATTTCAAAACTATCTTTGTGTTATTTCTTGATAATATTATAAAAATGTATTTTTATTCTGAATAGTGAATACAAACAAATTTATTGAAAACTAACATTTCATTTATAGTATATACAACGGTAAATTATATATTAATATTTTTAATTTAATTATTTAATATTATATTATTATTATATAGATTTATTCCATTAAAAAAATATTTTAATTTATTTTATGATATAATATATATTTAAATATATGAAAAAATTTATTTTAGAACATGCCTTTTAGTCATATTGGTTTTTTTATGTTTAAATTAAATTATTATATGTTTTTATTGAATGTGGAAATATAGAATACATATATGTAATCATAATAACTTATAATATGTAGAAAATAAAAATTATTTTTTAAAAAAATTAGTATTAAATGAAATTAAAATCTAATTACTATAGTAAAGTAAAAACAAGTTTACAAGGGTAATGAAAATTAATAATACCTAAAATAACATATAAATAATTAAAACTAATTTTTTATACAAATAAATCAACCATAAATCACATATATTGTGTTTATATTACATTTTGGATCATTTTTCGGTGAGCCAAGAATTGTAATATCTATTTATTTTCACATATTTGATATGTGGAAACACCTCCACCTATAAAAGTGAACCCCCTCTCTTATCATCTTTTTAATGCCAAATAAATTTTCATCGGAAATTACATTAAAAAATAAATTAAATTTCTATACACAAACATCCTATATGTGTTTTTTTAGTTTGAAAACCATCATATAGGTGAATTTGTTTTAAAAATAATGTCGTTCTTTATAGAAGATGTATGGTTCAAACTCTTAATTCTATTTTCTGTTCCTCCACATAAATAAAAAATTAATCAAATATTATGTCATAATGTCATAAATATCTCACATATAATTAATTTATATTATTTATTATTGTATCATTCATACAACTCCCCTTTTATCAAATGGGAAATGAATTTTTCAATCATTCGTACTGCGGACTCCCGCCCAGAAAATCGTTGAAATTGGTTTTATGAAAAAAAACATCACAGTTGGATATAAATATGTATTTCTGTTATTATTATTATTTTTTTGGAAATAAATATACATATTAGCTTATAAGAAAACATATATCATCTTACCCTCCCAAACATTGTAAAATGAAAAAGTATCGATTTTGTATGTGTGGATTTTCTCCTCCACACAACGATGCCATACATTTTTCATTTTATATTGACAAGGATATTAATAAGAATATATTTATTGTAAATATTTGATAAAAAAATATTAAAATAAATTTGTCTTTATAATTAATATTTGGTTTTATTTTCTTCCATATAGTGGAATTGGAAAATGTGTTCATGCATAGGTACATAATATCTTCTATATGAATGGTGTGATTCATTTTCGAATCTCAAACTATTACAAATTTCTATAACAATATATGAAATAATATATTTTATTTATTATAAAAGTAATCATTATGGATACCATGTAACCATAATAAATATTCCTGTACCGACAATATAAAATTAAATCATTCATGACAAGTGACTCAATTATCACTTGGACAATGATTTTAATAATCAATTCTTAATAAATTGGTGGTAATGGTTCATAATTAAATAGCATATAGTATGAAATATATTATTATTCTAATGTAATTTATTTATAATAAAAAATATTTATTATATGTGAAGTTAGAAAATACATGATAATGTTGATACTTGATGATGTGGATTTTTTGTTTTACATTTATTTCTATAGCACATGTTGTTTTCACCACTAGATTTTTTTTTTGATGTTTATATACTATCCATAAATGTCATGAATGAGTATTATAATGTATATTATTAGAAATTCATTTCCATAAATTGGTTTCTATTTCATGTGTAATATGATGAAAAATGTTCCAAGGGCTAATGGTTTTATGTTACAATCACATTGATTATCAATATTGGTAATTATTTAGATTCTAAAGAAGTAATATTATAATTCTCCCATAAAAATAGATAAACATTCCAATCCCTTTGTTATTCTTAGTTATTACACTTTTCCCTTCCATTTTTTATCCTTTATCATCATAGATATTAACTAAATGAAAAAATGAAAATATATTTTGTTTCAAAATTTAGATGAAAATCATGTTTCTTCTATATCGCAGTTATAAAAAATCATTTCATAAAATGTTATTAAAAATCCATAAAAATTTATGAATGTACATTTTAAACTTTTTTAAGGATTTTTTACCCAAATAATATTCTTGTCAATTTATGAACATGTTATTTTTGTATTTTTAGTGGAAAAGTGATTGATGTAATTAATTTATTGTGTACTAAATTAAGGGTATTCTATAATTTTTGTAAAACTTATAGATGTTAAAGAATCCATTACATTTTATTAAATAAATATAAAAATATTTTCTATTAATATTTAAAATCAATCATATATTAAAATGTTATTTTAAAATTTGAATGTTATTTTTTCTCATTGATGTTTTAATAGTAGTATTATTGTATTTATATTCATCAACTATTATAAAATTGACTCTATTTATGACATACATGTGATTTGATCGAATGATTTCATCTGATTTCATTTTTTGATGGTTTATGACTCTGATGATGATATATTTACGAAACATATTTACTTTCATGGGTTATTATATGTTTACTAGATTCGATTTTTATAAAACCCACTTTATTTTAACAGGTTATGTGGTGATGATATGGTGAATGTTATTATAACCTCACTGAACACATATGTATTGTCATAATTGTGGAATAGTTTGGCCTAAAAATATATAACCATATAATTAATTTTTTAATATTGTATATCTAAATATATATTGATCAGAATTAAGAAAATTTTCTTTTTACGGAATAAGAAATAATATTATGGTCCTGATATGTTATATCAATCCGATCATTGTTCTTGATTTATTCAAGAAAACACGTTTTGATTCATCATACATTATGATTTTATAAAAATGTATGGAATCCTGATCCATTTTGACATGATGTTCTTGGTAGTTATCCTTTAAAATATATATGTCTTCTACATTTATTATGGTCCCACACAAAAATTATATGAAAAAATGATTAATGAATGACAACAATTTCACAAGATTTTGATTAATGCATTTCGAAATGATAAATTAATTATATGAGTCATGTTTAGGGTATATGATATAAAGGATGTAATTTTTTTGATATATTCATGATCATAAATCTATATTCTTCACTTTTTCTGTCTTATGATCATCAATTGAGATCTCTAATTTTTCCATCACAATGTATCTTAAATCACTCACTCTTATGTTACCTCTCCCGATGTTATGAAGAGATGATTTAGGTAACACATGACTATAATGTATAATAAATGAGAATATATTTATTGATAATTTTGAATAAAAATCCAGAAATAATAATATTATGTATCTAGTCACCAAAGGCACAATATATTTATTGTCTTTGAGAAATAATATATTTAATTTATTGAATATTTATCTAAATAGATTAAATATTTTGGTACGAGTATATTGGTTCATTATAGTTTTTTTAACGGAATTGTTTATTTATCATTTAGAATATAGGAACATAATTTTTTTGTTAGATCTCTAGGGATATTTCAAATTATAAGTAAATGACTTGGAAATTTCGAGAAGGATATAGGGAATGGATTCTAATAATTACATCCTTATCAGGATAGTACAAGTTCATGAGGCTCTATAAAAGTAGTATGTATGTTTAATATGTAAGAAATATTGACTTTTTATTTTACTTAATCATCACCGGGTGACTGAAAATATGATTCTTTTTACACATTCTTATAAATTCATGTGATATATGTTTTCGAAAATCAATTAGTTGTAATGAATCCTCATAAAGGATTTGAATATTTAATCAGAAAAGAATATGTAAATCAATAAGATGAAAATATTTATAATGATTTATAATGATTTTTTAAATCCAATAAATTAAAATATCATTATCATTTTTTTAAACTATGATTACATTTTCCCATTATTACATTTTTTTCTTTATTTAGTGTATGGAACCCAAATAAAACATTTTAATACTGACTGAAATAAAAATGAAATGATTTTTCTCTTATGTGACGAAATTTTATGGATGAAATATTTTTAACATTCATTAATATTAGAATTAATATTTCTCATTAATCGAATCATACTAAAAATTTCAATAATAAATCTAATGAACCAATAACGATTTAGTTATTTATAGGGAAACAATACTCGTTTTTAGTGGTTCCATGGATCCACTAGTTACTCAGTAATTGATTACTAGTACTAAAAATATATTTAACTTTCTACTATTATTATATCATCAACAAATATCATTGATAAATAATGTTTTGAATGTGAATTAGAGTAGTAATAAAAACATACAAATAAAATTATGGTATATAAATAAATTTAATATTTGGAATGTGAAATTCTTTAGATCATTTTTTCAATAATTACATTAAATGTATGAATCTTCAAATTTTTTTGATTAATGTCTATTAAATGACTTAGAATATGATTAATACATCGGAATATATTGTAAAATTTTTAAATGAATTGTAATTTATGATTCTTATATTAGCATATAACTTAAATATAAGGTTAATCAAATCAATTGTGGGATAAAAATGACTACAAATGGTTTTACATATATGATATTTTATAACATTTGAATAAAATATTTGATGTGATCTTAATATAGCAGTAGAAATTAGATATTTCATCAAGTAACATGTAATAGATAGGAACATGAATAGAAGGCCACATGAAAACAGGAACAAATAAGACGGTTGGAAGTAATCCCAGTCATCCATGTCACATAAATTTTGAAAAAAAAATTAAGAGAACATGATTTGGTTTAGTTGGTTGTTCATTAAATTTAGAATTGATGTATATAAATTATATGGATAACACAAGGCAAATAATGTGCTGGTTAGTATAATATAACGGTAGCTGGTTCCTTCTAATTCACCACCCATCATCCAATTCATAAAATGCAAGGATTGTTCTCATTAATTAAAAAAATTATAAAATTTAATGTTTAATGAAGATGGATGATGTCTACATACTCATAATACATGGGAGAATTATAAATCTCAAATGATCTATATTTTTATTTAGGGTACTATTTTTTTGAAATGTAGAGTTACCATCTACTCTAGAACCACATTTTAATATTGTAATATTGTTATCACCACTCATCTATCTCTATATAATTATTAATTGGTATCAAAATGAACCCCAATGATTAGATGTAAAAATATTAGTTAAATCACAAATAGTTTGATGATCTCATCTGATATATATTAAACACATCTTATAATTGTTTTTTAGAATACGATTCATCAAAATCTTATTATTATCTATTTATATGAATTTTAAATAATAATAGGCATTGATTAAATTTCTCAACATATATCTCAAATCAATTTCCATAGAATATGTGAAAACATTGATATATAATAATAATATATAATTATTTATCTACGTATTGATAGAGAAGAATGTTTGATGGATCTCAAATTCACTGTATGATTACCAATTCCTATAAATAATGGGGGTTTGTATTATATGGTTTAGATAAGCTCAGTATCAATGATATTCTTATTATTTCACAGTTATTTGAAATTCCAGATGAGATTCCAAATATTCCATCGAATTGTAAGGTTTTATTTATATATTACCAATATGTAGTGCTAATTATATTTCATATACTCCCTTTTGAACTCCTTTAATTTAGTTGATAAAAATTAAAAATTAAAATCTACAAAATGTTGCTATGGGAAAAATTACTAAATGTGTGTCATATTTGAGTGAACCTGCTAATTTTTATGAAGAAACTAATTGATGTAAATAAACATTGATAATTAGGAATATAACTTGATCAAAATAAAGAAAAACTATTTGATTCCATTTTTATTTCTAGTTTTATCAGATGTTTGGAGGTCAATACATTTCCTAGAATGACCTATAATATGGAGATCATTAATTGAGGGTAAATAAGGATAATATACCCAGATAAATATTGCATACATATTATAGACAATATGAATATTCAGTGATACCATTTTATCTTACTAGATGCCCATCTATTTCATATAAATAATGATTAAATTATTATGAGATTTTTTATTAGTTTCTTATATTAATTAAATAAGAAATAATTATCGATTCAAAATGACTGGATGGAAATATAGACCACCAAAAAATTGTACTGATGACCCTATTTAAGGAGATAATGTTTGACAGAGAAACATAATTATCATTTTACATAAAAATTGTTCCATTTCATGTAATATAATCTCAATTAAGGGTATTACAGTAGATCAATCATTTATGGATAAAATTAAATGATGGACCAGACCTAATAATATGAAATGATATATCATTTTCATGGATTTTAATGATATTATCATAACATTATGAAAAACTATTATGATTTTTTAAATACACTCTACATGTTATGTTATTAGGGTTCGCTGTTCCTTTTGTAAAAATAATTTGAATAAAATATTAAAGATCTAATGAGAAGGCTAGTTATGGAAATTTTGTATACTTTACCATACAGTGGGGATGGGTATTTAATATTTAGTGATGTATCTATGAGGTGATTTTGAAACGTTATAATGTAGGATGAAGTGGTTATTTATTACTCCTCAGCAAAATTGAATTATCAGGAGAAGAATTAACAACCATGTTATTTATAGTTCACTACAGTATTTTTTAGGTTGAATGTATGATATTGTGGTCTTTATTGTGAAATCTTATATATATATATATATTGATAAAAAATAATAAAATAAAAACTTGAGACCAAAGGAGTTGAAAATATTCCACAAAAAATAGTTTGAATATATCAATTATTTTGCCTTCTCAATACATTACCTCATAGGGAATGAAAACAAGGTGGATGATGCTTCATGATGAAGGGATCAAGATAGAATACCTATTTTAATCTTCCAAAATGACCTTTTAATTAAATATTTCAATATGAGGGTCATGAATTCATTATGATATTGGAGAAGTCATTTATTTATAAAATTAGTATCCAACCATATAACTACATAGAAATTAAAGGGTTATATAAGTGAGAAATAGCGACATAGAAGATTGTCTAATAATTTACTGAGTGTAAACATGATTGTATTGGATTGATTAAGATTTATATTTGTTTATATGATTAATTTATAAATGAATTATTATAGAAGTTCATGGGAAAGTATCACATTTAATCATTATATTATCACCATGGAAGTAAACTTATTTTCCAAAATCAAAAAGACTATTTATAGTTTAACAAAATGGATAGAATTATTGTTTATTGTATATCACCATTCCATTAATTAAATATATATAAAGAAGATATTTAAAATTACAATGGTATTATATAACCATTACCCATACTCTAATAGATAAGGGTAAAATAATGTGTGTTTTATTCATTAGATTACATAATGAATATAATGTAAACAATTCTATATTAGTTATATTTGATTTCCAATGAATGGTAGACCATTTTATCATCATCAATAAGTATTTAACCTTTATTCAACAATCCATAATAAAAATATATAGAGGAAAATAATTAATTGAATATAGTATTCTATTATATCTAATAATTATATAAAGATTATCTACATCATTATGTGATGACTTTCGTAAGAACTTGATATAGATATGATTTTTCATAATTGTGTATTACCCAAGAACAATGATTTTACTAAGAGAGAAATTCAAAAAACAGAATATATTATGAGATATATTTATATAGATTTAATATGTGTTTGGGATGAAAAACATCCTCCAGTAGATTTTTGACGTAATAATATATTTCAATTTGGAGTTCATAATGAACATTATGATTCACTCGATGGAAATTTTTTTATAAATCATATATATTATTTTATGAAATTAGATAAATAAATAAGTTAGTAACTTATATAGAATAATAAATTTTAATGAATTTAGTGTCAATTTAGTTGAACATAAGATAATATCATAGTCAAAAATATTGTACCATCAATCATTGTTAAGTTATATAATTTCACGTATTTGAGAAGTTGGTTCTTGAAATTTATCCAAGGATGATGTTTATTTGATTTTGGAAGAAATAAAATTTTATCTCTAAGTATATTTACCCAAATAATTTGTTTGACATTTTATGGTTCATATCTTATTTCTCGGTGTTTCCCCTGAATATCTTTATGATTCATGGTGCAATCCATATATTCCCGATTAGAATCTAAATAATTGTTTTCTCAAATATTCCAAACTCAGAGATTATAGTTGTGGTGGTTGATCATTTGTATAATTATGAACTATTAGAAATTTTGTATCATAGAGATATTGTGATTCTAAACAAGATAGACCTTCTAGTTTATGTTCTCAAGAAGAATGATAAATTCAAAGAAGCCATGTTGGACCCTTAAGATATAATAAAGAAAGAGTATACACATTTTATTGGCTAGATGTAATGAAATTGTGAAATATAAATTCAATTTAAATGCAGTATAATGCTAAATAATAAGTTTAATGAAATATTGTTTCTTAAAAAAATTCATCATCATTTCTATAATGTGGTACCAATAATATTGGGTTATAAAAATCCACGTCGTAATACAAATATTATTATATTGAAATGACCATTATAAAAAAATTAAAAAAATTAGTTTGAATAGGATTACATTTATTATGAAATTATGACTAATGATTTTGGATAATGAAATAATTCTCATAAATATGAACTATTTTTTATTCTATATTTATGTGATTCAAAAATTCAATTTTTTTGAAAAATGTTTTCTTCGACATCTAATAAAATTAATTTTTTAAAACAAGATAATATATATTTGATATATTGAATTTATAATGGTAATTTAACATGTAATAATTATATTTGTCTGAAGAGTTGTGACATTTCAAAAATGATTAATTTTATAATGAATGGTGGAAATTAATGATTTCTCTAAAAAATATCATTTCATTAAATTTATTTACCAGAATAAATTACATTTTTTACATTGTATGAAATATAAAATATGATTATTTATTTTATTAATATTCATTTTTAACTAAAATTAAATTTTTATAAATTATGATATAATAAATTTTTATACAAACCAATGAGATACATGGATGACTTAATTCCAATCATATAGGTGGATAAAATTTTATTGTACAAAATAAAAATTAATTTAATTTAATATGATTAAAAATAAATCCATATTTTTAATATGAATTTTTATTTTTATTTAATAAGGTAAAATTTGTCTTCCTTGATGAATATTAAAAAAATGTAAAAATATTTTACATCAATTATTGTTTAAAAATGTTTACAATGTGGTTGAGCTAAAAAAAATAGCGTTAAAAGTATATGAAATTTATTATAATTCATGTTTATATGTAAATATTTCATCCATAAAAAATATATGAATCCCTAATGGTAAAATATCTATCCTTTAGGGGGTTTTAAAACACGGGTATATACATTTATTTTCTAAAATTTTATTTGTTTCATTAACTCTGTATAAAAATTATTGAAACCACTCCTTTACTATCCTATTTAAACTTCCATATAAAATTATATTATATTTTATATACTATTATACCATACATTAATCCCTTAATATTTTTTAGAGTTATATTATTTCTATTTAATCCCACTACTTTACGATTTAGGTGTAATGCAAAATAAGTTCTACGAAAAGAAGTATTGTCATTCACCTTTCAATGTTTTCATCATCATAAAAATTAAAAAAATGAATTATTTTCATTTTATATTATTTTTTTCTCAAATATGATAACGATATATTATTTTTGTATCATAAAACACATCCATTTACTCTTCCATCAAATGTGTAAGGAAACCATCGATCATGTATGTGTAAAATTATGGCCTTATGAACTGATGTAAATAATTTTCATCACCACTTCACAAATATGAATATAATAATGGATTTTATGAAGTTATATTATATTTATGATGTAACTAATATTATTAAATTATATAGTTACATAAACATTCATACCATTCAATATGCTGCAAAAAGATAAGATATTTGGTACGTACTTTTGGACAACATCATCCATAATGTGATGTAATATGTTTTTATTTTTTTAATGTATTCAAATAAATATATAATTAATTATCATATATGGAATATACAGTATAATTATTTTCATTTAAATTTTAATTAATATTTACAATTCTTTTGAACTATATTTTAAAAATAGAAACAATATTGATGTTTAAGTACACCCTAAAATCTCCATTAACATTATAATTAATTTTTCAATCTCTAATAGTTTAGGATGATAATAGATATGAATTTAATGATTTCAAAATATTAAAATATTTTTATTAATATTGTGGATATAAAAAAACATTATTAATGATAAAGGATTGAATAAACCAAACCAAAATATATATGAAACATGGAACTATTATCACTCTGAGGAGTGATTTAAACATCTAATTTTAATCAAATGGGTGGTCATGGGAATATATATATTGAAATTGGTATTATATAAACCATTTGGGTTCTATAATGAATTAATTATATACCTATATTTAATATTCATTAAGATTTTCTTGTATGAAAGATTTGAAACATATTTAAGTCATTTTGGACACACTTTTATTTTATGGGACACATACCCAATTAACCAGTTTTGTCTTCTATGAGGATTATTAATGTTTAATTAATTACATTTAAAATAATTATAATTATAGGATACTAATATCGATATAAGGTTGTTTATGAAATGGGGTGTATGATCCAAAATTTATATAATAGTTAATAATTTTATTCCAAAATCTTATTTCATATCCGGTCTATTTATGATTATATTTCCATGGATTAAATCTTATCATGTATATCTCCAAAAAATAAATATTTTTTTATCCACTTTTTAATCATGGATACTTCATTATTAAATTTATTTTTCCCCTCTTCATGTATTTGTGATAATAATTTTTTTATGTAAAGTCATGTATTTTTTAGTCATTGCTCCAAATTAATTTCTCATCCATTAGCATGATTTATAATAATGTTTAAAATAATATCATATTACTTTTATACAATGATTGATTTAATATATTTTATCCTATGATATTATTTTATAAAATTGATTATAATGGAACATCTTTTCTATTTGTTATGTTATTATTTTTACTTTTTACATAAAATATAAATACAGAATTGAATTAACACATATGACATGAACATTATTCTTCCCCATTATAACTGACAATTGATATATACCTTCATTTAGAAGTTAAAATTTTTATTTTTAAATAATATTTTTTCATTATTAATACGAAAATAATTATATTTTTATATTTTTATTCAGAATTGATATTATTATAAAAAATTATTTTAATGATCTAATTATGGTAGTCAAATTAATCAATGAAAAAATAATTTTGTTTCTTTTTTCATACTTCAGATATAATCCAATGATACCATCATTATTCATTTATTATATGGTTCATTATTATGATTGCATTATTTTTTTGACCCCATTTACAATCAAGGGTTATATAATGTTTTATTGATGATTTTTTTGGATTATAATTTTATCATCATAGTATCTGGTGTGATGGTATCGTTAATGTTATTATAATCCAATTGCACACATATGGATTTTTATAATTATGCGGTAAGTCTGCCAAAAATTACATATAATTATATTTAATTGTGTAATGTTAAATATATAATGATATAATTATCGGAAACTGATCGATGTTGTTGATCTGAAATGGGAATCCGGATGATGATCTGGTAAGGGAAACAAATAGATGTTCTTGATCTATAATGGAAGAAAAAAATTACATGCCTAGTTAGTTTTGTAATGGGAAATAGGTAGGGTAACATTAAAACCTAGGAAATTTTGGTCTCTATAAAGCCCTTATTTTAAAAAGATAAATACCATACAAGATAGTTTATATTAAAAAAAAATTAATGCATAAAATAGATTGAAATCAATAATTTTATTAGGTTATATTTATTTTAAAGAAACACAATTTCTTCAATTGTCTTTGGAACATAGAATAAAAAATAAAAAACTATAACATACTAAAACATTATAACCTAGTATTTAATTGGAATGTATGAATATTAATAAATAAAATAAGAATATAATATGATTTAAACCTTATAAAAATATGGTTGGAGATGTATATAAAGATTTGGATATATAGATTGATGGAGGAAAAGGGGGATGAGGATGAAAACCAAATCACTAGGGATCCATGAATCAGCAAGAATGAAACGTATTCTAGAAAATTAAATGGATAGGATTCAGCGATGAAATATGTTTACCACATTGGCCATAAATATCATTTATTTCATCAGAACAGTAAAAAATGTTATACTACACCCTCTAAGTGATGATTCTGGTCTAAAGAATATCTTTTTTGATTTGGTGAAGGAATCATGAAATCATTCGTTCAATAAATTTTATAAACCTCTTCCTATAATGGTGATAAAAAATTAGTGAAGACATCAATGCTTTAGGGAATAAAAAGTGTCAACTTTTTAAGTCTATTCATTACATGAACTCTGTAATTTAATGAGTATTGATTAAAATGGTTGAAATTTTTTAGATGTTTGAATTTCAATCATAATATTTTTATATAAATGGGGTTTTTTTGAATGGTGGAAGACAATGATGTTGTGAGTCTACCATCCTTTTTTATTACCATCAAATGAATTCTGGCGTAAGTAATGAAGAATTGGATCATTCAATATGACTCCTAGATTCTTAAAATAACTTATATATGACACAAATTTTGATCCCACCAATTTATGCTACTAACATACCCATGTTTTGATACTCAGATGTAGGTTGAATTGGATATAATAGTATCTTATGTTATTATGGGAAATTCATTCTTCTATGTAGAATCCCATTCCAATGGATAGAAAAATAAATAATTTCTGGTTTAAACACAATTTTATGATTTTGGTGGTGGTTTAAATATCTATAACCATTGTTGATGTGGTTGTATTATACATAATAGTTGAATATATAATAATTGATATCCAATATGATTAGAGGTAAAAAATTTGTCTCTGATGATTTTTTTTCATCAAGTCATTTAATTTATTAGGGACATAGAGAGAAGATTCTACAAGTTTAAGGGGTATATTGATTGAAAATGCTGAAGGAGGAAAGGTAAGGTCAATATTACATCTTACAATCATTAGATCATCATTGTGCATGGAACCTCTATGGATATAAAGGAGAAAGTTAGGATTGATATTTTTGGGTACACATTTATCTATGATATATATGGCCAAAAATGAATGAAAAATTAAGAAATTTTACTGTAATTACTATTCGAGTATGATCCCTCTCTAGATGACCAAAAACTCTCTCAAAATTAGGTAGTTCCAAGATCTAGTGAGGGAATAAGATTTTATAGAAATGATGGCGTGATATAGGTTCCATTTGAAAAAAACCTCACATCAGTAACCAATGGATCCCCTACCAAATATGTACACTATTCCATGGGAAAATCCTACTTATATGGTACTAGGGATAGAATCGTGTACCAATGGTCATCATATTGAAGAAATCATGATATAACATAGTGGATAAGAATAAGATGCCTAACAGAACACCCCCCTCAATTGGTATTTTCCTCAGTTATAGTATGAATGAATTTATTTCTATAAATACTAATTTTAATGGGGAGGATGGGTCATTGAGAATATCTATCACATTTTGGATTGAAAATTGTGATGTGAAAATTAATCCACATGATATCAATTATTAATTGGACGCACCTTAGATGAAAATACCATATTTTATAGATGATAAAAGGAAAATACATATTGATAATTAGAATAAGATTATTAAATATTTAAATATTTTCACACATTTGAATGGTATTTTTATTGTCTGTTGAGACCGATGGACCAAAAGTTTCTTGTAAGATGGAAAATTCTGAATATAAATAGGAATTACAATATTATTGTGGACAAATGAATAGGATGTAGTAGATTAAAAAACTGATATGGACATAATGATAATGGAATGAAATAAAAGTTATATGAAAAGAAAGAAAATCCCACAATAATACTAAAATAATGAGGGGCCCATGACAATGTGAAAATAAAAACTACAATGAAGCACTTTATTAGAAATTTCAATGGGATTGGATACCTGCAAATATCACAAGCCCAAATATGTAATATGAATTCCAATAAATTGATTCTCATTATGATTAAAAATCCTAAATAGATCATATAAAAATTCAGTGCATTCATATGGGATTCTCTTGTGTATAGTTTTGAATCCCATAACATATATGATATTAAAATGGACCATATTTTGATCCTCATGCTTGAGGAAATCCATATATCATCATCAATCATACAATAACATTGAATATTCTTCTCTCTCAATGATTAATATTTTATCTTTTGTCCCTTTTTTAAATGACTCAAAATCATTTTTCATATCAAGGTAGTTATCGATAAATATTTAAGAAATATCTAAAAACATAAGTCATAAAAGGTTGATTTTAGGTTATTTAAATATTTTCTTCAATACTAAAGAAAAATTTGTATAAAATTAAACATAGTACCCTTAATAGAATTTTCTACATGGATTGATCAATTAAATCTTCTTGGGGGTCAAATTTAAGGTGAGGAATTCACCAAGATGAGTTTCAAATTTAATAGAAGGTATGAATGTAAACTGGATAGATTTTTGTCCATATTTATAACATGAGTACTTAGACGACAATGACATTCCCCCAACTCCCTGAAAATCCCACTAATAATTTTCTTATCATTTTTGGGCTCTCCATTAACATGAAAGGTTAACTCCCATTCCATTGCAATTAAATAATGGGTTTATTTTAGCACTTCAATCTTGGTATGTTATTTTTCATGCATTGTGGTTTAAATGAAATGGTAGTCCACTCAGCACCCCAATCGAAATGTAAAATAACTTCAAAATTTTAATAAGTTATTAGAGGAGGGAAACTTTTAAAAACATGCCCTTGAGATTAATATTGATGATAATCATAATTCTGGATGAAAAATCAGAAATCAGTATCAACATAATACCTATGAGATGAAATAAAATCTACCTCAGATCTTGATAACCACTTAAATGTCAAGGAAATTTCAAACCCAAATTAGTTAAATTAAATATATATTATGTTTAGTGATATGAAATTTAAAATTTTCCATAGGATTCCTAATGAAATATGAGTATTTACTTTGATTAAATCCATTTTTATCATTATATTTTGTTGCAAATATAGAAATTGAAATCTCAAATACAGTGAGGAATTATTTCAACAAAAATTATGAAATTGATGGGATATAAAACACACATATGTTGATTGAAAAAATATCCTCATGGACCAATTAGAATCAAAATTGATCTCTTATCATGGACCCTAATAAATGGGAAACCATGGAAGCCCTTCCTCTATCATCACAATTACTGTTAATGTTCCATATGGATTATCAATTTAAAATTTCATATTCTATTAGAATATCCTAGAGGCTGATATGACTAATTCCATAAATGTAATTTTTACACTTTAGACTTTGTGTCTTTAAGGATCAACTCATGCATAATTTATTATTAACTAGGATGATTAATATACATGACATTAAAATTTTCATGCTAGTAACTCTTAGGATCAATGTCCCAAATTTCAGTAATAATAACATAATGAACTGAATTGTATGGGTAATAAATGATAATATCGTACTCATATGTTTGGGTATTTACTTAGTAGAAGAATAAAAATTAATTTATTTACAAAATCTTGAAGTGTTTAATAGATGAAATGAAGGCCATGAAAATGAATTTTTACCTCAAAATGGACATTTATATAATATTTGACAAAATAAATTACTAATTTTTTATTTCAATCTTCAATAGTTTTGGATTTTAAAATATTCTAACATATTATTTTGTAACATTCTCATCACATTATGGAATTCTATCCCCATATTAGGATTCCATATACGGTATATTCATTTTATTAGTGGTGTTTGAGATGTATATCCACACTCATGAGTCATATTTGATACTTAGAAATACTATAGGAGTATATAATTCTCTGAAATTAAATAGATTAAACTATACTATCAAATCAACGCTACTATATAAACCCCCTCAAGACTAATTTATTATAAGCAATTGGAATTATCCAATATGGATAACCGTTAAAGTAAACCATCTCTACTATCAAAGGATTTTATTCTCACTATGTGTAGGTGGTTGATCTGGATATAAGGTGGAATAATTTTTTCATTGATTTTGGTAATGAAATATTTATTGGAAAAAATAAAATTACATGTCCACTTTGAGAGAGGTGGAATCCTATCCCATTGACAATCATGGGGAACTCTTGTATTGGAGAATAGTTAGATGTTAATATCTTTGACATATTTACTATGTCATGATAAATCATCTTGCTAAATGAAATGGTAATGTCATGTAACATATTAGAATGGTTTTCCATTTTTAATAAGTCATCAAATAAAATAATTTGTACATTTTTTCTCAATAAAAATTGCCAAGAAGTATCTTAAATTATCCTTAATTCATAATTAGAAAATACTAATGGGATGGATAATTTCTTGAATGGAAGATGAAAATTTCTTTTTAAATGAATTTCATAAAATCCAATGAAATGGGGTGGCTCGGGATCGATGGTCAAAGAATTATTAATGATGACTTCATAAAAAAAACTCACAGGGAATATTTTATCCTTAAATGAATCTTCTCTTGTTTTTTTGTCATGTTATTCAAAATAGAGATGCTGTATTGATACTCATATTATCTAACATTATCTATTTTTCCCTCTCATAGGATTTATTTAAATGATATCATACAAAAATGAAAATGGATGGCAAGTATTGATTCCAACATATACTCTTTGAAATCTCCCAGGATAAACCATCCCCAAAACATCTCAATTGTTCCCTGATCATTAATATTTTGAATGTTGATAATAACATCCCTCATAATTATTTTCATGGTTATATTGTTTCCACTCAACATATCCTAATAAAATATAAATATAAATTATGAATGATAGACTCATAATTTAGATACCATAAAAGAATTTGTAGTTTTATTCTAAGGAGTGTTACTTGATTCATTATGATGGGTCAATCAACCCCTCATCCTAAATGATTCAATTAAAGGAAACCTTTCTTAAACCATCATTATTTTTTTATGATTTAGATGTTTCGGTTGAATTTACATCACACAAATGATAAATATGGAGATATGTGATGTAGTTTTTTTTCAGCCAAACACATCTTTTTGAAATGACAACAAAATATGAAACATCAATTCGTGGAATGTATATTTTACTAGAACCATTTTATATAATTTGGATGAATTTTATTCTATTCCATTTTATTATGTAACATAATGTAGGTGTTATTACATTATTCAATAATTGTTGAAGAAGTGACCAAATCCTTAGACTTGTATTGGTTGTAACAGCATATGTCTTCAACTCATTCATGATATAATGAATCACATGAATGTATGACCATACTCCTCCACCCCTTCATGAAGGTAACACTACTTTAAACAGATACATACACACATTCAAATCAATATAATAATGTTCCTTAAAAAATATTCACCTAGATCAACCATTATATTTTTGGTAATTTAGGTAGATAACTAAAACCATTAGTTTTAATGAATTTTTCCCAGATATCTTAGATTTATAAGTTTATAAATTTTAATGTTGATGGAGCATCAATAGGAATTCATGTGAGCTTGTTATGTTGGTTTTTATTATACAACAACCATGGTTTTGTAAAAAGATACATCCATTACATTATTGGGCATGAAATTTCAAATGATTTAATGCTTTGTTCTATAATTTATCTTAGTATGTATTGTATCTACTACTACTAGATATCACTGTGGATCGAAGAATACTCTAAATAATATGTAATCACTATTAAATAATGAACACATGATTATCCATGGAGAATTTTTACTTAATAGATTACTTATCTCAACTATGAATAATAAGTAAACATTTTTGTTTCAAATTTTTATAGGGAATAAAATCATGTGGATAGTTCATTATCAAGTACAATAATCATTATATTGAATACTATCTAGACATTTTAGATACATGATTAATATCCACCAAAACTGCTTGATGGTGTGGGTTGAGTATTAAACTCCAAAATTTTTATTCCCCAATTATTGGTTGAATTTTTATTCCTTCGTTTTTATATAATATGTATAGTACCAATGTTTCTGGAATATAGTATTTCGTTGTAAAAATATATAAATCTTTGGAATTATTTCTATAACATAATTTTAATGATGATAAGTCCCATATTACATTAATCATATATTTAAAGAATTAATTTTTGACAATTTTTAATGTTAACAATTTAAAAAAAATATTAATTTTTTGAATCATCTTATATGAATTATATTGGGTGATTTTTTAAATTTTATGAAAAAATTTCATCTTTCGATGAAAAAAGAAAATTTGTGATTTTTATAGATTATTATTTAGTGTTTATAAAATTAAAATGCCCAATTTTCTCTTAATTTTGATTTAAAATTATAATTATAGAAATGATATATTAATTAATCCAAATTATGTAATTAGAATCAGTTTAATATTTAAATATTATATAAGATCATTATAATTGTTTTAATTGTTTTTTTGGAAAACACTTTTTTTGATATGATGATGGGTATAAATTAAAATTTAAAATATTCCTTTTATTTGACATTAATTTGGGAAAATGGATTAGAAATTAATAAAAATGGTAATTTACAGTGTCATATAATTTCAAACTATTTTTTTAACATAAATAATAATGAATACATATGACATTATTTACAGTGGTTATGGATAAATGATACTACATAGGGATAATCTATAAAATAAGTGATAGAATTAAGAAAATGTATATATAATTACTATTTTATGGTAATGTTTTTATTATATATATTATAATGATTGAAAATTGTATATTTTGGGACTTTTGGAATGATAAATTTATTTATATAATTATTTCATTGAAAAATTTTCAAATGTGTCCTCTCCGTAACATATCATCGGGAACCCACTATCCTCTCAATTCAACACTTCTAATACCCATGCGATTAGATAGTGCCAATGTAACTAACATATATAATTTCATTTCCTAATGCTTTATATTTTTCTCAAAAAATCTTTTTTTAAGAGACGATTATATTGAAATGTTAATGATGTTTTTTGAAAATGTGGTTACATCCTTACTTGATATTTATTTATTTCTTGGTCCGCCTAACAAAGAATTCACAACCATTATGAAATTAAAATATAAATATATTAATTACATTTATATGGTTTTATTCTAGTTAAATACTTCAATCTATCTCACCTTCTCTCAAATGGGAAAAATGGGGATTTTTTGTGAGATGGATTATCGCCTCACGAACCGATGTAATTAATTTTCCAATAACACTTATCAATGATTGATATAATTATTTATTTAATATTTATATATAATATTTATTATACATATACCCGATTATTTATAATTACACATATACCTTCTTATAGTAAATTCTATAGAGAATATGTTAATATCGCTAATTTGTATGGGTGACTACCGCATTACGATGCAACGTGAATCATTTTTTAATTATGATTGACATGGAAGTTAATAAAAACTAATTTAATGTTAATATATAGTAGTATTAAATTTATAAATTCTATAATAATTTTATATCTTATAACATCGTTCCTTACTATCCATATTAAATGATAGTGCCATTCATGTGTATGAAAGACTATCACCACATAAAGCCATGTTAATTTTTTTTTGGTTTTTAATGTTTCTTATTCACATTTTTTGAAAATGAATATGTATTATATGAAATAATATTATATTTAATATATAAATACATTTATCTTATGATAAAATAATTGTTACTTTTTACCGTCCAGATCGTTAAAGATTGAAATAGTATTAATTCATATATACGACTTACTATTTTGATGAATGTAACAGAGTACATTTCTCATAACTGTATTTCATTGATTTTTTTAGAATTATAAATAATTAATAAAAATTCTAATTATTACCATTTTACAATTTTTAAATATTTATAAATTTATTCATTTTTACTATTGTCGATTTACCAATTTGATATTGTAAATATCATATATTTTCCAATAAAAAGTACATTGTCAAAATGAATTGTTTATGTAATTGAATATGACATTATAAAAATTAAATTAAATGGAATAAAATTTTTTAAAATGGTTTATTATATTTCATATAATTAATTTAATTTTATTATTCAATTGGATAAAGAACACAACCCATAAATGGGGATAAATGTAATGGATACTAATAACCCAAACATTTTTTATACTATAAAAACACTCTACGTAACTCAATTTTTATAAATTCAATGATATGGAATGATTATAAATTATATATATTTTTCTCTCAAATTTATTCCTACCTAATTTCATCTACTATTTATGTGATGATATTTTCCATATGATTGTTCCTCTAATAAAGTCAATACATACCCTTTTATTATTATATTTTGAGAAAACATTATGAAACCAATATATTTGAGTGAATAATAGTTTTATTTATAACATATCATTGACATCCTAATGTTCAATATATATATTTGTGTGTGAGTGTGTGTGTAAATGAATTGATTGTGACTAGAGCTCTTGGAATTTTATATCTCTATAATGAATAGGGTAATATTTTACCTTATTGTGAACATATGTATGGGATTAGGGTGTGAGAACAATCCATTATGGGAATCTTTCCTCAATATTTTGTTTTCATGGATTTTATCCATGAATTTTGTTTTTGGCCTTATTTATAATGTCACCACTTTTATATTTCTCCATGATAATTTTTTCCATAATTTTTTATTATGCTTCCTTTAATTTATAATTTTACTTTTTTTATGATAAAATGTAATACCATGAATTCACATGTAATGCCTCTAAATCATGTTTCTTACCAGAATAAAATTTTTAACACACCCATTTCATTCATTTCATCCCCATGTTATCCTATACAGACATATCATATCAAATTGATATTTGGTTCTCACTACATAGATTAAAATAATGATTCCATGTTTTATTTTCCTCTGATATATTATGAACATAGTATTCTTATAAAACATTCCATATGTGGTCCATATTTTATATTAATTCATATTTATGTTTATGAATCATGTAATAATATTTTTATAAATTCATGGTTCACAATAGTTAAATAAAAACAAAGGATTATATATCATTTAGAAACTATGATGTTAAATAATTATTAGGAACTCTAGGTATGTGCTTTTGGGTAAGATATAGTATAATATAATATGATTAAACCATGATAAAGTGTAGAGGTTGTGGTTTTAGAGATATTTTATCCATTTCTGGATACTACATGTGGATGTTATTCTGGAATAGATGTACCTTGTGGTAATTCCTTAAAAATTTTTAATAAAAAATGAATAAATATTTACTTATTACTTGAATAAGTGGATTAGAACACACTTGGTATGACATTATAAGGAAATATTTGTTTTGAAATTCATTAATCATTTAAAAACATTTATGAAGGATGTGAATGAATATTTAGGATAGAAAACATAAGTGAATCATTACTATGGATTATGTATATTTTAGACCAAGTGTTTAGTATTTTATTATATTATTATCATGTGTAGTTTCATCCATATAAGTTTATATGTTTCCTTCAAGTACACAGAAACACTCGTATCATGTTTCCTTTAATATTTTGATTAATGGTGGCAGGTCAGATAAGGAATGTTGATTTTTTTAAAAGAAATGTAAATATTTCACAAATTAGAAGTATGAGATAATAGAATTGTGGGATAGGTATCTTATGACTATTCTAATTGAGTTATCTCAAAATTTGATAAAAAACATGAATATAGTGTAATAAGAAAACCCATAATAGATAAATTTTATTGTCTTTTATAGAATTCCATGTGTAAAATATAGAAATGGAATGAGGATTTAGTTTAATATTTTTCATGAATTGTTTAATAACATACTAAAAGTGTTTATCAAATGGAGTAAATTATGATTTCTATGATGAAATAAGTCACATAGAGAATCAAATTGAAAATTTATTCAATATATTATTTATAGGAAACTTGATCCACATCCATGTTAATACCCTAATAGAAGGATAAGTTTTCAAGGGTCATTGTTATAGAGAAATTAATTAAAATTTTTGAAGGATTTTGTTCGAAAGTTGGAGAATCGTATTTTGGGGGTGTTTTAATTTTATTATGCTTATATGATTCCTAAAACATCCAATGTTTTATCTATAGTAGTTTTCATTATGCATTTTTATATATATATGGATCGGTATGGCTATCCCATATGGGTGATTTAAGTATATGTTTGTAACATCTCGGTTTTATAAGTTGCCCAAAGGCTCCCCATACCGGGTTGGTCACTTGGCCTCAAGCGAATTTTCCAATGTTAGAGGCCATTGACTATAAGTGTGGTCCTTGGGTGTGATAGTGGGGAAACTCTGCCCTCATTGGAAAAGTAACATATCATAGATAAAATAGATAACAATAGTGGAAGTAATAATTATAGCGACCCGACATTTTCATACATTACTATTACATCATTTCAAAGATAAACAACATAATATTATTACACATAGAGGATCCAATGTTTTAGTGTCCTTGGAAAACTAGGACCATAGATAACAAATACAACTTCAAGCATAAACATTAATTTAATTTCTTCTTCTATTGCTTCTTATCGGAACTTTTCCTCTCCTTAGTACATGTAGCCACCTGAGTATATACATCAAAAGGGGTGATCTAAAATCCCAGTAATAGGATAGATAAGAACAATATAGTATGGGGTGAGAATAATCATAACATGTGCAAAAGATCATGAACATGATAAGATCATAAATTAAAGACTTGAAATGTGGACATGCATAAAAATAAATCATCGTGTCTTAGTGGTTAACTACCACACATACTTGTTAAACAAGCTATAATCTTGTTCGCACATCATTTAAAATTTACTCATGAGATTCATCACTTTACCCAGTGCATTGGAGCACTGTATAATTCCGGGCGCACCCGTCACATTTAAACATTCATATTGTACTATATAATTCCAGGCACACCCGTCACATCATAACATTATCATTTATCATTAATGACACAATGAAAAAATAACATGAACATAACTAACCCATTAAAATTAATTTTTTTAATCTCATAAAAGCACATTCATAAACTTTGGGTTCCTAAAATAAAGAGGGGACACCATACTTGATACAAGAATCATCAACCTTGAATGAGAGGTAAAAGTTGAGTTCTTCAAAGAAGAGTTATTTTGGAAAACATTTTGATGGATGTAAAAACCAGTGAAAAACATGTATATCCCATAAAAGTAATGTAAATGATGAACAAATGATCTTTGAGGAGTAACAATATCAAAAATGGAGTGAAATAGGGAGAACCTGAAGGAAGAAAATTGGGTTCGGGATTTCGCCTTACCTTGTACCTGAATGCCTCCTTCTATTTAATGTACTATATAATGACATTATATTCATTAATTAGAAATACAGAACCATGTTTATGTTAATAGGGTTCATTATGGTTTCATTATGTCATATTATGTTCCTTTGGATGACTTATAGAGTTTATAAACATTGTTCAGGGATGTTCATTTTTATGGTTTTTCTTGGGTGGTTCACATGTATTCTTAAATTGATGTTTGGGTAGAACATGAGTAAAAATATAGATATGAAATGAAATTTAATTAATTATATTACAGGATATTGAATGATTTTATAATGAATTAAGTTAGATCCATGTGGATGAATCATTATATAAGAATTAAATTATGATTATTTGGGTTAGGTTGAGCGGTTTTTGGATCACAACAAACTTGTTTTAACTTCTCAATTAGTAAAAAGGACATAAGTTATTTCCAGAACTATAAATAGAACATAATAAATATAATATATTCTGTTTCAACCATAAAAATGGTTTAATGACCAGATTTGAAGGTAGAAATGGAAGAAGAGAGCATGTCGTTTTTTAAGGTGAAAAATTAACACCTCATGAAGAACGTTCTCTTTAATGAAATAAAAGGAAGAGGTAAAGGGTGTGGGGTGATATAATATCCCATTATAATCATAAAATTACTGTATATTTATAATACGGGAGTTAGAAAACAATTTGGATGACTATAGGTGGGGAGAGATCAAGAAAAGAACTTGAACATGAAATGAAATTAAATGAGAAGAGGGAGAAAAATTACCTCTTAAATCTTCCTCTTGAGATCCTCCATGAGGAAGCTAGTCTTGGTATTTTGATGAGACCAGAAGCATTTTGACGTGGGGGATGTTCTAGGGATGATTTTGGCAGATTTTTTATAAGGCTTGGAGCGTGAGAGGTGTGAGGAAAAGAGGGAGTGAAGGGTGGCTTTTATAGTGTAGGGGAGAGGGGTTTCCTTAATATAAAATTGATTTGTTTATTAATATCACCTAAGACAAGTAATAGTGAGTCTTGAATGACCAAGAATAGTAATTTTATAATTTAAACCCAAACCATGTGGGCTTACATCAGAAGAGCATCATCGATTACTCAATTAATACATTATTTAGCGTTTATTGTGAATTATCGGATTCAACTATTCATCAAAAAATCAAGTATCTCAGAATAATCCCAAAAATTTACCCCATCCATTTTTTGACGTTTAGAATCCAAAAATAAAGTCCATTTTTCAAAAATAATTTTCTAAATATTATTAATTTAATATTTAATTAAAATCATAATATACTTAAAAAACAGTTTTTAAGATTAAAACTGATTTTATAGTTCTTTCAAAAATTACATAGGGTCTCATAACATTACCTAAAAACTATTAGACATTTATTAAATAATTTATTAATACATAAATAATCTTTTAAACTAATTAATTAATTATAATTAATTATTTATGACTTATAAAATACCAAAAATGATTACGAAGTTCAAATTGTCCCTTTCTAAGATGTCTAAATTTGATTTTATTATTCATAAGTAATGTTACTATTATTTACTAATCATAAGGGTTATATTATTATTCATAAGGGTAGGTTAATATTAATAAGGGTAGGTTACTATTCACCAAAAATTATTTTTATCTCATTAGACTCCAAAAATCATCTTGAACACAACCGTGAATGTCAGATTTTCAAAATTCCAAACATAGAAGTGACAAACTTATGTTTAACAGTCAATTATCACTTAGTAGTACATTTTGTTGTGTTTTCATTTTATTTTAGGACATATTTATAAGAACGCAATTTCCATTGAAAATCTTTGGGTCATTACATTCTTCCCCCCTTAAGAAATATCGCCCCTAAAATTTCACTTTACACAAGCAGTTGAGGGTACTTCTCCTTCATTGCCTCTTCTGGTTCCCAAGTTGCTTCCTCAAACATATGGTTCCTCCACAACAATTAGAATAGATGGGTTGTCTTGTTGTGTAGAACCTTATCTCTCTGATCCAGAATCTTTACTGGCTGCTTCTCATACGAGAGATCATCTTCCAACCGCACCACCTCTGAGTTTAGTACATGTGAGGGGTCTGATATGTACTTCCTCAGTTGTGATACGCGAAACACATCATGAACATAATCCATATTCGGTGGAAGTGCTAGACGATAGGTCGCGGCTCCTATACGGTCATGGATCTCAAAGGGGCCAATGTACCTTGGGCTTAGATTCCCTTTCTTCCTGAATCGCATGACTCTCTTCCATGGAGATATTCAAAGGAAGACTTTATCTCCAACGTCGAACTCCAAGTCCCTTCGAAGATTTTCAGTATACATATTTTTCCAACTTTGAGCATCTTTGATGTGTTTCTGGATGACTTGAACCTTCTCTGGCATCTCTTGGATAATATCGGGTCGAAGCGGCTTTCATTCTCCAACATCATCCCAACAGGTTGGAGTTCTACATATCTTCCCATAAATAGCATCATACAGAGCCATCTGAATGATCGAGTGGAAGCTATTATTGTATGAGAATTCAACCAATGGGAGATAATGATCCCATCCACCTTTGAATTCAATAGAGCAGGCTCTTAGCATATCTTCAAGCATATGAATAGTCCTTTGAGCCTGGCCATCAGTTTGGGGGTGATAGGTCGTGCTGAAATTTCATTTAGTACTCAAAGCATGTTGAAGGCTCCTCAAGAATTTAGATTTGATCCTTGGATCACTGTTAGAGAAAATTGAGAGTGGAACACCGTGCAGTCTCACCACATCCTTCACACATATCTTTGCAAGTTGATCTAGCAAGAGATCTTCCCGAATAGGGATAAAATGGGCAGTCTTGGTGAGTCGGTCAACCAAAACCCATATCTCATTATATCCCTTTGACGTCCTCAGGAGACCCGTGACAAAGTCCATAGTAACATTTTCCCAATTTCACATGGGTATAGGCAATGGATTCATCATACCTTTGTACTTTTTTCGCTCAGCTTTAACTTGCTGACATACCAAGAACCTTGATATATATTCTGCAATCTCCTTCTTCATGTTATCCCACCAGAAGTGTTATTAGAGATCACGATACATCGTGGTACTCCCAAGATGGATAGATAAAGTGGATCTATGTGCATTATACAATAGCTCCTTCTTTATCCCGAGTGATGAAGGCACACAAAGCTGCATTCCAAAACGAATCACAGCATCATCATTGATATGGAACTCTTGCATCTTCCCTTCCTTTACTGCATTCACCCTCTTTTTGTATCTCCACATCATCCATTTTGGTTTCTAGAATCTTCTATTGAATGGATGGTCACACAATCATTTGGGCGAGGTAGGATGTATCTCCTGCCCTTATTATTTCCAAGTCCATCCTTTTCATATCCAAGAAGATTGGGTCTTTCTCAATCTACAACATGGATAGAGTAGCAGGTTCTCTTTTTCTTAGAGAATCAGCTACCTTGTTCACCATTGTAGGATGGTATTTAATAGAGAGATCATAATCCTTGATTAGATGTAACCATCTCCTTTTATGCATGTTGAGATCCTTTTGTGTGAATATATACATTAGGCTCTTGTGGTCGGTGTATATGTCACACTTCTCGCCCTAAAGGCAGTTTCGCCAGATTTTCAAGGAAAAAAATAACAGCTTCCATCTCTAGATCACGTGTCAGGTAGTTTTTCTCATGGATATTAAACGGTCGTGAGTCGTAGGCTATCAAATTATCATTTTGCATGAGTACACACCCCAAGCCTTTCATTGAAGCATAACTGTATATCACAAAACATTCTCCACTTTTTGGTAGTGTGTGTATAGGTGTATTGATTCGCCTTCTTTTTTAGATCCTTGAAGCTTCCCTCACATTCTTCCATCTAAACATAATTTACCCATTTCCTTGTTAACTTAGTTAGCGGTCTTGACAATCATGAGAAGTTTCTCACAAAACGTCGGTAGTACCTAGCTAATCCAAAAAAACTACGGATTTCTGTGACACTAGAGGGCCTCGGCCATTCCTCAATCGTCTTTTTCATTGAAGGATATATATAAATTCCCTCACTTGTGATTACATGTCCCAAGAACGTGACTTGATTGATCCAAAATTCACACTTGATTAACATTGCATAAAACATCTCCTTTCTCAATGTCGCCAGCACAAGTCATAGATGTTCTTCATGTTCCTCCTTGCTCTTGGAGTAGATTAGAATATCATCGATAAACACTACCACAAATTTGTCGAGGTAATGTATAAATACTATATTCATAAAATCCATTAAGATTGCGGGGAATTAGTAAGTTCAAAGGGCATCACAAAAAATTCATAGTTCCCATACGTTGTACGGAAGGAAGTCTTCTGAATAACTTCCTTCTTCACCTTTACCTGATGATATCCAGAACAAAGATCCACCTTTAAGAAGTATTGTGATCCTCTTAGCTGATCAAACAAGTCATCAATCCTAGGAGAGGTTACTTGTTCATCATGGTGATCTTGTTGAGTTATCGATAATCGATACACAGTCGCATGGTTCTATCCTTCTTCTTCACAAAGACCACTGGTGCACCCCAAGGTGATGCACTAGGGCGTATGAACCCTTTTTCCAGATGATCTTGGAGCTGCATCTTTAAATCCTCCAGTTTGATAGGAGCCATCCTATAGGGGAACTTTGAGATATGAGTATCTCCAGGTATGAGTTCAATTGATAACTCTACCTCACGATCCTAGGGAATTCCGGGCAACTCTTCAAAAAATACATCATCGTATTCCCTCACGATGGGAATTTCCTCAAGGTTGGAACTTTCCTTCGACTCAACCACTTGGGAGAGGTATGCTTCTTTATAGGGAATCAACACCCACATCATTGAAGGATTTTTCAAAGGAGATTCATGATCTTCCTTGCATTTTTAGAGGATCGTGGGATGGTTCGGAATATGAAAAGGCATTTCCTTTTCCCGATAGTTGATATGTGCCCTATATAATGACAGTCAGTCCATTCCCATTATAGCGTCGAATTCCAACAAGGGAAGTATTATGATATTTTCTGGAAGAATATTCCCCCATACGTCAACAAGAGAAGAGTCAAACACTTGGGTTGCAATGATTTCCCCACTTGGTGTTTTTAAAGATATCTACACTTCAAGGTTTCAGGGATTCGATTCAATAGTTCTAGCAAACTTGCAAGATATAAAGGAATGCGTAGAACTAGAATCAAATTAGACTTTTTCCTTTTTTGAGTGAATAGGAAGTGTACCTTTTATGAATTCATTATCATGTTCCACCTCCGCAGTAGTGATGGCATAAGCCTTCCCTTGTTCCTTTGGCTTTGGTGGCTGCTGACGTTGATTACCCTCGAGAGCTCGAGGTTTAGTGCACTGGTTTGAAAAGTGTCCTAGATCCCTACAGTTGTAGCATTGAACCATGGGTGGTTCTCTCCTTTCATCGGCTATATTCTCTTTCTTTTTCGTGTCTTTTCGACACTCTTGAGCATGGGGTCCTTATTTCTCACACTTGAAGCATTTCCCCATCCCTTTGAAGCATTTCCCATTGTGCAGCTTCCCACATTTTTCACATGTGGGTCATTGATTATTCTTTCCTCCTTTGTCATTAGATCCACCAGCTTCAAAATCCATCTTTCTCTTCTTATCACCATTGACATGAGACCATTATCCAAACTCCACTCCACATTGATAGCACACCGAACAACTTCTTCATTACTCCCAATGTCTCGAATTGCAAGATCCTTTCGAATGTGTGGTTTTAATCCACTAAAGAATCTATCAATTTTGTTATCATTGTTGATAACAAAACCCGAAGCATACCTTTCAATCTTTGTGAAATTTGCTTCATAGGTTGTGACAAATTATCCTTCCTTTTTCTTGAGCTCTATAAATTCTCTCTCCATTTTCGTGCGAAGAGTTCTTGGGAAATACTTGTTAAGAAACATTATCACAAAGTCTTCCCATTCCATCTATTCAACTTCCTACCTTGGCTTGGTGTTGTTAATCAAATCCCACCATTGATCAGCTTCTCCATCTAGACGTTAAACGGCTAGAGTCACCTTATCCATCTCAGAACAGTGAAGCCGAGAAAATATCTTCTCCATGGAGTTGACCCACTATTCTGCAACTATTGGATCTGAAGATCCACTAAACGTCGGTGGTCATTGCCACATAAAACATTCAATAGCCAGTTACTCCCTCTTTGGTGAAGGATGATGTTCCCATTTATTATGGTTATTGCTCATAACCTGAGATAATTGGGTAAGCATTGCCATGAAGTTTTGAACTCCACCTCCCAAATCATTGGGGATGTTGTTCGGGCAATCACTGCATTGGCCCTCGCATGATTTATTGGCCTGATTTCTCCTGGTTCCCACCATTTTCTAAAATAGAAAAGGTTAGAACAAAACATAAGTAAAAAAGTCACAAATAACTTATTCATTTAAACAATTATAACAAAAACATAACATATGGAATCCCTAGGTAAATGTTCTTGTGTGCATATTTGTACTTAATCTCATGCTAGAGGTTTTCTTTAGGGTTCACTAATCCTAATTCCGAAATTAACTAAACCTTTCCTCTGATACCAACTATAGCGACATGACCTTTTCATACATTACTATTACATCGTTTCAATGGTAAAAAACATAATAGTATTACACATATAGGATCCAAGGGTTTATTGTCTTGGGAAAACTAGGACCATACATAACAAATACAACATCAAACATAAACATTCATTTAATTTATTCTTCTATTGCTTCTTATTGGCACATGTCCTCTCCTTAGTACATGTATCCACCTGAGGATATACATCAAAAGGGGTGAGCTAAAAGCCCAGTAAGAGGATAGATAAGAACAATATAGCATGGGGTGAGCATAATCATAACATGGGCAAAAGATCATGAACATGAGAGGAGCACAAATAAAAGACTTGAAATGTGGCAATGCATAAAAATGAAAACTCATGTCTTAGTGTTTAAATACAACACATACTTGTGAACCAAGCTAGCATATTTTTCATAGATCATTTCACATTTAATCATGATATTCATCACTTTACCCAATGCATTGGAGCGCTGTATAATTCTGGGCGCCCCCGTCACATTTAAACATTCATATTGTGCTATATAATTCTGGGCACACCCATCACATCATAACATTATCATTTATCATGCATGCCACAATGAACATAAAACATGAACATAACTAACCCATGAAAATTAATGGGATTCATCTGATAAGAACACATTCATAAACTTTCGGTTCCCAAAATAAAGAGGGAACCACATACTTGATACAAGAATCATCAACCTTGAATGAGAGGTAAAAGTTGAGTTCTTGAAAGAAGAGTTCTTTTGGAAAACATTTTTGATGGACATAAAAACTAGTGACAAACATATATATCCCAGAAAAGTAAAGGAAATTATGAAAAAATGATCTTTGAGGAGTAACCATATCAAAAATGGAGTGAAAGAGTTAGAACCCGAAGGAAGAAAACTGGGTTCGGGATTTCCCCTTACCTTGTACCCGAATGCCTACTTCTCTTTAATGTCCTATATAATGACATTATATTCATTAATTAGATATCCAGAACCATGTGTACATAAATGGGGTTCATTCTGGTTTCATTATGTCATATTATGTTCCTTAGGATGACTTATAGAGTCTAAAAACATTTTTTGGGGATGTTTGTTTTTATGGTTTTTCTTGGGTGGTTCACATGCATTCTTAAATTGACGTTTGGGTAGAACATGAGTAAACATCCAGAAATGAAATTAAATTTCATTAATTATATTACAGGAGCTTGAATTATTTTATAATGAATTACATTAGTTCCATGTGGATGAATTATTATATAATAATTAAATAATGATTATTTGGGTTAAGTTGAGCGGTTTTTTGATCACAACAAACTTGTTTTTATTTTTCGATTAGTAAAAAGGACATAGTTTATTTCCAGAAATTTAAATAGAACATAATACATATAACATATTCTGGTTCAACCATAAAATGGTTTCATGACCAGATCTGAAGGTAGAAATGGAAGGAGATAGGATGTCGTTTTTGAAGATGATAAATTAGCACCTCATGAACAACGTTCTCTTTAATGAATAAAAGGAAGAGGGAAAGGGTGTTGGGTGATATAATATCCCATTAGAATAATAAAATTACAGTATCTGTATAATACTAGAGTTACAAAACAATTTGGATGAATATATGTGGGGATAGATCAAGAAAGGAACTTGAACATGAAAGGAAATTAAAGGGGAAGAGGAAGGGAAATTACCTCTTAAATCTTCCTCTTGAGATCCTCCTTAAGGAAGCTATTCTTCGTCTTTGGATGAGACCAGATTATTTTAGACTTGGGGGAGGTGCTAGGGGAGTTGTTTGGAAGAGATTAGGGAAGTCATGGAGCTTGAGAGGTGTGAGGAAAAGAGGGAGTGAAGGGTGGCTTTTATAGTGGAGGGGAGAGGGGTTTCCATAATATAAAATTGATTTGTTTATTAATTTCACCTAAGACAGGGAATAGTGAGTCTTGAATGACCAATAATAGTAATTTTATAATGTAATCTTGAAAAAGTGGTCTTATATCAGCAAGAACATCATTGATTACTCAATTAATACATTATTTATCATTTATTGTGAATTATCGGATTCAACTATTCATCAAAAATTCAAGTATCTCAGAAAAATCCCAAAAATTTACCCCAACCATTTTTCGATGCATAGAATCCAAAAATTACGTCCTTATGTCAACAATAAATTTCTAATTTTTATTAATTTAATATTCAATTAAAATCATAATTTACTTAAAAAAATAATTTTTAAGATTAAAACTAATTTTATAGTTCTCTCAAAATTTACAAAGGGTCTCATAAAATTACCTAAAAACTATTATACATTGATTAATTAATTTATGAATACATAAATATTCTTTTAAATTAACTTATTAATTATAATTAATTATTTATGACTTATAAAATACCAAAAACGTTTACTAAGGTCAAATTGTCACTTTCTAAGATGTCTAAATTTTATTTTATTATTCATAGGTAATGTTACTCTTATTTACTATTAATAAGGGTCATATTACTATCCATAAGGCTAGGTTAGTATTCATAAGGGTAGGTTACTATTCACCAAAAATTATTTTTGTTCCATTAGACTCCAAAAATCATCTTGAACACAACTGTGAATGTCAGATTTTCAAAATTCCAATCATAGAAGTGACAAACTTATGTTTAAAGGTCACTTATCACTTAGTAGTTCATTTTGTTGTGTTTTCATGTTATTTTATGACATATTTATAAGGAGGGAATTTCCATTGAAAATCATTGGGTCGTTACAATAAAAATTCCATAGAACAGTAAACCGTGGAAGACTAGAAGAAGTAAACTATATCACACATATAATAATGCATGGTACATATGTATAAAAAATCATCCAAACGTGATACATTGCTGAAATATAGTAATAAAACAATATAAAAAATAAAAATAGTTATAAACTCTTCATCCTCGCATGCCTCATCTTGGTCCCATGCTCTCCATCTCCAAAGAAGTCAAGTACATGATGTAGAAAGGTCCTTACTCATATCACGAACCGCCAAAATATAATTTGTTTGGGCGTAAAAGCATGACCCAAACAGGGTGTGAGATGAATCCCAATAAGCAACCACAAAAATAAAAGTACCTAATAGTAAGTGAATTTTTATTACAGACAATAAGAGAAAATAAGAAGTACACATGGAGGTACTAAAAAGTAAAGAGTCCCACAGTTTAATATAAGAAAAATTTAATTTAAGTATTTAATACACCAAAAAAATATAAGAAACTATCACGGTAGTTATCTCAACATAACCCTTCTAGTTAACAATACATGATAATATAGAGAAAAGACCCTCTAAGGAAGCACTCATTGAAAAATCCCAATATAGTCAGGTGTGAACAAATACTCTCTGAGGAAGTACTCAACATACATTCCCCATATAGTCTTTTAACGGTAAACTATAGACACTATGTGGAAGAACACGATGTGAATTCATCTTGTGAACTCATAACGTAACTATAGACACTCTTATGGAGAACTCAAACTCAATCCCCCCTATTGCCTCGCAATGTGATAAAAAATAAATGACACTCTGTGAAAGACCTCAACATCAATTTACCCTATAGTCTCACTACGTCATGTTTTCACAGCACCGTTTAATGAAATCATACACAAATGATAAACAGAAACCAAATTAAATATCAAAGACTACTTCGATAAAAAATCTACCACATATCATATCATGTCAGATAAATCTTACTCCACCATAACAATAATGGGCATTGAATGAAAAGAAGCATCCTAACAGACAAGGCTAGACCAAATGATTAAAAATAAGCTAACATGGAAAAAGCATCCACATCATGGAAAAGATAACATTTTTTCACAAATAATTACCCTCTATCAAATAAAATAATCCATATTATGAAAATAAAATGTCTAAAACCATAACCATGCAATACCCCAAACAAAGATATTGAGAACATTTGCACTTATAACTCAATGACTAACTACAGAAAATCCCAATCCTCCTACCTCAGAAATGTGAGATCAATATATGTGATTCACATGCCTTGAATCACTATATAATGTAGTATATCTAAAAAATAAATAGAAAGGATAAACAGATCATATCTAATGAAAATGGAGATGTATGGCGATGGAGTTATATAAGAAGGAAGAACTCACTGTCGTGATTCCAACATAATCAACGATAGTCTATTAGGAGAAAAGTTGGTGAGTCAGGGGCTCAGATAAGATACACAGCCATACTAAAGTTATAGGATTAGATAGGTTGAGAAGAAGTGTGTTAAATACATTAGACGCGACCTCGATTTGTTTAATGAAAAAATTAAAGTACACCACATGTACTATAATATTTCATCGTGTGTACTTGCCTTTTCTGGAATCTGATTCATGTTGTCTCCAGATCACCAGACAATTCCATGTAGCCGATAATTACACGACCAGTACATAGTCACCCACAGCAACTGAGTACATAGAATGTACTTATATGTACACTATGTGTACTCTTCAAATTTCTAAAAACTCCACCTTTTCTAAAAAACAACCACAAAATAACGACATACCTGAAAAAATGTTGGGAGTTCTTACAAGCATCACATCTTAATGAAATTTTTCTATGAATTTACCTAGAATGGAGGCGTAGATGAAGAATCCTCAAACAGCTCTGGAAACTGTGACCAGACATCAATCTCCATCTCCCAGGTCGCATTCAGCATTCGCTCGTGCTTCCACATCATTCATACCAGAGGAACTGACTGGCCATGGAAAACCCTCACATTTCGATCAAAAATCATAATAGGATGCTCCCTAAAATATGCATCAATATCAAACTCAATCTCCTTGTAATGGAAAACATGAGATGGGTATGAGAAGTAACATCGAAGCTGGGAAACATGTAATACATCATGCATTTCCTGGAACCTCGGAGGTAACTGCAACTGATTGGAAACCATCCTAACTCTCTCCAACACCACAAATGGCCCAACAGACCTTGGAAAAATATTACCCTATCTTCTAATCATCCTGTGTCCCAACCTTAATGCGACACATAAAAAAACCTGATCCTGGATCTCAAACTCCAGAGGTCATCTCCGTCATGCAACATAATACTTATATATTGACTGTGTAGTAGGCATACACTTCTGAATCAACTCTACGTGCTCTGTGGTCTCATGGACAAGAGGAGTTTCTAGAATATATTCTTCTAATTAATATAGATTGGATATTGGAGATCGGAATGGCCTACCATACAAAGCCTCATAAGAGGACATCTGAATAGTTTCCTGAAAACTATTATTGTAGGGAAACACCACAAAGGTATGTGTTTCTCCCATGAACCTCCAAAATCAAGGATGCATGCTCGAAGCATGACCTTAATAACCTAAATCATATGATCATATTGGCCATTAGTTTGGGGATGATATTCTTTACTTAGAAGAACCTATGTACCCAAATCCCTCTAAACACCCTACCATACCTGAGAAGTAAAACAAGAGTACATGTCTGAAATAATAGAGTATTAAACACCATGTAATCATAAAATCTATGTAATTTAAAACCTTCCAAACTCATCAACACCAAATTTCTCATTAATTGGCTTGAAGTGATTAAACTTCATGCTTCTATCATTGACAACCCATTCTGCATCATTACCTCAAGGAGACCTCGTCAATCATTTCATTAAATCCATTGTGACACCATTACACTTCTACTCAGGAATGGGTAACTACTACAAAATCCATGCTTGTCAATGATGTTCCTCCTTCCCCTTATGAAACGAGGAACACCTCATTACAAAACCGACAACATCTCACTTCATACATGGCCATCAATATTGGCGGTGCAGATCTCGATACATCTTGGTGACTACACGATAAACTGCATAAATTGACGAATGAATGTCCCGCATCAGCTCCGTGTGTATGTTTTATAGAACCCACACACATCCATGAAAATGATATATATCATCCTCACATAGTGTCAATCCAAGAATAGGGTCCTCTCCAGACACACTATCACATAGTACTAGGCCTTATGAATCTAATAGCATCCACATTCAAAATCGATGAAGATGAGTAGAGATATCTTCCACAGAAGAAAGAAAAGTCAACCCATGTTTATTGTGCATCTCCAAATGCATCTCTGAGAACAGATCCATAAGAATTCACTCACTGCAGGCCTCCTGAACTTCCAGTATCAATGTTTTTCTACTCAACACATCAGCCACAGAAATTCCTTTCTCTTGTGTGTAGTCATGTTCAATGTCAAATGACTGATGGTACTCAACCCATCATCACTGTATCTTATATTGATTTCACTGAGGGATGATATACTTGAGACTTTTATGTTTAGTGGAAACCACATCATTCTCCCCAAGAAGGTAATGCCTCAAGTTGAGTATAGAATGAAAAACCTCTACAAACTCGTGATCGTGCTTCATGTAATTCCTTTCAAGTGGCCTCAACTGCTAAGACCCATACACAGTCACTCCATCACCCTGAATAAGTACAGCTACAAGCCTGATATATGATGAATAAAAGTAAATAGTATTGATCCTTACCAGCACTAACAATACTAGTATCGGTGCTATTGTAATCCTCCCTTTCAGCTCCAGAATGGCTGAATCCTAAGAATCTAACCACAAGTACATTGCAATATTCTTTTCCAGACCCTTTAGTGGTTCTGCAATGTGTGGAAATCCATGTATGAAACATCTATATAATGAAGTCATCCCTAGAAAACTATGTACCTCAAATACGTTCTTCGGATGCTCCCAAAAAATACTCATCTCACTTTCTCTCAGTCTATTGATACTACTGTCTCTAGGATAAAATGACCAAAGAAGTGAATATGGTCCATCCAAAAGTGGAATCATTTATATATTAGCATATAATTATTTCTCTTTCAATGTAATCAAAATTATTTCAAGATGGGTGGCATGGTCATGTAGAGTGTGAGAGTAAACCAAGATATCGTCCACAAAGACAACCATGAAAGAATCCATATATGGATGGAACACTCAGTTCATCAGTGCGATGAAGTGTGCAGGTGACTTTGTGAGACAGAATGGAATAACCACATACTCGTATAGACCATATATGTTATGGGAGGCTATAAGAGGTATATAAAATGGTCCAACAGGCAACTGATGGTAACCAGATCTCAACTAAAACTTTGAAAACACGTGGGATCCTCAAAGATGATCAAAGATACCATCAATACTAGACATGGGATTTCAGTTCATGGTCTTCAATAGGTTCAACTTCTGATAATCCACACTATGTTTAATGGTATCATCCTCATTCTTCACAAAAGGGACCTAGAAACCCCAAGGAGAAGTACTGGGTCAGATGAATCCCATAGCCGACAAATCCTATGGTTTCTCCATGAGCTCTTGTAACCCTAGTTTTTCCATTCTAAATGGAGGAATGGACACCTGTGGTTCTCCTAGCACAATATCAATATGAAATTAAACCTCTCGCACCGGAGAAAAACCTGAAAATTACTATGGAAAGATGAGCCTAAAACAATCCACTGCTAGAGAAAAGTCCTTCTGTTATATCCCCTGGTCATCCAGATATACACTATAAATATGTGTTGTATCTATTCCAAACCTATGAATATTGGGTCCCTCTCTGCTCACCTAGACATCCCACTCTATGTTTTATGGAAAAATCATCCATTAGTGTTGTGAATCACACTATATCACGATAGCAATCGACAACTGCATGGAAGGGAACTAACCTATCCATAAAGAGAATGAAATCATAGCATGTATTCTCTAAGACATGGAGGTTCCAAAAAAAGTGACACCCACCAATCTCAATAGGACACACATATCACTTACATACACTAGTTGTTCTTTTCCACAATGGAGTGTCTATTGTCAAGATATCATCATAATAAAAGATATTGAGCACAAGGTTTTCCATAAAAAACATATATATTGCTATGGTAAGCCCATATATAAAAAAGATATGAAGCTAAAACAGAGCCAACATGGACCGTACCCCGAACTATAGAGGGTTCGAGATCCTCCTCTTGGTGGGTCTACACCACTACAAATGTCTAACTTTCACAGTGGCCCGATGACCTTTCCAGATCACTCAGAGTATATCCACCCTATTTTTGATGAAATCTTGGTGAATGGCTACCACGACCATGACCTCCACCTCATCATGAATGGGAAGAAAAACTCTAGTTCCATAATAATGAGAATCTGATGGTCCTTTCCTGAAACATGGGGTCATTGAAGAACTCTGATCACCAGTTATTGGGGAGAAAAACTATCAAAATCACTAATGATGGCACATCATGTGGCATGATCGGCACTCCCCATGGTCACATGGGAAATGTGTCCTTTTATGCCCGCTCTCCCCACACTGTTTGAATTTCAGCTAGCTACAATAATAATTATTTCTCCTACTATGATCACTGCACATAGACTGCCTACGGTGCTTCCTACTGTCAGCTAGAGGGGTACCAACTCCATTTGCTAAACCACCCTGGCTTACAGCTCAATAATACCTCAGGTTGTGCTATGTGATCAGTGTTTGGTTGAATATAGTAGTGATGGAGTCAATATGATGATGTTCATATGAGTTCCAATATCTTGTTTGAGTCCATCATCAAACATCCGTGATTAGCATAAGTCATCTCCCCTTAAAAAGGGTATGCATCATTGTAGTTCTAGCTGACTGAATGAAAATTACTTTTTTTATTATCTGAACCCTTTTGAGGCTAAAAGTGAGAAACCATAGTGATAGTTTGAACAAAGAAGAGGAGTACACATGATAAAAAACAACCAAGTAAAACCAACAGACCTACCCCACCCCAGCAGATAGTCTTGCAGAAAAGCCTCCCCAATGTATGACCTTTCAGCAAACAGTCTCATGCAGAAGTTCACGGGCATGGTACCGATGTAAAAGCCATACCCTATCAGCATCCTACTCCAAAAGGCCTGCATCGGTGAATGCTTCATGCTATGGTCCCCCTCTGGCGCAGGTCCAAGTAGAATGCTGGAAAAAACACCAATGAACCAAACAAATACACACAACCAGAGACCAAGGGTTGCACCTCAACCAACCCTCTTAAAACACTATCCCAATACACCCATAACCAGGATCATTAAAGAGGAACTTAATATTACCTAAATCTATCTCCCTGAGAAGTTTCCAGGAAAGGGATGGAACTTGTAGATCAGCGGCCTCAAAAATCATTTTCTCTAAGGTAGAACAAAGTTGACCCCATGTATGAATGTACTCTTCAATGCTAACTGTCTCTCTATTGAAACCCCCAACCAGAATGGAGTCATGTCTATCAATCCATGTATATTGTTCTTCATTACGATACATGTCCAGGGACCTCCCCAATATAATGGTTGCCTCCTCCTCCGATGCATTGAGCATCAAGGTCTGCCCCATCACTTCTTCTTCATAACATAAAATGTGAACCATGTATCGATCTCCCTATTCATACAAAGTCTCATTTTCCTTCTTTTTTTCATTCACCTTCTTCACAGATCGGGTCTCAAGAGGTGAAGGCAAAGAGGAGTAGTTCTTATTCCCATTCTTCTTTCTGATACCCTTATTACTCCTTGTAGGAGACTCCCCTTATGCAATTTGACCATGCTCAATCCCATTTGATACCTCCACTGCGGCCCCGTCTCCTATAGGGTGGAAAAATGGACAGCATCCAGATTGGCCTCTATGAGGCCTTTAAACCAATTACAAAAGGGAATCAAGGTCTCGTTCGGGGTCAGTTCCCATACCTCCTTCACCATATCAGAAATCCCTCTAGTACTATACTAATTATCACTTAATTGAATGTGTACCCTATTCCGAACCCATGAACTCTCAGGCTCAATCTGCCTTCAAGGTGTTCAGATATATGTAATTGTAGAAGGTATGCTGAAACTCATCCCATTCCATAACCAGTTTTCATCACACCTATGAGATCACATACAACCATCTCTTGGAAATTTCCTCAAGCAGATATGTATCAAGATTCACCCTCCTCCCTGGAGGCATCTTTAGATTCGTAATGATAGAAATCATGGAATCTAACCATTGATATGTAGTCTGAGATCCTCCATCCATGTGATGGTGGGAGGATGTCGCTACTGGAGAACATGTGCCAACTCTGCCATGGAAGGGGAAGAATGAAGTGATCCATAGAAAGTTTCCATTAACCTTATAAATCCCTCTTGGAACTATGTCGTAGCACCAATGTCCAGAAAAACGACTAGGGCCATGACTGGCACAACTGGTGGATCTAATGTTAGACCCGAATCATCCATATCTGGTGTCCGATAACTGCCCTGAATCTCGCACACAACTGGAGGGTGTCTTGGTGGCATGACTCTACAATGTCAGGAAGACAGCATAGATCAATATTTTCAAGGACTAAAACATATAAGTGTAAGATGGGAACATGAGAAAGAAATAATTCATGTTTTTTAAAGCATGGATACACAGCGTGTATGAACACTACCTGGGGTGTTCCCTTATGTCTTAAAATAGGGATATACTTATACCAACCTAGGTCATGAAACACCCCATGCATATAGTATGTTGTCCTAATAAACACTGTGTACATGAATCCTCTTCCCCTAACTGAGTTCCCTTACATGGATAAGCCAGACGATTCTCCTACAACAATATTACATGGTGTGTTAGTTCTATACACGGTATGTCATACAAAAACATCACCTACCCATATGGTCAGTCACACAACCGATTACATGGCTCACTCTATACAACACGTTCTAGATAGACATGACATGTACTCTGAGGAATTTGTCGACCCATGTGGTTAGTTACATAGACTTATTAAATTGTTACACTAAACTGTGTGTTCAATCATAACATCAAAAGTATAACCTATGTTTTACCAATCTGTGTGGTTAGGAACATGGGTGGAACCATGTTCTACACAACACGTCATGCACATCCGGTATAGAGAATGTCCCGCCACGATTTCCTAACACTTTGTCTCTAACCACGCAACTAGTGATGCAATTATAGATTACACAACATGTACATGTAGTACATGACATGTACATAATGAAAAATAGTTTTATCCCAAATAGGACACATGATGTGTATTTATCATTACACGTCATGTATTCTGGGTTTTATAGGACATTAAGCTTTAGAAACAATTCGGAAATCCTTGAAAAACACTAAATTAATGTGAAACATTTTGATATGTGAGGGCCCATTCTTAGTGAGAATAAATGCTTGGAATCTTATACATATCTTACACAAGGAATAACAATACAACTATCCACCAAATTCTTATCCATGAGGACCCAAAACACCTCAAGAACCAAAGAATGGAATCCAATAAAACAAAACCACACACAACTCAACACCCAATCAAAATAAGTTACTCTATCAAGGCATATATCACAACAACATGAAATCCAAAATTTACACTATATTACATGATAGGAATGCATGACAAGTGATTTATAACAAGTTACTAAATGATGCATGAGATGGCATACCCTCATCCCATCATGTTACGAAAAAAATTGATGCTCAAATTTATCAAATATAATAGAAAAAATCATTTGAATCACCCAATAGTGAAATAAAATCAACTGTAATAATTCCAAAACTAAAAAAAGTACAATAACGAAGTAAAATGCATTTTCCCTAAACACGGGTATGCTACTACGATGCACATAATATTAACATCTACCTATTATTTATTATCCCTAGAAATAGGATCCAAATATTATGTCATGAAAAAAACGTCCCTTGGATACCACATTGTAATGTCCCAGTTCCAGAAGCTGCCCAGAGGATCAATGTAACTAGTTGGTCACATGGCCTCAAATCACATTTCCCCAAATGCCAGAGGTAGCTGACTAGCAGCGAGGTCCTTAGGTGTGGTAGTGGAAAAATGAAATCATTGGAAGAGTAACATAGTGGTTGTAAAATAGATAATAACAGCAGAAGCAGTAATGATACCATACAACAATATACAACGGAATACTTTAAGAAGTAAACTGTGTAACACATATAATGATGCATGATACATATGTTCAGGAAAGTTTCCAAACATGTCACAATGATGAAATATATTAATAATCAATGTATAAAGAACAACTAGTAAACAAATCTTCATAATCGCAATCCTTTTCTTGGTCCCATGGGATACAGCTCCAAAGCAGTCAAGTACCTGAAGTAGAAGGGTGATTTCCCTTATCAGGACCAGCAACAATATAATTTGTTTGGGCCAAAAAGCATGACCAAAACAGGGTGTGAGATGAATCCCGGAAGGTAACCAACAAAAAATATGTGCCTAAAAGTCAGTGAATATGTATAGATGACAACAAGAAAAATGATGCAGTAAACAAGGAATTACATAAAATTAAAATTTTCTATAGTTTCATTGAAAAATATTTAATTTTAACAATTTAATCAACCAAAAAAAATATAAGAACCCCTCTTGGTAGTTCTCACAACCTAACCCCTCTAGTTCACAATACAAGAGAAGATATAAAAATACTCTCTGAGGAAGAACTCAACATCTATTACCCCTATAATCATCTGTGAACAAATACTCTCCAACTAAGCACTCATAGACAATTCCCCTTATAGTATTTTAATGGTAAACTAAAAACACACTGTGAAAGAACTCAATTCCAATTCCTTATGTGGAATTGTAACATAACTATATAAACTCGGAGGGAGAACTCAATTTCAATCACCAATATGGTCACACAGTGTGATAAAATATAATAGACACACTGTGAAATCCCTCGACATCAATTTCCCCTATGGTCTCACTACACAAGGTTAATACAGCCCTGGGTAATGAAATCGTAAACAAATGGTAATTAGAATCCAAAATACATATCACGAACTACTTGCATAAACAATCTACAACATATCATAACATGTCAGATAAAAATCACTCAACCCTAAAAATACTAGGCATGGAAATCAAAGAAGCATCCTAACATACATGGCTAGTCCAAATGGTAAAAAACAAGTAAACATGGTCAAAACATTCATATAATGTAAAAGATAGACCTATTTTAAAAAAATTGACCTTTATCCAATGAAAATTAGCATATTAGGCAAATAAAAAGTGCTAAAACAATAAATGTACAATACCCTAAACAAGGGTATTCGACACAATTGCACAAAAAACTCAATGAATAACTACCAAAAGTCACACAACACATACCTTTGTGTCGTGAGATCAGTATATGTGAACCTATAGTCTTTAACATCCATAGAACACCATATATCTACAATAATGCTATAATGTTTCAACTAATGATATCTCATGAAATAATATTAATCAGAAGATGGTGTTATAGAAGAAGAAAGAGCTCACCGTGGAGATTCCATCGCAATCGACAGTGGTCAATTCGGAGAATAGATGTCTAGTAGGGTGCTCAGAGAATATATGCGGTCGTAAAGATACTCTTGGATGAGATATGTCAAGACGAAGTGAATTTTTTCCATTAGACATGAACCCTGTACATTTAATGAAAAAAATTACATTTCATATTGTTTAAAATTATAGGACGTGTACTTACCTTTTCTGGCTTCCACTTTACGCGGTATCTGGGTAACCACACACATCCTTGTACTTGGCCATTACTCGTCCAGTACATGGTCACCTAGAGAAACCAAGTATACGATGTGTAATCTGGTAATTTCCAAAAACTCGACTTTTCCTAAAAAACCACCATAAAATTAAGACATACATGAGAAATAATATTTGGATTCTTATAAAGGTAATATTTTATTAGAAAACTGTGATTGAGTATATTATAATCTCAAATATGTACTATTTATTGAGAAAATAATATTTAGGTAAATTTATTTATATTCTTGGAAATGAACGATATGTATAGAAAACCATACAGATTAAAAAACAATTTTAATATTTAATATTTTTTGAAGATGATTATCATTTTTTGGGAAAATTTTATTGGGTTGATTTATATATATAATTTCAGATTATGGTAATTTATTATTTTTTAAGAACACTATTTGTTTTTTGGAGGTTTAACATGAAGTGTATGATATAATCTTTGAGAATAAAACCATCATATATATTGTGATTAATGATGTTATTTTGCGATAAAGAGTAAAATATGTATGAAATGATCTAGGATAAAATATTTGATTATTGGAATTTTTTTTGGAAAATAATATATTAAAATGAATTTGGTTAATTATATTTAATTATTCTAAATATTATGGTTATAATATAGAAATGAGTAATTTCTTGTTACACCTTTTATGATATTATTTTTTATTAAATGATAATTTTAGATCATTAGGCCCAAAAATTGACATTCTATTTTCATTTACTTTGACTATGTAGTTATGTAATTTTTTTTCATAATAAAATTGTGAGATCATGTTGAATGACATCAAGTAATTGTATTTTTATTGTTCTCTATCTTGATAAAAAATTAATCTACCAAATCTAGAAGAAGTAAAATAACATAAAAAATGGTATTTTAATACATACGTGTCAAATAAATTGGTGGTATTTCAAATTATCATTGATTTATGTTTTATTGGGGTTTTAATTTCTCATTATATTTCACATTCTTTTGAACAATTTTCTCTACCCCTCTCCATAATTATTTAATCATTTCATTCACATCCATAGATTCATATCGCGTCAATGTTCTCTATATTAAACCCTAGTTGTGTGTGAACAAATATGACGTTAATAATTATATTTCAACAATTAGGAGAGTATTTTATTTACCAGATTTTCAAAATCTTTTTTTTAAATCAATTTTCAAATGCTTAAGCATTATTCTGTTGAAAACATGTTTAAATTTCTAAAGACAGAATTTATTTAAGGATATATAGTATTACAATCCAATATTTTAAAATAAGAATATTATCCTTGATATATCATATGAGAGAAAACAAAAATATTACAATGAATTTAATTTCTTTTGAGAAATATGAATTCTTAAACAAATTAAATCATTTAGATATCATGTATAATAGACATGCCCAGATATTAGTAAAATATAACATAATATATTATAAAATATATTTCATTAAATTTTCAGGTACGAATAAGAAAAAATAATTTATCAAAACTATATCAATTTTACATGCTTTAAATTATTAAATTTAATAAATATTTTTTGGAAATAAATAAATTAATCATTTTAAAGAGTAATAGTATGTTAAAAAATGAAGTATTTTTCTATATATATGTTTCACAATGTATTAAACTCTAATTTTAGAAAATATAATTTTTCTACTTATATAATATAATAGTTTTAAAAAAATTCAAATCAAAATATCAAAATTAAGTTATAATAAATTTTTTAGATTGATTATAAAACATTCATTTTTTGATGAATGGTGAAATATATTTCTTATTATTTAAAATAGTTTTTTACATAAAAAATGTACATGCCCAGTTTTTTTAAATATCAATTTAATAAAATTAAAAATTTGTTAATCCATATTAGGTCATTGGAATAAATATCTTATTTAATATTGATATGAAAACCACATATTCATCTGAATGTATTTTTAAATATATATTTGTCAATAAATTATCATGCTAAATATAAATATTAATTATACATATTATGTGAGGATAAATATTTAAAATAAATTAAATATTTATAGTTATGATAATTTATATGATATAACATGTTAATGTTAAATTTTGACTATAATAATGGGTGAATTTTGTAAAAATTATTTACCATGTTTAAGGAATATATAGTATTACCATGGTGTTAAGCTATAAATTTATATGCTAAAAATATCCCCATGATTATAAATTATATTTTTTTTCATTAAATATACAAATATATCTTTTCTTCTTTGAAAATGATTGATTTTGGTGTCATTTCTCTTGATATAATCAATGAATGAATTCATTTATTTGAATGATCCTAGATGTGTCCACTCCCACACTAACAAAAGGCCACACACTATCCTCTCCCATAATAAATTCCAAAAACAAGTATTTTAATCCAAAAAATTCAAAAATAACATCCTTAATTACCTCCATTAATAATATAACATTTTCTTTGAACATAAAATACATAGAACATTGATGCAAACCCAAAGATGATATTTGACTAAGAATCGTGAGTATTATTTTATTTATGTTTACACCTCATAGAAATATTATAAATAAATTATTATATAATAAACTAACTATAATAAATATAAATAGAGTATTAACTCAATGTAATTTATAAAAAATTCAACCTCCATCATTTGACATGTAAAACATCTTCTCTTTTCTATATTGTTGGAAACCACTTCCCGAATCAACATACATTGTTTTATGAAATGATTCTCACAACTTCAAATAATATTATATTATATATTTATAAAATGTATTTATTATATTATTTTAATTATGGAGATATAATATCACATATTACATTCAATTCCCTTAATAATTTTATAATGTTGCTCATGTGTATAGTGTACCACTACCTGATGAAGTTTTGTGATTTTCTTTGCACTTATGGTCAACATTTAAGTTAAAAAATATTATATTATTCATTAAATATGATAATAATTTCATGTTAAATATTCAATAAAATTAATACATCAAATTATTTTACACCTCACCATCAATTGAATATGATAATGATGTTCACACGTATGGTGGAATACCGTCTCATGAAGAAATGTGATATTTTTTTTGTTAAATATTATTATAGATTCATCACATGGATTGTATAATTAAGATTATTAAATTATTTAATATGGCTTTATGATATATTTTTCATTATTTAATGTTAAAATAACACTTAAATTCTATTAATCTGGACTATAAACACATGAAAATGTTACCAACACTTACATATGACCTATCATCTTTAGGATTTTGATGTAGTTCAATTAAAATAACCATATTGTTGGGATAAAATTAAATAAATAATTTATTTATAAAAAATAATTATATCATGATTATAATGATGGAGGAAATTTAAAATAATAATTCCTTTGATCTTTGTTAGTTTAAAAAAAATTAGAAAAAATTAGTCTTTTATTATTAAAATGTAAAATTTATAAATTAAATTTATAAGTAATTAAATATAAAATACATAAAACTAAAATAAAAAGAAAAAAATATTGAATGTGGTTACTACGAATTTATTTAATTGAAAAAAATTTATGACTATCTTGGTAATGAACACACATGAAAATTTGATCCATGGGTACATGATCATTCTCAAAAACTATTTAATTGGGGTTAGGTCCAGTTTATTACAAAACCAAATTATCTAACATGAAAAAATATTACAATGATTATAATATATGATCATTTATTTAATTACATATTCTTTAGCTTCTTAATATCTCTTATGTTCTCTTAAGAACATGTAATCCCATGAGGATATAAATCAAATAATAGGGTCAGCTAAAATCATAGTAAGAGGATAAATAACAATGTCGATCAATATAATATGAGGTGACCATTATCATAATCATAAAATATTAAGCATAATCATGAGGAGAATCATTTTATAATGTCCTATAATGTGGATATCCATAAAAATGAACCATTATGTCTTAGTTGTAATCTAACACATATATTTCACATTATTTCATCGGATACATAACATTACAAAATGCATTGATTCTCAATATAATTCATGGGTAATACTTCACATCAGAATATTCAAACACACTATATAATTCATTTCATACCCTAATCATCATAACATTTATAGTAGCACGCATTCGACAAGAACAAATATCATTCTTAGACAGAATAATACTCATTGAATGGAATTTGATTTATATGAAATTGAATTTATGAATGAATATATTATGTGGTTCCCAAAATAATTTTTAAATAACATACATGGTAAAAGAATCATCACTCTTGAGCGAAGATGAAGGAATATCTAGATTTGTAAAAGATGTATTTTCATAATGAATAGTTCTTTTAGAAAATATTCTGATTTTTAATTAAGTTAGATTGGAAACAAATACATATACCCATTAAAGGATAGTGTAAGGATAATTAAGTGATATTTAATGCATGTTAATGGAAAATTCAATGTAATAATGGAGTGAAAGAGGAAAACCTTAAGTAAAAGGTGTTGGGATCATAAATCCACGAACCTTGTTTTCTTAATTCATTCATATTTTTAGTTTTGTGGATTATAGTATTAAATTCGTTAGTGCATAAATCTTGAAAGTATTTTACATGTAATTTATTTATTAGTTTTCTTATTATTATATAATTTCATTATGATGGGTTGTTGTGTTTAATTTCAACATTCGAGAGTGTTTTTTATTGGTTTTCTTGATTTTTTCAATTATTTATATGTATGGAAGACCACATATAATGTGAATTATAATCTTACATTGAAATTATATGTTATGAATGAATATTAATATGATCAATTGGTCTTATATATCATTTTTAAATTATTTATTAATATTTATAATATACAAAGTTAATGAAAATGATTTAATTTCTTTTTGCTATTTGTAGGACCATTATGAGTTTATATATTTTTATTTAAAATCATGTCATTTTGTTGGATATAATACATTATATATTTTAATATATGTATAAAAATTCATATTTAACTATAATAATACTTTCACAATGACCCTATAATATTTTATTGATGCATAAAAATGATTCATCCCCCAATGCATTAAATCGACACACTAAGGATGATATATATATTTTTAATATAAAAGGATAATTGAAGAGATTCAAAGATTATTTATTCAAATAATATAATATAATTACATAATATAAAATGTATTCTATTTATCCTCCCCTAGTGATATGTGGATGTCATGAGATGATAAAAATAAATGAAATTGAAAGAAATTTTAATGTAAAAATTTGAGGATTTAACTCTATGAATATCTCCTCCTTTAGAACCATAATAAAGAATTTTCCCCTTTGTTAGTATCAAGGGATAGTGGTGTTGTGGAGGAGATTCAGAAGAGTATGGTATATCCCTTATTATTAATAAATAATTGGATGGAGGGAGGAGATGAGTTTTTGAGGAATGGTAGTTATATTGATGAAAAGGTGTGTTTTCTCATTATTTTATTAGTTATTTTTTTATTATGACATGTGACTATTAATAATTTTCATTCCAATATCATGACCCGTCCCAGTGGGGCCCGAGCCGAAACTCCCCAAGCCTGCCTCTAATAGGCCAGGGGCTGGTGACTACCACCGAGTAGGCATGCTACTAACATGGGAGGCATTGCCTATAAACCTATACACACGGACACACACATCTCCAAGCCTAGAAAGCTGAAAAGAAAAAACAACAAAAAAGAAAAGATACATGCATACACTAAAACCCAACCAAAGAGTACAACAGGGAACTAAAGTATAGTAAAGTAAAACCATGGGCCAATAGTACAAGCCAACCAAAAAGGAAGTCTGCAACAAAGACCAACCTATAGAAAAAGGTACTGAGACTGCAACCTGTCACCGAAGGAACACACCACGGCCTGTCTTATCTCACTGAACACCATCCGGTCCTGGTCCGCCTAGAATCATGTCAAAGGCTCGCTCGTCTGCACAGGAGACGACATGTGCGGGAAAATCCCATGCTGGGGTGAGTATAACAATACCCAGTAGGAAACCCCGAAACCACAAAAGAAAATACCACAATGAAAGGTATAGTCAGCTCTACACAATATATGTCTACGGAACAAATAACAAGAATTTCCAGATATACTCATACACAAACGACCATCGCAAAAAGCCGCCACTAGGATCCAGCTTGAAGATTCCACTAAGCACACCATCCATAGGAAATACTCCTAGGTCTAAAGCGAGAGGCATGAAGTACTCGTTCTGAGAGTACACACTCCACAGGTACCTTGTGAACAAGATGCTCAGATGAAGATCACAGCCAAGTCATGGGGTGATTATGACAACTCAGTCTGAGCTAATCTGCTAAGCAGAGGATCGTCTCCTGGGTAATGTTGGCCACGTCGATACCAAGAACTCTACCTAGGGTTCCAGAAATGAATAGACGATCCGGCTCTAAGTCTCACAGTGGGGATTTCAAAAACTCTATTCAGGGAGTTCTGATAAAGGGATCATACTCTTGTATAAAGTAATTGATACCAGAACTTTCAGAGGATTTCCAAGGGTACGAAACCTAAGAACTATTCCAAGACATAGAAGAAAGTGGCTCAATCCATGAATAAAAATTTCACATGGCATGTATTATAGTTACACATCATGTTCCTTGACCCCGGGTACTACCCGTGTTAATGGCCTGTGTCCTTCGTTCAAGCTGTGCAAAACCAAACTAGACGGTGTGTAGAAAAGTACACGCCGTGTTCCTTGACCCCGGGTGCTACCCGTGTAACCAGCCTGTGTCACTCGGCTTGTTGAAAGAAACTACACGATCTGTAGAAGAAAACACACGTTGTGTTCGAGCGCCGGGGCTCGCTCAGTGTACGCTGGCCATGTGCCCGTACACGGTCTCTGCCCGTGTCCGTGTCCCCTGCTCCTGTACCAGTACACGGGGTACCCCGTGTATCCGGCCAGTTCTGGCTGGGGAGGGGTATACATGGCGTGTCTGTGGCCATGTATCCTTCCCGTGTCTGTGTACTCCCGGAGTACACTCCGGGTAACCCTACCGACGAACACACGTTGTGTACCCATACTACACAGTGTGTAGTCGGAAAAAACCCTAAAACCACGTCTTCCTCCGCGTGCCTCGGCCGATTCTCCGGATCATGATTCGGTCAGCCGTTCGCCGCGAAAGTCCAGATATCGGGTCACCTCATCTCCATGAAGCTGAATCCGTGGGTTTTGGGTCTTCAATCCACTCTAAAATCCGATTCTGGCCATTCGAGCTGAAATCGTCCGATGAATGATTTCTTCCCATCAGCTTCAATCCGTCCGCTGAAACCGTCGTCGCACCTCTGCAAGACCACTGTGGTTTTGATCCTTCAATTTGAGATTGTCGCGTTATAGAACGGATGCGCAATGATCTTTTGTTCATCTCCCCACGAAGAACGTGAAGAACGGTCATGAAGAACGCATAGAATTTGGGGGAGAAGACACAGCAAAATGAGAGGGACGAACCTCGATCGATGTTCGTGTCGATCTTGGTTCGTCACCGTTATAAGGATGAATGAAACCAAAAAAAATTCAAGAATCAATTCCCCAAAAATCCCCACAAAATCCCATCTCGCAAGAACGATCGATCCGTGGACTAATACGTTCATGGATTAGTCCGCATTCATCGTGGAAATCAAAAACGGGGAAGAATTAAAATCAAAACACCATCCTACCTGGATTCGCTGTGTTTTTCGGCCAAGATCCTCTCGCCGCTTCATCGTCACTGTCGAAATCCATTATGAAGGTCGCTACGGCCTCATTGGGGGTTTCCTCTAGAGCCGCCAAGTGTTTTCATAGTTATGGGGTTTGTAACCCTGGACCCTGGTGCAAGTCTATATTTAAAGAGGATAAAAGAAAAAAAATATTTAAAAGATCTCGCTACAGAAAAAACATATTTTTATTAAATATTTTATTACCATTGCGTCCAAAAACTAGATTTCACCACCGAACCGCGCCGACCAAAGTTAGGCCTCCCATAAGGTAAAATCGATGTTCTGAACGCAATAGTGCCCTCAGAATTTTGATTTGAGCACCCATTCGAGAGTTATCCACTTTTTCAGGAAAACCGCACGTGCGCATAATTTAATTATTATATTAAATTCAAAATTTTGTTCCGGGATTACTGGGCCTTGGAACTGCATTCCGTTTCAAAGCTTGGTCTCGAAATAATTCCCATATAATATTAAATAATACATGAAAAAATCTGGGACATTACATCACACCCACCATAGGGATTTTACATCCCCAAAAATCCAAAACAATGACTATTCAAAATGGTGTGGGTACTGTATGCGAATCTGAGCCTCCCACTCCCATGTGATCTCCTAGAGATTCCCGTGCTGCCACCGGATACGTTCCAAGGGAATAGCTCATCCACGAAGGATCTTTTCCTGCCAATCCTCGATCTCCAGTAGGTACTCAGTAAAGGTCGCTCCATCATCGATGTCGAGCTCGCCCTAGTCGATGATGTGCGATGGATCATGCATGTACCTCCGTAGCTGCGACACATGGAAGACGTTCTGTACCCGGTCCATCTGAGGAGGTAGATCCAAGCGATACGCCCCCTCGCCAACTCTACCCATAATCTGAAAAGGGCCAACGAACCTCAGAGATAGCTTGACGCCTTGGCTAAATCTCTGTAATCCCTGTCAAGGTGAGACCCGAAGGAACACATGGTCTCCTTCCTCGAACTCCAAAGTCCTCCTCCTCTAGTCGGCATAAGACTTTTGACAACTCTGTGCAGTCTTCATCTTCTCCTGCATGCCCTGCACCTTCGTTGTAGTAGCTCTCACCATCTCTGGGCCCATGAGTGCTGAATCTCCCAGGTCAGTCCAGCAAAGTGGCGACCTACAAGGTCGCCCGTATAGAGCCTCAAATGGTGCCATACCAATTGTTGAATGATAAATTTTGTTATAAGAAAATTCCAATAGTGGTAGTTGATCGTCCCACCTATGACCAAATTCATGTATGCATGCTCCTAGAATATCCTCCAGGACCTGGATGGTCTGCTCTGGCTAACCATCAGTCTGGGGATGAAACGTTGTGCTCAAGCGTAACTGAGTCCCAAAAGCTTCCTACAATCCCTTCCACAACCAAGATTCGAAACGAGCATCATGATCTGATACGATCGTGTATGGTACTCCCTAAAGCCTAACTATCTCCTGCACGTAGAGGCATCCCAAGCTCTCTACCGAACTCTTATTCCGTATGGCTAGGAAGTTGGCCGACTTGGTGAGTCGATCAATGATCACCCAAATGGCATTGTGTCCCCTGGATGTGCGTGGTAAACCTATCATGAAGTCTATGGATATCCCATTACACTTCCACTCTGGGAACTCAAGGGGCTAAGTCAAACCTCCTGGAACCTGGTGCTCAGCCTTTACATGCTGACAAGTAAGGCACCCAGAAACAAACTCTTCCACACTCTTCATCATCCCTGGCCACCAGAACTGACGTCGGAGGTCCTGGTACATCTTTGCCACGCCTGGATGCACCGCCAATGAGGATGTATGGAACTCCCTTAGAACCTCCTCCCGCAACGTCACTGGTACATACGTGCGACATCTGAAGAGGAAAACATGCACTCCACCTTCTGAAAATCCATTAGCAGCATCACCTGTGGAAATATGACCACATAGAGTCTCCCAGCTAGCATCGTCACGTTGTTCTTCCATGACTCATTGTAAGAGTGGAGGGGTAACAACCATTGACTGAAGGTAAGCTCCCTCATCTCCATCCACGAAGGACAACTGCAAAGAGGCCAACTGCCTTGTCGCCTCATCCAACAACTGCAAACTAGATTTCCTACTGAGAGAATCTGCCAACATGTTCCCCTTCCCAGGAGTATAAACAATCTCAAAGTCATAATCCTAGATGAACTCAAGCCGTCGCCTCTATCTCAAATTCAGATCCTTCTGAGAAAATATATATCTGAGACTCTTGTGATCAGAGTAGATGGTAAACCGCTCGTCCATCAGGTAGTGCTGACACATATTCAATGCGAAGACTACCGCTGCCAACTCCAGATCATGGGTCACGTAGTTCTGCTCGTGTGGCCTCAACTGACATGAGCCATAGGAAATCACCTCTTTCCTTTGCATCAGGACACAACCATGCTTGGTTCATGATGTGTCGTATAACACTATGTATTCGACACCCTCCTCCGGTAATCTCATGATCAGGGTACCCGTCAGACTCTGTCTCAACAGCTGGAAAGCTTGCTGGCATTTCTCGGTCCATACGAAAGGTTTTCCCTTTCGGGTCAAACCTATCATGGGTGGTACAATCCTGGAGAAATCATGGATGAATATCCAATAGTATCCCACCAACCCAAGGAAACTCTGCACCTCTATCACGCTCTAGGGTGGCTCCCATGCTAGCACTGCCTCCACATTTTCTGGGACCACTGCTACACCATCTACTGAGATAACGTGTCCCAGAAAGTTGACCTCCTGTAACCAAAACTAACACTTAGAGAGTTTCACATTCAACTGGTTCTCTCAGAGTGTGTCCAGAACCATCATTAGGTGTCTCGTGTGCTCTTCCTCAGACGCAGTGTACAGAAGGATATCAGTGATGAAGACCACCACCAACCGGTCTAGATAAGGGTGAAAGATCCAGTTCATGAGTTCCATGAACACATTCGGGGAGTTCGTCAAGCCGAAGGGAATCACCAAGTACTCATAGTGACCGTAGCGACATATGAAAGCAGTCTTCGGTATATCCTATCCCCGTACTCGCAACTGGTGATAGCCTGATCATAGATCAACCATCAAGAACCATCGTACCCCTCTCAACTGGTCGAATAGGTCATTGATCCTCGGTAGTGGATACCAGTTCCTCACGGTTACCTGATTCTAGCACCGGTAATCCACACACATCCTCAAGCTCTTGTCCACCTTCATGGAAAAAAGCACTGGGGCCGCCCAGGGTGAAACACAGGGTCTTATAAAGCCCTTCTTCTACAGGTCGTCCAGCTACACCCTCAACTCACGAAGCTCTGCTAGAGCCATTCGATAAGCAGATGCTGATATCGAGGTCATCCCGGGTTGCAACTATATGTAGAAATCTATCTCCCGATGGGGAGGTAGCCTGGGGACATCCTCTGGAAAGATGTCCTCATACTCAGCCACCACTGCTGGAAACTGGAAACTCGTAACAGCTGCTGCGCCATGGTCCAGGCTAGCCAACTGATGTTAAATCAGTTGTTCCCTCCTATGCACAAGTCCATCCTATGCTGCATTGGTCTCTCTTTCGCCGACAAAATAGAACCTAATTCCATCACTACGGACACACCACACCCTTCGCCTAAAACAATCAATATGGGCATGAACTGTGGATAATAAATCCATTCTAAGAATGAAATCATAAGGCCTCGATGCTACCAACATGAGGTTCTAACCGAAACTCTCTCCTCCAAGGTTCAGGTCACACTGCCTGCAAAGGTGTGTGATATCTGAATATTCTCTAGTTTGTGTTTCTATGTATAAGGGTCGAGCCAACGACTCAACTGGAATCTCAAGGTCTCGAAGAAGATAAGAATCCAGAAAGGAATGACTAGAACCAATGTTTATCAATACGGCATCCAAAGTATAAAAGACACATATAGTACCTCTAATCATTCCAGGAGTACCTGGGTCATAAGCCTCTACCGCCTACAGCTATCTCTGTGTCTTTACACCAGCTCCCTGAGCCTGGGGTGGTCCTACTAGGGTGGTGGTGGTAAAGGGTCGAAACGCCGACCACCTCCAGATGCTCTCCCAACTCCTCTTCAACTTCTGCTAGCTCGCGATCGTCATAATCCACACGTTTCCTCTGCCTCGATTGTCTATCCACTGCTCTCGGGTTAGTAGTACGATGGGTCGGAAAATATCGAGCAAGATTTCCTTTGTAGTCACATGAGTAACATCGCCTCTCTCGAGGCTGGCTGGTAGCGCCCTGTGAACCATGCCTGGCTGATCCCCTCTCTTGGGATCTCCTCTGGAAACGTCTCCCACGCCTGGGTCCCTAACGTCAGCTCCCTGCTACTAAGGTCTCTGCTCTAGCTCACCCACTAATGACAACTGTCGTCTGTCCCTGCTCCCCCAGGAAGCTCTCAACCACCAAAGACTGCTCGAGCATCCCAGCATAAGTAGGAATACTCATAGGGATAATGCTAGCTCAGATTTCTCTGCAGAAGCCCCGCTCAAAAGTCCGATCTCTAAAGTATTGATCTCTAACCATATCCATCGAGTACCGATAGAGGTCGGTAAATCACAATGAATAGTCATCCACCGTTATGGTTCCCTGCTGGAGCTAAAGAAACTCTTGTATACGTACTGCTCTCAGGGTAACCGGTCAGAAATCCTCTATGAAGAGATGCTCAAACTCCTACCATGAAAGAGTCGCCTCGTCATGAGTCTGGATGACCAAACTCAACCATCGCCCTGCCGAGCCCTGCAGAAGACTCGCTGCCAGGATCACCATCTGGTCTGCTAGTGTCCTGAACAAACAGAAGACTCTGGTCACTGCCTTAAGCTAGTCCTCTACTGCCTGAGGGTCAGGCTCGCCACGAAACCTGAGGGGTCTATGTCTCTGAAACTCGTGGTGTGCACTCAGCCTGTGCTCCTCCACCATTGGTGCAATAGGCGATAATCACTGCTCCACAGGGGTAGTGATAACCGGAACACCACCTGGTGGGAGAACTGGGGGATCTTGTCCCTGTATTGAAGCTTCATCAATGAGGAAGTCATCCTCGTGATCGAGCTACTAGATCCTAGCGGGTGTGCATCGTGGAGGCATCCTGTTCAAGAAACAAGATGTATCATTGTCAGTGAGTATATCTGGAGAGATGACTCAAGAAGGAAATGGAAACCACAACCCATTCCTATATGATGCATGTACCATTATTTTCCCCCATGCAAGAGGTGTTTTCATGTTCCGAGTCAAAATGAAAATTATCAGAGTCCTGGTGTATAGATACGTCGGCCGCAGCACCAACACTGGGGTCCCTGGCCTAAGAGCGGAACTCGAAACACTTAACATTGTTTCCCCAAACCAAGTCACAGACTCTCGGTCCTAAGGTAGAACCGACCACCTATGATACCACTCTTTCACGACCCGTCCTAGTGGGGCCCGAGCTGCTACTCCCCAAGCCCGCCTCCAATAGGCCAGGGGCTGGTGACTTGCACCGAGTAGGAATGCCACAAACATTGGAGACATTTCCTATAAACCTGTACACATGTACACACATATCTCCAAGCCCAAAAATTTGAAAAGTAAAAACTAAAAAAAATAAAAGATGCATGAATACACTAAAACCCAACCACATAGTACGATTGGGAAGTAAAGTACTCTAAAGTAAAACCCTGGGCCAAAAGTACAAGACCACCAAAAAGGATGTCTGCAACAAAGTCCAACCTGTAGAAAAGGTATTGAGACTGAAACACATCGCCGAAGGAACACACCTCAGCCTGTCGGATCTCACTGAACACCGTCTGGTCCTGGTCCCCCTAGAATCTTTTCAAAGGCTCGCTCATCTACACAAGACACGACCCGTGTCGGCAAACCCCGTGCAGGGGTGAGTATAACAATACCTAGTAGGACACCCCGAAAACCACAAATAATAATACCAAAAAGAAAGGTACATTCATCTCTACATAGTATATGTCTACGGAACATATAACAAGAATATCCATATATACTCTTACACAAACGACCATCGCAAAAAACGCCACTAGGATCCAGCTTGAAGATTCCACTAAGCACACCATAAGGAGGACATACTCCTAGGTCTGAAGAGAGAGGAACAAAGTACTTGTTTTGAGAGAACACGCTCCCCAAGTACCTTGGAAAAAATATGCTCAGATAAGGATCATATCCAAGTCATGGGGTGATTCCGACAACTCAGTCTGAGCTAATCCGCTAAGTACAGGATCGGAGCCCGGATAAAGTTGGTCACATCGATACCAAGAACTCTACCTAGGGTTCCAGAAATGAATAGAGGATCTGGCTCTAAGTCACACAAAGGGGATTACAAAAACTCTATTTAGGGAGTTCTACTAAAGGGATTATACTCATGTATAATGGAATTGATACCAGAACCTTCAGGGGATTTCCAAGGGTACGAACCCTAAGAACTAGTCCAAGTCACAGAAGAGAAGTGTCTCAAGCCATGATGAAAAAGTTTACATGACGTGTAGTATAGTTACATTCCATGTTCCTTGAAACCGGGTACTTCCCGCGTGAACGGCTCGTGTCCTTCGTTTAAGCTGTGTAAAACCAAACTACACGGCGTGTAGAAAAGTACATGCCGTGTTCCGTGACCCCGGGTGCTGCCTGTGTAACTGGCCCATGTCACTCAAACTTATCAAAAGAGACTACACGGCGTGTAGAAGAAAATGCACGCTGTGTTCGAGCGCTTGGGCTCGCTTCGTTTATACTGGCCATGTGCCTGTACACGGTCTCTGCCCGTGTCCATGTCGCCTGCTCGTGTACCAGTACAAGGGGAACCCCGTGTATCTGGCCAGGTCTGGCCAGGGAGGGGTATACACGGCGTGTATGTGGCCGTGTATCCTGCCTGTGTCTGTGTACTCCCGGAGTACACACTGGGTAACCCTACCGATGAACACACGCCGTGTAGCCCATACTACACGACGTGTAGTCAGGAAAAACCTAGAAACCACATCTTCCTCGGTGCGCCTCAGCCGATTGTCTGGATCTCAATTCGGTCATCCGTTCACCGCGAAACACTAGATACTGGGTCGCCTCGTCTTCTTGAAGCCGAATATGTGGGTTTCAGGTCTTCAATTGACTCCAAAATCTGATTCCGGCCATCCGAGATGAAATCGTCCGATGAATGATTTCTTCCCATCTGCTTCAATCCATTCTCTGAAACCGTCGTCGCACCTCCGCAAGACCATTGCAGTGTTGATCCTTCAATTTGGGATCGTTGCATCGTAGAACGAATGTGCAATGATCCATTGTTCATCGCCCCACGAAAAACGCGATGAACGCTCACAAAGAAGGCAAAGAATTTAGGGGATAACACGCATAAAAATGAGAGGGACGAACGTATATCGATGTTCGTGTCAATCATGGTTCGTCACCATTAGAAGGTTGAATGAAACAAAACAAAATTCAAGAAACAATTCCCCACAAATCCCCGTAAAATCCCATCCCGCAAGAACGATCGATCTGCGGGCTAATCGGTTCGTGGATTAATCTGCATTCGTCGTGGAAATAAAAAATGAGGAAGAATTAAAATCACAACAATATCATACCTAGATTCACTGCGTTTCTGGCAAAGATTCGCTTGCCTCTTCGTCTTCGCCATCGAAATCTGTTAAGAACATCACCGCCACCGCGTTGGGGGTTTCCTCCAGAGCCACCAAGGGTTTTCAGAGTTATGGGGTTTGTAACCCTAGACCCTGGCGCAAGCCTCTATTTAAAGAGGAGAAAAGGAAAAAAAGATTTTAAAGATATATCTATAGAAATAAAATATTTTTTAAAAATATTTTATTACTGTTGCGTCCAAAACATTATTTCACCACCGACCCACGTTGGCTGAAGTTAGGCCTCGCCTAAGGTAAAATCGCAGTTCTGAACGCAACAATGCCCTCAGATTTCTGATCCGAGCACATGTTCAGGAGTTCACCACTTTTTCCTGAAAACCACACATGCACATGATTTAATAATTAAATTAAATTCAAACATTTGTTTCGGGATTACTCGGCCTCGGAACTGCACGCCGTCTTAGAGCCTGGTCTCGAAATAATTCCCATATAATATTAAAATAATACATGGAAAAATCCTGGACATTACACCAATTACTAAATTTAATAACTCGAGAAAAATATTACCAGATTATGATTATTATATTTTATATGAAACATGGAATACTGTATTTAACATACTATGCTTATATACTTTAAATTAATATATTTTCCTCTCAACTAAAAAGTAAACAATTAAAAAAACACCAAAAATTATCCCAACCCATTTTCATATGTGAAGAATAAAAAATTGCAATCCATTTTTAGAAAATTATTTTCTATATATGAGTAATTAATTATTTAATTAAAATCATTATTTATTCGAAAAATTATATTTTTAAAATATTAAAAAAATTTCTGAAAAATTGAAATATTAATTAAAAACTCTGAAAATTAGCATATAATAATAAGTTAATAAAACATTAATTTATAAATATATTTAATTAAAATAAATCAGATTTTAAATCCTTAAAGTAATTAAAAAATGTAAATAATTTTTTTATTTTATAAAAAAACATGATAATAAATTATCATTTTTAAAAAATTATTTAAATTATACTATCATTTAGTTATATCATATTTTGTTTTATAAGATGTAATAATTTTATTTAAACTATGATAGGTGAGGTTACTATAATATAATATTAATTTATATTCCTAATTCTCATGTTACTATCCTAATGGACATGTTACTATTCCTTCGGTATGGGTTCATTAATTTCTTAAAATATACCTTATTCAATTATTTATTTATAATAATATTTTTTATTGGATTATCTATGATAGTTATGGGTAATATACCATATAATATAATTATATAAAATTAAAAAATATAATTGATTTAATTTTGGGTGAATGAATTCTTCCCTTAATTAGAAATTTCACCCATCAAATTTCATTTTACATTAATAAGATCGGTTATTCATCCTTTGTACCATCCTCTAAATCACAAGTCACTTCCTCATACGAATGTTTCCTCTACAATTCAATGACATGGTGGGTTTTCTTATTGTATAAAAACGTATCTCATCTTTCTAGAGGATTAAAAAACTTCTCCTTATAAGATATATCATATTCTAGCAGTACAACCTCCAAGTTTAATTAATGTAAGGAATGTAGTATTTACATTATCAAAAAAGATACATGGCACATGTCATGATATTTATCGATTTTTTGTGAACATTCAACATGATTTTCCACAGATCCTATGTGATAAACCATCTCATATGGAAAATATACCTTGGGATAAGCTTCTTTTTCTTTATAAACTACATGAATATATTACATAGTTATATTAGATGGAAGACTTTATCTCCATCATCGAACACAATGTACCTTAAATGGTTCTCATTATAGATCATTTTGAATGTCTAGGTAGATATATTGCACCATTTCATGTCCTGATAATTATATGTCATGTCTTTGACAAGATCTGGTCCAAGTATCTTTTTCTAATCAATTTTAAAACAAGAGGTTGGATTTATAACTCACCATTCATATATATCATCATATAGAGCTAACTAAACACTCAAATGGATGATATTATTTATGATAACTCATCCATTTGTATAATATGATCCAATCCACCATTGAATTCAATTAAACCATATTTTATAATGTATTCGAGTTTAAAGAGAGCAGTTTTAGATTTTCTACCAGTTTGGCGGTGATAGGTTGTGAGGAAATTAAATTAATCACTAAATTAATGCTGGAAAATTCCTTATAATTTATATATGAACTTTGTATCATGAACATTATTGATCCTAAGTAGCAGGAAATTTTTTTGCACCCCTTCCTTCACATATATCATAGAAATTTTTTTAGAGATAAATCTTCTCGAAAGAAATTATGTTTGAATTTTTTTGAGATTTTACATGATAACCCATATAATAATATATCATTGGGATGTCTTTAAGAAACCAATGATGAAATCCATGATTAAATTATCAAATTTACACATGGGTATATAGAAGGGTTGCTTCATCCCTTTGGACATATATCATTATACTATAAATTGTATTCATATAAGGATACTTGAGATATAATTTACAATCTTCTTCCATATATTTTCCCACAATAAGCGTTATGTAAGATCATGGTACATCATGGTACTTCCATGATAGATAATAAATTTTGATCTATTTTCAATATCAGTGATGTACTTTTTTATCTCATCTAAGGAAGGCACACAATTTCATGTTCCCAATTGAATCTTTCAACCACCATCGATATGGAACTCCTATAGTTTCCCTTCTTTTAAAGCATTAACCATATTTTGAATCTCAATTGTATCCCTTTGTGACTCAGTGATATTAACTTATATGGATGTGTTGGATATTATTTTGGAATGGTATTACTTATTCCATGTTGTTTTGATTTTATAAACTTTAATTTGTATAACAATGTGGTTATTGTCTTTCTCAATCTGTAACACGGAGAGTGTAGTATGTTCTTTTCTGTTATGAGAACAAACAACCTTTCTTACCTTCCCATGGATATAGTATATAGGTAAATCATAATCCTTAATTATCTCTAATTGTAAAATTTAAAACATATTGAGTTACTCTAATGTATATATATACTTCAGAATCTCGTGAACGGAATATATGTCCCACATCACACTAGAAAGGTAGTTCTGCAATATATTCCTGGATAAATTCACAATTTCTAGCTCAAGATCATCTTTCAGATAGTTTTTTATGGATTATATTAATTTTTTTTTGGTGTTTTAGGATATAAAAATATCATTATGAATGATTACCCAAAAAAAGCAATTCGTTGATGAATCCCTACATTTTACAAATCATTATCCAGATGTTGGAAATGTGAGTAGAGGTTTTATGATCAGCCTCCTCTTTATCATCCTTAAGCATCCTTACATACTTTAATCATGAAATATTTTACCTATTTCATTCTTTGCATAGTTATTATGCTAGAAAATCCTAACAAATTTCACAAAAAACATAGATAATACCCTAAAATCTGAAGAACACTATGAATATCAATTACAGTATTGGTTCTAGGGTATTATTAAATTACCTTTTTTAAGTGACCCTATTAATTCCCTTATTGGTGACCACATTTCCCAACAATTTTACCTTACACATCTAGAAATTTCATTTTCATTACATTACATCAATTTATTCATCCATAATATCACCATCACAATGCATAGATTTTCTTCATCATCTGCCATTCTCTCATAATAAATGATAATATTTCCGATATGATCTTCCAATATTTTTACCCGTTAATGAAAAAACATTATATTTATCAAATCCAAGAATATTTATAGCCATTATTAAATCCATGTAAAATCACTAGAAAGTCATAATTTTTATACCATGTAAGTAATAAAGTATTATAAATATCTTCCTACTAAACCTTTAGGTGATGCTAACTAGAATGTGTATCCACCATTGTGAAGAGATATGATACTAATTTTTAATCAATAAAGTAAATAATCCTTTTATTATGTTACTTTTTAAAAATGTTTATCTTGTTGACTTAGTTATAATTGATAAAATCCACATTAATCTTACATATTTTTTCACAAAAACATTTTCTCACCATAATGAAATGCACTAGGGTATATGAATAACGTTTCCAAATTCTCTTGAAACTACTTATTTAACACCTCCATTAAGATTGACGCAGTCTGATAGAAACATTTTAAGATAGGATTAGATCTGGGTATGACTTCTATTGAGAACTCTACCTCATGATTTTCGGTTTACTGTGTATCTCTTCATGAAATAAATCATAGTGTTCACCCATAATGATATTTTCCCCATGGTTGATAGCTTAATTTTAGTCAACTATTACGATAGTTATTCAACTTAAATGTGAATTAACACCCACACAGTTTAAGTATTTTTAAGAATATATTCATAGTCTACAATAAATATTTATAAAAGAATGTGATGGTTTGTAATTTTGAACAAAATATAAATTTCATGATAGATGATTTATTCTCTATATGATGAGAAAAATTCCATCCCCAGTGTTATGTAGAATTCCACCATGGGAAGTGTCACATGATTTTAATGATTAATATTATGACATATGTCCACAAGATAATATTTAAAAACTTGTGAAATTAATCACCACTATGCATTATTATATATCAATATACTTCTAGGATTCTGGGATTCACATCAATAGTTCATGAAAACATGATGGACATAGAAAAATGTGTATATCATAAATATAAAATGTCTTTTCCCTTCATGTGTTTTTATCAAGTAAACATGGTAAGAATTAGTTGTCATTATCCAATTTAGTACTAGAGATGTAATGATACATACCTTTATTCAATTGGATTTAATGGTTCATGATGCTTATTTCCCTTGAATTCTCGAGTTTTAGTGCACTAGAATTCAAAGTGTCCTTTCTCCCTATAGTTGAATCATTGATCCTTGGCCGGTTCATTAATTTTTTCTATCATATCATCTATCATCTATAAGTATCTTTAAATTTTTTGAGCATAGTGTCCATCTATCCCACACTTTTAAAATTTCTCTATACTATTTTGGTAGTTCCCAGGATCCTTCTAATAACATTTTTGAAATATTTATGAGTGGTTTGTCTTTCCAAAATATTCATTAGATAATATATACTGTAACTCAGTAATTTGTTTATTATCATCACACACATGTGAATATTATCCAAACTATATCTCGACATTGAGTTAATATCAATTAAATTGTTGAAAAATCCCAAATCCTCATGTCTTAAGCACCTTATGAAGGTTTAGTTTTAAACAACTATGTATTATATAAATTTTCATATCAATTTTTATATAAAATATGAATCATGCATTTAAATATTTTTAAATTTTTAAACAATATCATAAAAGATGATCCTTAATTTTTATTCATCAATATTAATTACTAATACACATTTTTTACAATGAGTTATAGGGAAATCCATGTTATGAGACATTATATAAATGTCTTCCCACCTTTAGATCTCCAATTTCGTCTTTCGGTACGGTGTTCTTAATCAATTCCCAACATTTATTATCCTCTCCATATTCAAAACAAAAAATTACAATCACCTTCTCTATCCAAGAATAGTGATGCAGAGAAAATATATTCTCCATTGAGTTGACCCAATGTTTTGGGAATCGTATATCATAATATCCACTAATAATTGGTTCTCTTTGATATAAAAAACCATGATATCTAGTTTCCCCATCATATGAAAAGGTGTCCATTCCATTTTATTTATGTTATTGTTCATAGACTAAGATAGATTTGTATATAATGTTCATTAAATTTTGAACTGAACCTCCCTAGGCATTGGGGATATCATTAAAGAAATCACTAACTTTTCCCTTGCACGAGTTGTTATACTTGATTTTCCAAATTCCCATTATTTATTAAAATAATTTTTTTAAAAAAATAATTCATGAATCCCTGAAAATAAATCTTATCCATTTCCTTAGTTAACTATATAGAATTTTCATTGGTATTACTATGTTTAGAATATTATAAAACAAAGATTCTTCTGTGATTTCTTATACTTGGTGTCATAATAATGGTTTTTACTATGGTTTCTAATACCAATTCCCAGATTAACAAAATTCTTCTCTCAAACTTACTACATTGATATTACATTTCTTTAAATGAATCTTACATTATTTTATATATACACAACATAATAGCATTTTACATAGAGGATCTAATGTTTAATTATTCATGTAATATTAGGACCATTAATTAATTTTTAATGATAATCCATAAAATTTTGTACAATTCTTTATTCTCTAGCGTCATTATGGCCATCATGTGCTACTTAGTGCATGTTATTAAATAAGAAAATAAATCAAATTAAAGGGTGAGATAATATCATAGTAAGATGATAGATAAGAACATGGATAAATATATCATGAGGAGAGAAAAAACATCATTATAATATTATCCCCATAATGACGAGTGTATGTAGTAGTTAAATGCATGGAATATTGAAATGAAATGAAACATCTCATATTAGTGGTCAACTACCATGCATATTTCACTTTATATCATGAGATACATAACATTAATATATTAAATATAGTACTATATAATTTTGGGTGAACAAACCAGATCATTACATTTATATACAGTATATAATTATTTGTGTACCCATTACATCCTATCATTTACAATATCATGCATCCACAATGAATTTATATTGATCATGTAAGTAAGGTCATCTAGGAAATGTAATGGGGTTTATTTAATAAACATTAAATTCTTGAATAATCATTGGGGTTTCCAATATATAGATATAATAACATACATGGTAAAATAATCATCAATTTGAAGTTAATAAGGAACAATATCAAGCTAAATAAATGATTTATTTTTGGAAAGAAGAGTTTTTTGGAAAACAATTTCATTTATAATAAAATCACATTAGAAACATATATAAACCATGAAATATAAGAGAAGGGTAATGTATGGATGTTTATGGGACAATAGAGGAACATCCACAATAAATATCATGTGAATGGGGGAAAACTGTGAAAATGTAGTTTGGTTTGATAATCCTCTTACCATATGTCATAGTGCTTTATTCATTTTAATATAATGAATAATCAAATCAAATTATTTAATTAACTCATCCATAGAAATTGATACAAGTATTTTAGTCATTCATTTTTTATTATTTTTTATGTTCATTATGATGAGTTATAGTGTTCAATTTAATCCATATAGAGTATTCTTTTTCATAGTTTTCATGATCGGTTTACTTTTATAATAGAATTGTGGTTTAGGTAAAATGAACATGATTATCCATAATTAAAATAAAATTTTATTAATGAACATAAAAAATTGTAACTGTTCACATATATCAATTGGGTGTATGGTATGGGGAATATTTATTATATAGTACATTAATTTAATTGCTTTAAATTATTTCGATGGTTTTTACGACCATTATTATCTTATATACTTTTAGTTAACATTATGTTAATAGATTGTTTCCAGAACACTATATAAATTAAAATATGTAAAATAATATCTTATTTAGCCAAAATAATGGTTTTATATCAATACATGATGGTAGTAGATAATAATGAAAATGCATCTTATTTGATGGTACTAAATCATCACAACTTGAACGACCTTTTAATTTTTAAAATAATAGAAAAGGGAAGAGATTTGAATATGAATGATTACATTAGTATAATGAAATTATAGTATAAAAATGAATTGAAAGTTATTATGACACTTGGACATGTGGAGGACTATAGTGGATAATTGGATTCATGAAATTGTAAAGAAATTAAAACAAAATGAAATTAGATTTTATCACTGGAATTCCTCCAACACGAGAAGCCCATCGGTGAATAGGGTTTTGTATATTTATGATTCCAAGTGATCGCGGACCTCTAGGATTATATTTGGAAAAATAATTAGAATATATTGGACAATTATCAGGACTTTGAATGTGTGAGGACAATAGGTGGTCATGTGTGTTTTTTATAGTGGAGGAATGATTGTTTTCTCATTATTTAATTCAATTGCTTATTATTTAGGATCAATACTATGAAGTGTTTTGATTACCATGACTAAATTTAGTAAATTTATAGTGATCGTTTATGATAATGGAGCTTATATCATCCAAGGATTAAATAATAGACTATTAATCTTTTAATTTATATATAACAAAAATTATAATATTTCAATATTCAGAAAAAATCATATTATAGAAAAATAATCAAAATTTATAATAAAATTTTTTTGATGTAAATAATTCAATATTAAAATCCATTTTATTAAAAAATTTATAATTATGAGATATATAATTTTTAATTAAAATCATAATTTAGTCAATATATATTCATTTTAAAATACAGACACATTTTACATCACATTGAAAAAGTAATTAAGGGCATGTACAATTTTTATATAATCATATAAAAATAAAATAGTAAATTATAAATATATTTAATGAAAATTAATCTTCTTTGAAATCAAAATATTTATTATAAAATTTTAAATAATTATTTTTTTCATACATAATTATGAAAAAAATAATTTATCATTTTAAAAGAAAAAATACATATAATATGATAGAATTATATCATATTTTCATTTATTGGATTCTTAAATGAGATTTATACTTTCATATTGGTGGTTACTATTTTACTGTCCAGATTACTATTCCTAATGTACATGTTATTGTCCCAATGGTGATGTTAATATGCCTTCAATATTGGAAACATAATTTCTTGAATTATCGACTATATCATTCATTAATTATAATAGTAATTGTATTATTAGATTCTCTATTCTATGTATGTATTTATACCATAAATGATAACTATATAAGGGAAATATGTTCATTTCTAAATTTTTATTGATTAATATTACATATCCTTTTTTTGAATTGGGTATCTTTTTAGGATCATATGATGTCATGTATGTGATTAAGGAGTTAATATATTCCATTATGGGACATTGTCAACAATGTTATGTTGATCCATGACTAATTCCTATTTCATGATTTAAGATTTCCCTATAATCATTTTCATACATAAAAATATGACATAAAAAATTATAAAATTCCTCTATTGACTTATCATGTGACTTATTTATTATGATTACATGTTATACCTTGGACCTACATGTTTTCCCCCTTATAATGTTTATTCACTTATTGATATTTCTATCTCAACCCATTATTTCATGTATTTCTCAAGTTGCCATAGGTAGATTTAGAAGATCAAATATATCATAGAATATCACTATGGAGATTAGAATTAGGAAGATATGCTTTAGTTTTATATGATATATTTTAAATATTGTCTCCAAAAGACTCTTGGGATTTAATAAATTTTTATTATAATTATGTATATTCTTAATGATTAACATTATAATATGTGTAAAATTTACATGTTCTCTATAGCCTTTGTTTTTAAATTTTCTTATGAAATTTATTCGACCTTTATTTTGGAGTACTACATATACGACATGAACATATGGATTATGATTGATGATGATTTCTCAATTATATGATCTATATATTTTGAAAACATAATGTAATTACATCACTCATTATATTTATTAATGATACATTGGGTGTGAAAATTGTAATATATATTCATAATCTCATTCCATTATTCGTATTATATAAATTCATATGGCCATTGATTGATAACTCCCAACACATACCAACATTGGGGATATGAGATGACCATTTCATATTTTTTTCCATAGGGTATGAAACAAGATTTAATGTACGAAATGGATTTTTAGTGTACAAAAAATAGAAGACATTTGTGGAATATTTTGAAGATATTTAATGTAATAAAAATAATTTCTTAGAGTCTCTAAGAAAAATAATACATTGTGATCAATATAACAACCCGTACTCTAGTATCCCAAATTCGATGAATCATTATTAAATTAACATAGATATAGGGGTTAAAATCTAAATTGATCAAAGAGTAGAGTATTTATGGATAACTAAATTCATAAATGATACCAATTGTACAATGTTGATATAGATTAAAACGTAGTAAAAAACTCAATTGAACTACATCCTTTAAAAGATAGTTAATTATTTAATCCCCATATCATGGGGAAAAGAAACAAATTATGGTGAGATAATATTCATTGAAAGGGTTAAATATAATTAATACCATCATGAATAAATTGATGATAATAAATTTGTAAAAGTAAATAACTAAACATTAATTCCATTTAATAAATATCTTTTTTATAAAAAATATACCCACCATAACAATATAGAAAGGTATATAACTAAAAAACATCCAATTTAATCAACAAACTGAGAATGATATTATTCTAGATATAATATCATTTTCAATATACCATAGAAAATAATTAAAACTAAATAATCAATGAAGTTTAAGTTAAATATTTGTAAATCATGATATCAAGAATTATGATACATCTATCTTCACTACCAATAATAATTTTGAATAAAAATCTAAGTAGAAACATGCTTTATTTTTTCAAAAGATTTCTCTGGTGACACATGTTGATGAATAAATGGGCTATATAATTTCATGTCCAACCCATCATATAATATACATATATTTTCTCTTATATGTATTAAAAATTTTAGATTACGAATAAGATTCCTTATCAAAAAAATACACAAATTGAGTAAAGAATATTGATTTATTAATGTTTCCATAGTAAATAAAATAACATTAAATGAATGTAATGTATGTCGTAATGGTATATGTTTTATGTATTATGAATATTAATGATATAGTGAATTTTTATAAATTTTTATAGAAACATTTAGCTTTGAGAATTAATATTTATCTATGTATAGTACATCAATAATGTAATAAATAACGTATATAAAGGTGAGTATAAAGATATTAAATAATATTATTCAATTATATTAAAAATGTTATAAAATCCATTCAAATAATCCTAATGTTGAACTGATAATAAAGGAATTGGTTATGTGTATCATATGTTAATTGAAATAAATAAGTGAAATTTTTAAATAACAATGTCAAATGTATTTACAAAAATAATCTTACAACGTAAAATAAAATGTAGATGTAATTTAACATAATCAATATGAATGTTGTAATGAACTTCATTACTAGTTGTTAATTATCATGTCAATTAAAAATAGTTGAATCAATAAGAAATTATTACATAAAATATCAAAATGTATGACATATTCATAATATTATATATAAAAGTGTAGGTATGTGAACTATATAAATGTTATTAGGTTCACAAAAATAGAATATACATTAGTGTTGTGTTATTAATATGAACTTACATACCTCGTGTTATCTATTAAATCAAAATGATTTAACCTATTATATAATAGTTTTAGTCATGTTATTGATATATTATAAGACCATATTTTCAAAAATAATTTCATATATGATCTATTTATCACATATTACCAATCATATGTTTATAATATTTAATTATTTTCAAAATTATGGGTGTTACTTTCCTTGTTTTGTTATGTGTACTTTTTCCTGAAAGTGTGTGTTGTAATAAATTGTACAAATAACCATCATATCATAAATATATTATTTTTTATAAATAATATTTACTTATTAGATACACATTATAACCCTATATGAATGTTGGAGATAGAAAATGAATCCCAACGCTTCATGGTGACAGTATTTCCTACATACGCACGAGAAACCATATAATTACATCAACAAGTGAATGGGAAAATGAATTGGATGATATATTATCGTTCTAGAATCAGTATAACATCCTTCATATGGAAAATAGTTGTTAAATTTATTCTTATTACCATCAATTTAACATGATAGTGAATAATTAATTGCATTGATTTGTTACATCGTAGTCTATTGTACACAGAAGTGACATTATTATTTTTAGTATGTATGTAATGTAATATGATATATGTGAATTTATAATTTTTGAGTTTTATTTATTTTATAAATATAATAAATGTGTATATATTTATCTATTATTTATTTCAACCATCATTTCTAGAACAATGATAAGTTGTTATGTAAAATAAACTAATCGGTTCAGGACGTTGAATTACACCATACAAATGATTGATTGAATCACATCCCAATTGATATAATGGAATATGGATATATGTTAATTAATTAACAGAGTCATATTTTTGTATTTTTTATATAGTTTTTTTATATAATCAATTTGATAATATTAATTGATATAGCTAGAAAAAAATAAATAAATTAAAATGATCATTTCAGAACGCTACATCTTATATTATCTTCCATAATAGGCTATAAAAAAATCCTTACTATGATATATTATTGAAAAAATTGTGGACTGATGATTTATTTTTTGGATATAGGTAATTTATTTCGATATTTATTTTTTATACCAATTAGTTTTGGAAATTTAATTAGGGGATAAGGGGTAGAGGCCTTATATATGTTGGAGGGAGGTCCAAATCAGTATTTTCGATTAGTTTACCCACGTTTTTTACAATAAACACTAATGAAACATATGTCATTATAAATCATTAGGCCTCAAAATCTCAAAAAAATCCAACAATTGGTTTTGGAAATGTCAGTAGGTCATTTTAATCCGTATCATTTTAGTTTTTCTGTAAAATCATAGGTAAATAAGGAATATGAAAAATTCATTTATTTAATATTTCTGAATAAAATATTAATTTTACCTCGAAAGGATGCTATTTCTGATTTCATACTCAACACAAAACAACATGTTACTTTGAAATCATACGATGAACCCAACATTGAGTTACACCGAAAAATAATAATATAATAATATTATTAATTAAGTATTAGATTACTCCTATTCATAGTATTGGAGGGAATTACCAGAACTAAATAAAAAATTTTAAACATGTTTATTAAATGTTTTTACTTTTATCCAATTAATTTTAGAAGTTTAATAATAATAATGAATCTGTTTTTAAGCATGAGATACTCTAATATTCTTTATAAGGTCGATTTACTGCCATTTGATGGAAACCATTTTTAAATATAGTTTTTTACTTATATATGTTCCTTTGGAAAAAACATTTTCTTTAGAATCATATAATTATAATTTAAATTAGGTAAAATTTTGGTATTTTTCTAATATTGTTCATTTTTGTATTAATAGTGTAAAATACTGCATTTTAATTCAAAAATGCATTTTAATATAATTTATTTATCTGGTTAAATTATTTTTTTAATTTAAATTAAACTATAATTACATTATTTTTTTACAATTTAATCATATTCTGGTCATTGTATATAATTTGAAATATTAATTAGACATTAACACATGACAATCTGTTTATAATTATTATTTCTTGATAACACATTTTTTCGTTATGACAACAAGAATTCATTTTAAATTATTTTCATCAAATTAAATGTTTTTTTAATTTGAAAAATGGATTCCATATTTTGAATTAGTAGTTATAATATTTCTAAACAGGTTAATTTTATTTTTAGACATTATTAACAGTAAATTAATTAAATATTTTATCTACCATGGTTAAAGAGTAAATTTGCTGAATAAGGGTAATCAATAGTATTATAATAATATTTAATTATCCTAAAACGTGTCCTAACCCTATTGGATGATACATTTCCTACCATTTCCATTAATGAGACGATTTTGGGACCCCATGAAGCAACTTGTATGTGAAAATGACACTTTATAATAATTAATTTAATGTTAAGGAAAATGTAACATAAACATATATATTTTAGTAAAAAAAATTTATATGGAGTTATATAAATGATATATCTAACTATAAATAATCAATATAAATCTAAAATACTTCATAAATCATTGCGATTTATTTTTTATTTTAATAAATTAAATAATTTAATTTATGCATAACATGATGATGATGTATTCATTATAATTTTAATGAATGTTTTGAATAAATGATATTATAAATGTTAAAATAAATATTTTTTTAAACTTTTAAGGCCATCAATGTATTTTAGGGTAAATATTTTATTTTTATATTTTAATTAATAATGTTTTATCCAAAAAACAAGTTTTTATGGATTTATTTTAAAATATTTATATGAATAGTTTATAAATTGGAATAAATGAGTTTTTAAGACAATTAATATTTTATTCAATGATACAATAATACTAAAAATATAATATTCATAAAAATGAAAAATATTATGTTAAAAATGTCATTAATGATCTATTTTTTCCTCTTTTCATTTTATATTTAAAATATTAAACATTTAGTATGAATATAAAAGAGGACATGGTAAAAGTTAAGTTATTTAATTAATGGTTAAAGATAAAAGATAATGTTCATTTTTTCCCCTAAACATGTCTAAAGCCAATTTTATGATAGAATTTTGGAAAATACTAATGTTATATTCTAATTAAATTATTTGGGACCTTTTTAAATTGAAATTAAATTTATAATAAAATAATATTTTCAATCATTCTTAAAGAACCCCTCCTGCTCCACTTATAAAAAGAATTCACATCTAACCCATTACACAAAACTATCAAGCCAATTTTCTTGTCTATAAACTACTACAATAAGATCCAAAAATCCATATCTTCCTTGTTAATTAATTTTATTAGGCATAAGCAATTTCATGAATCCATTTTTCTTCAAACCATCGGGAGTTACCCGATTTAAAGGTAAACTTTTCTCTCAAATTATTTTTTTCTATTTTCCTTCTTCACTCCCTATTCTATTCATATCATTTGTTTAAATAACAAACAAAGTATAAAAAATATACTAGGTTTTTTATTATATGTATTATAAATACACTTCCACAGAACTCCATCTAATGGATATGAACAAACTATTTATATAGACAGTGAACTACTGCTTCACAAAACGATGATTGTTCAATAATCTCTTACTAACTCTCCTGGTGGAAATTATGATGGGAATTTAATTATATGTTATATATATTATTTTTATATTGTATCTATTCTTCTTTATTTTTCATTTATATCCAACCATTTATGGTTCCCATAATCTGTAAATACAATAATTTCATTTGAGGATATGCAGACTACCACCCCCTCAATGTGATATGACTCGTTCATGATATATGTGGAACAAATAAAGGATTCGGTTAATGAAAATATTTATAATAGTATACATGAAATATAATATTCCTATGTATCATTATGTTTTAATTATTTTAAAAATGAAAATGAAATGAAAGTAGCGTTCATGCGTATGTACAACTTACCATCTCCTTGAACTGTGCATTTCTATTATAATCTCAAAATGTTATGTATTTTTATCAATAAATATATATAATGGATATATATGATATATATGATATCTAAATCATGAATATAATTATTGATATAATGTAATATTTACTACATGAATATTTTTAATAAGAAAATGTTCATTTTTACTCAAGTACCATATATCAAAAAAACGTCCGTTATTAACAAAAATGATTATGTAATGTTAATAAAGTGGTAATAAGTTATATAAAAGGAATTTAGAGCATTAAAAACGTATGAAAGAATTCTTAAATTAACTTTAGTTTATTTTTCAATATATTAATGAATGAATGAGTCAAGTGGGACATGAGGTAAGGGAACCTTTCACAATTTTTTTGTCAAAGACTTTTTTTATGTTACATCGTTAAATTTAAATTTTCAAATGTTGGTATATGTTTTTATATATCATTATTTATTAAAATTTTACATCCTTTTTATGACAGACCCATTTTCTCTCTCATTAACACCTTTTCTGAATTTTTAAGTGACATTGTTAGGCTGATAAATTTTTGTATGGGAACATCTTAACAAAATTTCAATTCTTTGGTTAAAACTTCTACATCATTATTATGTCATTTTATGAATATGTTGGAATGACCTATGATTATTTAACACTTAGTATCCACTTTTAATGGTGTCATTATATTTTTCATGCATAATTATGTAATAGAATTAACATTAATCTAATGGAATAAAAATTGAAAGGAACTGCGTCTCACTCTCCTTTAATTGAGGAATATTTTAATATTTTCAACCATTACTATCCAATAAGGTATATATACGACCATTTTATCATTTTATATCATTAATTTCTATATTCTTGTAATATTTAAGTTTTTCATAGATTTTATTCTTTAATAATTTTTTATTCAGTTATTTTCTCATGTTGTAAAAGATTCATCAACTAAAACATCATTTTAAATTTTTTAAAAAATATTTTCTTATAAATAATTATCTTTCATGTCCTAGTTTTATAAATGAATTTTTTGTATTTATTGATATGTACATGATTTTATTAAAGTCTAAATTCCTTTCAAAAATTTTTAGAGTTGAATGGGACACTATGATTCAAAACTCTTCTTTTTGAATGTATTAAATGAATTGATTATGTCAATAACTTGATTTGATATGATTTGAATGAAATAGGTAAAATTTATCCTTCATTTATTCTTGATTTATGTTTTATGAATATGTTATTTTTCTTGGTCATTGTTTATGTATATGGGAGGTTTCGTGATAAACCTAGTGTGGTTGATCATGAGATTACTCTCCAATGCATTGGGTAACGTGACAAAGGTAAACATTAATATTTATCCTAAGAGATTTGGGGAATATACTGTGATAGGTATTCAAAATGTGACTCCATATGTATCTATGAGTCTTATAATGTATGTAAATTATGGATTCTATAAGTTACCTTTATGATATAGGATTTCCATTTGTTATTCATAAATCTTATGATATTATGATGTAAGTTAATGTTTGAAAACTATGATTTCATTAATTTGTATGTATTAGTGGACTAATATTTTATTTTCCAGTTTTATAACACTTACCGATATTTTTATAGTCATCCCATGTTTGTGAATTATTTTTGACATGTTATAAGGAATGTTAGGAGAAAGAATAATTCAAGAAGAATTATATCAAAAAAACATTTTTTATTTATGGATTTGTGTGGATTATGTGACTCTATAAAAGTTTATTATATTGCTAAAAATGTGACCATGTCATCTTGAATACTCATTATTCCCAGAAAAGATGATTTTATGGAAGAAATTTATTATAGGATGAGCTCAACATGAAAAGTTAGTATATTTTCATACGTTAGTATTCAATGTCATAAAAAATTCTTCAACTTTATGATAGGAAACCTAAATCAAGAAATGTTGTCCATTTACTTTTCTTATAGAGGAATTAATGTCTTTTTAACCTATCCCATCATTGAGGTTTTTTGGTTGTAAACTTTCTCCTTACTGTGTTATCTTTCACTATCCATCCGAACATGACACTTAGTTTCTCATATACATCCACACATTCCTATATGTAATTCTATTATGGGATTTCTCGGTTGAACTTTTTTACTTATCTTTATTTATTTTAAATTTATAGTTTTGTTGTATCTTTTTTTGATGTTGAACATTCAATGAAGATTATTTACCAATATTTAAATTGTGAGGAAACTATTTTCAAAAGGGGGGAATGCCGTAACTTCCGATGTAAATAAAAAATATTAATTTTTCATATTAAATTATATTTTTGAATTAAATAATAATTTTACTTTCTAGGGGATAGTATTTCTGATATCATTTTAAAGAAACAATAAAGGGTTTCGTTGAAATCCTACATTGAATATAATTTAGAGTTATAATGAAAAATAATAAAATAATATTATTATTTAAATAGTTGTTAATGCCTAGAAACTTTATTGGGAGGAATGGAGAGAACTAAATAAAATATTATTACACATGTTTTTAAATGTTTTTACTTTTATCTAATAAATTTTATTGTCTTAAAATAAGAATTAATTCGATTTTAAGCATGAAATACTCTAATATTTCTTAAAAGGTTGATTTATAACCTTTTTAATCAAAACCATTTTTAAATATAGTTTTAGTCACAATTATATATTAAATTTGACAATATAAAAATTTATTTTACAAGTGGGACATCAAATTTAACTTTTTCTAAAATTTTGGTATTTTTTTGATAATGTACATTTTTTGATTAATATTGAAAAATAATGCATTTTAATTCAAAAAATAATTTTAATCTTATTAATTTATTTTGTTATATTATTATTCAACTGTTCTAAAGTGTAATTAGATTATTTAATTACTATTTATTCCATTTCTATTCATTGGATGTAATTTCACATTTTAATTATACATAAACACATGTCAACAATTTTATTGTTATTATTTCATAAAAACAAGCTTTTTAATTTTGACAACGAGTATTAATTTTAAATTAAAAAATGTCACTTCTATCTTTTGAATTTGAAAAAATTGTTCCAATTTCTGGAATCATGATGTCCAAATTGTGTAAACATGGTACTGTTATGTTTAGAAATTATCAATAGAAACTTTATTAAATATTTTATTTAGTATTGTTAAAGGATAAATCAGCTAAATAAGGTAAAAAAGTAATATTATAATATTATTAAATTACTCTAACACGTGTCCTAACCCTTTTGGATGATACATGTACGACCATGGGTGTCCTTTGGTCAATTTAGGGAAACCATGATGCCACATTTATGTGAAAATGAGACTTTATATAAATTAATTTACGGTATTTGGAAATGTAACATAAATATATTTATATTAGTAAAAAATTATATGGGGTTATATAAGTGATATTTTCAACTATGAATATTAATTATAAAGACAAAAATATTTAATAAATCATGGTATTTTATTTGTAATTTTTAGACATCAAAAAAATAAAATTATATATGATATAATTATTATGCAGTGATTAAATTTTTTATGAATGTTTTAAATAAATGAGTTTATTAAAGTTAAAATAAAATAATTTTGAAACTTTATATGCCATAGAAGAATTTTAGGTATAATAATTACTTAATATATTTTATTTAATGATGTTTTTTGAAAATTATAAAATTTTTATTGATTTTTTAGCATAATATGAATAGTTTATAAATTGACATAAATGGGTTTTTTTTTAAAAAATTATTTTATTAATTTTTAAAATAATATTAACAAAAATATTCATTAAACTGACAAATATGAAGATACAAATGTCATTAATGATCAATTTATTTTTCCATGCATTTTTATAGTAAATATATTATTCATATGGTATGAATATACAAGATGACATGTTAAAAGTAAAATTAGTTAACTGAGGATTAAAGCTAAATGATAGGTTATGTTTATTCACAATAGTTGTCTAAAACCCATTGGCATAGTTAATTTAGAAAAATAAAAATCTAATAATCAAATTAAATTATTTGGGGACATTTATAAATTGAAATTCAGTTTCTAATAAAATAATATTTACAAACATTTTTAAAGAGCCCATCCCCCCCTTATAGAAGGCCATCAGCTCTAACCCATTACACCAAACTCTCAAGACTCATGTCTCATCCAACCACTTATCTAATGTTCTTAAAAAATCACTCTCTTCCCCATAGAATCCTTCTCCTATGGAGAAGTTAATTCAATAAAGCCTTTTGGTTTAATCAATTGGGAGTTACCCGATGTCAAGGTAATGTATTCTCTAAAGTTCAATTTCTTTTATTTTACATCTCCAATCCCTATGCTCCTTATATTAATTTTTTACATAAATACACCATTATCATAAATATACTATGTTTTTTTATAATTTTTATAAAAACACTTCAACACAACTTCTTCTAATTGTTACGATCATTATATTTTTGTGGATGGAAAACTATTACCTTACAAAACAATGATTGTTAAATTATCTCTTAAGACCCCTCATGGTGGCCATTATAAAGACCAACATTTATATGTGATATATATATTATATTTATATTATATCTAGGAAGATATAATTTTTATTTTAGCATATATTTAATGTTTCTATAATATGTAAATACGATAATTTCATTTGAGGAAGTACGGACTACCGCCCCCCAAAGTGATATGACTCGTTCATGAAATAAATTGAATGTATAAACAATGGAGATAATGAAATTATATATTATATTATAATGGAATTATCATATACCTAGGTATCATTTATTTTCCCTTTTATTTATTGCAAAATAGAAATAAATTTAGGGTTTATGCGTAAGTACGGCTTACTATCTCCATGAACTGTACAATTAAATTCATATATCCCTTTGGTATTTAAAATTATAAATACATATATATACTACATATATATATTATATATGATATATAAATCATGATTATCATTTTGGATAAAATGTACTTTTGACCACATGATAACTTGTAATTATAATAAGTTCATTTTTAACTCATTTACCTAATATCGACAAAAAGACTATAATTAACTTAAATGACTATGTAATGTTTATAAAATTTTAATAAGTGATATAGTATTACTAATAAACATAAAAAACGTTATAAAAATGATACATTATCTTTAGTTAATTATTTAGGAGATTACCGAAAGATCCAGTCAAGTTAGTCACGATGTAAGGGAACTGTTCACCAGCATCTTTTTGTCAAAGACATCTTTTATGTCATGTCTTAAAATTATTATTTTAAATTGTTTAGATATGTTTTTATGTATTCTTATTGTAGTAAAAAAATTCCTTCTGGTTACATACCCTTTTTATCTCTCATCTAGTCATTTTCTTTATTTTTATGTGATGTCAATAGGCTGTCGAATATCAGTAAGGGAACTTATTAACCTAATTTAAATTAATTGGTATTAATTTAAATATATTATTTATGTCATTCTATGAATATGTGTTAATGACCTCTGATTGTTTTAAACATTATATCAACATATATTATGTGTATTTTTATTTTTCAGAAAAAATTATTTTATGGATTTATCCTTCATCTAATGGTTCATGTTTTTTAAGGGACTACATCTTAATCTCCATTCATTAAGACATATAATAATATTGTTCACTTTTATTATACTATTAGATTTATATAAACATGATTTTAAATTTCATATCATGAATTTATATATTATCATTATATGTATTATATTCATTTATTTTATTCATTATGTATATATTTTTCAAGTATTTTCTCAATTAGTGAAGGATTATTTAAATAAAAGAATATTAAAAATATTTAAATATTTAATCATTTAAATACTTCTATTTCAATTTCAGGTTTTTGAAATTATTTTAAGTATTTATATATATTTATATTATTGTTTTAATGTGTCAATTCCATTCAAATGTTTCAGAGTGGTATGTGACGCTTTGATTAAAATCACTTATTTTTTATTGTTTTATGGAATTGATTATGTAAATATGTTCAACTGATCTATTGTGAATGGAATTAAAAAAATCAATTTTCTTTTATATATTTTTTATGAGTTATAAATAAGTTATGCTTCATGGGAATTGTTTACCTATATTGGTGGTTTTGGGATAAACCAATGGCATGTGATCTTGAGATACCTCTCCAATGCATTGGGTAAAGTGATGGATGTAATGATTTTTGTTTCTCCTATGAGATTTCAGGATTATACTATGACGGGTAATCCAAATGTAACTCCCTACGTAGCTAGGAAAGGTAAAATATAAGAATTTTATGGATGACATAAGTTACCTTTATGCTTTATGATTTACATGTTTTATTCATAAAACTTATGATTCTTTGTGTAATTTTATGGATAGAAAAGTATAATTTCATTGATTTGTAAGTATTAATGGAAAAATAATTTATTTTCTTGGTTTATAACCCTTAATATGATTTTTATTCTCATCCCATGTTTCTGAATTATTTTTCATAGGTTATATAGATGGTTAAGAGAATGTAATAATTCAAAAAGATTTATATCAAGAAAATAACACTTGTGTTATTTAAGGAGATTTATTATTGTGAATAATTTGAATAGAGTAGAAGTGTTTACATTCTTATTTTTTAGATGTAATTTAGTAGTAATGACCTAATTATCTAAAACTATAATCCTTCATAGATCCTAAATGTGAATTATTAATTAATTCAAAATTATGTAATCTTTATGTCTAGAGCCATATATTTAACTCCCGTAAATTTGGATTTACACAAAACACGATAATGCACATTTCATAATTATACTATTTATAAATGTCAAAAATAATATGAAAATATTATAAAATATAATTTTTTATATTTCCAATTATGAAATCATGTTTTTAAATTGTAACATCCTAGTTTCGGGTGCCGCCCAAAGGTTCCACGTACCTGGTTTGTCACATGGCCTTAATTGCATTTCCCCAAATGTCAAAGGATTCCGACTACAAAGAGGGACTTGGGTGTGATAGTGGGGGAACTATTCCCTATTTTGAAGAGTAAAAAACTATAAAAAATAATATAGAATATAATAAGTCTAAATTTAATTAAAAACTACAACATATATATGTATAATTATTGATGAATGTAATATGAATCTATAAATGAAACCCAAACAATTCCCATTTCTAGAATACAATAAAAAATCTATGTAAAATGGAAAATTAATAAACAATTCAAGAAACATCGCAAGCCTCATCTTGTTATAATTATCTCTTACTCCACAACAATAATGTACATGATATAGAAGGCCAAATTCCCTTATCTATACCTACAACAATATAATCTTTTTGGGCGCCAAATCATTACCCAAACAGTGTGCGAGACAAATACCATTAAGAATCCTACCAATGATCTTTTCCGAACAGTGAGTGAATATATATATGGTAGGAAATAAGTAAAATGAAGCAATAAATAAAGAATTACTCAAAATAAAGCATTATTATAGTTCAAACTACATCATTTACATTAAACAATTTAATCAATGAAATCCCAAATACAAGAAACCCTCTGGGAAAATTATCACAACCAATTCCATCTAGATTAACCAACAATATCTATAACCCTCTAAGAATATATCAAAACCTATCCCCTATGGTTCAATTTACAATAAATATATAATGACCCATTGGGATAGCTAAAACAATCTACCCCTTAGGTCTAATGTAATCAAAGACTCTCTGAGGAAGCACTCACAGACAATTCCCCCTATATTTATTTAATGAAATACTATAGACACTCTAAGAAAGCACACAACATAAAATCATCTTGTGGTCTCGTGATGGATATATAGACACTATAAGGGAGAACACAATGCTAATCCCACCTATGGTCTCAAAAAATGATTACTATAAAAGACATTCTAGGAAATACCGCAACACCTATTTCGTTTATGGTCTCACAACACCAGGTTACTATAACCCCGTGTAAATCAATAGTGCAAGAATGATAATCAACAAAAAAGTAATCCTCAATGTACTACATGGATAATAGATAAAAATCATTACACATGCATGTCAGATAATATCAGTCCATCCTAACAGCACTAGGTATGGAAAACAAGAAGCCTACTAGGCAATTATAGACCCAATGACCGATATCAAATCTAACATGGGAAAACACATTCGTAGCCTGAAAATTAACCATATTTCCAAACATTATCCACAACTCATGAAATCATTGTATTGTGGGCATTAATAGGGTTAAATTTCCTAAATGTGTGATACCGTGTTTTAGGGTAATGGGCACATTTCTCATAATTTTCAAATAATAACTACGTAAAGGCACAAACCACCTACCTAGGCACTGTACGAATGATATACATGAACCTCATTCTTTCAATCTCCCTAAAACATAGCAGATATAAAAAAATTCATATAACATTCATCCATGAATATCTCACGAATGATGTGAAATTAAGAGACGACGCTCTAGGAGAAGGAAGAAATCACATATGTGATTCATGTGAAAAAGACAGATTTGAATTCGGATAATGGACGATGAGATAGATGCTCAGAGAATATTCGTTGGTGTTTCTGTCTCCTGGATGATATGAGTCAAGAAGAAATGTTTTCAATAAAAAAGACGCAACCTTGGTCAGACATTACAAAAAAGGTATAGAGTTTGTTATTTAAAAGTACATGGCATGTACATTCCATAACAATTATCTACTTCAGGGGGTCTCCAGGTCACCATACATGTCCATGTACTCGGTTGTTACACAGTCAGCACACGGTCACCAACGACAATTGGGTACACTGCATGTACATTAAATTACATTGTGTGTACTTTTTAAATTTCATGATTCTCATATATTCTTCAAACTAAATTTAATAGAAAAACCCATACTAAAAATGAAGATCTGAGTTCTTACAATCATATCACTTAAATAGATTCATCCCGAAATTTTCCTATCAAGGCAGTGTTGAAGATGACACTTCGAATAGCTCTGGCCATTACGATGATACGTCGGCCTCCCTCTCTCTATTCTCATCATGTATTCACCCATGCTGCCATAGCACTTATTCCAGAAGGATAGACCGGCCATGTAAAACCTTTTCACTATAGTCAACAAAAGATAGGATGACCTCGAAAGATGTGTCCCCCTCTAGCTCAACCTCCTCAGTTTGGAAGACATGAGATGGGTCTGAGAAGTAATGACGTAGATGAGAAACATGAAAATGTTTTTCATTGTTCAATACCTCTCAGGTAACCGCAGCTGATAGGCACTTGACCCAACTCTCTCCAAAACCTCATGCGGCATAACGTATCTCAGTGAATGCTTCACCTGTCTTTAAATACTCATGTGTTCCAACCATATTGTGACACATAGAAAGAATTGATCTCCGAACTCAAACTCTAGATGTCATCTCCATCAATAAACATAAGACTTTCTCTATGATTGTGTAGTAGACATCCTCTTCCGAATCAACTACACCTACTTTGTGGTCTCCTGGTCAGGATGAGGTCCCAACATAACTGTCTCCCCTTCCTCAATCCAACATATTGGTGATCATCATTTCCTATCATACAATGCCTCATAAGGTTCCATATGAACGTATTCTTTAAAATTTTTATTTTAGACTAACTCATCAAGTTGTATGTTCTTCTCCCATGAACCTGAAAAATATCGGACACATGATCAAATCAAGTCCTCCAGCACCTGAATCGTATTCTTGAATTGGCTGTCTTTTTGGGGATGATAAGAAGTTATCAAAAGTACCTGTGTACCCAATAACTAATTTAGCCCCTTTCCAGACCAAAGAAGAAAAACACTAATCCCTTTATAAAACAATGGAGTATGGAACCACATGTAGACATAAAATATCATCAACATACAACCTTCGTTACTCATCAACACTAATGGTATACTAGATTGGTAAGATGTGGTAAACCTTCATGATTCTTTATATTAAAACCTAAACTTCATCATTCCCATTATCCAACCTCCATAATTATATCACAAATCCCATCACGACATCATTCCCATTCCACACAAAAATGAGTAATTACAGAAAAAGACCTGGTGGTCATTAATGCTCCTCATTCATCTACTGAGAGGTGGAAAATATCATCACAAAACATCCAACATTTCTCATCATACTTTTCCACCGATAATGACGGTGTATATCTTGATACATCTTGGTGACACTAGGATGAACTACAAAAACTGAGGAATGAAAATCTCATGTCAACTCCTCACATATATATGCTGACACCCATATGCACCCATGAAAAAATTATATCACATCTTAATCTATGATCTATCTAAAAATATGGTATTTTCTTGAAACACTATCCCATATAACTAGGCCTAATTAATTTGATGGCTGCCACATTCTCACTCGATCATGTATACCTGATATAACAGTGAAAAAGGATATAAACATCTATCCATGGTTATCGTGCACCTCTAAATTCATCTCAAATAATAGAGTCATAACCAACCACTCATTGCTGACCTCCTGATCTGCTTATATCCAAGTCGTCCTACTCAATGAATTAGATATTGTGTTCCCTTTCCCAGGCATGTAGACATGATAAAATTCAAAAGACTGAAGGAACAAAACCAAACTTCGCTGTCTTAAATTTAGATCATGCTGATTACAGATATACAAGAAAATATTTTGGTCATTGAAAACCACACAATGCTCTCCCAAAAGATAATCTCTCCAACAGCACAGATCATGAATTACTGCATCCAACTCAAGATTGTGTGTTTATTAATTCCTCTTAGGTGGCATCAATTTTCAAGACCTATTAGTGAAGACTCCACAACCATGATTATGCACAAATCCTATCCCAATACCTGTTTCATTGGAATATATATTATACCTTTTTCTCAGCTATAGAAATTCTAGTATCAGAGTTAAAGTCAACCTCCCTTTCATCTCATGAATGGATGACTCCAAAAAATCTATCCATAGGTATTTCTAGACCATCTTAGTTAGGAATGTTAGTGGCACTTCTAAGAGTGAAAAAACATATATGAAATATCTTTAGTATACATCCATCCATATAAAACATCTTACCTCAAATAATTTCTTTAGTTTCTCACAAGAAACTATTACTCTCTCTTTATTTGTGTCTAGTGATACTTATGTCTCTGAGATAACATGACCCAACAAGTGACTTTTGCACATTCAAAAGTGGCATTTTGAATGTTTAGAATACAATTGATTCTCTCTCATCGTACTCAAAATGATCACAAGGTGGGTAGCATGGTGGTTTTGAGTGTGAGAGTACACCAAGATTTCATCCACAAGGACTAACACCAAATAATCCATGTATGGATGGAACACTCAGTTCATCAATGCCATCAAAATTAAAGGAACATTTGTGAGTCTGAACGACATAACCACTTACTCGTATAGATCATACGAGTTCTGAAAGGCTGTACGAGGTATTTCTAGTGGTATAACACACAATAAGAGGTAACCAGATCTCAAGTCAATCTTCGAGAACACATGATCTCCTCGAAGATAATGAATGAAATCATAAATAAACTATATGAGATATAAGTTTGTGACCATTAACTTGTTCAACATCCTATAATCCACACAAATTCAAAGAAAACCGTCCACATTCATTGCAAACACGATAGGAGAACCCCAAGGTGATGTACATGGTTAAATGAAACCCTTTTCTTGCATCTCCACCGACTACTTCTTGAGCTTCTATAACTCTGTTGTAAACATCCAATAAGGATGAATTGACACTGGTGCAACCCCTGGCACAATTCCAATGGAGAAGTATACCTATCTCTCTAAATGAAAACAACAAAAATACTCTGGAAAGACTTCCTTAACACTATCTACCACTTGAGAAAAGTACATATGTGAAGTACCATAGTCATCCAGATATAGGCTATAAATATAGGTTGTAACTCCTCCCATCAAAAGAAGCTTGGGTTCAGAACTACTCACCTGGACATACCATATTCCCTTATGTAGAAATGACCCACCCACTGGTGATGTGAATCTCACCATATGATGATAGAAATCAACAACATCCTGGAAGGGAACCATATATTATGTTACAAGAATTAAATCATAGCCTGTCATCTCTAAGACATAGAGGTCTTATATGAATTGATATCCACTGACATCAAGGGGAACTCCTTGCATTGATGTTCAATAGCCGTTATAGTCCCCAACGATGTTTCCAAAAATAGTACATCAGCAGAAGTAAGGGTATAGATCCAACCTCTATCCATAATAAAAATATATATAAAACTATGGAAATACCCTTTATCGAAAAGTGGAAAATCTAAAACTGAGGCAAAAATAATTGTACCTCAATATACCGAGTTTATGAGATCCTTATCTTGCTGGGTTTTCTCCAACATATGATTCTATCTGGTACCATGGCCCTATGACCCTGCCTCAACACCATGAGAAGATCCACCCTCTTTTCTCTAAATGAATAGTGACTGGATACCATGGCCACGACCTCCACAATGGCTTGAGTAACCAGACGAACTCTAGTTCCCAGAATGATGAGAAACAGATGCTCTTTCTTTTGAATGAGGAGTCATAGAAGAACCTATGTCACCAGCTGTTGGTGAGAAGAACTCACAGAAAAACTAAAGATGAACCATCTTTCCGCAATATTGGAAATCAACTGGGTCTCTCAGGAAATGTGGCCCCATATTCCTTCCCATCACACACTAGTTGAATTCCACATGGATACCTGATGTTGTACTCTATATACTCTTATCTTTACATGTATACTCTTTATGGTGCTTCCAACAATCATTTCGAGAAGTATCAAATCCAGATGTTGAACTGCCATGTCCCACAACTTCAGAATTCCTCAGGCTGCGCTTGCTGATCATCACCTTGTTGAATATTGAAGATATGGCCATCAACCTGAAGATGTTCACTGGGGAAAAGATTTTATATCCGAGTCCATTCTCAAATTTCCTTTCTAAGATATGATAATCACCCTATATAATTGTTGAGAATCACTGTAGCTCTATGAAGATAGAATAATAGTCCCTGACAAATAGAGTGTCCTACTCCAAAATCATGAACTATTGGGCTTGGTCATCCATAAAATACTCTGGATAGATGTAATCATAAAAGGTACATTGGAATTCATCCCATGACATAACATGCTAATGTCCTGCCTGTTAGATCGCATCTCACCATCTCTCATCGGAATCCTGAAGAATATACATAGTGAGCTTCGCCCTCCCCTCTAGAGGCACCTCTAGATTCTTGAAAATCGATAACATGGATTCAAACCATGACTATGAAACATGAGGTCCCCATCCCATATGATTGTGGGAGGATGCTACTTATGAATTTACGACATAAAATCTTTCATAGATGGGGCAGGATGTGGTTCTCCTTGAATGGTATGCATAAACATCAAAAATCCTTCTTGGAACTATGCATCTGCACTTGTGTCTGGAATGATAGATGGTGCCAAGATTGAAATGATGGGAAGATCTTCTACAAATCCCTGACTACCCATGTCTGATGTATGATCATTGACCATTATCTAGAGAAAAACCTGAGGATGTTGTGATGGCATGATTATGCAAGGTCATGCATACATCTCAGGTCAATATTATCAAGACATTAAAGTTAGATGTGCAAGAAAGGAAGCCATTATGGCACGACTACATTTCATGTTCCCTTATGTCCTTACATGGGCATGTACTTCTTCCCAAAACTAGTCATGTAACACCCCAACACACAACATGTTCCTCCCATGGAAACATCATGAACTTGAAACGATTCCACCATCTCAAGATCCTCTACACAACTAATACAATTAGTTTTCGTAGAAGAAACTACATGACATTTTCACCGTAAACATGATGTGTACCACCTATGTTTCAACCACATGTGTCATTAGTCACACGGTCAGGGACACAGTTGACTCAACACTATGTTTCTATTCAAGAAACGTTGTATACTATAGGGATATCATAGAACCATTTAATAAGTAACAAGACTGGTCACACAGTCCTTAAAACATGAAATGTACACCATATACACAACATGTTCCACCAAAAATATATCAACCCTGTGTATTTTCCCAAAATGATAGTCACATAGTCAAGGATTACATAGCGTGTTCAAATAGTACACAATGTGTACTTGAGAAAAGTTTCTCTTTCCCCCAAAAAAGGATACATGTCATTTATTCATCATTATATACCATGTATTCGTGGTTTTTCCAGATTGTAATTCTCAGAAACTACTCCAGAACCCCACAAAACACAAAAAAGTATAAAAATTATAAATTCTTATTTGTAGGGGCCCATACTCTATGCTAATCAAAACTTGAAATCTTATTCATGTTTATCCCAATGTATAATAGTTAAGACAATCACATGATCCACCAAATTTCGATCCATGAGGACTCATAACACCTTAAGGACCAAATTTTTGCATTCATTAAAATTTATATTAAAATTTATAAATACCATATCAAACAACATGTATTCTATCAAGAAATACCCCAAAAAAACATTTATATATAGCACTACATCAATGAAAACAACATGAAATTGCTAATTTAACCTAAATAGAATGATAAGAATGAATGACATGTTACCTCTAGACAAGTGACTATATGATGCATGATAAGAAATACCCTAATCTCATCGTGTTGAAACTAAAATTAAACCTCAATAATATCAACAATAAGAGCACAATCCATGGGATTCACCAAACAGTTAAATCAAATCAATAGTAAAAATTAAAAAACCAAAAAAATTGAAAAATAAAAAGTCGGTTGGTTTTTCCCTATACACAGGGTAGAAACTCTCAACCCAACTTATTACAAACTATATATTCCTTCCTATCCCAACCTATAGGCTCTAAAAATTATGTCAAGAATAAAATTATCCATTATATTCAACTTTATAATGTCTTGGATCTGGGTGCTGCCCAACGGTGCCTCATACCCAGTTGTTCACATGTCCTCAAGTGTGTGTACACAAACGCCAAAGGCTACTGACTAGTAACGAGGGAACTGGGTGTGATAATGGGGAAACTATGACCTTATTAGAAAAGTTACACAACAGAATAAAAATAATATCAAACCTCATAATATTAAAATAAATTATCAAATACCACATATATATGTATAATTAATGATTCATGTCATGAGTATCTAAGAAAGGAGACCAAAAAGTCATAATGTTGGAATACAATACAAAATCCATGTACAAAAGAAAACAAGTAAAAATTATAGAAGCACCGTAAGCCACATCTTGGTCCTATACTCACATACTCCTCAACAATCAAGTACCCAATGTTTAAGGAAACATACCCTTATATATACATACAATAATATAATTGGTTTGGACCCAAAATCATGACCCAAACAGTGTGTGAGACGAATCCTAGTAGGCAACAACCAAACGATCTATGCCCAACATACACTGAATATATATATGGAAGGTAATATGTAAAATGAATAAATAAACAAAAAAATAATAAAAAGTAAATATTATTACATTATCAATTACATCATTTACATTTAATAATATATTTTTTCAATCAAAAATACCAGAAACCCTTAGGAAAATTATCCCAGCCAATTCCCACTGGTTTAGCCAACAATCTCAGTAAACCTCTAGGTAGTTCTCGCAACCGAACCCCACTAGTTCTGATTACAATAATGATATAATGACCCTTTGGGATATCTCACAGAGTATAACACTAAGGTAAAATGTAATCGAAGACTCCTTGAGGAAGCACTCAACGTCAATTCCACATATATGCTTTTAAAGGCAAAGTACAAAAACTCTAAGGAAGTACTCAACATCAATTCCTATTGTAGTCTTGTAACAAAACTATAATCACTCTAAGGGAGTAATTAACATCAATCCTCCATATAGTCATTTAATGTGATAATTACAACAGACACTCGGGAAAATCCCTCAATGTATGTTTCCCCAATGTTCTCACTACACCAGGTTCATGCAGCCCCATGTAAAGAAATTGTGCATGAATGATAATCAGCAGCCAATGTAATCCTAAAAGTACTACATGGGTAATAGATACAGAGCATAACACTAGAATGTCAGATAATATCACTCTATCCTAACAGCTCTAGGCATGGAACGAAAGAAACCTATCTGGAAATTGTAGTCCCAACAACCAATATCAATTCAATCATGGTAAAACACATTCATAGCATGGAAATTTTCCATTTTCGATAATTTTAAATGATTTATTGAGTTACAAAATTGGTGTAAAGTATGTTTTATTACTATTGGGGGGGTGTATGTTATTGAAATGGGTTTTTAAATATAAATTGGGTATTTGTGATGTCAAACGTTTTGAGTATGTTTTATAATTTATAGAGATGAATAATTAAAATTTGAGTTTTTTTGTGAATGATGTTTTTTTGGGAGTAAGATGTGAAAAATAATTTGAATATGTAAGGGGTTATTTTGTGAAATGTGTTTGGGATGTTTGAAATGTTTATGATTTATAAATTGAATATTCTTGAGAAAATGTTATCTTATAGATGAGAAACGTTTTTAGGACAATATGTTAAAACCCGAATATCTTTGAGGGCAGACGTGTACTAGTATGCTAGTGATTCAGATGGGTTTTGTCCATTTTTCTCGTACTATGTTTATAAATTAAAAAAATAACTAATACAAGATGATGATGTTGATGGGAACCACTAGATTATGGATGATCCTCCAACAAGTGGTTCATGTGCATGAGAACTGATATTCATTACGGTTACTTTCCCCTAGATATGAGGTACTTGGGTCTCAAAACAAACTACTATCTTTGGGTGTTCTTTTGAATAGATCTTATTGACTATATGATATTCACTATCGGAATACATTTTTTGATGGAAAATTAAGTAGCTTGTTTTTTATTTAATGTTTTTCATTATTTAAAATAGCCCACTTGAATAAAAATTCATTTAATGATGCATCTTTTAGAAACTGTTATGAGAATATCTTATTCACAAACCATGTAACTTTTTGTCCATAAAATGATTATAACTGGTAATGTTTTATTTGGTGGCCACCTACTTGGATTTTTCTTTCACCCTACATTCAACCATGGGTTTATGCTGACTTGGTTATCTTTTTCCTAGGATTTGGAAAATCATTTAGTGACAATGGATTGGGTTTCCAGCAGTTCTCCTTAGTGTGATATCATGATATGGATTAAGGGTGATACCCCTTTCCATGAAATGGTTCATGGGAAGTCCTTTTTGAGTTTTATTAGATTATAGTTTTTTTAGGATTTGTATAAAGCTTGTTTCTCAATTCATAGTTTTATTAATGGCATGTTTGTGGTAAATTTTCAGATGTAGTTAATTTATTTTTCAGGTTGTACTATGTTTATAAATATAGGTAAATCATTCCCAACCATTATTTTATGATACCCAAGAAATAATATTATCCCATCAGGATTGGGAATGCCCTTCGATCCATGCCATGGGGCAGGTTTGGTGTAGGTTTTGATGGTGACCATATTCATTTCCTGAAAAATGGTATTAGAGAAGGTTCTCTCTTATGGGTATTGTTCATTTATGGATTGTGTTTTATATAACAATGTTAGTATTTTCAAGACATGACATTCCAAATATATGTTTGGTTCTTAGCCAGCACACCTCTTGATGAGATTCTAGTCGATAAGGGTTTTTGGGTTTTATATGAGTTCTTTATTTCTCATGGATCACTATTTATTGGGGGAAATGAAAATAGAGTTAGTTCAATGGCCATATGGAGCTCATGGGGTATATCAAGACTTCTTTTCTGGGGGATATTTTCAAAGAAGACTATATGTGATGGAGAAGTGATTTGTGTATGTCCACTAACAATTTGTCCAAGTCACCCACTGATAGTAGTTTCCGATTGTATTTTCGTGTGTCCATTTGTTTCCTATAATATTTTCTGGTGTCCTTTTTTTTCCTGTAGTGTAGTCTTGTGTCCTTTTTGATTAATGTTAGGTATATTGTCCTTTTTCATCTTTGTTTTATGAAAAGTGATTTTTTTGAAATTATTATTTAATAAAATGACAATGGATTTATTTTTGAAAGGTTCGAAATGGAAATTTAGACATGTTTTGAAATGGAAAATGGTGTGTCTACACCTATTTTAAGATTATTAATTTTTTAAACATTTTTTTACAAATTATTATTCATATATAATTTTTTAAATTATTGTAAATTGTTTTGAATGGAATGTTATGTTTTGAGATTTATGTGTGTCACACCCGGACATCGTTTGAGGTATGTTTTAAATTTTTTATTTTTATCTTGTACTTTTTTTTCATTTATTTAAATTTTTTGGTAGAAGGGTAGGCCGAACCGATGTGAGTTGTTTCACTTTTGGCTCTGATATGTGTGTGTTTTCTTGACGTCTCTCAATGCACGAGTAGGGCACATGTGAAGCTGTGTGGCATCGCAAGTTTAATGCGTGATATGCCCGGAGCACGAATGTTTAAATAACCGAATATAAATAAGACTTATTATAATAATAGTTCTTTTTGGAGTCATTAATATTAGTATAATAATTATTATTATTATTGAATAACATTTATTATGTTATATTATTAAATTACATTATCATTTTATATTTTCTTATTTTATTTTTTAGGTTATTTTAGTTTTATTTAGGTCCCTTATTATATATATATTTTTTCTCAATTCATTTTCCTCTTTTTTTGGGTTAGGGTTTCACATTGTTCCGGGTCCAATTTCATTGTTTTTGGTTCTTTCTATTATTTTATGGTCGAATTTGTCCTTTTCATTGTGTGTTTGTGGTGTAATTGGGGTTGCACACCTATTTGGAAAAGCTTGCAACACACTGGTAGGTGGTTCCACACACGATTATTATTTGGCAATCATTTTCATGTTGGTATAATTTTTCATCGCCATGCTAATTAGTTTCCATGCTGAAAATTAGTTTTGATTAAATTTTAAATGTGCATCTCTTTTATTAGATGTATATTTATGCGATTCAAGTCCAATTTTTATTGTGAAGGCTCACCTTTTACTATTTATTAATGTATTTTAAACTATGCAGTGTGTTAGTTAGGAAGTGCACCTGAAGTGGTTTATATTTTGGCATGTGTCAGAATATGTTTTATTTTAAAAAGGTGTTTTGAATGACATTTTTCCCGTTAAAAAATTTAGTCACATATTTGAAAACTATTTATTAATTTCTCTTAGTGGGTTTCTTTATTTTCAAAGTGAATTTGTTATGTTTTGTATCTAGTTTAATTTAATGTGTAGGCAATTTAGTTTATCTTTTAAATTGTTTTGGTGTGCGTGTGGTTTTAAAAGAGGATATCAGTGTGCGGGTGACATGTTCTTGTGTATAAACACCTGGTTTGGCTCTAAGTGTTAATGTGAAATGTTATGTGTACTTTGAATTTAGATGAGCACAAGGAGGGAATCCTGGGGTATTATCTGAGGGGGACTAGGACTAGTGATCTATTGTTTCAAAGATGGATTGGACCGGTTTCATTGGCAGGATTTTCAATTGAAACACTAACTAAAAAAATGAATACTGAGGGTCATGGCCATCTATGCCACGTTTTTTGAGGGTTGTGGCCTTCTTAGCCACGTTTTTTAGGATCATGGTTTATATGCCACATTTCACCGAGACACAGCATTCTAGGGTCCCACCTGTTTTTAGTGCCCATATGGCCTCTCCCATCCTTTGGTGCTACCGGTTACATTGCCCACATCCATGATACATGATATGGTACTTGAGTTACTACCCAAACATGTGTTTTCTTTAAACTACTTTTAATTAGAGTCATTTTATGAAATTTTGATCACTAATGTTGTTATAAATTTTTACTTTCAATTATTTATCATTGCAAATGTAATTGCCTTTTAAAATTTGTGTGTGGAATCTTTTCTTGGTGGCATCCTGCGGGTCGATTTCTCACACCCTACCAACACTATTTGGTGTAATTATATTTTTTTATGTTTGAAATATGTAAGGTCTTGGCTTTTAGAAGTTTTGGTTTGGGTTGTTAGCAGGCCTCTGGACATGGCGTTGTGGTGGAAGCTTGAGGGTGGTGTCCTCTCGTCGGGTGATAGTTTTTGGGTTTGTTTTTGGTCACCATACTTTTAGTATTGTTTGGGTTTTGGTTTTACTTGTGACTAAAAAAATCTGGTTTTGGTTAAAGACTTGTTTTGATGAATGATTGACTTCTTTTTGGTTTATTTTTTTGGCTACTTTATATTTGTTAACATGGGTAAATCATTCCCAAGGTTTATTTTATTACAAGGGAAATTGTACCAGCCCGTGGGGATTGGGAATACCCTTCGGGCATTGCCGCCAGCAAGGTTGGGCATCCGTTCAGATGACGACCCGGATTGGTACGTGAACAAATGGTATCATATGGGTGGTTGGTTTTGTGGTATGAGTTATTTTATTTGGGATGAGTCTAGTTATATAGGAGTTAGGATTGTCAGGGCTCAGAATTCTGGTTCTGAGTAGGGTGTCTGGCCAGCACACCTCGTGACAGACCTTGAGTCGATATGGGATATCGGGATGCATGTTTGACTTCTCTTCCAGGAGGGACGTGCATGATGTAGACTATGTGTGGACATTAGGTTAGGGAGAAGAGTGTGGACATCAGGCGGGGAAGAATTGTTTGGACATGATGTTACATTTTCATATTTGGTTTACAGAGGATTACTTATTTTGATAAAATTTCAAATTTTCTTTTGTTATACTGTATTGATGATGTTCTTTTATGAATGTTTCTCTTTGCAGCAGGATGCCTCCCCAAAAATCGTATACGCACCCATAGGAGGAAGCTGAGGAGAGTTCTCCCTCTCCGTTTGATCGGAGATTGGTCTGAGCTATTCAAACTTTAGGACAGGGGCGACTCCTGCCCCCACCCCTATTCTAGAAACAAGATATGAGTTTGGATCCAAAAGGGATAAATCTCTGGATTTTCGGAATAATAAACCTCCTTCATTTCAAGGTAGCTCAGAAGCACAAGAGGCTGAGGAATGGCTTGAAATGATTGAGTGTATGTTCAAGTTCTTTAACATGCTATTGGAATTAAGGGTAAAGTGTGACTCTTTCCAGCTGGAGGGTTCTAGTCGCAGGTGGTGGGAATCAGTTATTCAGGATGGGAAACATGAGCAGATGAGTTGGAAGGATTTCAAGGCTATCATTAATGAGCAGAACTGTCCAGAGTTCCTGGCCAATGCCAGATCCCTAGAGTTCATGGATATTTTACAAGGGGATCAAATAGTGATGGTGTCTAAAAACCACTTTTCTGATCTACTGTGGTACGTGCTTGGAATTATTTCATGTGAATATTTGAAATCTAGGAAGTTAGAGAAGGGCCTTCGAACAGAAATCCACTCATAGTTCTTCTTGTTCAAGATGGGAACATAGGCCGAGGTGTTCAATGATACTTGCATGGCTGAGATTGACCAGAGAGGAATGTACAAGTTTTCCGGATCTGTGTTAGGGTTTGGAAGTGGAAGTTCATCCGAGAAGAAGAGGAAACATAGTGTGTAATGGAAGAAGAGTGGTGGCAGCTCAGGTCATCATCCTAGGCAGACTTCATCTGGGGCTTCTGCTGTGGGGTCTGTGGGGTTCCATCAGTGCGGAAGGGCATGGAATATCCAACCTTCATGCCCATACCCTCCTATCCTATGCCATGGGTGTGGAGTTGTTGGACATCCACAATGCTTATGCAAGGCTGTACACCCTTAACAGAGTGGGACTGGATTTGTGGTTTCTAGTGGGTTATCAGTTCATTCAGAGCTGACCAGGGTGACAAGATCTTGGTTCGGGAGTTATGGCAGTATGACCAGATCATATTCGAGGCAGATCCAGATTAGGGAAGAGCCTCAAACAAGCAGTTGTTCTTAGGAAGGGACCCGACATTTTCATGTTTTCGATCAATCACCAACAAGATCAGATGAAAGACCATCGAATGTTTGCGGTACCATTCTAATTGTATCTTCTGTAGCAGCAGTTTTATTTGATATTGGTGCTTCATTTTATTATATATCTGCCCATCATGTGAACCTGCTGAACCTACCATCCGAACTATTATCTCTTACTATGGAGTTGGGAACACCGTTGGGGTAATAGGGGAGCAAGGTCATAGGGGTTTGTCGCGCATGCTCTCTGTATGAGGAGTGGCGATGGAGTGGAATTTCATGGTCATTGATATGGACCTATTTGATGTGATCCACGACATGGACTGCATGGTGCACTTCAAAGTGCATATTGACTGCTCTCGGCGCCGAATTAGCATTATGGGACTAGATTGGAGTCCCCAGTTATTTCATGGATAATGGGATCCTCGGTCAGGTCATGCGGGTCCTCCACTCCATGAGTTAGGGACTCTTGTTTATCATTTGTCATCGTTCTCACTAGAGTATGATGGTGGTGCTTCTCAGGGTGGGTTACCTCATGTACGAGATGAGTTCCCAGAGGTCTTCCCAGATGATTTTTCAAGATTACCCCCAGAGTGGGATATGGAGTGCCCGATTAAGATGGTGACGAGAACCCGGCCTATATCTCTTCCCTTATATCGCATTGCCCCCACTAAATTGAGGGAATTTAATATACAACCGAATGATTTGAAATCCAAAGGATTCATTCACATGAGCATCTCACCTTGGGAAGCCCTAGTTTTATTCACAAATAAGGCCAATGGAACCATCTAGTTGTGAATAAATTACTAGAAATTGAATAAGGTGACCTTCAAATCATAAATACCCTTTGCCCAAGATTGATGATTGGTTTGACCAACTAAAGGGGGAAAAGTTGTTCTCGAAAATTGACTTGCATCCAGGATACCACCGGCTCAGGGTGAGAGAAGCAAACATTCTGATGATGGCTTTCCGAAGTAGTTATGGTCACTTCAAGAATCTAGTCATGCCATTAATATTGACGAATGCTCCGAAATTTTTCATGGAACACATGAATAGGTTGTTCCAACAATATCATGACTCTTTGGCTGTTGAATTTTTGGATGAAATCCTGGTTTATTCGGGATCTATGGAGGAACATGAGCATCACCTATGAATTGTTTTGGGCACTTTACGGGATCACCACATGTATGCAAAAATATCAAGTGCACTTTTTGGATCAGGGAAGTGAGGTTTCTGGGGAAGGTTGTCTCAGAACAAGAGGTTTCAATTGATCATGAGAAGATCAGTGCATTTATGTCGTCAGAACAACCTTGGAATTTGTTTGAGATCAAGAGTTTTCTTGGACTAGTATGTTATTACAAGTGTTTCGTTCGGGAATTCTCACGACTTGCCTCCTCCATGACAACACTCACTCAGAAAGGGTTGAAATTTAAATGGATCCAACTATGCTAGACATCCTTTGAGGAGATGATGTGGTGGTTGACCACCACACATCTATTGAACATATGAGAGTCTTGGAAGGGATATTTGGTTTATTATGATGCATCAAGTATGGGCATTGGGTGTATACTCATGTAGTATAATCTTGTAGTGGCTTATGGTTCTTTCTAGCTTCGACCACAAGAGAAGAATTATGCAACTCAAGACATGGATTTTGAAGTAGTGATGCACTCCCTGATGACTTGGCATCACTTCCTCTTTGGGGAGAAATGTGTGGTCGATTCTTACCAAAATAGAATAGCCTGCATTTTCCCTCAGAAAGATCTCAATTGGAGGCAGTGATGATGGAATGAGTATCTTCATGGATTTGACATTGACATAGTCCAAAAGCCAGGAAAGTGTAATGTTGTGGATGATTCTTTGAGCAGAAAAGTAGCAGTTCATGCGTTGAGGATGTCCTGCGATGAGTGGACTTTGATGGGGATCATCACCCTGATGCACTTGGAAAGCATGGAGAAAAAAAGAGGTACATTCTTAGCTAGAATTTAGTTGACTCCCACTCATCTAGAGTTAATCTAGTGCGAGTATCCTTGTGATGAGTTGCGTCAGGGTCCATGTAGTTTCTTTAAGGTGGGGTGACACCTTCTGATTGGTCTTTGTCTCTTGAGAGGATCTTGGGCTTCAAGGGCCGTGTAGTGTGGTCGTTTTCTCTGCAGAAGGCGGTGATGTAGGATAACAACCAATCTCACTAGGCCATCCAACCTAGGGATACCAAGATGTGTTATGATGTTCGTTTCTAGTTCTGGTGGCCATGTATGAGGTGAGACATATCCGACTTTTTATCGAGATGCAACACTTTTCAGCATGTGAAGGTAGAGTATCAGAGACCATCTAACCTACATCAGCAATTACCCATTCATACCTAGAAGTGGGGTGATGTTTCCATCGACATCATTATTGGATTTCACCGTACACCTCGAGGGGAGGAATGCTATCTAGGTAGTGATTTCCTATTTGACCATGTCAGCTTACTTTATCTCGATAAGAGATACATCAAAGGTAGAGGATCTGGGCCGTTTTTATGTTTAAGAAGTGGACAGACATCAAGGTGTGCCATCACCAGCTATTTCTAATAGGGACCCCCACATTACATCATAGTTTTTGGGGAAGAATCCAAAAGGGTTTGGGGTCGCGGATTAAGATGAGCATAGCGTACCATCCTCAGACGGTTGTCCAGAAAGAGTGGGCAAATAAGATTCTAGAGGACATGGTCCATGCTTGAGTGTAGTATTTCAGATGTTAACGGGATAGCCATTTGGGATTTTTCTAGTTCTTATATAAAAACAGTTAATAATCCTCTCTTATAATGGCCCCCTTTGAGGCAATCTGTGGTCGGCCTTGTCGGTCTCCATTGTGTTGGGCGGAGGTAGGAGAGACCTCACTCTTGGGGACGAGCCTTGTTCACGAGACGTCTTAGAAGGTAAAGTTGATTAGAAAACAGTTGATGACAGATCATAGTCGCCAAAAATATCATGCAAATCAGAGGCATTGGGATCATTATTTTTCATTGTGGGACATAGTGTTCTTGAAGGTGGCCCCTAGTTTTGGTCACCGCCGCTTGGGGAAGTAGGGGAGGCTAACAATGAGCTATGTTGGGAAATTCAAGATTACTGAGCGGATTATAATGTTATCAAATAGGATAGATTTTACTTCTCAGATGATGTTGATTCATGACATATTATAAGTATCCTAATTGAAAAATTATAATCCCGATCTGTCCCATGTGTTGAACTGGGAGGTGTTGGAGATAGTGACTGACTTATCGGTGTTTGAGCGGCCATTGCGGATAGTGGATACTAAAGAGATGGTACTTCATGGAAAGCCTATTCCAGTGTTTCTAATTCTCTAGAATCTTGGGAAGAAAAGCATGAGACTTGGTAGCAGAAGTCTTTGGTTGAGCAGGATTACCCATTTCTATTCTATGACCAGGCTTCAAATTGAATTTATGATGGCGAACAGTTTTCATGGTGGGGATAATTCTCACACCCATACTTTGTTTGAGGTTTGTTTTTTACTTTTAATTTTAATCCCATAATTTTATTTACCTTTATTTAAATTGTTTTGTTGAAGGTCTGGCTGATCCCGATGTGAGTATTTTAACTTTTGGCACGTATAAGTGAATGTTGTCTTGATGTTGCTCGATGTGCGTGTAGTGCACTGGAGAAGCTCTGTGGCTTCCCGAGTTTAATGTGTGATCTTCCCAGTGCACAGATGATTAAATAACCAAATAAAAATAATATTTATTATAATTATTGTTATTTTTTGTCTTTGTTATTATTAGTATTATTGTTATTTTTTTGAATCCCCATTATTAAGTTATATTGTTAAATTCATTTATCATTTTATATTATAATATATTATATTATTTTAGATTAGTTTAGTTTATTTAGGTCCCTTTTTCCCATTTTTATCTATATTAAATATCCACATTCATTTTTTTCTCTTTAATTTCATCCATCCCTCCCTACGACACTATTCATTTTCTTTCCCCTCACCTCGTTCACATCACCTCTAGTAAAAACCCTAGCCCGGTTTCTCTCCTACAGTCGAACCATCTCGATTCCACCTCGTCCTACCTTTCACCAACCTGCCTCACACCAACCCTCCTCACACCATCACTTCCAAGACCATCGAACACCCGGATTCCCTCTTTGCCCAGTCGAATCCATTTTCCCCATGCTTCCTCTCCTCTCGAACAGCCGCGGCACCCAACTTCATCTCATCCCGATTTTAGTGTGATCTCTTCCTCGTCAAGCCAAAGTCCACCTACACCCCTTGTTCTGCCAAACACATGACCTCTCTGGGTTCCGACCATTCGCATGACTGGTTCCTCTTCGGCCAGGATCCCGCACTAGCAACCTAACCCAGTCCTGCCAAAACACCTACGAATAGCCCTATCTAGATTTGGCTGAGACCCCACACCCCTCCATTGCTTGGCTGAGTTTTCATCATCCTTACCTTCCCATTTTTCTGTTATTACTCAACCCATGACACACTCTGGTGACCCCCGCCAGGCCATCTGCACCCACGTCGTAGCTGCGTTTCACCTCATTTTGTTTTCTCTACAATTTGATAAAAATATTGGGTTAGGGTTTAACATTTATTGGGGTAAAATTTTCATGTTTTTGGTTCAGTCTACTATTTTAGAGTCCAATTTGTTCTCTGTGTTGTGTGTTTGTGGTCAAATTGGGTTAGCGCACAAATTTTTCAAAGCATGGACCCAATGATAGGTGATTACACACACAATTATTATCTGGTGATCATTTTCATGTTGGTTTAATTTTTCAGCACCATTATAATTAGTTTCCATGCTGAAAATTTGTTTTGATTACATTTTAAATGTGAATCTAATTTGATAGAAGTATATGTATGTGATATTTCTCCATTTTTATTGTGAAATATCACTTTGGACTATTTATTATTATTTTGTAAATTGTGTTGTGTGTGAGTGAGTAAGTGAGGATGACGCGGTTTATGTTCTAGCGTCTGTCCGAATATGTTTTATTTTAAAAAGGTCTTTTGAATGACATTTTCCCTTTAAAATTTTGAGACTTGTTTGAAAAATATTTAATAATTTCTCTTAGTGGATTGTTAATTATCAAAGTGATTTATTTAAGTTATGTATATAGTTTAATTTAATGTGTAAGTATTGTATTTTATGTTATAAAATGTTTTGGTTTGCGTGTGGTTTTAAAAGATGATATCAGGGTGCGGGTGACATGTTCATGTGTATAAATGCCTCGTTTGGCACTATGTGTTAATGTTAAATGTTATGTGAACATTGACTTTAGATGATCACAAGGAGGGAAGCCTTGGGTATTATGTGGGGGGACTAGGACAAGTGAGCTAGTGTTTCTTAGATAGCTTGGCCCAGTTTCAATGGCAGTATTGACGATTGCAACACTAACTAAACATATGATGACTGAGGTTCATGGCCTTCTACGCCAGTTTTTCTAAGGTTCTTGGCCTTCTAAGCCATGTTTTCTAAGGGTTGTGGTTTTTAAGCCACGTTTCACTAAGAAATGACGTTCTAGGGTCCCAACTATTTCTATTACCAATATGGCCTCTCCCATCCCATGGTGCAACCGATTAATTTTCTCACACAAATGTTACATGATATGTCACTTGAGTTACTACCCAAAAATGTGTTTGCATTAAACTGGTTTTATTTAAGGTTGTTTTAGGGAAACTGTTTTCATTAACGTTGTTAAGAATTTCTTACTTTCATTTATTTGTCATTGCAAATTTAATTTCCTTTTAATATTTGTGCATGGAATATTTTCTTGGTCGCATCCTAGAGGGAGATTTCTCACACCCTATTTACACCCATTGGTTGAAGTAGATCTGATTACGTTGGACATAGGTAAGGGTCCAAAATTTGGAAGTTGCGGTTCAGGTAGTTATAAAGCCTCTTGAGATGGCGTTGTGTTGGCAACATGAGGGTGGTGTCCTCTCAGCGGGCGACAATTTTTGGTTTGGTTTGTTTGTCACCATACTTTTAGTATAGTTTGGGTTTTGGTTTTACATATTACACAAAAATATGGTTTTGGTTAAATAATTGTTTTGATCCAACTTTTTCTTTTTTTGGATAATTTAGTTGGCTGCATTATATTTGTTGACTATGTTAAATCATTCCAAAGGTTTATTTTATTACCCTGGCACTTGTGCCAGCCCGTGGGGATTGGGAAAACCCTTCAGGCCTTACTATGTACTGGGTCGTGCGTTTGTTGGATGGTGACCTGAATTGGTTCATGACAATGTGCAGATTTAGAATCATATTTTTATATGGTTACTTGTAGGAATTTGATATGTTTTATGAGTCATTGAAATATTTTTAAATAATAAGAGGTGAGGTTTTATATGAATGATTATCGATGAAAAAGAGTTTTTTATAGTACTTGATGTTTATGGAGAATGGATGAGATATTTTGAAATTAATATGAATGACTTTAAAGTAATTTTTTATTTGAATGATTTGTTATTTTCTAAAACGTTTTATAAGATGTAAATTGGGATTCAATTTTGAGGATGGAAGTTTTGAGAAAGTGAAATTGTGGGTAGAATGTTTTCATTTTGAAGAGATTAAAGTTTTTATTTTGGTCTTCAGTATCCTCATGGGTCAACATATGAATTGGATTATATATAATGGTGTATGGTTAAAACAGTGATTAGTAGATAGAAGGGGGTATATGTGGAGGGTACTCTTTGTGGTACAGAATCATGAATGTGTGATTCCGATGAGATACCATTAGTGAATTTAGTAATTTCTGAACCCATTTATTTTCATGGAAATTATTTTTATGGAGTATTTTTTTTTGAAACCCTGAGTTTCAGTGGTATTTTTTTTCTCATTTGAGATATTTGTTGTGGAATATTTTGAGTTCTCAAACCCCTCTTATTTGAATGATGTTCTGGGTTTTTTCGGTATGTTGGGTTTAATTGTTGATTTGTGGTCTCTTTTGATAAGTCTTTCTCAAATCCCATGCAGTTGTCCCTCTCATGTGTTTGGTTGTCTTTTGTGGTATGTTATAACCAAATGACCAACATGGTTGGGTCAACGGGTTTTCTTTTTGGCGGGGGTACTCCCCCATAAAGGGTTAATGCATGATTGATGTGTGTCCACTGGTTATCTATCATTGGAGGATACTCTAGTTGATAAACATAAGGATATTATTCTGGAGTATTGGAGATTGAGTATACACAACATATAATTCATTTTAGTGGATCCATTTATAACAAGATAGTGGTTTGACAAGGTTTAAATACACATTGGTTCCCAATGATGCTTGAGTTTCAAAAATTATCAATGGTAGAGTCTAGAAATGGTGTGCTTATAAGTTTTATTTCGATGTGGTGATAGTGGATTCTAGTGAGAAAAGTGAAACAAGTCTTTAGTTTTTAGTGAATTATGCTATCAAAGAGGGCATAAGGGCCTTTAATCAATATTATTAAACCATGAAATCATGATTTTACACCAGTGTGGAAAACCTAGTTGTTTGAGGATGTTATGGTTACATGGGGGTAATCACGTGTTCCTTGGAATGTTGTTCTAGGTTTGACTACTAGTAAGGTGTTTGTCACATATTAGGGTCATGTTTAGTGGCATCATTTATGTTGTGCTCTATTTATGTAGTTATATAGTGATGTAGATTCTTGTGTCACTAGAAGATGAACTTTTTTTGGTGTTTTAGTGCATAAATTCTTGTCATGATATTTTTCAATCATTAATGCTTCAGTCGTAGGACCTGGAGTGAAGTCGTTATATATTCAGAAAAACATATGGGTGTAAGGGATCAGGGTTCCACATTTGTCTCTTTAATGGGATATGGGGATAATTTGAGTTTTGCTGCAGTCATTTCATTCCAAGTTGTCTAGAGTGGTGGAAGGTGATATGCAGGGTGGTTTTATATTCTCAAACCCAGATCATGAACCCTTGTGGGTGATACTATTTTTATGGTTCTTCATGTATGAATAACATTTTATTCTCCTTTAGCCCATATTCTTGGTTGGGATCAGTCTATAATAGCGATTCCCATGGGGGTGGTGATCTAAGTAGTGTCTCAGTTGGTTTCGAGTTTCGTTGATCAACCACCCTTATTATTTGGATTGTCCCTTACGAGGACTTTTTTTATGTTATCAAATGGCAGTTGGTTATCCTAGATGGTTCTTATAGTGGGGATTCTGTTTGCCCTACCCTTATTATTGTCATGGTTCTGTCTCAGGATATTAAGTTTTCTAGTATTGTGGGGAGTTTGTATTGCCCTCTTAATTGTCGGTGTTTTGGTTTAGTAATAGGTGTTGGCCTAGATTTCCCCTATAGTTTCCTTGGTGTTTTTAGAGAAAAATGAAATTTTTTTGGTAGGGTAGGATCCTACGCACTGTTTATGCTTGGTTAATAGTAATCGTGGGGATGAACAGGAAACAGTTTGGTAAGAGATAGAACCTAGAACACAGCCTCCTCGCCGTTGCGATCTTATCCCCATGTGACAATGTGAGTTTTCTTTTTTAGACGTATTGGTCTGCACAATTACCATACAGTTTCAAAAACTTTGAAGACTAACCATGATTATCTACCATCACATTAGAACATTTATTATTTTTTTGGCTTGGTGAAATGAGGCCTTTTTTAGAGCTATCTGTCCACCAACTAATTACATGGTTAAACATTTTTATTAGAGTGTACCTAATGGGTTTGTTGATGAATGGAATTGGAGACCTTGTAAAAACTTATTGTTTGTTTCAGGAAATTTTTTTGAGCTTCATCTAGTAGCGTTTTTGGGTTTTGAGTTTCGTTCTTTTTTTATTATGATTCCCCAATTTAGGCAAGTGTGGTTAATTTTGTGTGTTGAGAGTATCATTACCTTTGTTTTCTCAACTGGATGTGTTATTTCATTTGGTGGTGGGTGAACCTTACCAGGGAAGTCTGTTTATGTCTCTTGAGTTAGCTCATGACCCTCTTTTCCTCATGGTGGTGACCTTAGTGTTTTTTCAATTGGTATTCACTTAGAATCCTTTTGGAAATGGATGTAGAGTTTGATTTTTTTCATTTGACCTCACTGTGGCTTTCTGTGGGTGGAAGGCATTATGGTGGGGAGAATTGTCACACATGAGATTTTTGTTTTTATTTCATTATAGTTCAAGTAATTTTCTTTGGGGTAGAGAGAGACATGTTTGAGATATTGGGTAATTATTTTCTATTTTCCTGATCCTTCCGTTCATCCCTTTGTTACTCTTGAACCAACTATGTTTACCTTGAATTTCCCCCTTGGTTCCCCCTTAATTAGGAAGCATATTTACTAGTTTTGGTTTGCTTGAAAGTCCACACATTATGGATATATCATTTACTAAACCATATAGCCAACACATGCATCCCTGTCCAACCTATTTAATTCATTATTATTTCCCATTTTTCCCTTCTAGAATTAATCCAAACTCATCCCCTTCTACCCCATTTCAACCCATGTAGCCATGAGATCCATCCCATATTCCTCAATCTCCCATGTAAATCAATTTTGAAGATGTTTTGATGGGGAATAATTAAGAGACATCAAGTAAGTGTTTCATTCTAAAGTTTCTTTCATCTACTTGAGGTTACCTCCCCTATTCATGACCATTTAATATGTCTTGATGTAAGGGTTTGTACCTATAGATAGTTTTTGAGTTTCTAGGTCTAATTATTGGAGTTTTTTGTTAGATTTCACTCCCTTATGGTGTGTTGATGGTGCAGTTGAAGTCTCTCACAATGAAGTGGGGTTTCTTACACAAATGGTAGGTGATCAAATGTGAAATCATTTAATTATGATTTTTAATTCCTGATTTACATAATTTTCAGGTTCCTCATATGTTTGGTGTGGTGAATTTTTTTTTTGATGGGGTTGGTTAATCATTTAATTAAATTGTTCCATTTTTCTTATAATTGTGTGTTTTCCATGTGTAATTCTTATGGTAATATTTTGTTTCATTATATAACATATACATTGGGTTTATTAAATGCTTTTTGGGCTTCCAATTAGCCATTGGTAGGGTGTTGGTGAGCTTGTGGGTTAAAACGACTATTTTTCAATGGGGTTTAGGTGAAAACCCCTATTGTGATTCTAGAACGAGTCCAATGAAAATTTTAAATGGATTATTGTCTTACACGAAGTGTGAAAATGATTTTTATGTACTATTTGGGTGGGTGTATGATTGAAAAATTGGGGTTTGAAAGAGATATTATATATTTGTTATGTAAAATGTCTTGACAATGTTTTATAAATTTTTGAGATGAATTATTAAATTGTGAGTTTTGTGACAAACATGTTTGTGGGATGTTTTTGTGTGAGTAAGATATCAAAATGAATTTGAAAGTTAAAATGGGTATTTTGTAGAATTTATGAAAGGATATTTATGTGTTAATGATTTTGAAATATCATCATCAAGAGAAATTGGTATTTTATAGATATGGAACTTGTTTGATCAAAACACCAGCAAAAACAGGTATCTTGGTGGTCGGACCCATACTAGTATGCCATTTATCTGAAGTGGTTTAGTCCATATTTTACGTAGAATTATTGACAATGAAAATAATAACTAAAAAATGGTGATTATCTTGTTAGGGACCACTAGGTTATGTATGAATCCTTTACTGGTGGATCATGTGTATGAGAACCGATATCAATTATTGTTACTTTCACCGAGATATGAGGTACCTAAGGCTTACAACTAACTAGTACCTAGGGGTGTTCTATTAACCATTATTAATTAAATATATAATAATCCCCATCATAAAAAATTGTGTGTTTATGGAGAAATATTTATTTTTTGTGTATTATTTAGAATTGTTCATTCATTAAAATATCCCACATGAAATATGTTTTCATTTAATGGTGAATATTATATAAATGGTTATTAGAATATCTTTCTGACAATATATGCATGATTTTTGTATTAAAATATTTATTACATTGAATCATTTATTTTCTGTATTCCTACAAGGTTTTTATCACAACATACATACACCCATGGGCGTATATAGGCTGTGTTATCATTGTCGCATGTTATGTTAATGTTTTTAGTATAGTTGTTTTGGTTTCTAGTGGTTCTCCTCAGTGTGGTGTCATTAGAGGGATTGAGGGGGATTCCCCTTACTATGAGGATATTTTTAAGATGTACATATTTGGTTATATTCTTATTTATTTAGTTGTTTTTCAGATGTTTCCCAATGAACCCAATGGTACTCTCAGATTTTCCATCCGAGTTACCGTTTGGATGTTATGAATTTTACAATTAAATAATTGTCACATAATTACTTTATTTGTGGGAAAAAACTAAATTTTTCTAGTAGCCCATGCCAGCCAAAGTTAGTATCTGCTTAAATAAATCATGCCCTCACGAGTTCATCGGTGGTCTCAAATTTTTAATCTGTGTTACTGTTTCTGAGTTATAAGCATTTGAAAAATAAAATAATTTATTTATTTATTTTATTTACGGTTATGCAATATTCGGGTTTTCTCATAGGAGGCACGGGCCAAATAAAATTAAGTCACGCCTAGGGTAAACCCACCATCATGATTGCAACTATGGCCACATATTTCTGATCCAAGTAATTGTTTTATAGTTGTTCCACTTTTTCAGGAATACTACATACACGCACTAATTTAAGATTAACAAAACATCAATTGATCATTCCGGGCACTCCAGGCCTCAGAATCACATGCCGTCAAAAACTGTAGACATGTAAAATTTCCAAGTATTTATGAAAAAAAATTCCATGGAATTTTTGGGTCTTTATATTCACCCCACCTTAGGGATTTACATCCCCGTAAGCTACAACTCGAACTAAGGAAACAAATGTGGGTACTGAGCATGAATCTGAGCCTCCCGATCGCATGTGCTCTCCCAGAAGTTCCCATGGCTCCACCGAACAGGATCTACAAGTATCGACCTTCCATGTAGGACATGCTGCTATCGATCCTCAATCTCTATTGGAACCTCCGTGAAGACTTTCCTTGTTGTCATCATTCAGCTCTCCATGGTCGATGATGTGGGAAGGGTCGTGCATGTTTCTCCTCAATTGTGATATCTGTAAGATGTCATGAAACCTATGAAACTGTGATGGAAGAGCTAACCAACAATCCACCTCACCTATTCTGTTGGGGACCTGGAAAATTTCAGATTAATCATGGAGATAACTTGCCACCTCGACCAAAACTCCATAGATCTCGTTGAGGTGAGACCCATATAAAGACGTGGTCGTCATCCTCGAACTCTAGAGGTATCCGTATTTTATATGTATGTGGAAAACCCATCACGAAGTCCATGGATATCACATCCATGTTCCACATTGGGACCTCTAAAGGTGGAACCAAGGCTACTGGTATCTGATGCTCCACCTTCACATGCTGACAAGTGAGGCATCGAGAGACAAATTCTGCTACTTCCTTCTTCATACATGGATAGTAGAGCTATCTTCGATGGTCGATATACATCTTCCCCACTCCTGGATGTACCACTAAAGGGTATGGTTGATACTCTCTCAACACTTCCTTCTGAAGTGACACTGACACCTTTGTACGTCCTTTGAAGAGGTTGACGTTCTCCCCACCTTCAGAAAATAAATCATGTGCATGTAGTATGGATATTTGAGCATGTCATTTCTCGCAGTCAGCATGCCCATGTTGTGCCTCCCTGACTCACTGAAGAAGAGGGGGAGTGACTGTTAGAGGTTGAAGGAAGTTTGTTCCATCTCTATCCACAAAGGATATCAACAATGTGGCCAACTGCTCTGTTGTCTCTCTTAACAGATGAATGATTAATATACTACTATGAGCATCTACTATAATGTTCCCCTTACTAGGAGTATATAGAATATTGAAGTGATAGTCCTAGAAAAACTCAATCCATCACAGATGTCTCATATTTATGTCTTTCATTCGAGAAGACACACCTGAGACTATTGAGATTAGAGTAAATCATAAATCGTTCAGACAATGAACTATGATCGAGACTAGGAAAAAGTAAAGAACTCGAGTAAACCCTTATTCACCTATGTATGACAAGATCTGCCAAGATTTATCCTTAGATGAGAATAGAAATCCGGCCTCATCCCCTAGATAAACCACATCCTTTGCATAATACAGTCAATCCTAACATGAATGGTACTATTTCATGCCATGGATGATGTCGTAAGGCCTTGACGGTACTACCAAGATATACAACGGTCACTCTCTCCTCCAAGGGTTGAGTCACACTGTCAACATAAGTGTGTGGTCACTGGGTCTTCTCAAGTAGGTATATTGAATGTGAGGGTCAAGTCAAAGGTTTTTAATAGGAACCTCTCAGTATCAACCACACAAAAAGGCAGCAGAACAAATGTCACAAGGACAAGTGTCTTTTATTACTACAACTCAATGTAAAATTACACAAAGAAACCACAAAAAATGACATTGAGGAAGCTAGAAACATCAAGAAAAAAGGCCTCTATTCCTGGACCTTGTCCCACTCATGTCGACCTACTCCCAATGCTCGAGGTGAACTGTCTAGTGGTGGTGGTAGTAGTGCTTGATGACCTTAACCAATATTCCATGAAGGACTAGCTCCCCTACCACATCCACTACTTGGTTGATGGTCAAGATCCTATCACCGACTCTCTCTCAGTGGCTCCTCTAACGATTGATGATCAACAGTGTAGTGAGTCAAAAAATCATGCACTTTGTGACCCCGTTCCCTACAGGAATAATAGACCATTATCTGTTCAACGTTCCCTCAGCTGCGGGTGCCCCGCACCACCGTTTCCACATAACGGGGTTGCTTAAAAACAAATATAACCTGCTTGTTCCCATGTTTCATCTGCATACATCCTACTATAGATGACTCGGCTACTGTAGGAAAGCCTTGCGGAAAGAGAAGTAGCTCCCAAGCATGCACAGAGCGTAGAGTCACTGGTATAATGTCCACCCTGAAAAGACCTTAGATGTTTCCCTAGGCGAGGGTCATCGAATCGTAAAACTAGAGCATCAGGTTCCACCACCTCTCTACTACTCCTTGAAATATACTCACATCTAGGTACACCATTAAGTTATCATGTGTCCCAACAGTGTGGAAAATTCGTCCTACAAACTCAATCCAACACCTAGAAGTCTGAAAATTTGTCTCGCCTCAAACCCTTTGTGGCCTCTGTCGCAGGAACCCATGCAACACACTCAAGTAGTGTGAACCATCTGCTTCTGGGGCTGGTGGCAACGGTAGACCAATGGGTAGTGGCACCGTTGGTGCCTCCACTATGATGGGATCATATACCATGGCCTCGTTGTTCGGCGGGCTACCATTGCATTCTACCCTCAGAACTCGCGCTGACTGACTAGGTGAAGACATCCTGAAAAGAAAATGGTATTCCATGATCAAAAAGTATACCTGGTGAGCTGACTCAATGTAATCACAAAGAAAACATTTCAAAATAAACACATAGGAAATCAGTGTTTTTCGTGCACTGAGTCAGAAATCATTAGTCAGGGTCCTGGTGCATGGATACGTCGGCCACCACACCAACACTGGATTTCCTAAACTGAAGACCACACTTAGTACACTTAACACTATTTATTCATAGAAAGAATGATCCGAGTTCTGAGTTCTATGGTAGAACTGACTCCTCTGATACAAATTTGTCATGACCCATCCCCCAGGGCCCGTATCATCACTACCCCAAGCCTGCCTTCAATAGGCCAGGGGCTGGCGACTAGAACCAAAGGCATTAATCCCTAAAAAAGGAAGGCACTTCCATTATAATAGCAAAAAAATAGAGAATGAAACGGAATGGAAAAAACTAAGTGAAATTGAATACAAAATATGGTGTTGAAAGTAAAGGGGCCAGAAATACAAGCCCCTCAGTAAAGTACAATACAGATGAAAAGCTAGTACAACTGCAGAAGTAAAACAATAACTAGAGAGTCATCCTCATAGAATTGCAACTCATGGGTGGGCATAGATAGCCTCCTCAACACCTCAAGTTTGTCTATCCGCTCCATGTATGTCTCGCCATGTGGTCCACCTTTGGGTATCGTCCTGCTCTACAACTCTCTACCTTGATCAGTAATGTCCGTCGTTTGCAACCAACAAAACGAGGTGTGGGCATAGCCTATGCAGGGGTGAGTATAACGATACTCAGTAGGGATCCCGAGACCCTCATTTTATCACAATATCCAACTGGGATAGAACAAAAATAAAGATACAATCATGAAGTATCAACCAACCCTACTTAGTTATATATCCATATATATACCTAAGTTATCAATCATAGTCCGAATCCAACTCTTGAGCCCAAGCACAAAACATACCACAAAGGATAAAATAGAAAGAAAGAAACAATCATGTTGTTTCACCCAACCCTACTTAGGTATATTCCTATACATATACCGAAGTTATCAGTTGCAGTCCGGCTCCAACTCTTGAGCACAAGAGAAACCAATTCCACAAAGGAAGTGAAGTCAATCATCTCGATAAAATCGTATCAATGTCAAGACAATGCTCACAAAGGTATACATATTTTGTAGAGTGATAGAGACAATCATATGTAGTCCCTAATTCATCTAATCTTTCAGAACCACATAGGATGTAGGATTAGCATGCTTTCAGACCCAAACGTGATACAGGAGAAGCTATTCTAGAGTTTTATAGATGATCAGATGTAGTCACTAATTCATCTAAGATGTCAGTCACACATAGGATATAGGAACATCTATGTTGTAGGACCCACACAGGATACATGAATAGCTATTCTGTCGGACCCAGACAGGATACAGGAATAGATGTCAGAACTGTCGGACCCACGGAGGATCCCGGTACAGTAGTCATCGATGTCGAACCCACAGAGGATTTCAATTAAGTAGTTGTCGCTATCAAACCACAGAGGATTATAGTTCAATTGTCATCATTGTCTAACCCAAGGAGGATTATGGTTCAATATTCATCATTGTCAAACCCAAGGAGGATTCCGGTTCAACATTCATCGCTGTTGAATCTACATAGGATTCTTGTTTAGTAGTCGTCGCAACATGCTCTAGGGTTCCCGCACACAGCACGATCGAATCTGGGAGGGTCTACTCCTCGAGCCCAGTGTCGATACATCAAATATCTCAAATTCCTGGGTTGATGTATCCTATAGTTTTTCCTCATCATAAGGAACTCAATGAGATAGACGACTTGTCAATCAGACACCCGGTCTGAGAGTTATTGACACATCCGTTCCAGGGGCCCTAATGGATTTACGCTCGATCCAAACCCAGCCATTTTCCAAATTTGTCCAAAACTCAATTAGAGTATCCCAAAATGACCTCCTCATTGTTAGAATCCCAATTCCATAGACGACACGTCGACCAGACACACGGTCTAGAAGTTATTCGCATTTAAGCGAAGTCGGGCCCGGCCCGTCAAGCCTAGTGGGCTGGAGGGTCGGCCCGACCAGGCTTGGCGGGTCCGACCAGAATAGGGGTCCGCCCAGCCTGGATTGACGTGTCCAACCGGGGTGGGTGTCGGCCCGGACCGGTGGGGGCGCGACCAACTTGCGGACCAGGCTCGTGCTGCGGGCCGTTCCGGTTTTCCCGTCGTCGCCAAGCAGTGACGCCCCTCCTCTACCCGACCATCCATAGCCAGCCAGTTCAGCCTGGTGCATGCAGCCTGGATTGTGGGTTGTGGTTCTCTTCACATGGCTCCTACGGGCATCGTGGTTCGCTTTCCTGGCTGGCAGGCAGCCGACCGGTTCGCACTGCCGAGCGGCCCGCGGATGCGGGGCCCGTCTCCTATGCCTTGCGCCTGCGGGGCCCACAGTTTTCCTACTCGGCCGGCAGGCGGCCGTCCAGTTTCTCTAGTCGATCATCCCATGAATGTGGGCTGAGATCTCCCTCCATGTTGTGCCTGCGGGGACCACCGTCTTCAAATGGGCCGGTCGGTCGGCTGGTCGACCGTCTCGCTGTTCGGCTCCACGACGGCCAGCTCAGTCGACCCCCTCTGCACCTGCACGACGGCGCTACGGTGCCGCTGTCCTACTTCCCTCCATGCAGCGCAAAGTCACTGTGTTTCCTCATCCTCTAGGGCCCTCCCGATCATGTTTCCTCTTTCATCCACTGCAGTTCCTCTCTGGCGTTGTGCGACGACACCACCCACTTTCGGATCTGCCTCCAACATCAACCAAAAGAGACTCAAAGGAGGGACATCGGGCCATGTTTTTTTGGTATGAACCCACACCCCATGTTAGGTGATATCAATTGGAAAACATCAAATCAAAAGGATATAATTAATATTTAGAAATAAATCAAATTCCCCTACGTCAATTCGTAGTATGTTGTCGAAGTCGCAGAAAGAGGTAGGATGTCGATTTCGTTGACTTCAGGAAACATCCGAGGATGAAGCCTCATCGACGTTCCTCGCAGGAGGCCCCTTCCCTTGTGGCTTGGATGAAGATACTTTATGGTATTTTCATTCTTTGGAGGAGAGTTCTTCATTGGAATAGGTAATCCTTCAAAGATTTCCCCCAAACACTCCAAATAAATAAACACCAATCCAAAATAAAACAATAGCCTCCCTCTTATTTTAATATTTATATACATTTCAAATGAATTCAAAAGAATTAATAACTCAAAAAATTAATTAATTAATTGTGGGAGCTAAATTAATTAATTAATGGGTGTTGCCACTTTAGCGAGAGAAGGTGGGAGGTGGAGACCTTCCACATTAAAAAAATGGGAGAGTAGGAAGTTTAAGAGACTCTCTTAAATTAAATGAGAGTTACATGAGGGTTCAAGGGGGTTGGGCTCGTGTGGGCCCCACCACATGATATTCTCCATTTGGAGGTTACATGGGGGTGGGCCCCTCCTACAATGTCAATTTAGAGGATTTAACCACCACCTACATAAAATTATTTCACACATAATTTTTATTTAATTTATTAAGAATCCCCAAAATTAACCTCTTCTCTTGACAAAACGCAACAGTGGTAAAGGTCTCCTTAAGTGAAAACCAGTGCTGCGAGTTCATCGGTGTCCTTGGATTTCAGTTACGAGCACCAGTTCAAAAGATATAAAATCTTGGTCATACGTTTACTGAACGTACCTGAAATAAACTTAATAAAATTTTTATCAGTCACCCTCAACACGTGCTTGTCAAGGTTAGGCTCCACCTAAGTGAAATATGTCCGAAATAACCCAACGATACTCTCAGATTCCAAATCTGAGTTATCGTTTAGATGTTATGAATTTGAAAATAAAATAATTGTCACTTAATTATTTTATTTGTGGGAAAAAACTAACTTTTTTGTGTGGACCGTTCCATCCAATGTTAGTGTCTTCTTAAATAAAGCATAACCTCATGAGTTTAGCGGTTGTCTCAGATTTTTATTCCGAGATACTGTCTGTGAGTTAAAATCGTTTAAAAAATAAATTAATTTATTTAATTATTTTATTTATGGTTATGCTATTTTTGGGTTTTCTCATAGAAGTACCGCGCCGACTAAACTTAAGTCACACCTAGGGAAAACCCGCCATCCTGAGCGCAACGGTGGTATCATATTTCTGATCCAAGTAACTATTTAAGAGTTATTCCACTTTTTCAGGAAAACAACATATTAACGCTAATTTAAGTTTAAAAAAACTTTAACGGATCATTACGGGAACTCCGGGCCTTGAAATCATGCACCGTCAGAAACTATGGAATTTTAAAATTCCCATGTACTTGAGAAAAAAATTTCTATTGAATTTCTAGGTCTTTAAAGAATTCAAGTGGGAGTTCTTGGAAGAATTCATTTCTCCTACAATATGGGCTAAGAAGAGGCATGTGTTACTCTCCCTCATGTAGTGGAGTATGTTTTTGAGGGAGTTGGGGATCAATTTCAGGGATCTACTAAGTTTCTCTCTAGACCTAGTCCCATATGAGGAGTCACGAGAATTATTATTAGAGTAGGAACATCGTCATTCCCTTTAGTATGTGGTAACTCCATTTATTCTACTGACATACATGGAGGTTAAGAAGACTGTTGAGGTGGTAGAGAGGATCCACATAGTAGGAGGTGTTCTGTGAGAGGGGATCTAGTTGAGCGCGTTGTAGGGGAATGATGTCAGCATCAGGACTCTAGTAGCATGGCTATCCATGTTTTGGACAGCAGGGAGAATGCCCTAGTAGTATCAATTTTGATCTCCCAGTACTCTCCATTTCAAAATGAGCCTAGAACTGAGGTGATTTAGTTGTGGACACCATGGGAATCTCTAAAACCAGTTGTCCGACTGAGTGATGTACAATGGAGGTTGGGCGACATAGTTCCCAACTCAGCAGCATCGGTTTCATGCCATATATTTTACGTAGTAATAGCAGAGGCAACAAGTTGCTGATCCACCAAGGATGGATAGTGCAGCGGAGGCCCGCCTCAAGGAACAACTTATAGTCCAAGATGGGGACCTGGTCTGGGAGGCATCCAACATCTGAGGGGTTTTAGAAATTGACATGGATAGTTTAACGCTGCAAATGAAACACTTCTAGCCATCCCAGAGGGCGTTCGAGGTTTGATCATCATTTTAGTACTATTGCATGATCCATGATTGATTCTGGGGCATCGAAATCCTTTGTTGTACCTACTCTTTCCCATTACTTTGGCCTAGACGTAGAAAGACTCTCTATGCCCATAGTGCTGAGTATACAAGTGGGAGGTCTGACTAGCCTGTTTGATATTTATCGAGGATGACGACTGATTTTGGGGATGCAACAGTCTAATTGGGATCTCTTTCTACTATAAATTATCCCATTTTATGTAGTCCATGGAATAGAATAGTTCTCCAATGTACACATAGTTGTCGACTATATTCGTAGAATGGTCATGTTCTCAAATATGGGCATCTAACTTTTTACTAACTTTGTAAAGCGGGGTTTTCAGGACGGCAGCTGTTGAGTGGAGCCCCTTCGTTTCTTGTTAACTGAGCTGTCAATGGATTCAAAAGACAGATAGATGGTGGAACTCCCGAGGTTCATCAATGAGTTCATTGACATCTTCCCTAGAGAGGTGCTGACTCTACCCCCACGACGTGATGTTGAGTTTGAGATAGGCTTGCAACACTATGACCCATACAATTTCAAAGACTCACTATCAGATGGAATCTTCTGAGTTGTGGGAGTGGCGGATCTTGGTTTATGAGCTGATGAAGAAGGGTTTCATCCAACTGTGTGCATCCCCATAGGGTTCTCAAATCTTGTTCACAATGAATGAACAATGTGGTCTAAGGCTGCATATAGACTACCGAATTTTGAATCAGGAGATGGTCATGAAACATTACACCTTCCTGAGGATCGATGACCTTTTTTATCTATTGAAGGGAGAAGGTTTGTTCTTTAAGATCGACATGCGGTTGAGATATCCCCAATTCAGGGTGGCTGAGGGTGAAATCACAAAGACTACTTTTAGGAAAAGATATGGGCTCATTGAGTTTGTGCTCGAGTCATTCGGCATTACGAACACACCAGTCATGATCATGGGACTCGTGAACTCCATTTTTTGTGAGTATCTAGATAGGTATGTAGTAATGTTTGCGTAAAACATATTGATCTACTAAAGATCATAGGAGGATCACACTGAGCACCTGAGTATAGTTTTTGGAATCCTCTGACACCAACTTCTCTATAGCAAGTTGTACATGTGCATGTTCTAGACATGGGAGGTGCATTACATAGACACATGGTGTCCTTTCGAGTAATATCAGTGGACCCATCGAAGGTTGAGGCGATTATTTCATGGGAAGAACCCAATAATGTGGAATATTATCATAGTTTTATGGGTCTAGAAGGTTACAATCAAAGTTTCATTCTCGATTGTTCTCTAGTTGGAGCAACATTAGGGGCCTTGACCAAGAAAGTCCAAGCTTTAAATTGGAGTGATTAGTGCCTAGAAACCATCAGTTATCTGAAGGGGAAAAGGGTATGTGCATCAGTATAGAGGTTTCTACAGGAAGGGGTAATTTTTGAAGTGTTATGTGGGGTTTATGTTTTATTCTTGGTTTGTGTACTGATGTAGCAGTGGGGGTGATCTCATATGGGTCTATGTAGTTACATTTTCACAAACATAACTATGCCACCAGAAACCTGGTTCATGTAGTAGTTTTGATCATGGTTATGTTGTGGTAGAATTACCATATCGAGTAATTCTTGATGGTCTTCAGAGATCACGCGATCTTGAGGTATGTCTTCTCACAGTGATACCTGAACATGCGGTAATTGAGGTTGATGGAGTTTATTCAGCAATTCAACTTCTAGTTCTCCTACACCTCAAAAAGGGTATCATGGTGGCCAATGCATTGATTAAGAAGTCATATATGTATTTGGTTTGAGAGTCAGCATATGCTTGTAATGTATTGGAGGATTCAGATTCATTACTTCTGAGCAGGATTGTAGAGGATGGTAAAGGATATTCGTTCTAGATGAAAGTGAAGTCTTCTGTGGCTAAAAAAGTGGTGCAGTCTCAGTGGAGGGATATAGAAGCTGGATTGATGTGTGATCATGTTATCCAGGGAAATGCTCCAAATGTATGGTCAGAAGATGGTCAAAATCGAAATCGTTTCCATGGGAAGTTTTTTGTCCTGGATAAGGTGCATGATAGAGTTGTCATTGAGATTCATCCCTCTGCCTAGTGGTAAAACCATGAGATTAAAAGATGTATTGTGGCCTGAGGGAATAGTTTTGGTGGCCCAGAGTGAAGGGGGTAGTGGAAGAGTTTGTGGAAAAGAGCCTTGTGTGATAGTATGTGAAGGCAGAGAACTATGTTTCAGGTGGTCTATTGCATCATCATGAAGTCTCGAAGTGAATGTGGGAGACATCTAGATGGAATTCATCATAGGACTACCTAGGTTTTATGGAGGTTGGAATGCTATCTTGGTGTTGGTAAACTAACTGAATAAATCATCTCATAAAATATTTACATCGTGGGTATATAGGGAATTATAGTGTTCTTTTGGCACCCAGTTATGCCATAGAACTGCTATCCACCCCAATTCGGATTACCATAAATAGAGGACCATCAATACATTTGAGGATATTGTAAGTGCATTTTATTTGGTATTAGGAGGATCTTTGGTAAGGAAATTTCCTCTGGTAGAGTTTTTGAAGAAAAATATCTATCACTCTCTCTTTCGCATGGATCTGTTAGAAGCATAGTATGAATGGTTATTTCCTTATTCAATGTGCTAGACCACGGTTGGGGGAGTTTGTGATCAAAGCTTAGAGTTAGAGTAGATCACAAATGAGAAGTTCCAACTTGTGAATGAGAGGATGATGTTTTCATAGAACCGGTAGGAGGAGTAATCCTATCATAGGATGAGACCGAAGGAGATTGATATTGGGGAGAACATGATCTTAAAGGTCTCCCCTTGGTGTGGGATGCAGAGGTTCAACATAAGTATTATGCTTTCTCCCAGGTTCGTCATACCCTTTGAGGTGTTATGACATGTCAGCGAAGTGGCTTATAAAATGACACTCCAATAGCCACTATTGAGGGTATCAGATGTCTTCCATGTGTCTCATCTCTGTCAATATCTACATGATGAATCACACATCCTCAACTGGGTTAAGTAGGATATGGAGGAAAATGAAACATTCATGGAGCTACTAGTGAGGATTGGGGATTGTGAGGAGAGGGTGCTTCATGGACTAACCATTCCCTTTGTTCATGTGTTATGGATTAATTTGTGGCCTCGAGGAGTGTTCTTGGGTATGAGAGGCTAAAATGCGTGCCTAGTGCCTAGAGATGTTTTGAGTTTCTTTATTTTTTTGTCGTACTTGACTCTGATTTAATGTGTTACAATGTTTACAATGAGATGGAGTGTTTTATTTTCTTTTAATTTGTGTTAAATGTCCAGAGTATGATAAGGGGATGACATGATCCCTAATTAATACTCATTATAGTGTATACGATTAAACCCGTGTGGGTGAGCCAGTGCCTCCCAAAGCAGATATTATCTTGACACGGAGGAAAAGACCCACTAACCCATATGTCTGGGAGGTGAGACCATTATATCTTTGTGTGGGTAGATGGGGGATAAGGGAGGTAGTGTACCCTTATTTTTTAGGAGATATTTGTGGGAGTGGTTTTCCGTGATGTCGAGTTTTTTCCATCATTCGACCAATTATATGGTTGTTTGTCCCTAAAAATTATCTTTCAAGGTGGTTGTTCGGACACATCCTCTCTCTTTGGCTGTTGTAATGGATTATCGAGGATGAGAATAGTTTGATATGTATTTGATGTATTGGCCAAGACCCTCCTGGTCTATTACATTTCCAAATTTATGGTGATTGTGGAAACCTTGGTACAATTAGTCACCCGTTAAAGAGTTTTCAAAAAACACGATCCCACAAAATGGTGCCAAAAAAATGGTGCACCATCATGATTGCAAACAAAAATGGTAGAGCGACATAGTCAGTCTCACTAAACCAGTGGCACTATTACAGTGTCTCACCGAATGGTGTCCCACCTATTTCTTTTTTTCCAGTTTCCCATGTTTTTGCAGTTCGGCCTCCAAATCATATCTTTCGATGTAAAACATTTTTAGTACGCTTTACAAATCCATTTTAAACTAGTAAAATATTTATTTAATACCCAATAGTTGGGAGAATATTTTGTTACAAAAACGTGTGGCCTTTTTCAAGGGTATCACACCATTCCCCATGCATTCCAGTTCACTCCTCTTGTGTGGATTTTCTTTGTTTTAAAGCTATATTTTTACTCATAGCCATTATATCCACCATCTCTGAGGACGAATATTAAAAAAAATTATGTTTTGTATAACCACCCAACAGGTTGGTCAATCCACAATACAACCTCAAGTACATCGATATCGTCACCTAGATTTTAGGATATGACCTTTTCTTAAGCTGAGATCATTTCTTCATTTTTTCCTTCCAACATATCTAAATACACCTAGAGACATACTCCGGAGACAAATCATTCGCCCATGCTGGAGCTCTTCCCGCTCATCCTTGAAGCCCTAATGTTTTCATTTCTTGTAAGTCATGCTTCCTAAATTCTTGATGCAAAGATGAATACATTGATCCTTGATCATCTATATAGTGTTCATCTATAGTCCCTTTATGGTCATCATGAGGTGTGGGTTTCATAGTGTTTCCCTCCGGATGATGGTGAAACCAAACATTAAATAATATGATAAACGGAATTTAAAAAATTAAGTGGTGTGATTTATAAATATGTTATTATATTATCTTATCTACTTTATTATGTTGTGAATTTTATGGGATTATGAGCATAGATAAAAGTGGTTGTGGGTGGTCCTTTCTTGCGCATTAATGTGCAACTATTTTTCTATATAACATTATGATTGAATGGATATAACATGGAAACTAGTTAATCACATAATTTTGGTTAGTAAAATTGTCTCCCAATGTATAATATTCATTTTGTGATCACCCCGATTAACAAAATGAAAATAAGGATCTTAATGAATGGTGTGGACAAATCTAAAAACTCCTTTTCTCTTTTCTGATAATATGTGTGGTTTCTCAAATTTATGCTTGTAGATAGACATGGATGGTGATGATATCTTTTATTATAACACGCCAAGATCTCATAGTATGTTATCTCATTAATGTAATTCAATAACTTGCGCTACACGTAACACCAAGTTCGAGCGCATCATAAATTACTAAACATGTTTTCAAAAAGAGTTTATGAATAGTTTTACCTTAATTATAAATATTATATACTCTATATAATTTTAAAACCATATTATGTTTTTCATAGACATAATATGAGAACACATTAATTTTTACAGATAAAAGAAATATTTTTGAAAAAATGCAATTTTACCACCTTTTAATTGAAAACCCTTTATAAAATCAATATTTTATAGTTTTATATATTCAATTAAATAAAATTAATTTATTTTTTTGAATAAGGAAATAAAAATTTAGTTTGGATAAATTTTTGGTTCCTTTTCTAAAAACATTCATATTTTAATGAATAGTGACAAATTCTAAAATTTAATTGAAAATATGTTTTTAATCAAAATAATTTATAGTTTTAAATTATGCATTTGAATGGTTTTGAGTTATAATTAGGTTATATTTTTAACATTCAATAAAATATGTGTCATTTTTTGTAATTTAACATTTAAATTTGATATGAACCTTTGTTAATCAATTTATAGTTTTTACTTTAAAAATACACTCTTTATGTTATTGAAAACAAAATTTAATATTTAATTAACAAATGTAAATTCTATGTTTTTAATTTGGTAATGTAGACTAAATTTTTGAATTCATAATATCAAAATTAGTTAAGGGTGAATTTTTGGTATATTTCTAGAAACTTTCAATTTTTGATGAATATTGGAAAACAAGGCATTATTATTTAAAAACTAAATTTTATTTAAATAATTATTTATTTTATTTAAATTTATTTTAAGTCAAAATAGACATTTAATACCTATATATGTTCAATTTAATTTATTAGAGTCATTTTATAGTTAAATTAGTTTTATAAAATTTTATTGAACTTTTTAACGTTTTTTACACACCTTCTAGGAGCATTTAATAATTATCCAAACACATAATTTTACCGCTTTTGTGAGTTTGATTTGAAAAATACAAGAGGAAAGGTTTACATCATTATGTAAAATGTTGACCAATAAGATGAAAATAATTTTAGGTGTAAAGTTACATTTGACTATTATTTACCTTGAAAAAAAGTAAATAAGTTAATTAATGGTAAAATTAATATTAAAATTACTCTAACACACGTCCTAATTCTATTAGATAAGTGTAATTCAACCAAAATCAACAATATTAATAAACTATGATCCCCTTTGATCCAGATGGATTAGTTCTGGACATTTATTACTAATTTATTTAAAGAGGAGTTAAAAGTGTTAAATTCAATTTTTAATAACTAAACCCTTTTTAATATGGAGTTACACATAAGATAAATTCGACTATAAATATTTATTAGAAGGATAAAAATATATGATACCCCATTTTATTTTATTTATAATTTTTAAAAATTAGTTAATTATATTTAATTATGACATAATGATGATGCAATAATTAAATTCTTAATGAAATAATCCAATAAAATGTTTTATAAATATTAAAATAAATATAATATCATAGTTTTTATGACATCCAAGAATTTAGTAGGTGAATATTACATGATAGGGTTAATTAGATGTATTTTTTTCAAATTAATCTTGTTTTTCTGACATTCACAAAAACAAAATACCTAATAGTATCATAGTGGACATTGATGAGTTTTTAAAACATATACGATATTATTAAATTATAAAATAGTCCTAAATATAAAAGGACCAGAAAAAGGACTCTTATAATGATATATATGTCATTAATGAACCACTTGGGGTTCGTTGGGAATTTTAGTGTAATTTAATTAAGTATATAATATAAAAAAAAGTAGACATGGTAAATGTTAAACTATTTAACGAAGAGTTAAATATAAATTATATGGTTAATATCATAACCTAAACATGACTAAAATATATTGGATGAGTGGATTTATACCCATAACCACCTGAGGCTAGAAATAAATTAATTTGGAGAGATTATAAACCGAATAAGATTTAATAATAAATTAATTATTCAATATTTTCCTAAAGTGAGCCTCACCCCTCCTATAAAATGTAACTTCCCCTTATATCAAAATCACACATCAAAATCCATTTGGCTTAGCCAAACCCTAGCCGAAAATTACCCCAAAATCCCTCACATCAACCTATAGTCCTTACATTGATCATAATTTCAACCTATGGATCCATTTTTATCAACTCAAAAGGAAACACCAGAATAAGTGGTAATAATTTCCCCACCCTCTTTTAAGTACCATTCTTCTTCCACTTCCTCTTTTGTTGTTGTTTCAATACCAAAATAATAACTCTAGTTACCTCAACATACTGTGATGTTATTTTAAATATGGTACAACCATATTCATTATTCTATCCATCCTATGAGTGATAATGTCACTGTGTGTCCGTGCGTACGGCTTACCGTCCCCTCATCATTATGTACATTATTATTCAACACTATGTTATTTGGATGGTTATAATGACGAATAATGTGTATATAAATAATGAAAATAACATTCTAATGTATCTTTAAAATTAATATACAATAAAATTTTATAACTTTTAATCACTAAGTAAATGACATCGCTGCTTGTGTGTATATACGACTTATCGTCTCCATGACGTGAAGAGATTCATTTCCACATTCACTATTCAACGTGGAGTATAAAAATATATATTATGAATAATTATATAATATATGACATAATAATTATACTTAATATTTATATGTATGTATGTATGTATGTATGTACTTACTTATATCTTATTCATTTTCATCAATTCAATACGATATGAAAAAGGAAACAACGTTCATGTATACGTATGGCCTACCGTGTCCATAAATAGTGTTTTCTACTTCATATATCTATATACTACACATATTTATATTCTAAATATATATTATATATTAATAATTTGTTATATTTAGGAATTATTTATATCATGATCTAAATGAAACAATTAGAATAACATGTTAAAACACATACGATAATGAAAGATGTTATTACCTAAAATGTTAATTTAACATGGAAATCATTATTAAATGGGTTGTATAATGTTATAAATGAATCATGTATGATGTAATAAATTTAAATATGGTTCTGATATAATATAATAACATCTTATGGTCATTATACAGTAGGATAAAGATACCCAAGACCAGGGGAAAGTGAAAGGTAAGTGTAAATTCCAATATCTAATTATTATCTCAGGTAGTTTTTATGTAAGTATCTACTGGGACATATTTATTATCCATGTCCATGTTTCATAAAATAGTTTTCAATTTTATTATTTTTAAGGGACTATTTTACTTATAAATCATTTTAAATGTTTGAAATATTTATTCTTTAAAACCATTCTCATTAATTTCCATGTTATTAAAATTGTTTTAAGGATTTATTTATATTCATATGAATTTTTTAAAATGATAATTCTTTTAAAAATATTCAATGTGGTATGAGATAATTTGATTTATTAATATCTTTTAAATTAAATACTTCATAAATTATGTGACTTTTAAAATATTTAATGAATAAAATAATATTTCTCTCAATTATTTTTAATGATCATTTTCAACTATATCAACATCCTATATGTGATATTATTATTGATCGAGGTTGATTTATTATGATACAATTCATAAATTTTTCATTTAGGTTTTGTGATATGTTTGACTGTGGATTGTTATTTTTATACCATTCATGGTTTGTGGATAAAGTTTTTACATTTCATATTCTAGTTTTAATAATAATTTTTACGTTATGTTTAAAAATTTCATATGAAGAATTCATTAGTCTTAGTAAGTGACAGGTGGAGCCCGCTATTGCTCCTTGATGCATTGGATGATCTCATCAGATAGACCAGTGATTTGGAACAAGGCCTTGAAAAAATATTATTTTAGTCCTATAATAAGGACTTGACTATGTGGTTATGAAGTTTGGCATTATACATTCCATCATTATAAAAATAGCTACTCATATTAAATGTGATTATTCAACTAGTATAATATCCATGTGAATAAGTAAATTGCATTATTTGATTTTATCATTTCCATATTATGTTTTTGTTTTAGTTTAAAAGGCTTCTATTTATGTCTTATACATAACTTAAATGTTTATGCTTATTTTTGAAGGTTTCTGTTATATTGGTATCCTTACTGAGCATCTAATCTCATCGCTTTCTATGTTTTATTTTTTCCAAGATGTGAAGATGTATTTTATAGTTGACCTTCATGGATAGGATAAGGATATAAGTGTGTTCAAATGGGGAAAAATGTTTTGATGTTTTTATTTCATGATGTAATGTAAAACATATTATTGTATCCAGTACATCCAAGACTACTAAACTGATCGGACTTTCATGACATGATTCCTTGTATCATGCCAATGTTATGTAGTAATGCACAATCACTATGTATCTGGGGTAGGGTATGTACACATATTTTTGAGCCGTTGGTTTTTTGATATGAGCCCTTGACGATCCGGTATGTTGGGGCTTTGTTTGGTTCTAGTAAATCAAGGGATCTCACATATCCCATTTGTTGTTATGGCATTACAAGGGAACTTGGTGTGAATGCATAACTTGTTTCTTGTCTATTTTTCTCTTTAGCCCTGTGTTGTTTGGACATGTGGTTGTGCCTATTAGTTTCTTGGTAGTGGAGAGTTAATTTCAAAAGAATCACTTGAACATGGTAACAATAATGTGTACCATGAGTGATTTGTTTTCCTGAAATTGGTTTTGATCTGGTAGTGGTTATTGTGTGTGTGCATGTTTGGATAGAAACAATAGTGGTTGTGTATGGGCTAGTTGTTTATTTCAGAACACTTAGTTTGGGGAGAGTGTTTTATTAAATATATGTATAGTTCTTATATCATGTGTTTATTATATTCACACCACCCATGTTGATAAATTTGTGCCTAACACACCCATTTCATGGTCGATGGAGTTTTTTAAAACATTCTTATGAGTATATGGTTATTAGCTCCGTTGTGCTCCCGCTCCATGGTATCCCAAGATTCATCGTGTATGATATGATGGAATAAAGTTCATTATGCCCCAAGACAAATTTTTATGGTGTATTGTGGTAGTTGGACTAGCTGTGTGTGGGGTAATTTGTTTCCCATGCGTCTTTGGGGTGAGGCTCATGTGACTTTGGGCATGACAGTGGTTTTCTATCCCATGTGTCATCAGGTATTGCAGTGGTTGTCGTGGCCTAGGTGTCTACAGGTGGGGATATGGGTGGTTGTGGTGGCCTAGTATTCTACGGGAGTGATTCATGATTGGGATAACCCATACTGTTGTTGTTGGGGCAGCAGTGGGACTGTATTGGAACTTGTGGGGGTGGTCTGACATGTAGGATGTTCTAAATAATATATGGGAAGGCAGTGAGGGGTACCCAATTATCGATGCGCTATTATTGTTCGCATACCTAAGAATAATTCTTTGGGGTGTGTTCCTTGGTGAGATTGGGTGGATAGTTTCATTTCTAGGAGATTTGGCTATCTCTTTTTCTAATGGGGCATTAGAATGACTCCCCACATGTTCATGACGACTTTTGGTTTTCCCCATCGAGTATACTTGTATACTCATCATACATATATAAAACTGATTTTAGGTTTCTTGGAGGACTGTGTCAGACCATACAACTCATGCATTGTGAGTTGATTTTGGTTTTATTTCATTTCTCACATTTTATCGGAGTTTTTTGTACCTTGTGTGTGTTTATTTTGAACAATCATATGTGTGTGTATTTTTGTCATTATTTATACTTTCAATTTTTTTATTGGGATTTACCTTCTTATCTCCTAATACTATTAAATAAAGTTTTTATTTACTTCAAATTTATGTGAGATTCTATACCCATGGTTCTAGTCACCACTCCGGGTTAAATCGAAGGTGGGACTCGGGGGGGTCATTATCTCCTCATCAACTTGAAGAACGAAGGGTCTAGAAATTTTATGTCCCTTTACAAATCTATGTGAATGAGGGTCATGAGAATTCCCACTACACCTTAACAAGGGGTGAGTTTGGGGCTAGTTTTGTGTGTGAGCTGATTCAGTTCATGAAATATATAGACCCAATATTAAAAAAATCCTTCATGATGTTATCCCTAAAAAATATTATCCCAAATCCCAAAACATATTTGTGATACAAAAGTGTATTGAGAAATTTAATCAATTATATTCATAAAAATTCACTTTTAAGATCATGTATTCGTGGATCACATAAAGAAATTTGGGTTTTTAGGGAAACATCTTCAAAATGATGTTTTCTAATTTCACATCATTAAAATATTTAATGTTTTTCAGAAAGTTCCCATCATCAGATTGAAAAGATTATATTTTCTCAAATAAAAATATCCTCTAAATAATTTTTGAATTTATTGATGTTCCAAATTCCAAAATAAATATCATATCTCACGTTTATAGATGCATGGAAATAATATCCCTTTCAAGGATAATTTACCAAATAAATCTAGGATATTTTCTAAAAAATTCTTACTTACGTTATTTTTGTTCATAAGGTGTTAGTGTAATTATATACAATTATATATTAGTATCTCATTATGTCAATTTTTTATCATGTGAATATATTTATTTTTAACGATTCATTGATGGATTTTATGATATTTATATATCATACATTATTCATCATAGATATAATGTATCTATATATTTAATTAAAATATTACTACTGCCGTCTTAGGATTATGAGTTTGATATTTTGTCTTTAGAGGCATTATCATACATGATTTTTATTCAATGCCTTTATCTTTTTTAGTAAGGTCAAAACTGAGTTCTCTCTTTTGAAAATCCAAAACTATAAAAACACATCATTTTATAAGGCTAATGATAAAATTGTTGTACCAATAAGTCTCATATTTTAGTCATAAAAATTTCACCACATTAATTTTTATATAAAATCTAAACCCATTGACATATAATCATTGTTATCATGGCATCAAATCAAAAAAATTATGAATAATTCATAGGTGGTAACCAACAAAACTATTGTAACAACATGAAACATTTATGTTCATTGTTGTTCTCCATTCTCTATCATCTTTTTTTATTTTAGGATAATTTAATATTCCACCCATAGATTCGATATGGAAATGAAAACAAACTCCTTTAATCTAATAATCACACTTACTATTTTTCACATATTATTATTAATTTCTATTATTGTCTACAAAAAATCATTAGTGATTATAATGGTCCATATAAAATTTAAAACATAACAATATATCATAAATGAATACAATATAAAAATAATCTTGATATTCCATGCATAAATATTTCATTATATCCACCAAAAAATTTAGTTCATTAGTTAATAAAAATGAAGTTTCTAAAATCATATAATGATCATAACACATTAAAAATTCATTATACTAAATAAAATCTTTCATTAGTCACATTTTATAATACTTAGAACAGATCAAAATCAATGATAAATATTTATCTCTGTTAATTTGATCAAACAACCCATCAATGCAAGGAAAATAATGCATGTTATATATTATAATTTAATTTATTTACCTGTGATAAATTCATAGAATCATGGATCCAAATTATTATTAACAAAGATAACATGGGATCCAGATGATGAATAAATAGGGTGTTTAAATAACATATCATACAATTCCCCTTTTTTTCATTAACTACATGAACTCTATTGTGACTACTTTATATAGTATCATTGATATTGGTCTTACCTGAGGTATTAAATCGATGGAAAACTCCAATTCACATTTTAGATTATTTGCATGAAATTACTTGAGAAAAATATCAATTCATTTCAATAAAATAGGTATTGTAAGGACCAACATATAAATATTACATATTATAGTGGTTTTATGCTAGAAATATATTTCTTTCATTTCAAATGTTCATATTGTATTAGAGTTTTAGATAATTAGGAAAAAATAATACATACTAAATCCAAAAAAAAATTGTTTAAGCTTAAACACAATACCTACATTTAACATAAACATGTCATTAAATGAAACATGATATATTTTTCTTAATGACCTACACAAAATTAATCTATGATTTTTCATTTTTCATACCCATCCATAAACAACAGTAAATTCATTATATAACATTGGATGCGAACCAAAATTCTTATTAGGGACATATAAATAACGAAATAAATCATTATTCAATGTGTAAATACAAAGAGATCAATTCAAAATTACCTTGATATAATTGTAACTATTAAAATTATTACATATTTACTTTGTGAAAACATGATCTTTTCATAAAAATTATAAAACATAAATAAACCATTTATGTGACTTGGGACTCATTTTCATATCATAATTACTTATCATTGAAACCCTTGTATCTTCTGTATGATTTTAACCATAATAAATAATATATTATAGAACATATAGTTATAATTGTATGTAATGATTGTAGTTACTCTTTGAGTAACCTATATGGTAATAATTCAATCATAATATACCAAAATTATTTTAGGTGTAAAATTAAACTACCAAAATTTGGTTTATAATTAATCTAATGGTCATCATAAATAATTCCTAAGAACCATATCACAACTAGTAAACAATAAGACATGTATAATCCAAATAATTCCTTAAAAATATTATATTTTAGATGAATATGGTGAACCTAAAAAGGGAATAATTATTGTTGGAAATAACAATGTAATAGTGTAATTGAGGCTTCAAATCATATATAAAGAATGATAGTGGGAAAATAATCACATGTCGCATAATATTATAAAATCTTGTTGAATTTTGTAAAAGTAGAAATTAAAGAGGGGTTTTAACAGAATTACCCTTATATAAAACGTTACAGAATCTTATTTTTAAAAACATTTTAGAGAAGTTATAAAATTTTATTTTCAAATAAATTAACTAAAATTATTTCCAAAAATATATAAATGAAATATAAAACATTATATAACATATAATTAAAACATTAAAATGATTGTTTTTTCGATAAGGATAATCTTAACCCATGATAAAAGAAATTGTAACCTGAACAAAAGTTCCTATATAATTAAATTAGATTCATTAATTACATAATTTACATCATATTTAATTTATAATATATTTATTATTAATTAATTATATTCAATCATACTGATTTCTAAGGGTTACAATGTGTAATTTCATCTTTAAAAGATTGATTTTTAGTGGTTTTATTGTTGGTTAAAATATGTATATTGGTATATGTTCATTAAAATGTATATAAAACTATTGAATCTAAATGAAATGGTATTTATGATCATTTTTAATATTAAATATTCTGATATATCCTTTTTTATTCAATCATGAGGATTATTAATTTGAAAAATGAATAATGATAATTGTTTCGTTTAATATTGTTTTTTTCTTCCCATCATGAACATGTATCATTTTATTTAATTTCATGTATATTGAGTTGTTCAAATACATAGAATAAATTATTATATAATTATTAAAATCCTATTTAAAGATAATAATTTTTTTATGAGCACCATATAATGTTGTAATATAAAATGAAAACTCACTATACATGTAGACATTTAATTTCAATAATTTGGATAATGGTATGAAATCATTGAATACTTAGATATTATAAAAATAATGGATATTTTTTATTAAATTTTAATTAAAAAATTATATTATATACACGATACTAGATATATTATATATATTTTGATAAATTAGGTGAGTATATTGTAGAATAAGGAAAAAAATTATCAGATTTGTTATAAGAATGATTCCTCTTGATTGTTATTTCCATGAAGAATCCATTGAGGAAATTGACCTTGTAATTTTGGTGATACAATAACATCTAAAATTTTTATAAGGATGTGGAAAAGATTTTGGTAAAGATAAAAGGCTCATGGTGGTGAAATGATGTGAATGAGGTTGTTAACTTTTCAAATTTAGCTAAGGGGAACATTTTGAATCATTCAAAATATTAAAATAAAATAATACGATTATGAAGCCAAATAATTCAAAATATAATTTAAATTTATATGGATTGGTATCATAGAACATATATTATACCATATTTCATTATTTAAAATTATTATTTTTATAATTATTTTAACTAAATATTATATTAATGAAATAGAAATATTTTCAAATTTGATAATAGTCTTAACATTGTAATTGAAAATATTGAGAAAACAGTCAAATTTGTTCCAAAATTATTATTATATCCTATAAATTTCAATTTTTATATCAAATTCCCTGAAAGGAACAATTATTTTAAATTATATATTTTTTAATAATTTTTTATTACATTGTCATTAATTGAATAATTACTTCTTTATGATAGTGTAATTATTTAATGTAAATGATTGTTCAAATAAATTTATAATAAATTACATTGAGGTAAATAAATATTAAATATTCATAAATTTTATTTTTACTAAAAACAATCTACTACATAATAGAATTTATAAAATATTATACTTATTCAAAACAAAGTTATCACCCATTTTATTAATAATTAGATAAAATTCTATAAGTGTCAGAACAACATACTAATACCAAAAACTTGTCATAAATTAAAACATTTAATTAATATTGAAAATATTTTATCCGTCAATGATATTTAGTTATGTTATTATTCAATTACAAGATACATATAAATTTAATTATCTTCATTTTAATGATTCATCCATTAATTAAATAATTATTTCATTATTGTTGGGAAATCCATTAACTTAATCTATTATATTCTAAAATTTATATATTAATTACATGTATATTTGTATTTATGTACATTATATATTTCAAAAGAAAATTTATTTTTGAAATTCCTTTTATGGAAAACCATATATTAATCAAGTTATAATAATTAAACACCATAGTGTGAAGTGTTTGTATTTTTCAGGGATATATTTTCATTAGGGATATATTTTAATCCAATTGGTTCCAAAGGGACCTAAACTAGAACCATGTATAAATAAGGACAAATAAAAATCATCCAAAAATAGAAATCAAAATTTGGGAAATTTTATGGTATATATAATTTCAATTGAAATCATTTTTAATTTTTCTTCCACCTAGACAAGTATCGTGTTAGTGTTTCGAAATAATTTAATTAAAACATATCATATATAGTAATAAAAAATTAAACAGTGTCATAAAATTAAAATTTGCAATCTCAATAAAATATTATAGATTCATTCATTATATATATCTTCTAGTATCCATATAAAATAACTAATTCTATTTTTGTAAATTTTACTTTTCATACAGTAAAAAATAATTCCCCAATCATTTGGATCAGTTTCATTTTATATAACTCTAGAAATAGAAACTACTAATGAAATTTACCAGTTATACATAATAATTAATGAAAATATCAACAAAATAATTTTTAGCATTCAATTATTATATATAAGGTAAACAAATTTCTTTTTTCAACACAACACAGGTACTACATTTGCACTAATAATTATTTTAATATTAATTTTAAATAAATTATAATTTAAAAATTATAGTTTTTTTATATAATATTTATATATATTATATATTTATTTATTTATTTATAATGAAAAATATATTTTCATATTATAAATATGTCATAATGTTATCACAAAATATACCATATTTTATTAAAAAGGATTTTTTACTATTCATATTTTTTTCATATTCATAAAATTCAAAATAATCATCCAAAACTAATTATTATATTTAGTCTTTAGAAATGGGAATCATTATTGAAAGTATATTTTTTAAAAAATCCAATAATTATTTATAAAATTTATGTATAAAAATAAATAAAAATCATATTTTAATAAAAGGACATTATAAGGATAAAAATTGCATGGCTTAAAATAATGTTATTATTTATGGATCATTTAAAAAAATATTTATTTTGTTTATGATCTATATATTTATTTCAAAAATAATTTATCCACTTTCATAAAATCCAATTTAATGAAATTTTTATAATAGTATTATTTTAAATTATTATATTTTTCTATTAATATTATAATTGATGTATCGTATCTTTACTATGTCTAACATACTGCATCTATTTAAATAATATGGATTTTACATTATCCCTATTTAATAAATTTCATATATTCAATTTTAACTCAGGTTCAGAACCTAGGGTTTTAAATTCTTAACACCTATGTTCAAATCCCAAATCCAAAAAAAGGATTGTTAAAACATCCACTTAAAAAGATATGGAAGAAAGTACATATCTCACTTGAGGTAACACATATTTGGATTCAATTTTTTGAAAACATGAACATAGAAGGAAAATCTAGCACTCAAGGAATTTTATTATGTGATAGAGAACATGGTTATGATAATGTTAAGCACCACAATTCTATAAATTCATCGCAAGTAATGAAGAAAAATAAATCTCCATAATAAAACTAAATATATTTCATTTTTATATTAATATACATTTTAAAAATTTGATGAACTAATTCAACATATATAATAAATGAATAAGGAAATATACATATTTGAAAATTTGAGTTTTATACATTAATTATTGGCCCCTATAAACTAATAATTTTAATTAAATGTGATGACATTGTATATTTAATTCATTAAAGAACTATAATCAACATAAAAATAATGAATATTCCCTAATATATTGACTATATATTTCAAATATATTTAATATGTACAAAAAATATAACATCTAGTGAATGATGAGGTGATTTAATAAAAATAATAAACATTTATATTGTGGAAAACTACATTAACCTCCAAAAAATCAATATTAAAACCCAAAACACTAGAGAATAATAATCATAAAATCAAAAGAAAATATTCTAATCAATTTTTCAAACAAAAATAATAATTATATAAAACCAATATAATATTTACATTTGTCCCCAAAATTAATTAAATCCTCTTAAAATCACATAGAAAAATTAAATTTCCATAATTATATAATATCTATGATATTAAAATAATTTTTAAAAAGAACCTGATACAATATAAATTGATTCGAAAATAATATATTCTTAAAAAATAAAAATAATATATTATTTAAAAATGATCCCATAGTGATTAGTTTACCATAATCATTTATTGTTCCCAAATTAGGAAATATATTCCAAAATAACATTAATGAAAAAATAACTATAGAATTTTCCGATCCCATGTTTTTCAATTTGATGAATCATAAATTCCCAATACCAACATAATTATTATCAATAATATATTTTAGATAAATAAAAAATACATCATAATAACCATTAAATAATGAATTATAATGGAAGGTGATACACCATTATCACAACATTGGTTCTAGGGTTAATACTCGCAGCCTTGTGGGACGAGACATGTTGTCACCAGGAATATATGTTGACATTTTTTTAAAAATAATTAATATAACATTCATATAATTATGAGATACATTCATAAAATTAACCTTAATATATTAATAATTAATTACACATTTTAACCTCAACTGGTATCTCAAACATTTATGTATTCATCCCAAATTTTATTAATCCATTCTTACCACAAAAATAAATTTCTCAAAAAATACAATGATTCATCGAAAAATTTCCAAACATTTGTCCTCAAAATATGTTTTCTAAGATATTGATTTTATTCTCAAGCATAAAAGAAAAAAGATATATATATATATATATATATATATATATATATCTATAACTCCTAAAGAACATCAAAACATCCAAAGTATTTTAAACCCCAGACTAATACCGACTATATGGACCTAGCCTTACATATTACATAATCTAGTAATGTTGGACTAGAATTCACATTCAATAATTCCCAATGACAATTTTGGTTTATTATATTACATAACTAGGAAAAACTATTAAAATTTAAATCCATACATTACATGTAGAAACATTACAAGATTTTCCATTTTTGAAATTAAATAATTATTTTATAATATATAGATTTCTTTTCATTAAATATTTTAATATTATCTGGGATGGCCTCTATTATTCTTTAACCCATGATTAAGAAATGGTATTTTTTGTAACATGGGGTTAAAAAAATCATTGTTTTTTATATAAATATTAGGAAATAAACAGTGATTCGATGAGTATAAAAAACACAATTTGTAATTTTCAAAATGATATACATCTCACATTTAAAATAAAAAATAATTATATTGTGTAATCATGATAATTCCCTGAAACATTGAAATCCTAAATAAACCATTTTAGTAAATTTAGAAACCATTTTATTAACCTATATTCTTATGAATATATCAGTCCCATATACCATATGATTAGTAACCATCATAAATACCGTTACAAAAAGTTCATGATATTACGTGGATGTTACTATCATAGTGAATCATTGAACACCATTTTGTTCAATATAAAAATTAATCATACCATATTCATTAGTGGAATATAATGAACCCACCAATAACTAGTTTATTATGTAACCACATTTCATCATTTAGAATCCCTAGGAACCAAAATATAATCATTAAACAAGAATACTTTAAACATAAATATTATTCATTTTAAATAATAACATATTTTAAAGGCATAATTCACACAAATATATGAAAAAAAATTAATATTCACACTTATTCTTGTAATGGTGGCATAAAAATTAATATTAATAATTAAATGAAAATAATAATATCATTCCATATATAATACAATTTTTATTTTTTTTAAAGTGTCTTTAAAGAGAATTTTTTAAAGAAAACCCTAATGTAAAACCATAATCGGGACCCTTTTTGAAATAATATAAGAGAAATAATAAATTAATATACAAAATATATTATCAAGGAATATTTTTCAATAAATATAATTACTTAAAATTGGAATATTAATAAAATAAATCTTTTAAACAATTAAAATAAGGGGTTTTAGTTGAAGAGTCCCTTAAATTGAGTATAAATTTGTTCTGAATGTTCACATAATATCCTAGACAATAAATACATATAGATTATTTACATAATTTACAACATTTTCCATATGTATTTTTTTGAATATAATTTAATTCATTTTTTTATTTAACTTTCAATAAGATATATGGATCAATTTCACCATTCCAAGAGTGTCCATTTAATAGTTTCATAGTTAGTTAAATTTTGAATATTTATGGGTGTTTTGTCAAAATGAAATAAAAATACATAAGATAAATCATGTTGTTTTTATTAAATTATATATTTTAGGATTATCCCATATATAATTTTTTCTTCTAAAATAATGATGAATAATTTGATAAAACATTATTGATAAGTGATAGAAAAATTTATTCATTTTTTAGACAATCTAAACAAGTTTTTTTAAATAATTTCAAATAATTTTCTAAAAACATGTAATAAGTAATAATATAATTATCATAGTATTATTGAACCATACAATAGTTTTATGACTATTCTTGAAGGTAGTATTATTAAATGATAAGTCATTATCCACGAAAACAGTTAATCTTCTTTATTAGGAAAATCGATTCGTTTCTCCAAATAATTTAGTAAGACAAAAAGTATTGATATATGGTATTAGAGTAATGGTAATTTTTTTAATATTTACATTAAATAAAACATATTATGACATTTTTAATGATTTACGTGAGGTGATGGTGAATGAGTAAAAGAAATTAATAGATTTGTTCAATAAAGCTGACCACTTGAATGTCACCATGATGATGGGTCCCATAATGAAAATGATGTTGGCAATTGGCGAGGTGAAAAGTTATATAACTTTACTAGGAAAGTGGATAATATAATTTGGTATTGAATTGTAGTTCTATAATTCTCTGGGTGGTGAAATCAGGAGACAGAAGGGGTGTTATACTATAGTTAAGGTTTTCTAAAAATTAGTAATTTTTGAAAAATTTAAAATATAATTTATTATTATAGATGTAAATAATTAAAAATTTCCTCATAATATATATGTGATGACATTTTTTTACCAAATATTTCCCATTTTTACCTTATTTAACATTTTAATAACATTTAAAAAAATTATTAGAATATTGAACTCATGAAATATCGTTATTGTTAAATTTGATAATATTCATTAAAATGACAATGAAAACATAAAATAAAGATTAAAATTTTAAAAAACTATATTAATATAACCAATATATATAATATTTGTTTATATAAATCATGTATTAGTAATTTTAAATCAAATTATAATCATTTTATAATATTTAACAATTTATTTGACATTTCCATTATTTTAATAACTAATTTTTTTCCAAATTCTCTAATTATATAATGTATTTATTTATTTAAAAAATATTAATTTAATAAAACATAGATAAATATTTTATATATCCTATATATTTATAATATTCAATGATATTTTTTTGAGAAAATTTTTTTAACAATATTATACTTATTACAAAAAGAGTTTGACATCTTATAAATTTAATTAAATAAAATATTAAAATATTAATATCCACATACATTGGTAAACTAATGGTTATAAATATGATACATGAATTATTATCTACAAAATTAACTCATCCAAAAATATTTAGTTATGTTTTTTTTATTTAATGGTTGTTATCAATGGAATTAAAATCATTATATTGGTTTTTTTCATTATATAAATAATTTCTTCATAATTATTGTGCTAGTATTTAAGTTTTTTATTTACATCCTAAAATATAGACAGTTACCATTATATATATATATATGTATGTATGTATGTATTAAATATATTATTTATGGTCTAACATCTAATTTAGGTTAAAAATATATTATCAATTTTATACTAATTAAAACAATTGTGTGAATAGTTGGACATTGTTAAAAATAAATTGCTATAAATGATTAAATTTCATCAAATATGATACAAAAAGATCATAATCCGAATTTATAACAATTATTGTTGAAAATTAATCATCTAATTATATTTGATTCAAACATTTTGGTAATTTAAGGGTTCTATTATATTTAATTAAAATCATTGTATTGATTTTAATTCAATTTTCTCAAGAACTGAGACAATGTTTTATAAGAATTAATTTTAATTATATCAAATATGAAAATTTATAATAACATGATATAATAAAATTATATTTTTATTCCTAATATAATATTATAGATATATTCATTTTGTTAGTTCACTCAAATTAATGATATTAAAACTTAATTAATTTTTTAACATGAGTTTTCTGAACTAGCACATGTGTTAGAAATTCATTTTTATATGATTTTTTCTATGTGTTTAAATAGTGACAAAATATTAATAAAAATAATAATTTATAAATAATAAATGATAATAAATTTATTATATATATTTTTATATGTCATTTATTACCAATACGACACTAAATTTTACTTTTCCAATGTTTTACATGCATTAGGTTGTCTCTGAAAATAATTTCGATATTTATCATGAATGTAATTTTAATTTAAATGTTCTATATTTTTAAATAAAATCTATTAACATGTTAAAAATTATAAAATATAAATGCTGAGAAAATTTTTTATATCAGAATTACTTCTTTATGAGATAAAAAAACATACATATTTTATAAAAATATTTATTTTTCAATATTCAATAAAAATTTATCATTTTTAGAAAAAAGATAAAACATCACAATAACATATTTATGACATTAAAAATTCATAAAACGGATATAATTTTATCAAAATAACTATAAAAAATTTATAAAATATTTATAATATTCATTTACAATAAAAAAATAAAATTATTTTTTCAGTGAAAATATTTTTCTTATTATTAAAATTAATTTTCTAAATATAATGAAATTATTTGGTTATCATTTTCCAATATAATTATATTGATAATAATCTATATATTTTTTCATAAATTACTAATTCCATTTCATCATGGACAATTTAATGGCTAGGATACAATGGTCACATTTTAAATAACAATATTTACTTGTTCGTTTTTCCTTAGGTGTTGTGTATCATGTAAGGTATCAAAAATTGTGTTTAATTTTAAAATATCATGATTTTAGAGGTACATCATTAATTTTATTATTTTCTTATCTATACATGGATATTTTACTCTATTCTTACCCCCTAATATCAGTCATAACACATACTAGTGTTGGATTATAATATTAATCTCATCATAAAGTCACTACTCTAATGTAATGGGTTTCACATCACCTTTACGAATCCAAATTTTCATAGACAATAAATAATAATTTTTATATCATTTTTAATGATACAATTTACTAATGATTATTTAAAATTCTTCTATTTGTTAAAAAAATTATGAAATAAAGCTGATGTTTTTATTATTAATTAGAATGTATTGAGACATATTTTATGTTGTTGATACATTGAAATGTGTGTTTTGACTAAAACCACCATTCGTAACATAATAAATCATATAATATTTCATGATGAAATGGCACAATATAGAATTTTTTGTGTATATACAATTAACTAAATAATTAATGTAATTTTAATATATAATTAATCTACACTCCACCACATAATTTGGAACATCCACCTTAGTGGAATTTACCACACAAAATTAGCCATATTGCCATGTCCTATGTGTGTTATATTTAGTTGACTCTTAGGATAATGGTGTAAAAAATTACAAATTTAAATAAAAATAAATGATTTGTCATCATTTTTATCTTTATTTATTATAAATTCATGAGCCAAATTACCCTTATCTCCCCACTGAAAATAATATTCCATTTCATTAAAGTAATTACCATCATGATCATTTATAGAGTTTTAACAATTTTTATATATAATTATTCCTTTGTTGTTATTTGAAAATTCCATTTTGATGGTATTTTGTTGTCCTCTATATATAATTATTTTTTTTAATATATAATACCAAGATATGTAATTCTTTTTTTCTATGGATTTTAAAACTAATTCAATATATAGAGAATATTTTTTTAAGACAAAACCCCTTCATAGAAACAATGTAAGACAACAAAATACATTTTTAATGTAACCCTTCATGTGGTTTATGTAATCCATATCCAACCCACCTTACCTTGTCATGATAGGCTTATAATTATAAACAAATACTTATTCCATTTTTTTTATGATATGTATATTTAGGTTCATTAAGGTTTATTTATCAAATTGGAATTAAAGGTTTATGATTACTCATTAACATGTATTCTACCAATGAGTTTTATTCAATCATCCTCTCAAGTTACTCAGATTAATTCTTACCATTGATGGTCATCACCATTGAGAAAATACGAGTAAATTGAAGATTTCTATTATTTTCCTCACAATTCCATTGGTAACTTACCATGAAATATTATATATTTCTCAAATAATTTTGGATTAGTATTAAAACAATATTATGAAGGATTATATCATATAATATGATCATTATAGAAGACTCATGTTTTAAAACATCTTTCACTCTATAGGAAAGGGTCTTTTTCATAACCTGATTACGTTTCCCTATTATATTCATACAAAAAATTGACCCAATTCAACATGTATTTTCTTATTTAGTGGGGAATCACATTATTTCCAATTAGAGTTTTTATCATTATTACATCTAGACTCCATTTCTAAATTATAGAATACATAGAATTAGATAATTTCAATATTAATTTTAAATAATATTTAATAATTCCAAATCATTAGAAAAGACATAAGATAATTAATTTATTTATTCATCACTAATATTACAATAATAAACATAGATTCATTGGGGATATATTAATTTTAAAATTCTTGATAATGTTTGTAATGAAAATATAAATTTTCTTTTGAATATCAGTACGGATTGTCATCCTAGTGAATGGTGTGGAATATTGTTTTCTACAAATTTAGGATAATATGTAACCAAATGATCCCTTATTGGAGATTCCCCCTAGGGGTATTTGTCCTAGAATTATCAAATCATGAAAATCTATCTAGTGATGAATTTTTAGAGAAAAAAATCTAATCACTTCATCATTATTTTATTATGTTGTTAATCTTCTCAAATCTCAATACACTATTTTTTTTTGGTTTTTGCAATGTCTATGAAATTCCGTGTAATTATTTAATTATATAGAATTACATTAAGACAACACACTATGACAACATGTCGTTCTAAGGCCCGGTGAGCCTGAAATGGAATTTTGAACATTTTTTACTGTATATTCAGTAAATGTTCCAATGGGAATTTCAATATGTTGAACAGGTTTTGAGATCAAATTTTAGATAGAACTATTGAACTCAGAGCAATGAATTCACCAATAAATGACTTAACATCAGCAGGAATGGACAGAGTGAAAAGTTATTTTTCATAATTTTCTAGAGAAATAATAAAATATTTTAATATAGTGAATTAATATAATTATCATCACTAATTAGCAGACAAATATTATGTTGTTAAATGACATGAAGATGAGAAGGTTCATTATTGGATGGTCAATAATGGGCCATTTAAAACAGAGACATTATTTTCATAATAAATCAGTAAATTTTGCTCATTTTATTTGAACCTTTAATGGGGGTAGTTTTGCTACAGTTTTTTATTTTCTCTAATAATAAATCATTTTCTACTTTTGGGAAAATAAAAAACACATGGAAATATCTGAATAACAGCTGAAAAAATCCCTCTCAAATGTTGAATGAAGAACGATGCGCTGGGGGATCATCACAAACTTCAACATACAATGAAGAAAAGATCCTGAAATGACACTGTTTTCCTGAAACCTCATAGAAGAATGATTCAGCATCTAATATCCACAAAGCAGGGGTTGTTATATTTTTAAAATTTCTTCCCCATGTTTTTTTTCTAGAAAACGACGAACACTGATCACCCCCTGAATATGTTGATTAGTGATTCATGCATTTATGTTCGAAGGGGACATTCCTTTTGTGATTTCTTTATCTGGGTTTGGAATAACATTATTGATTGAACTAAAATCCCTGGATCTCCCTTGATTATAAACTTCTAATGTGGAGGGTGCAGGGAAACATGAATAATGCTTTAGACCCTACGCTTGGGAGTTCTTCATGGAAAAACACTCAAATCAGTATCAAGGTATATTTGAAACGTTATCGGAGATGACAAAGATCCATTATGGATTTATAAATAGGAAACAAAAATAATGGAACACCAGAGCGCATCTGGTGGTCCGCCGAAGGTTTTTCCACCGCACTATGGATGGCGACAGTGATGATTCCATGTGGAAGCACCAGCTATGTATCAAATAGTGAGACCGAGGCTTGCCAGCCATGTTGACGACTAGGTAGAGTGACATGCCAAGGCGATTGGAGGTCGTGTACGACCACTGGTGGTGATGGTGTGGTGGCACAACACTCATCGGTGCAACATGGTGGAGTGAACCACTCCGGTGCACCAAAGTCATGAGGAGCTCATCCTCATGGGTGAGAAATGGATGTGGATCATATCTGGCTATGTGGATCCACTATAGTCACTTGACCAAGGAGATGAGAACACCTCATGTCGACAACAGGGTGAGAGGGTGGTGGGACGTGGCTGTCTACTGCATCCTGACTGTCACAACCCATCCCCTGAATCTCGTGTCGTGACTACTCCAAGCCTGCCTTCTATAGGCCAGGGGCTGGCGACTAGCACCAAAGGATTAATTCCCTAAAACTGGGAAGGCATTGCATTTATAACTTGTAAATTCACACAACAGAGTACACAACTAAAATTAAAACACTATGTAAACTGTATAACAATAGAGTTTTGAAAAAAGAAGGTGCCAAAAATAAAATCCCAATGGTAAAGTACAAGAAACTGAAAAGTACAAATACAACTAAAGAAAAGAAAAATAGATGTTGGGTCATCCTCTAAGGGTCCTACTTGAAGGGTAGGAACATATATCCTCAGCATCACCAAATGTACGTTTGTCTCCTCCGTATACCTACTCACCGAATATTCCACCTCTATGTGCCATCTAGTCCTGGTACTCTTAGCAACAGATCATCGCTTTTCGTCATCTGCACCCAACACAACGAGGTACAGGCATTTCACGTGTAGGGGTGAGTATTACGATACTCAGTAGGGACCCGAGACCCTCAAGGTGTCAAAAAAACCAAGAAGGGTAAACCACAATGTATAAAATCAATAGATTACCTTACATAGATATATTCCCATAAATATACCTATGTTATCAAGTGATCCATGTCCATAATGATGAAATTAGGGGAAAACATACTCAGATAAACCATGATTTTTTATTCACATTAATGATACCATAGTTGCTGGAGAACTCCTCCTCTGTTGAGTATAGTGGGCCTCACGTGACCCCAAGAGTGATTCCCACTAACTCTGGACTACTAAGGTACACCTCCAATTGAGTACCATGGGTATGCTGCATCACAAAGATGTGCTCCCCACTGGGGGTCTACTGCCATAACTAGGCGCTCCACCTCATAGCCAGCAGTGGTACTCCTCCTATCGAGTATCATAGTTCGGCGGCCACAACCAAGAACTCCTCTGATGTTGGTCTTCCTCCACAACTAGGTGCTCCCAGTAGGCTAGTTGAGTCACTCCGAGTCAATCGGTCAGCAGTCATCAAGTCTCAATCCGCTACTAGGTTCCCACACAAAAGATCACTTGTCTCTAGAAGATCCACTCCTCAAGATACTGTTTGATGCTACAACTACCACGAAGTCCCATGAAGATGTATCCAAAGGTTAGCCACGTTGTTTGAGTCTCAACGCAACTAATGGAGTGTCAATCAAATGTCTGGTTTGTGATTTGTTATCCATTTAGTCTCGGGGGCCATGTTGGATTCGTGCGCGAACCAACCTGACCGTATCTCCACTATACCCTAAACATTAGTGGGGTATACACAAAGAAAACACCATCCTTCAAGATTACTAGCCCTACTTATGGTTCGTCAAACGGATACCCAGTTCCAATGATATGACCAAATGAATGTAAAGGGGTCGTAGTGGGCATGGGTCTGGTCTGACCCTGTCAGACCCAGTATGGGTTGACCTGGCCTAAACAGTTGGGTCTGGCCCAGCCTGTTGGCCTGGCCAGCCCATTTTGTTCATCCTGGAATGTAGGGGCCAGCCTAGTGGGATGCAAGGGGTCACAGAGGGACACGAGGGCGCAGACCGGTCGTAAGGGCCTGGACCGGCCGCCAACCGGTGCAATGGTTGATCGGCTCAGAGGGTGCCTCAAGGTTGCAATACAACCCAAAGGTCACTGTGAGGATGAGATATTGTTTAGCCGGGGCGCGACGAGGGGAACATGGAGGTCAGCTCAACTGTGGCACTACGAGGGGCCGACGGAGGCCGGCAAAGCCAGGGTGTCGCGATGGGGCATGGATGCCAGCTTGGTCGGGGCCCTATGAGGGGCAGCGTAGGCTGAATTGGTCGAGGATTTGAAGGCCTATGGATAGAGCAGCTGGGGAGGTTGAGAGGGTGCTGCGAGGCCGGAGCATCGGGGTGCGTGGGGAGCGTGTGGTGCATGAGGTTCATGGAAAGTGGAGTTGTGGGGCTGACACGATGGCACCGGGGGCCCGGCCAAGGCACGTCGTGAGGTCACATCAGGGCAGCGGCACAATGAAGCTAGGTTGTGCATCGTCTTCCTTGTTAAAGTTGGTGGTGGTGATGACCACCGTTCATGTGCTCCTCTACATAAGCTTTCATACTTCCAATTCGTGAAGAATATCAAAGAATATTGGTGGAGGGGTCGGAAAATTTAGTTTGGCCCACACCATCCCTGTTTATAGTTGAAGAAAGAGGTTCTAATTTAATCATGAACAATGAATGATGATAATAATCAAACAGAATCATAAATTCGATAACAACCCCATACTTGTTCTTTTTTCTTCGATGGTGTCACTTGAAGAAGACGAGTCTTTGGGAAAATACGGATGTCGGTGTCGTCAGAATTTTCCTTGATCATTGGTTTGTGTGCCGACACATCGTATTCGAATACGTCCTACCTCAGAGGAAGTCCCGAGTAATACTGTTGAAGTCGGGTTCAACGTTCTTCGTCGTTGGAGCTTTCTTCGTAGGTGGATCACATTCATAGTGGAAGAACACCTTCTTCATTGAGGAGTGTAATCCTCCAAGTGTTGGGCATCACGTCACATTACCAGAGCTTCATCGATTCGTGAATCCATCCCAAATCTACCTCCCAATAAACATATTTATAAGACAGGGGGAAGTGGTTAACGGTCGTTGAAATTTATGAAGGTTCATTTATTTGTAACCTCCCTCAATTTCAAAGATGTTGTTACGTAATTTAAAAAGGGGGTCAAGCCAATTAAATTTCGTTTGTACATAATAATGTTGGAGCATTGGAATAATTCATGAGGAGGAAGCTCAATAGGCTCATTTACATTAATGTGGGATTTGAGTGGTTTCAACCACATTAAGAGGGAAGTTGGGAGGTATAGGCCTCGGGTGGTCCCAACCAACATAACCTCTCATGGGAGGTTAGGGTCTGGTGGTACCCACCACTGTAACATATCATTAGAGATTAAGTTCTGGTGGTCCCCACTTCCCAACTTCAACATGGAGGATTAGTTCGGGTGGACCCCACCTCCCAACACCCACATTGGTGTTGCGAATAAAAATAATGTGTCACACACTTTTATTTTTTTTATTCTTTCAAAAACAAAAACAAAAAAAATAACTTTCACCCTCATCCATATTTCATTGAGGTGATAGTCTCCTTAAGTGATTATTGGCGCTGGGAGTTCAATGGTTCTCTAGGATATCAATTCCGAGCACCGGTTCAAAAGATACAAAACACCGCTCACGCATATACTGAACGTACCCAAAAAAAGTTCGGAATATTATTAATAGTCACCCTTGACCCTCACCGGCCGAGGTTAGACTCTGCCTCAGTGAAACACTCCCCAACAAACCCAACAGTAGTATCAAATTTCTTGTCCGAGTCACCATTTTAATGTTACGCATTTTTCAATAAAATAATTTTAATTTAATTATTTTATTATCATCCAAAATCTATCATTATCTGGTGGCATGTACTGGCCAAAGTTAGTATCTTCTTAAATAAAGAATTCCATCACAAGTTCAGCGGTGGTATTATATTTTTAATACGAGCTACTATTTGTGAGTTTTAAAAATTTGAAAAATTTAATAGTATGTGTAGTTATTTTATTTATGGTTATGCCAATTTTGTGTATTTTCATTTGAGGCCCATGCTGACTAATCTTATGTCGCGCCTAGGGTAAACCCATCATCTTGATAGAAACAGTTCCCTCATATTTATAATCGGAGTAACCATTTTAGTGTTATTCCACATTTTCAGGAAAATTGTATGCGTGTTTACTTAAGCTTAACAAAACCACGACGGATAATTCCAGGATATCCGGGCCACAGAATCCTGTGTCGTCTGATTATGCAGATGCTTAAAATTACCATATATTTAAAAAAAATTACATTGAAATTCTTGGTCATTACAATCTCCCCACCTCTGGGCTCTACGTCCCTGTAAGCCATAACTCAAACTAATGAAACAAGTGGCGATACTGTGCATTCATTTGAGCCTCCCACTCCCATGTGGTCTCATAAAGGTTCCAATGATGCCAAAGAATGTGCACCATAGGTATCAACTGTCGATGAATGACCTGATCTTATCAATCCTCAATCTCAATTAGAACCTCTGTATATGTCTCCCCATCATCGATGTCCATATCTTCGTGGTTGATGACGTGAGAAGGGTCATGTACGTATCTCCTTATTTGAGATATGTGGAAGACGTCGTGTACCTGGTGCCACTGAGTTGAGGACCTAGAAAGGTCCATTGAACCATGGAGATAACATGCCACCTTGGACAAATCCCCACAAACATCATTGAGGTGAGACCCGAAAAAAACGTTGTCAACATCCTTGAACTCCAGAGGTCTCCATCTCCTGTCAGCATATGACATCTACCTACTCTGTTCAGTCTTCATCCGGTCTTGGATGATCTTTTCTTCACTGCGGTAGCCCGTACTATCTCTAGTCCCACTAGTGTTGAATCCCATGGTTCAATCCATCACAATGGTGATCTTCAAGGTATCTTGTATAATTCCTCAAAAGGTGTTATCCCAGTGGTATAGTGATTTTTGTTGTTGTATGACAACTATACCAAAGGTATGTTATCCTCCCAACTGTAACCGAAGTCGAGGACACAAGCACACAACATGTCCTCGGGGGTCTGAATGGTCTACAAAGTCTAACCATCCATCTGAGGATGTAAAGTGGTGCTCAAACAAAGTTGTGTCCCAAAAGCCTCCTACAAACCCTTCAATATCCGGGATGTAAAATAGGCTTCATTATTCGAGACAATCGTCATAGGTACTCCAAAACCAGTAATGTCCCCATGATGTACGTTGAAATCATGTCACTGTGTCCCTTAATATCCCATCCCAATTCCACTATGGAACTCTAAAGGATGAACTGAGACTGATGGTACCTGATGCTCCTCCTTCACTTGCTGATAAGTGAGGCACTGTGAAACAAACTCTTCAACTACTTTCATCATTCCCAGCCACCAGTGCTGTCATCGGGGATCCTGGTAGATCATCACCACTCATGGATGTACCACTATAGGGGATGTATGGAACTCACTCAACACTCCATTATAACGTGGCACTGGTATAATGGTACATCCTCTAAATAGGATGATGTGCTCCCCACCATCAAAAAATTCATCAGGTGCATGTCATGTGGATATCTGAGGTCTTCGTGTCTCATAGTCAACGTCCTCATGATGTGCCTCCCTGACTCATTGAAGAAGTGGGGGAGTGACTATAAGAGACTAAAGAAAAGTTGCTCTATCTCGATCCACAAAGGATATCTGTATGTGGCTAGCTACTCTACTACCTCACTCAGTAGCTACAGGCTAGACCTCTTTTTGAGTGTGTATGCTACCACATTCCCCATACCAAAAGAATAGAATATATTTATGTCATAACCATGGAGGAACTCTAGTCACTCTTGTTGGGAACTGACAGCTCAAACATCCGGTGCCACGAGGGTAAGGATGGCTGAATCATGAGAAATCAGTTGTTCCCTCCTATACAGGAGAATATCATGTGTTGCTTGGGTTTCCTTTATTCACCGACAATTTAAATACTTATCCCAACATTGTAGATAAACCTCAACCTCATTTACTAATACATTCCATCTGATTGTGAATTGTGGATGTCATGTCCAAACCCAAACTAACATCAGAAGGCTTCGGCACTGCCACCATGTGTTTCCAACCGAAACACTCACCTCATGTTTTAGATCACACCATCAGTGTAAGTGTGACTATCAAGTCTCCTCTCAATGGTATCTCCAGTCATTAGGGTCAGGTCAACAGTGTAATCAGAAAGTATAGGTCTTGGAAAAGATTCATGGAAGTACAGAATGATTGGTACCTATTTCTATTGATATGGTAGAAAGTAATAGACATAGACCGTACCCCAAATCATTCTTTAGAGACCTAGGATCTCACTCCTTGACCCCATGCAGCTACACTCTTCCTCGTGCCCTCCAGCTACCTACTCCGGTCGGAGAACAAAAGGGGGGGTGGTTGTAACAAGTCGAAATGTACACCACCTCATGCAACTCCCCTAGCTCTGTTTCCATGTCTACAACACTAAAGATTACCGTATCCCCAACACTTCTTCCAGAAACATTTTTACACGCCCAAGTCTCTAAAACTGGCGCCAGTTTCCTGCTTTCCCACTACTAACATTAACAATCTACATCCACTCAGCCAATGAATATTCACACACAAAAATTCTTTCTATAACCCTAGCATAAGAAGTAATTCATAGATGAATAATTAAAACTCAGACGTCCCTAAAGACACCTCGCTCAGAGCCTATAGCTCTAAATAACTGATCGTATCATATTAATCGACTACCATGAATGGTATTTACGCCTCGATGAATACTCAACGACCGACATGCCATCCTACCAAAGCTATATAAGCTCTAGAGAAATAACATCCACAACCTCAAGCTAGTCCTCAACCACCTATGAGTCGAGTCACCTCATAACATGAGGGGTATCAGATGCTGAATCATGTGTATGGCACTAATCCTATATGTGTCCTTTATCGGTACGTCCGATAGTAACTACTGACCAACCGATAGTGATATAGCTGACACATAACCCGAAGGTACTATATCGGGTAACGGTCCACATACTGAAGACTCATCACTAAGAGGACCATCCTAATGGTATCTAACTGAAAAAGTCTAGCAACTAAGATCATCGTCTTCTCAACTGGTGTCTCAAATAGATGTGAAACTTTATAAATCACCTCCAGCCAGCCCTGAGCTATGTGGGATACTGTATTACCACGAATCCTTAATGTCCTCGACTATTGGAACATGTGCAATGTGCTCACTCAGTGTGCATCATACACCATTGTTGGTGGTGGTATCTGCTACCCAACTGGTGGTGGTACTTCTAGTACACCACCCGAAGGTTCCAACATAGTAAGAGGGACTTGCGCTGGAGCTTCTTTTATCGGTGTTATATCGGTGTGTACAACTCTTGGAACTCTATACGGATATCTTCTTGGAGGAATTATGAAAATAAATAGGTGCACTATAGTTAAAAGTTTGTACCTGGTGAGCGGACCAAGTGATATGACTTATGAAATTACCAAGAAAACACAGATGAAATCTGTGTTTTCGTGCACTGAGTCAGAAATCATAATTATGGGTTCTGGTGCATGGATACTTCATCTATCGCACCAACACTAGACTCCATAAACTAAAAACCACAAAAACTACACATAAATTTATGGGTTCACAAAAAAGAATAGAATCCTATGTTCTGCGGTAGAACCGACTCCTCTAAAACCAAATTGGCATGAACCATCCCTTGGGGCTAGTACTGCGACTTCCCCATGCCCTCCTTCCATAGTCCAGGGGATGGGGACTAGTAAAAAAGGCATAATTACCTAAAACTAGGAAGGCATTGCCTTTATAACCTATAAACACATAGTACAGACCACACAACTAGATACAAAAAATAGTTTAAACTATATAAAAAAGAGTGATAGAAAAATACGGCGCAGAAAATACAAGACCAAATATAAAGTACAAGAAACTAAAAAGTACTAATACAACTAAAGAAATGAAAAATTTTAGTTGTGTCATCCTCTGAGGGTCCTATCTGAAGGGTAGGTACAAATAGCCTCTTCCGAACTCCAAGTCCATCCATATCCTCCATGTACCAACATGCCGCTTAGTCCACCTCTTGGTACCATCCAGTCCTTGTACTCTCAGCCTCAAATCAATGCTTTAGGTCATCTTCATCCAACAGAATGACTTGCGGGCATATCTAATGTAGGGGCGAGTATAAAGACTCTCATTAAGGACCTCGAGAACATCAATATCACAAAAAATCCAAAAATGATAAACAAAAAGTATTAAATAAACATATAAGCTTACATAGGTATATGACAATACAGATACCTAAATTATCAAGTGATCCATCCCAATCATGAGGAAAACACATGAAAAACTGACTCAATTCAACCAGGATTTTTTATTCACATTAACAATACCGTGGCTGCTAGAGAACTCCTCCTCTGTCAAGTACAGTGGGCCTTTTTTGACCCCAGGAACGCTTACCACTAACATTGGACTACTATGTTACTCCTCCTGTAGAGTACCTTGGGTCTGCTGCGTCACATAGATGTGCTCCCCCACCATGGTTCTACTGCCAAAACCAAGAGTTCTCCTCATTGGCTGTAGAGGTACTCCTCCTGCCAAGTACCTTGGGTCTGCCGCTACAACCCGGTGGGCCTCCATTGTGGGTCTGCCGCCACAACCAAGAGCTCCCCACTGGGCTAGTCGAGTCACTCCAAGTCAATCGGGCATCAGTAATCAATTCTCAGCTAGTTAATATGTTCCCGCACAAAAGTTTGCTCGTATCTGAAAGATAAGCACCACATACTACTGGTCGATGGTCCAACTGCTAATAAGTGCCATGAAGAATTATCCCAGAGTATGCCCTGTCATATTAGTCTCAACGTATCTAACGGCGCATCAGTCTGATGTTGGTCTATGAGTTATTATCCATTTAGTTTTGGTGTCCTCGTTGGATTCGTGCACGATCCAACCTGACAGTATTTCATATATACCCCAAAAATCCAGTGGTGTATACTCAAATGGACCTTCATGCTCCAAGATTACCAGCGCCGTTGACGGTTCATCAATCGGAAGTTCGGTGCCAATGATATGGCTAAAATTAAAGTAAAGGGGTCGTAGTGGGCACAGGTCCTGTCCAACCCAGTCGGACTGACCTAGCACAACCCAACATGGGCCGACCTGGTATGGGTCGACCCAGCCTGACCCGTTGTGTCTGGCCCCACCCAATAGGCATGCCATAATGTTAGGTTTGGCCCATCCCGCATGGCCCAAACCATTTGGCCGCAAGGGATCATGGAGGGCCATGGGGGAAAAACTGGTCATGAGTGCGCGAACTGGCTGCGGGTTGGCACAAGGGCGGTTTGGCCCAGAGGGTTCTGTGAAGGTGTGGCTCAGCCTGGAGGGCATCGTGAGAATGCATGAAAGTTTAGCCCGGGCATCGCTAGGGGCGCACAGATTCCAGCTCAGCAAGGACACTACAAGGGCGCGCGGAGGCTGACTCCACCTGGGCTCTGTGCTGGGTGCGTGGAGGTCGGGTCCACCTAGGCGCCCTGAGGGGCGTGCAGAGGTTGGCTCGACCAGGGCACCGTGTGGGTCTAGGAGAGGCCGGCTTGGTCATGGTGTCGTGATGGTGCATGGTGGCTGGCTCGGCCAGGGTGTTGTGAGGGGCCAAGGAGGCCTACTCGGTTGGGGCTCCGAATGACGACCGCTGTCACGACCAGGGATGCTCGGGAGGGCGCCACGAGGACGGAGTCACTAAGAGTGCGGGGCGCGTGGGGAGCGTGGAAGGCAGAGCCGCGGGGCTACCGCGATGGTATGGGTGGCTCAGATGGGGCTATCGTGAGGGTGCGACATGGTGGGGGTGTTGCAGAGTGGTTTCGTGATCCTTTTACATTGTCGTGTCCAATAGTAGGGTCGTCCACCGTTCGTGTTCTCGTCCACATATGTTTTTGTCCTTCTCCTTCACGAAGAACACCAAAGGAGATCAGTGGAGGGGTCGGGCCATGTTATTTTGGCCTACACCCTATATATTTAAAGTGGTAGCAAGAGGCTCTACATTAATCCTGATCCAATAAAGATGATATTAACAAAAAAGATTCAATAATTTGATAATAACCCCGTACTTGTTTGTTGTTTGTTGATGGAATCGCAGGGAAGAAGATAAGTCATTGAGAAAAGATAGATTTCTATGTCGTTGTTGTTTTCCTCGATCGTTGGCTTGTGCGCCGGCTCGTTGTAGTCGAGGAGGTCCTTTGTTGGAAGAAGTCCCGAGGAAGATGGTCGATGTCGGGGATGTATTTCTTCATCACTGGAATGCATTATTCATGGAAGAACACATTCTTCATTAGATAGCGTAATCCTCCCACTGTTGGGCATCACGTCACTTTACCAGCTCTTCGTCACATGGTGAGGTCATACCAAATCCTCCTCCTAAGCTCCATATATATAAGAGAGGGGGGTGGTGGGTAACGAATATTGAAATTTATGAAGGCTCTTTTATTAAGAACCTTCATAAATTCTAATGATGTTTTTACTTAATTTAAAAAGAGGGTCAAGCCAATTAATTAACGTTGGCAGAAAATAAAGGTGGTGCACTGGCATAATTAATGTGGTGGAAGCTGAAGATGCCTCTCCACAATAATATGGGAGTTGAGAGGTTTCTCCATCATTAATATGGGAGTTGAGAGGCATAGGCCTCAGGTGGTCCCCACCACCATAACCTCTAATGGGAGGTTAGGGTCTGGTGGTCCCCCCACCATAACCTCTCAATGGAGGTTATGGTCTGGTGGTCCCCACATCCCAACTCCCACAAGGAGGATTACTACCAGTGTACACCCACCTCCAAACACCCAAATGGGTGTTGCAAATAAAATTAAAGTGTCACACAATTTTGTTTATTTTTATTCTTTCAAAAAAAACCAAAAAACTAACTTTCACCCTCAATAATCTGTTGTCAAGGTGAAAGTCTCCTTACGGGAATACCGGTGCTGTGAGGTCAACAGTTCTCTTGGATTTCAATTTCGAGCATCGGATCAAAATTTACAGAACACCGCTCGTGAGTTTACTAAAAAACCCGAAAAAAAGTTTGGAAAATTATTATCTGTCACCCTCAACTTACGTCGGTCAAGGATATGCTTTTCCTAGGTGAAACACTCTCCAACGAACCCAACGGTACTCTTGGAATTCCAATATGAGTTACTTTTTAAAAGTTCTATGTTTTACAATAAAATAATTGTCACTTAATTATTTTATTTGCAGCCAAAAACTAACCCTCTCTAGTGGCCCGCAGCGGCCATATTTAGTGTTTTAATAAATAAAACATGCCCCCACAAGTTTAGTGGTGGTATTGGATTTTTATTTTGAGGCACCGTTTGTGAGTTATAAGCATTTGAAAAATAAAATAATTTTTTTAATTATTTCATTTACGGTTATGGGAATTTTGGGTTTTCGCACTGGAGGCCCGTGATGTGTAATCTTATGTTATGCATTGTGTAAACCCTTCATCTGGAGAGAATCAGTTCCCTTAGACTTATAATCCGAGTAACCATTCAAGAGTTATTACCACTTTTTCAAGAAGACTGATATGCATGTTAACATAATCTTAACAAAACATCGACGGATCAATCTGGGCACAACAGGCCTCAGAATCGCACACTGTCTGATTTTGTGGACTCGAAAAATTCTTATATATTTAAAAAAATTACATGGAAATTACTGGTCATTAAACTGACTAGGAGGACTGGGCTAGCCAGCGGGCCAGACCCGCGAGATGCAGGTGAAAACTCATGTAGTGATGGTGGCGGCGCCAGCCGCGTCACGGATGGTGGGATCCCAAGATGGTCAGCCAGCCTAGTAAGCGAGGTGGCATGGAGATTAGTGGTTACCTAGAGATTCTATGGGTCTGGTCTGGGTCCTCGTGATTGAGAAATGGTTTTCCGACATATCTGTCCGTGTTGAGCCACCGTGGTCACTTGACCGCCACAAAGAGGCCACACCATGTCAATCATGAGGTGGGAAAGAGGAAAAATGTAGTTTTATTATGAATCCTCGGTGATCGTAATGGTACTCCTCTGCTGGATCGGGTCAACCCGTGGGCCGAACCCACACTGTCAGGCCGAAACCGCACTATTGGGCATGACCTGTGATGTCCGGCCAGACCTGCCACTTGGTTGGACCCATCATTCCAAGCTGGACCCATAAGCCCAATGATTTGGATGGTCCACATTCCTATGGTTCCCATGTCGGACCCCCAGATTGGTTCGGGTCATGTGGGTACAACCGAGTTAGACTGGACCTGGACCCAACATGCCATATTTCATTAAAAAAAATCATTACTTGCTTACTCGGCATCTAATTGGCCCACTGATTGTGGTGCAAGGACCCTTGGGAGGAGAAATCCTTTTGGGATACTCCAAAAGATATTTGGAATAATTTATAGTATGGTTAGGTTGGATTAGACACAAATTCTTCTTGAACCATTTTACAAAAAATCACATATCATACAAAACAATGGTCTGATTGTCCCGACATTTATTGCATTGGGACCCTTACGATGAGATGGTACTTTGGATTAATATATTTAGGACACAGTGGAAGTAGAGGTATGAAAAATGTATTGAGGAGAGGATCCTATAGAAATTGATCATGCTAAGTGCGGGAATCTAGTGGCTGGCTGTGACATGAAGAAATAATTGAGATCATGTGTGGGTCGACAACTAGAGATCATTAACGAGTTAACACCTAGCATTCGTCTATTGGTCAGCCACTAACGATCCTTTGTGTGTTTTCACATTGAGATCAAGTGTGTGTCTGCACCTAGAGATACTCTATGGATCAATACATAGAGATCCTCAGTGGGTTAGAACCTATATATCATGTTCGGGACAATAAAAGATCCTCACAATAGAATATATTGATATAGCTTATGACTAATAATATGTACATATTTACGTAATCAATACTTGGTGTGAGTTTTCTCTTTTATTATGTGCTATGTTTTTTATCATTATTTGTTGTATTACCTTTTTGGTATCTGCCCTTTTGTTTTTTTAAATCGTGGATTAAGAAGAAAACAACGGGTGTCTCAGGTTCCCTATAGGGTATTTTCACAATCACCCCTACACATGCTTCTACCACATCATTTTTCTCTTTTTTAGATGACTGATAGTCTTGATCAGGACTTTGGGGAACACAGACTAGAAGGTGATCATATGTTTCATGGTAGATGGGGTGTGAAGTAGTGACATCTACCAGATAGTTTCACCTAACCATCAAGTATGATCCTTTGAGGTCTACCCTTAGATTATGATTTTATTTCTTGGTACTTTCCATTTAGTTAGGCTATTATTCCGGCCCACTTTACTTTTAGTTTACAAACATTCTTCTCATTAGTGTTATTTCGTGGTGTTTTTACTAATATCTTTCCATGGTATTTTTATTTTGCGGTTTCCCTGTCTGTGTATGTACATGTTTAAAAGTAATTCTTTCAAATTATTTGGATATGCCTTTCGGGTGCTAGTCACCAGCTCCAGGCCTAAGGAAAGATCAGTTGGGGTTTTCATGGCACGAGCCCTGTGGGACTAGTCGTGATAGTTTAATAATCATTAATCACCTTAATCTTGTTCCCATGGTTTCTACTGAAACACATATAATACCAACTATAATTACCACAAATCCAATAAGCTGGTGTTGTGCCAAAATTAATAAATTGGCATAGATTTTAGGGGGTCAAAAACAATATAAACATGGAGTTTAAAATTTATAGGGAACCTGATTAAAATATTATTCCCATTCTACATTTGGAATAAAAAAATCATATAAAAAAGAAAATAACATTATACTAGAAAACTCATTCAGAGATTAATTCAACACATTCTTTGGGAAGGAAACAAAATTAGGTTTTACTCAAATACTTGTTTAGGGATACATACACAAGGATATATCATGAATAAAAAATGAATAATCATTACTGAAAGGAAAATAACTAAAAACATTCCATTTATTTAGTATTAGGGCTATTATGGTTAGATAATGCATAATGAATATGGTCTAGTAAATAACTGGACAAATATCCCCTTTATACAATTATCTAACATTGAAATACATCAATATAAAATATCATTGTGATAATCCCATTGATAAAAAAAATAACTAAATTCTAAATGATAGAAATTCATTATTTTTTAATTCATTATCTCGAGAATCATGATACATCTACTTTCAATAACATTAACAAGAATGTTTAAATCAAATGGTTGATACAAGAATAATTTTGATAACTGATTTATCTCATGTGAAATATTAAGGTATCACGTGGATATATAATTATAGTCCCCACCAATCAGTAAAAGCCTAAAAAATTATTAGTATGACAAAAAATCAATTCCATTCATTAAAAATATTTTTTCCAATAAATATCTATATTGATTAGACAACATGTATTTATCTATATTTCCCTATTTAATCATAGAACGTTCAATGTAATCCCGGTTTGTATCGAAACCACAAAAAAGGGAATAGGTTCATATTATTAAATATGTATAAATGAAATAAAAATTGAGGAAAAATTCCTTTCCATAATGATAACATTGAATTGAGAATCCCTGAATCAATTATGTGTAGAAAATATAAATCCAAAAAAATATGTAAACTAAAAATCAAATAGTAAATATTATTTAGACACATAATGTTGGAATATCAAGGATTATGTAATATAATACATTGAATAGATATTGAGTTATGGAAGTGATTTCAGATTTGATATTTTCATGTCAAAAAATATTATATGAAATAATTGAATTAATTAATTTTACCAAAATTGTGAATTTTATATTCAGGATAAAATTGGAAAAATTGGATGTCTGTAGACAATAAAAAAATTATGTTTCCAACAATAGAATATTCCTAAATGATGGGAAATAGAGATGAAGTACCTTACCTCAAAATTTTCAATAAAAGATAATTACTTAATCAAATATATAATGGTATTATAAAATTTCATAACTAATAAAAAAACTATAACCATACTTGTAATATTATATATTATACTATTTTAAAATTTTACCACTCTATACTTAATTATATTTTATTATTTCCATTGTTTCATGTACTAATTTCCCAGTTTCCTCATATCATTTTTATGATAAAATATCATTTTCATGTGAAGGTGATATATATCCATCATCTAAATAATGATATTAAATTTATAAATAACATATTTACTCTAAAATAAAATTTTATAACCATTTATTACATTTTTCCATGGGTAATTATTCATATTTTCATAGAGATAGATGATGGACCACACATATAATTGAGTGAAAATATTATTCACATAATGGAAAAATGATAATAAAGGTATTAATATAATATTTTCTACCATCAATATCATTTCATATATATCATAAATACTCATCAGTATTATGCTGAAGAACATATAAAATAAAATTTGTCATTTGGAAATGTTACATATTCTATGAATAAACTATGTATTCTTTCACTCAAATCTCTCCATTTAAGAAAATATTATCAATAAAATTCCTATAGTATGATAAGATGGATGTATAAATGTAATTTTGGTACATATTCTTTGAGAAAATTGTTTTTGGATGTGTGAATTTAAGTTTAGTTTTGGTGGCCTTTAATATGTGGTGGAGAGGACACACATTGTACACATGAAATGAATAAATTGGATCAATGTTTTTCACGTGAATAAAATCCTCCAAAATGTATCACAATCGACTCTTAGTGATGATAATATATGAAAATGACCATAAAATGGGGTTTGGACAAGTCATTAGTTTTTTTTACTCTTATGTTCTATGTTTTACCTCTATGTTAATAAATATTTACCCTATCTATGATAATAAATTTTTTATTATTATTTATTTATAATTGTAAAAAATAAATTTTATATTATTAGGCAATATAAATCTCACTTCATCAAAATATAAAATATATTTTTCCATATCTATCAAATTATTGTGGAACAATCCAAATTTATATTATACATCAATACATGATGAAAGGTGCAATTAAAATTTAATATTCTCATTATTATGGAAAATTTTATATTTAAATTTAACATAAAATTTATCCCAATGAATTAAATTAGATAAATTTCAACATAACTGATCTAATTTTACGTTAAAATTAATTTTAAATTATAAGGATGTGTCCTTAAACATTACACAATATAGTTACTTTAACTAAATTACACTTATCACACTCCCAAAGATTATATCAACATAGTGTTTTTAAAAATTAATTCATAATAGAATCGTAGATGAATAAAAGTGGATACTAATAATATATTATGAATTTTTTTCATAGTAATATCATTTTTAATATAACATTTGTTATTCTCAAATAATCATAACAATATTTACTATGGAATCATTTATCTCATCCATCCATAAAAATATGAATATTTTTTAAAACCTGTTATTCACACGAAAGTTTCAGGACGGGGCATGAAAATAAGGAAAGAAACCATTATTCCATTAATATTTATAAAAATACTATACCACTTACTCAATGTCATAATCCACACTCATAATTTATCATATAATTTTTGAAAATATGAGAATTATATAAATATAAATATCATAAATAAAACTATAAATATAACATGAGGAACTAATTACAAAATACTATTAACCTAATCTAAAAAATATGATTTATAACCCTTACAGATAGCTTACAATGTAACCCTCACAGATACCATATAATGTAAGGATCTCAGTTATCTTATAGTGTACCCATCATAGTTACAATTAGAATAACTAATAGAGTGATCTTCAAATAGAAAAATACCCAATCAATTTGAGTGATATATAGGTCCCATCCTTAATCATAAAAACATAAATAAAACTGATGAATAATCATAAAACATGAATACTTTCTTCATAAAAACATTCCTTTTTAATTTCATTAATAAATGCACATTAATATGGGAATTAAATAGGAAAGTCCCTTACCTTGGGCTTGTCATAATTAAAATAAGTTTAATGCTCTTTTATAATGGAATAAATAGTTTTTTAAAATACTAATAAAATATATTTAAATTTATCATACATTACATGTTATTTTAATAAAATCATTCCACCTATTTATTGATAATATTCTGGTATTACTAATTTTTTAGGTTTTTTTTCATGGATTCCATTTTTGGATCTTTATGGATTTTCATATCAAATTGATTAAAACCACCAAAAGTGTAAAATATGTTATTAATAAGTTTAAAATATTATATATGGTTTCAGATATTATTATTATTTTTTGATTTAAAGATGAATCATTAGATAGTAATTCAATGAAAATTTTCTATTATATTTTGGTAGTTTTTATGACCATCATGATCTTACATCTGATTTGTTAATATCATTTATATATATTTTATATAGAATAGAATATAACATAAAATTTGTATAAAAAATATTTTTGACCATATTAATAGTTTTATGACAATCCTGGTAGGTGTTGGAAGAAAATGAAAATTTTGAAATCCATGAAGGTTGTGAATCGACACGTCAAAGAATATGAATTCATTTAATAGAATGCGATGCGAAGAAGAGTGTTTTGATTATTAATATTACTTTGAAGTAATAATGTTCTAGAATATGTAAGATATTAGAGTTTTAATGTCACATGAATGAGGGTATGTGAGGAGAGAACATGAAAAAAAATTGGAATGAAATATTAAAAAACAAAAGAGGTGTTTACCTCTTGAACTTCTTTTCCATGAGAACATCCTTAAGGTTATTGGTTTAAACCATTTGCTGAAACCAGCATTTCTTAGACTTAGCAAACAGTTTCATAATGGAAATTAGGAAAATATTAAAAAAACAAATAGCTTTGTATGTTATAGGAGAATATGTGGTGAGAGGTGGTAGATATAGTGGATATGGGTGTTTTTTTAGTATTGTTTTCTTTAGATTATTATTTTCCATAAAGAATATTATTATATAGAAAATTTTTAATAAATAAATTAAAATAATGTTGTCTAATTCGATATTATGGTGATTTCATTAGAAATTACTCCTGGAATAGTGTATTTAACTTATAATTAATGTGTATTGTATATAAAAATATTTCAGAAATCCACCAAAATTAAACTATTTTTAAAAAAATTCTAAAAATTCAACACAAACATTTTTTAGTATGTAGAAATCAAAAATAAACTTCATTCAATTAAAATATTTTTTTGGATAACGTAATTGTTTTATGTAAACTCATTAATTATTGCTAAAATAATAATTCTAAATTAATAAGAGATATTATAATTCTTTGATATATTAATTAAGGTCTCATTAAATTAGAAAGTGTTCAGAAGAAAAAAAAATTATAATTTTATAAAAATATTTAAGAACATAAATTTAATTTTACATCATTTCAATAATTAAAAATGTGTAAACTAAAATTCAAGTCACAAAAATACTAACACATAATTTGTAATTTACAAAACATTTATTTATATTTTCTATGATATAAATATATACTATTTTATGATATAAAATACATAAATATTTTTATACTCTCTTATTTGAGGTTTCTATTCTTTTTTTATAAATTCATTAATTTCTATAAATAAAATTTATTTCATTATATTTTCATAATGAATATAACTATTCAATTTTATTATTGAAACAAAATATTTTATATTTACAATAATTATTATATTCTCCCCACCTTCTATAAATTGTGTCCTTAAATTATTTAAAACTTTATGATATATTTCACTCATAGAATTTTAATATTCTATTTTTTCATTAGAAACCGTGAGGGTTCTTCAAAAAACAATATCATGGTGAATTATCTTATTCCATAATACATTCTTGCTATGTTAATGAATATGAACATGTTCCCATTATAAGAATTTTTATATTCTAGTTTAATAACTTCTATTATTAAAAACATCAGATGAATCTAGAACATAATTTACATACATAAAAACATGAAAAAAATGTATACATGAGATAATCTAAGAGGCAAAGTTACCAAGTAGGAAACTGATAAAAATTTATCTATGATTTTTATGGTATAATCAGTCATTGAAAATGGTTAATTAATTCAAAAATGAAATAAAAGTGTCCATTGATATATTTTAATTATTAGATGATCATTATCACGAATGAAATGCTTTTCCTTTTGTTATGTTCATAACATTTATGGATACTCTAAGATGTCCTCCTATGTTTCCCGATCATCTTCACATTCTCAGCTAATTCTTTTACCAATTCTTCTCCATCCAATATCCTTTCATGGAAAACATCTGAATGTTATATAGTTTTACATCACAATGCATATAATTCCTCGAATGGTTCCATCTCTATACCAGAATAAAAACTATTATTATAAGAAAATTCAACTAAAGAAGGATGTTGATCCCAACATCTCTAGAAGAACACTGAGAAAGGAAAAAGGAAATCCTCATTTGTCTGAATATTTCACTAAATAAGTCCATTATATTGAGATTGTAGTATTTAAATTAAATTTAGTTCCTAATGACGTTTAATTTCATTTCCATTAGATTGATGTGAACCTTAAATCACGATCAGATGCAATGGAGAGAGAAATTACATATATCATGAATTTCACATTATGTTATAGTATAAAAAGTAGATCTAAAGAAATAGTACATCAAATTGGAAGGAAATTTGAAGATTTAGTTAGCCGACCAATAGTAAAAAAACCACATTATTAACTCAATAATACTTTTATTGTCCCACCATGAATTACAGGGATATATATTCGGATTTCTAGTCCGATGGTAGAAAGGATAAAGAATCACCTTATATAGTTTCTTATCTACTTTAATTTATTTCCATGTTAAACATTTCAAGTCAAATCATAAATATCACTTTTCATTCCACCCAACCAGTAATACTATTGAATTTATTTGTACATCATTGTGATTCCTGGAAGAAGTGAAAACGAAGAACCTTGAGCATCACATGACAACTTTTTCTTCATCTGTTAATCAGAAATTACATATTACCTATTCCAAAATCCCAGTATAGAATCGTTATCAACATTAATTTCTAGAAAAAAACTATTTTAAACCAATTATAATTTTTTCTAAAACTCATGTTATCACTTCTATGCATTCTAGTTTATTTTAGGGAGAGACAACTGCATTGAGATCTAAAAAAAATTTGCACCAAAAAAATGAAATGAAAAATTCATCAAATAAATTTACAATTGTTCAACTTCCAAATTTATCATGTATAATGTATCAAGACTTTTTTTAATCATGGAATATTTCACATTATTCCACTTCCTAGATGGTAATTGATTTTGCAGTCATAATACATTATTAGTACAATTAATTTTCACTTCTTCACGTTCAATTCATTTTATGTGAATATATACTCAAATATTTTATGGTCGGTATTTATTAATCATTTGTATCCATAGAAATGAGGCCTTCATGTTTTAAATTTGGAACAAATAACTGGTATTTCCAAATCATATTTGGGAAAATTGATGAAATTATGTTTCATTTTAATGGACATGTAGGAAATTACATTAGCATTTTTCTTCTGAACACTTCCATGCCCCCTAAATGATGCATAAAAATCGATTAAAATTCACCATTTCTTTATGAAAAGTACAAAAATAAATAATTCAGAAATAATTTATTCAATTAATTAAAAAACATCATTATCATATGTTCAAATAATTTCCATCCCTTTTCATATTTATATAGTTCATGGTCTATATAAGTGTACAATCATTTTAATAAACTGTCTGTAATAACATTCTAATTCATGGAAAATATGAATCAATGTATAATTTTTAGGCCATGTCAATTCATCATCAGTATTTTTGGGAAGGATGAACAATTATGCCATCATTTTTTACAATCTACATTTGAAATGGAATCTATTGCATTAAAAATTCATATTTCATATATTTTCCATATAACTACATTTCTCAGAGAGTTTTCTGGACACTCACTAAAATTTTTGCAGGGTATACATTAATTTTTCAAAAGATTGAAATATAACTAATGAAGGAAACATAAAACATTTTGAAATATTCATGTAATATTTTAATCATAATATCCTTAAATAGAGTATGTAAATTTTTCAATCAAAAAAGAATAAAAAAAGAATACATATTTAGTATGAAATGATGTTTCTGTGATTCCATACTTCTACACCTTTAGTAGATGGTAAACCTATCTCAATTGAATCATGGAAAAATACTGAGCTCCTTAGATCTGTTTAGTAAAATATTATATACGAGGTAGTTGATACTAATTCTTAATGGTAATTTATTTCAAATATCTACAATCAACATTAATCCTCGTGGAACTATATTAATGTATTTATTTTTTAAAATAGGATCATCATATGTTTAAAAAGAACGAATGAAATATATCTTTAGAAATAATCACCTAAAACATGTTTTTCAACTCATGAAGTTCCATTTGGTATATTCAATAAAGAGGAGTTTGAGGCTCTCTTTGAAATACGAACTAATTCAATAATAAAGTAAATATCCTATTCATGAATAACATCAGGAAACTCATCATGAATAACATCCAAGTATTAATTTACCAATAGAACATCATTAATCTAAACAGTTCTATTGTATTCAATAGTATGTTCATGATAACATTCATTTACATATTTTAACACCTTCACATCTTCTTAATATATTATCATTGGAAGGATTTAATTATTTTATAGTAATATAAATTATTTAAAAAAACCAATTATTTATCACTATAATCAATATTATCATGATTAAAAAATCAATTACATACCATGAAGGATATCAAAATATCGTAGTGATAAGAAATTTTGAGCATAATGAATTCCAACAGAAAACATGAGGATGGTTTCTTATAATGTCTTTTTATCAATAATATTTCCCCTTTGGTATTTTAAATAATTTTTTTCTTTCATTTCTAAAGGTTATATTTCCATCATACCAACATATTCATAAACAATTGACATTGTACACCATGTATCATAAAATTCATTAAAACAAACTATGAAAAAAATTTAACTGATACCACTTCATTGGATGTCCAAACAACAATTAATATATTTTTAACGGAATTCAAAAGACCATTTTTCTTATAATAGAGCTACATTAATTTATTTAAATCATTCTTTTGGAATTTATTCACATTAATCTCATTTATAGAACATTTAAATCACATTATAGTATGCTTCTCAGAATTAATCATACAAATTGTAATGTAACATTCATTGAATTATTGGGCCATATGTCCAAACATGCCACATTGGGAAAAAATTATGAATTTGTTAAGCCATAATGCATGAATATGTTTACCAAAAATCCAAAAAAAATTGGGATTTAGGACCTTTAAATTTATATAATGAATTATTACAAATTACAATCAATAATTGTTTTCCATATTCTTGTTTTGAATGTACACATGATCATTGGAAAACGAAATTTCTACCCTCTCAACACAATGAACATGTTTCTCATCTATTTGGAAGTCATGGAGATCTAATTCCATTTGATATAATGGATTCAATCCTTCATAAATAAAATTGATTTTACTACCACAATATCAAATAAGATTTGGAGAAAAAATTTCCAAAAGGTTGAAGATTTATTCATACACAAGAACTAAATATTCATAATTTTAATTCAACTAATATAATTGTTTTTCCATCCTAATTCTGCCCACATTATGAAAACATTTCCCCAAAAACATTCTAAAATTAAACCCATTCAAAGGCATCAAACTTGACATAATAACATATATTTTTGACAATTGAAAACTATTCGTCTAATTTGACTTATAATTGACCAATATAAACTGTGGTTGTTTGAACTCACCATTAAATAGAATATAATTTATATGGATTCTTTTAACCCTTTATCAAATATTGGGTAAGAATATCAAATAAAATCAAGGGAGTTTACACATTAAGTCATATACTATCATCATTTTCTTTTTTATATTTATTTTTTATTTTACATGGATGCTTAATTTAATTTTAGCCTTTGACAACAGGAGAATTATAGCAACAAAATACCATGTTCCAATTCCTACCATTTAATTTTATGGATTCATAAGTATGTTATTCATTGGGCTCTTACTTACCTCAACATCATTATTTCACATAAATTAAACCATTTTTAACAGACAGATCATAGACAAAGAGGAATGTTAATATTTAAATGATATATCACTTCATCATATAACATAAGGTAATAATAATTGATGGTTATTTTTATTAATATCACCATAACAACTAATGTTATATAATTCATTATCTGATACCATCAACAATTAACATACCATGAACATTACATAACATAGTTAAATCAATAAGAATATACTTATTACATTACTGAAGATCTATTTATATTATAGTTTTTGATAATTAGGATTTAATGACAACCCACAAGTATACATAGTTTATGCTCCATTTTTTTTCGATTTTTTCATAATAAATATTTTTTATATAAAATCAATTATTCACAAGAACTATTCATAGTATTCAGTTTGGGTTCTTTTCATATATCCATCCATTAGCCTCTGAAAGAATTAATACATCATATGATCATAAAAATTTCAGTAAGGTAATAAAATTAATGAATAAAACCATTAGTTCATGAATAACTAAAAATATATGAATTCATTTACACAATGAAATATTACACATTAATAATGTTTCTTTCACTTACAATGTAAAAACAATACATTCCTATAAAACATAAAACATATAAATTAAATATTAATTTAAAAAAAGGTAATTAATTATATAAATTATAACCCTCATAGATACCAAAATTTTTTTAACCATCATAATTACCATACAATTTAACCCTCATGGCTTTCTTATGGTGTTACCCTAATGGTTATGGTATGGTGTAACAACTATAGTTACAGTTGGAATAAAAATTATTTTCATCATAAAAAATACAAATAACCAATGAATTGGAGGGAGATATATTTCTAACCATTCATAATAAATAATATTCAAGAAGAAAAACTCAATCATAAAACATGAATCAATGCATCATAAATACATTACAATATATTTTCTAAAAATAATTATTTAGAAGAGGATGTTTAACAGAATGTCACTAACATCAGGTTATTCTTACATAAAACATGTTAAAACCCCCATTATAATATTTTAATGAGTACTAATAACAAATTATTTAAACATATTTATTTTAATAACCAATTATATGATCTTTTAAAAACATATTTAAACCCATTTATTGATGTTTTTTTTGTTATTGTTATTATTTCAGGTCCACTATTATCATGGTATCCTTGGTTGGTTCATTATGGATTTTCCTATAAAATGGAGGAAAATTTATAGTTGTGCAACCAAATAGTATTTATATATTTCTATAATTTTAAATGATTATGTATATCATTTCATTCTCATATAAGGATAATTTATTAGATAAAACTTTAATGAAAATGATATAATTTATTTTAGAAATATTTACTACCATAAAGAACTTGTATCATTAAAATTAATTTAAATATTTTAATATTGGTTACATAATGTTATATTAATTATTTTATTTATAATAACATCTACATGAATTAGAATAATTATTTTATGACTATCTTTGATGGTGTTAAAATTAACATTAAATTTCTAATTCAAAAAAGGAAGCGAATCAACACATCATTGGGGATGTTTCATTTTCTAGAATAAAAGAAGATGTGTGAGATTTAATGATGAATATTACCTTAACATGATAACAGTATAGTATATGTATGATACTGGAGTTATCATATCACTTTGTTGAGGGTGTCGATAACAGAAAAAATATTATATATTGAAGATAAAGATAAATGAGAAAAAAATAGGATTTTACCTCTCAAACATTTTCTCCTTGAGAATCTTTTTAAGGCTCTTTTTTTTGTAATTTTAGTGACACTATCTAGTCTAGGATGTGGGGAAGAGTCTTCAGTAGGTAATAAGATAGAAATTAATCAAGATACATGTTTTTGGAGGTGTGATGGGAAGGGGTGGTGATAATTTTTTTAAAAAAGGGGCTGAAGCCTCATTTTTATTATTAAAGAAAAGAAAATACCTCTTTAACTGTGTAGAGGGAGATCCATTACATAGATCATAGGCCCAGTGGGCATTTATCCCATTACATAGCCCGTAGGCCCAAATTTTAGCTCCAATATCCATTCTGTGAATAGTACTGCTACAATACCCGCGCTGCTACAGTACCACACAGTACCCACCGCCGCTATAGTTCCGCCATTGCAACAGTATCTCGGCTGCTACAGTAGCGCTATAGTGTTGCTATAGTACCCTTCTCCCCATGGTGATATATGATTTATTAGTTAAGGAGTGGGTTGTTTTATGAATATTGTTTTCATTAGTATATTATTTTCATTCTATAATTGTAATATTTAGATAATTAACAATAAATTATTCAAAAATAATTAAACTAAGTAAGAGATAATTGTGATTTACTTGATAACAATTCATGGAATAATATTTCAAACATATAGTGTATATTTTGTAAATTATAGTAATTCATTATTCATAAAAAATTCAACTCTTATTGAAATACCTTAATAATTCACTCAAACAATTTTTCAATATTTAGAATTAAAAATTGAAATCCATTTTATGAATATAATTTTCTAAAAATGTGAAATATTAAATTTAATTAAAATATATAACTTTTTGAGACAAATTAAAAATATAAATTATTTTATAATTCGTTGATCAATTAATTAAGGACTCATAAAATTTTCATATAAAAAAAATATAAAAAAAATATGAACATATTTTAAGTAAGTAAATTTTCAATTTAATAATTATTTTAATTACAAAATTGTAAATAAAAATTTATATGAAAAAAAATACAAAATCATAATTTATTTTTTTCAAAACATGTATTTATTTATTCGTTGATATAAATATATCATATTTTCACCAATAAGTTACATTTATTCTTTATTTATAATCTCTTATGTGATGTTATTATTCTTTTAGTTTATATTACATATTTTTGAAAAATATTAATAATTTCATAATACATTAAAATGGATTTAAAAAATTTATTGGTTGAATGAAATCAAATTATTTTATATGTATCAAGTATTTTTCAAAAATATAATTTAACATTTCATATAAAAAAATAAAATTCATGATTTCAATAAAAATTCAATAATTTTCAATATTTGTGATAACTGAATGTTTTCTAAAATATCACAATATATCACTGTAATATAATGTTGATATGATGATATCTAAAATGAATATAATTTTAAAATACATTTTCATAGTGAAAAAAAACAATTTGACCTCAACAACACATGTTGTTATGAAACCATTTTCTTTAAAAAGATAATATATTTCAAAAATTATTTATTTTATATTTAATTTATTTTTAATAATATTTATTTTCTATATATAACCAATGAGTAGTGTAAATAATATAGGCATCTTAAATAATATTTTTTGATTCTTAGTAACCGACATAATAGCCACATTTTAAGTGTCTTGTTTAAAAAATAATTTAATATAGTTTTATGTCTCATTTAAACAAATTGTTTCATGTATAAAATGATCTAAAAGAGATTGAATATATTTAAAAGTGAAATATTTCATTGTAAAGATCAAAATTCACGTGGAAGTTTTTTAATACTAGGGAATTTTACGAGTCCGCAGTTTTTGACGGCGCTTGATTCCAAGGCCCGGTGTGCCCGGAATAAATTTTTTTGGACTTTTTTTCGGGTACGTTCAGTAAATGTATAAGCTGGTTTTTATAACATTTTAACTGGTGCTCAGAATTGAAATCTAAGGGCATCGTTGAACTCCCATCGTCGGTATTTTCTTAGTGAGCCCTTTCACCGCAGTTGTGTTCTGAGGAGTTTGGAAGTTATTTTTTGGCTATAAAAAATAATAAAATAAATTAAAACCCATTATTTTATTTTTTAAACCTCCATGTGTTGTGTGTATGGTTAGATGAATCCTCCCATTAGAAGTTGGTGGTGGGACCACCACACCCTAACCTCCTGTGAGAGGTTACGTTGTGGGGACAACATGAGCATATCTTATCAATTAAATGATAGGGGTGGGGACCACCCGACCCCTATTAATGGTGGCAGATGAAACCTCCCCACTCTCCCTTATTATATAGGGAGAGACTTTGACCTCCTCTGCATAATTAATTGTGCTAACACGCATGCCAATTAATTGTTCCAATGCGAGTTCCAAATAATTGTGCAAATTTGTGTGCCAATTAATTACGCCAAAGCGTGTCCCAACTAATTTCGCCAATATGCGTGATTTTTTAAGGGGAGTTCTATTCTCCTTTTTGAATTTACAGGATAACAATAAAATAATAAGACACCCTGTTATTATTTTTATGGCTTTCTCCATCGGTGGAAATGAGGGCTTGGGAGGATTAAAACTTTCCTAATAAAGAATTTGATGAATGTCGGATTTCTTCTTCGACTTCTTCCTTGGACATCTTATTCCTTCTTATAGCGGAACAAGGAAAAGGAAGCATCATCAATGAAGAATGTCGACGCCATCCTCGGCTTCTTTTTTTCTGACGTCAACGGAATTTCGACCACTTTCTATGACTTCGTCAATGACTAACGACAAGCGAGGTATGGGAATTTTTGTATTATTTTAATTAAGTGAATAAACCATCATTCTTCGTAAATCAAGTTATTGTATGGGAATCCCCATTTTTTGTCACCATAATGAGGATGGTTCTGGCCACATGAACACTGCCTGAAACTCCCCTTGTATGTTCTTGTTTGGTGATGATGAAGGCAGTATATGCGGTGACAACGACGAAGGCAGCGAACAAAGTCTGCGCTACCCATGGCCTATGCAAACTATTCCACCCCTGCGACTCCTCGTTGTGCTACCCGGACCCCATCACCCTTGCTGGCATGCACCGAGTGCCCCGCGCCAAAGCTGGTGCGTTCCCGGCACCCCATGCCCAATCCGACGCACACCCATCACCTCATGCACTAAAGGCATGCTCCCAGCGCCCCGCGCCCTAAAGGCATGCTCTCGGCGCCCCACGCCCCTCCAGGTGCGATACCCGGTGCCCCGCGCCCCTAACGATGCGCTACTAGGCACCCCACGACTCTGCCGGCGCGTTTCCCGGCTCCGCGCGCCCATGTCGGTGCACTACCCGGTGCCCCGTACCCCCTTCTAGCATGTTTTCGACCTACCTGGCGCCTTACGTGACCTTCCCGGTGCACCCAGATCGCACCGGATCTGAGCCGGCCAGCCCGCGCCCCGTGCGTCCTGCCTGCTGGCCTCCCAGACACTGGCCTCCCGAGCCGACCCAAGACATCCCACACGATGTCGATGGAGAATAAGCCCGATATCCCCGGACATGTTTCCTAACTGCCTACGTGGTGACTAATGGGTCGAACCGGCCTTGCGGTCCGATTGACTGAGCCCAGCGGACCGGGTCAAAAAATAGCAGGGTTACCTACCCAATGGGTCGGGTCAGACCAATCAATTCTGACCGAGTGGACCCATACCGGGTCGGCCCAGACTGGGTTGGGCCGAGTCGGTCTGACCGGGTCGGACCAGAACCGGGAAGATTAATGTCCCCTTTACCTTCTTGGAGCATAGCAGTCCCTTTGAGTATACCCTACTCGATTCTGGATATAGTTGAGTCATCGTCAAGTTGGTTTGTACACGAGTCCAACTAGGCTCCCTGGGACTAAAATGATAGTAACTCACAGACCGAGCATCCAATTGACGCACCACCTGTTGCGTTGAGACCCATATGATGTGGTGGTCCTTTGAGATACATCCACCTTTGACTTAATTACACTTGGAGAATCGAACAGTAGATCGTGGAATAGATCCTCCCAAAGATAAGCATACAGAGTGCGGAGACCAAGTACCTGTAGACCGGATGACTGCATGACAGATTCCACTAGGAGTTATTTGACTAGCCCACTGGATGGAGCGCCTAGTTTGGTGGCAGACCCATGGTGGATGGAGTGCCTAGTTTGGTAGAAGACTCATGGAACTCGACAGGAGGAGTACCTCTAACGACTTTTAGGGGGAGCGCCTAGTATGGTGGAATACCCACAGCGGACGGAGCGGTTAGTTTGGAGAAGACCAGTGGTACTTGACAGGAGGAGTACCTCAGCAGTATAAAGTTAGTGAGTAGTGCTTGAGAGTCGTGATAGAGCCACCGTACTCGACAGAGGACGAGTTATCCAGAATTCGTGGTTTCGATAATGAAAATCCTGGTTCGGGCAGAGTCAATGACCATTGTGTTTTCCTCATTATTGGGATGGGTTACTAGATAACATAGGTATATGTATGGGAATAAACCTATGTAATGGTTATCCAACAAAATCATATTTTGTGGTTTGTCCTTGTTGGATTTTGTGAGAACATGAGGGTCTCGGGTTCCCTACTGAGTATTGTTATACTCAGCCCTGCGCGGGCTATGCCCGCACCTCGTTGTATTGTATGCAGACGACAGACCACGCTGATGGAGGCCGAGAGCACTAGGACTGGACGGTTCCCGGAGGAGGACCTTACGATGTATTGGTACACGGTGGAGTCTGATGGACGTGGTGTGCTGAGGAGGCCATATGTACTTACCATTCAGGTAGGAACCCTAGAGGATGATCCAGGAGCTGCATTCACCTTTCATCTATTTGTACCATTTTAGTTATACATGCTTTCAGTTGTATTTTTACATTAAATTTGTGCTTCTATTCTGGCCCCCTTTACTTTCAGTACACTTTTTTTACAACTTTTACATAGTGTTTGCTTCTGATTGTACATTGGTTGTGTGTGTTTACGATTTCTAAAGGCAACTCCTTCCCAGTTTCAGGGAATTACGACTTTGGTGCTACTCACTAGCCCCTGGTCTACGGAAGGCCAGCATGGGGTAGCCACGTTGTGGGCCCCGGGGGACGGGTCGTGAAAAATTGTTATCAGAGGATGTACCATGGTGCTAGTTGCACTTTAGGAGGAGGTGTTAAGGTAGTTCCACACTTCCCCTCTAGCGGTACATCCAGGAGTGGCATAGATGTACTAGGACCTTCGATGACAACATTGGTGTCCAGGAATGAAGATGGCAGTGGCCGAGTTTGTCTCAAGGTTCCTCACTTGTCAGCAAGTGAAGGTAGAGCACCAGGTACCGGTAGTCTTAGTTCAGCACTTAGAGGTCCCGGAGTGGAGGTGGGATGTAATATCCATGGACATTGTGATGGGTCTTCCACGTACATCCAAGGGTCACGACTCTATTTGGGAGATCATCAACCAATATACCAAGTCAGACCACATCCTACCAATCAGGGATCAGGGATCATTTGAGAGCTTGGGATGCCTTTATGTCCAGGAGATAGTGCATTCACATGGAGTACTTTCTTCTATCGTCTCTGAACGTGATGCACACTTTACTTCCCAGCTATGGAAGGGGTTGTAGGAAGATTTCGGGACACATCTTCTCTTGAGCACCGCCTTCCATCCAAAGACTGAGGGTCAGACCGAGAGGACAATCCAGACCCTCGAGGACATACTCCCTGCATGTGTCCTCGACTTCGGTTGCAGCTGGGAGGTCCTCCTGCCCTTGGTGGATTTTTTCTACAACAACAACTATCACTCCACCATTGGGATGACACCTTTTGAGGCCTTTTATGGATGACCCTACAGATCACCACTATGTTTGACACACCCAGCGGAGTCAGCACTTGTGGGACCAGAGATGGTACGACCATCCACAAAGAAGGTGCAGAACATCCAAGAGTAGATGAAGACTTCAAAGAGTAGAAAAATTCATATGCGGACAGGAGTCGAAGATCTCTGGAGTTCGAGGATGGCGACCACGTCTCTATACGAGTCTCACCTTGACGAGGACTACATAGATTTGGATGAGGCGAAAAGCTATCTCCGAGATTCATCGGACCTTTCGAGGTCCGTAGTAGAGTAGGCAAGGTGGCATAACACTTGGATCTTCTACCTCAGCTACATCGGGTGCACGATGTCTTCCACGTATCTCATCTAAGGAGTTACGTGCACTACCCGTCCCTATGAGGTTCACTTACCTCTCACACTACTCCTCTGTTATTGTATGAGAACCGTTCTTCAGGGCTCAGACCTTCGAGAAGGGGCTCCAATGAGAGATTAGAGATTCATTTGTCTCTCGCAACATCCCGACGCAAATGAGGGTGTTGGAGAGAGCCCTCCTAGTGGAGATTTTCCTTGCTGAGATGTCTCCAGAATTGAGACCCACCACTAGCCGACATGTATCAGAGTCTTCTGCAGCTGGCAGTAGACAGATGATGTAGAGTTCTAAGAGGACCATACCTGCAGGTGGTCGACCACATGACTCAGGATCTATTGTACGGGGTACCTAGAGTAGAGACAGAGCCAGGCATACCAGGATAGAACAATGTTACTCATGCGGCAAGCATGGTAACATGGCCCGTGACTGTCTGACCCGCCATACAGACGATCATCAATTAGTTGAGGGACCTCCCAGGCAGATGCATAGGTTCGAATGAGGCTGTCCGCAGGGCTGAGGCCGACGTGGAAAGGGAGTTGGATGTGTAGCTGGTGGTGAACGATGTTACGTGGTGTTTCCACCACCACCACCGGGACATCCACCCTAACCACAGAGAGCTGGTGGACAGGGTAGACCACAAATTCCAACCGCTGAGGCCTACGATCACGGTTCCCCAGAGATGATTATATGTACGATATGTGTCTACTCCACCTTAGATATAGATCTTATAGACATAGGTTCCAACCACTCTTTCATTTCCACTTCCCTCATTCGGACCTCGAATACTCTGACGGAACCGTTGCCTCGATATTTATGGTTGGAGACTCCTATGAGAGTAGACTCGATGATTATGCACTGGTTCCAGTAGTATGAGATTACTCTAGGAGGAAAGAGCTTCGGTTGGGATATCCTCATAGCAGCATCAAGTCCTTACGATGTCAACTTGTGTATGGACTGGTTGTCTACAGTCCATGCTCCGATTGATTGTATTAGGAGAAAAGTGAGGTGTTCCAGCATGGATGGGACCAGGTTCATCTTCACCGGAGAGAATAGAACCTTGAATCACAGGAAAGGTTTACACGGAGGAGGGTATAGCCGATCACTCACAGGATGGCTTTCCTTACCCTCGGGGAAGTAGATGCTAAGAGTCTGACTTATCCTATTATGGTGGATCAATACATTGATTTTTCCCTAGAGATGTTCCTTGAATACCTCCTAGTAGAGAGATGGAACTCTATATTGACATGTACCCCAGGATGGAACCAATATATATTCCAGCATATTGGATGGCTCCCACAGAGCTTCACAATATACAGGTATTGCTAGAGGACTTGCATGGAAAGTGATTGATCCGGCCCAGTGTTTCTCATTGGGAAGCCGCGATTCTATTCCCCAAGATGGCATATGGGAGAGTGAGGTTCTATGTCAACTACCGTCGCCTGAACCAGGTGACTGTGAAGAACATGTACCCACTCACGAGGATTGAAATCCTCTTTGATCATCTCAAGGAAGCATGATGGTTCTCGAAGATAGACCTCCGATTAGGCTATCACCAACTCAGTGTTTGATATAAGGATGTAAAGAAGACGGCCTTCCGGTGTCGTTACAGACACTGAGAGTTCTTTGTTATTCCTTTTGGCATATCCAATGCTCCATCAGTGTTCATGATTCTCATGATCAGGATGTTCAAGCCATACCTCGACCTATTTGTTGTAGTCTTCATCGACTATAAACTAATCTACTCGACTACTGAGGAGGAGCATGCCTACCTTTCACTAGTAGTACTAGACAAATTCCAAGAGCACCCGTTTTGTGGAAAGCTCTCGAAGTGCTAGTTCTAGATTTGAGAGGTTCACTTTTTGGGACATGTCATCTCAGAGGCTGGATTTGCAGTGGATCCAGCAATGACCGAGGCGGTACATGAATGGGAGACACCCATGAATGTGAGGGAGGTACAAAGTTTCTTGTACTTGGATGTATAATATTGGAGTTTCGTTCTAGAATTTTCAATAGTTTGTAGAACCACTATCATCCTTGAAGATGAAGGGTCAAACCATTGTGTGTATGGAGAGATACTAGCAGATCTTTTATGAGTTGAGGAAGATGCTGACTAGTGACACCATTTTGAGGCTTCCAGACAAAGGTGTAGGGTACATACTATAATACGATGCATTAGGGACCGGACTCGGGTGTGTCGTGATGGAGGAGTGTGCTTTGATTACGTATGGTTCTTGTCATTTGAGACAGTATGATCATATATACACTAAACATGACATAGAGTTAGCAACAGTGGTGTTTTACTTGAAGATTTGGAGACACTATCTTATGGGAGAATGTTCTACCATGTACTCTGATCACAAGAGTCTCAAGTATATCTTCCCTCAGAAGGACCTGAACCCAAGGCAACAGTGATGGCTTGACTTCCTCCCGGAATATGACTTCATGATAGTCTATACTACTGGGAAGGGGAACGTAGTAGTATATGTGCTTAGTAGTAGATTAGGAATTCAGATGCCAGGTGAGGTGATGAAGAAACTGGCCCAGTTACGGATATCCTTTATGGATAGGGATGGAGAAGCCTATCTACAGTCTTCTTTAGTCACTCCCCCAATTCTTTAGCGATTTAGGGAGGTGCAGCTTGGAGATGATGACTGCGAGATGCGACATGCTCATATATCCACAAGGCAGGAACCTGATGGATTTTCTAAAGGTGGGGAGCACGTCATCTTCTTCAGAGGACGTACTGTGGTCCCAGTTTCACTTCAGGAGGAGGTTTTTATGGAGTTCCACACATCCCCTCTATTGGTACATCCATTAGTGGTGGAGATGTACCAGGACATTCAACAAAAACATTGGTGGCCAGGTATGAAGAAGGCGGTGGGTGAGTTCATCTCACGATGCCTCACTTTTCAACAAGTGAAAGCAGAGCCACATGTACTAGTATACATGTTTCAGCCTTTAGTGGTACCATATTGGACATGGGATGGGATATACATGGACTTCATGACAGGTCTTCCACGAACATCCAGGGGTTACGCCTCGATTTGGGTGATCGTCGACTGACTCACCACGTCGGCCCACTTCCAACAGATCAGGGAGTAGGTCTCAGTCAAGATATTGGGATGCCTCTATGTGAAGGAGATAGTGTGTTTAGATGGATTACCTTCTTCTATTGTCTCCGACTGTGAACCACTCTTTACTACCCGACTATGGAAGGGTTTACCGGAAGATTTTGGGACATAGCTTCGCTTGAGCACCGTATTCCATCCTCAAACTAATGGTTACACCAAGAGGGCCATCCATACCCTCGAGGGAATGCTCCATGCATGTGTCCTCAACTTTGGTCACAGCTGGGAGGACCACCTGACATGGTGCATTTTTCCTACAAAAACTGCTATCACTCCACCATAGGGACGACACATTTTGAGGCCATGTATGGACAACCTTGCATATTGCTACTTTGTAGGAATGGCCCAGGGGAGTTAGCACTAGTGGGACTAGAGATGGTACGGGCTATCACAGAGAAGGTGCAGAACATCTAGGAGAAGATGAAGACTACACAGAGCAGACACAAGTCATATGAGGACAGGAGACAAAGACCTATGGAGTTTAATGATGGCAACCACATCTTCCTACGGGTCTCACCTCGATGAGGTCTACAAATATTTGGATGAGGCAGCAAGCTATCTCCGAGATTAATCAGACCTTTCCAGGTCCATAGCATAGTAGGAAAGGTGGATTACCACTTGGCTCTTCCACCTCAGATACATCAGGTGCACAACGTCTTCCACGTATCTCAGTTGAGGAGTTACCTGCATGACCCATCCCACATCATCGACCACAGGGAGCTTCAAATCGATGACTTGGTGACTTTCATAGAGGTTCTAGTGGATATTGAGGATCGACAAGAGCGGGTCCTATGTGGACAATCGATTTATCCAGTGCGCGTTTGCTGGTAGCATAGGAACCACCAAGAGAGAACATGGGAGTGGGATGCTTAGATGCATGCTTAGTACCCCCTTTTGATCCCTTAGTGTGAGTTGTAGATTATAGGGATGCAAATCCCTGAGGTTTGGAGAATTTAAAGACCTAGAATTCCTTTTTAATTTTTTATTTATTTATTTATTTAATACATTGGAATTTTAAGAGTCCACAGTTTTTTACGGCGGTTGATTCCAAGCCCCAGTGTGCCCGGAATCAATTTTTTTGAAGTATTGTTCGGGTACGTTAAGTAAATGTATGAGCAGGATTTTATATCATTTGAATTGGTGCATGAAAATGAAATCTGAGGGCCCCATTGAACTTGTAGCATCGATAATTGCATAGTGAGACCCTCACCGTAGTTGTGTTATGACGAGTTTCGATGTTAGTTTTTGGATTTTTTAAAAAATAAAAATTATAATAAAATAAAGTAAAAAACATTATTTTATTTTTTAAGTAGCCATGTGTTGTGTGTACGGTTAGTTGGAACCTCGCATTGAAGGTTGGGGGTGGGACCGTGACACCCTAACCTCTCGTGAGAGGTTACAACGAGGGGACCACCCTAGCATAACTTCTCAATTAAATGATAGGGGTAGGGACCACTCGACCCCTATTAATGGTGGAGGATGAAACCATTCTACTCTCTATAATTAATTAGGGAGATCCTTTTACCTCCTCTTCATAATTAATTTTTCCAACGTGCGTGCCAATTAATTGTGCCAATGCGCATGCCAATTAATTGGTCCAATGCGTGTGCCAATTAATTGCACCCAAGCGCGTCCCAATTAATTTCATCGATGCAAGTAAATTTATTGAGGGGAGTTTCTCAGTTTTGAATTTATGTTCCTACAATAAAATAATAAGACATCTTATTATTATTTCATTATCTTTCTCCTTTGGTGGAACTTGAGGGCTTCAGAGGATTAAAACTCTCCCAACGAAGAACGCGAAGAATGCCAGATTTCTTCTTCTAATTCTTCCTTGGATGCCTTTCTCCTTATTCTAGAGGAACATGGTAAAGGATGCGTCATCAACGAAGAATGATGAAATCATCCTTGGCTTCTTCTTTTCCAACATCAATGAATTGACGCCCGCTTTCCATGACTTTGTCAATGACGATCGACAAGCGAGTTAGCAGAATTTTTGTCTTATTTTAATTATGATAATAAACCATCGTTCTTCATAAATCATGTAATGGTATGAGGATTTAGATTTTCTATCACCATAATGAGAAGGGTTTGGGCCACATGAACACGGTCCGACCCTCCCCTAATTTGTTCTTTTTTGGTGATTACAAAGGCTGTACACGCGGTGATGAAGACAAAGGCGGTAAACATAAACCGCACTAACTATAGAATTTGTGAATTGCGCCACCCCCGCAGCGCCCCGCTGTGCCAACCGCACCCCCGTTCCCCCGACGATGTGCACCCCGGGCCCTAAGACCTTGCTGGAACGCTCCCGGCACCAGGCGCCCCTACCGGCATGCACCCGGTACCCCCCACCCCTATCGGAGTGCTCCCGGCTCTCCGCGCCCCCGCCAGTGCCCAGTCGGCATCCCGCGCCCCTTCTAGTGGGCTCCCGGCACCTCGTGCCCCTGCCGGCGCGCTACCTGGCGCCTCACGCTCATGTCGACGTGCAACCCGACACCATTCACCCCTACTGGAGCACTCCCCGGCGCCCCACACCCCTTACCAGCGTGCTGCCCGCCTACCTGTCCCATTCCACGACCTTCCTAGTGTGCCCGGAGACAGCTGGAGACCAGCCGGCCAGGTAGTGCCCTACGCTGCCTACGGGTTGACCTCCTGGCCACCGACCTCCCAAGCCAATGTGTGGGGTCCCCCATGATATCACTGGTCGAACCAGCCCGGTCTCCCAGGCCGAGTTACCGAGCTACCTACGTGGAGACTAACGGGTTAAACTGCCCTGGCAGTCTGCAGGGTGAGGCCCAACAAACCGGGTCAAAACGTAGAGGGATGACCCTACTAATGGGCCAGGTCAAACCCAACGAGTCTGAAGGTGTCAACCTAGAGTGCATCGGCCCAGACTAGGTTGGGCCGAGTCAGTTCGACCTGGTTGGATCGAACCCAAGCCCACTACTGGCACCTTTACCTTCTTGGATCATAGTCGTCCCTTTTAGTACACCCCGCTGTAGTCAGGATATAGTAGGGTCGTGGTCAGGCTGGTTCGTACACAAGTCTAACCGGCCCCCTGGACTAAAATGCTAGTAACCCACAGACTGGGCGTCCGATTGACAAGACGTTTGTTGTGTTGAGACCCATATGATGTGGTGGTCCATTGAGATACTTCCACCTGAGACTTCGTGACACTTGGTGTATCGACCAATAGCTTATGTAACAAATCCTCCCGGACACAAGAATACGGAGTGCAGAGACCTAGTAGCTGTAGACATGATGACTGCTTGACCGTTTCGACTCGAAGTGATCTGACATGCCTAGTGGACGGAGTTACTTGTTTGATGGTAGACCCACGGTGGACAGAGCACCTAGTTTTGAAGAAGACCTACAGTACTCGACAGGAGGAGTACCTCTAATGGCTTTTAGGGGGTCCACCCGGTTTGGCAGCAAACCCACAGAAGCCGGAGCACCTGGGTTGGTATAAGACCTATGATACTTGAGTACTAAAGATTTGGATAATGCTAGGGTATGGTTGGGATGGATCGAGCACGAATCCAACCGGGCCCTTGGAACAAAAATGCTAATAACTTACAGACCGGGCATCTGATTGATGCACTGTGTGTTGTGTTGAGACCCCTATGACATGATGGTACAGTGGGATACATATAAGTGTTACTTCTTCATAGTTGGAGTATTGACCAGTTGATTGAGGTGAGGACCCTCCCAGAGACAAGCAAGCATAGTGCGGGAACCATGTAGCTAGTTAGGATGACGTACTGACGGTGCACTAGGGTCTTGTGTGGGTCAGACGACGTACTTATGGTGTACTAGGATCCTTTATGGGTCTGAAAACCTACTAAAGGTGTACTAGGATCTTGTGTGGGATTGAAAATGCTTTGACGGTGTACTAGGATCTTTTGTGGGTATGACGACATACTGACGGTTTACTAGGATCTTGTGTGGGTCTGACAATGTACGGACACTGTACTAGGATCCTATGTGGGTCTGACGTTGTACTAACTCTATACTAGGATCTTGTGTGGGTCTGGAGAGGTACTAGAATCATCTATGGGTCTGTTGATGCACTAAGCCTATATTTTGGTCTTATGATGATTTAGGATCCTTGTTGGGTTTTCCTCTTAACAGAGTAAGTTGAATTCCCAACTACATCTAATCATCTCTGCTATTATACCTATGTTATACATGGCGTGAGCTATGTTCGTACCTATGTGGTACATTACATTGTGGAAATACCTTGGTTGTATTCTCATGTGTGGAAAATCTGTGTGGTACTTACCTTCATGGTACTCCTTCTTTTGTGGAACAGTCAAGCATGGGCTTTTTAGTTGGACTCCGTGATTCCTCATGACTGAGATGGGCTTACTTGATAACTTAGGAATATGTATGGGAATATAACTAAGTAGGGTTTTCCATGGATTTCATGCTTTTTGGTTTATTCTTTGTGGATTCTTGGATACTTTGAGGGTGTCGGGGTCCCTACTGAGTATCATTATACTCAACTCTGCACGGGTTATTCCCACAGCTTGATGTGTTTGGTGCAGAAGATGAACAACAATGGCCAATGACGAGGGTATCTTGACTAAAGTTAACTCGAAGGTGGACATTAGATGAGGAAAACTGCAGAAATGACTGTTGAAGAGATGTACCTACCCTTCATGTAGGATCCAAGGGGGGTGTACACAGGAGTTATTCTAGATTAATTGTACTCTACAGTTTTCCTATAGTTTGTAGTTTGGCTTGTATTCCATACCCTTTTACTTACTGTACTCACAATATTTTCTATTTAGTTTAATCAAATTCATATTATAATGTGTTCTTGGTTTTATGTGTTTATAGGTTATAAAAGCAATGCCTTCCCAATTTTAGGGAACACACCTTTCGGTTCTAGTCTCCATCCCCTAACCTATGGAATGCTGGATTGGGGTAGTCAGAACATGGGCCCCAGGGGACGGGTCATGACAAAAAACGATGAGTACATATCTAAATGGGTGATATTAAATTATATATTAATTTATATGTCTGTAAAAAAACGAAGGAGTATCTTGAAGAACCATTAATTTATGTGGTGTTGATGATGCTGGTATAGTAATCATGATGTTAATTAATTATGGTGAGTTATGAGTAATGATAATTTCATAAATGTTAAATATTGTAATGTCTTCATGCTAATAGGTTATAAAACAAACAAAATGATCATTCATTACTATGTCATGGTGTTTGGAATACCTTAACATAAATGTCATGTTATTACTTATTTCAGGTTTCTATTCATTCATGTGTTTTCATGGATATTTCTGAGAATAATTTCTTAATATCATGGATATAAATGATTAGGATTTCATTTTAAGTATAAATGAATAAAAATAAAACTTATAAATTTTAATTTTTAACTATCTATACCCTATAGTTCACCAAAAAGTGGAATTGTTAATGGGGTAAATTGATTTTGAAGGATTCCATGATAAAATATCATTTTTATATATTTTAGATAATTAAATCATGTACCCTGGATTAGATAGAATGAAATTTCTACATGATTACTTTTTATCTAATATAAATCATTTCATTATACATGTAAGGGCCTATTATGGATTTTTAAGATGTTCTTTATACTATGTTAATATCATTATAACGTTTAATAAAGACTATTGTGATTCTTGAGTTTTCTAATTAATGACATTGATATATGTTTTGAGATTTTACAATTCATCATAAAACATTCCTTTCACATCCTAAATGAGATTAGATAATTTCTTATTATCCACAAATTACATAAAAACTCATATACATTGGACATTCAAGATCAGCATAATGAACACAATTATGTGGATAATCATCAACACAACAAAGATAAAATTTATTTAGGTGAGAAACATGTGATAAATAATTTGGAGATTGGTAAAATTATAATTATTATATGAATTTGGAGGTCCGTGGAAATTAGGTTCGGTAGACAATTCCATAGACCACGAATTCCAATATATATGTGGGATGAAATAACAAATACAAACATGGATAATTTCCATTATGATTGAAATATTTTTGTATCTCACTAAATGTGTCATTAAAATTTATGTATTTAATTACATTACAAAATGGTGTTTCATTATCATTTAAAATTTAATATGTTTCAAATTTTATGTGTTTTTGACAAAGAATAAAATTTGTTGATTATTATCATTAAATTTAATGGCCCTTTTGGTAGGTTCATTGATGATAAACAAATGAACACAAATTATATAATATTTGGATGATATTGAGTTTAACAAAATCAATTATTGATTATCTTAAATATAATCATCATTGTAAATTCATATTTTTGTTCTTTTAAATATTTTATATACATATCATTCTCTATTATATTTCTTATAAGGAATCAATATAGTGAAATTATGAAAATGTTCATCAATGATTAATAAATAGATTTCCAGTGTGATTAAAAAAACTAAAAACCTTGTTTCCATCACAGTTCATTCATATTATATATCACATCATTGTATAGTATCACTTGATATACAATATTACTAGTTGATAATTGGAATATGTTTTAAGAGTAATTTTTTTTTGGTTACAATATATTCTTTGAATATAAAAAGAGGTAGACCACCTCAGTAACCTATCAGGAAGAGGAGACAATGTAGACATGTAATAATGTACGAAATGTTAAATTTAACACATAAAATTAAATTTTCTTATATATCACATAAATCCCACATATAAGTATAATATGAAGAAATAAGTAACTTTAATAATAAATTTTTATGTTATAATAACCCTTATTATCAATCATGTGTATTTAATGATATAAATTAATGTATATAAAAATGAGTGATATTAATTTTTTAAACATTAATGTTGAATTATATGTAAAAAATATATAAAATTCATATAAAATAGGAAAAATAAAATAATAAAATTTATCATTTATTTATTTAATGGATAATATTAAAATTATCTAATTACATGATAGTGACATAATATAATATGTTGAATGATTCATCTATATAAAATATTAATATTAAAAAAAATACTATTTTTAAAATATTGTGAGTTCATGATTACATAATTAGTCCATCATTCGATAACACCCATGATGAATTAAATGTGTATGTGGAATAAAAATCTAGAAATTATTTAATTGATAAATTTATTGTTTTAGATCTCTTGAAACCAAAAAAAAACTATAATTTTTAGATGAGATGGTAAGTGTAAATGTTATTGAATTCAATAGAAAATTAATGGAATTAAAAATAGACGAATATACTATTATAAAATAATAGAAGGAATGTGTTTTAAATAAAATCAAGGAAAACTAAATATATTAGTAAAAATGGTATATTGTAAATCATATAATTTTTTATTTGTTTTAGGTGAACTCGAAACGTCATTATCTTAAATGGGAGTCAGTGAAAAAAGAAACTAAAAACATTATGTAATATTTTTGAAATCTAAGTAATTATTATTATGTATAATACATTTAGAAGGTATGTTTTTTATAAAATATTACATTACGTATTGTTTGATATGTTTTAATTTTATCCCCTATAAAAATTATTAATGCCTTTCGTAGTTATTATTATATTTTCAATGTGTCCCCATGAAATATTATATTAAATAAAAATAATATATATGAGTTTACATGTTTTTCATAAATTTATGTTAAATGAATAAAATTATATTTCAATGGTTTAATTTTATTAGAGGATGAAACAAAACCTCCATCACTTTATGATGGAATAGAATATGTTATTTCACAAAAAACTAATCAATACACTTTCTTAAAGAGAATTAATAATGAAAAGGATAATATTATTTGTTTTTATCTCTCGTAATGTGACACAAAAATGTGTTGATATATATTTATTCGAAAACAACAAATTTTATAAGATAAATCAATTTAAATATGATTATAATGAATAAGGATGATGAAAGTACATAATTTATAAAATAATGATATACCATAATCCAAAGGGATCGTAAATAAAGTATTAATTCAAATGTCATATAAAAGATATTCTGTTGCTCATTTATGGATTGTAGAATTGTATACTATGATTAATGTATCATGATGTATCATTTAACACTATTCACTATACTAATGTAAATTGTTTAAATTGAAGAATATGTTGATTGATATTATATTGAGGAGAATGTAATAGATTTAATTTTTAAAAAATATTTATGATATAAATATAATTGTATATTTTCAATGGAATGTTATAACAATTTATGGATAATAAATCAATACCACATAAAAAATAACATAAGAAATTAACTTTTAATGTTTTAAATATTCAATGATATATCCACAATATATTCCTTCAAGAATATATATGTGATTCATGATAAGAATTAAATATTAAAATTATTGTCTGATGTATAATAATTCCACTATAGTATTTATTAGAACTCTTCTAAGTTATAATGATTATATAATCTACTAACAATATTAAGTGGTATTATGTTAATGTATTCCCACTTTTAAGGAATTTAACATTTATGATAGGAAATGTCAATTTTGTATAATATTGATATATTAAACAATATAAAATGTCAAAAATGATTTTTAAAAAATAATTTGTAGACAGATTTTAATTATAATATATAATAGACAAAAATTATTACTAATAAAATTTTATTATTATGTAAATAATTAAAAATATTCTATCAAATCTATATCAATAGTACGGAGTAATAAAATGAGGTAGATTAAAAAATTAAATTTTACCATATATAATATAATAAATCACATATTAATAGTAATGTAATTTCAAGAAATGATTTTAAATGTAGTATTAATTTTTAGTGATTGTATATACTGTTAATAATTTTCGAAAAATTATGATGAGATAAAAAAAATCACTTGTTTTATATTTAATATTTAAGAGTCAAATATTTCTAAATGTTCATGTGTTTGCGAAAAAAATAATTCATTAATGTGGGTAATTTTTTACTTAAAATAAAATTACGGAATGGTTTATTGAATCATTTTTATGTGTAAAATCAACTGATGATATATAAATGTTTTGGATCAATTGTTTTTTATTTTTATTTAACTATACCAAAAAAACTTATTCCCGAATGTAATTTCTTTTTTTTGATTGTGTTAATTATAAATTTTCTTTGAAGAATCTAAATACAAAGAATAGAATATTTCTATGTAAATATTGTGGTTTTAGTACATAAATATATTAAAATTTTATATAATATTGTTAGATTTAATGTGGTTATAATATGTTAAAATCCAAAGGATATTTTATAAGAATCTAATTAATGATGGAACAATGATTTTGAACTATTTTGATCAATTTTTTCCTTTAGTTGGATATAACACATTGTTGATCATTAGAAACAATAACACTAAAAAATAATAATATTTTAAATTTATCGTAGTATTAAATCCTTGAAAATAATCTTATCACTGTTTTATCTACTGGGATAGGGTTTACCATTTAGTTTTAATTTTTCATGATTTTACATACTTTGGTTTTTATGGCTATATTGTATTTATTAAATTATAATATTTTTTTCATGCTCATGTGAGAGGAAATAACTTCAATATTGATCAATGAATATATATTTCAACCCCATTGATATATATAGAATATGTGGTTTCAAATATTATAAGTGTAAATAATATATTCAAGTTTGTGTCTCAGGTCGAATAATTTCTTGTCCTCAAAATAAATAAAAATAATAACATTGAATATATATACAAAAACCTATTTAAATATCATTTTATTTTATTTGTTGTTATATTCTCCACGAACCCCAAAAAGACAGAGAGGTGGTGATAGTTCTCCTTGTTATATGGGTAACACCAAATTTTTGATATATAGTTTATTTTCATGGTGTAAATGAATAGATGATCAAAGCGACAGTGAATCAAAATATTTTACGGAATTAATTTTTGATAGTTTCAAAATTTATCATTTTATTTAATATTGTATTTACATTGGGAAACAATATTTATAATTCATGGATTATTCGAAGACATTCATTGAATATTTTAAATTTATGTATGTTTTTTAATGAAGTTGAAATTTTATACACCGTAAATTATTTTGAAAATATATTCTATATGTTCATTTTCACATATCCATCAGATGTTTACAATGAATAACATTTTCATATCTTCACCTTGGATGGCCAAAAGCCCAGAATCCACTAATTACATTTTCTCTTGAATATTATCATGTAAATCATCCATAATATTTTTATAATGAACCGTAATAATAACTATTATAATTTTTAATGGTCTAATAATTTGTATTTAGGATAATAAATACCATTTAACATCCAAAAATACAATTAAATAGTTGAAGGGAACATCAACAATGAAATTATCAATTGGCAGTGCACATCAGGGGACCACCTAGGTGACACCTTTGGCTTGATTTATCTTCATAATGTAGTTTCAAATATACTTTTAGATAATATGGTAATTAAAGGTATTTTATTTGTATTATGGTAGGTGGATTCCATAAGAGTTAAGGAAAAATTTCATGTTCAAATAGATGTCACTTGTCATGAGTATCAGAAGATTGATTATATTATTTTAATGATTACATGGAATGTGGATACTAAAATATATGGTTCGAATTTCAACATGTCGTAATTTGGGTATCTTATTACTGAAACATATCACTAATATATAAATTTATGGAACATATCATAAAATTACATTATATGAAAATACATTTTTTTAAAAATATATATATTAAATATATCAATGGGTGTGACTATTGTTTACCCACCATGTTCAACATGACCCATGATCTATGTTGTATAAGATTACATATTAGACTTACCATATAGCACAATAAACCATGTAGTATGGTTAAAATGTATTAGAGCCATGTAAAAAAATTCATGGGTTATAGACATATCAGGAACCTAGGCTCTCCATGTCGTATTGAATGTGAAAGCAAAATTGGTATGATATGAAAACTCAACATGGTGTATGAGTGAATCATTCAAAAAATACCATTAATTTATCAATCCACATAGACCGATGAGATACCTAATTTATATTAAATTTACCTGGAAGAACCATCGTATTATACACCGATACGTCTTCCAAGGAACACACAAAACATCATTCAGAGTGTATGTCATGTAAAATGTATTTTCAATAGTTTTCATATTATCTAATGATTGTGTCCATGATAGACCACAAAATAAATATTTTTTAAAAATATGTACATTTATCCCAACAATATTTTATGTGTTACTATTTTTTTCCTATCATAATAATTTTTGGTTTAAGGATTATTAAATACAAAGAGGTGTCAATATGTTTTATTGAGATTTTATAACGATTCCCTTTGGTTGATTCTACTATAAAAACACTCTATTGAAAAGGTCCGGGTCACAAACAATGATGATTTTATCAATACTACCTTATATGTTTAGGGTATGTGCCATATATATTGACAAATTATATAATGGGGTTCATAATCCCAGTCTTCTTATACAAAATGGGTATAAATAAATATTTATAGTTATTATTTCACCACATTATGGGTTATTTGTAATTTATCATTATATTTCAGAACATCAGCATTGGATGAGGCATAATGCTTTTATCAATTGAAGCTGTTACTCCATCTCACTATATAAAATTATTTTGAGGTGTATATACTTTATTGGGTTGGTACTCCATTAGTAAATAATTGTTTTATAGTGAGTTACTCATTTAATTGAATAATTATGGTGATGTTGATTTATTGTAAAATAATTTTGTAGTTTTAATGTTTGTGGTATATTGACCCATAAGCCACTAATATGTCCATCATCATGTGACTTAAATCAATTCTGCAGATATTATTATTTATATACATTATAAAAATTATTTATCAAAATTTAAATTGATCATAAACTAATTTATAGAGTCGAGATGATATATCAATGACTTTTATATGTATCTGTATTTATTATAATGATACTATATCTTGTTTTCTCATATTTAATATCATCTTAAATAGTTTTACTTGAAGTCTTGTTAAAATAATTATATTATGTTTTAGTGCATTACACTGGGATTTTGTTCATTTTCACCCATCCAAATATTTGTTGCAACACATGTTGTGTTTTTAAATATGAAACAATGTAAAAAATTTACATGTTTTTAGAAAAGAGAAAGTGTTTTTTTGCGTAGTTCATTATTGGTTACTCATAGCCATATATAATGGTGGTTCATTCCATTATATATCTCTACCAATGTGTTTCATTAACAATGTATCTTTTCCCATGGAAAGAATCCACTAATAATGGTGATTTTTTTGTATATGAAATCATTTACGGGTTTTCTATATGGAGGTCTATGGGAAACACTTCTCATATATTTATTTCATATTCTATTTAGTTATATATACATACATACATTCATACATATGTGCATACATATATACATTCATACATATGTACATACATATATACATATCCTGAAGATGTTATTACATATAATTTTTCATAATGTTTCATATTTAGTTTTTATTCATATATTATGTTCCTTTTTATGTTTATTATTCCTTCCTAGATCTTTTCTCCAAATCCTAGGCTATTGGAGGTGGGATTTCCATAGGACACGTTTAATACCAGCCATAAGAGATAGGCCTGGATTTTAATGACCAATAATTATAAATGGAGAAAATTATATTTAGTGTCAGGATGTTTATGAAATTCTAATATTTCTTTTTCAATATTCATTGATGAGTTTTTTGTACAGCTAATGTTACAGGAAAGACCATGTTTCATCGATCATCAATATACAACTATTATTTTTATTTAATATGACAGTATTATTCTAATTATTGAGTGGAATGTATAAATATGACTATTTGTTGTGAAAATATATAGTTTAAACATTTTGATTAATTATTTATAAATTAGAAAAAAAAAATATTAGTTATTTGTATATTAAATGAATATTTTATGAATATTTTTATAATAGTCACTTTATTCATAAATCATGTACATTATTTAAAATTAATCACCATAATTTATTAAAAATTTATTTGTAAAATTAAAATTATTTTTGAATATAGAATTCCTATATTATTAATATGTGATTTTTTTTATTTTATTGAGATGCTTCTTTTAATAATGAAATTAGAAAAAATAGATTTTAATTGAAAATTTCTTTTAATCTATAGAATTTTTAAGGTAAAATTTTAATTTTAAAATGATTTCATGTAATAATAGATAATTCTTACAACTATTCATCATATAATGTTATCACTAATGTTATTTTCATATCGAATTTGGCGAAAAAAATTATTGTGAAATTTTGATCATTTCACATTAAAAACTCTATTTCTCATCAAATATGTGGGATTAATTTAAAGTTAAATCATACAACCATTGGGAAGTGAAATTGGAAAAATAGGTTAAGTTTTGGGAATCAGAATAATTTATATTATCTAATATACCAAAATATTCATTGTACATAACTATTAGTTAAATTAATTAAAATTATTTAATTTAAAAAAGATAAAAAATGAGTTTTCTTTATGGTTAAAATTATATTATAAAACATAAAACGGCTTAAAAAATTTTCCAAACAAAACTTTTTATCGATTGTTTTATCCAAATATCCATATGTCTTATGAATGTTCTTTATATTAAATATAAAAGTAGTTGGTTAAAATTATTATATTCAAAAATTAATAAAAAAGATAAAATTCAACATAATGTGTAATTATTTAATAACATTATTATGTATAATGAAAAATATTGTTAAATTTTAATATCGTTGACATCAAATAAAATTATTCTCATTCGAAATGAATTGTTTTAAGGTGATTATAATTATATAATCAAATAAATAAATATTATGAATAAAGGATATGAGAAATAATTAGATGATAATTTTCAGGAATTAGTAGCCGTAAAGAAATATATATGTGTGTTATTAGAGATAAATAACAAAACATTATCTCTCAATGTAAATTTATACAATTAAAATCTTGATTTCAATGTAACATAATCATATAAACTGATATTGATTAGATACTATATAAATTAGAATAAAATAGAAAAGGGATCTTTATAAAGAGTTATAAAACCCCTTAAACCATTGAATATTATGATAGATTAATCCTTGGGGTACTACATACAATACAAAAAACGCTAATGGAACAATATAATTCTTATATAAATTAATATAAATTGGGACAAAAAATTCATACCTTTATTCTAGAATCGAACAATATCTCGATAACCTCATACAAAATAAATAGAGACATAATAATACTTTATTCCTGAAAAATTGTATATATTTTCAACATTTTTTTGGTTTGTTTATAGAAATTTTATCCATACATATTTTTTATTTATATTTATATTCAATTAGTAGTTATTAGTAATTTGTTGGAATAAAATCCATATGATTTTTTTATTATAGAAATTAATATACTAAGAACAATAAAAAATTATGAAATAGTTTATTAATAAAATATTAATAAAAAGAACTTTTTTATATGTGTTTTTTAAAAAAATTTAAATATATTTTGAGAAAAATATTAAAAAATTTGATTCCATTTTCATTTAATTTTTCTTCTTGGTTCCCAAATATATATATGTTAGCATACATCATGTTTTCCATTGAACCATGGCTCCAATTAATGATCATTATGTTATTTGTAAAAAACATTGAAGGCCACAGAAGGATGATTTGAGGTTCTAATTGTGAAAAACTCATTTTTAAACATATAAAAATATATAACTTTATAAATATCATTTTATGTGAAGATTATATCATGTTTTCATAATATATCTTACATATCTCTAAACACATAGATCTATGTATTGATAATCCATGATTTGCCTAATTATCAATGAGAAATACTAGGTTAATCATTATAATGAGTATAAATCTGTATATGGATTAGTATATAACTGCAAATGGATCATTCCTTAGGGATTTTAATGAGGGATCTATCTATAAGAAGTATAACAAAAATTTGTAATATTATATACCGATAAAATTATAAATAATAAAAAATATTAATGGAGAGTCAAAACATGGTTTAGACATTATTGACATCAGGATTATGGTTAATTTTTTATTGTATTTTTAAACATGAAAATTTCATCATGGAAATAAATGTTGGTAATGTCCTGAGATTAACAGGGATAAAATTTAAATATTTTGAATTAAATATATTTTAAATTTTATTTTATCATGTATTTTTTATTGATTTATAATGTGAAATTATTACAGTTACAATTTGGTATGATGTTTTTTCTATAATAAAAAAGTAAACTCAAGATTTATTTATAAAATTTTTACATAAAATACACGGGGAAGATTTTATTCTTTTTTTGGATAGAAATTTAAAAAAAAAGAGTAATATGTATTATTAAAAAGATATGGGGGTTGTATTGGGGAAAAATTTAATAAATATTATTGGGAAAATAATATAAAATTAGGGATTAAAAATGGATAATGTTTAGGAGAGAAATAAAATTTATCATACTAGATACATATAGATATATCAGAATGTGCCTCATGAGACATTTCACTTGTTGGTTTTACTAAATATTTTGAAACTGATGAAAATTGGACCATATGGATAGACCATTATAAGTGTATGACCATTCATATCATTGAGAATAATATTTTTATAGATGGAGTGGCATGTTCGATTCTATAATAAAATTTTTTATTATTAATTTAATTCTGATTGTTAAATCATAAGGTTAGTGTGACTATTTTGAACCCTATAGGTAACTGTAGTGTGAGTTTTTTATTTTTAGTGCATCGCTATATCAATTTCCTTACTCCATAGAATGTGTCATTTGGGTTATCAAACAAAAAATGTTCCCCTATTTAATATATTATTAATTCATTACAACTATGATGAAGAGATGGTTTTTCTCGATTACTATAAAATAAATGTTGGGAAAAATAATTATTATTATTTTTATCAATGTATTCACCACATAATACTTTTGTTAAATATTTTTAATCAAAATATTATATGAAATATATTGTTTTTATGGATTTTATAATTCTAAAAACATATTATTTCTATGTTAACCCACACAATTATTCATTTAATGAATGTAGCAACTACTAGTTAGGGAAAAATTATATGAAAATTTATTTTGTATCAATAAAGATGGATGTGTACATCGATTATATTTGTGAAATCACTTATATCATAGTGTGTTGTACTATATGATTGAGATACCACATGGAGATTGATTTTGATTTGATAATATCAATGTGTTATAGGGAGATTTATCCCACCCAGTATATATAAATGTGACGTGATGTGAAACTATTCATTCTAGGGGGGAGAAGCTTCACAAATCTTATAACATAGATTACAATTTTTAGTTGAAAATAATATATTTTATATAATATTAATTACTATATGATAATTATCATTAATGATATCATTGATTTATTTTTATATCATGTAAATTCATTTGTAATTTATGAATTGTAGTATGGATGTACTAAATCTTATCCAAATTATCTCATGATTTAATAAAAGATTAAATAATTGATTAAATGAATAGTTTAATAGTTTTTATAGTAAATTATACAATGGAGTTGTCGATAGACAATCTCTATTACAAACATTCATTATACAATCAAAAATATAATAATGTGTTTATTATAAATGAAAAATAAGTTATAATTTTAATGAAAAAAATATTAAAAATGAGTCTTCAGTAAGGATAAAAAATTTGTAAAAAAAATTAGAGTCGTGAATATTATAATTAAATAAAAACATATTTAAAAATGATTTATTATTATATATTGAAAATAATAATTAATTTTTTACCATTATATAGGATATTTGGGACTATAAAAGAAATTGTTTTGATGTTAATTTATATCATCTTGAAAAAATGAATCAGGATGAAAGTAATGAAAATGACCGAGAATATATTGTAGATTTGATCTCAATACTGATATAGAGCCTAATGTTGATGAATGTGAAATAAAATTATATAATAAATAAATCTTTGAGTACTATATGTGACTCTGAACATTATTAAAAAAACATTACCCTGAGCATAAAGTAGATTGTTTAAAACAATAATATTGAAATTATAGAAACATTACAAATGAACTTGTGTAGTGGTTAGATATTAAAGAAAATGAATTGATTATGGATGTATTAATCATCATAGTAAAGGGTTGGGATAAAAAATATAGAAGAATTATGGTTTTATAATGAAATTTTGACTAATTTGGGATTAACATTTAATGAATCTTAATAAATAGTTATTTAAAATTTGTAAATCCTTGTGAACTAGTTTCTATGGATGTTCATTCGGTTTCCTATAAAAAAGTTATTGTTTTCCAAAATGTGAAATACATTAGATAAAAAATATTTTTTTTGTTATTTGAACAGTAGGTGAAAATTTTGACGTTTGAAAACAAATTAAATCACACACATCTCGTGGGAATATTTAGTTATTTGATTAAAAACACACCCAACTAAAACTACTAGTATAGAAAAGTCAAAATGTTATTAGGTGTGATTATTTTTTATAGATAGGAGACAAAAATATATCAATAATAAAAATAATTTCGATGAAAGGCTAGATAAAAATTATATAACCTCATTATTTAATATTTGGGGCATATTTTTCATCATTGTTTCTTTTTATGTTGATGATATGGTAATAATTCCTTATATTTATAATCAATTGTATAATGGGATGATGATTTAATAATAAAATGTGAAGATTTATAATGTTGGATTCCTTATAATGTTCACTAAAATATTAATAAATATATGTATCCATATTACAAGAGAATTGATATTTATAGAAAGAGGTGGGGTATCATATTTACCAACTGGAAATGATAAGTTGAGAGGATGATAAAAAATGATAAAATCATAGATGTACATTGTTTCTTAAATTCCAGTGGTAAAAACTGGATATAGTTTGATTACATTTTCTTAAGAAAATATATACTTCCCAGGTAATGGGAAATAAATATGTTTTATCGTTGTTAAAATATGAATTTTATGGTGATAGGGGATATTAAAATTATAATAGTATTATGTTTGTTAACTATGTGATGGCTACATTGGTTGTAATAAATTGGGGAACATGATGTCTTGTTTTGGAAAGGATATAGTATCAATATTTTTATTTTGATTCAATTATATTACATTATAAATTTTGTCAAATTATTTAAAATCAAATTTATCATTTAGGGAAAATATTTTACCACTATATTTTCAGGTATGACCTCTTATGAGGATAAATACACATTGAGGGAGTAGACGACAATCACATGTTATCCAAAAAGGATTAAAATCATTTTTGGAATAAGAGGCCTCTAAATTATTATAAAAAACTATTGTAGGTATTGGTTGAAAATAATGGATTTCCATACATCCCAACACTCTCAGAAGAGTATATTCATATGTTATTCTTTTTCCAAGAAGGTAGGATGTCATGATTAATTTAAAAATATAAAGAGATGATGAATTCAATATTTCTCATGATTTTTTATATGGAATTATATGGAATGATGAAAACCAAATCCATTTATAGAATAATGTATTATATAATTTCATTTGTCAAATACAACATGATAGGAAATAATATGGTTATTTCTAAAAAATGTTATGTTCCCTCAGGAATCACACATTATAAGATATTGTTGGAGATAATTATGTTGATGAAAATATAAAAAAATTGAAGGGATGCTTATTTATAGTTTAATAATTTTAATGTATTGCATCACCTTTTTTATATATCAATAATTAATTGAAGATTCATTGGTAGGTAATAATCATCATAATTGATAGATTTATAGAAGAAAAAAAATTAAAAACAACAAGGATTTGGAAACTCTAATAAAATATAATATATCATATACATATTGGATTGAGGTGATCTATACATTAGATTAAAAATCTAGTTGTTCAATATTATGATCGTATTAAGAGTGGAACCATTATTGTATTTTTAAATTCAAATTATATTACTCAATTACATTAATATTTTCAGATAAAATTATCACAATTTTATCGTATATATGAACTAATACATCAAATCAAATTGGAATAAAATTAGTTTTTAATAGTATTCATCATCCAAAATGAAAAATATTATAAAAAAACGCTTCCAAAAATTTGGAAAATAAAATGTGTAACAGCATTTGAAATCAACATGATTTTGAAATACATATGTATAAAAAAAATGTAATGGAAACTATTTTGATGTAAAATGGGATGATGATTTGTATTGTCTTTTGATACAATATGAGTATCCAGATGGCTCATATTAAAAATTTGATAATGATATATTAATTGAATCATTCCTATAGATAACTATGATGATTTTCAAATAATATTTCAAATATAAAAAATTGTTGGTGATGATGAAAATCACTTTCAAGTGAAATGAATGACTGAAAAATATAAGACATATATTTAATATAATTTAGAGTATAAATATATTTATTGAGTAATTAATAATATGAAATATGTCAAGCCTAATAATTATTAACATAAATAAACATAGAAGATTAAAACATGGAATGTTTTTCCATGAATGAAAGGTAATAATTTCATTAAAACCATGTGGGTTTTCTAAAATAATAAAAACGGCTAAACAATGAAACATTGAACAAAGCATGTTTGTTGTGTAACTAGTATTCCAAAATTTTGATCAGGCTTTTTAATGAATCATTAAATCCCATTTTAATTTATGATACTATGGAGGATTTTTTTTATATTTATCTAATTGGGTTACAATGTTTATAATAATAATAATTGGTCAAAATAATGAAATGAGACTATAGAAATATAGTTCACATGAAACATACAGATGATTATATTGTTAATAAGGATGGTAGAAAATATGAAGGTTGAAAATTTTATTTTATGACATAAATGCATCTCTATGTTCCTGGTATTATTGGTTACATTAATACATGAATAAAGATATATTCTATAGAGACGGGGTGATGATTTTTTTTAATTACAATCCATGAAAATATTTATTTATTATTAACATTGATAATGTACTTTTTATGCATAGATAATAAATAATGAAATAATTTTTTTTATAATATATAATATGATATTTTGATATTTATATGATTGGTAATTTATTATTTTTTATTCGTATTATGGTTTTATCATATAATGAACGAAATCACCATTTCCCAAAAGAATGATGAAGTGAAGAAATGTTTTGGGATTAAATTTTCAATGAAAATTATATCACATGATGCTACATCATTGAAATTATCAAAATTAAAATATGGAAAAGGTTTTTATGTGACAAAATATTGAAATATTATTTAAAAATTATTTTTTATATTATCAACATGATTTGTTATTGTTTTTCCCTTATGAAAAAATTTATTTATCAAAGCCTCCTCAAAATTATCCATTTTTATATAATGAAAATGTTACATTAAAACATATTTAATTCCATATATGTCCTTAGCTTTCACCACTAAACACCATATAATATGTTATTGGATTTTCATATGGTAATTAATTAAGATCATAAAATGAAATGATTTCAAAATTCAGTGTATATATTTATGAGTTATGTGTCTTTTTATTATAGGTGAGTTAGAAAAATTATTATATTTCTTTATCATCACGATGAGAAAATATATAATCAATACTCACACATATAAAAAATGTTTATGCATGATGACATATGTGGAGTATATATTAGATGATTGGAAAATATCATTGAAATCATGTGTTTTTACTTTAGATTTATTAATCATATAGAAAATATCATCCATCAATCAAGGTGAAAGAACATCGTGATAAAATATTTTTTTGATATGTATAATGATGAATAGTAGATAATTATTTGGAATTATTTTTCCACAAAAAACCAGGCCTCATATTGTTTTATAATGGAAATACCCATGAATTATTTTTAAAATATGATAAGGTCCCTTGAAGTTTATAAACTATATAGAAAATTATTAATTACACTGGGGTCCCCCTCCACTATGGATTTGAGATTCTACAAAATCGAATGATATCATTCATAAAATCATTTATTTAATTTATAACAGTAATATATGAACAGTTATATATGGTATATTTTGTTTAATATCCCTAGATAGATTTTCATTCCATTAATAACAAATGGTAGGGTATATCATTGTGTTATTTGGGGGGATAAATTAATGAGTGGATTTTATAAAGAAAAATGAAGACTGTTCCATATTTAATTATCATTACAATATTTCATATACATCGATATTCGATAATGTACACTTCGGGAGTGATAATATAGAATTAGTAATATTCTCCACTAAGGTATGAGGAATATTTAATTCTTCTATCCAAATATAGTGAAATATGAACTTTTTTTGTACTTAAATTAAAATTCACTTTTTATGTCATCAAAAAACTAAATGTTGATTAATATTGGTTAGGATACATTATTATTGATTTTTCGTAATTTTATATTAAAATTAGTGATGTTAAAATTTTCAATTAATTCAATTTAACTATTCTGAGTTCATATTTTGATGGTTCGACGATGTGCATTGATGTTCAAGATAATTTATAGACAATAAAAAGTTATCATTATTTAAATTTTTGAAACCAAATTTCTATTAATTCTATCTAATGGAGTGACACATATATTGATATGAGTGAATCTATATATTTTTAATGATTAATTATCTATATAATTGTACTTGTATAATGTCAAATCACTATTTATGTCCTCATAATGATGAGTCCTATTTCATGTATGTATCGTCCAGGTTCTATATAATGATAACATTGATTCATTGTAATTAATATTTTCTATTTGGATTATTTTAATTTTCCCGTAAGTATTATTATTCTTAATATTATGGATTTACCTTTTAATTGATGTTACATGGTCTTTATAATGATCATTTACAATCATATAAATCATGAAAAATATGTTTTTAAATATATGAAATTATTAGATATAGTAAAGTAAATACACTTCATTTATTAATTTTATGATTGAGTCATTACCCAATAGTAGTCATAGATGTATTTTAATAATAATAATGCATTTTTCAAAAAATATTTTTATAGGATAATAATCATTGAATTAAGGATGGTTCAATACATAGTGTATTAAATTTTTTAAACCATGTATAAAAATTGCTTTTTAGAATATTATTTTATTATTGAAACCAATTAAAAAATATTGGGGGTTATGATATGGAGAGTTAAACAATGTTGATATAAATATAGTTTTTAATAAACCATTTATTGTATTTATAAAAGCATATCATCGTAGGTGCATTTCCTTATAAAATTAAATGTTTTCTAATTTTGTTGGTTGTTTTGTGTGAAATTTAAAATAGGGAGTTGACCTAGAACAGATAATATTATTTTTAACCAATTTTTTTTAGTAATATTTATTGATCAAATAATATATTAAAATATTCCGAAGTGTTGAATATATGTATTTTTTAAAAGAAATTTTAATATTACATCTTCTAAGAAAAGAACGACGATTTAGAGAAAGGGATATTATATAAGTAGTAATAAATTAGAAATGTGGGGATAAAAAGTCTAGAATTTCAGAAAAAATTTAAATCTATTTTAATGTGATCGTAGTGAATTTCCAATGGGAGATTTTGGAAAATAACATTAAAAAGAATAAAAGTGGTAAATAATTTGACACTATCAAACGACTGACAAAATAATATATTAATGGGGGAGAAAATTATAACCTAACTATATGTGTGTTATATGGAGTTAAATAAAATAATCATTGTTAAGGAATGAAATCCTGGAATTTTACTATGAAAGATCTGAAACTTGTAAAAAATAGTCACATTTATTGTTTTAGGTGCATATGGTCATTTACATTCCTACTAATTGGAGTAACCGATTTCAGTGAACCAATTGAAAGTATCATGGATCTCTCCATACTACATAATTACTAAATTGAAACTATTAGTAAAATATATGTGTTTAAGACAAATCTGTAACCTGGTCATTAAAATGAATAAATTAAATTCCTCATATTGTGAATTTGATTCTTCGATGGTGGTTAATACTGTAAAATTTCCTTTTGATTATACATAGAACAAAAATTATCACATTAATTATTACAAGTATCTCATAAATTCATATATTACAGTTACTCATATATTATGATAGGGGGAATTTTGGTAGATCTCTTATCTTCCAATGTTAAATAGAATGAATTGTTTTTAATGTTTACTAATATTATTTCACTTTAAATTTGGTATTCTATGACTATTTTATGGGACACACTCGACCTTCATCACATTTGGAGACCATGAACTCTACACTTCTCAATTTATTTGTATGTTTATCTTTGAATATTTATTTAAAATGTAATTAAATTATTTTTCAGATGAATAATAATTTTTACTATCTCATTCATGTTCTGGTATGGCGATGTTATTCCATGATTTTAATTAAAAGATTCCTCATTACTACTTTTTTCATTAATGTTAAATTAATATATTGACATCATTTATTCAATCCCATGATTATTTATGCAATTTTATGTGGTTTCATTAGGGAAATTTATTTTACATTGGTCATGTTTCATGTATAATACATATATCAAGATGTTACAAGATAATGAAAATTCATTTTTCCCCATTCGATTAAAGATTTAATTAAGTAAATAATATATTAATATCATATAATAATAGTATTTACTTCTTCATAATATTTCACGTCTATAATAGTGAATATATCACTGCATCATATATTGAGGAGGTTGACCCAACCCAAACCACGACATCTTGAACTAACAAACGAGTAAGATTATAGAACTATATTGTAGTCATATATACATTGTAAAATTATAGTTACATTAGTTCTACTGGTAATATAATTGATAATTTTATTAGATAAGAGATGATTTAATATAGTAATTTAATATCATAAGGAATTAGTTGATACATAGAATGAATTTCCCATTTTAGTAATAAGAACATTTTTAATGGAGGATATACGCAGCCACATAAATACATAAAGATACCAACTATAAAAGAAGACATTAGAATAGGTACTTCAGTTTGGTAATATTGATAAACACAATGGATGGTTGTTTTTTGAGAGAATGGATGGGATATCATTTTATATTTTAAAAATAAAGGCATCTCATTAGAAACTTATGTTTGTTGAAAAGTATAGGTTGAATCACATTGGTGTTAGTTCATTAAAGACTGGGAATAATAGTTATAATTTTATAAATAAATCATACACCTAATAATGACCTTTTAGATTTATTTAATATTAAATTTATAAGAAAATATTAACCATTATGTTTTATAACTTTTAAACACTATTACATTTTTTCCAATTATTATCACTGATTTCTATTTGTATCATAAGTAAAACATTTCCCATATGACTATAATTAGACCAGATCAGAAGAAATTTAAAAAGAATTTAATGTACATAAATGTAAAAATATGATATATTTATCTTCTACAAGAAAATATAAAATATACATCGAGAACTATTTCATTTTTGAGATATAATTATAATGATTAAAATATTTTATCAATATTTTTGTCTATGCATGAATGGTTAATTAATGTTAACTCATTTATATATATATTTAATAAATTTCATTCCATTTAATATCCCAAATTTTTCTAATTTATAATTAATAATATATAATAATTAATTATAATAATATTTTTTTAATAAATCATATTGCTTTAAGTGTGATCGTTATTATTTTGTTAAATATATTGTATTTATTATTTATATAGATATTATTTATATATTATTTTAAAAAAAATATTTTTATTAATATATTTTATTGATATTACTAATTAATACTAGATGTCATATAAATCCTATTTAATTAAAATAAAATATTTTTTATCCTATGAATTTGTATTTTTTAGTTTATTTTATAATAGTTCATCAAGAATTTATTTCATGTTTGATATTTTATGTGGACAACAATAATAACTTATAGAAACAATATATTTAATATATCAATTAGATACACATATACCAAATAGATATATACACATTTATAATTATCCTATAATTTCTATATTATAATAAATTATTTCCATAAATTCATTTTTTTCAAATATATCTAACAACACTTATAATTCTTTAATTATCAAATTAAAATACAAAAAATGTATTGACATTTCTAGAATATTTCTCAAATTCTCATTTATATTCTTCATAAAGAGATAAAATGGGTTCTTGTTGATAGAATTAATTTCATTGCTATTAAATTATTATTATTAATTTTTTGTCCCATTTTATTTAAGTAACATTTAAGTGATGCAATCAACCATAGTATGTACTAATACATTATATATATGTCTCAATTTAATGTTCTGTTCTAATAATATTCCATTATTATATATAGTAATGTTATGTCTCCAACCTCACTTCATTAAATTGTATTTATTACTATTCTGGAGAGGGGACCCCCTTACAGTCACTTAACATAGCTGGAGTGTGGAAAATACTATTGTTAGGGCCACATTAATGACTTTTTAAATCCCTATTATGTATTTTTTATATTTTAATTTGGTTTCCCATTTTTCTTGTTGAGTATTCAAGTCCATGAAATTGGTAGGATTCCTATATTAGTGATTTTATTAATTTTTTTGAATCTTTAACACAAAATCTGGAATTTATACTGATCATTGGGCAATTACACTCCATGTGAGTTATGTACATTACCTATAATGTTTTATATGATAAATCCATTAAATGGATTCCAGAAATGAAATGTTTATATAATTTTTAATAGTTAAATTTTCAATATATATAATATTTTGTTTTTAAAAAAATGTTACAGGTTTTTGTTATATACAGAGCCAAAGGATTACATAATTTGTAATTGGGATACACACAATTTAATTGTCATCGATTTGGTATTTAGTACTCTGAATGAGTCACATCATTCATTCATTATTGTGTAAATACTCTTCTATTGACTAAGAGTTCTCCCTAGATGATTTTGGGTGAATCATTTAACTATAGATCTTATCATTCAGTGATTTCTCTCTTATGTGGTTGGATTTGTATTCAATAGAATATAATTATATCTAGATCTTTATAATTTTTTGGTGTTTCTTTGGTTTGGATGTTGTTTTGTGATTTCATCATGTTTCCAACAAGTCGATTTTAGTCTCAATTCACCCATTTTTCGTAAATACTAATAAAATTGTTTCTAATACAATTTTTCTACTGAAACTATTTTTCTAAACCATTAAGGTAAGAAGATATAAACATATATTATATTATATTTAATGAATTTTCTAATTATTTATTACATGACACTAGAAATGAAAATATCATTTGGGGAAATCAATATGGGAATGGGTTCATTTTTTGAAGGGGTTATTTCTATGAAAATTTAATTTCCCTAATATGTAAAAAATTGAATATCCATAATTAATGTACATTTTAATATATATTAAATGATTTGATAAATTTGCGATCATGGTTTTTAAAATAGAAATGTAGGAAAATTACATAGGGGGAGCATTGGGTACATTGAGATTGAGACACAAGTAGCCTTAGTGTGTGTGATGCCACTAGGATGATACCTCTTGTATATTGATGGGAAATTGATTGAAGAAATATTATATGGATCTAACCTGATGAAATTTTTGGCACATGAGTCACTAGTGTATATTAAAACACAAGGTATATCATATATGGAATGTGAATCGTTTTTATTGGTTATTTATTTCATGATATATTATTTCCTTATTGTGGAATCAAATTTCTATTTATATTATTTGTTTACACATTATTTATTTTATGAATGGTATGTTTCTATAATTGTAAAATAATATATAAATTAATATTTAAAAAATGTAATTTTTATAATTGATATCAAAATTTATTATTTATAAAATTTATTGTAAAAACATTTCATTTCAAATTTTGTACTTTTAAATTAATAATTTTATAATTTGTAGAGATTATATTGTGGTTTATACTATGGTTTTATAATCACTAACTACTTATAAATATTTTTGTCCATTGATAATGTTTTTTAGGACACCAGTTAAGAGAGGAGACTTTTGTAGCATTAAGGATTCAATTTATGTTTCTATTTTTGTTTTTGATGGTATGGAGGTGATGGTTTTAAACATGGATACATGATATTAATGGTAATTCAGAATTAAAGGTTAATAATTTTTACCATAGTTGCCTCTCTTTCATAACACATTATACGCTCTTTATATTCTTTATTCTAGATTTATTCTAGAACTGTTCTGTTGTATTTTCTTACATCACATCCCAATAGGATCACTTGGTTGATTAGTGTGGATGACTAGGGTAGGTCAATTTTAAAATCAAATTTGAGGAGATACTCTCCCTCAATTTTTTCAACACTACATGAGTGGTTTCTTTGTCCTCAGTAGACATCATGAAGTATCATAAGAATTAGGTTATAATTAGAGGAATAGGGGTCTAGAAAGCTCAATCTTGTGACCATATCTAAGATTCCATGGGTGCATTGAGAGTATTTATTAATTATAATACCAATATCTAAGGTGAATTTGAATGAATTATATGTAAAATATATTTAAATGGACCTATCTAATATGTTTAGGGGCTAGGATTGTGTAAGTAAACATGAATAAATAAATTGGGTTGTTTATTTTGATTTAAATGTTCCTTTTAAAATGTGTATCCCTTTTATGGTAGCATTAAAAATCAATTTTAACTCTAATAATATAAAATCATTGTTCTGGTTTCATAAATTCAGTTAAATTGTTATGAGATTAAATAAATATTCACATTATATTTTCAACTATTTGACTAACAATTCCTCATAGAATAAATTTTCCAAGTAGTTTAGGGAAATATGAGAGGTAAATTTTTCATGTAAGTCCTCTAGTGGAAAATTATTTTAATGATGTATTTATCCGTACAATTAAGAAATTGAGTTCAGTGGGAAACCTAAACCATGTATGAGTAGTTGATCATGTCTAGAAAATTAAAATAATGTGTCCTCTTATATTCCATAGTCAAAAAGGAACCAAAGAATACGAGATGTGGGTTGAATAGATTGATAGGATCATAAATTTTTTGAGGACTCTTGAAGATTCTATTTTGGGCAATATCACATATATTTCTTGATGGTATTGGTAGAATATAGTGGGAATCTATAACCGATTCTATTATTGAAGGGGATTCTTATATGGTATTAATTCGGTAAAATCATAAATATACTGTTTTATCCTTAGTCTATACTTGAGGGAATGACCCAAGAGATTCTAACCTCAAATAATGGGTGTCACCTTCAAGAGTACACCACCTATTTTGTTGTGTTAGTACTTTTGGAATCAGATCATTTAAGTAATGATTACATAATGTCATGGGGGTTTGAGATGCATTTTATATTTAAAATTCAATCGATTATATTTCATTGTATCCTTAAGATAATTTTGGAGTTATTAGATAAAGTAGATTTAGAAGAAGAATATGTAGCTACAATGATATATTTGTGCAACGATTCTATTGGTGAATAATTGAACCAATGTAATTTATTTATTTTAAAAAAGAGTTTCAAGAGTGTTTAGTTTTATACATTATGAAATTAGAGGTATTTATTAGGGAATATAAATGTTATCATATACTAGTGTGGGTGGAATGATCATACTAGGGAGAATAATACGGAGGATCATATGGATTTTAATCTTTATGGGGGATCTATAAATATGAAATATATGTGACATTAAGTCACATTATATATAATGGGATTCACATTAACATTGGGATCATAGTTTCACATTGATTATACAAATTGTGTTAGGTGTTATTCTTATTCCATGTAGGATTATCGTGGTTATATGTCAGATTCATATTATACGACAGAATGTGTATCAGAGAAATCTGATACAGGGAAAACTAATGTTAGAGGTATAATGTTTGTTAGTAATTGAATGCTTATAATTTTTCTTAATGCATGTTATAAACATTCAATTATGTATTGTTGAAATTTTAGTGCTTTAAAATGACATATTTAACCGTTTTAATGTCATGTATTGGATTATTATTGTAAATACCCAGTTTGAGAGTTATTAGAATCATGTGCAATTCTAATCGACCGATCGGGTCCCTCTTGCTTTCTAGGGCGAGTGGAACATTAAACTAGTAATTTTTGGGAATTTAATTCTATATGATTTTACTATCAAAATATAGTTTTCAGAAATTTTTCTTGATGTAGTTGACCCTTGAATGGGTGGTCACCTACTTGATGTTCTGTGTACGTACTCTAAGGACGTTCTAGATGATTTTTCTGGTTTACATAAATAGAGATATATTTATATTTTTGTTATGTTTATTCCTAGAATATGGATTATTTATATCTCATACCATTGAATAGAACATACTAAGATGGTAGATATTGTTTTCCATCTTGACGACATTGATTTAAAATGATTTATACATTCTATTTTTTTCATGGTATACAATTATAATTATGATAAAATTGATATTAGATGTATCTTGCTTTTCAATGACAATAAAAAAGATAATATGGTGACCAATAAGAACACATATCCATTATCCATAATTTATGATATATTTTATTAGCATTGAGTGCATCAATGGTTTTCTATGAATGACCTGTAGTTGGGTACCATTATTTGATTTTATCAGAGGATGAAATACCCAAGAGTGTTTTTCAGAGTCAATATGGAAATTTGAGTTCCTAGTTATCACATTTGGACTCCAAAATCATCCAATAAAATTTCTGGATTTAATGAAAAATATCTCATAATTACATGCACACTTTTTTGTGTATTTTCAATGATGATTTATTGGTCTATTCAGTGTCGAAGGAGGAACATATTTAAAATTTTTTTTCCATTCTTTGAACATTTAATTTTTATAATATTCTTGGATAATTTTCCATGTGTGTGTATTGGATCAGATAGAAGAATATTCTAGGGACATTTCATACTAGTGAGGGTTATTTTGGTTGGTATAAAAAATATTTGGCTAGTAGTTAAATATTAATATCCTTGATTTTTTTTATAATTAATGATTATTATGGTTGGTTATTTATTATAGTCAATTTGTTTGGTACATATATGATATTTCATCTATGGTGATAGATTGGAATTTTTTAGGGTGTAATGTTGTTTTTTGATGACATGTATTAGGGTTATATTTAGGTGATTAAAGTGACGTCAATTTTAGGGCCAATGTTGATTCTCCCAAAAATAGGTTCAGGTTATGATGTTTTCTAAAATGCTTCTGGTATGGGTTTGGGATGATTCTTGATATACATGTTTTAGGGTTTGTTTAATGGATACCACTAGTTATACCCTCATGATATTAACTACCATACACATGATTTTGAGTTGATTGTAGCTATGAAAGAACTCAAGATGAAAAAATACTATATTTTTGGGAGAGATTTATAGTTTATTATGATCATAATTTTTAGATTATTTTTTCACACACATATATTAGATAATTTAATAGTGATGATGGGTTTTGTAACACAAGACCAACTCTTTCAATAATATATATACTCATGGGAAAGAAAATTTGGATTCTGATGAATTCATAAGAAGAGTACTAATGTAATCTCTGATGTAATCTATTGAAAAGTGGTCTCATATTAGATTATATTCTAAAATGATATTGTTCTTACAAGAGGGTTGTGTATAGGGGTTCAAGGCATATTCAAATGATGAATTGACTTTTGATGAGTGATTTCCACTTTATCATATAAAACACAATAAGGGATTATGCTATGGATATATCCTAAATTGTGGGGATACCACATTAATGTGGTAACAGTTTCCTAGTGGGTATTTATGGGTTCATAAATGGTTGGTTTTTCTTCATTCCTAGAGGAATTAGATTTACCCATAGAAACCAATCATGTTGTTCCCTACACTTTAGATATAATAAGATGTACCAATATATGGGATTTTGTAATTGTTGTCTTAGTAGTAGGTGATCAATTTCAAATGTTATATTATGGAATCTCACTTATTAAATTCTTAAGGGGGAGAACCAACTACCTATATGGTATTTGAATACATTACCCATTATAGTATGTAAGTGGGATAAAATTTCCATGGAATATGACATTGTTTTACCAGGGAATACTAGTGTGATGGATTCTATTTGGTTTATTTTTGAAAGACTTGAGATATAAAAACATTTAATACCAATTATTGAATTGATAATGGTGGAATTGATTGAGGAATTATATGTTCGAGATATTGTGATACTTCATATATTTCTCTCTGTGGTTTTTTATAATTGGGACTACATGTTCACATCACATTCAGGGAATGGTTTGTTAGATTTAATGGGTTCCTAATTAAATTTATCAAGACATATTATTTATAGACGAATGGATAAAGGTATGGGTTATCAATTATCTTAAGGTTATGCTATAGGCATGTGTTCTTGATTTCCAATGATCATTGGATAAGAATATTCATTTTGTTTATTTTCCCTTTAAAAAATTTTATGATAAATATATATTGATAGTCCCCAATGAGGATTTTAATGGATTGAATTTTTTATCTCCCTTTTTCTTTGATGAGTTGGGAGGCTGGTCCTTAGTTCGTCCATGATTGGTTCAGGAGATGATAATGATGGTACAGTTGATCTAGAATCATTTTATCTTCACATTGATTTGTCATAAGTTTTATGTGGAGTATTGTTTTCATCTACTTGTGTTTTTGTTTGAAGATCAGATTTTTATAAAAGACTCAAATATATTGGGACATCGTCATTTAGGTATAAAAATAAGTATCAACCATGGTTTGTTTCCCAATTTGAGGTATTTTTGTGACTATTTATAGTACCCAATTAGTTTCATTTACCATCTAGGTTGACATATATGAATGTCATGCTTCATGATTCCAAATTGATAAGGTATATTATATATCATTCCTATAATATTTGATGGTAGGATGTTGATATTGATACTAAATACACTTTCGATGAACATCCAAATCATAATATATTTCATCAGAATAATGTACTATTTGGTTAACTTATCCCATAGACTAAGTAATATGGAATTGTAGACATAATTTCCACAAGTAATGGAGTCGGGAGTAAATGAAGTGGTATCATTATCTTTTTGAAGATCCTAGATCATGAGAATTTACTTGGGATAAAATTATAATATGGTTCTGATCTTATTGTACCAATTTATATTCATGTAATTTATGATTTTATTTTTTTATTAATTTCAATTCTCATTGGGTGAGTACTTTGGACTATATAATTTGATGGATACCAATAATTTTATATTATTGAATTTCATGGAATTTTCATCCTAAAACCTGTAATTTCTACTGCTCAATATTAACTAACATTCTATGAAATTTATGTACACACTTTGTCATGGATTCTGGGTAGATTTAATGAAATGAGTGGTTTGTGTGAATGTTTTACATGATCAAAATTATTTTCACACACTATAGGAATTAATATATGGTATTAAATAAATTGGGAATGATTCATTCAGCATATGTGTACACTGATTATTATATATTGTGCTAATGGAATAAACACCACATTGATGCCACAATGATAGTTTTTAGGGTGTCATGTAAGTGATTTATTTCATTAATTCATGGTGTGGATGTCCAATCATGCCCCGAATATCTTCATTGGAGATTTAGGATAATAAATATTCATCTGGATCACATAATTTAGTGATTTATCACCATTTGGGTTTCATTTATTCACATTGGATAAGTGTTCATTCTCGTTCTTCTTTATTTTTTGTTCTATCTTGGTCTAGGCTATGGCATTTTAATTTTATCATGTTTCATATCAATAATTTTTAATCTATTTTCCTTCCATTCCATTTTAGGGGTGATTTTTTGGATTCTAATTCTCATTATTGACCACTGTTAAGTTTTCTACATTCTTAAGGTAGGTGGATCAGTCAATGTATTCTAATTTATTTGATTTCCTATTATTGGTTTAAGTAATTTATATTTGAAATGAGAATTTAATTTTTTTTGAATTTATAAATGGAATGCGTTATCAATTAATTGTTTTTTTATATTTTTAAAACAAAATTCCATCATTTTAAATGAAAAATTGGTTTCAAAATATTGAAGCATATTTTCAAGGGTTTGAAATGGTTTTATAAATGTTATCATGGTTTTTTAAAATGAGATTGAAATACATCACACATTTGGATCATTATGAATGTATTTAAGGAGACGTGGATAGGATTACATTAGGTTGAACTAATAGTAGGTAATATCTCTGTATTGATGGACTATTCCAGGAATCAATATTAATTTGATCCAACAATATTTTTTTAATCCATGTTTCTATCTAGTATATATTATCCCATATGATGTAGACAAGTTTAATTTACATATTTTTTAGTATTATTTTATTCATTATATATAATATTTCATGTACATTATATTACATTTATATATATTGAGTATGTTTAACTACATTTTTATGACATTATGGTTCCTAGATTTAGAAAAAATGATATTCAACTATTGTAAAACACTTTGAATGATTGAGAAATGTTATCAAATTTTTTTATTTATATATATGTTTTTAAAATTGATATCATTTTCAAATTAATAAATGTGATTTATTACTATTAGAACACTTATTGATTATTTGGCGGAGTTCAAATGAAATATATTTCTCATACCCTACTTCTTCATCTAGGTGGGTTTCGACATTGTTTTTTAAGAAATAGGTTATGGGATGTGGATTTTATATCATTACAACTTATATTAATGTTTATGAATGATTGGAATGTTTTGGTGGTGACAGATTCCAATAGAGGAAATTTGTTTCTAGAATTTTTGTACATCTCTATTTAATTATTTTGGATCAATTGTTTGTCCTTTGGTTTTTCTACAATTGTTATATCTCTTTTTTCTGTTATTTAATACTTGTTTCATTTTCATTTTTATTCCTTACCTTGAAATGGGTTGTATTGTATGACTATTTTCGTTGACATGGGTTGGTTTGTTTGATCTATGAAGAAAACCATTACATAAAACCTCTAATTAAAAAAACAAGATTCATATAAATGATTCACCAATTATTTATTCACATTCCAATTTAACAATACCCTTAAGCATGGATAAAAATATATTTAATTTTAATGGGTCTAGTTTAATTTAATCAACATTAATTAGAAATTAAAATAAAAGAAAATTTATATATATGTCTACTTAATATTTAGAATGGGACCAAATTTACATCAAATATCTTTGTCATTTGATGTCTGTTTGGGATTGTTGAAATAAAAAAGTAAAATAAAAATTTTACAAATCCATTGATATTAATTAATATTTGAAATCATATTATTATTTTGATATATTTTGTATTATTATTATATAATAATTGAACTAGAAATAACCAAATCTCAAAGAATAATCTCAGGGTTTAATTTATTTTCATATGGTGAGATCCCTATAAGGAAAATAATATATGAAAATTGAATGGGATATTTAGTTTGTTCATATAAAATATACTTAAAAATACATTGAATTATTAGATCCAATTTATTACAATGTCACTATAATTATCATTGTATCATATCTCTTTCATATCAGATTCAATTTTGTAAATCAATAACGGCCCATAATTATTGACATTGTAAAACTGATTTCATATTTGTTTGAATTAATTTTACATCGCACCTAGTATAACATAACGAAAATCAATGAAAACATTATTAATAAATCAGTGGATAAATCTACAATGGTAAACAATCATAATCTATTTAATTCATATGATAAACGATTAATTTGATATAATATTTAAAATTTTACGTTTAATTGATGTCAACCTCGTAATATTTATTTATGAAAAAAATATAAAATTTTAAAAACAATCTAAAAATGGGAAACTTATGTCCATCATTTTTTGAACTAATATAAAATTTAGCATCAAAATAATTCAACTTTTTTCAATCAATAAATAATTATCTATAAAATAAATTTTCATTTATTTGAAAAAATCATTCCACATAAATTTTTGTTAAAAAATCATTATAAGTATATTATTAATACTGATAATTATACTTTTAAAATAATTTTAGTCCTAAAATCACGTATTTTAAATATATTTGAGGATCACATGCATTGATTTGAAATTTTACATTAAACACCATTATAAATTTAATAGGATAATTTGATATTATATTTTTAAATAGATTGATCATATTAGATAATATGTTTAATCTTTTTTGTAAATTTAAAATACTTACTGAGTTTTAAAAGTTGAAACCTCAGTAAGTTGTAAATATGGTAAAAAAATCATTAAGTGGAGTAGGAAGAAATGGTTATTTGTTTAAAAAATAGATGGTTAAGGTGTGTCTAAACCAAAAAAAACACCCAATAATTTTTTTACCTTTTTTGAATTATCCTTTAAAAACCAAATAGAAATGTTGAAATTCAATGTGTATTTCATAAATATACAGTTTTCTTCACTTTTAATTGATTACCATGTCCACCCCATAATATTACACTATTTGCATAGATTATCCCCATAAATATCTACCTCATATCTCTTACTAATATGAATTACAACATTCTTTTAACATTTAGTGTAAAATTTTCATCAGTTTCAATGGATTTATATGAGAGAAAACTACTGTGTCAAATGTCTATATTAAATTTTTTAATCTAATCCATGTCAATATTTGTCAAAATTATAAATATAATTAAATAAGTATAATTATAATATATAAATATCATTATATTCTTTATGAAAAGTACACATTAATATATACCATCACCAATGAGAAAATTAAAATGACTATGTTTATTAGTCGACTACGACATTAAGAAATTAATGATATTCATTATTCAAAACCAACACTCTAATAACCAAGAAGTATTATTTGAATAATATTATTTGTCACATTTATTGATTTTGAATTATAATGTATCAAATTCGATTTTTACAAAAAAATACATAAATTGGATCGTTAATCATGAGTACATCTAGATTACTACTTCCACGAAGAATGAATATACTTTTTCATCACCAGCTAAAATATATGTGCTGAAAATATTATTTATAAAGGATATATTATAATTTTTTAATTTTTTACATTGGAATTGGAAATATTTTCATATTATAGAAAAATTTAATGACTCATTTAAACAAAATAAATCGTTAATATTTTTTAAATTTAATAACATACATGAATAATATTATAATGATCCTCACATTAAAAATTATTAGATGTCATATAATGGTGTTATCAAAAATAAAATATTAATTTATTATTCCCTTATGAATTTATAAAATTTTCATTAATTATTAGAATATATAATAATTAACAACATTTTTATATTTATGAATGTTCAAACATGTTTATGATATTATTTATTTACAAAAATTGAGTTAATCTTATTATCATAGAGAAAATATTGTTTTAAAAAAACAATTAAAAAATGATAATAATATATTGGATAATTTGTGAATGATTGAATTAAATCCAATTTGAAGTAATTAAATCTATTAATATTTTTTTTTTAGATTATACAATTTAACATTCAAATATTCATTAGATAATACTATAACTAAGCAATATATATGTAATAAATGTTTATAAATAATGTTTATATATATGATCACTTGATATATTAGATTATAAAAATTATATAATATGTCCAATAAAATGTTTATCATTATACACACCACATAAAAAAATAAAACATATCATTATTAAATTAGAAATATATCTGTAATAAATACTAATATTGTAATCCATTAGTAGTTAATACCACCAGATGATAACTAATTAATATGATCCAATATTAAAAATATAATTTTAGAAAAATATATTTCCATTATATTATATTTTTTAAAACATATAATCTATTAATGTTTAGAATTTAAAATTCAAATTTTAAAATAATTTATATTTATTATAGTGAAATTATCAGAGCATTTATTTTAATGATTTTTATAGAATAACTGGTTTTTAGCTGGATAAAATAAACTACTGATATTTCTATTATCATAAATTATATACAACACATATGTTTATGAAATCATTTTTTATATAAAAACATTATATTTATAAATTAAAATATTTTATTAGAATATACTATTTTCAATTAATAAATCCCATTATTCCATTTTCCATAAATAATGTAATATTTTATGAAAATATAAATTTCATCTATTAACATAATAAAGTTTACACAAGGGAAAATTTAGTTAAGATTTAAATTATTTACACACAACACTTATTTCAATAATAATAATATTAAATTTATAATTTATTTTATTATGAATGTTAATTTTTTTCCAATACATAAACATTATGATTTAAAATGTACATTTCTTAAAAATTGAAATTTTTACATTACAAGTGCTAACATCTTGATTAATTTCACTACAAATAAAATTTAATTTTTTATATTTATAATTATAGTTGGTATGTTTTTTCATATTACATAATATAATGAATTTATATTTTTCATGTAAAATTTATATTAATATAATTTGTTCTAACCAATAGCTAGTTGTTGAATAATTATTTAAAAATTATTATTAATTGATATCAAGGAATTTATATCACATAAATTAGATTGTAATCATTTAAATAATGAATCAAATATGATTTATATACATATAAATATTTATATTGAATAAAATTTAACTGGTAATACATAATAAAAATCATATAAGAAGAAAAACTAGTAAAAAATTTTTTTTCTACCAAAACTGTTTTTCTAAACACTATTAATTTTTTTAAAACATAATTTTTTATTGTATATAAATTGAAATGTAATAATATGTTATTATATTTGGTTCGGAATAATGAAATTTATTTTTATGGATTTTATTATATTTACCACCCAGATATTTTTAAACAAGACCATTGTTTTTTAAAACGTATGTCATGTGGAACATCGAGGACACACAACACACAAAGTATATATATTTAAATTAAACGTATTTGATAGCTTGCAGAAGATAGAACCATGTGTCAAAATGAACCAAAAAATAGTATAATTATATGAATTATAAATTAAAATTAAATTTACGAATTTTAATAACAAAATTATGAAAATAATGGTTATCAATATATTAGTAATAAAATATTAACATTGTAAAGAATCAAAAAAATTATAAATATTTTTTTTGTAATACTGCTTTGTCTCTCTTTGTGGACATTGAAAAAAGTGATTTTTATTAATATTTATAAAATTTATTTGATAATATTAAAATTCTTATTGAAATTATAATATAAATATTATCATTGCGTTAATATTTATAATTTGTATAAAAAATGACATTTTTTTGGATTAGTTATACGTAGTGAATTTTTATTGAAAACCAAAATTTATTTTAAATTATTTATATTTATTATTTATATTATGAATTTTTTTAAAGAAAAAATTATAATATTATATATATATATATGAATCCATTTTAGTTCATTTGAATTATTTTCATATTTTATTTAGATATAGAAACATCATAATCTCTGGAACATTTCCTCGAATAAACAATTTCTCATTGAGTATGTGAGATTATGTTTATGTTACATATTTCCATTTCTATAAATGTAATTTCAAATAAAAAATTTTATATTTTGACCTATCATAATTTATAACATTTAACAAGGGGAAATAATTCTTCCACAAGAATTAATAGTAAAATTATTAAAAATTATTATCGTGGCAAACATAAAAATGGGGGTAATGATGGATAAAATATCATATATGGATTAAAATTACCTAAAAAATGTATACATTATAAATTCCATCCATATTAAAAAATTTCCTCTATAAATATTCATAATAATCCATCTTTAACACTTCTAGAAAGGTAAAATATATAGTAAAACATTTTCATTTCAATATCTAAATGTGTTCCACTCACATCACATATAAAAGGTCACCCACATTCTTTCATCATCACGCCAAAAAAAATTTTCTAATAAATTGAAAATGTATATTATTACCCGCCATCCTTCCTCTCATCCTATAATCATTGTGATTTTATGAAATTCAACCTACTAAGTCTTTTGGTTCAATAATATGTAGGATTTATGAAGAATATGTAATTAACATCAAAGAGAATCTTAATTTTATTTATTACTCCACCTCCATAAACTATTAAAAATCCATACTGATATATTAATGTCATAATATAACATATATGTATTTTCTTTTATGTAATTTTCATTACCTAAATGCTTCTCCACATCCATCAAATGAGTTATGAAATCATCATTAATGAATATGATGGACAACCTCCTTTAGAACCGATGCCAATAATTTATCAATTACATTCTCTCACATATGATTATATTAATGGATATAATTTTTTTATTTTATATCTAATGAATTATTATATCCTTTCTTTAATAATATCATATAAATCCTTTTAATATCCCTTTTTAAGGAATACCATAATATTTTTAGTCTGAACGGTGGACCACCACCTCATGAAGCAAAGTGATTAATGATTCATTAATTTGTTATATGTAATTTAAGAAGGATAAATTTAATTAATATATGTGATCTATATTAGATAATTTTGATATAAATTAAATATATTCATTTTATTTTTTTTATAGTGTAAAATGAAAACATCATTCGTGTAACTATGGAAAACCACATTCATGAAGTGATATAACTCTCTTTTTTCCATTGCACACCATATGTATGAAAAATAGAGTTATAAATTTAATGAAATAATTTGTGATATGTTTTATTATATACATTCTATAAAAAAACTACTCACCTACTTTCATTAATGATTATTGAACAATTAAAATGTTACACATCATTACGTACGACATACAATCTATATAGTTGTAACATATTACATCATTCATATTCACATTTCATTATTGGTTTAAAAATTATAATAGATGAAAAAATATAATAATTATTACATGATTATTAATATGGGTTTTATAAAATTTAATAAATTTTTTAAATCCTAATACCATTCTTGAAAAAGTTCACATTATAAAAAAACACACTTGACACCAAAAATGATGATAATAATTAATTTTTAACAATGAATGGGTGATAATATTTTATAATTGGATAATATAAAGATAATATAATTAATAATATAGATTTATAATAATTTTATTTCATTATTTTATCCACTATACACAATGTTAAATAACATTCAATGAAAAGAAAACCTGATGTAAGGGGTATCATCTCAATTTCTCTTCATTAATGAATATTAAAATTTAATCCAACTAATTTACTTTATATTGTTTATAGACTTCCCCACTGAAATTTAATACCAGGATTCCTTAATAAAACATGTTATTTTTGGTGTAAATTTGAATTATTTCCTCAATGTGGATTCAACATAAGAGGTACCATGTTGTAGTGAATTTCTTAACTCAAATTAATTTTATTGGGTTATATTAATTTTTCATAAACCTTTATATTTTTATTTTATATTTCCAATAAATTTTATTAATATTATATTATTATACTTCTTTTATATGGATTATATTTTGATACACCCAAAATATTCATTAAATAATTATCACTTCAATGTTATGTTCATTTTAAGGGTTTTTAATAAAATATAATTTAATTTAGAATTATAATAAAATAATACATATTAACGAAATTTATTTTTAATTTTTTTAATAAAAATAAAATATTAATATCCACTATTCATTAAAAACAAATCTCAATAAATATTAATAAAATAACATATATGTACATTAAATAAGTGGGAAAATATTTGTTTTAAAATATAACATCAAATATTTTTTTGAAATATATTTTCTTCCATAACCATGATTTTAGAGGAATGTTATTTATTTTTAATAGGTTTAAAAAAGAATAATTAAATATAACTTTGCCCATTTTTATAAAATGTGTATTTAAATGAATCTTCATGTCTAATAAAAATAAATAATATTTCAATTTTAGTCAAAAATTGAAAGGAATATTTGTTTTAAATTGCAAATCATGGACAACATTTTCATCTATAATGACCATTAAAATGTATTAATTATTCTTTTATATGTTCAATTTTATTTAAATATTGATATTTGAAATATTTTTTTTTAAATTTTACTTTTAATTTTTTTTTCAATATGAAAATGATATTTTATTCATGAAATATTTTAAATACCTTTTTGTGATATTTTTATTAATCAATGATAACATCCCATTATTATATATCATAAGGACAAATATTCTATTAGTACAATTATAACTATTATTATGGACTGTTGATGATCATTTTTACCATGAAATGTATTCAGGTTCACTTTTTAATTAATGTTCATACTCATTAAAATTTATATTAATTATTGAATTTTTGTGGGCATTAAATAATACATAAATATTCAAAGTATTTACCCAAGATATTTTTATTATTTAATCCATATATCATTTCTACTTATGTTTTTCATGACTTAAGGTCATTTTATTATCTTGATTACTTTTCATTAACTTAAATTCCTTATTTAATGCATATTTTTAATTATAAGGTAAATTTATCATGAAAAGAATCTACGATTCAAAATATAAAGAATTAATTATACATGATGACAGTGTTGGGGACATGTTAATGATATTCCATCTATACATTGGAGGTCTAATTTGTCGATCTAGAAAGATAGCATAAAATTATTTATCCAAACCAAATTTGTTTTTACATGTAGTTTTAAACCATCTTCTAAAATATATCAAGGGTATAACTATCATAACACTAATTTCATGATGCATAATAATAGTGAAATTCATTAATTAATTATTATTTTATTATTATCCATGATATTCTCATAATTATATATTTTCAAGATGATTTTCATTCATTGTTTTTTAGATGAAATTATTTGAAGTAATTATAATTCCATATTAACTATTTTTTATATAGTTATTCTATTAATGTTACCTATTTTATGTAATGTGTTTTTAAATACATATCATTCCATATTGAAAATTATACATGATATCATTACATTATTATTTCTTCTCATTACACATAATTCGTAGTTTATTTTTTCCCATATCAAGTGTGTTATGTAATTTACCATTCTATAAAGAATATGCATATTTATCAAGCATTTCTTCAATTATACCTAACCGTTATTGACATTTTCCACGCACCATTATTCTACTATATTTCCCCATGAATTCTAAAAGTGTATATGATTAATGTGTAATGATATACTAAATTGAATATTTCATTAATGAAAATAATTTATAATATGTGTTTTTAAAAATAATATTGGGCATGACTATCCATCTAGTGTTCCAAGAATAATATATTATTAGGTAATTCAGTATTCATGAAATTTTATAGTAGGAAAAAGTAATATAAAAGGAACTACATCCTGGATATTGGGTTCATGATCTTTATTGTAAGTATCAACTATTGTTTAATTATATACTTGTGAATTATATTTCAAAAAACTATTATTAGAAATCATATCCCTATAATCGGCATTGATTATTTTTATTTAATTGAATACAAATGTTTTTTAAGGAATAGATTATGTGGGATTCATTGAAATATATTAATGTATTAAAACTATAATTGGATGTGCTACTAGAAGAAATTTACCCATGGGTAATAACTTTTAAATTGTGTAATGGTATACACCTAATCATCAGCTATAGAGAGACAACGGTCTTTTATAAGAGCCTTGATTAATACACTGATGGGATTTTAATTGGATAATTCGAATTTTATTTAGAAATCATTAGGAAATATTTTAGTAGACACTGATAATCAAGGAACTAGGTTAAATAAAAATTTTATTATATTGAAATTAATGTTTGTGAATGTAATAGGAAAATACTTATTGGTGGAAGGGACATGAAAAATGTATACAATTTATGAGTGAAATGGTGTTTATTATAGAAGGTAAAAATCTCAACATATAAATGAAAATATTTTGTATTGTCTTAATTATACAGAACCTATACATTATCAGATTCAATTACATCTTCTAAAGAATAATCCATATTTCATATAAAGACCTATATTAAAATAAAATGGATGAAGAAATAATTATTTGGGGTTGAAAAATTTGTTTTTAAAAATATTCCACTAATGGTATTTCTATTATCGGAACCATGAAAAATATAAGGTCTCTATTAAATTTCAATAGTATAATTTTACGAATTAATTTATCATTTATGAATACAATCAGGGGATAATTATTTTTATAATCATAAAAAAGATAAAAAACATAAAAACCCCTTTTTTCGGTGATTGGTGACGGGATTCTACCATGATTATGTATATTTTGGGAATAATTTAGATTAAAAATAATTTTTAGTGGAATAGTTTTTTACGAAATAATAATATTAAATATTATGAAAATAATATAAATGTTATTTAAATCTTTTTGGGTTAATATGATAGTTAATTAAATTTTAATAATAGTCAAATGATATTATTATAATTTTTTAAATTTTTTTTATTTAAATCATTAGTAAAAATTTATTTAATTAGAATCCTTATAATAAATTATTTCCATAAAATTCATAGATTTTATTTAGGAATTATTTTATTTTATAATATGAATAGTATAGACCGCATGATGGGTGAAAACCCATCGTATCTAAAATGTTAATAAGGCTTATACCCTTGACCTAATGATGATATATTTTTAGCACGTACAACTAGGATACTTAATTATATGATTAATATTGTATTTTTGAGTCATAATATTTGAAAAATAAATATTCATGATGAACTAGTGGTTTTACTATTGTGAATTATAGATTAAATTTTTTTGTAGGATGAATTTTTCATACCATATTAGTTTGGGAAAATAGTTATAGAAAGATATAAAGAACAGTTACTTAACTATAAATCATATAATCCAGTAAAAGTGAATTTTAGTAATTCAAACGAGAATATTATTTTTGGTATATATATTTTATAGATAATGGGATAAATTTTAATTTTTTAACCCAACAGAATTGTTAAATTATACATTTGAAATAGAAACATATAAACCCATTATATTTCATTATATAAATATACATTAAATAAATTCAGTAGAATTAGAAAAAGGATACCAAATCAAAAATGGAATCATATTACCTTCATATATGATTAATAATATATTATTTTAAATTATCATATTTCATTGGGATTCATTACCATAACATTCCATTAGTAATCCATTTTCATGTGATTAATGTCCCCAATAAAACATTATAATTATTAATGATTTTAGTCAATGTACATATCTTCACTATCCAGCAGTTCTACAATACTTATTTACCTACTTATGTGTTATTTCATATGATTTTTTTACATTCATATATATCTTATTAAGATGTTATTATAGTAACACTTTTATGATGAGGGGTTTTCATTATAGGTAATTCCAAATGTCAATCCCATGATTACTGAGATCTTGATTAATGATCCAACATTGAATTTATTTAATATGGTTTGAATGTAAGAACATTATATTTTAATATAAGAACATTTTTGTATATAATATTTCATATTGAACATTCATCATATAAAACCCAAAAATATTATTCAAATTTATTCTCACCAATAGATTTATGTGAAAACAACCAAAAATGGAAATGGCCTGTAATATAGTACATCATAATGATATGGATGATATATTACACTGTATTACTATTAAAAAAATATGATGATTCTTTTATATATTTCTAATAAAAATAAAATAAAAATTTAAAAAATAAATGTTTTCAATATAACTGTGTATTTCTAATTGGGTTTTTAGTCACTTTTAGTAAAGTAAATGTAAAAGTTATATTAGAGAATTTTAAAAAATTACGAACTGAAATTAAATTTGTAGATCAACAAGTAAAAAATATCATTCCGGTAAATTTAGGGATTTGTATGTAATATATCATTTATATATAAATATCGAAAAATAACATATTTTTATTGAAGACAATCATTTTTATAAAATAACTAATAATGTAATCCAAATATTGAACTTCTTTAAATTCACACACACAAACACACACACACACACAGATATATATATATATATTAATCCAATATTGGTAATTTTAATGATTTGAATATTGAATTTTTATATAAATAATTTGTAAACATTAGAACATTTTCTATTTGAAAACATAATTCTACTCTTACATGCTTGATTAATATTAGAATAAAATATTATAATTTAGGGAATGGAATGACGAAAAAACTATTCAATATTTTGAATTGTATTAATTTATATTATCTAATAAGATCAACAGAATTTTTTACAACAATTAATAGTGAAAATATGGTAAACTATTGACCATGGTTAAGGAAAAAAGGGCTCAAAAAGGTTAAACAAGGATTATTGTATTATAAATACCTTAAAAATTGTCTATAATATAATTTATTGATACATAATTACCTTACAATGGACAAGTCTTAATTATTTTTCATTTAGGAACTTTGTGTCTTGAAAAAAATGTGGGTAGAACTTTTACTTTTCAAAAATGATGAGTCTTCCACTCACCACACATATAGAAAACCACCCCATGTAATTTCATGTTCGTAACATAAAACACAATTTTTTGGGGAATTAACAACCCATATACATTCATATCATACATCATTTCATCATATTTTCCTTATGTTTTACATATTCTAGCCTAAGATTGATTTTTTTGCAATCATAAGGAGAATTTATTAAGTGGTATCATTCAAAAATTAATCTATTAATTTTAATTATTCATTCAAGTATTATAATTATTTATAAAAAAATATTGTATAACATCTTAAGTAAAAAATAAATACTTGTTTTGATTATTTTTTTCGATGTGTCCTAAAATCGTCCCCATTTTCCTCAAATGTGTTACAAATATGACATTTATGTTTAAAATAACATACCACCTCAGAATCCTATATCATTTATTTTTCAATTAAAACTTCTTGAAATTGTGTACAATAATTGATTTTATGTTCATATATATTATATTTTATAATATTTAAAAATTTGGAATCATTATATCAAAAAAAAATTAAAAAATCAATTTCATGGGAATTCAATAATATCAACCTTGTCTATGGAGGACTACCAACAAGTAAATCGATGTGATTTTTCATTCACTAATGCATTAATAATATTTTAATACAGTAATGATAGTGAATATATTTGATATAAATTAATTACTAATTATATTAATGAAATATTGAAAATTTTGAAATGATAATATAAAATTTTATGTTTAATAAAATTAGTGAAATATTTTTCTGGATCCATCTCCTGGGGCCCATTTCAGTACTACCCCAAGCCCACCATCCATAGTTCAGGTATTGGAGACTATCACTGGAATGTTGTTTCCCTAAAACGAGAAGGCGTTTCCTTTAAACCGGTATACACACAAAATAGTTACACAATAAAAGTAAACCACGTATTAAAACTAATGATATAAACAAAAAATGAATCTAAAGGGGCCAATATACATGGAAAAATGAAATATATATTACAACAAAAATATAAAATAGCTCCTGAGATCATCCACCAAGGATCCTACATGAATGGTAGGTACAAATCATCACCGCAACTCCCCAAATCAACTTGTCACCTCAATGCATAGTCTAGTCATATCTCCCTAATCTCGGTTGTGGTGTCTATCATATGTACAAGACATAAGAAGTTATAGGAGAATCTCATTCATCAGTGAGGACAACAATACCCATTAGGGACCCCGAGACCACCGAAGGCCTCCTTGATTTTCCCAAAAGAAAAAACCTCGAACCATGATCTAAATCAAAAAGCACAATGAAAGACTCATCTCAAACCGGGTATATTAGATAATGAACATGAATAAATATGATTAGTTATAGGTATAGATCATATTATTATTTTTATTGGATTTTTCTACTAGACTACCCAAGGTCCCTGGGCGATGACCCATAGAGGATCGCTAGGTGCTGACCCCCGAGGATCGATACGGGATGAACAACAAAAGATTGCAAAATGTAAACCCACCGAGGATCAATAGGTGCTAAAACACAAGGTATTTTTTGGTGAATTCCCACATTTTATATTTACATGCTCACCCAAAAAGGATTTCATGTTGATGAACCACATATGATCACTATTATTTCATCAAGTCACAACCAGAGAGTGGATTCTCACACTTAGTATGCTTGATACTAGAAAATCCTTTCCACAATCCATAGACTGTATTTCAACCGTAAGAAAGTACAATGAATATTCAACCAAATGAGCCACCATTTTATATGGGTTCGAATTCAGCTGACACCATTTCTATCAGACACCCAGTCTGTATGTTATAGTATTTTTAGTTCCAGGGGCCGTTTGCATTCGATTCCAATCCAACTAGGCCATACTCCAACTATCTCCAAAACACATGTGGAGTATCTCAAAAGGTCCTCCTCGTCAATAGGTTTCTAGAACTATTAAATTTTCTTCAAACTGACATTCGGTTTATGAGATATATCCCTTTAAGAGAAACTGGGACATATTTGGGTCTGAGGCTCATCTGACCTGATCGGTGGTCCCGACCGGGCCTGCTGGGCCACGGGCCAAGCCTAGTACACCACTCTGGGTGTGGGGTTCCGTACCCCATCCCAATATACTATAGTCTATTCAGTTATTCAAATAGATCGAGCCAAGCTGGAGCTGACCCCCTCCTGCTGACAGGTCTGTTAGACTGATCTACGGTGTAACCTGCAGTCTGGGCCCGCCTCAGTCATGGTTGGAGCCTCGATACATCTACTTAGGTAGCCCTTTGGATGAAAATGATTCCACCGCAGTGTGCCACCATGGTGAACTATTCACTATCAACATGGTATGTGTCTTCCAGGCCCCCTATCCAACATGGTTTCATAGGTCACTACCACCACTTCATGGTTGGCGAGAGTCGGCCACAGCCTCCTCCGGTTTCTGACACCTCTGCACCGACAGGTCTTCCGCAGGCCTATAATAAAGCATCACAATTAATTTTTCTTTTTCAAATGCACCTATAGGCCTCCCAAAATGAATCCATCACAGTGTGGCCCCTGATTTAATCCTTTCACTATATTGGTCAGTCACCCATGAAGAAAACAATCATTACCAATATCGACGTATGTTCTGGTTCTTGTATGGTTTTCCCCATGCCCTCTATGTGGGGGTTATATATATTTGATGGATTTTATGATCATAAAACACCCATAATTTATCCTTTCATTATCATCCATCATTAATGAATTCATAGTGGATAATCCCATTGGAGGGTTGATCTTTGTCCTTCAAAATATTCATGATGTTGAAAAATAGTGGATTTAAGAACAGAACCCCCCAACTAGAAACAGTGGAAGATGCTGCAGATGTGGGAGAAGACCCACGTTCATGGGAACTCGTCATCAGCGGTCATTTTCTGGTTCTAATTAACCAACCGTCATTAATTCTCTATTCAATGTTGGTTGAATACATCACAGACACTACATCATATGTTCCTCTCAAGAGCCACCAAAACATGTACCCATGATTTTAATAAATTGAGAATAATCTCTAATGTTGTGTGTAACATTATTATTAATTAGTTAACCATAATAAATGTGTTAAATTAAAAACATAATTTTTGTCATTACAAATAAAATAAAATGGGAGTTTTAAGTCATTAAAATTCACTCCTTAAAATTATGACACTGCACTATGGTCCCACCATCACCAGTCAATAGATACAAGGAATGAATATAAGAACATATGACTTATTTTATTATTATTTTATTATGTTCCAAAATTAGAGCAATTACATCTGAACATTTCTAGTTGAATTTATGATTACCTTAAGAGAATCTTAACACAACAGATCCAAGACAGCCCTCAGATTTTTAATTAGAGCATCAGTTAAAAAGATAGAAATCACCACTCAGAAGTTTTCTAAATGTACCATAAAAATGTTCAAATTTTTTTTACAGTCACTCTTAACCTTCTTCGGTGAAGTATATGCACTTCCAAAGGGTAACACTCCATCATGATCTCAAAAATAAACTCTAATATTTAGTCTATGTTACTATTATGGGGTTAAATAATATAAAAATAAAATAACTGTTAATTAATTATTTCATTTACATCCAAAAACTAACTTCCACTATTTGGCCACGCCAACCAATGAAAGGATTTTCATAAAGGAAGAATACACTCATGAGTACAGTTGTGTTCTCATATTATTAATCTGAGTCACCATTCGGGAGTTAAAATCATTTGAAAAATAAAATAAAAATTTAATTATTTTATTTAATTTTATGCCATTTCGGGTTTTCTCACTAGAGGCCTACTTCTAATAATCTTATGTCACTACTAGGGTAAACCCTTCATATTGAATGTAACAATGCCCTCAATTTTATGTCTCTGTCATCCATTTTAGGTTTATTCCACTTTTTTAGAAAAACTACTCATACTGTCTATATAAATATTAACAATTATATATATAATATTATAGGCACTCCGGGTGTTAGAATCATGTACCATCAATTTTAGTTGTCTCATTATAATTATATATAATTTAAAATATTATACAAAATTTCAGGTAATTTAAATTCACCACACTTTAGGGATTTATGTCCCCGAAAAACCAAAACAAAGGCAAATAAAACAAGTGGGGTACATGGAATGAATCTGAGCCTCCCAGTCCCATGTGGAATCTTAGAGGTTTTAGTGATGCCACGAAACTCACACTAGAGAAATCTATCATCCATTATTAACACTCACCTATAAATCCACAACCATTACATGGAACTCCACAGATATTTCACCATCGTAAATGTCCTTCTAAAACCAATCAATGACTTGAAGTGGGTCATTCAAGTATGCCCTTAGCTGCAAAACCTAGAAAAAATTATTGACCTGGTGCATAAGTGGGAGAAGAGGTAGGCAGTACACCAACTCACCAACTATAATCCAAATCTAAAATTCCTTAATTAACCTCAGAGATAACTTGCCACTATATTCAAATCTATACTATCCTCATTAGGGTGAGAATAGAAGGAAACCATGATTTCCCTGCTCAAACTAGAAGGGAATATGTCTCTGGTCGTCATAAGACTTCTACTTGCTCTGTGTAGGCTTCATCTGCTCCTGGATTTTCTTCACCGTCTCAGTGGTAGTTGTACCATATAAGGACCCCTATGTTCTGACTCCCATATGTCTGTCTTTCATAGAGGTGATCTTCATGATTTCTAATATAATTCCTCAATTGGCGCCATGTCGATGATGGATTGATCACTGAAGTTGTTTGCAAACTCCTCCAGTTTTATGTTATCCTCGCCATTTTATCCAGTATCAATGAAACAAGCATGACTCATGTCATAAAGAGTCTGTATGTTCTGATTTGACTAACCATCTTTTTGGGGGTAAATGTTGTGCTCAATTGTTCTACAACCTGATGCTCAGCTTTCACTTACTGACAAGTGAGGAAACATCAAATGAACTCTTCCACTACGTTCTTCATCCCAAAAAACTAGTACTAACATCAGAAGTCCAAGTACATATTTTCCACACTAGGATGTACTGCCAAAGGGGATGTATGTAATTCCATCAGTACCTCCTCCTGTAACTTCATTGGTAACATGGTATGTCCTCTTAAAATTTTTGATATGCTCTCCAACTTGATAAAATCCCTCAATAGAATGTCTGGAGAATATCTGAGCATGTCGATTCTCCTAGTCAACGTCCATATGTTGGACCTCTCTAACATGATTAAGGATTGAGGGAGTGAATATCATAGAATGGAGGTTAGCTGAACCATCACTATCCATGGAGGATAACATCATCGTGGCTAGCTGCTCCGTCACCTCAGTAATGAACTTTAATAAATACCTCTTACTGAGTGAATCTACTAACAATTTCCCCTTACCAAAAGTATACACTATGTTAAAATATCAGACCATGAGGAACTCCAACCATCCCCTCTTTATAAACTACTAAAAAGCCTACATGCACCATTCCATCCATGTGAAAGGCTACCAACATAAACTGATTTACAGTCCCATTGATCCTTTTGTAGTTAATACTCAATATTCACAACAACCTGGAAAATGTTTCGATATTACACACATAACCTTGAACACTCGGACATAAAAATCACTTACTCTACATTTTCTCTACCTGCTCCCTCTGCTATCGAAGCTCTACAGAATCCCTCTGACATTCTGACAATTATATTGGTGCAACCTCGGGGTGTAGAATGACACAAAAGTCCCCCCCCCCCTAGAGGAGGTAATTTTGTAAAACAATTTTGAAACGATGTTACCGCACTCTTCGAATACTATTGGGAACGAAAAACTCAAAACATACTCTGCTATGAGGGTAATGTTGTTCAAATCAAGAGAGATTGGATACATCCTTTTACGAATGAGTTTATCCTGTTCCTCTTGAGTTTATTTTTTTTATGACCAGTGAAAACCCCATTCCAACGTTGTAGAAATATTGTATCTTTTCGCCGACTATAGTCCATCTGAACATGACCTGTGGATGACCATTCCATATCCATACTAATGTCCTATATCCTAGAAAATGGCACCAAGAGTGTCCTACTAAAACACTCTCCATATGGGTAATATCACATCATCAGTGTAGGTGTGATTATTTAGCCTCCTCCCAACATTATCTCGAGAGGTAAGGGTCATGTCTGTGGTTTAACTAAATACTCTAGTTCTTGAACATTATTTGTGATAAGAATGAATTATTAGTACCTATTTATATTAATTGGGATTCTAGTAGTATACACATACCACACTTCAATTCAATCCTGGAGCCCTTGGGTCACACTCTTTGACTGCATGTTGCTACTCCCTTCCCCTATTCTCTATCTCCCTAAGCCTAGGAGGACCAAATTGGGGTGCTGGTTGAAGCATTTAGAAATGTATACAACCTCTTGCTACTCTCCAAACTCCTCTTCCATGTATGTTTCCCTGAAGATTCATTTATCCATCTCATTTGATCTTCCTGAAGTATTTCAACATCCATGTATTTGAGATTGACATTATTTCCCTAATTTCCCACTAAAAGTATTCTATGTAAATATCATATTAGCCAAATAATTTTCAACCAAGAATGTTTTCGCTATCATCCAATCATATATAGAAATTCAAAATTGAATTTTGCTAGCTCAGATGTCCCAAAACATATATCGCTTGGTTGTCTATGCCCTAAAACACATGTTGTATCGTATTCATTGAGTATCAAGAATAGTCGTTATGCCTCAATGAATACTCAACTACCGATATGTCATCCCTACAAATCTATTGACGCACTTTGGAAAATGTACCCCTATGAATTTTATAGCAAGAGACCCCCTACTCTGTGGATGGTTTTTATGCTCTGTCAATGGAAAAAGTCACCTCATTGTAAGATAATGGAATTCTAAACCCTACCATTGTCGTATTGAGCCATGTTGAATTCTCAGAACAAGGTCCACAATCAAATATAATAGTGTCTTGGTTTGATGGAAACTCAGTAACCACCTCAATCAAGTGCTTCGCCCTCTGGGAGTCGAGATCTCCTCAGAACCAAAAGGGAATCCATCACGGAAACTCATGTAAGGCAGTGAGACAACATGTGTCCTATACCGATTGCACAGGTAAAAACTGTTGACCATCAGAAAGTGGTATCACTAGGAAACTCCCCAAAGGTACTATCGTTAGAAAAAATCCTTGTACTGATCCCTAATCACAATGCGGACCATCCTTAGGGTCACACATTGGAATCCTGGCCGACTGGCCATGGAAAGACATATTGAAAGATAATCAAGATGATCCACAATCAATAATTTATACCCGGTGAGATTACTCAAATGAGATCAATAGAAAAGAAAACATTTTAAAAATCACATGAAATCAATGATTTCGTGTATCGATTCAGAAAGAAGATCTCAGGGTCCTTGTGTATGGATACATCAGTAGCTGCACTATCACTGGGCTCCCGAAACTAAAAATCAAACACCAAACACTTAATAACATTTTCCATTGGAAATGATAATAGTCTTAGTTATTTATTATGACTAAATCCTCTAATAATTTTTTTTACGAATCGTCCCCTAGGCCATGTGTAGTGACTCTCCCTAGCCCGACTCACCTATTCCAAGGGTCGGTGACTAGAACTGAAATGGTGTATCCCTAAAATGGGAATGAAATGTCTTTAAACATGTACAGACACTGACTAGGTACCCAAAAAAATTAATCCATTTAGAAAAACATAAAAATTAAAAGTGATAACTGAATGAAAAGGGGCCAGTATACAAGCACAACTAAAAGAGATAATGCAACAAATTAGAAAAAACCTCATGAGATGATCCTCCAAGGACCTACCAGAAGGTTATGTACATATCATCAATGCGCGTCTCCACATCAACCAGTCAATTCCATGTACTATGTATTCCTAGATCCCTAATCTTAGACAAGTTTTCTGTCTTCTTCACAAGTCACAAAAAGGTGTGGGTGATTCCCATGCAGGGGTGAGTATAAAAATACATATTAGGTACCCTAAAACCCTCGACGGTCTTCCATATTTCATAAATGGAAAAACTAAAAAGCATGATCTAAATCACAAACACAAAATGAATGAATTATCTCAAATGAGGTATATAACATAAAGAACAAGAGTAATAATGATTAGATATATGGATAGATCATCTTATACTATCGAGAGGATTTTTCTGATAGACTACACAAGGTCTCTAGGTTCTGACCCATATAGGATCTCTGAGTGCTATCCAAAAGAGGATTGTAAGGTGATGACATAAAAAGGATCACTAGGTGCTGACCCACATGGGATATCTAGTAGTTAAACCACCAAGGATCGCTAGGTGCTGACCCACAATGGGTCGCTACCTACTGAACCATAAAGGATGGCTAGGTGTTGACCCGCAAATGATCATTATGTGCTTACCCACAAAGGATCTCTAGGAGTTGAACCATAGAGGATCACTACATTCTATCCCATAGAGGATCGCTACATGCCAACGCTCAGATGATTGATAGATTCTAACACACCGAGGATCGATATTCTTTAATAATTTAACAACCAGCCAAAAAATTACCACACTTATTATGCATGATTTTGGAGAATATGTTCCCCAAACCATCATCTTTATCTCAACTATTACGATGTCCCAAGAAGATGTAACCCAATGAACTGACATATAATATGGGATCCTATGAAACTAATGACATGTTAATTGGATTCCTAGTCTATTTTTTATAGGAATTATAGGGGTCAGGGCCCAGTTGAATTTGTTTTTGATCTGTCCCAGTCATACTCCAACTAAATCCAAAACCCATGTACAATATCTAAAAAGAGTCTCATCATATGAAGGGTTCCATCACCATCGATGGTTTTTCAATCAAATGTCTAGTTTAAGAGATATACCCCTTTATGAGAATCTTGGATGTATGTGGATTCTTTTCTGGTCTGATCCGGTCAGACCGACCAGACCCCACCTACTGGGCCCATCTTGAAACATTCTGATGGGGCCCGGTCTATCCCGTGAGGCCATGGGTGCGGCCTGCTGGGTGCGGGGCTCAGCCCTGCCCACCCAGTAGACATGACCCACTAGGCCTCAAGACCATATCGTCGAGCTGTAGGACCATCCCAGCCCGCTAGCTGGGAACAACCAACCATCTGGGTGTGGGGGTCCGAACCCCTTCTGAAAAAACCGTAGCCCATTCTATTCCTCAAATAAGTGGCGCCAGGCTAGTGACGACCCGCTCCAGCTGAACGGTTCGTTGAACAATTCTTGTGTAGGACCTGCAATATAGGTCCACCACCACCAAAACACTTTCTCCACGATAGAATTTTGAATGATACAACATCCAATGTGTCGCCCCACTTATAGTAAATTTAGTCGGCATCGTCCAACTACCACTTGCCTATGGCATAACATTCTGGAACTACCACCTCTTCACCGGCAGCGCGATCCAAATGTTGGCTCATCTGATTATCGGTGCTACCACACTTGTGTGGATACCGTGGGACTCTAGTGAAGCTTTTGAGGTCTGTTTTCCTATCCGACTACACTTACAGTCCTCCCAGGATGCTTCTATCACCTCGTTGACCCTGGTTTCATCTTGATGTTGTAAGGTTCAGTCACCCATGAAGAACAAAATCATTTCCATGATCAGCTGAGGGTCTAGACCTTGATGGTTTCAGCCTATGACATCTGTGTTTTAATTTAAATATGTAAAGTATTATTTAATCATAAAAAATATCAGAAAGTAACAATGCATTATCATCTCGCATTAAACAAGGAAACACATATACAACCATTTGAGGTTTTATCCTTGTTCTTTATAATATTAAAGAACATGAAAAAGGGTGGAATTAACAACATAACCCCATACCGATAAATGGTCTAAGACACTACAGATTTGGTAGAACAACATGCATTCATTGGTGCTCATCATCGGAAGTTGTTGTACAATTTGAATCCTCCAACGGTATTCGAAGCTCTGTTTTATGATTGGGGAGGACATCACTGGCACTTAATCAAAGGTGACCCTTGGGTGTTACAAAAACCCATTCACATGCCTTATATAAATATAGATTAGTTTTAAACCTTGTGTTTTACATAATGATTCATTAATTAACCATATCTATGAGACAATTAAACACATAAATATTGTCATTTTGTAAATGAAATGAAAAATTTAGGACATTAAAAGTATCTCATTAAAATTTTGATATTAAAATATGTTCCCACTACCATCTCCCAATAGTTACAAAGAAAGCATAAAAGAACTTTGGTGTTATTTTATTATTATTTTTTAGGGTCCAAAAAATTATCTTTTTTATTCTGACCCTTTTCGAACAATGTTATGCTTCCATTAAAAAAATCTTGGTAAAATAGATGCAACGATTCGCTCATATTTTTAATCTGAGAACTGATTTTAATGATAGAAATCACAGCTCTCAGGTTTACAAAACGTATCTTAATAAATGTTCAAAATTTATTAATAGTCACCCTAGACTCGCACCTGTCATGGTTCGGCTTTGCCTAAGGGGAACAAATTGTCACAAGATAAACATTACATTCATAATGCCAATCTATGTTATAATTTAGGAGATAAATAATTTAACAATAAAATAATTATTACATAATTATCTTATTTATGGCCAAAAAATAACTTCTTTTGTTGGCCTGTTCCATCCAATGGTAGGATCTTCATAAGGAAAGATAATCATCACGAGTTCAGCTGTATTCTCCAGATTTTAATTTGAGTCTTTATTAAAGTGTTATAAGCATTTGAAAAATATATTTATTTTATATATAGTTATTCAATTTTCAGGTTCTCCAATGGAAGCATGTGCCAACTAAACTTAAGTCTCACCTAGGGTAAACACGCCCTCCTGAACTCAAAGCTGCCCTCAAATTTCTAATACGAGAAACTATTTAAGATTTATTCTTGTTTTAGGACAACTTCTCACTAGTTCTATATAATGATTAATATTTTTCAACCGATCATTCATGGAACACCATGCCTCAGAATCACGTGCTGTTATTTTGTTCAATCACGTATAAATTCTATATAATAATAGAAATATTTATATGGATTTTCTGAGTCTATAAAAGACCATTTGAGTATGTGTGGACTACTACCTTTATGATGAAATGTGAATATCCTTTAAACACCACAACATATAAATGATATATATATATTTAATTACCAAAATAATATGCAATATATGACATAATTATCCTTCTATGATGCTAAATTTTGTCATACCTTTTCTTTATAAAGATTATCTGTTAAAGAAACATTACTCACCATTACATATTATTAACTATCTCCATTATTTTTATACTAAACATTTTTCATAAAAAAATCAATATTATGTTTTGATGCTTAATTACTATATAAATATCATAGCTATGTATTAATTAATAAACAATAATTTATTGTACATTATTATATGACAATTAATTGCATCTTTCATGAAGAAACACACATGAAAAAAAGGAAATTAACACCAATAAAAATTAAAATAAAAAATGATTATTAAAAATGTGTAATGATATATTATAAAATATTCATGTATGATATTATAAATATTTATATTATTAATTTAAAATTTACAAAATTATTAAAAAAATATAATCAATGTTAATGTACGTTAAAAAAAGAAGCCTCAGGTACGTGGCATCGTCTTAATTTATCTACATTGAGGCATACTGTAATATTATATTCCAAATTTATTTTATATGGTGTATATAGTGCTCATATAACATGAAATACCATGAATAATTTATAATTAATTATATTTTAAGACCAAATTTCAATTATTTATTCCATAAGGATTTGAATTTTGAGTTACCATGAGGATCATAATTTAAAAACAAAATTTTTTCATTGGGTTATATTACTTCATCGTAATTTTATATAATCACAATTTATTTGTGAAATTAAAGTTAGTTGTATTAGTTTATATTTCCATATGTTTTTTATGATTTATAGTAGACAATATAATATTTTTTAGTAATTCCCAATTCATCATTATATTCATTATAATGGTTTATTTCACAATCTCATATAAATCGATATTATTTATAACTAAATTTTTCTTGAATGAAATTAATTTATCATAATTTAATAAACCATATATTTTTGTTATACTATGGTTATTCATGAACATTTTTTAATAGTAACATTTTCTAATAGGTTGTCTTATATTTTTAAGATTTTTTTTAAAAAATCAGATTTTATTTTATATTCAGTCAAAAATATATTTTCATCGAAAATAAAATTTTTTAGAAAATGATTTGAAATTGATTTAACATTAAATGAAATAATTTATTATTTAATTTTTACTCATTTTTATATTATAAATAAATAAATGGAAATTTCATGCAATTTTTAATGAAATGAAGCATTTGATTTTAACCAAAAAATGAAAGTAATATTTGTTTTACTATGTACGAAATGAATGAAATTGTCAACTATCATGATCACTCAATGGTTTTAAATATTCATTTATATGCATATTTTTTATTTTTCAAAGAAAATTATTTTCAAGTTTTTTTTTGTGAAATAGTAGTTTTAAAAGTTATTTTCTGCATGAAAAAGGCATTTCACTATTGATTGTTTTTATATATATTATTATTATATTTCAATTCATCAATGAAAAAAATCATTTATTCATATAATAATTTGTATATCCTTTATTTTTAATTTTCTTAAACATCATTTTGACTATTTCTAACAATTCTCACCACAAATATTTTTATCATTCATTTTTTTGATTAATTTGTTAGTCATTAGATTTTCAATGAATTATTGACATTCCAATGGTAATTTTATTTCCCCTAAAAATCATTATTAATTATTATGGAATGATTTATTTACTAATCCATATATCATTTCTAAATATAGTGGTAAACATTATATGAATTTTTTATGGGGTGAAATATTGATAAATTTTTATTTCTTACTCAATATGTATATATTGTATGTTAAAGAAAATTATTTATGAAATAAGTATATTATTTAATATATATGTATATATTTAATTCATTCGAAATGAAAATATAGGTGGCCTCATTTAAAGATATCCCCTTGTGGGATTAGGGTTTTTATAACGGGAATTAGAAAACGATAATGAAATCAATTTTCCAAATAGATGTGTTTGTACCAGGTAGTATTATTCAATATTCTTAACGGTCATGATGGTAGATGTATCATTATCATGAGTTCATTAAATACAATAATTAATATCATAATTAATTAAAGTTTATTTTATTTTAATGAATGATATCACACAAGGATTAAATCTCTTGATGCATTTCATTGTAAGTTATTTATTAAAAGAAATGTGACTTAAATTACTTACCATTCCATATTTATTATTCAATATCTAGTTATGATAGTCGTATTATTTATTAAATATTATTTATTTTATTTATTTTTATTTTTATTATAATTATTTTCAATTATTTTTAAAATTTTATATTATCTCTAGAATCACATCACTCTAAATATAATGATAACTTTGAATTTCATTTCATTTATTTACTTTTGTATATTTAGTATACTTATTTATTCTTATCTGAATCTAGTGTACAAAATACTTACTAATCATTATATTTAAAAATTATTTGTTTCCATTCTCTATGATTCCATGATGAAAAATAGTATTGATGTGAAATAGGATTTCCTGGGGAGACATGTTTTTTCTTTCAAGTGTAATATTTGTTTTTCAAATGTAATATGGGACATAAGTATGTATGTAGTTTACCATGAAAATAAAATATCTGATGCTTCATCATGTGATTCATTTTATTATATTAAAATTAAATAAGTTATACACAAACATTGTGATACTATGGTTAGGTTTTCGATATATTTTGATTAATTAAACAAAAAATCATTTAGATAAATACTTGTTACATAGTTTAAATCTAAACATGTAAAAATTAAAAAAATAATGATAATAAAAATATAAAAATATTTAAACATTTATTTTATACTTTTTTTAGTTTTCCTTGAGAAAAATAAACAATGTGGATAATTATTTTTATAATATTGATCCATTGACCTTGCAAAAGTGTAGTGGATTTATTAAAATATTATGGGTCAAAAATTTCCCTATTCTTCTATTATAATGTGTTAACACATAGTTTATTTAAAACATAAAAAGAGACATATAATTATTCCTTTAGTCACATATATTTTAATTTCTAAATAACCCTCTCCAAAAAATAGAATCATATGCCCCCTCATAATTATTAGAATCCATTCAATTTCAACACCACATCCAAAGGAAAAAGAAAATATATGTAGTCAGAATTACTACTTTATTATGTTTTTATTCATATTCAAAATAATACATATATATTATCATAATATAATTATGATGAATGATGTACCAGTTTTATGTAAATTGTTTTATATTATATCTAAAACATTTATTTACTCCTCTCCAACAACCATTAATGAAAAATTAAAGAAATTATTTATTTATAGGACCACAACCTCAACGAAGTGATGTTGTTTATTTTATTCTTCTTATCACCATGAATTCAATCAAATAACAATTTTATATTGAATAAATATGATAAATATAAATTAATTATGATAATGAAAATAAATTAAATATTCACCCTTCTCCCTATCATATTTTTAGAAAGGGTAATGCCAATTGTGTGTATTTGAGGGAACCCTCCACCAAGAGGAAACATTTTTCGTTTTTAAAATACATTTTAGTTATTTATATTAAAATATAACAATAATAATATTGATAATTAAAAAATAATAAAATAATATTTATTCTACATTAAGGATATTATGTCAAAAGGAAAACTAAAACAATTTTATTAACTAATCGATCAAAATGTGTTCCTATTTGACCCAGTTCAATAACCAATGATAATGATGACTTAAAATGAGATCATCTGAGCCTTTGTAATTGTATTTACCTATCTTTTTCATTCGTTAGCTGAAATATGGCATTGATGTGTTCTAGGAGGTTACATGTGACTAATGCCCAATTTTTTTTACAAATTATCAATTCAATCAAAATTGTTTCTTAAAAGGTGAGAAATCTAACGGTAGGTGATATGGAGTTTCCAGAATGATGAGACATTAATGGTAGGTTATACATTGTTTCTATAATGGTGAGACATCTAATAGTGAAACATCTAATGGTAGGTGCTATAGTGTATCCAGAATATTGAGATACCTAATGATAGGTGATAAAATGTTTCCCAAATAGTGAGACATCTAACTGTATGAGATAGTGTTTCTATAATGGTGAGACATCGAATAGTGAGATATATTATTGGAGGTTATACCGAGTTTCTGTAATGTTGATACATCTAACATTACATGCTATAGTGTTTCTGTAAATCTAATTCATTTCCAATAGTTTGTCATATTTTCTGATTTTTCTAGATTTAATAGTATTTCCCTTTTGTTGTCATTATATTACATAAAATGTGTTTATTTCCATATTTATTTTGGTTTAAATTAATTGATATGACTATTAATCATATATTCAATTTTCTAAAATGATGGAATCTTTTAATTAGTAAAACAGGATGGTTTACTCTGATCTGAAATAATGGAAATTCTAATTTGTTTTAAATACCATTTTCCTATATTTAATCATTAAATTTTATGCTGCTTCACTTCATTCATTTGTTCATAATTCGCATTTTTGAGGTTCCAAGAGACATTAAAACCATATAAGTGAAGCGGTCGAACTGTAATCCTTATATTTTTTCCCTTTGATGTTTCATCTTGATACATGTGCACAACCTATTTTGATGGTACCAGGAAGTGTCGATGAATATTTGATATAATTTATGTTCTAACTCCATTTTCTAGGTTCCATGATCTGAATTCTAACGTCTCTCCATTCCTTTTAATGTTCTATGATTTCCTTGTTTTTAATGGATAATACTTGGGTGTCAGTTGATGAACTCATGCCCCGACATTCTTCAGTGCATGTGGTCATTATGGGAGGGCTGATCATGATTTGGTGTGATTGTCTCATTGTCATGTAAATAATGTTGGAAACCATTTTTGGAGGAATATATTTTTCTTATCTATTTAATTTATGTGTAGTAGTACAATAAGCATATTTTATCCCACTAGATCACAATTGAATTGAAATAATAAGTATTTAAAGCCGATTAAATGAATTAATATCGATCTTTTGTCATTACCTATTGAATTTATAGATAGTGTGATATGAATGTATATATTTTTTTTAAATTTGGTTCATAATGGAAATCATTAAATAACGTACACCTAGTATTAATTGTAAATTAATTGGATAAAGATAAATATGCATGTTAATGAATTCTGTTATTGTTTTTATAAATTGTTGATCATCAAATTTATGTTGGTTTTTATGTTTAATTAAATTTATTGATAAACAAGATTCAGAGATTCTTGGTTCAAAGTGATTAAAGGAATTTCAATTAACTATTTAAATAAATATTCATTTATTATAGCTTTTTGTTTAGGTTTCCCATAGTACAAACCTAATAATAATGAATTAGCTAAATCATGATGGATTATAGGGTATGTTTTGTCATGAAAGAAAATACATGATAGGTTTTTCAGTAACCCACATAATTTTAATGTCTAAGAGCCTTATTTATTGGATATGTGAGTGCTTATTGTGTATGAAGGGTGGATCACTTTTTTAAGGGCCATGATCCCATTTTCATTAATGTTTGTTTCCTACTTCTTGTGTCATTTTGAAAACCTGGTATGGATGAGCTTGGAAGGATATTATTGTATGTGGGGTAGGGTGGCGATATCGTTATGGCATCATTTGACACATAGATTGGTGAGAAATGACTGTTTATTCAAATGGGTGTAAGAGAGGACGCTAGAGATAATGAAAACGGTTGATGCTGGGCTAACTCAATTATTTTCATATTGGATGATTGATTATGTTTCTCTTCTAGAATTTTCCAACATATTGAGGAATATAAATTTTCATACCCTCATTTCAAAGGATTTGAATATGAATGGTGCTTTCTATATTATTTTCTTATTTAGAATTATAAGGATGAATGGGTAAAGGCTCATACTACAGGTGTTAAACACTATATGGATAGTTCAAAAACTCTCCAAGTTCATCCTCTTCTATTTGGAAGAATATAATACAATAATATTATTCCTTGATTTATTTTAATTTTTTAATTCTATTATTAAATTATTTAATAAATGGCGTTGAACACATTGGGATTGGAGCTTTCTAACATGCAATGTTTTGGTTACATCTAATAATATGTGGACTCGGTGGGGTCTTGTCTATTTTGAATGAGACATTGCTAGAAATCAAATGTAATGTAACACCCCAAGATTTCATAGTGTGTTATTTCTTCAAAATAATTCAATAACTTGCACTACACGCAACACCAAGTTCAATCACACCATGACTTACCAAAAAAAGCCATTCAAAAGAGGTTATGAATAGTATTAACTAAATTTTAAACTTTATATAATCCTTATAATTTTAGAATCCATATTACGAGTTTCTTAGACATAATGTAAGAACAGATTCATTTTCAATATTGCACTTTTATCAAATTTTAATAGTGAAACCTTTTTAAATACAATATTTTAAACTTTTTGACTAAATGGGGGACATCAAAAAATTTAAAATGAAACATCCCAAGCTTCCACAGTACGTTTTCCTTGAATAATACAGTAGCGTGTGTTGTACGCAACTTCGAGTTCTAACACACCACAACCAATCAAACTAGCCATTATGTATAGTAATACCTACCTTTTAAAATTTTAGAAATTTTATCTCTCAAAATGGAGTTCATTTTTGGATTCGGATTATCGAATTTAGCCTAAGGTGAAATTTTGGTACTTTTCGGATAACTTTCATATTTTGATGAATAGTGAAAATTACTAAATTTTAATTAAAAACAAAATTTTTAATCAAAATAATTAATAGTGATAAATTATGAATTTCAGTGGTTTTAAAGTATATTTAGAATATATTTTTACCATTTAAAATAATGTTGGTCATTGGACATAATTTTACAATTAAACCGAACATAAACAAGTGTCAATCTTTTGATAGTTATTATTTCTTAAAAACACGTTGTTTGTTTTGACAGCGGGAATTAATTTTAAATTAATTTCTGCCACTTCTGTGTTTTGAATTTAGTAAAATGGATTCAATATTTGGAATCAGGATGTTCATATTGTGTAAATAGGTAACTTTTATTTTTAGACATTTTGAATAATTACTGCGGTAAATATTTTATTTACCATGGTTAAGGGTAAATCTGGTAAATAAGGGTTAAAAAATAATATTATAATAATACTAAATTACCCTAAAACGTGTACCAGCCTTATTTGTTGATACATGTTCTTCCATAGGCATATTTGGGTCTATTTTGGGACCCCATGGTGCCACTTGTAGGTGATAGGGACACTTTATTTTAATTAAGTTAAAATGAATACAAAAATGACACAAGCATATATCTTTTAGAAAAACAACTTTTACATAGGGTTATATATATTGGATTTTAGTTTATAAATATTCATTAGAAATATAACAATATTTCCTACATAATGATTGTTTATTTATAATTTTTATACATTAAATAAATTAATTTATTTATGACACAATGATGATGAATTAATTACTATAATAGTGAAAACTTAAAATAATTGATATTATAAATACCCAAATAAATATAATATGAAACTTTTAATGAATTAAACAAATTTTCTAGGATAAAAGGATATATTAGTATTGATTTAATTGACTTTTTTAGATGTATTCAATATGTTATGAGTTTCAAAAAAATCAACTATTGAATAGTGTCAAAATTGACATAAAAGAGTTCTTAAAACAAATATTATATTATTAATTGATATTAAATTTCTAAAAATCTATGGTTCGGCCAAGAGACATATATCCTGATAGTTTAATCATTAATGTACCACTTGGGGGTCGCTTGGATGTATATATTATGTTTATTAACCATATTATATAAAAATACAAAGAGACATTGTAAAAGTGAAACTAATTAACTTAGAGTTAATACTTAAAGATAAGGTTAATATAAGTACCCAAACCTATCTAAATTCTATTGGTTGAGTTGTTTTAGACCCATCCCCACCTTATAATTTAAATAATCAACTTTGGAGGCATTATAAACCGAATCTTAATTTATTATAAACTAATATTTCTATCTTTTCCAAAGGTGCCCCTCACCCCTCTTATAAAAGGGCACTCCTCCTTCTCATTTCTTCACACCATCAAAACCTTTTTGTTCGGAAAAACTCCACCCAAATACTCTCCCAACTTCCCTCACTACATCCTAGAGGCCTTAGTTTGATCAGAAAGCCAACCTAAGAAGCCCTTTTGATATAATCAAAAGGAAGAACCCCAAGAAGATGTAATGATTTCACCACCCTTTTCCAAGTTACTTTCTTCTTCCACATCTTCTTCCTTTTTTATTACCATTCTAAAATAATAACTCCAGTATCATATAAATACTTTGATGTTATTATAAATAAGGTACAACCATATTCAGTATTCTATCCACCCTTTGAATAACATGTCACCATAAGTGCGTACGTACGGCTTACCGTCTCCACGTCGTGGTGTAATTGTTATTCAATATATTATTATTTGGATGGGTATAATAATGATATGTAACACATGTAAATAATAAATATAACATTTTAATGATTCTTTATATATGATATAACAACCATTTATATATTATTTCAAAAGAATTATATTGTCGCTCGTGCGTACGTACGGACTACCATCTTCACGAACGCGATGAGATTCATTCTCCATCGTATCCATTCAAGTATAATTATCATTTGATGATTTAAAAATGATGTTTAAGGACATGATATCATTCTGGATATGAATAATATACAACCTATCCATTACAAACATAGCTTACGTAACAAAACATATAAAATAAAACAAGTAAGTTAACACCCCAAACAAAGATAATACTAAGATATTATTATCAAATCAATATTAAAAGATCATATATGATATCATATTAATGTATACGATTCTTGTATAATTTAATAACAATTATTTCAACATTATACAGGAGGTTAACCTACCCCAACCAAGGAAAAGTACAAGGTAAGGGGTTTTCATCTCACTCCTTATTCCCGTGAGATTCATGCCATATTGCCACCATCACCTTTTGTGTGGTGTATGTACTGCCCATAATTATATTATTTGTGTAATAAGCTCTAATTTATGTGTATTTACATATTCATTGTATGATACCTCTTTCATGGGTTGTATGTTTCATAAGTTACCAAATTGGTAAGGGTTATTTCGCAATCTCTTCATTATCCGAGGTTGTTTATACGTAATAATCTACTGGGATCTCTTTATCATCCACACCCATGTTTCAGAAAAATGAATATCAAATTTTTTTTACTATTTACTAGAACATGGGTTAAAGTCATTTATACCATTGTTTGACTTTTTATAAAGGAATCTTTTCGTCGTTTTCCAAACAAGGTGCTTTTTAACCTTTTCGACAAAATTAAGGTAAGAATGTTTTTTTAACTTATACGGCGGGTGTGGCTATTTTTCGCCGTTATAAAATCGTTGAAGCTTCCCTTACAAGATAATAAGAGTATTTTCAAAAAAAATGTTTTATTTCAGAAATATAAGACTCTTAAATGATTTCAAAATAGAAAGAGATATTTTTCTAAAATAGTCTTTATTTCATCTTTGTCAACATCCTTTGATGGGTTTTAAGCTTATTTGAAGTTGATTTATTATGATACAAAACATCAATATTTTATTGAAGGTTTTGTGATAGTTTTGACTGTGGATAAGTTATTCTTATGTCACTCATGGTTTTTGTTTAGAGTATTGACATTTCATAAGTTATTTGTAATATGAATGTTTATGTTATATTTCAACCTTTCATTCAGATGAATGTGTTAGAAAAGTATGTTCCAGGTTGGGGACCGGTAAAAGTAAGCCCTCCGGTTTGGTCTCTGGTTATTAGAGGAACTCCGGTTTGGTCTCCGATTATTAGAGGAACTCGGGTTGGTGTCTAGTTATTAGAGGCACTCCGGGTTGGTGTCCGGTTATTAGAGGCACTCCGGGTTGGGTTCCGGTTACAGTTATCCCCTAGGTCTTGGGACGAGGCCTTGACAAAGAAATTAATGTTCAGCATTATGCATTCTGACATTATGAAAGTGGTTATTGATATTCCATGTGATTATATGATTAGTAGAATATCCATGTGAATAAGTAAATGGCATTATTTCATTTTACTTTTTCCATACTATGATGAAGTTCAAGTTTAAAAGGATTTTGTTTTAGTAATGCATTTCCTTTAATGTTTATGCTTATTTTTGAATGTTCCGCTATATTGTTATCCTTACGGGGCATTTTAAATCACCCCTTTTCTATGTTTTATTTTTCCCAGGATGTGAAGAAGTAAGTTTTGAATGACCTGCAGGGATATTATGAGGGGATAATAGTGTGGACTATGGAGACATTATGTTGTCATAGTTTTTTTTTCACTTTATGATGTAATGTAAAACATATGAATATATCTAGTGTTTCCAAGGCTACTAAACCAATCTATCTTTCGAGATTTGATCTTTCTTGTGATCATACCAATGTTATGTAATAATGCATCGACTCTGGGTAACTAGGGTCGGGGCGTTACAGTTGGTATCATATGATGTTTAGTACAAACCTTGGAAGCTAGATTTAGATAAACTCTGATTAGAGCACATAGATTTAAGATGAATTTTGAGGATTAGTATAGGAGAACTTCCTAGAATTTTGGTATTGTATAGATTTTGTGAGTTTTCCGAGCAATACATCCCTGTCTGGATACGAGCAGGTAGAGGCGGCTCTGGAACAGATGTAACTAGGGGTAAAACCCGAAAACACCACTTTGAGCTAGACTCGAACGGGAACTGGTGCACGACAACGGGTCTTGTTGCACTCTTGGTTACGACACTCCCAGGGGATATGCTTAGGATAACTCTCATTTTCTTTACAGATCATAATGAAGGGTTTATGAGTATATACTTCCTCAAAGGAGACATTTTAATGATTATGGATTATATTCATAAACTATTTAATTTATGTTATGTGTTTTACAAGTTTGGGATTAGGTATTGTTATTCATAAACTAATCTAATGTATGTCGTTGTTTATAAATGGCGCCCAGTAGAAGGAATGAGAACTCTAGCAATGCACATGGTACAAAGAGAAAGAAGGATCATATATTTTATGGTCTTAAGCCAGAATTTACAAGAGAAATAGTCTCGAATGTATTATCATCTTATGAAGAAATAATATCATGTGTTGATAAGATAAGTAAAGAGTTTACTGAGACCTATGGCTTTGAAGGGAAGCAAGAGAAGAAAAGGATGGAAGAGAGAAAGATGGATAAAGGGAAGATTGAGAAGAAGAATTTTCCCATATGTGATAACTGTGGAAAGAAACACCCTGGAACTTGCCCGAATAGAATGGGAGTTTGTTATAAGTATGGAGGAAAAGTGCACAAAGTACGTGACTACAAGGGTAAGAAAATGGTTTCAAATGTACAATGCTTCATTTGCAAGGATTTTGGACACTACGCGAACCTATGTCCTAGTCATCAGACTATGCCGCAAATGATGCTATTGGATAATAATCAAGTTATGATACTACCACAGATGAAGAGTAATGATTAGAGTTCTTATGTTGATTATGTCAATTGAGTGTTGTATCAACAATGTACTTGTTATAATAATTACGGAGTATATAAGGATTGTACTGCAGTACTATTTCATTAAGGACTTGAGATTGTGTGGAACAAAGAAAAGTGACTCAATAGTAGGATAAATATTTGGAAAATATATGGTTGAGAGAATGATAAACTATAATATAGTTCTGATACCGAGGTAGTGATTTTGGAATAATACATGATTGTTTTGGATAAATTATATTGGATATTCTTGACTACCTTGGAACTGATTAATGATTTGTATATTCCATAATTGTTGGGGTTTAAAACATTTTTGGATTGATGAAGTATATCCAGCATTCTATATGGAATAAGGGAGCATGAATGTAATCAATAAAAAATATGGTAATTCATGATGTTTCAGTGTATTAAAGGAATATATGATGAAGGTATTCATATGCTATTACGGGGTAAAAAGTATCTACATTATGTTTACCTTCCTTATAAATGTTGGAATGTGAGTTTGGACAGAAGTATTTTGGATAGTTCTAGTTTGAATTATTTTGGATTGCCATTAAAGGACAACCCGGAGGTCGGGCGGCAACCCGTCGCGTCCGGCAAGACTGCGAGACTTGAACCCGCAACCGAAAGGAGACAATGGTGTATCACCTACCACTGGCCCACAAGATGTCCTGGATTAAATAATGTAGTTTTTTTAAATGATATGGTAGATGAATTATAAATTCATTTATTTTGGAACCCTGTACGGATAGTATAAATAGAATTTTTTTACGTTCTATTATCTTTTAGAGTGAAAGATGAGTTTGTGGTAGAAATTTATTAATGGATAAAACTCAAATTATAAAGTAACTATATCTCCTTATGATCTTAGCCAATCTCATAAATAAATTCCTCAACATTAATAAAAGTAACATAGAACAAAAAGGTTTTCCTAGATGGTACCTTAAATCATCACTAATTTATGGCTTTGGGATTGTTGGCCTTTTCATAGCCATGTTCTCTACCACTCTCCATCAGATAATTGATGGTTAGATTTCTCTTCCAAATCCATATTTTCCTACATGGAACCCTAGTATGTGTTATTTTCGGTAATCTTCATACTTTCCACTCTTTAATTTAAATAGAGGCCTCATTAATTCATTTTTCGATGTGGTATTTCAACTAAGATATTTTGAAATGTCAAAAATGTGTTATCCCAATACCCTATGTTTTGTTGAACCGATGGTATTTCAAATCATCATATATTGATGAGTTTAAGGACCTCAATTTTATACTTGTTTGTGATTGATGACCTCAATCACTACCTATAGATATTTACGTTTTTCCTCTAATTATATGTCTCTAATTGCCACCAATGTTCTCCTAATCGAGATCATAATTTGGTATTGACACTTTCATTCTCTTTTCCTCATATTAAGAATAAATTTTAGTAACCCAATTACCGATGTGGGCTTTCCCACAAATATATTTTCTATTTTCAACCTTTTATTTTTGAAGAACAATTTCAAATTGTGAGGACGCAATTTATTGAAGGAGGGGAGAATGTAACACCCCAAGATTTCATAGTGTGTTATTTCTTCAAAATAATTCAATAACTTGCACTACACGCAACACCGTGTTCAATCACACCATGACTTACCAAAAAAAAGCCATTCAAAAGAGGTTATTAATAGTATTAACTAATTTTTAAACTTTATATAATCCTTATAATTTTAGAATCCATATTACGAATTTCTTAGACATAATGTAAGAACAGATTCATTTTCAGTATTGCACTTTTATCAACTTTTAATAGTGAAACCTTTTTAAATACAATATTTTAAACTTTTTGACTAAATGGGGGACATCAAAAAATTTAAAATGAAACATCCCAAGCTTCCATGGTACGTTTTCCTTTGAATAATACAGTAGCGTGTGTTGTACGCAACTTCGAGTTCTAACACACCACAACCAATCAAAATAGCCATTATGAATAGTAATACCTAACTTTTAAAATTTTAGAAATTTTATCTCTCAAAATGGACTTCATTTTTGGATTCGGAGTATCGAATTTATCCTAAGGTTATATTTTGGTACTTTTCAGATAACTTTCATATTTTGATGAATAGTGAAAATTACTAAATTTTAATTAAAAACAACTTTTTTAATCAAAATAATTAATAGTGATAATTTATGAATTTGAGTGGTTTTAAAGTATATTTATAATATATTTTTACCATTTAATATAATGTTGGTCATTGGACATAATTTTACAATTAAACCGAACATAAACAAGTGTCAATCTTTTGATAGTTATTATCTCTTAAAAACACACGTTTTGTTTTGACAGCGGGAATTAATTTTAAATTAATTTCTTCCACTTCTGTGTTTTGAATTTAGAAAAATGGATTCCATATTTGGAATCAGGATGTTCAAATTTTGTAAATAGGTATCTTTTATTTTTAGACATTTTGAATAATTACTGCGGTAAATATTTTATTTACCATGGTTAAGGGTAAATCCGCTAAATAAGGGTTAAAAAAATAATATTATAATAATACTAAATTACACTAAAACGTGTCCTAGACTTATTGGTTGATACATGTTCGACCATAGGCATATTTGGGTCTATTTTGGGACCCCATGGTGCCACTTGTAGGTGATAGGGACACTTTATTTTAATTAAGTTAAAATGAATACAAAAATGACACAAGCATTTATCTTTTAAGAAAAAAATTTTCACATAGGGTTATATATGTTGGATTTTAGATTATAAATATTAATTTGAAAGATAAAACTATTTCCTACATAAATATATTTTATTTATAATTTTTAGATATTAAATAATTTAATTTATTTATGACACAATGATGATGAATTAATTACTATAATAGTGAAACATTAAAATAATTGATATTATAAATACCCAAATAAATATAATATGAAACTTTTAATGAATTAAACTAATTTTATAGGATAATATGATATATTAAGACATAAATAATTTAATTTATTTATGACACAATGATGATGAATTAATTACTATAATAGTGAAACATTAAAATAATTGATATTATAAATACCCAAATAAATATAATATGAAACTTTTAATGAATTAAACTAATTTAATAGGATAATATGATATATTAGGACATAAATAATTGACTTTGTTCGAATTAATCAATCTGTTACGAGTTTCACAAAAATCAACTATTGAATAGTGTCGAAATTGACATAAAAGAGTTATTAAAACAAATATTATATTATTAATTGATATTAAATTCCTAAAAATCTAAGGATCGGACAAGAGACTTATATAATGATAGGTTAATCATTAATGGTCCACTTGGGGGTCACTTAGATGTATATAGTTAGTTTATTAACCATAATATATAAAAATACAAATAGACATTGTAAAAGTGAAACTAATTAACTTAGAGTTAATACTTAAAGATAAGGTTAATATAAGTACCCAAACCTGTCTAAATTCTATTGGTTGAGTTGTTTTCGACCCATACCCACCTTAAAATTTAAATAATAAACTTTGTATCCATTATAAACCGAATATGAATTTATTATAATCTAATATTTCTTTCTTTTCCAAAGGTTCCCCTCACCCCTCTTATAAAAGGGCACTCCTCCTTCTCATTTCTTCACACCTTCAAAACCTTTTGGTTCCGCAAAACTCTGACCAAATACTCTCCCAACTTCCCTCACTACAACCTAGAGGCATTAGTTTGATCATAAAGCCAACCTAAGGAGCCCTTTTGATCTAATCAAAAGGAAGAACCCGAAGAAGAGGTAATGATTTCACCACCCTTTTCCAAGTTCCTTTCTTCTTCCACTTCTTCTTCCTTTGTTATTACCATACTAAAATAATAACTCCAGTATCATATATATATACTGTGATGTCATTATAAATATGGTACAACCATATTCAGTATTCTATCCACCCTTTGAATAACATGTCACCATACGTGCGTACGTACGGCTTACTATCTCCACGTCGTGGTGTAATTGTTATTCAATATATTATTATTTGGATGGGTATAATAATGATATGTAACTCATTTAAGTAATAAATATAACATGTTAATGATTCTGTATATATGATATAACAACCATTTATATATTATTTCAAAAGAATGATATTGTCGCTCGTGCGTACGTACGGACTACCGTCTCCACGAACGCGATGAGATTCATTCTCCATCGTATCCATTCAAGTATAATTATCATTTGATGAATTAAAAATGATGTTTAAGGACTTGATATCATTCTGGATTTGAATAATATACAACCTATCCATTACAAACATGGCTTACGTAACAAAACATATAAAAGAAAACAAGTAAGTTAACACCCGAAACAACGATAATACTAAGATATTATTATCAAATCAATATTAAAAGATCATATATGATATCATATTAATGTATATAATTCTTGTATAATTTAATAAGAATTATGTCACCATTATACAGGCGGTTAACCTACCCCAACCAAGGAAAAGTACAAGTTAAGGGGTTTTCATCTCACTCCTTATTCCCGTGAGATTCATGTCATATTGCCACCATCACCTTTTGTGTGGTGTATATACTGCCCATAATTATATTCTTTATGCAATACACTCTAATTTATGTGTATTTACATATTCATTGTATGATACCTATTTCATGGGTTGTATTTTTCATAAGTTACCAAATTGGTAAGGGTTATTTCACAATCTCTTCATTATCCGAGGTTGTTTATATGTAATAATCTACTAGGATCTCTTTATCATCCACACCCATGTTTCTTAAAAATGAATTTCAAAACATTTTTACTGTTTACTAGAATATGGGTTAAAGTCATTTATACCCTTGTTTGACTTTTTATAAAGGAATTGTTTCATCGTTTTCCAAACAAGGTGCTTTTTAACCTTTTCGACAAAATTAAGGTAAGAATGTTTTTTTTAACTTATACGGAGGGTGTGGCTATTTTCCGCCGTTATAAAATCGTCGAAGCTTCCCTTACAAGATAATAAGAATATTTTCAAAAAAAATGTTTTATTTCATAAATATAATACTCTTAAATGATTTCAAAATAGAAAGAGATATTTTTATAAAATATTCTTTATTTCATCTATGTCAACATCCATTGATGGATTTTAAGCTTATTTGAAGTTGATTTATTATGATACAAAACATACATATTTTATTGAATGTTTTGTGATATTTTTGACTGTGGATAAGTCATTCTTATGTCACTCATGGTTTTTTATTAGAGTATTGACATTTCATAAGTTATTTGTAATCCGAATGTTTATGTTATATTTCAACCTTTCATTCAGATGAATGTGTTAGAAAAGTATGTTTCGGGTTGGGGACCGGTAAAAGTAAGCACTCCGGTTTGGTCTCCGGTTATTAGAGGAACTCCGGTTTGGTCTCCGGTTATTAGAGGAACTCCGGGTTGGTGTCCGGTTATTAGAGGCACTCCAGGTTGGGTTTCGGTTACAGTTAGCCCCTAGGTCGTGGGACGAGGCCTTGATAAAGAAATTAAAGTTCAGCATTATGCATTCCGACATTATGGACGTGGTTATTGATATTGAATGTGATTATTCGATTAGTAGAATATCCATTTGAATAAGTAAATGGCATTATTTCATTTTACTTTTTCCATACTATGTTGAAGTTCAAGTTTAAAAGGATTTTATTTTAGCAATGCATTGCCTTAAATATTTATGCTTATTTTTGAATGTTCTGCTATATTGTTATCCTTACTAGGCATTTGAGCTCAACCCTTTTCTATGTTTTATTTTTCCCAGGATGTAAAGAAGTAATTTATGAATGCCCTGCAGGGATATTATGAGGGGATAATAGTGTGGACTATAGAGACATTATGTTGTCATAGTAGTTTTTCGCATTATGATGTAATGTAAAACTTATGAATATATCTAGTGTTTCCAAGGCTACTAATCCAATCGGTCTTTCGATATTTGATCATTCTTGTGATCATGCCAATGTTATGTAATAATGCACCGACTCTGGGTAACTAGGGTCGGGGCGTTACATGTAATGTTATATTGGAATGTCTATTATTTATAAAAGGATAAATAATTATTTAACTTAAATAGGATACAATTAAAATGGAAAATATGATCAAATTAATCCATTTATATGGTTTTATTCTTATAGGATATCTAGTCATTGAAGTGGAAACCAATATTTTTAAGAGATGATAGAAGTAGTTTATTCTGATACTATGATGTGCCCATATTGAGGTTGCATGGTATATTATATTCTATAATTTATTTCTATAAACTAATATACACTTTCAGTTATGGTAACTGAATCCCATGGAATTCTGAGTCATAGTGGTGATTTACCTAACATTCCAGTGGGAGGATGGTTTACTGACTTCCCCCCTTTGGCCCATCTATCTTCTATTAGAAGCTAATTTTTTTTACAATGACTATTTTCTATTATATGGGTGTTTTTAGGGATTTAATTATCCTTTAATAGTGTATATGTTATATTGTATTGATGTGTAATACCCAATTTATGATACTTGTTATGCTAGCAATAGTGGATCCTAGAAACAACCTGGTAATTAATAGTTGTCTGTAGGGTGTGATTCTTGGACAAGGTGACTGAGGGAGATCCTTTTGTTGCATGAGTTGTAGGTTGGGGTGATCAACTTGGTGTCGTTTGGTAAGTCGTTGGGATAGAGATGGTTTAGGATGTGTGACATTGGGGTAATTTGGAAAACTAGTTGGGAATTTGTAGTGGGGGTACCTGTGATATTATTTACTATATTTTATACTCTTTTGAATGATATATTTTGAGAGTATTTATACTGAGGTTCGAAAGTTATTATACACATTTATAGGATGATTTAGTTTCATTTGTTGATTCATTAATATTTATAATATTCCTTTATTTTTACACAATAGGATCTGGGGAGGATCCCATTAAGTATTATTTTATACTAACCATATGTAATGAAAACTATTTTAGAGGTCACATCGAGTAGAATATTGATCAATACGTTTACTACTAGATTTTGGTTTACAAGAGCTGTTCGAGAATAGTGCTTACTTCATTTTTATATTCTTTTGGTACTTATAGTTTTCTATTTAATTTTTTGTTGTTTTTAGGCCATTACGTGAATGTAATTATGTTATTTTATATTGTAGTATGAGTTGCAGTTTGTTGGGGTATTCCTTAAATATCTCAATATCATGTGTTATTTTAGAGGGAAATGATAACCTTTTGTGTGTTTATTATACACTCTGTGTTCGTATCCTCCCAATGGCCTACTAGTGTTGGGAATCAGGGAGTTATTATCCCTCTAATCATTTTTCATCCCATGATGGGTGCAATATGTTGTGAGGGGTCATGACATAGTGGTATTAGAGGACTAGTTAGGGGATAGGATAGAATTTTGAGTTTAGCACTGGTGACGTTACATGTGTTGGTAGGGAAATAGTGTCATCTATGATTATTAAGAACTATAATCCTGGGAGACTGGAAGAGACACTAGTATTTAGGGCCCCTATGATATTATGGGAGGACCATTATGTTTAATGTGTTTACTATACATGGTGATACATGTTTCAAGGTAAATTCCAAGGAATGGATCAATTATCATTATTTTCTAAGCCTGTATTTAATGGGTAGAACATTGTTTGCGTTTACCTCAAATAGAATAATATAATATAATTAATTAATGTTAGATATTTGATATTATACGTTTAATATATATAAATATTTTTTCTTATTTATGTATGTCTCCATGTTGATGTCCTCATCAGGTTCACACTGAAGATGTTCAGCAGGTTGTTCTAGATGATTTCCATAGAGTAGAGGTTGACAATGACAAAACATAGAGGAGGAAACTCCTAGATTTTTAGAGCCATATAATGAAAAATTATTAGGGTTACATTTTTGATTCATTCAAATAATATTTTTGTAGGAGGATATGTATCTTTATGTTCTATCCATACTTATATGGAGCACCAAGTGTCGTTGGTTGTGAAAATATTGCATGGGAAAGTAGGCAATGGTGGTCCTTGTTCCTTATGGAATCGTGATGGGTCAGTGATATCGTGGAAGGCATTCTGATATCCATTCAACGATGAGATTATTTCATCAATCACAAAAGTAGCCAGTCGACAAGAGAGGCTTACCCTTTGGCAGGGATGCTCAAGTGAGAGATAGCTTGGGCAACATTTCAGAAACCATCCAAGATATGCATCAGAAATTTTGTCCAATGTGGAGGAAATGGAGTGACATTATAAAGAGGATTTTGAAGGAGATATTTAGAGAAATATCACCCCATTTAGGATGAAGACATATATAATGGTGTTGGTAATGTAAATGTTTGTCGATAGACCATTATCCTGAACCTGATCATCATGAGAGTGGAGTCCTCTTGATTCCTCATGAAGAGGATATGTGGAATGTGGATCATTTTTTATGGAATAAGTGTTTCCAATTAGCCAGGGTATGTCCCCACACATAGAATCTTGTTTCTTTGGGGATTTTAGTTCCCAGACCTATGCCAATGGATAATGTGTTTGTTATTATTTTTGAGTTTTTGGTCATCAGTAGTGTGAGTTCCAGACCATTCTGAGTTTTTAGCATGCCCCATGTGGTCCACAATAGGTTCCTCCATTGTGGAATTTCTAGATGAGGTATCAGAAGATGTTGTCACCCAATTTGGATTATAAAAGACCCTATCAGGCAGTCATAGTTAAACATTGGTTTGATCCCAATAATAAGAGTGCAATGTGTGGATATGGTGGTGGTTGTCAACAAGGATGGAGAGGTGATGGAGAAGGTTTTGGTCAGATTCATTCGTTAACATCATTATCTATAGGAAATCCATATATTTTGTGAGGTAACGTGTGTTTGTTATCTACATGGTTTATACAATATTTGACTTAGAAGAGATGCACTTCTTCATATCACATTCCTTCATCCATGTTTTTGGACTTGATGTAGAGGATATTTCAGTGCACTAGGCATTGAATATGCTAGTTAGAGATCCAGCTGACTTGTTTGATGTTTGTAGAGAATACGGGCAAGTAGTGGGGTAACACACCTCTTAGGGAGATATACTATGATTACACATAAAACAATATGATGTCATCCATGGCAAATATTGGTTGTATTCAATGTGGTTTATCAAGTATTACTTCCAATGATAGGATAGGTTATACAATGTTGATGGGGACCAATTAGTTTTTGTTGGCGAGCAAGACAATTGGATAGGTCTAATGAGTGTTCTTTATTTTTCATAATTGATAGATGATTAGATAATTATTTCATTGGAGTTTCTCCAGTTGGGTTTTCATAGAGTCGTTGAAGTGTAAACTATTCTCATTCTAGAAGTGGTTGTAGCATTACCCCCTCAATGTGGGAATTTTTTTTTGATTGAGCTGTAGCAAAGCATGTCTCCTATATCAGCTTCTCAAAATAGGATATTCCCTTATGAGTTGCAGGAGATAAATATAAAACTCAATGATCTATTACAGTGTGGCTTTTATCGGCCGAGTGTGTCACTGTGGGGTGCATTAGTTTTGTTCATGAAGAAGGCTGACGATTTTTTGTAGTTGTGTATTGATTATTGTCCTTTGAACAAATTGATAGCGATGAAACACTATACTCATCGGTGCATGGATGATTTATTCAATCAACTAAAGGGTGCATGTTGGTTCTAAATGTACTAATTGTGGTATGGGTTTCATAATATATGTGTTAATAATGAGGATATCCCAAAGACTACTTTCCGTTCTCATTATGGGAATTATGAGTTCTTGTTTTTGACATTCAGTGTGGTGAATTCATTAGTTTTATTCATGGGTCTGATGAATGATGTATTCCATGAGTTCCTGTATTAGTTTTTTGTGGTTTTAATTGATGATATACTTGTGTACTCTGCATATAATTAGAGGCATGTAGAGAATCATATTTCCATTTTGTGAGTTCTTTTTTGACATATAATAATTGAGATGTTGTCAAAGTGTGAGTTTTGGGATTGAGAAGTGCTCTAGTTGTGGAATGTTATATCCCAGCTGAGATTATATTAGGATTTATCGAAGCTAGAAGTCATTTAGTCATTGGTTTCCCACAAGATAGTGGCGTAGGTGAGATTCTTCCATGATCATGTTCGCAATTATAGGATGTTCTTAGTTTATTTCTCTCTAGATGTGAGTCCTATAATAGCGTTAACCAGGAAGTAATAAGAATTTGTGTTGGCTGATCATTATCATGAATCATTTGAGTATTTAAAGGAGAATATGGTATAGTCTCTGGTTCATTGTATTCTAGTTATGGGAGTTAAATTTGATATTTTCTCTAATTATGTGTGTGTGGATGAGTTTCATTCTGATGTTGCTGAGAATGGTTATTTCATATGGGTCTCAGTAGTAGTGTTCCCACAAATGTTTTTAATTCACCCATGATCTTGAGTTAGGCATGGGATATGCCCACTGGGTTGTGGGGCTCAGCCTTGTACACCCAGTAGGCGTGACCTACTAGGCCTCTAGACCATCTCGCCGAGCTGTTGGACCATCCAAGCCCGCTGGCTGGGCACATCCAACCATCTGGGTGTGGGGTCCAAACCCCTTCCGAAAAAACCATAGCACATTCAGTTCCTCAAATAAGTGGCGCCAGGCTACCGACGACCCGCTCCAGCTGAACGGTTCGTTGAACTATTCTTTGGTAGTACCCGCAATATAGTTCCCCAACCACCCCAACAAATCCTCCACGATAGCCCTTTGAATGATTCCACATCTAATGTGTCGCACCAATTATAGTAAATTTATTCGGAATTGTTCGACTACCACTTGCCTACCGCAACACATTCTGGAACTACCACCTCTTCGCCGGCGGTGAGAGACAAATGATGGCTCCTCTGATTGTCGATGCAGCCGAACCTATGGGGATACCGTGGGACTCTGGTGATGCTCTTGAGGTATGTTTTCTTATCCGACTACACTAACAGTCCTTCCAGGATGCTTCCATCACTACTTTGACCTTAGTTTCATCTTGATGGTTTAAGGGTCAGTCACCCCTGAAGAACACAATCATTTCCATGATCAGCTGAGGGTCTAGACCATGATGGTTTTAGCCTACGACATCCATGTTAGAATTTAAATATGTGAAGTATTATTTAATCATAAAAACTATCAAAAAGTAACAATGCATTATCATCACGCATTAAACAAGGAAACACATATCAACCCATATTAGGTTTTATCCATGTTCTTTATAATATTAAAGAACATGAAAAGGGAGGAATTAAGAACATAACCCCATACCTATAAATGGTGGAAGACACTGCAGATGTGGTTGAACAACATGCCATCATTGATGCTCATCATCACCTGTTGTTGTCCAGTTCGAATCCTCCAACGATATTCGAAGCTCCATTTTATGTTTGGGGAAGACGTCACTATCACTTATTCAAAGGAGACCCATGGGTGTTACAAAAACCCATTCACATGCTTTGTATATATATAGATTAATTCCGCACATTGTGTTTTACATAATGATTCATTAATTAACCACATCTATGAGTCAATTAAACACATAAATATTGTCATTTTAAAAAAGAAATGAGACATTTAGGAAATTAAAAGTATCTCATTAAAATTTTGATATTACAATACATCCTCACTACCATCTCTTAATAGTTACAAGGAAATCATAAAAGAACTTTGGTGTTATTTTATTATTATTTTTTTAGGGTCCAAAAAATTTACTTTTTCTTCCGACCCTTTTCGGTCAATGTTATGCTTCCCTTAAGAAAATATCGGTAATACATATCCAACGATTTGCTCATATTTTTAATCCGAGAACTGATATGAAAGATAGAAATTGCCTCTCTCAGGTTTATAGAACGTATCGTAAAAAATGTTCAAAATCTACTAATATTCACCCTAGACTTGCACCGGTCATGGTTAGGCTTTGCCTAAGGGTAACACATTGTCACAAGCTCATCAGTACTTTCATAATTCAAATCTGAGTTACAGTTTAGGAGATAAAGAATTTAACAATAAAATAATTATTACATAATTATATTATTTACAGCCAAAAAATAACTTCCGTCATTGGCTTGTTCCATCCAATGTTAGGATATTTATAAGGAATGATAACCATCATGAGTTCAACGGTAGTCTCTGATTTATAATATGAGTCTTTATTAATTTGTTATAATCATTTGAAATATAAAATTATTTTATATATAGTTATTCAATTTTCAGGTTCCCCAATGAATGAATGTTCCAACTAAACTTAAGTCGCACCTAGGGTAAACACGACATCTTGAACTCAAAGGTTCCCTCAAATTTCGGATATGAGATACTACTTAAGATTTATTCCTGTTTTAGGGAAACTTCTAACTATTTCTATATAAATCATAACATTTTTCAACTAATCATTCATGGAACTCCATGCCTCAGAATCACATGCCGTTATTTTTTTCAATCTTCTATAAATTTCATATAATAAAAGAAAAATTTATATGGATTTTTTAAGTCTATAAAGTACCATTTTAGTATGTGTGGACTACTACCTTTATGATGCAATGTGAATCTCCTTTAAACACAACAACATATGGATGATATCTATATATTTAATTACCGAAATAATGTGAAATATATGACATAATTATCCTTATATAACGATAAATTTTATCATACCTTTTTTTCAATAAAGAGCATCTATTAAGAAAACATTACTCACCAGTATATATTATTAACTATCTCCATGATTATCATACTGAACATTTTTCATAAACAAAATTCAATATTATGTTTTAATTCTTAATTATTATATAAATATCATAGCTATGTAATAATTAATAAACAATAAATATTGTACATTATTATATGATAATTAATTTTATCTTTCATGAAGAAACGCACATTTAAAAAAGGAAATTAACACCCATAAATATTAAAATAACAAATGTTTATTAAAAATATGTTATGATATATCATAAAATATTCATGTATGATATTATAAATATTTATATTATTATTTTAAATTTTTTTAAAATTATTAAAAATATAATCGATGTTAATTTACTTTTAAAAAAAGCATCTGGTACGTGACATCGTCTTAATTTATCTACATTGAGGCATACTGTAATATTATATTCCAAATTTATTTTATATGGTGTATATAGTGCTCATTTAACATGAAATACAATGAATAATTAATAATTAATTCTATTGTATGACCGAATTTGAATTATTTATTCCATAAGGATTTGACTTTCGAGTTACCATGAGGATCAAAATTTTATAACACAATTTTTTCATTGGGTTATATTACATCATCATAATTTTATATAATCTAAAATTATTTGTGAAATTAATGTTAGTTGTGTTAGGTTATATTTCCATTTGTTTTTTATGATTTATAGTTGACAATAAAATATTTTTTTAGAAATTCTATATTCATCATTCTATTCATTATAATGGTTTATTTCAAAATCTCATATAAATCGATATTATTTATACCTAAATTTTTATTGAATGAAATTAATTTATCATAATTTAATAAACCATTTATTATTGTTATACTATGGTTATTCATGAACATTTTTTTGTAATAGTATCATATTCTAATTGGTTGTATTATTTTTTTATGAAAATGTTTTTTGAAAAATCAGACATTAATTTTCTATTCAGTCAAAAATCTTTTTTCACTGAAAATAAAATTTTTCACAAAATTCTTTGAAAATGATTTAACCATAAACGAAAAAATTTATTATTAAATTTTTACTAATTTTTATATTTTAAATAATTAAATGAATTTTTTATGCAATTTTTAATGAAACGAAGCTTTGGATTTTAACAAAAAAATACAAGTAATATTTGTTATATTATATACAACATGAATGAAATTTTCAACTATCATGATCACTCAAGGGATTTAAATATTCATTTATATGAATATTTTTTATTTTTCAATGACAATTAATTTCATGTTTTTTGTGAAATAGTTATTTTAAAAGTTATTTTCTGAATGAAAATGGTATTTCACTATTGAATATTTTTAAATACATTTTTATGATAATTCAATTAATCAATGAAAAAAATCATTTATTCATATAATAATTTGTATATCATTTATTGTTAATATTCTTAAACATCATTTTGATTGTTTCTAAAAATTCTACCATAAATATTTTTATCATTAATTTTTTTGATTAATTTGTTAGTAATTAGATTTTCAATGAATTATTGACATTCCAATGGTAATTTTATTTCCCCTAAACATCATTATTAATTATCATGGAATGTTTTATTTACTAAACCATTTATCATTTCTACATATAGTTGTATACATTATATGAATTTTTTATGGGAATAAATATTGATAAATTTTTATTTCTTACTCAATATGTATATATTGTATGTTAAATAACATTGTTTTGGAAATAAATATATTATTTAATATATATGTATATATTGAAATCTTTGGAAATGAAAATATAGGTGTCCCGAGTTATAGATATCCCCTTGTGGCATTAGGGTTATCATAGTAAGAATTGGAAAACTATAATGAAATTAATTTTCCAAATAGATGTGTTTATACCAAGTAATTTTGTTCTATAATATTAAAGGTCATGATGGTAGATGTATCACGAACATGAGTTCATTAAATACAATAATTAATATCATAATTAATTAATATTTATTTTATTTTAATGAATGATGTTACACAATGATTAAATCTCTTGATGCATTTCATTGTAAGTTATTTACTAAATGAAATGTAATTTCAATTAATTACCATTCCATATTTATTATTACATATCTAGTTTTGATAGTCATATTCTTTGTTAAATATTATTTATTTTATTTATTTTGATTTTTTATGCTAATTATTTTCAATTATATTTAAAAATTTATATTATCTCTAGAATCACATCCCTCTCAGTATAATGATTACATGGAATTGACGTCCAATTATTTTCTTTTGTATATTTAGTATACTTATTTATTCATATTTGAATATAGTGTACAAAATACTTACTAATCGTTATATTTAAAAATTATTTGTTTCCTCTCTCAATGATTCCATGATGATAAATAGTATTGATGTGAAATAGGATTTCTTGAGGGGAAAAGTTTTTTCCTTTAAGAGTAATATTTTTTGTTTTTTTTGTTTTCTAATGTAATATGGGACTTAAGTATGTATCTAGTTTACCATGAAAATAAAATATCCAATGATTCATCATGTGTTTAATTTTATTATATTAAAATTAAATAATTTATACACCAACTTTTTGATATTATGGTTAGGCTTTAGATATATTATGATTAATAAAACAAAAACTCATTTAGATTAATACTTGTTATGTAGTTTTAATGTAAACACGTAAAAATTTAAAAAATAATGATAATGAAAATATAAAACTATTTAAACATGTATTTAATACTTTTTTATAGTTTACCTTGACAAAAACAAAAAATGAGAATAATTATTTTTATAATTTTGATCCATTGACCTCGCAAAAGTGTATTTGATTAATTAAAATATTGTGTGTCTCTAAACAATTTCCCTTTTATTCTTTTATAAAGTGGAAACACATAGTTTATTTCAAACATAAATAATGACATATAATTATTCATTTAGTCACATATATTTTAATCTCCAAATAACATTCTCCAAAAAAATAGAATCATATGGCCCCTTATATTTATTAGAATCTATTTAATTTCAACAACACGCCCAAGGGAAAAATAAAATATCTTTTGTCAGAATTTCTGCTTTATTATGTTTTATTCATATTCATAATAATAAATATATATTATCATAATATAATAATGATAAATAATGTACCATTTTTATGTAAATTTTTTTCTATTATATTTAAAAAAATTATTTACTTCTATCCAACAACCATTAATGAAAAAATAAAGAAATTATTTTTTTATAGGACAACAAACTCAGCGAAGCGATGTTATTTATTTTATTCTTATAATAACCATTTATGTATTCAAATATTAATGTTATAACGAATAAATATGATAAATATAAATTAATTATGATAATGAAAATAAATTTAATATACACCCTTATCCCTCTCATATTTTCAGAAAGGGTAATGCCAATTGTGTGTATGTGAGAGCACCCTCCCTCAAGAGGAAACATTTTTCATTTTTAAAATATATTTTTGTTATTTATATTAAAATATAATATTAATAATATTAATAATTAAAAAATAATAGAATAATATTTATTCTACATTAATGATATTATGTCAAAATTAAAACTACAATAATTTTATTAACTAATCTATCAAAATGTGTTTCTTTTTGACCCACTTCAATGTCCAATGAGAATGATGACTTAAAATGAGATCATCTGAGACGTTGTAATTGGATTTACCTATCTTGTTCATTTTTTATCTGAAATATGGCATTGAGGTGTTATGGGAGGTTATATGTGACTAATCCCCAATTTTTTTTACAAATTATCAATTCAATCAAAATTGTTTCCTGAAAGGTGAGAAATCTAACGGTAGGTGATATGGAGTTTCCAAAATGATGAGACATCTAATGGTAGGTTATAAATTGTTTACATAATGGTGAGACATCTAATAGTGAAACAACTAATGGTAGCTGCTACAGTGTATACAAAATATTGAGATACCTAATGGTATGTGATAAATTGTTTCCCAAATAGTGAGACATCTAACAGTTTGAGCTATAGTGCTTCCATAATGGTGAGACATCGAATGGTGAGAAATATTATTGGTGGTTAAACCGAGTTTCTATAATGTTGATACATCTAACATTACGTGCTATAGTGTTTCTGTAAATCTGATTCATTTCCAATAGTTTTTCATATTTCCATATTTTGCTAGAGTTCATTGTATTTCCCTTTTGTTGTCATTATATTACATAAAATGAGTTTAATTCCATATTTATGTTGGTTTAAATTCATTTGTATGAATAATAATCATATATTCAATTTTCTAAAATCATGGAGGCTTTTAATTAGTCAAACAAGATGGTTTACTCTGATCCAAAATAATGGGAATTCTAATTCATTTTGAATACCATTTTTCCTAGATTTAGTCATTAAATGTTGTGATCCTTAATTTCATTCATTTTTTCATAATTCTCATTTTTTGAAGTTTTAAGAGACATTAATACCATAGAAGTGGAGCGGTCGAACTGTAATCCTTATATTTTTTCCCTTTGATGTTTCATCTTGCTGCATGTGCACAGCCTCTTTTGGTGGTACCAGGAAGTGTCAATGAATATTTGATATAACGTATGTTCTAACTCCATTTTCTAGGTTTTATTATTTGAATTCTAATGTGTCTCCATTCCTTGTAATGTTCAATGATTTCCTTGTTTCTAATGTTTACTTCATGGGTGTGGGTTGATGAACTCATACCCTGACATTCTTTAGTGAATGTGGTCATTGTGGGAGGGTTGATCCAGATTTGGTGTGATTGTCTCATTATCATGTAAATAATGTTGGAAACCATTTTTGGAATAAGATATTTTTCTTTTCTATTTAATTTATGTGTAGTAGTACAATAAGCATATTTTATCCCACTAGATCATAATTGAATTGAAATAATAAGTATTTGAAGCCAATTAAATGAATTAGTATCGATCTTTTTTCATTGCCTATTGAATTTCTAGTTAGTGTGACATGAATGTATATTTTTTTTAATTTGGTTTATAATGGAAATCATTAAATAACTTACATCTAGTATTAATTGTAAATTAAATGGATAAAGATAAATATGCATGTTAATGAATTCAGTTATTTTTTTTGTAAATTTTTTAACATCAAATTTATGTTGGTTTTTATGTTAAATTAAACATATCGATAAACAAGATTCATAGATTCTTGTTTCAAAGTGATTAAAGGAATTTCAATTAACTATTTAAATAAATTTTGATTTCAATTATAGCTTTTTGTTTAGGTTTCCCATACTTGAAACCTAATAATAATGAATTAGCTAAAACATGATGGATTAAAGGATATGTTTTTTGATGAAATAGAATTCCTGATAGGTTTTTCAATAGCCCACATATTTATAATGTCTAAGAGCCTTATTCATTGTATATGTGAGTACTTATTATGTACGAAGGGTGGATCACTTTTTTAAGGTCCATGATCCCATTTTCTATGATGTTTGTTTCCTAGTTCTTGTGTCATTTTGAAAACCTGATATGGATGAGCTTAGAAGGATATTATTCTATGTGGGGTAGGGTGGCCATATCATTATTGAATCATTTTACAAATAGATTAGTGAGAAATGACTGTTTATACATATGGGTGTGAGGGAGTATTCTAGAGATAATTAAAAGGGTTGATGCTGGGCTAACTCAATGATTTTCTTATTGGGTGATTGAATATGTTTCTCTTCTAGATTATTACAAAATAATGAGGAATATAAATTTTCATACCCTCATTTCAATGAATTTAAATAGGCATGGGGTTTTCCATATGATTTTCATATTTTTCATTATAAGGATGAATGGGTATATGCTATTACTATAGGTGTTAAACACTCTATGGATAGTTCATCTACTCTCCATGTTCACCCCCTTGTGTATGGAAGAATATAATTCAATAATATTATTCCTTGATTCATTTTAATTTTTTAATTATATTATTAAATTATTTAATAAATGACATTGAACACATGGGGTTGGAGAATTATAACATGCAATATTGTGGTTACTTCTGAGAATATGTGGACTCGGTGGGGTTTTGTCTATCTTGAATGAGACACTGCGAGAATTCAAATGTAATGTTATATTAGAATGTTTATTGTTTATAAATGGATAAATAATTATTTAACTTAAAGAGGATATAATTAAAATGGAAAATATGATCTAATTAATCCATTTATATGGTTTTATGCTTATAAGATATCTAATCATTGAAGTGGAAACCATGAGTTTTAAGAGATGATAGTAGTAGTTGATTCTAAGACTAGTATATGCCCATATTGAGGTTGTGTGGTATATTATATTATATAACTTATTTCTATAAACTAATATACACTTTTAGTTATGGTAACTGAATCCCATGGAACTCTGAGTCATAGTGGTGATTTACCTAACATTCCAGTCGGGGGATGGTTTACTAACTTCCCCCCTTTGGCCCGTCTATATTCTATTAGAAGATAATTTTTTTGGTATTTACAATGATTAGTTTCTCTTATATGGGTGTTTTAGGGATTTAATTATCCATAAATAGTGTATATGTTATATTGTATTTATGTGTAATACCCAATGTATGATACTTGTTATGCTAGATGGGGTGGATCCTAGAAACAACCTGGTAATTTATGGTTGTCTGTATGGTGTGGTTATTCGCCAAGGTGACTGAGGGAGATCCTTGTGTTGCATGAGCTGTAGGTTGGGGTGATCACCTTGGTGTTGTTTGGCAAGTTGTTTGGATAGATATGGTTTAGGATGTGTGACATTGGGGAAATTTGGAAAACTAGTTGGGAAGTTGTCGTGGGGGTACCTGTGATATTATTTACAATATTTTATACTCATGTATATGATATATTTTGAGAGTCTCTATAGTGAGGCTGGAATGTTATTATACCCATTTATAGGATGATTTAGTTTCTTTTGTTGATTCACTAATTTTAGAATATTCATTTATTTTTACACAATATGATCTGGGGAGGATCCCATTGAGTATTATTTTATACTAGACTTATGTAATGAAAACTATTTGTGAGGTGACATCGAGTATAATATAGATCAATATGGTTACTACTAGATTTTGGTTTACGAGAGATGTTCGAGAATAGTGTTTACTTCACTTTTACATTCTTTTGGTACTTATAGTTTTACAATTAATTTTTTGTTGTTTTTAGGCCATTACATGAATGTAATTGTTTTAATTTATACTGTAGTATGAGTGGAAGTTTTATGGTGTATTCCTTATATATCTCAATATCATGTGTTCTTTTAGAGGGAAATGACACCCTTTTGTGTGTTTACTATACACTCTGTGTTCGTATCCTCTCCAGGGCCTACTGGTGTTGGGAATCCGGGAGTTATTAAACCTCTTATAATTTTTTCATCCAAATATGGGTGCAATATGTGGGGGGCGGTCATGATATAGTGGTATTAGAGGACTAGTTTGGGGATAGGATAGAATTTGGAGTTTTGCACTGGTGACGTTGCATGGGTTGGTAGGGAAATAGTGTCATCTATGATTTTTAAGAACTATAATCCTAGAAGACTGGTAAAGACACTAGAATTTTGGGCCCCTATGATATAATGGTAGGACCATTATGTTTACTGTGTTTACTAAACAAGGTGATACATGTTTTAAGGTAAATTCCAAGGAATGGATCAATTATCATTATTTTTTGAGCCTGTGATTAATGGGTAGAAATTTGTGTGCATTTACCTAAAATAGAATAATATAATATAATTAATGAATGTTATATATTCAATATTACAGTTTTAATATCTATAAATACTTTTTCTTATTAATATATGTCTCCATGTTGATGTCCACATCAGGTTCACACTGAAGATGTTCAATAGGTTGTTCTAGCTGATTTCCATAGAGTAGAGGTTAACAATGACGAAACATAGAGGAGGAAACTCCTAGATTATTAGAGCCAAATAATGAAAAAGTATGAGGGTTCCATTTTAGATGCATTCAAATAATATTTGTTTTAGGAGGATATGTATCTTTATGTTCAATCCATACTTAGATGGAGCACTGGTTGTCATTGGTTGTAACAATATTGCGTGGGAATGTTGGCAATGGTGGTTTTTGTTCCTTGTGGAGTCATGATGAGTCAGTGATCTCATGCAAGCCATTCTGAGATCCGTTCAATACTGAATTTTTTTCATCAACCACATAAGTATCCATTCGACAATAGAGGCTTACCCTTCGACAGGGATGCTCAAGTGAGAGAGTGTTTGGGCACCATTTCAGAAAACTTTCAAGATATGCATCAGAAATGTTGTCTGATGAGGTGGAAATGGAGGGACATTCTAAAGAGGATTTGGAACCAGATATTTAGTGAACTATCACCCCAATTAGGATTAATACATATATAATGGTGTTGGTATGTGAAATGATTATCGATTGAACACTATCATGAACCTGACCATCACGAGAGTGGAGTCCTCTTCATTCCTCATGAAGAAGAGCTGTGGAATGTGGATCATGGTTTTTAAGGAATTAGAGTTTCCAAATAGCCAAGGTATGTCCCCAGACTTGGAATCTTGTTTCTTTGAGGGTGGTGGTTCCCATACCTATGCTAATGGATAATGTGTTTGTTTTTATTTTGGTGTCTTATGTCATCAGTAGTGTGAGTTCCAGACCATTCTGAGTTGTTAGCATGCCCCATGTGGTCCACACTAGGTTAGTCCGTTGCGTAATTTCTAGATCAGGTAGCAGAAGATGTTGTCACCCACTTTGGATTAGAAAAGACCCTATCGGGCCGGAATAGTTAAACATTGGTTTGATCCCAATAATAAGAGTGCAAAGTGTGGATATGGTGGTGGTTGTCACCAAGGATGGAGGGGTGGTGGAGTAGGTTTTGGTCAGATTCATACATTAGGATCCTTATCTCTAGGCAATCTAGATATCGTGTGGGGTAACATGTGCTTGTTCTCTACATGGTTTATACAATATTTGTCTTAGGAGAGATTCACTTATTCATATCACATGCCTTCATCGATGTTTTGGGACTTGATGTAGAGGATATTTCTGTGCACTTGGCACTGAATATGCTAGTTAGAGGTCTAGCTGACTAGTTTGATGTTTGTAGAGAATATGAGCAAGTACTCGGGTAGCACACATCTTGGAAAGATATACTATGATTACAAATAAAACAATATGATGGCATCCATGGAATAGATTGGTTGTATTCAATGTGGTTTATCATGGATTACTTCTGAAAACATGATAGGTTCTACGATGTTGATGTGGAACCATTAGTTTTTGTTGATGAGAAAGACCCTTGGATAGGTCTAATTAGTGTTATTTATTTGTCATAATTGATATATGGATAGATAATTATTTCATTGGAGTTTCTCTATTTGGGGTTTCCCAGATTCGTTGAAGTGTAAACTATTGTCCTTCTAGAAGTGGTTGTAGTGTTACCCCCTCAACGTGAGGCATTTTTTTGGATCGAGCTGTAGGAAAGCATGTCTCCTATATCAACTTCTCAAAATTGGATATTCCCTTATGAGTTGCAGGATCTAAATATAAAACTCAGTTATCTTTTACAGTGTGGCTTTTATCGGTTGAGTGGGTCACTGTGGGGCACATTAGTTTTGTTCATGAAGAAGGCTGACAATTTTTTGTAGTTTTTTATAGATTATTGTCGTTTGAACAAATTGATAGCGATGAAACACTATACTCATCTGTGGATTGATGACTTATTCGATCAAATGAACGGTTCATGTTGGTTCTCAAAGTACGAATTGTGGTATGGGTGTCATAATATATGTGTTAATGATGAGGATATCCCAAATACTACTTTTCGTTCTCATTATGGGAATTGCAAGTTCTTTTTTTGACATTCAGTGTGGTGAATTCATTGGTTTTATTCATGGGTTGATGAACGATGTGTTCCATGAGTTAATGTATCAGTTTTTTGGGGTTTTCATTGATGAAATACTTGTGTACTATGCATATAATGAGAAGAATGTAGAGAATCATCTTTCCATTTAGGGAGTTCTTTGTTGAAATAAGAAAAATGAGATGTTGTCAAAGTGTGAGTTTTGGGCATGAGAAGTGCCCTTGTTGTGGAATGTTCTATCCCAGTTGAGATTATCTTTGGATCTATCGAAGATATAAGTATTTCTATCATGGGTTTACCATAAGATAACGGAATAGGTGTTATTCTTCCATTATAATGTTGGAAATTATAGGATGTTCGTAGTTTATTTCTCTCGAGATTTGAATCCTATAATAGCATTGACCATAAAGTAATAATAATTTGTGTGGGCTGATCACTGTCATGAAGCATTTGAGTATTTAAAGGAGAAGATGGTCTAGTCTCTGGTTCATTTTATTCTAGTTATGGGAGTAAAATTTGATATTTTCCTTCATTTTTGTGTGTGTGGTTGGGTTTCATTCTGATGTTGCTGAGATTGGTTATTTCTTATGGGTCTTAGTAGTAGTGTTCCCACAAATGTTTTTAATTCACCCATGATCTTGAGTTTGTAGAAGTGTTTTTTTCTATGAATTTTTGTTTACATTACCCCATTGTTGAGTTATTTAGGGATTTCAGAGATTATAAGGGCCTCATGTATGTTTTCTTCTAGTGTGAAATTAACTACAACAACGTTAGTGTATGGAGTTCATTTATGATTACTAATTAAAAATATTTTATAGACCTAGGAATATATTTTTTGTATCTGATTCTCTAAGCAGGAGGTCACATAATGATACAATGCACAAATTAGGTGATTCATAGCATGTTATGGAAGAACATTTAGTGATTCATATTGATATGGTAGAAGTTGGGGGGGGGGGGGTTGCCTTTTATATGACATTGAAATAATAATTGGTGTATTAGGTGGAAGATTCTAAATTGGGGTATCTTAAGGTGGAGGTCTAGAGAGAACATGTTGTTTTTGGAAAGGCCCACGAAGTTTTTTCTGATGATTAACAATATTGAAGGTAGTTTTAGTTGGAGACTACACACCATGTTCTGGGTTTCTTTCTCTCTTTTCATGTGTATCTACCTCGAGATTGAATTTATGTGATTCATTTAACCACTCCATGGTTCAAATTTTTCCTTTGATGAAGTGGTTTTTCTCTTTTTTTGTTGATATCCTTACGAGGTATCTAGAATGTTGGTTGTTATGAACACCTTTTTGTTTCCTATCTAGATTGGGATTCAATTATCGAGGAAGAGAAGGTTTTTTTGGTTTTCTATTGTAGTGGGCCTTACATATCTACTACATTTTTTAACTGAATTCCAATGTTTGGGGTGTCCTGTGATGTCAATGTGACTTATACCCAACATATTTCCAAATATTCTATTTGGTGAATAGTTAATACAAAATGGTGAGACATCTACTTTTACATTATAAAGTATCTCTAGAATGGTGATAGTCAAAACTGTTTGTGATACTGTGCTTCTATAATGGTGAGACATAAAACTATAGGTGATACATAATTTACATAATGGTGATACATCTAACGATTGGTTATAATATATTTCTAGAACTATGATACATCTAACAGTAAAACATGTAACGGTAGGTCCTACAATGTTTCTAGAATAGTTAGACATCAAATGTTAGGTTAAAAAATATTTCCAGAATGTTTAGTCATCGAAAAGTTTCTACTATTCTTCTTCTAGAATGTTGAGTCATTTCCAATAGTTTAGCAAATTTCATGATTTTCCTATATTTCACAGTTTGTTCCTTTTAATGTCATTCTTTAAAATAAAATGAGTTTCATTCCATGTTTATGTGGGTCTGAAGCCATTTAAAATGATTTAAATAAAATATTTGATGCTATAAAAATCTAGAGGATTTTAATTGGTCAAACCACATTGGTTAATGTCATCCACATTAAAAGAAATTTTAAGCCATCTCAAATCTTATTAGTCTCAGATCATATACATCAATAGTAGGTAGCATCTCTATTTTAATTTTGTCTTCCATCTCATGGTTTGAGGCTCCCCATTAACTTCATCTCAAAGGATTATTGTGATCGAATTGTAATCCTTAGATAATTTCCCTTGTAATATTTTTTCCTTTTCACGTGCACCGCCTATTTTGACACAACTCAGATGTGTCCATCTATCATCGATATAAGGTATGTTATACCACTTTCTTTTGGAATGCATGATCTATTTCCTCCTATGAATCCTTTCTAGGAAATGGAATATGATCTCCATGTTTCTAATTGTGAATTCTAGGTTGTTTGTTGATGCGTCTTTTCCCTAACATGCTTGGGTGATTGCAGTCATGGAAGATATATATTTAACATGATTTCATCCACTGGATCACAATGGAATTGTCAAAATATGTATTTAAACTACATTAAATGAATTTTTCTTGATTGTTTATTGTTTCCCCAAGATTATATATATAGTGTGATATCTATTCCTTATTTTTTAGGATGTAGTTGTTATTTTAAAGTGATAAATAATGAAAATCCACAATTAATTATATATTAATTGTCCAATGATAATGATCAATGATAATGAAGCTGGTTGTTTCTGTTGTAAATTTTAGATCACCATATTGATACTGATGTGCATGATAAATTAAATTGTTTGATAAATAACAGGCCATATGATTATATTTTTGATGAGATTAAATGCATGTTAATTAATATTTAATTATTTTATGATAGCAATGATATCTTGTAGACTATGTTTCCCATAGTTAGAACATAATAATAACGAATCTTCTATTTGAAGAATTATTTAAGGAACCTGGTCATTTATAAATGATAAATCTTGTAAGTGTTCTAAGATACCCTCTTTTATGTAAAGGTTGTGAGACTTAGTATTGGGAGTTATGAGTTATCATTATTTATAATTACCAAACTCCTGGTTTAAGGGCCAATATCCCACTTTCTATGATGTTTGTTTTTGTCTTCTTGGGTTATTTTGTGAGAATGGGATGGTTGATCCTATAAGGCTATTGTGGTGTATGGGGAAAGGATACCCAAGGGTTATGGAATAATTTGTTTACTTTAGTGGTAATATATGTTGTTCCATGAATATGGGAGTGGAATATGACATTGGAGATGATGAAAATGGTTGAAGTTGGGATTAAATGATGTTTTTATTCGATTCATGTTTATTTTACCTCATATGATTTCCCCACTACATCAGGAATATAGTCTTTCTAACCCTCCTTCAAAATGAGTAGAATATGTGTAATTTTTTCACAATCTTTTTGTGTTTAGCTTCTCAGGGATGGATTGTTGTTCACTCATACAATGGGCTGTAAAGACATGATGGGTAGTTCACATACTCAACGTGTTGAGCCCCTTGTGTTTTGTAGATAAGAATTATTTTTTGGAATAACTATAATTATATAAAAGTGTTAATTGTATTATTAAATGGTTGAGTAAATGATGTTGAACCCATGGGGTTAGAGCTTTCTAAAATGAAATGTTGTGGTTACATATGGGGATATATGGACTCGGTTTTTTTAGGCCTATATGGAATATGAATGTTATGTAATTCTAATATAATACAAAATAGAAAAGATAATGGTTTAATAATGTTTAATTAATTAATTAAAGAAAAATAAAACTGATTAACAGGAATAAGGTGATTTGATAAATCAATTTAAATTATATTATGTTTATACGATCTATAGTCATTTCAGAGATAGTTTTTAGTTCTATAGATGTTAGCTTTGGTTGATTCAAATATTATGTTGTGATAATAGTGTGGTTGAGAGCTACAAGTTATCAAATATTTTTTGTGTTTATATATCATAATCCACATTATTGGTTATGGAAACTGACACTCGAGGGATTTTTATCCCTAGTGGTGTTTTCCCCAACATTTTGATGTGTGGTTGGATTGTTGTGTTCTACCCTTTGTCCCTAATTTATTCTCATGGAAATTACATATTCCAGTATGCACAGAGGTTATTTTCCCCATATATTTGTGTCAATTATGTAATGGAATGTTGTTATTTCACAATAATATATTATCGATATATATTCATACAGACTATTATAGGTATTATTTGTATAGGCTGTGATGGTTTTATGATCCATACTCTGTGCATGGGTTTTAGTGTATTGAGGTGTAATACCTGATGTATGCTACATGTTATGCCATCTTTGGAGGATCATGGAAACTACCTGGTTACATTTAGTTTTGTGGATAGTTTTGTTAATTTCCAATATTTATATTGGAAATCCATTTGATTCATGAGGTATAGGTTATGGTGTTTACCTAGGTGTTTTTGGGCCACCATTTTTGGAGATAGATGTCATAGGATGTACAGTTTCGTGGAAAAGAGGAAAAATATGGGGAAGTTATAGTGGGATGTAACATCCAAGATAAATAAGGAATATGACACTTTTCATAATTATTAATATTTTTTAATTAAATATTAACTTTAAAATTATGTGGACACTATGTTCAATAGTGTGCTCGATACACAACAACAGGTTTCATTGAAATCATATGTTGCACAATAATAATATAATATTATTATTTTAAATGGTAGTTAAATCCTAGCAATTTTGTTGGTGGGAATGAACAAAACTAACTACAATATGATTATACATGTTTGTTAAATGCATTTACATTTATCCAATAAAAATATAGAGGCTTAAAATGTGAATGAATCTAATTTTAAGTATAATTTAGATTAAATGGCCGATTTACACCTTTTAATGGAAAAACCTCATTAAATCTAGTATTGTTCACTTTAATACATTCTATTTGACCAAATAAAATCCTTTTTATAATGGGGACATCAAAATTGACTTTGTGTGATTTTTGGTATTTTTCTGATAAAGTTCATTTTTTAATGAATATTGAAAATATTGTATTTTAATTCAAAACTGTGTTTTAATCTAATTTATTTATATGTTTATATTATCATTTTAATTAGTTTTAAAGTGTGATTCGAATATTTTTTTTACCATTTAATCCAATGTTGTTCATTGTAATTAATTTCACATTGAAATCGGTCATAAGCAAGTATCAATCGTTTGATAGTTATTGTTTCTTGAAGAAACACTATTTGTTTTGAAAAAGGGAATTAATTTAAAAATATTTAATTTGAAATCTAGGTTTTTAATTTTATAAATTATTCATCATTTTTGAATTCGGAATATCAAATATAACATAGGCTTAATTTTTTGTATAATATGAAAATCATCGATTTTCGATGAATATTGAAACAACATAGTAGTTGTTAAAAAAACAGACATTATTTTCAATGAAAATTTACTACATCTATGAATTACATTTCAAAAATCTAACATACATGTTTGTTATTAGTAAGTAAAATGTGGTTCAATAATATGAAAATAATTTTTGGTGAATAGTAGCTTTTGACTTTTATTTACCGTGGTTAAAGTTAAAAAGGGAAATTCAAGGCAAAAAAATATCATAATAATACAAAATTCCCTTAAAACTTATCATAACCTTATTGGATGAGTAATTTCCGGCCATGGGAATCTTTGGATGGATTTCGGGACCCCATGGAGCCCCTTAATTATGATAATGTCAATTTAGATTAATTAATTTAACGTAAAGGCAAATATGACATAAAAAAATATTTTAGTAAATTAAAATTTAAATGGTGTTATATAAGAAATATTTTTGACGAAAAGTATCAATTTTAAATATAAAATCAATTTCCTACATCAGGTTTTTTTTATAATTTTTAGATATCGAATATATTAAATTATTTATGACACTATACTGCTGCAATGATTACCTCATTAATAAATAATTTAAATAAATAATATTATAAATATTAAAAAAACTTCCAAAACTTGTCCATTTATAATTGTATGATTTTATTTCTACCATGAGTAATCTTATCTTCGAGGCTAACGATTTTTGGACGTTTAGAAACCGAATATCATTATATAATAAAATAATATTATCACACTTTCCTAAAGAGCCCCTCCTTCCCCTTATAAAAATCCATCACTTCTAACCAATTCCACACACCTATCAATCCTTTATGCTCGTCCAAACTCTGCCCAATTAAGCTCCCTACATCCCTCTCCTCCTTCTACAAGTCTTACCTTAGGCATAAGGTGCTTCAAGAAGACCTTTTGGTTTAAACCAAAGAAAGTTACCCAAATTAAAGATAATAGTTTCTCTTAAATTCTTTTCTTTTATTTTAATTCTCCTACCCCTAAAATCATTTTATTACGTTATTTAATAACAACACCAGTATCTTAAAATACTATAATGTTGTTATAACAAGTATTAAAACTACACTCACACACACCTCCATCTAATGGGTGAATAACATATTGTTTTTGTGGATGGCAAACTAACGCCTCACGAGATGATGATTGTTCGATTATCTCCTACATCATATATTTGAGGCCATTAAGATGACACTATATTTATATATGATATATATTATGTTTATGTTTTATTTTTGTTTCTGTATTTTACATTTATATCCTTCCTTTATGGTGTCCATTATTGGTAAACGCGATAATTTAATTTGAGGAAATGTGGACTACTGCCCCCTCAAAGTGATATGACTCATTAATGAAATATGTGGTACATATAAAGGATGGAATTAATGATATTATATATGATATTATACTGGAATTATAATATACCTATGTATCACTGTGTTTTAAATCCATTAAAATAAGAAATAGAAAGGAAAGTGGCATTCATGCGTACGTACGGATTACCGTCTGCATGAACAGTGCATTTTATTTCATACCTCCAAATGTTATGTAATACTATAAATACATGAATATACAGGATATTTATGATATATATGATATCTAAATCATGAATATCATTATGGATATAATAAAATTTTGACAATGCGAACAACTTGTAATTATAAGAAGTGTATTTTTGACTCAAGTACCAAATATCGACAAAACGACCATTATAAACATAAATGATTTCATAATATCTATAACACGGAAAGAAGTGATATAAAAAGAATAATAAACTTGATAACAGTTCTTATGAAAGTATAAATTATCATTATTTTATTATTCTGGAAGAACATGGAACAAACAAGTCATCTCGGACACGAGGTCATGGATTTTATTATCTCACTTTTAATTCCATGAGATTTCCATTGTTTGCCACTTTTTCATTTCACGTGGTGTATTTTGTACTTACATTTGATATATATTATGATTATTCTCATTATATTCATGGTATTCATTCATTCGTTTGGTGGATATTAACTTTTGGTCATATGACTCGGTAGATTACAACGTGTTAAAGGGTTTAATCTCACTTTTTATTCCTATGAGATTCATGCTATATTTGCCACTATTTCCCATTGTGTGGTGTATTTACTGCCCATTATGGTACTCTTTGTGTAATATACTTTTATTTATGAGTATTTACATCTTCATTGTATGATCCTTCTTTCATGTGACATATGTTTTGTATGTTACCAAATCGGTAAGGGACCCTTTCACCCTCCTCTTTTTAAAAGACTTCATTCTGTTATGTCATATAATTTACATTTTATTTTGTTGGGATATATAATTCTATATCCGCATTGATGTTGAATTTAGGTCCAAGTGATGAGATACCCTTTTTTCTCATCATATCATTTTCTGAATTTTAATGTGACGTCGTTAGGCTGTATAATTTTTACAAGGGAACTTATTAACCCAATTTCAATTCTTTGGGTACAACTTTTACTTCTTGAATATGTTGTCCTATGAATATGTGTGAATGAACCATGATTTTTTACACATAACATCCACTTATATTGGGTGTATTTATATTTTCCACAAATAATTATGTGGTTGATTTATCCTTAATTTAAGGTTACCATCTTTATAAGGGATTTTATCTCAATTTAAGTTTCCACTAAGACTTCATTGTTGTTATGCACCAATCCCGTCTTATATAGAGTATATACTGTCCTTTGACATATTATATCATGAATTATATTATTATCATGATATTATAATGTTATAATTAAATTTTATTCCTCAATTATTTTTAGTCATGTGTCTCTCTTTTTGTAAAAAAAACTCTTTAACTAATATATCATTTTAAATGTTTTAAAGATTTATTCATTAAAATATTTATCATTAATGTCCATGTTTTCAAAATGGATTTTAGGATTTATTTATATAGAAATTAATTCATTCAAATAATAATTCATTTAAATGCTTTAAAGTGGTATGGGACACTTTGATTCAAAAATAACTTTTTAAATGGTTTTGAATATGATTTGATAAATCATTATTTGTTTAAATATATTGATTTTATGTATTGGAATGTGGAAATGTTATCATTCCTTTATACTTGTGTTATGAGTTATGATTATGTTCTAGTTATTGGGAATTGTTTTTGTATATGGGTGGTGCAGTGATAAACCTAGGGTGGGAGAGCCCAAGATAGCTCTCCAATGCATTGGGTAACAATACGGAGGTAAACGTGATGTTTCACCTAGGAGATTTAGGGAATACATAGTTATGGGTATTCCATATGTAAATCCCTATATATCTTTGATAGTTATAATGTTAGATTGATATTTATGCTTTAAGAACCCGGTTCTTATTTTTGATGTACGAGATTCTTCTTTTTTCCTTTTCCTTTATTGTTTTTGAGCAAATATGGAAAATGGTGAAAAATCCAAGATTTTGGAACTACACGCCATGTACTTTTCCACAGGCCATGTACTTTTGGCCGTGTGGAATGGGTACATGGGGCGTGTAACCTTTTCAGCGACAAAGGGTGTAGGAAACGACTACACGTCGTGTAGTGGTACCTTACACGCCGTGTAGTTAGTCGAAAAGCTTAAACAGTAAGGCGGTAGCGCAACTGATAGCTGGGTGACAATACACGTCATGTACTTGGGAGTACATGTTGTGTACAAATGTAGATGGTTTAAAATTGTGGCAGTGCCACCAAATGAACTATTAAATGAATGAAGTACACGCCGTGTACTCAGATATACACACCGTGTACTTTGTTTTTTCATCTTAAAATAGGCAGTAGCATCCTTATTAGGCAGAGGAGGCGTTTGAGCCATTTTAGAGACAAGGAGGATAGGAGAACCTTTGAAGGTCCTTCGGGTGTTCATCTATAATCTAATTCGGCTTTGGACGATCTTGTAGGAACCGCACGGGTAAGCCCTCTCCTCTCCTGGTACTGTTCTTACCAATTCTTTCCCGAAGGGATGTTATTTATATTTGAATGGGTTTTTTTCTTCATCATATCTACGCCGTTCTTGGGTGTTTCTGGAGTCATCATTCGAGTATAACATTCGTTGGCGTACAAGGTAGGTGGCCTGGTGTGAATTTCCGACTTTCGTGCGTTTTTGTGTGTTTTCGTGACACGAACCCATGTTGGGGGTGTCGTGTGGTTGAGGCCGTTTCTATATTAAATTCCTATAATTGCATAGGTGATTAAATTGTGATAATAAATTGCTGGTTGGGATAGTTTCTTTGATCTGGAACCACCCTGGGGGTGGGTTCCACTATTTAGTATTTTGGACAGGATACTCGATGGTATGCCTTTAATGTAGTAATTGTAGAATTGCCTTGAGAGGAATTTCTTGTTTTCTGCATTTTGACATGTTGGGCATGGAATGGTAACATGTTTAGCCTGAGGGCATTGTTGTGATTAGCCTGTGGGCACTGAACTATTTCACATGTGGGCAGTCGTTATTTCGTCTTGAGGGAAATGTCTTACATGCCTGTGGGCAGCTAATTCTGTGCCTGAGGGCGACACTACCTATGCCTGAGGGCAAAACTCTGTTATGCCTGAGGGAAGATTCTTATTTTGGATACTCGTTACCCGAGGGTAGGATTTTACATGTTAGAGGACACTAGTTGTTTACTATAAATGCACTGTGGTGATTTCTTATATTAAATGGATTAAATGGATAATAAATGGAAATATAACTGGTAATGAGTTACTTTTGAGTACTGCTTACTTTATTTCATTTTACTACTTCACACTATCGTTGCATGTTTACACGTAGTTGGGGACATGCCTTTGGTGGGTGCCTACTGATATATGTTTCTCACACCCTGTTTGGGTCATGTTTTTTGGCCCAAACAGATTACATTTCTGTAGGTGCAGACATGGGTAAGAGTCCCTATACAGGTACTTGACTGTTGTTGTGGAGTAGGAGGGCATGCGACCGAGCCTAGGCTCGCGTTGCCACTGCCATCTATTTTGCTTTGTTTTGCTGTACTCTGGTCTTTGTTTTACTGTGTTGATGTATAACATGTTCTGGCTGTTTTCATATAACTTGAATCATGTAGAATCATCATTTATATACGGTTGGTTATATTCACTGTTGTAGTTTATTTCAGTTGTGTATAGTTTATTGCTTCCGTTGTCATTGTAAGTTTTCTTTAAATTCCAGTGTGCTACACTTTGACAAATGAGGGCATAGTTTCTCCACTATCAGACCTAGGCCCTTGCTGCTAGTTGGAAGCCACTGGAATTTGGGGAAATGTGCTTGAGGTCACATGGCGAACCGGGCTCGGGGCACCCTTTCCGTGGAACCTGGGTCCGAGACGTTACAAAGTGGTATCAAAGGGGTTCTTTACATGGAATTACTATTTGGAGTCGTAGTCACGAATATGATGAACTGTAGTTGGTAATAAGCTATGCCTGGGCGTAGCTAACCCATGAACCGGGAAAAAACAGTCTACCTCGTATTTTTTCAATTCTTTTGATTTTTCGAATTTTACAGTTGATATGTTTTCACCATTTGGTGACGCACTTGAGATTGTGCTGTTTATATTTTATCTGTGGGTTCTATTTAGTTGCAACCCGATGAGATGAGGGTATTCCATCTCATGCATCTTATATGCACATGCTAGATATCACATGCCATGCATAGTGTCCATGGCATGTTGGTGAATTAGAAATTCGCCTGTTGTTGTGATAGTTGTTGTGCTAGAAAAGCAAGCGTTTGTGGTAGCCGCTCTGATAAAATACCTTCTATGTGATAGGGTAATTTTATGTGAGCCTGTTTATAGAATGAACACCAAACATCGATTTTTGGGGAGTATAGGCCCTCATTGATCGTAATTTGGTGGATCATTGACTGTTTATTGGTTATAACACAGATGAGATGTCAAACATTGATTCGTGGGGAGTATGGGCCCACTCGGGTCGGAATTTGACACTTAGGTTTTGGTTTAAGTATTTTCTGGGTTCCTGGGATATTTCTTAGGCATACTATCCAGAAACCCAGTATACACACCATGTAGTATTTTTATACACGCTGTGTATGCTCTTCTATTGGGGATGAAAAATGAACTTTTTGAGTACACGCCGTGTACCTTGAGTACACGCCGTGTAGTCTCTTCCCATGTCACAAACTATATGGGCAGCGACATGGGGTAGGGAAAGGCTTGGTTAAAACACGCCGTGTACCGAATGGGCACATCGTGTAGTGTGACCCGGAGTCCGGCTCTGTAACTAACAACCCGGGTCAGTGAACTTGACAGAACACGCCATGTCAATGATGAACACTCCGTGTAGTGTGACCTGGGGACTCGGCCATGTAACTAACAACAATGGACGATGTCACCTCTCCCTGAACACGTCGTGTACTAGTGGTACACTCCGTGTAATCTTGTCCGAGGATAGACTGTGTGGTGTTAGTCGTGTGGCTGGGAAACATGGTGGTGTAACATGCCATGTAGTGTCAAGCCGAGTAGTCGGCTGTGTCACAGACAACACGGGTAGTTGGAAAATAACACCATTCATGCTGTGTAGATATTATACAGACCGTGTAGTTTTTGTTCAACGAGAGCCGTGTGGCTTAGCTGTGTATAAGGACCTGGGCAGGGGAAGAGAAGTCAAGTACACATTGTGTAGTCAGTGTACACACCATGTAGTCTATTTTGCAATTTTTGAAATTCCTTCTTTCTGCTGTTCCCTTTGTGGTTCCTTCGCTTTCAGTCTTAATAATCTTGAATCTGAGGTGTGCTTTTGACCTCGTAGAGTCATGCCGCCTAGATGACCATGATTTGTTCTCCAGGAGAGTGGTGACAAGTATACTCCAATGATGGTGGGCCATGGGATACCATTTGATCCTCCAGCAGAGCCAGATGAGGTGCCAGCTGCTATTCCGGACACAGGCATGGAGGCGCAGTTCTGTGAAGGCTTTATGCAGTTCATGCAGACCATTCAGGGAGAACCGCAAGGCGCCACATCTATGGCCGAGCTGACATGTATCTTTCAGCAGCAGTATCCGCCTACGTTTTCAAGGGATGGCGGACCACATGCTGCAGAATCATGGTTGGGGTCGATGTTGACTATTTTCGAGCATCTTGAAAAACCTCCAAGGTGGAGGGTAATGATCGCGACTTACATGCTGCGTGATTCCTCCAAGAGGTGGTGGATTGTTTCCACCCAGTCAGAGTATCATAGAGACATGACGTGGGAAGATTTTCAGGCAGTCTTCTATGACTTCTTCTTTCCCAAGACGCTGAGGGAGGATAGATCTCGAGAGTTCATGAATCTCCAGCAGGGCGCCATGTCGGTGATGGACTATTCTGCTCGTTTTACGGAGCTTCAACATTTTTCACCCATGATGGGGGGTGATGAGACGTTGAGAGCCAGACGTTTTGAGTATGGTCCTCGTTATGAAATCAGAGCACTGGTGAATGTTTTCAGGTTGCCTACCGTACACGCGATTATAAACCAGGCGTTGATTACAGAGAGGATCTTGTGGGAATCGAGTGGTGTGGGCCAGGGCAGTTCATCACCAATTATTGGTATTATTTCTACTAGTAAGAAGAAGAGACAGATGGACTTCTCTCAGGGCGGTAGTACCAGTCCAATGAATGCTTCCAGTGGCCAGGTTATGTGCTACCAGTGTGGTAGAGAGGGGAACAAGAGACCGCAGTGTCCACGAGACCCAGTGGAGTGCTGAGCTTGTGGCAAGATGGGTCATCTGCATCACTTTTGCAGGGCGTTTCCACCAGTGGCCAATGAGAGGGGTTCTGTGCAGACTCCGTGTGCGGGAGTAGGACCAGTGGACTCTTACCAGTCAGGGAACTGGAATACTTCAGGGCGTGTAGGCAGAGATGGTGGTCATGGTCGTGGTATCCAGATAGTAGGATCTCAGTGGCAGCAGGGTGGGACAGCTCAGGCTATCCAGGCTGTGTCGCAGGGCCGCGACACTGGGCAGGCATATGCAGTGCAACAGTCCCAGGAAGAGCAGGATCCCAGACCTTCTACAGTCAGAGGTACTATTCTAGTGTCTTCTGTTTTCTCATCAGTACTTTTCGATACGGGTGCTACACATAGTTTCATATTTTTGCCCATTTTGGAGAGCCTTGGGCTATGTGTTTCTTCTTCTTCTTCTGATATCATGACGCTAGACACTCCGTTGGGGACTAGGACGGCTGGTGTGCATCATTGTAAGGAGTGCCCCCCTTTATTTTAGAGGGTGTCACTTCCTTTGGGACCTCTATGTCTTGGAGATGACGAGCGATGATGTCATTCTTAGGATGGACTGGTTGATTCCCTTTTCAGCCTATATAGACTTCTATCGTCAGAGGGTGAGTTTCACTTCACCAGAGGGTGGAGAGTTTCTATACATGGGCGAGTGGGATGTTCAGGCGAGTAGAGCTGGACCAGAGCATCATGGGCGAGGTGGAGTCACAACATAGATTTCCATTTTATATCTAGATGACCAAGGGACTTGTGAGACAGATTTCCCTCCAGTTTTTAATGGTTTCAGGGATGTCTTCCCGGACCACTTTTTAGGTCTACCTCTAGAGCGAGAAGTGGATTTCTCTATTGAGCTTATGCCAGGAGCAGCACCGGTGTCCATTCATCCTTATAGGATGTCCATGCCTGATTTTCAAGAGATGAAGAGGCAGTTAGAGGAGCTACAGGCGAATGGGTTTTTCCGACCCAGAACTTCTCCTTGGGGTTCTCTGGTCCTTTTTTTCGAAGAAGGCGGATGATACACTCAGACTTTGCATGGATAATCGGAAGCTGATCTAATTGACGGTTAAGAACCGATATTCCTTGCCGAGGAAAGATGATTTGTTTGATCAGCTTCGTGGGGAACGAGTGTTCTTGAAGATTGAATTGAGATCTGGATATCATCAGCTGCACATGAGACCATCAGATATACCGCTTATAGCTTTTCGGAGCATATATGGTCTTTACAAGTAATTGGTTATGCCGTTTGGACTCACGAACATGGAAGCGGTTTTCATGGCTCTGATGAATCGTGTGTTCTGTTCGTCTCTTGATTATTTTTTGGTGGTATTTGTGGACAACATCTTGGTGTACTCTCACACTCTACACGACCATGACAGCCGTCTTGAGATCGTATTGATTACACTAAGAGAGAATCGACTATATGCTAAGCTCTCGAAGTTCCACTTTTGGATGGACCAGATTCACTTCTTGGGTCATATCATCTCAGAGGCAGGAGTTGTAGTAGACCCAAAGAAGGTGAGATTAGTAGTTTCCTGGGAGTATCCTAAGAACATGTTTGAGATAGATAGATTCTTAGGGCTGGCTGGTTACTAAAAACACTTCATACAGGACTTATCCCGCTTAGCGACACTGTTGACAGGTCTGACTAAGAATGGTGTGAAGTTCATTTGGTCCGAATCATGCGAGAAATATTTTCAGGACCTGAAGGGAAGGTTGACATCAACACCGATCCTAATACTACCAGAGCAGGGGAAGAGCTATACAGTTTACTGTTGGGCATCATGGATTGGGTTGGGAGCCGTTTTGATGCAGGGCGACCGAGTTGTTGCATATGGGTCTCAGCAGTTGAGGCCACATGAGAGGAATTACCCGACGCATGATCTCGAGTTGGTTGTAGTTGTGCATGTGTTGCACTGTTGGAGACATTATCTATTGGGAGATCATTTTGTGGTTTTCACTGACCACAAAAGACTCAAGTATATCTTTACTCAGCGTGACCTGAATCTAAGGTAGAGAAGGTGGGTCGAGTACCTACAGTCCTACTATTTTGATATTGCCTATACACCTGGTAAAGGTAATGCAGTAGCGGAGGCACTGAGTAGGAAGGCTTAGTTACAGGCAGTGCAGGAGGCTAGTGGTGAGAGGGAGCTTATGGACTTGTTCTATGAGATGTATCTGGAGGTGCATGATAGTCAGGGGCAGACATATCTTTCCTCATTAGCTATGACTTTTTACCCTCTTGGATAGAGTGAGTATGAGGAAACTATCTGATTCAGAAGGCCTAGTTCTATGGGAGTCGGTGGAAAGTGAGGACCCTCCTCCCAGTTGGATGGTAGGCGATGATGAGGTTTTTCATTTCCATGGTCGAGTATGGATTCCAGGGGATATACACGAGGAGTTGATGCAGGATTTTCATGCTTCAGCTTGGGCAGTTCATCCCAGGGTTACCAAGATGTACAGTGGCATGAGGCATTAGTACTGGTTGTCGGGAATGAAGAGAGAGATAGCTAGTTTTGTTACGAGGTGTTCCACCTGTCATCAGGTCAAGGCAGAGCACCAGAGGCCAGTTGGGCTGTTACAGCATTTACCCATTCCATAGTGGAAATGGGATGATGACGTGATGGATTTTGTAACGGGATTTCCGAGGTCACTTTGAGTCAATGACTCCATGTGTGTTGTTGTGGATAGACTCACGAAGGTAGCTCACATTATGTCGATCAAGGAGACCTTTAGTGTTAACGAGCTCGGAAGTCTGTACATCCGAGAGACCGTATGTCTTCATGGGGTCCCTCATTCTATCATTTCTGATAGGTACTCCCGCTTTATGTCTCGTTTTTGGAAGATTTTTCAAAGAGCACTAGGTACTCAGGTGCTTCTGAGCACAACATACCACCCTCAGAGCGATGGCCAGTTAGAGCGGACGATACAGGTGCTAGAGGACATGTTTCACACATGTGTCTTAAAATTTGGGGTATCTTGGGAGAAGCATATACCCTTAGTCGAGTTTTCCTCATACAATAGTTTTCAGGAAACTATTGACATGGCACCATACGAGGCTTTATATGGTAGGGCATGCCGATCACCTTTGTGCTGGTTAGAGGCAAGTGAGGCAGCTTTACTAGGGCCATAGCTCGTGCATGAGACATCTGAGTAGGTCCAGTTGATTCAGAAGCGGATGGCTACCACACAGTCTCGTCAAAAATCGTATGCTAATCGCCGCAAAAGACCCTAGGAGTTCGTGGATGGGGATCAGGTTTTTCTACGAGTTTCTCTGAGGCTGGGACACAAACGGATCAGGAGACAGTGTAAGCTTTCACCAAGGTATGTGGGACCATTCAAGATTCTGGAGAGACTCGGGCCGATTTCCTATCTGTTGCAGTTTCCGCAACAGTACTGAGCCATGCACAACATCTTCCACGTGTCTCAGTTGCGTCGCTATCATTCAGACCCATCTCACAACTTCTAGCCGGAGGAGGTTGAGCTTCAACATGATGCGTCCTTTGAGGAGCATCTAATCCGTATCGTTGACAGGGGCACGAAGGTTCTCCGAGGCCGGTCAGTTCCTCTCGTACAGGATCTATGGAAGTATGGTAGAGTACAGAATGAGACCTGGGAGCGGGAGGCCGACGTACGTGCTCAGTGGTTAGATCTGTTCTGAACTTTATCTTCTCCACCTTTGGAAGGGAAATTCGGGGATGAAATTATATAAGGGGGGAAGTTTGTAAGAACCTGATTCTTATTTTTGAGGTACACGATTCTTCTTTTTCCTTTTCCTTTAGTGTTTTTGAGAATATATTGAAAATAAGGAAAAATGGTGGATTATGGAACTACACACCATGTACTTTTCCACGCACCATGTACTTTTGGCCGTATGGAATGGTTACATTGGGCGTGTAGCCTTGTCGGTGACGAATAGTGTAGGAACCGACTACACGCCGTGTAGTAGTACCGTACATGCCGTGTAGTCAGTTGGTAAGATTAAACAGTAAGGCGGTATCACAACCGACAAATGGGCGACAATACACGCCGTGTACTTGAGAGAACATACTGTGTACTCATATCGACGATTGAACAGTGTGGCTGTGCCGCCAAATGAGCAGGTAAATAAAATAAGTACACACCGTGTACTCAGAAGTACACATTGTGTACTTTGTTTTTTCGGCTTAAAATAGGTAGTAGCCTCCTTATTTGGTAGAGGAGGCGTTTGAGCCATTTTGGAGCCAAGGAGGATGGCCGAACCTTTGAAGGTCCACCGGGTGTTCATCTAGAATCTGATTCGGCTTCAGACAATCTCTTTGGAACCGCACGGGTAAGCACCCTCCTCTCCTGGTACCATTCTTTCCAATTCATTCCCGAATGGAATTTATTTACGTTTGAATGGGTTTTGTTCTTCATCATATCTACACCATTCTTGGGCGTTTCTGGAGTCAGCATTCAGGTATAACGTTCGTTGGCGTATAAGGTAGGTGGCTTGGTGTGATTTTCCAACTGTCATGCAATTTTGTCTGTTTTCCTTCCACGAACCCATGTTAGGGGTGTCATGTGGCTAAGGTCATTGCTATATTAAATTCTTATACTTTCATTGGTGATTAAATTGTGATAATAAATTGCTGGTTGGGATTGTTTCTTTGATCCGGAACCACCCCAGGGGTGTGTTCCACTGTTTAGCCGTTTGGCCAGGATACCCGAGGGCATGCCTTTAATGTAGTAATTGTAGAATTGCCTTGAGAGGAATTTATTTTTTATAGCATTTTGACATGTTGGGAACGGCCCGGTCACCTGTTTATCCTGAGGGTGTTGTTGTGATTAGCATGTGGGCACTTCACTATTTAGCCCGTGGGCGGTAGTTATTTCGGCCTGAGGGAAACTTCTTCTGTGCCTGTGGGCAGCTGATTCTGTGCTTGAGGGCGACACTACCTACTCTTGAGGGAAAAAATCTGTTATGGCTGAGGGCAGATTCTTGTTTTGGATACTCGTTACCTGAGGGTAAGAGTTTACGTGTCTGAGGACAGTAGTTGTTTACTAGAAATTCACTGTGGTGATCTCTTTTATTAAATTGATTAAATGGATAATAAAATGTAAATATAACAGGTAATGAGTTACTTTTGAGTACTGCTTACTTTATTTTATTTTACTACTGCACACTATCGTTGCATGTTTACATGCAGTTGGGCACGGGCCTTTGGTGGGTGCCTAGTGAGATATGTTTCTCACACCCTGTTTGGGTCATGTTTTTCGGCCCAAACAGATTACATTTCTGCAGGTGTAGACAGGGGCATGAGTCCCTATATAGGTTCTTGACTATTATTGTGGAGTAGGAGGGCATGGGACCGAGCCTAGGCTCGCGATGTCGCTGCTAGTTGTTTTGCTTTGTTTTGCTGTACTCTGCTCTTTGTTGTACTGTATTGATGTATAACATGTTCGGGCTGTTTTCTTAGAACTTGAAACATGTAGCATCATCATTTATATACTCTTGGTTATATTCACCGCTGTAGTTTATTTCAGTTGTGTATGGTTTAATGCTTCCACTGTCGTTGTATGTCTTCTTTAAATTCCTCTACACTACACATTGACAAATGAGGTCATAGTTTTCCCACTATCAGACCTGGTCCCTCGCTGCTAGTCGGCAGTCTCTGGCGTTTTGGGAAATGTGCTTGAGGTCACGTGGTGAACCGGGCTCGGGGCACCCGTTGCGTGGCACCCGGGTCCGGGACGTTAAAGATGCCATAAGTAACCTTTGTGATTTATTATTTGTGTTTGTTATTCATAAATATTATGATTTTATAAGGTATGTTATGATTGATAAGATTAGTTTCATTTATTTGTATTTATTTATCGGCTAATGTTTTCCTTCCTTATATTATAAACCTTACTGAGATTTTTATGCTTATCCGAAGTTTTTGAATTGTTTTCCACAAGACTTAAGGATGAATATGGTCATGGATGGGATCAAGAAAAAGTCATGATGTCTAAAATATTAAAATAGAGATGTTTCTATTTATGTATTTTTATTTTATAAAAAATGGATACTGAGTCGTAGTGTTTAAATGTAATATTCAAGTTGTTATGTAATAGTTAAGGCCTAATTATATAAAAATCTAAACCTGAAAATATCCCCAATTTGAATTATTCATTTAAGTAATTATTATATAATGTTATAAGGTCGGGTCCTTATAGTTGGTATTAGAGCGATGTTTAGACAAATTTTTGGATTTGGAGATTTCTTTAGACACATTGTTAGTCTCTATGTCTATTATTTTAGTTAAATCCTTGTTTTTTTTCTTTTCCTGATCAAGGAATGTTAGTTACAAAGGGAAGCATGAGGATCTCGAATGGAATTCTTATCTCTTCCTGATTACATTCTTGCAATAATTATCTCAATGAAATTTTTGGATGATTGTGAAACCTTTTCTAGAATAAAACTCACTTGCAAACAGTTTTTTGAGATACCAAACACCTCCACTAGTCCCCATTATCATTGTGGATCATGGGTTGTATTTATAGAAATCTTATTCTCGCAATATTCTCATATTTTGAATAAAGGTAAATATTATCATGGGATTTTCAAATATTTTACCATATTTGAAGATTTGGAAGCATATAATAATTTCAAAAATAGTCTTGAACAAGGAGACCCTTGCACAACCTATTTATATTTTCCTTTACAATTTAGTCTCTCAGTACATTCCTATGGTATTTTAAAAGGACAATTAATTGAAAGTTTCAACTCAAATTCAGTCCGACTATTTTATAGAAATCATGTTTTATCAGATGTTTTGAAATTATATATCATACATAATTATTTTTCAAAACTGTTTTTCAATGAACAACCATATGACCCATTTTTTACAAGGGGTATTTAGATGGAGGTAGAAAATGATTTTGATGGATCTCTAAATCATTATTGCATTGCATGGACCTGCTACCTACGTGAACTAGATGACGATGATAACAAATTGGCACCATGATCAAGGTATGATGTTCATCATTTTGGGGATTGTTATATTTTTTCATATGGTGGTGAAATAAGACTTCAATAATTAATATGATGAGATCAACATGTATTTGGATAAAAAAGAGTGGTATAAGGAAACCATTGACGTTAAAACATGTTAGGGTTATTTTTGAGTTTTATAAAAAGGACAACCCATAGCATGGGTGAAAACCCGTCGTATCTAGTAAGGCCACTTGAATCGATCCCACAACTAAAGGGAGATAAGGGCGCATCACCTACCACTATTCTACATGAAGTAACTGGTTAGTATGACTTATTATTTAATAAAATGTTTTTATGGAACAATAATAAGTTGATATTTGGAACTAATGTTTTATCAAATGGATATACGTAGTATAATAAATGATTTAGTGATTAAGTGATAAAGGTTGTTGTGGATGAAAATCTATCTTTTGACAAAAAAAATTATTCATAACCAAGATAGAATATTGAGGGATTCAAATTGTGGAATAATGGTTAAAATCTTATTTCAGAAGAATATGTGTTTTTATTGTTGACATATGATGGTTTCTATTATTTATGAAACTGATTAACCTTTCATGGAGAATATTTGATTAGGTTAATTACTTTTCAATATGATATTTTATGAGTAACTTATGTTATTTGGTGATAAATGATACGATTTATCTTAGAAGACTATGTAATTATATCCTTATTATATTTAGGTTTCAATCATTTTTTGGATTACTTTTGAATAAATTTATGGTCAGTTGTTTATTGAATGGTTTTGGTAGAACTTTGGGTATTGTATTATAATTTCTAGATATTAAGAGTCATTTTTTTTGTAAAAAATTATCCTTTTTGGGTTTTATATAATATCGCACTATCAATTTTGGGTTTAGTTGTTGTCTAAAGGAATGGGAAATATATAGTTTTTTTGTGTACTATGTGATTCTCAAGAAGATAATTCTTGTGATTTTGATGTGACCAAGTATTTTTTAATGCCCTTTATTTGGAGAAAAGATAAGTTTTTGGTAGAAACATATTAAAGGATGAAACTTCACATGAAGGTAAGTATATTTCCTTATGTTATTATTCTATGTAGTAAGTGAATTACTCCAAATAATGAAATGGAATGTAAAACAATAACATTTTTGGATTAATTTTCTTACTGTGTAATGAAAGACCTTTTAACACAACATAAGTTTTTAATTTTCTTGTGGTTAACTTTCACCCAATCATGTTTTCTATCACTCTCTATTAGAACTTGTTTGTTTGTTGTCTCTTCCATAACCACGTTTTCTCACATGGAGTCCTAGAAAGGGTTATCTTGGGTAAAAATTTTAATTTTGTTTCTTTATTTTAAAATGATAGTTTTGTTGACTCTTTTCCAAGGTGGACTTTTAATGATGTTTCCAAGCCCAGTTTCAAAATTGCAAGGACGCAATTCCCAAAAGGGGAGATGGATGTAACAACCCAGATAAATTTGGAATAAGACACTTTCCATATTTATTAACATTTTTGAATTAAATATTAATTTTACATTAAAGAGGACGCTATGTCCGATAGTGTACTTAATACGCAACAATGGGTTTCTTTGAATTATTATGTTGCACACAAATAACATAATATTATTATTTTAAATAGAAGGTAACTTCTAGTCATTGTGTTGGCAGAAATGAAGAAAAATAAATAAAATATGAATATACATGTTTGTTAAATTAATTTATATTTTTCCAATAAAAATATTGAGGCTCAAAATGTGAATTAATCTAATTTTAAGCATAATTTACATCAATAAGTGGATTTAAACCTTTTAATGGAAACCCCTCATTAAGTATAGTTTTAGACACTTTAATAATTATATTTCACCAAATAAAATCCTTCATTATAATGGGGACATAAAAATTTACTTTCTTTATTTTTTGGATTTTTTCTCTAAAAGTTAAATTTTTAATGAATAGTAAAAATATTGTATTTTAATTCAAAAATGCGTTTTATTCTAATTTATTTATATGGTTAGAATATATTTTTAATTGGTTTTAATGTTTAATTAGAATATATTTTTACAATTTAATCCAATTTTGGTCATTGTAATTAATTTCACATTGAAATTGGACACAAGAGTGTATCAATCTTTTGATAGTTATTGTTTCATTAAAACACATTTTTTTGTTTTGACAAAGAGATTTAATTTAAAATTAATTAATTTGATTTATATGTATTGAATTTGATATAATAGACATACTTTTATAATTTGGAATATCAAATATTGCATAGGATGAATTTTTTGGTATTTTTTTGAAAAACATCAATTTTTGATGAATAGTGAAACCGCATAGTAATAGTAAAAAAAATAGACTTTTTCATTTCATTGAAATTTCACTACTTCTGTGAATTGAATTTTGAATATCTAAAAAACATGTTTGTTATTATTAGGTAAAATTTTGATCAATAAGATCAAAATAATTTTTTTGTGAATATGGACTTTTGACTTTTATTTACCGTGGTTAAAGGTAAATAGGGTAATTCAAGGTAAAAAAATTATCATTATAATAAAAATTTACCTTAACACATGTCCTATCCATATTTGATGAGTCATGTCCGATCCTTTGAATCTTTGTGTCAATTTTGGGACCCCATGTCGCCACTTAAGAGTGATAATGACACTTTAATTAATTCAATGTAAAGGCAAATATGACATAAACAAAATGCTTTTAGTAATTTAATTTTTATATTGTGTTATATAAGTAATAATTTTGACTATAAATATTCATTGTAAAGATAAAAAAATTTCCTACATCGTGGTATTTTTTTATAATTTTTAGATATCGATTAAATTAAATTATTTATGACACAATAATGATGCAGTGTTTACCTCATTGACAAATCATTTAAATAAATAAGATTATAAATATCAAAATAACATCCAAAACTTATCGAATTCATGTTGGATGGTTTTTATTTCAACCATGATTCATCTTAACTTTGACCATAACTATTTTTGGTCTTTTAGAAACCGAATATCATTTTATAATAAAATAATATTATCGCACTTTCCTAAAGTGCCCCTCCTTCCCTTATAAAAAACCCCACATCTAACCTATTACACACACATATAAATCCTTTATTCTTACCCAAAATATTCTTAATTAAGCTCCATACATCCCTATACTCCTCCTAGAATCCTTACCTTTGGTAGAAGGCACTTCAAGAATTTCTTTTGGTTCAAACCAAAGAAAGTTACCCAAATTAAAGGTAACGATTTCTCATAACTTCTGTTCTTTTATTTAACTTATACAACCCCTAATATATTTTTATTCATTTATTTTATAAAAACACCATTATCTACAATATTCTATTATGTTTTTTAAGAAATATTATATCTACACATACACACACCTTAATCTAATGGGTGAAGAACACACTGTTTCTATGAATGTCAAACTAACACCTCATAGGACGATGATTGTTCGATTATCTCCTACGACTTATCATGGTGGACATTATGATGAAACTATATTTATATATGATATAAATTATGTTTCTGTTTGATTTATGATTTTTTTTTACATTTATTTCCTAACATTATGGATTCCATTATGGGTAAACGCGATAATTTCATTTGTGGAACTGCGGACTACCGCCCCCTCAAAGTGATATGACTCATTAATGCCATATTTGGGACATAAAAAGGATGGAATTAATGATATTATATATTATATTTTACTTTAATTATAATATACCTATGTATCATTGTGGTTTAATTAGATTAAAATAAGAAATAGAAAAGAAATTAGTGTCCACGCGTACGTACGACCTACCATCTCCGTGAATGATGCATTTTATTTATTATCTCCAAATGTTATGTAATATTATAAATACATGTATATAATGGATATATATGATATATATGATATATAAATCATTAATATAATTATGGATATAATGAAATTTTGACAATGTGAACAACATGTAATTTTAAGAATTCTATTTTTCACTAATGTACCAAATATCGACAAAATGATCATTATTAAATTAAATGGTTGGATAATATCTATAACATGGTAATAAGTGATATAAAAACAATAATAAACTTGAAAGAGGTTCTTAAGAAAGTATAAATTTTCATTATTTTTTTATTCAAGAAAAACAAGGAACAAACAGGTCAAGTCTGACACGAGGTAAGGGATTTGCTTATCTCACTTTTAATTCCGTGAGATTTATATTGTTCTCCACTTATTCATTACATGTGGTGTATTGTGTACTGAAATTTGATATATATTATCATTATTCTCAATATATTAATGGTATTATAAGATTCATTTTATGGATATTATCTTTGGGACTTAGGACTCAGTTGATTACAACGTGATAAAGGGTTTAATATCACTTTTTATTCCCATGAGATTCATGCTATATTTGCTACTATTTGATTTTTTTTGGTGTATGTATGGACCATGATAGTACACTTTGCATAATATATAATAATTTAGTAGTATATACATCTTCATTGTATCATCCTTCTTTAATGTAGCATATGTTTTGTAAGTTATCAAATATGTAAGGTAACCTTTCACCCTCATTTATTTTAAAGATTCTTTTTGTTATGTCTTTTAATTTACTTCTTATTATGTTGGGATATGTTCTTTAATATCCTTATTGATGTAGAATTTATTTACAAGTGATGATATACCCTTTTTATCACATAATGTTATTTTCACAATTTTAATGTGACATCGTTAGGCTATCAAATTTTTACAAGGGAACTTCTTAACCCAATTTCAATTATTTGGGTTCAACTTTTACTTCTTGAATATGTCTTCCTATGAATATGTTTGAATGGACACTGATTTTTTTACACTTAATATCAACTTATATTGGGTGTATTTATATTTTTCACACATTATTATTTCATTGATTTATCCTTAATTTAAGGATACCAACTGTATAAGGGATTTCAACTCAAATCACATTCCAATTGAGGCATCATTGTTGTTATGTGCCAATTAACTCTTATATGGTGTATATACTGTCATTTTAAATTTTAAATCATGAATCCAATTATTATAATGATATTATAAAGTTCTGATTAAACGTTATTCAACTATTATTTGAATTCAAGCGGCTATCTTTTTGTTAATAAAACTCTTTAACTAAAATATCATTTTAAATGTTTTAAAGATTTATTATTCTAAATATTTCTAATTAATGTCCTTGTTTTCAAAATGGGTTTTAGGATTTATTTATATGAACATTAATTTTTTAAAATGATAATTCATTTAAAATCTTCAAAGTGGTATAAGACACATTGATTCAAAAATATCTTTTTAAATGGTTTTGAAAATGATTTGGTAAAGAATTATTTATTTCAATATCTTGAATTGATATATTGGAATGTGGAAATGTTATATTTCATTTATACTTGTGTTATATGTTATGATTATGTTATGGTTATTGGGCATGGTATACATATATGGGTGGTTCTGTGACAAACCTATAGCGGGTGAGTTCGAGATAACTCTCTAATGCATTGGGTAACATGATGGAGGTAAATGTGATGTTTTTCCGAAAATATTTAGGGAATATACTATGATGGGTATTTTTATTTTAATACATATGTAGCTGTTATAGTTACAGTGTAAGTTTGATATGGGTGCATAAGTAACCTTTATGGTTTATGATTTTTATGTGTTATTCATAAATCTTATGATTCCGTAATGTATGATATGATTTAAAAGTATAGTTTCTTTGATTTGTGTTTATTGATTGGATAATGTTTTCCTTCCTTATTTTATAACCCTTAATGAGATTTTTATTCTCATCACAAGTTTTTTAAATGTTTTCCACATGACATAATGATGAATAGGGTCATGAATGGGATCAAGAAAATGTCATGTTGTCTAAAATATAGAACTATACATGTTTCTATATATGTGTTTTTATTTTATAAAAACAATGTATACTAAGTAGTAGTGTTTACATATAATATTCAAGTTGTTATGTAATAGTTATGGCCTAAATATCTAAAACAATAAACCTGAAAAGATCCACAATGTGAATTATTTATTTAATTCAAAATAATGTAATGTTATAAGGCTGTGTCCTTATATGGGATCCCCTTGATATTAATTAATATATTATATACTATTAAATGTGATAGATAGTGATAGTATCCATGGTGAGGTTTAGAACCTAGTAGTACCATTTATGTGATGTTTTTGTTTATAGTTTTGGTACACTATGCATTATTACGAGTCCTTTACTTTTTCATGATAGGCTACATGAAGGTTCTTACTGGGTATACTATTATACTCACCCTATGTTATAAAAATTATCTTTTAGTTCACATGGAGGAGGTTGTAGATCTTGCTGATCACTTCTAGATTGGGGTTTATTGTATCTTTTTAAGCATCATGGCTGTTGTTATTTTACATTATTGTGGTACTCATATTTTTCTCTTTTAGCTGTAGTAAATTTTTCATGTCATTACATACATGTAATTATGATTAATATATATCGATGTATAAGTCGTAGATAGTGGGTGACTATCTTATCACTCTCTTTCGCATGTGTTCTCATTGAGAGTAATGCCTCCCATTTGTGTGATCATTATACACTCAGTGCAAGTCTCTAACCCCGGGCCTATTAGCAGTGGAACTGGGCCGGTCAATATGTATCTTCCAACATTTCCGAATCTCAAGGGCTACACATTATGAGGAGGGGTTCAAGATAAACAATATAAAACTAAACTAATGTATTTTTATAATTTAATAATATAATTTTAATTTTTATATAGTTATATTATGTTTTAATATGGTATATAAATTTTTGTTGTAATATTTTTTTTTATAACTACACAAATAAAATGTTGAGAATTTGATTTTTTCACTACATATCAAAAAAATAATATAATTAAACAATATCATTGTAATAAAATTTATTATTTATCTAAAATAATATAAATGATATATTAATTATGAAATTAGAATGATATTATGTCTAAATGTATCAGCATTATGAAATATGTGCATTACATTTAATGAAATTTACACCTAATGAGCGTAATAAGATATAATAGACTCATATAATTTGAATATAAAATTATAAAATGGACTCAAAAAGTGTAATATTTAACAAAAATGTTTTTAATTTATTCTAGATATTTTCATTTTTCCAGAGGATAGAGTGTCATAAATTAAATAAGTAATGGAGTATACACCTTTTCAACTCTAATTCACTTCATTTATTATTGTTTTAATTTTATTCACCAATTTCCTAATTATAAATTCTATATACATTCATGTAATTTATAATGTAATAAAACACATTTTATTCAATTTATTTATTGAATAACTAGTACTCACCCATACATTGGCTTGATGGTCTAATACAATTCATAGATTATTCATTCACATGATGATATGGATCAATTCTTATTTGTAAGAAATCAATACTATATTAAAAGATAAATAATGAACATAAATATTAAATATGTAGAAATAGGAAAATTGAGAAACATATTATTAGAATAAAATTAGATTAAATATAGACATCATTAATATATTAGAAAACATTTTGGTTAAATACATTTGAAAAGATGTAGGATAATGAATGAGGAATACGAAATTATTTTCTGCATGGAGATTTCAATTACATAAATGAAATGAACATTGATATTGAAATTTCAAATTATGATAATTATAAAAAATCATCTAGTAGTTAAGGAAATAAAAATGGAAATAGAAAACCGTGGAATATATTATTATATTAAAAAAGATATAATCTTATTGTAATAACATGATACATATAACTGAGATAATATATTGAAAATTGTAATTTTATGAAATAAAAAATAAGAATTAATACGTGGAAATTCACCATAAATCGATGTAAATGTAACTAATGACTTATTTAAAATTGAAATACATAAAATATATTTAAAATAACATCCACAACCAACCCTATATTTTAAGTATCATTGATGATGCCATGTTTTTCTCTAATAAAAAAACATGATAATAAAAATAGATGGAAATGATTTTAAAAATCAGTAAGAAAGAATATAAAATGCATTAACATTATTAATATTATGAATATTACTATCATTATTTAATCTAATAGACTTTATTGGTGTGAGGTGACTGAATGATTTTTTTTAATTATTAATTTAATAAAAACGAGAACCATCTCTGACCTCACATTATTGGATGAAGATGTGGTTTGGGAGCACCTCAATACCACGTACTAGTGGCCACTCCTTGCGACTGACCACTTTCGACCATCCATACACCATGACCCATCTCTCAACATCATGTGCACCTTCTATAGAATAATCTCATTCATATTAATAATAAAAACACATTCCCCAATTAGAAATCGAGATCAATTTTTATGGAAGCACTTATTATAAATGATATGTGAAATAAGAAATGTTCGATATGTTTTCTAAAATTTAGCCCTAAATAACCCAACATCATTAAATCCAAATTTATGTGTATTAACAGTATCAAGTAATCCAATCATGTGAGAAAATATGGATTAAAAGTAATGCACATTAGATAAAGGCATGAACTAAAATAACTCAATCAATTTTCACATATATTCTTAAAACAAACATGCCAAAAAAACGTGAAAAACTGACATAATTAAAAAACAGTTATGATACATAACTTGATTGAACACAGTTGATGAATATGATAAAATCATTTTAGATCTATATAATTATAGATTGATATCATCCAAGTATTACAAGACAAAATAGAATATTTCAGTATAATGATTACCCATCTAACTTCTTACCCCTTACCCAAGCATTCCCAATGCACCCCCATAATTTTCAGAGCCAATTAATTATGAACTCTTCATTATATAATATTAAACTGGTTCGCATCATAGTAGAGAAGAATATGAAGAAAAACCACAATTTGGAACTTTGGGGTGCCAAATAGTTGTTTCTCAACATTCAAAGAAATGAAATACACCTATTGTAGAAATGTTAAGGTTCTGCATGTTATTTAACATTTATATTGAATTTATTGAAATCAAAAAACATTATTAAAATTTTTTAGCAAACATTAATGTAATATATTTGAATGAGCATTAATGAAACAGAGATTATTATAATGAAATAAAAAGTGATAAATAAATAAAGGACATTGGTTTTGATTACAAATATGAAAAAATAAAAAATGATAAAATGTAATAATTAATAATAAATTGTTGGAAAAAATTTCACAATAAATTTTTATGTTTTTATTTGTATAATTTTATCTATAATTAAAAATATCATGATGTTTTACGAGTTGGAAATCACAATGTGACCGTTATCCATGAAACATCATTCACTTTTATTTGAAAATGTAATAATGTTTAAAAATAAGACAAAATATTAATGAATATTGGAATTCCATCATTGAATTTTTGAATGACATATATCAGATAAGAATAAACAATAATCAATATTGAATGAAAAAAATAAACATTTTTCATGACACAGAAAAGATATTGTAGTATCAAGAATTGTTCTGGTGAAGAAATATATTTAAAAAACAACTAAGAAAACATTCAAGATAAATTATTAATTTAGTTGTTAATGAATTTTTCTTTCATAATGAATTTATATATTTTAAAATATTTTAACATTTTAGAGTAGGTGTTGTTAAATACATGAACAGTCAATCGAGGCCAAAGGTTGAGCAATATTCCATATTCTAGAAATGGTGTTCCTAACAATGGGAGGAGTGGGCTATAATGGTTGGTGAATGTAAATATCCGATGTTTGGCAGTTGAGATATGAAGATATATGAAATGGATCTTTTTGGAATTTTTTTTGAACAATCATAACATGTAAGAATGGAAAGGGAATCATGGATAGATTAATGCTACAAATTATTAATTAGAATACAAATTTAAACATTAGTGAGTGAAGGTATAAAAATAATAATAATTAAAAACATATACATAATTCTATATATTTATTTTTATAGATAGTAATATCAGCATCGCATATGGAGTGAATTTCTCAAAATAATAATCTTGAAAAACATCACCATAAAATTATTTACGGTGGAATTTTTATCTTACAACACGTCCTCTTATCTTGTCTTCAACAACACTAGCATAACATAATCTACAGAAATAAATAATTATAACATGTATTCTTGGGGATTGATGTATATTCCTTTTTTATGGTTAAAAAAAATATAGATATCTCATTTAATTTTACAAATGTCATGTTGTAATCACTGTGTTGCTGTGTATGTTGCATCAAACAGGAGAAGAAAATGACTTTTAGTTCAATAACACTATATTGTGGTTGATTTCAATGAATTTTGATATGGATTTTATTTCAAAAAATCACAATGTATTATCCCATAAATTTTCTAACATGTATCCCAAAATTTCAAAATAAACATAATTTATTTATAAGTTTTTCAATACAGATAAATATTTAATTCATTGTAAGTTATGGTGTGTTGTTAATTCTAATAGAAGAACCATGTGATTCAAAAAAACATTTGATTTTTAAATCTTATTTTGGTCCAGTTTCATGTAAAAAAATATAATTTGTGCACAATGATTGTATACCTAATACTTCCCCTGCTAATCCAATATTATTGTATAAACTATAAAAATATTTTATATATTAAACAATACTTCTAAATTTATAGATTGTTAATAAAATAACGAATTTTCATTATTACATTGTTATATTAAAGTGTATATTGTAATATAGATATTAAATTAAAAAAATAAATAGAAGAGAAATTTTAAAATTAAATAAATAAATATGTAATATTACTTTCATATTACATTAGAAAAATTCATTCATATTTTTTATTCAACTTTTTTAATCACGGATTTTTTGGGTATGTTGTTTAGTGGAATGGATTATTGTTTTCATGTTTTCTCAGGAGAATAGAAAGCTATTATATCATTTTTATAACGTAAATAATGAAGAAACCATAGTTAAGGGATATTAACTTGCAACCACGTGACGGTTCAAAAACATACTGGGCTCAAAATTCCCAGGGAGTTTCATTTCAAACAAACAAATCTAAATAGATGGTGAAAAAACTATGTTAAAAGGGATGAAGAAACATAAAATTATAAAAATTCCAATGATACTCGGTCCCCAATCATGAGAATTATTCATTGTGACAAGAAAACACTAATCTGTAACACCTACATCATGGAACATTAAAAATTTGAACCAAGAACTTTTTACATAATAATTTTCCCAAATCATTCAAATGATATATTGAGATGATTTTTCTGGAATTTTATTCTATTAGGAAATCATATCTTGATGTTATCTAACTCTAAAAATAATGTTCTGAGGCCAGTACATGATAACATGAAGACATTTAATTTTGTACATTAATTAGTAACAAAGAATACCATTGATGAACAATAAAAATTACATATAATAGATACTAATTAATTCATAAATAGAGTCCATACCCTTTATGTTATATTGTTATTCAGTTGACTTTTTCCATGTCTAATGAAATGCATCAAATTGGATACCTAAAACAAGAGTTAGTGTTCTCCAATGAGAATATTATTTTTTATCAACACCATTGTTTGATCCTATTTCACATTTTTATAAAAAAACAATTTTATGAAATATTCTATTATATTGATATATTAAGGTTTTTAATTAAACATTTACACACTTCCATCAAATTGAATACACAATCATTGTCCATGTGTATAATAGACTATAACATCACAAAACGTTGTTATTTTTTCATCCATTACCATCATTCAAGGTTGTAAGAATTTTTTTATTTATATTTCTTACATTATTTATATGATATTTATTATTTTTTATCATTCATTGTTTTTTATATTACACGTACCAGCATGCATTCAGTATTGCGGGAGTAAAATAACATCATTTTTTGATGTGAGGATTACCACCACAACAATTTGATATTATTATTTATTTATTTATATACCATATATTGAGGATGGTATTTGAGATTAAATATGATATGAATGAAATTATTTTAATAATAATTTTGTAATTAAATTTATTATTATATAATATATCATTTTCTTTATTATTAATTAACTCATTGAAATGTTGATATTATCTTTTGGTGATGTGTCTACTACCACTTACTAGAAGTGATGTGATTCCTTTTTATCCACATGAATTGTATATAAAAGTATATATGAAATAATATTTGTTATTTAATAAATATATGAAAATATATCATTCACGTTTCAGTATTTTAATATGATTTGAAATTGGATGCAATGTTCATGTGTATGTATGGCCTAAAATCATCCAAAATGGTGAATTTTATTTCATAAATCCTAATTTTATAGATAAAAATAAATATATATAATGGATATATATATATATGATATTTAAATCGTGTTATACCTTCAAGAGTTTATTAAATAATTATTTATTTAATTGGAATGAAAATTAACAAATCAATCTATATTCGAAGAACAAGGAAATTAACACCCAAAACAGTGGAAATAATGAATTTTTTTAATGAAATAGTAAGGATATTATATATAAATGATTCTATATGATAAAATAAATATTAACATGGTTTTTATTATTATTTCATGACATTTGTTAAACCATTATAAAATAGTTTATAGAGCATGTAACCAAAATGGATTATAAGGGATGAGATTTTTATCTCACATTTAACATATAGAATATGTATGTCTTGTCCACCAATAATATTTATATTTTTGGTGTATTTATTATCCCAGATCATAAATAATTTCATCAATTATATTTTATTCATGGAATTTTAATGTTTTATTATATGATTATTACTTTTTTGGATTCAGATTTAGTTGTCACTACATTTATAAGTAGATTTCTATTCTCACATTTATTCCTACTAGACAATGCCATATTCACCGCTCTTTTATTTTGTGTGATGTATAGAGCCACCTATTATATATTACATCAGGGATTTATTTTCATTATGGTATTAAATGCTTATATTTATTTTATTTACTAATGGATTACATGATTCAAATTTTAAATAAGTAGTAAGGGGTTTCGTTTAAATAAACATTATATGGAGATTTTTTTATTATGTACCTATTAACATTAATGTGTCTAATATGTATCCACATTACAATTAAATATCATGATTCATGTATATTTCGTGGAATTATATGTTTTAATTTTTATTATCACATCCAAGGGGGATTTTCTGGGAAATTTACATGTGGTAAATGTTATCTATCAAATCTCAATTTCTCTTGAGATTCTTAGCCTTCTATTAAAATAATCACCAATATTTAAAAATTTTAAATAGGAAATAACTTTTACTTTAGATATAAATACTCAAAAGTAATGGGTATAATTATTTCTGGAACAATATATCATTTATTTATATAGGTTGTAGTTTATAATTATCTAATTTATTTGTGAAATATTTCTAAAATAATATCTTTTACTTAAGAGAGATATTTTATATGGGAAATCATCAATAAATTAAATTTATTATTTTATATACGAGAAATTATTTAGATAAGTTAGAGAATGGGTTATTGTTATAAATATCCCCTCGATGAATTTATAGTCTCTTGATATGAATCATTTGGATAATTAGAAGGGTTTTGGCCTACTCTGTTATAAACCATCTTATAAAAGGTCATAACGGTTAATGTACCTTGAACCTATGATGCATGATATCCCATAAATAACCATTTTGTTCAATCATATATTTTATTTTTTATATGTGGTATTTTCTATTGGAAAATATCAATTGATGTAGTTAATTATCTATTTATGGATTAAAATCTATGTGTTTCATGTACTTTTGAATATTGATTTCTCATTATCAAGTTATTTAAATGGAAATTGTGTTCAATTATTACCATTTTTCATTTATTATTTTTATTTATTCAAAAATTATTACTTTGTAATTTACCCTTACTGTTAATTCCTTTTGACACTTATTTGGTTTTTTCCCCAATTAAATGAAGATGAATTCATGGAATCAGTTTCCTGGATTTTTGATTTTATATTATTTATGTTTTATTTTCATTATACAAAGTATTATTGGTATACCCTATGATATATGGTTCTAAAAACCTAATATACTTATTAGTAATTCGGGATTTGATTCCATAAAATCATGTTAATGTAATAAATAATGTTATAGACTTTAGGTTTTTAGGGTTAAATAATTACAGTTTGTAACAAATGATGTTTTCTAAAAATCTAGTGAGAAATTTTTATGATATAATAAATTATGAAATATACCAATATGATTGAATATTAGGAAAAGTTTAAAACAACATTCTATAATTCTGGTAAGGTAGATATTATATGGGTATTCCAAGGAATAAATACATTTCAGGATAGTATCACGTGACAATGAGTTTAAGATATAAGATATGTTTAATGTCAAAAAACTATTTTAGGTTTTATTTAATGAGTGTCTAAAATGATTACTAAAATTTGTCACCAACTTATAGAATTTAAATATTCATGTTGAAAATATAGTTAGGGAATAATAGAATTACATTATATATATATATAATTTTAATAATATTGATAACCATTTGTGTTAATATGATCCTTAATTACATTGTAATAATAAAAAATAATTTTACTTTACATTGTAAAAAAAGCGACTTTTTTGAAAACTATAGTACAATGTTTATTTAATGAATAATTTAATTATGGGGATGAGAATCTTAATTTTGGGAACACCTTAGGAATTATATTAATATAGTTTAAAAATAGAAACAATTATATGACATGTGTAAACCTGTTGTATATAGACTATTTATAGGTATTCAACCCACACACGAATAATGATATTCGTTTAACTCCAACCAGTAACTTATACAATGTACTAGTTAAAGTGTCTTAATATTAAGTTACCCAATTAAATGAATAAATAATAAATAATTACTAATTATTTAAATTTTGAGATTTATATATAAATATATTAAAAATACTGTTTTAAAAAAATAGATAGACATATATAAAAACTTTTTCAAGGGATATTATGATCTGTTTAAATTTTTTTTGGTTTTTTGGGTATAAAAATTTCATTTTGGGTTTTCAATTATTGGAATAAAAGGATAAATTCAAATTGATACAAGAACAACCAACATATTATATTATTATTATGAAATATAAATGTATTAGTGAGTATATTTAATTATAAACATTTGTTATATATGATTTATTTTATCATATTTAAATTATAAGAAAAATATATATACCAAAAACCAGAATGTTTTTGAAAAAAAATTATTTCAAATAATTATATTTTTTTTGGTAGTGAGGCCATGAAATTTTCACTGATCATAAACTTGTTTTTTTATCAATGACCTCAAAAAGAACCTATAATTATTTACACCTTTCCAAATAGTCCATATACAAATTTTCTAATAATTTCCACATTTTTATAAACTGAGTTATATGTTTTTACAGGTGACCATTGTACTTCTATTTCATTCTTATGAAGAGGGTAATTTACAAACACTTCTATGTTGTGATGTGTTTATCATATGAATTTTAAAATGACCACTCCTAGATTACCATGATGAAACATAAATTTTCAAGAAATGATTTATTTTTGTAGGGGAGAGAATAAAACCCTCAAATTAATAAATATCAACATATAATTTGACTACCTATATGAATTGAATCAACATTCATTGAAAATAATATAAAAACTTGAGAAAATATAATATGTTAATATAACGATAAATTCAATATTTCCAACAGAATATATAATATAAAATAATAAATTTATGTTTCATTACACTGAATTCCAATTATAGGTTTCATTACACACAACATAATGTATAGATTTTACTGTACTGTGCATTGAGTTTAGAATTCAATATAGGAAATGACCACTTTCTTTGATGGCTTACGTTACATAGAATACTAAGTATTGTCAAATATTTTAAGTATTTATATTTAAAAGAAAAATTATCTCATAAAAATTAAATTTGTAGTTATTAATTGGTATCAATTACATATAAAAATAAATATTTTAATACAATAGATAAATATTAACTTTAAAATAAAAAAATCCAATTGAATATAAATGAAACATTTTAATATAATGTATTTTATGATTCAAATTTAATTTATATTAATAAATTAAATATATAAAACTTATATAATAATATTAATGTTATTTATATGTTATATACTCATTAATTTTTTTTATAATTCATCATATATTTTTTAAAAGCATAAAATACTAAGAAATCCAACTTTTAAGCATATATAGGAATATTTATCTAAAAGGAAGTTTTCTCACCATTTAATTCCATAAATGTAGTAAATAAATTTTTTAAATTAATTTATATTCTAAATTAAAAAATTAACATAATATATTATGTCATAATATATATATTTTCTTATGGTAACCATTTTTTATTTTCCAACGTACTTTTACTTTTTGACCAATAGTGAAAAATACTGATTTTTAATTGACTACTTCATTTTTGTTCAATTTATTTACATAATCAAATGATAATTGTTAAATTGTTAAATTAAAATTTTGATTAATGATAAATATATTAATCCAATATAGTTCATTATAATAAATTTTTCATTAAAATTGGATATTGAAACAATTCAATATATTGAACTTTTTACTTTAAAACAATGTTTTCGAGTACTGTAAAAATGTATAAATTGAAAATAAATTATTCCATTTATGTTACAATAATTTGGATAAATTAATGATTTAGTTTTAATAATAACAATAATATATAATTTATTATATGTTTAATTTTTTACCAATAAAATAGTGAAATATATTAATATTAAATACAACTATTAAGAGAAAAACATTCTTAATAAATGATTAAACATTAATCATGTGGGAAAATGTGAACTATAAACAGGTCCAAAACAAATTTTTGGGAGGTATCTTTTCCATATAATCACTTATATAACAATAATTCCTTATTTTGGGAACATTACATAATGGATACCATGTAATAATTATTACATTTTTATATTTATGTCAGTCCACTACTCATCCACTATTTCTAGAAACTAACCCACCCACTTATTGACACCTCCCAAGAAATTACTATCATCCAAAACCCAAAAAAAATAATTTCCCAAAGTACATTAACTTATCCAAGAATCTTAAAATTTTAATAAATTCATCCTATTATGGATCTTGTAATAAACCAAAATGAGTTAGATAAAGAATATGTATCAAACATTAATGATAATATTTGTTTTATTTAATTCAACACCCCATAAATTCTAAATATATATATTTTATATAAAAACCTATGTATAATAAATATAATGAGATATTTTTATCTAAATGATACAACTTCTCCTAAACACAATTCCATCATATAGGACACACAACAATCGTTTCTGTTTTTAGAGTCCTACAACCCTACAAACCGATGTTTTTTTTCATCTGTTACTACATTTTTTGATGAAAATAAGTTGGTATTTATAGTTTGTTCACTCATATACAATTTATATTAATCTCAATATATTTATTTAATTTCTATATATGACATACCTTCATGCATTCCTTTCTTTTGAAATATGACAACATCCTTTTTCGATGTGTCAACTACTGTATTCGCAATGAAATGTTATTCAATCATTATTTAAATGGAATGTAACTTCCCATGACCACTCTAATAGTTATTCCATAACAATTTTTATGGTTTTCCATCTTGTTGATCGTGAATGGGATGAGTTTGAATATGGTGGTAACATATAATGGTTATCTTATTGGTTTATTGGACAGTCACCATTAACAGTGATTTTTTATTTTTGTAGATTGTCAGGGAATTACACACCTTGAAATAGTATTACAAGTCTTGTAATGATTTTTCATGGAATTCACGAACAATATCACTCTAGGATGGGTACATTTAATGAGTTATTATTATAATCTGTGTTGGAATTAGTGGTAATGTTTTCAACCCGGAGCGTCACTTTTTAATGAAAATGGTATTTGTCTTGACAGTAACGAAATATAAGATTTTCACGATGTGTATTTGTATTACCCTTAATGGTATACCCTAAATTTTTATTCATAATATGTATTGTTTCTGGTAAATTCAGTTTAGATCTCTCCATACTATTCATTATTGACCAAATCATCTCCCTTAGAGACATTGATTCCCTTCAACCTTCTCTAATCTATTACATTATCATTCGGTCATCAAATCACATGTGGTGTGATACTAGGCAAAGTTTTCCCTCTCATTCATCATTTTTCACTCATTATCATATCTATGGTTTATATGAGTTCATCTTGGAATTGATGGATCTATGTCTTATGGTTATAGATATGAATTATATATTTTGATTTAGGGACGTCTAAACCATCATTCATAATAATGGGAATCTGAAATGCCCAGATCAGTGTGAATCACTGAGAGGGGGAGGGGGTGAATCAGTGATCCTTTAAAACTTTTTACTAATTGATTCTTAATCAATTAAACCTCTATGTCTTGTTAAGGCCTCGATCCACTCTTCTTGTATCTCTCACCTTTCCACGAATGATGCAGGAAATGTAAAGGCACTGGACACAAGGATTTACAAGGTTCGGCACCAAAGGCCTACATCCTTGCCATGCTCTCCAAGCATGGATTCTCCCATTATAATCTGTTAGTATTACAATGGTCGATACAGCTTCCCACCGTATCTCTCCTGAGTCCCACAGGAGGGTCTTTATACTGCGTCCCACAGTGTTACCAGAGTCCCACTGGCCTGCTCCAGAATCCCACTGAAGACTTCTTCTCCCTGAGTCCCACAGGGTCTTCTCCTGGCTTCTCGAGTCACACGAGTAGCTCTTCTTCTTGTTCAGCTTCTTCAAGTATCTTCAGCAGTCTGGGATAAAGACTGCTGGCCTTGCTCTGTACTTCTGATCACTTGTGATGATCAGGTCTTCTCGTCTTGCTCAGGCTTTATCTCCTTCTTCTAAGGATGTCCTGGCCTCTTTCATCAAGAATCTTCAACAGGCTCTGAAAAGGTCTGTTGGTCTTGGACTCCTCAGATGCACACCACTGATTTATCTTTCTTCACGTGTGCACGTGCATGCATGCATGCATGCACTTCCCTCTTTCTTCTCTTGGTGCAATAAACCCACTGAGGGAGTAAACTGTTTAAGCACACACCTTTCTTCTTTTCCTTCACACGTTTAATTCCTTTTTCTTACACACTTGAAACGTGTGTTATAATTTGTGTGGGTCTCTCCTTCTTTCTTCTGAGTGTATACACACTTCTTAGTGCACACACTTAGATTTGGCCATGTTGTCTTTTTGCTCACACTTGTTTCACTTTGCACACACTTGAGACTTGGCCAATTCTCCTCCTTGCACACACTTTATCCAATTTGTTTACACACTTAGAGTGTGTTCTACTTTAGTGTGGATGTCCTCCTTTCAACTTCTTCTAAGTGTGTTCACTTTTAGTGCACACCTAGGTTCGGCCTTCTTTTTCTTTTTTGCACACACACACTCAAGGCATGTTCTTCAATTTGCATACACAAGGTTTCAAGCCTTGGGTTCTCCTTGCACACACCAAAGCCATAGGATCTTATCTTCACTATGCACACAAGGCATGAAAGTCTCGGCCTTCACTTGAATTGCACACACACAAATAGTGTGATCTTCCTTATTATGCACACACACGGCCACAACCTTCCTTCTCTTCTTGCACACACACAAGGCTACGGCCTTTTCTTGTTCTTTTTGCACACAAAGGCACAAAGGCCTCGGCCTTCTCAATGTTCACACACGAGGCACTGAGGCCTCGGCCTCCTCTCGCACACACCCAAAGTGTGTACTTCTCCACTTATGCACACACACTGCCCACGAGGTGCTCTTCCTTCACTTGGCACACAAGCAAAGGGGTCTCGGCCTTCCTTCACTTTAACAACCGCGCAAGCACAAGGCACAAGGATCACTTGGCCGCGCAAGAGAAACCTCCTCGGGTGCAAGGGGCAGCCGCGCAAGGCTCAAGTGTGCAAGGGTGCAACACTGCCGCGGGCTCCTTCCTCCTGCCACGCAAGTGTGCGGGCAGAGAGGGTGGCAACCTCGGGCGCGCAAGGATGCGGCCTCGAGTTCTTCCTGTCGCGCAAGGGAGTAGGCGCGCAGGGAACACTTCAAAGCCTCGGGTGGCTTCGGGACAACAGCCGCGCAAGGGTGTTTGCGCGGGGCTTTGGCTTCGCAAGGCACAAGGTGCACTCACGGGACTTCTCTTCTTCAGAGGATCAGCAAACCATCAGAGAGCCTCGGGCTATCCTTTTATAGGCGATGAGAGCCTTTAAACATCCGCGTGATAAATCTTTGAACTCCCGAAAGTTTCGGGTTATCAAGATTTTCCAAATCTTGATTTCTTTCCTCTGTTTCCACGCGGGTTCCCTTAATTTTCTTTCCTCCTCGTGCATGCGATTTATAACGCATGCACGGCCTTCGCCTCTGTTAAAACCCAATCCATGCAAAGGACGAACACCCTGATGCCTTGGCAACTTCGTTTGCCTCGGCCTCGAACGAAATTTTCCATACATTGCATGCACACCATTTTTTATGCATGGACGTGTTCGGTGTGGAGAGACGAGCTCGAGGGTATCTTCGGCTTCGAGAGAGATGGGCGGAATCTCAAAAACCATCTTCGGGAGTCGCCTGGTTCAGCGGCGGCTGCGGGAATGCTCGGGGAGGCCTCAGCCGAGCTCGGGGAAGAGGACGAGCTCTCGGCCGTCGGATCAGGCGTTTGAGATACCTCGGGCGGCCTGGATCTGAAGATCTCGCGCGGGATGTGATGAGCGGTCCAGATCGAGCGCGCGATTGATCGAGCGGCTCAGATTCGCTCCCGGGATTTTTTGCGCGTCCCACATCGAATCCTTCCGTGGATTTCACGCGGCTTATTACTCAGCCGCTCCCTTCAACTCGCCAGTTGAACTTCTCCCCTCCCGGTGCCGCCCCGCACCGGGTTCTCTCTGCGGGCGCGCTCTGCGCCCACTCTGCTCCTGCGGGCGCGCTCCAAGCGCCCACTATGCTCCCTTCGGGCGCGCTCCAAGCGCCCACCATGCACACTTGGGTGCGCGGGCTTCACCACCGTGTGCCCTCGGGGCTTATACACGGCCCCGGCCACTCTTGGGATGGCCCCATGGGATCCCCTTGGGCGTGGTGACTGGTTCCCACATGTGCCTTGGGTTGAACCCTTAAGGCTGGCCCTTGATGTTGGCATATCTTTTGCTTGAATATACACTATGTATACAAAGTACTTAAGTGTAAAATGCCAAATGCCCTTTCTCTTCTTCTTCATTTCTTCCCTTCTCTTCTTCATTAGAATTCCTCAAATCTCCTCAACATATACTCATTACTTAGGAGTGAATTCTTGAAGGTTCTTCTTCATCAACCGAACTCTTGAATCAAACATATTCATCAAAGTTCTTTATTGATCCAATCAGAGATCAAGTTGGATCTTCTTCTGATTCACATGCACTAAGATATAGTGCATGGACTTCTTCAGCTCACTTCATCCACTTAGGACTTGTGGATGGATCTTCTGCAACTCCTCATGCATTGTCAATACAATGCATGGTCTTCAAATATTGTTGTGACTTTGTATCATCAGGATACAAGTTCTTTGAACTTAAGAGCAGCTCAGCAATCGTCTGATGTTCATGGAGAATGTTTCAACCATATTCTCCAATGCCACTTAATGAATCTCCTAAGTGACATTCCTCTAAGTACCATGGCCATTCTCCTTCATCACCATCACCATCACATCCTTTGACATTCACATCTTGACTCCTTGACATCCATTCATTCCAAGACAACTTCATGTCTCATTGACAACAAATGCAACACAGTGCACTTCAATCTCCCCCTTTGTATTTGTTGTCAATACACTCCTTCAGCACATATGAATGGGTCAATATGTGTGCCAATATTTTCTCCCCCTTATTGGAAATCAAATGCAAAGGTGTGGTGTGGTTCACTTTCAAAAATCTCTTCCTCCCTTATAAATAGTATTCTCTTGAAAAACACTGAGAGAGGGATGATGTCACATGTTATTCTTTAGCAAAGAACCTTTAGTAGATCAACTCTAAGTCTACTTGGGCTAACCCAGTGTAGAAAACAAGAGTGATGTAACCAAGGTACTCAATGCTGTCCATAACTCTCTACGCATGTGAGATCATGCTTAGGGGTTGAATTTTTTCAGATATTCAATGAATTGCTGAATCCTGCACATACTTCACAAAACTCATTAGAAAGTTCAGTGCAAAGATAAAGCACCCCCTTTCTTCCATTTGTCTTCAATTCATACTCTCCCTTAATTGTCATGATGAATGCAATTAAGAAACAAGGGATGAAAGTATGATTGGAATACCTTCACTTCTCTCAAGATGGTATTGATCTCAGAATCCCATCTTCTTCAGATTGGCTCCCCCTCAAGGGGTGCACTCCATTCAATCCAAACCATCCTCCAGCTGAGAATGATCATCATCTTCAATTCCCTGCAATGTCAGCACATGTAAATACCAATAGTACAAGGGAATAAGATGGAACCTCCTTGGTTCATCAATGTGAACAACAAGGTTGAGAAGATTCTCTCAACTGAGATGTCCCATTTTCACCATTCTTCACACTTGCGCATTTGATCTTCAATGATGTTTGTGCTGGTGTGGATCTCAAAACATCTTCATGTGAAATCTTCTTCTTCTCTTTTTCTTTAGCAATTGCCAGTACTTCCTCTTCAGCTCTTTGTAGATCTTTGGCAAGTTGCAACTGATTTGGCCATATGACTAGTAAATCATTTGGAAGAGTGGCCTCGGTTTTGGAAGTTCCACATGGTTCCTTAGATACTGTCAAGCTACCTCTCTTAGGAAACTTGTTTTCAATCAATCCCTTCTTCTTCTGGATTGATTGTCTTTTGGAGTTCAGTCTGCTTCTATTTAGTTTCATGGCTTCTTTACAAAGGTCCATGATGTGTCCTTTCTTTCCACAGTAGAATCATGTTTTCTTGGTGGTCCTTCTGGATGCATCACCCTTCTTGGATTTCAATTCCAAGGACTTCTCTTCATTCTTAAAACTCTTCTTGGGAGCATCTTCCACTTTCTTCTGCTTGCTTCCCAAGGAATATTTTTGAGCCAGGTTCAGTGATCTTTTCTTCTTTTGAGCTCTGGATACAGTTGGAGATTGACATGTATCTCTTTTAACCACTTTTGCAAACATCCCAGATGTTGTCAAGCAATCCAAATCTGTTAGCAGTAAACAGATGTCTCTGGACCTGTGGATGCTGCTTCTTTTCTTCTGGCTTGCTCCCCCTAGGCATGGGCTTTCTCTGTGCTTTGGCATTCAGTGGATTGTACCAACAATCCTTTGCACAATGCCCATACTTGTTACAACACCAACACTGACCCACGAATCTTGACCTCTTCAGTCCTTCTGATTGTAGGGTACTTTTCTTGACCTGTTGTGCTGTTTCAGGAGAGCTCTGCTTCTTTACTGTCTTCATCCATATTTGTTTGGAATTATTCTTCCATCCTGCACTTTTTGTGGAAACACAATTAGAAGCATCAGTACAAGATGGTATGGATGGTACCTTCTTTTTAGAAGAAGTTGCCCTTTCATTAGAGGATGTCTTTCTTTTAGAATCATCCTGCTCAATGCATACTTGAGTAGCAACATTTCTCCTTTCAGCTGACTGGGAGGCTTCAGCTTTGGGTGATTGCAGATTTTTCAATATCACCTCTAGTTCTAAGCATTTCATGTTAAGGGAGTTCTTCTCATCCTCAACAGTTCTTAGCCTTCCTTCCCATTTATCTTCCAGCTGTTTTATCTGGTCTTCATGCACCTTCTTTAATTCTTGCAATGAATTGTCCAGCTCCTTCACCAATTTGACTTTTTCTTCAAGTTGAGCATCTCTGACAACCATTGATACTTTATGCCTCTTTTCCAGTGCATGGAAAACATCTTTGACTATTACTTTAAAGATTTATTTCTCAGAAAGGCTTCTCTGCAATTCTTCAGCAGTGTCTTCATATCTTTCATTGCAAAGAGAAACGGTTTCATCTTTAGCCTTCACCAGCTTTCTGAGAGTGTTGGTTATGCCAACCCTTTTTGCCAATTGGACTTCCAGAGAATTGGCTTCATCTTCTAGCTGTAATTTTTCTTCTTGAAGATCAAGGAGGCCTGTAGCTATACACATTGCAATTTCCTTGGGGACTCTCTTCTGAAGATATTTGATTGCATTTAGAAGATCATTATTTCTTCCATCTTCATCACAGCTAGAGCAGGCTTCATCAGAAGAATGATAAAAGGAATTGTCATCTGATGTGACTTTCACATTTGTTTCCATAGAAGGAGTTTCTCTGATTGCAGCAACCTTCTTCCTCATCTTCTTTGCATGTTTCTTCTTTCTATTTTTCTGAGTCTTGGCAGATATCTCCATTTGAGGCTGGTCACTCATTTCCTCAAATCTGCACTCCATAAAGACTCCCTTGGATCTTTTAGAGGTAACCTCCCTCTGATACCAATTGAAATGCCCAGATCAGTGTGAATCACTGAGAGGGGGAGGGGGTGAATCAGTGATCCTTTAAAACTTTTTACTAATTGATTCTTAATCAATTAAACCTCTATGGCTTGTTAAGGCCTCGATCCACTCTTCTTGTATCTCTCACCTTTCCACGAATGATGCATGAAATGTAAAGGCACTGGACACAAGGATTTACAAGGTTCGGCACCAAAGGCCTACATCCTTGCCATGCTCTCCAAGCATGGATTCTCCCATTATAATCTGTTAGTATTACAATGGTCGATACAGCTTCCCACCGTATCTCTCATGAGTCCCACAGGAGGGTCTTTATACTGCGTCCCACAGTGTTACCAGAGTCCCACTGGCCTGCTCCAGAATCCCACTGAAGACTTCTTCTCCCTGAGTCCCACAGGGTCTTCTCCTGGCTTCTCGAGTCACACGAGTAGCTCTTCTTCTTGTTCAGCTTCTTCAAGTATCTTCAGCAGTCTGGGATAAAGACTGCTGGCCTTGCTCTGTACTTCTGATCACTTGTGATGATCAGGTCTTCTCGTCTTGCTCAGGCTTTATCTCCTTCTTCTAAGGATGACCTGGCCTCTTTCTTCAAGAATCTTCAACAGCCTCTGAAAAGGTCTGTTGGTCTTGGACTCCTCAGATGCACACCACTGATTTATCTTTCTTCACGTGTGCACGTGCATGCATGCATGCATGCACTTCCCTCTTTCTTCTCTTGGTGCAATAAACCCACTGAGGGAGTAAACTGTTTAAGCACACACCTTTCTTCTTTTCCTTCACACGTTTAATTCCTTTTGCTTACACACTTGAAACGTGTGTTATACTTTGTGTGGGTCTCTCCTTCTTTCTTCTGAGTGTATACACACTTCTTAGTGCACACACTTAGATTTGGCCATGTTGTCTTTTTTCTCACACTTGTTTCACTTTGCACACACTTGAGACTTGGCCAATTCTCCTCCTTGCACACACTTTATCCAATTTGTTTACACACTTAGAGTGTGTTCTACTTTAGTGTGGATGTCCTCCTTTCAACTTCTTCTAAGTGTGTTCACTTTTAGTGCACACCTAGGTTCGGCCTTCTTTTTCTTGTTTGCACACACACACTCAAGGCATGTTCTTCAATTTGCATACACAAGGTTTCAAGCCTTGGGTTCTCCTTGTACACACCAAAGCCATAGGATCTTATCTTCACTATGCACACAAGGCATGCAAGTCTCGGCCTTCACTTGAATTGCACACACAGAAATAGTGTGATCTTCCTCCTTATGCACACACACGGCCACAACCTTCCTTCTCTTCTTGCACACACACAAGGCTACGGCCTTTTCTTGTTCTTTTTGCACACAAAGGCACAAAGGCCTCGGCCTTCTCAATGTTCACACACGAGGCACTGAGGCCTCGGCCTCCTCTTGCACACACCCAAAGTGTGTACTTCTCCACTTATGCACACACACTGCCCACGAGGTGCTCTTCCTTCACTTGGCACACAAGCAAAGGGGTCTCGGCCTTCCTTCACTTTAACAACCGCGCAAGCACAAGGCACAAGGATCACTTGGCCGCGCAAGAGAAACCTCCTCGGGTGCAAGGGGCAGCCGCGCAAGGCTCAAGTGTGCAAGGGTGCAACACTGCCGCGGGCTCCTTCCTCCTGCCACGCAAGTGTGCGGGCAGAGAGGGTGGCAACCTCGGGCGCGCAAGGATGCGGCCTCGAGTTCTTCCTGTCGCGCAGGGGAGTAGGCGCGCAGGGAACACTTCAAAGCCTCGGGTGGCTTCGGGACAATAGCCGCGCAAGGGTGTTTGCGCGGGGCTTTGGCTTCGCAAGGCACAAGGTGCACTCACGGGACTTCTCTTCTTCAGAGGATCAGCAAACCATCAGAGAGCCTCGGGCTATCCTTTTATAGGCGATGAGAGCCTTTAAACATCCGCGTGATAAATCTTTGAACTCCCGAAAGTTTCGGGTTATCAAGATTTTCCAAATCTTGATTTCGTTCCTCTGTTTCCACGCGGGTTCCCTTAATTTTCTTTCCTCCTCGTGCATGCAATTTATAACGCATGCACGGCCTTCGCCTCTGTTAAAACCCAATCCATGCAAAGGACGAACACCCTGATGCCTTGGCAACTTCGTTTGCCTCGGCCTCGAACGAAATTTTCCATACATTGCATGCACACCATTTTTTATGCATGGACGTGTTCGGTGTGGAGAGACGAGCTCGAGGGTATCTTCGGCTTCGAGAGAGATGGCCGGAATCTCAAAAACCATCTTCGGGAGTCGCCTGGTTCAGCGGCGGCTGCGGGAATTCTCGGGGAGGCCTCAGCTGAGCTCGGGGAAGAGGACGAGCTCTCGGCCGTCGGATCAGCCGTTTGAGATACCTCGGGCGGCCTGGATCTGAAGATCTCGCACGGGATGCAATGAGCGGTCCAGATCGAGCGCGCGATTGATCGAGCGGCTCAGATTCGCTCCCGGGATTTTTTGCGCGTCCCACATCGAATCCTTCCGCGGATTTCACGCGGCTTATTACTCAGCCGCTCCCTTCAACTCGCCAGTTGAACTTCTCCCCTCCCGGTGCCGCCCCGCACCGGGTTCTCTCTGCGGGCGCGCTCTGCGCCCACTCTGCTCCTGCGGGCGCGCTCCAAGCGCCCACTATGCTCCCTTCGGGCGCGCTCCAAGCGCCCACCATGCACACTTGGGTGCGCGGGCTTCACCACCGCGTGGCCTCGGGGCTTATACACGGCCCCGGCCACTCTTGGGCTAGCCCCATGGGATCCCCTTGGGCGTGGTGACTGGTTCCCACATGTGCCTTGGGTTGAACCCTTAAGGCTGGCCCTTGATGTTGGCATATCTTTTGCTTGAATATACACTAAGTATACAAAGTACTTAAGTGTAAAATGCCAAATTCCCTTTCTCTTCTTCTTCATTTCTTCCCTTCTCTTCTTCATTTGAATTCCTCAAATCTCCTCAACATATACTCATTACTTAGGAGTGAATTCTTGAAGGTTCTTCATCATCAACCGAACTCTTGAATCAAACATATTCATCAAAGTTCTTTATTGATCCAATCAGAGATCAAGTTGGATCTTTTTCTGATTCACATGCACTAAGATATAGTGCATGGACTTCTTCAGCTCACTTCATCCACTTAGGACTTGTGGATGGATCTTCTGCAACTCCTCATGCATTGTCAATACAATGCATGGTCTTCAAATATTGTTGTGACTTTGTATCATCAGGATACAAGTTCTTTGAACTTAAGAGCAGCTCAGCAATCGTCTGATGTTCATGGAGAATGTTTCAACCATATTCTCCAATGCCACTTAGTGAATCTCCTAAGTGACATTCCTCTAAGTACCATGGCCATTCTCCTTCATCACCATCACCATCACATCCTTTGACATTCACATCTTGACTCCTTGACATCCATTCATTCCAAGACAACTTCATGTCTCATTGACAACAAATGAAACACAGTGCACTTCAGAATCAATACAATACATGAGCTTCATGAAGAAGTAGTTTTATAGTTTTTAATTTATAAATTTATTATTTCAAAATTTATTGATTTATTTAATGTGTCAATATATGTACAATTGATTAAAATTTATTTCAATTAAGTTGATAAAAAAAACTGATTCCAGAGAATCAAGAAATTTGAAACTATTTTGGAATTAATAGTTGGAATACTCTAATTTTAAATTAATTTGTTTGTGGTTATATATCATGGACTATTAAAAATTTTGAATTTAAATTGCGTATTTTATTTAATTAAATTCAATTAAAATTTTAATTTTTCTATGTAAAGTGGATATTTAAAATGATGTAATTGTATTTGAATGGATTTCAAACTAGTGAAAATGGATTAAAATTAATTGATAGATACCCAATGGTTTTATATTTTGAAAATGGAGTGTTTATTTCATTAAAAACCATGTTTTTTTTAAATATAAAAATTCTAATTCATAAATTGATGAATGAACTTTTATTTTTTTTATTGTACTATAAACTAAATTTCCCATCTTGTAATAGAGCATGTAATATAGTTGTAGATTTTATGTTATTTGGATACACACTATGCTATATAGTCTTTCTAAATCATACCAGCTGTATGTCAGATCCTTGACGAGAGGGTGATGAGTCACCTCTGGCTAGTTTCATAGGGATGTATACATTCTAATCTTTTTAAGATCGTTTTGATTTTTATGATTCCTAATATTGATTAATACTCTCGTACCGTTTAACAGATGACCTTGCTGCTCAACTATTTTGTTATATTTTCAATATAAATGTGTGATAATGTTTTACAAGGTTGTTACATTACCTTATTATATTTACATAAAATACTTTATGTAACTATTTTATTTAAAGAATTATTTTATAAATATTACTTATCTTGGGAATTAATTCTTTTTTTTAAAATAATTCATCATTTTGAAAATGAATATAATGTTTTGATTATATATGATTTCTTGTTTCAAAACATGTTTATTTGGAAAATTGAAATCAATTATATACATTTTATATATTTGGATTATATTATGGAATCCCTTGTGGTAGACTACTGTTCTTAGGCTCACACCCTAATTTTTCCCTTCAGGTGTTTATAGTGATTCTACTTCTAGGATTGAGTTAGGGAAAATAATCTTTTAGAGGAGGATCCAGATGTTGAACCATGGTTGTGGTGAGTTTTGAATTTATGGACATTGGGAATTTTTTCCCCATTGGGAACTTTCTTTATTGTACATTGGGATTTTTATTCCTTTTTATATTATAGTACATTACTCCCAATGGAGCTTCCTTTCATTATTCATACTGTCTTATATTTTTTCAATCCACATTCTTGTGGAAAATTCATTCCCACATTCATATTGAATGGTTCCTGGTAATATTTTTCATCTATTGGGGATTGGGAACACCCTTAAGGCCATTTTAGGGTATGTTTTGATATTAGGTTATTGAGTTATCAGGGTACCATGACTGTTTCATGGGATGATTGTTTTAGAAGAGGCTATTAAGCATTTTTCTTGTAGTCTATATGCATTTGTAAATTTATGTGGTGACTTATGAGGTAGTGGTGATTGATGGTCTTGAAAGCCCTCACTACAATGAACCTTAAGTCACAATGGGTTGTTAGTGAAATATTTCTTATGTATTAGCTCTAGTATCTTCCCTATCATGATTTAGATATAGTGAAATCCAATTCATTTTTCTTCTATCAGTTGGGATTATGTTTCCCTCATTTCATAGTTTTAGGGTTGTCTTATGTCTTTGAGGTTATCTTCAGATGTTGTGTGGCTTCATGCCTTAGAGAAGTTGTGTGAACCAAATACAAGAGAAGGTTTATACTGAACCATAGTAAGTGAATCAATCAGTGACTATAAATCTATTTGTGGTGATCGTGCACACTATCTAGGTATTGGGACGAGAACAACTATATTCCCTCATTCAGGCTCCAACTATGGAACCTCTAGGGGATGCTCTATGAAATAATTATCAAGAGTAATTCTAACATAAGCCACATGTTTTCAATGGATCCACTAATTAACAACATGATGAGGAATGGTTTTCTAGTATGAGACATTTGTTTCATCTCATGGTGAAATAATATGAGTTTGAAGTGAAGTGTTACACCATTATGATAGAGAGACTGAGAAGAATATGGTGTTATGTGATGGAGATGTCAAGGAATCTTGGTGGATTAGTGTGTAAATACTAGAAGATTTATTTCACTTATTATTTTTATCTAGAGTTAATGGTTTTAGCTATTGCGGAGGAGTTTTTCTGTCATGGGAAGGCCAGAAAAATAATTAATGATTATTCAAATCACTTTGTTGTGCTGGTGAAGTTATCGCCATTGATTGTATCTAGTGAATGCATGGAGGATCGACGCATCAAGTTATGACTTCATTTGGATATACATTCCCTGATATTCTTATTGAAGAATCCCCATTAAATCTATGTGATTGATAGGGAGGCGATGGTTAAGATGGACCTTGATGCAAAGCCATGATTGATGGGAGTTCCTCTTTCAACTTATAGTAGTGTTGGTTCCTTCAAAGGAAAATTTATACTTGATGAAACTCACAAAAGTTATCAACGGTATAGTTCATTGAAACCTATTACTTGTCAAGGAGGAAGTTCATTGTAGGCTACTAGTGTGTAATGATTGGAAATTATAAGAGGGTTTTCATTGACGTGACTAGGAAATATCGTTCATAATTAGATTTATGGAACATTCAAAGATTATACCATTACATATCTACTCTAGATAGTGTAATAGGATCATCAGCTCCACCAAAAATAGCGGGGCAATCAGATTCATCCAATATAAAAGGGTTTTAACCACATACATTAGGAATAAAGATTCTTCATATAGTGGAACAATCTCCAGAAGAAGCACACATGGGTCTAGTGACATTGAGAGGTACAATTATTATATCATCATTTTTAGTGACTGCTCTATTTGATACTGGGGAATCTCATTTGAATATTTCAACCTGTATTTTTAATCTTCTTAATCTTCTTATTGAGATTTAACCTTGTGTAACGTATATTACTACACCCCTGGTTCAAATAAAGAGAAGGTTCTTCAAAGTCATTCTGCTGTCTTTTATCTTTCATAAGTCCAGATAGTTGGTGTTTTCTTATCCTTAACATGAAATCTCATGACTTCATATTATGTGGGAGTAGATCATTACCAATAGGGCCAGAATATATTTTTATCATTGACGGGACAACCTTATGACACCTATTTGTGTCTCTATATTCTTTCAAGGAGATTGGGACCCAAGATAGACTAGAGCTGGACTATATTATCTAGTGTTGTAAAAAGTAATATCAGTAGTTTCTTTTTATATGGAGTGGGAATCCTTCAGTGGTGATCCTTATCTAGTCTTCATAAAATATACATATGGGTTTCCATCAAATCTCTCAATTATACAATCAATATGGGATGTTGAAATATCCATTAAAATAATTCCTAGTAGTCAAATAGTTTAAATTACCTCATACCACATGGAACCAACTATACTGATTGAACCGAGTTCCATGTTGGGAGCTCTTATTGAGTAAGGATTTATACGCACGATTATGTCTCGTTGGGTGGAACTTTTTCTCATCACTATGAAGGATTATGTATATCCTCACTTATTTATTATTTATGAAAAAATATTCATATTATGATAAACAACAAGTATTTACATCCACATATTGATGATGTGTTTGATTAGTTGAAAGTTGAAAAGTTATTTTCAATCCTTGTCATTGAATTTGGTTATAATCACATGAGGATAAACTAATATAAAATTAAGAAAACTACCTTTAATAGAAGGTATGAAAATTATAATTACCTTGTTATTCCCATTTATTAGACATATTAACATGTGGTGTATATTGATGTGATGGATAATAACTTCCATGAGTACCTGTATACTTTTGTAGTGGTCTTTGTTGATGACATCCTTGATTACTCTAAATTCGAGCAGGAACATATGCATCATCTGAGAACTGTTTTGAGTCTACTGAGATGTCCCCCACTCTATAACAAACACTCAATATGAGATTTATAGATTTAAAATGTTAAATTATTGGGATGTGTGGTTCTAGAATTGGATATATTAGTTGATCATGAATTGGTGATGGCTGTCATGACGTGGGAGAAGCAATGAAATTTCATCAAAATTTGGATCTTCCTGGGATTATATAGATTCTAATAAATGTTTGGGGAGGAATTATGGATTTTGGCTTCATCAATGACTATAATGACTCTAAAGGGGGTGATGTTTTCAAGGGATTATAAATATATGAATCATTTATTTGGGTTCAAAATTCTTTTGACTGATGCATTGGTATTGAATCATCCAATATCCATGAAGGGCTATGTGGTCTTCCATGATGCATCAGGTTAATTCTTGGGTTGTGTTCTTATATAGGCGAACCATACAGTTTCTTATGGATATGGTTAGTTTAGGATACAGAAGAATAATTACCATACCAATGATCTTGAACGTGAATCTATATTGAATGCACATTAGAGTTGGATGAATGACCAATAAGGTGAAAGGATTTCCATCTTTTAAGATCAAAAGATATTGTGCTATATATTATCTTCTAAATATTTTGGACATTACCAAAGGATTTGGGTATAGTATCTTCAATATTCATACTTTGACATAGCCTATACCACGAGGAAAGAGAATATCATAGTTGATGCATTAAGAATGAAACTTCCAACCAAGAAGGTCATAAAATCTTTAGAATAGTTTAATTTTATGGATCTCATTGAACAGATTCATATAGAAGTTCAGGAAAAGGGACCCATGTTTCAATATCTAGCATTCATTTATCATCCCTATCATTGAGATTATTCTTCATGATAAATAGCATTATGATTAATTCTATTAAATTAAGGACACTATTTATGGTGGGGACACAATTTCCATTTTGACATTATCAAAATAGGGTGTTCTAAACTATCATAATCTCTATTTTTTCTATATATGAAAGGAATACTATGATGGGGTTTTGACATAATAACCAATGGGAAATGAACATAGGACCAATAAAAATTTTGTTTGATGTAAGTCTATTTTTTAGGTGTATAGGGATGAAGTGATACATTGCTATGTTTTTCTTCATTCTCATACATGTCATCATGTTATGGCCAGGAACAATAAACCTTCAGGTTTTATTTATCTACTTCTAGTCCCAACATAGATATAGGATGAGATCTCTAAGGAATTTTTGGTTAGATTTCCTTATACCCAGGCAATGACAAACTTGATATGGGGTGTGATCGAAAGATTAAAAAAGTTGCCTCACATTATACCCCTTCAATATACATTCAATGTTGGGGTGTTGAGAGGTTTATATGTGAGATAGATTGTTCATTATAATATAGTTCTAAATAATTCAGTATCTAATATAGATCCTCAATTTACATCTCACTTTTTGTGAGGGCCTTCAGGAGGGGCTAGGATATTCGGTTAGTTTGAGTAAGCCCTACCATTAAATGTCAGATAGATAGATCAATTAAGATATATAAATTCTTGAGTAATTGTTTCATGCATGTTCTCTCAACATCGGCTAATCTTGAGATGATCACGTGGTATTTTTGGTGTTTTATATTAACATTAGTAAACACTCCACGCTTAGAAGGGAACCTTTTGATGCCTTCTATGGATAGCCTTGTAAATCTCCATTGTTTTGGTAATAGGTTTTTGAAATCCATTTTAGGACCAAGCATGGTGTAAGAAACAACAGTAATGATTTTGATGATTCGTTAGATAATGATGAAAACAATTATATATTACAATTCCAATGTTGATCATTGTCATAGACGTTTTTAGTTCTCAATTAGTGACTAGGTGTTCTTAATGATTTCACCTTGGATTGGACATTTTCTATATTGAAGTCATGGGATGCTTCCTCATCATTTTATGGGATCTTTTTAGGTTATTGAGATGATAAAGAACGTGGATTACAATTTATAACTCCATCCAAAAATGATGTATATACATAACATATTCCATCTATCACAACTGGGAAATTATCTCTCTCATCCATCTCATGATTCAACATTGAGTAATCTTGATATAAAACCTTATTTAAATTTGATTGAATGGCCAGTCAGGGTAGTTTATTTTGAGATCAAGTTAATTCATGGGAGGATGATACCTTTGTATTTTTTCTATGGCATTATGGTTCTAATAATCACAAGACATGGGAATTTGAGGCACTAATGATAGTGTAGTGACCTTGTAAGTTTTTATTAGGTAATATTATAACACATAATATAATTACTCTACATGAAATTCGTGAGATGTTTCACACCATGATGGGTACACATCGTTAGTTTTCAGTGCACATCATATGTTATTCATACATGTTGTGATGTGATTAATGGTCATTTTTTACCCATAACATCTTTTTTTAATGAAAAATTATAAACATTTCATAATATAAAAACATATGTATTTTAGTACACATCATGAGTTGTCCGTTAAATTGGAATTCTTTCATCGTTTCTCTTGGAGTGTGATTCCCATGTATATGTTTTATATTTTAATTCAGGTTTCCCTTATTCTTCTCTCATGGGTTTTCAACGAATCATCTTGGAGTTGATGGATCAACAACTTGTGGTGTTTGATCTTATGTCTAGTTTGAGTTTCTATGTCTTCTGTACCTTCTATACCGTATATAGACTCCATAAGGATACATAAGTTTCCGAAATACGGAGGGGTTCTCTCTTAAATTTCCAAATTTATTATTCCTAATTGTCTTGATGTATTTCAATTATTTATTTAAATTCAGTTACAAAAAAATAATTCAATTAAATTGAAAAAACTAAATATGTGTTTAAAGGAAAGGAATTTACATGTAATTTTTTTTTAAAAATGGGAATTTTACGAGTCTGCAAAAAATGACAGTTCATGATTTCGAGACCCGGAGTACCCAGAATGTATTTCTGAACTTTTTTTCAGGTACATTCAGTAATCGTATGAGAATATTTTTCTATCATTTGAACCAGTGCTTAGAATTGAAATCTGAGGACACCATTGTTCTTGCAGTGCCAATATTCACTTAGGGATACATTCACCTCGACGACAGTTAGTCATGTGCGAAAGTTATTTTTTTGTGTATTTTTTGTGAAATAAAAAAATAAAAAAATTGTGTAACTTTTTATTTTATTTTATTTTGAAACTCCCTTGACGATGTTTCATAGTTGGGGACTACCTGAACTAAACCACCCTTGAGAGGTTATGGCGGTGGGGACCACTAGAGAATAAACACCATTGAACTCCCATTTAATGGGAAAAGCCCTCAAACATCCTATTAAATGTTTTGGAGACTCTTAAACTCCCCCAACATTTATTATTCCATCCTAGTTAATTAATTACACCTTTTTTAAATTATTCCAACGAACTAAATATAATGCATAACCTATTATGTTGGCCACTTCGCATTTTCGGTGGAATTGGGAGGAATGAGCATTGGGAGAAAGCTCTCAAATAAAAAATGCTGACATCAAATCCAACTTCTTCCTCTAGACATTCGTTGATGTGGAATGCCTTCAACGTCAATGAACTGATGTTCAAAGAAACACTGACGTCACCAACGTCCGTCTACTCCCAACAACAACATCTTCTTCCCCGCATGCAATCTTCAAGGAATTAAACAATAGAGGCAGGGTTTTACTTCACTATGATTATCACTTCCCATGTTCTCCCCTTATAATTCTTTTACAGGATTGGGAACAGTGATTGATGATGGTTATAGGTAGGGTATATGAATTATTTTCCATTTACAAATCATGATATTATTTTTCTTGTTGAGCCGCTTTCTACCACTCTACGTAGAGTGTGTGGGCCAAAAAAACATTACTTGACCCCTCCGCCATTCTTCTTGAATGGTGTATCCTTCACGATGAATGAAAGATACTCTGATGACGTCGACCGGTGCCATCAGTTGGCAATGGTGGAACTCGAGAACTGCCGAAGACAGCACAATGCCCCACCACCCCACGACCTCGGTTCCCCTTGGTGCTCCACCATCCACGGCCATTTCTGCGCCTTGGCCTCATCGCTCCGCCCCACATCCTCTCCCCCCATGACACCCTCCACGTCATCTGCCCTCCAGGCCTTGCCGCCCCTGCCGAGCCGCCTCGTGGCCTCCGCCCTCCCGGCCGAGCTGCTCCGGCCAAGCCGCCCCGCGGCCTCGCCCCACACAACACCCCCTGCAGCCGAGATCCCTAGAACCTTCACAGAAACCCCCTCACCCGTGTGACACCCCCAAAACCGAGCCACTTTGGCCGAGCCCCCAGTGGCATGGTGCCCACACCGTACCCCCGCGGGTGAGTTGCTCTGGCCTTTCCGCACCTCGGCCTCATGCCTTTGCGCCCCCCACCCCTCACGGCTGAGCTACCTTGTGGCCTTTCACCCTCGTGGCAACCCCGCGGCCTCACTCCCTCACGACACCCCCATGGCCAAGATGCACCGGGGCCTCATTCCCTCACGAAAACCCCGAGGGTGAGCCGCCTCGCGGCCTCGCGCCTTCGCTACACCCCCATGGACAAGCCGACCCACGCCATCTCGCCATCATCATGGCCCACACAGACTGTTGGGCCAGACCCTACAAGTTGGGCCACCCAGTGGGCCGGGCCGCTCAGCGGGTTGGCCTGGTCTGTCTGACCGAGTCAGACTGGAAACAGACCAGATACGACCCTATACCTTACTTGGGGCATAACTTTGGCATTGGACGTCTTTTTGACGAATTGTCAGTGGTTCTAGAAACATTGGAGAGAGTTGGTACCCTTGGTATACCCTACTAATGTTTTTGATAATGTTTGTTAATGGTCAGTTTGGATCGAGCACGAATCCAACTGGGCCCTTGGGACAAAATGGATTATCACTCACAGACCGGACGTTTGAATGGCGCGCTGTCTATTGCTTTGATACCCCTATGACATAGCGGTCCTTTGGGATATATCCTCATGGGACTTTGTAGCAGTTGGTGTATCTACCAATGACTGGTGGCGAAGATCATCCCGGAGAAGTGCAGCCTTAGTGTTGGAACCCAATATCTTGTTGTGACAAGAAGAATAAAGAGTGATCCTATGTCGGACAACAACTTGAGAACTTGTAGGGGTCAGCACCTAGCTATCTTGTGTGGGTCAACTCTGAGAAATCCTTTTTGGGTCCGCTCCTAGAAATCCTGTGTGGGATAGCATGTAGCAAACTTGTGTGGGTCACCACCTTGAGATATTATGTGGGTCGACTCCTAGAGATCCTATGTGGGTCAGCACCTAGAAATCATGTGAGGGTCAGATCCTAGAGATCCAGCGTGGGATAGCTCATTGTGATCATGTGTGGGTCACCTTCTAGTGATGTTCTATGAGTCATCTACTATCGATCTTCTGTGGGTCATATCCTAGAAATTATGTCTGGGTCTGCTCATAGTTATCCTGTGTGGGTCAGCACATAGCGATCTAGTTTAGGTCAGCTCCTAGTGATCCTATGTGGGTCAGATCCTAAAGTTCCTATGGGGGTTAGCCTCACTACAGAGTATAATGATTCAGTAGTTACATCTAATCATCTCTACTATTGTACTTAAGTTATACCTACATTGAGATGGGTATGTACCTATGTGGTACTTTTTTCTTCGTGGTAATTACACGATGGTATTATTTGGTGTGGCGTGCATGTGTGGTACATTATATTTTGGTTTTCTGTCCTATGTAAAATAGTTTATCGTGGGGATTTGGAGTTGGATCCTATGGTTTCCTCGTGATTGAGATGGGTTTACTTGATAATATAGGTATATGTATGGGCATATACTAAAGTGGGGTTGATTGTTGATTTCATGCCTGTTTTTTATCCTTTGTGGATTTGTGAGACCATGAGGGTATCGGGGTCCATATTGAGTACCATTATACTCACCACTGCAAGGGCTATGTCTGAAACTCATTGTGTATGGTCTAGATGATAGAGAGCACTGATCGAATATGAGGGTACCAAAACTGGATGATGCCTAGAGGAGGACCTTACAACGAGTCAGTACATAGAGTAGATAGAAGAACATGGAGTTTTGAGGAAGCGATCTGTACCTACCCTTCAGGTAGGAACCTCATAGGAAAAACCAACAGTTATCTTCCTTTTTTCTCTAGTTTATATGTTCTTTCAGTTTCTGGTACTTTACAGTTGGCATTTTATTCTGGACCCTTATTCATACATTAATCACTCTATTTATTACTCATTTTACATTTATTCTTATCTTGATGTGTTCTCTGTTGCGTGTGTTTAAATGTTATAAAGGCAATGCCTTCTAATTTTTTTTGGGATTACACCTTTCAATGCTCGTCGCCAGCCCTGGCCAATGAATGGAGGGATTAGTGTAGTTACGAGATGGGCCTCTGGGGATGGGTCAAGAATAATTGGTATTAGAGGAGCTGGTTCTACCGTAGAATATAAGACTCTAATCATTCTTTTTAACAGAAATAGTTTTATGTGTAGTGAATGTGGTTAACAGTTTAGGGGATCCAGTGTTGGTGTGGTAGCTGATGTATCTATACAACAGGACCCTGAATTCTGATTTCTGAATGAGTGCACAAAAACATTTATTGTGTGTCTGTTTTCAAGATTTTTCTTTTTTGATCTCATTGAGTTTACTCAACTGGTATATCTTATTAACCATGGAGAACCTATTTCTTTTTAGGATGCCTATACATAGACATCCCTCTATAGTTCTGAGAGTAGTATGCACTAATAGCCCCTCGAGAGATGAGGCCTTGATGCATGACCCCCTTCTAGTAGAGGCAACAGTGAAGGCACTAGCAGTACCACTACCCGATAGGCCAACGATGGAACCGGCCCCATCAATAGACAGTGCATTCCGCCTGAGCGCGTTGCTCGAGATCTAGTTCTAGAGGCCACCCAGGTTCAGGGGAGAGATGGACCCACAACTAGTTGAGGATTAGTTAAAGGTTGTAGTGATATTTTTCGGACTTGTAGGGACACTAGATAATCTCATGGTGATTCTTGCCGCCAGCCTTGTACATAAAGCAGCAAGAAGATAGTGGAGATTGATGCTCCAGTTTCACGATGAGGTGACACTTCTCTCGGTACACTTCAAGAGCCTACTTTCGATAGTGTTTTTTCCATTGAATCATCACACAGTGTGCATATATGATATTCTTCATCTGCAATAGGGAATCATGATCTAAGATCAGTACTAAATGTGGTTTACTAACCTCTCACAGAACTCCACAAATAATATGCAACAACCATTCTTTAGGTCCTGGACTTTAGAACATGGAATCAGGCGGGAGATCAGGCCTACAATGGTCTCACAAAGCATCCCGATGCAGGCAGGGGTGTTATAGGGAGCCCTATTAGTGGAGAGTTTCCCAACTAAGTAGTTTCCAGCAGGGAGACCCAGCACCCAGTCTTCATGTAGCAGTTTCTTCTGCAGATGGCATCTGACAGATGTCGCAGTTGTCCAAGAGGACTAGACCTATAGTTGTACAACCGTAGGACTCATGGTCAGTTGTGTGGGTTACCTGAGGAGGATCCAGTCATACAAGGAGCTTACAATGTTATGCAAGCGGCATTCAGGGTCACATGCTCCATGACTATCCGACCCACCATACGGATGGTCAGCAAACATGTGAAGGATATACCAGGTAAAGACAAAGGTTTGACTGAGGAGGTCTGCAGTGAACAGATGGACGTGGCCGGGGAGCTGGCCATGAAGCACGTGGTGGGTGATGATTCGAGATGTTACCGCCACCACCACCAGGTGGTCCACCCCAACCACCAGGAGTAGGATGACAGAGACGAGCTCAGCTCTAGGTAGCTGAGGCCTATGATCAAGGTGTTCTTGAGATGATATGAGTTACGTGTTGTGTGTATTCCACTATAGATGTAGTACTTATAGACAAAGGTTCTAGTAAATCATTTATTTCCACTTCCCTCATTCAGAGCATAGCAATTCTGAAGGATTCATTGGCTCAATCCATATGGATATAGATTCCTACGGGAGTGGATTCGACTACACACTGGTGTCGGCATTGTGAGCATAATCTAGGATGTGAGAGCTTCGGCTGAGATCTTCTAGTAGTAGTGTTAGGGCCTTACGATTTAATCTTTGTAATAGAATGGTTATCTACAGTCCATGCTCAGATTGTCTATATTAGGCTCAAAGTGTGGTGTTTCCCCACTGATGGGACCAGGTTTACCTTCATCAGTGAGAAGGGAGCCTTTGCAGCACGATATGTACTTACATGGAGGAGAGTGCAGCTGTTCACTCATCATTTGTCAATCCTTTCCCTAGGAGTAGTTTATTTGGAGATTCTGAGTTATCCGCTAGGGGTGGACCAGTATGAAGATGTCCTCTCTGATGATGTTTCAGGTCTACCTCCTCAAAGAGAAGTGGAATTTTACAATGACGTGTACACATGGACGACACCGATACCCACACCAGCATATTGGGTGGCTCTTTCGGAGCTTCATGAGCTGCTGTTACAACTTGAGGACTTGCAAGGGAAGGGATTCTTTCAGCCGAGTGTTTCATTGTGGGCATCCCTGGTTTTGTTTTCCAATAAATTGGATGAAATCTTGAGGCTTTGTGTTGACTATCGGAACCTGAATGAGGTGACTGTGTTAAAAATGTACCCACTTCTGAGGATAGATGATCTCTTTGATCAGCCGAAGGGAGCACGATGGTTCTCGAAGATAGAACATAGATATGGCTATCATCAGCTCAGAGTCGAACATGAGGATAGGTATAATATGGACTTAAAATGTTGATATGACCATTAAGAGTTCTCGGTTATTCCATTCAGTGTTACCAATGCTCCAACAGTGTTCAGGGGACTAATGAACATGATCGATCAGCCATACCTTGATCGCTTTGTAGTAGTCTTCAACAATGACATTCAGATCTACTCGGCTACTGAGGAGGAGCATGCCTTTCATTTTCAAGTAGTACTAGACACACTCAGAGAGAACAAACTTTATGGTAAGCTCTCGATGTGCCAATTATGGATTCGAGTGGATCACTTTATAATACATGCCATATCAGAGGCTGGTGTTGTAGTGGATCTAGTTAAGGATGAGGCAGTAGTATCATGGGATCTACCCAGGAGTGTAGTGGAGGTATAGAGTTTTTTGGGTTTGGCGGGATACTACAGTATGTTTGTTCCAGATTTCTCTAGATTTGCAGCACCACTATCATCATTGACAAAGAAAGGGGAAACCCTTCATGTGGTCAGAGAGATGCTAGTAGAGTTTTCAGATGTTGAGGAAAAGGCTGACTAGTTCCCCCATTTTGAACCTTCTAGAGAAGGGCTTAGGTTATGTTGTCTACTACGATGCATCGGGGATTAGGTTTGGATGTTTCCTCATGTAGGATAGGGGAGTGATCGCATGTGGTTCCCGATAGATGAGATAATATGGGAATAACTACACTACAAATGACCTGGATGTAGCAGCAGTGGTATTTTCCATGAAGATGCAACGACACTATATGATGGGAAAATGTTTTACAGTCTACTCAGATCACATGATTCTCAGGTATATCTTCTCTCAGAAGGACCTGAACCCTAGAAATCAGTGTTGACTTGATTTCTTCCAAGACTATGAATTCAAGATATTCTATTCTCTTGGGAAGGGGAACGTTGTAGTAGTTCCACTCAACAGGAGGTCTGGTATATAGCTGCTAGGCATGACGATGAAGAAAATAGCCTCTTTAAAGATATATTTTGTGGATAGAGATGGATAAGATTTTCTTCAGTCTCTTATATTCACTCCCCCACTTCTTCGGTAAGTCAGGGAGGCACAGCATGGGGACACTGACTGTGAGACCTGACGTTCTCAGATATCCACTGGACATGCACCTAATGGATTTTCTGAAGGTGGGGAGCACATCATCTTCTTCAAAGGACATACCATGGTACCCATGTCACTTCGGGAGGATGTTTTGAGAGAGTTCTACATGTCCCCTCTAGTGGTACATCCAGGAGTGGTGATGATTTATTAGGATATACAACGACAGCACTAGTGGCCATGAATGAAGATAGCAGTATCAGATTTTGTCTCTCAGTGCCTCACTTGTCAGCAAGTGAAGGGGGTGCATCATGTAATAGCAGTCTTGGTTCAACCTTTAAAGGTCCGAGAGATGAAGAGGGATGGGATATCCATGGACTTAATGGCAGGAATTACACGAACATCCAGAGGTCATGACTCTATCTGGGTAATCATCGACCGACTCAAAAATTCGGCCCACGTCCTATAGATCAGAGGGAAGGGTTCATTAGAGAGCTGGGGACACCTCTATGTGTAGGATATAGTTCGGCTACATGGATTACCCTTGAATATTTTCTCGGATTGTGATACTTGTTTCACTTCCTGGGTAAGGAAGTGGTTGCAGAAGACATCTGGTACACTGGATCATTGGATCACCGCCTTACATCCTCAGATGGATAGCCAGACTAACTGGACCATTTAGACCATCTAAGAAATGATGGGTGCTTGCATCCTAGACTTCGGTCATAGCTAGGATGATAACTTTCCTTTGATGCAATTTGCATTCAACAACAGCTATCACTCCACACTTGGGATGGAACCTTTTGAGGTGTTGTACGGGCGACCATGCAGATCACTATTGTGCAGGGCTGTCTAAGGGGAGTCAGCACACATGAGACCATAAATGGTTTGAGGTACTATATAGAAGGTGTGAATAATCCAGGAGCATATGAGGACTGCACGAAACAGGTAGATGTCTTTTGACGACAGGTGACAGAGTCCTCTGGAGTTCGAGGATGGCGACCAAGTCATTCTATGGGTCTCACCCCGATGAGGTCTGTGACGATTTGGGCGAGGCGGATAGATATCATTGAGATTAATCAGACCTTATCAGGTACTTATTACTGTTGACAAGGTGACATAATTCTTAGCTCTACCACCTCAGATCCACCGGTGCATGACGTCTTCCCCATATCCCTGCTGGGGATATATGTGCATGTCCCTTCCCACATCCTCGACCATGGCGAGATGGATATCGATGATGGGTCAACTTTTACATAGGTTCTAGTTGATATTGAGGATCAACAATAGTAGGTCCTTCATGGATGGTCGATACCTCTGGTACGGGTTCACACGTAGCATGGGAACCTCCAGGATAGAACATGGGAATGAGACACTCAGATGCATGCTCAATAACCCCACTTGTTCCCTTAGATCGAGTTGTCGATTTCGGGGACATAAATCCTTTAGTTGGATTGAATTTAAAGAATGATAATTTAAAAGTAATTTTATTTAAAATGTTAAGTTTATGAGTCCATGAAAATTTACAGTGCCTGATTCTGAGGCATGGAGTGCCTGGAATTAGTTTCTGAACATTTGTTTGGGAACGTTAAGTAAATGTGCGAGCATGTTTTTTCTAAATTTAGAACAAATGATTGGAATTGATATCTGATGAGACAATTGAACTCATAGCACTTGTATTCTCGTAAGGATACTTTCACCTTGACAATAGTTAGTCGAGGGTGAAAGTTGATTTTTTTGTGTTTTTCATCGAAGAATAAAATAAAATAAAATAAGGGTAACATTTTATTTTATTTTATTATGAAACTCTCCTATGGATTTTCACAGGTGGGGTCCACCTGAACTAAACCTCATTTGAGAGGTTATGGGGGTGGGTAACACCCGAGTATAAACCCCCTTGAACTCCCCTTTAATAGTAGAAACTCTCAAACATCCTATTAGAGGAGGAGGATCCTTTTCAACTCCTCCAACATTCATTATGTGAACCTAGTTAATTCATTAAACCTTTTGGAATTTATTCCTACGAACTAAATAGACAACATAATATATTATGTTTCCTACTTGGAATTTTTGAAGGAATTGGTAGGAAGGAGATATGGGAGAGATCTCACCAATGAATAATTCCGACTTTGACTCCAACAACTTCCATGTGAAATTATATAATGATGAACATATTCAACAACAATGAAAAAACGTTCGATGAAATTCTTGACGTCACCGACATCCATCTATTTCCAACGACATTTTCCCCTTCCCCACTGGAAATATTCAATTAATTAAATGAACATGGTAGGGGTTTAATTATATATGATTATCACTTCCCATGTACTTCAATTCTAATTGATTTGTGGGATTGAGAATAGTGATTGACAAGGGTTGTAGGTAGGGTGTTTGATTGATTTCCTTTTACCCATTCATCATATTTTTGTTATTCATGAGCCACATGATATTGCTCTATCGTGGAGTGTGCGAGCGAAACAAACATGAACTAAGCCCTCCGACATTATTTATGAAAGGTGTTTACATAGAGCTGAAATAGGGAAACATTGGTGATGGTGACCGGTTCCAGCAGTTGGCACCGGTGGAACTCGAGAACCGCTAACCATGGCATGACACCTCGCTGCCCCATGGCCTCCGCACCCTGTGGAGCTCTGCCATCTGCGGCCATCACCGCCCCACGACCACACCACCCAGCCCCCTGGTCTCACCCCTCATGGTTCCCTCTACGACCTCTGTCCTCCCAGTTGAGCCTCCCTGAAAGAGCCGCCCCGTGGCCTCCTCCCTCCAGGCATAGCCGCTCAAGTCGAGCCACCCTGCGACCTCACCCCACACAGCACCCCACGTGGACAAGCCACCTTGCGCCCTCCCGGAACCCCCCGCAGTTGTTCCTCCCCCACCCTAATGGCACCCCTGAGGCTGAGCCCCCTAGACAAGCTTCCCCGCAGCCCCGCATCCCTATGGAACCCCTGTGGCCAAGCTCCTCCGGCCGAGCTGCCCTGAAGCCCCGCACCCTCATGATACCCACATGGCCGAGCCGCCCCGGCGGAGCCACCCCACGACCGAGTGCCCTCTCGGAACCCCTGCGGTTGGGACACCATGTGCCCTCATTGCACCCTTATGACCCTCATGGCACACCAGGCTGGACCTAGTGGTTCGGGCCGTGTTGACCCGAACCAAACATGAACCAGATACAACCTTATACTTTATATAGGCCATAACATTGGCACAAGACGCCCATTTGATGAACCGTCACTGGTGTCAGAAACCGTTGAGATAGGCGTTCCCTTTTTTATACCCCACTAGAGTTTTTAATAATGTTGGGGAATAGCCAGGTTGGATCAAACATGAATCCAACTGGGCCCTCGGGACAAAAAAGCCAATAACTCACAGACTGGGTGTCTGAATGATGCACCGTCTATTGCATTAAGGCCCATATGACGTGGAATTACTTTGGGATCCTCACATAGATGAGTATTCATAGTGCAGAAAAACTAGTAGGTGGTTGTGACGTGATGAATGAAGAGTGATCATGTGCAGGTAAACACTTTGAGATCCTATGTGGTCCGCACCAAGAGATCCTATGTGGGTGAGCTCCTTGGGATCTTGTGTGGGTCAGCACCTAACTATCATGTGTGGGTTTTCTCCTAGTGGTCCTGTGTGGGTCATATCATAGCAATCCTATGTGGGTCAGATCCTAGGGATCCTGTGTGGGTCAGCTCCTAGTGATCAAGTCGGGGCCAGCATCTTGGGATCCTGTGTGGGTCAGCTCCTAGAGATCCTGTGTGGGTCAGCTCCAAGAGATCTGATGTAAGACATCTCCTAGCGATCATGTGTGGGTCATTTCCTAGCGATCCTTTGTGGGTCAGCTCCTAGAGATCCTAGATAGGTCAGCTCCTAGTGATCATGTGTGGGTCATCTCCTTGGGATCCTGTGTGGGTCAGAACCTAGCGATCCTATGTGAGCCAGCTCCAAGTGGTCCTCTGTGGGTCATATCCTATAAAACCTATGTGGTTCAGCTCCTAGGGATCCTGTGTGGGTCATCTCATAGAGATCCTATGTGGTTCAGCCCCAATGGATCATGTGTGGCTTATATCCTAGCGATAATGTGTGGGTCAACTCATAGCGATCCTGTGTGGGTCAACACCTAGCGATCTTATCTGGGTCAGCTCCTAGAGAACTTGTGTGGGTCATCTTCTAGCGATCCTGTGTGGGCTAGCTTCTTTACAAAGTAAGATGATTTAGTGGTAACATCTAATCATCTATACTGTTGTACTTAAGTTATACCCGGTGTGAGCTGAGTCTGTACCTGTTTGGTACTTTTTCAACAAGGTAATACCTTGGTGGTATTCATCAATGTTTCATGCATTTCTGGTACTTTCTACTTTGGTTTTCCTTACTTTGTGAAACAGTTGAGCTTGGGGATTTTAAATTGGACACTGTGATTTTTTTATGATTGTTATGGGTTTACTTCATAACTTAGGTGTATGTATGGGGATATACCTAAGTGGGGAGGATAGATTATTTCATTTTTGTGGTTTATCCATTGTGGATTGTTCAGACCATGAGGGTATCAAGGTCCCCACTATGTATCTTCATACTCAACCCTGCACAGTCAATGCCTTCACCTCATTGTGTTTGGTGCATACGACAGACAACATTGATCGAGGCTGGGGGTACTAGGACTGGACGGTGCATTGGGGCGGACATCAGGATGAGTCGGTACACAAAGGAGATGGATGGATGTGGAGTGCCGAGGAGGCGATCTGTACCTACACTTCCGGTAGGAAAAATATAGGATGACCCAACATCTATCTTTATTTTTTCTCTAGTTTACTTGTACTTTCAGTTTCTTGTACATTCCAGTTGGGCTTGAATTATAGACCCTTTTACTTATTGTACTCACACCGTTGACTTTGTAGTTTAACTGTGTTCATTTCATGTTGTGTTCATCATTTCATGTGTTTATAGGTTATAATGGAAAAACCTTCCCAGATTTAGGGATTACGCCTTTCGGTGCTAGTCTTCCGCCACTGGCCTATAGAAGGACGATGTGGGGTAGTCACGACACGGGCCCCGGGGGATGAGCCGTGGTGTAGTGAAATAAGGTATTTTTACTACTTTTGGCATAGAAACTTCAAAAAAGCCTACATCTATTTAATTGGTATGTGTTTATCAAAGTTTGATTATTTTAAATATTGATTTAAAATTTTGGATTAGATGGAAATAATTTAAAATAAATTGTTGAATTTAATTGTTTAAAATTAATTTTGAAAAGGTTGAAATTATTTTTGATTTGATTTCAAAAATGTGAAAATGGATTGAAATTATTTGACTGAAACCTAGTGGTTTGATCTTGTGAAGTGATTATGTTTTTTAATTAAACACATTTCTGTTTTTAATGGATAAATTAGAATTTTGAAATTGAATAATATTATTAAATTTTATTTTATGAATTCTTAAAATAAATTTCATATCATGAATGATCCCATTAGTTCTTTAGGTTGTTGGATATTTATTTCAATACACTATACACTATTATAATTTATTAAAACATACATGTGTTGTGTCATATCCTAGATGGGATGGTGATAAGTAGCCTCTGACCAGAGTGAAGGGGATGCGAGTATACTCATTTCTTCTTAGATCAAATATATAGTGATGAATCTTATAGTTGGTTAAAACTATCATACTATTTATAAGATGACCATTTTTATATCTTTATTTATTTTTACGTGACTTAGAAATTTGTAAATTTTTTGAAAAACATCATTACATGTCTTTATAAGTTTACATAAAATGCTTAATGTAACTATTTTATTTAAGAGATTATTTTAGAAGTATTCCATATCTTCTATGATAAAAAGTTTTATTTAATTATAATTTTCAATAAATTTTAAAATTAATAGAATTGTTGGATTAAATATGATTTTGAATTAAAAAACCAGGTTATTTTGAAAGTAGATATATTTTCATTGGATAATGTTAAATTTTCATATATTATGGAATTATGGGTTGTTTACCTCTAGGTTTAGCCTCACAACATAATATTACCTCAGGGTGTTTCTAGAAATTCATTATCAAGGTTAAATAATGGGAAAATAATCTCTTGGATGATCGTCCACCTACTTAACCTTGGACATTTTGAATTGTGTACTTAGTGACTATATGATTTTTTCACCATTTTCTACTTGGGTTGTAGTACTTTGGGTTTTTTATTACTCATTATATTATAGTTCAACACTGCCAGTGGAGCTTCTATTTGATATTCGTACTACCATATCACTTTTCCATCATCAATATTATTGAAAATTCATTCCCTCATTCATGATTCTAGGTGCTGGTCTCTAACCCGTGGGGATCGGGAATGCCATGAATGCCATGATAGAGGTAGCTCCATTATTAAGTTACTAGGTTACCAGGGCTGGTTCATAGCATGGAAAGTAAAATAGGATTATTGTAGTGATTATTTATTATATAAACAAGTTTATTATTAAATTTATGAAATAATTATATTTATTTAAATGAAATATATCATTGTTATTAATACCCTTTTAATCATTAGACAAGAGATAATGTCATTCGTGGACGTGTGGACTATCACCTCATCCAATTAATTTGATTCATTTTACATCACATGAATTATAACGACTATTATATATACACAAAATATTAAACTTGAATTATAATATGGGAAGACATAATTTTTTTAAAATTCTATAAATAATATATGATATTGGATGTAGCGTTCTTGGATAAGTAGAACCTACCATATGAGAGAATAGTGCTTTTAATTTTCTAAATCCCCATTTTATGTATTATAGAAAATTAATATATATTGGATATATATGAAACTAATATAATGGTATAACTTTTCGATATAATTAAATCATTTTCTATGTAATAAGAATGAAAAGTAAAAAATCAATACACACTTTATGAGAAATGCAATTAATACACAAAACTATAATGATAATGAAATATTATTAATGAATGGGTAATGATATTTGACAAATTGATTACATATGATATAATAAATCCTAAAATGGTAAATTTATAAGTTATTAACACCATAAAAACCATTATATATCAGATAAATGAGTGTTCAACCCAAACGGGTTGTTTGGTATGTGATATTTATATCACTTTTAACGTCAGTTATACTTTTTCAAAATTCACCTCTCATTTATTTTGTGGGGTGTATATACTAAAAAGTTTTATATATTAAATAATTATATATATTATAATCATTATATTTAAATGTTTCATTTTATTATAAAAACTATTGGGGAATTGATTAAATTGTCGCCGTAATTGTAATGGGATTTCTCATCTCACTTTTATTTCAACAAGATTTATGACAAATTCACCACTCATTTATTTAATGTGGTTAGATTAATGAAATATTACATTTTATATGATGAATTTATTTCATTAATTTCAATAAATGTTTTAATTGAATATATTATTTAATGGATATCACAATTTAAAAGTAACCCATGAATTAATGGATTTTGTCTCATCATACATTCTGTTAAATCTTATTTATTATTATGAAACAATAAAAATTAACGTGATTGGTAAAAATAACTGTAGTTAATTAATATCATAACTCAATAATATTTTATTTTAGTATATGTTTCAATATTATTCAAAATATACAAAGTGGGTTGACATGAAAATTATCAAGTGGTAAAAGATTTATTTTCAATCTCACTTTCTTTTCGGATTGTTAGCTTTCTCTTGAAACTAGAACTTATTTATGACCATTATCCATTATAATTCCAATTTATTTTAAAAATGAATACCCATATGATATGGTTATTGTAATTTCCTAAACCGTATAATTTATTTTCATATCATTTCTACATGATAGTAATACGATTAACTCAGTAAATATTGGTAAATCGGTATCATTTACGCAATAATGATATTTGACAAGGAACATTGTTCATTAATTAAATCTCCTTTTCAATATATTATGAATTATTTATAAATGAATGAAATTGGTGGGTCCCAATTATAGAGACAACAAAAATGCATTATTAGTTACATGAGAATAATCTTTTGTCTTATAAGATGGAGTTCTTACTTAATAATTTATAAAACAACATTTGAATGGACATGATATTCAAGGTACCTTGTTAATATGAAATTTAGAGTATAATAATTTTCAATTTACATCATTAAAATTAAGTTATTTATTATCCATGATATTTTCCCTTTGAATTTATCTACGTATGTAGTTCACGTTTAGTTTATTATTTAAATTTCTCGTGTTTCAGTTACATAAAATTTCATATTGATAATGAATTATCCAATACAAGAAATGGAATACGTGTTCATATACTAGAATTACATATTTATTATTCATATTGATTAATTATTTCTACAAATATACATTACCCATACAGATAATTTTTTATCACCTTTTTTATTTCCATTCCCAAGGATATAAAGATGAATTCTTGGGATGAGTTTCAAGGATTTTGTGTTTTTTATGGTATTTTTTTCATTACACAATGGATTATGGGTATCATGTATATAATATGGATTTCCAAAAATACTAAAGAGAGCTACATTTTATGATTGGAATCAATGTAATACTAATAGTGTTGTAAAGAAAGGAACCGACTTATGGTTATTGGGGTCCAGTTGTTACACATTAGTTTGGAATCAATGTATTATATATTATGTGGAACAAAATTAATGTGAATAATTTTTGGAAGATATGAATTAATATTTTTGTATTAATTCATTTTTTACAGTAAAAAATATCTAATGGTTGGATATATTTGAGTTTTTAATTTAGTATTTTGTTATAATTCAGTAATACTATATACCCAAAGTAAATTGGGAATTTATTATAATGAATTATTTTATATCATTCAATTAATTACCAATTTCTTAAGTCTGGGATATCATAATCATTTTTATACTGTAAATTAGATAACATTAAAAATAAATATGTAACTAGTTTTGGAATAGTTGTATGTTTTAGATTTTACCATTGGTTTTTAATTCAAGGACAAGCCTTTTATATACGGTTTATATAACTATTTCAGTTAGATGATGTAAAATTTAATATTATTGAAATTATAATTAGGTACATTAATGAAAACCAATGAGTATGTATATGGGGTAATTCAATATATGTGATACCATATAAAATTACTTGTAAGGTAGATACTATGTTGTTTTCTAATAAATTAGATCCATTTATGCATACAAAAATTGGATAAAATATCTAGAATATATGTGGATATGGGTAATAAAACTGAAAAGTATATACTGGGATTTAACACAGTCTTCACCTAGTACACAAAAAGTAGGGATAAAAACACACATTTTATGATACATTTTGGTGATCTAATTGGTATAATCACAATCTATAATATTATTATGTTAATAAAATCCTATTTATAGATAATTTGGGTAGAATTATATCCGAATTATCATATTATAAAAGGTTCATAAATAATAGAGAACATAACATAACATAATCAACGTAGAACAAAGTTATTAATATGACTAACCAGTATTGACATATATGAAATGAATGTATAATATGATAAAAATAATGTGTTATTTGAGAAGGCATTATCAAATTAAAGATCTTTATTTATAATCCTTGTTTTTTAGATATTACTTTAATCTTTTACGTTTTTTATTTTTTGAATGAGGATATTGAAGAATTTTATCTGAATGGTAAATATTAAAATTTCCACTATTGTATATATTCAAATGATAGAAAATATATTAGTAGATATATATTATTATATTAATGTTTTGATATACTAGTGATTTTTCTTGTCATGCCCAATCTAATGAGGTTGATATCCTAACAGAAATTAAATATTCTTATATTTTCTCTTTTAAATATGTAGGTCACATTTATCTAATTTATTTTTATATATACCAAATGTTATTGATGATTATATTAAACATATAAGTATATTAATTTGGAATGTTTTATTAATGTTTTGAAATAAGATTTTAATTATTATAAAAATATATGAGAAATTATTGTATGTTAAGTATATATTATAGGATTTGACTATATAATAACTAAGGACTAATGACGGATGAACTATTAAATTTAATATTTCAATCATTTTTATGAAATAATTATTTTATTAATTTCCCAAAAAAATATTTAATGTAATATATTCACTATTTTGGATACTTTATTTGGGATAATTTTTTTATGTTGATAAATTTTTGGATTATAATTAATTGTGTGATATTTTTTAAAGTAGTTCTTGAATCTAATAGTAAAATTTTGGAGAATTTTTCAATTAAAAACTGTTTAAAATCTTATATAATCACATGGTTGTTGTATAATAATATATGAATACAGTATATATACTCATTTTTTAAGGAATGTTTTGTATGTTAATATATCACATGGAAGTAAGGTAGATGTCTTATAGGAATATATATATATATATATGTGTGTGTGTGTGTGTTTATAAAGAATACCCACACCAACTATACTATCTATGTTATTATTACAACTTTAAGGAATCCATTTATTAAAGGGGTATAATATAACAACATCATTTTTTGGATCCAAGAAAAAATTTACTATAGTTTATAGGTTATGTCACACACTACACCTAATACATAAAAACTACAATATATTAATATAAATATTCTCATAATTTTACAAGAAATATTAAGATTGTAGACTATTAAACATTAATTCATATAGTTATAATCTATAAAATATAAGTTAATATTGAAATAATTATTTTCATTATAATTTTTTTTCTTCATATTATAATTTTTATTTTAAAATATATATTTTAAAATATTTTTGTTTAAATTTTATAATGTAAAACACATTATTAATTTCTCAAAACAAAATAAGGTTATGATTTATGTTTTATATTATCCAAAAAGAAATTATTTTTAGGTTAATATTTAAAAATAATGGGTTTTCATATATCATCACTTTTTTATGAAATAGAAATATTGGAAACCGTACATATAAAAATAAGTTATTTAGAAGTTAATATAAAATATATAATGTTCTATTTTCAAATGAAAAATGCATGATGAAAATTTATTATATAAATTTATATTCTTTGAAAAACTAGATTTCGTATGGTTGTTTAATTAAATATACACATCTAAAAATTTATATTTGTATTTAAATAAATGCCCAACACCTATCATTGAAACAATAATAACCATATTAGTAAAAATAGAATCAAAATTATATTTATAATTTTCATACAAAGAAACATTATTTTTTAAAATAAAACAGACATTTAAAATGTGTTTTAACATGTTTTAAATCCCACGTGAATATTGGCATCCCTTTAAAAATATTATTATTATTAAAAATTTATATTTATATTTTTGATATTATAGTCATGATATTACATTTTTTATTAAATTTATAATTTTGGAATAATATTTAAAATATTTTGACTAATGGTATTTACCAAGATAATTGGGAAAAATTTAGTTTAATGTTGCTGTTTTATTAATTTCAAGGATATTGTTTCTAATTAAATAAACATATTTCTTATAAATAATTATTAAAAAATAATTTATAAACAAATAAATATATATATATTATGTTAAATTTCTTGGGTAATAAATATTAAATTAATTTAATATTATATAGTGTTCAAATTTCCATTTTTTACTTATACATTATTTCTACAAGTTATCAGAAAAAATTAAAACATAAATTTATACTATATAAAAATATAATTTCATTAAATATTTGGTAAATTGTTTTTATAAAGAAAAAAAATTATAAGGGTCATGATATATATTTACTAAAAACTAAAAAAAATTAATCAAAAATACTTTTTGTAATTTAATTATAAAATATTAAAAACCTAAAAATTAATTTATAAAATTGATAAAATTGATTATAAAATATTTGTAATTAAATATTTAATTAATTTTATACCTAAAGACACTTCATAAACAATTATCTATAAATATTGTAGTTTTGGTTCCCATAATAGTTTCATGGAATTATTAATATTAAAATAAAATCTCTAAAAGATCCACATTCCTCTCTTTTATAAAGGGATAACATACAACCATTGAAATATCCACATTTATTTTAATTAAATCCACTAAAAATTTCTATTATAATTTCCCTATAACCATTAACCAAAAACATATGCACATTGAAAATAATATTTATCTAATTCAATTTAACATCAAGGGGAGTTCCAAGAAAACAATCTACTATATTAATTAAGTATTATCAGCTTGAACTCTTAATATTCGTAATATAACACTTCCAAATATCATATGATCATAATAATATAGTGGAATATAAATTATTACAAAATTATTCGGTTGTTAAATTAATAGTATAACAATTTTATATTCATTTTCATCCATATAGAAAAACAAAATAACATCAACATGTGTTGCTTGGACAACGGACACCAAAAAGGGAGACCATTTTATTATAATAACCGTTCACGATTGAACGTAATGTTCGTATGATGAATAAATATAATATATATAAAATTATTATTGTCAATAAATATAAAATTAGTTTTCACCATTCCCATATCTAAATATTTATTAAACTGTCATCTAAACGTGTATAAGTAAGGACTCCTACATCCACAGAAAAACAATTTTAATTTATAATCGAAATTTAAATTCATTTTCTAACAGTCACCTAATATGGTTAAGAATAATAAATAAATTATATAAATATAATTTCCTTCTCTTATTATAATATTTTTTTCCAAAAATACACATCTTTAACCACAATTACTAATATAGTTAAATCATGTTCATGTAAGGGTATGTTTAATCAACTACATGAGTGATGCATTGAAATATAGTCAAGGATGAATATTTGAATAAATATATATCATTATATTATAATTATATAATAAATATTAAAATATGGCTATAGGAAAGTTAATTAATGTACATAACTTGTATTTATTATGTAATACGTAATAAAATAAAAAATAACATAAATAAGTTGTTGCCAATCTGGATTTCCAAAAACAATTACAAAAAACTAATGAAATTATATAAGAAAATTTAATATAAATATATTATATTTTATAAATAATCCTAAATGATATATTAAAAAAACATAACATTATATTTTAATAATATCATTATAATCAAATATATAAAAAATAGATATTATTATTTACATATGACGGCCATAATAAACAATAATTTGTCCATTTAATCATGATAAAATTTTTAATGGATATTATAAAGGGTATTATTTATGTGTATCTTTCTGAAATTGTAAATTAATTTAGATATGGTTTTCTAGATGATTTATTTTACAGAATAATTCACGGAAACATGGTAAGTGATTTTCATCAAAAATTAACTTCATTAAGACATGTTATAATGTTGTGAAAAAATTTAATATTTTAAAACCTCATATACTCTTGAGAAATTTATTTTTGGAGTTACATATTTTTTAATCATTGGATGTATTAAGCTATTTTATTCTATTAATTATAATGAAATTTAGATGAAATCACTGTTGTTGTGAGGGGTTTTCATCAAAAAAATATATTATTTAATTTTTTTTAATTTAGAAACACTATTATATATTTTTTTTTCAAATTATAATTTTGTGATATTTTTTATCATAAATTCTATTTTTTTTATTTTAAATTATGTTTAGTTTATTGAAATTTTCTATTTTGTGGCTTCATTTAAATATTACATGCGATGTCATGGTTTCCATTGCAAATGATTCATTTTCCAAATGTCAATTATTAATCATTTTTTTTTGATATATCTAATAATTTTTATTCTAAAATGTGAATTAATATATAGTACGTTACCATCCAAGATATGAAATTAATTCATTTCAAAAAAAATTATATTCTTTGTTCATCTATTGTATAAGTGAGGACTCCCACATCCACAAAGAAACAATTTTAATTTATAATAGAAATTTAAATACAATGTCAAATTGTCACCTAATATGGTCCAGATTAATAAATAAAACATATAAATATAATTTTTTTCTCTTATTATTATATTTTTTTTCCAAAATACACATCTTTAACCACACTTACTAATATAGTTAAATCATATTCATGTAAGGGTATGTTTAATCAACTACATGAGTGATGCATTGAAATATAGTAAAGGATGAATATTTGAATAAATATATATCATTATATTATAATTATATAATAAAAATTAAAATATGGATATGGGAAATTTAATTAATGTACATAAGTTTTATTTATTATGTAATACGTAATAAATTAAAAATTAACATAAATAAGTTGTTGCCAATCTAGATTTCCAAAAATATTTACAAAATATTAATGAAATTATATAAGAAAATTTAATATAAATATATTATATTTTCTAAATACTCCTAAATGATATATTAAAATAAATTACCATTTTATTTTTAATAATATCATTATAATCAAATATATAATAAATTTAAATTATTTTTTACATATGATGGTCATAATAAAAAAAAATTTGTTCATTTAGTCATGAAATAATTTGTAATGATTATTATAAAGGGTATTATATATGTGAATCTTTTTGAAATTTTAAATTACTTTAGATATGGTTTTCTAGATGATTTTTTTTACAGAATAATTGAAGGAAACATGGTAAGTGATTTTCATCAAAAATTACCTTCATTAGAACATGTTATAATTTTATGAAAAAATTTCATATTTTAAAACATTATATACTCTAGAGAAATTTATTTTCAGAGTTACATATTTTTTAATCATTGGATGTATTGAAAAATTTTTATTTTATTAATTATAATTAAATTTAGATGAAATCACTATTGTTGAGAGGGGTTTTCATCAAAATAATACATTATTTAATTTTTTTAATTTAGAAACACTATTCTATATTCTTTTTCAAATTAGAATTTTGTGATATTTTTATCAACAATTCTATTTTCTTTATTTTAAAGTATATTTATTTTATTGAAATTTTCAATTTTGTGGATTCATTTAAATATTAATTGGGATGTTATGGTTGCCATTACCCATGATTTATTTTCCAAATTTCAATTATTAATAAATTTTTATGATATATCTGATAACCTTTATTCTAAAATTTCAATTAATATATAGTACGTTACCATCCAATATATGATATTAATTCATTTCAAAAAAAATTATATTCTTTGTACATTTATTGTATATTTTCAAATGAGTCTCATATTGGAATGATCTAAATCCATTTCATATAGATATTTGTCTTCATTATACATGTTTAATCTACCAGATGAAAATTTAGTTAATGTAACCCAAATTTTATTTCTCTCATGTGAACTTCATATTTATCATCCCCAAATTTCTAAATAATGTCTCATGACTTGTTCTTTATATGGTGTTTTATAATCTTTTATCATTGTATTTTTATCATTTGTCCTATGAAAATTTTTTAATATATGTTTCCTTTAATTTATTGTTTTATTTTTTTTATTTCATCAAGGATAATTGTGTAAAAATGTTTTTTTTCAAATCCTTGAATTTGATTAAAAATATTAATACAATTTTTAATTAAAATGTTTTCCATTTGATTCATTATTTAGAAAATAGATTTTTTTTTATTTTACAATTAATGAACATTTCAATCACCTTTATCAATTTTTTAAACATAATATATATACATTAATGATTTTAATATAAAATTACTTTAATTCATGTTCCTCAAAATGATTCTCATTGAATTATTTTAAGTGTCATTGTACATAATTAATTTAAAAATAATTTCCAAAATAATTTAGTAAATTATTATTATATATATATAATTAAATTAACATTCAAATACTAAATATATTATTTTTTTGTAAATGTGGCTACCCACATTGATTAACCCAATATCTTATATAAAATTTTAATTTCCTTCAAATCATTACAATTTACATTATTTTTTCACCAAAATATTATGTGACAATCTATTACCAAATGTCATTAATATATTTGTAGCATATTAACTATTATTTATATTGAATGGTGTTCAAATATTAACTGATATATTGATTAATTGGGATATTTTTTTACCAAATGTTATAATCATTACTATATTATTTAAAAACCATGTATTATATTATTTTTAGTGTATTCACCTAGACATTTTATTAAATTCTAAATTTTCACTAATTTATTTATCCTCACCAAGAACCTTATTTTATAAATGATATAGTATGATCTAGAATTAACCATTATAATGGATAATGAGACAGAAAATGTGTTGATTTTCCAAATAAGATGGGAATTTGAGTGCAAAATATCAGGTAAAAACTCACATAGCTCAGTTTAGTTATGAATATTAATATAAATAATATAAATACATCAAATGGACCATGATGGGGGAATCATACTGTTAATTTTGGTAATTTTCACATCCATTGTCCATTAATTGGTGTTCAAACCCCTTTGATTACAAATAAACTAATTAATGTGTTGGTTATCATATATTTAAATCATAAAGGGTCAAAGAATAGGATGTATTTATAGATTTAAATCATATATAAGGTGAGACTGAAGAATAGTGCAATCATATTATTAATACAATGAAAATTTAAGAATATCATTTTTCATAGAGTGATAATATTTTTTTAATATTTTTAATAATATATTTTCCTCATAAAATTTTTACAATAATTGAATAATAATTCAATGAATTTAACTATAATTGAATGACTATATGGGATATTATGATGAAACAATCAGGATAATCAGAAATTACACCCAAGATTCTATCAAAAGACTAGAAATGAATTTTGATCGATTATTTTATATAATGAAATCCTACCTTCAAAATAAATTAACTACAAATTAATTTATAATCTACGATATATTTTTCAAATGTGTGAAATTTGTTCAAATGGTTAAGGACGAACCATATGATTATATAGAAGGAAATTAAAGACGATGTATTATTAAATCAATAATAAAATGTTCCATGGGTTTAAGAAATTATTACTTACCACATTTAAAAAATATTGTTGTCAATACAAATGTAAAATAATTTGAGTTTTTTTAAAAGTTTATTGATTTTTAATATATGAAACACATATCGTGATGTCTGGATAAATAGAAATAGGTTGAATATCACCATTGAGGAGGAAAATGCCAAAAATAATGATCAAACTTCTGTTAAATGTTCCATATTATGTGAGTAATCAATTTTTGAAAATAAATCTTCTAACCCCAGATCAAATGGAAGAATATGTAGTTATTTCCACCAAAACCAATGTTGGGAGGTATGGAATATAAAATCATCACTATATAAGTGGACCAAAATAGTGAAGTGGTGAATTGTATACTCATTACCCACTAATGGGAAATGAATAAGTGTTCCATTAATATTGCATATTATTATTGACTATCTAATATGTTTTCTTATAAAAATGACTCAACAACTCAATCATAGAATATTGATATATCTATAAAATAACATTATAGAGAACGAAATGAAAATACTCTCTAAAAGACATTTGTAATCCTGTTTTTTGGGAATGTATATCAAATATATTATGTTTATCTTCATATAATTGAAATTTAAAAAATTGTTGGTATGGAAAACATTTGATTATATATATATGATATTATTTAATGGTTATTGAAAATCTAATTTAATATATATTATAATCCGGTATAATAATTAACAATTTATGAATTATATTAAATCTTATTAGGATGATAAATTTATTACATGGTTCTTGATAACATACAATATGGGTACCTAGATAATAATACAGAGGATGAAATAAAAATTGATCGTTTTTATATTATGATTTAATGTGTTGATTTATTCCCATATTAATTTTTATAAGCACACCAAACATGAGGTTCATATCATAGTCAAACATATAAGGAAATCACTAACAATCTCAAAGATTCAATATAGAATAAATTCATTTAAATTTGATGAATTGAAGAATCAAATACAGAATAATCATAACAAATGTCTTATACATTCTAATGAATAAATAATTGGATGATGTATCCTATTTTAAATAAGAAGTATAGATCATAGAATCTACATATTAATTATTGTTTTCTCAATAATTTCAGTCTAGAAAATTTCAATCTCTTCATTATGAAGGCATATTTAGTCAACCCATAGGATCTCAATTCATCTCAAATTTTGGTCTTCATTCTGGATATCATCATTGGATAGAATAAATTATAGATACCCCATTGACAATAATACATAAAATGTGTGGAAATAATGTTAATAGTGATATTATTTTGACATACAATTTATCATGTTATATTAATGGATCATATTGTTAATGACTTCATATATTAATTATATAAATGTTTGGTACTATATATTAAAGATATTTTTAAAAATTCAAAAATCATGTTCAATTATGAAGATGAAATAGATAATTATTTAATGACTCTAGGGAAGGAGAAAATTAATTCCAAACACCAAAAACTAGAAATATGGTTATATAATTATCATATACTGGTCATGGAAACACAATAGAGGATATATGTAATGTTTCATCAAAGGAAGATTTTTTTTTGAAAAAATGACCCCAAACCACCATATGACATAAAGATATATAATTCATTGACCATATATATATTATGGATGCTTTGTGAGAGATTTATCTGGGGTATTATATTTAGTAACAGAGATAATCCTTAAATGAGAGAAGTTTATATGTACTGAAGAATGTGAGGATAACTTTTTGTAGGTGATTGATTGGTTGGTCCATACATATATTATTATAATTTCATCATGTAGTGTAGGGTTTATAAATTATGAAGATGGATGTTTGAAAAAACTAAGATATGTACAAATTCACAAAGAATATTTAATTAACATGAAATTATCCAAATTAAATAACAATAGGAAATATTATCGGATAAGTTATTTGGATTTAGCATGAAAAATCAATGAATTAAAATGAAGAAGTAATAAATTTATATTAAGAAATATGATATATAAACTTATCATATGATATTGAATTATATATTATTTATTATAGATAATTTTTTTTAATAGTATGTGGTTAGATATAATAAATTATTATATGTAGTTGATAAAGTCCCACCCTATAATTTAAATCCTAGTGGTTGATGACTTGATAATAAAGTTCACCATACATTTTCTATGATAAATAAGGAAGGAAAACAATAAATCCTGGATCTAAAAAGAATTAATATTTTATATAATGGTAAGTGGATAAATAATAACATTCCATTTTTTCTTCTCAACCATATATTTACAATAAAAATTAACAAATCTCTCAAGTAAAATATAGTTTTAATAAAAATGATCTGAATATTGTAATGTTTTTCAATTTCCAACATTATGTTATATGGTTTATAAAATTTATATATAATATAAAAATATATATATAAATTAATGACATAATATTTTGATAGTTTATAAAGGTCTCACATACCTATAATAAAATAGGGCATAAAATTGTAAATATATTTGAATAAAAATTCTATTATGATGACATGAACAAGGAAATCATAGAGTATATATCTCTTCTTGGAATGACAATAAATAATGGAAAATTTGTTTAATCCAAAACATATGATAGAAAAATTACCCAAAATTTTTTTGAAATGGGAGAATACCCACACATATTTCATTATAAGTCTCCCCATGACATATAATGGTCACAATTCAATATGGGCTACACATTATCGACAAGAAAATTCTACCAAATTAATTTCTGTTATATAGTATTTCTATATTGATCATCTCGATAAAACAATTATAGGGTATGTTATGATTCATTAATTACAACTTATTGTCCGATATGATTGATGTTACTGTTTTATGTAGATATTCATGAACTGTTTTCAGTATTTTCTTTAGTGTAAGATAAATTTTAGAGCCAATGATGGCCCTCAAATAGATGTTCAGATTGTGAGATCCATTTAAAACTAAGAATTTATGTTCATATATCTATCAATGTATTTAAATGTATGTTTGGACCGAATTCCTTATCAATTAGATTTTTCATTTCAACATAGTCTCAATCCTAATATATAAATTAAACCATAAGAGGGTATGTATTGGAAGACATGTTTGAATCCATCATTTGGGAATGATGTCAGCGAATGAATATATATTGGGCCTATCATTTTCCAAAAATTGTAGAAATGTTCCAGAACATTTATTAACATATGAAAATGGTATAATATAGGTGTCAAATATATATCAATAATCATCAGATACATAAAATTTATATTTTTAAAATAGGTTTATTTTCTAAATATCGATATTGAATTCAGTTTTATATGTGATAAGAAATATATATAGAGGCATAAATACATTTGTCCCTTAAAAATTCAAGATCTTATTGGGAATATATATTTTCTTTTAGAAATCATTCATCATATCATTCAAGTAAATGTTTTATTTCACATATCATTTTTGAAGATGTACATAACAGATTAAACACAAGTACAAAACAAAAAATCCATGCAAGTGGAACATAACCACTAATATAACGAACAACCCATAGTGAAAACATATTCTATATGAATGGTTCTGCAGAACTAGAAGACACATATAATAATGGAAATATATAATAACCATAATATTGAAGAAGCAACATGGAATCATTACGATGTATCATGTAAAATGTATCCCTGCAATATTTTCTCTACAAAAAATATCCAAGATGGTATTTTTTTTTGGAGAATAGAATTCAATATCTCAAAATTCCAAAATATACCTTAATCCTTGTTATATTAATTAATTTATTTTTAATGGCTAAAATAATGATAATATTCCTCAAAATAATTGGCGAAATAAATAATAAAAATATTACAAAATATAATTTGGAAAACAATCAAAATCTATTACCATCATAAAAATATTAATTTTTATTATTACTTATAATAATTATCTTTAATATTGGTTATCCATTTATTTTATATTTCATTTAAAAAACCAAGAATTATAATTTATGAATTTTACATTTTAAAAAAATACATTTTGACCTCATCATACCAAATTATAATTATTTTAAAATTTTGATATTTTTCTGAAAATGATTTTTTCTGAAAGTTATGGTTCTTATAGAAACTATTAATTTTTTTAATATGTCCTAATTTTTGAATGGCCTATAAAAACCTTCATTAAAAAATATATATTATTAAAAATTAAGATTAGGAATTTTAAATTATACTTTGAATATGAAAAACCTAATTCCAATTTTTTGAACCAATGTAATAGTTTAGTTATACAAAAATTACTTTTTTTGAGTTCTATGAATCAATATTTAAAAGTTGAAATAAGGTTATTGATTTCATTAAGGTACAACAATTTATTGTTATTTTTATAAAAAACCAATATATGTGATGGAAATCGTGATCCATGATTATTTAACCTTTTATATTAATTTTTATATTAGAAATATAAATTTTCAATAAACATTTATGAGTTTTTTTGTGCATTCATATTTAAATGATCATTTTACACATTTATAAACTATAAATAGTAAAATTATATTCATATTTAAAATTTAAAGGATCTGATTAGGTAATATGAGTAATATTAAATATTTTATATAAAAATAATAAAAAATTTATAAAATTATATACCCCATTAATACTAAAAAATGATTAAAATTATTTTTCTATGAATACATTAGAAAAAATATGTATAAATGTTTTTATAACATTACCTAATCTAGAAAACTCACATGCGCATGGAATGAAATAGGTATAAGAATTCAAGATGGCCTCCCCATATGCTAGAGCCTGCTGACTAGTAGCTGTGGTGTGACGTGTTTAGTGGGGAGACTATACCACTTTATATAAAGTGTCATTGCATCAAAACAAATTATAATTAAACTAAAATAATAATAAATGAAAAGGAATAATGGAAGAAAATAATAAATTACAGATAAATAATACAATAATAATATATGATAAATGTAATGACATGATGTATATTAACTAAATCACACATTACCAAATTATCACAACGGTCTTGTAGAATAAAATAAAATAATCAATGTCCAGGGTCCCATAACACATTTTTGTCTCATATCCAAACTCCAAGTCAACCATAAACAAGTAATCAATGACATGGTGATTTACCAATTCCTATTCCTTCACCACCAATGTCATCTCGATTTTGAATTGGTGTCCCAAACATGAAGTGAGTATAATTGAGTGGGATGACTACACATTTTCTACACAAAATAATTCTGATAAATAGTATGTAATAATGTGACGAACATGTGAGTTTATTAATTTAAAAATAATAATCACATCAACATACAATGGTATCATTAAAAAATATTTATGATCAAATATTATGACCATGCTATGGATAACCCTAATTTTTTTTTGAAAAATCATACTTCTGCTCTGTTATGGAATATCTCTAATCATGTCTTACATCAATGACAACCACATCCATCTACGAATTGATAAAAATCTACATTGGCCCAAAGCTATAATATCTCGGATATTGGCTTATGGTCCGGCCATAAAGAACCATATATCCATGGTGTAGTGACAAAAACCAATATGGGTCAAAGCCCTATAAGCATTAAGACCATTCTAGGTCAATGATATTTTATCATTATAGCCTTTGGGTGTCAATTATCTATATGAATTAAAATATTTTTGAGATAAATACATATAAACATTATATCATGGTTCTTGGATGAGTTAAACCACTATAAAAAATATAGAATATTCATGTTTATATTCCTAGGCCTAGCCCATTATATAAACATTTCTGTATGGAACCTAATTATGGTCATAAACCATGGATATCACACCATGACATCCTATATGACAAGGGTTTAAGTGGTGAAATACAATTATTCTATCATATGCACCATGAAATTCAATTCACAATTGATTGAAAAATATATTAATAAGAAATATTCTATATGATATGGATTATATAACACTACGGGAAAAAGGGGTTTTTGCGACGGGTTATTTGCGACGGGGGTATTTTCCCGTCGCAAATAACCACTTATTTGCGATGGGGAAATCTCACCCGTCGCAAAAGGCTTGGCGCCCAAAGCGCGCCAAACCGCAGGAAAGTTATTTGCGACGAGTGGTTACCACCCGTCGCAAATAACTGTCGGTGGTAAAAACTATTTGCGACAGGAATATACCCCGTCGCAAATACCCGGCGGCGGTAAAAACTATTTGCGACGGGAATATACCCCACGTCGCAAATAGTATGTCTGCAGGTTAATATATGCGACGGGACCCGTCGCATATAACTATTTAACCGTTGACCGTGATAAATGCAGGCTCAAGTATTTGCGATGGGTCCCGTCGCAAATAATACTATTTGTGACGGGTATCCGGTCACAAATACTCCCGTCGCAAATAATCTAACCTATAAATACCCCCACCTGTTTTTTTCCATTCATTCTTATCTTCTCTCAAAACTCTATTTTTAGAGTTCAGAGTTTCTTAAGTTTAATTTTTATTTCTAGATTTGATATTGATGTCTTCAACAATTATCAGAGATTAACCTCAGATCAATTTTAAAGTTATTTATTTTCTTTTTAATTTAATATTTAATTTAAATTTTTTATTAGTTTTATTTATTTTTAATTAGTTGTAATTTAATTGTGTTTATATTGTTTTGTTATTTAATAAATTTAAATTATTAGTATTAATTTTTCATAGTTAATGGTAATTAGTAGTAATTAATAATAACTAGAAATAATTAATAATAAATGGGAATAAACCTCCCCCATGCGCGCATTAACCTTTACAACTAAGCCATTTCATTTTTTATACATTTAATGATCTCTCTATATATATATAGTTATATTTATTCGCATATTAATATAGATTTAAATTAATATAAATATATTTGGTTATATAAATAAATATATATTTATTTATTCGTATATTAATATATATTTATTCTATATATATATGTAGTTATAAGTTTTTATTCGTATATTTATTTGTATATTAATTAATATATATTTATAAGCTTAGTTTTAAAAAAATTTATAAAATATGGGTTTTTATGTATATGTATAAATAAATAAATAAATAAATAAATACATATATACAATAGATACACACACACACACAAATATATATATATATATATGTATAGTTATGAATGAATACATAGGAATGAGGGGGTAAAAATACACCAATAATGTTAAAACGGCTATAACTTCTAATTCGTAAGTCTATTACAACTCCAAAACCAGTCAAATCGAAGAACATGAAATTATCTTCGATATGATATGCGGTACAGGCCAAACGGACATCCGGATCGGACGTTATAGTTATTTTAATGTTTCACGACCATAACTTCTAATCCAGAAGTCCGTTTCAGCTCCACAATCAGTCAAATCGAAGAACATGAAACGATCTTTGATATGATATATGGTAGAGGTTTATCGGACATTAGGAGAAGAAGTTATAACTGCTTAAATGGTGAAAAATCGGGGTACCCCGACTAAAAACTCAGTTTTGGAGGACTTCTGGGCCTTTTTTGCCTTGAAACAACCTTTTACGGGTTCCACACGTCCATAGCCCTGTAGATCTCATCGCATGCTTCGATTTGATATGCTGTGGAGCTCAAACGGAGTCCCGGTTCAAAGGTTATGGCCGTTTAAAGTTTGGATTTCATTTTTAACTTATTTTCCATCTATCATTAATTTTTTTATTTTTTTTATATTCAAAGAGTTATTAAATGACTATTAAATGATAAAAATTACATAATTACTAATTAAAAATATTTTTTAATTTATTTTATAAGCCTCTTTTACTGAACATCTTATACATTCATATTTGATTTTCATTCTTCCTTTCTAAAACATATTTAAAAAATAAATATTATATTTATATAAATATAAATAGGTTTATTGATTTATATAATAATAAAGAAATTATTAATTTTTTTTAAATTTTTTTATTATTATATGCGACGGGAATATATTTCCGTCCCAAATACCCGCTTCGAAGTAACCATTTGCGACGGGAATATGGCCCGTCGCAAATACTTTTTCCGACGGGCCCGTCACAAAAGATTTTTTTAAAAAACCAGAACCCTATTTGCGACGGGCCAATTTCCCATCGCAAATACCTGTTTTTGCGATGGGCCCATCGCAAAAAAAATTAGTTGCGACGGCGTTTTCTGCAATGGGCGATTTGCGACGGGGTCCCGTCGCAAAAGGCTATTTGCGACGGGATCCCGTCGCAAATGACCCGTCGCAAATATCTATATTTCCCGTAGTGTAATAATTATTCACTTTATGTCATATGTCATAATAAAAATACAAAAAAAAATCAAAATATTGTTCCATTTTAACCCATTGGTTTTCAGGGGATAATTTTAGTCAATTATTTTATTAATTTTGGCATAAATAACATGTGTGAAATAACAATATTTAAATAAATGATAATATTCACCCAAATGGGTTAATATTTAGATTAGATACCTTACATAGTGGATCAAACGACACATCCCATGTACAATATACAAGAGGATGAGGGTGTGGATGATGGGATGTATTTCTTAGATAAAAAAAGGTCCTTATGAAAACCAAAAACACATTTTGCCACGGTATTCTACCACAATATGTTGGTGATGGAAGAAATGGGGAATAACACCTATCTAAAACCGCATTCCTTGTATTTTCTCTCACCAACAGGGCATCCAAAAGTGATTTTGGAAACCAAAAACCACATAGAGTGTTCGTTATGTTTGACAAGAGAGGAGATTCAATGAAATAAAGCATCTTTTATGTGCATGATATGTTTAAAATAGTATATTGGTGAATTCTATTATGGGTAATGTAGTTACACACAGTTTTGTTGTTTTTAATTTTATTCTTCGAATAACATTTCACATGAATCCTATTTAATTAAAACCCAATAAACATTACACGATTTGTAATCCATTTAAAATAAATGTAAATGTTATGAAGTGGAGTCTTCATCCGATTTCCCATTTAACTCTCCAAACATATATAAATTATTATCAACATACAAATATCCAATAAATCTATTAACCCATTTATACCCATAATTCATTATATCCAATAATCATATATTCCTAAACATTATGATCTTTTATCTAGAAAATGCCCTGCATCATCAAAAGAGACACACACACTAAGGATCAAATGAAAAACTCAATTAGAAATATACCTGAAAAAAATGAAATATATTACATCCTCCTAAAATTAAAATTGCTCATACTAGACAAACACCATAAGTCACCATCTTGTATCAGTGATGTAGTTTTTCCATTATGATTACATAGAAGACTTCCGCTCATAGGTCTCAACATAAAATCACCCATTCTTCAAATTCAGCCAAACCAACATTATCATCTGAACCTAATGATGTTTCCCACTATTGTCCATAAACCACAATGGATCATCATCAAAGGACACATCATCACATCGTTCATCATCTAATACATCAATAACATGGGAAATATCAGCATGATAACATCATAATTGTGACACATGGGACATATGGTAGATCACATTGTAAATCTATAGATGGGACAAATAGTACTTCACTATATCGACCCTTTTCACTATTTCAAACTATCGAACAAACATGGTTTCTAAATTTTATTGTTTCTTCATAAGGGTTATCCCTAATCTAATTTCCAGCCAAATGAAAACAGGATGAAAACAATGAAAACCAGATGTCGTCTATGAGGGTTTGCAAATGTTCTATTCCCACTCTTTGTGGTCACCAACCAGTATCTAATCAACTGAACCTTTTTATTTTCCTCTTATAAATTACTACACTCAACATGTAATGTCTCATAGGTATATATCTAATAATGAGTTGAATGTAATGAACTAATATTCACAACAAAATGTGGTACCAATGAGATTGATTCTTGAATTTATTTATTATAAAAATCACCAAAATTTCCATCTGTTTCTCCAATGAACCACCAAAATCTGAGTCACATGATAAAAAAATTTACTCTATGACTTCAATACTACACTAAGATTGAAAATAGATCCATTTATGATTTAATATGATTAGAATAACTCATGATCCATGGTATTTTTAAATACCCTACCATAGTATCTATGTTAAAATTGGATCATTTTTTGAATTGATACTCCTCATAATATCATACAAGAGAACCACCTCTCACACATAATAATTTCCATGGTCTTAAACTATAATGGTTTCCGATATAGTTATAATTTGGAATATGATAGTCATTAAATCCAAAATAACCCATAAAATGTCTTTTTTTCTCTGCCTCAGTAATCATGTCATAATATCAAATTTGAAATAATCTCATTTCCACTTCGGGATGCGAATGCCTTCAAAATCCTACATAGACACTAATGCTCAACTTTCACCCACGGAAAACCAATACATCCATCCACGAATATTTCCAAATAAATATTCATACATGTCATCCAGTACTTTCTACCATGATCTAGAGATATAATAGTTTAACCAGGTCAATCTACCCATAAAGATGTATGAATCTCCCACATTAGCTTCTCGTGCATGCCCATATGAACCCATACTCATCCACCGAAAATAAAAGAAATAATAATGTTGAAAGAATATATCAATGGTCTCTATAATCCCTATTATTTTCCATTAATAGTATACCACACTTGGTCAAACAACTACACAGACATAATATGGTCTGAAATTAAGGTTATCAAAGATGTTGTTGTCAGATCTACAAACACCTAATATTCCTAAACATGTAGATGAATTTCATAAAAGATATCTATTATCATAAAATTATCACAATACCCTAGTCGAACCTATGTATGTGTCAGCTATATAAGAGATGTGAAACAAATATTACCCATTTATATTGTATAATCAGATTCAACATCGAAGGACTTTAGATACTCGATCCACCTCATCAACTGAATATCAATGTCTCACTATGAAATGTTACACCTATGGTTATGCGTATAAATATATACCAAAAATATCTTAACCATGATATAGTATATCTAATATCATTGGTAATATAAAACTTCTTGTATGTCTAGATCATGAGTATGGTAGTTCCCCTGATGCGGTCTACTGTGCCTGGAGTAGTAAAAAAACACTTGATACTCTTAAATTAGAACTACTCTGAGACAAACTATAGATGTTTTTGAGTTAATTTTATATGATCTACCCTATATATGTAATGTAAGGATAGGTTATGAGGTCTTCCTTTCATTATTCTCATGAAAATTATTTTCACAGGTGTCACAGAAAATAAACATCACCCCTTTCATTGTCAATATAGATATTGGTTCTTCCAAAAGGGAGAAATCATTGATAAAACTATGATATATATAGTTTAAAACATAAAAAAATTGTATTTAAAAGACATTATTGGGATTTTTACATGATATAATTATTACAAATTTCTCAACGTCCACCATCACTTTTACATCTCAGATGATGTAGACCAATAAATGCCATAAATTTATCCAAAAAAAACATTTATTTAGAATTAAAATATGGGGATGCTCTCTCTCAATGTACTCATGATGATGTCAATATGTTTAGAATTATTATTTGCTGACTGATAGTACACAATGATATCAGGGACAATGACTTGAAAAACCTATTCTAGAAACAAATTATAGATACTATTCAATAAGGCCCTGAATACCATCGTCGCCTAAGTAAACTACAATGAAATCAATATAAATTTATATAATTCATATATTATCTTAAATGTAGCATATGGATTCATGGATAGGTTCACTCTTAGATGATGATATCTATATATCAACTAAATCATATAGAAAAAAAATCCACCGCTTAGATCATTGAAAATATCACTACTGAATGGATGTGGATTCCAGTTCTTGGATGTTATTTGGTTCAGTATTTGAAAATACACAAATAAATTCAATGATAGATAAGCATTTTGGAGAAGAGGATTATATAATCCCAAGTAAATGTACTACTCTATATAAATCCAAGACATTCTAGATCATCAATCTAAACCTTTAACTCATGATGTTCTATTGGTGCCATCTGGTAAGGGGGGATAGAAACTAGCACTTCTCCGACCATCAAATTAATCACATTCTTGGATGGTAATCTATATAACTCATCATGGAAAAAATCGCTAAAATAGTCTACCACTGGAGAAAAATAATAATATTCAATTACAGTTTTATCTAGAAACATAAATGAAATTTGAGTAATGGGAAATTAAAATAATTCATGAATTGGTACTGCATGACTAGTCTAAGGATCCCACTCACCCTAGAGATAATAACGCATTATTTATGGTGATATAAATTTATTTAACCACAGGTTTAATTAGATATGATACTTGAATATAATTAACCAATCCATATCAATAATAAAGTATTGTTATGTCATTTAGCCCACAAATAGTTACTGAAATAAATATTAACCTCCAATATACAGAGATCATAACTTGAAACATTTGAAATTCTCATATCTCCCTCGCTAGAGTGTCTCAGTGGTAAAATAACCATATAATATTTCCACATCAAATCCAAATTCATTTTCAAAAAAATATGATTGAAAATAATGAGATTAACCTATTTCAGGAAATATAAATCCTAAAGTATATTATATAAGAATCTTATCTCTGAAGGTATACATTCATAAATACACATTTTCTGATATAGTCTTCGTGATTTTCCTCTAACATTTCCCACATCTAAAATCTTTAGTCTTACTACCAAGAGATTAGTCATGTGGTTGGTACTATTACACTAGAACTGGGGTACCATGTCTACTTCCTCAGCCTAAAAACCCATGGATCTTCATCTAAACTCTAGCTAAGGGGTAGCTGATCCACATACGAACACTTGTACTAATTGTGATCCTATGTTACTTATTATTTTTGGAATTCACCCAAAAAATCAGATGATGGACCAGTCTCCCATATATGCACCAATCAACTATGGGTAAGGACTCTGGGGGTACATGTGACTAAAAATCCACATCAATATCACTGGAATAGAATATGACATTGGTATGGTATTCCATAACCTTGACTACTCTACCCATTACTTATTTGGTGGGAATTATCGTATGCTTGTTTCTTACCATTGGGAGAATAAATTTTAGTCATCCTTACTGAAAATACACTTGAAAACCCTCTCTGATTTCATTCTGTGATGAGAGTAGGTTTCATCATGTCATTGATATAGTTCAGAATGAATTTTTTTCCTACGAACGGATATCATAACGAAGAATGTCTCAGATTATATTCAACCAGGATATGCCATTAGGTAACAAAATGAGGAAAATCATTGTAGGTCAGTAAAAAATATATAATTGTCCATCAAGGACAATAATTCATGTATAATGTGATTGAACTCATGATATTCTTCCTCCCTCGATGTTTTTCAATTAAATTGGTTTAGGAACATCCTCTCAAATTTTTTCTATGATATATCTTATTTATGCCCATATTCATTAAAGATATCTCATCCACTCTTGGAGGTCCACAAAGCATATACACAACAATCATTACACTTCGTTCAGAGGGTATCTCATGATTAATGAAGATATCCTAGAGAAAATAAACCCAATACTAGGCTTCTAAGAACCACTTATTTTGAAAACATAGTATTATAATAATGATAAAACTCTCTTATAAGCCCAGTCATTGATGGAGTGACATAAATGGTATCCCTTTAAATATATCACATAACTATTAGGAAGACATCATCAATATAAACATCTTTATTTTCTTATGTAACTATGCCAAGAATAGGTTCAACTACATTAGGTTCGTGTTTATTTCAACTATCATGATGCTCAAATCGAATATAATATGGAGATAGTTTCTCTATAATATAGACACAAAATTTATGAAACATGATTATAACTAGTTCAATAAAAAAATTTGACTACAATAGAGAGCGTATATTTCATTCTCTATCTACATATTATTTGTATGTATTTTATCATTTAATGACAACCTGTTTCAATTTACAAGGAAATAGATATCTAATATCACAAATTTACATGCATATATATATGACATGAAATAATATATATGCCTCTATTATGAATAATTAATCTCTAAATATCATATGTTCCTTTTAAAATACATTTAAACATAGTTGGCGCCAAACCAAGGCATATGTAAAACACTCATAAAATAACAATACAATTAATTGAAAAACTTACACAACACATGAATCACCCTAGGAAATATAACACCAATAATAAAAAACAACACAACACATACAATAATACCATCACTAGGTACTCAAATTTCCCCCAACACATTGGATATATACTTTGATGAAAAATCTCATTACCATGTATCGACACATATTAGTATTATTTCTACATTTAAAAAATTGTATGAAATATGAAAAGAAATCATGCTCCTCTAATACAACTTTTTAACATCCACCAATTTGGTACTCTCTCACATCGATAGAAAGGGTAGGTTATGTAGCACCCCATGATTTCAATGTACTTTATTTCTTCAATGTAATTCAATAACATGCACTACACGCTACATTGAGTTCAAGCGCACCATTACTTACAAAACTAGCCATTCACAAGCAGCTATGAATAGTATTAACTAAATATTGAACATTGTACAATCCTTATAATTTTATAATCCATATTATTATTTTTTTAGACATAATGTATGAACAAATTCATTTTTTCAGATAAAAGAATTATTTTTAAATAAATACAATTTTACCCCCTTTTAAGGGAGATCTTTTTTTTTCAATCCAGTAAATTAAACCTTTATATATTCAATTTGACAAGATAAACTTCATCTTTTGATTTAAAAAATAAAAATTTAATTTCAATAATTTTTTTTTTGTTTTTCTGATAACTTCATATTTGTGTGAATAGTGAAAAATACTACATTTTAACTAAAACCAAATTTTTTAATAAATATAATTTGAATTGTACAATTGTAAATTTTAAATGTTTGTATGTATAAATAGATTATATTTTTACCATTTAATCCAATGATGGTCATTGTAAGTAATTTTACATTGAAATTGGACATAAACTCGTGTCAATCTTTTCATAGTTATTATTTCTAAAAAATATGCCTTTTGGTTTTGACAACAAAAAATAATTATAAATTAATAAATTCAACTTATAGGTTTTAAATTTTTTTAATAGATACTTCATTATTGAATTTGGAGTATTGAAATTATCTTTGGGTGATTTTTTGGTATTTTTCTGAAAACATTCAATTTTTGATGATTAGTGAAAAACACTGAGTTATAGTTTAAAACAAAGTTTTTATTTAAATAATAATTTTTTTAACATAATTTTAGATAAAAATAGATACATAATAATTATCTATGTTCCATTTAATTGATCGTAGTAACTTTATAAAATTTTTAGATATATAAAAATTTTATTGAACATTTTTCCATCATTTACCCACCTCCTTGGAGCATTTGAAAATTCACATAAAACATAATTTTACCGCTTCAATGAGATGAATTTCAAAAATATGAGAGACATGGTTGATATAAATATGTGACAAGTGGTCCTTTAGATCCACATAGATTAGATTAAGACATTTATTATTATTTTATTTAATGAAGAGTTAAAAGAGTTAAAATCAAAGTCTAATCACAAAAACATTTTTAATATAATGTTACACATAAGATAAATTATAATATACATATTAATTATATAGATAAAAAATATTTTCAACATAATGGTATTTTATTTATAAATTTTTGACATTAAATATTAAAATTTATTTATGACACAATCATCATGCATTAAATTCCTTATTAATGAAAGATTAAAACAATTGATATTATAAATATCAAAGTAAAAAAATATGGAAATTTTAATGAATTAAACTAATTTTATAGGTTAATATGAAATTTCAGGGTTGATTAAATATTTTTTTCAATGTAATAATTCTTTTATTAATTTAACAAAAATAAAATACGAAATACTATCAAAATTGACATAAAAGAGAGTTTAAAATCAATTTTGTATTAATAATTTATATTCTATTGCTAAAAATATATGTTTCGTCCAAAGGTCATAAATAATACTATATATGTCATTAATAAACAACTTGAGGTTCTCTGGGAAGTTTATAGTATGATTATTAATCATATAGTTTAAGAATACAAGAAGACACGGGAAAAGTTAAATTATTTATCTTAGAGTTAAATCTAAAAGATAAGGCTAAAATGTTAACCAAAACTTATCTAAAAACTATTTTTTGTGATTATTTTGACCCATATCCACTTTATATTCGAAATTAATCAATTAGGAGTCATTATATACCAAATATAATTTTATTATAAAATAATATTTCAATCTTTTCCAAAGGTTCCCCTCACCCCTCTTATAAAAGTGCACTCACCCTTCTCTCAAATTCAGAAATTCAAATCCATTTTTCTCTCCCAAAACCTACCCAAATATCCTCTAAAATTTCCTCCCATAATCCTATAGGCCTTCCTTTAGTCATAAATCGAACCTAAAGATCCATTTTTATCAAATCAAAAGAATGAACCCGATGAAGAGGTAAATATTTAATCACCTCCTCCAAGTTCCATTCGTTTTCCACATCCTTTTTATTTATTGTTTCCTTTATAAAATAATATATCAAGTATCTTATATATACATTGATGTTATTATAAAAATGTTAAAAATATATTCATTATTTTTATCCATCCTATGAATGAAAAGTCACCACACGTGTGTACGTACAACTTACCATCTCCATGTCGTGGAGTAGTTTGTTATTCAAACATTTCATCATTCGGATGGGTATAATATTGAGTATAAATGATGTAAATAATAAATATATAAGTATAATTATTATTTATATATGATATATCATCCAATTATATATGATTTTAACATCAAAATAATGATATTGTCACTCGGGTGTATGTACGAATTACCGTCTCCACGACCTGATGAGATTCATTTCTAGGTCCTCCATTGAACGATGATTATAAGAATATATATTATTAATAAGTATGTAATATATGACATAATAATTCTATGAGAAATATATATTTATGTATGTGTGTACTTACATATATCTTATTCACTTATGTTCAATATGATATGAAAATAGAAACAACATTTATGAGTATGTACGGCCTGCCGTCTCCATAAATGGTGCATTCCATTCCATATGTCTATATATTATAAATATCTATATTCTAAATATATATGATATATAAATACATTTTTATTTTTTGGAATTATTTAAATCATGATATAAATGATACGATCAAGAATAACAAGTTAAAACACTTAAGATAAAGAAATTGATTCTTACCTGAAACGTTAATTTAACATGAAAAGCATTATAAAATGGATAGTATAATGTCATAAATTAATCATGTATGATATAATAAATATTAATATAGTTCTACTATAATTTAATAACATACAATGGTCATTATACAATAGGTTAAACTTACCCATGACTAAAATAAAGTGCAAGGTAAGGGTTATTTTCTCAATCTCATTATTTATACGAGATTATTCATATGTAATTACTTTCTTGGACATATTTATCATCAAAACCCATATTTCAAAAAAATTAGTAAAAAAGGATTTTTTATGGTTTAATGGGAGTGTTTACATAACAAGATCATCATTTTAAATGTTTTAATGATTTAACATTCAAAACCCTTTTAATCAATGTCTATGTTTTCATAATGTTTTAAGGATTTATTTATATGGACATGAATGTTTTGAAATGATATTATTATCAATGGTTTCAAAGTGTTATGGGACACTTTTATTCCAAAGTATCTTTTAAATATCTTCTTTTATATATTGTGATACTTTTAAAGGATTTCATGAAAAATGGGTATTTCTCTCGATGCATTTTACTCACCAATTTCATCTATTTCAACATCGTCTGATATATTTTAAACATGTTTGAAGTTGATTTATTATGATAAAATATTACATATTATATTTAATGTGTTATTCTATGTATGACTGTGAATGTGCTATTTTCATACCATTCATTGTTTATGGACAATGTATTTACATTTCGTATGATAGTTTAATTTGAATGTTTATATTGTGTTTAATCCTTTTCATATGAGGAATGCATTAGACTTAGTAAGTGACTGGTGGAGCCCTCTATAACTTCTCGATGCATTTGTAGGTCTCATTAGTTAAACTAGTGTCTTGGCCCAAGGCATTGGAAAAATAATTTATTTGTAGTATTTCCACAACTCCTTGACTATGTGTTGATGAAAGTCAAGCATTATTCATTCCATCATAATGAATGTGGATATTGATATTGCATGTGATTATTTGACCAGTAGAATATCCAAGTGAATAAGTAAATGGAATTATTTTATTTTATCATTTCCATATTATTCTGATATTTATTTTTAAAAGGATTTTGTTTTAGTCATATACATTTCCTTAAATATTTATGCTTATTTATGAAAGATTCTACTATATTGTTATCCTTACTGAGCATCTGAGCTCACCCCTTTCAATGTGTTAATTTTCATAGGATTCCAAGAAGTTTATTATGATTTATAATAAGTGTTAAGATAGATGATTAATGTATTTCTCAAAGGATCATTTATGTTATGTTTTATTTTCCAATATGTTATGTAATGTTCATGTATGTAATCTATTTTCCAAGACTACTAAACTGATCATTATTTTGGGACTTGATTCCTTGTAATCATGCCAATGTATTAAAATAATGCACTGACTCTAGGTAACTAGGGTCGGGCATTACAGTAGGTATCAGTGAAATTTTATAAATAACCTTGGAAACTATACTTAGATAAACTATGATTAGATCACATTACCCAAAGATAGACTTTGAAGATTAGTATATAATAACATCCTATAATTTTTTTGTTGTAGAGATTTTGTGAGTTACCCATGAAATACATCCCTGTTTTGATATGAGCAGGTAGAGGCGGCTCTAGCATAGATGTACCTAGGGGAAAAAACCGAAAACACCACTTTGAGCTAGACTCGAACGGAAACTGGTGTACGACAACAGGGCTTGCTACACTCTTAGTTATGACACTCCTGAGGGATATGCTTAGGACAATTCTCCTTTTCATTACCAACCATTATGAAGGGTTTATGAGTATATAATTCTTCAAGGAAAATATTTGTATGATTATGGATTATATCCATAAACTATTCAATTTATGTGAGTTATTTTACAAGGTTGGAATTATTCTTTTCAATTCGTAAACTAACCTAGTGTATGGAATTTTATAGAAATGGCTGCCAGTAGAAGGAATGTGAACTCCAGAAATATGTATGATCCAAAGAGTAATAAGGATCATAACTTTAATGTTATTGAGCCTAATTTTATATGGTAAATAGTCTCCATGTATTCTCAACATCTGATGAAATAATATCTATTGTTAATAAGATATGTAAATAATTCTCTGAGTCTTGTGGATTTGATTGTAAGGAAGAGAAAAAAAGGATGGAAGATAGAAATTTGGATATTGGGAAGAATGAAAAGAAGGATTTTTCCATATTTGTTAACTTTGTATAGATTCAGCTTTGTAAATTATTGAAGGGAATTGGAGTTTGATATACATGAGGAGAAAAAGTACACCAAGTATGTGATTGAAAGGGAAAGATAAAAGTTTCAAATGTATAAAGCTTCATCTGCAAGGTGTTGGGACACTACGTGAATCAATGTCCAAATCACTAGAGTATTCCCCGAATGCTCCTATTGGATAATAATAATGTTATGATACTACCAAAGATGAAGAGAAATGATTAAATTTCTAATGATGTTATTAATGTATTATTTCATTTGAGTGTGGTATTAATTATGTACATGTTATAAGATTTATGGAGTATATAAGGATTATACTACAGTTCTATTTCATTAAGGACTTGAGATTGTGTGGAACCATGAAATGTGATTAAATAGCAGGTTAAATTTTTGGGGAATATATGTTTGAGAGAAAGATAAACCATTAAATGTTTCTGAAACCGAGGTAGTGATGTTTTGAATAATAGATGATTGATTTGGATAAATTATATTGGATATTTTTGACTAACTTGTAACTGATTAATGATTTGTATATTATATCATTGATGGAGTTTAAAAAACATTTGGATAGAAGGAGTATATCCAGTATTATATAATCTATAAGGGAGCATGAATGTAAACAATATGGTTTTATAGTAATTGAGGTTGTAGCAATGTTTTAAAAGCATACTTGATGAAGGTGTTCACATGTTATTACGTGGGAAAAAGATCTTTATTGTGTTTACCTTACTTATAAATTTTGGAATGTGAGTTTTGATAAGAGTATTTTGGATATTTCTAGTTTAAGATTATTTTTTGATTTCTATAAAAAGGACAACCCAGAGACCGAGCGGAAACTCATCGCGTCCGACAAGGCTGTTAGTCTTTAGCCCGCAACCGAAAGGTGACAAGGGTGTATCTCCTACCACTGGCCCACATTATGTCCTAGATTGAATAATGTAGTTTTTAATGGTCTAGTAGATGAGTTTTAAAATTAATTTTTTGGAACCCTATACAAATAGGATAAATAAAATATTTTTTTATGTTGTATTATCTTTTAGAGTGAAAGATGAGATTGTGGTAGAAATTAGTTAAAGGATGGAAGTCTACTTATGAAGTATATATTTTTTTCATTATTATATTAATCTATGAACAAATTAATTCTTAAAATTTATATAAGGGATCTTAAAAGTAAAAATGTTTTATCCAAATACATTATGTTTTGTGGAACCGATGATATTCTAAATTATCATAGATTGATGGCTTTTAGGCCCTCAATTCTTCAATTTGTTTTTGTGATGGATGACCTTAATCACTCCCTATAAATATTAACATTTTACCTCCAATTTTGTGTCTCTAATTTCCACTAAATTTCTCCTAATCGAGATCATAATTTGTTGGTGACTTTTTCATTCCCGTTTTCCTCTTATTAAGACGAAATTTTATTAATCAAATTTCCGATGTGGGTTTTCCCACAAAGGTATTTTCTATTTTAAAACATTTATTTTAATGAATTATTTGAAATTGTGAGGAAAAAATTTATTGAAGGAGGGACTAATTTAACACCCCGTGAATTCATAGTACATTATTTCTTCAAAGTAATTAAATAACTTGCACTACACACAACACTAAGTTCAGACACTCCATGACATACTAAAACAAGTCGTCCAAAAGCAATTATGACTAATATTAACTAAATTTTGAAACTTATTCAATCCTTATAATTTTAGAATCCATATTATGATTTTTATAGACATAATTTATGAACAAATTCATTTTTTTCAGATAAATGATGTATTTTTCTAAAAATACAATTTTACACCCTTTTAATGGAGAACAATTTTTAAATCCAACAATTGAAAAATTTATATATTAAATTTGACAATATAAACTTCTTCTTTATAATCGGAACATAAAAATTTACATTAAATAAATTTATGGTGTTTTTCTGATTACTTTCATATTTGGGTGATTTGTGAAAATTACTATATTATAACTGAAAATTAATTTTTAAATAAAAATATTTTATAGTGTTGAATTATAAATTTTAATAATTTGGAAGTAAAAATAGAATATATTTTTACCATTTAATATAATTCTAGTCATTGTAAGTAATTCCACTTTGAAATTGGGCATAAACAAGTGTCAATATTTGGATAGTTATTATTTCTTAAAGATATGTCTTTTGGTTTTGACAGCATGAATTAATTTTAAAATAATAAATGAAACCTATATGTTTATAATTTAATAATATAGGCTCTATTTTTGAATTCAGAATATCGAAATAAGCTTATAGTGATTTTTTGGTATTTTTCTGAAAACGTTCAATTTTTTATGAATAGTGAAAACACTAAGTTCAACTTTAAAACTGTATTTTTTTTATATAATTATTTTTTTTATTTAAATTTATTTTATGTCAAAATAGATACATAATTACTATATATTTTCAATGTAATTTATTGGTGTAATACTGTAATAAGTTTAGATATATAAAAATTTTATTGAACTTTTTACAGTCTTTTACCCACCTCTTAGGAGCATTTGCAAATTTACATAAAACTTAATTTTACCACTTCTATGAGTTTAATTTCAAAAATCTGAGAGAAACCCTTGATATCAGAAAGTAAATTGTGGTTCAATTAGATGAATGTATTTTTTGGTGAATTGTAACTTTTTACTTTTATTTACCACGGTTATAAATAAATAGGGTAATTAAGGGTAAAAATTTTATTATTGTTACCCTAACACATGTCCTAATTATATTGGATTAGTTTAGTTCGACCAAAAACAAATTTAAGGATAATATATTATCCGTTAGGTCCAAATGGATTAGATTAGGATATTTATTATTATTTTATTTAAAGAGGAGTTAAAAGAGTTAAAATAAATGTTTAATAACTAAAACATTTATAATATAAGTTTATACATAAGATAAACTAGACTATAAATATTAATTATAAATATAAAAATATTTCCTACATAATGGTATTTTATTTATAATTTTAGGCATTAAATAGTAAGATTTATTTATGACACAATATTGATGCAATAATTACCTAATTAATTAATGATTAAAAAATATATTATAAATATCCAAATAAATATAATTTGAGACTTTTAATGAATTATGATAATTTAATAGGTTAATATGACATTTTATGGTTGATTAAATAAATTTTATTCAATTTAATAATTCTTTTATAAAAAAAAACAAAATTCCAAATTGTGTCAAAATTGACATAAAATATTGTTTATAACAAATATTATATTATTAATTTATATTCTGTTCCAAAAAATCTCAGGTTCGTCCAAAGGGCGTAAATTATATTATATATGTAATTAATGAACAACTTTATGTTATCTTGGAAGTTCAGATTATGTTTATTAACCATATAGTATAAGAATATAAGAAGACACAATAAAAGTTAAATTATTTAATTTAGAGTTAAATTTAAAAGATATGGTTAAAATGGTAACCTATACTTGTCTAAAACATATTGGTTGAGATTATTTAGACCCATACCCACTTTATATTCTAAATAAATAAATTTTGAGTCATTAAAAACTGAATATTGTTTTATTATAAAATAATATTTCTATCATTTCCTAAGGAAGCCCCTCACCCCTATTTTAAAATGGATCTCCCCCTTCTCTCAAATTTACACTTTTAGATCCATTTGGATCGGCCAAACCCTACCCAAATATCCTATTAAATGTACTAAATTCACCCTAGAGGCATTACTTTAGTCATAAAGACAACTTATGGATCCCTTTTGATCAAATCAAAAGGAAGAACTCGAAGAAGAGGTAAATATTTTATCTCCTCCTTCAAGTTTCATTCCTCTTCCAATAATTATTTCATTGTAGTTTCCAGTATAAAATAATAACATCAGTATCTTATATATAATTTGATGTTGTTATAAAAATGGTAAAACCATATTATTATTTTTATCCATCCTATGAATGATATGTCACCACAGGTGCGTAAGTACGGCTTACCCTCTCCATGTCGTGGTGTAGTTTGTTATTCAAACATTTCATCATTTGGGTTGGTATAATAATGATTATAAATGATGTAAATAATAAATATTACATTATAATGATTCTATGTATATGATATACCATCAAATTATATTTTACTTTAATATTAATATAATGATATTATCGCTCGTGCGTAGGTATGGATTACCGTCTCCACGACGCGATGAGATTCATTTCCACATTCACCATTCAACGATGATTATAAATATATATATTATTAATAAGTATGTAATATATGAAATAATAATGCTACTGGAGATATATATATTTATGTATGTTCTTAAATATATCTTATTCAAATCTGTTCAATACGATATGAAATAGAAACAACAATTATGCGTAAGTACATCCTACCGTCTCCATAAACGGTGTTTTCCATTTTATATATCTATATATTATAACTATTTATATTCTAAATATTTATGATATATAACTCAAGGATTATATTCTGTAATTATTTAAATCATGATCTAAATGATACAATAAAGAATAAAAAGTTAAAACACGTACGATAAAGAAAGATATTATTACCTGAAATGTTAATTTACCAGGAAAATCATTTTTAAATAGGTAGTATAAACTCATAAATTAATCATGTATGGTATAATAAATATTAATACGGTTCTGGTATAATTCAATAACATACAATAGTCATTATACAGGTGGTTAAACATACCCTCGACCAAAGGAAAGTGCAAGATAAGGTTTATTTCCTCAATCTAATTATTTATCCATGATTGTTCATGTGTAAGTACTTTATGGGACATATTTATCATCGATACCCATATTTCATAAAAAAATTTCAAAGGAGATCTTTTATGGTTTAATGGGGGGGGGACTCTTTAAAATAATAGTGACGTCAAATTTGAAAAAATTGGACAATCCATTTTTATTTTGGTCAAAACATTCTTTATAAGATACCTAATAATTTCTTTTTGAAAACAATTTTAATAATTTCAAACCTTTGACAAAATTTTAAATTTTAATTCTTTCATGTTGAAATAAATATTACAATGAAATAATTTCACTTATTGGAATATGTAATTCAAAAATTAAAAAATAAATGTTTTAATGATTTAAAATGTGGGTTTTAAGAGTTTATTATCTTTATCAAAACTCATCATATTAGTTAATTATCATCATGAATAATATAATAATGTAAATTATTAATTTTATTAATAATATTTTTCAATTTTATTTTATTTAATTTATTAACTTTTTATATTCAATTTCATAATAAATTATTTTAACATAAGATGATTTTATGATATTTTCCCCATATGTCTAAAATGACATCATTAGGTTGAATATGGTTAATCAAGTCATTTTTAAATCAACTAAAAAAATAATCACGAAAAATAATAAATTTTTATAATCTATCTATAATTATAAAACAATTCATTATATATTGTTATAAAGTGTCAGATGTCGTAAAATCTTATAGAAAGTAGTCTAAAGGTACAGATGAGAATCCTTTTGTTTTTCCATGTATTATGATAGATAAATAGATCATATTATTTTATCCATATAGAATAATAATTATAAAATCAATATCATATTAATTTATCAAATAAACTTATATATTCCATTCATGTATTAAGTTATGAAAAATGAATCACATTTCATCATAGTGGTGGAAATCCTCATGTACACCTGAAAGACATTATCATTTTTCAATGGATGAATTATAATAAATTATATGGAATTATATCATTAAAAATGATAAATAGTGATATATATATATATATATATATTAAATTCATCATTATATATATCTTTATGAAAATGTGGTAGAACACTAATCACATTATTTCTCTGGGTGGAAGTGTGACATACACAGGAATAGTATTTTCATTTCCAATTCGATGTCTGAGAATGTAGGTATATATATTTACATTGACATAATTAAAACCCATTATATTGAATATATGATTTCATTATCTCTGTGTGATTTGATAAACATTCCATGAGGTATAAGAATTAATAGAATGCAATTGATCGATTAAAAACTAAATAAAATTTATAGAAAACATCCTTAGGATTAAACAAAAAGACATGATATATTTGTTTTTTTTATATAATAAAATCAATTATGATGTTGGTAGGGATGTAAGGTAATTATTAGTGTAGAAACTACTATAACACCCTTATATTTTATAAAATATTTTGTTTTAAAATAAATTTATTTTTTCTAGCGTCTGTTACCCATAACTTTGAGTTATAATGAAATATGATACACAAATTTTGTATTATTATATAAAACTATTATAATATAAATTTTAACCCTGAATGAATGAATATACATTAAAAACTATTAGAATAACATTTAATGGTTTTATAAAACTATTATATATTAAAAAATAAGTATTTATATTTTGGTAAACTCATTTTAATACACCATATTTTATTTTTTAAAAAATATTTTTGTTACATTTTTGAAGAAGTAAGAAAACTAACTTTTTACTAATCTATAATTATTTTTAAAAAAAATTTGTATAATTTTGTGAAAGAAACAACAAAAATATATTACGAATAATTTTTAATATTTTTAAATAAATTATTATACTTTTAATGATTACTGAACAATAATCTATTAATTTAAAATATTTTTTAAAATTTAAATATATTTTAAATTTTTTTAATAGAAAACATATTTTTTTATACATATATTTTGTATCAATTTTATGTTTTATTTTCATATTAAAATACTTTATATATATTATATATTTTTCCTTTCATTAATTCATATTCATCACATATAGGTTCTTGATTTGAAATTAATATATTGCACTTATTTTGATGGAATTTAGAAAAATGTGTGTAATATTGTTTATGATAATAATTTATACTGATATTATGTTAAATTTATTTTTTTTAAAAATAAATAGTAATTTAGTAAATAATACTTACTCTAATTAATGATAAAGAGTGTTTTCCATAGGGGTAACTAAAAATATAAGGCTTAAAATTACATTAACAATATCCCAATTACAATTTTTTTAAAATATTTGGACAATATACCATCTGATTTTCAGAAATGACAAAAAATATGATCTATCTGGCATGGTTAAATCATTTGTTCACTTTTTTCTAAATAATTACATGTGTGTCCACTCCCACCGATAGAATATGGATCCCCCTCTCTCATCTTCATCACACACCCATAACCTTTTTATCATAAAATAATTACCAAAATATATTCCATAATCCTCCCCACCACAACATGTTTCTTATAGTAATATTATTAATCCTTCTCAATAAATATATTATTATAAACCTAATGAGGTTTTCAGAATACGTTTCAAAAATATTAAACATGTGTTTTTTATTTTAATTTTTCATTCACATCTATAATATAAAATAAAATAATTCTATTTTTGGAAAAACATTATCTCCCATATATTGAAATTTTATTATCATATTGGTATAACCTATATCCTCATCTCATTATATCAAATGTAAAAAAAATCATTGATCTTCTGTATGATATACTTATACATCCCTAATCATTGTAATGGGCTACACATAACCACATCCCAATGGGTTTTATATAATTGGATTACAATATATATATATTAAATTTATAAAATTATTTTAACTATGATACTATTATATTACATATTGAACTTTTTAGATTCCATTTTATGGGAAGATTATAACATCCGACATTTGGATCGAAGACTACCACCTCGTAAAGCGATGTGATTATTTTATGACCCACAATTTATGTGGATGTTAATAACTCTATATTTAATGAATATAGATGATATATATTATATCATAAATACTATATTGATTTCATATATTATTTAATAACCATTCATTTTATAAGTTTAGAAAACGGAAAAATAATTCGTGCATACAAATACCACACCATCTTCATGAATAGTTAAATTCATTTTCATTTTTAACGTTCTATAGATTAATATAAATACATATATAATAGATTTATATGATAATTATATCATGGTCAAATGTATGTAAATTATGGAATTCTGATCATTTTATAAATACAGAAAATACCATATCAAAACATTCCTAAAAGAACAAAACAACTTTCAAACAAAACATGAATTTCATAAGAAAATTTTAATAAAATTGTTAGAAATATTAACATGTAAAAAATATATGTTATGACATATAAAATAGGTTTTCTAAATTGTATGTATAATAATCCAATATTTATTATGGTGGATGTCCAAACTTGTATGAATGAAGTCGAGACCAATGCTAATGGATTGTTTTAATTAATATTCTACTTTTGGAAATATGTTATGAAAATATCTTATTTTATGAGATATATATAAATAGTCATTGAAATTTTATAACATTACATAATTTAGTATCATGATATTTATGTAGTCATTTGTTGTTAACAATTAATTTGTATTATATTTTCAATGATATCAAATCATAAAAGGGATTTGCATCTCAGTTTTCCTTTCTATTGTACATATTCCATATACGCAACATATTTCTTTTAAGAGACATATTTTCTTAAAATTAATTTATTAATTTATTATTATCATTAAAATTATGGAAAATAAAAAATTATATAATTTTATTTTTTATCTATGTTAAATATTCCAATGAAAATAAGCTGATTACAACATTTTTTGTAATTAATTTTTAATTAGGATTTTAGATCATTAAACATACAAATATGATATCATTTGAACTAAATCAAAATATTCAAAACAATGTTATTTAACTCAAGTTATTTTATCAAAAATAAATCTACTCCTTTTATTTTACTCTTAAAATGAAATCAATATATCAAGAAAATAATTTTTTGGAAAACTAAAATTATTTATCTAGTGGGTTGAGAATACATTTTATTACATAAAACTTCCTTCCAAAAATGATGAAAATAATTTATTTAACATTACATTATTATTATTTAATGATTTTTTTACATTTTTTTCATTCAAAAAAAATTAAATGCTTTATATTTTCCCTTTTCAATGAGGTGATTTTTAATTTTATCAAATATGTCAAGGGAATATTGTATCGTCACGTGATAAATAAACACATGTTTCATGATTGATTATTATTTTCATTGAATAAATCCTTATATGTGTTCAGTGTTATTTTTTAATGAAACTAGTTTCCAATCTAATTTATGAATTTATATTTAAAATTTTTATATTTTATAGAAATGTTATTTTTCACAATAAATGAGTCGTGTGATATTATTTTCAAAATTATTTTTCATATATGATGAAATGTTATGATGTTATTAATCAATTAATAGGTATTTATCCAATGAGAACATACTTATTCATTTTATTTATGAATTATATTTGTGATAAAAATAATTTTATGGAGAACATTTAATTCTTATTGTATAGTACTTGGTGAAATTGTAATAATCCACATTTTGTTTAAATGGATCTAATTTGATTTTTATTTTATAAAAAAAGTATATTTTTTTCATATTTGATATGATATATGTTTTATGAATACCATTTATATTCATGGGTTTTAATATAATAGAAATTTTATGATTACAATTTCATTATAGGTCTTCTAATATTTTTCATGATCTATACTTGTGTAAAACATATATAAATGATTTTTATTTTTGACTAATAGGTTCTATGTCTCCCTAAAATTCATAGAGTACATATTAATATCCCATCAAATTTATTGTATTGTAATTTGTTGTTAACATACTTAAATAATATAGTTTTTAGAGAATGATTTTATGGGAGAGGGCTTTGATTGTTAAAATTGATTAAGGAGTGAACCCGTAAAAAATTATTATTTAGATACTAGACTTGATATTCATGGAATTTATTTTTAGTGAATATATGTATTTATTCCATGACTCATATTTATGATCTATGTCACATAGTGTGTGGTTATTAAATATTCTTCCCTTATTCTAATAACCATATTCCCAGGTTAGGTGTATATCCATCGTTTTTATCCATATTGTGTATATAAGGTTACCTTTATTATTTTTACATTCAATAATTTGGGATGAAATATAAAAAGTATGATTGGTCTAAGAATATTGTTTGTATTAAATAAGTTAGTGCGAGATGATGAAAAAAACTTTTGCACCAGTTTTTTTATTTTTCTATTTTTCGAGAATTAGTTAACCTAAATTATTTTCATATGGATTTTCATGTTACATATGTAATCATCATATAATAATATGTTTTAAATATGTATTATATTTGCACATCATTACATTTTGTATAATAGGCATGTTTAATTACCCTTTGGCATTGGTGAGGAAAAAAATTTATCATGAACCCTTAGGATAATCCAATGAAAATTAAAACATATAATACTATTTAAATCAATGGAATATTTCATTCCTATATAAAATATCAAAATATAATATAACATTATTTTTGGTTGTGTTATAGTTTTACCTAATTATAACAACTCAATAAAATATAATCTATCTTTGACCATATCTTCACCTACTACACAAACAAGGATTTATTACTCACTTTGTTTAACACAATTATTGGATATATTGTTAAAATTCATAAACAAATTAGAAATTAGAATTGATAATTAGAACAAATTATTACAATTATCATACTCATTTATTCTTTGATATTTATATATTGAAAATAAGGTCTTATTATTTGGTTATATTATAAATGACCAGTCATGATATTTTGTTTTACAACTAAATGTATTTCTTCACGTTTTGTTCATTGTGGTTTTTGTAAATTAATATAACCAAAAATAATTATATTATTAATGAATTTTAGAGAACATTTATTGATTATGATTAATAAAAATTGATTATGAAAGAAGATAAATATATTTTTATTTGGACTAATCTGCTATCAAGAAAAATGATTTTTTATTTTAACATTATTTAGGATAATAAATCACTAAATATTAATAATTTTGGTTTATAAACATTCATGTGCTGTCAAAAATATATGAAATATGATTTAACTTCCTAAATGTCATTATTTTTGTAACGATCACATTGAATAATGTATAAAATGGAGGAGAAAATTATTCCGATATAAAAATTAAGGGTATAGAGCTATGGATATCCTTGTAATTATATGACATATAAATAGAGAACATAAATTTTATCTGAGGAAATTACATAAACTAATGGTTTTCCATAATACAAAAGAAGGACATTCGATGTACCTTCTAGTAACATTAATGGATTTTTTTGTTTAATTATTAACATTAATGAATTATTTTGTATATCTGCTTTTACTAATTTTATTTTTGAAATAAGAATAAATGAATCCTCAAATGATTCATCAAATGTTTGAATCATATATGTATCTATATAGTAATATAATATGATTTACGGATATCATATGGGTTTCATTATTATATGGATTATCATATATTCATTGTCTTAGACACCATTATTTGTGATCTTGGTGTTAGGATTAAATATTATTTATGACATTTTGGGAGACGTATCATTTAAATAATATTTTTGTGACTCAAAGAATCAACATGATGTATTATTTGAGTATGAATGAAATTTTATTAATTTCAAAGGTATTGTTAACAATAATAAATTATATGACTCTTTTAAAATATATGTTCTACATATTTATATAGAATATATATGGATTATATTAATATTTTCTAAATAATAATGACAACATATCACATGTATAATAGAAGTGTGTCTTGATCCCACAATTGAAAGGTGATAAGTGTGATTTTTATAAAATGTGCCTACTTGGTGTCTTAGATGGTTTGATAATTTTTTAAATTGTATGTTTTATGTGGATTTTTGGACATATTATTTATCATATAGAGAATCGTGTGATTAAATATAGATATCATGATATATTTTGCCTCAAAAAATTTTGATCATCATTAGAAAAATATCCCAATTAATGAATTGGTTTTAGATGAAATAATTTTTAAAAAATGATAAGGACTGATTATATTTATGGAGAAAGATGATATATATATATATCTATTATCATAGGAGTTAAAAGTATAAATTTACATTTATGGAGATGAACATAAACCATAGAATATGGTTAAAGGTAATGACTGATTTTCAATTCATAATAATATAGGAACCTGGGAATATGAACTAGGAGGATGATACCTTGTGGGTAGAGGATAATTCAATATTACCCCATAATAAGCTCACGAATGATCAAATAATTGAAAATTTTAATATTATATATCTTGAAATCATGAATGGAATAGAGAAATATTGTCCTCATCCGTACTACATTCATTCTTATATCTATGTGACAATTATTGTGGATAAAAATATATGGATCTACAAAAATTATGGAAAATGGCCATGCGTTTATCTATTATTGTTATGGAATGATACGAATTTTGAATTTTTTATTCTATGCATACAATATTTGAAGATGGTGTTGCTAGTGGATTCTTATAGATCATCATTGATTATACATTCTAAATGTAAACAAATGTATTTATGTTTGAACAAATACTTCTTATCGAATGGGAGGAATATATATATATATTGAAATAAATTTATATCTATGATTGTTGTGTCATGTGATCGGTATATAAGGTTTACATTGATATTCTATGATATCATTCACTAAAACACTTATAATTAGTTGTGTTCAAGAACTATGAATCATCCTCAGAATGTTTTTCAATCTTATTAAATAATAAATTACCTATAGAATATATATAGATATTGTTCTATGTATTTCAAATTCGGTTGGGATCATCACATTCATCCAGTGGATATTCCGTACATAAATTTATCCCTCTTATATATTAAAATGGGTCTATATGAATCCCTATATGGAAAGAAGTGTATAAATTCATCATATTCAAATGGTATTTGATAATCAATGATATTATGATATGCTCGAGCTGATAAATTTTTTTATATGCTTAAATACATTTAGAAACATATATATGTAGTATAATAATGGCAAAATTTTTATTCTAAAAATCAACAGCATGATAATGAATATAATGTTTGTGAGAATATTTTTTGAAATAATTATCTATAAAGTTATGTTATGATATTCATGATGAAATGAAGGTTGTATTGATCCCTTTAAGATTATTTCCCATGTATGTATTGTTTCTTATCAGTTAGATATTCTACAGAACCAATAAAAAGTATATAATGTTCCAATTGAATCTCTTGTTAGTATGTATGTACCATGTCAATCACAATAAATAACTAGACATTTTACCCCAAGAGAAATATTATTTATTTTAGGAGAAACTGGTATATACTCAAGAACATATAGATATTGTTATATAAAATAATTCTACTCCCATGGTCAATGTTGTCACGACCCGTCCCCTAGGGCTCGTGTTGTTACTATCTCAAGCCCGCTCTCCATAGGCCAGGGGCAGGCGACTAACACCAATGCCTTAAATCCCTAAAACAAGGAATGCATTGTCTTTATAAACTAGAAACATACACAAAAACGTATACTGGAAGAAAAACACTAAGTAAAATTGTATACAAAAGGAGTGCATAAAATTAAAGGGGGCCGGAAATACCATACCAAATGTAATGTACAAGTACAAATAAAAAGGGACAAAACGACTGAAAGGTGTATAACATCTCCTGGATCATCCACCACAGATCCTATCTAATGTGTAGGTACAGATAGCCTACACATCATTCCACGTCAATCCGTCTCCTCCAGGTACCGACACATTGTATGTTCCACCTGCGGGTACCATCCAGTCCGGCTACTCTGATCCTCTATCAACACTGTCTGTTGTCTGCAACCAAAAAAACGAGGTGCGAGCATAGCCCGTGCAGGGGTGTGTATATCGATACTCATTAGGTACCCAGATACTTTTATGGTATCTAAAAAATACTCCAAGTATAATCCATAGATTATGAAATCAACGTATAGACATTAAATAGGAATATTCCAATACATATACCTCATTTATCATGTATACCATATCAATCTTGTGGAAAATATTGATGTCACTGAATCAGCTCACACAGGTATACAAATTATGTAGAGAGATAGAGATGATTAGATATAGCCACTAAATCATCTATTCTGTTGGACCAACACATGATCCAGGAACATAAGTCAAAACTGTTAGACAAAAAAATGATCCAGGAATTGTTGTCAGAGATGTTGGACCAACACATGATCCATGACCAGCTATTCTCTCAGACCAACACATGATCCAAGTAAATAAGATCAATCATTCGGACCAACACATGATCTAGGAACACTTTTCACAGCTATCAGACCAATACCTGATCTAGGACCAGATATTCTGTCGTAACAACAAATGATCCAGGAACAGAAGTCAAAACTATCGGAACAACACATGATCTAGGAATAGTCATCAGAGATATCAGGCAAAAACAAGATCTAGGACTAGCTCTTCTATCAGACCAACACATTATCCAGGAACCGAAGTCAAAATAGTCAGACCAATACTTGATATAAGAATAGTCATCAGAGTATAGCCTGTTATGGGGTTTCCACAAAGCACGCTTGATTCTGGGAGTGTCCACTCCTCAGGACATGTTTTGATACATAAACTGCCACTAAGTCCCATGTAGATGTATCACAGTGGTCTGCCTCGTCATAGGGGTCTCAATACAATTGACGGCACATCCATCAGATACCCGATCTGTGAATTATTCGCATTTCTGTTCCGTGGGCCCGGTTGGATTTTGGTTCAATCCAAATGCAATGTACCCCAACTGTGTCCTAAAAATAAATGTGGTATTCCAAAAGAACTGTCTCGCCCCATGATTTCTGTAACTACAGACATTTTTCCAATCAGCCACTCGTAGCCCATGTTATGGGCGAAATAGAGAAATTAGGTCAAAATGGTCTGGGTCCGGTCTGACCTAGTCAGACTGTCCCGGCCCAACCTGAGTCCAGACTGGTGTCTGGCCCAGTCTGTGGGTCTGAACCGGTCCGTGGGTCTATCCCGACCCATGGAATCGACCCGGCCTGCAGGTCCGACTTGGTCCAAGGGGGGCCCAAAACGCAGGGATGGGCCGCCCCCGCTGGTGGCCCACCCACACTCAAAGGACCGACCCACACGGCGGCCCGGACCAAGTAGTCTGACTTGCGGCCCGCGCGGCCTACGCTGGCGGCCCGAGTGGCCTTGGTGGCTAGCGGCTGGTGGCACCCTGTGGGGCCTGCCCTATTCGCGTCTGGGGGGGGAGGCGCGCACCCCCTGGAATCCCGAACGGTTTATCTGTTCAAGTGGAAGAGAACTTTCTCCACGTGGAACTACTCCATGTCACGTAGGATTTGCTCATCCTAGCTAGCCGAGCAGCCTGCTGCTTCCTCTCCACCAGCAGCGAGACCAACTGGTTGCCTCTGCTCCACCGTCGTGGCACTCCCCTCGCAGCATATTCTTCCTCCATGTGGCACGATAGCGCCCCACCCCTCCGTAGGTCTGGAATCCTCCCATGTGCACCGCCGCAGCCCAGGGCCGTGGCCTGTTCTTTCACACTGCGCGATGGCGCCGCACCCTTCCGGCGACCCATCAGCCCTGCGCCGCTTGTTTACTTTGCGACAGGCCCGACACAAGCTATCGTTGCACAGCCACATCCCGTCAGCCGTGACCCACTCCTCTTACGGGACCACTGTGCCATAGTCATCATCAACAATCATGGAAAAACAAATGGGGGTCGGGCCGTTTTAGTTCAGACCGCACAGTCGGGGTTTTCGTGATATAAATTGGCTAAACATAACCCAAGATAGAATGATTTAGAACGAGAACAAAATAAAACTCAAATCCCCTACCTCAGTTTCCTTGTTCACTGACAATGGCGCATAAAGGAAGATATCGATTTGTTGGCATCAGTAAAGAAGATGAAGAAGTCGAGGACGAAGTCGTTGGCGTTCTTCAAGGATGGCGCTTCCCATTTTCCCCAGTTGAAGATCTCTCTTCATTGGTGGATGAAGTGTTCTTCATTGGAGAGTTCTTCTCCTTCCAAGCTCCACCAATAAGACAAATTCTCAATATAATAATAAATTAATACATCTTATTAAATTGTTGGAATATAATTCAAAATGGTTTAAATTAATTAATTGAATGTGTTCAATTAATTAATTGAGAGGTTTGGCACCATAAGTGGGATGTTCAAGGGGGTTTCTCCCAACTTAATGGTTGTCCAAGAGGTTATAACCTCGGTTGGGACCCACCACCAAAACCTCTAATGGGAGGTTATGGTGTGGTGGTCCCCACCCCCAACTCTCAAATGGAGGTTTTAACCAACTAAAAATAAAAATAAAGGTACTACATTATTTTTATTAAATTTATTCATTAAAACCCAAAAACTATCCTTTATTCTCAACCAACTACAATTAGGGTGGAAGTCTTCTTAAGCGAATACTGGTGATGTGAGTTCAACGGTGCCCTCAAATTTCAATTCTGAGCACCAGTTCAAAAGCAATAAAATCTTGCTCATACATTTACTAAATTTACCTGATCAAAACTTCAAAAATTGATTCCTGGCACACCGAGCCTCTAAAACAATCATCGTAATCTTAAGCGGGATAAAATGAATCCCATGTATTAAACAAATTCCATGGGAATTTCATGTCTTTACAAATTTTTTATTATGTGACCACACATTTAATGGGGAGATGTGGGAACTACAAGTTATATTAATGTAGAAATATCTCATATTTCTTCTACCAATGTAAAAGGATTTGTTTGGAAAATATAATCATATGTTGGGTAGAATGTAACAACCCAATAGATTATGAACACTATTTTTTAATAGATTTATTATCTTCGATATATTGTGATACACATAGCATTATTTTTTTAAAAATAGTGTTATTATATTACTTTTATTATTTAAATAAGATAATAATAACCTATACGAAAATCCTCAATGTCTAAATATAAATGATAACTTTTATGAAAATACATATTAAATATTTATATAAATAAAATATGTTGATATATTAGTGCATAATTTTTTGCAAGGTCATTAAATGTTTCTAATATATATTTATCGAGAAAATGAAATTTAAATATTTTTTTTAAAAATCAATAATGGTTTGTTGCACATGTATAGAATTTATTTTAATCAATATTTTTCATTTTGGGATTCCACATGTGCAAATTTGAATTTATGGTTGTATTGATAATTTTTTAAAATGACTAATTTGTCAAAGAATAATGATAAATACCGATGTTAATTAAATATTAAATATTCATATTATTCATTTAAAATGATAAAATATGTTAAAAATTTTATAGTAGAAAAATAGCCTATTTATATATTTCTTAATACTATTTATGTAATTAGAATCAATTTCATACTGAATTTGGATATTGAAACATTAATTTTTTCTAAAAAAAATCCATGTGGAAGACATTTTTTTCATATCCTCTATGGGTATCATTTTAAAATAAACACTTCCTAGTATGTTAAAGGAATTTTAAAAAATAGATTCAATATTTTCAATAATCCCTATAAATATTATATAATATTTTATTCATAATTTTCAAGCAAAATAAATTATAAAAAATTAAAATATTAATTATTGAGGATATTATTAAAAAACTATTATCAGAATATTACGGATTAATATTTCTTAATTACTTTTACAATTCCAATTTTATTTAAAAATTTATAATATAATATTTTAGAGGACAATAAAAAAAATTTCTTATGGCGATTTTGATTTTTAGAACTTTGGTGAAAATTTTCATTTCATAAATTTGAACTATTTCCCATCCCGTACTAAATAATATAGATCCCCTCAACTCTCATATAAAAATATCCCAAAAACATTGGATAAACCTTCAACTTCACAAATATGTTCCATAAAAAATAGATATACTAGTTTCGTTTTTTTTTATTGAACACTATATATAGTTCTTCTGGAAAAACATAATGAGGTTATATAAGGATGATGTAAAATTTCATGTCTTCTAATTATGATTTATTTCTTCTTCCACCACTATAAAATATTAATAATATAATATGATAAAAAAGATATATCATATGTAATTACTTGTTGTTATGTTAACTTAATAACATATATCTTCTTACTCTTCCGTCTAATGGAAAACAGAACTATTGATCTTGTGTAGGAATAACTACTCCCTATCGATCTGATGTAATTCATTTTCTATCAATAACAACAATAGGAGGACATAATTTATTATTTTACCTTTTTATATTATATATAATAGATAATTATACATTTGGAATTATTATATCATATATAGATTCTTATTTTCAATTTACTAGGAATACAATAATATCTCTCAATATTAAGGTTATTTATAATCTCTTTTAGGGGTGTGATATATTTTTAACATATGATATAAAATAAATATAATAATTATTTGTTTAATTAATATATATGATATGTTTGTAATCATAACAAGTATTTAATGTCAATATATTATTTAACTTCCTTTAATTAAATCAACTAAGAAAATGAAAATAGTAGTAATGTGTTGGTATGACCAACCATCTCCATGAATGGTGTAATTAATTTTCCATATCTAACAATTATGGTTTAAATTATATATTTATATATAGTCACTACTACAAAAACGGGAATGGGAAGCACAGTGATTTTATCAGTTCTAAAAAAATCAATGATAAAGGCATCCTTTATCATCCCTAAAAAAAGAAATGATAAAGGTGGCCTTTTTCAGTGCTAAAAAAGCACTGATAAAGCCCCACCCCCTTTATCCCTTCTTTTTTAGCGTTGTTAATGGGGACCCCATTATCAGCACTTCTTTTAATTGCACTGATATTGGGGGGATTAATCAGCATATTTCCTTCGCACTGATAAATTTTATGTTCCAAAAAAATTAATGAAAAATAATATATTTATATATATGTATATTTATATTGATATAAATACAATATATATTTTATAAATATGTTTTCAATACATATAAATAGACTGTTACATTTAATATAAAATAAATTTATTGAAAATGGGTTTAAAATATTTTAAAAAAAATATTATTAATTAATAATTTTCAAATTTTTATCGATTAAAAACAATTTAATAACAATTTCAAGACACAAAACATCAAAAAATCAATAAATATCTTAAAAAATTTGAAAATGAAACTCAAATATCAAAAGGCCATAACTTTTGATCCGGGTGTCCGTTTGAGCTCTACAACATATCAAATCCAAGCCTACGACGATCTCTACGTGCAAATAGTTTATGAAAGGCCTCTTTCACATTTTATTAGGCCAAAAAGTCCCATTAGTCCTCCAAAACTGTGTTTTTAGTCCGAATACACCGATTTGTTGACATTCAAACAAGTATAACTTCTGATCTGGATGTCTGTTAAACCTATACAACTTATCATATTGAATATTGATTCATTTTCATCAATTTTACTGGTTTTGGTGTTGAAACGTGATTCTAGATTATATGTTATGGATGTTTAAACATTCTATGGCTTTTCAAAAACATACATATATATATATATTCGTAAATATATATGTGTATATGTTTGTGTGTGTGTGTATGTCTATGTGTTTTATATATGTATATATGTATGAATTTATTTATTTACTTATAAACAGACATCAAAAAAAATATTTCTTTCTTAAATATATTTGATACTAATCTTATAAGTTATGGTCATTTTAACATTCTATGGCTTTTCAAATACACATATATATTTATTTATTCATAAATATATATCTGTCTGTGTGTGTGTGTCTGTATGTTTAATATATATATGTATGTATGGATGTATTTATTTATTTATAAACACACATAAAAAAGTTTGTTTTCATAAATATATTAATATCTAGTCTTATAAGTATATAATAATATAAAAATAAATATGCGTATAAAAAATATAACTACAAATATATATATTAATATACTAATATACGAATTCATATATATATATATATATTAATATATTTGATAAATAAATATATATTAATATGAATCTATATTAATATATGAATAAATATAACTATATATAAAGATATATCATTAAATTGAGAACAAAATGAAATGTCTTAGTTGTAAAGGTGTAGCCGCAAAAGGGGGAGGTCTTGGGTTTGAGTTCGGGTGGAAGGGAAGGGGGTGCACGCGTATGAAGATGTACGGGAAGGGTAGTGCGTGGGAGACCTCCAAGTGCTGATAAAGGAGGTTATCATGCGCTGATAAAATAATTCCCCACATTATATATATATATATATATATATTATTTTTTTAACCTTTATCAACACTTTTTAGCAGAGCTGATAAAGGCCCCTTTTATCAGCTCTAAAAAAAGCACTGATAAAGGGGGGTTTTATCAACGCTTTTTTAGCGCTGATAAAAGGGGCCTCTCACAGCGCTTTTCAGAGCACTGATAAAAGGTACCCCCTATATTAGCACTGAGCATTACAACTTTTTTTTTAGAATTGTTAAAGGCTTTTTTGAGCACTGATATAGGCCGTTTTTGTAGTAGTGTATGTATATATATTTTATTTATATAAATTTTACAATTTATTATATAATGGAACCATGATCAATGTAAAAATACTAAAAATAGAAAATCAAAACATAATTTAGAACAAAAAATAAATCATAAAAAAAAATGACATTAATATAGAATTAAAATTAAAAAGTAATTAAAATTTATATAGAAAAACATATATGGAATGATATATAATAAATTATTGTCAAAGATAATATTTCTATTAAAACTATATTTTTTATATTTGAGTTTTGAATGTGTATGACAGAAGCCAAGTGTAAGATCCCAACCATTTCTATATTTTTCTCATGCACAATTTCATGTACATTTTGTTTTTATATAAAAGTCATTGACTAGAGTTTATAATTGGTGTACGTTTCGGTGGAGTCTAAGAATATGTTGGAGAAAAGGCCGTGTGCATGGTTGGCACATGCTTTGTACAAATCGTACAAATGCCAATGAGAAACCTTATTATATCTAGTCATCTAAGAACAAAGCGTTGACTTGGTTAAATTAAGATATGGGAGGTCATCTGGGGATACAATGTGATTACCCACTAAAACCGGTGGGTAACACATGGTTATTGAAGAGTTTTCCTATCTATGTGAGTGAACTGTATACATTTCGAACGTGAGATCCTAAAATTGTAGACCTCAGTAATATTCAAATTTTAATGACATTTTTTCCCTTCTATATGGACCTATATTACGATTTTACAATCTTAATGGTAAAAAAGGATCTCCCATCGACCTAAATTGATTCATAGGAATTAAAAACACAATCTTCATGATTGAAAACCTAAAATGAGGAGATTATATTCTCTAAAAAATTGGATTTAATCCCAATGCTTATACCATTATTTATTTATATATTACCATGATAATTATATTGAATATATACTCTATTTACTTATTTAAACTATTATGATTAAACATATATCTAGATTTACGAGGACATGATGACTTTGATCTTGATATTGGTTCAGATATTTATATCAAGAACATTTATCAATGTCGTAGTGCTTCTCAAATTTTGGATATCTCTGTTGGGAAAATATCCATCAATGAACAAAGGAAGGTTGTATAAATATAATTCCTGTTGGATTTGATTTGATATGTATCTGAAAATTTGTATAATCTATTTCATAATTTATTAATTAATTTTCTTCAATTGGTTTAATTATAATAAACAATTCATTTATTGATTTTATTTTGAAATATGTAATTAATTGGGGAATTAATCCTAATACTATGGGGATACACTATTAGATAATTAATTTGGGGATATTTATTATATGAGGTATGGGTTTTAATATAGATAATTAATTGAGGGATTTATTATGAGATATTAAAATGGCTATGTTGAGATAATCAATTGTTGGTTAATTAAGTGCCTTTGATAAGAAGATCTATGTAATTAATTATTGGATTAATTAAGAAATGTTGATATTAGAATGAGATAATTAATTATGGAATATTAATTATGGAATATTAATTATTATATTTATTAATAAATTGTTGAATTATTTAATGGGTTGGATCACTTAGTAAATTGTTGAGTTAACTCATATAATTGACGTGTTTAACTAATTTTTTAATTATTAATGGAATTGGTGTGGATAATTAATTGGAAAATTAATTATGTGTTAAGGAATGTGGAGATTTGAAATCTAAATTGATAAGTAAAAATATTAACATTATCATTATAATTATAAGTAAATATAATGGGAACATGGTAATTCTAAATTGAGATGTATTCATGGTAACATGGTCATTATACATATGAGTAATAAGAAGGGGAACATGGAAATTATATTGATGAGTAATAATGGTAACATGGTCATTGTACGTACAATTTTTATATTGGTAACTATTGAAATATGACCTTAAAATAAGAAATTAATGAATGGCATAATGGCACTCTGAGTTATGGCTTCACACAAGAGACTTAGAACTCCTACTTGTGTCGAGTCAGACACTGATATATCATAGCAGCTTTTAATACATCAAGAATAATATTGAAATAGATATTAATATATGATATTACCTAGGGATCAAATCGGGATTTAGAGTGAGATGATTTTTATATTGGGGTACAAGTATTATTTGAAATAGTAGAGTAAATGTAGTTTAAGAAGAATAAATTATAATGATATTACTAGTTATTTATGAATTGTACATATTTCTTATAGAATAGAATACACTATATCATAGACTAAACATGTTTTAGTCACCGTTGGTGGAGTCCTAATGAGTTTTACTAAATTTAATTTTTGGTTTATTGATCGGTTCCAAAAAATGAATTATATTATTGTAGGAACAAATATAGAAATAGGCCCTGGGACGGTGCCTGATCGAGGATGGATTTGCTGGGGGAACATATCATGGGTTTTTACCTACTTGATGAGTCGTAGTGTCATTATTTTTAGTTAAATTATAATAACAATACACTTATATTGGCATAACATGTTTTCCTTTCAAGTTTAGTATTTTTTTCCTATTTGATTATCTTTCTACAGAAGTATTTTTCTTGTTATTTATGCTTCCTTGTTTGTTTATTTATTTCTTCTCAAGATTTAATATAATTATTATGGGTATATAATATCCATGAATATCTTACCAGACCCTCATTTATTTTTGGTAGCCTTTGCTGTAAGGGAATGTGCACCTTGGATTATGTGGTCAACCAGATTGTAGCCATATTTTGTGGAACTATGGTAGGGACATTAAAAGTTGAATCAAAGCATTATTTTTCATTAATAATTTTTTCTCATACAGTTTTTGTTATGTAATAATGGAGCCACATAAGAGTTTGGGATTGTTAATGAGCTCTTGAATAGTTTTTTAAAACCCATATATAGTGGAAAACACGAGTAATCCAGGTGGGATTGTTGTTATAAATATTGGTTGTTGAATTTGAATATTTTTTCAGTGTGGTTGATGAAATTGAGGCATGATGTGATTATTTTATCTATGAATTTTAGGGAATTGATATTTGGCCTAGGGTGTGATGATATTTGAATAGGCATGCTTAATTTTTTTCATTCAGGGTTGTTGTGACATTCATCATTTTAGGGACGCGTGGAGAAACATGTTTTGGTAAGTTGTTGAACATGAAAATTTTTCCTTGTTGTGAGATTATAATGAAAATATGGTTCTTAAATTGAAATTATATAGATTTTAAAATAATAATAAATGATCTTAATTATGTGGATAAATGTGAATCTTGATTATAATATCGTTTTTGATCCTATTAACCAAAACCAACATGTATTTTGGTTATGACTTTTTATAGAACCATTTTTTTGACCTTGTGGGAATCTGGAATTTATTATTATTATTATTATTTCTTACATAATGTATATATGGTTTTTTATGAGACCTGAGTCATGTGTTGCTAAATATTGAGAGTATGGATCCATTAATCTAGTTGAAGGGACAATTGAGTTTCGTGCTAGGAATTACTTTACAAATAGGGAATTAGAGGCAGAAATAAAGATTGATGATGATGAAGGGGATAAGATCTATGTCAAATTATATCAATTCATGAAATTCAATGAATGAGGACCTTGGAGAGTTGTGAAATGTATGTTCGATTTGACTACAGAGTTTGAGTTGCAGCACCCTCTAAATTTATCAAGAGAGGGTGGACCTGACTAAGTTAAACAATGGGTTGAGTCCATTGTGACTATACATGACCATTTAGAGACTCCATATGAGTGGAGGTCATCTTGATCACATATATTCTATGAGGATCAGTGAAGTGATTTTGGGACATTCAAGCATGAAAAGGATCGACTAGCCATATGATATGGATAGATGTATTTGAGAGGATCCTCAAACCCTTTTTTAAAGAGAATCTTGGACAAGAGAGAGTAGTTTATTTCTTGAAACTAGACAAGGGGTGAATATCTTTAAAGAACATTTTTGGATGCTACATTGATCTGAAACACTGTTATCTTACTTTATTAGGATATGAGGAAGCTACGACCCCATGTTTTCATGATGGAATTAAGTCTGAGATGATTCCCCAGGGGAATATATTCAAGATAAATTAGTTTAAAGAAGTGGGGGATTAGATTTTGATGGTTGAGGGGATCATGAGGGTAGATTCAACTACTGTATATGTAGTTGTTACTGGATGTTCAGGAAGGTGTGACTTCTGAGAGAATGAAGCACCATTATGACAACATTAGCCATGGCTGTGGGAAACAGAGTGCGTAGATAGGATGCTTGGTAGGATAGGACCATACTAGTTCAATCTATCATTAGTGTGGTTTGTGGGAACACTATCATCAAAACAATTTTAGACCACTAGTACAGAGTCTATATTCCTAAAATATGGGAATTCTATAGATGTTTTTTAGGTCGTAGTGACAGATATGTATAGAAGCAGGTACTAGGAAGAGTCAGAGTGTAGGGTAGGGGTCTTCTGCACCATATTGGGTTATAATTTTGGTATCCACTAGCGGAGGCAATAGAGGAATTTGATGTTCTGATTCCAGGTAAGAGAACACACATTTGTAGATTGGTGCGACTTGGGGGATTCAAACATCATCAAAGTGAATATGGGAGCACAATTACATGAATTAAGACATATGCACGAGGATGGAAATCCAAGACAATCGATAATAGGAGGTAATATTCATGTATCTTATAGAATATCTAGATCCATATTTGATACTGGTTCCTCTCAGGCTTTCATATATGTGAAACTTGTTAATGGTTTGTGACTGGCAGTGGAGTATGTGAGAGGGGAAATGGAAATATATACACCATTGGGTGTGTGGTCTAAAGTAATTTGTTTGTGTAGTGGATGTTCTCCTGAGATATGTGAGTATATATTTCTATGGTATCTCTATGTTCTTGATATGGTCGTCTTAGACCTAATTGTGGATATGGACTGTCTGTTCACATCCTTAGTGAATAAAAATGGTTACCATATGAGGGTTACATTGACATATCCATCGAGTGAACAATACATTCACTTTGGGATGTGGGATATTATTGTAGGCTAATAATGGACAAATAATCAACAGCTGGGAGAGCTCACAACCGATGTTTCTAGTTTTTTGTTGGATGATGTGGTTTTTCGAATCATTTCCTTCTAATAGTAGTGGAAGTGATTATGGATGTATTTATGGCGTATTCTCATGTCTACCCCTAGATAGAGATGTGGAAGTCATTATTAATCTCATTTTGGGGGATAATCCAATATCTATTCCACTATAAATAATGGCACCACCTGAGCATCCAAATAATATAAATAAGTTTATGGATTTGGAGTACAATGTATTTTTTCATCCATGTATGCCGTATTGGGGATCACTTATGTTCATGGAAAAGACGACTGATTGGAGTTTACGTTGTTGTTTCAATTTTTAGAAGTAGAACGTAATGACTGTGAAAAACTTATTTCCACATCCATTTTTCGATGAACAATTTGACCAATTTATGGTAACACATGTGTTCTCAAAGATTAATTTGAGAACAGGGTAACATAAAAAATTATTACATGATTCTTATATTAAAATTAATACTTTCACAAGTGTGAATGTATTTTATGAGGTTTTCATAATTCTATTTGAGTTGGCAAATTCACCAATGGTGTTTATGGATTTTATGTATATGATTTTTCATCAATAAATGCATCGGTTTGTGGTGGCTTGTGGATGAAATCATACTGTACTCTAATTCTCATGATGTTCCTGCCCGACATCATGAAATTTTCCAATGTATAGTGAGTGTGAATCATTTATATGCCATGATATCTAAGTATCAGTTTTTTATTGACATTTAAACTTCATGGGTCACAACATCTCTGAGGTAGGATGTTTAGTGGACCCATAAAAGGTTCGAATAATTATTTAATTGGAGAAACCCATTGGTGTTTTTTATATCTCAATAATCTTATGATAAATATTATATTACCAATGATTCAACCAAGGCATTTCCCTTTTGGAAATACTACATTCAAGAATAATGATAAATTGATTGATTACTTAATGGACTGGGTCTTGTGAGATTGATTTTTAGTAGTTTAAGAATCATTTACCATCAGAAAATATTTTGATCCAACCTGAGACAGGTGAGGAGTAATTAGTATATTATGATTCTTCTTACATCAGACTTTAATTTTTTCTGATACATGTTTTTTCGAGTTATGGCTTATGGGTCTCGGTAGATGACACTTCCTAAAAAAATTACCCTATGAAGAAATCAAGTTGGATGTAGTGGTTTTTGATCTTATGTGATGGAGAATGTAATTATATAGAGAAAAGTGTATAGTCTATACAGATCATAATATATTGATGATTATGTATTCACAATGTGATGTGAATATTCAGTAGTAGTGATGCGTTGAGTATATGCATCCTTTTGAATTTGAATTGTCATATACACCCTAAAAGGGATATAAGGTGGAAAATTACATAATAGTGATTTCTCAGACACAAATTCTTCAGGAGTTGAGTGAAATATGAATGATGATGCTTCTATTTAATGATACGCATGTGCAAGTTCAAGAGATTTGGGAGCAGATGGCTCTGGTTTCAATTGTAGTGGAGCCTATACATTTTAAATGGATAAGGGATAAACTGTATAATGATCTTGAGTGATTATACTTTAAGGAATGATTTTATATTGGGGAGGAATCTTCGGACTGGTTGATATATGAGGATGCCATCATCCCTTTGAGGAATCGAGTTGTTGTGCCTACGAGCATACAATTGGATCTCATGGGGGAATTTCATTCCTTTGAATGGGTTGTGCATCCAGGTGTAACAAAAATGTAGCATAACCAACAACGACAGTTTGGTGGCCATGCTTGAAAAAATAGAAAATCGGTTTTGTTACAAAATGATACACCTATTAGCATGTTATGGTGGATCATTAATGACCTAGAGGATTACAATAATTATTGCCTATTTCGGAATCAATGTGTGAAGAGGTGATCATGATTTTTTTTTGGGAATTCCAAAGATTCGCAGGAAGACTCACTCTATTTTAGCCATTATGGATAGATTAAAAACGGTGGAACATTTCATGCCTATAAGGGAAACCATTATAGTAGAGGTATTTGGAGAACTTTATGTTCTGATGATAGTCTGTCTGTATGGAGTGCCACTTATTATATACTTTTATAGTGAATCATTAATTACATCATACTTCATGAAAGAACTTTATCAAGATCTTGGCTCACATGTGTTATTGAGTATGAAATTCTACCCATAGAATAATGGGTAGACAGAACATACTATACAGATTCCTAAGGATATGCTACAGGCATGTGTGCTTTACATTAGTGGATCTTAGGAAATACCAATGGCTTTAGTATAATATTAATATAACAATAGTTATCACGAATATAAATAGATGTAAATATACAAAGATTATTATGAAATGTTGTGTAGATCACCACTATGATGGATGGAGGCTGGTGAGTCAGTATTTTTGGGACCAATTCTAGTGTTGGGGACATTGATGTAGGTATATTTTATCATGAATCTTATGGATATGTATTAGAGTAGACCAAAGTTGTAAGATGATATACAGATACAACCCATAGAGTTTGAAGATAGTAATTGTTTATTCCTTGAAGTGTTTGTTATGTTGGGTCACCTTAGGTTATAGAGCCTGGGAAAGTTGGGGCCTATGATTGTTGGACCATTAGATAAGTGTGTTGGATCATAGTCTGAATGTGCTGCAGGAATGTTCATTCTGATAGTTCATGTGTTATTGAAACATGGAAAGGTGGAAGATGAGATGTGTAAAAGAGAAATAGATATGAGGGATCAATGGGAATATCTCTTTGGCTCGTAATCTTATAATGGCTTGGAGGTGGATCTCAATGAAAATCTATTATAATGTGGGGAGATCGTAAGATCCCGAAATTTTTTGGAGTTATCATGAGCATGATTTAAGGAAATTTATGTTTGTAATTTGGTACCATTGATTAGATTTATGAAATGGGATTCATGTGGGTGATGTATAAAAATGTTATGGAAAAAAGGGGTTGTGGAGTGTCAGCATAACATTTATACAATCTGTGCATATATATAGGAGAAAACATTCACTCTCTAGTCTTTTGCGGTGATATCTTCAGTATGGTTAAATCAATGTTTCGGAAGCTGTGAGAGAAAACCATGGAATCCCCCACCCCCGACATTTGTTCAAAACCATTGTAAGTGCACAATTTTAAAAATTGTTTGTGTATTGACAATGAGATGCTAAAATTTTGGATCTCACTCATTTTCTTCTTTTAATTCCCTTTTCCACTCCTATGTGTCCCTATCTCAATGTTCTAATTTTTTAAGAGTAATTTATGGTTCTCCATTAACCTAGATGTATTTTTAGAACATACAAATATCATTCCCTGAAGTTGAAAGCCTTAATTGAAGATCCACTCTTCTCCATATAAGTGGATTTCATCCTGATGTATCTCCCAATATTTATTTTCTCATTCCATGGTATTTTCATTGATGATATCCTCTATTTACTTGGATTTGAACCTATATATTTAAAATTATTTTGGGTATTATGGAACTAGATCTATATTAATGAGGTATTTATGATATTGATCATTATTTTGGTTTAGGGATTTAGATCTAGAAATTATATCATCATCGTTGTACTGCTCAGATTTTGGGCATCTTCGTTGGGCTAACATCAGTCAATGAACTGAGTATGGTCATCTAAATATACTTCCTAGAGTCGGGGAATTTATTTGTATATGAAAAATTATAGAATTTATAACATCCCACATAAATATATTTTCATTAATAGGGTTTATTAGATTGGCCATTTGATTTATTTAATATTAGTTAAAATATGCGATTAATTGGGGAATTAATTAAGAGTCTAAGGATATTTCATATTAGATAAGTAATTTGGGTACATATATTACAGTAGGTGGTGGTGGTAATCACAATAATTAATCTAGGGATTAATTATGAGATATTGAAATGGACAAGATGAGATAATTAATATTGGATTAATTATGTGTTGTTGGGAATATGGTCTAAACAATAAATTGTTTGATTAACAATGTAATGATAAAATTTGAGTGAGATAATTAATTATAGATAATTTTTTAATATAATAAAAATTGTAATGTTGATTTATTAATTTATGAGTTAATTAAAGGATTAATTCTCAAAGTTAATTAATGAGTTCAAAAATTAAATGGACATGTATATCTAATTATTTAATTAGAAATTTTATTCGAGTGAATAATTTATTGGTAAATTTATTATACGACAAAAAAATAGGAGATTCTTAATTATAAATTGAGATGTAAAAATTTTAACATGTTCATCATACTTATGAGTAATGATAATGTGAACGTGGTCATTCTAAATCATCAAGTATACATGGTAACATTTTCATTATAATTATCGATATAGTGAATGAGAACATGATCATATTGTTATGGAGTAAGAATGGGAACATGTTCATATGACATAAATATATGAAATTTGTAACTTTGGGAATTTGTATTTTAAATGTGAAATGAAATAACAAAAATAATGGAACTCTGAGTTATGGACTCACACAAGAATATTCAAACTCCATAATATTTAAATATTTTACAATGATATCATAGAACCATTGAATACATTGAGATTCATCTAAAAGAAGGTATAAAAAATGATATTACCATGTGAAATCAGCAGGCTCCAGTTAGAGATAAATATATTATAGGGGTATGTATATACTTGGGAAATATGGAATTATTGTTTTAACATAATAATAAATGAAAAATTAATAACTAGTAGTTTATACATTTTACTTATTTTTTATATAACTCCATACATTTTCCTTGGTATTGGAGAGTTTTTAGACACAATTGGTGGCGGCTATCTAATTTGTAATTACAACATATTCTGGATGCCTTATTGGTAATTCAGTAGATTATATTGTCTGATGACTTGATAATGGAAAATCAACTTGGATAGTTGGATAATTTTTTATGGAACTTGGAGGAGGGAACCAGAAATGTTTTGGGACCCACTTGTGGAGTTATATTGTCTTCATTTTGCATTCCATTATAGACATATGATCGTTATATTGGAATATGATGTTTTATCTATAAATCGATTCTTGTATTTAAAAATCTGTTGTCTTGTCAAATGAGTGTTATTATTGTAATATATTATACTAAATTTATTTATTTATATTTTTAAATGGTGTTTCCTTAGTCAAAGACGAAGGAACAATTTATTGACCAAGAATGAAAAGGAGCTAAACAACTCTAAAAGATAGAATCTTATTACAATCCATATTAAAAAAATTGATCAAATCACCAGGAAGATCAACTTGCGAGGTAATATCCTGATTAACCCCCTTGTTGGAAAGGCTACCAGCAACCCTGTTAGCTTCATGGAAGGCATGTGTGGAAATGAAGTTGAGATCCGTGAGCGAGGCAAGACAATTCACCCATCTAGAGGTGAGAGGCAAGGAAAGGTGAACCACCCCTTCCATATATCATTGATAAAAGTGGTTTAATCACTTTCAATCCATATATTGTTCCAACCGTTTTTATTGAAAAAATCAACAGCATGAATCACTCCCAGTGTTTCTGGAACCAGAGCCGAGGCCGTACCACATCCGTTGAGGAAATAGCTATGGCACCTTCCATTATAGTCTCTAAAGATGGCACCACAACCTACCAAACCAGTATTTCCTCTCGAGGACGCATCAACATTGACTTTGATTTATCCTGGAAGCAGAGAAACATTGCCTCCCCAAGAGACATTATTTAGCATATTAGTGCATTCTGAAGCATAGCGGATACGACCTCGAATATATCTACCTTTAATGAAGCCAAATTGGGTCCAAGAATCAATTTTATCACATATTTATGAGAGTTTGTTCTCAATCAGCTTGGAGATAATTGTATAAGTGGTGTTGATGAGGGTAATAGGTCGGAAAAGGTGAATTTCTGCTGTATTTTCCTCCTTAGGAATAAGAGTAAGAAATTGAGCATTTATCCCATAAGGTAGAGAACCAGTGGGGAAAAAATATTTTACCAATTTTCAAACATCTACATGAATGATTTCCCAAAAGTGTTGAAAAAAACCATAATTAAAGCCATCAGGACCCGAGACACTATCTGGGTTGAGGCTTAAAATAGTGTCCTTGATTTCATGATCCAGGGGTATGCTTAAGAGATGGTCATTGTCATCTACCGTAACCATATTTGGTATGATTTCATGAAGAAGGTATTTGAAAATCTCATGACCATTAAACAAATTATGAAAATAATCAACAACATGACTAGAAATGGAATCCTCATACTCAAGAAGGGTATCATCAACTCTAAGAAAGGCTACTAGCCTACAAAATATTCTGATTTTTTGAATGGGAATCATAGAACATGGTATTCTTGTCTCCATAAGAAAGCCAGTTGGGTTTGAATATTTGTTTACTTATGTTATATGTAAATTTTAGAAGGGAGTTAAGCTTCATGGATATAGTAATTTCAGTAGGAGGATCAAGAGAGAAATCAGAGTAGGTGTTATAGCTTTGAATTCGAATGAGTTCATTCTCCATAGAGGAGATTTATTTTCCAAGATATTTTGTTTTAGAGCTACACCAACACTTGAGACTTTGTTTAAGAAGTTTTATTTTAGTAATAAAAGAAAAAGAATCATTTTGATGACTCATACCGGCCCAAAAATCTTTAATCATGTTAGAACATTCAGGATCCTCAGCACAAGCATTGTTAAATTTAAAAAGAGTAGGAAATTTCAAACCCGTGATGGAAAGAGTAATGAGAATGCGGTGATGGTCAAAATTGATCTTGGGAACAGAAATACTAGATACGGATTCCCACTTATCAAGGGAATCATGATTAGTGGAATCCCTATTATGTTTTCACACCACAACTCTATTGAGACACTTTCTATAACAAGTATACTTAGCACAACTGAGATTGATTTCTATAAGATCACAGTTCTCAATAGTATATTCAAATTCTCTAGAGGAGATAGAAGAGTGAGATGGTCCATTTTTTTTACTCGGAGATAGTATGGAATTGAAATAACCTATCAGAAACTAGGGACCCTGAATAGATCTAGAGATAGAAAGAAGGTCCTGACAAATGGATCTTCTCTCTTGATATATATTCTTAGCATAAAACATAGTGAAAAAGCCATGAACACCATTAGTAAAAAAATCATATGTAATCATTTTTTATGAAACATTAACAACATTAACAGATTGCAATGAAGAATGATAAAAAAAATTCAAAGAGTTTCAATAGTAATTCCATCCTTGCAAGAACCAAGGAAATTATAGCCAAACGAGCACAAATGCAAATATTTCGAAGAGATATTTATTTTTGGCTCAGCAATAGCAAATAATTTTGGTTTATGAGTCATAAGAAATATTTTAAGCACAATAAAAGTGTCAGAGTTTTCTAGACCCTAATAGTCCCAAAATAAACAAATCTTTTAAACCTGTGTTTGGAGTTAGAACTCCATTTTTTTAGAATTACCCATGAACTTATCCCTTGATGACCTTATGGGTTATTGGGAGGAGGTTGGGCTGGGATTATGTCCCTGCTTAATCCTAGAAGACATAATAGACCAATTAGAAGCATAGGCAGTATCACCATCCTGATTTTTTTCTAGGGGATTGTAAACACATTTTTTGTCATTGGACAACCTCCTGAAGGTAGAGAAGTAGGTTCATAAGAAACAGATGTGCCTGTAGAGAGAATATTAGTGGCCATAGATCCCACTGCCATTGACGATTCATTTGATACTAGAACCTTGGAGATGTTAGATATACTAGTGGTAGACAGAACCTGATATAGAGTGTCACAGTTGAGTATGTCAGGTATAATATCAGATTTCATGTACATAGAGGGAATTTTTGAAATCAAATCGTGCTGGTCAGCATCAGCATGAGAGCCACCAAGGGGGTTGACAGCCATGTTAGTGGATTTAGAACCCACTTCCTTTTTCAAATCCATAGCAATACAGATATAAGAGTTTGGGTAATTACCTACCGTAGTGCCCATGTGGTTTACAATGATAAATGAGGGCATATTTTTCCCATGAAAAACATATTAGACCGTCGCTAATAGTATTAAGCCTTGGGAATACAGTGAGGCATTCATGAGGCCATTTCGCTAACTGGCTCAGGAACATATTATGTGGCACTTGGGTAGGGATGATACATCAATACTTATGGTAAGTTATTTTTGTCTAAGATTGTCTAATTCAGGATATATGATAACATATGAATCTATCATCTTTCAGGAGGAGCATATAATTCATTATTGACTTGTTAAATGATGAATTTATTTTATATAATTATTTTTATATTTTAATTTATGGATATTATTCAATGAAAAACTTATTAGTTTGTCGCTAATAGTCTTAAGCCTTGGGAATATGGTGAGGCATTCTTGAGGTCATGTGGCTAACTGGCTCAGGGACATATTATGTGGCACCTGGGTAGGGATGTTACATCAATACTTAAGGTAAGTTATTTTTTCCTAATATTGTCAAATTACGGACATATGATAACATATGAATCATTCATATTTCACGAGGAGCATATAATTAATTGTTGACTTGTTATATGATGAATTTAATTTATATAATGATTTTTGTAGTTTAATTTTGGATATTATTTCATGTTTATTTCAATTAATACTATACCAATGAATATAATGGATTTTCATCTCACATTTAAATATTTGGGATACATTCCCTAGAAAAAGATATTACTATTTAAATAAGTTATATACTACATATGATTGTATATAATTAATCATCTCAATATATTTATTGTAAACATATTTGAATTATATAATAATTCATTAATGGGTATTAAAATTTATAAAATAAAATTGTGGTAATATTTCTCCTATCACAATTTTATTAGTTATGAGTTTTTTTGGATTATGAAAACAATGATGATATCATATAGTAAACATTACATAATTTATATTAATTTTACAATACTATATTTACTTAATGAAAGTAAATTAATTACTTTTATTTTCCTCTCTTTTTGTTCTAAGGGATAAAAATAAGTTTGGTAAGGAATTCTAGATTTATTTCTCTCTTAAGAAAAAAAAACCAATTTCATAAATGTATATGAATTATATTAATCTTTAGAATAATCTTGTTATACTATATTTTTTAAAATATGTTTTTCCTATGTATGAACTTATATTAATTATTTTTCAAGGAATATGTTTACATCATTCAAAATAATTAATTATTAATATACTAAAAATATAAATGAAATCATTGTTTTAACATATACCATATAAACAAAATATTCCTCCATAATGCCTATTAGATTATTTTAATATTCCATTACATTATCAAATTGTATTTTCATTTATTTTTTTGACATATTTTTGGATTTTTATTATTTTCAATGTTAATATTTTAAAAAATGTTATACTTCACAAGATATAATTCTTGTGATTTTATATTAAGAATAAATATCTATATCATATAAAATTCATATATGTTATAAATGATTTATTAGGGATATGATTTAATGATTCCATCACTATTATTTATCTATATCCAATTTTTCTAGAATGAAAATATGCTTACCAAACATGTTGTCTTTCCATTGATATATAAATGGTAATTTTTTTAAAAAAAATATTATTTCTTAGATTCTGATAAGATTAATGTTTTGGGACACCCATTTCTTTTTATGAGTTATAATTTGATATGTGTTTTATAGATCCCATTTTTTAAAATGTTTTTGAATAGAAAAATGTTTTATGAAACCCATTTCATTTCAAGAGTTCTGGTACAATGAATGTTTTATGACTATGTTGTGCATAAATGTATTATTTTCACTATGTGATGGTTGGGACTTATAACTCACTCCAATTACATTAGAATTTATTGATATATCATGAGACAAATATCACTTTAATGAGGTGTTATTCAATTAAAATGTTGTGTGTTTTCTACATTGATTTTCATCGGAGTAAACCATGATGACAACAATGGGTTGGGGAGAGAATCCATTACACTATGATTGTTTTGTAATTGGTCAATTACTACTATGGAAATGGTTTCATATGATAATAGTTATTCCAAAAATTTGTGTGTTATGCCGATATTATGTTCATAGAGATCATGATATCTAATTCAATTATTATTTTTGTATTATAATCTGCCTAAATTTATGGAATCCTTCATTTTTAGGATCAATGATGTGAAATTAATTGCATTAACATTATAATCACTTTTTATCATTCCCTTATACTCATACTACGTGTGTGTATATATATATATATCCATTCATTTCCATTATTTTTAAACTAATCTCACTACTTTATCTATTTTCATTCTCAATGTTATGTTGAATGGTAATAGGTATGATATTAGTATGAATGGTTCTAGTTATGAAGAACATATTTGGATATAACATAGCTCAATTATGGACCATTTTTTAAATGTACAAGACTCAAATGCCATATATAAAAATGATTATGCCATAGATTAGTATATTATGTAATGAAAATTCGTATATTCAGATATTAAATTTATGTAAGGGAATTTCGGTTCATTATACTATAATTAATAAAATGATTCAAAAGTGTGTAGAAATAAATTTATATGATTCTTTTTTATAATAAGGGGTTGTGGAATTCATGGAATTTATAAAATATAAATTAAATGAAAATAATTTCTCATGAACAAATTAAGAGATATATATATATCATTATGTGTTAAAATTTGTGGGGTTTTAAGTGATGTTTCAATGTATTCAATTTGTTTTAACCCCTTGTTATCCCATTTTATATTAACGTGGTGTCACTACTTTTTTATAATTGTCCAGCCATGAAAATTAATATAATATGGAGTGAAGACCATAAAATGAAAATGTATGTATCTTTCAACTAAATCCCATTTATATAGTATTTGATAATAGTATTTTTATTGCATGTCAATTAATAAAAAATTAATTAATAGTAAAAATTAGTTAATCCATTTTAGATCAATTCAATATATTGTTATTTTGAAATTAATATTTCTGAAATGTATTTCAAATATATCAAATTACTTATTCAATAAAACCATATTCTTATCTACTAAATTTAGAGGACATAATATTTCACGGGAACAATATTAGTTTTATTGTTTTAAAATTACAAAAGATATTTTTCTACATGACTCAGAAACACTATATAGTATCTTATAAGAATTTAATGCTAATATAACATAAATTAGAATTTTAAATAAACTATCATGATTAAAAAAATTATTCCTTATTAAAAGAAATATTTATTACATTTCATATATTTTATTTTCACGTAATCAAAATATCATAGACTTTAAAAAACATTGAATTTAATGAAATTAACATTCAATTAAATATTATTAGGGAAAAATAAATGAGATATTAAAATGGGTTATAGTTTATTGTTTGGTTTAATAGTGTGGATATTAAAAAATATAACAAAATTATGTAATATTATTGAATGATTATTATGCCTTGTCAAATAATTCCTAACACAAACTAACCCATTTTTTCATTACTGTGTTACAAAAAAGTAACTACATATATTATTAGAAATAATAAAAAATTAAATGGGTCATATTTATTGAAAATAAAATTAAAAATATGTAATAAATATTTTAATATTCAATAAACTGTAATAAAAGAATTAATATTTGAAATAAATCCTCAAAATGAAACAAAAAAATTCCCGTCTAAATTCATTTATAAGTATAAATATTATTTTATAAATAATTCCCCTATAGAACACATTCATGTAAACAAAAAAAAATAATTTACATTTTAACATAATGTAATTAAATTTTGATTCCAATCAAAAATAAATTATGGATTTTTAATTAGTGGAATATGATGAATAGTTTCGAAAAAATATCAGTATTTCTCACTATTCAATTAACTGAATCATTTTCAAAAAAACATAAACATCACACACTAATATAATTTTTATATTATTAATTAATATATAAAAATATTTTGTTCAATTAAAATTATTGATTTTGAAATGAAAGCATTAATAAATTATACAATTAAATATGAATCATACTATTTATATTTTTATTATAAAAAAATAATATTATAATAGTTAATATGTCTTATAAGAATATAATATATAGATATTAATATGATACAAATTATTTATTATAAATTTACCTGGTATGATTGCTTGAAAACCCTTTCTCTTTCAGGTATCTGTAACATTAAACAATACTTGCTCAATGACCTATTAATCTTCTTCGAGAGGAATGAATTTGGTTTACATGGATTGTTGAATAAAAGTACCCAACTATAAAAACTACACATTTTAAACAAAAATATAATATAATTATATTTCATACAATCACAATGATGTTTTTTGGATTTTATTTTCTTAGATCGGGAAATAAATCAGACATAATACACAAACATATATATAAATTGGACATACCTAATCAGAACCCATTACCTCCAAAATATAATACTTTTTAAATAGATACTCACTTCATTTCATTAAAATTAGTCACCATAATAAAAATTTCTTATTCCTTGTTCATAACCATACATAAACTCCATTAAAAATTAGTTTAATATGTTGGATGTAAAAAAAATCTTAGTTAGGGACATGAAATTGAATTCATATGTAACTCAAGTGAAAAAACATGAAGGCACATTTAATCTTCTCTATTACAAATTAATTCTAATTCAACATTTGTGATTATAATTTAAAAACTATAAAAATACCATTTTGTCTCGATTAAAAAAATTACAAGGCGTCTAAAAAATAAAATACACATTAAGCAAATTGGAGAACCATATTCAATAATTATTTCAATCCCTTTACATTGGAGTGACCACATGGATGACTTATATTATAATTATCCTATTAATTAATATATATTCATTTCATATTACATACATAATGAGCCTCAAACATCATATTATTTATTTTATATTCAGGGATGATCTATAATAGTGCCCATACCATTATATAAGTTTTACTTCTCTTACCCCTTTATCATGAGCTATAATGGGTATCAATGATTCTAAAAACTTATATTGGGTTCACTATTCACCTTTAATGGTTCTTGACCAATTTTATAAGTTTTATTAGGATAAATCATTTCTTATATAAATCTCAAAAACAATATCATGAATTAATAACTTTCTTTCTCCATTCCATCATAAAACTCATAGAAGGACACTATTTAACACATGTGTAAAGACACATTCAAATATCGAAATAAGTGTCTATTTTATAATACCATTTTCAATAGAAAATTACCCAAAAGGGCATGAATATCTTATTAATTAAAAAAAGAACGGGGATAAGGAAATCCAAAAAGGAAATAATATTTACAATGGTTGGAAAAGTTCATTCCAGTTTATATTTTATAATTTAACATTATTTTTATTGCTTGTAAAGAAAATCAATATTTCTAGAAATAAATTCCTATTTTCTAAAATATAATAGAAAAAATAAAAAAAAATTCTAAAACAAACATTCCATATAATTAAATATGTAATATCATTTTAAAATTATTGGAATAGTGGAAAATGAGAGTGAGATTGGAAACATTATAATAATTTATTTTTAAAGAAAATTTCATTACCAATTTTGAGACTTATTAATTTAAATACACATGTATGTATCTCATTAAAAAATATATAATTATAATATATAAATTAATGATATAGTATTTCAGTGGGTATTTAAATTCACTTCCTAATAAAATATAGTTCAATAACATAAAAATTATACTGAATAAAAGGAAATTATGATGATAACCCTTACCATATGCCTAACTCATCAGATACGCTATTTACCTTATTGAATAAAAATCTTATGTTTATGAATTATAATTTATCAAACATTTTCATGTTTGTTATTACTTTTATTTCTGTTATTTCCATTTTATATATGATTACATAATCATGATAAATTCAATTTGGATGTTTGGACGATACATAGCGTATGTGTAAAGTATGACATTAATTGTTTGATTATAGTCAAATGTGACATTATATAAACATGTAAAGATTAATAATAACTACATAAAAATAAATTACATAAATAAAATATTACTTTAAAACAAATTTTTTATATTTCTTATATAGTATTAACTATTTAGTGATCCTTTAGATGTTTGGTCATATATATGCAGAAGTAACATTTCCATTTTTCATTGATATTTATAGAAACATGGTAAGAAATATATTATCATTTTTTAAAGATCATAATATCAAAAATACCATATTGATTTATTAACTATAATAATATTTATAATCCTTGTTATGTGGTTATGATAAAATAATAAGTGGACTTCATGAATGCGGTTGTCCTCATATACACAAGAATGTATTTATAAAATTTCTGTAAGTTTAATGATCAAATGAAAGTGATATATTATCTTTTAGAAATTATAAATTGGTCATAAATATTAATTATTTTCATCGCACATATTGTTTATAATTACCCATATTACCATCTATCTAATGTGTCATCAAAAAATGAATCCCATCTCATCATGAGGTATAATAATCCGTACTCATGAGTGACACAATAATTCAGCAAAAAAATGGAAAATGATATGGTATTTGTTTTATCTTAATTAAATATTTATAATTATATTATAAATATATTATATATAATTTAAATACATCAATATAAAATACCATTAAAATAGATTATGAAAAAAATACACAGGTCTGCATGGAGGTGGAAATTTATCATCACGAATGAAGGGGTTTTACATTTTATAAAAGTGTATATTGATTTTACATATTCTATTATGAAACTAAAGACATAATATATGGGATAAACATGTGTCATTTTATCTTCATAATTAAATTTGATTAATTGGAGGTTGATTAATAAAAAATTTAAGATTTTGTTCTTAAACATGATGCCTCCTATTAAAAAACACTCATTTGGTTAATAACATAACAATTAATATGACAGATTTATAAAAATGTAAATAGTTAAATGATTAGGGTAGGGATATAAGGAATATAATTTGGTAGAAAATAGCAGATATATATGGATTTTAACTTGTTAATAATATTGTATTGGGGTGAAAATATATACGTGTTCAGAGTTTTACAATATTTTTTATAACAAAATAGAGGTGTAACTAGGTTTCTAAATACCAAAATCTCAATAATAGGAAATTTTTTTAAAAAATAAAAAATATATAAAAAATATATATCAATATAGTTGAAATTGGAATATATTTTATATAGTGTCATTTTTTAACTTATAAAACTATGTAATATATTATGGAATATATTTAGTGATAGGAATTGATTTACTATGAAATTATAAGGCCTAGTGTGCCCAAAATTGATATTATAAAGACAGTAAATATATAAATATAAAATAAATAATTTTTTCTAAAAAAATTGATATAACTCCTATATACATTCTCAGTTCATGAATCTGAGACCATAGTTTAGTTCAATCATCAATTTTCCGCTAGAAAATAGAAATTGTTTGTTATAATCAATCTACCAATGGATGACAAAATTAAAAATAATTTGGATAAAATAAATATTTTTTTAATGTTTTATTTTAAATATACTTATTGTATGTGCCTATATATATTTCATTTTATATCAAATCACATGTTTTAATATCATTGACCCTAGAGGAAAGATGAGTTATCTAAGAATACATCATTTAAATATCAAGATTAGTTAATGGTGGACTATGTGATCCTGGTAGATCAAGTATCATTGACATTAGTGTGACTTCTAATTCAATAATATATTCACATTTCACCAAATGTTGATGGAGAATAATTTATGGTTTATCAATTGTGGAATTCAACATGTTAACATAATTATTGAGCATTTGATTTTTTTATCTTCATTTTATTTGTGATTGTTAATTTTTTTTATTATTTGAGTATATGTATTAAAATGTTTATTTATATTTATACATAATTTTATTATTTTTACATCACATATTCTGGATTTATGAATTTCATTCATTAATTCCTAACAAACAATAGAGATGTATTACTTCTTATTATTTTCCCTCACATATTCATCCTATCATTCATCATTAGAACATAAGGTCAATATTGTACTATTCTATGGTGGGATAGATTTTTATAGATCCATGTTTTCATTATTGTTGTGTACATGATATATGGTTATGCATTCCTTAGATGAATAACGATATACTCTGAGTATTGGGTAATGCTTCTTGGATATGGTATTTGAAGCAGTAACAATATGTTGTGTCAAGTTAAGAGTGGAAAAATATGAAGTAATGAAGGATTTATACATATTATTAGAATATAATTTCATCTATAAATGTATACGAGTTTATGGATATAGGTGGTTTCCATAGATCCTTATCATTCAAAAAGAATAAATCACTAAAATGTCATAAGATCTAGAGATGTTTGAGAACTAAGTTGTTCACCCAATGAAATTCCCTACTTCATAACATTTTAACCTGAAAAACTCCAGTTAGGTTATATATCATATAAATTTATAGAGATGATGTGTATTTAAGGATCACACGTTTCTTATTACGTCTCGCATGTTTTGTGACCCTCCCCATGTGGCTAACCCATGTCTCAGATGAGACACACATGGGAACCCATTAAGTTAATCATGATGTTTACTCCAAGAATAAATGATAATGGTATAGTAATGTGTCAATGTCGAGTAGATTGAAGGATATATTGTAATGCATTGAATTACATTGGTAGTTATTGAAGAACAGGTTATGGACATGGATTTTCGATACACATCATGAACACCTTGTAAATTCATTGTATAATGACATGGATTCCATGACATTACATGTAGAGAAAATGAAAAGGAATGATGATTATGTCTATGCAATTTATACTGCAACTACATATCGTTTTTCCCTCCATAAAAATTCCATAACGTATCATTTTCATGGGGACCTAGATATTATCTAGTGAGTATTTTACATTATCATTCCTCGTTATAGGGAGAAATTGTTCTCTTATTTGTGGAATATGAGATATTATGTGAGTTTTTATGATAATTTTTTGTTTTATAGTTGATGTATGATTATGTATGTGGTCCGAAATAGATAATCAATGTTTTTATTGGTTTGTAACTCCTATATAGAACCTAGAAATGGTTCTCTAATAATAATTAAACTCATATAGAAGGTACTCCACCACACTAGGAATATGTTCTATATCTATGGATTAGTGTTCCTCTATCATCAACATCCATCGTGGTCCGGGTACTCCCTGATGCTTTTGTATCTTTCTATAATGGAGAACAATAGGGGAAAGAGAGGCCCACTATAAATGATCTAGTGAGGATGTACTTTATATTGTTTACATAAGATGGAGTTTTAGAAAACTACGTAAACTCATCACCATTGGATGAGATGGGAAATAGATATCCCCTTTATCATTTATCTATTTTTATTTATAACCATATATATATATGTGTGTGTGTGTGTTGATTCTCTCTTCCATATTAATTTGGTTTGATTGTTTTTTTTTGTATTTATTTTTCACCCATTAGGTTTTTGGTTACCCTACCTATTAAGTATATAATCATCCTTGAATGGGAATTTCACACACTAGTCATAAAATAAAAATAACAAGAATAGATAAGTATTTACTACAGATGAACTTAGTTATACATGTATTCATATACCAGGTATTGTGTTTGAGACATGGTTATTTGAATATAAACTCCCTCATTTTTTAGTTTTTTCAGTTTTTTCATTTGGGGACTTTATCTTTTTCTAATAAGGTGTTTTCCCATTTATATATTGGAGTTATTATATCATACTCTGATTTATTCCATAATGTTATTGAATGGATGCTGTGTAGTAGCTGTCAGTTTATTTTTTCATTGAACTACATTATGGATAAGTATGGTTTTATGTGTACATGTAAAAAAAATAAATCTCGATTGTTTTATTGTTTTCCTATACAACTCTTATTTCCATCCAATATAATATTGTAGGTGGTCTAGGGGTTTCCACAACATGGTCATCCTCTTTCCAGGTAGGCCTTGATGGGTTGGGTCATGAAATAGTGGTATCTGTGTAGTTCATTCCTCAAGATCGTTTATTAAGTAATCACGTTAATTGGAATTCATCAGGACATAGTGAAAATATTGTTAAAGGCAATTGAATATGTATTTCATCCCACTTAAAGCTGTATTATTTCTTCATCTTATGTATCAATTCAACCTGAATATGACTAACTACATATATAATCAAAATACAAAGTCATTCGTTATATAAATATTATTTATATGCATCCTATTGGATAGATTCATTTTTTCATTCATTTAAGTGTTAGCTATATATATATAAATGATAAATTAAATGTGTTATTTCCAGATCCAATTCATAATTCATCACTAAGATAGATCTCCATGTTACTAATTTAGGATTTTAATGATGATCTGGGGATCAGTGATGACTAATTTAAAGGGACATCTCAAAATGTGCCATCTCTAGGCACAGAGGGACTTACATCCAAAGATGTCAAAGAACAATTTGTACTAGAAGTTCAGGATTTAGATGTGTGCAATATTAGTTACCTCCATGAGTTTTAGATTCAAATATCACTCTGTTACGATGGTGATATGGATCCCAAAGGAATGGCGTATTATCTTGTGTTAGTGATCTATGATATTATGATCCTATAGATCCTGATTAACAAGAAGTTTGAATCGGAATCCATTCATTTTCATTGTTTAAAATAATTTTAGTTCATTTATGACACAAAAAATCCTAATGAGATTATGCTCCATTGGATATAATTCAAATTGTTTTTATATGAGTATTACCCATCATTCATATGCATTATTTGGATCTAGTATCTTATTGAGCTTATTTAGTGTGGTGTGAATACTAAAGAGAATATATTTAAGTTTACTACACTTTTTAAATAATTACAAGTTATGTTTCCATATAATGTATTTTAGGATAATAAAACCGATTGTAGTTTTTTCAGGGACATTCAAACCATTTTTGTCTCCATGTGCCTACAAACATAGGATTGACTTATGGAGAAATATCTTAGGAATAATAGCTTCCAAGAAGTGGGAAAAAAGGTAGTTGGATCTGATGGTAGGTTTCATGGGTATAATCCATATATTGATATAAGTATTCATCAAATATTTTCTTATTATTAGAGGTGTAATTATCAATTTTTAGATACGTAGTTAATGAAATGAGGGTAAACAAATATGCAAAATATCATTTCATCCTGGTGAATGATGATTTTATGCTTCAGACATAATGATCCATTTAGATCATGATTTCTTAAATATTATTATTTATCCAGACAATAATATAGTGGATCACCAATGGTAGAGGAATTATCATTAAGAGTATTCATCACAACATGGATATAGAATCCTTCAATGAGATTATACTTCAAAAATGGTATGAGCTACTTTGAATGGGGAAGATGTTGGTGGAGGATAACACTATTATCTGCTATAATTTCCACTACTATGTGGAACATGCATGTATTTGGGATATAGAAGACAAAAATATGGAATATCATAAGACATGGAGTTATATGACCATGGTACTACAAAAAGAATATCATTTAAGATCATTATTTAATTTATACATTTTATTAATAATAGTGGACACATCTTAAATTCATTTTATACACTAATTGTTGGATATGTCATATATATATAATTAATTTTAGTCATTATCCCTAAATGTTATTCAATAGTTTCCTATAAGTGTTATTTCATATCTCATGTAATTTTGTAGTGTGAGTTTCCTGTTAGTGTAATGATTATTGTGTGGGACCTCTTCCACGTCAGGATTAAGTCATATGAGATATCATTGGGTATTGAATAGTTTCCATGGTTATCATATTGATAAGATTTCATCATAGATATATTATATTTCTATGGATAAAATGGATGATACTATTAATTTTGGTTGAGATTGATCATATTGAAGAATTTATGGGTTCTTCAAGAAGGACTCTATTACCCATCACCAATCAGTTGGTGTGTTTTCCACATGGTGTAACAGACACATCATTCATATAGATACCTTCTGTAATATAGATATTTATAGATTTATTCCAAATCAATGTCTGAGTAGTACCTTCATATTCATATATTAACATCTAAATTAACATTCATCATGGGACTATGATGATATAATTAGTAGTATATCAGATAATGCATATCATACTCTTAGTGTTTTGGTAATTGGTTTAATTCCATCAAAAGAAGGGATTTACAAAACTGTGCCTATACCTTAAGGAAACACTAGAGTTTTTCATAAGAAATTTACATATGATATTGAGGATTTGTGTGGATTATAATTATTTTTTAAAATGTAACTATAAAGTACAAGTACCATTAGTTGAGGATTGAAAAAAACAATGACCAGTTGTGAGTTGAGAGTTGGATATCAATTTCATTCCCTAGTCTAGAATCCATAAGCTTATGATTCACATGAATTATATTAATAATATATAATTTCAACATATCTAGGGATATTTTCAGTTTATATATATTAGTAAATCTATTAATATTCCACAATAGTGTTTCTGGATTTTATAGACCAACAAAATACATCAAAACAACATTAATTTTTTTCTCCATTAATAACATAGTAATTTAATATATTATAGAGTTAGAGTATGTAGATATTTAGAAGATGGTCTTAAAAAATATCAATGAGTGGAAGGTTTATTTAATTTATTAATTTTATATTATTAGTTCAATGTATTTCTAATTCTATATCATGGTATACCTAAAAATTAATGGGATTTATGGCCAATATTAGTTGTTATAATTCATTCTTAGGATATACCAAAGAGGATATTAAATAATTAAGAGATTTCAGGGATTTGAAGGTTATATTTGGATGATCATGTTTGAAATTTCCTTCTAAGATTCCCCTTTTATCCACACTTCGAAGGAAAATAAATGTATTTTTCTACAATGAGTAATGTTATGGAACCATTAATTTGATAACACAAAGGGTTAAATTTCTCTGGTGTGGATACTACTAGAGGATTCGAGGAAATATGTATTCTATTGAGATGCCATTAAAGATGCATTCTATTGTATATGTAGGGGAATGTAGAAATCATATTTTTTTGAGTCAATTATGAAACCATAAGATTATTTATACAAATCATAAACAATCGTTTTAAGCCAAAATCATCGTTATGAAAATGAAGTGGATCTGTATTATGTGATATTACATTTTATGTAATCCACACATCATATTATCATGTTTATCATCACTAACTGTTTCCATATCCAATTGTATATGGTTATTATAGATTTTTTAATGGAATATGAAATTTAGAAATTATATATTCATGGGAAGGGTGATGTGTTGTGGATTCCATTATTCATATGTTTATTTTGGGCATGGTGGAGGTTAAATCAGAGTTATTTTCTTTCTTATAGCTGACATTGGTCGATCTGAGTGGTGAAACATTTCTTTTGTAAATGGTGTTTAATTGTTTGATTTTATAATGTGTTCAATAAGATCAATTAAAAGTTATCTAGTGTGAAGTTATTTTTGAAATGATATTCTCTTGGGATCCACCAGCTAGGTTATATTTGAAGACTATTAAATGTCAATTTTTAAAGGGATTTATATTTTTTTCAATCATGAGTGTATAGTTTTTGATGAGGTAGCACCATACATCTTCTTATGTTGTATATTATCTCATAATTAAGATGTAAAAGGACAATATGTCTCATTTTTTTGGTATGGAATTAAGAAGAACATAATAGATCTCATCTTTTAGTGTTACACTTGTCATTATATAATTGGTAAGCATGGGGTTCCATGAGGTCTGACGTAACATGTTTAGATAATAAAGTGGAACATGGATAACATATCATAACACTTTATGAGAGGTCATCAGCTGACAACAAGATTCTATGATCCCATATAGTTGAAACATGAACAACATTCTTAGCCAACGAACATACTTTAACTCAACATGAAGTGTTTCTTAGAGATTTTGTGGAAAATTTATGTTATCGATATTGATCAACTCCCTAGATAACCATCAATAATTTATCATGGGGATTTTTTTTTCTTTTAATAAAATATATTTATATATGATCAGTATGAAATAGTTCAAAGCACATTATGGGGGAAACTACAGGTCCCCTTTATAAAAGATTATAATTTTATAAAAATCACTTCGTGGACCATAGACTCTTCATGTTATAATTGGTATGGTTCATGTTAATTGTTATATCCTGTGGATAGAAGAAAGATAAAATAAATAATATTTATTTCGACTTCATATGAATGTGTATTTTTAGTAGGAAGATGATGTTTTTCTAAGAGTCTCCACACAATGAATAATGTGGTGGTTTTTTCAAAATGCTAGTTATCCATAACATTTATTAGGCCATTTCATAAAATGTTTAGGGTTTATAGGGATCCATACCACATAGAACATCCCCCATAGATAGAATAATTGAATGATATTTTATTTTTTATCATTACATTGTAAAATCATACATGATTATAAACACATTATAAAATTCAATGATTTGGTCATTGAAGATAGAGACACCATCACCGAGTTCCTGGTGGAGATCAAGGATCGGTCTGAGGGGATCTGATGAGGATGGATCATTCCATTTGTTAATTTTTTAACTTAAGAGTGCATGTGAGATCTTATGAGCATGATAGAAATATGTGGGATTTGTATACAAAAATTTATTGGGTTTGCAATTTTTATGGGGAAAATCCATGGTGGGGTGAATGTAGTGACTCTAATTGTAACAAAACTGACCCTTGTATCCCAGAGTCAATGGTCATTTTTATTACATTTGAATAGAAAAATTAATTCAAATCACCATAGACCAACCTGTTTAATTTCCTTTAAGAAACAGAAAATATACATTTTTCTATTATAATATTATGAAAAATATACATAAACTATTAAAAATAAATATAAAATTCTAACTCATCACATATTCAAGGATTTATTCATGAATACATAGTGATAAAAGACAAATTTAAGGGGAAAATCTAATGCTCTGTAAGGGATATATATATATAAAACATGAATCAATAGTATGTGAATAATAACAAATTTTGTATAATAAATATGGCATTGAATCAAGCTAAAAAAGCACTACATAACATCACTATGAATTAAACTACATCCATAAAATATTTCACAGTAAAAACCATGGGGATAATGATAATTGAATGATGGATGAAAAAAATGGTTCATTATTGGATGTCATGAATTTGGTACATGAACCATAATACTGTTAAGATGGTTAATGTTTTTGGGGACATACTCATTATATTATGGTTTGAAATAAATAATAAATTGTTTATATCAAGCTATATTATCTAATGAGACCCATCAATGGATCATGAAGCTATAACAATATCCACCTGTCACTACACATCCAAATCATTCTTTATATTTTTATTCATTTGGTTAAAAAAATGACAATTAAAAATACCCATATTCAGTATAGGATTTAACAAATTATTCTAAAATACATAATTATTATATAATATTATACTATTGAAATATTCTTCAGGGAAATAACATTTAATCATTCCATCTTTTCTCAAACAACATAATATTATATAAATCATAATCCATATAAATGAATGACATTAAATTACAATTAAAATATCATGACAAAATACTCCATATTGGATATATCAGGGGTATTAAATACATATCACACAATGAATAAAAGATGAAAAAGAAATATATCTCATAGTGGTAAAAATGATGTTACAAAAATAATTTTTTACTTATCAAAGAATAGTTCTCTTGGAAAATCATTTGTATTTTTCTATAAAAACTGATTGTAAAAAACAATATAATAAAAAAAATTTGGTGGAAAATTAAATAAATATGGAGGCATAAATAATTCCTAACTAATGTTAAGTCATGTTAAAATAGTTTTAATGAAACAATAGAAATTAGAATCTTTAATGTGGTTTTAGAAAATATTACAAATTACTTAAAATGGAAAAATTCACAATTGTTTTTATAAAAATAGAAATGAAAAAAATATATTACCTAATTATTAATTGATTGAATTTATAAAAACAGTTTAGATTAAATTAAAAAATGGATGTTATATCAATATGGGTATAAAATGGTAAAGTTCCCTTTAATTTGGCTTTCTTAATTAAACAAATAATAAAATAATCTTTATTTAACATATATATAGAATAAAATATAGAATAAATTATATTTTAAAATATATTATATAAATTAACATAGATTATAAGTATAATATATTATAATAATTTGTAATTTATATGTAGTAATGTGAGAGAAAGCTTAACTAGTAGAAAAATTGAGGTTCAAAAATAATCTCATAACACATGTAATCAGTCGAATCGATTAACTGAAAATTTGCAATCATAAAATTAATAATTTATACTCATGATGATAAAAATATTCATGAAATTATATATCAGTTGGATTCCTATATACAAAAAAAATGCAATTAGTAGTGAATAAGGTTTTTCTCAATGAAATAAAAGTGAACAGAGAAAACACTTAATTTATGTTTGAATGTGTTTTGACTTGACCATAATTTATATGATAATCAGATTAAATCCATTATTTAATTAATAAAAACCTTTTATTAATTTATATTATATTCTATAATATTATTATAGTTATTTATGTATTTTTTTGATCTGTTAGAAGACACAATTTTATCGTATGAGAGTGTCTGTTTCCATGGTTTTCATGAACAGTTAAATGAAAAACAAATTAATGAAAAATCATGTAAAATGAGAATATTTGTACATAATTGAAATTATATTTAATTAATGATATTATATATTATTAAATGGTTATATTTTTCACTTAGTTATATTCAATGGAAATGAATAATTAAATAAAACATTAGTGTTAGTCGGTTAGATTATTTTGGTATTTTATTAACCAAGAAAAACTCGTTTTTTCTTATTAATTAAAATTATATATATATATTTATAATGATTTAGAAATAACAAATAAGTTTTCATAAATATATAAAATTATTTTTTAATCATTTAAATTGTTTTATGACTACGGTCGAGTGCAGAATTCAAAAATAAAAATTAATCTTCCTCAAAGGTAGTAAATTGCCACCTCAAGGGCGATGTTATCATTTTTGGAATAAAACCTGGATGAAAATAGATTTCATGATGTAATTTTCTATTAACATAATAAAATTTATGTATTCATATGATTATAGTATCAAAATATTTTTTGGATATAATATTTTTAGACAGAATGTGTTGAAAAGGACAAATACATAAAATCAATGAAAAATGATTTACCTCTTGACTTCCACTCATTGAGAACTTCAATATGTAAATTGATATTGGTATTTATTTGTTTCCATGTGATACTATAAATGGGGTAGACAATTTGGAAATCGTTTGGGATGAAATTGGGAAAGATTCATCGGTTTCTTGGTGTGAAGAAAATAAGTGGTTTGGGGTGGTATTTATAGTGGAGCAGAGGGGTGTTTTATATTAATCTATTAATTATTTTATTAATTTGGATCAAGAAGAAAAATAGTGAATATTATATGAATAAAACTATAATAATTGTATTATATATCAAATAAATTTTTCATAATTCATCCATACATCTTCAATGACATGACAATTCATATCATTAGTTTTTACTGTTAATTAGTGTATTTCAATTTTCAATAAAAAAATCAACTATTTTACAAGAATGTAAAAAACTAATCGAGAACATTGCATGATTTTTTAAAATAAAAAATATAATACATTTTCTAAAAATTATAACCTAAATATAATAAATTTTATTTTTAATTTATAAACTACATTTATTTAAAAAATATCAATTTTAAAATAAAAATTTTATTTATTACATAAAAAATTTATGATCTCCTATTTTTTATAACCATTAAAAACAAAAATATTAATTTATGAATATATTGTATGAAAATGAATATGTTTTTATATTATTAAATTTATTATAATATTTCACGTAAACAGTATAATTTTACAAAAATATTAATGATAAAAGTATCATTTTTAGCATATTAATTTATTTATTCCATGATATTGTTTTTTTATATTTTAAGAGCTAATATTAATAATTTTTATTTAAAATTTCATAGGTGATGTTAATATTCTATGAATAATATTACAATTTCTTATTTTAACATTCTTATTCCAATGTTCACATTATAATTCCTCACAAATTGAATGTTATCAGAAAAATAACAAAAAATGTAAATTTTGATATTTATATTTCAAAAACAATATCTATTTTTTTCCCAGAAAATTTAATAATTTTTCAAAAAAAATTAAAAACTGTTACATAAAAATCTAGAAGAAATGGATTTTTTTAAAAAAAATTATTGATTCAATGCATAAAATAGTGCTCATTCATATCGTAATCATGTGAAACATAATAAATGCAATAAAAAATTAAATTGGAAAAATTAAATAAAATTTCACTAATATCCGTCCATAATTAGTACAGAATTTAATATATTAATATATAGTTTCATTTTGAGAATAAAATAGTTTATTATAAAAATAAATCTTTTATGTTCAATTCGATTTAATTTTTAATTTTTCGTAACAAATGAATTAATTTTACTATAACATACATAATCTCATTCATTCCAACAATTCCTAATACCATAAGTCATAATAATTAATCATTTCATAAGCTCATATGCAATCAAATAAGATAAATTTAAATTATAATTACTATAAAATCACCAGGTGTTGCAATCTCCCCTCTATCAAAAAAATATGTACATCCAATTTGAAAATTTACAACAAAAATATAATGTTTTATACTTCATAAATATTTTTTTGTAAAACCACATCATAAATATGGATAATAAAACATCCTCTTAATTATAGGAAAATGAAAAGTTTATGGTCACCATTAAAATAAAAAATCACATTGGATATCATAAGGGATAATTGAAAATATGGATAAAGAAGAATAATCTAACCAATATTTTATGATGTAGACTGATAAAGATCTTGGTTATTCAAAACCAAACCATCACAAAACCATAAATCTTTTATTCAATTAAAAGGCCATTAATTTCTCAAATCTAAACTTATATGGCTAATTTTTTTGTCCTTAAATAGTTTTCCTTAAAGTTGGTGGATACTTAAAATATCTAGATAATATATTTTGGAAGTAAACATACTTGATTACATTCAATGTCATGAGAATAATATCGTACATTGGTTGTGTTTTTGTCTATTTTCACATAAACCCTTAAACTTGTAAATTATTGATCAATATGTACTTTTTACATAGAATGAAAATTTAATGAATCACATGTTCATTAATTGAATCATTCTTTCATTAATTTATTACTAAAAAAATTATCACATGTTATTAGTGAATAATAATATGCAATGTTTAAAACGATCTATTTCACAAATTGTAAATCATAATACTCATCAGAGAAATTTATATCCACATTCATTGACAAAATATATTGATAAAAGGCCATGAAATTTCTATATTCAATATATCAAAAGATTTAAAAAAAATAATGTAGATCTTATTTTCACTTTTTAAATATATAATTACCTTAATAACTATAATCCATTTAAAAAATTAATACTTTCAATAGTAAAATAGATTGATGTCCAATGCATTCCTTAAATCCAAACATGTAATTAAATGTATAATGATGTTAGATACAATAAAATAACAAATCAATTTCTTGGTCATAATACTGTTAAAAAAATATATCATTATTATCTCAGTATTAGGAACACAAAAAGGATTCTCTTCCCTTAACCGTGTATTTTTTCAAGTGTCCCACATTATACTGAATAATATTTTTAACACTCAATATATTCGCTAAAAATTTTAGTTAATAAGTAATGATTTTGAGTCCTTATATATTTCATGGTTATTATAACAAGAATATCATAACATTATTCTTTCATAAAAACATAGATATATTATCTATTCCTCTTCATCTGAGGTAATAACATAAGCATAACTAAGATCTTTTATCTTATATTGGTTATATTTCATTGATTCATGAGACATTGGTTTCTATTTTATCCAATATCCTTAGAGTATAATAATTTCACATTTGTCAACCATTTTCATAAACATTCAATCAAACCCACTGTAGAATTTATACCACAGTAGTAGAAAACACCTATTCATTTTAAGCAAGTAACAAATCGTTTCCTTCCAAAATTGTCGAATGTGGGAAAATATTTCATTGTCATATTTCATTTATCCATATCGTTTCTTAAAGTACTCATTTTATTATAATTCCATGTGAATTAATAAAATTTAGAAAATTATTTATTTTTCTCTTAATTATATCATATTGTGTCCTTATATTATGGGAATGTTTTAGAGACTTTTTCCATTTTGAGTGTGTCATATGACCATAAAATATATAATTATTATTTCTCTTCGGATCAAGTGCATTGATAAAGATCACATTCATTCATCTATGACACATTTATAGATATTTTCATAAACAAAAATAGTTGATGAATCATAATGAATAATTTCATACAAGGAAAGAACAGATAATACATTTTAAATTTTATGCATAGTTAATCTCATAATAATAAACACAGTTTCATTGGGGACATATATACATTCAATTACTTCATTATTATTTGAACTGATAATTTAAATTATCCTATGTATATCCAACATGAGTGTGAAAATAGGTGTGAGGTATGTCCCACTTCATGATCCATGTTACACCGTGTCATGAGGGACAAACATTGTGATATTTGTTACCCACAAATATATATATACCGTAACCACACCATCATATATTATCCTAATAGGGATATATATATAAGAATACAGAAATAATTTGTATGTTACTAAAATTATAATTTGTAATTTAATTTTTATCCTCATTGTATATTGTAGGGTTATGTTCTGTAATATATAACTTATAAATATTGTTCCCTTATGTTATAATAAAATTTATCAAATTCCAAATATATCAACCTCGACCATAGTATCCAAGAGTCAGTGGTCATTTCTTCACTAGAAAAGATACAAATGATTATATCACCACAGATCGATTAGTTTACTTGTCTTGATGAATCAAAATACATATATTGTTCCATTATTAAATTTTAAAATAAAATCCTAGAACATCATTAAGTAAAATAAACTTTTTCATATCCATTTATTCAATGATTTCATCTAAAAAACATAGGGAAAAAATAAAAACAATAGGTGATCTCAAATAAAACGAAAGGGTTATATATACTAGAAAAATTAATGACCCGTAAGTGAATAATAATGAATTAGTTATAATAAATATGAAATATTGAATAACTCAAAAACTACAGAAATCAATTATACAAAGATTTATAATTCATCAATTTATTTTTTCACAGTGAAAATCATATTGAAATGGATCACTAAATATTAAATGATGAAAATACCTAACTTTTGGATGCCATGTATATGGATCTTGATCCTTCATTCAGTAATGATAGTATATTTCTATCGGTATTTTACCATTTAATTATAATTTCTAAATAAACATGAATGGGTTCTCATAATATTTTTTTGTCTCATATGTCCTGTAAATGCATTAAAGGGCTATAACATGCCTATCATGAAATTTTAAGTCCAAATAATTTATCATTAATAGGTCAAATTTGTGAACAATATGACTTCTCAAAATATCTATACTGATAATAATATTTAACAAATCATTGTTACATTGATAAAGATAATTTTAAATGAGGCCATTGAAAATTTATAGAGTAAAATAATCTTTAATCATTCCAATGTATCTCATTCCTCATTAAATCATTTAATCTATAATTCCTATGTAGTAACAAAATATAATTAAATTTATAAAATATTGATAATATGAATTCTTTAGATATGATATATCATGTATATTAGATACACAGTACACATGGAATTAGAGGTGAACAAGGCAAATATCTCATACAATTATAAATCAGATGAGAAAACCAATTGTATCATTAGAAAAAAAGATTTATTTTTGAGAAAAAATTATGTATATCATAATATAATTTTGAAAATATATATATCCCAAAATGAAAGCTATGAAGAATGAAATTATGTTTTATTTATAAATGATGTACAATTTCATGACCTGAATGTCTTAGAGGAATCACCCGGATAAGAAAACAGGTCCTTGAACCTCCACAACTTATCTCATGATATCATCACTCCAAATTCATAGGGTTGTCCAGATATCTTTTTATACAAAGCACCGCAGGCCTGGTACCGAAGTAAAATTCATACCCACTAATTCTTCCAATTCCGGTTAGCTATAATCCGGTGAATGTGCCAACCCAGAATCCATCTATGATGCCTTTTCCCTATTAGTCTGACTGGAACATCTGTATTTCATGTTTCCCGAAGGCCTTGGGATGGCCAAAAGGCATTAAGGTATCTTGAAGGACTTGATAATAAACTGGCCCAAAGGCCTTGGGTGACCCAAAATCTTTGCAGGACCAAAGGACCAAACTAGTGGTCCAATGGCTAGATTGATGAATACTTACGGTTTCTACAGTACTGAATAGTACCTACTATAGTACCTGCTATACTACCTAGTGATTATGAGGACTGATGATCCCATAAAATATTTTATGAAAATATTCAATATATTAATAACTATAGTTTTTATTTTTCCTAAAATAGTTGAAAAACTCATGAAAATATTTTTGATTTCAAATTCTAGACCAACTTTGGGTCAATTAGGAGGGTTTCCACCTATATGAGACATATGTTGGTTCATTTTCAGACGTCTGGTTATGGAAACCATTCAACATGAATTAAACTAAAATAAATTTCAATATTTATTAATTTTATTTTAAATATACATTGCATAAATCCCTCTATATATAACTTTTCATAACAATTAATATGGTTTAACTACAAAAATATAGGCAAAATTGAGAGAATATATGATATGTTGTAATTGGTAGGTTTATATTAGAGGAATATGGGTGATATGATTGAAGTGGGTTATGAAAAAGTGATCATATTAGGACTCTTATATAACTATAAATCAAATTCGTCACCAATGCTAGATAAAAATTATTGTAGGTCTCATCAATGTTGATTTTTTCATTCCTGAATAATTGATTGAGAACGTATTATTTCATATATTTAGATCATCGATTATTTAAACATTCACATGAGAATAAAATATGAATATAATTGATTTATTATAGTTATTCTTATTTTTTATTAGATCTCATCCTAGAATCTATATTTATGAAATTTCAATCAATGATAGCTTTACTAGTAGTGGTTACACCTTCTTTCCTAATATTTCCACCAATAGTTCTACATTTTCATAATCATTGGAAAATGGTGTCACAAATCAAAAAATTTAGGGGGATTTATGAAAAATTGAACTCCCTGATTCACATTGGATTTATTCCTAATTATTATAGTGTTATTCTGCAGATGAATAAAGACATATCGTGATATTTTTGTGATTATTCATTTATCTAGGAAAAGGAGTGGAAACGAGATCATGCCTGAAGTTATGATATGTGGAACATGTGACAAAATACAGTTAATTCATATTTATAGACACTGATTTATGGATAGAAGATTCCCAAAATTGATTGAAAATTGGGTTTTCTATTGATATTATTAAATCCGATGATGCAAAATAATGCAGTCTTGATGGATGTAGAAATTGAGGACAACCTAGCTGCTTAGCCTATGAGAAACAAAAATACATATCATGTATTGATGAATAATACAAAACCATGTGATGGTATTGAGTAATAATCAGGAATATTAATTGTGATATGAGAATGGACAATGTATACATACATAATATGAACAACACGGGTAGACCTCGAGTAGGTGTGACATGTCACATACCAACTAAAAATGTTGTGTATAATGAAATGGAATATAATATATGCACATATAAAACACATCCAGTAAAATATGAATGTTATCATGCCATTTGGATCTCCTTGCATTCCATATATCACCTAAATAAACATTATTCCCCTAATATCTCTTTCTTTTGGACTTGGATTTTTTCCTCATGGTTCCTTATAAAAAGATTCTTTTTCAGGATTTTAATGCAATGGTGACCATAATTTTTGAATAAAAATTATGATGGGATATTTTATGAGATTCATTCTTCATTAGTCAATGAATCATGATGGTACTGTATAATAAAAGGTTCAATATAGATAATATTTTTATATAACTACCCTATATTTGATGAGTGTGTGTCCCTAATTCTATTTTTAAATATAATGTCGACAATCTAATATAATTTATGTGGTTCCTCAATAGACTGAGTCGTACTGAACAATATTCTAAAACTAATGGGGTATAGTTCCTCCAAAGAATTTTTAGATCCCTCTTCTGTGGAGAATAGTAGTAAGAGCAGGCCCCACACCACATAATCTTTTATAGTTTCATTTGGTGCTGGTAAATAGTGGTGAACAGTCGATAATGAAGTAAAAATCATCGACTTTGGTTGGACTATGAGATGGAAATACCCTTTATCTCTTGATTTTTTTCATAATTATAATATATTAATGTAATTCATGGGTTTATATTTTTCCGCATACATTTTTACAATGAATTTAAGTTTTATCTCCCTATCACTCCCTATTCATTTTCCTTGGTGTCATATTATAAATTTATATACCCACCATGAATGTGATTCTATCCCAAATTTAATATATTATTTATGAAAAATAAAAAAACCATTTACTATAATAAATATTTGATATTTAGAGGTGAATTGGCTACATACAGTTGTCAATACAGGGAGATCAATAATTGATCTCTCCAAATTTTCATTAATTCGAGTTTTTTCAGCCTTGGGACATAATCTTGGGGATGGCGTGAAATTTATCACATTACAAATTGGTTTAAATTTCATAATCTTATTTATTATTAGAGATTATTGCTGACATTTTTTATATTCTATGTTTCTGTATTGTTTTATATTTATTTCATCATGGATATAGTTGTGTGCGTACTTATAGGTACAATATAAAATGCCCTCCCATTTTATAAAATGGATTTTTTAATAATTTTTTTCAACCACGAGAAAATTTATGGTGGGAAATGGGTAGTCAAGTGTTTCCATTCCACCATAAATTTGGGAAACAGTAGGCCGAATCATGAATTTTTATTTCATTTTAATGGAAAATTTTTTAGTTGTATCCCACGGGAATTTTTTTTTACCAAAAAAAATGCTAATAGAATTTTTAAGAAATTATTATTAATTGTAATAAAAATTTATGGTTAAATTATAAGATTATATAATATATTTTGACACCAAATAAAGAATCCTTTTTTCCAACTCCAAATGGAATATGTAGTAGCATTAATTTTGAAATTAAAGCCACATACAGAATGAGCCATGAGATATTGTAATATTTTTATTTCTCAAGAATAATATGATATTATATAAATATATGACTTGTAATTTAAATGTATTACTTTAAAAAATTATTTACATAATGAAATAAATACATTTCATTAAAAACATTCTTCATTTGGGTTTCATTATATACTTAAATTAAATATTCTTTATTCCCATTTAAATAGTGTTCACAAAAATCGTATTATTAAAACAAAAAATGAAAATATACTAAAATATAACATAAATGTAGTGTCACAAACCAACCTTACCAGTCTCAAACCACAACTACCCCTAGCCCACCTCCAAAGGCCAGGGGATGGTGACATGAACTGAGGTGTAATAATCTTCGGGAGGCATTTTCCTAAATAAGTGCACACACACACACCGCCCCCCTCAATGTAGAAGTGCAGAGTAAAAGGAAAAATAAAGGGCCAACAACTAGAAACCAACCACAATCATGCATCAACCTCTTAATAGAAAAAATTTTAAATTTATGAAATGTACTAACAAGATACTAAACAGAAAAAAGGAAAACCACGCGCCCAACTGAAAGGTGACACAGCCCAGCAACAAGTAAACAAATGTACACAGCTAGTGATCCTCAAACCTGAATGTCCTACTAAGACCACTGAATGGAGACCAATATCATGTGTCCTCAACGCTCCTCTATAGTCTTGATAGACCTGTCCGTCGTCTGCAAGGGCACACTAAGTGCGGGAAAATCCCATGCAAGGGTGAGTATAATGATACATAGTAGGATGCCCCGAAATATCGAAGGAGCAACAAAGGAGGTACTAAAATGGTTAGTAGTAGATAGAATAGAGAATGGTGAATGACTATAGTAAATAGAGAGAAGATCATCCCAATAAGGGAAAGGAATAAGGATCGTCCGACCAAGAGGAGCTAGACATGGAAAGCATGTGGCATACCCCTCGTGACTTCTCTCCTCCTAGAAGAAGAGTAATTAAACCCAAGGAGAGGGAACAAAAGTAGGGTGTGTAAATATATATATTATCAAAATGAAACCAAAATGAGTGTGTAAGGGGATCCATATATCCAAGCTCTTCCCAGGATAATTCTCCAACAGTTTTAAGGATATCCATCACTGATGCCAAAATGTCTCGCACATCAAAGTGGTCATATCACTAAATTGCGCAACCAAGGATCCTTCTCTGGTAACCACAGAGAAAAGTCACTTACTGGACTCATTGAATAGGATGAGTCTGAAAGAAGTCGCTAGGTAACCCACATCCCAGCCCAACTGGAAGGTGAACCCCAAAAGGACGTTGGGTGACCCACTTCCCAACCATGCTAGATGGTAAACCCTAAAAGTTTGTCGGGTGACCAACTACCCAGCCCTACTGGAGGGTAAACCCTAAAAGTAAAAGGGTAATCCACTACCCAGCCCATCTGGAGGGTAAACCCTAAGTTCAATGGGTAACCTAGTTCCTAGCCTCGCTGGAGGGTAAACCCTGATATGTCGGTGGGTAACCCACTGCCCAGCCCTACTGGTGGGTAATCCCTTAACTGGTCTGATAACTCTGCACTACCTAAACCATCTCTAGGCGTCGCAAGCATCGCGAATGTGCGTTGGGTCACAGTGCGTCAAAGGAACCCTTGAAAAATTCCCTTTCATATTTCCAAATTTAATGAGGTCTCGAAAGAGCCTCTTTGTTCCCAAACAGATTACACAATTGGAATCCTCGCGGAAAAACTCGCAAGAGATTATTTTTACATGTAGGAAATGTAATCCTGATGAAAAAGTTATTCAAAACCACTTTATTCCCATACGGCGTCTCGTGGGGCCCACACCTCATTCAAGAAAGTGGTCAGGGGAACTGCGCCATCGTGATTCTCTCGGAAAAACACACTAAAACGACTATTCATTCGCCCCGAATGGATGTCTGATGAAAAAGTCACAGAACGCTACTCAAGGCCTAAAAGACGGCCCATGGGGCCCACATCTCCACTTCGGCTTCGATTCCTGAAACCTCCGTAGACAAATTCGACATGATGCCAGGATCACAACTCTGCTGACTGCGCCTTAAACGGATTCCAGATGTGTTTGCGCCATCTGAAAGAAGAACCCATGTGAGGTACTTAACGAGTGTGTTGCACCACCGAGCCCCCCATCCTTGGAATTAAAAATCCTAGAGACAATATCAGAATCACCACCTAGATCCAAGGATTTCAGTGCCACATATGACACGCAAAATAGACACACATATTGGAATATACGAGTGTCCGAAGACAAGGGGTGAACCCCTTTGGGATGGACCGGCCCGACCCGCAGCGCCGGCCCGCGGCCCGGCTGCTGACCCCCGGTCCACCTGTGCTTACTGGCCCTTGTATCTAGTCACTATCCCATGTGGAAACTCGCCGAAGGCGAGTCTCCATCTCCCGCCCGGGGTCACGCCCCGAACCTGCGACCTGGGATCCTGCCACCATCACCCGGGAGCGCCGCCGCCGTCGCCCGAGAGCACTGCCGCTACCTGGGACTGTTGCTTCCTGCGACTTTCACTGCCTGGGTCCACTCCGCTTGAGAACCTCTGCATTGGAACTATCGACCCACTGCGCCGACCACTAGAGAGACTTGGAACCACTAGAAAACCCATGGTTTGGACGAAAAACATACAGGGCCACCCTGGGCGCCTCGGGACTAGATATTTTGATCTTAGAAGAGAGTTAGAAATCTATAATAGAAATCTACGCAACCAAGGGCTTTGATCGATAGGAAAATAGAATTTTGACACAAGAATTTGAGTTCAAATGTATCTTCAGAATTAAAAATTGGAAACACAAATCTTACTTCATTGGGCATAGCCCGTATCTTCACCGACGATCCGCCGGAGCCATCACGGCTTGGATACATGGGGAGAATATCATGATGTTTGTTGAGAGGGATCACCAGAGAGAGACATTATGGGAGGAGGAGGAGGGGTGGGAGAAGTTTGTAAATAGAGAATCACCTAAACGCCCACCAATAGGCTATGTACCTGAACATTCGGCGGGGTCAGGGTTGAGCCGCCTCTAAGGTAAAATCCACATTCTTAGTGTAACGACGGTCTCAGAATTTTAATCTGAGCCTCCGTTTAGAATATGTAAAGTTCATGCCCGAGGCTACTAAATTTTGAAAATGCCCCTGGTGGCATTTTTTACACAAGGGTCATTACCGTGAATGTTACACCCCTCCTAGGGTAACCGACATACTCCAAAATCAACAGTGCCCTCAGTTTTCCTATCTAAGCAACCTTTTTTGAGTTATTTTTTTATATGGAATTCTAGTGTGAACCACTTAAAATTTACTAACAGCCCCACCAGGGCTCAAAATCACACACCGTCTGAACTCCATACTCTAGAATAACATCAATAAAATTTCATATTCTTACAGTCTCAAAACCTATGTTCATAAATCATTCCCTCCTTCAAGTTTTTCATCCCAAAAAACAAAACTACAAAACAACTTGGGATACTAATCCCACATTTGGCTCTCACATTTTGAGGTGCTCTTCTGCACCCTCTCATGCTACCACAGCACATGAACCAAAGGAATGGTCCTTCCATGAATTGTCCACTCCTCTCGGTCCTCAATCTCCACTGGGTGCTCCACAAAGGTGGTTCCATCCTCAATTTCCATCTCTCCCAATCTGATAGTGTGTATGGTTTTGGTCATGTATTTCCACATCTGCGACACCTGGAAGATGCCATGCACCCTCTCCAGTAGTGGGGGTAGAGAAAGACGATAAGTGACCTCACCAACCATGCGCACAATCTCAATGGTCATAATGAACCTCGGGGATAGCATTCCACCCTGACTGAATCTCTTCATACCACGCTGTAGAGAGACTCTAAAAAAGGCATGATCCCCCTGCTCAAACTCTAAAGGCCTACAATGATGATCTACATAGGAATTATGTATACTATAAGCCATCCTCATCTGCTCACGAATGACATGCACCTTCTCTGTCATTGCCTGCACTAACTCTGGGCCCACAAGGGAGGTCTCCCTAACCTCCGTCCAGCATAACAGTGATAGGCATGGTCTCTCATAGAGGGCCTCAAAGGGTGATGTGCTGATTTTTGAGTGGTAATTGTTGTTGTACGTGAACACTGCCAATGGTAGGTGATCCTACCAGCTTCGTTCAATGTCTATCATGCACACCCTGAGCATATCCTCTAACATCTATATAGTGCGCTCGGTATGACCATCCATTTAGGGGTGAAATGTTGTACTCATCCACACCAATGTCTCTAATGCATCCTGTAGGCACTAGTGCAGAAATCGTTTTTTACGTCACCATTTTTTACGTCGGTTATATATAACCGACATAACAATGTGGAGAGTAGATTTTTCACGTCGGTTATTTTAATAACCGACGTTACAAATCGTGCCTGTTGGGTTTTTACATCGGTTATCAAATAACCGACTTAAAAAACCAATGCGCGGGGTTTTTTTACGTCGGTTATTTTGTAACCGATGTAAAAAACCCAATATCGACGCGTTTTTTACGTCGGTTATCAAATAACGGACGTAAAAAACCAAAGCGCGGAGTGTTTTACGTCGGTTATTTTATAACCGACGTAAAAAAACCCCGGGTGCTTTGGTTTTTTACGTCGGTTATTTGTTAACCGACGTAAAAAAGGTGTAGATATCGGGTTTTTTTAAATCAGTTATTTGGAAACCGACGTAAAAAAACCCGATATCTACGCGTTTTTTACGTCGGTTATAAAATAACTGACGTAAAAAACCAAAGCGCGGGAGCCTTTTTACGTCGGTTTTAAGATAACCGACGTAAAAAAGCTAAAAAATATTTTATAACGTCGGTTATTATATAACAGACGTTATAAAGCATTTAAAAAAATTAAAGCCCGTGTTCTGTCATTTGCGATTTTTTCGATTGACAGTCGCCGTCTCATCTCTCTCTCTCGCGGTAAACCCTAATCGGCTCGTCGATCGCCTGCATTACACTCATTTTGGCTTCATTGTTTATCTTCTTCACTGCTCTCAGATCTATCATCTCAACTCGCGACATTCAGGTAAGCCTTCCACGAATTTATTTCGTTCATTTTTTTCGATTCTTGATGTGCTTTTCGTTCGTTTTTGAATCTCGTGGAATTTTTTTTATTGCAAATGGTTATTATGTTCATTCAACTCGCAACATTCAACTCGCAAATGATTATTAAAACATTGTGGATTAGCTTTAGCAAAATCTGAAAAATAATGGGTGGTACTGTAACGTTCCATTCTTCCAGCAACATTATTATTTTCATTCCCTAAGTTATAAAAATAAGTATTATGTATGATTATTCAAAAATTTAATCTGTGATATGAGTTGATTTATGTGTGAAACCCAGGCCAAACACATATGTATTTTTTATTGGTATTACATATATATAGTTCGACATATACTTTTTTTTGCGTTACCATGATATTAACATTACTTTTTCTAAAGAAATATTAATGTCCTTAGATTATATATCGGATCAAAAGGATATAGTAATTCTAATATAAAATCAGAATGATCAGATAATATGACAATATTATTAAACATAAAACAAATGGCCTATATTCATATTTTTAACATGACACTTACGATGTATAGCTATTTGGTGTTGGGTACTTATGAAAACTACTACTACTTTCAAGATTTGTTTTATATTTTAAATTGTTTTACATTCAAATTATGATTTTTTTCATATAAACATGTATTGTCTTATCTTAAAAATATATATTTTTTGTTGATATTTGTTATAGGTAATAATGAGTGGATGTTGGATTACGGCACATCGAATGAGCAATGAATTTGAGGAAGGTGTTGATGCCTTTTTGGAATTTGCAAAACGAAATGTTCCAAGTAGTGACATTTTTTTCTGTCCATGCCTGAAATGTTTGAATATGAAGAAGTTAAAAAGTAGAGAGATAAAAGATCATCTGATATGTCATGGTTTTAATCTGAGTTACAGCCCTTGGATTTGGTTTGGTGAAACTGGACGGAATGTCACTGATGATGATGATTCGCAAGATGGTAACTCCGATGGAATTGAAGAAATGATTCGCGATATTGTAGCAGAACAAATTGAGATAGAACCGACAGTTGCACGTCTATATGGTGATGCTGAAAAACCATTATATCCTGGTTTTACAGATTTTACGTTTCTGTCGGCGGTGTTAAGATTGATTAACCTAAAGGCGAAGCATGGATGGAGTGACAGAAGTTTTACAGAGCTGCTACAATTGATGAAAGACATTCTTACAAAAGATAACGATCTTCCAGATTCACATTACAAAGACAAGAAAATATTATGCCCGGTGAGATTGGGATACAAGAAAATACATGCTTGTCCAAATGACTGCATTATATATAGGAAGGAATATGAATTTCTGTCAGAGTGTCCAAAATGTGGGACATCATGGTATAAGGTGAAAGAAAAATCACAGGGTGATGTAGAGATTACAAAGCTCCCTTCAAAGGTATTTTGGTATATTCCTATAATTAATCGTTTCAAACGTTTATTTGCTAATTCACATGATGCAAAAAGGTTAAGATGGCATGCTGAAGAGCGGGTATGTGATGGAAAAATACATCATCCAGCTGATTGTCCACAATGGAAGAAAATTGATGCGCAGTATTCTACATTTGGAAATGAAATAAGAAATCTCAGACTAGGATTGTGCACAGATGGAATGAATCCATACCGAACACTCAGTAGCACACATAGTTCATGGCCTATTTTATTGGTAATTTACAACCTCTCTCTTGAAGTTTGTATGAAGCGCAAATATGTCATGTTGAGTACAATGATCTCTGGTCCAAAGCAACCCGGTAATGATATTGATGTTTACTTGTCACCGTTGATTGATGATTTGAAACTATTATGGGCTGATGGTATTAGGGTGTATGATTATTATAAAATGGAATATTTTCAACTGCATGTAGTGCTTCTGTTCACTATAAATGACTTCCCAGCGTATGGAAAATTGTCTGGATATAGTGTTAAAGGGCATAAATCATGTCCAATTTGCGAACAATAGACGTCCTATTGTCAATTGCATCATGGGAGGAAAACAGTGTACATGGGTCATCGAAAGTTTTTGCCTATGGAACACCCTTATAGAAGACTAAAAAGGCATTTAATGGCTCACAAGAATTTGATACTGCTCCAAAACCATTATCCCATGATCTGTATTTTTAGAGGGTGAAAAACCTTGACGTGACATTGGGAAAGACATAGAAATCTGGTAATGATAGACATATTTGGAAGAAAAGGTCAATATTTTTTGAGCTACCATATTGGAGGTATCATGAAGTTAAACATAATATTGATGTCATGCACGTAGAGAAGAATATCTATGATTCTTTGATTGGAACATTGTTAGATATTAAAGGAAAGACTAAAGATGGGTTGAATGCAATATTAGACTTACTATCAATGGGAATACGTTTGGAGTTATCTCCCACTCCTAAAGGAAGACGAACATTTCTTCCCCTGGCTTGTCATACATTATCGAAGAGGGAGAAAATTAGCTTATGTCAGTGTCTTCATGATACCAAAGTGCCTCAAGGTTATTCTTCTAATGTAAAAAATGTTGTCTCAATGAAGGACTTAAAGTTGATAGGTATGAAATCCCATGATTGTCACATCATGATGCAACAAATTACACTAGTTGCATTGTGTGGAATATTTCCCATTCGTGTTAGAAAGACTATAATGATTTTGTGTTATTTTTTCAATTCAATTTGTAACAAGGCGATTGATGTGAATGCTTTGAACATTTTAGAAAAGGATGCAATTTTAATACTTTGTCAATTGGAAATGTATTTTCCTCCAACTTTTTTTGATATAATGGTGCATTTAATGATTCATCTGGTTCAAGAAATAAAGCTTTGTGGACCTGTATATCATCGTTGGATGTATCCTTTTGAAAGGTATATGAAAATATTAAAGGGGTATGTTAAAAATCTATATCGACCTGAAGCCTCCATTATTGAAAAGTATATTTCTGAGGAGGTAGTAGAGTTTTGTACGAGCTACTTGGCTGCGGCGCAACACATAGGTTTGCCTCCATCTCGCCATGAACGAGTTAATAATGAGGGAAAGGGGATTCGCGGCTTGAAAGTCAAATCATTGTCAGCTGAACAGATGAAGAAGTTAGAATCATACATCTTGAAGAACATAGCTGATGCTCAACCATATATCACATTGCACATTAATGAGTTGAAACAATGTCATCCAAAGAAGAAAGAAATGTGGATTTTGAATGAGCACAACAAAACTTTTTTGTCATGGATTAAAAAGACTTTGCTTGGTAGATCAGATGTATCAGAGACATTAAAATGGATAGTGGGTGGTCCATGTTTAAATGTGATAACATGGTCTGGTTATGACATTAATGGTTATACATTTCATACAAAAGCTCAGGACAACAGAAGTGTTGTTCAGAATAGTGGTGTATTGGTGTTTGCAGAAGCAATGCATTTTTCGAGTGCTAAGGACAAAAACCCAATTTCTACATCAAATGCATATTATGGAGTGATTGAAGACATATGGGAGGTTGATTACTATAAAATTAAAGTTCCTATTTTTAACTGTAAATGGTTTAACGGTAACAACAGTGTCAGACACGATGAATTTGGAATGACACTTGTTAATATGAATAGATTGGAAGACACAGCTAATTCTTTTATAATGGAAACACATGCAAAACAAATTTTTTACGTAGTAGATCAATCAGATATGCAGTGGGATATTGTTTTACAAGGGAAAAAACAATATGTTGGTGAGGATGAACTTGATGAATATGCTGATTTATGTGAGATCCCTACTTTAATTGGAATATTAACAGAACATAATGACGATCATGTTGAATACATAGTTTGTGCCATAAGGAACAATCACGACGAAGGAATTTGGGAAAACAATCCATCTGTACATTCCTAAAATTACAGGTAACATATGTTTATTTCTTGTTTACATTTATTTTTTCCATAAATGTTAGATATTGTAAGTTTTTTATTTATTAAAACATGTTTTAAAATAAAATAATTAAATGTTATTGTTTGTTTTAAGTTTGTTTAGTTTACTTTATCATGTTTATTGTTGTACCCCTATCTCTTGGATTTTAATGGTCACAATCACTCTCATCGTGTTCTAACTTGTTTTCATGTGTTTTGATGCTAGGAAAAAGGTTTCCCAGGAGTTGGCCCAAGAAGGATGATAGTGTACTCTCTGAGCCTACCGGCCAACCGGTGGATTCCCACCGGCCAGCCGGTATGGGCACCAGCCAACCGGTTCTTGCCCACCGGCTAGCCGGAGGACCCATGCAGTAGGCTTGCCCACTACCCGGTGACACCGGCCAACCGGAGGACGACCACCGGCCAGCCGGTGGTCTCTGGCAGAAGCATTTCTTTCTGCCAGAGCCACCGGTAAGCCGGTGTTAGTGCACCGGCCAGAAGGTATGGGCACCGACCAACCGGTTCTTGCCCACCGGCCAGCCGGAGGACCCAGACAGTAGGCTTGCCCACTGCCTGGTGACACCGGCCAACCGGTGGATGACCACCGGCCAGCCGGTGGAACCCAGACAGAAAGAAATGCTCTACAACCCAACAGTTTATAACCATTACATGAATTTTAAAATGCTTATATTTTTTCACTGACAATTACTTTACCATGTTTACAATGTTTACCAGGTTTACCATTTTTTCCATTTTTTACCATCTTGACCATCTTTACCATCTTTACCATCTTTGTCATCTTTACCATTGTTTAACATGCTTACCTTATTACCAATGTTTACTATTATGTAACCTAGTACCCTTTTCTATTTTCTGATTACAGTAGTATTAAAATATTTGAATTTGTATATTTGTGAACTGACGTTAGTTTTTTTTGATTTGAAGGATAATGACAGATCATTCAGATGATCAACCACATGATTCTGGGGAGGAGCATATTGCTGGTCATACCTCTGGGGATGAACATTCACATGCTCCTATTACGACAAAGAGTTCAAAGGTTGGTAAACGTGGTTGCACACGTTTACCAAAATTATCACTTGCCTGTACGCAGGATCAGAGGATAGTAGTTGAGTTTGATGATGATGATATTCCTAGAGGTCTGAATGCCAAAGATTTTAAGAGTTTTGTTGCAACTCAGGCTAAGACCAAAGTAAGCATTCTGTATGATGATTGGAGAGGTGTGGATAAAGCGATTATCTCTCAGTTGTGGGAGACGATTTTGGTAAGATCTTTTGTCATTGTTTGACTATTCTTTTAATGTTTCTGGTATATATAATATGTTTAACCTCTTCTTTATCAGATGACATTTGATATTCCTGACATTGGAGGAGTCAGGAAGAAATGATTATCGTTGGCTGCCAGGAGATGGAGGGATTTCAAATCAACCCTCACATCTGATTTCATTTATGGTCATAGGAGTCATGAAAATCCATGTCGTATATATCCTTTTATAGATGAAGACACATGGAGACAGTTTTTTGAAAGTAGAAAAAAAGAGTCATTTCTGGTAAGGGCAATGTAAAATTTTATATACATTCTTATATAAATGATTTTATTAATGTTTTGTTAATGATTTCTTATTCTTAAATTACATAAAACAAGGAAAGCTCATCAGGAGATCCAGTCTAAAAATGTATACCCTCATAGTTTATCTCGGGGAGGGTATACATTATTGGAAGAAAAAATGATAGAGGAAAAATTTCAACAACTAAGAGCTGAGTCTTCAAGCTCTGGAGAGGTGGCCCCTCCATCCCCTCCATCTAGACATGAAAAATGGAAGAGAGCTCGGAAGGGAAAAAAAGGGAAATATCTTTCGGAACAATCGAGAATCGTAGCTGAGAGGATTGTAAGATATCTATTTAATTTATTTAAGTTAACTTTTTTCTTCATAAAAGTTTCAATCATTACAGAAATGTTCAATTAATTAATATAGGACTCTCTTGAGGAGAAAAGTTCAGAGGGGACATTTACAGCTACTGGGAGGGAAGATATTTTATTTGCAGCATTGGGAAGGCCCGAACATCCTGGTCGTGTAAGAGGATATCCGACAGGTGTATCGGTAAGAAAAGTGTTTCCACGTTTTTCAACTTCTAACATTGAGGGGGTTTATAAAAAAAAATAGAATCCTTGGAGGCTGAAGTTCAAAATATTAATGCGACGATGGAAGACAAGATTAGAGATTCGGTGCAGTCTATGTTTGCAGAAATGGAAAGACAATTTCAGACTGTAGCTCCCACTCCTCCACCTCCCCCTGCAGACCCCATTATTTATCCTCCACCTCCGCCAGTAGCTCCCACTCCCCCACCTCAGCCTGCGGACCCCATTTTTAATCCTACGCCTCCGCCGCAGCTTCCTACATATGGCGAGTTGTATGTTGATGATTCTCAACATCATATAGTAGCATACAGATTGGTATATTGTATAGGAGATTCAGTTCATCATCAATAATTAGAGGTAGAGAATCAGAGGTTCACTGTACAGGATATTATAAGTAGATCAGCTAGGGTACCAATACCTACAGATGAGGTGGCGACAGTTGGACAGAGTATCGGCCATTTTTTAGTTTGGCAATCCAGACTTCTTCGACTCATTACCATATAGGTATGAATGTTATATCTTTTATTTTATTTTTTTATTAAAGTTGTTTTATCATTTGAAAACTACTATAATTATCAATTTCTTTTTCACAGGAATACTTCAAAGGTAAAGAAATACTGTATAGACAACAACAAAGACAACATGGTATGACATCAGATACAGATTCCAGTGGTCTTGACAGATTGTCAAGATATTCACATTTTTTGTTGGGTTTTTATGAGTTTCAAATGGAATCTCATGTTTGTGGGCGTGAAATAACTGTGGGGATTACAAAATCTGATATCATGGAGCTTGTTACTGGAGATAAGTTGGGCATCAACGTGGTGAAAATTTTTTCCATGTAAGTCTTAACACCTTTTCCCAGCGTTATATTTATTAAAAATGTATACTTATATATGTTTTATATTGGGTATCTTTATAAAATTTGTGAGAGGAATGAACTGACAGAAGTATATGGATTCATGGTCCCGCAATTGATTTCCCCTGTAGCATGTGCATTTACTGAGGAACAAATAATGGTTTATATTGCTGAAAGATTTGAAAAGAATATAATCCAACAATGTTGGATGATGCCTTTTGTGAGAGGTATGAAACACATTTCTCTCAAATGGTTAATTATCTTTTAACATAAAAACCCACTAACATTAAATTTCCTTTTATCAGTAATCATTGGATGTTAGGGATTTTTTTCCCAAGGGAGAAAGCTCTTTATTTGAAATGCTCTGTTCATGGTGATGTGCTGGAAAGTTTTAAGAATATATTGGAAAAGTAAGTTTCAATTTCTCAATAGTTTTATATATTATAATAAATTTTAAATTTACCCCATTCGTATTATTTTTCTAACAGTGCATGGGCCTACTTTCGAAAAAACACAAAGAAAAGAAATGAAAAGATCAAATATGTAAAGGTGAAGGTAAATTTCCATTTATAATTTGTACTTTTTGATTTATTACATAAAAATAATATATTGAATTTACACTCATTCAAAACAGAATTGTCATGAACAACAAGGCCTCATCGAATGCGGATATTATATGTTAAGATTTATGTATGAAATAATAACAACTGGGACAGTTGTGAATTTTGACCTGGTATGATTTCCTCTTAAACTTTGCCATCATATTCCAATTTGATTTATTCATTATACACGTATACTATCTTCTTTTTCATTTGTAGCTTTTTGATGACCCTCAACCCTATACTGCTGAAGACATCAAACACGTACAAGTGGAATGGTCAAATTATTTTACAGGTTTGATTGAAATTTAGTTGTTTGTAATGTAAAATGTAATTTTGAATATTGTCGTTTTAATTGTCTATTTGGTAGTTGTTTAGGTTTGATTTAGTTTTTTTTAAGTTGTCAGTGTAAGTTTTGAATGTTATATAAGTGAATGTTTAATTTTGCTCTACTTCTTGTTTTGGTCTTCTTTTGATGGTTCTTCTGGTATGGGTTTGGGTCTGTGGGGGAGGGGTACCCAGGGTGTGGGGGTGTGTTCAGTGGGGTTGGGGGTGTCCAGCGGTCTGGGAGGGCTGTCCGGTGGGGTGGGGGGACAGTCTTGGGGGGTGTCAGGGATGTCCAGGGGTGTGGGAAGCCGGTCCAGGGGTGTGGGAGTGCTGTCCAGGGGTGGGGGGTTGTCCAGGGGTGTTGTGGGGGATGTCAAGTGGGGTGAGGGGGTGATGATGTGTTGTTCAGGTGGGTGGGGGGTTGTCGAGGGGTGTTTGGGGGTGTCCGGGGGTCGGGGGGAAGTCCAGGAGTGTGGTGGGGGCTCCAATGGGGTGGGGTAGGGTTGTACAAGGGGTATACATGAGGGTGGGATCTCTAATGGGGCGGGGGAGGGTTTTCCAGGGGGTATACATGAGGGTGAGGGCTCCAACGGGGTGGGGGAGGGCTGTCCAGGGGGTATACATGAGGGTGAGGGCTCCAACGGGGTGGGGGAGGGATGTCCATGGGGTATAAATGAGGGTGGATGCTGTCTAGTAGGTATGTTTTATATGTTATCTATTTAAATGCTTATTTTTGATGTACTTCTGTTTTTGTGGTATGATTTCTTGATTTATTTTCTGGTTGATTCTGGTGGAGAGAAGATCAATGCATTCTGTTTAAAAAAAATGGGTTTATCACATCGGTTATTTAATAACCGACGTGATAAAATGCCTGGAAAATAGTTTATCACGTCGGTTATTTAATAACCGACGTCATAAAAGGCCTTTAAAATAGTTTATCACGTCGGTTATTTAATAACCGACGTGATAAAAGGCCTGGAAAATGGTTTATCACGTCGGTTATTTAATAACCGACGTGATAAAAGGCCTGGATAATGGTTTATCACGTCAGTTATTTAATAACCGACGTGATAAAGGGCATGGAGAATGGTTTAGCACATCGGTTATTGAATAACAGACGTTCTAAACGGCCTGGAAAAGGGTTTATCATGTCGGTTATTGACTAACCGACGTGATAAACCCCCTCCCACCAGTTTATCACGTCGGTTAGTCAATAACCGACATGATAAACCCCCCTCCCCCGGTTTTTCACGTCGGTCTTATATGAACCGACATGATAAACCACGCTCAGCCCGGTTTATCACGTCGGTTCTTATAGAACGGACGTGATAAACCACCCTCACCCCAGTTTATCACGACGGTTCTTCGATAACCGACGTGATAAACCATTCTCCAGGCCTTTTATCACGTCGGTTCTAAAATAACCGACGTGATAAACATCGCGATTTTATGCTTTATGACGTCAGGTTTTAAATAACCGACGTCAAAAACCTTATTTATAACGCCGCACGTATTAACGTCGGCTAGAAACCGTTGTAAAAAATTAAAAATAACCGACGTAAAAAACGTTTTCTGCACTAGTGAGGCCTCGCCACAATCATTAGGTAAACTGCGCATCATGGACTAAGATGATCGTCGAGGGTAATCCATGAAGGTGGACAATATTCGGATCGTAGAAATGCCCTAGACTCTCCACCAAACTCTTAACCCTAATATAATGGAAGTGTGTCGACTCCATGAGTTAGTCCACTAACACAAAATGATTTCATGGCCCTTTGATGTGCATGGAAGCCCTGTGAAAAAGTCTATAGATATTCCATCCCACTTCCCCTCCAGGATATCAAGGGGATGCAACAACCATACTGAAACCTGATGCTCTGCCCTTACCTGCTGATAGTTAAGACACCAAGAAATGAACACAACTACGCTCTCCTTCAAGCCTGGTCACCAAAACAGCCACTAAAGTTCTTTATAAATTTTCCCCACTCTGGAATGTACATCCAAGGGATAGACGTGGAACTCCCACATCACCTCATCCCACAACTACACTAACACTTCAGCTCACACGAGGAATAGGATATCGTGATTTCCTCCATTAAAATACCCATTAGGTATGTCACCTGTGTATATCTGATCACACAGTACCTTGCAGTCAACATCCCCCAGTTGCGACTCTTTCACACGCTAATAGAGCGAAGATGTCAACACCACAAACTGCAGAAAATTTGTACCCTCCTATTCTACCATGGTCAGCCATATGAAATACAACAGATCTAATGCTTCTTGAACTAAACAAGCCTAGGAATTCCTGGTATGGGAATCTTCTACTACGTTTACCTTCATTAGAGTGTAGTCTATCTCGAAATCATAGTCCGGTAGAATCTGCAGTGAGCGCCTCTACCTCAGATTCAAATCTCTTAGAGTGAAGAAGTACTTGAGGTTCGGGTGGTCTGAGTAGATCACAAAACACTAACCCAGAAGGTAGTGTCTCAATAACCTCAAGGTGAAGAACACTTTGTCCTTACCCAAATTGTGAGTCACATAATTATTCTCAAGGGGCCACAATTGCCTTAAACCATATGCAACCATTGCCTACTATTGTGTTAGCAAACACCCGAGCCCATCTCCTAAAGAATCATAGTACACCACGAACTCAACTCCCTCCTCTGGAAGTCTCAACACTAGGGCACTAGTTAGCCTCTCTCTCAACTCCTCGAAGGCCTTCTAGAACAGATCATTCCAGGAGAAAGGATTTCACTTCTACATCAATGCGGTCAAAGGGGAAGCAATCCTAGGGAAATATTCCATGAACCTCTTATAGTACATTACCAATCCAAGGAAGCTCCGCACCTTTAATGTATTCTTGGGTGGAACCCACACAAGCATTGCCTCTATCGTTGCAGGATCTACGGCCAATCCCGGCTCCGTAATGACATGCCCTAGAAAGTGGACATTATGAACCCAAAACTAACACTTCAAGAACTTCCCATACAACTGATTCTTCCAGTGTAAGTCTAGTACCATCCTCAAATGATATGCGTGCTCCTCCTCTGTCACTGAGTAGATGAGTTTGATGGCAATAAAAACAACCACAAATGAGTCCATGTACGACGGGAAGATATGGTTCCTCAAGGCCATGAAAACTGTGGGGGCATTCATCACGCCAAAGGGAATCTCCAAAACCTCGTAATTCCCATATCGACAATGGATGAAAATCATCCGGATATCAGCTTCACGAACCCAAAACTGGTGGTAGTCGGATCAAAGATCAATCTTGGAGAACCCCTTCATACCTCTCAACTGCTCGAAGAGGTCGTCAATCCTTATAAAATTGCACTTGTTCTTCATTGTGGACTGATTCATGGGAAGATAATCCACACAACACCATACACCCCCATCTGCATTCTTCTTAAACAAATCTAGAGCTGCACAGGGGGACACACTGGCCCTGATTAATCCTTTATCATGAAGGTCATCCAGCTGAATTCGTAGCTCCTGAGGCTCTATGTGTTCCATACGATATGATACCAATGATATCAAGGATGTCCCCAGCTGTAAGTCAATGAATAACTCCATATCTAGCCTCAGATTGACTCCCTGTACATCATCAGGAAATGCATCCATGTAGTCCTCTACAACGGAAGGGATCTAGGTTCTTGTAGTGTCTCCTGCTCTGAGAGCCATGCTCGCCAAATGATGAGAAAAAGGTCGTGGTCTACTGCTCAGAGTACACATCTTCCCTGCCAAGAGGTCTCATTCACCAAGGATGGTGAACCTCATCCCATCGGAAAACATCCCACTAACCCGTCTATGACGACAGTCGATCTTGGATTGAACCATAGTAAGCCAATCTATGCCCAGGATGTCATCGTATGGTTCCATCGTGATGACCAGTAGATCCCACGTGAAACTCCATCCTCCTAACGACAATTCTCACTGTCTGTAGATAAACGTCACCAACAAGGCACTTCTCGTTTGAACCTTGAGGCTATGTGTAGGCATTACTGCCACTACTGGATGTTCCAACTCCCGTACCAATGGTAGTGATTTAAAGTAGTTGATAGAGCCGGTCTCCCATCCGGACGACACTAGGTGCTGCAATCCTCTAACGGGCCGGAACGCAGCCGCCGTTACTGCTTCCACCTTAGGTCGTCACTAACCCCTAATCATTGTCAACTCTGGTCACTACCACCTCTTCTATCACTGCCTCCATTGCTAATAAAAACAAGAATCATGGGAAGGTCGTCAGGCCGTGTTTGTTCATCCCGTTCTCTCACCGTTAGGCGATATCATATGGCCGAAGATAATCCATGGTATTCAATGAAGAACGAGGGAAAATTTTATTCAATTAAAATTCAACATAACCCCCTACCTCGATTTCAAGAGCATTGCACATAAACGAGCCACAGATGATGAGCGTCGCGGTGGTTGGGCATTGCAGAAAACAATGTCATCCCATCAACATTGGAGGAAGAGAATTCAAAGACGATGTCGATTCGTTGACGTCGGGGTGTGTCTGAGTAAGAAGTGTAGTCATCGTTCCTCGCATGCGGCTCCTCATATTGTGGTTTGGATGAATATTGAGGATGGTTTCATCATTCTTCGTTGGAGAGAAGGGCATTCTTTGTTGGAGAGAAGGGCACTCTTCGTTAGAGAGAATGTTCTCTCCGTAATTCTCCAAAAGTTCCACCTAAATTATTTTCCAATTCAAAATAACAAAAAGTATCTTCCAAGATTATAATCTTTCCATGCATTTAAAATTATTTCAATAGAAGTCATGACACCTCAAAATAATTAATAATGTCATTAATTATTCATGAGTTGGCAACATTATGAGGGGGAAGTGGAAAGGCTCTACTTAATGTAGGAGTTCAAACGTTTACGGGGTTAAAGGGGGGTTAGGTGCTCTTGTGGGCCCCACCACACATTATCCTCCCATGAGAGGTTATGTGGGGTGTGGGAACCATATCCAACTATTCTATGGAGGAAATAACCATCCCTTACCAATAAAATTATGTACATAAAAATTTTATTTAATTTAGAATGAAACCCCAAAATAAAACTTCTACTCTCGACCAAATGCAACTACAGTAAAGGTACCCTTAAGAGAATACCAGTGCAGCGAGTTCATCAGTGTCCTTAGATTACAACTCTGAGACCCGTCTAAAAATATATGAAAGCCCGCACGTACGATTACTAAACGTACCAAAAAAAAACTTCAAAATTTGATTCTGGGAACAACGAGCAACAGAATCAGGTGTCATCATGAAACTACAGACTCATAAAATTTCCAAAAAATTAAGAAAAAAAATTACACTGAAATTTCCAAGTCTTTAAATTACCCCCACCTTAGGGATTTATGTCCCTGTAGGACTATAACACACACTAGGGAAACAAATGGGGGTACTGAGCATGCATTTGAGCCTCCCGCTCTCATGTTCTCTCCTGGAGATTCTCATGTATCCAGCAAATGCGCACCATAGGAATCGACTGTTCACATAGGACCCACTTCTGTCAATCCTTGATCTCCACCGGGACCTTCGAGAAGGTTGCCCCGTCATCGATTTCCAGCTCCCCGTGGTCGATGATATGGGATGGGTCATGCACCTATCTCCTCAGTTGAGATATGAGGAAGACATTATGTTCCAGGTGCAACTGAGGTAGAAGGTTCGGGCAGTAAGCCACCAAACCTACTTTGCTGAGGACCTAGAATAACCTGAAAAAAACACCGAGAAAACATGCCGCCTCATCCAAATATCTGTATACCTCGACGAGGTGAGACCCATAAGAATATGTGGTCACCATCCTCGAAATCATGTGGTCTCCATCACCTATCTGCATAGGACTTCTGTGTGCTCTGTGCATTCTTCATCTGCTCCTGGATGATCTTCACATTCTCTGTCAGAGCCTGAACCCTCTCTGGTCCTACAAGTGATGACTCCCTAGGGTCAGTCCAGCATATAAGTGATCCACAAGGTCAGCCATACAGTGCCCTGTATGGGGGCATCCCAATGGTGGATTGGTAGCTGTTGTTTTACGCAATCTCCACGAAGGGTAAGTGATCCTCCCAGCTATGAAAAAAGTCATGAACAGATGAACGGAGCATGTCCTCGATAGTCTGAATGTTCCTCTCAGTCTAAAGATCCATCTGAGTGTGGAAGGCAGTGCTCAAGAGAAGATGCATTCCAAAAGCCTCTTGTAACCCCTTCCATAGCAGGGAAGTGAAACAAGAATCTTGATTGGAGATGATATTTGATGTAACACCATGAAGTCGTATGGTATCCTGAATGTAGAGGCGTTTTAAGCTCTCTACTGAACCCTGCTATCTGATTGGTAGGAAGTGGGCCGACATGGTGAGTTGGTCAATGATCACCCAGATAAATTCATTCCCTCTAATATTAAGTGGAAGTCCTATCACAAAATCCATGTATATCCCATGACACCTCTACTCTGGGACCTCTAAGGGTTGTACCAAGACTGCTGGTACCTGGTGCTCCGCTTTCACTTGCTGACAAGCGAGGCATAGAGAGACAAACTCTACTACTTCTTTCATAATACCTGGAAACCTGTGCTATAATATGAGGTCCAGATTCATGTTCGCCACTCCACTGGTAGCCTCAAGATGGGCGCACTAGTCAATCTCTTCCTCAGCTCCTGAAAGCTCTGTTGGGATATATCTAACCACACAATGGTTTTCCCCTTCTTCATCAATGCAGAAAGAGGTGATGAAACTCTAGAGAAGTTTGGCACAAAGGTAAGTCTGGATGACTCTTGAGTGATCGACTGCACCCTTTTCTGCATGATTCTATCTTGTGTTGCATGGTTTTTCTTTTTCACCGACCAAAGAAAACCACATCCCAACATTGTAGATAAACAAAAACCTTTTTTCCTAATATAGTCAATCTGTGTATGAAATGAGCTTGCACAGTCCATACCCAAACTAACATCTTAAGGCCTCGACGCTGACACCAAGAGGTTCTAACCAAAAATCTATCAAAAATGGTCAGATCACACAGTTGGTGTAGGTGTGATTATCGAGTCTCCTCATAAAGGTATCTCCATATGTGAGGGTCAAGTCAACGGCTTAACCGGAAACTCTAGGTATGGGACAAGATTCGTGGAAGGAAGGAATGATTGGTACCTATGTCTATTGATACAAAAGCTAGTAGTAGACACAGACCGTACCTAAAATTATTCTTATAGCCCTTGGGTCACAGTCCGTGATGGAATGCAGCTACTCTGTTATCCTTCCCTCCATCTCCATGAGTCTAACGGGGAGTACAAAGGCAGATGGTTGTAACATATCGAAATGTTCACCACCTCAGGCTTCTCTCCTAGTTATGCTTCCACATCTACCGCCTTGCGGATTCATATGTCCTTATCACTTCCCCTTATCGAAACATTTTACACGCTCAATTATCTAATACTAACGCCATTTTGAAGCTTCCCACTACTAACGTTCTTTGGCTATATCTGCTTAGCCAATGAACATTCATCCACAAGGGATCTCTCTCGCAACCTAACATAAGTATGACTGCATTGGGGAAAAAGTGTCGGCTCATATATCCTTTAAGAAACCTCGCTCAGAGGTCCGAGCTCTAATGCACTGATCGAATTATATTCATCGAGTACCAAGAAAGATCATTATGCCGCGATGAATACTCAGCTACCGACACATCATCCTTCCAAAGCTGCGTAAACTCTAGAAAACTCTCAGCTACTTCCTCATGCCAGTCCTCAGCCGCTTGTGGGTCGTGTTTTCCTTAGAAGATGAGGGATATCAAGTGATGAAACACTTGTAATAAACTAATCCTACAAGTCTCCTCTACCAGTACCGCCATTAGTGTCTGATGTCCAACGTGCAGTGATATAGTTGGCACACTGCTTAAATGTACAATCTCGGAAAAAGGTCCAAGTACTGAAACCTCATCATAATGTGGACCATCCTAATGGTTAATCACTGAAAATGATTAGTATCTAAGATGAAAAAAATTCTCTTGTAGTGTCTCATATAGGTGGAAAACACCAGTAATCGCCTCAATATTGTCCCCATCGGCCTAGGAATATGTGTCTCCTCGAAACCTCGAAGGCCTCTACTGTTGGAACTCGTGCAACGCGCTAAGTCAGCATGCACCATCCACCTGTGCGGCTAGTGGTATCTTCTGCCCAATGAGAGGTGGTGCTTCTAGTACACCACCCGAAGGTGCAAAGATAATAAGAGGGCCCTGCATCAGAGCCTCGTCGATCGGTGGTCTGTCATCGTGTACTCTCTCTTGGGAACCTTAGTTGGCTATCTTTGTAGCGGCATCCTAATAAGGAATAGGTGTTCCATAGTCATAATGTTATACCTGGTGAGATGACTCAAACAGATCACAAAGGAATCTCTTGAAACACACACGCAATAGGTGTTTTCGTGCACTGAGATGGAAATATGAGGTCAGGGTCCTGGTGTATGGATATGTTAGTTGTCGCACCAACAATGGACTCTCTGGACTAAAAAACATACTTAATACTCTTAACACTATTTCTTCATAGAAAAGAAATATCACAGTCCTATGTTCTGTGGTAGAACCAACTCCTCTGATACCAACCTTTCACGAACCGTCCCCCTAGGCCCACATTGTGACTACCCCAAGCCCACCTTCCATAGGCCAGGGGCAGGCAAGTATAACCAAAGGTGTAATTCCCGAAAAATGGGAAGGTGTTTACTTTATAAAACATAAACACACACAACAAGAGTACAAGAAGAAGCAAACACTATGTAAAAATTGTATACAGAAAAGTAGTGTTGAATGTAAAGGGTCCGAAAATACAAGACCAGTTGTAATGTATATGTACAATGGAGAGAAAGTACAATTAAAAAACAGATAACATCTAAAAAGGAAAAATCCTAGAACGTCTGTCTTGTATCCTACCTGATGGGTACGTACAGATGTCCACCTCAGCACTCCACATCTATCGGTTCGCTTTCTGTACCATCTCGTCATGTGGTCCACCTCCGGGTACTGTATGGTCATGGACCGCTCTTTGCCTATGTCAATGTTTTCTATCGTCTTCATCCAACACAACGAGGTGTGGGAATATCCCATGTAGGGGTGAGTATAACGATAGTCAGTAGCGACCCCGAGACCCCCAACGGTCTCCCATAATCCACAAAGGATAAACCAAAGAAGAAAGATACAACCACGATGTATCATCCAACCCTATATAGGAATATGCCCATACATATACCTATGTTATCAGTCTCAGTTTGGCTACAACTCTTGAGCCCAAGCACAACCCAGTCAAAAAAGGAGCAATTCAATCAAATCAATGATAATGACTGAAAATCATTACTCGACTAACATAGGCATACATATTTCGTATAGCGATAGAGATGATCAGATGTAGTCACTAATTCATCTATGCAGTAGGACCAAAACAGGATACAATACCAGCTAAGATGTCAGACCCACACAGGATACAAGACCAGCTACTCTGTCGGACCCACAAAGGATACCAGTATAGAGGTCAAAATGCAGGACCCACACGGGAGAAAAGAACAGTTTTTATCGCACGGATTCATCTAAGCTGTCGGACCCACACAGGGTACAAGACCAGAAAATCTGTGGGACCCACACATGTTACAATTATAGAGGTCAAACGGTGAGACCCATGGAGGATTCCGGTACAATTTCCATTTTTGTCGAACCCACAGATGATCCTCGTATGGTAGTCATCGTCATCGAACCCACGGAGGATCCTAGTACCATAGTTGTCGCAGTCACAGCCAGCTCTAGGATTCCCGCTCACATCACACTTGATTCCTGGAAGGTCCGATCCTCAAGAAAATGGGTTGGATACATCAACTATGACGATGTTCAGAGTTTATGTATCCCAAATTTCCGTATCAACAAAAGGAATGCAACACGACAGAGAGTGTGTCAATCGGATGCCTGGTCTGAGAGTTATTGGCTTTTCTGTTCCAGTGTCCCAGTTGGAATTACGCTCGTTCCAAACCCAACCATTTTCCAAAGTTGACCTAAACTCACTTAGAGTATCTCAAAAGTAATGTCTCGTCAAGTGTATCCTAGTGTCGTAGACGGAGCGCCGATTAGACATGTTGTCTAGAAGATATTCATGTTTAAGCGTAAAGGGTCCGTCCCGTCAAGCCCAGTGGCCTGGCGGGTCGGCCAGTCCTGGCATGGAGGGTCTGACCCAGCTGATGGGAAGCCAGGCCTAGTGGGGTGCAGCCCGGCATGGTGGGGCGCAACCTTGCCTTACGACAGGCGGCCCGGCCCGTGCAAGGAGGGACTGGACCGGGGCTGGTCGCGGCTCAACCTGCTTGCCGAGCGGAGCAGGGGGGTTATGGGGCGCGGCCCGAGGTTCTTTGCAATGGTGGCGCTGCCTCTACTGCCCCGCCCCTTGAAGCTTTCCAGTCTTTCCAACTTGAGTGTCCCACACAGCGGGCCAATATCAATTACATGTGGCGCCCCGGTTTTTGTCCGCCCAGCCGGCAGGTGTCCAACCGGTTTGTTCTTATAAGTGGCCCACCCAGTGTTAGTCGCGGATCTCTACAACGTGGTTCCATGAGGTGACATGGTTCTCCAGCCAGGATAGTTGTGGGACCAGCTAGTTCTTCTTTTTCCGAGATGCCCTTGGTTACGGGCCGCAGTCTCCCATCCTTGCGGCACCTGGTACTGTCGTCCTCTAACGGGCCAACGCGCGACTGTTGTTGCCAGCAGCGCCTTCAGTCATCATCGCCCACTATCATCATCAACTATGTTCACTGCCACCTCTTATATCATCACCTCCATTGTGAATAAAAACAATAATCAATAGAGGGTCGTCGGGCCATGTTCGTTCGGCACACACCCTCTCCATTATGCGATATACAATGGTAAAAAACAATCCATGGTATTCAATGCAGAATGAGGCACAATTTTATTCAATTAAAATTGATCATAATCCCCTACCTCAATTTGAAGAGCATTGCACCTCGACGAGCCCTGGAATATGAGTGTCGCGGAGGTCGGGCGCCCCGGAAAACAGTGTCGTCCCGTCAACATTAGAGGAAGAGAATTCAAAGCCGATGTTGATTCGTTGACGCCGGGATGCATCTATGAAAGAAGAGTAGTCTTCGTTCCTCGCTGGCGACTCATCCTCTTGTGGCATGGATGAATATCGAAGATGGTTTTTTATTCTTCGTTGGAGAGACGAGTGTTCTTTGTTGGAGAGAAGGGTGTACTTCGTTTGAGAGAATTCTATCTCCCTAATTCTCCAAAAGTTCCACCTCAAAATATTTTCCAAGACAAAATAATAAAAAGGCTCTTCCAAGATTATAATTTATCCATGCTTTTCAAATTAATTCAGAAGATCCCATGACACCTAAAAATAATAAATAAAGGCATTAATTATTCTTGAGTTGGAAACATTATTAGGGGGAAGTTTAAAGGCTTCACTTAATGTGGGAGTTCAAAAAGTTAAGGGGTTAAAAGCAGGGTTAGGTGCTCGTGTGGGCCCCACCACACATTATCCTCCCATGGGAGGTTATGTGGGGTGTGGTACCCATATCCAACTCCTCTTTTGAATAAATAACCACCCCTTAGCAATAAAATTTTGTACACAACAATTTTATTTAATTTAGAATGAAACCCCAAAATAAACCTTCTACTGTCGACCAAACGCAACTGCAGTAAAGGTCCCCTTAAGAGAATACAGGTGCTGCATGTTCATCGGTGTCCTTTGATTTTAAATTCTGAGCACTGGTTTAAAATATAGAAGAACCCACATGTATGTTTACTAAACATACCCAAACAGAACATTAAAAATTGATTCCGGGCACATCGGGCCTCAGAATGAGTTGCCTTCATAAACTGTAGACTTGAAAAATTCCAAATAATTTATGAAATATATTTCCATGAAATTTTATGATATTTACATAGGAGGGGAAACTATTGAAGCACTGGGTGGAAGAGGATCATGTGGTGGTCCCTAAACTAATGCCTCGTCGCTCATGAGGTCGTCTTCACGAACTAGAGAGGGTAACCTGGCTTTCTGCTATCTTGGGGGCTTCCTAAAAATTATCAAAGTTTACCACAATCAAATGAGCATATATATATATATAACAAAAATCACAAAGGGGAGCAGACTCAACAAGGTTAGACAAAGACTCAATCCTACCAGATTCATGTTCCATGGTTTCCTGCAACAAATGTATCAGCATGCCGTGTTGACAAGCGGGTTATCAAGGTCTTGGTGAATGGATACGTCAGCCACCCATACCTTCACTGGAATCCCTGGCCAAAGATCCTCTCTTGAGACAAGTCAACACTATTTCCCCAAATGCCATCCAATTCCTTTTTAGGGACATCCAAAAAATACCCCAAGGAACGAACCACCTCTGATACCACTTTATCATGACCCGACCCTACAGATATCGAGCTGTAACTACACCAAGCCTACAACCATAAGATAGTGGATAGTGACATGAGTTGAAGGTCTAACAATCTTGAGGAGGACTTTACCTAAATACCTGTGCATACAAATATAACCCCCCTCAATTTAGAAGTGCAGAGTAAAAAAGAAAACCAAAGGACAAACAACTATAACCCTTCCACAGTCATGCATCAACCTCTAAATAGAAAAAAATGGTAAAGTGCTTAAATTTATGGACAACATATTGAAAAGAAAAAGGGAAAAACACATGGACATCTTGATTGGTTCCACAGCCTAGAAATAGGTAAACAAAACTAAACAACTAGTGAGTCTTACACCTGAATGTCATACTTCGACCATTGAACGAAGACCATGCTCCTATTTCCTCTACGCTCCTCCATAGTCTTGATCGACCTGTCCATAGTCTAAAAGGGCACACCAAGTGTAGGCAAAGCCCTAGAAGGGGTGAGAATAAAGATACTCTATAGGATGCCCCAAAAGCTAGAATGAAAAACAAAGGAGGTACTAAAATGGTGAGTGGTAGAGAGAATATTGAACGGTGAAGGAGTACAATAAATAGAGTGTAGCTCAACCCAAAAAGTGAAAGGAAAATGGCACATCTGACCAAAAGGAGGTAGACACGGAAAGAACATGGCATACCTCATGTGTCTATGCCCCTCCTAGAAGGAGAGTAACTGAATCCAAATAGAGGGAATGAAAGTAGGGTGTATATATATATATATATTTTCAACAAGAAACCCGAACAAGTGTGTAAGGTGATCCTTATCTCAAAGCCCATCCCATGATAAGTTGCCAATAGTTCTAAGGATATCCATCACTGATGCCGAATCATCCCACATGTCAAAGATGTCCAATCACTGAATCATGCACCCAAGGGACCTAATCCGGTTACCACAAATAAAAGTCACATACTGTCCTTATAAAAGGGGCTTAGTCTGAATGTAGATATCGGGTTACCCACATCCCAACCAAACTGGAGGGTAATCCCCAAAAGGTCGTCGGGTGAACCCCTACCCAGCCCTGTTGGAGGGTAAACCCCAATAGGTCATCAGGTGACCCACTAACCAAACTTTTTGGAGGGTATACCCTAAAAGATAATGGGTAACCCACTGCCTAGACCCGTTGGAGTGTAAAATCTAAGGTCAATAGGTATCCGACGGCCAGGACTCGCACGACGGTAATCCCTGATACACCTGTGGGTAACCCACTGCCCAGCCCTGCTGAGGGGTAAACCCCGAACTAATAAAATAACTCCACACTACCCAAACCATCTCTGGGTGTCGCTAGCATCGAGAATGTGTGTTAGGTCGGATGGCATCAATGGAACCTCCGACAAATTCCCTTTCTTGTTTCCACATTTAATGAGATCACAAAAGATACTCTGAGCACCCAAAAAGATTACACCATTGTAATCCTCATGGAAAAACATGTGAAATGCACTATTTACATGCAGGAAACAGAATCCTGATGAAAATGTTATTCAACACCACTTTACGACCATACGGCGTCTCGTGGGGCCCACACCTCGGTCCCGAAAGAAATCGGGTGAACTGCGATCTCACAATGCACTCGGAAAAACACGTCGAAACAACTACTCATTCACCCTGAACGGACATCTAATTAAAAGTCGCAAAACACTGCTCATAGATTAAAAGATAGCCATTGGGGCCCACGTCTCAACTCAATCTTCGACACCTGATACCACCCTGGAGAAATTTGTCTCGACCCTAGGGTCACAAATCTGTTGAAGGGGCCTTAAACAGACTTTGGATGTTTTTGCGCCATATGAATGAAGAATCCTAGTTAGGTATATAATGAGTGTGTCGCCCCACCGAGCCCCCCATCTCGAGAAATTAAAAATCCCCATGACCAACTCGAAATAACATTCTCGAGCCAAGAATTTCACTACCACAGACAGCACGCAAAACACACACTCGTATTGAATGTTACCGGTGTCCGAATAGAAGGGGGAAAACCCCTTTGGGTTGGACCAGCCTGGTCCTACAGGATGACTTGGCCTGGGCCAGCCCGACTCACAGCGCAGGCCCACGACCCTTCCACATGGCCTAGACGCAGACCCCCGGTTGACCGCAATGACTAGACCTCATGGTTGTCCACAATACCACATGTATACCCACCAATGGTGGGTTCCGGTCTCCCACATGGGCTCATGCGCCGCGTCCATCGTCGCACCCCACACTGGCGACCTGGGAGCCCGCTGTCGCTGCCCAGGAGCACCGCTGCCACTGAGGACCACTTCCGGCTGAGACCGCCGCTGCCTGGGATTGCCACTGCTTGGGAACCACCAGACCGCTGCCTGGGAACCACCAGACTGCCACGCCGACCACCAAACAGACCTGGAACCGCCAGAAAACACATCGGTTTGCCGGAAAGCTTCCTAGGTCCACCCTGGGCGCCCCGTGACTCAGATTTTCGATCTGAGAAGAGCATTGGAAAGATCAGATAGAATCCTATGCAACCATGGGATTTGATCGACCGGAAAACTGCATTTTGACACCAGAATTTGAGTTCAAAGGTATAAGGGGAATTTAAAAATGAAAATACAACTCATACTTCGCTAGGCGTAGCCCGTAGCTTCGCCGACAATCCTCTAGATCCGCTGCACCTTAAGGAGGTAAGGAGGGGATATTGATTATTGTTGGGAGGGATCTTTTATATATAGACAAGGGGGAAAGAGGAGAAGGGGTGGGAGAAGTGTTAAAATAGAGAAACACTTAAACGCCCACCAGAAGGCTCTGTACCCGAACTATCGGCGGGTCGGAGTTATGCCGCCTCTAGGGTAAAATCCCCGTTTTAAGCGTAACTGCGGCATCAAAATTTTAATATGATCCTCCATTCAGAAGTTGTCATTTTCGCTCTCAAGGCTGCTAAATTACGAAAATTCCCCTTGTGGTGTTTTCAACAGAAGGGACGTGCCCATGAAAGTTACATCCCTCCTAGGGTAAAAGACATGCTCTGGACTCAACGGTGCCCTCTATTTTACGATACGATCAACTATTGAACACACTTAATATTTAATTCTAGCCACCCCAGAGCTCGGAATCACAGGTCATTTGAACGCCTTACTCTATAATAACATCAAGATAATTTCAAGGTCTTACTAGCTCCAAACCCGTGTTCTTACAAGTATCACCCCAGTATATAACATTATCACACTTTTTAAATCTACCTTCTTCGATAGTGTATATTACAGAAAACACTAAACATAAATTAATTAATAAATATAATTTGTATAGTTATCAACTAGACAATGGAATGGGTGGAAATGAAAGAAATTATGCAAACTATGAAGATAAATTTTAAACATGTTTATAAATTAATTCCATGATTTCCCAATAATTTTAAATGAATATAATAATCAACAGAACGTAAGACACTTGGTTTTATAAAAAATAATTTGTATGACCATAATGGTATTTCATAATAACATATTTAATTAATCATAATTATTTTATGATAATAATGGAACATATATATCACATATTCAAAAAAATGTTGGTATATCCAACTATTCAATTTTATTGGCTTAATATATTAGTAAATCCAATTTTTGTCATAGAAGACTATATTTTCTAAACGTAGTTATAACACCTTTTAATGGAACCTATTTTTAAAACTAAATGATGTGAAAATTATATATTATATTGGAATTGATAAAAAAAATTCTAAATTTTAAAATAATAATTATTTTAGAATTAAATTATTAAATTATTCTAAAAAGATTTATAATCTATGGAATAGTGAATATCTCTGTGTTTAAAAATATATCATTTTTATATATTAGTAGTATATTTATGATTTTATTATTAACCCATATGATGAATGTATACATAAATTTTAGGTATATTAATAATTAATATATGTTATATTTATATTATGAAATATGTATATAAATATCTAGAAAATGATAAATTAAGTGTAGATATTTTTGTGAAAAAAAACATTAATTTACAATTTTAATAAAATAAATTAATTTAAATGAAAAATTATTTTCATATAATATATTTATAATTTATTATGTTATTTACATATAATTATATGAAAATTTTATGAGACATTATTTAGTTTTTCACATAGTGAGGAAACCTAATATATTATTAAATTCTATATTTTTCTTGAGTAAATGATGATTTTATTTAAAAATCTAAGTTCAAATATTTTGAATATTTCTATCATAAAATTTAGTTAAATTTATAATTATAAATGTTGAGAAATGGTTGGGATGATTTTTATTTGATTTTTTAGAATATATGAATATTTTTTGAATACTAAAATACAATAATTAATGTTGTTTAATAAATATATGAATTATTTAGTCACAGGTGTTGTATGGATGATTTAATCACATAATGTCTAAATATTATTAATTATTTTAGTATAATTATTTATAATCTGAAATCTATTTGTAGTCCTCATCCGAAATAATAGACAAATGAATAATATCTGCAAAACACCCCTGTCCTCCTCTATAAATACCACCGATCACCAACACTTGTCCACACACCTTTTAAGAATTGATCCTTGTTCAATTTGTATTGAAACCTATTAGGAAGCCCATAGTTCACATACATGACCAATTTTACTCAAAGATTCTTAAACAAATCCCCTAACAGTGGTTGTTAAGGAGAACATTTTAGGAAGTAAAAATACTCTTTGTTTTCTTTTATTTGATTTTATCTTACTATTGTTTTCAAATCCATCAATCAACTCCCCAATAAAAAGATTCATGATAACACAATTAAATTTAATACTATATAATTTTATTATGTAATTTTAAAATACACCATCAATTATCTTATTATTTTCCATTTATTTAAAATATTAAAACATCGTTTTGTGCTACTACTTTACCTACGATGTGGATGACTTGTTTGTGTTTTTAATTACTCCATCAAATATCGTCATAAAAAATTTATAGTTAAAAATACTATAATATATTTATTACATCTTAGATAATGATATGTAACCATTATATAATCATAATATTAATTAACGAAGCAAAAAAATATTGTCATGTTTGAAAAGATGCCAAAATAATCTAAACGATTATCACTAACATCTTTCCTACTAATCCATCCTAAAAAAAGGTAACCATTTGACATATATAACCATTTTATATTTATAGTTATCATTAACAACATATAATTTTTAATCTTGTAAACTATATTCATTTTATATGTTCTTCCATATGTATAAAAATTTAACCCATCAGGATAACAAAGGAATAACACACTCTAAAATGATAAAATTTAATATTACAACTCATCAAGATAACCCTAAATAAACCTAATTAAAATATAATAAATAAATTAAATATTAATAAGAAATATATTTAATTATAAACAATTGTAATTTCATTATCACTGATGTTATTTTCAAGTTCATGAACATTTTATGACATAAGGTAAGGTTTGTTCCTGAAGCGTAATATGCATTTCTGGTTACACTTTCTTTCCCTTAACCGCAATTTAATTCATAATTATTTTTACATAATTATCCAAAATAGTTTTATAGTTTTTAATATATTATATTAAAAAAATTCAATTTTTTGATTGGTTAATACATTTTTATAATGATACCTTCTCAATTCATCACGATAATCTAGCCTGATTTACGGAAACATCTTATTTTCTTAACTATATTCATGTTCCATATATAATCTATTTTTAGACACCATTATTTTTAGAAAATCAATAACATGTTCATTAAAAACTATAATATCAATGACTTTTTCCATAATAACTCCTCTTTGTAAAGTGAAAATGATACCCTTCTCAATAATTCCATGATAATTTTATCAGAATATTTTAATTTTTTACAAAAATGTTAAATATTATACTTTATTGAGATTTATATCTTATTTTTATCATCTATTATATTGTCCTAAATATTTTGTGATCAGTTATAATGTGAATTTGTTATCTTGATACCATTCACCATATTATTCATAATGGATCGTGATTATGTTTACTAACATAGGAATGTTTTTTACATTTCATATTTATATGTTATTTAAGATTGATTACATTCATATGTGTAATAAATTGGTCTTAGTATGTTCTATGTTGGTAACACTATATCCCCATGCTTCATCAGTAGGTCAATGAGACAAAATAGATGTGGACTTGGTCGATGCATTACTTGATAAATTTTACATATGGATTTGGCTGAGGTCTTAACCATTTATTTTTAGATATAATGGTCAGGGATTGATGGTATATTTCAGTTGTATAATATTATATATTCCACTATTAATAAATTATTAAACTATAATTAATATCATTATTTTACTTTTTTAAAATTAATTGTTTTGTTATTTCTCATGTAATTATTTGTGGAATTATTCATTCTATACACACTCTAATCGTATTATGATGAAATCTATAAATAAAAAAAATTATTCACAATGAATTATTTATTATGATAACTTCTGTAGTATTTATCACCCTTATATAGAATCTAGGGTCACATCTTTCTTATGTCTTTTTTTCCCCATGATGTGAAGATTATCATTATAATTGACTAGGATGGATAATCATAAAATTTATATTAGTTTCCAATATTGTACCTATATTTTGTTCTATTAGATTTTAAATTTAAAACCTATGAATATATTTAGTTTTCTAAATATAAAATACTTCATTGTACATTGTAATGATAACTCTTGTTTATTGTACCAATGTAATAAATTAATCCACTGACCTAGGGAAACTATATTGGGTCATTATAGTAGGAGTCTGAGAATGATTATTAGAACACTTGTTAACTATATTTGGATAACATAGATAATGGAACATAATACATAGATTGAATTTTAGGATAAAAATTTAATTAAATAATATTATTTTTGTTATATATAGATTATGTGGTTTTCAATCAATACATCACTATTTTGATACAATAATTAGATGTTGTTCTGGTATAGATATAAATTGAAGTAACTACTCTAACAATGAATGTCAGGCCTAACTCAGCATAACCTAGGACAATATATTGGTTCTCACTATGTACATGCTTTTATTGTTTTAGGATATATACATAGGATAATTCATGATTTCATTATAAATAATTTTTAAGGATTTAAAAGGAAACACATCCTCAAAGAATCTATGTTTATGATAATTATATTTTCTATGGAAAAACTTAAAATTTATGTTATGTGTTTTTCAAAATTTAGAACTATACATTAGGATTCATAAGCTAATTTAATATATTCATTAATTTACATGTGGTGCATAATGTAACAAATGGAAACAATTTCAATGCACGTATTCAATATAGAGATTTCCCTCCCAAAAAATTTAATGATGTCAGATCAAGATATGTAATTAGAGATGAAAAATATAAAACAATACTAGTACATTCGACGGAGGGTATGAATAATAAACTTATCCATATGGATTATACCAATACATATTGTAGGTTAATATTGTTAGAATAAATCATGAGTTAACAACCTCCATAATCTAATAGGACTAAAATCCTATTTGTAGATGAGCAGTGGACAAGTTCTATAGAGAGTATATTTGGTTTATTTTTAATGTAACAAAACAGACAATGTTTTATAAGAAAATTATCATCTCTTGGGAGACATAGATAAATGCTGGTATTTGATTCCAAAAATATGGTGCATCCTATAAATATAAATACTAAGAGAAAATTGGTTCACAAGACCACTCTAAATGTGGGTATGAAACTCAACATCGATAGCACATGTATATATCATGACATACATAGAGGGTTGTTGTGTGTGACCCTTGGGAGGAATATGATTTCCTTTTACAATTCACTTTTGCGGGGGTAACACTATTCATTATAAATCTACAACCATGTTCAATTGCCTATGACTTTTCCAGGTGATGTACATTGATATAGAAAATGTGTAAACAGAATCCATCATTATTCAAAACACTATTCATGGTACTAGGTATACTAAATATTCTATCTCTTATTTTGTCAAATCGTGTTGAGGTATTGTTGGAATGAATTCCCTTAACATACAAAAATATATATATAGCACCAAATGGTTGCAGATCATATTGAATCCATAGCTATTTAGGGTTCTGGTATTACCTTCTTATCAAACTCAAACAATTGAATGAATGAAAGTATGATTCTATTTTTAAGGGATTCCCTTGGGATATATGATTATAGACCTCCTTAGTCCTAATTTTATTTTATTATTGTCGATATCTAAACACTATATTTGGATGAAATAAGTAATTTTTGAGAAATGTAAAAAAAGAATTATAATGTTTTTATGAAACAACCAAACATTTTAATGTTTTGAAGGGTTGTTGAGGATAATATAAGTAATCCAAATATAAATGTTGGATATTTCTTCAGTAGACATAATCCAATTATATGAAGGGAACATGTTTCCGAATCATTCTAATAAAATGATTATATACTCTCTTGTAGTATCAAGATAGAGAAATCATACTCTATGTCAAGTGAAATTAAGGGAACACAAGAGAATTTTGGAACTGTAAAACAAAAGATGGATAATGGAAACATGGAAAAAAGTATTTTTCTACAAGTTATAATTGTTGGTTGAAAGAACATAATAATTTCATGATGTTAAATGGATATTTTTATATGTCTAGAGAGATAGTTATCCAAGATCATGAATGTAAGGATAATAAAGAATACGAAAATGTCAAATGGATAAACATAAAGGATATAGGGAACTACATAATTTAATTCTCACATGGTTAATGGAAATATTGATCTGAAAAACAAGAGGGGTCAATATCATGATTATGTCGTTACTATAGTTGATGCGTAATATGTGATGCATTTTTTGAAATAATGTTTTTTTTTTGAAATTCGGTTTATTAGAATCATGGGAGATATAATTATTTTACTATATTACTTAATCATTCTAAATTTTGTGGTGTGCATGTTTTCATTAAGGTTTTTTAGTGATAAATGTATTCATATATTGTGTGTGCGGTTTTATGTGAAAAATTATTTGTGGAATTATTTTCTATGCTAATTTTGATAATTTATAGTCCTTCCTTCTATATGTTTTTTTCATTTATAGTGGACATACATTTTTTAAACATGTCTTAAAATTAATTAGTTTTTTTATGTTTTAGTTTAAAATTTAGGAAAATAATTTTGATGAAAACATTAGCTAACCATACTGGTTTTGATAATTATTTTATGGCCTAAGGAATGAATTGTGAACCACAAGAATCCTTAAATTTGATTAATCAATGAAAAAGTCATCTTGAACATTTATTTATTAGAGTAACAGAAGATTTTAAAATAGATATATGAATAACAGAATGGTGAAATTATGCATATTCAATGAAAAATAATAATGAAAATTTATCTTCAAATTATTTTATATATTATCCAATGAATACATAAACTCATTGAAAAATAGTTAGGAAACAAAACATTATCTATTAACTTCTCTTTCTAAGATGTCAATTGTATTTTAATATATCGCTATATTTATTGTATTTTTTGTGGTGAAAATTATCATTAAAATGTTATCTATCAAACTCTATCAGGACATTATTATTATATGTTTATTCCATGTCCATGTTATCTCTTACACTAATTACTTCCAACCTGACATATTTGTTTTGTGGTGATGTTCCCTTTTCCATTTCACTATTATTATTGGAATATTTTACTAACCCTGTTTCAAATGTGGGATTCCCATAAACTAATTTTCTAATATCTTCCACTAATTATTGAATTACAATTTAAAATTACTAGAACATAATTTATTTATGGAGGGGAAAATGTCAAACAACATGATTTTATGGTATCAAACTTTTGAAATATACCTTCCTTAATAATGTACATAGCAAAGAACATCACACAAAAAGAAATGATTAAATATTATTGTTATAGTAATCAAAAATCCATTGGAATGTAATAAATTAAATAGATTAATTAAATTGTAAAAATATTTTATACACATATTATTAAATGAATTTTTAATTACAATTTAATTTTAAATGAAAATAAAAATAAATTTAACATAAAAGATGTGTATATTTAAAAAAATATTTTTTATGATGACAATGGTATTTTAAATTTATGTGTTTAATTAATAATAATTATTTAAATATCATACTATAACATTAATTTTACAAATTATATCATGTTTTTTCCAATTCTAATAACTATATTGATAAGCTTAATATATAAATAAATCCAAATTTCAACATAAAAAGATAATATTTACTAAAGATTAGTATGCCTCCTTTAAATGGAACCCATGATTTTAATCTAAATATGAATACATTTATAATTTCTATTTAATTTAATAAACATAATTTTTAAAATAAGAATATCAAAATTTCCTTCGGGTGAGCAGTTTTTATTTTTCTGAAAATAATTATCATCCATTGAATAGTGAAATTCCAAATATTTATAAAACTATAATCTTTGTTTATAATGTTAATATATTAATAATTTAAAATATAAACACACTTAGTAATTTATAAATAAATTATTTTATTTTACAAATGAAATATGTTAAATTTCTGTCTGGAAGTTGGTTAAAAATTGTTTTAAATTTGATTAATTATGTGTCGTTGTTTTTATGAAAAAAAATATTTAACATCAATTTTAAAATTACTGTAATGACTCAAAAATAGTTATTTGATTAAAGGATATTAATATCATAATATTTTATTTAAATTCAATTATAATAAAAATTTATTAGACCATAATTAAATTTTAAATATGGAAAAAAATATTTATAATATTAGAATTGATATTTTTTGATTAACTGTTGATTTTTTAAAAAATATAATCTCAAATAATAATAAAATTATATCCATAAAATGGAGATAATTTTTTAATTATGGAGGTATAAATGGTTGGTGTAACATTTTCAATTTTTTCTAAAATAAATGAATTTCTTTATAAAGTGAAACACAAAAAATATACAGTGTTTAACAAATATGTGCATTACTAAGTTTTATTTGATTTATTATTGATTTTAGATTATAATATAAAATTATGTTAATTATTTTAAAATATTTTTGGATAAATATTATAATATCTATAGTATATTCTTAAATAATATGTAATATAATAATGTATTCATAAAAACCACTCACCTCAAATATAAATATAACCCCTCAACAACTATTCTCATGACACCATCCATGAATTTATCCCTGTACATTTTACACCCAATACTCTTATCAATCCTCTCCAACTCATCTCATATAATTTGGTGTTAAAAAACGTCCAAATAATTTCCCATTAAGTATTTTCTCATGGAGAATAACTCAATAGGTAAAAATCCTCTTTCTTTTCTTTCCTTTTCATTTACATTACTTTTCTCTTATTATCCATACCTATCCTCCAATGTCCAAAATAAAATGATATTTCTAGTATTGTTTATATAATTTAATTTTATTATGTTAAGGTAAAAGACATCATCATGTATAATATCATTTTCTATTTGTTTTTATGATGAAAACCTCATCCGTGAGGTGCATATTTAGCGCTTTCGTGGGCGTCGTGTTTTGGTTTTCCAATTCCACATTAATTTCTGGTAATAAAAACTTTTTCAATGATAACCAATATTATAATATATTTTATACATCTTATATAATTTTATTTAGCCATTAAAAATATAATATTAATTAATAAATCAAAATGAGTTTTCGATGATAGAAGAACCATAAAAATAATCTAAATGATTTGGACTAAAATATTATCTAATGGTTCATCCATACCCAAAATGATAAAATAAATAATATAACCATTTAAACTTTTCTAACATCATTAAAAAAATATATTTTCAATTCTAGAAAACTATTTTATTTTTATATGATCTTCTATTTGCGTATAATTGTTACCCGACCATGAAACCTTTAGAAAATAACACTCAAGAATCAGAAAGTTTCATCTGATAACTCATAAAAATAAAAATAAAATAATTTAATAAAATTATAATATATCAAATACCTTTTTAATATGTTATATATTAAATAATTTATGAATATAATATCATTATCTAGGACATTAATACCATGTTCATAACACTTTCTTAAATAATGTATGGGTTTCTTCTCGAACCTCAATTTTCGATTCGAGTTATTATTTATCATTGTTTTCCATAATTTAATCATAATTATTTGTATATATTTTTGGAATATATTTTTAATATGTTCTAAAATCATTTATCCAAATAATTTAATTCCTTGTTTATGGGATAATTCATGTTTTATAAGGATCCCTTCTCAATTTTTCCAGATATGCAAGCACAATTTAATAGAACATTCATGTTTCTATACATCATTCATGTATCATCCATAATTTGTTTTAAGACAAAATTATTTTTATAAAATCAATAATTTATTCATTAAAAATATTTATTTTTTCATTAAGTGTTTTATATTAACAATTATATATAATAAAGTTAATTTTTTCAGAGATATCATCTTTCTAACATCAAAGGGGTATTTCTATCATAAACTCCTGGATGATTTTATCAATGTATTTTCATCTATTTCAAGACCACTATTTATTATAATAATTTACTAAGACTTTATATATTAAGATGACAATCTATAATATTTTATTAAATTGATTATAATCAACTGGAAACATGATTCTCTCTCTTGATACCATTCACTATAGTACTCAGAGTTATTAGAGATTATGTTTAATGATTAAGGAATTTTATTATCATTTCATATGTATATGATGCTTAAATCTCACCCCATATATATGTGGAATTAATTGGACTTATTATCATAGTGAAGGGTCCCTCTGTATCCCCTTTAAGAAGAGGTATGTCTTATGAGGAATAAACAATATTGATCTATCAAATTCATTGATAAATTATTTTCAAATATTTATTTACAAAACATCATTACTATTTATATACAAATGTCTTTGTGGAGACTTGAAGATATTTTTTCAAATCATTTTCTTTATGAATTCCATAATTTTTTAATTTGAAAATTAAAATTAAATTGATTATTTATCTTGTAAAATACCAATTTTTTTTGTCTATTTCTCATATAAATATTTATGGAACTATTTATTTTGCACCCACTATTGTAATATTATAATCTAGACTATGATTTAACTATGTGTGCTTAATAATATTTTACTTTTGTATTAGGTATTTTCTTATCCTCATCTTGTTATCCCACTCTTTTGATATTAGGTGGATATATAAAATGGTAATTTCGTCTATTTTTTTGTCATTCAACTTTAACCTGCTATTTCTGTAGGATATAGAAGTATTTCATGCCATGTAACTGGGTAACATTCCATGTAATCATTTCTTAGTATAATCCATGAACGGGGAGTCATGTTGTGTAATTTCACATGCCCTGAAGAGTTGTTCAAGGACATTAATTGATAAAATAAGTGATATTTAATTTTAGTTTATAGTAATTTTGGAATAATTGTACACTGTGGATTTCAAATCATGTAAACATAATAAACATAATGAAACATCCAACATATAGAATATAATGTGGGAATACATCTTTTTTTTCATTCGATATTTCTCCAAATGTCTTTTCTCTAGAACCTAGGATCTTCCTAGGTGATGATGGAGACACTGATCTGCTTAGATTGATTCTTTTGGTGTTGGATCTCCATTGGAGTTTTGGAGCATCTCTCTGGTAAACGATCATTCCGCTACTTTGTTTATATTGATAATGTTAGTAACCTATAATTTGGGTATTAGATCAGTTAAACTATATTATATGTTCCATATTTTTTCTCTCTATATTTATTTTGTGATACCATTTTGTATTCAATTTCATGGATATTTGTGGTGCGGTACACAACCATTCTTGAGGGCCTTCATTGACATAGTTGTGTGTTTTGATTTTGGATTACATTGTAGGCATGTGTGGCCTGAGTTATGAGGTTGGTTGTTACGTATCTAGCGTAAGATATTGTATCTTGTTTTTTTATTTACAAATTGATTCATTAATAGAGATAGGAGTGATATTTCTACTTCCTTTGAGATGATTTTTCAATAAAAAATGTGTTTTCCTATTTTGTGAAAAATTGAAGGGAATGAGGGGAATTTTTAAGGAATTGATATGAAATAAGAAATGTTTTTCAAATCATTGAAATTAAATATGAAAATAGAACATAGGATACCATGGGTAGATAGATTGTTTTGAAATGGTTTTCAAAGAATTGAAATGAAAATTAAAAAATTGATCATGGGTTACCTTGGGTAGATTGGTGGATTGATTATATAAAATACATAATTTATTATTTATTGATAATAATAGAGTTTAATCCGGAGGATTTCCTCTATTTCCTATTCTAGTAGTTCTAGTGGATAAATATTAACATTGTTTGGGGGTTTACTGAAGGGGAATTCGATTGCTTCCTAGAATATTTGTTCCAGTAACTGGTTTGTGATCATGATAATTGTGCTTTGAGAAGTATGAATCCTATACCTATAGTATTACATGATGTTTCTATACATGTTATTCTGTTTATTATATCAAAAAATTTTAAGTTATCCTTGTATTTCTTGTTTCGGTATAGGAAAAAAATTGGAATATTTGATGTGACTTTGATATACCTACATTTGATTGGAAATGAGTAATAAGGTAAATGACTACCATGTTTCTACAAATTTTCATTACTAATTATATTTCCCTGTTTTATTTGAAATGAGCATCTAATAATTTTTATTTAGAAAAATATTTTCGAACACAATGTTGGTATCTAAATGATCTTGTTAGCTCACACATTGTTCACATATTCGATGGTGTGTAGAACTTCATGATAATGTAATGGAACTGAATTGAGGCAGTGAGGTTCATGTCATATGGTTAGGTAGATGAAGGTGAGATAGTCAGAGAATGTTCATGAAATCATTTTTAATAGTTATTTGGTGTTGTTAATTTATAGTTGGACCTGTTCATTTGTGTTTTAGCTAATTTTATAGCTGTAAATTTCCTCTTTTTTCTTATATTTATGTCATATATATCTTTTTCATCTTTGAATAATCATTTTTTTGTATATATAGGTCATGTAGTTGTTTAGGTTAGGTGAAATTATTTCCTCTAGTTTTTTGGTCGATGCTTGGGTGCTTGTCCCCAGCCCTTGGGTATCGGGAAGGCCCTTCAGGTATTTGAAGGGTATGGTCAGGTTACAAAATATACGGTAACCCTTGTTGGTTCATTACAATTTGGTATGTGAGTAGGCCTATCCCAAAGAGTCCTTGTCTTGTGACGTGTGTTATAGTGGAGATAGGATTTTTGGGATTTGAGTGGTACATTGTGAAAATATATTGTATATCACTTATCATAATGAGACAAAAGTTTCAATGGGATATTGGGATGTGTGACTGTAGTGTTTTTTTTTGTTTCAAATATAAATTTTTACATATGGTATTTCTATTATAAATTTATTTCTTTTTTTCATAATTATTCACATTTTTTGTTGTGTAAAAGTATCAATCTGAGATGTCATCTACGAGTACCCAAAGAAGGTGAAGTGGATCCTCTTCAAGGTATTCCCTATATAGATTAAAATCATAATGATATTTCATTATAAAAATTGAAATAAAAAACATATAAAAAATTTAAATCCTATCAAATAAAGAATAATTTATCAATGTGGATATATTTTTATCAAAAATATATAATTTATTATAATTAAATAAGAATAATTAAGACATACATTTGATTAATAAGAGAGAAAGAGTTACCTAGAAGAAAAAATATATTTTCCGAAATTATTACATTCTAGTCCTAATCAATTGAATTGTGTGACCAAAAACTGACAATCATAAAATAAATCATTTAATTCCATTAAAATAAATGTTTTCATAATTTATTTCATAAAATTTAATTTTATATTCACCAGAAACAAAAAATAATGAAAGAATAAGAGAAATATCAAATATATAAATGTTATATTTGAAATCCATTACCTTTTTTCCAAATTCATTCATCACATGATGTTTATATATTGGATAATTGATTAAATTAAAAAATTATTTCATTAATATAGAATATTTTCTTAATGAATTTAATTTTTTATAATTGGATTATGTGTATTTATGAAATTTGTATGAGTTATAAGATACACTTTTATTTTTTAGGAGAATTCGTTTCCTTGGGATTCATGATCTATTTAATTGTGTACGTCTATAGAAAATCAATTAATATGATAATAGTTGTCCATAATAAAATTTTAACATCTTATAAATAATAAATTATATTTAATTTTTATATTATTCATTCATTTATCTTGTATAGTGATGAATCATTAGGTAAAACATTAGTGAAAATCATTTATATTTCTTGCTGTAATTTTTCGATCATCATAAACATATATTGTCTTACGAATTATCATTAGGAATTTATACTGGTTACTGAATATTAAATAAGTTTTAATACATATATTTTAGTCTTTATTAACCATAAATATAGCATAATTATCATAATTAATGGTATTATTGAAAAAAAATCAGTAGTCCATAATGGTTGTAAATAGGCACAACACGGACAATGTTTCCTGTTTATAAATTAAACAACAATAATAAGGGGTTTAATGATGTATTTAACATTAACAAATTAAAATTACGGTATATATAGTATAATGTAGGAATAAATGTTATTTGGGAAGGAATAGGTAAGAATAGAATAAGAAAACAATTAAAAGATATTGATTGGGGACGATAAATGATTTACCTCTTGAATTCCTCTCCTTGAGAACATCTTTAATGAAATTGAATTTGAAATTTTTTTGACACCATGCGCTTTTAGATGATGTGAATTGGTTTGAAAAGCGTTTTGGATTGATATTTTATAAGATTCATGGATTTGGTGGTTTGATTTGTAGTGTGGGAGAGTGGTTGTATTTATAATGGAGGAGAGAGGGTCATTTTATTTTTAACATTATATAAGATTCACTATAAATAAAATAATAGTGATGGTTACATGACAAAATATATTAATTAATTAGTGTGAATTAATCCAATGGTGTCTAAATCATTTATTAATCAACTATGACACAATTATTCATGAATTTAGCTTATACGATATATTACTATATTTCGATAATCACTAAAAAATATATTATTTTACGAAACTCAATAACTATCATACTTTCCATTTATAGATTTTTACAATATAAATATAATGTTGATTTTCTGAAAATAAATTTCACAATATTAAAAAAAAATTATTAAAACAACCATTTATAGGAATAATACTAATTTTAGAATTATAACTAATTTTATAACAATTTGTGAAATTAATTGACGTCTCAATAATTTATCGATTAATAATAATAAAAAATATAAAAAAATTTAATTTACATAATGAAAATAAATTTTTGTTTTGATCATTTTTTAATTAGATAATTGAAAATAATCATTAATGATTTGTAATATTACAAATAATTATTTTTTATTTTTTAATACATTTATTTACATATTACATTATATAAATTAATTATATTTTCATTCATAAGGTACCATAATATTTTTATACATTCAAGGGCGAAGTTACTGTTAATTTGGTCATTTTATTATTTCTAATGGCCATGTTATTATTTCAATAGTCACACTACTATTCATAAAAAACTAATGTTCTTAGAAAAAAACCAAAGTAAATATTGATATTAATAATTCACAAATAATTTCTTATTTTTTCAAATTTAATTTTAAATGATTTAGAATCTGATTTTTAAACATGTGTTACATTAAAAGGTTATAAAATTGGACATTTTTTTAGTTGGTGGCTAATTTGGTATTGGTTTCCAAGGTCCAATGATCACTAAAATGTTATTACAAAAATAGTCAAAATATTAATATCATGTTTTTTTTAGTTTTATAAAAATATTTGAAAAAATAATTGAATGATTTTTAATTGAAATATGATATCACATTTGGTTATATAAGGTGGGTTTTTACCTATATGGAAACTATGGTGGGTTATATTCATATTTCATGATGAGGCGGTCATTGGTGGTGAATTTATCTAAAATAAATATTAATAAAATTTATATTATTTTATATATCAATAAAATAAATCCCTCTATATATATCTTTTCTTAACTATTATTTTGGGTTAATTGAATAAAAATTGGAATAATTTAGGGGAGATATGAGAATTCATAATATGTAGGTATATATTGGAGGAATATTGGAAATATTATCAATGTTAGTTGAGAGGAAGTGATCATAGTCCTCCATCACTATAAAATAAATTCTTCAAATTGGTCGATCCAAAATACGTTAGGTCTCATCAAAATGGATTTTATTACATCCTAATTAAATGATTGAGAATTAATTGTTTTTCAAATTTCAATCTCCAAATATTTGACCATTCACATGATCCTAGAATATAAATCTAATTAATTAATTATATTTAATCTTTATTATAATTTATTCACAAACTAGAACCCACATTGTTGTAATTTTCATCCATGATAGCTTGGCTACCAGTGCTTACACCTTATTTACAATGATTTTACTCCAACTTTTATTCATTTTCTCATCATTGGATCATGTTGTGATGATTCAAACAATTATTGGCGCATTATGCACAATTGAACACCAAAATTCACATTAGTTATATACACAATTAGTGGACTACTATTTTATATATGGATAAAGACATATCATGAGATGTGGGTGATTTTTCTTGAATCTAGGGATAAGAGTGGCCACAGTATCATACCTCAAGTTACAATAGGATGAAAATGTAAAATAAATTCTTAATTCACATTTATGGATTTTGATGGACATCATCAACCATGAATCAATAGTTGCAGTTGTTTTCCATTGATCTTGGAAAGTCAAATGATTAAAATCATGGCCTTCACAATGTTTCTATAGATGGATGAAAACATTATTGATTAGCCTATGAAAAAATCCAATTCACATCATATAGTAAGGAATAGGACACTCATTTTAGTTTTTCATACCATTCTAAATGCTTTTATGAAGACTTTGGGATCATATCCCAATGGGTTACCACACTATGTGATCTTCCTCAAGTGGATAAATAATGATTTAGATTTTATAGTCCCAGGATTCCTTAAAAGTTAGACACGCTATATACATTGTGTACACATCCATTAGATTGTACTAAGGAATACATGAGTATATGAATTAGGATATGAGAATGGCCAATGTACACATGCACAATCTGGACAACAATAGAAGACCCCAATCAATTGAGACATGTCACATACCAACAAAACATGTTGTGTATGGAGACATGAAATCAAATATATGAACAAATAAAACAAATATAATAAAATATGAATGATATACATCCATTTTGGAATCCATACATTCTAGATATCCCCTATATAAAAATCTTCCCATAATATCTCTTTCTTTGGGACATGGATTATATCCTCACAGTACCCTATACTAAAATTTTATCTGTATAGAATGTTACGGTGATCATATTTGGGAAATAATAAATATAATTGAATTTTTATGATATTCATTTTTGTTTTTCCAATGAATCATAATGAATGTGATTAGGAATGGTTAAATTGAGATATTCTATTTTTAGAACCTCCCTATAACAGAAGGGTGTATGTCCCCAATACTATATATATATATATAAAGTCAGAACTCCACTAAAATTAGTGATGTTACTCAATCTACTGAGTCATTATACACAATATTCTAACTCCACTGAAGGATAGGTCCATTGTGGCTTTTTTGGATCCTTCATTTGTGGAAAATTTTATAAACTAGCATGGCCCACCAAACATATTCATCATTGGTTTCATTTGGTGCTGAGATATAGTGATAGAACATTCAAAGATGAAGTAAAAATCCTTGACCTAGGTTGGAAATTGATTTAGATATAACATATATATATATATTGGTTTAATTAATAATAATATAGTTATGTTTCATTATGGGTTTATAATTTCCATTTTTATTTTAGTTTACAAGGTATTTTAGTTATATCACTTTATCTCTCCCTCTTTAGTTTTTGGGGCATCATATTAAGAATGTATATACCCACCCTCCAATGGATTTTATCAAACATGTAATGTATTATTTAGAAAAAATCAAAATAATTTAGTATTATAATTATTTGATATTAATGGGTGAATTGACTATATATATTGAAAAATACATTTTGATCAAGAGTCGATATCTCCTGATGTTCATTTATGTTAGTATTTGTTTGGGTTTCATATTTAATCATTGGGATGTGATGCATTTTTTTAACATTAAAAATTGAATAATATTTCAAAATCATGTATATTGTAAAGGATTATTTCATACATTGACTACATTATTTGAAATTATCCCTTTTTATATTTATTTTTTCACTAAGATAGATGGGTGAATACATATAGGTACATTATGTAATAGCCTCCCATATTATATTATAGAATTTCAGTGATTGTTGTCATCCACTATGACATTTAAGGTGTTCATGGGGTACTCATGAGTCTCCTTCAAACTAATCATGTAGTCACACTTTGGTCGAATCATGATAGTCCATTTCATTTTTTCCCGTATGTTTTTATTTAAACCCGAGGTAAAACATTTTTTTTACCAATTATATATTAAAAGTTTTTATTCCAGTTTTCAGTATTCATTGTGAAAAAAAATAATAGTATAATTTTTAGATAATATAAAATAAAAATATTCTAAATATGGAATCCATTTTACCAACTTCAATAGATATATGTAGTAGTATTTCTTTTTAAATTAAACCAATATACAAGATTACAGAATATATTTTTTATGAAGTGCGTTTTTCATGCATAATATGTTCATATATTTATTTTATGACTAGTAATAGTAAATTTATAACATTTAATAAATAATATTCAATATGAAATTAATATAATTCATTAAAATAATTCCTTATTTGGGATTTTTAAATTTTTTAATGTAGATATATGTTATGAAAATTAAATTGACTTTTAAAAAACTAATATTTTTAAACCCAATACCGAACATAAAAAATATATAACAAAAATGTAACACCCATATATTACCTAGTATGTCACATTTTTCATTTTATCATCTTTGATATTGTTTGTAACATTGAACACTAAACATAAACAGATGATTAAATGTTTTTGTGATTGTTATCATCTAGACAATTGAATGGCAGAAATGAAAGGGATTGTTAAAATTAAGAAGATAATGTTTAAAGAAGTAATGAAATGATTTATTTTTTATAGATTAATTTTAAGTGAATATAATAATCAATAGAATATAAGAGTTATGTTTTTCTAAAAACTATTTTTATGAACAAAATGGTATTTTAAATTAATAAATTTAATTAATTACAATAATTGTAGCTTTATAATGGATCTTATATGTTACATACTCAATAAAATGTATATAAATTCAACTAATATGTTTGATAAGTTTAATTTATGAGTAAATCCGATTTTACTCAGAAAATCTCTATTTTTTTAAGACAGTTTTAAACAAATTAATTGGAACAATTTTTAAAAACATAATGATGAGAATATTTAAAATTCTATTGTAAAAAATAAAATCATTTTTTTAAATAGTAATATCAAAATTATTTTTCTTTTAAATTAGTGTGTTGTTCTTAAATTCATTAGTTTATAATGAATAATTGAAATATTGATTTTTTTAAAACTAACAATTTTTTTATGTTAATATTATATTAATAATTTGAATATTATCTTAAATTAGGAATGTTTACAAACATTTTAACTATATTATAAATCTAATTTTGTTGTATTTATATGATTACATGAGTAAATAATTATTAATAAAAAGATATCTTATGTATTGATATTTTTGTGAAACATAAATATTTAATTATAATTTTATTAAAAATGTAATTATATAAATGGAAAGTTACATTAATAAAATAAATTCCTAAATTAATTTCATGGTTCCTTATGATTAAATGATAATTTTATGAGACCTTAATTGTTTTATTTACTTAGTTATATAAATGTGTAAAATCATTACGTCCGTATTTTTTATTTAATGATGATTTTATTTAGAAATTTAATTTCTCATATTTTGAAAATTATTTTAATCAAAATAATATTATTTTTTAATTAAAATTGTTTATAAATGTTTTAAGTGAAATAATTAATTTTTTCTAAAATAAGTGAATATTTTTTCAATAGTGAAATACAATATTTTATGATATTTTACCAATATAAGTGTTATTAGGTCATTGATCATGTATGGTTGATTTAAAACCATAAACTATAACTATATATAAAATTATATAATATAAATTTCTATTATTATAAAAATATACCCAATTGTTAGATGAAATAATAGACAAATGAATAAAATCTTCAACACACACCTCTCATCAAATATAAATACTACCCATCAATACTTTTTCTTTTAACATGTTCCATGCATTTATACTTCTCCATTTTCAATATAATATTAAAACCAAGAACCTCTTCCACATCCATGATATTTTTTTCCTAAAAAAAGGACAAAAGCAATCCCATTAAAAAGGATATCATAGACAGGGATTCAATAGGTAAAACTCCTCTTTCTTTTCTTTTTTTCAATTTCATTATATTTTGGTTCTTATACATCACACTACTCCCTTAAATAAGTAACATGGTAAACCTAGTAAATTTTTTATACACTAATTTTATTATGAAAGTTTAAAAAACACCAAAAATTATCTTCCTTTTATCCTTTTATTTTAAAGATTAAAACATCATTTGTATGGTACCATTTTACCGCCTTTGTGGATGATGTGTTTCTATTTTTCGATTCCATGATCATTGATGGTCATAAACAATTTTTTATGGTTTAGAAATATTATTATATATTTATTACATCTTATATAATGATTTGTTACTAGTATATATACATAATATTAATTAATGATACAAAACTAGTTTCTCATGTTTGAAAAACTGCCAAAATAATCTAAATGATTTCCACTAACATATTATATACTGTTTATTCCTCTACAAAGGTAATAAATTGACTAATATAAACATTTAATATTATGAATTATAATTAAAACCATATAATTTCATTTCTATTAAACTATTTTTGTTTTACACGGTCTTCCATATACACGTATAATTTATCCAATTAGGATGATGAAGGAAAATAACACTATTCAACAATGAAATTTAACAATATAACACTTACAAAATACCACAGATAAACATAAGAATGTTATAATAAATAAAATAAATTTTTACTATGTTATAAATTTATTTATATGTTTTTTCAATTTAATTATCCATGATATTAATCACAATCGTATGAATACATTCGGAGAAAAAAAGGGTTTCTTCCCCAACCCAAATTTTTATTTTTAGATACACTTTCACTCCCTTTACCCAAATTTAATTTTTTATTATTTGTAAATAATTTATTATAATTTTTGTTCATATGTTATACACTCTTATATAAAAATCATTTCACCTTTCATTTATTGGATAATACATGTTCTACAAGGTTACATTATCTATTCATCCTGATGATCAAACCAGATTTATAGGAACTTCATAGTTTCTAACCTATTTTCATGTTCCATTCATAATATATTTATGGACACCACTATATTTCTAAACTAAAGAATTTTCTCAATAAAAACGATAATTTTGACATTTATAGATTTATAAAAACAAATGTGTTAATGAAAATTTATTTTTCTTAAAGAACTACTTTTTACAAAGTGAAAAATGATACTTGTCTCAAGAATTCCCTGATGAATTTATTAGATTAAATTCTTCTTTTTTAAAACAAATTATTAATATTATAATTTAATGGTATTTATATGTTATTATTATCACCTATTATATTATGTTAACGTTTTTAGGATCATTTTTATAGTGGATGTGCCATCTAGATACCATTCACCATATGAGTCGGAATGTTTAGTGATTATGTTTACTAACATTGGAATGTTACTCACATTTCGTATATATATGCTATTTATTTTAAGACAAATTTATACGTGTATTATGTTGTACATAATTTGTGATAGGTAGGTCCTGACAGATATACTCGATGCACCATTTCGTTTTTTAAGACAATCTAGATATGGACTTCACTAAGGACTTGAAAGTTATTTTTTATATATGGATTTGGTTTAGTCCTTAAAAATTAATTTTCAGATTTCATGTCTGAGGGATTAATGTTATGTTTCAAATTCCCAATATTACTCATTCACCTATTATTATATTAGTTATATATAATTTATGTCATCATTTGACTAGTAAAAACTCTATTTTTATGCAATTTATTGTTTGATTATTTATTTAATTAAGTAATCAGATCCCAATACTATCATATTATGAACAATCCTATAATTAACAACATTTTTTTTTCTTTCAACTTTCCTTATTATTTATTATAACTTATACACTATTTATCATACTTACAGAGAATCTAGTAACACTTGTTTCGTTAGTTTTATTTTTCCCCATGATATGAAGATGTTTATTATGAATGATAAGGATCGATAATCTAGAGTTTTATAGATGTTACTAGTGGTGTTTCTATGTAGGTTTCCTTTAATATTATATTATAAAACATATGTATGCATTTGGTGTTCTAAATATAATATACAATGTGGTAAATTGTAATATCATCTCTAGTTTATTGTACCAATGTACTAAATTAAGGCACTTACTATGGGCTACTAGTAAACGGAATAGATTATCTAAAATGTTAGAATATAGTTTACACATATTTATAAATGGAGTTTTTTATTATTATTTAATTATAAATGAAAAAAATAGAACATAAGAGATGTGTATTTATAAAAAACATTTTTATCGCCACAATGGTATATTATATTAATCAATCAAATTAATCATAATTATTAAAATATAATAATGTAAATTTTATGTAATATATTAAATCAATTTTTTTAAATTCAACTAATAATTTTTTAATGCTTAATATAAAAATAAATTCAATTTTATAAAAAAGTTGTATTTTCTAAAGATAGTTTTAACGTATTTAAATGGAAATCATATTGTAAATATAAATTATTATATTTTTTTAAATTCTATTGAATAAAATAAATATCATTTTTAAATACACAATGTCAATATTTTCAAAGGGAAAACGATTGGTATTTTTCTGAATGAAAAATGTTTCCCTAGAATAGTGAAAATGGTGATTTTTAGAAAACTTTATTAATATATTATTAGTATATTAATTATCCAAATTAAAACCTCATTTATTAATGTATGAAATATTTTTATATTATAAATGAAATATGTTAAATGTATATAATGAAATATATAAATAAATGTTTTGAAAATTATAAATTATTTGTTGGTATTTTGTGAATCATAAATATTTATCTACAATTTTATAATTATTATAATTATTGAAAATAAATAATTTTCATAAAATATATTAATATAGGAATAATTAATTTTATTATTAAGATAAAATAGTTTTATGATACCCTATTTTATTTTTAATTGAGTTATGAAAACATTAATAATATGAGAATCGATATTTATCATGTAAATGATGATTATTTTAAAAAATATAAAATTATTTTATTTATGAAATTACACTCATAAAAATGTCTTCAATTTTTAATTTTCGATGTCTAAATTGTTACGGTGTATATTGTAGATTTTTCTAAAACACGTGTTCTTTTTTGTGAAAACTGTAAATCGATAATTTACATTATTTAAAAAATAAATGAATTATTGATTCTAATAAGATTTATAGAAGATTGAAGCCAATAATATCATTATATTATTCAGTATATTGATATATTGTTTGGTAAATATTACTATATTTTTAATAGTTAACTAAAATAAGATAAAGAATAAAATATTTTAAAAAACTCCTCTACTATACTATAAATATCACCCCTCAACACCTCTACTTCCAAAAAATTCCATGATTTTAGAATTGAAAAATTTATTTCCATTATTATTCCCTATCCACTACCAATCAACTGATATTCATTGGTGTATATAAATTAAAAAAAACCTAATTCATTTAATGATTTTATAATAGAGGATAATTCAAGAGGTAAATATCCTCATTCTTTTCTTTTCTTTTTATTTGACTTTTTTCATATATTATCTTTCCCTAACCTCCCATGTCCAAAGTTAAATTCTATCTATACTATAGTTTATATAATTAAATTTATTATGTTGATGTAAAACCCACTATAATGTGTATGATCATTTTCCATTTGTTTTAATGAAGTATACATCGTCAGTGAGGGGTTGATTTCCCGCATTCATAAAGGTAATGTTTTTCCTATTCCATGTTCTAGGATGCCCATAAAACCTTTTTTATAACATAGGTTATAATATATTTACTATATCTTTTTTAATTTTATTTAACCATTAAATACATAATAGGATTGAATAATCCAAAACTAGTTAATGATGACAAAAAAACCACGAAAATAATATAATCAATAATAACTAATGTCTTATATACTGATTCATACATGACCTATATAATAAAATTAATTTATTATAAATTTAAAATTATTTTATACCAATAATCACATATAATTTGACTTCATTAAAACAATATTCTTTTTACATGATTTTCCATTAGCGTATAAAATCTAACTGATCATGAAAACCAACCAAAAGAACACTTTTGACCATCAAAATTTAATCATATAACTCCTAAAAAAGAACATAAATGGAACTAATAAAATAATAATATATTAAATAAAATCATTATTAGGTTCAAAATTAAATTTTTAATGAATATAATATCATTATCTATGACATTATGTACAATTTCAAAACCCTTTAGTGAAAAAATTAACGGTTTCTTCGTGAACCTCAATTTTTGATTCATTTTATTCTTTACCAATGTTTAGAACAGTATAATTCATCATTATGTTTATATAATTATTTAATATATTTTAAATATTATCTAAAATAATATTTATAGATCATTTAATCCTTCTTTTATAGGATAATACATGTTTTATAAGGTTACTTTTTCAATTCTTCATAAAAAGCAAGTTCAATTTAACAGAACTTCATAGTTTCCAAACCATTTTCATTTACAATAAATAATTTGTTTTATTATGAAATTTTTTTCCTAAAACCATAATTTTAATACCCAAGTAAGTAATGAATAATATATATTTTTATCTATGTCTAATAATGAATTAGATAGTGTTTTAGAGACTTAGAATGAGAATAAATCCAATCTTAAGCATGGAATACACTAATATTTTTAAAAGATTGTTTTACTCCATTTTGATGGAAACCCATTTTTAAATCAAACTTTTGACAATTTTATAAGCTCTATTTGTCAAAAAAACTTATTATTTATTATTGGGACATTGAAATTTACATTGGATAATTTTTTTGTTTTTTTTTTGACAATGTTCATTTTTTTAATGAATAGTGAAAAATACTGCATTTTACATCAAAACTTCTGGTTCATCTAATTTAATTATATGGATTGATTGTCTTTTGAGTTGGTTTTAAAGTTAAATTAGAATATATTTTTACCATTTAATCCAATTGTGGTCATTGGAATTAATTTCACTTTGAAATTGGACTTAAACTGGTGTCAATCTTTTGATACTAATTGTTTCATAAAAACACATTATTTGCTCTAACAACGAGATATAATTATTAAATTAAATAATGTAACTTATATGTTTTGAATTTTTTAAAATAGACATCATTTTTGAATTTGGATTATCAAATATAGCTTAGGGTGATGTTTTGGTATTTTTCTGAAAAACTTCAATTTTTGATGAATAGTGAAACCAGTAAGTGGTACTTATAAAAACTGATTTTTCGTTTAAATGAAATTTTAACACCTATGTGGTTTGAATTAAAAAAATCCGACATAAATGGTTGTCATTAAGAAGTAAAATTTGGTTCAATGGGATTAAAATAATTTTTTGGCGAATAGAAACTTTTATGTTTTTAATCGTGATTAGAGGTAATTAGTGTAATTTAAGGTAAGAATAATATTTTAATAATATGAAATGAACATGAAACATGTCCTACCCTTATTGGATGTCTCATGGCCGACCAAGAAAATCCATGTGTCCACTTGGGGACCCCATGTATCCACTTTGGATGGAAAATGACATTAATATCTTTTTATTTAATGTTAAAGTAAAAATGTCACAAATAAGAGTTGTTTTAGAAAAACAATTTTTAAATGGGGTCATACAAGTCATATTTTTTACTATAAATAATAATTATAAAGATAAAAATATTTCCTACATCATGATATATTTTTTATAATTTTTAGACATTATATAAATTAAATTATTTATGACACCATGATGATGCAGCGATGACCTCATTATTTAACGATTTAAATAAAATTAAAATGTAATGTAAAATATAAGACCTACACTTGAAAAAACCCTATTGGAGCACTTGATTTTGAACTATTATCACCTTATCCTAGAAATATATAATTTGTGACCTTTTAAATACGAAAGTATTTTTATAATAAAGTATCCTTTTATACCTTTCCAAGAGTGCCCCTTCTTTCCTCTTATAAAAGGCCCTTACCTCTACCTCCTTACCCACAGTCACAAAGCCTTTTTCTCGACCAAACCCTGCCCATTTTGTCTCTCCAAATACCTCTCTAACTCCTAGAAGCCTCACTTTGGGCTGATGTCTTCCCAAGGAAGAATTTGAGCACAAATAAAAAAGAGTTACCCGATTTAAATGTAGTGTCTTCTCATATGTTCTTATGTTTTATTTTTCTTCTCCAAACCCTAAACTCTTTTTATTAATTTCTTTTGTAACAACACAATTATCTTCCCTATACTAGGATGTTGTTATAAGAAGGATTCCAGCTACACTTACACAAACCTACTTCTAATGGTTAACGAACATATTGTTTCCGTGGATGGTGAATTTCTGCCTCACGAAATGATGATTGTTCAACACTCATATATCACCTTCAAAGGTGGCCATTAAGATGTCACTGTATTTAAATATTATATAAAATATGTTTATGTTTTACTTATGCTTCTGTATTTTTCATTAATGGCATATCTTTATGGTTACCATTATGAGTAAACGTGATATCTTTATTTTAGGAAGTGCGGACTTCCGCCCCCTCAAAGTGATATTATTCGTTAATACCATATATGGTATGTATAAAGGATATATTTAATGATATTATATATGATACCATACTGGAATTAAAATACTATTATGTATCATTATGTTTTAATTCCATAAAATACTAAATAGAAATGAAAGTAGCGTTCATCCGTACGTACGGCTTACCGTCTCCATGAACGGTGCATTTCATTTCTTGCCTCTAAACATTGTGTAATATTATAAATGCATGTATATAATGGATATATATGATGTATATGATATATAAATCATGATTATAACTCTGGATATAATGGATACATGAACAACTTGTAATTATAAAGAGCATATTTTGACTCAAGTACCAATGTTCGTTAAAATGACCGTTATTAACTAAAATAATTACATAGTGTTCATGACATGGTAATAAGTGATATAAACGGAATAATTAACTTGAAAAAGGTTCTTAAGAAAGTAGAAATTAATTCATGTTTATTATTCAGGAGAATAAAGAACGATCATTTCAAGTCGGATACGAGGTATGGGACTTCGTCTCAATCTCCTTTCATTGAGGCATATTTTGTTTTATACACAACCTTCTTTTATACGGTGTATAAACCCCTTTGATGTTTAAATTTATTCAAAAGGAATATTTTTTATTTGAAGCGTTTACTAAATGAAAAAAGGGAATGTTTTTTTTGTCGTACGTATGCGGCGACAACGACTTCTCAGCCGCCGTGACCATTATTTGAGTTTTGTCTTCCTCTACAAGCCATACTTTTTTTAAGAAAAATAAATACCATGTTTTACTTTTCTTTTATTTTGGTATTGAAAATGGTTTTCATAATGTTTTTATATCATTGTGTTGTATTGATATCTTGTGATTGAAAGGTGGAAATGTTATGTTTCCTTTTATGCATGTTTTTTGTGATACGATTAGGTTGTGGTTCATGGGTATTATTATGAAGACGGGTGGTTCCGTGATAATATAAGGGAAGGTGAGCCCGATATAGCTCGCCAACGCATTGGGTAACGCGAAGGAGTAAAATGTTAAGCTTTCTCCTAAAAGATTTAGCGAATATACTATGATGGGTATTCCAAACGTAACCAAGAGGGTTACTCCTTACGTAAGAATGTTATGAATGCCTCAAGTTACCTTTATGTCTTATGATTTCTATGATTTATTCATGATTTGATGAGGTATGATAAAGTTACTATGTTTTATGGGTAATGTATGATTTCATTCTTATGTATATGTGAACTCATGTTTCTTTTCCATATTTTTATAACCCTTACTGAGATTTTTATGCTCATCCCATGTTTTTGAAATGTTTTTCACAGGTCAAGGGAAAGGTAAATGATATGATGATAGTGTCAAGGAAGTATCAAAAAATAATCCATGTTTTATTTTAAATATGTTTCAGTTTATGGGAAAAATGAATACTAACTTTTATGTAACCACTTTGTTTAAATGTGGAATGTAATGAAAGTGTTATGATCTAATTCTCTAAAACACTAAACCTGAAATGTTCCTCAATGTGTAATCTTGTAATAACTCAAGATTAAGGAAGTTTTAAGGCTGGGGCCTTATAGTTGGTATTAGAGGTTGGTTTAGATAACTTTAGGATTTAGAATTCTGTAAAATGATGATCCAAAAATATTTTTGATGGTCAAATTGAAATGATATATCATTTGAAGATTACCATGTTGCTTCGCCTAATATATTTCTATGTTAAGAATGGTTTTTCATATAGGAAACAGAATAGATTTTCTGGGAAGGCATACATAGGGAAATGACATTTCAAATCAGTATCCTGAGATGGTCAGAATCAGAACTAAACAGTTTGTTGTAGTGATGGCCCAGTTGACTCAGGTGAAAAATGTTGGTTGTTTTTATTAATGATAGTTTTTTGTTTTATAAAAGTAAAGAGGATCATGAAAGTCATTTAAGGGTTATCTTGAAAGCCTTAAAAGAAATGAAATTTTATGGGAAATTCAGCAAGTGTGAGTTTTGGTTGCAATAAATTTCTTTCCTTGGACACATTGTTTCTAAATATGGGATAAATGTTGATCCTACAAAGACAAAGGTTGTTGAAGAATGGCCAAGACCCACAAATGTAACTGAGATTCATAGCTTCCTTGGTTTGGCAGGCTACTACAGATGGTTTGTTAGAAATTTTTCAAGGTTATCTAGTGCAATGACTAAGCTAACTCGGAAGGGTGTTACGTTTATCTGGATAGAAGAATGTGATGATAGTTTTTAGTATTTGAACAGAAGATTTGTGAATAATCTAGTTTTGGCACTACCATCCAGGAATGGTGAGTTTGTTATCTATAGTGACGCTTCATTGAAAGGACTTGGTTGTGTCCTAATTCAGAATGATCATGTAATTTCTTATGCTTCACATCAGTTGAAGACTCATGAGGTAAATTACTCTACACATGATTTGGAATTAGCTGATGTAGTTTATCACTTTAAAAATTTGGAGGCATCATTTGTATCGAGTATAGTGTGAAATATATACCGATCACAAAAGTTTAAAGTATATATTCACTCAGAAAGAATTGAACATGATACAAAGGAGATAGCTAGAATTAATCAAGGATTATTATTGTACAATTCATTACCATCCGGGAAAAGCAAATAAAGTGGCTGATTTTTTGAGTCGAAAAAGTAATACTTCATTAACAATATTGTGTTTGGAACGTGTCCCATTGGTTAAGGATTTGATGAACATTGGCATATAAGTTGTTGGTGCGTAATTTCCTTCTATTTTGTTTCAGGTATCAGTGAAATCATCTCTATCAAACAGAATTAAGCAAGCACAGAAGCAAGACAACGAGTTGCAGAAAAAGGTAGAGGTGGTTCATAAGGGTAAGTTGCCTGAATTCAACATTGAAAATGATTTTGTTTTAAGATTTGGGAAGAGATTGTGTGTGCCGTGTGATTCACAGTTGAAGAGAGATTTATTATGTAAAGCTCGTAGTTCTCCGTTTTCAGTTCATCCTGGAAGTACTAAGATGTATAGAGATATTCGGGAGTATTACTGGTGGGATAGAATGCAAAGAGATATTGCTGATTTTACTGTGAAGTGTTTGACATGTCAACAGGTTAAAGCAGAGTGACAGTTACCAAAAGGGATGCTTCAGCCTTTACCAGTACCAGAGTGGAAATGGGAGAATATATCTATGGACTTAATTGTGGGATTGCCGAAGACACCTCATGGTAATAATGAAATCTGGGTTATTGTTGATCGCTTGACTAAATCTGCTCATTTCCTTTCTATACGAGATACTTTTTCCCTAGATCAATTTTCCCGTTTGTATCTTAAAGAGACAGTCAGGTTACATGGAGTTCCTCTCTCCATTGTATCTGACCGTGATCCCAGGTTCACTTCTAACTTTTGAAAGGGCCTTCAGAAGTCGTTGGGTACTGAATTAAATTTTAGAACAGCTTTTCATCCTCAATCAGATGGGCAGTCAGAACGAACGATTCAGACATTGGAGGATGTGTTACGTGCTTTTACAATGGATTATCAAGGAAGTTGGGACCAACATCTATCTTTGGATGAATTTTCATATAATAATAGTTTTCATTCCAGTATACATATGGCACCATTTGAGGCAATATATGGGAAGTAGTGTCGAACTCCAGTTTTCTGGGATGAAGTGGGTGAAAGGAAGTTGATGGGACCAGAATTGGTAGAAGAGTTGGCAGAAAAAGTTCAGCTGATACAGAAACACATGAGAACAGCTCAGAGCAGGTAGAAGAGTTATTCGGACAACAGGAGGAAGGATCTCTCTTTTGAGGTAGGTGATCATGTTTTACTCAAAGTCTCAACATGGAAAAGTGTGATGCTATTTGGTAATAAATGATAGATGAGTCCAATGTTCATTTGAACATATAAAATTCTAGAGAGATTTCGATCAGTTTCATACCGAGTGGCTTTACCTCCGATTTTATCTCAGGTACACAATGTTTTTCATGTTTCCATGTTGAGAATGTATATGCCAGATCCGTCTCATGTTTTGAGTCCAGAGGTAGTTCAGCTCGAAGAGAACCTATCTTATGAGGAACAACTAGTCCAGATTCTTGACCATATGGATCAAGTGTTACAGAATAAGGTGATTCATCAGGTAAATGTTTTGTGGAAAAACCACATGGTTGAAGAGGCAACATGGGAATCTGAAAATGCAATGAAGGATAAATACCCCCACTTATTCGATAAGTAAATGAATTGCAGGGATGCAATTTTCTAAAGGGGGGAAGGATGTAACATCCCAAGTAAGTAATGAATAATAGATATTTTTATCTATGTCTAATAATGAATTAGATAGTGTTTTAGAGGCTTAAAATGATAATAAATCCAATCTTAAGCATGGAATACACTAATATTTTTAAAAGATTATTTTACTACCTTTTGATGGAAAACCATTTTAAAATCTAACATTTGACAATTTTATAAGCCCTATTTTTCAAAATAAACTTATTATTTATGATTGGGAGATTGAAATTGACATTGGATAATTTTTTGTTATTTTTTTGACAATGTTCATTTTTTAATGAATAGTGAAAAATACTGCATTTTACATCAGAACTTTTTTTTTCATTTAATTTAATTATATTGTTAGATTATCTTTTTAATAGGTTTTAAAGTTAAATTAGAATATATTTTTACCATTTAGTTCAATGGTGGTCATTGGAATTAATTTCACAATGAAATTGGAGTTAAACTAATGCCAATCTTTTGATACTTATTGTTTCATAAAAACACGCTATTTGCTCTGACAGCGATAATTAATTTTTAAATTAATTAATGTAACTTATATGTTTTTAATTTTTTAAAATAGAAATCATTTTTGACTTCCTAATATCAAATATAGATTAGGGTGAAGTTTTTGTATTTTTCTGAAAAACATCAATTTTTTATGAATAGTGAAACCACTATGTGGTACTTATAAAAACTGATTTTTCATTTAAATGAAATTTTACCACCTCTGTGGTTTGAATTTAAAAATTCCGACATACATGGTTTTCATTGAGAAGTAAAATTTGGTTCAATGGGAATCAAATAATTTTTTGGTGAATAGTAACTTTTAATTTTTTAATCGCGATTAGATGTAATTAGTGTAATTTAAGGTAAGAATAATGTTTTAATAATATGAAATGAACTGGACGCATATCCAACCCTTATTGGATGTCTCATGGCCGACCAATAAAATCCATGGGTCAACTTGGGGACCCCATGGAGCCACTTTGGAAGGAAAATGACATTAATATCTTTTTATTTAATGTTAAAGTAAAAATGTCACAAACATGAGTTGTTTTAAAAAAAACCAATTTTTAAATGGGGTTATACAACTCATAGTTTTGACTATAAATATTCATTAGAAAGCGAAAAAGATTTCCTACATCATGATATATTTTTTATAATTATTATACATTATATAAATTAAATTATTTATGGCACCATGATGATGTAGCGATGACCTCATTATTTAACGATTTAAATAAAATGAAAATAAAATGTAAAATATAAGACCTACACTTATAAAAAACCTATTATATGGGTTTATTTCGAACTATTATCACCTTATCCTAGAAATATATAATTTTGGGACATTTTAAATCTGAATAGAATTTTATAATTAAGTATCCTTTTGTACCTTTCCAAGAGTGCCCCACCTCTCGTCTTATAAAAGGCCCCCACCTCTACCTCCTTACCCACACTTCAAAAGCCTTTGGCTCATCCAAACCCTGCCCATTTTGTCTCTGAACATCCCTATCTAACCCCTAGAAGCCTAACACTGGCCATAATTCTTCCCAAGGAAGTCTTTGAGCTCAAATGAAAAGGAGTTACCCGATTTAAAGGTAGTGTCTTCTCTTGTGTTCTTATGTTTTATTTTGCTTCTCCAACCCCTTAAAATCATTTTATTCATTTCTTTTGTAACAAAACCAGTATCTTACATATACTAGGATATTGTTATAATATGGATTCAAGCTACACTTACACACACCTACATCTACTGGTTAAAGAACATTATGTTTCCGTGGATGGCGAATTTCTGCCTCACGAAATGATGATTGTTCAACACTCATATATCACCGTAAAAGGTGGCCATTAAGATGTCAGTATATTTATATATTATATATAATATGTTTATGTTTTACTTAAACTTCTTTATTTTTCATTTATGGAATATCATTATGGTTACCATTATGATTAAACGCGATATCTTCATTTTAGGAAGTGCGGACTACCGCCCCGTCAAAGTGATTAGATTCGTTAATACCATATGTGGTATGTATAAAGGATATATTTTATGATATTATATATGATACCATACTGGAATTAATATACTATTATGTATCATTATGTTTTATTTCCATGAAATATGAAATAGAAATGAAAGTAGCGTTCATGCGTACGTACGGCTTACCGTCTCCATGAATAGTTCATTTCATTTCTTACCTCTAAATGTAGTGTAATATTATAAATGCATTTATATACTGGATATATATGATATATATGATATATACATCATGATTATAACTCTGGATATAATGGATACATGAACAACTTGTAATTATAAATAGCATATCTTGACTCAAGTACCAATGTTCGTTAAAACGACCATTATTAACTAAAATAATTACATAGTGTTCATGACATGGTAATAAGTGATATAAAAGGAATAATGAACTTGAAAAAGGTTCTTAAGAAAGTATAAATTTACTCATGTTTATTATTCAGGAGATTAAAGAACGATCCTGTCAAGTCGGATACGAGGTATGGGACATCGTCTCAATCTCCTTTCATTGAGGCATATTTTGTTTTATACACAACCTTCTTTTATACGGTGTATAAGACCCTTTTACATTTACATTTATTCAAAAGGAATATTTTTTATTTGAATCGTTTACTAAATGAAAAAAGGAAATGTTTTTTTGTCGTACGTATGCGGCGACAACGACTTCTCCGCCGCCGTGACCATTATTTGAGTTTCGGCTTCCTCTACAAGCCATACTTTTTTTAAATAAAAATAAATACCATGTTTTACTTTTCTTTTATTTTGGTATTGAAAATGGTTTTCATAATGTTTTTATATCATTGTGTTGTATTGATATCTTATGATTGAAAGGTGGAAATGTTATGTTTCCTTTTATGCATGTTTTTTGTGATATGATTAGGTTGTGGTTCTTGGGTATTATTATGAAGACGGGTGGTTCTGTGATAATATAAGGGAAGGTGAGCCTGATATAGCTCTCCAATGCATTGGGTAACGCGAAGGAGTAAAACGTTAAGGTTTCTCCGAAAAGATTTAGGGAATATACTATGATGGGTATTCCGAACGTAACCAAGAGGGTTACTCCCTACGTAAGAATGTTATGAATGCCTCAAGTTGCCTTTATGTCTTATGATTTCTATGATTTATTCATGATTTGATGAGGTATGTTAAAGTTACTATGTTTTATGGGTAATGTATGATTTCATTCTTATGTATATATGAACTCATGTTTCTTTTCCATATTTTTATAACCCTTACTGATATTTTTATGCTCCTCCCATGTTTTTGAAATGTTTTTCACAGGTCAAGGGAAAGGTACATGATATGATGATAATTTCGAGGAATTATCAAGAAACAATCCATGTTTTATTTTAAATATGTTTCAGTTTATGGGAAAATGAATACTAACTTGTATGTAACCACTTTGTTTAAATGTGGAACGTAATGAAAGTGTTATGATCTAATTCTCTAAAACACTATACCTGAAATGTTCCTCAATGTGTAATATTGTAATAACTCATGATTAAGGAAGGTTTAAGGCTGGGGTATTATACTAATTTTATCATTAAAAATATTATATGATTATTTCTAGTTATATATAAACAATTATGACATAAAAATGAGTTTTATAGAAGATATCATCTTTGAAATGTGTAATGGGTATTTCTCTTAAGAATTCCTCGAGGATATAATCAAAGTGTATTAATCTATTTAAACTACTCTATTGAATATTTTGATTTATTGAAATAGATAAACTATGAATATAATCTATCACATTTAATTATATAGTTTGTGATAATTTTTACAAATTATGTTCTTTGTTGATACAATTCACCACATCACTCAGAGTGGTTATATATTTTGTTTAATTATTGAGGAATGTTACTTACATTTCATATGTATATGTTGTATGTGTTTTATCCCATCCATATGATGAATTAATTGCACATAGTATGTAAATGTAGGGTCGCTATGTATCCAATAGATTCATAGATATGACTTGTGATACAAAAAAAATTATTGATATATCCAATGCATAGACCCTTTATTTAAATTATGGATTTGGAAAATTCCTTATCTATTTCATATGTATTGGATGAGGCCTCTAATGTATGTTTCAAATGTTTGGAATTGTAAATTTCTACATTGTGTTATTATTAAATGATAATTCGTTTTATTATATGATAAGTATAATATTAATGGTTATGATTACTTCTCATAAAATATATATTGAACTATTTAATATTATTTAAATGTTGGAATCTTATGCTCTATACTATGATTTAACAACATCTGATTAACAACCCATTTCTGAATCATATGAAACAACGATTCATGTGTACTTATTTGGAAAATAGAACATCAGGTCCTAGTGAATGTATATGTTGGCCACGACACCAACACTGGGATCCATAAAATTAAATCTAATCTCGTGACACTACACACAATTCCTCCATTGAAAAATTTTATAATCTATGTTTTTTATGCAGAACTGACCTCCCCTTTGATACTACATTATCATAACCCATCATTCAGGATGTGTTGTGACTTCACCAAGCACACCTCCAATAGGGATCGGTTTGGTGACTAGCACCGGAAATGAGAATGCCCAAAAGGGGAGGTATTTCCTTTAAACCGATATACACACAGATAGGGCCCACAGCACACAATAAAAACATAATGGAAAAGGTTTCATATAACCGCAACTAAAAACCACCACTAAGAGTAAAATTATAAAATTAATGTAAAAGAGGTCAGAAAAAAAATCCCAACTAAAAGAGTAGTAAAGAAAAATGAAAAAAAAATTACTGATCATCCTCAAAGGATCCTATCTAAAAGGTAGGTACATCTCATCCCTGAGGCTCACCACATCAATCGGTCACCTCCATGTACTGTCTAGACATAGATCTCCAAATCCATAGTGAATCATTCTAATGTCAACAAAATTTTAAAAAATGTATAGGATATCCTCCTGTAGGGGTGAGTATAACAATAATTAGTAGAGAGCACCTAGACCCTTAATGGTATCTAACAATCCCGTAATTGAAAAACCACAAATCTTGATATCAATCATTGAGCACAATGTAAAATATAGCTGACATGAGGAGTATAAGATAAAAAACAGAAATAAAGATTGTTAGTCATAATGATATATCATCATATTCTATAGAGAGGATTTGCAGTAGGTCCTCATAGGATCTCTATGTGATGACCCACAGAGGATAGCTAGTTTCTGACACATAGGGGATCGCTAGGTGCTTACCCACAGACGATCTCTAGGAACATCCCCACAGTGGATCACTACGTACTGACCTAGAGAGGATTGATATGTGCATACTAATAAAGGAACACTATGTTCTATCTTACATAGAATCACTAATTTCTTACCCACATATGATTTCTATGTGCAGACCCACAGAGGGTCTATATTATATCATTATTTCACAGTCATCTAATAGATTCCATTACATAACACACATGATTACAAAGGATCCAGTCCCCAAAAAAATTTCATTATTTCAACCACCAATAAGTCCCACATAGAATTAACCCAATGTACCATCTTGTCGAAAGTGTTTCAACGTGACAGTCGATGCATCAATCGGACAGCTGATATTTAAAATATACAAAAAAAAAAAGATAATAAATCCTTGTTGGATTATAGTCGGATCAAACCCGTCCATACTCCATCTTATTCCAAAACTCATTTGTGTAATCTCAAAAGATCCTCTTTAATTAAAGTGTCCTCATTCCATAGACGATACGTTAATCCAACGCTTAGTCTGTTGGTTATGCCCAATTTAGTGAACCATGGGTGGTTAGGTCGGGGTCTGGTCCAGCAGGTGAGGTCCGACATGCTAGTTGCCCAGTCCACCTGGTGAGGTGAAACCCACATAATTTCCACAAACCAAATAGTGCATTCCATTTATACTATACTGGATGCATGGTGTCAGTTATGTTCAGTATGCGATGCCAGCTGGGGCTACCCCCCCTCTGCATGATGGCCAGCGGAGCAGGTTGTTTGGGGGCTGTGTCCTCCGCTGTCAGGGCACACCGAAGAGGTAACCACTATACTCCAGCGCGGCCATCGATAGTTGGACACCTCTTGACGTTACGGTGCCAGTGGGTGCGGATGCACAAAAGAAGCCTTCAACGGGCCACCGTAGATGCTCTGGTGGTTCATTTTTCATCCAGTCAGAACCAATAGACCTCTATGTTCACCACCTTTATTTTGAAACACACATAATTGCCTTACCGTCACATTTCTTATTATCCCTTTGATAACACACAACATCAAAAATCTTTAGAGGTTCTACGCCTTGTTTGGATCATCCCATTCCCTCTGCGTTCATGTTTTATCATGGGAATGATAACAGTCATCACATAGATTAAGAATAACCCCAAATCAAATCCATTTGACAACCTCCTGCATGATCTAATGAGTCATGGATCAACCAACTAGTCAGCTATTCCACGTTCATTTTCATTTTCAAGAATTAGATAATATGAATCATTAAAAACATATTGAAATAAATCCCCTAAATGGATTTGGTGTTGTGGATGAAGGAGTAGATCAACATTTGTTGATGTTCCATGTTCTTTGCTGACTGGCGTCACCCATCAATTAATAGAACGGATCCTACAATGATTGTTTCACAATCTACATTATTCATTGGCGGGATATTTCATCAAAATTATGTCAAAGGAATCAACAATGGTCATTAATTCCTTCTATAACAGAATGAATAATAAAAATTAAAACATCTGGACATCGTGTTCATTAATGTGGTTCATTAATGAATCGTAATTAATAAACCATTAACTAAACAGGTTTTGTGATTAAACAACATATGAAATAATTCATCAAATGACAATAATTTAATTCTCATAATTATGTTGCAGTTTCTCCAACCATAGCTCAGTGTTTTATGTGATGAATAATATAATTGATTGAGTAATTTTATTATTTTTCGAAATGTACCAAATTTAACTTAACTATCAAACCCTTTTCAGTCGATGTTAAGCTTCAACTAAGAAAATCACAGTGTTATGAATTTCAAGGTGCCGTGAAATTTTCAATCTGAGCAACAGTTCAAAATATAAAAAATCCAACTCACTCATTTACTGAATGTACCTCGAAAAAAGTTCCAAAATATGTTTCGGGCACTCTGGGCCTCGGAATCACGCGGAAACAAATTTCACAACCTCAAAATAAATCAATTTAATTAAAAAAAATTATGGATTTTTCGGGTATTTAAATTTTTATTTATTGGATTTATATATTTATATATATTTATATCTTGTAATATAATTGTATTTAGCAGATACCAAATAAGACAAGAATTTAGGTTAAAATTTCATTTCATTTTGTATTATCTATGTCCATGGATCCTTTTGGTTAAATTGTATTATCATAATTGCATTAAAAAATATAATTTTATCCTATATTTATTTATTATTTTCTTCTATCTTCATTAATATCATTTTTTACCTAAGAATACAAAAATAACAATTTTTAGGAAAAAGATACCTTATTTTTAGATATATGGGTGATATTTTCACTTACATATCCTTTATAATTATAATAACTTCAAGACTGATTTTTATATGTGAAGATAATTTTTTTATTTTAATATTATAATTTATTTTACTATATTGAAACATGTATAATAGGAATACATTTTCATTATGTAAATAGGGTACTTTGTGTTTTTCTTAGAAGTTGGAGAAGGATCAATATTTTTACATAAAATAAATGGATGGGGTTCTCTTAGTTAATAATATTTTATTCATTTTTGTAAAAAATATATGTTCAATGGTCATTTTAAATGTCAATATATATCCCAATAATTTGGATTTTTTCTAGAAATTTATAATAAAAAACATATTTTACAGTTAATAATTTAATGTCTTAAATGTTATTTTAAATGTATTGTTCGTTAATGGAAACATACATGTACTTTTCCGTTGATCCAATGGTGATATTTTGTAAAAATATCTTAAGTATTATTTATCTTGAGGGATAATGATTTTTATGGAGATAATAATGTTATTTGATACATTTCTATGGGTTAATGAAATTATATGGGAATGATTTCTATTCTCATGTATGTTATTTTGAATAGTGTTTTATAATAAATTATTTATTCATTATTTGGTATAATTTTGTATTTATGTATCATTGATAAGTTGGTCAATTCAAATCCCAGCATAGTAGATAAAATTATAATCCTAGTATCAGTGGTTACATTGTAAAACATATACTACTGTGTCTTTTTTATCCATCTAATCCATTGTTTAATGTGATGAAGTCACCTATTGTCGGTTATGCATAAGAGATGAATAAATTAACTATTATTATATTATATTAATAGATGAATTATTTTTCTGATTTAATTTAGTTTCTAAGAGTAAATAGAGTCAACAATTTCATGGTACTACTATGATAATGTTGGAATAATGTAATTTAGGTGATTCCATGGAAAATGAAGTGTTTTACAAGTAACCCATATAGTTTCACATATTCTATAAATAAGATATAATTTCCCATTCATTCATTGTTTATTTTAACACATCTAATGGTTTTTGAAACATATTTATATCTTATTTTGAGAGAGCATAATTTCATGTCACTTAGTTTTTATTCTCAGATTTAATGTTTAAAAATTATACTATTTTATACTAAAACCACATGAATATGTTCAAATTTCCTTATATTCATCTTTTACAAAACTATTAAATTAAAATTTCAATGAATATGTTTTTAAATAATCATAATTTTTTATACTCCTATTATGTTTCATTTACCTAGTTTTTACATGTGTTATGTGTGAAATGTCTATAAGGGTGTGATTTGGATGACGATGAAGGTTTATTGCGGAATAATAAAATATTTTTATAGTGTGACGAAAATAAATATTAAAATAGTAGTTTTTTGTATTTTTTTTTACAAATACTATAAAAATAAATCCTTATACATCACAGGGTATGTATTTGAACCAATGTTTTTGTTTAACAAAATATATAATGGATGGATTAAATCGAATAAATTTTATCATCATAAATTTGGAAAAATTGTTGATATATTTTAGAACCATATTTTTGAATTATTCGTTGGGGTTATTAGAGTTGATATCATATAATAGTTTATTTATTTTTTGACTATAACAATAAAATAGTATCAAGAATAATTAGGATAAGTCTATTTATAGTGGAACATTGTAATTTATTATAAATAATGAAATTATATTTTTATATAAAAAAACCTTGTTAGTATAATTGAATGTGGACCTAGAAATAGAAAAAAATGAGACTAAGTGTATCAATTATATTATTTTTGGATTGGGAATTATGAAAATATTAACTATGTGGAGGATGAGTGAGTCTATGACTAAACACCAGGATTGAAAATCCATGGTGATATTCATAGATTAATTCACATTCTATTTATGTACCATTGAGATGGGAATGAAAATATAATGAAAATGGATATTCTATTTGAAAACAAATGTGACTATGTTTAAAAAGAAAAATATCATTGTTTCTGTATCATATGATTGATTTTGAGGACAATGTGATTTATCAATATGATTATTATATTCCCACTATGATATTTTTTTAATTTCATTTGATTGATCGAGGTGGGATTATGTTAATGGTGAATATGGTGGATGATGCAGTGATAGTATTTATGTGATACCAAATAAAATTAGAGAAATGATATGAAATATTTTTATTATGGATATGATGCAATCTCAATATATGATTATCAAAATTATTATATATTATTTTCTGTTTAAAATAAATAATAAGAAAATTTCAGTTCATAACTTATATGGATACACAAATATTATACATCCAATATGATTAGAATGTCAGAAGGACACAAAGAATTATCCCAATATAACAAGAATAAGATTTATTTAAAAAAAATTAGTACATAAATAAAGTAATTAATAAGAATAAATAAAGTGATAAATGGTGTTAAATGAAGAATATCCTATTTTACCATTTATTTTTCAATTCCTTAAGAGTGGTAGAGAGTGGAATTAATAAAGTCAATACACTAATCATAGGGTTAACTCCAAGATCAACGAATGACAAAATTTGTTCCAATTTTTGAGGTAGAATTATATCGTGTTCATGTATTGGGATTAGATAATTATGTGGTATAAGTGTTTTTTCAATTATATTTTATCCATTATAATCATAGAACATAGAGAGATTTTTCTAAATTTGTTTTCCTATGTGTAATTATATGAATATTTTGAATGGTATCAAAAATTGAAAATGATTTAGAGGTGAGGTGGTAATATTGTTAAATAGAAAATTGGGGTGTATATAAAGCACATTTTGGGCCTAAAATTGAGGTAATATTATTTAGTTGGTATAATCAGTGGAATAGTATTGTGAATATATATTTGATATTATTTGTAACCTTGTAATTAAATTTAATTTTATCACAAATTGATTAATGATGAATTTTAATCATATTTATATTATTTTTATATTTTATAATTATTCACGAATATGTTTTTAGTTCTCTAAAATATTATATGGATTTATGGTGAATCAAGATATTTATAGAAATTATTTTATCATTTATTGGTACAAAATTATATTATATAGATTATCTGTATTTTCTATCATAAGAAATTAATATTATACTATGAATACATATTTGTATTTCAAAGAAGAATATATGATTTAATTACTCAAATAAATTTTCATCAATTTTGGTCATGAATATTTTTATGAGTTTTAAGGCTACCAATTTTTAGAATGGTTTAAATTGATCAATTGGTTTTATTTATATATTTTTTGAGATTAATGTAAAAATTCAACATATAATGATTTTCCATATTAATTAACATATTCCTACTATCTAGGTTTATGTTAATATAACACGACATATTGAATAATGATTCATTCATTTATGGATCATATGATATTATAAAATTTAATATTAGTGATTTAAGCATGAAATATTCATCTTGATTATTCAATTCATAAATTAAGTGATAGTATAGTTGTTAAAATTGATTTTCGAAAAAAATATATAATATTGTAAATAAAATAGAATAAAGAAAAGTAATTATATTTTATAATGTTCTCTATAGTTATTGTAAATGAATTCCTTAATTTAGAAAAAGGGATGTTGAAATAAGAAATATTTCCATTTAAAATCATTTATGATGAATATATTGACATTTGTAATCCCTATTGATTTATACTTTTCTAGTCATAATCATTATCATGGACAAGTCCTCTATCATTATTCATCGTATGTTATATTTCACCTAATTATTCATATTTTCACAATCCTCTAATATTTCCATTTTCTAGATATATATTAATTTGTTTTATCTATTAAATATTTAGTTTCACATGTCCCCTTCTTAAAGAATGATTTATTATCCCTTTGTAAGATGTAGTTTCACATGAAATGTATTTTCAAATGGGAAACCATTGATTATTAAATTTAAAATTCCAGGTGTACTTTTTTTATGAGGGTAAAATAAAATTCATATAGACATATATATATATATATATGTTATGTGTTTCATTGCTTTCATGGCATGTAACATCTATGATTATAAAAAATGTAATATAAAGAAAAGAAATATTATTTAAATGCAATCATTATATCATAGCTATTAAAATGGAAGGTACATATATGAATAATAACATTTTCAAATATATGTATAATTGTCTATTATTATTAAAATATATTAGTTATAACCTAATTTTAATTAACAAAATTACTTAATAAAGAAATATTTTTCGAATATATATACATGTACCTAAAATTCATGAATATAATCTAATAAATGTATATTTATCAGTACAGAAAAATGTTTTCAATGAATTATAAATATATTTTATAAAATAAAATTAATAATAATCCATTCAATGTGTATTCTGATTTTAGGATTGAATATGAAATCATATAAATTAGATTTTTATATATCTATTCAAAATGTAATATAAATAATAATAGTTCTCATTAATGATTATTTTGGATATTTATTTTTTATAATTGTTGAAAAGAAGCAATATATATTTATGTTATAATTATGTCATGGTAAGAATATTTTTTATTTGTGAGATTAGTTGAAAATTATTTATCATAATTTTCAATGAGTAAATTATTGACTGTAAATTATATTTTCCCAAAATATTATTAATTTGGAACAAGCTGCTTTGAGTTATTTGTTATATTAGAGTTGAGATTCATATCATGGTGAAACATGATATATTTCAGTAGTGATGATTACATAACACTTTTATTTTCCATGTTTATATATTCCAAAACCATTACTTACTTCCCCAGTAGAATTAACATAGAAATCATTTTTTTATAAATCTAATTTATCACGTTATTTTCATAGTATAATGAAATTTAATAAACTAATTTAATCATAAACATCAAGGAGAAATTCTTTTTTTGGGTGATGTACAATCTCTAAATGATAGTGCAATTAAAACAAAAATATATTAGACTATTTAGGGTATGTATTAGGGGTACTCATTTTATGATGTTATTTTTCAAAGTAGATTACATTAATTTTTTATATTATTATAGAGATAAATATTTTACATTAGATTTCATTGAATCAGTTAGGATTTTGAATGGTTGATTTAGTCGTTCCATGATGAATATACATGCATGATTAACTAATTTCCAAGTAATATATCCTTCAACATTATATATAATAATTTTTATAACCATTGTATTTATTCATCTTCATAATTATAGAGATTTATAGTGAAACATGTATCATGTGACTTGGGTATTTCCAATTATTCTCACTATTAATTTTCTATCCTTTTGTGTTCGTGATTGATCACTAAGAATTCATGGAAGTTATTCCACGTCATATTTTATAATATTCATTGTGGGGATAATCACTTGGCCAAAATATGGGAGTATTTTATTTTATGGGAGTGTAAAAATATTTTACTACCAAGTGGAGGTCAAAACATTGGGAAATATTAATTATTGAAAAATAATTTTTTTTCATCCTATTTTCTAAATTCTAATAACACAATTTTTTCAAGTTCCATGTAAATTAATTATGTTTTTGGGTATTCCATTTATTCCTAGAAGGGTATATCCCATTTATATTTTTTTTTTGTTTATGTCATTATGGGTTTTAGTTTGAGAGTGAAAACCCGGTTTTATTCTTTCCTATATTTATGGTACATTGGTGATTCTACCTTTTAATAATTTTTTTGATCTAAATGAAATGTACCAATCATTATTCTATTAAGGAACACTCTTGAGACCCAATGGGTAATTTTTATAGTGTGGATAATTTTTCCCACTCATTATAAATATTTATCCCACTAATCATAATAAAATATTTTTATGGGAATTTTATATCCATGGAATATTTTAGGGCTTTCCACATATAACTGAAACCGATGATGAAATTGTTTTTGCAAATTTTATAGATAGAAATGTCCAAAATGGAAATATTTATGTATAATTATCTAAATTGATATAGGATTTCCCAATGACTATATTCCAAAATACTAATTAATTGATATGAAAATTTATATATCTTGTAAACACAACAATTCATGATATTTTAGGATTTGGGACAACACAATATCAATGAAATCGCATCATAATTAATTTGTGATATGGCCCTATCTAAATGTCACCATTTAAAAAACACAGTTTTCAAATGAAGATATTTTTGATGGTTTGTCTCAAATAATGTTACTTTTTATGGGTAAGGAATTGGGCCAAAATGAGCTATGTTTTTATTTTAAAAATTTGATTATCAAGGTCCCATCATAATTGATTGTATTTTTTATGCAGAATTCATCTATAAAAATAATTATATTTTTAAAAAAATTATATATATATATAACAATATAATGAATAAAAATAATTTAAATACGTAAATATAAATAAAAAATATTTAATTATAACTATAAATACATACAAAAAACAAAAATTAAAAGGAATTTAAATAATTAAAAATACTGTCAAATTAATTATATTTCTAACAGTAAATAATAATTATATATTTTAAAAAACTAATTATTAAAATTTTTAAATAAAAATAAACAAAAAATTAAAAAATTAAAAATATTACGAAATTAAAAATAATATAAAAAATAAAAATAATTATGATAAATAATGAGTAATTAAAAACCAAAAAAATAATGACAAAAATTAAAAATTATTAAATTATTACATAGTTTCACACATAATATGTTTTTCATCCAAAATTACAAATCTATCACAAAACATCACATTTCTTCAACTGTCATTAGGTTTATGAGGATCACTTGAAGGATCAGGCTGTGAGAACTTCATACCGATATCATGCACAACTCATTAAATCAAGTCTAACATCTTTAAATATCTAGGATGCTACTACAGTTTCACCACCCGCCCTATCGTTCTACAATTATTTTATCATATCATATAGATTTGTCAATCACCCATCAATATGTGAAGTATATGACCAAATTTATGATATTTTTCCAAGAGATCGCATTGATTTCCTCGATGACATCAAAAAAGTACAATAATAATTCATATTTGTCTGTCAAGAACCAATAACAATCTCATAGCCATACTTGACAAAATGAAAATCCATATGAATCTAAGCTGACCATAAAAAATTTAAATAACTAATTGAATTTTTGTTTGATCTCATCTTGAATATCAGGTGAATGAGAATTCACATCCTTATTCATTTATGTAAAATAAAATTTCCAAATAAAATAATAATAAAATTTGTGTTCATGAAATTTGAAAATAATTTAATAACCACAATACGGGAATGTCGATTTGCTAAAAATTATTTTTTATGGTGATTAATAAACATCTCCTTAAAACCTTAATCTTTTTATAAGATGTTTATGTAGTTTCATATATAGTATAAAAACAAGTAATAAATAATTTATATAAAGAGTAATTTATATTATTAGTTACCCTGGGTCGTTGATGTAAGAAAAGTGTATAAATCATAGCCCTTTGTGTGATCAACCCCCCCCATTGATTTGATGTCCAAATGATGACCAACTACTAATTGTATCTTCTATGTATCTAACCTTTTCTATAGGTTTCACGGGATCAATAATAATTACACTATTTCTTTTTTTAGATTACAATTTTTTCTGGCTATTACCATGGTGTTTTTTGGGTGAAATTTGATAATTTTGGATGGAAGAGGTTCAGTGAATAGTTTGAACACAGTTTTCATGAACCTATTCCAAATCATGAGAACCATGTGATCCAAGATAGGGGGTATTGACATAGGACATTAATAGTTTGAGAAACCATGTTTCCACTTAGTAGTAACCATGTAACACCCTTGGGTGAGGTAAAAAATTAAGAGAAATTGTGAAACCCACGTAAGGAACCATGAACAATGAATTATTAGCCCCAAAAATTAGATTAAAAAATCATGAACCAGTATAATTTCCAGAAATTTTACCCCAATAAACCCTATATGATTACTCTCATATTGGTGGTTGTCAAATGGATTCTAAGGCCTTCTAACTTCTGTTTCAGATGATCTGAATCTCAAAATGAATATATAATCTTATCTTAGTTAGAGATTCTCATATTTTATGGTTCATTATATTTCTTATGTCCTTCCCACTTCATTGAATATAGTTTTTCCACTACTTTAAGAGGATCTAGATCTTGGTTTTGATTGATCTATGTAATTTAATATTGGATATGTGTTTCAAATCTAGAACATAGTATTTAATGTGTTCATAATTGTTCTGTATCAATTGTGGATTTCTAAGAGGGATAGTTCATAATCAATTTTGACGTACCTTAATAAAATAAATTTTCATATTATTGAGTTAAAATTTCATTTATATGTTGTGAAATTTATACTACAACCAATGACATTTATCTATGGAATTGAATAAATTAATTTATTAAATAATTTTAGGGATCTTGGGATTGAATAATTTATTTTTCATTTCAATATAAAAAATAGATGATCTAGGGAAAATTGAATGGGTAATTGTTATTACATAATTAATGAATAAATGTATATATAAATTATTAATAAATGGGGATATGAAAATTGGTTAATTTAATTTATTGGTAGAATTGGATTAATTTATGTGTTAACTAATTAATATATTATTCGGTGGTCATGTTGATGTGAAAGTTCATTTTGGTGATTGGTCAATTAATGTGATAGTTAATATATTTACTCTTTTTATGATGATATATATAACTTATACTTAATGGGTAAGTCACTAATATGATGTAAATATTTAAATGTGTTTAATGATAAATTGTCTGTATTATTAAATGTGGTCAGAGTAATGAACCATGATTTTTTTGATAATATTATTTGTATACCATTATGTGAAATGTTGATTAAAATCATTTAATGTTGATATTAATTAATTTATTTGATTTATATGATTAATTTTTTTCGAATTTATATATCAGTATGTGAAACATACTGAATCTTAAAATACGAATGTGACATTGAGTGTGGGATGGGAATTGAGTCTCTGAATACCCATACATGATAAATGATATGTGGTACATGGGAATAGCCTCCAAATACCAATATGAAATAGAAATTATAGGACACAGACTAACGCTAATAATACCCATGTTACATTGAGGTGTGGGAAATGACCTGCTTATCTATATACACATTGGGTGCTAGACATGAAATTATACAACCATGAGTTTGGAATTCGTCTATGGTTTGAATCGGTTGTGTTATGATTTTAGATGAAATGATAAATTTTAACCATGGTATTGTCATATGGTTCATACTTTGGCATGGTATAAGGATGTTATTGAGTGTGTTGGTGTCATTATGTACCTTTTGGTTTTTTTGTTGATTATAGAATAATTAATTATGATAATTGTTAGCATTAATAATTATAAATCATTTATTATAAAATTGTATTCAATAAAATTTATTGTATATCGTTATAGATGCCATTGGGGGTTCTCTACTGAGTTATACTCACAACCTATTTGTGTTTCCAGATCGGTATGAGTAAATGCATAATGTTTCAAAGACATGATAAGTGATAGATGTAGATGTTAGATTTATAAGTTGGGATGTGAATGGATAAGGGAACCATAAATTGTTTCAAGACCCTCTGATGATTATCGTTGTGTCATTATTTTGGTTTCACATTTTAAAACTGACTTGTATTTGGTATGAAATATATATTGATTACTTTTAGATATTTTATTCATGTTTAAATCATTAGGATATATTCTGTCTATTCGTTTATTGGATATATCCTCTGCCTAATGTCTATTTAATTTAGAAGTTGAACTAATTTTAAAAATATATTATTTTCTCCCAATGATCAATATAATACCCTCACTACTAGTTGGATACCTCTAGGTTATTTGGAGATCCTCTTAAGGTCATGTGACCAACCTAACCCAGGAACCTATGTATAGAAATCGAGCATTGATGTTACAAAGTAGTGTTAAAGGAGGTTTTGTTTATCTTTTACATTTTTATACTATCATTTGGATTGTATACTTCAGAATAAGATGACATGAGCATTATTTATTCTCTTATTAAAGGTAGTATTTAAACCATGTATATGGGTAAAATCTGTGTATGTCATGTGAGATTGTTGTTTTTGATGTGTCTTGTCATATTTGAAGTTATATAACCTCTAGTGATTCAGTTTTTTTGTTATGTGAGTATCCTTTCGTTGTTCTTTGATATTTGACTCAAGACTAGGAATGGAATGATATTATAGTATGCATGCATAATTCTTGGTATGAAATATTATTTAGTTACATGAATCCTCTAGGATTTCATGGAAAAATAAGATTTTGGGAAGGATGATAAATGGTAATTTTATTCAAATCATTTGTGACTTAAATGAAAAATCACCTAATATAGAATTGATTTATTTACACTGATGAATGATGTGATAGAATTCTTGTTTAATGAGACTTGATTAATGATAATGAGATACACTTGTTAAACATAACCTAGATGTTAGATGGTTAAGTATACTAGTAGTGCCTCACCATTTACTATTTATCTTAGATGAATTGCAATGGAATTATGTAAATCCCCATGATTGTGATAGTGTTGTGTTAATTGTCCCAATACATGTTTTTTTAATTTTATTGAAATGAATACATGATGATGTTTTCTAATATGATGAAAAGTGGATGTGGAAGGAAATAATTCTATAATAGAGGAACCCGAGTCACTGATTTTGTTAGGTGAAGGAGTTGGAGATAGGTTTCATGATAACTTGTGTCTATTAATGCTGGTACCCAGAGAATGTTCTGAAGAGCATGTCTATCTTGGATGGGAGTTATAGTTACAAGAACCTCCAACATTCACCAGAGAAGTTTAACAAGATACACTAGAGTTATTGATTTATTCCATCCACTATATACTTTACCATTTTAGTATCATACTATGGAGATGGTAATTTTGGATGATTATATGTTATAATGATTAGTGATGTGATCATTGGATGATCTATCATGAACAGAAAAGGCATATGATCTGGTATAGAAGGAATTTTTTGATATGTTTTAAGATCACTTTTATCCATATGTACTGAGACATTAGTGGGAAAATGAGTTAATGTGTTTGACTAATAGAAGTACGTTTTTATGAATATTGTTTGTAATTTTACGGAATCACAATACTCTAATACAACACTAGAATGTTAAGGGACAAATACAACCTGGAAAATCATGATGGGGTTAAATATGAAATTGTTTAAAATGTTTAAATGATTCGGTTAATGGATTATGATGATGTGGTGGATCATAGAAACATAGATTAAGAGGAAATGAATGAGGATTCCACTATAGGATAGGCTATTTCTATTGGATGATCAAAAAAATATCACCATATGATAGGAATTATTATTATAAGAATTTTATCTAAAGATCAATAAGGAATAATGCCTTATGTGAAGGATCAGTTGTTGGGAATCTTAACCAAAAGCATTTCCACCCATGCGATTGGCATGGACACTATCTTATACATTATCCAGGACCACCCACCGAGTGTCACTTTTATGTTTATATAGGACATGAAAATGTGTTCTACATGAACATGTGTTCTACAAGAACACACAAATTATTGGTAATGATGGAGAATTGTGGAAGAATACGAGTGTGGTATGTTTCTCTTCTACACAATATGAGTGAAAAATATAGAGTTCATTTTTCTTTTGTAGTGCCGAAAGTGTATGTGGTGATTATGGGAAAGAGAATCTATATCAGTTGAGTGGTGTATCATATGCGACTCAAACGTCATAAATGCTAATAATGGGAATATATATTACTTTTAGTTAGCTTTTAATAGTTTATACCATGGATGTAATGATAAAAATTAGATATATTATTCTGCTATCTTCGATGCTTGATAGTTCCTTATTTGATTCATTTTCCCCTCATTATTTAATACTCCCATATTTTGAATGGTTTGAGTTGGAAAATGTTTTACTTGAGTAGGGTTGTAATGATAGATCTACCATTTGGGGTAAGGTAGACACATATATTTATGAAAGGGTTTTTCTCTAGATTTTGGGGAGTCTCGTTTCAGTTTGGATAGTTACATTATTGATATGTCATGTTACAATTGAATTTTTCTTATGGACTGGTTAATATCAAACTGATACAACACATATTGTTACCACATGAGAGTTACATTTACATATCTTAATGGTGAAAATTATATACAACATTAATGTGGGATATCAAGGAGGCCATTGCATGGCCAGTTTCGCAACAATTGGGAGAGCATACTACATAGGGTGAAGGACTGTTACTAGATTATTGTGTGTGAAAGAATACATATTTCCATTCATATTGGACTAGTTTGAAGACATGTTTCCTGTAAACAATTCACTTTGGGGTTCCCATATTTTTTTAATCATGATGATACTATACCACTATGTGTTGATTCTATGATGTTGAACTATATGAATATGAAGAACATGTATCCTCTTTTGTATATCAAAAAAATTGAATCGATGATGGGATTTTGTGACATCTCAATGATTGATATGATATCAGGTATCATCAGTTGTTGTTGGTCCCTCTAACAAACATCAAATTCCAATCAGACAATGGTCTAGCACTTATGAGTTTATTTGATGTTGTTTGAGTTGATGAAAAAACTAATAAATTATTTATAGCCTTGATAAACATGATATTCCACTAGTACATAGATCAGTTTATGTTACTATTTGTGTATATAATAACTATATAATCTAAGTCTATTAATGACCATGAACAATATTCTGACATTGGCCTGAATACACCAAGATTGAATCACATATGTTCTATTTTTTATAATATTCAATTCTAGATTGATCAACTACATGTCTTAGGTCACATCATCTTAGTGGAATCTATTTCGATGGTCCTAGAAAAAGATTAGGTAATGGGTTTTTAAGATTATTACATGAATTTTGTCGATAGTTCTATATTTATAGTAATAACTAGATATTATCAGATGTTAATCTATGAAATAACCAAATTAGAAGTACCAATTTTGGGTTTGATAGTGAATTGGATAAGTATTGACTGAATGGAATCATGTGATAATTCCTTATATGGGTTGATGAAAAAATTTGAAACAAAAATGATAGTGATCATACCTATGGAGGGTGAAGAGTCTAAGTGTTTTTGGAAGCTTCTAGGATCAATTTTGGAGTAGTTTTGATGTTGGAATATTGGGTTTTTTTGGCACATAAGAAATTGATGTTTAATCCACATGAATGGAACTACCCAAAACATGACCTTGATTTGGAAGAAGTGGTTTATGCATTCACATTTTAATGATAATATATTTTGAGATATATGTTTACTAGGTAAACAAAACCCAATTGGTTAAATTATATATATATTTTTTGATATTAGAATCATAAATAATAGATATTAATTGAATATACAAAATCATTTGAATTTTATCTATGATTATACGAGAGGGAATGGAAAAGTTGTTGCTAAAGAGTTATCTAGGAAAATTTATACATAGGATGTTAAGGATTTCAGTTATGAGTGAAAAATGATGACATTCTTTGCGGAGATGATTATTTTATTTTAGGAGATCCAGGTGCAGATGAATCTCATATTAGTCCTGGTTTAGTCTAATATTTTTATCTGTAATAGAGTCACGTTGTATGAGTATCCGTTTTTTTTTACCTTGAGAAAAGTCCTTGAAGGTTGGTAGTCATCTTTATATTGGAAATTCGATGATGATTAGATCATCTATAATAGATATCAGGTTTTTTTATATGATAATTTTGTAGGAGTTGATATAAAAATATCATACCTTAAGGTAAGAAGTGTATCCAGCTATGACCAACATTTACTAGAAATACAATGACAAATTTTTGGCTGATCATGAAATAGGTAATCATAGGGTTGTCACATGATACGACATATGTCAATAAGTGATATCCTAGAATCAACGCCCAGGTGGTTTACTACAATAATTTCCCATTCTATAATGAATGTAGGATGAAATTCCCTTAGACATCATGGTGGGTATCTCCATGAGTCCTAAGATGAATAACCATTTTTGGGAGTTTTCAGACCAACTGATTTATTTATTACATTTCATGCCTATACTAGAGACTTTCATTGAGGAATATTTAGTATTCCTTTATTGTCCAAATATATTCTAACATCTTGTGGTTATATAGTATAATGTCTAATATCATGAATCAAATTTTACATTATTCCTCTAGATGATATTAAAAAAGGTTCTTTGTATATTGGTTTATCATTGTTGGAATTTTCACAAATAGATAGATGGTTAGTTTAAATTTTCTATAAATTTCATTGAGTATATGATTTGTTCATTTTTTCATGACTGAAATGGGTGTTAAGATAATCAATTAGTGCTTATTGACATATCCCATTACAATAGTTGTGAATCCACTATACAGATGGCACTATATGAATCTATTTATGGTAGCCATATAGGATGCTTATATTTTAAATAGAGGTAGGTGAGTCAGATTTTTTGTGACAAAGGAATGTTGTATTGATGTCGAAAAAATATTCATCTAATTAGATATTTTATGAATATGGATCAATTTAGGGAAAAAAAAGCATGATAGTTGATGTTGATGACCAATAGAGTTTAAAATTTGTGATTTTGTTTTCTGTCAGGTGTTTCCCAGATTCGGTCTCCAAAGGATACATATAAAGGGAATATTGGTTCCCTTGTCTGTTTGACCATATAAGGATTTAGAGTGAATTGTTTGATCAGTGTACCAATTTTTCCTTCAAAAAAATTTAGTGTTATTCTTGATGTTTTTCATGTTTTACAACATCAGTGATATCACACAGACCATACTCATATGGTCGATGGGGATTATTTTTTTCTTGAGATAAATGCATCCTTTGAGGAGTTTCTGATATCTATATTGGATCATAGTGTGAAATTATTCAAGTGAAAGACCATGATGATAGTTCAATTAATGTAAAAAAATTCTGTGTTCACAAGGAAACATGGGAAAGAGAAGAATATATGTGGGCTTAGAGGTCTGATATTTTAACCTCAAAATCATAGTGGTTCTTTGGAGTAACTAATTTTATAAAACGTTATATGGTGGGGATATTATATGAACCCAACCATTAAAATAAGCGTTAGACTCTGGTTTATAGGTATTTTTTTTCAAATTTTTTGACTTCTTTCGACTTGTGGTTTACCTTTGTGGTTTGTTGTTCAAAATAGAGAATTTTGAATGGAATATGGGAAATTTATGTTTGGTAAACATTTTTTCACACAATGTGTAACCATCATAGAAAATTCTGATAACCCATACAAAAAGGATTCACTCATCTTGAACATGGTTACTCAAACTATAAAACGTATTAGGTGTAAATGTGAGACACTCATTGGTGGGGAACATGGTAAGGGTGAAATGTTTTAGAAAATCATGTTCTTGAGTAGGAAACAACCTGCATTTAATTTTAAAACCATGAATATTGGATTGTAAATATTTAGAATCACTGGACATCACACAATGTCAATCCAACAGGCACCTAAAAAATTCATATAATTTTCTATGGTTCTAATATGGATTTCAAGGATATCGAATATCAATTCATAAGGACTCCAAGATCTGATAGAAGACATGATCTTCCATTGTTAAGATATTCTCATCTCTTATGGATTCCACATTGTATCTTTCTTTTCTCTTATCCATTAAAGAGATGTTTTCCTCCATTATAATTGGATATAATTACATTTTTTTGATAGATCATGTTAGTTAGCTCTTGGATCTAGGTTTCAGATCTTGATCATACATGTTGTCATGTTCTTCATTATTACACATCATATATGTAATTAATATGAAATTTGTATCAAGTGATAGGTCAATTAATGTGATAGTGAATTAATTAAAAATTTGTATTATGAGATGGATGAATTAAATATAATTTTTTAATGGTTTATATGATTTATATATTAAAAAAGTATTTAATTATTTTTTTCATATTATTCTATGTGATCAGAGTATTGTATCCGAATTATTTTGATAAATTTATCATAATACCATGAAATAAAAAATTGATAAATAAGGGGATAATGATTATTGACATAGATTGATGCTAAATATATGATTTATGTGAGATTAATTGACATATGAGTGGGGGCATGGACTAAGGATCCCAATATTAGTGTGACATTGGTGGTGGGAGAGGGAATGATGCTCTAAATTCGCATATGTGATTAACAGTATGTCGGACGAGAATAAAGGATCTTAATACACCTATGAGATTTATTGTATGGGATTGGGACAAAGGCTCTAAATACCAATGTGACGATGAGGTGTGGTGTAGGGACATATCCCCCAATGACCCACAGGGTTATTTAAATCACATTATTTTAAAAGGAGTTTGTCATTTTACTCTGCTTACAGTTTTTCATTATATGATTTTATATAAATTTATAATGGTTATCCAAGGTATTGTGATATGGTTCAGACTCTGAAATGGGATGAAATTGGTATTTATTGGTTGAGTGTCCTCATTATCTCGTGGGATTATTTGGTTAATTATAAAATAATGAAATACGACAAGAAGTTAAATTATGAATTGCACCATATTCATTATGAAAATTTATACACAGTTATTTATTGGATATTGTTTTCGATTATGTTATAGGTTGCCTACTTAGTTTTAATCACAACCTACCTAGGAAACCTGACATGACTCATATTGGAATCATTATTGCGCAATATGGTATGGGAATGAGCACAATAATAGATGGATGAGTTGGGATGAATCCTAGTAGTGGGAAATAGAAATGGTTTTGGGAATCTCTTAGTATTGGAAATGGATCATTCATTAGGTTTCACATTTAACCCATGAAATATATTTTTTAAGACCTATATAATTTTAGTTTTGAATATTGTATTCTAATTTTGGCCATCATGTGACATTGGACTTTTTTGAGATATGTGATATACCATTAGGATAATTTTTATATCTTTCCACAATTTACCTATTATGATAAATATGGTATAGTATCCCTATGATCAATAATAGACATTAATTTCTATTCAATAAACTCTAGTGCAAAATGAAACCTAATTGAGGTCATGGGACTAATCGGATCAGTGAACCACTTTTTAATACTTGGGTCGGGATGTTTCATATCTCATAGATAGTACAATCATAATACTCCCAATACATGAGTTGAGATATAATTAGGTTAACGGGATTGGTATGACTGGTTGAATATATTATATGAATATTTTATCATTTCATTCGCTTTCTAGGTGTTTAGATAGAGATGAAAGTACTCTTATATAAAAATATTTCATTTCTATCAAATATGACATTTAATTCTATCAGGAATACATGGAAGTAGAATCTATATGGTAATTAAAAACAATATGTCAGTAATTTGCATAATATATATATTTATATATATAGTAAAATAACATTCAATCAAGTTGAAGAATATTGGGTGTCAGAAGTTGATGGGAACTAGGTCCCATGAATCTCAGGAAGCGGGAACGTATTTCATAAAATAATACCAACCTTCTAATAATCTAAATTTGGAAAAAATGTGAAAATAAAATAAATGTTTAGAAAATTAATAGAAAAAGTAATTTAAAAAGACAATATAAAATAAATATATTAAACAATTAGAGATAAATCTGTAATTAATTGTATCTCTATAATAGCATCAAGAATCATCAATTCATTACAACCATGTTCCAATCTAATATAAACTACATATTACATATCATATGATTCAATATCGTTATCAACCATCCTTGAATCAATGAGATAATGAAATAGATCTTATGGGAATCTCTATACATTTAAAAAAAATATTATTATATGTAATCAATTTTTAATACAAATATAATATATAATAATTTAATATGATCCATTATTAAAAATTCTAAACTATTAATTTTTATACATATTTTTCATATAGAAAACTAATAAAACATAAAATATAATAATTTCCAGAACCTAAGAATTAAACATGTTAATATTTGTTAATATATATATACAATATAAAATACTAATAAATATAATGACAGATATAATATTATTTCATTTAATTAAATGTTAATATGAATATCAAATATAAATATATTAATAATTATTAACATCAACTATGGATGATAATGTATCATTATGTCCACACATGTTAAACAAATAGTACTTTCTATATATATATATATGTGTGTGTGTGTGTGTGTGTGTAAATGAACTTTTTGAGGAAAGGTTAGTTGGAGATGCTCCAGCTTCTCACTTGTGGTGATGACCTATTTGCATGTCCCGAGAGCATACTCTGCCCCCTGCATATCAGAGGGTGAGTTTCACTCCCTACTTGGTCTATGATGGTTAGGTAATAATCTTGCGGTTTTTCTCCTCCCTTCTCGAGAATTCGTCTTTCATTGAAGGTCCCAGGTCGATTTTGTGAGTCTCTCATTTTGTCCCTTTTTTAGTGGAGCTCAATAATGCCTCAGATCTTTGTCCTCTCACCCTGGTTGCCCATTTATGAATCAATCAACCCTTGGTGGAAGTGTTTATATCAGTTCTTCAATACTGATTGGAAATTTAGGCAAAGCACAATTGTTAGTTTTATTGACCGAAAGCACTTCACGGTCAAATTTAGTTCAGAATATGACTTGATCAGTGCCTTGTCTAGGGCAGCCAAACGATGTAGTGGATCCCCTTTCTTACATTTCCATTGGAGAATTGATTTTCACAAGAGTTGATATCCTTTAAAAATTACGACATGGATATGAATTCTTGGGTTTCCCCTTTCCATTAAGAACCCTTCCATTTTATATTCAATCGGGAATATGGTACGGTGGTTCTTGTGTGCTGATCATCATACCGAGGTTGTGTGTCATCCACTTTGTATGCGTATTTGGGTCGAGGTCAACGTAGTGAGGCCTCTAGTGAACTGCCTTTGGATCACTAATGGAAAAAATATTCGTTGGACGAATGATTTTTTGTTTGAATCCTGGATGTAGTACCACACATACTGTTTTTTCTTTGGTCATTCGAAGTTGGTCTATCATACTGTGATGATGAGTCTAAGCCCACTGGAGGGTTCTGATGGCCGTGAGGTCTCTGGTTTTGTTATTCTATCTATGGAGGGTATAAATTTGGGTGCCTTTGTGGGAGGGGATCCAAATATAGTTTCAATGGTTTTAGAACCTTCGTCTCCTGTGGTGGTTGTCACGACCCGCCTTCACCAAAAGGAGGGAAGTGTCAGCAGATTGCCAGGCCCTTCCTTCTTTATGTTAAAGGAGAGATAATGACCCCTGAAACCGCCTTCAATAGGTTCTAGAGTGAAGACTAGCACCAAGGGCATAGAAAATTCTCTCAAATGGAAGGCATTACCCTTTTAATTTTATAGGATCGAGAGATAAGGAGAAGAAAACCCAACAACACCAAGGTAGAAAGAAAAGTAAAGCAAAAAGTAAACCATTCCCACATGCATGTTTCAAAAGTAAAAGCCACAAAGTACAAAAGGTGACTACAAGGTAAGTACCAAAAAGAAAAACAACAACTACAACTCCTACAAAAGTCCGAGCTAGTAAGGTCCTGCGTGATCCCCGAAGTCCTCCTGGAAACCTGAATGCAGTTTTATATACGTAGGGTGAGCATACAAGAACACTCAGTAGGGAAAACCAAGACTCTCGTGCACAAGTGGGGGAACGTACTAAAGTCCCATGAGAAAAGAGAAAACCAAACACCTAACAAGGAAAACTATCCATCCCAGGCCCACCAAGGCTCACTCCCCAAATAACACAAGTTAAGTAATATATATAATAAGATCACATCGATGTTAGGGTACCCTGCACCACTTTCCCACTGGTTATTGAGACATCCTACACATCGGACCAATCTCACCATTATCACCGCAGTCCCACTGCCACACCCGCCCGCACACACCTGGGCCACAACCACACACAGTCCCACTGCCGAAATACCGCCCGCACACACCTGGGCCTCAATCGCACGCAGTCCCACTACTGAATCCCACCCGCACACACTTGGGACACAACTGTCACATGTAACCATGGCTGCAAACACCTAGGCCAGAACAACCACCACCACGCCCGAAGACACCTAGGCTAAAGGATACACTGCCACACCTGAAGACACCTGGACCTCATCCCGAAGACACTTGGGAAACCACCTGCCGCACACACCTGGCCAACCACCACACCACCCCGCCCGAAGGTTCTTGGGATAATAATGGACTTCAGGCCATCACAGCCTGCCCGAAGATACTTGGGCTAGCCGGGAAAGGGAGCAGAAAAGGAGCTAATAACCAGCCACTAAGAATAGTGTTGGGGAAAACACCCTCCCCCGTGAAATGGGGATGTTCGGAACTAAGTGTTCAACTTGGGTGGGGCGCGAATAAGAAACACAAAGCTACAAATGTATATATATATATATATATATATATATGTAACACACACTCACCCAAAGCTAGGATTTTCTTTAGACAGCCTACAGATCACAACAACAATCAAGTCCGAGTCACGACTCATGCCAACAACCCATTTTTCCCCTTTCTTATTTCACGTTCAGTAATAATGTTTACGTTTAAGCACTACTGGGCAACTAGTAGGCATAGGCATAAGTCCAGAAAAGTAAACAGTCAAACATCAACCAAAACGTCCACACCTGGTTCTCAACAACAGAGGATTCCACCCCAATTTGTGATATAAACAAGTAACCACCCGGATTTAAAACTCACAACCACCGAATCCATACAAACAGGAGATCACATCCCCCAAATTCACACAACCACCGAGAGTATAAAAGAACTGGGAATCACATCCCCTAAATTCGTACAACCACCGAGAGTATAAAAGAACAGGGGATCCCATCCCCTCCCACATTTCCAGCAATAGGCCCGAAAGGAAAACAACCAACTACCACCACCAACACAAGTCAGGGATTTTCAGATTAAACGACATAACACACTCCATGATTTCAAATTCCATGTGTTCTAACCGGGAGTTATAATAGAAGGGTTGATCCTGGTGCTTTCAATTATTCAACCGGATATACGTGATTAACCGATTCACTTTTCACAGTAGGAGTTTACAACCATAAACAAGCCATTTAAAACATCAGCAGGGTTTATTAGTGCACAAACAACGACCACCAACGGCCTCGATTTTCAAGAGGCATAAGCCAACACAACTCAACAAGATGGTCATAGAAGAAACGACATCAAAATATAAAACACCATCAACGATCACAGCCCCCCCCCCTCTTATTTCTTTAGAGAATTCGTTCTTTGTCTTTAATTAGGTTTGGTTCACCCAATTCTACAGGACCAAAAGCACGCCCACCCCGCATGATACACAAAAGAGAGAGACGAAGGAGAAATTCCCTACTTGTTGATAGATGATCGACGTTTAGGCCGGGGGCGCGGAACGTTACGGATAACGATGCGGCGGGCCCGATGCATCGGAAGCTATTTGTGAAAAGTCACAATCACAGAAAGGAGAAACCACGACTAACCCTTAGTTTATAAGAGCCGGGGACGATTGAGGTGAAAACGTGAAACCGCGTAAGGCGAGGGGGTCATGGGTTGATCACGCGGCTCCACTCGTCACAAAAGGGGGTCGGGTGGTTTAAGATGACTCGTGAATTGATGAAGCAATTAATTAAAACTCTTATGGGCATTACGTGTCTTAAAAACACGGTTAAACGAGTCAGAATAGGGTTTAAAACACTATTTATGCAAAGGAGCGCTACTGGAAACAACTTGACAAGGACGGGTGACGCCGATTGATCTCACCGATCGGTCATGCCGATCGGTCTCACTGATCGGTCTCACCGATCGGTCTCACCGATCGGTCTTGCCTATCGGTCTCACTGATCGGTCTCACCGATCGGTCTCGCCGTTCCATCTCGCCGATCGGTCTCCCCGATCGGTCTCCCCGATCGGTCTCCCCGATCGGTCTCGCCGATCGGTCTCACCGAGACGCCACTCCTTTAGAACCCGGATTTTGGCAAAGGGAAGGACCAAGAGAGTCTGGGTCATCACATCAGATACCTCTCAAACTATTCTCGTCCCCGAGAATTTAGATAACCCAGAAGGAAAGGGCGGGTCCGAACAACCACCCCAAAAGATACCTCTCAAGAGTGAACCTCATCGCTAACTAAGAACATCTTTCTGTCATGAACCAAGCAACATTCCATGCCAAACTGCCCGAGCACGTGGGTTGGGGAGTCTCTTCCCCCATGTCAAGATATTATCCGCTTTTGGCAGCACTGACTCACCCGCACGAGTTTAATCGCAGGCGCCTTAATGCATCTTGATTAGGGGTCGGGTTCTCTCCTTCCATATAGCCGGGGTTTTTCACACACAAGCTGAGGAAAGAAACTAGTACATTTCATAGCCAAAAGACAAAACGTTCTATCACAACAGGTACAACAAGGAACAAAACTCAAAACAACTCTGGGTACTGGGTACACATCTGTGCTTCCCTCTCCCACGTACACTCCTCAAGCCCACCATGTCTCCACAACACACGAACCAAGGGAATGGTTCGCCCACGAAGCACCTTCTCCTTGTGATCCTTAATCATCACTGGTCTCTCCACAAAGGTCACGTCATCCTCGATGTCCAACTTTCCCCAATCAAGGACGTGTGAATCGTCGTGCAGATACCGACGGAGCTGGGACACATGAAAGACATCATGTATCCTTAGTAGCGGCGGTGGAAACGCTAGCTGGTAAGCCACTTCACCGACCCGCCACAACACTTGGAAGGGCCCGATGAACCTAGGGGAAAGCTTACTCCCCTTGTCGAACCTCCGCTGCCCACGCCGAGGGGAGACCTTCAAGAACATGTGGTCCCCAACCTCAAACTCCAAGGGCCTCCTCCTGGTATCAGTATATGACTTCTGTCGGTCCTGGGCTGCCTTCATCCTTTCCCGTATGATCTGAAACTTCTCTGTCGTGTTCTGCACCACCTCCGGACCAAGGCTGTCTACCTCTCCTACTTCGGTCCAACACACAGGCGAACGACATGGCCTCCCGTACAAAGCCTCAAACAGGGCCATGCCAATGGTAGAGTGGTAGCTATTATTGTAGGAAAACTCTACCAGAGGCAAGTATTTCACCCATGACCCTCCTGAGTCCAGAACACTTGCTCGCAGCATATCCTCCAAGGTCTGGATGGTGCGCTCCGTTTTTCCATCTGTCTGGGGATGGAAAGCAGTGCTAAGGCGTAACAGGGTGCCAAACGCATGCTGAAATCCTCTCCAGACCCGCGAGGTAAACCATGCATCCCTATCTGAGACTATAGACCTTGGGACTCCATGAAACCGCACCACCTCATCCACGTAATTTCGTGCCAAAGCACCCACAACACTCGACTCCATGATCGCCAGAAAGTGAGCCGATTTCGTCAACCTGTCCAATACCACCAAGATGGCGTCGTACCCTCCTTGGGCCTTGGGTAGTCCCGTGACGAAATCCATTGAGATTTCATCCCACTTCCACTCGGGGACACCTATGGGATGTAGTAGGCCGCCTGGAACTCGGTGTTCAGCCTTCACCTGCTGACACACTTGGCACTTGGCCAGAAACTCTACCACCACTCGCTTAACTCCAGGCCAGCAAAACTGCCTCTTCAAACCCTGGAACATCATTGAAACTCAATGGTGTACCGCCAAGGGTGAGTTGTGGAACTCACTGAGAACCCTTCCATGCATCGCCTCTAGGACAAACAACCTTCCCTGGAAAAGCATCTGGTTCTGACCATCCACAGTCCATCCTTCCGGAGCATTGCCCTATTCAACTTGGTCACGCATCACTTCGCACTCTAGGTCTCCCCATTGAGACTCTTCCACCTGCAGAAACAGGGATGACTGCATTATCATCTGATATAGGCAGCCTCTGCCACTATCCATCTTCGCATCCAGGTGTAAGGCAGCCAACTCTTCCACTGCCTTCCAGGCGTCCGCCGACTCTCGGACCACATCCTTCTGCGTCCTCCTTCTCAAAGAATCGACCACCACATTTCCCTTGACCTCAGTATAAGAGATCTCGAAGTCGTAATCCTGGAGGAACTCCACCCATCTCTGCTGTCGCAAGTTTAAGTCCCGCTGGGAGAAGATATACCTCATGCTTTTGTGATCCTTGAAGACCACAAAGCGTTCCCCGTTGAGGTAGTGCTGCCATAACTTTAGCGCAAAAACGACCGCTGCAAGCTCCAGGTCTTGGGTGGCGTAATTACACTCATGGGAACACAGCTGCCTGGAACCATAAGAGATCACCCCTCGTCGCTGCATCATCACGCATCCCAGGCCCTGTCTCGAAGCATCGCATAATACCTCATAGGCCACCCCTTCTTCTGGTAATCTCAACACTAGGGTACTGACCAACTTCTCCTTCAGATAGCTGAAGGCTGACTGGCACTTCTCACTCCATACGAAAGCCGGGTCTTTCTTGGTCAGAGCCGTCAAAGGGGCTGCTACTCGGGTGAAGTTGGGTACGAATCTCCGGTAGTAACCTTCCAGCCCGAGGAAACTTCGGACTTCTGCCACATTCTTGGGTGCTTCCCAAGAAAAAACTGCCTCATCCTTTGATGGGTCGACTGCTACCCCCTGCTCAGACACTACGTGCCCGAGGAAGTGCACTTCTTGTGTCCAGGACTTGCAATTTGACAACTTCCCATATAGCTGGTGCTGTCGGAGGACCTCCAAAACTGTCCTCAGGTGCTCTGCATGGTCCTCCTATGATCTAGAGTAGACCAGGATGTCGTCGATGAACACAACCACGAACCGATCCAGGTACTCCCGGATGATGGAGTTCATAAGCCCCATGAACACAACCGGGGCGTTCGTAACACCGAAGGGCATGAATACGAACTCGAAGTTTCCATACATGCACCTGAACGCTATCTTTGGGATGTCTCTCTCTTTCACCCTCAGCTGGTGGTACCCAGACCGCAGGTCGATCTTCGAGAACCATCATGCCCCTTTCAACTGGTCAAAAAGATCATATATCCTTGGGAGAGGGTAGCGATTCTTGATCGTCACCTGATTCAACCTCCTGTAGTCTATGCACAGCCTAAGACCTCCATCTTCCTTCTTTGCAAACAAGACCGGAGCACTCCACGGTGACGCACTCGGATGAACATAACCCCTCTTCATCAGATCGTCAATCTGTATCCGCAACTCCCGTAGCTCCGAAGGTGCCATCCGGTAAGGAGCCATCGAGATTGGACGAGCGTCGGGCTGCAGGTCTATCCCGAACTCGATATCACGTCGAGGGGGTAGAGTCGTCACCTCCTCATGAAAGATATCCATAAACTCACGGACGGTCTGTGTCACTTCCACCATTTCCGCATCTACTGATTCTACCGTCAGCTCGGTCAACAAGGAGAGAAGAGGTTCCTCTCTCCTGTTTCCCTTCGGACTGCTCCGCTCGCCGGTGAAGGTAACACACCGGCTGTCCAAGTCTTAGAACACCACCCTTCTTTGAAAACAGTCGATGACGGCACACACAGAAAATATCCAGTTGATGCCTAGGATGACATCGTATGACTGAATCTATAGCAGAAGAAGATCCCAAACCGACTGATGTGGCCCTATCATCAGTCTACATCCCCGACAAACAAACAACGAGTCAGTCTGACCTCCAACTGGTGTGCTTAACACCAGGGGCACTGGAAGTCTCTCGGCATCTAGACCCAAGGCACGGGCTAGACTGGGTGCAACGAAGGAGTGCGAAGCTCCGGTATCGAACAAATCATAAGCAAGAGTGCTAAACAGACTGATCGTACCTCAAACCACCTATGGCCCTGCTGGGACTGCTGCCTCTGCAGCGTGCAACTGTCCACGCCCAGCTCCCCTTCCCCTCGGCTGTCGGCCACCTCCCCGACCACGCCCTGGTCGAGGTCCCTGTGGAGCGCCCTGAGGTCGGCCTCCTCCTACGTCTTCCCTCGGATGAGCGGGAGCTCTCTGTCCCTACTGCTGCTGCTGGAAAGGTCTGGCTGGAAGCTGCTGCTGGGGCGGGTGTTGGGGCTGACTGCCACTGCTGTACTGCACCCGGTCTGGGAACTGACTCCAGAGATGCCCAGGGCTCCCATAGATGAAGAACCGTAGTCCCGGGCCTATAGGAAAAGGGCAAGGAATGGGGGATCGAAACTGAAACTGATGTGGCCTACTCCCTGCGGGTCAGAACCTAGAGGGTCCTGACGTTGGAGGCCTAGTGCAGATGGATCTCCCTTTTGATGGTCCCAGCTAGATCCCCTCTCGCGACACTCCCCCGAGAGCATGCATCTGCTCCACCACTTCGGCCTTCTTATGGACCTCCAAGTACGTCGGCAGGGTAAAGGTTGTAACAACATATTGGAGGGAGGGTCGGAGTGCCTCCTCCAAACGTCTTTCCCGAGACTCCACTTCGGGAAAGAGGTCTGGAGCAAAACGTAGGGGTTCCTTGAACTTGATCCCTAGCTCCCTCACAGACATACTCCCATGCTGGAGGGAGAGTAGTTCCTTCCACTTTTCTGCCTTCATCATCGAGGAGAGGAATTCCACCCGGAACTCCTTCTCGAAATCCACCCTAGCCACCTCAGACTCTCTCTTCTCCCCCAAGTAAAGCATCCACCACTGACGTGCCGCTCCCCGCATCTGGATAACGGCCAGGGGAACCCAGTACTCGGTCGGGGCCCGAATCAGGCTGAAGGCTATAACTAGCTCCTCTAGCCATCCTTTCGTCTTCATATCGCAGGTGTTGCCCTCATACTTCTCGAGGGCCAGTCGCTGGAAGGCTAGAATAGTCTTCTTCCACTGGTTGTCCTCTTCCTCTAGATCAGCTCTCTGCCGATTGCCCAAAGTAGTCTCAGGGGCCTCGATCACCTGTACCACACGTGGTCATCTTCCAGGTGCCATAGCTGCAAGGTAAACAAGGAATGCCTAAGCCCAAGTAGTGCAGAATATCGTTCTTAATACTTCTTAAGATTTAATTTATTCTTAATTCCCAAGACATCCTAGAAACACAAGAACACAAGTCATTATGATGCATGTACCTTTCCTAGGGTCTCTACCCTGCAATCAGTGTGGCCTCACTTGGTCGTTCGGTAGGTCCAGAGTCCTTGCATCAGATCACGAGGGGCCCTAAAATTTCGTGTCCTAGCTGGTCTTCCCTAGCCTAATTCACGCTCCAAGGTCACCCAACACCGTTGCCTTACCATCCCATGCAATCCTCACTGTGCCAAACTCCAGACTCCGTCCTATCTCTCAAACATCACCTCTGATACCATTCTGTCACGACCCGCCTTCACCAAAAGGGTGGATGGGTCAGCAGATTGTTAGGCCCTTCCTTCTTTAAGTTGAAGGAGAGATAATGACCCCTGAAACCCGCCTTCAATAGGTCCCGGAGTGGCGACTAGCACCAAGGGTATAGAAAATTCTCGCAAATGGAAGGCATTACCCTTTTTATTTTATAGGATCGAGAGATAATGAGAAGAAAACCCAACAACACTAAGGTAGGAATAAAAGTAAAGCCAAAAGTAAATAATTCCCTCATGCATGTTTCAAAAGTAAAAGCCACAAAGTGAAAAAGGTGACTACAAGGTAAGTACCAAAAAGAATAACAACAACTGCAACTGCTCCAAAAGTCCGAGCTAGTAAGGTCCTGCGTGATCCCCGAAGTCCTCATGGAAACATGAAAGCGGTTTTATATACGTAGGGTGAGCATACAAGTACACTCAGTAGGGAAAACCAAGACTCTCGTGCACAAGTGGGGGAACGTACTAAAGTCTCGTGAGAAAAGAGTAAACCAAACACCTAACAAGGCAAACTATCCATCCTAGGCCTCACCAAGGCTCACTCCCCAAATAACGCAAGTCAAGTAATATATATAATAATAGCACATCGATGATTGGGTACCCCACGCCACTTTCCCATTGGTTATTGATACATCCTACGCATCGGACCAATCCCGCCATTCTCACCACAGTCCCACTGCCACACCCGCCCGCACACACCTGGGCCACAACCACACGCAGTCCCACTGCCGAAATCCCGCCCGCACACACCTGGGCCTCAACCGCACGCAGTCCCACTGCTGAATCACGCCCGCACACACCTGGGCCACAACTATCACATGTAACCATGCCTGCAAACACCTAGGCCAGAACAACCACCACCACACCCGAATACACCTGGGCTAAAGGATCCAATGCCACGCCCGAAGACACCTGGGCCTCATCCCGAAGACACTTGGGAAACCACCTTCCGCACACACCTGGCCAACCACCACACCACCCCGCCCGAAGGTTCTTGCGCTAATAATGGACTTCAGACCATCACAGCCTGCCCGAAGATACTTGGGCTATCCGGGAAAGAGAGCAGAAAGGAGCTAATAACCAGCCACTAAGAATAGTGTTGGGAAAAACACCCTCCCCCCGTGAAATGGGGATGTTCGGCACTAAGTTATCAACTTGGGTGGGGCGCGAATAAGAAACACAAAGCTACAGATGTATATATATATATATGTAACACGCACTCACCCAAAGCTATGTTTTTCTTTAGAAAACCTACAGATCACAACAACACTCAAGTTCGAGTCACGACTCACGCCAACAACCCATTTGTCCCCTTTCATATTTCACGTTCATTAATAATGTTTACGTTTAAGCACTACTGGGCAACTAGTAGGCATAGGCATAAGTCTAAAAAAGTAAACAGTCAAACATCAACCAAAACGTCCACACCTGGTTCTCAACAACATAGGATTCCACCCCAATTTTTGATATAAACAAGTAACCACCCAGATTTAAAACTCACAACCACCGAATCCATACTAACAAGAGATCACATCCCCCAAATTCACACAACCACCGAGAGTATAAAAGAACAGGGGATCCCTTCCCCTAAATTCACACAACCACCGAGAGTATAAAAGAACAAGGGATCCCATCCCCTCCCACATTTCCAGCAATCGGCCTGAAAGGAAAAAAACCAACTACCACCACAAACACAAGTCAGGGATTTTCAGATTAAACGACTTAACACACTCCATGATTTCAAATTCCATGTGTTCTAACCGGGAGTTATCACAGAAGGGTTGATCCTGGTGCTTTAAATTATTCAGCCGGATATACGTGATTAACCGATTCACTTTTCACAGCAGGGGTTTACAACTACAAACAAGCCATTTAAAACATCAGCAGGGTTTATTAGTGCACAAACAACGACCACAAACGGCCTCGATTTTTAGGAGGCATAAGCCAGCACAACTCAACAAGATGATCATAGAAGAAACAACATCAAAATATAAAACACCATCAACGATCACAACCCCCCCCCCTATTATTTCTTTATAGAATTCGTTCTTTATCTTTAATTAGGCCTGATTCACCCAATTCTACAGGACCAAAAGCACGCCCACCCCGCATGATACACAAAAGAGAGAGACGAAGGAGAAATTCACTACATGATGATAGATGATCGACGTTTAGGCCGGGGGCGCGGAACTTTACGGATAACGATGCGGCAGACCCGATGCACCAGAAGTTGTTTGTGAAATGTCACGATCGAGGAAAGGAGAAACCACATCTAACCCTTAGTTTATAAGAGCCGGGGACGGTTGAGGTGAAAACGCGAAACCACGTAAGGCGCGGGGGTCGTGGGTTGATCACGCGGCTCCACTCGTCACAAAAGGGGGTCGGGTGGTTTATGCTGACTCATGAATTGATGATGTATTTAATTGAAACTCTTATGGGCGTTATGGGTCTTAAAAACACGGTTAAACGAGTCATAATAGGGTTTAAAACCCTATTTACGCAAAGGAGCGCTACTGGAAACAACATGACAAGGTCGGGTGATGCCGATCGGTCTCACCGAGACGCCACTCCTTTAGAACCCGGATTTTGGAAAAGGGATGGACCAAGAGAGTCTGGGTCATCACAGTGGTGCATGGGAGGTGGCAGGGTGATCCAATAGAGGAGCCCGATAGTTGTTATGGAGTGAAGGAGTTGTAGGTTCCTGGAAACCTGACAGTGAAGCATGTTTATGATAGAATGGTAAGTTACCTTGGTCATGGTAGGATGTCTATGATGGATAGTGTTGATGATTTATCTCATTTGAGTTCAAGTAATCAGCATGAGAAGCAGTTCATATGTGAAAATCGTGAAAACGAGGGAGTGAAAGATCATAGTAGAACAGACATTCGGCTTGCTTTATTAGAACATGAGGTGGTTCTTATGGTGGCTGAGAGACCTCAATACTTTGATGTTATACAGATTGATCCCAGTAATCATGTGAGATTTGGAATGAATGAACATGAGATGGAGCTTCATGATGGCTGGGGAAACTTGGAAAATAATTAAGTTCTTTCCACGACTGATCATAATAAGCAATCCGATCTGAGAAGGATTTTGGATGATAGAGAGAGTGCTATGGTAGGGAGGGAGGACATAGTGAGTATAGATATCTCTTTGAAAATCACTAGAAAATTGTGAATTTTTTTTATTGTGACAAATAAAATAGACAAACTACCAGGCTATCATATAGTGACATTGTTCAAGGTAAGAGATGTAAGGCTTCTGATAGTGATAGAATGAGGATTGGGCCACAAAGAAGAAAAAAATGAATGATTATTCTTACCTATCCAAGCCAGTAACAACTATGTCTTCAAAATAGAGAGTCATAGTGGATATTACTACTCCTAAAAAATGTAGTAGACCATCCATGGAATATGTTTTATCATTGGAACAATTGATGTTAAGAGATAAGTACGTCAACCACATTAAGATATATGAAATGAAATTAGGGTGAAAATCAGATACTATAGAGGAAACACCTGATTATTGAGGTAGTGAAGGATATAAATATTATGATATGTAATTGTCTCATTTCTACTGGAATTGATGGCTGGCTATGGGCAAGATATTTGATCGCATCCTTTTCTATTCACTATTGTACCTTTTATTTCTTTTAATAAATTGTCAAGGGTCTTTCACCTATTCCTCCCTTACCAGATTATATATATGTAAATAAATATATAAAATATAAGAAAATAATTACTAATATTATATAATAATTTATTCATCATCTTCTTCTTTATTTTCATCGAGAAAAATGTCTTCATCCTCTTCTTCATCATCATGAAATTCCGTACAACTTTCATTTTATTAATCTGATATTACATCATCAACAATATCTATTCCATCAGCCAATAACTGGGGGGTTTCATCATTGGTATTTATATCCCATCAGATAAGAGACATAATTTTTTATGTTTCTTGAAAACTGTTAATATGGTTCATTACAAGCGTACAATTTTCAGGATTCATAAATGAATATCGTCGTGGTTTATTTTTTATCACACACCACCAATCATTAAAATAAATAGAAAAAACACATTTATTTTTATAATAAGAATTATATACCTAATGTCAAAATTTAAATGGTTCATTTGATGCATGGTGACTATAAAAGTTTATGTCAACAACTCCGTGATATGGATGGACATACATACCATGACCAGTATCAACCCCAAGAAATTTACATATTCTTACTTAAAAAGCAGTATATTTTACCTTTATAATTTTTTTTTTGATAAGCTCATTATATAGTATACATTTAAATTATTGCATATAAATGTATCATTTATAAATAATTAAAAAATTAAAAAATTGTTACATACTGTACAAATTGTTTCATTTTTTAACAATTTAGAATTACATATGTATATGATCTATATTTTTTTTAACATGAAATCCATCATTCATGATAACCTCAAAACAAAATCACATTAACAATGATGAAAATTGATAGTCTCATACATTATCAAAAAATTTCTCATTACGACCCAACTTGTTAGATTTTGAGTGTTATACTGATTGAAAAATAAGTGGAAAAATTTGAATATTCCACCTAATATATTCTTCTACAATAGATTGTTAAACTAGTTCATTGTTAAGTACATTCATATGCATATTTTTCAAACATCTCTAATATGGGTACGTGAACATGAATTATACTTTTCATCCACATTTTTCATTATATGGAAATTGAAACATTAAATGATTCATTCAGTGATGGATGTTTGGAGTGAGTATCTTCTTCCATTATAATAATATTTAAACAAAGTAATATTAAAAGATTTTTTATAGATCATTTATTGATTATTAAACCCAAATATCATAGAATAAATACAATATTTTGTTCAAAATTTACATGATCTAAGAATTCAATAGCACTCTTAGACCATCATGTAGTTATATTTTTATTATGATAGGAATGTATGACTTTTCAGACCAGTAACATGCCTATTTCAGACACAGTGACGAAAATTTGAATAATAACAATCTGGCAATCCCAAATCTATAATCCATTGGAAAAAAAATAAAATAATGTATCTTCAACGTTAGTATTATTGTTTTGGATTAATTAAATTGTATGATGTTTAATCTTCGAGTAAATAATGTTCAAGACATGTGGAAAATATCTCATGATTCCTTTACATTATTTATAGTGACTAAGGGAATTTAAAAAATGGTATCAAATATGTTATTAAAAAAATATTCCCTATATTAATTATATCTATCATTAGAAGATCCATTAAATCATACTACTATGGAACGTCCCAAAAAGAACATTGCTACTTACAATTATGAGCCTTCCAAAAACCAATAGTTATTTCATTTATAGTTGGCCAAAAAGGATCATGCGCTAATTTTGAGATGATAGATTGTACCAAAATACCTGATATCACTTCTAGAGGACAAACATTTTCAATTAAATAATTTGTAAATTTGTTTATCTTTATTTGAAAAGGGAGATATGTTGGAATAAATCTCTAATGACAGCCAATGTAACTATTCATTCTCACATTACTAATCATAAAAACATTTTTATCATCCATGTAGTATAGAAATTATTTTAGTCCACGTTTTCTTGATCCAAATTACATATTAAATTGATTAAAATAAAAAAAATTCTCTATTAAAAAATTATTTAGTGTAAAATTTTGATCTATAACCATATCATATGTAGTCACCCCATTGTTCAATAATTAAATATACACATCAATTAGTGGATTCAAAAAAAACATTAATATTATTTATTTTTTCTCCATGATTTAAAAATGACAAGTATATATATGAGTCCCTTATCAGCATATATGGAGGTAAGTTGTATTGAGTAATGATAATAAGACAAAAATAACACAGTCCATTGTAATCTCCATATATAAAAAACAAATGTATAATGACCTAACAGTATGTTGTGATGCTCAAAATCAAAATAATGTTTTATATAATCATAATTATTCCAAGAAAAAAAACACATTGATGATTTAATATTTTATAGATTTATATATTTTAGTTATTCCATGTCATCATATAATCTATGTTTTGAGACATAAATAAACTCTCTATGAAATGTTTAATAGGAAAATTCTGCAAATGATTCATAGAAAATATGGTCACTCTATGTTTTCTGTCTTTATACAATGATTATATAAATAACGGACAATTAATAATGGATTCATTATCACAATTATATAATATAATTTCCTTTACACATGCATGATTCTTTTGGGAACAAGTACCCAAATTATGGACTAACCACTTATATTAACATGAATCCCCTATGTAATTTATTTCTATTAAGATAAAATTATTTAACTAAAAAAAATATCATATTGAGTAAAATATATGAAATTAAAAAAAACAATTTTATATCTAATTTTTTAATAAAATCATGTATTGTCATTTCGAATCATAAATGTTAGGTCATATCTATAGAATTCAACAAACTTTAAAACTACTAAGGTTTTCATTCTAAATTTTGTATATAATTCTGATTTGATGCATTTGGTTAGGTAAAAAAATAGGCTCATGTGAAATTTTAATAAATGATGGATCCAAAACAAATTAATAGGTATTTTATACTGAATTTATTTTATCATGTTGATAGAAAATAATATAATTATTATGATAGAATAAATTCACTTGTTGAAGTCATTCATTGTGAAATGTTTTAAATCATCTATGATCACATTAGAGAAATAACGATTTAATTAATCCTTTAACGAATCCTAATTTTTTTATTAAAATTATATAAATGTTTCAAAACCCTCAATATACACCGCATATAAACAACATCAATTGGGATATATGGGATGATTTGTCTAAAAAACAAAGCAATAAGTACTATTTTTTTCTTCTAAAGTCCATTATTTTCTAAAAACTAACATAATAAAGTGTAATTATTAGATATCAATAGACTAATATAAAATAATTATTGTTTGTAAACATTTGAAATATTATATTGAATATGATCAGGGTAAAGTATTGGGTTAGCATAACATTCTTGGGGAGATAGAGGATCATAACGTATAAAACATAAATAATAAATATATTATATCAGACACATTCTAATTTTAAAATAAAATAGAATATCTCCCAAATTGTTTCTATATGTGAAATATGATAAAATATTTAGGTACTGGATATGGGGTGTACCATATGATTGACATATCATTTTCCTACAATCAATGTTTAATTACATCCCAGAAGATGGGAATTCCATTAATTATTATTTTTAATAATTCTTTACAAAAAAATTTAATTATATCTATAATAGAATAATGCCTTATAAATATGGGGAAATTGCTATTTTGATGATTCAAGGTTAATCCTCGGGCATATATAACAGTTTTCCTTGGAATGTGTTTGGTAACATCACACATGTAGGTAATTCATTTAATAGATTAATTTTATTTTTGAATAATGAAATTATATCTCTCATATTGGGTAGCATATAAGAAATATAAGACCACTATTAGGTATGGGATAGTGGGTTTACCCTAGTCAATGCATAACATTTTTGTGGGTCAGAAGATTGTATACATTTCACATGAGGTTAATTCATTTATTATTTCTATTATAACATTATACTATAAATTGATGAATATATATAACAGTGTACAATATATAAAATTTATGACCATGATTAGATTAGGGATGTTGGGTTTACCCTAGGAATGACATAACACTTGTCTGTATGGGGTGTTTGGTTACAGTTCATCTGAGGGTAATTCATCTAATATTTTTTCATAATTTTTTAATGAAAGTATGTTTCTCTTAAACTATGTTTCATCAAAATAATCATTGACCACCATTAGGTCTTGGGTCTGGGGATTACCTGAGACATGACATAAAATTTATGGTTTTCAATTATTTGTTTAAATAAAAAAATATGGTTAAAATATTATTATATTATTATATTTTTTATAAGAAATTTATATATCTATCAAAGAGTTTATTATATGGGAAATTGGACACCACTGTTAGGTCATATATAATGGGGTTACACTAGGTGCTACAAAAGATTTTTGTGAATCGATTTTTTGGGTACATTTAACATGACGTTAATTGATTTAATATTTTTATTATAATTTATTTATAATTAAATTTTATTTTATGTAAAACGGTATATCATATGAGAAATCAGATTCCACCATTATATATGAGATGTGGGATTTACCCTTGATTCCACATAACATTTGTTCATGTTGGGGTTTTCATAAAATCACACGTGAGGGTATCATTTTGAATATTTTATCAATATATATGTATATACAAAAATATTTAATTACATGTAAAAAACATAAATAATAATTATTTTAACTGATAAATCAATTTAATTAATTATGGTGAATATTTATAAATTATTATATTTTATCCTATTTTTCAAGGGTTTACAAAAAATTTAGTATTAATTACAAATAATTATATAAATTTTTACTAGATGATATAATTATATATTAAATGATATTAATTATTTATTATTTAAAATGGGGTTTTCTATAAATATTAAAAATAATAATCAATTAATATTATTCAATATTAATTTCTTTTAAAAAAAATTATATAAAATTCATTAGTTTCTCAAATGTTAAAATAATTAATAAAATTTTATGTTTGAAAATATGATTTACAATTTTTAAATTATATTCACTAATAAATAATTCATAATTATAAAATATATGATAAAAATTATAAATTATTTAAATTATTATTACATTTTTTATAATTGTGATATATATATCATGATTTCCTAATTAATATATATATATATTAAATATATTCTAATTTTTTTAAAATAAATATACAAGTCAAATCTATATAAACATATATGTGTGTGTGTTTGTGTGTGACTTTATATAACATACCTTATTAATTTTTTAAAATTGTTTACATATACATATTATGATGACAATATATATATATATATATATATATATTCTTTCATAGTCAAATATTTTCTAAGATTTTTTAACCTATATATATATTAGTTCACTGCATGCTTAAAAAATGTGTACATGCATACATAAATATAAATATTTTAGATATCTTATATGTTTTTTAAGCCTTATGTATATTTCATTGTGTGAATAAAGAAAACTAGTACATATTTTTTTAAAATCTTATATATATATATTGATATGTTAATAAAAAAAAGTAATATAAAAATTAAAATATATATGTTAATAATGCATATATACATATATATTAATAACATTACTATTTTAAATATATATATTTAGAATCTATTATTTATAAATTTATTACAAGACATCATAAATAATTAAAATAAGTAAAATATATTCTATTAGTTTTTAATAAAATACACATATCAAATTTATATATTCAAATATAGAAGAATATATATGTATATATAATCTTTAGTGACTTTTAAAACATTTCTAAAAAAACATTCACATGTTAAAATATCTATCCAAACACATAAAAATATTAAATTGAAATTGGAAATAATAAACAATGTGAAATGATGTCGGAATCATATATATTGTTAAATAGAGGGTTTTCACACAAATTAGAATTCCAAATTAAATCTATATTAATATTTTTATATGCACAAACATTAAATATTTAATTAGGGGAAAATAAATATTCAACATTATTAAATACAAAACAAATCAAAAAATGGAATAAAATAATCAACATAGGGTTCTCCAAAAGTTAATATGGTCATTATATGAATGAAACACAAAAATAATTAAATCGAAGAGATGTGGAATCCATACCAAGGATTATAAATGTCATATATATATAAAAATAAAATGGAATTAATAATTTAGAGCAAGATGTATTTGGGATACCTAGGTGGGATAATGTGTCTCGTTGGTTTGGGAGATGTATTGGGAGGGGAGAGGAAGATGGAGAGGGGACATGAGTTATGATAACTCATTTAATGTGATGGGATATTTTTGAAGACATTACCTCCATTGAGAATTTTTATTATATCAAAATTAGTTTCTTCGAGCATTATATACCATCTATAATATTTTTGAGTTGATAGGTAGTTGTGATTGAGATTAGTGTCCTTCAAAAATCCCACCATCACTATGATTAATGATGGATTGTAGGGAGTCTATAGCAAACTCCTTGTGATGGAAGTATTATTCTATTAAAAAAATTATTTTTTTGAATGGTGGAAATCATTTATCTCAAATATTAAGTTTATCAATACTAGTTATTATGTAGGATTTTACATCACAAATTCCACATTTAAAAAATCACATTTATAGTCATGTGGGACCCTTAAAAATAAGTATGAAACATTTTAGAAATGTTTCTTCTTGGTTTCTTAGGGTTACTGACATTAGTCCAAACCATGAAGTGATTCGTCTATGATATTATACTTGGTATCCAATATAACATATTTTATAAAATATATTATTCCTAAAATTCTGTATAATATTTGTTTAACACACCGACATATGAAATTGATTCCTTCCATGACGCACAATAGTTCATAAAACAACCAAGGCCTTTAATTGGGTAGTATCATACTTATTGATTTATTCATGAAACATTTCATCCCACTCTAATATAATAGATATGTGGTTTACCCAATACTTATATTATTCGATTCATAGAATATATTGTTATGGAGATTTTGATTCATTCCATGCATGGATATCCTAAAATTTTGGATATTAATTCAAAAGTGGAGATATTTCATAATAATCAATTGGCACTGTAATAAATAGTACTATACTTTTACGTCAATATTACATGATTTCATAATCATATCCTTAATTTTGAGTAACATTATCTTAATTAAGAGAGTAAAATAATTAATGTAATATAGAATCATCGTGAAAATAATAAATATAACATATCTTCATTAAATGGATGTTTGTATAAATATAGAATCATTTTCTTATTCATGCCTTGTAATGCACAAATAATTCAACTTGTTATACTACATCAACACCCATGGATAGTGCATGGTATTTGTATGTGAAAATAATTTGTACATTGTTTTTTTATTTGGGATCAATTTAGATTTATGATTTGATTGTTTAGGGAGATCAAATATCATTTTTTTTTCAAGTATCGAGTATACACCCCTCCTACACACACATTTGTATGAATGACATTTTTCAATAATTATTCTTCATTATTAGGTTCTAATTCACTACTATCCCATCCCTATAAATTTTCAGAACATGAATTGATAAAATTTTACGATTAGAATATCATAGAAGAAATCATCTCTTTATTCATATTAGAAAATTATGTGGCACCATCAATTTAGAGTGCCGAAATAAGTGTTGGTCATAATCCACATTTTTTATTTCCCTTTTTAGATGATAAATTGATTTTATGGAAACCATAGGTTTTTAATGTTTTATTTTGATTCAACTATTTGATATAGTGGTAGGCTACATATGGAAGATATTCATTAGTGAATCTCAATCGTATTGTATTGACTGTGATCCTAATCTTGGTGAAGAACCAAGAATATTTTATTAATGTATCACAGTTGAAATTTTTGAACTACTATCATCCATGAGAAATCTATTATACATACTAGGTATTAATAAAATAATTGGAAATCATTTATGTTGTTGATAGTACCGAGGGTGATAGAGGTGTTATAATTTTCCCTATACCTATGGAATTTGGTTTACCATTATCTTTTACAGATTATGCCATATCCCTTTTCACCTCTCAATCTCATTTTTCTATGTGAGCCTAATGATGTATAATTTTTGTGGGTATACATGGGAAATAATCTTTCAACAATCTATATCATTATTCATGTGATGAAATTAATACAGGTTTGATTAATATTTCATGTTTTATAAATCATTGTGTAGGATCATACTGATCACTCACTATTATTAGGTTGTTTTTTTGGGCACCTGGAATATTAAGGATTTATTCCATTGAATAACCATAATGTCGAACAAGGGTGAAGAAGAACTGTTTATTGGTAATACCACTGCAAAATTACCCTATTGCAATGGGCGATTCTATTTGGGAGTATCAGAATGAATCACCCTAAATTCACAACAACATATCATGTATAGGTTTAGTGATGACTTTGTGAGGATATTGACGTTCACATTGGTGTTTCTTAGTGGATCTTTTATTTTATCCTATATTTGTTAATGAATATAAGTTAATAGATATTAATAGATGTGAAAATATTTTTTGGGATACTACTCTTCCAACCCCTTATTATGGTTTTTATGTAAATAATCGGGTATATTCATTGATTTTATATTATTGATGTTTTCATGAGATTAAAATAATAATTGATTATTTATATCTCCTTTTGTATATTAGGGATTAAATAGTGGTAATGTTTCATTTATTTTAAAATTAATAATATTTATCTTCATGGTGTTTATCCATATAATGTATAAACCTTCATATCATACATTAGATAATATTTAATATAATTTTAAAAATTATGGAATAATTTCAATTAATATTTAATGTGATGTACATAAAACATTTATTTTTTTCTAAAATATAATAGAATAATTAATATATTTTTTAAAATAGATGATAATCCCTTCCATAATAAACACATTTAATAGAATATGATATTTATAATTTATGGTTGGATTGAACATATAACTGACTTGACATTTTCTAACACATATTGATATTAAGGAATCATTATGATGACTATTAGTATATTAATTAATAGTTTTTATAAAACATAATATATAGTGGATGATATTTTTGGAAACTATGATTTGGTGGGTATCCTTTGTAGATGATTTATTAGTAATTTTAATAGGTAGGTCTTCCATATTGGATGTGTGTTTTTTAAGGAGTATGTTTTTACAAATAGGTTATCATATGTAGAAAATCATGGATAAATTCGTATTAATTTATATTATTATGGGGGAATTATATTGAATACCTAATCATTTCAACTAGATTGTTTTGACAATACATAGTGAGTCCGTTGGGATTAATTTTTGGATATGGCATGTGGATTTTGGATTAATAGTTTACATGCAGGAAAAAATGTTTTTAAAAGATATAATTCCATTAAATACAGAAATATTAAATATGATAAATGATAGTAGTTATGAATATAGTGTATCAAAATATATATAGATTATAAATTTAAGAACATAGTGTGATAAGAACTATTATGTTATTTGATTGACAAGACATGAAAATTAATTTTCCAATGTATATTCTACCAAATCAATGAGGTGGTATTTTCTTTGTAATAATATGATTATTGTTTTTCTAATAAAAATGTTGAATTTTAGAATAAAATAGTTCCATATAATCATATTTAATATCTATTCTTATTAAATAAATTTTCAGACAAAAAAGAGGATTGTTTTTCTGGAAATTAGTTTTCATAAATAAAAAATATCATCATCGAAATGATACAATATACCATAAATATATATATATATTAATGAGGCTAATAGTTATTCCAAATGAGTCCCCAATACGTGTCATTATGTATATGAGATCAAAAATGTTTTTCTGCACTAGTTAAAATGAATAAATGATAATGATGCAAGGTGAAAATTTTGGAAGTATTTATGAAATAGGTTAGTACCATTGTAGGATTCTAGGAATGTGGTGGCATGAGTTAATTGTTTATAAAATTATAATTTTTGGGCATAAATTATGTGGGCTATGGAAAAATACCCTACATTATAAAAAAAATCTCAATATCATAAAATGGAAAATTACTAATGATATACATATAATGGACATCGTAGTAGTCAAGAAAATCCTTTTGTTTATGGTGAAAGAAAAATGAACCATCGATGTGGGGTTTCAAGGGTACCTATACAACTAATTGAATGATATGTTGTATTTCAATTTAATAAAAAAATATTGATGCTATAGTTACAAAATGTTACAGGAAGAGTGTGATAGAGTCAATATTGATTATTTAATATTTTCAATCCTATATAATTATATATCATAAGATAAAGGGATCTTGGTATTGTATACAATGTAATTAAATGGATTATTATAAGACCATTCAAAAATAATTGTAGAATTTTTTATTAATTTAATTTTTATATCATGTAATTCAATACATGATACAATGTTGAGAGGAAAACCGCAAAACAATGTTATATATATCCACCAATATAAATCAATGTGGAATTAATTACCCCATTATAATTGGATGGAAGGAGATGAATATATTTTTGAGAAATATATCATGTTATAAAATAGGAGTCACAGTCTTGGTATGGAACACCATGAGATTTTGGGAAATAAATTTTTCGAATAAATTTAATATTTTCAATATTTTGTATTACATGCAGCAATGATATTATTCCTGCATTAAACATGACATAGAGTTTAATTTTTTGACATGAAAAACATATTTTATATTTTGTTACATATAACCATGATTTTATTATGTGTTACACACAACTATACGTTAATCATTTATTACATGAAATAATTAGTTTAAATTAAATTTGAATACTATCAAAATATTAATATTTAATAGGATAGTCATAACCTAGCTATTGGAATTGAGGGAAAAATAATATGATATAAATTATTAAAATATATTTTTACCCATTTTTTTATAATTATTTAGTTTTTATACATTTAAATATAAATGATAATTAAAACAACTTGAAAATAATGTGAGCAATTTTTTTCAAAAACCAATGTTTTGAGAACAATCAATTTAAATTTATAAATTAATTATGTAAAATTTAAGAATTTTTTTAATATTATATATTATATATTATATAATGAATAAATTTTTTCTTTGTTATCTCTTGTTTTTCTATAAAATACATTACGAAAAAAAATTTAATGCTCAGAACTATATTTTTTAAAAAAAAATGTTATTTCACCTTATTCACACATATTTCGATATTATGTTTTCCCACATTTAGAAAATATATTTTTTAAAAAAGTAATTTTGTAAATAATCATTTCAGAATTATGTTATAGTTATTTTTTTAATATTTTATAAGAACATAATTCTTTCGACCAATTAAAAAAAACATTTTTTTATCAATAATGTTTTTTTAATTTATAAAATTTGGAGATATAAAAATTGGTTTAATATGGTTTTATAGGTTATATTATTTCAATTATATATGTATTAATACAAATTATTCCATATTAATCAATTCATAATGAATTTTCACATAACAAAATTTTATACTATTTATGATTGCATTTTTGGAAAACTGAATTTTCATCACGTATAAAGGATAAATTTTTAAATATATATTTTTACTTATGAGAATGTAATTTTTAAAATTGGATTCAAAAATAATTATATGAATAATATATTTTATGTTATTTTTTAACATAATTTTTAACAAAATTAATAAAAAATGGAAAAAAAATTCATAACTAATGAAATAAATGTGTTTTTATAGGGTTAAACTGAAATGTTAGGTTTAAAAATTTTCCAATGCATTTATAATTAAAATTTTAATCTATTATATTTACCACATAACAGATATGATTTATAATGGACCAATTTATATATTTATGGCTAATAAATAAAATTGATACAACATTTTCTTCACAAAACTTACATGTGTCTAACACTGAACTTAATTATAAAAGGCCACCAATCTATTATATTCCTTGTACATCCCAATTAATTTTTGGTCAGATTATACCTAATAAAAATTCTTTAATACATCCATACTATCATATTATTACCCTTTATTTCTAAAAAAATGCAACCTATGAAACTTTTTCTTTTAAAAAATAGTTGTTCGAAGAAGAGGTAATATCCTTTAACGAGAATTATATTTTATTTCATCCACCAATTTCAAAACTTTTTATTAATACATGATTATATAATATCCTTTGTTTAATTCATATAATAATGTGTTATTATTTAAATTAAATTACCAAAATACTTCACCACATTAATTAATTTTGTTAAAAATATCAACTTTCCTATACAAGATAGACTACCACATCACGAATCAATGCCACCCATTTTCTCTCAATACCTCTCATGGATGGTTATAATGATAGATTAAATTTTTTTATATGATATTTGTGAAATTATTAATATGTTCTAATCATTATATAACATGTTACTTCTTAAATTATACTCCGTGAGAATTTGATAATGTCGTTCATGTATATGGAAGACTACCACATTGAAAAGAAATTTGGTTTGTTCACACATTACATTGAAGGTAATAAAAATATGATTATTAAAAATTTGTTATATAAAAGAAAAAAAATTAATATTTTATTTTATTTTTTTATTTACCTCACATTCTTTTTTCCATCATGAAAATTGAACAACGTTCATCCATATGTACAACTTAGCATCTCCATGAATAGTGGTTGTAGATTTATATATATATCATTAATAAATAATTATATATACATATATATAAACATAGTATAATATTTTTATAATGGAAATTATTATGGAGATGATTTTACAATGATCCATTTATATGGAAAAAAATAAAAATTCAAATCATGTATAAAATTGAATGTAGTTAATATACAAAAAAAGAAATTAAAATAGAATTCAAAATAAATGGTTAATAGGATGTTGTAAATAAATATTATACGGTAAGATATATATACATATGATTCATTAATACATATATAATAATAAACATATATTTATTACATTTTAGGTTGTAATATGTACAAAATACATTAATACTTAGAGTAAGGGATTTCTGTCTCGCTTTATTTTATATGATACACATGCCATATTAACTCATGTTTCATTTATGTGGTGTAGATCCATTATAATTTTATTATTGTGAAGAATATTATTTTGAATTTTCATATCTATTTTATTATATAACAAAAATTGGTTTATTTTTAAGACGAATACCATTTGGAAATGGCTTTAATGATATAATCTCACTGATTATTATGATTTTTAATGTTTATTATTTAAATGATTAATTTTTATAATCCATATTTAAATGAAATCATAAAAATTATAATACAATATTTATTTCATGAAAATTCATGGTTTAGTTTACTTTTATTCTATTTATGTAATCAATTTATCGATAGAATGTTTCAATGATAATTAACCTTAATTTCTCATAGGGATTGAAACAAATTTTTTCCATAACAATGATTTGAAAAGTTTTACATGAATTATGTAAAAAATAATTAAATTTTTTATTTAGGTAATATATACTCATTCATTAATTTATATAAAAATCTACGTTAATATTATTTTTGTTTTTTCTGAACAATTAATTTTTGTATTTTCTTCAAAATATGAAAGTAATATTGGTTTTAACATGAACAACATGAATAGAATTTATCACCATCTAGACCAATATTTTCATCAAATATTACTTTATAATTTTCCATGTTTATTTTTAATGAAATTAATTTTCAAATCATTAATTTTTATAACAATTTTCCCATAGTGGAAATGCAATATCTATTAGAAAATGTTCTACGTGATCATTCGATGTCCATTTCATTCTATGATGACATCATATGATGTTATATACTAATTAATGAGTATAAAATGGTATGATACGATTCTTATTACCCTCATATAAGGTTAATTTATATGTTGATTATAATTTTATCTGAACCATTTATTTTTTATAGGTTATTCCACGGTGTGTTAGTGAAACTTGTATAAAACCTATATTATTTATAAGGGTTATGATTAAAATATATGATGAATATTTTAAAATATTTTGTCATACATAAGCATGGAAGTTATATTGATATGGTTGGGGCCAATATATATCACCTATTTATTGGGTAAAACATTATGTATCTTGTGTTTACAATTTGAAACAAACCTTTCAGATAAATCGACTATGCGGAAAATGTGCATCCTGATCCCCTACGGAAAACTTGTTGGTCATGATCTACATTAAGATTTAGGTGATGAGTGATGATAAACTATATTAATTTTAATGGTAGTTAACCTTCAAGTAAGAATTTTTTTTCTATATTTTCAATTATTCCACACTTCTATGATATTAGATAATGGATAATGATTTATTAGTGATGATTTCTCATAATTTTGGTCTATGTTTTTTTAAATGAAAATGTTTAATTCCACGACTAATGTGTATAATCATTGATAGGTTGAGTTTTGATCATAATATTATATTTTCATGATCATATACTTATTTTATTGTACCAATAATTTATAGGATTCTATATTTCTATCATTTATTCTGACCCTTATTGAGATTCGGATCTCACCATTTCTTATCTTTTCATCCCTAGGTTATGAAGAAAGGTATAGGTATGATATGTCTAATAGGATTACTATGTGAGAAGATCACTTTTTGTAATATCAAATATGTATCATAAACTAATAATATTTTTTATATCTTCCTAGTACACAAAACAATTTATTTCCTCTTTCATTTTCTTATGAAATGTATTGTATTTTTACCAACAAGATGTTATAAATATTTATAAAATGTTGAGTCATTATAGTTAAATTGCTAGTGAGGTTTTTTCAATCATTAGAGTATATGATTAGAATGATTTTTTTGAGATACATTATGTTTTTCAGAGCTAACTCCATAGGTATATGTCTAGGGTTATCTCTATGTATTTTTCTATTCCTAAATGAAGTAAAAATGAAATATCCAATAATTCTGTTGAAGTATAGAAAAAGAGATTTCCATTAAATTATATCCCGTCATATATACTACAAGTGAATTTTTGATTTGTATAGATGTATGTTTGGTTAATAACTATAGAATGGAAGAATTGATATAGAAACTATCATCACTATATATATGTAAATAGTTGTTTCTTAACACCACATTTGACACTCCTGGTGATATTCTTCGTAAATTCACAATATATTTATAATTATTCCTGAATAATTTGAATATTTATCTGAAATTTAAAATGATACACCCATGTTTCCTTAAATTTTAATAAGATATTCATGAAGTAGAGATCATATAAGTGATTTCCATGATTATGTGGTTTTCAATTTAATTTGTTCCTAGAACAACATGGAATTTTGTTTTAGTTATTGAACTAAACCAATTTAAACTGGATTAATATTTGATTAAAGAGGAAAATATATTATGAGAAACCCAATGGAGTGATGAATATAGTGGAACCAACTCCAATAGATTATATTTGGTGTATGATTAATTACATTGGTATTAGATACAAGGTATATCATCGGAATGGACCGAATGGCATACCACTCATGGAAATTTGAATACATACATTATTATTGTATTAAATTTAAATCCAAAAATTAAAAAATATTTTTTAGTGTAACATTATTCTTTATAGAATTTCATTTTAAAAAATTCAAATTATAGTTCATAAAATACAAGTGAAAGAAAACAAAATAAATATGAAGTCAAATTCTCTACATGGGTTATGTACAGTGGAAGATATCATGATTCTTTGGTGAATAATAAATATATGAATGTAAATGTTTTCATACTCATATTAATTATTCAATAACATATATATCATAATTTGATATTTCATATTAATTATGTACTTGTAAATACAAGAAAGAATACACCATTAAATTATTAATATGAGAATGAAATAAATAAATCGATAATATCTATTTCATCATATTATGGATAATAATAAATGAACTCTAAATGAAGGAAATGATTAATTATTGGACACTATGATCTCCAGAATCATGACACCTCTATAGTAATGTCCGTTTGAAAGATGGTTTAAATCTATAGTTAAAAAATTAATGTACATTATATTTATTCTTCTTATTATACCAATCCATGCATTGATAGAGCATATAATAAAAGGCCCCACACATCTCCCTATTTTCAGACCATTTGTCATATATTGAAAAATATATTTATTCATGTTCAAAATTTCTAATCTTAAAAAATATATATTGATTAATGTGTGTGTGTTTATCATTATTTCCCATGAAAAATTAGTGTTCAATGTATAACACCTTATATTGAAATAAAATATTATTTATGAAATGATAATATATATGATAAAAAAATATCAGAATTTAGGGGAAATTTTAGTTCCACATGAATATGAATAATTAAATGGAAATATGATGACCACAAGAATGAATATAGGATGTAAATTTTAATACCTTCTTTATCCAAATTGATTATAACCAATCCAATGGAAGAATAAGTATGGTATTAATAAAACATATCACTAGTGTTTTATAGGTTAAATTAATGGTTTATGTTATAGATTAATATAAATACCATAAAGGGTCATTCAAAAATTAATGTTGGAAAAAAAATTTGATTTTAAAAATAAAATTATGATAAATCATTATTTTAAAATATCAATTTTATGTCAATAAATTTTTTGAATAATGAGAATAAATATTTTAATTAAAAAAATAACATTACAAACCTAAAATTAATTCTTTAATAACATTATGGTCATGTCGATAGGTAATTTCATATGTCGAGGATATGTTAAAAATAACAATAAGTTTTTACTATAAATAGATTAAAAATGTGCATTGTTTATAAAATAACAAGTTGATTTCAAATATTTTTTTCAACATAAAAAATGTGTCTAAATTTATTTAGTAACTCATTTTTAAATGGTAACAAATAATATTTAAAATAATCATATTAATCAAGATATTTTCATAAACATTTTATTATTGAAATGATAAATTGTTTCTGGATTTGTTAATAAAATTATTATACTTTTGAGTTCTAGAAAGTCAGAAAATTGTACTATTAATTGAAAATTATCATGAAAAAATACTAAAATAAAATAAAATTATTTTTTTCATAATATGGTTAAATTGCATCCTTGATATTAATTTCAATATTGAAAATCTGGATTTTAGTGATATTATGATACAAACACTTACAATGATCATAATAGTGTATTGATAAATAAAAAATGAATCAATTATATATATCAAAATTATGTCAATTTTTTATAAATATAACAAAATAAAATATAAATTGATTATAAAAATAGTCTTATAATATCAATAACAATGAAGAAGAAATATAACCCAATAAAAATAAATGGATTTATAAATATATTAACTCCCTGTGATTTTAAAATAATATACATTTGGATGAAATAATTCAAATTGAAAGAAAAAATACCATGAGTTATTAATGAAACATCATATATCTTCTCAATGGGGAATTATGTACAATATATAAAATAAATTATCTTAATAACATTACAATATTATTTAATGAATTAAAATGTAGGCAAAATCCATTACTTTTGACATCCTTTTGGAAAAATTATTGTTGAACTCCGTCATATTGGTAATAAATATGTTGTTAACATGTAATATATTTATATTAATATATAAAATTAACAATATTGTCTCTTTATAAAACATTATCTTATGATCATTAATATTCAATCTTTTTTATTATTATTCATTTGGTAAATTTACTTATTTTGTTAATGTATTTTCATAATAAAAATATATTATTATAGTACATGTTATATATATAAATAAAATCTTTAATTTTAGTGATAAAAAATTAAATTATTTATAATTAAATTATAATTTTTAAACTGATAATTAAATATGCTCACAAAAAATGAAGAATGTTATGATGAGTGTGAAATTATGTCCTAAAAATGTTTGAGTAAATTTTCACTTTACCAATCTTCATTATCGGTTTTCTATTAATTAAAATAGAATTTGAAAAATTTATTTATTTATTAATAAAAATATGTATTTTTCACAAGTCATTGAAAAAAATTATTTATTATAAATTAATATAATAATCCATAATATACAATTTAAATGATTATTTTAATAATTAGTTTCTTTTTTTAAAGAACTTTTCTAAAAGTGGTATAATTAATTTTCAAAATATACGTGAAATTTATAATTATTATGTAATTTATAATAACCAATTTATTTTAAAATAATATTGTTTTGTTTAAATTATACTCATATTATTTATGTACAATTAAAATTTAGCCTAATTTAGATAATTTATTCATAGATTCCAATTTAATGGATATATTATAATGATATACTATATAATATTTCATTTTGTCATGGGTTTTCTTATTCCATAGGTTATCGAATATATTAAATTTAATGAAATATATTTTTTTGGTTATGTAAGATCACAATTTTTTGTCATATGGGGTATTATATAATTTGGTCTATTTTATTATCTTAGGGGTTTATATTTTCCCAAACATATATTAATTTAGTATTAACAATATGAAATTTATCATTGATATCATGTGTTTGAAATTATGAAATACAATTATGGGAAAATCCAAATTGTAAATTTTTTTATAAAATATCTTCTTAATAACATAGAAAAGGAATTTAAAATGTCACAAAAATGGGATTCAATATACGAGAACATTGGAATAAGTGAATAATTATAGTAAATTATTGAGGTCATTGATCATAATAAATTTAATGATAAATGTAATGATAAGGGCCTCAAAGACATAAATCTATGATATTCTAAAAGGCCATCAAATTCAGTAGTTATAAATGTAAAATGATACCATTTTTATTACATGGCCATTATGAAAATATTGTGGATTTTTTACAACCTATAAAATTAATGAAATATACACAATGGAAAATTTTTTATTTCAAATGAAAAATTTAAAATATTGATTATTCCTTGACCAATTTTGAATTATTCACTTACTCATCGAAATGAATATTAAAAATTATTTAATCAATCCAAAAACAATAGAATTCACTTTTTACAGATCTTAAGAAACATAAATGTTTTACATGTATTTTTATCTATCTCTGTTAATTTTCCAAAACCAATATGGTTAGAACAAGTTTTCCAATATAAGAAATTTTTCACTATACCTCAAAATTAACAGCATTGTTTCATCATTAATATTCATTTCGGAAATCATTAAATATAAAATTTAATATTTATCCAGGAAATCGTGTTGTCTAGTGGTATTCACTATACCGTTATCATCATTGGGACATGGGTTAAATCCCTTATAACCTTACCATATGATAGGGTTGTCACCAAACATACATGTTTTCCAATTATGGAACTATATTAAAATATTTCCTATAAAATTTATAACACAATATGATGGAAATACTTGAAATAAAATTATTCTATAAATGACGTTTCTACTAAGGCTTTCATCAGAAATTTCTTTTACACAAACTCTATAAAATCTTATTTGACTATTAGTATAATATCATTAATGATAATATTATCCTTAATGGTTACCAATAATTTTAATCATATTTATATAAATTATAATGTCATTATTTAACTCATGAAATTTCTAATAAAACATATAGTTGCTTTAAATTTATCATAGAATATTGTTGATCTTTTATACACATGTCCTATAAAATAAAAAAGTAGATGATTATGACATTGAACATATGAAAAATATTAGACTCAATAATCCATTATGTAATCTATAACTACTATGTTAATGAATGAATAAATGATTCTTTAGTTTAAAAAAATCCATAGATGTTTTATAATACTACTCACAAAAATACTACTGGTAAAAATTTATTCAATAAAATAAATTATGAGTCCCACTAAATTAATAAACAATTTGTTTCCACAGTGGCCAAATAGAAGAATAAAATTTAACAATTAAAATATGGAATTGAATTTAAAATTTCACCGGATCTCCATATTTATGATAATGAACTATATATAGATATCAAGGATAATATTTTCTTCTTAACAATGTACACATCATTTTTTTTAACAATTCATCTCTTTATATCATTATTTTCCACTAATAATCAATTTTTTTGTTCCTTTGGGACACCTTATTTTCAATATTAGACACATTACTTTTATTCAATGTCATTTGTTTTCATTAACTATTTAAATACCTCATAATGAATTGTAAACATCATGTGAATTTTCCAATGTATATTCCATTGGATTTTGAAATTATGACAATAGTAATTAATGTTTTCATACACTAACTGATGATTGGGTTAATTACAATGTGCCCTTTTCAAGGATTTTATGAAAATATAACCCTTTTTGAAGACCATTTACACCATTATTATCTATACATTTATGTATTTACAGGGGAAAAATTTATTTGTCCTTATAAAAATAAAAGGATGTTATTATATACTTAATTTCAATATCTATCATATGGTTATGTTTTCAAACAAATGTTTTAATAAATATAGTTACATAGGTTTATAATAAACATCATGTGACTGCAAAAACAACAATTTTGATCCAATTATTTCTAATATTGTGCTTTCTTTTTTATATTTTCATATGATATGAGGAATCCAATCCAAAAGGAATCAGTATTTTTCTTTATTTCAAATTAACTACATATGGATTGATATTTTTATTTTAAATACCGAAATTTCAAAATAAAATTAAATGATAATAAAAGTATTCTATTTATATTAACTTTTTACATAAGTCATTGTAAAACATCATCGAATAATTGGGAAATGAATAAAAATTATATTGTCATGAAATTATTAGTAAGTGTTAATAATAGTGTAAAATATATTTAATTAATAATAAAGAAACAAAATGGAATAATAAATAATTGAACACCCATTCAATTTAATCAATTAAAAGGTTATCATAATTTGAATTGTTATAATCAATATTGTATAGAATATAAGTGAATAAACATTCCATTTAATCAATAATATGATAATGAATTACATCTAAAGAAAATATTATTGTAAAATTCACATGGATTCTAATAGCATCACTCTCAATGAAAGAATTTTTTTTATTATTGGACTCTATGTTCTAGGGAACCATGATACCTCTACTATCAGTACCTTCCTAATATGTTATTAATATTCTTGTAAAAACTTGATTTATTCTATATTATTATTTTCTCAAAAGACTAAACATTACATTAAGTATATATAAAATACTGGGACCCACAATTTACTAAAATTCCAATTAATTTTTCATTAATCTAATAATAGATTTAATTTAATATTATTGTGCATTATCGTCAAATATATATTTGGTGTTTGGAATATGAATGTTTTATTATTTTTCATTATAAAACATTAACATTAAATATAGAAAATTTTATGTAAAAAAGATATTTGTCCTAATATATTAACCAAATAATGATAAATAATATGTATATTTAGGGGTTATTATATTTCAATAGTTCAATGAATAATTGATTAGAGATTTATTGACTATAATAATGAAAAATAGAAGTCAATGTTAGTAAAATTATTGTTTAAAACTGACATAATCCAACAGAAGGAAGAATAAGGTTAGTATGAGAACAATATATCCTGAAATATATTATATGTAATATGAATTGTTTTTATGATTATATCTACCATAAAATATCTTATAAAATTTATTAAGTTGTATTTTAATTTCAATATAAAAATTATTTTTCAAAACAAAAAACATTTTCAAATTTATTTTTTTTGAAAAGAACATTAAATTTTATTGAAATTAGAAAATATTAGGAAAATTAATTTCATTTAAAATAACTGTATAGACATGTAATGGAAGATTCATCCAAATTATGTCCATACCAATGGGTTGTACTGCACATGCTCTAAAAGCTAAATAAATTACTTATACACTAAAAAGGGACATAATAGTGCATTTTTTTTAAAGAAAATAAAATTAATTTCAAAACAATTTATAATTTTTTTTGGAATTTTACATTAATAAATATATAAGAAATGATAAAAAAAATTGTAATATTTTAAGAAAACATAATTTTGGAAGAAAACAGATTTCATACTGAAGAGAAAAATGGCAATGATACTTATTAATGCAATTCAAATAAATTAAAGTAACAAAGACTGTGAAATGGAAATATTATAAAAAATACATAATGAATATTCGTATTTTATGAAATTATTTTTTTTAATAAAATATTAATCCAAAATTTTTCTTTTAAATGAAATTCAAGAATATTATTATCATAATTATAATGAGAATGTGAAATATACCCTTACACTGGGAATAACATTAATATGAGAATTATTCATTAAATTTATTATGATTATAAATAAAAGATCCAAATTAAAGTAGTTGAATAATTATAATACAATCAAATCCATTATTCACATAATCATAGAATATCTATGACAATATATATTTAATATATCCAAAAAAAATTAAATTGAGTTATAATTTTTTTCTTACATGCTATTTTTCTAGTCCATTCTCATTACTTGAAATATTTATAATTGAAACAGAAAACCCCAATAATGATTATTTATTAACGATATAACCTTTCAGAAGTTAAGTATATAAAAAATATAAAATAAATATGGTTAATAACATTACAATATTGACCAATGAAATGAAAATGAGCCAAAATCATTTAACATATACATACTTTTGGTTGAATATACATTAACCTCCTATAAATTTGATTGAAACGGGCTGTTAACTTTTTCTATAATTATATTAATAAATAGAATTTAACATTTTACTCTTTTTAACAACTTATCAACTTTTTTCTATTAATCATTAGTTGTTTTTATTATTACATGTGTTAATTACCTAGTATCCTCAATCATATTGATCCATAAATGATACAAATCGTGCACAAATTGCATATTTATAAAATCACTTGATTAATAATAAAAAAATATTTATCATATTTAAACATCAATTATATCATTATAACCACCCATGAAATATTTTTGTTAATTATTATGAATGTTCTTCCAATATAGTTAGAAGGTTGAACGTACTTCTGAGTAACATTTCAATTTATCTACAATAATTATGGGATATATTTATATAAAAATAATAATATAATAAATAAAGTATAATATACATATATATATCATTCATGTGATATTTCTATGAAAGGAGAGTCACTTAGCTTCGTGAAGGTGGTTGTCCACAGATACACGAATGCCGATTTCTTCATTAAGTTAGTGGAAAGTTAAAATGAAATATTCAGATTCCAAAATGATAAATATTTACCTAATATAATACATATTTCATTTTTATATTATTTAATCAATAAATTGTTCCTTATCACCTTCCATTTATTTCATTTGTAAAAGATGAATCACATCATTTTAGGAGTCGTTCGACCATCATTCCCATGTGTAAAGACATCTAATATCTATTTGTATGGATAATAAAAAACAAATAATTTATATATTTACTCCAAAAGTATATTTATTTCATAAATATCATATATATATATATACATTATATTAATCACCATAATGTTGAATCCATTCAATTGTTAATAAATAATCCTCAAATACCATAAGATTATGTATTATTTTCTCAACAAAATAAGTAATGGAATGTGTCATAATCATGTAGATCACATAAAACAAATAATTGCACATTATCAATTTACAATCATAAGGTCATGATAGTATATCTTGTTCTAGGAATGATGTCATATTGATCACTTGATCTCCTCTTGACTAACCCTCCAACTCATTACAACTTGATCACACATGTACTAAATATTTCAAGGAGCCCCTAGAGACATGTCAACATTGATACATTGAGGAAGATTCTCATATCACTATAATCATTCAGAGAAGCATTTAAATATCAACTCTATTATGTGATAAATATTCTTCTACAAAGATAAGATGACGGATATCTCAGGACAATGATGATATATTAATGCAAGACCCAACATTTATCTTACAAAACATCATATAAAAATAGAGTGATTGTCCCCAATAAAGGTCAAATTATGTCACGAGATCCAATGTACTTGTAAAATAAGTATGGAAAATTATGTTGGAAAATAAATTTTCCATATTTGAATAGAATTAATAATTTAATGTGGTATCACATTGAATATAAAAAATAGTCTCTCAAAGACCCCTGGACAAGAATACATGATCACGAATGATGACCCTAACAAGCCATATTGATCTCATGATATGCATTTTATCATGTAGATTCATTCTCATTAATTCCCCTAAAATATCATCCATGATCATTATACTGGACGATGAAAAGTCTTTATCATCTCATGAATATCCCCATGAAATTATATTTCTATAATAGTGAAACCATTCCAAGGGTGTCCTAATCTCCTGACGATTGCAAGAAGTGTCTTCTAGAACAAGAAAGGTTTTTTTATATTTCATCATAGTACCAGAAATACCTTTGGACATATATGTTCCAAAAAAATATTACAATGAAGGGAATATACTATGTAGTTTGAAAATAATGCCACACCACATGGATAACCTATGTATGGATAATGAATAATTTTGAATACAAAAATAACTTTCATGAGTCCAAAAAATAATTAATATATAAACACCCTGAAATTTGTCATATAACTAGGGTAGCAATGTTAATAACCCCCCCCCCCCCCCCTCAAAAAAGAATGATCGATTGATCCAAAAATTTCATGATGAAAATATCATAATAAAATACCACTCAGAGATAAATGGTTTTTGATTAGAATGTATTTCACCAGAAAAAATATGTGGAATGAAATAAATTATTACATGGAATGAATATGGTCAACACATGATCCCTTTAATGATTATGGAATGAACATCCAAGGTGATATCCATGTTAAACAAATGGTGTTTAGAATGTTTAGTTGTTCATTATAAATAAAGTTATTATGAGGTTTTTATAAACAATAGATATATGTGAAAAAATTAACAATAAGCGAATCAGAATTGTGACAAAAATGTCACTAAAATCTTCATTAACATCGCTAGTTTCATTCAGATCATGTTATAACATGTGGGCATGTTTAACCAGTCATGAGACTTCCTTATAGAATATCACCTAGGTCATGTTATCACATCTAGATATTTTATCCATGTGATAAATCATCCTTGATGCATTCCACCATGGTCTTTTTGAGTCCATTCGACATATTACAAATGTCTTATGGTGTCCTCTCAAAATATTTCCTAATACCTATAGTGTCCTCTACAAAATACATTCTGGCCATCAAAATCCCCCATACATGTGATGAAATTCATTATGTATCCAAAAGTAATATCATGCAATAGCCTCCTAGACATGCCATCCATCTCTCATGACTCCATCAATACTTGTGAACAAATCAATGTTATGGAATATAGGATCTCTAAAAAGATTTGTTGTTATCCTCTTTACATGTCATAATTGATCATGTGATGTCTCTTAGAAATTGCATCATTTTTCAAACATTTTCTCATATAATTGTTTTCATGATCATGTTATTCCACTAAAATAATTCATCTATATCATGAGATTATCATTGGAAATTTGAGGACATATTTAGAGAAATTAGGTTGAAATTTATTATTCCTCAAGTAGACAATCAGGACATTCCAAGCACATATCATGTGACATGATAACCTTAACCATTGGAAATATTCAGGCATACCTTTAAATTAAACTATGTGAACATTCATTCAATCTATAACTAGGATAATTAGGTAACCTTCATGTGGACCGATTTCAAGTGTGAATCCACCTTATTGAAAATATGTCCATACAATCCAAATATACGACAAGATCATTGATTCCTTCTACAACAATGATATATAGTACGCAATGATATCACTTGAGCTCAAAAGGGAATCTATATCTATGTAGTTACTCCCTTATTTCAGATATCTTAACACTTTAGACTATATATTACCTATGGTATGTCAATTATTCATTATTAATTAGTGGATCAAAAATCAAACTGAACTATAAAGACCAGGATTCCTACAAAAACTAAAATATATAGGACACCTTCCTTTGGTCAGAAATCCAAATCAAACAACCCATCAATCCCACCCCAAGAATAATGTTGTCTATTGGATCATTATATATCACTTATTTCCAACACTGATCATATATCGTGGGGTATTATGGATTTAAAATAATCATACCATTGTTATATTATATTTTCCACATATAGGGAAACCTCAGTGTGTAATCCCCACTTAATGACATATTATGAATACCCATTTTTATGTAATTTTTTAAGGGTATTTACATATTGTACATAGAACAATATGGGCTCTCAGTTCAATAATTGGTAGGATATATAGGATTGATTAATATGGATATATTTTAGTACAAGGTTCCCGTGGACTCTCATACATTTATTTGTTTCAAGATTTACAATATCATATATTCAAAAAATAAATGGGTTTTTATTCAAATTTCAAAAATGATGCATATGATATGTTATAGCGGATTAATCCCATAACCCACATATTAATAGCCTCCCTATGTGGTATTAATCTCTTGATTCGGTAGTTATGTGGATTCAAAATATAATCACATACCCATTGATAAGAAATAATGTGAGATACATGAATAACCTCTAATTTATATATTTGAAATTTTTAATAGAATCCCTTTTATGGAAAATTCAATAGAACACATTATTAGGTTCTTGTGGTAACTCATTTTTATATTATGATTAAGAAAATATTCACAAAAATATCATGAGTATATAAGGGAGCCCTGAATTATATAACCATTCCACCTAAAACGATTCGATGAGGTCGACCACCATCCATGTGACTAATGTGTGTTAAATAATGGCGATGGGTCTAAAACCCTAAAATACCACCTTCATTGGAAAGAACGTCTATAATTTCTAAAATATGTTGGGAAAATTATGAGTTTCATTGGAATTTTAAGAAGTGGAAAACATGATGTTAATGATTTTATAGAACATGAAACCCTCACAATGGGCCAATGGGAAAAAATACATGAATTTTTTATGAATAAAAAATTATCAATGTTATGTGGTGTCATTTAACATTGGAATCTCATTCACATGATAAAAATGATAGATATCATAATTATAATAAAACCATTTTTTATATATTTTATGTGATCATTTCAATGATATAAAATTGATCAACTAAAAACAAGTTATTGTACTGATATGAAACACCCCCAATCAATCATTATGAAAAAATAAATCACGTGTTTCTATGAATGAAATATGGTCAACCTAAAATAAAAAAATATATCTATGAAATATACATCATAGTATAAAAAAAGATAAACTAAAAATTATTATCAGACCATTTTGATCATGTGATGCTAGTTATCTTTCACAAAAAAAAGTGTGAATCCAAAAGGATCATCTGAAATATAATAATATATATTGAAATAATGTAACATGGGTCATCATGAAATTAGCTTCCCCCACACATTATGACATGTCCAATTGATTATAAAAAATAATATTAAATGTTGTAAATTGTGTTACCAATGAATATATTATAGAGAATGTATCATACTTATGAAGAAACATTGATTAGGAAACATTGTTCAATGTTTTATTCATGACAACAAATATTATTCTTTCAAAAAATACATTACCATATATCATGCCTCAATCAAAGTACTTTTTTTGGAAAATAAGATTTTATTGCAGCCTCTATGAGTTGCATAAAGACCCCAAATTCCCAACACCATCAATATTTGGTGGAAAATGAAGTGGTATGGGATTTATACCTTCATAGTACAATACTGACACTTAAGGCTACACATAAGGGTGTCCAAATGTAAAAATTGATTATTTCAATTGTCTGAAAATGTTATTGTAATTCTAGTCAAAAAAAATTTCATTGATAGTGACTTCGAAATATTATCTGGTACAATGAAAATATCATACTTCAATATTTGATGATCTTTGATAAATGATCTAGTTTGATCTCACTTCCGCTTTGTTATAGTAAATGGATTGTTCCTTTAAACTATTGTCACTAATACCATCTTATTGAGGATACTATGTTTCTTATATAGGGAACATTCTCTCTTATTTCATACAATAACTCTCACAACATGAAACCAATGATATAAAATTAGTAACATAAAAAATTTGACAAATAATAGTGCTATCATATTTCCTATTTTGTTGATAAAGCTCAATAGTATATTCTGATGATAGACAACGAGCATGATCATATCCCAGATCTATCAAGGAATGTTTGTAGGAATATTCCAACATCAATAATGGGGGAGGCACATAAACAATTCCCCATATGTGAGGCCCAATAAATATGTATGTTGGTGGAGGGAAAATGGATTTCACTTACATCCTTTCTTAAAAAAAGATACCAACTAGTATATATTAAATAAAAAAATTCTCATTACATGATTATGACACACACATTGATAAATTATCACAACATGTTTCAAGTAGATAAAATATCTACCATCATATTCCAATACTGATAAAGATAGAGGGAGAAGAGCATATTATAATCCTTACAATTAGTGTACCATAATAATTTATTTAATATGAAATGGTGTTTTCTCCATAGAAAGTGTGAATTATTTCAGCCATTCATAATGATTTACTTATTATTATAACAAATGAATAACCACCAAAAAATGAACATGTTTTCCTTCCAACTAGGGATCACCACATGTGGGAGGAATACTCCTCCGGGAAGGATACATTTTTTTAAATGATAGGATGATTACTCCATTTCAAATTCATCGAGCTCATATTCTAATTTTAAAAATTACATTCAATGTGAACGAAGAACATGCATCAGATATGAGAAAAATTATTTCTTAAAAGGACTAGAGGAAAACTACTGTGGAACTAGATTGGGATCATAACCCTGCTTCAACCGGAGCACACCATGTGGGAAAATCTTGAGGATCAGTTCATGAAGATATTCCTATGAACAAATACTAGTGGAATACTCTAATAGAATATGAGCAGGCTCAAATACACTCTCCAACTAGTGATTAAAATGTAAGACAATATAATTTATTATTAAAAGCTTATATTCCAATTAGTGAAGCAAAATGGAATATTTTACCATGTCACAGAATATGTTCTCGTATCCCAACATCTACCGATTAATGACTACAATAGATTAATTCAGATTCTATATAGAAGGATTCTCTCATCCCTTAAACTTTTCTAGAGATATGTCTGCATACTCTAGAGTGGAATACATATTTGAACTAGACTCAAAGTACTACCTAACCAATGTTTGATGGGAATATTATGAAAAAAAAATCATCGTAAGGATCAAATTCCTTCCAATAATACACATTCCCATAATCATACTCAAGTATCAGATCTATAAATGTGATAATATTCCAACAGAACCTGATGGATGTCGACATGTTCTAATAACAATAATTAAATAACCTCGTATCACATCTCAATAAAAATAATGTAGTTCATTATATTATTGTAATATCATGGATCAGAGATTGTATCTATAATCTTTTAAATGGTATAATCCATGAGTCTATTTAATATACATTATCATCTACCGATCAGTCTGAGGAATTATTGACAAATGTAGAAGGATATCACTACCTATATATTAAACATCATGGTAGTCAGGAGATGGAACATCTGGACTCTACTCTTAACATCTTCCATGTTCAAACTCTCCTGGGAGATATCTCCCATGTGTATGGAAATACCAACATTTCAAGTACATCGTTCTATTGTGATGTGTTCAATATAGTTATTCCATTGTATGGATTGTTTTTCATAACACCAATTTCTACCATATATGGATCCTCATATGCTACCATAAACACTTAACCATGGTTTGTAGGAATCCCAGGGAAGTGTCCTATGCGGTCTGACTATGTGTAGATGTATAAATTTTATGAATAAGATGATTCCATTGATATATGGTGAGAGATTTAGTAGGAAACAAACTTCAAAACCATGTTATGGCCCCTCATCACTTCTAACAATGGGATTGCAGATTATATAGATTTTGAGTGCATTTGTTACCCTATGCCAAAATAACGGAGAAACCTTCCATTGGTTGCAGATTATATAGATTTTGAGTGCATTTGTTACCCTATTTCCTCTGGACTTGATCTGTTGGCTCGGTGACATGAGATCTAGTTGGTCATTAAAAATTAATTCCTCCACTTTAGGGATTTCAGTACATCATGAATATAGGGATAAAGATTCAAAATGATATTATAAATGAGAACATTGAATAATTGATGACTCATTTCAGAACATAAAGATAATTTATTTGTCATCCCATCATCTTCTCCTAGAAAATGACTCACATCATGGGATTATGTTACACTCACAAACTATATGAGAAAAATTTCTCCAAATCCAATGGGTTGATATATCAGGTATTGTAGAAGTTATCCTAAAGTGTTCCCTTCCCATCAAGTCGATAGAGAATTTACAATTTCCTCCACCCTAAGTGTAATCAATCACTAATATTATTTAGACTATATTTTTAGCAGATGTTCAGAAAAAATAGATTACTAGGGTAGGGGCATATTTATCTCAATCATTAACACCTGATTCACAAAACATCGAGAGGGTCCTAAATAAATAATTGATTGATTTAGGTCATCAGCATCACATTTTTTTGGGGGAATTTATATCTCCAATACCATTACAGGGGTCATAAAATTATCTGCCAAAATAATAAAAATCCACAGCAATGTGTTAAAAAAATGCTTCAGGTGGACAAAAATTTTCCCTACCAAATTTGATTAGGGGAATGTTATTCACCATTATCACCATCAAGTGAATATTCTTCTGTAGTATTGAAGGTAATTATCATCATCAGTCATAAAAATATTTCCTCCAACTTAAAAAAACAATTATAATCAATCATTGTTTAATAATAATGAATGGAAACTCCCTCAATGTCATCAATCAAAGGCAGAGTCAAGTGAAAAGTATGGCTAGGGGGATCAAACCCTCTAGAGGTCATAAGAACAAATGACAAAAAGATTATAGGGGTCCTAACAATGACCATAATGAAATAAGTTAAAAGTAACTCTCTTTTGTAATGAACAATAGGATAAATATCATTACTCGATACTCCTCAATAAATTTCATAAATGAAAAACAAAATATTTTCTTCATTAAGACAAAAATTTTGAAGAATGAAATATGGAAAACATAGATCGATATGAGGGAGATCTGGAGGAAACAAATGAGGTAATTTTTATGTATAATCAAAGTATGAACCTAAATATAAAACCTAAAAATATTGATCTTCAACCTACACATTGAAACACAAAAAAAATGGAATGTTATGGCTATATCACAATCACTGCTCAGAAGATCTGAGATTCCATCCAAAGAAGAAATGATGGAACAATATAAGAACATGGTCAAATATGTCTTACAACTAACAGATGTTCTAATTCGATAAAACATTATAAATAGGTAATTTATTTATAAAGTTATGAATATCCCTCTTTCACTGCACCATGAAATATATAATTCTTATTCGATGGGGGAATCTAAGCATCATGATGGATATATATATAAAAAACCTATAAAAACTAGCTCTTCATTACACACATAAACATATATTAGTACAAAAAAACATCACTTAATACAACATAATATATGGATAGGTCTACTGTATATGGGTCATATGAACATTACAAAAAAATATAAAACATGAAATACACATTTTTATTGAAAACATCTTTTACATGACCACACAAATTCTATCATATATATAATTGCTTGGGATAAGCAGACGACATTTCTATGAAAAAGGGGATCTATAAATATAAGTAATAGAGTAAAAAAATAATAAAAAGAATAATTTAGTACTTGTAAAAAATCTTCATATCAATGGAGAATAAGAAAAACATTAAAATACATCTTGTTATAGCATGATTATCATAACATGGAAATGTGGCGACAATATTTAACATTATATTATAATGAGCTAAGGCTCATTGCCCATGGGGAATGAGAAAAACATCATTGCACTTGAATTAGTATAATTAAACCCTAATTTCACTATTTCTATCATGATAATAATCATTACCCTATGCATTGAAGCGCTATCAAGGCACACCTTTCTTAATAATTTCTTCTCAAGCCTAATGCAACCCATGGATAATATAACAAGGAATCATTTAGCATCATCATTGTTCCATAAAAAAGTATTTTGGAATAAATAAATGAAAATATAAAATCAATAAGTAAATGTGCATAAATATTATTACCCGTGAAAGAGAAATGGGTATGGTATTTACTAGACAATGAAATTGCCTTGGAAAGTCAAGGTACAATTTCGACAGCATAACGTTATGACATAAGAATTCAAAAAAATGTTGATGAGATAAGAATGGTTATATTATCATATTTACATGAAATGAAAATTAATGGGATCATATATATTCATGTACTAACATATTTAATTAAATTTGGATTCATAATATAAAATAAGTGCTTGAATGTAAATGAGAGAAGAGAAATCACTTATTAAATTTTTGCATGGAAACATGTGTACTTTGGAGGAATTAATGATAGATAAGGGTTTCCATATTCACTGAAACATAAGGAGGGATTATTTGGGGAGGATCGAAATAATCCCGCAACATTTTTAGATGATAAAAAAAATTCTTAAAAATATAATGAAAAAATATGCTCAAAATGAGAAAGAAGAAATACCTTACATTGAAGTGTGATGACAAAGGATTCAAAGAGGCTTGAGAGAGGCTTATTGAGATCATAAGGAACAATGGTAGGATTATAGAGAGAGGTATTCTGATGATGTTCATGTTCCAAATACATTGAGTGAAGAGGATGTGGGATCATAAGTGGGTGTATATTGAATAGTGAGGGAATTCTTTATTATTTTGGATTTGGACCCCACACATTTATCAAATCAAAAACACAAATCAAACCATGGGTTTTGACCTTTTTTTACCAAAGGGTTGTGAAAAAAATTATTTTACAAGTTAAATGTCCTAACTTATAAATATATTACACTTTCTTATGTAGAGGTTATTTTTACTGTCATGGAAATAAATTTAAGAGTAAAAATGTTTTATAAGTCTTGGAGGGTCCACTATAGCACCGTAAAATTAATCAAATAAATATAAAATCTCATTAATGTAAAAATAAAACATAAATTGGGTTAATTTATCATATATTGTAATTTATTACATCCCTATTAATACATTATGATGTCATAAAACACATTATCTATTAAAATAAAAATTAATTTTTACCTAAAAATTCCACTTTCTCAGAAAACAATGAAAAAATCAGCAATGGAAAATTTCGATATCCTGATTCCAAAAATAGAACCCATTTTATCTAAATAATTTATTAATTATTTAAATAATCAATGTAATAAATAAAAATGTTATTTATTGAAATTCCATGGGTTTTGACAAAAATATTTTTTGAACCGTAATAAAAATTACAATTACATTCGAACAATTTATAAGATCATTTATAATTAATAAAAAATAATTTAGTAAAAATAATTTGTGAGAATAGTATTTAATTATATTTTCCATTAATTCAATAAAAATGATTTCTTAATATAAATTTATAAAAATTACTATGGGTGCCTTAAAAAATATTTATAATGTATCTATAAAAATTGATTGTATATTATTTATTCAATACAAAAAATGCACATAATCATATTTGTATGGTCCTCATACATAACAACTTCTATCAATCATATAATAATGATGTGTAAGGTGTGAAATGGTGGTAGACTCTGGGGGTTTATCGAATAACATCTCTAAAGTGGTAATATCTACGGACTTCTACTTCTCCCATGGGAGGTTCTGTTTGAGCATATTGTGTTGATTATCAGCTTTTTTTGGTCAAGACAATAGTCCATTGAAGAAACCTCTATTTCAGGCACTGACATGTGGGCTTTGTATAGAGAAATTCTACTATATTAGGCCATCACTTTATTTTTATGAGTAAATTATAATTTTTAATTCCTTATATTCATACTAATCATGTGGCCACTATTCAACAGTTATATTAGAAATGGTTAAACTTTATAACAGTATTTTGAAATCCAATATCAAAAAACCAATGAAATGTATATTTAATATAACCATTTTACAAAATAAAACATTTAATTAGATCAAGATGAATTTTCTTTGATAAATGGGTTGGTTATTACAATATACCCCCCTTAAATAATTTTCCCCTTGAAAGTTTTTATTTCCCACACAATAAATGATGTGGGTAACTCTTATAAATCCCTCCTCTGATTCCCACATTATTTCTTAAAAACTGTGGATTCTCCAAAACACCTTCAAAAGGGTAATTTTATTATTTTTTATAAAGTTTCCTTATAATCTAATATCATCACATGATTCTCTTCATAGAATATGTCATTCTCCAGTGGTACTACCAATGGATTTAGAACATGTTATTTGTCATGTCAAAAGATCATCAAGAGTGAAACATGGAATATATTTTGTACTTGAGATAGGTATGGTGGGAGTTCTATTATATAGGATACTCCTCCAATGTAATCAATGATCTCAAAAGTGTTGATGTACCATGGACTAATCTTTCCCTTCTCCCAAAATATCATAAATCTCTTCCACAATGATATGTAGAGGAATACCATGTCATTGACTTGAAACTATAGGTATCCTCAATGACTATTAGTGTAGATCATATTCTTACTTTGAGTATCTTTAATGTGATAATACATTGACATAACCATCTCAACCATTTCGTCGACCATTTCTGGAACATGGAGTATTCTTTCCCCAACTTCAACCCAACATGCCTATGATCTGCACCTCTTCCCATAAATAGCTTCATATAGAGCGATATGTATTCTTGAGTGGATAAAATTATTGTAATAGAAATCAACATGAGGGAGATGTAGATACCATCTTCCTTTGATGACCATTGATGATGGTCTCAACTTATCATCATGTTTTTCTATAGTCTGTATAGATTGGACTTCAATTTGTAAATGATAAGTTTTACTAAAGGTCGAATTAATATTCAGAAAATGTTGAAGACTCTTCAAGAACATAGAGGAGAATCATGGACCTCAATATGATAAAATAGATAGTGGTACTCTATTAATCCTTTCCATTTCTATGATATATGTCTGTTCCAGTTTATCTAATGAGAAATACAATAGAATTTCAATGAAGTGTGTAGTCTTCTTAAGATGATCCACAAAAAGACAGTTAGCATTGATTCATTTGGATGTATTTGTATGAATGGTGGAAAAGTCTATGGGGATGTTCTCACATTTTCATGTTGGCATGGTTAATGGTTGCTTCTTCCCCTTATATATTTGTGTCTCATCCTTCACTTGTTGACACACCAAGGACATTGATGTCTACTCAGCAATGTCCTTATTCATGTTATCCCACAAATAATGCTCTCAGAGATCACAATACATATTTTATTTCCTGGGTGAATGGATAATTTTTAACTATGTGCATCATCCAAAATATTGTTCTTTAACACTGGATTTGGTCAAACACATAGTCTTTTCCCATGTCCTACAATTCGATCTTCATTAACATTGAGCTTTGAGGATTTGATGTATCTAATACTTTCCACTTTCTCATGAATTCACACATTATACATTTGACCATCCATTAACCCTTACAAAATATATGGATGTTCCATAATTTTTGAATGGATTGATGATGTTCCCTAATTTATGAATCCCACATCCATCTTCATTAAATCTACAAAGATTGGATCCTTTTAAATTCTCATCAATGATAGAATCATTGGTTCATTTCTACTTACTGCATATTCCACATAGTTCACATTCTCGTGTGAGTAATGGATTGAGAAGTCAAAATATTTGACCAGCCATATCTATCTTCTTTGGCGCATGTTCACCTCTTTCTGTGTGAATATATACGTGGTGATTTTATTTCCATATATATTTCAAACTTCTCCCCAAATAGGTAATGTAACCAAATTTTTAAAGTGATGATTACTACAACCGACTCAAGATCTTGGGTTGGATTGTTTAGCACATTAACATTCAATTAACATGAATCATAATTAATGACTTTGTCAATATGCATCAACATGTCTTCCATACCCTTCTTCAAAGCATCAATAAAAACCACAACATATTCAAAACGTTGGGGTAGTGTGAGCATGAGTGAAATGATAAGACTCATTTTAAACTCCTTGAATCTATATTCTAATTCAACACTCCATGAAAACTAGAATCCCGTCTGAGTTTTCTTGGTACGTGGGTTGGACGATCCTGAAAAATTTATCACAAATTGGAGATAACATACAAATAACCCTATGAATCTAATTATATTTGTTATTGATTTTGGCCTTAGTCATTCCTCAATTACAAATGATTTGAAGGGATCCAAAGATGTACCATTTATTTTGATGATGTGAACCAAGAATGAGACCTCCTTAAACTATAATGAACCCTTGATGTACATTTCATTAATCTAGTCCTTTAGGATGGTCTCTAGTACAGTGCATTGATTCTCATCATACTCCTTATTGGTTTTGAAGTATATAATAATATCACCTATAAAGACTACCTAAAATTTGTAAAGGTAATCTCAAAATATACTATTCATCATTTCTATTATGATTACTACAAAATTAGTGTGTTTGAAAGGAATTGCTGTGAATTTATAGTACCCGTATCTTTAATGAAAATCAATCATGATGATATCGACCTTCTTCAACCTAACATAGTAATATTCCAACAACATTTCCACCTTGAAGAAATATTGTTCTCTTTGTAGGCAATCAAAAAAGTCATAAATTTTGGGAATATGATACTTTTTCTTTATCATGATTTTATTGAGCCCATTATAATCAATTCACATGTGCATTGACCCATCCTTATTATTAAAGAGGATGCCTATTTCACCCCATGGAGATGCATTTATCCATATAAACCTTTAATCATGATTCTCCAATAGTTGTTTTGTCAGATCCTCAAGCTCCACTACAACCATTCTATATGGATTCCTAGATATTTGAAATGACCTAGGTATAAGATCAATAGTGGCATGAACATATCTTCTAGTAGGAAGACCTAGAAATTACAAGAGAAACACTTAAGTTAATTCCATTACAATATAAGTTCCCTCATGGGTGGTTGCTTCCAAATACACAATCATCTTAGTCAAATACACAAGCTCATAGTACAGTAATATTCACACTTGAGATGATTTTGATAAAGAAGATTCATTCTCCTCCTTTCACTTGTAACAAATTCAGGGGATGCAATGATTTCCACATTTTATATTCTCACGGACATCTTTACTTCCATGATTTGTGGTTGTGATGGTATTCTTCTACTACATTTTCTTGATATAAAAGAATGCGTAGATCCAGAATCAAAATTCACCTTAACTATTCTGGAATAAATAAGTAGCATACTTATCACTACATCATTGAATGGGTTCACATTAGTGGTAGTTATAGGAAAATAATTCCCTTTTTTCCTTTGATGATGTTGGTTGCCTCCGAAAACCCATGGAATAGGGCAGTGCTTTTCATATTTCCATGTTTTTTTATTTGATGCAATGAACAATGCATTAAGGGTCGGACGAGGTGTTTTATATTCTATCACTACCACATATTTTTTCGGCGGTTAAAGGATTGGTTTCCTTCTCTTACACACCTAATGCATTTCCTTATCCTCTTCAGAAAATTTTTGTGGTGCTTCATTCCTCACATTTGGAAAGTGGGTTGTTGGATTTTCTTAGCACCATTGGATTTATCTATTGGACCACCATAATTAATTTCCACCTTACACTTCTAATCCCGATGATAACCTTGAGATTCTCTAATCTCTATTTCAACATTGAGGTAACATTAGACAATTTCCATATAGCTTTCAATGTCACATACTACTATTTATTTCCATAGTCTATTTTTTATCCCACCAAAGAAGTGGTAAGACAAGAATTTGGGGGTATTTACAAAGTCATATGCATATCGTGAAAGCCTTGGTATGTTTACCTCATACACTCTGATGGAATAATATTTAGTTTTATTGAGGGAATGGTAGTCCATTTTCATATGAAATTGAAGGGCGCGAAGAAACAAATTGTCAAAAAAAACATATGTTGGAACTCTTTCCATTAATACGCCTTGATCTCTTACTCATGATTTGTATTTTTTATCATTTTCCCAAATTCATCATCTTAACCCTCCATACAATAAGTATCCATAAGTACCCTCTCATGTTATGATCATCAATGGATATAGATGATTATTTCCATTGATTTTATACATTATTTTGGAATTGAGGGATTTCATGATCCATTAAAAAATAAATCATTTTCCTCATGAAGCTCTCAATTTAGAATTGTTCATTCTTAGGGGGTGGGGGTTGAATTTTCCTCTGGAATGATGTTTCTATTAAAAACATGTGTTCACTGAGATAGTATCGCGAAAAATTTAGTTATTTCTTCTCCCATAAGATTTGTCATCTCAATAAAACAGTCATAACATGGATCTTCACATCGATTGTTAGCTCGAGTACTCCTATTACCATCCATTGGATGGAACAAAAGGAATGTTAGAGTTAACATATATATGGTAATCCAAACACAAAAACATATGGCATAAAAATTAAATGTATTTTCTAAAATTATTAATCTGAAGGATTCAATCTATTTTATCCACTATCTACATCCTAACATATATTCATAAGGGAATTTTTTTATTCCCGTAATAATGTCTCATTTTTAGATTTTGAATTTACCTAGCCATATCCATTTAGAGTGTCATAACTAAGAGATCATCAAGTACCATATTTGTGCAATAGTTTCCATTTGATTCTAGAAAAACGCGATGTTTGTGGGTTTTACTGGTAGATACATTTGTGCCAGAGCCGCCTCTACCTTCTCAAATCATGATAATGATGTATTTTTTTTATAAATCACCTAATAAATATGCACCAAAATTTTTGGATGTTTTTATTATACTTATTCTTATCCCATGGGTTTTTATAAGGTTTTTCTGATCTTAATCACAAAAAAAATTATTGTATCCTCTGAAACCCACTATAACATTTGCGCACTATATTACCCACATAAACTAATTTATATTACATAAAAACAGCACTTAATACAATATTGAAGAATGAAATTTCCCGTGACTTCGGGTCTTATTAATATTAAATAACATCATAAAACATTAAATAAACATCATTATTGAAAACTTATTTACATGACCACACATATTCCCTCGTACTTACCATTGCATGTTATAACCCGAAGACATGCATAGAAAAAGGCTGAGTTGTAATGCCCACAGTGGGTGTAAACTAAGAATAACATGAATAATATAGTACATTTTAGGTAAAAGTCATATCAATGTAGAATAAGTGAAACATTAACATAACCCATGATATAGCATTGTTATCATAACATGGAAATGTGGCAACAACATTTATCATGTCATTATAATGAGCATGGGATCATTGCATATAGAGAATGAGTAAACCCTTGTAGAACATGAATTAGCATGACTAAAATCTCCTGTCACTTATTTTATCATGATACTAATCATTACACAATGTATTGGAGTGCTATTAGGACTCACCCTTTGCAATCATTTCATTTCATGCATAATTCTGCCACATGGATCATAAAACATGGAATCATTAAACGTATTTATTTATTAAAGATAAATGAATTTGGAATAAAAAATGAAAAATATATAATAAATAAATAAATGTGAATAAATTTTAATACCCTTGATAGATAAATGGGAGTGGAATTTATTGAACAATGACATTGGCTGGGAAAATCGAGGTGTAATTTCAGAAGCAATACAGTGTGACATAAGAATTAATAAAAATGTATGATGATGGAGAAAGGGGTATCTCATCATATGAATATAAAATTTATAGTACGGGGTCCTATAGAAACATTTCCCAAAATATTTTATGGTATTTAGATTCATAATATAAATGCAGTGCTCGAATGTAAATGAGGAGATAAAAATCCCTTACAAAAATTCGGCATGCTAACAGGTGTAGACGGTTGGAATTAAAGAGAGAGAAAGGGGTCTATCATCATTCAAAAATAAAAAGGGAATTATAGTGGATGTGAGAAATCATAACCCAAAATTTATAGTGGAAAATAAAATGGAATAAATACAAAATATATTTTGGACAAATAATAAGAATTGAATAAATCCCTTAATTGGAAGTGTGATTTCAAAGGCATGGGAGATGCTTGAGAGAGGCTTCTTGGAATCTTGTGGATCCTTGTGAGGAATCTAGAGAGATAAGGGTAGAGGTTGGTCGACTTCCAATGACAATGATTGATGAGTAATTGGTATATTTGGTTTGGTTATATAGGAAATTATGGGGAAATCTTTGTTACTTGGGTTCTGTACACCTCACATTAATCTACTCAAAAACACAAACCAACACATGGTTCTTCCCCAAATGTTATTCTAATGGGGATTTAAAAATATTATTTAACGAGTACATGTCCGAAATTGTTAACATATTAGGATTTCTTATGTGATGATGAGGCATACACTCAAGGAAATCAGTTTAAAAAGTCAAAATAGTTTATATGTCCTGAAGGGTCCACTAAGGCCTGGTAAAATTGTTAAAACAAATAAAAAAATCAAATTATTTTAAATGTAATACAAATATTGGTCAAACATATAATTTATTTTATTTTATTTCATCACTATTGGGTCGTTGTTATTTCATAAATCACATTATATATTGAAATAGTATTTAAATTTTACACAAAAAATAAACTATCTCCAAAAATAATGAAAAATTCAACATTGGTCATTTTTGAAATCTTGAATCCAAAAATAATATTCATTCAGCTTAAAAAATTTACAAATATGTGAATTTAAAAATTTAAAAATAAAACAAACATTAATTTAAATTTCATGTGTTGTAAGAAAATAGTTTTTGAACTATATTAAAAATTAAATTTGAATTCCTAAAAATTATAATTTCATTTATATTTAATAAAAAGTAATTTAGTAATAATATTTTATTTAAATATTATATAATAAAAAATTACACTAATTCATCAATATATATTTTTTAATTTAATATTAATGAAAAATATTTTTTTTCTTTAAAAACTATTTACAATGTAACAATAATAAAATTATTGAATATTATTTATTAAATACAAACAATTAGGGCACATAATCATAGTTCTAGTGTCTTGTCACATAACCACATATAACGCCCACATATGAATGATAGGATTGGGGTGCGATGGTGACAAACTATTGGGATGGCTTGGATTACTTCTCTTGGGTTGTAATCTCTATCAAATTCCACTTCTCTTATAAGTGGTTCTGTTTGAGCATCAAATGTTGAAGATCATATTTGTCATGGTCATGTACAAAGCCCAATGATGCCACCTTTTTTATCATCATTGAAAATGTTTGTCTTGTAGAGAAATTCTACCGGATGAGGCCATCACTTCTGTTTTCTGAGTAAATTGGATTTATTAAAGCCCGATATTTATACTAATCATGTGGTCACTGTTTAACAACTATGTTTGAAATAGTAATAATTTTGAATGATATTTTGAAATAAAAAATCATAAAACTAGTGAATTTCATATGTTATATAACCATTTTACATAATAATACTTTTAATTATATTAAGATATATTTTCATTAAAAAAAGTTTGGGTCATTACAAAACATGTCTATATATATGAGGAAGATGGTTATTATAAATAATTCCCACATTTTTTTTTCAAAAAACACTCCGCATATAGGGAAATAATTCATAATTGGTATGAATAAAAAAAATTGGGATTTTAAAATAGAAAATCCTCATCTATTACCAATCACTCCCTCTAAATGAAAAGGCTACTCCAATAGAAGTACCACAGGAACTAACCATTCGCAATAATTCTATAGAAATTCAAATTAAATTTATTGATATGTGACATGAAACTATGAATAATGAGATCATTCCATATCTAAAAATAATCGATGAAACTTTTCACCCATTCATCATAAAAAATCCATCAATATAAACCTTTTATATTGCTATAAAACCAAAATAGCATCTCGTAATTGTTTTTCATGATGTGGCCTGATGATAGGCCCCCATGATTAGTTATAGAAGAAAAAGTTAAGGTGTTTTTGATGAATCAAATTATGCTGGACTTTTTTTTGTAAACCAGCATTCAAACATGATATGTTGTAGGATGAGAAATCCATCATTGCCAATTCCACTACCATTGTAACTCTACACTATGGAAAGCAACAATGATTGACCATACTAACTGCAATAAATAGTTAAACAAGGTGGTGTATGAGTTCATGTTTAGATAGAAGGGTCTACGCAATTCAATCATCATTACTATATCATATGATTAATTATTGCAACCCTTTGTTAATAACATATGGAATGAGCTACAGCTGCCTCTAATTCATATAATGTCACCAATTAGATTACAAGAATTTGTAGAAATGGATCAATGCCTAAAATAAATCATTTATTGATCCCAATATACTTTTACCTCATCCTATATGGAAACCTATGTTATAACATAATCAATTTTTCTTTCTGTGAAAATAGTAATAGTTCCCATTCATGTTCCCATTAAGTCCTTAAAAGCTCGACATCTCTTGTCATGTGACATAAAGGCCAAAACCAGCATAGGATAATAGTGAAATGAGGTATGGGTTGCATTATTTTTTAGGACTATATTAAAAATCAATAGTCATTATGAAACATGTAGATCCCCATATGTTTCCATGAAGACATGTAAAATAATCTATTCCAGTTTTTGCAGACTAAGAAACCAAATGATGTCAACCACACAAATTTTCCCAACTAGAACACCTTCCATTGGATACTAGGTCACACCATACATTCACCACATGTCTAGAAATTATTTGTATGTAATGTTGAAAATTCCCCAAAATATATGACATGTGTAACCATTTTCTATTTTAGGAATAGTGTGTTTGGAATGATTTTATGATCATGCATTTTATGAAAATCAACACCTTAATGACATGGAATACAATGATCCGGGTTCATGAAAATATATAATCCATGAATTTTATGACTATAATGATCTTATCACATATGTATCTTACATATAAAAAACACTCAATGGTTGAAAAATTACTACAAACATGAATAATTAGAAACTTATGGGTTATATTCACATCCAACATGAGCCAAAAATCTAACACATTTCTTTCATTTAGCTTCTGGATAGTGTAATATGGCCCACCAAATAGATCCCTAATTATATGAATATATCATATTTGATTATTTTAACATAATACACTTGAATAAACCATTATATGATGATAATTATTACTTATAATAATGGTTTCCCTTAACTGGCCATGGAGATGGAGGTGGATGTTGAAAGATCCAAAGATACAAGGGAGAATGCATTAGTGGTCGGACATAATATTTCTTTAAAATCTCAAAAGGATCATATATACAAATGAGACACATGGGAATGAAATGCAGTGACAAAACAAATGACATGGATGTCCCCCATTGGGCTATAACATTCATCTGATCCCATTCATCAAACATGACTACCTAGAATGGGTGTGATTTTTTTATCACCCAAAACAACATAGAAGGCTAGAATGAACTACATCACAAGTAGAAGATTCCCAAACGAAATCTAGATAGGAACTATACTCATCCACTTTGACCACATCATACCTTGATCCACACAATAAGGTGAAGAACCACATTAGGAAGCCCTAATAATTGACAACAAATATGGAATTCTAATGTACATAGATGTTTTACCACCAAAAATCACAATCCTCTATTCTCCCCAATTAAAAAAAGATTATGTGTATGAACTCATTGATGCCCATACAATAACATACATGTTAAATTAATATGGATCTATATAAAAGATTTATCGATATGCTTATATTTAATCATATCTCAATGTCACCATAACATTCTTATATCAGGAACACATAGAGGTCATTTATGGAAACATCAGACCCATATATGTTTTGGTAATGATTGATAATATCAAAATCCAATGTCTATGATTGAATGGAGTTATAGTATCATCCTCATTAGAGGCTATAACTTTCTATGTTTGTTATTACCTTAGGGGGTTTCAACTCATACAATGATAATCATTCAACAATATGATTAGAGTGCACAACGATAGCATGGTAAGATCATGCTAAAGGCATAGTTTTGGGATCTCAAATTTAAATATGATATCAATATATCCAACAATATATACCATATAATTTATTTTTCTAAATAAATAAGGATTATAGCCACATGAGAATACCTTTAACATTTCACCAATTCTTGAAATACCTCAAAACTAAGAGGGTAGGAACACTATATTATTATAGTTCCCTCTTCACATATTCAGAATCCACATATAATACATAATATTTTTACCAAAAGGTAAGAAAGAATCCAATGGTGGATGACAGTATACAGCTTTCATCACGTAATGCTTCTGAACCACCACTAGAAATCCCCCCGATTATTACCCTCATTATTTATTTTCTACTCATAAACCTGATTAAGGTAGTATATTTAATACAATATACCTATCCACATCCTATCCTCGGTGATAGTATTAAATAAACAAATCATATATGGAATGACTTTGTGACGACTCTTTCCATTTAGAAAGATTACACTTATTCACATGGCCATTATCACATTGAAAGACATAAAGAGTCCACTAGATCACCCATCATGTCTCAGAAATCCCCCACAGACTCAAAAGAGTTAGAAGAAGAGGGTGAACACATGAAATCTCCTCCCATATTATTGGAATGAGTATCTACTATCATCTATGAGATCAAGTAAATATGGTTACATAAGAATTCCCATGGACTACATATATTACTACCACCATTCCTCTTGAGGAGTAGGACATATACATTAAATTTCAAAAGAATCATCGATGCGTGTTTGTATGTGAATATATGTAAATGAAATTTATGAATCATCCTAGAGCTACAAACCATCTTGGTATACACAATTAACTTAATGTATTCATGAAGCTACATTGTAAGATTCCCCAATCGCATGATACTAATATAGAATAGGATGTTGAAAAATTAATCATATCAAATTTTTCTATGTACGTGAAATACTCAATATGGCTCACCGACATTGTCAAAGTAAAAAAATTAATATTCTGATTAGGTTCTACATAATTTTTTAAATACCGTATAAGATATTTCCCAATTTATTATTTCATATTTCCAAGTGTAGATATATTTAATATTACAATCACATCTACTAAGACCCCTCCATTATTAATGTGTATTATTTGTTAGAAAACAAAGTCATCCCAGGAATATGAGGATTTAAATAACTTTTGAGATCCTAAAGGTATATTTTTCCATAATGTCATTCAATTTGGATTAAAGAACGTTGGATGTACTAATCAGATAACTATTCATTATAAGTGTAATCAATATTGGGAAGAATAAAAAAAGTGTATATCGATGACCTAGTTATTAGATATCAATAACAATGTGATCATTTAAATGATCACGATACAATCATCAACAAGTTGTGGAATAATATTTTGAAGATTAATCTATTGAAATTGGATTTTGGTTGTATTTTAGGGATATTACGTGTATTGTTTTGTACACCACCGTGTCATTGTGGTCAAAAGTAAAAATCTCGTAGAATTTTATTAATGTTACCAATTATGAATATCAATGACGATGTAGATTTAGGGGAAACTCACATAAATTATAAAATCCATAGATATCCTAATTTGGAAATCCCTCCCCTTCACCATGTTAATGGGGAAGTGAATACATACACATGGAATGAATAATTACATGAATCCACATATAGCTTCATCTAATACATTATGGACCCATCAGAAATTATTCCATCTGTGGAATGAAATACAATAATCACATATGTGGTCAGTAGGGAGTGATCTATTGGTTCTCTCCTCACACATAAGAATTGTGTGATGTGGGAAAATAGTATATATTACCTTAGTCAAAGGAAGATAGTTATGGAGACTAGTATTCTAATGTTAATAAGTATTGTACCACAAATATATTTTCTATGAAATATTAAATGCATAACTATATTAAACACAAATTCTTATTCATTTGACGTATAACATAAGACCATCAATAAAAGAATAATATTAAATGTGTGTTTTGACAAATTCTCAGTCATTATTCCATAATATGGCATCCAGTTTGTGTCCTAAAAGTCACCGAAAGGGATTCCCCTAGATAATCTTACCATAGTACACAACACCATAAAATGTTTTCAAGATGAAACCAATCATCTAGAAGATGTGGTTTTCTTTGAAATTGATGTTCCTAAAAAAGGAGATGCATTTTTTTGGTTCCTCTCGATGTTATATCATTACGAGATTGGAACACCAGATACTCAATTGGCTAGGTTTAGAGATTTTATATGATTGTATAAAAAATTATTTTGTTGAATTATTTCTCAACCCTTGGGCTACAATAATAATGAGTTTGAAAACCAATACCTCATTATTTTTTTGGATCTATCCGAACAACTATACATATCCAACATGAATATTAAAGGGGGTTCTGACCTATAGATAAAAAATATAAAAAAATTATATTCTATAAAAATGAATAATTCGACCATATAATTGGTCATATTATAGAAATAAATAATGTGTTACCTATCAAATTAGTATTACAACATCCCCTCCCAATCATAAAATTCTTGTGATAATGCACTAGCTAGTGTAGCAACAATTCTGCTTGAACTTGATCAGAATTTGGTGGACTTCCACATCATACATCGAAGAAATGAATTATTAGGCATCTTTTTCTACATGAAGGAAATCAATTATACTAAAAATACCCCATATCATGATGATCCTTTATAGACCACGAGATATATGGATCCCACAATTGTTTTGGTAGAAAATTGTACCCCCCTGAAAGAACATTTGGAAATGGAATTGAATCAGTGATATGAAATTAACATTACAAGTTGGGATGGTCCAAATTCAAAAAAATATTTCTATAATATTGTTTTTATGGAATCCTACATAAATTCCTGGATAAATGGGATACTCAATTCATTTTGTAAGTATTATATATTAGCTCACATGAAACTCATTATTTTTGGACAAGGTTATCCCATAAAATTAAGAGGGTTGTTTACTACATGAAAAAATTGATACAAAACTCTGTATAATTAATTGGAAAGTATAATTAATAAATATTAATGAATTCATCATTCATAATTGCATTAAATTAATTCCTACAACTAAATACACCTGGAAATTTAACTTTCGTGGAATGGTTCATGTGGGGACATAACCATAATAAAAAATAAATTAGTTTAAATACATCCCCACATCTACCATAATCGTTTCTAAATAGGATATAGTGATAAATATCAAGTATGTCATGCTAAATAATATAATTATCTTCATAAAGCCCTATATAATAACCAAATTTAATGTTTAAAACACAATACCAAAGTAAAATGACACAAACTTATTTTATATGTACATCATGAAATTTTACGAAGACAACAACAACACTACTGACCACTTATACTACTATAATTTATTATAGAATGTATAAATTTAGTAATTACTAATGTATAATTTGAACATAAAATAGAATGTGGTAGATGGATACAAGAATCCCTAGTGGGAAAAACCATCTATTGATAATGGGCCTACAATAGCACCACCTGAACTGCAACACATAAAACACTTTATTTGTTGTATATAATACTGAGGGATTGTTTTCCATAGAAGTCCATTATCCCTCATGATTAATAACCTTAAGCAGAAAAATAAAAAATGATGATAAATAAAAAAATTATTGGACAAGATAGAATGACTCAAAGAGAGAAGTAATAGCAGCGGCAGACTGTAGCAGCGGCATCACTGTTGTGGCGGAGGGACTATTGCAGGAACTGTAGTAGCGGACACATTACTGTAGCAGGTACTGTAGCACTGTGGGCACTGTAGCAGTAATGTTCGCCAAGGGTTCCTTTGGGAAACAAAATGGGCTTTCTAGCCCTGTATGCAGGCCACATGGCCTTGGGACTTTAAGCTATGTAATGGGTCAACCACTATCAAGTCTTAAGATATCATTGCATTAATAATAAATTGAGGCTTATGCCCTAACCTTTAAAAAAACTAGAAGATATATCCATACTAAATGATGTCAAGAATCAAGGAAGACATCCTCATTAGAATGACATTAAAAAAATGCGAATCATTTCTTCATCATGTAATCACCGAACAAAATATAGATCTATGAAAAAGTGAATGAATTTTTCCCATCCCTATGTGAGAGTCCTATCCAAATACGGAATCTCAATATTCAAGGACTATGTGTGGATGTATTCCTGTCATCACAAGATATATAGTGACACCCTTATCTCAGATAAAGGGTCTAGAGACAACATATCAGTCACAATCACGATATACTAGACTAAGTGATAATGACTTAATCTCATGATGATAAACTATAGTCATAAAATATGTACTCAAAATATAACTTCATGTTCAAAGGGAACATGAAAACTCATATCACAAACATGGGACGCCTCACACGAGATGATTTTTGGAAGTCATAAATATCATATTCTTGGATTCTATATAATTTTTATTTTCATGGTTCATATCCATCATACATAACGCCTGATTTTAAATTCAATTGATGATGTCCCCAAAGAATGACTCTAAATAGAACATCTTACAATTACTAAAGTTTCCTTTATTCACATCCTTATAGGATATATAGTATTTCCTAGACCTCCATATTTGTGTCAATATGTGACTCTTTTTCCATTGATTCTCCTTCAACCTAACAAAAATATGTTCATCTTCGTAGATAATATACTCACCACATGAAATTAAACCTATCAATATTATAATACCATTTTCAAATTTTTTCTCATTGTAATGATATATATATATATATATATATATTTCCCCAGACATGATATCTTTTCCCTAACACGACAATATATAAAATACTCCTCTCTTAATTTTAATCAACTCCATGTAATGAAATGAATTATTTGATATTACTTGTTTATCGTTCCATGAATCGCTCACATGATCTATGAAACTCTTTTCATGGCTTCCTTGTACTATGACGACATGAATGTCCCTATATAGGTAATAATAGTCCAGGATCAAATACATTAAAATGCACAATACAGATGCATGTATATGATGTTATGTTACATGGATGATTTCTCTTGGGAGACATAAAATAACACATTTTGATGGACCTCTATTGATTAGACCTCTATCATTGTCTTTATTTTCCCACTACAAATCCACACATGAACAATGTTTGTATTGAAACTTTTACAAATAATATATATAGTGACAGCTGATATCATTTCTTGGGTCGTACCCCAATATGTCATTTCCAAAACAATGAACCCTTTTCTTTTAAACATGATATTAAATTGCATGGTTCTAATGAAATAATTTTTGGATTGATTCTTTTTATCACGAGATACATATTTGATCTCATATCTCAAATAGAGGGTAAAACTACAACAATAAATTGAAAAAATCACCCCTATGTGTGTGTGATAAAAAATCTTAGAGTTTCTCATTTATGAACAACGTGTTGCATCATTAATCTAATCAAGGGATAGATACTGACACATTTATTTCCAATCACAAGTCCTGATATAATAATAAATGGTAACAATTTTCCCTCAACATATATGTCAGACATGTGGGAATGGTTTCCTATTACTGAATTAAATATGGGATGATTCCCATCACATCATAAAACATATTGATGCACATGTATGAAATCATAGATCTAATTAAAACAATTAATGGTAAGAATGACGCTCTATATATATAGGTGAGACCATTATATAATTTTTATTGTTCAATAACTTTTTTTATTCCAATCACCATAGGATACGTACTGACACATTGATCCACAATCCTGGTCTAACTAAAACAAATGAAAGGAACAATTCCAACAATGCATATGGTTTAGAACTGTTTAGAGACATTTTTTGTCATGAAATACATGTGGGTTTATTCCATTAACAAAATAACAGGTTTTGACACTCAAATAACAAAATTTATTCCAACTATGAAAATCAATACACAAATACCCATCCTCCCAACATATGGATATGACTTATCTAGGGAGATTTCATACCAGTACAACGTTTTTATTGATTCCTTTCATCATGGGATACATTTTGATGCATGAGTGTCCATAACTGGGATATGATGCAATATATAGAGTGATTATAATGTGCACCATAATGTATATGAACTATACCAATGCATCAAGAAATGGTAGAAAAAATATTGCACATCATAATCAATTAACCATTTATACATTATTTCTCATGGAATTAATGGATCATGTTATAATAGGGTACCTAGAATTCTAAAATAGATTATGAAAATGATTCAATATTAATGTCATAACAAACACCTATACCACATGATGTTCACTCACATGATAAATGTATTTATGAAATGTGAAACAAACATCATGAAAAGATGACATGATTAATTATGTGAAACTACATGACTGTTACATAACCAATATGTGACGGTATAATGTGCATGTCATCACCCATCATCATTTATTATCAACAGGCCACGAGTGCATATCCTAAGTGCACTAGGGAACAAGGTTCATCCATCATCATTATATACACCAAAATCCATATATCACACATCATATCTTCAATATCTTTGGTTGATGTTATTATTTCATAACACATTAAAAATAAAAAAAGATATATCTATTTAACATACTATCAACACTTATATTCATTTAATTACCCACTAAAGTCTCTATAACTCAATGTAATTTTATTTTTGATACAAATGATCCATAAATCACTATGAAAGAACCCCACAACCTAGATTGTTCTGGGACATCCCTAAAAAGATTTTCTTATAACTCTTCTCATGCCCTGTGAATATTGATCCATGATATCAAACATTTTCTGATAAAACATTTATAATTGATTACTCATTAACATGGGTATCTGAATTATGTGTTTTTGAAACATTAGATTCATAAAAGTTTCAGAATATTTAGGGCCCTAAACATCCTAATAATTGGTCAACGTTTCACTCCCATAAAATATAGCCTTTGATTATCCAAATAAAGCGCCTCTAAATTTCAAATGAATGAGACATAAAACATCTTAGGAAGAAAATTAATTATTGTAGGACTAAGGAAAATTCAATTCCCACATGCTAAAATCTTCATACCAATACTTTAGTCAAAATATATTTTGTATAAAAAAGGAATAAATAAACTACAGCTCACATTATGGGCGTAGTAAAATATAATTTGTGCTTGTTGGACCCCCCAGTTCATGAAGAAGTTTGTGTAAGTATTTTATACAACACCTCTTCAATATAACATATTCCATAGGTAGTGACACAAATTTTGTGCTTCCTGAACAATTAATGAATATATATTTTTGTTATAAGTCAAGATTCATTTATTGAATTACTCAATTCATTATAATTTATCAATGAACCTTGATAAAGGATTCCAAGCCACTAGACTCTAATTTTTTGACTATAAATGTATGCCTTGGGATAATGCATATGAAATCTCTATTTTCAACCAAATGTATCATTATCTATAAAAATTGTTCTTTTTATCCTTATGATCCTTTAATTCAATGTGTTGAAAGGAAACATCTTATGGTGTTTTGGGTTCTCCAAAATATATTTTTCCCATGTCATTCTAGTGACCTTCAAACATTAGTCAATTATTTACAATCCCAATAATAAGAAATTTCATTGGGTTTTGATATCCCCAATGTTTGATCACCATGTTTTGTACCCTATATTGTTTATGGAATCTGGTACTCATGTCCCAAAACTTTTAGTGGACCACACCACATAATTCATATCCATCGAGTGTACATATAGAGATCCTATAATTTTATATATATTATTTAATTATATTAAGTGTAAATAAAAATAAAATACAACCCAAGGTTTTTAATCTCTACTAACTCTAGAATACTAGTTATATAATTAGAATACATGTAACCAAAATGAATTCATCATTTATTAAATTTCAATATTGATAAATAAACATCCAATGAGCTCTTATATCAGAATAGGGTAACATGGGGATTACATGGAGAATATATTGAGCAAAAAATCCCAATAACGTAATAATCATTGGAATAAAGAATAGAACATGATTTAAAATTCATAAAATGAAAATATTAAAACCCATAGAAAAATATTAATCATATAGAATCATAACATATATAATTTTGAATCATTTAATCATGGATACATTGAAATATTTATGCAATATACCACATGAAATAATCATTATTCAAGGCTAACAGCCAAGACCATAACACATGGAATACTTAGTAACATAATTTAATTAGGATAACTCATTATACCAATAGGATATCTCATTAGATAAAACATTACCCAATCCATTTGAGTGATATCAATGTGGTCCTATTATAACATGTTTGGGAATATGTGTTCCATATGAAGAATAAAATAATATGAAATAAACATATGGGTTAACCATAGAAACAAATGGGTATCATAATCTTGTAATGAGACATTACTAATGGGTGTATCATAATGGAGTCCTAGAAAGAATGGATTTAATTTTTTATTCGATGAAATGAGTGAAAAAATGAATATATCATTTAAAATAATGTCCAAATAAAGTGATAACATTTAGAAATATAGTTTATGAGTATTTAGAAAAGGGAAACACTCTTATGGTTTATGTGAAAATATTAAATGGATTTTTGTCACGACCTCCTCCCCACAAAGGGTACCCCTCCTGGGTTGGCAATGTGAGAAGTGAGATAATGACCCCCGAGTCCCGCCTCTAGTAGGCCCCGGGATGGCGACTAGAACCAAGGTTATAGTAACACACAAATGAGATGCATTACCCTCTAAGAAAACATATGCGGAAGAGAGAGATACGATAAATACCAATCAACTCCAACTTAGAATTGGAAATATAAAATAAACCCAAGTGCACAAATGAAATGTCATGCAAAAGTACTACAATTGGATGGAAAAAATTACATGTACCCAAATGAAAGTAAACACAGAAGCAACCACAATCCCTAACAGCTCCTACAACCACAAGCTAATAGTAACCAGCCTGATCTCAAAACTTCTCCAAGTGACCTGAAAATAGTATTTATATGCATGGGATGAGTATAATAGTATACTCAGTAGGATCCTCTGCTAAGCCTCTCATACAAAAGTAATGAAAACATGCTAAAGCACAGTGAACAATAAGTGAAACTAACTCGTCACTTAAACAAGTATATTATGTTCCCAACCTCACCATGGAAACTCTAACCAAGTAACGCATACAAGAATGTAGCATATAATAAAAAATATTAAGGGTAACATGCTACTACCTCCCCACTGGTTTTCCGCTTTCCATAACGACATACGTCATGTTCATATCTCTCTAAAGGCTTTATTTCATACACCTGGGCTAAGCTCCACACTCTGCACCTCGTGCACCACAAAGACATGCCCGTAGATACCTGGGCGAACCACAACACCATCCTCACAACCAGAAGTAACCAGGTAAGTTTCCAAGAGCCACTACAGCCCGCATAATGTGTATCATATGATGGGTATTATACCTAAATCCATTAAAGCCCATACACCGAGTAAGGATCCTCAAGCCATCACAACCTATACACGTTACACCTATAGGAGTCCATAGGATACTATATCTAGAAGATATGTGTGTGAAATAACCACAATACATTACATCCCTCAACACACATATTTGGGGAAAAGAAACGGTTGTGCCTAATGGAACATGTATCTACCAAGAGAATAGAGAAGTTCCATAGGTGGTAGTCATCCATTCATCCTCCCACCAGAATGTTGGGGAGAACACCCCCCAGAGCTCAAAATCCTTGAGGTGTCAGTTTCCCTTTCTGACAAGGTGGAGTATCATATAGAACCAGAAAAAGTACAGAATATACTATAACTCAAAACCACACTATAGGCATAACATATTCTTAGGAATAACTGCCGCTAACTTCTCTCAGACTCTAGGCAACTACTTCAAAGACTAGGTTTCCTTGAAAAAAAAACCTTTTAAATTACTTTATTAGATTACTTTATTCCTGTTTTCTCAGTTCCACTATACATTAATTAATTCCTTAACCATTAATTAACCATGATCAATTCCACATTAATCATTATTAACATCACACCCAAAATACATTATACATTCATAAGGTTTCAACCTCATCATTATGTTTCAGCGAACTCCAGTCCCATGGGTTAACACCATTTATTCACACATTCATTATATAATTACTTTTCCATGTTCCCATGCATTCTAGAAAAGCATTATAAGCTACTAAAGACAAGGTGTATCAACACAGTGAGTAAATGTACTACCCATCGAGTGTTTGTCTCCTAAAGCAAGATCATAGACCCATCCTCCCTTGAGAAGCTAAACATAGAGAGCACATGGTATACCCCACACATATTTTCCTTTTTCGGATGAAGGGTAAGCAAGACCAGGTACCGTGAGCAGTGGGGACAAGGAAAGAAAACAATCAATCAATAAGAATCAGCAATAATTTAACAATCAATTCCATCTCATTCCATCATCCCTATTGTCCTCCCCGACACCCACATGCGTAAACCAATGCATCTTGACACTCTAGGTGTCATATGCTGCCATGACCAAAATGCCTCTATGCCCCCATATATCACAACGCTCATCAAGGATCACATCATAGCACAGGCAGCCGGAAATCAAACACCTTCACAATAATTGGGCTCTTGTCACTTTAACAATCAACAGGATAACTCAGAACCCTTCCATGAATTATCAAACAATCATCTCTTTAATCCATATTGAATTAACAGAATTAATTTGTAGGTTCGAGATCTGGGAAACCCAATCAGTAAGATATCAAAAATTAATTAAACAAATAATTTGACATGACATCAAACAACAAGAAGTAACATGTTTCAGGTTTACCAACCAACTAAATTAGTCATGCACATCGGCATCAATTTGATTAACATCAAATTAGAACAACAGCAATAACCAGACCCATTTACATGCATCTTCATCATTAGCAAATTAATTATCAAATAATTCCGGCTTTAAGTTCTTTATCAATTTCATCAAGAACAACATGCTAACAATCAATGCATAGATGTCACACTATCTATAAAATCCAAAGGCAAACCTTTATCATGGTGCATAGAAACAACATGACATCAAACTAATTCTTTGAATCTAGTTCAAGTATTTAATTAGGTCAATTTCATTGTGATCCAAAGGGATAAATCATGCTAACTCTACAATTACACATAAACAATTAGAGAAGCAATGAATCCCCTACCTCAAAGGTTTTTGACAAAACCACAACGGTCAAATAATGCTCAAGAAACCTGGGTCGATTCTCGAAGAACCCTCCTCAGATCTCTTCTCCTAACACAACCAAGACCAAATATCATCATATTTGGTATCCACACACTTAGATCTACCCATAACAGGCGTATATCTATATAACTGAGAGTAGGGGATAAGTTGATCTCGGTAGATCTAAGAAAACAAATAAGAATGATCACATACCTCAAGAAACATGCTTTGATTTGCTAAGAGAAACCTTCAGATCTCCCCCAAAATGCTTGGGAGAAGTCATCCTACCTTTAAGGGAGGGTAATCCTGAGTTAGGGATGATTAGGATCTTAAACGAGCATGTTAGGGAAAAACGGTCAAGATCTAAAATTTTAGGATCTGGATTTAAGTGGCTTCATGGTTAGTTTGCATGTTTTAACATACCATGCGCTAACTGTGTGTTAGATACTTCCTTGGCTAACCATCTTGCACGGTTTGGCTGAATGGTTAGACAAACCGTGCGCCACCCGTGCAGAATCTACTTCCTATAACATTAACTACATACAATTTGGCTGCATGGTTTAGACAAACCGTGTGCCCCGGTGATAAAGATACAACTCTATAATTCTCCTTAAAAGTCCACCTAAACGCAACCCCAAGTCACTACTCTGAAACAAGGGTAGTTAGAAACATCCAATGTAGCTGAAGACGTAATGTGATATTATAGGTCACAACTTTCTACTATTAAAACGGTTCACCGAAAATGGGATTTTGGAAAAGCGTTGGAGATAAGCCACCTTGACCTCCTAGAACACCACTAACACCGCATTTTCACCAAGTAATCGATTGGAGAGGTCCGATCCATTACAATTTTAATACTGAAAAAAGAATAATGGTTTTAATATTACCGAAAATGGAAAGAAAGTGATTTTTATTATAAAACCTGTTATTTTTCAATAATATATTTATCTGAAAGAATATTATGTATTATACATGACAATGGGTATGAAATTGGGATGTTCCCTCTAATCAAGCATCGTATATGGAAGAATTAAAAATGTATTCTTATAAAACATTTCATTCCTATTCCATTATAATACAATTGACCTAGGTTTACATTTTTTGAACATAAAAAAAGAAATTAGTATGAATACATTAGAATAATTAATAATAACAATAGGGTAGAGAGAAATAAGTCATAATCCAAATGAAAAATGCAGGTTTGACAAGAATCTCATACCTTATGTCTAAAATTGTTCTTTACATTCACTTATTGTCATTGATAATAAAATTATTTTAATTAATTTATTGATTAGAAATATATTTAATAATAATTTTATATAGTACACTTTATTACATTCATTTACATCCTTCTTGATGAGTTATAAAATTCAGTTTTGTTGTTTTATTAGCTTTCATTTCATGATTCTATGATGGAGACCCTTGAGATTAATTATGGGAGTTCTTGACAAATGGAATCAAAACTATAGATGTTGAATTACATTATATATATATATATATATATCAATGAATTTAAATAATCTAATATATTTTTCTTTTAGATATGATAACTATACATTAAATAAAACAATAATTAAATTTGATCTGTTTATTTTGGATGTTTTTCGATAACTGCGAACAAATTTATTATCATTTTTTAATATTATATATATTGATTCCAAAACATGAAAAAATAATTTATTTAATTTTGTCATATTATTTTAAAACTAATTTTTTTATTACCATCCATGTATGTGGTAATGGAAAATAAAAAATTGTTATCCGTGAATGTGATGAATAACCACCTCATGGGATATGTTTACAATTTTCAAATAATAGAATAAGATAAAAGATATTATTATTGATATTATTGTGAAAAATAATACATTGAAGTATATATATAAAATAATTTTATCAGTTAAAATTTAATTTTTTAGGAATGGATGCGGTAGAATAAATAATTAATTTAAAAGGGAGTGTCATAGGATTTTTTTCCCTTTATAACATCTCCTAGAGAACCTCCTTCAGGATATATGGTTTAGAAATTTATTCAAACTAGAAGATATAGAATATAATAACAAGCCATGGGAATATAGTTGCGTACAATTTATATAATCATCGGGGCATTGGAGATGTGAGGACTAGGGGTGGTGAGGGGTGGTTCATATAGTGGGTGTATATGGATGATTTTTCTTTTGTAATTCATTTTCTTATTACATTGGAATTGTATTATTAATAGTGTTCATTAAATTATATAAATAATTTAAATGAATACATATATTTCTATCTAATGACTTATTACCTTATCTATACATTATCCATTGCGTAATAATTCATGTTTTTTAAAATTACATTAAATTATCATATTTCACTATTCCCAAAAAATTCAATTATTTTAGGAAAATACAAAAAAATAAACCCAACCATTTTTTAGATGTATAACAAAAAAAATGGACTCTATTTTGAGAAAATAATTTTATTAAAATTAGAATTATTCTTTTTGTGTAAAATCATCATTTTTTTGGAAAAATAATGATTTCAATATATTAAATGATTTTATGATAAATTGAGAAACTCGTTAATGTATAATTAAATTATAAAAAAATTATAAAAACATATTAATGTCTGAATCAACTTCATGAAAATAAATATTATCTAAATTAATTACCTTAATTATATGATTATAAATAAATAATAATGTCTCACAAAAATACCAAAAAATAACTTATTATTTTTAAATCAGTTATTCACATATTCTAGAAATTAAATATATCATATTTCCATCTATAAAAACATAATTTTTTTATTATTTCATTGGTTATTTTACTTTTCTATTACCAAGAATAATATTCATAATGGTAAAATTATTATTCCAATGGTCAGTTTACTATTCTATTGGTATAATTTCTTTAATTTCTATGAATATCACTCATTTTATTCATAAATTTTGATAATATGATTTTTATTAGTTTCTATACATGATTTATGTTTCTTATACAATATAACATAATTATAAGAATGGAAATGTCAGCAATAAAAGAATGGTTCATTACATTATTTCCCCCTTATGAAATATTTTTTTTGAAATTTTTTAACTGGGTATAGTGAAAAGAGGAAAGGGTAATTATCCTTCCTCATTTCCATTAGTTACCTTGTTTCCACTTCATATTTATGGTTCCACCATATCACATTGAACATGAGAGTTTTCATGAAATGTAAATAATTTATCTATATGGTCAAATATATGTATAGGATGGTCCTCATAATAGATATTAGTTTCCAGTTGTACCACATCTAAATTCATTACATTTGAGCTTAATGGTCTTTTCTTCCTCTTTAGTGATATGTGGAATAAATCATGCACATGATACATGTTTGGTGGATTTTCTAATCGATTGGCCACAAATCATATAAGATCGTAAAAATTGAAGGGAATGTAGTAATTTAGACTTAGCTATCCTTTAATATCAAATTTCATGACTCTATCCCATGGGTATATATAGAGTATTACCATGTATCCATCCTTTTTCTATAAGTTCCATTATTGATTGTATCCAAAAATATTATGTGGAATTTTGGATTCCTTGATGTGCTATTGAAGGGTATTCAACTTTTCGGTCATATGATCAACAATTTCATGTCTTAGTAGCTTATGATTTCTAACACCATCCTAGCATGGTTAGTTCTATTCATATTTCCCCATAAATGGATTCATATGGGGCCATTTAAATTCTTGACTGAAAATGATTATTAATGATAACTACATCAGAGGTGGATGTCTGTCCCATTCACCATTGAATCCAATAGAACTTGTTTACAAAATTTCGTCTAGTTTTTGAATTGTATTCTCATATTTTCCATCCATTTAAGGATGATAGGTTGCACAAATGTTCATCACATTGTTTAGATCATGTTATAGATTTATCCAAAACATGTAGGTAAATATTTTATTTTGATCAGATAGAATCGAAAATGGTACTCCATTAAGCCTTTTCTCATCATTGATGTCTATCCATGCAATTTAGTCTTGATAGAAATTCCATCGAATTGCAATAATGGGAGATGTCTTTGTAAGTTTATCCCCACTAACCCACATATATTAGTTTTCTATAGATGTGTTCGAATGATTGGAGAGGAAGATCAAGGTGATTTATTCCTATTTCTAGGTTTTTATGGGTAATGGTTACATTTTCCCTTTATATTTTCCCATTCATAATTAATTTTCATATATATGAGGAACATTTATGTATATTCAAAGATATAATTTTTTATATTTCCCATATAATACCTATCTCAGAGATCTTTATACATATTTCATCTTCCTAGGTTAATCTAAAAGGTTGAGAAATAAAAATCATTTAGCTGCACTTTAATTATCAGTATATTAGATGGTACACAAACTCATGAACTAAATAATATGATCCAATCATCATAAAATTTAAACTCTTATGATTTCATCTTTCCTATATCGTCCACATTTATGAGAATCTCCACTCATTTCTATGACTATCTAGTATTATATACATGAGGGGTGATTTAACACTATTCATAAAATGAATGATTTTGTACCTTACATCATTATTCCAATGTCCATTCATTTCATTTCTACCAATATTTTAACTTTCTGAGTTGTGAGGGTTGAAAATATTGTAGAATCCTTTCAACATAGAGACTAACACCCATTATTTATTTTACTAGGATGGTACTTGATTTATAATTCATAATCACATATGAGATCTAGATATATCCACTAATTCATAAAAATGTCCATCCTCATGAATATATATTTGAGTCTCTTATGATCAATTTGTATTTCATACTTCTCCCCTTAGATTAAATGTCACCAAATTGTCAATGCAAATATCACAACTGCCAAGATAGAATCATGTGTGTTATAGTTTTTATCATGAGCATTCAACTACATTTATCCATAAGCTATAACAAATAATTTTTCACTAGCAACCCTCCTAATATCTTCATTTAATAATATATTTATACCAAAATGCATTCCCTCATTTTTTTGGGTGACTGCTGGTGTAGTGATAATCCTACTCAAATTATTGAGTTAATATTCAAATTCACCAGTCTAGAGAACATTACTCCAATATAATTCATCATTATTAACATATCATAAAAGTGATAATTTCTTCAAAATGTGTCTACAATACCCATCTATTCTAATGAATTTACAGATCTCCATTATATATATTGGTCTATTACATTAACAACTTACCTTTGTCATGGAAGGGTCCTTAAATATACCATTTCTAAGGAAAAACATTCACAATAATGGTTATTCCTCCATCCAAAATTTATATTTAATTATATTTTCATAATGATTATCCATCCGAAATATCATTAGAACAATATTCAAATGCTTTTTAAATTCCTATTTTCTACTGAAGTATATCAAAATATCATCATTATTTACTTCCACATATTTGATGAGGAAATATATAAAGGCTCTACTCATTTGGTACATGAGTATTTCTAGAACATTAGAGACCGTTATATTTTACATTATTAGATTATATTTTCCATATCACTTTCAGAATGTTGCATTGGGAATTTTTTTACTATTCACAATTAATTGGTGATATCATGATTGATGGTCCACCATAGGGAAATATATGCACCATGTAGAAGATCAAGTAAGACATCTATATTTGGATGTGGATGTCATGACCCGTCCCCCAGGGCCCGTATCATGACTACCCCAATCCCGCCTTCAATATTTGAGGGGATGAAGACTGGCACCAAAGGTGTAAATCTATAAACTGGGAAGGCATTGCCTTTGTGACTGTAAATAATCACATCAGAGTACCCAACTGGATGTAAAACACTAAGTAAAACTATATACAAAATAATGCTGGAAAGTAAAAGGGGTTGGAAATACAAGACCAACGGGAAATTGCAAGTGCAACCGAAAGCATGTAAAACTAATGAAAAGTAAAATAGCTATTAGGACGTCCTCCATGGTTTCGACATGAAGGGTAGGTACAGATGGCCTCTTCAGCACGCTCATCTGTCCATCTCCTCTGTATACTATCACACCGAGTGTTCCACCTCTGGATACTATCAAGTCCTGCTACTCTTTTCCTCAGTCAGCATTGTTCGTCGTCTACAACCAACACAAGGAGGTGCAGGCATAGCCTATGTAGGGGTGAGTATAACGATACTTAGTTGGGACCCCGATACCCTCATGGTCTCACAAAATCTAACAAGGATAATCCACAAAATATGAAATCATCGCATAACCATTACTTAGTTATATGCCCATATATATACCTATGTTATATAGTAACCCATCACAATCATGAGGAAAACAAAAAAGTCATTGACTCAAAACAAATAATGATTTTATTCATAGGGTAGTATCAAGTAACTTCCCTAGTCACATTATCATAACCTCGACTGATGGTTTACTCCTCCACTATCGAGTACAGTGGGCATGCCACGTTACACAGAGGTTCTTCCCACTATCCTGGACTGCTGAGGTACTTCTCTTGTCATGTATCGTGGGTCTACTGTGCTCACAAAAAGGTGCTCCGCACTGTGGGTCTTCCGCACTCGTATAGAGGTGCACCACCTCGTAGCTTGTTGAGGAACTCCTCCTGTCGAGTACTATGGGTCTTCCACATCACACAGAGCCTCTCCCCACTATGGGTCTGCCGCGTCACATAGAGGCGCTACCCACAGGGCTAGTCGAAACCCTCCGAGTCGAAAGGTATGCAGTTGTTATGTCTCAACAATCTACTAGGTCTTCATACTCCACTTGATTGGCTCTGGGAGGATCTGCTCCATGAGTTACAAGTTGATTTTCCAAATATCACAAAGACCCATTTAGAAGTATCTCAAAAGTTTTTCCTCATCATAGGGGTCTCAATGCAATAGATGGTGCACCAAATGGAAACCATGTCTATGAGTTAGTGGGATATCCATTCCAGGGGCCCGGTTGAATTTAGATTCAAACCGACTGTACCGTACACCATTTGTGTCCAAACCCCAGGTTGGGTATTCAAAAATTACCAAATCACTGTATTCATTCCATCGCCACAGACGGTTTGTAGATCAGAAACTTATAGCCCATGTTATGGGCGAAAAGGGGAATTTGGGACAAACGTGCCTAGACTAGGGTCGGACTCGGTCCACGTGTCTGGCCCGGCCTGAGGGGGAGGACCGGCCTGAGGGGGAACCCTTGCCCGAGGTGGCACCTGTCTCGAGGGGGAGGCCTGGTCTAAGGGGGTGGCTCGGCCCGTGCTGGGTCCGACCAGCGCTCAGTCTGGCCCTGCGGCCATGTGGCCCACGTGGCCTGGCCAGCGGCCCGCGTGGCCTGGCAGGTGGCCTGCCTGGCCTGGCTAGCGGCCCGCGTGGCCTGGCAGGTGGCCTGCCTGGCCCAGCTGGCCAGCGCCTGGAGGTGCCCTGTGGGGCCAGCAATAGCCGTGGGAGGTGGCTGGTTCCCCTATCTCCTGAACAGAATCGGCTCTAGGCACCGGTTTGATAACCCACAGGACCCTGGGGGTCTCGCCATGAATGGTTGGCCGAGCGGTCATCCAATTCAACACCACCGGCGGCTGGCCCAGCTGACCGCCTCTGCTCCTCCACTACGACCTTCCCTTGTCGTAGCTCTCCTCCTCCACACAACACGACGGCGTTGTGCCCCTCTGTCGTGGCCAGTGTGGCCATGACTCCTTTCCTCCGCGCGGCACGACGACACATTTCCCCTCTGATGGCCTAGAAGCTTCCCGTGTGTACCGCCGTGGGTAGGGGCCGCAACCTCTTCATTTTTTTGGGGCGATGGTGCCGCACCCTTTAGGCAACCAGGTGGCCTAGCATCTCCAGTTTCCTTCGTGGCCGGATTCCTTCATTGTCGTCTTTACCCCACCGCCGTCATCAACATGTGAGTAAAATCTAAGGGGGAGGGTCAAGGCATGTTCATACAGCCCGAGCCCTCCACGTTATAGTGAAATCAATCGAAAAAATGTTATCCAAGATTGTACGATGTATAACGGAACAAAATTAATTCAAATCCCCTAGCTCGTATTGTTGTTCGTTGGCACCGACGTAGAAAGGTGGACGTCGATTCATTGACATCAAAAATGAAGAAGATGAGGATGGCGTCAACATCGTTCTTCATGGACAAAGCTCTCTCCTTTGTTCCAGCTAAAGAAGGAAGGAGGTTTTTGTTGTTCTTTGGTGGTTGTTCCTCGTTGGAGAGTTCTCCCTTCCTTGGCATTCTACCTCTATGTGCTCCTCGATTCTCCCTTCTAAGGAAAGGATGGTGCCAACCCAAAATGAAATAATTGATTGCCTCTTATTTTATTTTTTGGCATGATATCAAAATGTGGAATTTAATTAAATGAGAAAACTCACATAATTAATGGGGTGGAGTTGGCTCAATTAATTAGTGAGGAAGTTTAAGAGATTTCACCACATTAATTGGATATGAAGGGGTTAAAAATATCGGGTGGACCCCACCAAAGTTTATCCTTCCAAGAGAGGTTATGTTCGGGTAGGCCCCACCACCATAACCTCTCATGGGAGGTTAAGGGGTGGTGGACCCCACCCCCGACCTCAACATCGATGTTTCAACCACCAAATAAAAATAATTCAAACACATTATTTTTATTTAATTTATTCTTTAAAACCAAAAAAACTAACTCTCATTCTCCACAAACTACAATCAAGGTGAATGTATTCTAATGTGATTACCGGCACTGCAAGTTCAACGGTGCCCTCAGATTTCAATTCCAAGCACTGGTTCAAAAGTTATAAAGTCTTTCTCATATGTTTAAGGAACATAGTAGAACAAAACATCAGAATTTTATTTTTGGCACACTGGGCGTCAGAATGAAGCACCGTAAATATTCACGAACTCGTAAAAATACAATATATATATATATATATATAAATTTCCATGGGATTTCTGGGTCTTTACATTCTTCCCACCTTAGGTCTTTACATCCCTGTAAGATACAACTCGAACTATGGGAACAAATGGGGGTATTGAGCATGTATTTGAGCTTCCCGCTCCCATGTGCTCTCTTAGAGGTTCCCGTGATGCCAGCGAATAGGGACCGGTGGTATCAACCATCCACATATGACACACTCATATCGATCCTTGATCTACACTAAGACCTCTATAAATTTTGACACATCATCGACGTCCATCTCACCATTGTCGATGATGTGGGAAGGGTCGTTCTCTTATCACCTCAGTTGAGATATGTGGAAGATGTCATATACCTGGTGAAACTGAGGTTGAATATCTAATAGGTAATCCACCTCACCTACTTTATTGAGGACATGGAAAGATTCGATGAATTGCAGAGATAACTTACTACCATGGACGAATCTATATAGACCTTGTCGAGGTGAGACCCGTAGAAAGACGTGGTCGAAATCCTCTAACTGTAGAGGTCTCCATATCCTATCAGCATATGACTTCTGCCTACTCTATACAGTCCTCACCTACTCCTGGATGATCTGCACCTTCTCTATTGTAGCTTGTATCATCTCTAGTCCCACTACTGTTAGCTCCCCAGGGTCAATCCAGTATAAGGGTGATCTGCAACGCCGCCCATACAATGCCACAAAATGTGCCATCCCTATGGTGGATTGATATCTATTTTTGTAATAAAAAATCACCAAAGGCATGTGATACTCCCTGCTGCGACCAAAGTTGTAGAAACATGCACGGAGCATGTCTTCGAGGGTTTGAATGGTCCACTTATTTTGAACATCTGTTTGAGGATGGAAGGCGGTGATCAAACAAAGTTGTGTCCCAAAAGCCTCCTTAAAACACTTCCGTAGTCGAGAATTAAAATGTTCATCATGATCGGAGTCAATGGATAAATTTACTCCATGTAGCCGCACAATGTCATGGACATAAAGGCAACCCAATCTATCTACTGAACACTGCTCTATGATTGGTAGGAAGCGGGCCGACTTGATGAGTCAGTCAATGATCACACAAATCAAGTCGTGACCCCGTTTTTGTAAGTGGAAGACCCATCATGAATTATAAGGATATCACATCCCTCATCAACTCTGGTACCTCTATGGGTAGAACCAAGCCTACTAGTACCTGGTGCACAACCTTCACTTTCGAACAAATGAGGCACCATGATAGAAACTGTGCTACTTCCTCCATCGTATCTGGCCACCATTGTTGTCATCGAAGGTCCTGGTATATCTTCACCACTCTTGGATGTACCTATAAAGGGGACGTGTAGAACTCTCTCAACACTACCATGTGCAGTGAAAATGGAACCATTGTACGTCCTCTGTAGAAGATGAAATGCTCCCCATCATCCGAAAATCTATCAGGTGCCTGCCCTGTGGATTTCTGAGCATGTCTTGTCACGTAGTCAGCATCCCAATGTTGTGCCTCCATCACTTGTTGAATAAGTGGATGAGTGACTGTAAGAGACTGTAAGTAGGCTGCTCCATCTCTATCCATGAAGGATATATGTATGGCATCCATCTTCTCTATAGCCTCTCCTAGAAGATGTATACTATATATTTAGCTAAGTGGATCTGAAACAACGTTCTCCTTCCCAGGAGTATAGACTATCTTGATGTTATAGTCCTGGAGGAACTCAAAACAACATTTCTATCTCAGGTTCAGGTCCTTCTGGGAGAAGATATACCTGAGACTTTTTTGATCGGATAAGACTATGAAATGATCACCGATCAGATAGTTCCTCCACATCTTCAAGGCGAAGACCACTGCTGCTAACTCTAGTTCATGGGTAGCGAAGTTCTACTCATGCTATCTCAGTTGCTGAAAACCATACGCGATCACAACTCGCTCCAACATCAGTACACACCCGAGTCTGGTCCTTGATGTGTCGTAGTAATCTACGTACCCAACACCTTCATCTATATGCCTTAAGATGGGGGCATTTTCATCCTATACCTCAGCTCTTGAAATCCTTGTGGGAACCTCTTCGACCACACAAGGAGATTCCCCTTCTTCGTTAAGGCTGATAGTGGTGATGCAACTCTGGAGAAGTCAAGAATGAATCTTTGATAGTTTCCAGCCAAGCCCAAGAAACTATGTACCTCTGTCACACTCTTGGGTGGCTCCCAAGCATGTACCACCTCAATCTTCGCTGGATCTACTGCAACTCCAGCCTTTGAGATGACATGTCCCAAGAAGTGAACCTCTCAAATCCAGAACTGGCACTTAGAGATTTTTCCATAATGTTGGTTCTCTCAGAGTGTGTCCAATACTAACTGAAAATGGTATGCATGCTCCTCCTCAGTAGTTGAGTAGATCAAAATTGCTTCAATGAAGACTATGACAAATCTACTGAGGTAGGGATGGAAGATACTATTCATGAGACTCATGAAAACTGCTGAAGTGTTGGTTATGCCGAAGGGAATATCCAAGAAATCGTAGTGGCCATACCGACACCTGAAGGTCATCTTCTGCACATCCTCATCTTGAAGTACGACCTATCAATTGCCTGATCTGAGGTCTATCGTTGAGAACCACCATTCTCACATCAGCTAGTCAAAGAGGTAGTCAATCCTCAGGTGTGGGTACATGTTCATTATGGTCACCTGGTTCAGGTGACAGTAGTTAACATAGAGCCTCAAGCTCCCATCGGCCTTCATAGAGAACCGAATCGGGGTAGCCTAGGGAGAAACACTTGGTCGGATGAATCCAATTGTCAGCAAGACCTCTAGTTCTACCCGCAGCTCATGAAGCTCAGAATGAGCCATCCGATATGCTGGAGTAGATATCGGTTCCATCCGGGGGTACATGTCAATGTAGACTTCCACTTCTCTACTAAGAGATATACCTAGAACATCGCCAGGGAATACATTAGGGTACTAGTCCTCCACTACAGGATAAGTCTGACACTCCACATCAACTGCTCTGAGGGTAAGACAATCAAACTGGTGATTGATCAGATGCACCCTCCTCCGAGTAAGCCAGTCCTTTGCTGCAAAGGTTCCCATATCACCAGTGAAAGTAAAACTTGTCCCATCCGTGCTGACACACCCCAAATTTCTCCTAATATATTCAATATGATCATGGACTGTAGATAACCATTCCATACACAAGATGAAAACTTAAGGCATCGACATTGCAACTTGGAGATCCCAGGCGAAGCTCTCGCATCCTAGAGTAAACTCTCACTACCAGCACCAGTGTGTAATCATCGAATCAACTCTCGTAGGAGTCTCTAGGAACAAGGATCGAGCCAACGGCTCCGTCAAAATCCCTGATCTCCAAATGAGGTCAGTGGCAATGAAAGAGTGACTAGCACCTGTGTCTATAAGAACTAGAGTTAAGGTGGAGAAGACACCGATCATAGATAAATCAACTCTGGAGCACCGTGGTTGTATCCTTAAACTACCTAAATACGATCTCTCCACTGTCCACCTACTCTAAGATGTCGGGTTAGACCTCCTGGTGGTGGTGGCGGTAGCACCTCGTAACATCGTCCACCGCCAGCTCCTCTTCCATGTATTCCTCCACCATATGGACCGCCTCGATCAAATATCTGCCTCTTCCTGGGAGGTCCCTCAACTTTCTAGTGACCATTTGAATGGCAGTTCGGACTTCCACGAGCCATGTGACTCTGCCCGCAACACGAGTAACACTACCTGCTCCTGGAAGGTAAGTAATTACCCTGGGTTCCCCGCACAAGAGATCCTGAGTCCTGTGGTCGTCCAACTGTGGGTCAGGTCATCTTAGAACTCTTTGTCATCTGTCTACTACCAACTACAGAAGACACTGCTGCATGTTGACTAGTAATGGGTCTCACTACTAGTGAATGCTCATCAAGGAAAAACTCTACTTGTAGGGATCTCTCTAACACCCCCACTTGCATCGGGATGCTGAGGGAGATCATCGATGCACTGAGTACTCGCCTTAGCCTCTACTCGAAGTTCTGGGCCATGAAGAATGGGACTCATACCATATTTGTGGAGTAGTGAGTGAGGTCCATGAACCTCACTGAGTACTAATCTACAGCCATGTTACCATGCTGTAGATGTAGTAGCTCTTGTATCCGCACTGCAAAAAGGGTGGCTGTGACAAAATCTACCTGAAACAGGCTCTCGAAGTCTGTCAGAGAAGTGTCACCTCATCATGCACCTAGATAATTAGTCTACACCATCTACCTGCTCATGCCTAAATGAGACTCGTGTAAAGGATCCCCATGTATTCATCTATTTTCCCTACTAGATTAAAGACTCTAACCACAACCCCCAGCCAATCCTCAGCCACCTGTGGGTCCGTCTCTCTATGGAACCTAGGTGGCCTCTAGCGCTGGAACTCATGAAATGAGCTCATGTGGTGTGAATCATCTGCTACTCGGGATGGTGAAATTAGTGGACCAACAGAAAGTGGTATTGTTGGTGCCTCCGCTGGTAAAGTGCCCTAAACCGAGGCCTTATCTCTCGGTGGGATGTTAGAGCATATGACTCTTAGGGCTCTAACTGGTCATCCACGGGGAGGCATCCTAAAACAAAAAGATTCAAAATGGTCAAAATTTTAGTCCTGGTGAGATAAAATGGTTGGGCGGACTTAAAGAAAACTTTTGGAAACACACATGCAATCAGTGTTTTTATTCACTGAGTCGGAAATCAGAAGTCAGGGTCCTGGTTTATGGATATGTCAGCCTCCCTCACCAACAATGGAATCCCTAAAATAAAAACCACACATAGTACCCTAAACACTATTTCTTCACAGAAAATAAAGATCATAGTTCTATGTTATGCGGTAGTACCGACTCCTCTGATACCAATTTGTCAGGACCCATCACTCGGGGCTCGTATCATGACTACCCCAAGACCACCTTATATAAGCCAGGGGTTGGCGACTAGCACCAAAGGCGTAAATCTCTAAATTAGGAAGGAATTACTATTATAACTATAAATAATCACATCAGAGTACAAAACTGGAAGTAAAACACTAAGTGAAACTATATACAAAAGATGTGATAGAATGTAAAAGGGGCCTAAAATACAAGATCAATGGGAAAGTACAAGTACAACTGAAAGAAAGTAAAACTAAAGAAATGTAAAACACCTACTCGGTCATCCTCCAGGGTTCCTATCTGAAGGGTAGGTATAGATGGCCTCCTCAACACCCTTGTTCATTTGTATCCTCTGTGTAACATCACACAGACTGGTCCACCTCCCTGTACCATCCAGTCCTACTACTCTCTTCCTCAGTCAGTGTTGTCCATCATCTGTAACTGACATTACGAGGTGCAGGCATAGCCCGTGCAGGGGTGAGTATAATGATAATCAGTAGTGACCCCGAGAATCTCATGCTCTCACAAAATACAATAAGGATAAACCAAAATGTATGAAATCATCATATAACCATTACTTAGTTATACACAAATAGATATACCTACGTTATCTAGTAACCCATCACAATCATGAGGAAAACACAAAAATCATTGACTTAGCTTAAACCAGGATTTTATTTTAGGGGTAGTATCATGTAACTTACCCAGTCACACTTTCGGATCCACGATTGACAGTGTACTCCTACTCTATAGTGTACAGAGGGCATGTCACATCACACAAAGTCACTTCTCGAAATCCTAGACTTCTGTGGTACTCCTCTCATCGAGTATCGTGGGTCTGTTGTACTCACACAGAGGCGCTCTCCACTGTGGGTCTGCTGCGCATGCATAGAGGTGCTCAACCTCAAAGCCTGCTGAGTTACTCCTCCTGTCGAGTACTGTGGGTCAGCCACGTCACACAGAGGTGCTCAATACTATGGGTCTACTGCATCACATAGAGGTGCTCTCCACCAAGCTAGTCAAAACACTCTGAGTGAAAGGTCAGCAGTCGCCAGGTCTCAGCCAGCTACTAGGTCTTTTTACTCTTCTAGATAATCTCCGAGAGGATCCGATCCATGAGCTAAAGGTCGATCCTCCAACTATTACAAATTCCCATGAATAAGTGTCTCAAAAGGTATTCCTCGTCTTAGGGGTCTCAACACAATAGAAGATTTGTCAAATGGACTCTTGGTTTCTGAGATATTGGCATTTCTATTCTGGGGGCCCCGTTGGATTTTAGGTTCAAGGAAACCCGACTGTACACCAATAGTGTCCAAACCTCATGTGGGGTGCTCCAAACGTATCTTCTCACTCTAAGATTTCTGTCTCCGCAGACGGTTCATTGATCGGACACCCATAGCCCATGTTATGTGCGAAAAGGTGAATTTTCGTCAAATAGGCCCAGACTGCGGTTCGACCCGGTCCATGGGTATGACCCAGTCCACGGGTCCTACCCGACCCGAGTGGGAGACCCAGCCTGAGGGGGAAGCCCAGCCTGAAGGGGTGGCCCAGGGTCAGGGAGCGGCCCGGCCAGCACTGGGTCTGGCCTATGTTGGGTCCCACCCCATGCTGCGTCCGGCCCGTGCTGCGTTCGGCCGGCCAGCGACCGACGGCACCCTGCGGGGCCCTCCTTAGCCGCATGAGGGGGGGTGCTTCGTCCACCAATCTTCCAAATGGAACCGGTTCTGTAACACGCGGGACCTGGGTGGTCCCGCCTTCTCTGTCTGGCTGAGGAACCAGCCGGTTCCACACCGCTGATGGTTTGCCCAGCCAACCGCCTCTGCTCGATAGTCATCTCCTTCCCGGGTTGCGCCTCTCCTCTTTCGCTTGGCGTGTGGGTGACATGTCCTTCTATTGGGGTTTGTGTGGCCACGGATCCTTTATTCCATGCGGCATGATGGAATCATGCCCCTCTAGTGGCCTGGCGGCTGCCCGTGTGTACCGCCCTGGCCAGGGGCGACGACCTCTTCCTTTGTGCGGCACAAAAGTGACACGCCCTTCCGGCGACCCAACGACCTTGCACCACTGATTTCATTCACGGTCAGATTCCTTCACGGACAACGTTGCTCCACCACTATCATCAACAAGAGATGAAAAACGACGGGGGAGGGTCATTCCATGTTCGTGCGGCCCGAGCCCACCATGTTAAGGTATTATCAATCAGAAAAACGTTATCCATGTTTGAATAACGTAGAGTAGAACAAAATTAATTCAAACCCCCCAACCTCGTATCGTTGTTCGTCGATGATGACGCGAAAATGAGGACGTTGATTCATTGAAATCGAAAATGAAGAAGGCAAGGATGGAATCGTCAGCATTTTTCGAGGATGGCGCTCTCTGATTTGTTCCGACTGAATAAGTAAGAAGGTGTTCATCATTATTCGGTGGTCATTTCTCATTGGAGAGTTTTTACTTCCTTGTCATTCTACCTCCAAGAGCTCCTCGACTCATCCTTCCTACAAAGGATGATTCCAACCCAAAATGAAATAATAGATTTTATATTATTTTATTTGTTGGCATGAATTCAAAATGTGGAATTTAATTAAATGGGATAACTCACTTAATTAATGGGGTGGAGTTGGTTCAATTTGTTAGTGAGGAAGATCAAGAGTTGTCTCCACTTTAATGGTTTTTAAAGGTGTTAAAAAGATAATGTGGTCCCCACAAAAATTTACCTCTCAAGGGTGGTTATGATCGATAGGGCCCCACCACCAATACCTCTCAAGGAAGGTTAAGGTGTGGTGGCCCCCACCCGCAACCTCCACTTGGAGGTTTTAACCACAAAATAAAAATAAGTCACCCAAATTATTTTTGATTAATTTATTCCTTAAACCCCAAAACTAACTCTAATTCTCGACCAACTGTCATCGAGGTTAAAGTCTTCATAAGCAATAATCGGCGTTGTGAGTTCAATGGTGCCCTCAAATTTCAATTCTGAGCACCGGTTCAAAAGTTATAAAATCCCGCTTGTATGTTTACTGAACATACCCGAACAAAACTTCAGAATTTGATTCTGGGAACACTGGGCCTTGGAATCAAGCTCCATTAATATTCTAGACTCATAAAAATACAATGTATATAAAAAACTAATTTTCCACAGGATTTATGGGTCTTTACAGTGGGTACATATTCTTTATCATTATTTTTTTAGCTCATGAGAATCAATCCATATTACAACTGATCCATCCTTTATTCTATAGAAGAGGTTCGACACACCCCATGGGTAAGCATTCTAGAATATAAAAGACTATTCCATATTGTATTATAATTCCTTGTTATGTTCTTCAAACACCATGGTGTCTATTCTGTTGGAATTTTCTAATATATGAAGAGATAAAAGAATAAGTTCAATCAGGAACTCACCCTACCAATCAAGAGGCAGTCCAGTATGTCAATCAGGGAACAGATTAGTGTAGTCCCTTACAATGGGAATGCATTAGAGCATGATTCTATCCTTTATCACATTAATTTGAGCTATATATTCATTCTTATAAGGAAAAAATATTCATTATTTATAATTTTATTATATTAGATATTTATTCACCTCCATATAATTGTACAAATTTGTAGGATTCCTTAGATTATAAAGAGAGATATCAATTTCTATACAGTAGATGAGGGGTTGTACTTATAGTGGGAGGAGAGGGTTGTTTTTGGTTATTATTTTAATTTTTTCTTGTTATTTTGGTTCAATGTTATAATTAATATTGATTAATATGAATAAATAAATAAATGGAAATAGATTATTCTAACTAATGGATTCTTACCTCATCCATACATCATCCATGACTCAATAATTAATGTTTATGTTCAACATTGTAACCAATATTATTTTACTATTCAATATAAATATAACTAACTTTTAAACATTATAAAAAATAAATCAAACCATTATTTGATTCGTATGACTCAAAATTGGTCTCTGTTTTATGAAAATATTCAAATATGTGAAATTTAATTTTTAGCTAAAATCATAATTTATTAAAAAAATATCAATTTCAATATAATTAGTATTTTATTGATGCATTTAAAATATGTTTACAACATTTAAAAATTAGCTTATAATTATAAAAGAAATTATTAATATATTTCCTTAAAATAAGTATTCTTTAAAATCATTTTATTGATTATAAATTTGTAAATAATAGTTTATATTGAAAAAAATGCCGAAAAACAATTTATCATTTTAAAATTATTTAATCACTTATTCATTTATACAATTTTTTTTCATTTTCATCAATAAGATAGCTAATTATTATTTATACTTTGATAGGTGAGTTTACTATTCAATTATCCTATTTAGTATTCCTAATAGTCAAATTACAATTCAAATAGTTATGTTAATTTTCCATCATTATATGTTCCATAATTTCCATCAATTCAACTTATTTCATTCTAAATCTATGGGGATAATGTTATTTTTAGGTTATATATGTGATTTATATTTTTAATATTACATAAGATAATTATAATATTGAAATTTCATTTATAAAACAATGGGTTATTCCATTAATCTCGCGATATTAAATTTTTTACTTCAAACATTTTTTTATAATAAGTGGAATGAAATTGGGGGTACTTTTCATACAAAACCTCCTATGGTTCCCATGATTCCTATATGTATATATGGTTCCCCCATAACACATTTACATCAAGTGTAGTATAGTTGCATATAAAATTATTTATACAGACCAATATCCTCACCAACTACTCCTCCTAAGAGATATCATTTTCCTAGTACACTATCTATGATATCATTACATCTGAGGGATCAATTTTTTTCTTACTCAATAGGGATATATTTAATTTATAATGTACCTAATATATGGTTTTTGGATGTTGTAGTGGATTGTACACATCTCTTACACGATCAATAATATAGAAGGTGGTGATGTACATTGGACATATCTTCCCTTTTCCCTAAATCACATGGCTCTCATTGATGGGGATATTCATAGGAATACCACATCTACAACCATAAAATCCTTTTCCCATTGACAATTCCCTACATAGAAATTTTTTCATCTTCGGGATACCCTGACGTACTACTAAATGGTTTTCTTGTTTTTTTTATTTCTTCTTCAATTTTATGTCGTATAAGCTTACATTAATAGGATTTATCCCAACATTATTTTTTATTCATTTATTCTTATAATGGTATTCATATGATGAAATTATGATGCTTGATAAGGAAATATTTTTTATGGCGAATTAAAAAAATGTATATGTTGGTCCCATAATCTGTTTAATTTGATAGAAAATTCTCAGAATATGTGTTGTAGTGTCTAACTGTTCTATTAATAATGACCATCAGATTTTATATGGTAGGCCACACAAAATATTGGCTCTATTTTTAGACCATGTTATAGAATTTTCAAAAACATATAGGAAAATCTCATGTATAGTTGGGTACAACCGATAATGTTAATCCATAAATCATTTAAACTTTTATGATGTATATCTATTCATGAATTTCGATGGGAAAGTTTCTTAAATTATAAAAAATTGAGATTCCTTTGTATGAAGAAACACAACATCCAATATCACATTGATTCCCTTACATGTCTTCATATTTTTTGTTAAAATATTCATGGTGATGATTTCCAGGTCTATGTTTGAATGGGTAGCGGTTTAGTCATACCCTTATACAATATCCTTTTAGTATTTACATTATGACATTTTAGGCACGTTGATGTATATCCAGATATTTCATTCATCATATTTTACCAACATTATGGATCTCATATATCTTAATAAATATTTGTAATCCTTGGGTTAGATGGGAAGATCGATCAATATACATCATTTAGAAAATATTTCATAATCTTATTATTAGATGGTAGACATAGTCATTGGAAAATCATATGACTCCTTCCCATAAAATGAGAATTATTAATAATTTAACTTTATTATACCATAAATAGTTTACTAAATATCCACAAATTTCACAAAGAAGATAGTATATTCCCCATGATGTATGTTTGGACAACAATTAGTGAAAGGAATTATAAAGTACCATCCTTATTGATTCACATGCCGAAACATTGTATGTCCAAGAATGTTTTATTCTTCTCAATTCTCATCATTGATAGAATAGAAGGATTCATCCAACTGAGAGAATATTCCACATTATATTATTTACCAGGACTATAGATTAATTCACATTAATAATCCTTGATGATATCTAATAGTGTTCCATGGAACATAATAATACCAATCTATCTGAATAAATATTTTAATCTCTTATGATCTATATATATATCTGCCACTTCTCTCCACATAGATAATGAATCCATATTTTTTATGAACTGATGGGATCTACAAACTCAAAATCATGTGTGGAATAGTTTTTCAATTGAACATTCAACAAACCTATATAATAGGTAATAAAAATATCATTTTTAATCAATACAAATCCTTATAACATATTTTAATAATCATTTTATACCAAAAATAGTTTCATACTTTTTAGTTTTGTGATTTATGGGGTATTGATAAGCTTATTTTTTAACATGTTGAATCATTCATCAATGTCACTTGTATAGGAAAACATTACCCCATATAGGTTTTCTTTTTTAATTGACCTAAAAATCATTATTTCTTCTTAAAAAATAGTAAGTGATTATAAAAAAGACCAATACTTATATGAATATCCATTACAAATTATATCCTTGGAACCATATTGAATAAATTTGTCATGGAAGGGTCCAAAATTATTCCTATTCTAGTTATAACATTCCCAATTAATTATACTTCCTCCACCGAAAACTGAAATTTAGTATATGTCGAATAAATTTTCATCTTTTTAAATGCCGTTATAACATTATAAAAATTTTACTCATGTTCCTCTTAATACTGGAGTACATAATAATATCACCAATAATTACAACCAAAAATATCATGAGGTAATCTATTAAAACAATATTTAATATGTTAATTAATATTGTTTTAGGGATATTTAGTCTAAAAGGAATCACTATGAACTCATAGTTTTTATACCTATTTAAAAAGGTTGTATTTGGACCATCTTATTTCACTGAAATTACTTCTATATTTCATGGTCGAATGTCCACCTTAGAGATATACATGTCCCCATGTATCTGATCTAACAAGTCACCTATCTATGGTAGAGGATACATTTTATTTATATTTATTTTTTAATCTCATCATAATCAGTGAAGAGGCACATTGATCTGTCTTTTGTTCTGATGAAGTGGAACGTTACACCCCATGGGGAGGCACTCAAGCATATAAAACCCCCATCCATTTTCCCTTGAAATTTATCCTCCATTTCATCTAAATCAAAGGTTCTTATAATGTTAGGATCCTTTTATATAGTTATATATCCAATAATGTGTTCAACTGTGTACTCAATCTCTTGATTACGAGGAATTCCATGAAATTATCTTCGGACGAAATCATTGTAGTTGTATTCAATGGGAATTTATTCATCAATTATTTTATCCATTTTCACTATCATTTGATCAATATATTACTTTGCAAGAAAATTATATAAACTCTTAATAATTATATTCAAATGAATATTCTTCCACATCCTTACAGTTGTAAACAATTGGACGACACCCATGATTGTGAAGAGTGGTCTCTCATTCCAGAAAGTTGATGTTGTCTTAATATAAATATATTCAATCCATGACGAATATATTCTTAAAATTCACCAAATGAATTATGAGAATATTTAATAAGAGGTTTAATCAACAAAAAATGACCTATTATGAGTTATATATATTGGATGAAATAATTTTCCTTTTTGTGTTTCTAATTGGTAACTCCACCTCCATATTTTAAGCAGGTGTTTTAATAGTTCTATCCATTTATAATATATTAATGAATAAATATAACTTGAATCTAATAGTATGTTCTCTATTCAAGAATTGATAACAAATATACTTATTTCCACATAATTTTCAGGATCCAAGTCATGTTTATTAATAGAATATTTCATTCTTCATTTTCTATTAGATTTTTGTTGATTATTGCCCTCGAGAACCCAAATATTATAAAAGTTTCTCACATAATTTTCATGTTTCGTTCATTTGAAGCACTAATCTATAGGTTGAGTTTTGATCTGAAGAATCCATTAATCATTCATATTTTTTGGTCTTATTCATCTCACTTAGGTAATAATTATCATGAATCCTCTCACATACATATTTGAATCATTTCTTTGTTCCCCTTAGGAAGTTTAAAGGATGCATCTTACCAAAATTTCAACACGTGGTATGTTGGGTTTTATATCCTCCATCGGAATTGTCTCTTTATCCTCTGATATTAAACCATATTTTAGAATTTTTATATTTAGAACCATGAAACCACTAAGTACCTCTAATTTCCATTTCAAAATTAATTGAACAATATATAGTAATTGAATATTTATCAATTACCTGAATCACTAAGGATTTCCGTAGACTCGATTTTAACTTGCTAAGGATTCGACCCACCATATAATTGGTGTTCATATAAATGATAATACCATATCATGTAAAATTTGTAAAAATTTTCCTCATACTCCCTAATAGAATCAACATCATCTTACATCTGTTAATGGACATCCCTCTCTATCCTAAAATGGAGTGATCAGGGAATACTTTATTCAAAAATATTTTCTTGAATGGTCCGCATTTTGTGGAATAAATATCATCTATAGAGTTTTTATTTATGTACAGTTTCCACCATAGATCATCTTCCCCACAAAAAAATTCACCATGGTCAAAACATTATAGTCTTATGATCATTGGTGGACTGACAAAATCTCTGCAATTTATTAGATCCATTATTCAATGATATGGGGGTTAGAATATTCACAAAATATAAAAGGGCCTTGTCACAAAAATGATTCAAACACAACATTCTATTTCATAAGGGAGAGTGGGAGTTCCATATGATTCATGTTATTATTCATAACATGCGCTAGTGGTGTGATTTTTGGGAGAATGTTTTGAGATGCCATTACCATCTGATTTGGCATTTCATTAGGGAAATAATCAAATTATATAAAAAATATATTTTTCAAAAAAATTATCATATATAAAGATATTAGATAATATAATGATTGTAAAATTACTAGGGATTTAATACATATCTATTCAGAATAATAAAAGTATTATTTGAAAAAATAAGGATAAACATTTAATGGAAAATTATATCTATACATGTTATTCCTTTGGTTTCAATCATGGTGATCCCTGGTGATAGTATTATCCCTAGGATTCATACTATGGGATTGTAGTCACAATATCCAAAAAACAACCATACCGTCATATGTAGAAACTATACACACACTATCATTTTTTAAAATAATATTACACAATCGTAAGCATTTTTAACCATAAAAAACTAGTGATTTTAATTGCTTCAGCCGTAAGAATACTATGTATATAATTATAAAGCATGAAATAATGACATATATTATTTAAGCTCTATAATGATATCCTATCGTAATTTGAGATAATTCATCTTCAAAATATAACATGGGGAATACATGAACAATGGGATAAACAAAAAAACCTAGTAGTGAAATAAACATAGGAATACAGAATATAACACGAGTTTGAAGTCATCAAATTATGATATAAGAAGTCATTGAATAAGAATAAAAATTTAAAATTATAACATACATAACATGGAATAAATTAATCATGGATTAAATGTAATGTTACACCCACATAAAACATACCATAAACATGAGTGAATGATAACAACCAACACTATATCACATAGTGTAAAAAGTCCCACAATGGAATTTAGTTCAATAAATTTCCCTAAATGAAATATAATTAGACTATACATTAGTAAAATAAAAAGAGATATGTTAGGGTGAAATAATAATAACCTGTTAATTCATATCTTTTATACATTATCAATCAATCAAAAGGAATAAACCTAAGGGTTACCTATGGAAATAAAAGGGTATCATAATCCTGTAAGAAGCTGTAATAAATGGCAGAATCATAATGCAGTAAATGAAAAAAATGTATTTAAATAATACATAGACATTAATGAATGTAAATAGTTATAGATCATGAAATCATATGTCCAAATAAAGTAAAAACATTTAAAAATAGTGTGTAATAATTTTTAAAACTATGAAAAATTAGTTTGGTTTTAGAGAAAATATTAAACATCATTTAATGTGAACTAATAAATAATGGTATTCATAAAATCATAAATTAATCATGATATTATATAATGATAAAAAAGATTGGTTTTATAAAAATATTTTGGGATTTGAATAAACTATGTAGTGTAATGGAAAATGGGTATGAAATAGGGATGTTCCATTAAATGGTGTTGTCATATATGGGGTAAATAATAAATGAAACAAATAAACATTTGTTACACAACAAAAGATAGAATAATTGAGCTAGGTATATATTTTTGCATCCAACATACACAATTTAGGAGTATTAAATATGGTTAATTAAAAAAATTGGCTGATTTGAGATAAATTGTAACTCGATGAAATGAATGGAACTTCAAAGATAATTCATTATGATACGTACAAAAGTGACATTTTTTCAATTAATGTTCATTGTAATAAAATTATATTGATTATTTAATTAATTAAAAATCTAATATATCATTAGTTAATTTATTATATTTTATAATAGTCATTTATTTCCTTTTATGTGAGTCATAAATTTCTTTTTTTTGTTCTAAGAGCGTCAGTTTGATTATATTATGAACAATTAACATGAGAATAAGTATAATATTTCTTGTGAAATGGATTAAAAAAATGATATGTGGAATGATATTATTTAAATATAATTCAATAATTTAAATTTTTTGCCTATATATTTTTATTTTAACATATTATAATGAATCATTTGTCAAAATGTTATTGAAAATCGATGAGTTTATTTTGGTGGTTTTTTCATCATCAAGATATATTTTGTTTAATTCTTATATATTCAGTATATATTTTTGTTATATAACATGAAAAATGATATAATATAAATATCTCAATATGTCGTGACTATAATTATGGTATAATGTACAGAATTGAAGGAGGTAATTGAAATTAAAAACATATCTTCCATGAAAGCAGTTAGTCGACCCCTCATGAATGATGTTCTCATTTTTTTATAAAAATAAAAGTGATCATTTTTAATGATTTATATTCAATAAAACTGATAAAATTAGATAATATATATGATATTTTAGTTATCATTTATCTTTTTATTTTGGGGGAAACGATGATGTTGTTTAAATAATTAATTTTTAATATAAAGGTACTAGATTTATCCTTTTGTATACCATCACCTTGAGAAACTCATTAATGCTGTTGGGTTTGATATTTTGTTGATACAATAAGATCATGGACATATGGAATTGACTTCGGAAGATAAGTGAGTAGAATTGTGGCAAAATTCATGGTTTTATTGAAGTTAATACAGGGGTGGTGAGGGATGGTTTTTATAATGGAAGGAGAGAGGTATTGTTTATTATTTTACTCATTTTTTATTGTGGCTCGACATTATCAATAGTATTGAATTTTTATGAATGAATACATTAAAGGGTTTACGACATTTCAATCCAATGGGTGTATAGCACATCATGCATCCTACACGACTTAATAGTTAATGAATTTGTTAAAGACTATAAAGTAATGCATTCCCATATTAACAAAAAATTATACTTTTTTGGAAAATCCAAATACATCACCCAAACAATTTTTCAAATTGTCTAATACATAAAGTTTGTTCCATTACAATAAATTCATTTTATAAATATGGGATTTTTTTACATTCATTTAAAATAATCGTTGGTTCAACAAAATGATTTCAATATTGTAAATGATTTTATGAAAGATTGAAAAATTATTTATGATGAAATATCCTTATATTATAATTATAATATAAAATATGTTAATTTATAAATAAATTTGATGATAATATTTTATCTTTTAAAAATATACATATATTATCAATTTTTGTATGAAGATTATGTTTCACTATAGTAAGAACACATAATTTACCATTCATAGAACAATAATTCTCTTATTCGACGATATAAATATATATTATATTCAACTAATAGACACTTTACTTTTTTTTAATTTCATAGGTAATGATACTATTATATTGGCCAGGTTAGCATTCCTAATTATCATATTACTTTTATTATGGTCATTTTACAATTCCATCGATATTTTTTCCATAATATTTATAAATACAACTCATTTTATTATTAATTTATGATAATAATTTGTTTTTTACATTCAATATATGATGTTTGTTTTATATACTATAAAATATTATTATAAGAATGTAACAACAATATTTTATTGAATAATATTTATATAATAAAAATGAATTTTTTATAATATTGTGTATCTTTTGAAATGATACCACGATGATTCAACCATTATATTACTAAGGGTAAATTATTATTGTTGATTATATGTCCATTTGAAACTATAATATTAATAATGATTTTAATTTTAAAATTATTGATTATAAGTTGAAATGTAAATGACAAATTGAAGTAGAAATATGAGTCCATGGACTCATCATGTATAGTCATGTCGTATGAAGCCCATATTCCAGAACATGTGTTAGAGGATTCATATATTTTTTTATCCCTTAAACAAGACAATTCATAGCTTCAACATGTGACTCATTAATGAAATCAACAGCATGGGAAGTTCATGTATGTAGTAATTACCACTATGGTGATGTTAGATGAGCAGCCCCATGAGTCTATTACCATCAACCACCACACACTAAGGACGCATGTTAGTATAATATGAAGTTATGTGTATATAAATTAGTCACATTATATTTAAAACATTTGTATAAATAAAATTTTTATTCCACCTACTCTCTTTTAAAATATATTTCCGAAGAAATAAGACAATCTTTTAAAATGATTTTTTCTTATAGAAAGTTTAAATTTCATAAAATATATAAATATTTAATATATGAAGATATATTATGAATATTGATTTTTTTATGAAATATTACGATTAAAACACTGCTATTTATATTTAAATTATAAAATTATTTTATTTTAACTAGGTGCATGAAATTTTACTATGCATTTTACAATGCATTTTATATCAACTATTATTTAAAAAAGTATTTTTCATATTTAAAAATCAATCTTATCATAATTAGTGTATTATTATGATAATATAAACATCATTTCTAAAGTCATAAATTAAAATTCTGTCATGGATAATTTCTGAGAAATTTCTAAAATATTTCATTTTTGGTGAATACTAAAAATATAAATTTTGATTTGTGCCTTTTTATAAAATCATAATGATGTGATATGAAATATAAATTTTTTTGACTCTTATGGATAATAATATTATAACATGTATCCCAGGATTCTAATTCCATGTAAAAATACCATGGGATTAACCATGGTTTTGAATATACCACTATATAGGTGTCCAAAGAAATTAGTAAACAAATCCTCATCTTATTCTATAAATACCCACCCATTTCTATATTTAAATTCACTATAAATTCAACATCTATAATAATATTATAGTTTTACAAACCACGGAGTACTATGAAGGATTACTCAAGCACCAAGTTCTCATTCGTTGAGTTTTACTAGTTAATCTTCAAGGTAAGGGAAACATTAACTTATCTTTCCTTTTCAAGTCCCATTATTATTTGGCATGTCAATAAAAATTCCATAATATGTTCGTATTACCATTTTATTGAATAAATTTAACATGTGATGAGTTTTAAAATTTTCAATTACCTTGACCCCTCCATTTCTATTTTTTCTAAAAAAAAATCATACCCATCATTCGGCCAGATCTTCTTTTAAAAAACTTCACTCTTTTTCTTAGTAAATTTTCCTCTTTTATTTTTTGAATTCCATAACCACAATTTTTTCTAATTGTTTTTAAAAATATGTAAAAATTATATATATTTATATGTGATTATTATACATGATATTCGACATCCTTTTTGGTGTTCATGTTGATATAAATATTGTGCCTTTATGCACATAATTTATAACACCGTGATTTTTCTATGAAACTCATTCTATTTATTATCCAAGGGTTCTTTATGAAGTGATTTATTGTGACATATTTAATGACAATTAGTTGATAAATTATAAGGATTATCCTAGATATCACTCCAATTCACTGGATAAAGAACAAAATCTCTAGAGATGACATTTTTTACGATAACATAGTGAAAATCAGTGCTAATGTTTATGAAATATCAGTTCCAAACAATGCTGATATTCTAATGAATGTCTAAAATAAATGTTGTATATGAATTTAAATGTTATGATTCATGTTTTTATTATTATTATAGGTCACTTTATCCTTCATTTATATATTTCCTCATGTTCTTATTACCATTCCTCAAGATCGAAACAAAAATATTTCATTTTTCTCCTTTACATGGACTTATTCTCACCCAATCCATTGATGTATGTCCCCATGATTTGAGATGATGTTAAAGTACATAACATGAAAAAATTAAGAAGAAATTTACATTATATAGAATAATTATTAATTTTTTCATTTATTAGGTAAATTTTTCACAATAAATAATTGTTTAAAGATCCTCTTTTTGTACAATGAAAAGAAATATTTATGTAATAAAAATAATAGATTCCATAGTTTGTGTTAATGCATTGTATATTTATTTGTTGAAATTATAATTTTAAATAATTTTTTTAAACCATATATTAATATTTAAATATAATAAAAACATTGGACACCCATTTATTTCATAGTTAGTTGTTTTAATTTAATTAATGCAATAGCATTCGCTACAAGAAACACAGAGTTCGAACGCACCACGACTTACCAAAATAACCATTCAAAAGTCGTAATGAATAGTATTAACAAAATTTTGAATTTTATATACTCCATATAACTTAATCCTCCATATTATGTGTTTCTTAGAAATACTATAAGAAAAAATTCAATTTTTCAGATAAAGGAAGTATTTTTCAGAAAGTTCTATTTTACCAACTTTAAATAGAGATCCCTTTATAAATAAAATATTTGACACTTTAATATATTAAATCTGAAAAAATAAACTTCTTCTTCAGAATAGGGATATAAAATTTTGTTTTGATAAATTTTTTGTTTTTTTTCGTATAACGTTCATATTTTGAGGAATAATGAAAATTACTAAATTTTAATTGGAAACAACTTTTTTTCAGAATAACTTATATTGTTAAATTATAAATTTGAATAGTTTGGTAGTATAATTAGAATAAATTTTTATCATTTAATACAATTTAGTCCATTATAAGTAATTTAAAATATAAATTGGACAGAAACACATCTCAATCTTGTTATAGTTTTTATTTTTTAGAAGTGTGCCTTTTGGAATTTGAGAATGGGTATTAATTTTATATTAGTTAATGAAACCTAAATGTTTTAGATTTGGTAAAAATCCATTTTAGAATTTGAAATATCAAAATTAGCTTAGGGTGAATTTTTTATATTTTTCTGAAAACATTCAATTTTTTATTAATATTGAAACTCTACTTTATTGTTTAAAACCAAATTTTTATTTAAATAAATACTTATACTATCTAAATTTATTTTAAGTAAAAATAGGTACATAATAACTATATTAGTCCAATTTAATTGTTTTCAGTAATTTTATAATAAAATTTGATGTATAAAATTTTATTGAAAATTTTTACGTCTTTTAACCACCTTCTAGGCATGTTATCAAATTTACATAAAAAATAACTTTAATACTTCTATTGATTGAATTTAAAAAATTTCAAACCCAAGGTTGACATTATTAAGTAAAATTTTGTTCAATATGATGAAAATATTGTTTGGCAAACAACAACTATTGGCTTTTATTTACCATGGATAAAAGTAAATAAGGTAATTAATGGTAAATGATATTATAATTACCCTAAAACATGTAAAAACTTGATTGGATAAGTTTATTTCGTGAAAAATAATCTTAGTAATAAAATATGATTCATTTGGCCCACTTGGATTAGACATGGACATTTATTATTATTTTTTAAAGACGAGTTAAAAGTGTTAAATTCATTGTTTAATAACTAATTCATTTTTAATATAGGGTTATACATAAGATCAAATCATATATAATTATTCATTATAAATCTAAAAATATTTCATACAATATTTTTTTATTTAAAAATTTTAGATATTATATAATTAAATTTATTTATGAAAAATTGATGATACATTAATTACATTAATAATGAATGATTGAAATAATTGATATTATAAATATCCAAATAAAATTAAATTAAGAATTTTGATTCATTCCACTTATTTTATATGTTAATATGACATGTTTTAGTTTATTTAATGGATTTTTATGGATGTAATCATTCTGTTACGACTTTCAGAAAAACAATATACAAAATTGTGTCAAAATTGACATAATTGTGTTTTTAAATAAATACTATATATTTAAATAATATAATAGACTTAAAAATATGTGGATCATACAATGTAATATTATAATTATATATATGTCATTAATGAACCACATGGGGTTCTCTTGGAATTTTATAGTATGTTTATTAACCATGTAATATAAAAATACAACAGGCATTGTAAAAGATTAATTATTTAACTAAGAATTAAATCTAAATGATAAGGATAAAATGGTAACCTAAACTAGTCTAAAACTTATTTTTTAGAGTATTTCATCACATAGCCAACTAATTGGTCGAATTAATTCATTTTTAGCTATTTTTAATTGACAATAATTGTATAAAAATAGTATTTCAGATTTTTTCCTTAGTTTCCCCTCACCCCTCTTATAAAAGGGAACTCCCCTTCTCTCAAAATCACACCTCCATATAAATTTGGCTAGGAAAACCCCCACCAAAATATCATCCCAACATCCATAATGTAATCCTAGAGGCCTTACCTTGATCTTAAACCTCTCCTATGGTGCCCTTTTGTTCAAATCGAAAGGATGCACCCAAAGAATAGGTAATAATTTTATCACCTATTTAAAAGTTAGCTTCTCCATATAATTTTTCATTATTTGTTTTTACAATACCAAAACAATAACACTCGTACCTTATACATACTATGATGTCGTTATAAATACTTTACAACCATATTCATTATTATAACCATCCTATGAATGAGAATATCACAGTGCGTGTGTGCGTACGACTTACCATCTCTACGTCGTGGTGTAATTGGTTATTCAAATATATATTATTTGTATCAATATAATGATTAATTATATTTATATAAATAATGTAAATAAAATTTTAATGTCTTTTTAAAATTAAAATACCATACATGTCCAATTTTTTTAATCATTAATGAAATGATATCATCTATCATGTGTACGTACATCTTACCGTCTCCACGATGCGATGAGATTCATTTACACATTCACCATTGAATGATGATTATAAAAATAAATATTAATTATAAGAATGTGATATATGAAATAATAAATCTACTGAATATATAAATGTATATATATATTTATATATATATATATCTTTTTCACTTAGTTCTGTTCAATACAATAAGAAAACATAATCAATGTGTAGGCGTACGTACGGCCTACCGTCTACATAAAAGTTGTCTTCAATTTCATATATATATATATATTATACATGTTAATATTATAAATATATATGATATATAAATCATTTTTTATATTTTGGAAGTATTTAAATCACAATATAAGTGATACGCTCAAGAATAACAAGTTAAAACCTGTATGATAATGAAAGTAATTAATACCTGAAATGTTAATTTAACATTGATATTATTATTAAATGGTTATTATAAAGTCATAAATGAATCATTAATGATATTATAAATATTAATATGGTTCTGTTATAATTTAATAATATTGTATTATCGTCATGCAATAGGTTAAACGTACAATCGACTAAAAGAATGTACACAGTATGGGTTAATTCCATAATTTCATTATTATCTAAAATTGTTTATATAAACGTATTTTATTGGAAATATTTATTATCCATGTCCATATTTAATGAAATAAATTTCAAAATTATTTTATAATGTAATAATTAACTAAAACATCATTTTAAATGTTTTAAATATTTATTCTTCTAAATCTTTCTCATTACTATCCATGTTTCCAAAAAAATGAAGATTTATTTAAATGGATGTGATTATTTTAAAATGTTAAATATTTTAAAATTTCTCAAAGTGGTATGGGAAACATTTATTTAGAAATATCTTTCAAATGAATTCATTTATAAATGTTTTAATTTTATTTGATTTCACAAAATGGATATTTCTCTCAAAATGTTTTACTGATTATTTTCAACAATGTTAGCATCATTTATAGATATTATTCTTGATTAAGTATGATTTATAATAAAACAATTTTACATTTTGTATTGATTGAGTTATGATATGTTAGACTGTGTATGTGTTATTTATACACCATTCATGGTTTATTTTAGATGTAATGGAATTTCTTATTCTAGATTTAATATGAATGTTTTTGTTATATTTGAACATTTTCATATGAGGAATTATGTGGACTTAGTTATTGATTGTGGATCGCGCTATATCTCTTAGATGCATCAGTAGATCTCATGGTAAAAATTAGTTTCTTTGCACATGGTCAGGACAAAAAAAATTTGTCTTCGAACGATGCATTGACTATGTGGTAATGATTTCTGGCCTTATGAATTCACTCATTATTAAATTAATTATTACATGTGATTATTCGACTACTATAACATCCATGTGAATTTTTATGTGGTTTTGATTGTTTTATTTTTTCCATATTATTTTTATGTTTATGTTTAATAAGATGTTGTTTTTAATACACGTCTTTCCTAAAATGATTATAGGTTCTGCTGAATTATTTACCTTTACTGAGCATCTGAGCTCACCCTTTAATCATGATTTATTTTACCAGGATTCCTTAAGAGTAAAATGATTTATATTCTGGTTTAAGCAAGAATAATAATGGAATTCTCAAAGTATTATCTATGTTTTATTTTATGATAGAAATTTTAATGTAATGTTCATGTATGTATTCTATTTTTCAAGACTACTATACTGATTGGTCCTATAGGACTTGATTACTTGTAATCATGCCAATGTATTAAAATAATTCAGTGGCTCTAGCATTTTGGTTTTGGGGCATTAAAGTAGGTTTATGTGGGTGTTTAGTACAAACCATGGAAACTATATTCAGAAAACTCTTATTAGATAACATTACCAACAATATTATTTTGGGATTATTAAGTAAGAACATCCAATAATTTTTATAATGTTGATATTTTGCCTATTTTCCATGAAATACATCCATGTATGGATACGATCATGTAGAGGTGGCTCAAGAATAAATGTACCTATAAGTAAAAACACCTAGAAATAGATTTGGGCTTCACCCGAGGTATCCTGGTACATGAAAACGGGCTTTTTTCACTCTTGGATACGACACTCTCATGGTGATATAATTAGGATAGTTCTCAGTTTCATTATAAGACATTATGAAGGATTTATGAGTAAATAAATTCTCAAAGAAAACATTTTTTATGATTATAGATTATATGAATAATCTATTGAATTTACGTTTTGTATTATAAATTTTTGTAATTATGCATTGTGATTTATAACCTAACATAGTGTATTCCATTGTTTAGAAATCATGAGCAGTAGATGGAATGAGAACTCCAATAATATGCATGATCCAAAGAGTAATAACGATCATATCTCTCATTATATTATGCCAAAATTTAGAAGGGAAATATTTCTCCACGTATTCTCATCATATTTAGAAATAATATCATGAGATAATATGATATGTGAATAATTCTATGATACATATAGGGTTTTAGGGGAAGAAAGAGAAGAAAAGGATGGTTGAGAGAAAGATGGATAAATGGAAGAGGGGATAGAATGATTTTCCCATATGTGATAATTGTGGAAGGAATCAGCTTGGTAAATGCTTGAATGGTATGTGAGTTTTTAATATGTGTGTTGAAAATGGACATCAAGTAAGTTATTGAAAGAATAAGAAATTGGTTTTAAATTTACAAGGCATCGAATACAATGAGTTGGTACACACCACTAATCAATGTCTAAATCATCAGAGTATGCCCTAAATTATGCCATTAGATAATAATATGGTTATGATACTACAAGAGTTGAAGATGAATGACTTGTTTTCTTATGTTGTAATTAAAAAATTATTTCATTTTAGTGTTGTATCGATGATGTACTGGTTAAATGAATTATGGAAATAAATAAGGATTGTACAACAATACACATTCATTGAGGATTTACGATTATATGGGTATAAGAAATATGAATAAATAACAAGTTAATTTTTTTGAAAATACATGGTTGAAGAAAAGAGAAACCATAATATAGTTATGTAATGAGGTAGTGGTTTTGGAATATAATATGATTGATTTGGGTAAATTATATTCAATATTACTGACAACATTGAAAATAATTAATTGTGTTCTTACTCTATTATTGTTGGACTTTACAACATTTTTGTATATACAGAGTATATAGAGTATTCTATAAGGAATAATGGGGCATTAATGTAATGAATAAGGTTTTATGGTAATTCCAGGTGTTACCGTTTTTTAAAAGAATACATGATGATGATATTCTCATATTATTACGTGGGAAAAAAGATCATAATTGTTTTTACATTCCTTCTAAACTTTTTATTGGAGCATGGCCATATGTATTTTGGATAACTATAAAGGTTTGAATGGATTAAGATTCATAATGCAATCAATTTTTATGGTTAAATAATTTCTTAATATTATTTTTGGATTGTTATAAAAAGGACAACCAGAAGGTTTTTTGACAACTCATCTCATTCAACAAGGTTGCAGGACGTGAACCCAAAACTGAAGGGCGACATGGGTGAATCACATAACACTGGTCTACATGATTTTCTGGTTTGTAGAAATTAGTTTTTTAAATATATTGAAAAATGAATTATAAATTTTTAAATTGTTGGCATCGTATATGATCAAGATAAATAATTTTTTATAAATCTATTATCTTTTGGACTGAAATATGTGTTTATGGGACGATTTAGTTGAAGGATGAAACTCCACTTGTCAAGTATATATTTTTTCTCTTATTCTATGAATAAATTAATTCTTTAACATTAGTGAAGGGATCTTAAAACAAAAAATTTGTTTCCTAATACCTTATGTTTTTTTGAACCGATGATATTTTAAATCATCATAGATCGATGGAATTGAGGCCCTCAATTTAGCACCTGTTTTTTATTGCTGACCACAATCACTCCCTATAATTATTTAGGTTATTATTATAATTAGGTGTCTCTAATTTCCACCTATTTTTTATTAATTTAGATGATAATTTTGTTGTGACATTTTAATTTTTCATTCCCTCTTATTAAGACTAAATTTTACTAACCAAATTTTTAATGTGGGCTTTCAACAAAGATAATTTTTTATTTTTAACCCATTATTTTTGAATTTTTTTTCAAATTATGTGGAAAAAATTTATTAAAGGAGGAGAAAATGTATCACCCCATGATTTCAAAAAAATTTATTTTCTTTAATGTAATTCAATAGTCTGCGCTATAGGGAACGCCGAGTTTGAGTGCACTACGACTTGCCAAACATGTCATTCAATAAGCGGTTATGAATAATATTTACAACATTTTTTATTTTATATACTCCATATAATTTAAATATCCATATTATGTTTTTCTTAGAAATAATATATTAAAATCTCCATTTTTTCAAATAAAGGATGTATTATTAAGAAAATGAAATTTTACCGCCTATTAATGGTGAACCCTTTCAAAATCCAGTATTTTACATTTTTATTTATTTAATTTTAAAAAATAAACTTATTCTCTAGAATAAAGACATAAAAATTTAGTTTCTATGAAATTTATGTGTTTTTATGATAACATCCATATTTTGGGGAATTGTAAAAAATAGTATATTTTAATTGAGATCCACTTTTTCAATAAAATTAATTTATAGTGTTAAATTATACATTTGAATGCTTTAGAAGTATAATTAGAATATATTTTTATCATTTAATACAATGTAGGTCATTATATGTATTTTCACATTTAAATTTGACATGAAAACGTATCATTCTTTTGATAGTTTTTACTTTTTAAAAACCCACTTTTTCGGTTTTGGCAAGAGGTATTAATTTTAAATTAATTAATGTAACTCTTTTGTTTTGGATTTGGTAAAATATAATTCAATTTTTAAATAGGAATATCAAAATTATCTTATTATGAATTTTTGTTATTTTTCTAAAAACATTTAATTTTTTATGAATCGTGTAAAATATAGCGTTATTGTTTAAAAACAGACTTTTTATTTAAATAAATATATATTTAATTTAAATTTATTTAATGCCAAAATATATAGATAATACCTATATTAGTTCAATGTAATTTATTGGAGTCATTTTATAGTTAAATTAGATCTATAAAATTTTATTGATATTTTTAATGTATTTTACCCACCTTCTAGAAATGTCAGCAAATTTGCATAAAACGTAATTTTACTACATATGTGGATTGAATTTAAAAAATATAAGAAACATAGTCAAAATAATAAAGTAAAATATGATACAGTAAGATCAACAAAAAAATTTTGTGAATAGAAACTTCTGATTTTTATTTATTATAGTTAAATGTAAATACGGTAATTAAAGGTAAAAATGATATTATAATTATCCTAACACATGTCCTAGTCCTATTGAATTAGATAATTTTGACAAAAACCAATCATAGAAATAAAATATGATCCTTTTGACCCACATGGATTAGATTATGACATTTATTAATATTTTATTTAAAGGGGAGTTAAAAGTGTTAAATTAAAATTTTAATAACTAAACCTATTTTAATATAGTAATATAGATGTGTTCAATTCCACTATATATAATTAGTAGAAATATAAAATAATTTATTACATAACGGTATTTTATTTATAATTTATATACATTAGATAATTAAATTTATTTATGAAAAAATGATGCCTCAGTAATTACCTTATTAATGAAAGAATAAAACAATTGATATTATAAATATCCAAATAAATATAAATTGAATGGTCTGATGCTTTAAAAAAAATATGTTAATATAACGTTATAGGGTTGATTCAATGAATAGTTTTTAAGTAATCTTGATTTTATGACTTTCACAAAAACAAAATACCCAATTGTGTCAAAATTGACAGATATGAGTTTTTAAAACAAATACAATATTTATAAATTATATAATAGTATTAAAAATATAAGGGTCGGCCAATGGAATATTATAATGATATATATGTCATTAATGAACCACTTGGGGTTCTAATGTAATTGTATAGTATGTTTATTAACCATGTAATATAAAAATACAAGAAAACATTGTAATAGTTAAAATATTTAACTAACAGTTAAATCTAAATGATAAGGTTAAAATTGTAACCCAAATTTGTCTAAAAAATATTGACTGAGAGAAATTTGAACCATAACCACCTAACCCTCGATATAAATTCATTTTTATCCACTTCAAACCGAAAATGATAGTATAATAAAATAATATTTCATGTTTTTCCAGAGGTATACCTCACCCCTCTTATAAAAGGGAACTTCACCATCTCTCTAAATCACACCTCCAAAGACATTTGTCTCGGAAAAACACAACCCAAATCGTCTCCCAACATCCCTCACTTCAACCTAGGGGCCTTACCTTGATCCAAAATCCATCTTTACTAGCCCTTTTGTTCACATTAAATGAAATCACTAGAATAATAGATAATAATTTCATCAACTCTTTCAATGTAATCATATTATTCCACATTACCTTTATTTTTTATATCCTTACCAAAATAATTACACATGTACCTTATACATACATTGTTGTTATTATAAATATATTACATCTATATTCATTATTCTACCCTTCATGTGAATGATAATGTCACCCTGCGTGCCTATGTACAGCTTATTGTCTTCACGCTGTGGTGTAATTTTTTATTCAAAACTATGTTCTTTGGATGGATATAATTATTAATAATATGTTTATAAATAATAAATATAACATTATGATATATCCTTAAAATTAATATACCATCTAATTCACCACCTTTTAATCATTAAGGAAATGTTATCATCGCTTGTTTGTACGTATGTCGTACCGTCACCAGTATGTGATGAGATTCATTTCAACATTCACCATTCAACGATAATTATAAAAATATATATTATTAATAATAATGTAATATATGACAGAATAATTCTACTGAATGTCTATATATTTATTTATTTACATATATCTTATTCACTTAGTTACGTTTAATATAATTTGAAAACGGAAACATCGTTTATGCGTACATACGGCCAACTGTCTCCATAAATGGTGTTTTTTATTTAATATATATATATATATATCTATTATACATATTTAAATTATAAATATATGTAATATATAAATCATGTTTTATATTCTGAATGTATTTAAATCATGATCTATGTGATACGATCAATAATAACAAATTAAAACGCGTACAATAAATAATGTGATTATTACTTAAAATGATAATTTAACATAAAATTTTTAATTAAATGGGTAGTATAATGAACTAAAATAATCATTTATGATATCACAAAAATTAATATTATTCTGTTATAATTCATTATCATACTATGGTAATCATACATGAGTTTAAATGTATCCTTGACTAAAGTAATGTAAAAGTTAAGGGTTAATTCCTCAATCACATTATCATCCAAGATTGTTTATGTGTAAGTATTTTCTGGGAAAAATTTATTATACATGTTCATGTATCATAAAAGGAATTTCAAAATGATCTTATTAAGATACTCTTTAACTAAAACATCATTTTAAATGTTTAAAATGTTTATTTTCTAAATCATTCTCATTAATTTGAAGGTTTTCAAAATGATTTTAGAGATTTATTTATATGGACATGATGCTTTTAAAATGTTAATTCATTTAAAATCTTTCACAGAGGTATGGGAAACATGGATTAAAAAATCTATTTTCAATTAAATTCTTAATATATGTCTGAATTTTAAATGATTACACAAAAAATGGATATTTCTCTCAAAAAAGTTATACTGATCATTTTCAACTATGTTAGCATCCTTTACTGGATATTATTTGTGATTTATGATGATTTATTAATATAAAATATTTTTTATTGTTTTGAATGAGTTATGATATGTCTGACCGTTGATATTATGTTTTTATTATTTTTATTATTTATGGTTTATGTTTTAGCATTTCTTATGATAATTTTAATACGAATGGTTATGATATTTTTCAAAAGATTCATATGAGGAATAAAGTGGACTTAGTAAGTGATGGGTAGAGCTCTTAATATCTCCTAGATTCATTGTTATATCTAATGATAAAATTACTATCTCGGAACAAGGCGTTGAAAAAAATTTATTTCTAATCTTATCGCAAGGACTTGACGATGTGGTAATGATGTTCGATGTTAGGCATTCCCTCATTATGAAATTAATTGTTAAATGTGATTATTCGACTAGAAGAATATCCATGTGTGGGTTTATATAGTAATTTATGATTTATTTTTTCTAAATTATGTTCATGTTTATATTTAAAATGATGTTGTTTTTATTACCCATCGTTCCATAAATTTTTATAGCTTCCACTAAATTATTTACCCTTACAAGGCATCTGAGCTCACCCCATTCTTATGTTTTATTTTCCTAGGATTGAAAGAAGTGCAAAATGATTTATATATAAGTTTAAGCTAGAATAATATTTGAATTATCAAAGGATTATATATGTTTTATTTATGATAGATTTTCTAATGTAATGTTCCTGTATGTATTCTATTTTTCAAGACTTCCAGACAGATCGGTCATTCAGGACATGATTATTTGTAATCATGCTAATTTATTGAAATAATACACCATATCTTTGCTTCTGGGGTTGGGGAATTACAAACATCCTAGTATTTTAGTGATATATTATTTAAGTGGTTTTTGAGAAAATATATCTTTGTCTAGATGCACACAAGTGATTGTGGTTCAAGAATAAATGTATCAGGGATAAAATTATCTAACAAGGTGTATTGATCCTTACTCTGCATAACATGGTACATCAGAGAAACCCTTATTATACTTCTATTTTGGCATTGTCGAGGAATATGTTTGTTTAATCACACGATTTTTATGAACCATTGTGAATTATTTATAGATAGTTGAATAATTTTATAAGAATAAAAAATTAATGTATAACATATTATGACATCATTTTTATTAAATTTTAAAATTATTAAATTAAATACATTTCTCATCATTTTCTCCCTCTTTTTAAAATTTCATGAAATATGAAAAATCACCTAAATGTTTGGCATAACTGACTAGAAAATTAATGTATTCTTCTGTAATATTTAATAGAAAACATCATGAGAATGAAGAATCAATTTACTAGAATTAAGATCAATAGAATGAATGAATTTGATAGGAAAAATTAAACTCTATGGGAAAAAATTTTCATTGAGTGTAGTATGTTGCAACGACCCTCTTAATTTGCTGAATCTACTGAACCATTGATTATGGAAAAATATATAAGACCTATAGAATGGATCATCTTTATACTCTATTGTTTAAAAAAATATAATGTCACTGAGAATATGTACCATTAGAGGGAAAAACTGGTGAGTTATAGACACTAACTAAAAACATAAAGTATAGACGGTCGATTGAAGTAATGTATTTTGAAGAGTTCATTTGAAGGAATTTCAAAAAATATATACCCCTTTCAATATGAATGAAAATGGATATGGAATTAAGAGAGTGGAATCCAATGGATAATTAATATATGGAAAACTATTAGGTGCACATAAAAAGACAATCTCATTACCCCTATATTATATTCATGGATCCTATTAGTAATGTTTATAGATTCATAAGTAGAATATGAACCCAAATATGAGAGAATATTTCCAATCAGTAGTATAATTTGTATGAGAAGATATTGGGTGGTTCTATGTGGGATGAATTGTCTTTTTTATAGACACAGTTGTCCAACTGATCAAATGAAAATAACAGATCAACAGAGCCATGACTTGAGAGTAAATTTGATAATGTAGGAGGAATAATGAAAGGGAAACTTTTTATATGCAGAGAATTTAGGAAGAATAATTTATTTTATTCCTTTCTTGGGTGGAGGAAATGTTATAGTTGTAGAAGAAAATCCCATATTTATCATAACTACCATAGTGATGTGAAGCCTAAAAATGTCATCACTAATTACCAAGGTACGATGGTTTTATCATAATATATATACCAATTACTCATGTGCGTATAGATATATAACAATTCCAATCATTTTATGAATATGATGTCAATTTTGGGGAATCATCATCAACTCCATAATTGTCCTAACTATAAAGTTAACACATTTCATATCCTGAGAGCAGAATTTTTATCTCCCAATTATTTTGTGAACGGTACTCTCATATTTCTCATAGAGATAGCTAGTAATTTATTTATTATGGTCTTATTTATTACATTATTTACTCATTGTTTTCAAATATTATATATTAAATCGTTAAACAATAAAAATAAATAACTAACCGTAATAACTTCTTGAGGTATTATCTATGTATCATCAACATTTTGAAACTATAGTATTTAATTTTGTAGACATAATATCATCTAAAATCTACTAGTAATTACTATGATGGAAATAAAAATTATACTAGGGATGTACTAGATATCATATTATAATGCAATAATCATCTATAGAATCAATGATATTGTAGTTTTTTTAATGGAAAATGGATAGTTAGTTTCAAAGGAGGGATATTTCTACCAAATATTTTTCTAGAAGTTACATAGTTTCCTTATTTATGTATTTGATTTCTAAACCTGAAGAAGGAAATGAATGCATATGAATAAAATGTGTCCCCATCTTGAATGAATACAATGAAACATTTCCTGATGATTTACATTGACCTCCCCCTGAAATATAGGTAGATTTATCTATTTATCCGTTTCTTGGTTCCAAAAGGATACCATGTTCCCCAAATAGAATATAAAATTTGGAGATATAAGAATTATAAATAAACTCCATGATATTTTGGATAAGGGGTTTATCAGATCATGTTTTTCTCCTTAGTGAGATCATTTTCTATTTGTAGAGAAGAAATATTTATCAATATCACAATGAATTGATTAAATAGAACATAACGGGATCAATGTGAAGAATATGTACATTTTCCCATGAATTAATTATTTATTTGACAAGATTTATCAGTCTCAATTATTCTTAAATATCGATATTTGAAGAAGATATCGTCAATAGAGGGTAAAAAAGAAGTTAATACAAGTACTACCTTCTACTGAAGATATGTTTAATATGTGTTTGTTTTTATTCCCTTTGTATTGAATAATGGTCAAGTTATATTTGTGGTATTTATGAACAGTGTATTTTAGGAATACATTGATTACTTTTTTGTGGTATTTAATAATTATATTTTTATATTTCACAAAGTTTGAGATGAGGTTGAATATTATACATTTATTATATGGAAAAATATATTGAATTGAAGAATATTTGTAATATTAATAAAAAATTATTTTTGGTTAAACAAGTTGCTTTCTTGGGGAACATTTCAACCAATGAATGAATCTCAAATGATAATTCCTAGAGGATGACTATGGAGGAGATGCATCATCATAAAATAGTAAATATTATTTGTAGTTTCCTTGGATTTATAAGATATTATGTGGGTATTTGAAATCCATTTCATGATATAATTATACACTTACATAGTAAATTCAAAAATTATTATAGATCATATAAACCAAGGAGTGGGACGAATGTTTTCCAAGATCTGAATAAGTGATAGGCTAATGCACCGGTATTAACTCTAACATGTTTTGGAGAAGGATTCGTTATCTTCAGTGTAGAAACTCTGAATGGATTTGAGAGATTATTCATTTAAATTGAAATGGTTATTTCTTATGAATTTCAAATTCTTAATCCTAATAAGAAGAAATATAAAACACATGATGATGAGAAGGATGCAGTTGGTTTTTCTATAAAGATAAGAGGCACTGTCATTATGGAGATTAAGATGATATATATATAAAACCAAAAAGATTGATATATTTTTTTCCCAAAAAACAAATTTAATATGGGATAGTGGAGATGATTATAACATCATAAAGATTATGTTTGTTCAATTAATTATCATTTCCTTTAAGAAAATGAACAATGATGCAATAATTTGGATGGAACCTATTATTATGACTTGATGTTGAATCCTGTAGATCTGTTGATCAATGAACAAGAAAAACTGTAAATTGGAATTCTATGTGAAGGTACATTATCCACCCAATCCCTAATGATTTATCAACCACAATTACATTATATGCTAAAAAATATCAATGCAACGATCCATTAATATTTATGTACATAGGGATTGTGAAGAATGTGATGTATTTTGAGTTCAATATTCAACATGAAGGTGTACTAAGATTTTTTACAAGTCTAGGTGTTCCAATTATGTTGGAAATAAAGAAGTTTATTAAAGATGAATCTCATAGCACAAAAATATAAATACATCTTATATAACAAATATATTTGTACCTTTATGATCACTATTTGTTGGATAACATGGAACGGGAAATTTTTTTATACAGTAAAAGGTTCATGGTTTTTCAATAAATTAAGGAACGGTGAAAAAATAGAGATGGTTTATTAAAGCCACTACCCATATCAGAATGTAATGTGTACAACATCACATAGAAATTTTTAACTTATCTCCTGAAAACATCCAATTGAAAAAATGTGATACGCGTTATAGTGGATCATCCCACCAATAATGCACATTTTATCACTATTAAGGGATATTTTTCTCTCAACCATCATCCCAAATTATTATAAATAGAGTTTTAAGGAATCATGTTGTACAAATCACTATTTTAGTTGATCATGATCCAAAATTCACTTCACAATTATGGGGAATTATTCAACATGCAATCAGTACCAAATTGAATTTTTGTTCTCCTATCACCCCCAACAGATGGAAAATCTTAAATTACTATTCAAACACTCAAGGAAATTCTAAGAATATGATTAATGTAATTTAATGGTGGAAGGGTTCAACAAATCACATCAGTTGATTTTCTGTATAGCAACATATTCCATTCGATTATTCAAATGAAAGCCTTTAGTGATCTATATTGGAAGTGATGTAGAACTATCTATGTTGGGATAAATATATCCAGAGAGATATTCTTAGCCTGATATTGTGCTTCAGATTATAGAAAATATTCATGCATAACCAATAAACAAATAAATGATTCTATGAGTAACTATATGATCTAAAATGACAACCTTTGAAGGTACTTTATTTTTGATGTTGGTATTAAATTATTACTTTGAATTTCACCTTAGAAGATAATAATTTGATTTTTGAGGAATGGAAATCTTATCCCCTTGTACATTATCCCCTATTAAATAATATATAACAAAGTAGAAGTGGAATATCAACATGAAATTCCTATAAATATTTCTCATACCTGAATCATTCCATTTATCTCTCATGAGAATGTATATACCAAACCATTTACATTCACCTAATCCTGAAGTGGTACAACTACAACATGACTTATCTTATGAGGATTTGAAGGTGGATTGTAAAGACCCGTAAAATTCAAGGGAAATTTTTTTTGTAATTTTTATTGGGATTTTACAAGAACACAGTTTCTGACGGCACCTAATTCTGAGGCGCGTAGTGCCCAAAATCTTTTTCCGAAGTTTAGCTCAGGTACGTTCAGTGAACGAATGAGCGAGTTTTTCTATCTTTTGTATCGGTCCTCGAAATCTAAATTTGAGGACACCGATGGAATCGCAGCGCCGGTAGTTTCATAGAAACACTTTTTCCGGAGTTTCGTTTGCTCGGGTGTGGTTTTTAAATTTTTGGGTTAAGTGAAGGAATAAAATAAAAGTGGTGCAACCAATATAATTTAATTTTGGTTTATCCTAAGCTAAGTGGATGAAGTGGGACCCACAATATCCTACCCACTAGGTAGGATATTTGTGAGGTGGTGCCCACACGCGCCTCACTGTTTCTTTCACCTTTTTCAACCCCCTCCTTTAATTAAGTAACGCACCCGCACCCCATTTTTAATGAAGTCAACCCTTGCGTTTATTCTGGATAATAAACACCTCATTAATTGGGCAGTTTAAACTCATCAATTAATTAAATTAATTTATTGTTTCATTTTTGAATTTCAAAGGCGTTGGATTGTGTGTTAATAAAATAAGACAAGTCTTATTTTATTAAGGGGTTCGTTGTGCGTGAAGGATTGGGGAGGATTTTTCTCACGTTCTTGAAGTTCTTCTTCCTTGACGAATAACGTGAAGAACACCGACCTCCGACGATGGATGACGGTGAGAGACGCCTTCCTTGGAGATTGGCAACCCGACGCGCATCACCTCATTCTTTCTTTCTGCGCCAAAGGAAGGGAGACATTGTTCCTCCGTGATGTGATGATCTTCCTTCTTCAGTGGCCATCAATTCCATGACGTCCCATTCCGCGACAACCTCATTTGTCGACTACCTTCGAGGTATGGGTTTATTTTAATTGTTAGTTCATGATTACTTCTGCCGCCAATCTTCATTTCATTTTGGGGCCGCTTGTTATCGCAATTACGGGAGGAGGTCAGACCGCACGAACAGGGACGAACCTCCTCCCCCTTGTTGGTTTGATTTTGTTGTGGCACCTGTAAGGCGGTGCGGTGCCGAGCACCGCGTGGAAAATATGAAAGGAGGGGCGGAGAAGCGCAGCACCGTCGCACCGCGCCGTTGAAGAAGAACTAAATTGTGGCGCTGCCGCGCTACGCCGGAGAACCTATAAGGAACCTCGAAGACACCGCGGCCGAAGCGAGGTTGCAGCGGAGGGGAGGGGCGTCGTCGCGCCGTGCCGGATGGACCAAGGCCACAGCATAGACTGCAGTGGAGCAGGGACCGGTGGCCGGTTCTGGGCCGCCGACGTCAGAGCAGGGGGACCGGCCCATGCCGCCCGTGGCGGTAGCAGCCACCCGGCCGGAGCGGGCCGGCCGGTCAGGGGAAAAAATCAGGGGTTCGTAACCCCTGGTTGGCCAGCAGGTGTGGCCCCCCAAATGGGGGCCTCAATTTCACTACGCGGGGTGCGGCCCCCACCCCTTCTCCGCTCAGCCGTTTCAGCCGAGCCACCTGGCCAGCGCCAGCGCGCCTGGCCGAGCCGCTAGGCCGGACCGCGAGGCTGGGCCACTAGGCGGGGCCGCGCCCAGGCCAGGCCAGTCCACGCCAGCCGGGCCGGGCCGCGCCCATGCGGGCCGGACCCGGGACCGGGTCGGGTCGCCCCGTTTCGGGCCGACTCAGGGGGTCTTGGGCCGTATCGGTCTGGGCCCGAAACCCCCACTTCAAGACCTGTTTCGGTCTGTTGCCCATAACATGGGCTACGGACCTATGATCGATGCACCGTCAGTTGCGATTTGATCCTTGGATCGTGACGGTCGTGTCTATATATTACACTCAAGGTTTTAGATAACATTGTGTTCGGCCGGGTTGGTTTGTACATGAAACCAACCGGGCCCTCGGAACGGAAACGCTTATAAGTTGATCTTCGGACGTCCGATTGACGCGCCGTTGACTTTGATTGATTCCTATTAGTGAGACAAACCTTTTGGATTACTCCGCTCGAGGTTTGGACACAGTTGGTGTACGATCGGGTTGGTTTAGACTTAAAAAGCAACTGGGCCCCCGGGACAAAAAAGACAATAACTCTCAGACCGAGTGTCCGATTGACGCGCCGTCTGTGACGTTGAGTTCTTGTTGACGATACAGAACTTTTGGATACATCAAATCCAGACTATGTGTCAGTTGATGTATCAGACCCTCGGCTTGTGGAGTGGACCCTCCCGAACGAGCTTGTTGTGTGCAGGAACCCTAGAGCTGGCTACGACTGGGACGACGGTGACGACTGTACAGAAATCCTCCGTGGATTTGATGACGATGACTACAACACTCAGCGATCCTATGTGGATCAGTGCTACCGATACTGTGTGGGTCAGATCCTATGTGGGTCAGCGCCCAATGGTCTTGTGTGGTCCAGCGCCTACAGATCCTCTGTGGGTCTGACCCTGTGTGGGTCATTGCAGGGGTTAGTACCTATCGGTCCGTTGTGGGTCATTGCGGGGGTTAGTAACTATCTCTCCTTTGTGGGTCATTGCGGGGGTTAGTACCTATCGATCCTTTGTGGGTCACTGCGGGGGTTAGTACCTATCGATCATGTGTGAGTCTAACGGATTAGATGAATCAGTGGCTACATCTGATCATCTCTATCATCATACGAAGAAGTATACCTGTGTGAGCTGAATCTTGATTTGCTTTCCTATATGGATTGTGTTGTGAAATCCTGTGTTGATGTGATCAAACATGGGATTGGATGTTGGAGACGAACTGGATTTGATATCTTAGTTATATGTATGGGCATATACCTAAGTAGTTTCAGATGTTACTTCGTGATTGTATCTTTGCTTTGTGGATTATCATTTGTGGATTCTGGGAGAACTTTGGGGGTCTCGGGGTCCCTACTGAGTAGCTTATACTCACCCCTTCACGAGCTATGCCCGCACTACATTGTGTTGGATGCAGACGACAGACATCGCTGATCATGGTAGAGGCTTGGGGAGCAGGTCGGTACCTAGAGGTGGACCACTGGGCAGGACGTACTCGGAGCGGACGGCTACACTGAGGAGCTGTGGAGGCTATCTGTACCCACCCTTTATGTGGGACTTCTAGTGCACGGCTCGACGTTGCAGCTTTACTTTTCAGTTGCTGTTTTTCTTTTCAAATGATGTACTCCCTTTTTCAGTTGTACTTTACTTTCAGTTTGGGTTTGTATTCTGGCCCACTTACTTTCCGCACTTACTGTTGTACCTAGCTTTACTTAGTGTTGCTTCTTCTTGCATGCTTTGTGGTGTTTTTTTACTTTACAAAGTCAATGCCATCTCTTTTTACATGGAATTATGCCTTGGTGCTAGTCGCCAGCCCCTGGCATATGGAAGGTGGGCTTGGGGTAGTCACGGAACGGGCCCCGAGGACGGGTCGTGACAAATTGGTATCAGAGGAGTTCGGTTCTACCGAAGAACTTGGACTCTAATCTTTCTTCCATATGAAGAAATAGTGTTAAGGGTATTGGGTGTGGTTATCAGTCCAGGGAGTCCAGTGTTGGTGCATCGGCCAACGTTTTCATACACCAGGGCCCTGACTTCTGATTTCTGACTTAATGCACGAATACATTGATTGCATGTGTGTTTCATGTTTTCTTTGTGATTACTTTATGTCAGCTCACCAGGTATACTATTTGACCATGGTGCACCTGTTTCTTTTTAGGATGGCCTCACAATGGCAGCTAGCTAGGGTTCCGAGTGTTGTACGTGACGACAGCCCACCGAGTGACGAGGCCTCGGTATAGGTCCCTTTGACAGCAGAGGCATCGGTGGTACCTCTCCCTTCGAGCCACAGATGCTTCCTGCCCCAGCTGCTAACGATGCACGTCGCCTTAGTGCACTGCACGAGTTTCAGCGTCAGTGACCGCCCAGGTTCCGTGGGGAGATGGACCCTCAAGCAGGTGAGGATTGGATGGAGGCAGTTGTATGAGTTTTCAGGTTAGTGAGGAACTAGCTGACCTCATGGCGATCCTTGTAGCGAGCCTCCTGCACGCGGCAACAGGCAGATGGTGGAGCTTGATGCTCTAGGTGCACGACGAGACATCTCTTTTCTGGAAGGACTTTGAGAGCCTCTTCCGCTTGGAGTTTGTCCTGGCCACCCTCTGTGCGGTGCGCATTCAGCAGCTACTATAGCTGCTGTAGGGCAGCTTGATGGTCGCCCAGTACTCGGCGAGATTTACATACCTCTCACGCTATTCGACGGACATGGTATGGGACCCATTCTTCCGGGCCCAGACCTTTGAGCAGGGATTGAGGTAGGAGATCAGGGCATCGCTGATCTCCCTTAGAATTCCAACACAAAAAGAGGTATTGGAGTGAGCCCTTCTGATTGAGAGCTTCCTTGCTGAGCCTACATCAGCAGTCAGACCTACCGCAGGGCGGCACGTAGCAGAGTCTTCTATAGCAGGTAGTCGACGGATGACTCATGGGTCCAGGCAGACCAGACCCTCAGGCAGACGACCTCAGGACACTGGCTCAGAGGTGTCGGGAACACAGCGTAGAGCCAGCCTTTCGAGAGGCAGACAGTGCTACGCATGCGGTGGGCAGGGCCACATGGCTCGTGACTTCCCGACCTGCCTTGCCGAGGAGCATCAGACGGTGGAGGGACCACCCAGGCAGTGGAAGAGGATCGACCATGGCGGTCCGTAGGGAGAAGGTGGACGAGGCAGAGGAGTTAGCCGAGCAGTAGGTGGTGGTAAACGCTTTAAGGCTCTACCACCACCACCCCCAGGATGTCCACCCCGACCACAGGGAGTTGGCGGGCAGAGACAGGCACATCATCTGGTAGCAGAGGACTACAGCCACGGCGTGCCCAAGATGATTTGACATACTATCTATGCCTATTTCACACTTGCTGTAGTTCTTTTAGACATAGGAGTGAGTCATTCTTTCATAGCTGCTGCCCTTGTTTGGAGCTCGAAGATTCCAACAGAGCCGTTGGCTCGATCCTTATGGCTAGATACTTCTACGGGAGTAGACTCGACGATTAATATCTGGTGCCGGCAGTGTGAGCTTACTCTAGGAGGTGAGAGATTCTGCTGGGATCTTCTTGTAGTGGCGTCGAGGCCTTACAATGTCATATTGGGCATGGATTGGTTATCTACATTCCATGATCAGATTGATTGTATTAGGTGCAATGTGCGGTGTGTACGCTCCAACGGGAGTAGGTTCACCTTCCCCGGTGAGAAGGGAGCCTTCGCAACACAGGATGGACTCTCGCAGAGGAGAGGACAGCCCATCACTCATCAGTTGTATAGCCTCATCCTAGGAGCAGTTGACGTGCGGAGTCCTGGTTTTCTTGCAGTGGTGGATCAGTATGCAGACGTTTTCCCCAACGACGTTCCATGAATACCTCCTTGCAGAGAGATAGACTTTTATATTGATCTGTACCCCAAGACATCCTCGATATCCACCCCAACGTATCGGATGGCCCCTGCTGAGCTACGAGAGCTACGGGTACAGTTGGGGGACTTGTAGGGTAAGGGATTCATCTGACCCAGTGTTTTACCCTAGGCTTCCCTGATTTTGTTCGCCAAGAAGGCGGACGAGAGCTTGTGACTTTGTGTCAACTATCGTCGCCAGAACCAGGTGACAGTGAGGAACAAGTATCGGCTGCCGAGGATTGATGACCTCTTCGATCAGCTCAAGGGAGAACGATGTTTCTCAAAGATAGACCTTAGATCAGGCTATCATCAGCTCAGAGTTTGGGATGAGGACATGCAGAAGACGGCCTTCAGATGTCGGTATGGCCACTATGAGTTCTTGGTTATGCCCTTCCGCATGACCACTGCTCCAGCAGTGTTCATGGGCCTCATGGATAGGATCTTTCAGCCATACCTCGATTTATTTGTTGTGGTCTTCATCGACGACATTTTGATATACTCGGCGACTGAGGAGGAGCACGCCTACCACTTGCGGGTTGTACTAGACACACTCTGAGAGCACCATCATTATGGAAAACTCTCGAAGTGTCAGTTATAGTTACACGAGTTCCACTTCTTAGGACACGTCATCTCTGAGGCGGGAGTTGCGGTGGATCCTGCGAAGATCGAAGCAGTGCTAGCTTGGGAGCCACACAGGAGCATGACAGAGGTGCGGAGTTTCTTGGGACTAGCTGGGAACTACTAGAGATTTGTGCTAGACTTCTCCAGAGTTGCGGCACCACTCTCAGCTTTGATAGAGAAGGGGGAACCCTTTGTGTGGTCAGAAAAATGTTATTAGAGCTTCCAGGAGCTGAGAAAGAGATTGACTAGTGAACCTATCTTGAGGCTACCGGACGAGGGAGTTGGGTACGTAGTTTACTACGATGTATCAGGGACCAGACTCAGATGTGTCTTGATGCAGGAGTGGTCTGTGATCGCCTACGGATCACGTCAGTTGAGGAAGCATGAGCAGAACTATGCTACCCATGACCTGGAGTTAGCAGCAGTGGTCTTCGCTCTGAAGATGTGGCGACACTATCTGATGGGAGAGCGCTTTATAGTCTATTCTAACCACCAGAGTCTCAGGTATATCTTCTCGCAGAAGGAGCTGAACCTGAGACAGCAATGATGGCTCGAGTTCCTCCAATACTATGACTTTGAGATAGTCTATACTCCTGGAAATGGGAACGTAGTAGTCGATGCACTCAGCAAGAGGTTGGGCATTCAGCTACTTGGGGAGGCGACAGAGCAGCTAGCTACTTTGCAGATATCCTTCGTCGATAGAGATGGAACAACCTTTATTCAGCCACTCACAGTCACTCCTCCACTAATGCAGCGGGTTAGAGAGGCACAATGTGGGGACGCTGACTGTGAGACGCAATGTGCGCAGATTTCCTCAGGACATGCACATGATGGTTTCTCTTTAGGGGGAGAGCACGACGTCCTTTTCAGAGGACATACCTTGGTACCCGTTCATTTTCGGGAGGATGTGCTGAGAGAGTTTCAGACTTCCCCTTTGGCGGTACATCCTGGAGTGGCGAAGATGTACTGGGATCTGAAACAACAACACTGGTGGCCGGGCATGAAGAAGGTTTTGGCAGAGTTCTTTTCTCGATGCCTCACCTTCCAGCAGGTGAAGGCAGAGCACCAGGTACCAGCAGGCTTGGTACAACCCTTGGAGGTCCTGGAGTGGAAGTGGGACGGGATATCTATGGTCTTTGTGACTAGACTTCCACGCACTTCTAGAGGTCAAGACTCAATTTGGGTGATTGTCGACTGACTCACCAAGTCGTCTCACATCTTACCCATCAGAGAGCAGGGCTTAGTGGAGAGCTTGTGAGGTCTCTACGTTCAAGAGATTGTACGGCTTCATGGTGTTCCATCATCTATTGTCTCTGATCGAGATGCTCTCTCTACTTCCCGGCTTTGGAAGGGGTTTTAGGAGGCGTTTGGGATGTAGCTACGTCTGAGCGCCGCCTTTCACCATCAGACAGATGGTCACACAAAGAGGACAATTTAGACTCTCGAGGACATGCTCTGTGCATGTGTCCTCGACTTTGGTCGCAGCTGGGAGGACCACCTACCCTTGGTGGAGTTCGTGTACAACAAAAGCTACCACTTCACCATCGTGATGGCACCATACGAGGCGTTGTACGACAGACCTTGCAGATCACCTCTATGCTGGATAGACCCTGAGGAGTCAGCACTTGTGGGACCGGAGATGGTCCAGGCCACGACGGAGAGGGTCCAGGTCATCCAGGAGTGGATGAGTACAGCTCAAAGCCGGCATATGTCTTATGCTAACGGGAGGCAGAGGACACTAGAGTTCGAGGATGGAGACCACGTCTTCTTGCGGGTCTCACTTCGACGTGGATTACGAAGATTTGGCTGAGACGACAAGTTATCTTCGTGCTTCATCAGACCATTTCAGGTCCTCAGCAAGATAGGAGAGTTGGCTTATCACCTAGCTCTAACACCTCAGTTGCAATGGGTGCACGACGTCTTCCATGTATCTCAGCTGAGGAGATATGTGCACGACCCGACGCATATCATTGACCATGGGGAGCTGGACATTGATGATGGGGCGACTTTTGTGGAGGTCCCAGTGGAGATTGAGGATCGACATGAGAAGGTCATACGTGGATGGTTGATTCCTCTATTGCGCATCAAATGGCAGCACGGGAACCTCTAGGAGATCACTTGGGAGCGGGAGGCTCAGATGCATGCTCAGTACCCACATTTGTTTCCCTAGTTTTGATGTATCTTTACGGGGACGTAAATCCCTGAGGTGGGAGTAATTTAAAGACCCGTAAAATTCAAGGGAAATGTTTTCTTAATTTTGTTTGGGACATTACAAGAACGCATTTCTTGACGGCACCTAATTCCGAGGACCGGAGTGCACAGAATCTTTTTTCGAAGTTTAGCTCGGGTACGTTCAGTGAACAAACGAGCGGGTTTTTCTAACTTTTGAACCGGTGCTCGGAATCGAAATACGAGGACACCGATGTAAATTCAGCGCCGATAATTTCTTATAAACACCTTTTCTAGAGTTTTGTTTTCTCGGGTGTGGTTTTTAAAATTTTGGGTTAAGTGAAGGAATAAAATAAAAGTGATGGAAAAAATTTTATTTTATTTTTTTTAACCTAAGATAAGTGGATGAAGAGGGACCCACAATATTCTACCCACTAGGTAGGATATTTGTGATGTGTGGCCCACATGAGCCACACCGTTTCTTTCACCTTTTTCAACCCCCTCCTTTAATTAAGTAATGCACATGCACCCCCTTTTTAATGAAGTCCACCCTTACGTTTATTCTGGATAATAAATGCCTCATTAATTGGGTGGTTTAAACTTCTCAATTAATTCAATTAATTGATTGTTTCAATTTTTAATTTCAAAGGCGTTGGCTTGTGTGTTAATAAAATAAGACATGTCTTATTTTTTTAAGGGGTTCGTTGTGCATGAAGTCTTGGGGAGGATTTTGCTCAAGTTCTTGATGTTATTCCTCCTCGACAAAGAACTCGATGATCACCAACCTCCGATGATGGACGACGGTGAGAGACACATTCCTCGGAGATCGACGACCCGACACGCATCACCTCATTCTTTCATTCTGCGTCAAAGGAAGGGAGACATCGTTCCTCCGCGACGTGACAATCTGCATTCTTCTGCGGTGATCAATTCCGCGACGTCCCTTTCCACGAAAACCTCGTTCGACGACTATGTTCGAGGTAGAGGTTTTTTTTAATTGTTAGTTTGTGATTACTCTCACCTCCAATATTCATTTCATTTTGGGGGCGCTTGTTATCGCAATAACGGGAGGAGGTCGGATAGCATGAACACGACCGACCCTCCTCCCCCTTGTTGGTTTGATTTTTTTGCGGCACGTGTAAGGCGTCGCGGTGCCGAGCACCATGCGGGAAATATTAAAGGAAGGGCGGAGAATCGCAGTGCCTTCGCGTCTTTCCATTGAAGATGAACTAAACCCCGGCATCGCCGCGCCGCACCAGAGAATCTCTAAGGAACCTCGAAGACATCGCGACTGGAGCGGGGCCACGACGGAGGGGTGCGGCGCCATCGTACCTCGCCAGATGGACCAAGGCCACAGCTGAGGCCACGGTGGAGCAGGGACCGGCGTCCGGTTCCGGGCCGCCGACGTCGGAGTAGGGGGACCGGCCCATGTCGGTCCCGTCACAGCAGCAGTCGGCCGGCCGGAGCAGGCCGGCTAGGCAGGGGAAAAAATCGGGGGTTCGTAACCCCCAGTTGGCTTGCAGGTCCACATGGGGGTTGTGGTTTCACTACGCGGGGGGTAGCGCCCCCCCCCCCCTTCTTCGCTCGGCCGTTTCGGTCGAGCCACCGGGCCGAGCCTCGAGGCCGGACCGCCAGGCCGGGCCGGGCCCAGGCCAGGCCATGCCGTGCTAGCTGGACCCGGGCACGGGATGCGTAGACCCTGTTCGGGCCGACCCAGGGGGTCTCGGGCCGGATCGGTCCGGGCCCGAAACCCCCACTTCCGGACCTGTTTCAGTCTATTGCCCATAACCTAGGCTACAGACCTCCGATCGATGCACCGTCAATTGCGATGCGATCCTTGGATCGAGGCAGTCATTTTGATATATTACACTAAAGGTTTTGGAGAAATTTGTGTTTGTCCGGGTTGGTTCGTACACGAAACCAACCGGGCCCTCGGAGCAGAAACACATATTACTTTAGCTCCGGACATCCGATTGACGTGCCGTCAACTTTGATGGATTTCTCTTAGTGAGAAGGACATTTCGGCTTACTCCGCTCGATTTTTGGACGTCGTTGGTGTATGGTCGGGTTGGTTTTGACTTAAAAACCTACCGGCCCCCTAGGACGAAAAGGCCAATAACTCTCACACTGGGCGTCCGATTGACGCGCCGTCTGTGACGTTGAGTTCCTGTTAACAATATGGAACATTTGGATACATCAACTCCGGACTATGTGTCACTTGATATATCAACCCTTCGACTCATGGAGCAGATCCTCCCGAACGAGCTTGTTGTGTGCTGGAACCCTAGAGCTGGCTGCGACTGCGATGATGGTGACGACTGTACATAAATCCTCCGTAGATTCAACGACGACAACTACAACACTCTGCGATCCTACGTGGATCAGTTCTACCACTCCTGTGTGGGTCAGATCATGTGTGGGTCAGCGCTCAGCGGTCCTGTGTGGGCTAGCGCCTACAGATCCTGTGTGGGTATGATCCTGTGTGGGTCAATGCGGGGGTTAGTACCTATCAATCCTTTGTGGGTAATTGTGGGGGTTAGTATCTATCGATCCTAAGTGGGTCATTGCGGGGGTTAGTACCTATCGATCATCAGTGGGTCATTGCAGAGGTTAGTACCTATTGATCCTGTGTGGGACCGACAGCTTAGATGAATCAGTGGCTACATCTGATCATCTCTATCATCATACGAAAAAGTATACCTGTGTGAGCTGAATATTGATTTTCATTCCTATGTGGATTATGTTGTGCTACCCTGTGTGGATGTGATCGAACATGGGCACGGATGTTGGAGCTGAACTGGATTTGATAACTTAGTTATATGTATGGGCATATACCTAAGTAGTGTCAGATGTTACTTCATTATTGTATCTTTCCTTTGTGGATTATCCTTTGTGGATTCTGGGAGACCTTCGGGGGTCTCGGGGTCCCTACTGAGTAGATTATACTCACCCCTGCACGGGCTATGCCCGCACTACGTTGTGTTGGATGCAGACGACGAACATCGCTGATCGTGGTGGAGGCTTATGAGGCAGGTCGGTACCTAGAGGTGGAACACTGGGCGGGACGTACTCAGAGCGGATGGCTGGACCGAGGAGATGTGGAGGCTATATGTACCCACCCTTCAAGTGGGACTTCCTGTGGACAGCTCGACGTTGCGGCTTTACTTTTCAGTTTCTGTTTTTCTTTTCAGTTGTTGTACTACCATATTCAGTTGTACTTTACTTCCAGTTTGGGTTTGTATTCTGGCCCACTTACTTTTCTGCACTTACTGTTGTACCCAGATTTACTTAGTGTTGCTTCTTCTTCCTTGCTCTGTGGTGTTTGTTTACTTTACAAAGGCAATACCTTCCCATTTTATAGAGAATTATGCCTTGGTGCTAGTCGCCATCCCCTGGCCTATGGAAGGCGGGCTTGGGGTAGTCACGGCAAGGGCCCCGAGGACGGGTCGTGACATGGATATCATGGAAAATTGGTTCAATGTTCTATACAACAGGAATTACCACCTCATTAATGTGTTTTGGAAGAAACAAAAATATGATTATGTAATGTGGGAACTGTAGAATAAAAATGACAAAGATTACCCACACCTTTTCTCAAAAAATGGACAGTGTTGATATATTAGGGATGAAATTTCATAATGGGGGAATAATTTAATAGAACTTTCTGAAATATATTTGTTTCTAGAAAGTCACTATAATATTATATTGAGTATATTTTGAAATATGACCATTTTGATGGAAATTTTAAATATCATTGGTAAATTGTGATGGATGGTCAATATAACCACTATAAACTATAGTATTAATAATTATTTATACAATATAATTATTTTATATAATTTTAAATGGAAACATAAAATTAATCCACAAGAAAGAGTCAATAGCCTCATCTAGTTGAGTCGTTTTGTATAAAGAAATTTTGTTAAAAAACAAGATGGTGGTATCAACATTGGGATTCTATCTAGAGAAATCCCAATATGTGATTAAATAATGGAGGTTTATAGAAATTTCTTATTGGAGATATTCAGGTTAGTGGAAATGACCACTCGGATGATGTTAGTCATTCCATCCCATGAGTTGATCTCCATCACACAACTCACTCTTAGGTGGTTTTAAGGTGTTATAGTAATATATTTTTGGATACCTTACTTACTTAATGTTTAATCAATTTTAATAAATAATGTTTTTTTATTCCATCATTTCGGATTTAAAATTAGTTTTTTATAAAAATATAATAAATTTTATAAATTAATTTTTGAAACAAAAATTGTAATATTTTTAAAAGTTATATATTTTTATTATTATTAATTTATTTTTTAAAATAATTCTTTTAATGATATATTAGGATTAAAAAATATTAGTTAATTTTAAATGATAAAATATATTTTTTTCGAGTGTTTTCAATTTTACTACGAATTTTACTATGCGGTTTTTCTCTTCTATTTTTTTTAATAAATAATGGTTTTTTATATTTATAAGATAATTATCTCGTTAATATATAATAATGATCATAAAATTATCATCGTGTTTGAAATAAGAATTTATAAATTTAATTAGGGGAATTTATGATAATATTTTAAAATATATTTTTTTTCAGTGATTAATAAAATAAAATGTTTGATTTTTTTACTATATTTAATGTAAAAATAATGATTTAATATAAATTATAAAATTCTAAAACACTATTTTGGATGATAATAATATAAATGGTTCCACATGTGTCTAATATAGTGGGAAAATACCTTGAGAAATTTTTTGGTTTTGAATATAACATTATCTAGATGTCTGATGAAAATATTAAATAAATCATCCTATTCAACTCTAAATACCCAACCATTTATCCATTTCCATTCACAGAAAATTCATCCCTCACAATGATATGAAATTTTTACCTTATTATGAGTCCTCCAAATGGTTTCATGAAGCCCTCAATTTTAAATTATTATGATTTAGTAGTTGCATTTAAATGTAAGGGAAATCTCAATTTCGCATATCCTTTCATGTGAACATTTTTTGCGGTAGGTCTTTCAAATTTTCATCCTATGTAATTCATTCCATTTTATTATATCAATTTAAAATATTAATAATCTGTTAGTATTTTGATAACCTATTCCCCTCTATTTTTAGTTGTTTTTATAAACATGTCTGAAACAACTTATGTTTCCATATTTTCTAAGAAAAATTTATCTCTTTTTTCTCTAGAAATTATCTTATTTTATAATGTGAATACCCAAAAATATTTTTTTCTAGATGTATTAAAATTTCAATAAACGTGATAAATTTTATTATACAATATAATTCCCTTCTATTTTATTGGTATAATAATGACATAATCATCTTCTCTCTAAGAACTTCTTTGTAAATTTCAATGATTATTATTTAAAATATCTTTCTTTTGATCTCCATGGATTTTTATTTAATATTATATTTTGATTTATCTATTTTAATTTAGTAAATACATATTAATGTTTCCCCTTGAATGTTCTCTAATTCATTATGTAATGATTGTACTATATTGTGATCAAATGCTTTATGATACCATGGTGAAAAACCTTTGTATTTTTTATGAATCCTCCATGAAAAAAGGGGGAATGTTTTTAAATGTTTATTATAAATCGTATAGAAAAATTTCCATTTTACAATGAATGATCATATTATTGTTATATTCCACTTTCTCATACAACTATGTATTTTTTAAAATTCTTATTATTATTCCTCATGACATAAGTAAATTGTTTTTGTTTATTTCAATTAGTAGGTCTTATGCTCACCCTTTCATTTGATGTATGTCCCCATGTTATGAGATGAAGTAAATCAACTTATGATGAACCGATAAATAATAATTTAAAGATGTTTATAAGAAGAATTTATGTTTTAATTTATTATCTACATAATTTCAATGAAAATAATCTCTAAAAGATCCAATGTTTTTTACAATGTAATGAATTATAAAGGTAACAAAATTTATTACATAATGAATGAATATTTCAATGATAAAATTATAAGACATTAGAATAGAAACTAATAATCACAATAATAAATAAAACTTCTAAAATAATCAAGAACCAGTATTTTATTACTTTTATTCCTTATCAAACAACATCACCATAAATTTTGATTCTTTGAAATTCTTGCATTATCATTAGAACAGAGTGGGGGACATCATTATATGAGAATTCATATAATCACCATGGGGTCTGGCATAATATTATTGTCATAACATCTAAAATTTTCTCCTCATTTCATTATAAAAACTCCAATCCTCATGTTCCTCGTCTATTTCATGGTATAACTCAGAATATTATGGTGTCACATTTTATCCGTGGAATTTCATCCCTATTCCATATTCATTGATTCAAATTTTCAATAAGGAATTATATGATCGAAAAATCATATACTTGGACACAAATTTCAATTATGAATTATACCAAATATCCTCATGGACTAATCCCCCCTAATAATTTACCCCTGGAAAATCATAACATAAAAAATAATAAATTATCATTGGATAAGAATTGGTAATCTCTTTGTTTTAACATACTAACGATGCAAAAGGACTTTTAACTACCAAATAGTTGCATATCATCCTTATATGAATGAAACATTAATCCTTGTGTTCCCTTGAGATAAAATAGAGGATCTAAACACCTAAATTTTGGGTTATCCTAGGAATTTATACCAACATATAGGTTCGTTCATCATGTCCTAGAAGAATGAATTCAAATATCATTGCATATTTATATCCATAGTACATACAATTATATTGCAGATCAGTTGTTGTCCCCACATGACATTAATCATCACATAAGATGTCCTTATCTAATGAAATTATACTACAAAACATAATTCATTTCTATATAACATTGAAATGTTTGAATATATCTACATGATAAGGCTATATTTATAATAATAAAAATTCCAAGATTAATGAACTTCAACTATAGAAATAGATATTATATGCTGGAATAATGTAAAACTATTACACCAAAATGGTATTGTGTGAAATACCATAAAATATCAAACCAAAATAGTCACAATTACCAGAATGACAAAAACCGGATAAGGGAAACCTAGAAAAAATTTGTGTCTCTAGTCAATGGACACACATTTTTTCGATCAAGAAAATATTGTGTACCCAGGAATGAAAATAGAATAGAACATTTTAGGTCAATAACCCTTTAGAGTATATCCTTTGAAAAATCCTTTCTCACACCCACTAATAAATCCTCTAAATTAATCATATGAAAACAATTTTGTTCATAAAAATAAATAGATTCAACGTATATATTCCCAATATAAAACTGTAGAGAAAAAACCAATCTAAGATCATTGAGTCTATTAACATAATATAATTTGATGAAAATTTACCTCTGGAAAATATGTTTTTCCCTAATCATCAATTCATATTAAGTGATCTCAATAAAAATGGATCATACACACTAATGAAAAATGAAATGTTTGTTCAAATTCATTTATTTTTAAAATAAAAATTATATTTTTCATTATGAATTCAAATATAAGAATTCAGGTCATCATGATATTATTATTATAATGGGGTTCATTGATGATTCGGGCCACCTGAGATAAATTCAATATTAGATAAAAACAATGTCATGCACATTATGAATGAAATAAAATAGGACAAACACAATCAATTTATAAATGATTCATTAATTAATAAATAACACAAAAAAGGAGGCATATCTCTAATTCATAGTCTATACAAGAACCATTAAAATTGAAACAATATGTGATTATACAATAATAAACTTTCATGATATGAATTTTTAATGTAGTCTATAGTTTTATTAGAAGAATTTGTTGAAAGCTGATGTACCACCTGCATTGATTCTACTCCTTTATTCCAAGGGTGATGACTCTCAATAATAGAGACAATACGACAACCCTATTTTAATTTTAATTAAAGAGGATGAAGACGTAGGCATGTAATATTATGATCAAGATACAATCTTTTGAGTTCTGTTTGTCTCTGCTATCAAGAAATCCATTAGGGTGTCAATCAAGGTTATTATCAGAATACTCTAATTCATTTCCACCAAAGATACCCTTATTAGTTTGATGATTGGATTCCCATCATCGAAAATATTCATTCCCTTATAAATTTAAAATTAAATTTTTTGATTAAATATTATTTCTCCCTAGATATTTTACTGTTCATGGTGATCAAATTTGTCATCCCCCAAATATGTATTGAGGTGGCGAAGGAAATCAACATTGTTAAAAAATGTTTTCAAGATGTTCAAAATGATTTGTTTTTAAATTTACTACCATATTATCCTACATCTTTCATTGTAATCTACGAAATCTAGTGGAGGAAATTCGAAGGGGGTGTTTTTTAATCAAGAACTATCATAAGAATCATTTCAAATGAATATGGTTCTTTCTTGGTAAAGGATAAATCATAACATATGATCGAAGTGTAATCAACATACCGAATGATAATCATGATATTTGTGTCTTCACATTCTAATATATTGTAAAATTAAGGGGTAAACCCATCATTTTTCTATCCCCACATACTAATTAAGGGTAGAGTAGAAACCCAATAAATACATCAAAAAATGTTGAGCTAACCAATATGGGATTTATGGTTTGAAAATAATATTTTCATCTAAACGTTATAGGTGAACCCCTTCTTAATGAATGATTTTTTATGACTTCTCAATAGGAGTTCCACTACCATTATAAAAAATTCACCAAAATAGTATCGGATAGGGCATGATGAGGAAACAACTAGGGTGACTAAGCATGCAATTAAATTATATCTAATCATGCTAAAGATGAATAGTAATTGATGAGAAACACTATAGATGATGTTGATATATTTAATATGTAACAAGAGCTAGTATATTTGTGAAATGATTAGTACTACTAGATTAAGTGGCTTCTCCTCATAAAATAAATAATCCACCACCAAAAAGCCAACTTGAAATCCATGGTGTGTATCCTTTCCTTTGAAAAACCAATTTCTCATGAAATTTTCGATGAAATATAATAACTTTTGTCTTTGTGATATATTTGATCTATGTCGGTAACCCCAGGCATCAAATGACTTATCCTAATAATTTACTAATAAAATATTTCACAGTCCTTAACCTATCAGGATGGTAATCCATGGATGTTTATAGTGGTCAGCCTAGCCCAATAATGGGAGAGAAGGATGTATTTACATTCATTGAAATATATTAATGAGAAAATATTCATATCTTTCCTTAATATCTCTTTCACATTGATCATCATTTACTATTTTGAGAATATTTCTTTTTCAGGATACGCTGAGACATCCATGGTTGGAATTAATTCATCATAAATCTCAAAAAGATTAAATATTAATCCTATTTTATAGATATCCTACAATATGATTCAAACTTTTCATTAGGATATATATAATTACTTAGTATTAGGGAACTAGTGATCAATATATACATTATGAAAATTTTGCTGATGGTTGATTAGGAATTTAGATACCCACAATTACTCATATATATGAATCGACTGTTGCTTATCACAAAAATATGATAACATCGAACTAGAACAAAATAATCACACCCTTTAATCAAAGAAATTTCCTCCAGCCTACATGCCTCATGTCAACATCCTACTACTTCCCATACCATTCAGGAAGGAGAAATATAAGCTCAAATTAAATATAGTGATGGTCTATTGGGAAAAAACCAGTTGACTAGACAAATAGGATAGTTTTCTAAAATGTAGGATAACCCCTGAGACTATTCCATGATCAATTGATTGCCTTATTAATTTTTTATTTGACATTATTTAGGTTCAATGATAAATGGAAATATGTAATATTGTTTTCAATTGAGGGAATGATGAAATCATCTCACTACCCAAATGTATATATTGGATGTCAACGTGATTTGGGATAGATCTGAATTATAGGAAAAATAAGGATCTTAAATGACTAATTTTTAGAAGATATGTGGTATCATGGATTAGGATTTCCATTTAGTAGAATCATAGCCCACTCTCTATCAATGTATGCTGCTACATGAAACATGTATATTTCAATTCAAAATAGTTAAATATATGTTTGATGAGAAATAAATCTAGTCAAAAGAGACATTCCCCAATATAGATTAATAGTGAAAATATAATAACCCATAAAATAATTAATAATCACTTGACTTGATATGTTTCTAATGAACCAGTTGTCCCATAGAGTCATTTCCAATAGCATTACCCATGGAGAACACATACATCATATAACTTATGACAAATCTCATGATCGGGTGATCTGATACAAAACTAGTGATTGTGTGACCATGAGATGGTTACATAAATTTCATAATGAATGTTCAATCATTTGACCAAGACATAATGTTATTATATGACTTCTAGGATATCCATGCTTCAATAGTTCTAGGTCAAGGATCACTAAATTACCGATATATGATTCATAGGTTTGTTCATCAAGTACTGAGGAAATGAAGGTCGCACTATCCAATCACAAAAAATACTCTTTGCAAATATAGACTTACAGAAACACACCATGATCAATTCTAATAAAGTGTTCATGCAAACAAGATCTTTAAAAATTAATTTTGAAGGCATTAAATGAAAAAACGTGATAGCATGTTCTATGTAAATTGTTTTAATTGGTGAAATTAGTTTACCCTCACTCCCCAAATTTTGGGTAATTCATAGAGTACCAATGGTATCTCTTAAGTACAAACATCACCCAATACATTGATTAGTGATATCTCAAATACTCAGTATTGAATTTAAATTCCTCATAAGAAATTTCATATCCCTCTATATTTCTCTAATGAGTGGGACATTTATTGATTCCAAGAAAATGAGCATTTAAAAACCTAAAATAAACAAACAAGGGTTTTATTTTATCTGCAAAACAGAGGATGGTATTGTGGTCAAATTAAACAAATCACATAAACCCGAAAAGGGAAAAAATATTAAATATACTAGGGAAGGTAAACTGAATAGGCCTTAAATGGTTAATGATCTCCTATTGATCATCCAAATCCCCTCCTTAAAACCACCATGATATTTCAAAGTCACCCATATAAGCTCTTATGAACCAATGGATCCCGTAGAGACATGTCCACTATGAAATGTGACTACATGTTATAATATCACCTTTATCATGTGAATGTCCTAAACCAAACCATATGATAAGAAAAAAACCATCATATATATAGATAGGTAGTTATATGGTCAATTAATATGCTCATATATCAACATAAGGCAGAACATTCATCTTCCAAGAAATTATATTAAAATATAATGACTAACATTGATGATGCTCATAAAACATCTCAAGGTACCAATTCCTAATAATATAACAATGTAAAGTAAAATTGGAAAAAAAGTTTCCTAAAAATGGATTTTGTGATGTTGTATTATGCAAGGGGCCTTTTATATGCCATCATGATCACGAAAAGACCCCTCAAAAACAAAATATCATCTCTTAAACGGACCTAGAAAACCAATCTTGATCTCCTAGGATTTCCTATAAAAATTTATCCAATTCTCATGAACGCCCCTCCAAAATATGGAATGATAGCCTGGATGTTCTTTTACAAGATATCATAATACAATTAAGGTCCCGTGACAAGTCATCTTCTATCACACTAATTTCATTACATTGTATTATTGAAATTAAGAATAATCAAATACATGTTTCCTGGTCCATGTTAATTCTTTTTGAAATACCAATATTATTATGATAAATTCCATTGATCAGCTGATTTACAATTTATCAGGTGATATCATTATATAATTTTAGTATCTAAATATCATGTTAAACCACCGTGAAAATAATCCACATGACCATATTGAAAACACAACATAAAAATACCTCTTCTAAATGCATATATTATTTTTGAGATATGTTCCATGTAAGGTGCCATTTTACTAGGTCATTGAATTCTATAACCCCATCCCACACGTCCCACCCCCCTCGCCGCACAAAAATGAAGTTTTGATTGAACTCACAAAGATCTGATAGATATATAAATGGATAATAATTATCATTCTTTAAGGTCAAATGACTTCAAGGATGTGCAGTAATAAAAATATGTTTAATGATATTAAGGATTACATAAAATGAATATGTTCATGTAATGGTAATTTTATTCATCATTTAATGGACTTAAAACATATTTTCCAGATCATGGAAAATGTGTACCACATATCAAATAGGAATAAAAAACCAAGAAAATATTATTCTTGAAAAAAATTGGGATCCATGTTGAACAATGTCAAAAAAGGGTGGATTATTTATGAAAATACAAACATAATAATCATCATGAGATTCACATGGATCACACATATCATGCAACATTACCGAGGCATGTCTCACATGTCACCTATCACACTTCTGACTTATCATTTGGGTCTTACGATGTCCTCCAAAAAGTTCATCAAAATCTTATATCTTACCCAAGGGATTCCACCAATATCATTTAGTGAATACACATCACATAATCTCGATCCAATGGATTCATCTCTATACACCATTTATGTATTTCCATTTACTCTATAAAATTAATCTATGTCTCACAAAGTCCCCCACACATGTAGATCATGTCATGCGTTATCACAATTACAAGTTTATGCCTATCATTTTACATCATATCAGATATTTCATCAAATACATGTGATTTTTCATGGTAATTTCATCCATTCTAGTTGATAGTATTCCCTGAATGAAAAAAATATATCTCTACACCCTAGAAAAATGTCAAGAATTATTTTTTATTTCCTCCAAGACTACCAACATAATCATGTTACCTTCTACAATCATGATATCCTTGATAATGAGAAGTTTTTGAGACATGATAACATTTATTAGGTGATATTTTCCATAAATTCCATCTAGAACATGTTATTCCCTTACGAAAATTAAAATAGACCATTTTATTATCCTTGGAAATGTCTGGACATCTTAATAAATGTAATGAATATTTTTATAACATGTTCATTTGACCATTATGAAATATTAAAAGATATCCTAGGACATAATATCCTTACCGTGTGGATATATTCAGATAAACCATCAAAATTAACGATGTGAAATATAACTAATTCAATAACATGGATGTGTAGGAAACCTTATTATGGAATGAGATTAAGTGGGCCTCTTCCAAAGATGTTGTCCCTTCATACCCCAAAACTAAACTACGAGAACTCTTATTCCTGCTACAACAAGGATATGTTGGACACCTTATAATGAATGATATTAAAATGTAATCTTACATTTTGTAACTATATTCATATTTTAGACATTCCTACCATTGGGACCCAATCACACCAATAATATTTTCATTATTCCTCATCCTAAGAAGGATTTATAAGATAGTTGAATTGTGAATACTCTAATTCTTTCTATAAATATGATAAATTGGATTTATTCATATAGACGAATCCCTATATTAGACTAATCCCCTCTCTGACCTCGCATTCATTTGTGCCCTCTAGGTCAGATCTGGTGTGAAGGATTTAAAATGGTTTTGGGATTGGAGGTTCAGCGGTCAATGTATTCCTCAGGCGCTCTCGTGTTGGCCCCCCTTTGGTTTCTTTTCTTCGTTTTCTGGTATCTGGTTGGCCATATTTCTGCCCTAACCTCATGTATCCCTCCTCTGTTCCAAGTAAGTTCTGAATTAGTGTCTCTTTGATGGTTTTGGGAGTTCGGATACGACGAATGTGTAACCTACGTGCTTCATCGGTTCTTCTTCTTTTTATTGATTCAGATTTCTACTTGTTCTTAACTTCTTAGATGACCATCGATGTCCTGGTCTATTCGAAGAACTTCCCTGACCTCTAATCCATATGCTCCCTCCTGGTCAAAATTGGAGTGGTGGGTTCGAAGGGGCTTTGGGATGTGGGTTTTGGCAGACGATGGGGTTAGATTTTCGGATGTTGACGCTTTGGTTCTTCTTCATACTGAGGATGATTTTCATAGTTTTTGGTCGGTGATGATGGTGTTCTTCGGTGGTTGATTTTCCAAAAAACATGTTTGTTTAAGTTTCATATATTGGTATTCATATTGTTTGGTGGATATCTTGTGTGGCGGTTCTTCGTTTTGCAACTGTTTTCTGGTTTGGCTGCTGGTTTTGAGGTCCTGGGAAGTCTAGTTTTGGAGTTTCTATGGTAGCGACTGCGTTTTGGATTTCAGTGAGACATGATGTGTTTTTCCATGATTGACGATGTTATGGTTCAATGATGGGACTCTTCCGGTGTAGAGCTCCTCTTCATGGACTTTGTCCACCCCTACCTCCGCTCTTCCTCCAAGATTCAACCGCTCATCTCCTAGTCGGAATCGCGTAGTGGTTTCCAAGGTGTCTTGGGTTGTGCAGTAAGAGTGGTCATCGGCATTACTAGAGCTTCGACTGTTTGTGTTTTCGATGTACTTTGACCTCCGGTTGTGGTTTATCTATAGCAGCGGCAGAGATGCCATTGACGGTTGTGAGATGCCAGTGACGGTGGTCAGGGTGTGCGGTGCAAGGTGTTCCATCGATCGAGGTGGTAATGATTGCTATTTGAAATATCATTTTTGAAATTCAAATTTTCAATGTTCTCATGGATAGTTTTTGGATGGGTTGATACTGATGAGGTGACAATGGAGGGTTGATATTTTGCTACTTTTTTCTAAATCTAGGTATTGCACATTTTATAGGCTGAGTCATTTTTTTGAAGTATGTAATGTTGTTGTAGTTGAATTTTGAATTGTTTGGTTACCACTAATCCAAAAGGTGGCTTTTAAAACATGAAAAAAAGAGATTGGGTGTGTCATTATGTCAAATCGAGTGCATATATACTACATCGATATGTAATGAGACTAGAATTTTTATATCACATCCATCCAATAATAATAATGAACCACATGGATATAGGGATTCACAATAATCTTTTCATTCACATCTTTAATTTCCCCTTGATAAGGAATCCTTATTGTGTAATCCCCACTCAATAGATTAATATTATTTTCCCAGTTTTTTGGAACATTATTTTGGTTATTTCCCAATGGTACAATTTACAATGATGACTGTTAATCCAATCATATGAGGAATATGTAGGAACACATAGTAAGGATTTATCTAAAAAACAATGATTAAATGATCTAAAGTATTTTATATCTTCGTAACATTAAATAGAACTATTTCAATGAAAATAGTGGGGTTTGATTCTTATTAAAAATAAGATACATAATATTCCTCATAAATATTCAATCTCATCATCGACATAATAATCACCTACATGGATAGTAATAAACAATAGTTTACCTAGTAATATTGGTTAAAAATATAAGTAGTTAACCATTTCTATGTTATAATGAGAGATTAATTGAGAACATATAGTAAATAAATAAGATCATCTTAATATAACCCCTACAGATAATAGGATTCCACCAAAGATCATTTTGTTAGGGTAACCTGTTATATATCTCGATTAGTATGATAATAATTAACTTATCAAAAATATTTTATAGAGTCCCAATGTGTGTAATAATTCTCCCAAAAAGTGTTTAATGATCATGACCTTCCATCCACATCCCCATTATGATTTCATAAGCACCTATAGGTTCGAATACCCAAATGACAAGCAAGATTTGGAATGCATGTCTATACTCAATAGTGGATGTATGAATCATTGGGTATTTCAATAGCAGACTAAGAAGTGGTAAACTATATGTGAATTGTATTAATGATATGAAAGCCCCCAAATAATCCATAGAGAAAAACCATCCATGTCTTTCCTTGAAGCATCAATTTCAGTGAGATATGACATCATTTAACTATTACATCATCTTCATATAATAAAAATTATGCACTTCCTATTTATCTTGTTTGAAATTTGTTCCTATGATGAGGGTGATATTTTCAATTAAATACATAGGCATAATAATATTTCGGTATTGGAAAATTTAATATCATTGGTTCATGATGAGGTAGTTTATCTTAGACATTAATGATGATTTCATTACACATTTTGATGGAGATGGAGGTGGTTGTAGTTTGTGAATTTTTTTAGTAAACTCTATGTTGATGTAAAATACTGATTCTTTTATATTATACGTTTTTAAGAATAATTTAAGGTGTTGGAGAAATAAATAAAATGAAATCCATCTTTTATGAATATTACACCATCTCCAGGTATCCTCCATTTGTTTCCCCCAAAGCCTTATTGGAATGGATTATTTCCCAAACTAAGTCTTAGAGGCGGAGGGTATGGGATATAATAATTGATTTGGATAGGTATTGGCCTATCCAAAATGGTGTGAATTTTAACCAAATAGTTTAGTGGTGGTGACCATTTATAAGTGAGGTTAGTGTTCATTGATATGATTTTAGAATACCCACATTAATTTCAAACCAAAATCTTATAAAATGATTCATTATCAAACATATTACATATAAGGTCAAAATATTTCTAGAAAATAGTTTTTTACAAGTATATACGTTATTTTTATCACATATCATTATAGTTTAACCCAAAAATAAATTAATTTTATCATTAACCACTGTAAATATATATTTTTTATTTTCATTATACATTTCGAAAAGTTTTAGTTTTTCCTCATTATAAAATAGAAAATTTAATGATTCGAAAAATGGAATCCATTTTTAGAAATTCCATTAATAGAATTTACAACTATTAATTTAATGTCAATCTAATATACATGACAATAAATCCTTCATTCCAAAAGACAATGACTATAATTTAACAATGTTTTTATATAAAGATTTTTATATGACAATTATTCAAAAGAAATAAATTGAATTAATTGATATAAAAATGAACTACATTTTCTTCGAAACAAGTTTGAAAATGTTATATAGCCTGATAGATTTTCTAATTAAAAAAATAATTTTTCAATTAAAATGTATTATATTTATATATTCATTAAAAATCTAAAATTTAAAAAATTTCAAAATCCACTATAATATAATTTTGACATGATTATTTCTAAAATAAATATCATTTTAAAAAATATTTCAATAATTGGTGGATATTAATTTTAAAATATATGTGTTGTGAGTGACTAATTCATCTTATTTGATGAGTAATTTTTTTAGATTAATTTCATTTCTATTTAAATGATTGTTATATTATTTATAATCAATAGATATACAAAATTTTCATATATTATGTATTACTATTAATTACATCCAGTTTAATATCTATGTAATAAAGAAATAATATATTACAGTTCATTTAGAATTTGTGTTTCTTATTCTATAATCTATCGAGGATATTGCAGTTAATAAAAAATATTAGATTTGTTGTTTATGCTCTATGTTTCTTATCACAAATTCTACAAAATATAATTTTCATATTTAATAATTCCATGTCACTATAATGAATGGAGTGAATAATATAATTATAATACCTGATTAGTTTTAATTATACATGATTAACAACTTTCACTATGACCAACTCTCATACTAACTAAAGAATAGAATAATGTACTTCATTTAGATTTCATATGGCGGAGAATGTACATGAAATAATAATCATTTTATAATGCTTAAAAAATAATTTTAAGAGGCACCGAAGTAGATGTTTTTGAGGAATGAGATATGTCTTCATCTTTTAAAGAAGGAAAAAACAATTATTTTTTGTGGAAAAATGAAAAGATTGGTTCATAGAGTAAATAATTATAACAATAATTCTATGATATATTTGATGGTTTAATACCATAAATGTCAGGAAAACTGTAATTTTACAAATTTGTGACCATAGATGAAAGCACTGGGAGAGATTAATCATGTTTTTAAGAGTAACAGTTATATTAATGATGATTTAGAGACTATAAATTAAATAAAAATGGAAATAAGTCTCAAGGACTGTGAAATAAATAATGGAAAATGTATTTACATATATATATTTTATTATTAACAATTCATGGAAAGAATTAAGATAAATTTTGATGTTATTGTATAACAGGGGCTAAGAAATATATTTTTTAATTATAGATTGATATATAAAAACAATATATCATTATTTTATTGATTATATTACCCATCTGTGACTCGGTCCTGAAACATTTTTCCCTTAGTGTAATGAAATGATGTTAAATGTGATAAAATAATAGTCCAAATAAAATATTTTTATTTTAAAATGGATTGAAATCAAGAAAGTGTATCTTCTCAAGAAAATTCAATAACATTTGGAAAATAATAATTAAATTAAAGTTTTAAATTTAAATTCATTGTTAATGAATTAATAATATTTTGAATTATTATGAAATTTTTGATTTGAGGTTATTAACATTATCTTGACCATGTTACCTATCAATATCCATTGTTTTTTGGGTTCTATTTTCTACTTCTATAACTTGGATTTCACATCTCACAACTATTCTAATTCATGTAAAAAACATATGTTTTAATTTTTAGGAACATCACACATCAATTTGTATCTTTTGAAAAGGAATTTTTATTAAACCTTATTAGAGAGTGTTTTTTACATAAATAGATTTTCAAATGTTAAAAACTAGATAACTTTGAAAACAATAAAATTATAAGGACTCAATTTATTTATGGCATGTTGAATATAACACCCGGATATTTTAAAAATAAAATATTCTCAATACACCAAATAATTATGTTATTTCTTGATATAAAGTAATCAATGTTTTTCTACTGTTATAAAGACCAACATTTTAAGCATGTATTACACAGAATGATGAGTTTATCATGTGTTTCATGAATCATTAATATTATAATGTGTCATGTATATCACAATGATTTAATGAAATGTGAAAACTATTATAATATTACACTTTAATAGTATTGTTATAACACAGTTATTGGAATGAAAAGTATGTATAGTATTAATTATATTATTAATATAGATGGTTTAAAAAGTTATATATTATTAATTACTGATTGAAAATTAATTATAAAGAATAATTATAAGCATTTTTATAGGATGATAATTTTCATAAAAACCAAATTTTATGCATACGAAAATTTATTATCATAATTAATTTTAGAAATCTATTTTTTTTGACTAATTATAATGATATAATGATATAATATATTCATTAAAATTATTAACATTTATCTATTGTGTTTTCAAGACAAGAGATACAAATAAATTTAATTTTATATAAAAATGTGTATTTTTCAGAAGAGTAATTTTTTTAATTTTAGGTGAAAATAATGTAATTAATTTATGAAAAATTTTAAAAATATATTTTCTTTTTTTAATTATGTTTTCCAAATTATCATAGGGTAAATATTTAAAATTCTCATACTATAAAATTTTTTCAATGAATGTTGAAAAATACATGTTTATATAAATGTTTTTCTTTTCTTATAGTGAATTAAAATTAAAATAATTTTTTATTATTAACTTAAGTTATATATTAATTCAATTATATGTCTATTAAATAAATTTATTACATTTAAAAATTTTAAAAACTAATTATTAATTAAAAAACATTTAAATATATGAACATTTTCCTTCCTGCAACTACTTTCTTGGAGTGTCTATGGGATTAAATCTAAATATAATATTCCACTTTGAATAATGGTTTTTAGAAAAATGGATTACATATTTATAATCAGAATAATTTATTTTTTATAACAAAATCAATTTATTTTATTTTTAATTTTTTTAAAAAAAAATTATTTTATTATTTATCAATATAAATATAAAAATTAGTTTATCGGTTGTTAATTGAAATTAACATGAGAAAAAAATGAATTAGATTATATCTATCTACAATTTTTTCTTATATTTAGATTATATATATTATTTTTTTACATTATTACCCATATTGAGCATTGTTTATATGTATTCATGGGAAAAATCTTTTCTTTTGGGAAATTACATGGGGGACACTCGTCTCACTTATAAACAATTACCCACTATCTTATCCTCCTCACATATAAAAACAATTTTGATCATCAATATACTACCCAAATAACCAATATTTTTTTTCTAATATCATATTATAATTAATATATTGGTCATAACACAGTCCTTTGATAAATTATAATGCAAAGAAAATGATGTTTCTTGAAGAAGATGTATCATCCCTAACCGAATGTTTATTAATATTTGTTCCTACACCACATTAAATTTATATTAAACCATTATTATGTAATAAAATTATTCTTTTTAATATTATTTTATTTTATTATGTCTATGGAAAACACTAAATCATTCTCACATTCAATACAAATTTCAACGAATTCATTAATTCTGTTTATGGTGGACTTCCACCTCATGAACGAGTAAATGTTTTTTCCATCTCCATGTCTCATGGATCGATATAATAATGTATTTAATTTTTTTATATGATATTTTTTGTATCTGTTATTATAATTTCATCATCATATCACATGTTACTTTTTACTATCCATCCCATGGGAATACAATAATGTTGTTCATGTGTCTGGGTTACAACTGCCTCATAAAGAAATGAGATATGTTATGCTTTACAAGAAAGGTAATAAGGATGAATTTGATGCTAATATTAAATATCTAGGGAGTAATTATTATTATTATTTTTCATATATTATTTACCAGACTTTAATTCATTCCATTATGAAAATACAAATAACTTTTAAGCATATGTATATCCTTCCATCTGCATAGATAGTTTATTTTATTTTCCATATGTCATTTTTATATATAACTACATATAAATATATAATTAATATATAATATATATATCATTGTTAATGAATTTTATATACTGGAACCATAGAAAACATACAAGGAACAAAAATAAAAAAAACTAAAACATACCCAAAAAACAAATCAGTTATTCAAAAAAAATGTCCCTATAATATATAATTGATAATAAACATGTAATAAATATACATATGTAAATAATTTATTGTATTATAAATAAAATTATATATATTTAATATATTTATAATAACATTTTATTTACTATAATAGATTATTGAACATGTGTGATGGAATTTAATACTTGTTGTAAGGAATTTATGTCTCAGTTTTTTTTCTGTAAGACACATTCCATATTCAAAAGTATTTATTCATCTATGGAATATAATTTTTAACATCACTTGAAATTTTTGAATATTATATTGTAAATATTTTTTATATTTTAAAATAAAACATTGAGTATTTGTAATGTTAAGTCATTAATAATACTCAAAAATAAATAATACAAATAATATTAAGCTGTATTATTTTTCAAATAATAACACCTTGATTAAAATTGATGATATATTTAATTATTCATTCATTTATATTTTATAAAATCAGAATTATCAAATATTATAATATTTATAAATAAATCACTATTTTCAAGAAATATGAATTTTTATTAAATTAATATTTAAAATTATAAACCAATGGTTTAATGTTGTATTATTTTGAAAACATATGTCTATATAAGAATATTAAAATAAAACAATTCTATGTAATATTATTTAAATCTTTTTAAAAGTTTGACTATTGTTTTTAAAGAACATTTAATGAAAATTTTAGTAAAATGTGGTATATAATTTTTAAGAAAAAATATTGTAATATATATATAATATGCATGTTTGTATATATTTTTGGATTTTAATATATAATACCTATAATATTTATTATTTGTTTATTTATAATAGTTAAATTTATATATGTTTTGTTAAAAATATATTTTATATATCCCAAAAAAGAGAATATAATTTTATTAATAACAACATAAAAAATGTATAAATCAAAAAAATAAATGATGTCAACTATTAAAAGGTGTTATTAATTTGTGATGTGGATTCATACTCCTTTTGATGTTACAAATTTTTGATGGGATTGGGATGGATCCATAATCATGAAGTTCAACACCGCTGCGTCAAAGTTGAGCACTGTTCGGGTCAAGCTGGATGTAGCTCTCAACAATGTACCAGGGTTTAAGCCAAGGCGAAGAAGATCAATTTATTGATGGGGATTATGGGTGAGGAATGACTACTGGAATGGATTATGAGGTTCATGTGATTTTGAAGTGTCGAATCATGATAAGGGGTATCGAGGAATGATACAAATCTAAGAAACAATGTGGGTTTCGATCTCGGATATTCTTCAATGTGATGAACGTCTTTTCCATCTTTCTTTATAGTGTCTAATCGTTATATAGACACTATAATAAGGATATTTTTTATATATGTAGTAAATGTTTTATAATTTTCTTATACAATCATAATCTTACATTGAACGTATATCATTTATATATTTTCTTATTTTATATTCAATATGTATGCAAGATTTGAGAATGGATTTGGATCAAAATGATTTTTTTCTTGTAATTAACACTTCACTTATACCAATTTAATAATTGGTTGGAAACCAAAAAGTTTACAATAAATATTGACTATATTTCTTTTATTATTAATAAAACTAATGATATTAATTTCTAAATTTCTACATTTAACCATTTCGATTATTTTCAAACTATTTAAGTTTTCTTCAATCGATAAAAATTTGATTATAGTTAATTTATTTTTTCATATTCTTGTAAGATATATCAATATTAAAATTTATATATTTCCCATATATAATAAAAGTAAAACTACCCTAATTATCATCTTACTCATCATGATCTACTTTGATGATCACCCTAATTGTATGTGTCTTTATTTTGTGTATTTCACTATACTCTTTTTGGATTCTTCATGCATAATTAGTGGGGGTGATATAAAATATATATTTCTATAAAATGATGAATAACAAAAAACTATTCACCTTATAAATTCCCAATTTTTCTTTTTGTTTTTTCATAATAAATTATTAATAGCCTATGTAAATAATATATACTCATTACCACATAAAAATCATACTCTTCCTCTTAACATACAGGCCTAACTCACCCCAAACTTCTTCTCTTGAAATACCTAAACAGTGAAAACAATCATCCATCCAACAATTTATGTTAATGCATATGTGATTATGTATATATTATATCATTTAAAAATATATTATAATATTAATTTATGTTATTATTTCTATTAGGATAATTTGTCTCAATAAAAATTTTCTATGATTGTATTTTAGGAACTATTTATAAGGGATGTTTTGTTTTTTGTTTTTTTAATCTATCAATTTTGGAAAATATTATTTTCAATATTTATTATATATGGAAGATGTTTTGAAATTTCAGACATAAATTTATTTTATAGATACTACAATATATATTTATTTTTTGTTATAGAATTCAAATATATTAATATATGATTATTGAATATTTTCATTTTTTATTAAAAAAATACCAATTTTGATTTATGATGACAAAATTTAAATAATTATCTTTTTTTATTTAACATATAATTTAATAGAAAAATTTTTTAATTATTAAAGGGTAAAAAAATTTAGCCAATATATATTATCTTATTTAAATGTAAGATATCATTTTATATGGGGCTTCTAAAACATCCCAACCTGACTTACCATGAAAAATTTTATCTAGATAGGTCTCCAAATTCCCTCATGCACATTTCCACAAATTTTAGTGGCTTTCAACTAGTTTAGAGGGCTTGTGGTGTGTCCGTATGGACATTGCTATGTCATATATCTATGTATTATAATGGTATAAATATTATGAATACTAGAGAATATAGATGAAAAAAATCAGAAAATAGAGAAGATTAATATAAACCTATTATAAAAAAAATAACAACATCAATTTTCTCATTTTATATATGTAAAATTTATTTTAATGAAAAAGCAGAAAGAAATAATGTTGAAATAAAATGTAATAATGAGAAACTTCCAAATGACTATCTCAAATATAATTTCATGATTCAACTCAATCCTCTATTCCTAACTCTAGTGTATAGGAAAATAAGCTCATCGCAAGAAATTAATCTGAATACCCATAATCATGTCAAACCACTAGGGTACCCCAATGAAATGTTGGATCAAGCTGGGTGTGAGACATAAATCATATTAGTCTAGCACCACCAAATGTCTAGCCCAATCCCAATAGTTCAATATAAATTAATATGGTCTAGCATATATAGGATTTAGAGAGTAATAATATATAAAATGGCCATACCATAGACTAGGTTCTAAAACGGACACTATTTCCGTACAACATTATTTTTCCTAAGTTGGATATCTGAAATGATATACTTGTTAATTTCATAACACATTTAAAATGTGCTATTTTGAACATGGAATCATACAAATACATTCCCCCATGCATGTATTCTTACATGGGGTCTCATATCCTAGTCAACACATAGGAATGTAACAGAATAAAAAATAATATAATGATATAGTGCAAAAGATCATGACAAAAATTATTGATGCATATGATAAGTGAAAACAACCAATCATTAAAATACATCAAATACATTTAAGGTGTCTTGTGAACACCCAATATGATCTAAAAATAATCATATGTTTTTCAAGAGGAACATCAGATAATCCAATACCACCATGTCTCTCCATGGAAACTCAAACTAATTTTATTTATCACTTGAGGCTTGGGGAATATTTATTCATCCCAGCCATCACACATAGGAGACTGAGTGTCACCCATAACATGGGTTAGCTATCTTTATAGTGGAACCATCCATTATATCTCCTATATGGTACCAGTATCAATTGCGGGTATAATTTACCATCTAGGAATTACTTTTATAGCAAGCAAACGTATCAACCCTTTCACATCAAATCACAACACACACAAGAGAGGTGATTACATCTTTGAATTCTTTATACAAAATCCATGTTCTCTCTCGACCCACGATTGGTGATCCAATCAATAAATCCACATATCATAATGAAAGAAGTTATAATATCATGTTATTAATAAAAAATTTCCAGCCAATAAGAGAATAAAAATATCACATTCTACCATGATTTCCAAATGAGAATGTAAAAATATTCCACATGACATAAAAAATGTTCCATAAAATCAAGCACATAAAAATTATATGTTATCATTATAATTTTAAAATATCCATCTAACATGTTTAGTAATGATTAGAACATAAAACGATCCAATAAAACTTGGAAGAAGAATTATGTTCTTCCATAAGCAATAAATTGAAAAAATGGGAACATGGCATCATTCTACCTTGAATCACATGATTTCAATAACATCATAAATACCCCAACCATCAAGCGTGGAATTTAGAGGATTTCATTCCATAGAAGAATTGGATCTAGTTCATATACACCAATGTGGAGTGAAAAATAGCTTATCATTGATTTTCATGTACAATGTATGATGTAATTTGTTCAATATAATAAAAAAAAGATGGAAAAAATTAAAATAAATAATGTCTAGTGTGAAAGGGATCCAATTCAAGGAACATGACTCATTATAAATCCATTTATCAAAATTAATGAATTATAACTTATTTACACATATCCCAATACATGACTAAACAAAAACCATTTAGGTTGGCACACCCAAAGATTAATGAATTTTAGGTTGAAGAAGATAGAACATTTAATAGGGTTGCAAAAGGCAAGGAAAACACCCAATTGATGGTTTTTTCCATATGAGAGTGTCACTACAGATGTGGAAAATCATTAAAGACATTTGTTAAATCATAAAGAACTCATATGAGGTGTTGTTCCAAGGGGAAATCACCTATATAGTTACATTTTATATTAAGGAGATACAATTCATTTAATAACATCAATACAGTCAAGCCCCATACATTTCATTTAAATTAATTTTTCATTGAAATTTAAATCATATTATTCAATTTAAAGAACACTTAATTTTCAATAAATTGGTACCCACAAATAGTCATATAAAAAATTTCAACCAAAACTACACATGATATTAATCACTACCACTAATTATCTTTTTAGAAGATGACACACCTCTATTAGAGGAGTTTTATTATAAAATAATAGAATTTTTCTTTATAAAATTAATTAATCTATGAAAACATAAATATGTCATGCATGGATAAATATATAATCCTAGCTATGAGTTCTCTAAGACAACAAAATTCAATTAGAGGGGATTTAATATAAAACAATCAGAAAGTTTATCAAATAAATCACTTCTCATAATTAAAAAATCTTTTCTACAAATAATGTTTCATTAATTAAATAAAATAAAATTGGGTAAATATTTAATTAACAGTGATCATTAATTAAATGAGAAAAATTGGATCCTAACTCACAAAAACAAGCCCTAGAAGAATGCTACATCTCTTGATGATTTTATAATAGTCCACTCAAATATACTATGTCCATCTTCTGGGGATATTCATCTCAACACATACATATGGAAACACACCCCCAATGTATGTATTTTGATTCCCAATAACCCATACAAGGGGATCCATTGTAATCACCTCAAAATTCCATGAATTTTTTTTAAAATTATATGGAATATTACGCGACTGTGAAAATTGACAGCGTGTGATTCTGGGGCCCGGTGTGCCTAGAATGAATTTATGAACATTATTTTCTAGTAAATTCAGTAAATGTGCTAGAGGGTTTTTATAACTTTTGAACTGGTGCTCATAACTGAAATATTAGGACAATGTTGAACTCGCTGCTCATGTATTTGTAGAAAGATACCTTTATCTCCACCACAGTAGGTCAAGGGTGAAAGAATATTTTTCAATTTTTTCCTTTGAAATTAAAAATTAAATTATTTAGCATTTTACTTTTATTCTTGAAACCACTCTATATGGGTTATAGAGTTAGGGACCTCCTGAACTAAAACCGACCAATTTGAACTCAAATGTGGGGACCACCCAACTCTTGAACTCCCACTCTAATGAGGGGGGTGACATTAGGATTACTCTAAATTAATTATTCCAACTCCCCATTTAATTGATGGATTCGACTAATAATTAATGAAATGAGATAAAATTTTAATTGTTCAAACATAATTAATCATCTTATGTTAAATTATATTGGCAGCTCATTGTTTTGGTGGGAAATAGAGAAGGGGAGAGAGTTTGGAAGGATTACACTTCTCCAAAGAATAACATCGCCCAATGAAGTCATTCTTCAATGAAGAACGTGCGAACTCCAACATGGGACATCTTTGACAACGAAGAACTGATATCTTCCCTTCACTCCTAAACAACATAAAAAACATCAAGGAAGTGGTACCGTTATTCACCTGGTTTTACGTCAAATTAATCATCTCGTTCCAACTTCTACCGAACTAATATGGACGGAGCAAGCCAAATGTACATGGCCTGATAACTCTGTCGTCCTTCATGGTTGGTGTGTTCATCTTGATACAGTAGAATGGAAACTGACACTAGTGGGGAATGAGAATAGTGGCTGACACCATGGGTGGCCATGATGACGGTGATGACACAGCCGCGTTGCCTGACAGAAGTGAACCGCGACCTTATGCCACGGCGGTGAGGGAAGGGAAGCCTACATGCTATCGGCCACTGGCGATAGCGAGGAGCGTGACCACGACACGTGTAGAGGAAATATGTCCATCCGGCCAACTACAGCGCACCACCTCCTCACGGCCTCCATGCCGCTCATTGGGGCCTTGTCACCCTATGGTTTCCCCACCGCACCACAACACCTCACCGTATGGTGATTGCCACGTGGGTCACCCAGGTCGAGCAGACCGGTTGGGCCATCCACTATGGCCCGGGCCGCCCACCACGGGTTCGACAACCCACCATGGGCCGGGTCGAACCAAACTGGGTATTTCCGGGATGGTCCAACCGGGTCGGACTGTATGCTGGAAAGTTTCGACCCATTCCATACTTTTGGCCATAACATTGGAACTCGGAGTCCGTTTGATGAACCGTATATGAAGCTAGAAACCTTGTCGTTTGATGGTCTGTTTGGTATTCCCCAATAATGATTTGGATAATGATGGGGTATGGTCGGGTTGGATCGAGCACGAATCCAACCAGGGCCATGGGACCAGAAGGCTACTAACTTACAGACCAAGCGTTTGAATGACACACCGTCTATTTCATTGAGAACCCTATGATGTGGTGGTCCATTGTGATAGTTCTTCATGGGTCTTCATGATAGTTGAATTATCAGACAGTGTCTTGATGATTGGACCCTCTCGAAGACCGGTGAGCATAGTGTGGAATCCTTTTAGCTTTCTCTGATGAGGTACACTGATCATGTGTGGGTTTGACGATGTACTGGGATCTTGTGTGGGTTAGAAAAGCTAATAGGATCTAGTGTGAATTTTATAATGTAATATGATCCTCTATGATTCTGATAATGATTTTGGATCTTTTTTGGTATTTCCTCTTAACAGAGTAAGATGAATTAGTAGTTACATCAAATCATCTATACTATTATACATAAGTTATACCTAGTGTGAGTTGAGTCTGTACCTGTGTGGTACGTTCCGTTGTGGTAATAACTTGGTAGTATTCTTCTGTTTTCCATACCTGAGTGTTACTTACCTTCATGTTACTCTTTCCTTTGTGGGACAGTTGAACTTGGGATTTTGATTTGAACTCTATTTTTCCTCATTATTGAGATGGGAATACATGATAACTAAGGTATATGTATGGGAATATACTTAAGATGGGTTTTCAATTGATTTCATGATTTTTGGTTTATCCATTGTGGATTTTGTGGGTCCTTTAGTGTCTCGGGGTCCCTACTGAGTATCGTTATACTCACCCCTACACGGGCTATTCCAACACATTATTGTGTTTGGTAAAGACGACAGACATCGCTGACTGAGGATGAGGGTACCAGGACTGGAGGTATCAGGGATATGGACATTAGACAAGACATACAATACAGACAATCATTTGAGAGTTGTACCTACCCTTTGGGTAGGATCCTTGGCAGGTGTTCACAAGGGTTGTTCCAGTTTAGTTGTACTTTACTGTTTTCCTATAGTATCCAATTGGGCTTCTATTCTGGACCATTTTTCATACTCTACTCAAACTTTTACTATAAAGTTTACTCAGGTTTATGATTTGATGCATGATTTCTTCCATGTGTATATAGGATATAAAGCCCATTCCTTCCCAGTTTGAGGGAATACACCTTCGATGCCAGTCCCCAGCCCCTGGCCTATGGAAGGAAGGCTTTGGGTAGTCACAGCACGGTCCCCGAGGGATAGGTCGAGAAAATTTTGTATGAGAGTAGTTGGCTCTACTGTAGGACATTGGACATTGATTATTTTAATTTCAATAGTTTTTAGTTTAGTGAGTGTTCTGATTAGTTTAGGGAATATAGTGTTGGTATGGTGGCTAACGTATCCGTTATGATGTTGCAACAATATGATTGATGGTACTAATGACCTAGAAAAGATATTTAATGGAATGGTGATATTTTCATTAATGAAATATTAACCTTAATATGGACTTGATGATATGAAAATGGTGTTCAGTCACACTAAATTGATGAGTGATATAGAGAAAATAAAATGGATTGTATTGAATACCATGGAATTGATTATTTATTTTATGAATGTGTGTTTTATGTTTTCATTTATTTTGTTTACAATAATTTATTAATTTTGGAAAATATTCAATGTTCAGTTATTTTATTTAATCAATGGGGAAAAAATTGTGTTTTGAAATATGGTATGTTTTCCTTGATGTTTTATGGTAAATGGGTATAATAAAATGTTTTAGAAAAATATATGATATATTTAATAACATAATTATTTTTTTATATTAATATATACTTCATGTTGTGTGGGGAAATAGTTATAATTTTATTAGTTGATTGTTGTGACCCTGTTTCTATTTTTATGGATCATAATTTCATTCATACATAGAGGTTCCTAATAGTTAACAATTCATGGAAAGAATTAAGATAAAATTTTGATGTTATTGTATAACATGGGCTAAAAAATATATTTTTTAATTATAGATTGATATATAAAAACAACATATCATTATTTTATTGATTATATTACCCATCTGTGACTCGGTCCTGAAAAAAATTTCCCTTAGTGTCATGAAATGATGTTAAATGTGATAAAATAATAGTCCAAAGAAAATATTTTTATTTTAAAATGGATTGAAATCAAGAAAGTGTAACTTCTCATGGAAATTAAATAACATTTGGAAAACAATAATTAAATTAAAGTTGTAAATTTAACTTCATTGTTAATGAATTAATAATATTTTGAATTATTATGAAATTTTTGATTTGAGGTTATTAACATTCTCTTGACCATGTTACCTATCAATATATATTGTTTTTGGGTTCTATTTTCTACTTCTATAACTTTGATTTTACATCTCACCACTGTTCTAATTCATGTAAAAAAGATATGTTTTAATTTTTAGGAACATCACATATCAATTTGTATCTTTTGAAAAGGAATTTTTATTAAACCTTATTAGAGAGTGTTTTTTACATAAATAGACTTTCAAATGTTAAAAACTATATAACTGAGAAAACAATAAAATTATAAGGACTCAATTTATTTATGGCATGTTGAATATAACACCCGGATATTTTAAAAATAAAATTTTCTCAATACACCAAATAATTATGATATTTCTTGATATAAAGTAATCAAAGTTTTTCTACTGTTACAAAGAACAACATTTTAAGCATGTATTACACATAATAATGAGTTTATCGTGTGTTTCAGGAATCATTAATATTATAATGAGTCATGTATATCACAATGTTTAAATGAAATGTGAAAACTATTATAATATTACACTTTAATAGTATTGTTATCACACAGTTATTAGAATGAAAAGTATGTATAGTATTAATTATATTATTAAAATAGATGGTTTAAAAAGTTATATATTATTAATTACTGATTGAAAATTAATTATAAATAATAATTATAAGCATTTTTATAGGAAGATAATTTTCATAAAAACCAAATTTTATGCATAAGAAAATTTATTATAACAATTAATTTAAGAAATCTATTTTTCTGCCTAATTATAATGATATAATGATATAATGTATTCATTAAAATTATTAACATTTATCTGTTGTGTTTTCCAGACAAGAGATACAAATAAATTTAATTTTATATAAAAATGTGTATTTTTCGGAAGAGTAATTTTTTTAATTTTAAGTGAAAATAATGTAATTAATTTATGAAAAATTTTAAAAATATATTTTATTTTTTTAATTATCTTTTCAAAATTATCATAGGGTAAATATTTAAAATTCTCATACTATAACAATTTTTCAATGAATGTTGAAAAATACATGTTTATATAAATGTTTTTCTTTTCTTATAGTGAATTAAAATTAAAATAATTTTTTATTATTAACTTAAGTTATATATTAATTCAATTATGTGTCTATTAATTTAATTTGTGTCATTTAAACATTTTAAAATCTAATTGTTAAATAAAAAACATTTAAATATATGAACATTTTCCTTCCTGCAACTACTTTCTTGGAGTGTCTATGAGATTTAATCTAAATATAATATTCCACTTTGAAGAATGGTGTTTAGAAAAATGGATTACATATTTATAATCAGAATAATTTATTTTTTCTAACAAGATAAATCTAATTTATTTTTAATATTTTTAATAAAAAAATGATTTTATTATTTATCAATATTAATATAAAAATTAGTTTTTCGGTTGTTAATTGAAATTAACAAGAGAAAAAAATGAAGTTGATTATATCTATCTACAATTTTTCCTTATAATTAGACTATATATATTATTTTTTCCATTATTACCCATATTGAGTATTTGTTTATGTGTATTCATGGGAAAACTCTTTTCTTTTGGGAAATTACATGGGGGACACTCGTCTCACTTATAAACGGTTACCCACTATCTTATCCTCCTCACATATAAAAAAAATTGATCATCAATATACTACCCAAATATCCAATATTTTTATCTAATATCATATTATAATTAATATATTGGTCATAACACAATCCATTGATAAATTATAATGAAAATAAAATGATGTTTCTCGAAGAAGATGTATCATCCCTAACCGAATGTTTAGTAATATTTGTTCCTACACCACATTAAATTTATATTAAACCATGATAATGTAATAAAATTATTCTGTTTAACATTATATTATTTTATTATGTCTATGGAAAACACTAAATCCTTCTCACATTCAATCCAAATTTCAACGAATTCATTAATTCTGTTTATGGTGGACTTCCACCTCATGAACGAGTAAATGTTTTTTCCATCTCCATGTCTCATGGATCAATATAATTAGGTATTTAATTTTTTTATATGATATTTTTTGTATTTGTTATTATAATTTTATCATCATATCACATGTTACATTTTACTATCCATCCCATGGGAATACAATAATGTTGTTCATGTGTCTGGGTTACTACTGCATCGTAATGAAATGGGATCTGTTATGCTTTACAAGAAAGTTAATAAAGATGAATTTGATGATAATATTAAATATCTAGGGAATTATTATTATTATTATTATTTTTCATATATTATTTACCAGACTTTAATTCATTCCATCATGAAAATACAAATAACGTTCAAGCATATGTATATCCTTTCATCTGTATAGATAATGTATTTTATTTTCCATATGTAATTTTTATATATAACTACATATAAATACATAATTACTATATAATATATATATCATTGTTAATGAATTTTATATACCGGAACCATAGAAAACATACAAGGAACAAAAATAAAAAAAACTAAAAAATACCCAAAAAACAAATCAGTTATTCAAAAAAAATGTCACTATAATATAGATTTGATAATAAACATGTAATGAATATATGTATGTAAATAATATATTGTATTATATATAAAATTATATATATTTAATATATTTATAATAACATTTTATTTACTATAACAGATGATTGAACATATGTGATAGAATTTAATACTTGTTGTAAGGAATTTATGTCTCAGTTTTTTTTCTGTAAGACACATTCCATATTCAAAAGTATTTATTTATCTATTGAATATAATTTTTAACATCGCTTGAAATTTTTGAATATTATATTTTAATTTTTTTTTATTTTAAATTAAATTATTGAGTATTTGTAATGTTTAGTCATTAATAATACTCAAAAATAAATAATACAAATAATATTACACTGTATTATTTTTCAAATAATAACACCTTGATTAAAATTGATGATATATTAAATTATTCATTCATTTATATTTTATAACATTAGAATTTTCAAATATTATAATACTTTTAAATAAATCACTATTTTCAAGAAATATGAATTTTTATTAAATTAATATTTTAAATTATAAACCAATGGTTTATTGTTGTATTATTTTGAAAACATATGTCTATATAACAAAATAAAAATAAAACAATTCTATGTAATATTATTTAAATCTTTTTAAATGTAAGCCTATAGTTTTTAAAGAACATTTAATGAAAATTTTAGTAAAATGTGGTATATAATATTTTGGAAAAATAATGGTATATATATATAATATGCATCTTTGTATCTATTTTTGGAATTTAATATATAATACCTGTAATATATATTATTTTTTTATTTATAACAGTTAAATTTATATATGTATGTTAAAATTATATTTTATATATCCCAAAAAATAGAATATAATTTTATTAATAACAACATAAAATATGTATATAACAAAAAAATAAATGATGTTAACTATTAAAAGGTGTTATTAATTTGTGATGCGGAGTCATCCTCCTTTTGATGTTACAGTTTTTTGATGGGATTGTGATGGATCCATAATCATGAAGTTCAACACAACTGCGTCAAAGTTGAGCACAGTTTGGGTCAAGCTGGATGTAGCTCTCAACAATGTACCAGGGTTTAATCCAAGACGAAGAAGATCGACTAATTGATGGGGATTATGGGAGAGGAATGACTACTAGAATGGATTATGAGGTACATGTGATTCTAAAGTGTCCAATCATGATAAGGGGTATCGAAGAATGATACAAATCTAAGTAACAATGTGGGTTTCGATCTCAGATATTCTTCAATGTGAAGAACATCTTTTCCATCTTTCTTTATATTGTCTAATCGTTATATAGACACTATTATAAGGATATTTTTTATATATGTAGTAAATGTTTTATAATTTTCTTCTACAATCATAATCTTAAATTGAACGCATATCATTTATATATTTGCTTATTTTATATTCAATATGTATGCAAGATTTGAGAAGGGATTTGGATCAAAATGATTTTTTCCTGATAATTAACACTTTACTTATACAAATTTAATAATTGGTTAGAAACCAAAAATTTCACAATTAATATTGACTATATTTCTTTTCTTATTAATAAAACTAATGATATTAATTTCTAAATTTGTACATTTAACCAATTCGAATATTTTCACACTATTTAAGTTTTCATCAATCCATAAAAATTTGATTATAGTTAATTTATTTTTTCATATTTTTATAAGATATATCAATATTAAAATTTATAGATTTCCTATATATAATAAAAGTACAACTACCCTAATTATCATCTTACTCATCATGATCTACTTTGATGATCACCTTAATTGTATGTGTCTTTATTTTGTGTATTTCACTACACTCTTTTTGGATTCTTCATGCATAATTAGTGGGGGTGATATAAAATATACATTTCTATAAAATGATGAATAACAAAAAACTATTCACCTTATAGTATCCCAATTTTTCTTTTTCTTTTTTCATAATAAATTATTAATAGTCTATGTAAATAATATATACACATTACTACATACAAATCATACTCTTCCTCTTACCATACAGACCTAACTCACCCCAAACTGTTTCTCTTGAAATACCTAAACAGTGAAAATAATCATCCATCCAACAATTTATGTTAATGCATATTTGATTATGTATGTATTAAATCATTTAAAAATATATTATAATATTAATTTATGTTATTCTTTCTATAAGGATAATTTGTATCTTTAAATATTTTCTATGATTATATTTTAGGAACTATTTATAAGGGATGTTTTGTTTTTTGTTTTTTTTAATCTGTCAATTTTTTAAAATATTATATTCAATATTTATTATATTGGGAAGATGTTTTCAAATTTCAGACATACATTTATTTTATAGATACTATAATATATATTTATTTTTTGTTAGAGAATTAAAATATATTAATATATATTATTATAGAATATTATCAATTTTTATTAAAAAAATACCAATTTTTATTTATGATGGAAAAATTTAAATAATTATCATTTTTTATTTAACATATAATTTAATAGAAATATTTTTTAATTGTTAAATGGTAAAAAATTTTGGCCAATAGATATTATCTTATTTAAATGTAAGATATCATTTTATATGGGGCTTCTATAACATCCTGACCTGTCTTAACATGAAAAATGTTATCTAGATAGGTCTCCAAATGCCCTAAGGCACATTTCCCCAAATTTTAGTGGCTTTCAACTAGTTTTGAGGGCTTGTGGTGTGTTCGTATGAAGATTGCTCTGTCATATATCTATGTATTATAATGGTATAAATATTATGAATACTAGAGAATACATATGAAAAAAAATCAGAAAAAAGAGCAAGATTAATATAAACCTATTATAAAAAAATAACAACAACAATTTAGTCATTTTATATATGGAAAATTTATTTTAATGAAAAAGAAAAAAGAAATAATGTTGAAATAAAATGTAATAATGAGAAAATTCCAAATGACTATCTCAAATATAATTTCATGATTCAACTCAGTCCTCTATTCCAAACTCTAATGTATAGGAAAATAAGCTCATCACAGGAAATTAATCCAAATACCCATAATCATGTCAAACCACTCGGGTACCCCAATGAAATGTTGGATCAAGCTGGGTGTGAGACATAAATCATATTAGTCTAGCACCACCAATGTCTAGCCCAATCCCAATAGTTCAATATAAATTAATATGGTCTAGAATATATAGGTTTCAGGGAGTAATAATATATAAAATGACCATACCATAGACTAGGTTCTAAAACGGACACCATTTCCGTACAACATTATTTTTCCTAAGTTGGATATCTGAAATGATATACTTGTTAATTTCATAACACATTTAAAATATGCTATTATAAACATGGAATCTGACAAATACATTCCCCCATGCATGTATTCTTACTTGGGGTCTCATATCCTAGTAAACACATTGGAATGTAACAGAATAAAAAATAATATAATGATATTGTGCAAAAGATCATGACAAAAATTATTGATGCATATGATAAGTGAAAACAACCAATCATTAAAATACATAAAATACATTTAAGGTGTCCTGTGAACACCCAATATGATCTAAAAATAATCATATGTGTTTCAAGAGGAACATCAGATAATCCAATACCACCATGTCTCTCCATGGTAACTCAAAAAAAATTTATTCATCACTTGAGGCTTGGGGAATATTTATTCATCCCAGCCGTCACACATAGGAGACTGAGTGTCACCCATAGCATGGCTTAGATATCTTTATAGTGGAACCATCCATTATATCTCCCATATGGTACCAGTATCAATTGGGGGTATAATTTACCATCTAGTAATTCCTTTTATAGCAAGCTAACACATCAACCCTATCACATCAAATCATAACACACACAAGAGAGGTGATTCCATCCATGAATTCTTTATACAAAATCCATGTTCTATCTTGACCCACGATTGGTGATCCAATCAATAAATCCACATATCATAATGATAGAAGTTATAATATCATGTTATTAATAAAACATTTTCATCCAATAAGAGAATAAAAATATCACATTCTACCAAGATTTCCAAATGAGAATGTAAAAATATTCCACATGACATAAATAATGTTCCATAAAATCAACCACATAAAAATTATATGTTATCATTATAATTTTAAAATATCCATCTAACTTGTTTAGAAATGATTAGAACATAAAACGATCCAATAAAACATGGAAGAAGAATTAGGTTCTTCCATAAGCAATAAAACGAAAAAATGGGAACATGGCATCATCCTGCCATGAATCACATGATTTCAAAAACATCGTAAATCCCCCAACCATCAAGCATGGAATTTATAGTATTTCATTCCATAGAAGAATGGTATCTAGTTCATATACACCAATATGGAGTGACAAATAGCTTATCATTGATTTTCATGTACAATGTATGATGTAATTTGTTCAATATAATAAAAAAAGATTAAAATAATCAAAATAAATAATGTCTAGTGTGAAAGGGATCTGATTCAAGGAAAATGACTCATTATAAACCCATTTATCAAAATTAATGAATTATAACTTATTTACACATATCCCAATACATGACTAAACAAAAACCATTTAGTTTGGCACACCCAAAGATTAATGAATTTTAGGTTGAATAAGATAGAACATTTAATACGGCTGAAAAAGGCAAGGAAAACACCCAATTGATGGTTTCTTCCATATGAGAGTGTCACTACAGATGTGGAAAATCATTAAGGACATTTGTGAAGTCATAAATAACTCATAGGAGGTGTTTTTCCAAGGGGAAATCACCTATATAGTTACATTTTATATTAAGAAGATACTATCCATTTAATAACATCAATATAGTCAAACCCCATACATTTCATTTAAAATAATTTTTCATTGAAATTGAAATCATATTATTCAATTGAAATAACACTTAATTTTAAAAAATTTGGTAGCCAAAATTAGTCATATAAAAAATTTCAACCAAAATTACACATGATATAAATCACTACCACTAATTATTTTTTTAGAAGACAACACACCTCTATTAGAGGAGTTTTATTATAAAATAATGGCATTTTTCTTTATAAAATTAATTAATCTATGAAAAAATAAATATGTCATGCATGGATAAATATATGATCATAACTATGAGTTCTCTAAGACAAAAAACTTCTATTAGAGGATATTTAATATAAAACAATCACAAAGTTTATCAAATAAATCACTTATCATAATTAAAAAAACTTTTCTAGAAATAATGTTTCATTAATAAAATAAAATAAAATTGGGTAAATATTTAATTAACAATGATCATTAAATAAATGAGAAAAATTGGATCCTAACTCACAAAAAGAAGACCTAGAAGAATGCTATATCTCTTGATGATTTTATACTAGTCCACTCAAATATACTATATCCATCTTCTGGGGATATGCATATCAACACATACATATGGAAACACATCCCCAATGTGTGTATTTTAATTCCCAAGAACCCATACAAGGGGATCCATTGTAATGACCTCAAAATTCCATGAATTGTTTTTAAAATTATATGGAATATTACGAGACTGTGAAAATTGACAGCATGTGATTCTGAGGCCCGGTGTGCCTAGAATGAATTTATGAACATTATTTTCTCGTAAATTCAGTAAATGTGCAAGAGGGGTTTTATAACTTTTGAACTGGTGCTCATAACTGAAATATTAGGAAACTATTGTACTCGCAGCTCCTATATTCGTAGAAGGAGACCTTTATCTCCACCACAGTATGTCAAGGGTGAAAGAATATTTTTCAATTTTTTCCTTTGAAAATAAAAATTAAATTATTTAGTATTTTAATTTTATTCTTGAAACCACTCTATATGGGTTATGGAGTTGGGGACCTCCTGAACTAAAACCCACCAATTTGAACTCAAATGTGGGGACCACCCAACTCTTGAACACCCTCTTTAATGAGGGGGGTGACACTAGGATTACTCTAAATTAATTATTCCAACTCCCCATTTAATTGATGGATTCGACAAATAATTAATGAAATGTGTTAAATTTTTAATTGTTCAAATATAATTAATCTTCTTATGTTAAATTATATTGGCAGCTAATTCTTTTGGTGGGAAATAGAGAAGGGGAGAGAGTTTGGGAGGATTACGCTTCTCCAAAGAATAACACCGCCCAATGAAGTCATTCTTCAATGAAAAACGTGCCAAATCCAACGTGGGACATCTTTGACAATGAAGAACTGATATCTTCCCTTCACTCCTAAATGACATAAAAAAACATCGAGGTAGTGGTTCCTTTATTCTCCTGGTTTTACGTCAAATTAATCATCTTATTCCACCTTCTACCGAACTAATATGGACGGGGCAAGCCAAATGAACATGGCCCGATAACTCTATCATCCTTCATGGTCAGTGTGTTCATCTTGATAGAGTAGAATGGAAACTGACACTGATGGGGCATGAGAATAGTGGCTGACACCACGGGTGGCCACAATGACGGTGACGACACAGCCGCGTTGCCTGACAGAAGTGAACCGCGACCTTATGCCAAAACTGCGAGGGAAGGGAAGCCTACATGCTTTCGGCCACTGGCGATAGTGGGGCGCGCGATCACGACATGTGGAGAATAAATATGTCCATCCGGCCAACTACAGCGCACCACCTCTTCACGGCCGCCATGCCGCTCAGTGGGGCCTTGTCACCCTGTGGTTTCCCCGCCACACCACAACGCCTCACCGCACGGTGATTGCCACGCGGGTCACCCAGGTTGAGAAGACCGGTTGGGCCATCCACTATGGCCCGGGCCACCCACCACGGGTTCGACCACCCACCACGGGCCGGGTCGAACCAAACCGGGTATGTCCAGGATGGTCCAACCGGGTTGGACTATATGCAGGCAAGTTTCGAGCCATTCCATACTTTTGGCCATAACATTGGAAATGGGAGTCCATTTGATGAACCGTATATGAAGCTGGAAACCTTGTCATGAGATGGTCTGTTTGGTATTCCCCACTAAAGATTTGGATAATGATGGGGTATGGTCAGGTTGGATCGAGCACAAATCCAACCAGGCCCATGGGACCAGAAGGCTACTAACTTACAGACCGAGCGTCTGAATGACACACAATCTATTTCATTGAGAACCCTATGACGTGGTGGTCCATTGGGATAGTTCTTCATGGGTCTTCATTATAGTTGAATTATCGGACAGTGGATTGATGAGTGGACCCTCTCGGAGACAGATGAGCTAAGTGCGGAATCCTTTTAGCTTGATCTGATGAGGTACAACGATCATGTGTGGGTTTGACGATGTACTAGGATCTTGTGTGGGTTTGAAAATCTAATAGGATCTAGTGTGCATTTTATAATGTACTACGATCCTCTATGGTTCTGATAATGATTTTGGATCTTTTTTGGTATTTCCACTTAACAAAGTAAGATGAATTAGTAGTTACATCTAATCATCAATACTGTTATACATAAGTTATACCTAGTGTGAGCTGAGTCTGTACCTGTGTGGTACGTTCCATTGTGGTAATACCTTGGTAGTATTCTTCTGTTTTTCATACCTGAGTTTTACTTACCATCATGTTACTCATTCCTTTGTGGGATAGTTGAACATGGGATTTTGATTTGAACTCTATGTTTCCTCATTATTGAGATGGGCATACATGATAACTAAGGTATATGTATAGGAATATACTTAAGATGGGTTGTCAGTTGATTTCATGATTTTTGGTTTTTCCATTGTGGATTTTGTGGGACCTTTAGGGTCTCGGGGTCCCTACTGAGTATCGTTATACTCACCCCTACATGGGCTATTCCAACACATTATTGTGTTTGGTAAAGACTACAGACATCACTAACTGAGGATGAGGGTACCAGGACTGGAGGTATCAGGGATATGGACATTAGACAAGGCATATCATACAGACGATCATTTGAGAGTTGTACCTAACCTTTGGGTAGGATCCTTGGCGGTTGTTCACAAGGGTTGTTCTAGTTTAGTTGTACTTTATTGTTTTCCTATTCTATCCAATTGGGCATCTATTATAGACCCTTTTTCATACTCTACTCAAACTTTTACTATAGAGTTTACTCATGTTCGTGATTTGATGCATGATTTTTTCCATGTGTATATAGGATATAAAGCCCATTCCTTCCCAGTTTGAGGGAATACACCTTCGATGCTAGTTGCCAGCCCCTGGCCTATGAAAGGCGGGCATGGGGTAGTCACAGCATGGTCCCCAGGGGATAGGTTATGAAAAATTGGTATGAGAGTAGTTGGCTCTACTGTAGGACATTGGACATTGATTACTTTAATTTCAATAGTGTTTATTGTAGTGAGTGTTCTGATTAGTTTAGGGAATATAGTGTTGGTACGACGGCTATCTTATCCATACACCGGGACCCTGAATTCATATTTCTGACTCAGTGCATGAAAACACTGATTGTGTGTGTGTTTTGAAAATTTTTCTTGTGATACTCTTCAAGTCAACTCACCACGTCTAACTTCTTGACCGTGCTGTGCCTTTTTTTAGAGGATGCCTCAAGGTAAATAGTCATCTAGGGTTTCATGTATAGTACTCAATGATAGCCCACCGATCTATGAGGCAACGGTGTAAGGTCCTCTTATAGTAGAGGAAAAAGTGGAGGCACCATCGGTACCATTAACCATTGGGCCACAAATTCCACTAGCCCCAGTAGTATAGGGTTCACACCGCTTGAGTTCATTTCATGAGTTTCAGGGCCAGAGGCCACCTATGGTCTCGAGAGGGATAGACCCACATGTGGCTGAGGACTGACTTGAAGTTGTTGTAAGAGGCTTACAACTAGTAGGGACACGAGCTGATATCATGGTGATCCTTGCCACCAATCTTCTTCAGGTAGCAGCAGGCAGATGATGGAGCTTGATTCTCTAGGTACACGACAAGGTGATGCTTATCTGGGTAAAAATTGAGATCATGTTTCCAGTAGAGTTTGTCCCAATGACTCTCCGTGCAGTGTGCAAACTAGAGCTTCTTCATCTGCAGTAGGGCACCATGTTTTTGGCTTAGTACTTAGCGAGGTTCACTGACCTCTCACGATAATCTAAAGATATGGTGCGACACCCATTTTTCAGGGCCCAGACCATTTTTTAGGTACTCATAAGGGATATTAGGGCTTCGATGATTTCACTTAGCATCCTGAAAAAAAGAGGGGTGTTAGAGTAATCCCTCTTGGTATAGAGTTTCCTTCATGGGCATTCACCAGCATCAAGACCCACCACCATATGTCACATAGCAGAGTCTTGAGTAGCTAGCAGTAGACAGATGTCACAGTGGAAAAAGAGTACCATACCTATAGGTGGACGACCGAATGATTTAGGGTTAGTTTTGTAGGGCACATGAGACATAGTCAGTCATGCGAGGAAAAAGCAGTGTTTCACATGCAGCAGGAAGGGTCACATGGCTCTAGACTGCCCGACCCGCTATACAGATGATCCTCTGTTGGTCGAGGGACTGCCCAGGTAGAGATAGAGGTTCGAAAATGGAGGTCCATTGGATGTAGGTGAAAATGGAAGAGGATCTGGCAGTGCAGGTGGCAGTGGGAGATGAATCGAGGTGTTACAGCCACCCCCACCAGGTGGTCCACCCCGACAAGAGGGAGAAAGAGGAAAGGGGCGAACTCAGCTCCATGCAAATAAGGCCTATGACCATGGGTCTCCAGAGATGATACGAGGTATGATCTCTGGATACTACACCATTTTTGTAGTACTTATAGACACATATTCTTGTTATTCTTTTACTAACACTTCCCTCGTTCTAAGATCGTAGATTTCAGCGATGCCATTGGCGCGATCCTTACGGTTAAAGACTCCAACGAGAGAGGATTCGAAGATTACACATTGGGATGGAAGTGTGAGCTTAATCTAGGAGGTGAGATATTCGACTGGGATCTCCTAGTAGTGGTATCAAGGGATTACGACGTCATCTTGTGTATAGACCGGGTGTCTACAATCCATTCTCAGATAGACTGTATTAGACACAAAGTGCAATGTGTCCACATGGATGTGACCATGTTTACCTTCACCTACAAGATAGTAGCCTTTGAAAAACATGATGGACATACCCGGAGGAGAGTGCAGCTGATCACTCATTAGTTGACTAGCCTTCCCCTTTGAGCAGATGATGTGGAGAGTCTGAGCTATCTTGTAGTGGTGGACCAGTACACAGATGTCTTCCCTAATGATGATCCTGGTCATCCTCCTCACAGATAGGTGGAATTATACAGTTAATTGTACCCATTTATGGCACCAATATATACACATGTATATTGGATGCCTCCCACATAGCTTCGTGAGCGGCGGGTACAACTTGATGGCTTACAGGGGAAGGGATTCATTCGGAACAATGTATCTACTTGGGCAGCCCGGATTGTGTTTTCCAAGTAGGAAGATGGGAGCTTGAGACTTTTTGTAGATTATCGGATCTTAAACCTAGTGAACATGCATAACTGGTACCCACTATCGAGGATTGATGACCACTTTTATTAGCTGATGGAAGCATTGTGGTTCTTGAAGATAGTATTCAGATCAAGTTATCTCCAGCTCAGGGTATGAGACGAGGATGTGTAGAATAGGGCTTTCAGCTATCGGTACGACCGTTTTGAGTTATTGGTTATGCCATTTGTTGTGATCAATGCTCCAAAAAATTTAATGGGACTCATGAATAGGATCTTTCAGCCATACCATAATGGATGTGTAGTAGTTTTCATCGATGACATTCTGAGCTACTCAACTAATGATGAGGAGCATTCCTATCATATGCAAGTACTATTGGACACACTTGGATAGAACCTACATTATGTTAAGCTCTCAATGTACCAATTCCGGATCCGAGAGGATCACATTCTGGGAAATGTCTTCTAAAAGGATAGAGTTCTATTGAGTCCATTGATGATTGAGGCAGTACTTTCTTGGGAGACACCCAGGTTTGTGACGAATGTACAGAGTTACATGGGTTTGTCCTGATACTACCGGTGATTCGTGCCATATTTCTCTAGAGTTTCAGCACCTTTATCATCTTTGACAAATAACGGACAAAGCATTGTGTGGTCAGAGAGATTCCAGCGGAGTTTTCAGAAGTTGTGGGAGATGAAGACTAGTTCCCCCATCATGAGTCTTCTGAAAGAGGGCATTGTGTACATAGTTTACTACGATTTGTTAAGGACCAGACTATTTTGTGTCTTGATACAGGAGTGGGACATGATTTCATATGGTTCTTGAAAGCTGAGAGATCATGAGAAAAACTATATAACCCATTAATTGATGTTTGTAGCAGTGTTCTTTTCCTTGAAGATGGGGTGAAATTACTTGATGGGCGCACATTTTACGGTCTACTCGGATAACAAGAGTCTTAGGTATATCTTCTCTCAGAAACACCTAAACCTGAGATAGAGATGTTAGTTTGAGTTCCTCTAGTACTATGACTTTGAGATAGTCTACACACATGGGAAGGGGAAATTTGTAGTAGTTACCCTCAGTATGAGGTCTGGAATACAACTACTAGGCAAGGAAACCGAACAGTTGTCCACTGTGTAGATATCCTTTGTTGATCGAGATGAACAACTTTCCTTAGTCTCTTACAGTCACTTTCCCACTTCTTCAGTAATTCAGGGAGTCCTAATATGGTAACACTGAATACAAGTCATGAAGAGCTCATATATACAGAGGAGAGGATCCAGATGGATTTTATAAAGGTGGGGAGCATGTCATCCTCTTAAGAGGACGTACCATGGTACCAGTGTCACATCAGGAGGAATTGTTAAGGGAGTCCCATGCATCCCCTATAGTAGTTCATCTAGGAGTGGAGATGATGTACTAGGACCGTCAATGATAGCATCGGTGGTAGGGAATAAATAATGTAGTAGCACAGTTTTTCCCTTGGTGCCTCAATATTCAGCAATTGAAGGTAAAGCATCAGGTACCACCAGACATTGTTATGCTTTTAGAGGTCCCATAGTGGATGTGGGATGGGATATACATGTACTTCATGACATGACTTCCAGGTATTTCCAGAGGTCCTGATTCTATCTAGTTAATCGTCGACCGACTCCCCAAGTCGGACAACTTCCTACCGATCAGAGAGTAGGGTTTAGTAGAAAGACTGGGATGCCTCTATGTGCAAGAGATTGTGCGGCAACGAGGAGTACAATTTATAATTGTCTCTGATCATGACACATGTTTCACTTCCTGGATATGGAATGGGTTGCAGAAGAATTTCAGTATGCAGCTTCATTTGAGCACCACCTTCCATCCTCAGATGGATGGCCAGACTGAGCAGACCATTTAGACCCCTGTGGACTTTCTACATGCTTGCATCATTAACTTCGGTTGCAGCTAGGAAGATCAATTTGCTTGGGTGGAGTTTTCATACAACAATACCTATCACTCCACCATTGGGATGACACCTTTCAATGCTTTGTAGGACCGACTTTGCAGATCATCATTGTACTGGACTGAACCAGTAGAGTCAGCACTTGTCGGACCAGGGATGGTATGTGCTACTACAAAGAAAGTGCAGATCATCTGGGAGTGGATGGAGATTACATAGATCAGGCATAAGTCTTATGTCTATAGGAGACAGAGACATCTGGATTTTGATAATAGCAACCACGTCTTTCAATGGGTCTCACCTCGATGAGTTTTGCAGAGCTTGGGCTGGGGTGGCTTGTTATCCCTGAGGTTCATTGGGCCCTTCTAGGTCATCACTAGATTTTGGGAGGTGGTTTACTACTTAGAACATTCCCCTCATTTTCATTGGGAGCATGATGTCTTCCACGAATTCCAACCGAGGAGATACGTGCATCATCCTGCCCACGCCATTGACCATGGGGATCCGTACATCGATGATGGGGAGACGTTTACAGAGGTTCCAGTTGAGACTGTTGATCGATAGGATCAGGTCCTACATGGGTGGTCGATAACACTGTTCCATGTTCACTAGAAACACGGGAACCTCCAGGAGAGAACATGTGAGGGGGAGGCTCATATACATGCTCTGTACCCTGACATGTTTTCCTAGTTTTGATTTTTGGCATAAGGGACACAAAGCCCTGAGGTGGGATGAATGTAATGGCCCTGAAATTCCATGTAATTATTCTTAAATTATATGGAATATTAAGAGACTGTGAAAATTGACTGCATGTCATTCCAAGGCCCGGTGTTCCCGAAAAGTATTTCTGAACATTATTTTCGGGTACGTTCAGTAAACGTGTGAGTGGGTTTTTTAAACTTTTGAACAGGTTCTCAGAATTGAAATATGAAGACACCGTTGAACTCACAATGCCAGTATTTTCTTAAAGAAACCTTTACCTTGACCACAATAGGTCGAAGGGGAAAGTTAGTTTTTCACTTTTTTGTGGGAAAATAAAAAAAATATTTAACATATTATTTTTATTCATGGAACCTCTCTAGATAGGTTATAGAGGTGGGGACCACCCAAACTAAAGCCCCCAATTTTAATTTAAAGGTGTGGACCACCAGACTACTGAACACCCTCTTTAATGAGGGGGGTGACCCTTGGTTTCCGCTAAATTAATTATGCCAACCCCCCCATTTAATTTTTGGATCCAACTAAAAATTAATTAAAGGTGTCATCATTTTAATTGTGCCGATATAGTTAATATACTTTTGATAATTTATATTGGAACCTCAATCGTGTGGTGGGAAAAAGAGAAGGTGATAACTTTTTTGAGGATTACACTTCTCAAATGAAGAACACCTCCCAACAAAGAGCATCTTCAATGAAGAATGTAACACCTCCAACATGGGACGTCTTCGAAAATGACGAACATACATCTGCCCGTATATCATCACCGATGTCAATGAAACATCAATGTAGGGGTTTTGTTATTCTTTGTGTTTTACATCGAATTAATGACCTTGATCTTCCTGCTACTAAACTAATGCAAAGGGAGCTGGCCAAATGAACAAGGAATGATCCCTCTGTCATCCTTCATGGTTGGTGTGTTCATCGTGATGGAGTAGGATGATAATCGACACCAATGGGGAATGAGAATGGTGGCTGGAACTATGGCCGTCCACGATGAAAGTGATTGCACGAACGCGATACCCGATAGGAGTGAACTGTGGCCTTTGGCCATGGCGGCGAGGGAAGGGTGTTCATCTCACTATCGGTAGTTAGTGAAGGCGCAGCGCGTGACCCCGCTGCACGGAGGGGATGGGTAGAAATTCGGCCAGATGCGGCTGCCCTGCCATGTCGCGGCTGCCAAGGCCAGACCATCCAGTGCGGGCAAGGAGACCCAAACAGGGTCTGCCTAGCGGGTCGGGCCGGGATAGGCGGATGGGGTCAGACCGGTCTCTGACCAGTTTCCAACGATTCCATACTTTTGGCATTAACATTGGGATTGGGAATCCATTTGATGAACCATATACTTCACTGAATACCATGCAGAGAGATGGTCCCTTTGGTGTAATCCACATGATATTTGGATAAAGTTGGGGTATGGTAAGGTTGCATCGAGCACGAATCTAACCGGGCCCTCAGGACCGAAATTCTAAAAACATACAGACCGAGTTTCCAATTGATGCAAAGTCTGTTGCGTTGAGGCCCCTAAGACATGTAGTTACTTTGGATACTTCTTTGTGGTACTTTGTGCTAGTTGGAGTAACAAAAATTATTTTGAGGAGAGAACCCTCTCGTAGGCAAGCGATCTTAGTTAGAGATCCCAATAGCTGGCTCTGATGAGGTACTATGATCATGTGTGGGTCTGATGATGTACTAGGATCCTGTGTTGGTATGACGAGGTATTGTGAACCAATGGGGGTCCGACAATGTACTATGATCCTCTGTGGGTGTGATGATGATTTAGGGTCCTTCGTGGGTCTACCTTTTAACAATCTAAGATGAATTAGTAGTTACATCTAAACATATCTACTATTGTACCTAAGTAATACCCAGTGTGTGTTGAGTGAGTACTTTTGTGGTACATTCCAATGTGGTAATACCTTCATCGAATTTTTCTATGTGGCGTACCTGTGTGGTGCTTAACATCATGGTACTGTTTTTTCTGGGATAGTGGAGCTTGGGATTTTGAGTTGGACTCTCTGTTTCCTCATTACTGAGATGGTAATACTTGATAAATTAGGTATATGTGTGGGAATATACCTATGTATGGTTGTCTGTTGATTTCATTCTTTTTGGTTTATCCTATGTGGATTTTGAGGGTCCTTTAGGGTCTTAGGGTCCCTACTGGGTATCATTACACTCACCCCTCCAAGGGATATGCCTGCACCTTATTGTGTTTAGTACAGACGATGGACATCGCTGACTGAGGATGAGGGTAACTGGACTAGAGGTAGCTCAAAGGTGAACATTATACAAGGTGTACCATGGAGACCACCATTTGAGAACAATACCTACCCTTTAGGTAGGATCCTTGGTGGGTGTTGATAGGATATGTTCCAGTTTACTTGTACATTTCATCTTTCATGTGCTTTCTAGTTGGGCTTTTACTCTGGCCTCTTTTTCTTACTGTACCCACCCTTTTACTATTCAGTTTAGTCATGTTCATAATTTTTTGTGTGCTTGGATGTGTGTGTTTACAGGATATAAATTCAATTCCTTTCCAGTTTTAGGGAATAAGCCTTCGGTGCTAGTAGCCTACCCCAGGCCTATGGAAGGCGGGTTTGCTGTGGTCACGGAACAGGCCCCGGTGGGTGGGTCATGACATCTATAGTAAAACACACACCTAAATTCATTTTTCTTGTTCAATGTAATCACACATTGTCCCATATATAAAATTTTGCTTTCATAGGAAGATATATATATTTATATATGTGGGAAACACACACACACACACACACAGATATATATATATATATTTATATATATTATTACCAATGAATACATATGTAATTCTCCCTTGACTCATGCGACTCAAACCAACCTCAAGGGTGATTGAAAAACTCTATTATAATATAACGAACATGAAATCACAATATAATGGTCTGATGTGCCTAAATGAAAATTCCATGGACTCAAAACAAATGTAAATTATCATATTTCAATACTTTGAATCTATTTGGAAACCATTTAACAAATACATAATATTACATAACAAATAACTATATTTTTTACAATGAATTTAAACATTTTATAAATATCTATATTTATAACATATAAATTTAATAACCATATTTTTTCCAATATAAAAAACTTTTGAAATACTTCATTGGATTTATCATTCCTGAAAATAATTATAATTATATATAATTTATTATTCATAGAAGGAAATTAGAAAACCCACATGGCCACTTTTCTATATCAGTTGTAGGATAAAATGACCAAGTGGACATGGGTATAATCCCCAAACCACATATTATCATTTTATACTCTTTTGAAAAATTTCATGATATTTTAATGTTACCGAAATTCTCTCATATAACCCATTAATCATTCAATAATATTACATATATTATATTCATAGAAGATAATAAATCAATGACTTCTTTACATTGAAAGTATAATTATTATGAAAATCTTAGTGAAATATAATAATAAAAATAATTTCATTTAATTAAATTTCATAAACATAATTTCATATAAATTAGACAAAATATTTGTATGTAAATGCATAAAGTGTCATCAATAGTAATAGAATGATTACTATATATAAGATTATTAATAAAATTTCTGGATTTAATAATTTATTTTACACATAAATGGATTATTAATTTTAAAGCAATTTGATGTATTTGATGTAATATCCCATGATTTGAATCAGAAAAAATATATAAGGGGATTTTAAATTTGGGAGATTACAAGAAATGATATTTTTAAAGCTCGATATAGAGAACATAATTCTGATAGTGGGGGACCCTTTTTATGTTTAATTTAAAATTATAACTTAATTGAAAATATGATATTACAATTGTAAAAAATTAAAAATTTATTATTATTATTATTATATGTATTGTTCAGTTACACAATAGGGGAGTAGAGACCCTTATTGTGTATATTGTCCCTAAAAAATATAATAATAATAATAATTATTATTATTATTATTATATGATTAATATTAATTACCATAATAATAATAATCATTACATTAAGAATAATGAAAATAATAATAATGATAAATTTTTTATTTTTTTAATTTGTAATATAATATTTTCAATTAACTAATAATTTTAAATAAAACATATAAAAGAGTCCCACACTCTCAGAATTATGTTCTCCATATCGGGCTTTAAAAATTTTATTTCTACTCAATGCCAAAATTTAATACCCCCTTAGATATTTTTTCTGATTCAAATCATGGGATGTTACAACAAATACATAAAATTGTTTTAAAAATAAAAATCCATTTATGTGTAAAAAAAAATTTAAATCCAGAAATTTCATTAATAATCTTATATTTAGAAGTAATTCTATTAAATTGTAATATAATATTTTCAATTAACATATAATTTTAAAATAAACATATAAAAGAGTCCCCCACTCTCAATATTATGTTCTCTATATCGGGCATTAAAAATATCATTTCTAGTAATCGCCAAAATTTAAAATCCCCTTAGATATTTTGTCTCATACAAATCATGGGATGTTACAACAAATACATAATATTGTTTTAAAAATAATAATCCATTTATGTGTAAAATAAATTTTTAAATCCAGAAATTTCATTAATAATAATATATATAGAAATCATTCTATAACTATTGATGACATTTCATTCATTTAAATACAAATATTTTTTCAAATTTATATTAAATTATGTTTATGAAATTTAATTAAATGTAATTAATTGTTTTATTATATTTCACTAAGATTTTCATAATAATTATACTTTCAATTTAAATAAGTCATTGATTTATTATCTTCTATGAATATAATATATGTAATATTATTTAATGATTAATGGGTTATATGATAGAATGTCGGGACCATTAAAATATCGTGAAATTTTTCAAAAGAGTATAAAATGAAAATATGTGGTTTGGGGATTATACCCATGCCCACTAGGTAATTATATCCTACAACACATATGGAATAGTATCCGTGTGGATTTTATGATTTCCTTATATGAATAATAAATTATATATAAATTTAATTACTTTGATGAATGATAAATTCAATGAAGTATTTCATTAGATTTTTACATTGTAAAATATAGGGTTATTAAATTTATATGTTATAAATATAGATATTTATAAAATGTTTAAATTCATTGAAAAAATTATTGTTTATTGTTATGTAAAATTATGTATTTGTTAAATGGATTCCAAATAGATTCAAAGTATTGAAACATGATTATTTACATTTGTATTTAAGACTATTGATTGGTATAATTAATCCTCAGCCTATGTTATACATTATTTTTTATATGATTAATAAAAATTCAAATGTTCGTTCTTTCATAACCGGAGGTTCAAAATATGATGTCAATTGTAAAACATTTAATATCTCTGATAAATTATAATGTTGTTATGTAATTATCCAAAACATTGACCCGGAAAGGTATGAAAAAGTAGATGTACTATGTATTCTTTAGTTATTTATATATTAATGTGTGTAAAAGAATATGATTCACTATCGACTCTTTAAGAACATATTCGATATATTTATATTTGTTTTGATAGAAAACATTTAGACATCATTTGACATTTGGAGACTCCATTTTAAGAAAAATTTAGGTGATATAATTATCATTCAAAATTAATGCAATGAATTACAATTTAGATATAGATGCTCAAAAGTTATTGTTTTTCATAATTTTTGATAATTTAAATTCAACATGTTATGTTTGAAGAACGAATTGTGATGGAATAATTTTTTTATGGTTTGTAGAATATTACATCTCGTACAATTTGGGAAATTAATTTTTTTAAATGGTTGATTTTTGAATTAAAATATTTGAAAATATATTATACTTAATGTTAATTGTAATAGATAATAATAATACAACATAAATAATAGAAATAATATTATTTCTTATTAGTTATAAAATAAAAATACATTGATTATAAATAATGAAATATTAATTTATTTTATAATTTATTCTGATTTTTGGAAATAAAAATTACATTTCAAATATTATAATATTTTTATTATTTTATTATATTAAAACAATATGATATTATTTTACATTAAATATTAAATTTATAAACACATTTTTGAAATATGGTGTCATTTTAAAAAAATTGTTATTTTTATATAAAGTTATGTATTTGATTATTAATAAAATTATTTGTTTTTAAAAGAAAAAAGAAAATAAATAAATAATGGGAACTAAAATTTAACAATTTTAACAATGAATACAACAATATTATAAAATATTTATAACAAAAAAAATTATTATGTGAAATATAATATTTAATAAGAATTATATAATATAATATATATAAATTTAAAAATATAATATATATTTATTATAAAATTTGTGACATTATTTATTATATTTAAAATTTTTATTTTTATATATGTATTATTAAAATGAAATGTATAACACAAGATAAAAAATAATATATTATTATTTAAATCTAAATGATTAAATAAAAATATAAAATATAAAAATGATGGAATTTGATAAGAATGAGGAGTCAATTATAGTAAAGGGTCAACCAAATAATGAGGGTTTCATATTTTTTATGGATTCAAAAGGTTATATAATTGGGAGGAACAACACCCCTGGGTCATTGCTGAAAACATGATTGTTCAAGCTCAAATAATGGTCCCCACCACTAATAGGGATTTTATCTAAAATGAATGATATGTAGCTACTGGGAGGGGAGTTTGTGCTAGTATCGACTAGTGGTGAGGGACTCTAAAGGTCGATCGACGTAGATGGGATTTGATCATGCATTGGGGTGTAAAAAAAATATAGATCGGAATAAGAATACATGTTTCAATCTTGTATCTTCTTCAATGCGATGTTATTATGTGATATGTTCTAATTTTTCATCCTAAATCATAATGGGCTATGCCTTGGTGAACATTTTTCTATTTTATTTGGTCTATTCGATCTTTATACCTGATTTGAGAGTGGATTTTGATCAAAATCATTTTTTCCTTATGTTTAACTTTTATATTATACACTTTTTATAATTTTTTTAATATTAATCTTTATATAGAATCATTAACAAAATTATCTCATTTTCAATAAATATAATAGTGTTTGTTTTTTTATTTATACTCGTAAGAATCAAGATTATTTTCACTATATTTGGATTTACAACAAAATATAAAAATTTGAGTATCCTTTATTTCTTTTTTCATGTCCATAAGATAATATATATATGTATATATATATTTATTTCCCCTAATTTAAAAAATATTACTTCTCTGAATATCATCTTACCAGTATAGATCTTATTTGTTGATCACATTGAATATTTCTATTTTAATTTTGGTTAGTTCACTGATATCTTTCTGATTATACAACATGTAGTTATTAGGTTGATATAAATTCTATATTATTATAATAATCAATCATCCCAACAGCTCTTAGTATTATTGATTCTCCAGTTACGTTTTTATTTTTGTAACGAAATGATGAACATCATGTGCAAATGACATACACACACTGATATATATAATTCCTATTATCCCCCCTTACATACCTGACCCACAACCAAACTTCTTCTCTTGCAATTTCTATGTATCCATAAAACCATCGACCTTGATTTAATTTAATGTAAGGGATGTGTTTTTATTTTTATTCTAAATCATTTAAATTTATGTTTTAATATGAATTTATATTATGTATTTTATATGGGACATTGGTATCTATATTGGTTTCTAAAATTCTAGTTTAGACATTCTATATTAGGGATGTTTTTTTAATCATTTAAAATTTTGTAAAATGTATTGAATCAAATTTTTCTACTCTGAATATATTTTTAAATTTCAAACATCAATATATTTTATTTAAACCTCAAAATATATAATTTTCAAGGAATTAAAATATATCACCATAGGACACAATTATTTTATAATTGATCATTAAAACATCACAAATTCGGATCTATAATAAATAAAATAAAAACATTGTGTTGTGTTATTGTTTAACATTAAATTTATTTGATATTTTCAGTAGGAGTATAATATCAAGTGGGGGTGAATTAAGCCACAAATTAAATTTTTTGTTAATAACATTATTAAATATATTTTCCAAAATTTGGAACAACTCAGTTAATTAAGGTACTCGAGATATAAATGTTTATTTGGTCAACAGTTTTCTCAAAGGGTGATTAGTCCTCAATTAAACTTGTGTAAAGCACTACTTCATCACTTGAAACACATGTACTGAATTAAACACATACACACACCAACCAATACTAACTATCATATTGAATGAAAAAGAGTTTTACGTTTTAGTAGTTTTAAGAACCATAAATTAGATAAAATAGACTATAATAAGAATATATAGACCAGTGAAGTTAAAAAAGAGGTTCAATCTCATTCTGAGACTTAATCCTCTCCATGTGGTGATCACCTTCCACCATGAAGTTTATATTAACAATAAACTTGATACACAGCATGTATCGAGCATTAAAATAGTTTTGAAAAACTGTCCAGGGTTCACACCCTCTACTAGAGTTATTCATTGAAAAAAAAAACAACGCAGTCCACACATAGTCTCTTCCACAGTTATACATTGAAAAAAAAACAATACAGACCACACACGGTCTCTTACACATTTATACATGGGAAACAAGATATAATTGATGTTTTATGTCAGGATATTTATTATCCACCAGATCATGCATAAGAGATAGTGTGTGTAGCATAAAGATACACACACTTCTCAGTAATGTAAAAAAGAAAGAACGCAGTATAAAAAATAGATTAATAGTGAGTTTAGAAGGATCCATTTTTTTTGCATTTCAGCTCTAGACTCCTTGGAGTGAATAATTTGCAGTTCAAATCTTTCTCTAGAAGTTTTCTCCAAAGAAATGTGTCGCAACTCCAAGTTCTAACATTGAGTATATTTCCTCTGGTGTTGATTGAGAGTTAATGAATCACAGAAGGATGTCATAAAATTGGTCTCATAAAATGATATTCTTGATGTTCTAATGATCACAATGTAATAGATGAATGGTTATTTTTTTATCTAACAAGTAATCTCCTTCCCATGAACAGACACACACTTCTCATGTCAAACCCCTGAATCTTTTAGTCCATGGTATTCTATATTATATTTTGAGGTCCGACAGAAGGAATACGCACATCACGTGTGTCATTATCGTACTTTATATTTTCTCCAGATACAGACTCTTAATATTTCTACAATCCAAAATAATTAATGTTAGAAGCATTAAATTTATCAAATATTACCATTAGAAAATTAAATAGAATATGAAAATATATGGAGTAGATGAATATGGTAGACTTGTAATGGTATCTTTCCCAATGGTAGGATTAAATAGTAGGTGGACATCCACATGATTCAAATGTAACCTTTAATGGTATCCTTCAATTGGTAGCAATTAGTGGCAACCATCAATGGGATCCTTCCATCGGTAACCTTCATCGTAATCCTTCAGCGGCAATGTTCATAATAGTATCCCTACATCGGTGACTGATTTTATTATCATGACGAGTCAAATTGATTATGTTTTTATGGTTGATTTATAGTTTAGGGAAGACCCTAGGTCATCTCTCAAGGAGAATTGGTGGCTTATACTATGTATTTTTAATAAATATTACTAAAAGGGGGTGGGAGATTTTGAAAATAGTTTTAAGAAAATAACTTATCTTAAAGAGTTAAATATTTGAGAGAATAAGGTGGGGGATTAAGAATTATTAGATAAGGATATAACTTTAATTTCACTACACGTCTTGGAGAGTTAATTTAATGACAATTTCACATGGTTTTGTTTAATTCATTGGTTGAGGGTTCTCAAGAGCTCGATTCACCTCTTGCCTCTCTAAACGTTGCACAATGTACCAACCCTTGAAAAAACAATTGTGTTGTCAAAGTTTGGACTTCAAGAATAGAATATATTCTACCAAAGAATACTAATATCTTTTTTATGTGTGAGAGAAAGAGGATCCTTGTGTTTCCCAATCGGAACAACATAGGTTTCTCATTTGAAATTTCAACCCAATCGGTGCTGAAATGAAAAGTGCTTCACATAATTAAACCTATGAAATGAGCTCAGAGCAGATACATTGTTAGATAAGAAATAAGTGAAATAATCCACACAAAAATTATACAAAACCAATAGAGTATCAAGTATTGTAACTCCATCCCATGTATGTGTAGCTCCCCAGAAATGATCGTCCACCGTTTAGCTCACCATCGAGTGGAGGATGACGCTCAGGTGGAACTCCCTCTTCATTCTTGATTCTCATCTGAGGATATGGGCCTCCACTAATTCATGTATGAGGAGAGAACACAATTTGGCCTAAAAATTACTTGAGCATTGCCTCCTGACCGAACATGCATATGGGGATCCAAAGGTCCCATTTTATATGAAAATGAGAATGTGGGTTTGAGCACATAGAATTATAAAAACAAATTGTCACAGGTGTTTCGACCTACTGATAGCCTTATCTAGATTTGGAGAAAACAAAAAAGTTGTATCCCCACCTATTGGCTGTCGCCACTGAATGTTTGGCACAATTGAGAGACATATAACCCAAGATATGGACAGATCAAAACACACAACTTTTAAATCCTTACAGATTTTGTGTTCTAGATAGATCAGGTTTTAAAGGCCCTCCTATGGCTGATCAAGTCATGGATTTCATTATATAAAATTTATCCCAATAAGTTTTGGGCCATACCACAATATGGAAGCCCAATTGGATGCACGGTTAAGGAGATGTGTTCGGATTATTCCACTGGTGTGCTTGGATCCTAGGCATTTTGGCCCATTTTTCTTTGACATCATCATGGGCCATCCAAATCACCTTCACATTCAATGAAATTTTCAAGAAAAGTAACATAAGGCATTTTAATAGTGATAAAAACAAAATAAAAGATTCCAACACAGAATTAAATTTGTTATTATTTTGGGAATTTATAATACAAATTCAGTTTAATACAACGGTGTAAGGGTTAAAACGACACAGTGGATCATGGTACGATCTCACCCCCACACCTAAACATTTGTACTCTTGGTAAAAGTCACATATTCAAATATAATGATGCATATATATATATCTATATTCCCAAGATCATAAAGAATTATCATTGGATGAAATTTCAATTCACTAAAGTAAAATGATCAATGCACGAACCACACCAAGGAGTTCACCCTACTAAAAATGGAAAAAGATGTCTCATAAATCATATCACAATAGAACTCAAAGAGATTCATGACACCAACCTGAGAAAGGAATTTAAAAGACAACCATTCCACTAAATCTCAATATGTGTGAGTGAAAACCATTCCATGTTATTCTTTCCACTTTATATCAAATAAATATTGGTTACGTTAACATTATTCAGTTTTAAATGACTTCACACCTAACTCGTCCTACATCATGTGCAATCATATTTCCAGACCCACTCATTTAAAAATTCCCAGATGTCAAACCATAAGCTCCTTGCCTAGATATGCCCATATGTTTCACATTTCATCACTCCCCTCATTTATAATAATTTTTTGATGTCGCATTTGGAACAAATCTCACACTCATCTCCCAACCCTTGTTTGATCTCCTCACAACACTAATTTCAATAGTTATAACAAGATCAAAGATTGAAGAGGAGTAGTTTTTGACCTACCTAAAACACAATTTTTTTTGAGGGCGTACAACACTCGGACATTAGATACACACGCATAGGTCAATCTAGTACAGTAATGAAACAGATCGGATAAGGAAAAACATATGAATATATCAATAAAAGCTGAAAAATATTAACCTAAAATATATTAACCTCATATTAAGTATGAATTATTCATACTTATTGATTTTTTGAAAAAATGTATGGAGATATTAGTGACACAATTTTCTCATAACTAATCACACAAGGGTTATCAATCATTTCAAATGTTTCACCGTGATACAACCATTTATATCATTGAAATAAAACTAATTCACTAAAAATCACTTCCTAATGTTAACTTCATACAAAAAGATCCCATTCTTTATGGAATTTTTACTTTCCCCTAATGGGGGAAAAATGAAAATACCATAAAATGTAAAAAATGAGAATAAAGAAGAAAGAGAAAGTGAAATGAAAATTTTTATCTAACCCAGGAATATACCCATCCCCCCAGACCTTGAATGTGCATTGTCCTAACTATAATAATTGAGAGGGTGATAAGTAAAGATAAAACCTGGTGTTTTTCACTAGTATGTTGATTCTTGAACATGGAGTACCTCCATCGAGGAGTCCGGAATTGATTCATAGAAGTGCTTCAACTGTTACCCATTGAAAGTGAATGTTTTCATCGTTTCTTAATTTTGAACTTGGACAACACCAAATGGAGAGATGTTAGTAACAATGTATGGTCCAAACCAGCAATAACAAAGCTTACATGGATGCAGCATCAGTCTTGCATTATAAAGGAGGAATTTCATCCCAATTAGGAACTAGCGATGAAGGATAAGACGGTCATGGTAAGCCTTGGATCTATCTTTATAAATCCTAGAGTTTTCATATGCATCTCTTCTCATTTCCTATAGATTTTGAATCTACAGCTTCCTTTGATCACCTGCACCAAAATGATTAGAATTTCATTGTTTGATGGATAAGTAGGCATGTTTCTCAATCTCAACAGGACCCATTCCAAACACAAGATGATAGTGTGACATTCCAATGGGCATTTTTAATGTAGTACGATAGGCCCATAATGAATCATCAAGTCAAAGACTCCAATAGTTTCTATTTAGTTGAACTGTTTTTTCTATAATCTGTTTTACCTCTCTATTTGACACCTCGACATGACCATAGGTCTGTGGGTGATATGCAGTAGACACTCGATGACTGACCCCATACCTACGCAATAGGGATTTTACTGTTTGGTTGCAGAAATGTGAACCCTGATCACTGATGATGATCCTAGGTAAGCCAAACCTACAAAAGATTTGGATTTAAAAAAATGCAACCACTACCTTAGAATCACCAGTCCTTGTATCTCGTGCCTCTACTCATTTGGACACATAATCAACTTCTAGAAGAATGTAAATGTTTCTAATGGAATTGGGAAATTTCCCTATAAAGCAAATTTCCCAAACAGCAAAAATGTCAGGAAAGAGAAACCATTTTTTTGGAATTTCATTTCATTTAGATACAATCCCCACTCATTGACAGCGAGGACAAGACTTAAAAAATCATGGTAATCCCAAAAAAGTGTTTCCCAAAAAAGGATAGAATCAAGGACCTTGCAGGCAGTTCGTTGGGGACCAAACTAGCCCGCTCAAGAAAGAGTGTGGCAGAATCTTAAGGTGGACTAAAACTGACTATCGAGAACACAACTCCTAAGGACATTATCTCTACAGGTATGCCAAAGGTAGGGGTTATTCCAAATATACCAATGAGACTCATGTTTTATACGACTATATTGGTTTCTGTTGAAATCTATAGTAATGCAAGATGCTACAAAATAATTTAAAATTTCATCATACCAAAAAATACCATCTTGCACTCGGTACAATTTCTCATCAGGAACCATATAATTTATTGGAATACAGGGGGATGATTCAATTTTTAAGGATGGTGGAATCCTACCGATATGATCAGCCACCACATTCTCTGCTCCTTTTGTATCTATAATTTCTAGATTGAATTATTGAAGGATTAGCATCCAACGAATGAGACGTGGTTTGGCTTATGGTTTCTGATGGATATACGAGAGGGCTGCTTGGTCTGAGAACACAATGAATTTGGACCCCAAAATGTTTTTCCTGAATTTTTCCATGCCAAATAAAATGTAAAGGAATTCTTTTTTAGTTGAAGTTTATTTTTCTTAGGATGGGTCAAATGTACGTGAGGCATAGGCTATGACATGTGGAGCTCGGTTGACCCTTTGTGAAAAAACTACCCCAACTGCATAGTTAGAGTCGTCACACATGACCTCAAATGGTAAATCCCACTGATGTGGTTCGACTACCAGGGATGAAGTGAGAATCCCTTTTGACATTCTAAAATCTTCCTCAAATTATTTATCAAAAACAAATTCCGTTTCTTTTTGGCGTAATTGGGAGAGGGGGAGGGTAGTTTTAGTTAAGTCGTGAATGAAACGAAGGTAAAATCCAGCATGACCTAAGAAGGATTGCACATCCAGTATATTTATAGGGAATGGAAGGTAATAAATGACATCAACTTTGGATTTATCTACTTGGATACCATCCCCAAAAATTACATTCCCAAAAACTATACCTTGTCACACCATGAAATGGCAATTCTCATAATTTAATTCCAGAATTTTTTCAATACAATGATGTAAGAATGAACCAAGACTCCTCAAACATTCATTAATAGATGATCCAAAAACTGTGAAATCATCCATGAATACTTCCAGGAAATTATCTAAGTAATCTGAAAAAATACTAACCATGCTTCGTTGGAAAGTACCACGAGCATTGCACAGACCAAATGTCATACTTCTATAAGAAAATGTGCGAAAGGGGAAAGTGAATGTTGTCTTTTCCTGATCATCATGGGAAATATGGATCATAATGTATCCAGAATACTCATCAAGGAAACAGTAGTGAAGCTTACCCGCTAGCCTCTCTAGCATTTGGTCAACGAATGGAAAAGGGAAATGATCCCTCCTCATGTGCTGGTTTAGTCAGTGATAGTCTATACAGACACTCCATCAATTCTTCACATGACATGGAACCAATTCATTGTATTCAATTTCAATTATTATAAGGATAGTCTTTTTTGTAACTACTTTAGCGGGACTGACCCATTGGCTGTTAGAGATTGGGTAAATTATTCCCACAACCAATAATTTTGTGACCTCATTTTTCACAACTTCTATTAGGTTTGGGTTTAGTCGACGTTGTGGCTGTCTCACTGGTTTAGCCTCATCATTTAACAAAATATGATGTTTACTAATTTATGGGATAATACCAGTAATGTCCGCAAGTGTCCACCCCAAAGCTTGTTTATACTCTCTCAAATGTTCATGTGGTCGATGTTCTTTCTCAAGAGGGAGTGAACTATAAATGATGACATGAAACTTGTTTCCATTCTCAAGATATGAATATTTTAAATTTGGAGTTTGTTGTTTTAGTTCCAATTCAGGTGGATTTTTAATTTATGGGAGTGTGTGTGAAAGTGAGAGGTCACTGATCTCATCTAACTGCTCAATGGTATCATCCTCGAATGAGGAATGAGATTTTACATGCTTAGCAGTATCAATGATGTTCAGGGGATCATCAGTGTTCTAGAAATCATCAATATATTAACATGAATGACACTTTTCTAGACCACTACAACAATCAATGCATGAATAATTTCCTAGAATCTCTATCAATAATTAAAACTCAAAAAGGGTATCGGGGGAAAGAAAATTTGTTCTTCAGGGGTAGGGAGTATATCAATTAAATTAACAGAGAGAGAGGGGACTGTTCTTCTAAGGGGTGCTTCATGGCATCAAGGATGTTGAAAAGGACTATGTCACCACCAAATTCCATAGATAATGTACCATTGTGGACATTAATTATGGTTTTGGCGGTTTTCAAGAAGGGTCTCCCCAATATAATCAGGTCATGTCCATTCATCCTATCATACTCCATTTTAATCACATAAAAGTCACCCGGAAAAATTAAATATTAGACCCTCACATGAACATCCTCTAACACACCATAGGGGTGTGCAGTACTCCGGTTAGCTAGATGAACAATAATTTCAGTAGGCTTCATTTTCCCAACCTGCAATGTTGTGTAAATGGAGTGTGGAATCACATTTATAGAGGCACCAAAATCAAGCATAACATTAAAAGAAGAATACTCCCCTATGGTGCATGGAATTGAGATTATTCCAGGATCATTGAACTTGTTGGGGAGTGATGGCTCTATCAATGCTGAATCATTCCTTCCCAAGAACACTTTCTCATCACTTAGAAGTCACCGTCTGTGTGTACATGTCTCAATTAGAAACATAGCGTATAGTGTAAATTTCTTCACAGCATCAATCCATGGGATGTTAACGTGTACATTCTTGAAAATTTTTAATATTTCCTAATCAATTTCAGTTTCCTTTTGTTTTCTTGGTTGGGTGTCCCTTTGAGGAAATATAAGAGGAATGGTTGGGCTTGGTGACTCATCAATATTCACACACTTTCCTTTGGAAGGGATTATCTCCAGACAAGGTTCATCAATATTTGGAACATTCCTAATGGTTGGGATTTAGGTTCCCATAATAGGGGATCACTCTAATAGAGAATTAATTTTACATTCTAGTTGTTTTCCACTCCTAAGGGTGATGGAACTATCATTTCCTTTATCCCTAGGGCTAACTACTAGTTGAGAGAGATGTTTACCTGACCCGTGACTTTAAATTTCACCCACTGAGTTAGCTAGTAGGCTTAATCGGTTTTTGAGGTCTTGTATGGCTGCCTGAGTGTTTTTTTGGAATTGGATGTAATTGGAATCCATTTGTTTCATCATATCATCTAGGATCGGCTCCGGTTTTTTAGGGATTTGTTGGAAAGGCCTTTGGGGTGGTTGAGGTTTTCTATGTTGTGGTGGTTGATGACTACTCTGCCCTGGTTGGTTCCATTTTTGTTGAGGTTGGTTTGAATACCACATTGACTAAAGGCTTTGTTCTATTTCCTCCCAGGGTTGTATGGATAATAAGGTTTGTTCCTAAAGGGATGGTTATAGGAGCGGCCTATAAATATTGCATCACAACTCTTAGATTTTTCCCTCAATTGAGGATATTTTTCAGAGTAGTGGCTGTAAGATGAACATATACCACAATGGATAGGTGGAAGAGATTGGTATTTCCCTTGGTAAAGAGCATGTTGTAGAAGAAGGGTACTTTCCTCTTCTAACTTTTTGTACAACTTCTTCTCAAATTTAGTACTTTTCACCTCGTGGAAACCTCGAATTGGTACGTTGTTCCTTGAACCAAATTGTTGCGTTTTTTGAGCCATGTACTCAATCTGGGGTATTCAGCGATTTGGGTCTTATCAACTAGCACACCACCTACAGCAGCATCGATCATATTTTGATCAATAATGAATAAAAATTTATAAAAATATTGAATTAAAACTTGATCACTTATTTGGTGGTGTCGACAACTTGAACATTACCTTTTAAAATATTCCAAATATTCGTGTAATTATTCCAATTGATATTTCATTATCCCATAAATTTCTTTCCTTATTGTTGCAGTTCGAGGGGTTGGGAAATAGTTTTTAACAAAAAGGTATTTCATGTCCGCCCAACCTCTTATTTGTGAATAAACATAGTACACCCAATATTTTGTTGTGTCTTATAATGAAAATGGTAATAATCTATGCTTTACTTGATCCTCATCCACATTATCAGGTTTTAATGTTGAACAATTAGTATGAAATTCTTTTAAGTGCATGTGTGGATCTTCCCCAGGAAGTCCTTGGAATCATGGTAATAGATGAATTAAACCATATTTTAGTTCAAAATTGGGTGCCTCGCCTTGTAATTGTATGTATGTGGGCGGAATATCAACATCAGGTGAGGTTATTTCATTTATTGTCCAATTTTTTCAGCCTTTTTATTAACATTAATTCCAGTTTTCGTGTGGGTTCTCAAAGAAGAATAAGAAAGATCAATATGAGTGTTGATGTTTTGTGCGTCCTCCTTCTAAGGTTTCTCTTGTGTATCTTGGGGTCGCTGATGTAGGATTCTCTCCATTTTGGGTTACAAAGGATGTAATTATCCCAGAGTTGAACAGTTAATGCACCAAACCTACAAAATAAATCGATCAGAATACAAAAATATAGGTAGAGTTATAAGATAAAATAAATAAATATTTTCAAAAATTATGAAAAACATATCAAAAACACACACTAAAACAAAAACTCTCACCCGAAATGGCAAATAAATTTGACTGTGTTGTCATGAAACGTCAAATATATTATGTTTTTAAGGTTTATTTATAGTTTAGGGAATACCATTGGTCATCTCTAAATGAAAATTTGTGTCTTATATTGTGTATTTTTTAAAAATATTACTAAAAGAGGGTGGTCAATTTTGAAAATAGTTTTATGAAAATAACTTAACTTAAAGATTTTAATAGTAAATAGAAAAAGGTATAGGATTAAGAGTTATGTGATATGGAAATCAAATCTTGTTCGATACACATCTTGGATAGTTCATTGTTCTGAAAATTTCAAATGGTTTTGTTTAATTCTTCAGTTGAGGGTTGTCAAGATCTTGATTCCCCTCTAGCCTCTCTAAAGGTTGCATAAAGTAACAACCCTAGACACAAAAATTGTGTTGTCAAGGTTTGTACTTCAAGAAGAGAATAATTTCTACCAATGAATGCTAATATCTTTTTTATCTGTGAGAGAAATAGGTTCCTTATGTTTCCCAATCAGACCTAATCAAGTTTCCCAGTTGAAATTTCAACCCATTCGGTGTTGAAATGAAAAGTGGTTCACTTAATTAATCCTATGAAATGAACTCAGAGGAGAAAAATTATTAGATACTACATAAGTGAAATAATCCACACACAAATTGCCCAAAACCAGTAGAGTATCAAGGGCCAGAACTCCCTCACAAATAAGTGTATTTAGCTTGAAATTATCATCCACCATTTAGCTCACCATGGAGAGGAGGAGGCTCGGGTGGAACTCCCTCTTCATCCTTGATTTCCCTTTGAGGATAGGGGCCTCCACAACATCAATTATGAGGATAGAAATAATTTTGGTATCCAAAATAACATAACATTTCCTTCTGGACGAACTTGCAAATGTGGAGCCCAATGTTACATTTTATAGGAAAATGGGAATGTGTTTTGGAGCATACAAAATTGTTAAAACCACTTGTAATAGGTTTTCAGATCTTCTGATAGACACATCTCTATTTTGAGAAAACAAAAATGTTTTATAACCACCTTTTGGCTCTCTCCACCAATGGTTTGGCACAATTTAGAAACCTATAGCCCGAGATAAGGACAGAGAACAACACACAGCCTTTGAATCCGTGCAGATTTGGTGTGCTGGACAGATCAGGTCTTCAAGGCCAACAAATGGCCGAATCTGTCTTGGGTTTCTTCATATGAAATGTATCCCAGTAAGATTGGGACCAGTACACAAAATTTCATCCCTATGGGATTCACATTCTAGTAGTAGTGTTCGGATTAATCCATTGGTGTGCTTGGATCATGCGCAGTTTGGCCCATTTTTCTTAGACATCATCATGGGCCCTCCAAATAACCTTCACCTTCAAAGAAATTTTTAAGACAAGTAACATTGGACTTTTTAATAGTGATAAAAAAATAAATGATTCAAAAATGTAATTAATTTTTTTATTATTTATATAATTTACATTACAAATTCAGTTTAATACAATGGTGAAAGGGTGAAAATGACACAGTGAATCATGGTACGATCAGTGACCTTGCACCTATAACCTTACATCGGTGACCTTTTCATCGGTGACCTTTTAAAAGGTGACATTTGCATCGGTGAACTTTTCATTGGTGACCTTTTCATCAGTAACCATTTCATTAGTGACCTTTGTATCAGTGACCTTTTAAACATCGATAAATTTTGCACTGTACGCATAAACATGAGACTAGTGAGATTAATAGTTCATAGTTATTACATTGATATAAACGTGATTTTCACATAAATGATTATCCTATAAGAGAAACATAATTATCACATAAATGAAACATTATTTGGGGTTATCAAAACAAGATTTTGGATTATAAAAACATGATTTTGGATTATCAAAACATGATTTTGGATTATCAAAACATGATTTTGGATTATCAAAACTGGTGATTCCAACAATATTCCCCTTTTTGAAAATCACTAATAATGTCAGTAATTTTGAATTAGGGTTAAGCACATTTGATATAATTAAAATAGAATCATTCTTATTTTGAAAAAAAATACAGATAATGTATATATTAAAATATTTTAGTCACCTTAAAAACAACTCCTCAATTTAGTTAAGACATCATAAAATTTAGACTAACTTATAAATAGTATATATATGAAAAGAGTTCAGTCAACTTAATAAAATCTCCTCCTTTTTGGATATAAAGCTTCAAACGTAGACTAATATAGACTTACTTCTCCACCTTTGTTATTAACAAATAGAATGAATGAAAATAAGAAATAGAGGAGGACGTTCTATTTATGAAGTAATAGTACAATATGAAAAAATGTAACAAAGATATCTATAAATTAAGACATCCCACATGAAATACACATAAGATATGTCCAAGGGAGCATTGTTTTTATAGGTTGAAGAGGTAGGTTCTGAAGATGGGGGGGTAGGACTAGGTATGGTAGTCAGCAGGTTTTCAGGAGATGTTATAGAGGCATAAGTAAAATTATAGTGAGTGTATCATTGATGAATCATAGGGGTTAATCTTCTGATGTCATTTGGAGGAGTCACCATTGGTGCAGTACTGATAGATCCTCAAGTATTAGAGGTATAAGTAAGGGCTAGAGGAAAAATGATGGGACTTCATCCCACATGGAGAAGGGTAGAATAATATTTCTAAAATCCATAATAATACTTCCTTCTCTTTCCATATCTAAAATTGAAGCATCAATATTCTCCATGTATTTTTCTAAGGCATGAGTCAACTCTATGAGCCTGGAAAATGATCCTTAAATTATTTAGTGACATGTGGAATCCTCAAGATATCCAACAATAACTTGATGTTACCACACCTCTGATACATAGTATACACCATTTTCTTGTATAAATAAACATTCCCTTTGATGGATTTCTGATCCTGTGATACTTCCCTTAAAATAATTTCCCACAAGGTTATAAAATTCTCTAGAAGTAGAAATGACTAAAGTAGTAGACTGAGGTACTGGCACTAGATAATATCTCATTTACTTATCTAATAAATTATTTGAATGCATCTTGATCAACCGGAGGAGTAGTTGACGATGAAGTAGATGCACACAGTGCTGCCATAGTGAAAGCCACTGTCTTCATAATGAATTTTTTCTGCCCAGTACTCTGCCTCCTCACATCGTCATCTTTTCCACTAACTTGTGTATCCATGGACTTCATAAATCCCTCATGCACAATGACCATTTGTTGAAAACCAATTTTAACATAACGATGATCTTTGTCCACCGGACCCCTTGAAGCCACATATGACTATAAACTTGCAATAGACTATTTCATAGATTCCATAGAATCTTCCAAGGTTTTGATCTGATTCTAGCAATATTTTACATCTTATAGCAGGATGGAGTGATAGGCAGATACTAGCATTTCAACAGAAGAAGTTGCAACATCATGATTGTGAGTCATAGACCTCTGTAACCCAAAAAATCTCTCATCAAAGTGTTTCATCAGATATGAATTTATTGATTCCAAATTATCCTAATTCATATAGACTTGTGGAAAAAGAACCACTAGTTGTACAATAGTATTTTCTATATATAATGGGATTGGAGGACATCAGATAGGCTAGTCGTCATCTGAATCTCCATAGTCCAATTATAAAACCACAAATCCATGGTCTTCAAACCAGTTATTTATCCCATGATCAAAAACAACTGAACATGTGGAAATAGGTTCATCCCTAACATAGAGCAACCTCCTGATCAACCACATTCACTACATCCATACCTATTTGACCTACTATATCAACATAAGGGTCCACTACCACATCCTCAACAGAATCTACAATAACATCCAAAACAATTCTAGCTTCTACAAAATCGGCAACCTCTTCATGTAGTCATTCAACAATTTATATATTCCCTATAAAGGTATTGATAATTAGTACTTCTTCTTCACTTTCACCAGTATATATCTCAAATTAAGCATGACTACATTTTGTGTCCACATCTTTATCTGAGGTATCCTTAATTTCTCTTAATTCATTTTCTACTCCTTCTTCTTCACTACTATCATCATCATCACTATCCCTTAGAACTTTCTCCCTTCTAGGTAATTTCTTTGGTCAACTAGGCCCACCAAATGATAAAGTATTTGAATGACTATTTGATGGAAAATGATGATAAATTATATCATCAATAAGAGAATTCAATCTTTCATTCACAACATTAGCATCTTCAACTTCATCTGAGTAAGTAGGATCCACTTCATCATGCTGTATAATAGGATCCATATTATCCTTATTCTTAGTAGGATTATTAATAGGGTTCAATTAATCGTATATCATTGACTCATCATCCACACAACATTTTTCCAAGGGTTCCAATTTGTCTTAATCTACCTCCAAATCACCTTTGAAATATATAAATTGTCCCTTAATACAATTATTTCCTCCTTATTTCCAGAAAATACATTCACGTTCAACATCAAGGATATCAATCTGACATAAAACAAATCATTGTACATTGAAATGGTATTTTTCATATCTTCTAATTGAATAATTAGTAGCCTAGATAAGTTAATCATCTATCCATGCATCAAAAAGTACAAATGATATATGTCCTGATTGTTAACGGTAGAAAAGTCCCATATCGTGGGACACAATACATGCTTCACAAATGTAAATAGTCTTTTGTCTTCTCCTTCCACTACAGAAGCCATGAATTTCCTAGGGCTCCCACTCCCTATCAGTTTGGATAAGGATTCATCATTACAAAATATGTCAGTAGTGGGAGGCACCCCTCCTGATTATTATTCATAAATTCCTCCTTGTGGTAGTCTTAGACATTAAGTCCATTCAATAGAGGAGAGGCATACACTTACTCCATTTACCCTTGAAGTCATTCTATTATCATCCTCAGTCTATTCTAGTATCAATAAAACATAAAAATCATTCACTAACTTCATGGAATTCAGTCCATTATTGTTTTTAATTCATTCTACCTAGCCTGGAGTTTCACGTTCCTTCAACACTATTGATTTTTTCATCAGAAACCATTCAGAACATAGATCTTTTTCAAACTGGATTTCCCTCATTGAAGGATGAGTGTTGATCAGCTTTTCCACTACATGGCATCCAATGATTGACTATGCTCGAGGTTTCATAGAATTCAACTCTTCTAATTCATCAGTAACCAATCGTATCTTCAACCATGACATCGATCTGAAAAAGCTAGAGGGTTTTAGTTTGATTTGAGGTTCTTAGGATAGAGAGACAGTTGTTCAGAAGAGAAGTGGATCTAAATGAGTTATGTACTTTTATTTTAATCCATGGGGATTGAAAACCAAATTAGAAAAAAGAAATATTTAATATAGAAAATATTTTAGATTACGACAGAAAAAATCTATGTCTTGGATATGTTCAACTATATGTAATGTGACAACGTTGAGGACTATCATTGAGGTCTATCGGTGTGGTCCAATGGCGACGTTCTAGCGGTGAGGTCTAACTGTGAGGACTGTTAGTGAGGTCCCAACTATGAGGTCTATTGGTGAGGTATAACAATGATGTTTTAACTATGAGGTCATAATGGTGAGGACTATCGATGAGCTCCTAATGGTGAGGTCTAATGGTGAGGTCTAATGGTGAGGTTCTAATGGTGTGGTCCTAACGGTGAGGTCAATCGATGAGGTACTACTTGTGAGGTCCAATGGTGTGGTCCTAATGGTGTGGTCCTAACGGTGAGGTCTCAACGGTGAGGATTCAATTGTGAGGTTCCAATGCTTAATAGTTTATCATTCCTAACCCATGATTGATGTAATTTAATTGCTCATAATTCAATGTCATTGTGAATATATCATCTAATTGGTGTTCAGTGCCAATGATTTGTATAGTTATATCACCTATTTGATAATGATCTCTCATGAAGTGATGTCTCACATCAATGTGGTTTGTCCTAACACGAGATACAATATTTTTTGAAATGTTAATAGCACTTTTATTATCACAATTTATAGAGACATGTTTGATTTGATATCCATAATATAGTAAAAAAATTCATCCATAGAATATGAGCACAACAACAAAAAGTAGAAATAAATTCATCTTTGGCAGCAAATAATATAACAGAGTTCTATTTAATACTACAAAATTATACTAGTGACTTGCCTAAAAGGTGTCATGTTCTAGAGGATATCTATATATCTAACTTGAAGCAAGAAATGTCAGTATCTGAATAACTTTTTAAATCAAAATAGTGTCCTCTTGGATAAAAAACAACAGTGTTTGTAGTATATAAGAGATATTTAAATATCCTTTTAATAGAAGTTAAATGACAGTCTTTCTGATTGGCTTGGAAGTGAACACTCATGTATACACTGAACATAATATCAGGTATTCTAGTAGTAAGATAGAGTAGACTCCCAATCATACCTCTCTAATTGGTTGGATCCACAATTTTAATAGTTTCAACATCATCCAACATTCATGAGGTACTCATAGATGTATCACTACATTTATTGCTGTCCAAACTAAAACCATTCAAAATATCCTTAGTATATTTACTCTGATTTAATGTAATACCATTTTTGTTTTGAAAAATATGAAATCCACCAAAAAATTTATATTCCACCATTAAACTAATTTTGAATTCATTGTGCATTATTTTTGAGAAATTAGTGACTTTTTATAGGATCCAAAAATAATTTCATCTACATAAATATATACTATTAGAACATCGTTGGAAATCCTTTTAATAAAAATAATATGATTCCCTATTTCTTTAGTAAATCCTTTTGAAATAAGAAAATAAATATGTGAATGATAGTAGGATATAAGAGCTTGTTTTTGACCATATAAGGCATTAGACAGTTTAATGACATGATTTGAAACATGAAGATTTGTAAAAGCAGGTATTTTTTCAAAAATACGTCCTCAACTATGTACCCATTTAAAAATGCATGTTTGACATGCATTTGATAAAGTTTTAAATTCAGATGATCTGCAAAAGCAAGTAGTATCATAATTGATTCTAGACTGTCTATAGTTGAAAATGTTTCTTCACAGTATACTCTTTCTTCTTGACTATATCCTTGTGAAACTAGTTTGTCCTTTTTTCAAACGGTGTTTCTAGATTCATAAAATTTACTTCTAAAAACCCATTTAGTGCATATGTTCAAAGTGAATTTTGGTCTTTATAATAAATCTCTAACATTGTTTATTTCAAACTAGTTTAATTCATCATGCATAGCTATCACCCAAAATTCATCATTTATTCCATCATTGATATTTTTAGGTTCAATATTAGAATGAAAGGCTTGATGTTACACTTGGTTTCTCAGAGGTGATCTAGTTTGTGTTCATTTATTTATATCAACAGAAACATAATCTAAAGGATGATTCTTGAGATTTCTAATACCTCTTGAAAGAGTTGAAAATAACACATTTGGGTATTCTATTTGTTTAGATTCACCCTTCATTGAATATGTAAAGTTTCATGAACTGGTTTTTATCACAAAGGGATAACTATCTTAATCATTAAGGACTAGAATTGACATATCATCCTCAAGGTGTTCAAAAAAGGATTTGTTTTCATGTGTATTAGTTTCATCACATTTTACATAAACTAATTCTAATACAAATTTTGTTCTCTTATTGAATACACTATAAGATTCACTAGAGATTGAGTAACTTGGGGATATTCCGTCATCATTTTAAAAGCAAACATGTCAATATTATCTTCCGTGTTAATGATGAAAATATTTCAACCAAAAACTCTAATGAAATTAACCTTAGGTATACTATTATTCCCTAGCACATAACGGGTATTCATATGAACAACTCAAATTAATACTCTATTGATAATGTAAGAGGTTGTATTAATAGGTTCATCACAAAATAAAAAGGTAGATTATACTCATTTAGCATAGTCTAGTCAATATCCTGAAGTTTTCTATTTCTTCTTTATACAACTACATTTTGTTGGGGTGTTCTTGGATCAATGAAATTGTGAGTATAGACATTGTTTGAGAAAAACAATTCAAATTCAGTATTTTCAAAGTCATACCCATGATCTCTTCTCAATAACTTCATTCTAAGTCCACTTTCATTTTCTACAGTAATGGAATTTTTAATGAAGTAAATGAATGCTACACTTTTGTGAGAAAGAAAGTATACCCAAATATATATAGAAAAATCATCTAAAAGAACATTAATAAAGTGCTTCCCATTTAAACATGGTACTTTAGATGGTCCAAAAAATAAATGTGAACTAACTCAAGCAGTTGAGAAGTATAATATTCTGTCATTTTATTGAAAGAAAATTGTGTTGTTTTACCTTTTGACAGGAATTAAAAACATTGTTATTTGGGAATTCCAATTTAGGTAAGTTTCTAACTAAGCCATTCCTAGTTTGTTTCCAAAGTGAGTGCACATTTCAATGTCATAATCATCAATTCCATAACAAGTATTCCTTATGAAACACATTTAAACATGAAACTTTTTTCTTAGATAAAAAGTTTTTATCATCATCATATACATTTTCACTTCTAAGAGAAGTAAATATTAAATCATTTTTAAAATTAAAAACATATTCGTCATCATTTTAAATTAAACATTGAATCCATCATCACTCAACTAGGAGATAATTAGTTAATTTTATCATAACCCATCAACAAAAAACTTTTGAAATTAATACAATATTATGGTAGCCAATTTGGCCTAATCCGATGATCTTACCATTTTCATAATCACCGAAAGTTCCATCTCTACCATCACATATAATTATCCCCTTGAAGAATGAATAGTCTCTTTTCATATGTCTTGAACATCCACTATCCATGTACAATATAATTTTATAGGATCTCTTCAGTCATTTTTCCTGTAAAACAGATTAACTGTAGTGTAACATTATTACTCAGATTTTCCTTGGTCTAGAGAGGTTAGAAAGTTATGCTTTGGGAACCCATATCTATGTCATAGTTTTTCTATAACAAAAAAATATGTTATGAGAATTGAAAACATTGTTAGGTCTTTTATTGAATTGTTTTTAAAACGATTGTACAAAATTTGAAATTTTTGTGAACTATCCCAATTTTGGAACAAATGAATTTTTATCAATCATTCTTATTCCGGGATGATATCCAAGGATAGTTGTATATTTTGGAAATATTTTGTTTCCTAAAAAATGTGTCAAGTTATATCTAAATGTAGTAAAATGTTCCAAATCCCTTTTCAATTTCTCATTTTATAATTTACGTTCAGTATTTTCTTTACAGTTGAGCACATTTTTCATTTTCAATTTTCATATCAGACATAGAATTGGGATTTAAATCATGTTGTTTTTTCAATAATATGTATTTTTCATTGAGTTCAATAAAGGTATCCTCAAACATTCCACAGTATTAAAATAGTTCATCCATAGTCATATTATCATCATTATTTGATACACTTTCATTTTCATAATAGTAAGCATTAGGTATAGGGAAATTGGGTGTCACCACCGATGTTTCTATCATAAAAAACAGATTTGCATGTTTATTCTTATCAAAACATGAATTTCAGATCCACATGAGCTATCTTCTGATGCACTACAAGTACCTTTCATAACCTTTTTTAACCCTTTCAATGCTTCATATTTCTTTCTTGTTCCTTCACCTTATTCATGATTTTACATAATCTCTTCTTCATACATAATTAGTTTTCAAATTAGTTCCTTTACTGGTAGCTTGCCTATGTCACATTATTTTGAGATAGAAATAGAAGTTATTCTCCATCTATCAGGTAGAAATCAAATAATCTCATAATTTGATCATTTTTATCCACTTGATTCCAAAGCATACTCAAGGTTTTTACATTTTCATTGAACCTGAGATACATTTTAGAGATAGGTTCATCAGTATTCATTTTAAAATAATCATATTTAATAGTAAATGTATTTATTATAATATCATTTACATTCGTTGTTCCCTCTTGACAGTCATCTATAGTATCCCAAAAATCATAAGCAATTTTAAAGGAAGATATTTTATAGAATTCTTCACCGCTTAGAGAAAAGTTAAATACACTAATTGCTTTACAGTTATTTGTATATGTGGATTTAGTAAATCGAGACCATGTGTCCCAATCAGTAGTAGGAAATGCATGTTGTTCGTCAATTGAGTCCCAGATTTTAGGACCCATTCTCTATAGATACATTTTCATTTTTAATTTCCACTTAAGTATTTATTACTATTTAAAAAAAAGGTGTCATGTTTTTAGAAGCACATTCTACTCAGTTATCTTTCGTTAATTATAATTTTAATGAACTATGAATTTAGATATGACATAAATTTTATGATCGTTAATATAAAAATAAAATCCCATTAAATGAATTTGACATCATGAACAATAGTTCAAATAATAACACCAAAAATTTAAACCTTCCTTTGATACAAAATGATGGTTAGAGTGGAATCTCACAGGGGTGAATTGAGATCCAACTTTAAATTTCTAATAAAAACATTATTATAATGATTCCTTAAATTTTAAAATTTCCCACTTAATTAAGGATGTAGAGTTATAAACGTTTTGTTGGACCACATGTTTCTCAAAGGCTGACTTATCCTCATTTGATTTTGGGTAAAACATGTATTCAACTTTTGAAACATGCTTATTGAATTAAACATATACACACACTAATGAATACTAAACATCAATGTGAGTGCAAAATAGTTTTATGTTTTAGTAGTTATTAGTATTGTTCAATAGATAAAATAGAGTATAACAAGAATATAGAGAACAATGAAGTTAAACAAGATGCATAGTCTCCTGCTAAGACTTAATCTTCTCCCCTTGGTGATCGCCTACCACCAAGCAGTTTATATTTACAATAATCATGATACAAGTCCGTATCAGGAATTACAATAGTTTTCAAAAACTATCCAGGGTTCACACCCTCCACCATAGTTATTCATGGAAAAAACACACAATAGAAACCACACATGGTCTCTTCCATAGTTATACGGGGGGGATAATACAGATCACACATGGTATCTTCTATTATTATACTTGGGAACCAACATGTAACTGATGTTTGAAGTGATGATACTTAGTATCCTTTAGTTTAATAAAAATAGATAGTGTGTGTAATATATAAACACACACACTTCTCAGTAATGTAAAATGAAATAATAGTAGAAAAAATAGTATAAGAGTGCGTTTATAAGGCTCTACATCTTTGCAGGTCAACAGTTGACTCCATGGGGTGATGAATTTGTAGTTAGATTATTTCACTGGAATTTATCTCCAAAATATAGTGTCATACTCCAGGACATAGCATTGAGTATTCTACCTCTAGTGTAGATCAAGGTTTAATGAAGCACAGATGGTTGCCTTGAAGTTGTTCTCCTGTTATTATCTTCTTGATGTTCTGGGGTTCACAGTAAAACCATTGAATGGTTCCTTTTTAATAATGCAAGTAAGCTCCAACTCATTCACATACACACTCTTCTCATGCCACACCGTTGTATATTTTGATCCTCAATCATCTCTTTTATATTTGTGGTCCGACAATAGGAATAATTACATCAGGTGTGATCATTATCATACCACGTACTATCCCTCGATAAAGTCTATTGATATGTATATAATCCGAATTAATTAATTTTAGAAGAATGAAATTTATCAAATAAGACCATTAAAATATTCATAATAATTTTCAAATTATAGAGTAAGAGATTATGGAAGACTGGTACCGGAAGCCTTCGTAATGGTAGGATTCTACAGTAGGTGCACATCTACAGTCATCATCGGTAACCATTAACAGTAACCTTACATTGATATCAATTAGTGGTAAACTCCAATGGTAACATTCCATCAGTAATCTTCAATGGTAGCCTTCAGCGGTAACCGTCCCAATAGTAGCTTTTCATCAGTGACCTTGCATCGATGACCTTTTCATCAGTGACCTTTTCATTAGTGACCATTGCATTGGCCACCATTTAATATGTGACCATTGCATCAGTGTACTTTGTATCGGTGAAATTTTATATATAGAAATTATTTTCAGTTTAATCTTAAACACAATAGTAGTGAGATTAAGAGTACATAGTTATTAGTTTGATTTAAACATGATTTTCACCTAAATGATTATCCTTTAAGAGAAACATAATTATCACATAATAGAAAAATGATATGAGATTATCAAAACATTATTTAGGATATTCAAAATATGATTTCGTGTTATCAAAACATGATATTGGATTATCAAAACAGGTGAGTCCAATATATATATTTTTATTAAAATTTATTTGTTAATATTTTCAATGAAAATAGTTATTATCATATGTAAATAGAATATATTTTTTTATCCGTGTCTTTTATTTACAATAGTTTTATATAAAAGTAATCATTTATCATTTAAAATGTCCTTGAAAATCCATGAATATCATTTATAATCATAAATATGACAACCATCTATTGCTATTTTTTACAATAAAGGCATTATAGTGAATCTATTTGATTTAATATCTAATAAATAATGTTTATGACTTTCCCATAACATTAATTGAATTGTTGAGTTGAATTATCCAAGATTTTCATAAGAATGATATTTTCCTTGAAAATACTTAGAATAAAAATTTTCTTCTTTTAATGTAATCTTTTGAATGATATTTTAAATATATTTGGTGTTATGTGTGAGAAAATTAGGAAAACTATAATTGTTTTCATTAAATTTGGTACAAAGCATCGAATGAGATGATATGGTATGTGTAGTAATCCCATTAAATCAAAGGTAAACATCCCTACAAGTGATATATAAGAGTGTCCATATGGTTTTTCATATGTATTGAAATTATCATAAATAATTAATAATAGTTATTATTTTCCATGGTTTATAAATATAAATAATTATTTAAAAATTGAGAAAAATAATGGTTGATAAGTTAATATGTACTTAATATTTATATTCTGAAAATGATTCAATTAATTGATATAAATTTTATAGGTATTTCTTCTATGAAATGATTAATATGATGAATTTTTTTTGAAGAAAATCATTGTTTTCAAATATAATTATTTATTTGTGAGTTTTATACCCATTTCAAGGAAAATTAATACTTATCTTATGTTTTAAAATAATTTTAACCACTTTAGTAGAAATATATATCGTATTTAGATAATATAACGAGGAATATCACAAGAAGACAATTTTATAATTATTTACCTCATTGATTTATATTAATTTTTTTCTAACTTCTCAAATATAACGCCCCGACCCCAGTTACGCAGAGTCGGTGCATTATTTTAATACATTGGCACGATTTCAAGGAATCATGTCCCAAAGAACCGATCAATTTAGCAGTCTTGGAAAATAGATTACATACATGAATGTTACATTACACTTCATAACATACAAAACAACATAAATAATCCTTTATGAATTCCAGTATTCCATTGTCTTAACCCTGAATATAATTCACAATACACTTCTTGGAATCATGGGAAAAATAAAACATAGAAAGGGGTGAGCTCAAACGTTCAGTAAGGGTAATCAATACAGCAGAAACATTTAGAAATAAGCATAAACATTTGAGGCAATGTATAACTAACCCAAAAGCCTTTCAAACTTGAACATCAGCATAATATGGAATAGATAAAATGAAATAATGCCTTTTTCTTATTCACATGGATATTCTACTAGTCGAATAATCACATGCAATATCAATAACCACTTTCATAATGATGGAATGCATAATGCCAGACTATCATAACCACATATCCAATGCCTCGTGCCAAGACTACAAATAATATTTTTTTCAAGGTCGTGTGCCAAGACACTAGTTTGTCTCATGAGACATACCGATGCATCGAGGATCTATATCGGGCTCCACCCGTCACATATTAAGTCCAATGCATTCCCATAAGAAAAGGTTTAAACATAACATAAACATTCGTATTAAAACTAGCATACGAAATGTCAATACTTTCACCATAAACCATGAATGGTATAAAAATAGCACATCCACAGTCAAAAATATCACAAAACCTTCAATACAACATAGAAGTTTTGTATCACAATAAAACAACTTCAAATAAGCGTAAAATTCATCAAAGGATGTTGACATAGATGAAATCAATACTCTTTTTAGAGAAATATCTCTTTCTGTTTTGAAATCATTTAAGAGTCATATATTTATAAAATAAAACATTTTCTTTGAAAATTTCATTATAATCTTTTAAGGGAAGCTTCGACGTTTTTATAATGGCGGAAAATAGCCGCACCTGCCGTATAAGTTAAAAAAACATTCTTACCTTAATTTTGTCGAAAAGGTTAAAAATCACCTTGTCTGGAAAATGAAAGAAATAGTCCTTTATAAACCTCTAATATAAAGTCAAACAAAGCTGTAAATGACTTTAACCCATATTCTAGTAAATATTAAAAATGTTTTGAAATACATTTTTAAGAAACATGGAAGTGGATGATAAAGAGATCCCAGTAGATTATTACGTATAAACAACCTCAGATAATGAAGAGATTTCCAAATAAACCCTTAACATGTAATTTTCCTTGGTTGGGGTAGGTTAACCTCTTGTATAATGGTGAAATAATTGTTATTGAATTATACCATAATCATATACATTAATATTATATCATATAGGATCTTTTAACATTGATTTTTTAATAATATCTTAGTATTATCGTTGTTTCGGGTGTTAACATACTCGTTTTCTTTTATATGTTTTGTTATGTAAGACATGTTTGTAATGGATAGTATGTATCTTAATCATATCCAGAATGATATCATGTCCTTAATCTTCAAATGGGAATTATACTTGAATGGATACGATGGAGAATGAATCTCATCGCGTTCGTGGAGACGGTAGTCCGTACGTACGCACGAGCGACATTATCATTATTTTGATATTAAAATAATATATAATTTTATGGTATATCATATATACAGAATCATTATCATGTTACACTTATTATTTACATGAATTAAACATCATTATTATACCCATCCAAATAATAATTTATTGAATAACAATTACACCACAACGTGGAGACGGTATGCCGTACGTACGCACGTATGGTGACATGTTATTCAAAGGATGGATAGAATTCTAAATATGGTTGTACCATATTTATAATAACATCACAGTATATATATGATACTGGAGTTATTATTTGTGAATGGTAACAACAGAGGAAGAGGAAGTGGAAGAAGAAAGGAACATGAAAAAGGGTGGTGAAATCATTACCTCTTCTTTAGGTTCTTCCTTTTGATTTGTTCAAAGGGATCTTTAAGTTGGCTTTCTGACTAATGTAAGGCCTCTAGGATGAAGTGAGGGAATTTGAGAGAGTATTTGGGCAGAGGATGGCCTAACCAAAAGGTTTTGAAGGTGTGAAGTAATGATAAGGGGGAGTGCCCTTTTATAAGAGGGGTGAGGGGCACCTTTGGAAAAGCTAAAAATATTAATTTATAATAAATTCATATTCGGTTCCTAATGGCTCAAAAGTTTAATATTTAAAGGTTAAGGTGATTATGGGTCGGAAAACACTCAAAAAATAGAATTTAGACAAGTTTTAGTCATTATATTAACCTTATCTTTAAGTATTAACTCTTAGTTAATTAGTTTCACTTTTTCAACGTCTCTTTGTATGTTTATATTATATGGTTAATAAACATACCATATTCATCCAAGGGACCCCCAGGTGGTCCATTAATGATCCACCTATCAGGATATAAGTCTCTTGTCCGAACCTTAGATTTTTAGGAATTTAATATCAATTAATAATATAATATTTGTTTTAAAAACTCTTTTATGTCAATTTTGACACTATTCATAGTTGATTTTTGTGAAACTCATAACAGAATTATTACTTGGAAAAAAGTCAATTAAATCAATACTAATATGTAATATTATCCTAGAAAATTATTGTAATTCATAAAAAAGTCTGAAATTATATTTATTTGTGGATTTATAATATCAATTATTTTAATTTTTCACTATTATGGTAATTACTGCATCATCATTATGTCATAAAAAAATTAAATTATTTAATGTCTAAAAATTATAAATAAACTATAATTATGTATGAAATATATTTATCTTCCTAATGAATATTTACAATCGAAAATCCAACATATATAACCTTATTTAAAAATTGGTTTTCTAAAAGATATATGCTTCTGTCATTTTTGTATTCATTTTAACTTAATTAAAATAAAGTGTCCCTATCACTTACAAGTGGCACCATGTGGTCCCAAAATCGACCCAAAGATGCCCATGGTCGGAACTATATCCACCAATAAGGTTAGGACACGGTTTAGGGTAATTTAGAATTATTATAATATTATATTTTAACCCTTATTTACCGGATTTAACCTTAACCATAGTAAATAAAATATTTACCGCATCAATTATTTAAAATGTCTAAAAATAAAAGTTACCTATTTACACAATATTTACATCCTAATTAAAAATATGGAATCCATTTTTCCAAATTTAAAACACAGAAGTGGCAGAAATTAATTTAGAATTAATTCCCGTTGTTAAAACAAAAAGCGTGTTTTTAAGAGATAATAACTATCAAAAGATTGGCACTTGTTTATGTTTGGTTTAATTGTGAAATTATGTCAAATGACAAAAAGTGTATTTAATGGAAAAAATATATTCTAAATATACTTTAAAAACACTCAAATTCATAATTTATCAATATTATTTGTTTCAATTAAAAAGTAGTTTTTAATTAAAATTTAGTAATTTTCACTATTCATCAAAATATGAAAGTTATCCGAAAAGTACAAAAACTTCACCCTAGGATAATTTTGATAATACGAATCCAAAAATGAAGTCCATTTTGAGAGATATAATTTATAAAATTTCAAAAAGTAGGTGTTACTATTCATAACAGCTAATTTGATTGGTTGTGGTGTGTTAGAACTCGATGTTGCGTACAACACACGCTACCACATTATTCAAAGAGAAGCGTACCGTAGAAGCTTGGGGTGTTACATTGTAAAAAAAATAGTATGTCACCATTTTAATGAATAAATTTATTTAGTCACATCAAATATATAAAAGTTTAAAATATTGGATTTAAAAAGGAATCACTATTAAAGTTGGTAAAAGTGCATTTTTGGAAAAATAATTCTTTTATCTGAAAAAAAGGAATTTGTTCTTACATTATGTCTAAGAAACTCATAATATGGATTATAAAATTATAAAGATAATATAAAGTTTAAAATTTAGGTAATACTATTCATAACCTCTTTTTAATGGCTTGTTTGGTAAGTCATGGTGCGCTTTAACTCAGTGTTGCGTGTAGTGAAAGTTATTGAATTATTTTGAAGAAATAACACACTATGAAATCTTGGGGTGTTACATCAAACCCTACACTAGAATCGTTTTTGGAATATATGAGTATTTTTTATTTTTTTAGCCATATTATATACATAAATTCACAATATGTTTTAGTTCCGAATTCGAAAGCATGATAAGGAATTATTTATATACATCCTAGGAAATTATTAATTACTTATTCTCCTATGTATATATATATTTGAATATATATTATAGGAACTCACATATATATACAATTGAATGAACAAAATTTGCCTATTTTGTAAGAGTTTTATAATATAATCGCATCGCTTCACATGTTTTTTTAGGTTTATTGTATTTATTATGATAAAATATGGATTATATCATAAGACACCCATGAAATTTATTAAACTATATTTCTGAAATGTGAATGTACAGATTCCCTTCAAATTCCCCTTTTATGTACTGAATGGATCTAATGTTTTTTGGGAAAAATGTATAAATTATACACACCGATAATTTTTTTTTGAAAACCATGGTTCAATAAAATATTTTCAATATTTCATTTTAAATTCTTAAAATCATTTATTAATCATTTTTTAACCATTGATTTATTTTTTCACAATATTTTGAATTGAATATTCATGTTCTTTTCCAAACAATGTCATTTTGGATATTACACAAAATTAGAAAGGAATATTATTTTAACATGTATTAAGTGAAAAAAAATTCCATAAATATTGAACATTATTTTAAATTCATATCAAATTATAAATTAAAATTGTTATTTGGTAAAAAAATTGAAATTGTTTTAGGTTTTAAAAACCTTATCTTAGAACAGAATGGAAATATATCTCAAGAAATGCTCCAAGTGATGTTTCAATATCAATTTCTATATACGATGATATCGTTTGATGTTAAATATGCTTCATTATAGATAATATTGAGTGAAAAAATGTTATTCCTTCACTTGGGGAAATTTTTTATGATTATGAAAGGTTTTTAAAATTCAGTTTCATTATTCATGTAATAATGGGATGATATGAGAAATGTTTTCTGATATTTTCGAGTATATAAGTATGGTTGTAATTTAGATATGGTGGGAAATCTATCTCATGAAATTACATATGGTAATTGATTATAAATCGTGAGATAACAATGGGAAAATAAGTCGATGGTATTGATCTATAATGGTATATAGCTCCATCCTGATCCACTTTGGGAAACAAGTGAATCATGATCAACAATGGAGTGAAATCAATAAGTCATGATCCAATATATTTATGGTGTTTTTAGTTAAGTTTGAATTATTAAATTGTTTTTAAATATTTTTTATGTTTCCAACATTTATTAAATGATCTTATAGTTATCAGTGGTTTCATGTTTCTGTGTCCGTATTATTTTTCTTATTTCCTTAAATGCTATTATTTTATGTAGTGAATATTTTTTATGAACTATGAAAGAATGTTTATGAATTTATTATCTAATTTTCATTAGTCCACACCCTAATTGTTATGTTAGGATTTGATATGATCATGATTTGATGTCTCATATTTTTAATCTTATTGTGCCTCTATGTAGAACATGTCTTTTGATTCCTTCACTATGTTATAAATAATGATCTAGTTTGGGTATTCCTAAGTGGATAAATTCATGAAAATATTATTTTGAGAGATTTAATAGGTGATTCATGAATTAATAAGATTTTGTTTATTATATATAATTAAATTAAACTATTGCGGTCCTTAGAATTGTATTTATGAAATTTAATGAATTGTAATGTACAACTATGTGATATTTAATTATAAAATACTAGGTCATTATATGATAGTGAAATCAAATATTAAATCAAATAATAGTGATCACTCATATGTCTATGTGATTAATTTTTATAACATGAAATATTATGTTCTAATTAAATACATGGGATATTTGGACCAATCATAATGTTAGGAAATTCAATGATATTCCATGGAATATAAGTAATTAAGATAATTCTATTAAAGACAACCTAAGGTAGTTTTAGGGAACCCATCTATAAATATATATTGATTTGATAGATCATGTTTTTTTAAATAATGACAATAGATTTGTTGATTTTTAACCAATTAGATTAATTTTTAGTTTTCGGTGGTCCTTCCAAATATAGGAAATGAGATTATTTGAAATTTTACGGAGATAAAATGAAACTTATAAATAATTTCTTCACAATAGGCCTATATAGGACCCCAAAACGATAATAATTAGTTATATTAATATACATGTAACATCTACCATAATTATGATATTATTTTATTGGTATGTAAGACAACAATTTATTCCATTTAATATATTTTATACTAATAGGTTGTTGTTTTGGTAGAGATCATATGAAGATAGTTCATCAATCCTAATCCTATGAATGATAAGTGAAACCATGAATTTTTTTGAAATATTGACCCATTCCATGATTTTATAGTGTTCTGGGTTTATCGATACATTATTGATCAAATATCTATTAGAGTAGCTTTTACAATCAATAGATGTAAAAAAGTAGTTTTTTCTTGATATTTCTTTCTTGAATAATATAAAAAATTGAAATATGGTAATTAAAATATAGTTTTTAATTGTTAATGGTTCGTTAAGATTAAATTGATGGATATTATATAAAAATAAACATAATACAATGTTTTTTCTATAATAGTTAAAGATCATTAGGTTTTATGGTTCTAAAATCAAAAGAGTCTAAAATTAATAATTTCTTTCAAATATTTATTCACCCCCCATTTCCAATTATTCCTCTCAGGGACTCAATATATGATATAAAGTGGATGGTTTATTTCATAATAAATTGGTTATCTAACATATTATAATATTTTTAGGATAAATTCTAGTCAAAGTGAGTTCTCGTCTGTCTTATATAAATTCATTAATGACGTCATTTAGGTAGTTCCATTATTTTATAGATTAACGTAAAATAATTCAGTGAGGAGTTATGGAAAAAGAATTATTTTTTGAGATGAAATTCAGAATATATTGTATCCAAAAAATTAATTTTGTAGGTTAATTCATCTCTCATAATGGAATTAAGGGTAGATCATTGAGAATATGTCTATATGGAATTACTCATTGTCTGTTATCTATAGATATGTGGACATTTTTTTGATGAATTTTTTACTGATATAATTAATTATAATATTTTCTTTATAAAAAATGAATAAACTAGATGAGAAAATGATCAGAAGGCATTTATATGGTTAATACTATTATGGGAAAAGTAAAATCATGATTGAGGAATCTTGTAATTAAATAATGAAATAATGAATAATTTATTGTTTTAATATATTTATTTATCTATCAATAATCTAAGAATTAAAAAAAAGACAAGGTTGTTTTGTTTAGTTGAGTATGAGGAAGACCAATGTAGTCTAAAGGTACATATTTAACATAGATCATTGGAGATAGATCATCAATTATTAAATGAAATAATTTATCATTACAAAAGGATCATAGTGCGTAATATTGAAATTGACATGATTATAATTTTAAACAAATGGTTTTTTAAAATTCCACATAAATAAAGTTATAAAGACCTAGAATTTCCATGTAATTTTTTTAATTAAATGGGAATTTTATGAGTCCGCCAAAATTGATGGCCCGTGATTCTGAGGCCTGGTGTGCCCAGAATGAATATTATAATTTTTTTTGTGTATTTTCAGTAAATGTACGAGTGGATTTTTGTAACTTTTGAATAGGTGTTCTGAATTGAAATCTGAGGGCACCTTTGAACTCACAAGGCCTGTTTTTGCGAAATGATTCCTTCTCCTGGACAATAATGGGTCAAGAGTGAAAGGTAGAATTTGGGATTTTCAAGAAAGAATAAAATTAAATTAAATTGTATAACATTTTCTTATATTTGGATCTTCCATGTCGATGTTGGGAGGAGGGGACAATGAGAACTAAACCTCCCATTTTTGGGAATGGATGTTGGGACCCCCTGTATTAACATCCCATGTGGGTTATGGTGGTGGGGACCACCTGAGTGTAAAACCCCCTTGAACTCCCCTCAATATGTGAGAAAAACCTCTCAACTCCCTACTTTAATTATGCTGACACTCCATTAATTAATTTTTCCAAATCTCTATTAATTAATTATGCTAACATAATAAGTGCCAAAAAATTAAAATTGGAAGAACATATTTTATTATGTTAGCACCACTTTTCATGGGAAGATATTTTCTTTTCGCAAAAGTGAAGGCAGAGAACATGAGAGAAACCTCTCTAACGATGAACACACTCTAGAAATGATGATTGTGGATCACGTTCAAATTGACAATGGAAGTGTGACCGTGAAAGCGATGATCATTGGAACACTCTTCACCTTCACGGTTTCCATCTCACAATCCCCATCAACAATTATCCATGATATGGGTATCTATTGAATTCATGAAATTTCTTGATATTAATTTCTCGTTCTTTGAAGTCATGCCAAAGGAGGATCAACCAATAATAGTTGATCCACAATTCGTATAAATTGTAGAGTTTTACTTTCTTCACATTTGATTTTTTAGAGAAATTACCTAACACTCTAAATTGGAGAGTGCAGTCCAAACAAACATGGGTAGATCCCTCCATCGTTCTTCTTTATTTTTGTGATATTCACATTGTTATTGGCGACCGGTGCCAGTGGTTGGCACTGGTGGAACTCGAGAACTGTGAAAATGGCGACGAACTAAGGGTGGTCATTCAAAAAATTCTATGGTGAAAACATAGTTCCATTCCGTCCCATGTCCTCACCGCAATTACCACAACAGTCACATCCATCTTCAGTCTCAGGGCCCCACCGCGCTTCTAGGTCAGGCCGCCATGTGCTTTTCGGGAAAGACCCAGTGAGTCGGGCTGGGTCGGAATAGAACCCAACATATTTTGAACCATTCACAGTCTTTTGGCCATCACTTTGGTGCCAGACGTTAGTTTGATGTACCATCAGCGGCGTTGGAAACCATGGAGTGAGATAGTCCCATTTAATATACACCACTGGATATTTGGATAATGTTAGAGTATGGTTGGGTTGGATCAAGCACAAATCCAACAGGGCCCTCTGGACTAAAAGGCTAATTACTCTCAGTCTGGGTGTTTTTTTGACGCACCGACTATTTCATTGAGACCCCTATTATGTGGAAGTCCTTTGAGATACATCATATTGGGAATTAGTGTAATTTGGAGTATCGACAAGTTGCATGCGGAGCTGACCCTTCCTGAGATGAGAATACTTAGCGCGGGAACCCAGCAGCTGACTGTGACATGAGGAAGATGTCCTTGGTGGGTCTGTGATTGATGGTCAAAGATGGAACCAATCTAGGATTCCATGCGTGACTAAATATGTGATATTATATGGTTCATCACCCATTGAACCTATGTGGGTCATCATCGAGCATCCTGTGTGGGTCAACATCGAGCGATCCTATATGGGTCAGCTCCAAGAGTTCATTTGTGGGTCAGCACCTAGAGATCCTATGTGGGTATGAGGATGATTAACGATCCTTCGTGGGTCTTCCTCATAATAGATTAAGATGATTTAGTAGTTACATATAATCATCTTTACTACTATACCTATGTTATACCTGGCATGAGCTAAGTCTGTACCTATGTAGTACTTTCAATCATGGAAATACCTTGGTGGTATTCTTCTGTGTGGCATACCTATGTAGTACATTGCCTTCATGTTATTTATTCCATTGTGGAACAGTCGATATTGGGGCATTGGAGTTGGACTCTGTGTTTTCCTCATGATTGAGATGAGTATACTTGATATCATAGGTATATGTATGGGCATATACCTAAGTAGGGTTTATAGTTGACTTCATTCATGTGTTTTATCATTAGTGGATTTTGTGAGACCTTGAGGGTCTCGAGGTCACTAATGAGAATCATTATACTCACCCATGCATGGGCAATGCTGGCACAATATTTTGTTTCGGGCAGACAAAGGACAACGCAGACTAAGGAAGATAGCAATAAGACTGCAGGAAGCTCGGAGGTGGAGGTTAGATGAGGCGAACCACATAGATGACCATTCATGAACTATACCTACCCTTCAGGTAGGATTTTTGGTGGACAATGTAGGAGTTTATTTTCACCTATCATCCTTCTTCTACATTCCATTATTCCTTGTACTATCAAGTAGGTCCTGTATTCTGGAAATTTTTACTTACGGTACTCACTCTATTTACTATTCAGTTTACTTGAGATCGTAGCATGTTGTGTGCATGGTTTTGTTTAATTACATGTTATAAAGTAAATTTCTTCCATATTTTATGGAATACTCCTTCGTTGCTAGTCACCAACCCCTAGACTATGGAAGGCGGGCTTGGGGTAGTCACTCCAGGGGCCCGAGGGATGGGTTTTAACAATTTTTTATCAGAGGAGTCAGTTCTACCATGGAACATAAGACTCTAATCCTTCTAACAGAAATAGTGATAAGCTTAGTGAGTGTGGTTATCAGTTTAAGGAATCTAGTGTTGGTGCGGTGGCCGATGTATCCATACACTAGGACCCTGACTTCTGATTTATGACTCAGTGTATAAAAAAAACCTAATTTCATGAGTGTTTTCAAGAGTCTTCTTGTGATCTCATGAGTCTACTCACCATGTATAACTTATTGACTATGGCACAACTATTTCTTTTCAGGATGCCTCCAACAGACTAATAGCTAGCTTTCCAGATATAGTATGCACTGATATCCCCATGAGCAATGATGCATTGGTGCAGGGACCTTGTGCAATAGAGGCACCAGTAGAGCCACCAACGGTACCATTACCCGTTGGGCCACCAATTCCACCATCTCATGTAGCAGAGGGTACATGCCACCTGAACGCATTGAAGGAGTTCCAACGACAGAGGAAACCCATGTTTAGGGGAGAGCCGGACCCACAAGTGGTTGAATATTGGTTGGAGGCTATGGTGGGAGATTTCGGACTGGTAGGAACCCAGCTGGTCTCATGGTGATCCATGCCACTAGCCTTCTATAGGAAGCAGTAGGTAGATGGTGGGGCATGATGATCCAAGTTCACAACGAGGTGACACATCTCTAGGAAGACTTCGAGAGACTATTTGGGGTAGTTTTTGTTTCAAGGACTCGTCGTGCCGTGAACATACAAGAGTTTCTTCATCTACAATAGGGTAGCATGACTATGGCTCAGTACTCAGCATGGTTCACTAACCATTCATGATACTCCACATATATAGTGTGAGACCCATTCATTATGGCATGGTCCATCATGCATGGAATCAGTTTGGAGATCAGGTCTTTTCTAATCTCACTCAGAAACCCGATGCAGGAGGGGGTGTTAAAGCTTGCCCTTATAGTGGAGAGTTTCCTTGCTGAGTCGTCACTGGTAGAGAGACCCACTATCCGTCAACATGTAGCGGTGTCTTATGCAGCTAGAAGTAGACAGATGTTATAGAGGTCCTAGAGAACCAGACATATAGGTGTACCATCGCAAGATTTAGGTTCTGTTGTGTGAGGCACCCGTGGCAGAGCCAGTCATTCCAAGAGAGGTCAGTGTTATGCATGCGGCAGCAGGGTCACATGGCTCATGACTATCCAACCTGTCATACCAATGATCAGCAGATAGTCGAAGAACTGTACAACTAGATACAAAGGTTTGTTTGAGGTGGTACCTAGGGAGTAGGCAGATATGGCATAGTATGTTGTTGTGCATCTGGTGGTGGGAGATGATTCACGGTGTTACCGCCACAACCAACAGGAGGTCCACCCCGACTACCGAGAGAATGTTGGCAGAGGTGAGATCAGCTCCAAGAAACTAAGGCCTACGATCACGACACTCCGAAGATGATAGGAGGTACGATCAATGTCGAACCCAGCTTAGCTGTAGTACTTATAGACACATGTTCTAGTCATTATTTTATTGTCACTTCCCTCTTTCGGAGCTCAAAGATTCTAAGGGAGTTGTTGGCTTGATCCATACTTATATAGAATCATATGGGAGAAGATTCTAAAATTATGCACTAGAGACGATTGTGTGAGAAAACTCTAGGAAGTGAGAGCTTTGGTAGGGATCACCTAGTAGCAGCGTCGAGTCCTTACAACATTATCTTGGGTATGGAGTGGTTATCGACATTCCAAGATCAGATAGACTGTATTATGCACAATGTGAGGTGTGTCCGCACTGATAAAGACTAAGTGTACCTGCACCGATGAGAAGGGTTCCTTTCTAACATAGGATAGACTTACCCAGAGGAGGTTGAAGCTGATCACTCATTAGATGGCAAGCCTTACCCTCAGAGTGGTTTATGTGGAGAGTCTGAGATATCCTGTAGTGGTGGACCAGTATGCGGATGTCTTACCTGATGATGTTCTGGGTCTACCTCATCTTAGAGGGGTGGACTTTTACATTGACTTGTACTCCAAGAAGGAATTGATATCTACACCATCATAACAGATGGCTCCTACGGTGCTTCGTGGGTTGGAAGTATAGCTAGAGGACTTACAGCGGAATGGATTAATTCGTCCATGTGTTTCTCCTTTGGAAACCCCGATTTTGATTTCCTATAAGGAGGATGGGAGCTTGAAACTTTGTTTCTATGATCGGAACTTGAACCATGTGATCGTGAAGAACAAGTACCAGCATTCGAGGATTGATGACCACTTTATCAACTGAAGGCATCACGGTGGCTTCCAATTTTAGACCATAGATCATGATATCACTAGCTTAGAGTACATGGATGTGTAGAATATGGCTTTCAGATGTTGGTGCGGCCACTAAGAGTTCTTGTTTATTCCATTTTTCATATCCAATGCTCCAGTAGTGTTCATGGGACTCATAAATAGGATCGTTTAGCCATTCCTTGATCTCATTTTAGTGGTCTTCATCGATGACATTCAGATCTACTTGACTAATGTGGAGGATCATTCTTATCATTTGTGAGTAGTAATGGACACACTCTGAGAGAACCGTCTTTATGGTATGCTCTCGAAGTTCCTATTCTAGATCCATGAGGTTCAATTTCTAGGACATGTCATATAGAAGACTGGAGATGCAGTATATCCAGTGAAGATAGAGGCAGTACTTTCATGGGATCCACCTAAGAGTGTGATGGAGTTACGAAGTTTCCTGGGTTTGGTTGGATACTACAGATGATTTGTACTAGATTTCTCAAGAGTTGAAGCACCATTATTAGTGTTGATGAAGAAGGGGAAACCCTTCATGTGGTCAGAGAGATGCCAACGGTGTTTTTAGGATTTGAGGTAGAGGCTGACTAGTGACCCCATCTTGAGGCTACCGGAGGTGGGAGTATGGTATGTAGTCTACTGCGAAGCATCATGGAAAAGACTCAGATATGTCCAAATGAAGGAGCGAGCAGTGATCGTATATGGTTCTCGAAATCTGAGACAGTATGAGAAGAACTATGCTACCCATTACCTGGAATTAGCAGCAGTGGTCTTGGCATTGAAGATGTGGCTATAATACTTGATAGGAGAGCGTATTACAGTGTACTATAAACACAAGAGTCTCAGTTATATCTTCTCACAGAAGTACCTAACCATGACACAATGGAATTGTCTTGAGTTCTTCATGTACTATGACTTCGAGATAGTCTATACTCCTAGGAAGGGGAACGTTGTAGAAGATGCACTAAGCATGGGATCCAGAATACAATTTCTAGGTGAGGCGATGGAGGAGCTGACCGCATTGCAGATATCCATTGTGGATCAAGATGGAGCAGCTTTCCTTCAGTCTCATACAGTCATTCCCCCACATCATCAGCTAGTCAGGGAGGCCCAGTGTGGGAATGATGACTGTGAGGCTTGGCGTTTTCATATATCCAGAGGTCAAGCACCTGATGGATATAATGAAGGTGGAGAGCATTTCATCATCTTCAGATGACATACCATTGTACCAATATCACATCAAGAGGACATGTTGAGAGAGTTCCAAACATCCCTTATATAGGTACATCCAGGGGTGAAAAAGATGTAATAAGATCTTTGTCAGCAACACTGTTGGCTGATAATGAAAAAGAAGTTGTACAGTTTGTCTCTCGGTGACTCAAATATCTGCAAGTGAAGGTGGGGAATCAAGTACGTGCAGGCTCATTTTACCATTTAGAGGTCACAGAGTGGATGTGGGATGGGATATCAATGGACTTAGTAACAGTAATTCCATTTACATCTAGGAGACATGAATGTATCTAGGTGATCATCGACTGACTGACCAAGTCCGCCCACTTCCTACCATTCAGAGAGCAGGGTTCAGTAGTGAGCTTGAGATGGCTCAATGTGTAGGAGATTGTGCAGCTACATGGAGTACCCGTGACTATAGTCTCCAATAGTGATTTAGGTTTTACTTGCTGGATATGGGAGGGGATTCAGGAGGCTTTTGGGATACAGCTTCTTTAGAGCACCTCCCTACATCCTCAGATGGATGGCCACACTGAGCGGACCATTCAGACCCTTCGGGACTTTCTTCATGCTTGTGTCCTCGACTTCGGTCATATCTAGGTGGATCACTTGTCCTTGGTGGATTTGAAAACAACAACAGATATCACTTCACCATTGGGATGGAACCGTTTGAGGCATTGTACGGGTGCCATCTAGATCACCATTGTGGTGGACTGACCTAGAGGTGTTAGCACTCGTAGGACTAGAGATGGTTCCCGATACCATAGAGAAGGTGCAGATCATTCAAAAGAAGATGAAGACTGCACTGAGCAATAATAAGTTGTATGCTGACATGAGATGGAAACATCTAGATTTCGTGGATCTTGACCATGTATTTTTACGGGTCTGAACCCGATGAAGATTAAAAATATTTTTCCGAGGTGGAAAGTTATCCCTATGGTTCATAAGACCCATTCAGGACCTCAGTAAAGTTGGCGAGGTGGCATACCTATTAGCTCTTCCACCTTAGTTGCATCTGGTTCATGATTTCATCCATGGATCCCAGCTGAGGTGATACTTGTAGGCCCCTTCTCACATCATCGACCATGGCGAGATCCACATCAATAATGGGGAAATGTTTGTTGAAGTTCCTGTTCAGATTGGGGATCGACTTGAGCAGGTCCTTTATGGATGGTCGATACCTCGGGCGTGCATTCTTAGGAAGCATGGGAACCTCCAGGAGAGAACATGGGAGCAGAAAGCTCAGATGCATGCTCAGTACACCACTTGTTCCCCTAGATTGAGTTGTGTCTTACATGGACGCAAAGCCCTGTGGTGGGGATAATGTAAGGACCCAGAATTTTCATGTAATTTTCTTTAATTAAATGGATATTTTACGAGTCTGTGAAAATTGGCGGCATATGATTCTAGGGCCTGGTGTGCCTGGAATGAATTTCAGAACTTTTTGGGGTACGTTCCGTAAACATATGAGTTGGTATTTTTAATTTTTGAACTGGTTCATGGAATTGATGGCACATGATTCCATGGCCTGGTGTGCCTGAAATGAATTTCTGAACATTTTGGGGGTACGTTCCATAAATATATGAGTTGGTATTTGTAAATTTTGAACTGGTTCAAGGAATTGATATATGAGGGCATCATTGACCACACAACACCAGTATTCGCTTTATGGGACCTTCACCTCGACCGTAGTGGGTTGAGAGTGAATGTTAGAATTTGGGTATTTTGTGAAATAATAAAATAAAATAAAATAGTGTAACATTTTATTTTATTTAGATCTCCCTTGTAGATGTTGATAGGTGGGTACCACCAAAACTGAACATCACATGTGAGGTTATGGAGGTCGGGACCACCAGGATTAAACTCCCGTGTGGGTTATGGTGGTGGGCACCACTTGAGGCTAAACCCTCTTGAACTCCCCTCATTATGGGATAAAACTATTTCAACTCCTTACTTTTCTTACGGAATCTATCCCTTAAAATAAATTATGCCATCTTTCCATTAATTAATTAAGCAAACCTAAATTGTGCCAAAAATTTCAAATTCAAAAAACATATTTTATTATGTTGGCACCTCTTTTCTTGGGAGGGGATTTTTGGTTGGAAAAATAGAAGGGGAAGAACTTGGGAGAAATCTATCCAATGAAGAACACACTCTGGAATTGAAAAACGTGGATGAAGTTTGAACCGACATCGGACGCATGACTGTGGAATTAATGATCATGAGAACTCTCTTCACCATAACCATTTCCATCTCACGATCCCCTTAAACAATCTCCAATGTAGTGGTTCTTATTGAATTCATGAAATTTATCAATTTTAATATCTTGTTCTTGGAAAGCATGGAGAACGTGGATCCACCAAAACAAGTTGATCCATGATACATATGAATGGAATAGATTTAAGTACTTGACTCAATATTTTGCAAAGTTGTTTTCTACCACTCAAACGCAGAGGTTGTGGTCTAAACAAACATGGCTTGATCCCTCCACCATTCATCATTATTGTTCTGATTTTTGAGAGGTTGTCAGTGACTGGTGTCGGCGGTTGGCACTAGTCGAACTCGATAACCACGACCAAGGCATCAAAAAAAGGGTGGAAGGTCTAGCCAGTCACCAGAGAAAGTGTGGTTCCCCGTCGCCCCACGGCCTCCGTGCCCCGTGGCCTCCGCACCCCGTGGAGCTCCGCCGCCGGCAGCCTTGGTGAACCTCCAAGGGGCGTCGCCGCACCACCCCACGTCCCTCGCCACCCCATGAATCCCGCCACTATCATCCCACGACCTTTCTACCTCTCTAAGCCCCTCTGGTATCCCCCACCCCTTGGTGCTCGTGGTCCTCTATGGCCCTCTACGGCCGTGTAGCTGCATCGCTCTGCCAGGTCGTGCCACCCAGCGGGCCGGGCGGCACAGCATGCTGGGCCGGATGCAGCGGTTTGGGCTGGGTCAACCCAATTTTTGTTGGCCCAAGCTGGGTTGTGCTAGGCGGTTCGACCAGGTCGGACCAGACTCGGAACCATTTTGACCCATTTATGCACTTTTGGTCATAACATTGGCACTAGATTTCCTTTTGAAGAACTGTCAGTGGTGATGGATTCCTTGGAGCGAGATGGTCCCATTGAGTATTCCCCACCAAGATTTGGATAATTTTAGAGTATATCTGTGATGGACCAAGCACGATTCCAATCGGGCCCTTAAGACAAATGGATAATAACTCTCATATCAGGTGTTTGTTTGACGCTTCATCTATTGCGTTGGGACCCCTATGACATGGCTTCCATTTCAGATACTTCTTCGTGGGAATTTGTGGTTGTTCTAGTATCGACTAGTGGATTAAGTAGAGGTACCTTCTTGAGATGAGAAAACATAGTGCCAGAACCTAGTAGCTGGCAGTGACAAGAGGTAGAGATCCTTTGTGGGACTGTGATTAAGGGTCCCACTTGGAACCAATATAGGATTCCATTTGGGAATGCCCGAGTGATCATGTGTGGGTCAGCACATAGGGATCCTATGTGGGTCATCACTGATCAATCTTGTGTGGGTCTGCATCGTGCGATCCTTTGTGGGTCAGCACTGGGCGATCCTGTGTGGGTCAGCACCGAGTGATCCTATTTGGGTCAGTACCTAGAGATCATATGTTGGTATGAGGATGATTATAAATCCTTTTTCGGTCTACCACTTAACAGAGTAAGATGATTCCTTTGTTACATATAATAATCACTACTATTGTACCTAATTTATACAAGGTGTGAGCTGAGTCTTTAACTATATGGCACTTTCCTTCACAGTAATACCTTGGTGGTATTCTACTGTGTGGAATACCTGTGTAGTACTTACCTTCGTGGTATTTATTCCTTTGTGGAACAGTTGATTATGGACCATTGGAGTTGAACTATGTGTTTTCCTTATGATTGAGATGGGTATACATGATAACATAGGTATATGTATGGGCATATACCTATATAGGGGTGACATGTGACTTTTGTTTGTGGTTTATCATTTTTGGATTTTGTGAGACCTTAAGGGTCTCAGGGTCCCTATTTAGTACAGTTATACTCACCATTATATGGGGTTTTCACATACCTAGTTGTGTTTGGTGGAAATGAAAGAAAGTGCCGACTGAGGATGAGAGTACCAGGACTAGAGGTAACTCAGAGGTTGATGTTAGACGAGGAAAATAGTAGAGACATCCATTCGTGAGTTGTACCTACCCATCCGGTAGGATTATTGGTGGATGATCTAAGAGATTCATATCACCTATAAACAATCTTTTAAATTCTAGTATTCCTTGTACATTCTAGTTGGGCATGTATTTTGGCCCCTTTTAATTATTGTACTCACTCTATTTACTATTATGTTTACTTGAGTTTGTATCTTGTTGTCTGCTTGGTTGCGTTTTCTTATAGGTTATAAAGGCATTGTCTTTATAATTTTCAAAAATACATCTTTGGTGCTAGTCGCCAGCCCTAAGCCTATGGATGGCGGGCTTGGGGTAGTCACGGAAAGGGACCCGAGGGACGGGTCGTGAAAAAGGTAGATTCATTTCATTAATTTATTGGAACAAAAAGGTATGAATTTACGTGAAAATAAACACGAATATAATATCATGGGACCTAATCATAAGTAACTATTTAATCATATTTTCAATTCTAGGATTATTGAAATCACAACTCATCTAGTAGATGAGTTGGAGAATAGAAAAAGGGTGTTACAAGTAATGGCTTCTATTATAGTCAAATTTTCTCAAATGAAACCGATGATGAATGAGAAAATTGATATTATGGAAAAAAACTTATTCATTGTGAGATGACTTTTCAAACATGAGGGATTCCAAATAGATTTATATCCTCATCTTGAAAATATATGTGAAAATGTGTCAGTAGTTAGGATATGAATTTTCCACATCCAAGAAGGATAAATATTTTAATTATTTGACTTGTATAGGATATTATTCTCACATTATATTTTACTATACATTGGATGGTAATATTGATTTGAAATTAAATTCTTTCTCATATGAGGAACTTTTTGAAAATAATATGAAATTTAAAAGGCATTGGAGTATTGGGAATACATTATTTATATGGTGAGAATTATATGAGGATAGAAAATGAGTAAATCATGGAAAATCTCAAGATAATGTAGAATCTGAGATATACTATAAATGAAAGTAATGTAATTAATATAAAATAAACATGAAACTATGAATTATTGATAATAATGTTCGGAATCATGTTGTACATTTTTTGAATACATTAAAACATTTCATTTTCTAATTGAGGTATGATATTTCATTAAATTCAATGAATATGGTGAATATTTTGAATGATATGGTTATCATTCTCAGTATAAATTGAATGTCTATATAATTATTTCTTCTTATAGTGCTAACCATGCATTATGTGGAAATGTTTGAGTAAATTCATTAGACATTAAATGGATAACTCATCATTAATACAATTTGAAATCAATACGTATAAAAATAGTGTATGTGGATTCATGATGATGATATCCATGTAGAATTTGACTAGAAAATTATCTACCAGACTATTTCAATGAAAAAATATTTTTTGATATATAAGAAAATAAAATGGAGGAATATAATGAGTCATCATATATCTCAAACTAAAAATGAAATTAAAAAATGGTTGTCATAATATATTGTAAGTGTTGAAATGTTAAAAATTCATGTAGTGGAGTATTTTTTATTAAAAATATCTGGAATATGAAAATTCAATCAATAATGTGAAAAAAAGCATTCGGTTGTATTATTAACCAAGGAATATTTTTTCATGAATAATAAAAAAAATGACGTATATTATCATTTATAGTCCAAAATCTTATTTATAAATAAAAAAACACCAATACGAATAAAAAAATATAAAATGTTATTTATTTTTGACTCTCCAACCTCAATACTATGAGATGAAAATAATATCTACCAAGATATATAAACATCACATTTTTTTTAAAATTATTGAAATGTGGAATTTGTTATAGGTTGAGACATTCCGTTAGGGAAGAATTCTAAAAAAGAACTTGAAAGGGGTGGAAAATAGATATTAGGAAGTTATAAAATTCACTATTAAAAATATTTCACTCAATAATTCATTACTTTTTATTTGAATAATTATGTTTTATATGTCATGATTTTATAGATTTATTTTATGTTAGGAATGAAATTATTCATGAAAATAAAATATTTAATTATGTCTTCATTAGGAATGTTTTTATGGGAATGTCAAAAATAAATGATTAAATATTTATCATAGATTATATTAGAAAATAATAGATAACATTCCCATTTTATTATTTTACATATTTTTTTATATAATTTGAAATTTTAATATTGAAATTATTCAATGTGTTAATTTATTAAAAAAATTACAAGTATAAAGATTTTAAAATTGAATTTATCACATGAATATATTTCCGCAATATTTATCTATTAACTAAGAATTAAATTTTTTACCCTTTAAATGTTTTAAAAAATAATTTTTTTCTATGTATTATTAATGACCTAAATATTTGTAAGTTTTATAAATAAGCTATATATTTTCTGAATAAATTAAAATGAAATGTAATAAATTCATGGGATGAGGATGAAGAAACATTAATTTGTAATAATAATCACTTTATAATGATAAATGAAATTAAGAGTTATAAATCAAGAGTAATTAAATTTTTGTTATTTACAATTGTTATTTTTTTATTCAAAAATTGGTACACCCCAACCAAATGTTCTTTATAATTTTTTTCAAATTTGTGGGTCCTTACATTTTATGATATAATAAATTAGTGTTTTACTTGAAAAATGAATTTCTAAAAGATTCATCAGTTATTAATTGAATTCAGGGGTGATTGGGATAACAATTTTTATGAAAAATAAAATCATCACCATAGTCATCAGTTAAATTGTTATTCAAGGGAAAAAGGAAAGGGCAATAAGGCACAAATCCCAAAGGTGACTGAAAAAAAATACTCATGGAGGCCAAAAATTGTGAAGGTCAAAGAACTTGGAATATATTGACCCCCTCCGGTTTCAAGATGTGTGTATTGTGCAGAAATATGGTATCTAAAATTGGGAAATAAATTGAAGCAAGGTGGTCTACAACTTGATTTCCATCACAAGAGGTGTGAACAACAATGATGTTATCAATATTCATTCCACTTCACATTCTAATGAGGAATTAAATTAACCAAGGAGTGAAACCAGTGACATGAAAGAAATTTTTAAGGATCTTTGATTCAGTTCCATCCACTGTTTGATCAATTTGACTCTAGTCGAACATGATTAAACCAGATATAAGTTCCTTAGCCTCTACCTAATGCGAAGAACCTTGGCCTATGTGGGATGAGAACTCCAAGATGTGTGATCCAGATGAGTAGTTGACCACCCCTATTCTTCTTAGGACCCCCATCATGAATGACCCATATCTTTGGAGCTCGATACCCCTAGAGGGAGGGTTATAGCATCCCGCCTTTTTATCACATAAACTTTCATTACATTTTACAAAACCGAGGATCTTTAAGGTTTAGTGTCTTGGAAACCAGGAACTTTAAACATGAAAACATAAAAGATTCTTCTTAAACACTTGAAAGGCTTCTCCTCATGTTCATCCTAGGTTCATTACTGCATCTCATAACCTGGGGACATACATCAAAATAAAGGGTGAGCAGAAGGCCCAGTATGGGAAACAAGAGAAACATTTTACATGTGAACTTGAGATACTTCAATATGGTCATGAAAAGAACATTAAGGAATGATAAAGATATTATGAGGCATATCATAATAAAAATAAAATTTTTCATAACTTGAAGATGTGGATACATCATTTAACATAGACAGTCATGAACATATCACCAAGGTCCATCCCCAAGGTGTCATTTGAAAATTACCAAGGTTATTCACCAAGGTATCGTGAAAATTGTAATATCTAGTGGTTACATCATTACCCAATGCATTGGAGTGCTATCAGGGTGAACCCTTAAATTTGAATTTATTATCATGTGAGCCACATATATCATCATAAAATATTTCATAAATAACCCATATAGCATAAAATAAATGGGTTTCATTTCATAATCATAACGTTTTAAAAACTTCATTAAAGACATGATCATTATTGTCACTTTAAAACACACGGAAGGGGAGAGCGGGTCTCATGTATGTAAATCCCAGAATTTAAATTAGAACATTTTGATATATATGTGAATACCCCAGTAGAAATAATATATTTGAGTATTCACTTTATAGCATAAAATAATTTTGAGAAAAGAGAGAGGCATTTTGAGACGAAAATTCTGCAGCATAACAGCTATGTTTCGGGGTTTTAGAGAACATTGAAAAGAGAGTGGACATGGGTCACCCACTCATAAATGATCCATAAAATAGTAGAGAGACAGAATATAAAGTATTTAAGAGAATGGTAATCAAATATTAATGATATACCATATGAAATAAAGAACATGAAAGGAATGCAAAAAATAAGATTTCTCTTATAAAAATTCGACAGCCTAACAGCGCCACTTAAACTTCAACAAAATGAATTGATGAGATAAAAAAGGGTCTCTCATCATATGAACATAAATTATCAGTATGATAGATATAGAGATCATACCCCAAAATAAATTAACTTGAAATACTTGACAAAAAATAGAACTTGAAAATGAGAAGGGTGAAAGAATCCCTTAAAAATTCGGCAGCCTAACGACGTCACTTAAACTTCAACAAAATGAATTGATGAGATCAAATAGGGTATCTCATCCTAAGAACATAAAATTTCCGTATATTAGATATAGATATCATACCCCAACATAATAAAAAGGAACTTTCAAGACTTGACATGGAATTAGAACTTTGAAAAATGAGAAGGGTGAAAGAACCACTTAAAAATTCGGCAGCCTAATGACACCACTTAAAACATAAAAATACTGAATTGAAGAGATCAAATGGGTTCTATAATCATATGATCATAAAATATCAGTATGATAAATATAGAGATCATACCCCAACATAATAGAAAGTAACTTGAAATACTTGACATGAAAGTAGAACTTTGAAAAAATGAGAAAGGTGAGTGAATCCCTTGAAAATTCGGCAGCCTAACGGTGCCACTTAAACATTCTTAAAACGAAATGATGAGAGTAAGAGGGGGTATCTCATCATATGAACATAAAAATTACAGTATAATGAATATAAAAGAACCTCCTCCAACATAAGATCATGGGGAATAAAATAATGACATAAAAGAGATCACTTGAAAAGAAAGAGAGGGGTCAGATCCCTTACCTTAAAACGTAACTCTTAAAACTCAAAGGTTGGGACCTTGAGGGCTTGGGGGCACCTTGGGAGGACTCCTTGGGAGGTAAGGAGACCAGAACTTAGTTGAGGATGTTTTTGGAGTCAAAAAGATGAGAGTAGGGCTTGGTATTTATAGGTAAAGTGAGGGGACAAGGCATTAATGGCCAAGGGACACCTCACAAGTGCTTTTCTCAAAACCATGTGCTCTACTTTGGCATTTACCATGGAGTTAAGCCACATGGGGCTCCCAAGACAATAATTCATCACCCTTGGCCGGCCAACCCTTAAAATATCACATGACATCATCATGACACAGTTATGAGATCATTAAACATACCGAAACCCTAAAACTGTATTTTTACTATTCACTGAAAATTCAACTTTCTCAGAAAAATCCCAAAATTTCACCTTTACCCAATATCAATGCTCTGATTTCAAAAATGAACTCCATTTAATAAAAATAATTTTTTTTAAATTTTTTTCTATTTTAATTTTTAAATAAATACACTATTCACCGAAAATTCATTTTTTCAAAAAAATCCCCAAAAATTACCATAACATAATATCGACACTCTGAGTTCAAAAATGAAATCCATTTTATAAAAATAATTTTCTAAAAATTTTTAATTAAATTTTTAATTAAAAAACACTATTCACCTGAAAAACTAATACTTGAATAATAATTTATGAAATAGTTATTTAACCATTTTATTGAATCACATTACTTAATCAAGGTGCCTAGATTATATTAATACTTTTTTAAGTGAGATTACTAATCCATTTGGACACATTACTAATCCTAATCATAAAATCACTATTCATAATTTACTATTCATCAAAAATCAAGTTGATCTTATTAGACTCTAAATTTTGTACTGAACATAATTTTAGAAGACCATTTTTTGAAAATCATTTAAAATTTTTAATTATTTAAGGTTTACATAAACATTTTTTAAAATATCCTTTTTCTAAAATTTATAAAAAATATGCATAATATATTTATCCGTCCATTTAAAAATTCATAAACTTCATCATAAGAAGAAATCCCAATTTTTATTTAAAACAAAGGATTACACAAGGCAGTTACGGTCTCCTTACATAACCACTTATCACACCAGCATAGGACCTATGTGTAAGGTGTGCTAAGGTGAGAGAATCTGAGGGAGGCTCGGCTAACATCGCACGAGTAGTAATTTCTATCAGTTTGAACTTCTCGCAGAGGCGATTCCGTTCTAGATTAACACGATGAAGTTCGGCTTGGGTTTGGTCCAGAGCAAAGCCCAGTGGTGCTACCTCCTTCCCAAGTTCTGTTAGATGGGCTTCGATCGGTCCAAGACTACTCGGTGAGGCCATCGAATCTTCTTTCTATAATAATTAACCAAGATTACTTGTATTTATAGACAATAATCAAAATGTTTAGTTTCCAGTGGTCATATTGACCAATGGTCATATAACCGTCTAAAACCAATGGTCTCATTTTAATTATAATCATGTTATCAAATGAAACATTTTTGTTGATTATAAAAATAAATAAAATAACACATAAAATTAGGAAACAAGATTTATTCAAAATTTCGGGTCGTTACATTCTTCCCCCCTTAAGAAATTGCGTCCTCGCAATTTTTAAAATTGGGTTTTGAAATTTCATTGAATGTCCCAAATCGAAAAAGGAGTCAGTAAAATTATTACTTTAAAATAAAGAAAGGGAAGTACAACGGTCACCCGAGTTAACCCACACTAGGATTCCATGTAGGAAAACATGGACATGGAGTGAAAACAAAGGGTCAAGTTCCGAGGGAGAGTGATAGAATACATGAGTAGGAGAAAGCTAACCATAAGAAAATCCCAAACTTATGATGTGTGTAAACGGTCATTGATTACCCAGAAGGAAACATAAACCAACAACATTTTTGTTTTACGTTCCTTTTCATAATTTTGAGGAATTCATTTACAACATAAAACAAAAACATAAAAAAATATACCTATCTTCATGTAGAGTTTCATCCTTTAATAATTTTCTACCCAAAACTAATCTTTTCTCCAAACTATGAGCATTCAAAACTACTTGGTCTCATCAAAACAAAAGAATCATCTTCTAGAGAATCACATATTCCACAAAAGACTAACTATCTATTTCTTATATCTTTAAACATTATCCCAAAAACAGAAAGGGTAAGGTAAAAGAACTCTTCAAAAAGGAATAATCCCATAGGAATGGAAACTAATTTTAAATCATCAAAGTTCCATGGTACTACCCAAAGTTCATCATAGTCCATTCCATAAATAACGGTCCTTAAAATTCCTCAAAATAAACCAAACTAAGATTGAAACCCAAATACAAGAAGGATTTGATAACAAAGTCATCCAAAATAAACTTCATTGTTCATCTCCAAACAACATCAACCACTCCTAACATCTTATAACAAAAGTATCTAACCTAAACATATTTTACCCAAGATAGGTTAATCATTCCCATAAGTAGCCTAAATTACTATAAGTCCACCTTAAATTCATCGATTCTTCAAAATATAAGTCAACCTTACTCCTCAATGAAAATACCATAGTAATCTATTTACCTCGATCATATAGGGTCCCCAAAATAGTGAACGTCTTCCAAAATAATAATCATATTTTAATCCCCTAATCATCCCTGTCATAATAATACAACAATCATCGCATTTTCCTATCACATTGGTTGTTGGGACATGTTCTTCCATTTCCCACCATTATTTAAGAAGAGAAAGCATAATTAGGGGATTAAGTACTTAGCCAATAATCATGAAAAGGAACTGGATGCATATAAGGATAACTTGTAGAAAAAAAGTATACCCTAACTTGTGATCCCCTAGGTTTCAAACTAGGTTATCCATGATCATATATCCTTAAGTGATTCTTTATTTTATTTTGTCTTTGTTCCTTTAACAATGGTTCATACTATGCTTATGAATTTACAAAAGCATATCCCCCGGGAGTGTCGTAACCAAGAGTGCAGCAAGGCCAGTTGTCATGTACCAGTTCCCGTTTGAGTCTAGCTCAAAGCCGTGTTTTCGGGTTTTACCCCTATGTACATTTGTTCCAGAGCAACCTCTACCTGCTCGTATCCAGACAGGGATGTATTTGCTTGGCAACCCATTAATCAATACTCACCAAAATACCAGGAAGATTTCATATATATAAACTTTTCTATAGGCTTCTTCCTAATGTTTTCATTTCCTAATTCCCACAAATAACTAAACCATCCTTTGATACCAACTATATCATCCCGCCTTTTTATCACATAAACTTTCATTACATTTTACAAAACCGAGGATCTTTAAGGTTTAGTGTCTTGGAAACCCGGAACTTTAAACATGAAAACATAAAAGATTCTTCTTAAACACATGAAAGGATTCTCCTCATGTTCATCCTAGGTTCATTACTGCATCTCATAACCTGGGGACATACATCAAAAGAAATGGTGAGCAGAAGGCCCAGTAAGGGAAACAAGAGAAACATTTTACATGTGAACTTGAGATACTTCAATAAGTTCATGAAAAGAACATTAAGGAATGAGAAAGAAATTATGAGGCATATCATAATAAAAATAACATTTTTCATAACTTGAAGATGTGGCTACATCATTTAACATAGAAAATCATGAACATATCACCAAGTTCCATCCCCAAGGTGTCATTTGAAAATTACCAAGGTTATTCACCAAGGTATCGTGAAAATTGTAATCTCTAGTGGTTACATCATTACCCAATTCATTGGAGCGCTATCAGTGCGCACCCTAAAATTTGACTTTATTATCATGTGAGCCACATATATAATCATAAAATATTTCATAAATAACCCATATAGCGTAAAATAAATGGGTTTCATTTCATAATCATAACGTTTTAAAAACTGCTTTAAAGACATGATCGTTATTGTCACTTTAAAACCCACGGAAGGGGAGAGCGGGTCTCATGTATGTAAATCCCAGAATTTAAAATAGAAAATTTTGATATATATTTGAATACCCGTGTAGAAATAATAGCTTTGATTATTCACTTTATAGCATAAAATAATTTGGAGAAAAGAGAGAGGCATTTTGAGACGAAAATTCTGCAGCATAACAGCTATGTTTCGGGGTTTTAGAGAACATTGAAAAGAGAGTGGTCATGGGTCACCCACTCATAAATGATCCATAAAACAGTAGAGGGACAGAATATAATGTATTTAAGAGCATGGTAATGAAATATGAATGATATACCATATTAAATGACGAACTTGAAAGGAATACAAAAAATAAGATTTCTCTTATAAAAATTTGACAGCCTAACGGCGCCACTTAAACTTCAACAAAATGAATTGACGAGATCAAAAAGGGTCTCTCATCCTATGAACATAATTGATCAGTATGATAGATATAGATATCATACCCCAAAATAAATTAAATTTAAAGACTTGACAAGAAAATAGAACTTGAAAATGAGAAGGGTGAAAGAATCCCTTAAAAATTCGGCAGCCTAACGGCGTCACTTAAACTTCAACAAAATTAATTAATGAGATCAAATAGGGTCTCTCATCCTAAGAACATAAAAGTTCAGTATGATAGATATAGAGATCATACCGCAACATAATAAAAAGTAACTTTCAAGACTTGACATGGAATTAGAACTTTGAAAAATGAGAAGGGTGAAAGAACCACTTAAAAATTCGGCAGCCTAACGGCACCACTTAAAACATCAAAATACTGAATTGAAGAGATCAAATGGGGTATCTCATAATATGATCATAAATGATCAGTATTATAAATATAGATATCATACCCCAACATAATAGAAAGTAACTTGAAATACTTGACATGAAAGTAGAACTTTGAAAAAATGAGAAAGGTGAACGAATCCCATGAAAATTCGGCAGCCTAACGACGCCACTTAAGCATTCTTAAAACGAAATGATGAGAGTAAGAGGGGGTCTCTCATCATATGAACATAAAAATTACAGTATAATGGATATAAAAGAACCTCCTCCAACATAAGAACATGGGGCATAAAAGAATGACATAAAAGAGATCACTTGAAAAGAAAGAGAGGGGTCGGATCCCTTACATTAAAACGAAACTCATAAAACTCAACGGTTGGGACCTTGAGAGATCGGCGGCACCTTGGGAGGACTCCTTGGGAGGTAAGGAGACCCGAACTTCGTTGAGGATGTTTTTGGAGTCGAAAAGATGAGAGGAGGGCTTGGTATTTATAGGTAAAGTGAGGGGACAAGGCATTAATGGCCAAGGGACACCTCACAAGTGCTTTTCTCAAAACCATGTGCTCTCCCTTGGAATTTACCATGGATTTAGGCCACATGGGGCCCCCAAAACAATAATTCATCACCCTTGGCCGGCCAACCCTTAAAATATCTCATGACATCATCATGACACAGTCATGAGATCATTAAACATACCGAAACCCTAAAACTGTATTTTTACTATTCACTGAAAATTCAACTCTCTCAGAAAAATCCCAAAATTTCACCTTTACCAAATATCAATGCTCTGATTTCAAAAATGAACTCCATTTTATAAAAATAATTTTTTTAAATTTTTTTATTTTAATTTTTAAATAAATACACTATTCACCGAAAATTCATTTTTTCAAAAAAATCCCCAAAAATTACCATAACATAATATCGACGCTCTGAGTTCAAAAATGAAATCCATTTTATAAAAATAATTCTCTAAATATTTTTAATTAAATTTTTAATTAAAAAACACTATTCACCCGAAAAACTAATACTTGAATAATAATTTATGAAACCGTTATTTGACCATTTTATTGAATCACATTACTTAATCAAGGTGCCTAGATTCTATTAATACTTTCTTTAAGTGTGATTACTAATCCATTTGGACACATTACTAATCCTAATCATAAAATCACTATTCATAATTTACTATTCGTCAAAAATCAAGTTGATCTTATTAGACTCTAAATTTCGTACTGAACATAATTTTAGAAGACCATTTTTTAAAAATCATTACAAATTTTTAATTATTTAAGGTTTACATAAACATTTTTTAAAATATCCTTTTTCTAAAATTTATCAAAAATATGCATACTATATTTATCCGGTCATTTAAAAATTCATAAACTTCATCATAAGAAGAAATCCCAATTTTTATTTAAAACAAAGGATTACACAAGGCAGTTACGGTCTCCTTACATAACCCCTTATCACAACCGCATAGGACCTAAGTGTAAGGTGTGCTAAGGTGAGAGAATCTGAGGGAGGCTCGGCTAACATCGCACGAGTAGTAATTTCTATCAGTTTGAACTTCTCGCAGAGGCGATTCCGTTCTAGCTTCACACGATGAAGTTCGCCTTGGGTTTGGTCCAGAGAAAAGCCCAGGGGTTCTACCTCCTTCCCAAGTTCTGTTTGATGGGCTTTGATCGGTCCAAGACTACTCGGTGAGGCCATCGAATCTTCTTTCTATAATAATTAACCAAGATTACTTGTATTTAGAGACAATAATCAAAACGTTTTGTTTCCAGCAGTCATATTGACCAATGGTCATATAACTGTCTAAACCCAACGGTCTCATTTTAATTATAATCATGTTATGAAATGAAACCTTTTTTATGAGTATAAAAATAAATAAAATAACACATAAAATTAGGAAACAAGATTTATTTAAAATTTCGGGTCGTTACAAGGGTTCTGATGGACCCAACAGCCTCTGACGCTACTATTACCAAGATGTTCACCTTGGTAATTCATTTGAAGCCATTGGAGGGTAAGAGGCTCATTCCAGACTCTATTGACATTGATACGATCAAGAAAAAGGTACATAATTCTAAAAATTATGTATTTAAATATAGAATTTTTCCCTTAATTCCTATACATATTTTAAATCTTCTATATGCACCAGAAACCTGCATGAAGAATGATTGTGCGAGATGGCTTCTATGGACCCGTCTAACCTAAACCATGGAACCTATGTTGTTGGAAATATTGATCATCCATTTTAGTGGAATATAGGGTCACAATCCCCCCTATGTATCTCCAAACAGCTCACATCCCCCCTTGTGGTCACTGGTGGCCTTGAGGAAAAGACTACACTTTCCACCACTCGGTTTATGAAGACACAATCAACACAGACGTAGTATTTTTTTCATGTCCAGCTATTAGAGAGTGCATGCCATCTGAGTGCATTACACGAGTTCTAGTGCCAGAGGCCACGTAGGTTCTGGGGGGAGACGGACCCACAGGCAGCGGAGGATTTGCTGGAGGCAGATGTGAGAGTTTTCAGATTTGTAGGGACACCAGCTGACCTCATGGAGATCCTTATCGCGAGTCTCTTGCATGCAACATCAAGTAGAGGTGGGCTCAGCTCCAGGCAGTGGAGGACTATGACCCCGGCGCACCTGAGATGATTCGAGATACTATCTGTGTATACTCCACCATTATTGTAGTACATATAGACATAGGTGCGAGTCATTATTTTATTACCGCTACCCTTGTTTGGAGCTCGGAGATTCCGACAGAGATGTTGGTGCGATCCTTTAGACTAGAGACTCCTCTGGGAGCAGACTCGACGATTACGCACTAGTGCTGGTTGTGTGAGCTTAATCTGGGAGTCTAGAGCTTCCGTTAGGATCTCCTCATAGTGGCATTGAGTCTTGACGACATCATCTTGGGTATAGACTAGTTATCCATAGTTCATGCTTAGATTGACTGTATTAGGCGGAAAGTGTGGTGTGTCTAAGAGGATGGGATGAAGTTTACCTTAAATGGAAAGAAAGAAAAATTTACAGCATAGGATGGACTTACCCAGCGGAGGGGGAATTAAATTAGACATCTATTGGCTAGTCTCATCCTTGGAGCGGTTTATGTGAGTAGTCCATGTTTTCTTATTATGGAGGATCTGTAAGTAGTTTTTTTCCCTGATGATGTTCCAGGACTACCTCCTTGCAGAAGGGTAGACTTCTACATTAACTTGTACCCCGGAACAACACTGATATCTACTCCAGCTTATCGGATGGCTCCTGCTGTGATTTGTGAGCTGTGGGTACAACTCGAGGACTTGCAGGGGAAATGATTTATCTGACCTAGTGTTTCACCCTGTGAATCCCCGATTTTGATCACCAAGAAGGTGTATGGGATCTTTAATAAGTGTGTTGACTATTGGAACCAGAATCAGGTGACCATGAAGAAAAATTACCCACTCTCAAGGATTGATGCCCTCTTTCATCAGATCAAGGGAGCACGACGGTTCTCGATGATAGAACGTACTTCATGCTACCACCAACTCAGTGTTCGAGACGAGGATGTGCAGAAGATGGCCTTAAGGTGTCGGTCTGACCACTATGAGTTCTTGGTTATGCCCTTCAGCATATCCAACACTCTAGTAGTGTTCATGAGTCACATGAACAGGATCTTACAGCCTTACCTCGATCACATTTGTCATAGTCTTAATCGATGACATACTAATCTAGTCGACTACTATGGAGGGGAATGCCTACCATTTGCGGGTAGTACTAGACACACTCTGAGAGCACTAGATTTATGGTAAGCTATTGAAGTGCCAGTTCTAGATCAGAGATGTAAACTTTCTGGGACATGTCATCTCGAAGGTTGGAGTTGTAGTGGATCCAGTGATGATTGAGGCATTGCTTTCTTGGGAGCCACCCAGTAGTGTGATAGAGGTTCAAAGTTTTCTGGGGCTGTCTGGGTACTATCAGAGATTTTTGAAAGACTTATCTAGAGTTTCAACACTGCTTTCAGCATTGATGAGGAAGGGGTAACCCTTAGTATGCTCAGAGATATTCCAGCATAAAATTTAAGAACAAGGAAGATGTTTACTAGTGAGACCATCTTGAGGCTAACTGAGTATGGAATTGGGTATGTAGTTTACTGCGATGCATCAGAGACCGAACTCAGGTGTGTACTGATGCAGGATTGAGTAGTTATCGTGTATAGTTCTCTGTAGTTGAGACAGCACGATAAGGACTACGCTACCCATGACCTGGATTTTGTAGTAGTGGTTTTTTCTTTTAATATGTAGTGGCACTATCTGATGGGTGAATGTTTTACAGTCTACTCTAACCACCAGAGTCTCATGTATATCTTCTCTCAAAAGGACCTGAACCTGAGATAGTAATGATGGATCGAGTTCTTCCAGGACTATGTCTTTGAGATAGTCTATACTCCTGGGAAAGGGAATGTTGTAGCAGATTCTCTCATCAAGAGATTTGGAATTCAGCTACTAGGAGAGGCGACAGATATGTCGTCCGCGTTGCAGACATCCTTTGTGGATAGAGATGGATCATCCATTCTGCAGTCTCTCACATTCATTCCTCCACTTCTTCAGCATGATAGGGAGGCTCAGCGTGGGGACATTGATTGTGAGATGCGATGTGCACAGATATCTACAGGGGTGGCACCTGATAGATATTCTGAAGGTGAGAAGCACATCATCCTATTCAGAGGACGTAGCTTGGTACCAGTTTCACTTGGAGGATGTGTTGAGGGAGTTCCACACATATCGTTTAGCAGTATATCCAGGTGTGGTGAAGATGTATTAGGACCACTAGTTATAGCACTGGTGGCAAGGTATGAAGAACGCAGTAGCAGAGTTTGTCTCACGATGCCTCACTTGTCAGTAAGTAAAGGTAGATCACTAGGTTCCAGCATGCTTGGTTCAGCCCTTAGAGGTCCTAGAGTGGAAGTGGGAGGAGATATCAGTGGATTTCATGACAGGACTTCCACGCACATCTAGTGGACATGACTCTATCTGGGTGATTTTTGACTGACTCACCAATTCGGCCCACATCCCACCGATCAGAGAGAATGGTTTAGTATAGAGCATGGGATGCCTCTACATACAGAAGATTGTACGACTTCATGTTGTGCCATCGACCATCGTCTTTGATCAAGATTCTCAATTCACTTCCCATCTATGATAGGGGTTACAGAAGGATTTTGGGACGCATCATCACTTGAGCACCACCTTATATACTAAGATAGATTGTATGACTGAGTGGACCATTCTGACTCTCAAGGACATGCACTGTGCAAGTGCCCTAGGCTTTGGTCGTAGCTGAGAGGATCACTAACCCTGGTAGAGTTTGCGTATAACAACTGCTACGACTCTACCATTGGGATGGAACCTTACGAGGCATTGTACGACCAACCTTGCAGATCACCTCTGTGATAGACTGAACCAGGGGTGGCAGCACTTGTAGGACTAGAGATGGTGTAGGGTATGATGGTGAAGGTGCAGATCATCAAGGAGTGGATGAAGATTGCACATAGTAGGAAGAAGTCATGTGATGATTGGAGAGAAAGACCACTGGTGTTTGAGGATGGAGACCACATTTTTTAGAGGTCTCATATTGACGAGGTCAATGGAGATTTGGGTGATACAACATGTTATCTTCACGATTCATCAAACTGTTTCATGTCCTCATTAGAGTAGGTGAGGTGGCATACCGCCTGGCTCTTCCACCTTAGTTGCACCGGGTTCACGACGTCTTCCACGTATCTCAGCTGAAGAGATACGTGCATGACAATTCTCACATCATCGACCTTGGGGAGATGAACATTGATGAAGGGGCGACTTTCATGGAGGTTCCTGTGGAGATTGAGGATTTACAAGAGGGGGTCCTACATGGTTGATCGATTCCACTGGTGCGCGTTCGATGGCAGCACAGGAACCTCTAAGAGAGAAAATTGGAACAGGATGCTCAGATTCTTGATCAGTACTGTCATTTGTTTCCTAATTGTGAGTTGTAGCTTATGGGGATGTAAATCCCTGAGGTGGGGAGAATTTAAAGACCCAAAAATTTTGTGGAATTTTTTTTCATAAATGAATTGGAATTTTAGGAGTCCATAGTTTCTGACGGCAAAAGATTCTGAGGCCTAGTGTGTCCGGAATCAATTTCTAATGTTTTGTTTGGGTATGTTCAGTAAACACATGTGTGGGATTTTATATATTTTGAACTGGTGCTCATAATTGAAATTTGAGGCCACCTTTTAACTCACAGCATCAGTGATTGATTAGTGAGACCTTCACCGCGGTTTCATTTTTTCATGTTTGGAAGTTAGTTGTCTAGGTTTCATGAAACAAAAAGTTAAATAAAAATAAGCGATAGCTTATTTTTATTCTTTGTGGTTAAAGTCTCTATGTGGTGGTTATAGGTGGGGGCGACCACACCATAACCTCCGATGAGAGTATATGGTGGTGGGGCCCACCCGCACATAACCTCCCTTGGGAGGTTATTTTTCTGGTGTGGACCACCCGAGCATGTAACCCTTGTAACTCTTGGTCTTCCTTCATAATTTTTCCAAACCTCTCTTCAATTAATTGAAACACTCCACATCCCTTATTTTGAATTTAAATTTTGAATCCTTTCATCAACAACAAAATTAAATGAGTTGTCACATTTAATTTACGACAACTCTTGTGTTGATGTGCCATAAAAATAATAGAGAAATTCCTCTATTATTTTGGGATTAGCTTTCTTTGGTGGAAACATGGGAGAATCCTTGGAGAATTATCCTCTCTAACTAAGAACCATCTCCCGCAAATAATTCCTCTTCCTTACAATGAAGAACGTGAAGAACTCTGAAGATGTCCTCCATTCCACGACTTATTCCTTGGAAATCTTCTTCCTTCTCCGACTGGAACAAAGGAGGGAGCATCATATGTAAAGAATGCTGATGATACCATCCTCGATTACCTTTTTTCCCGGTGAAGACGAAGCGAAATACATCTTCCACGACTACATCATTGATCACCGAAATCAAGTTAGGGGGTTTGAGTTGAATTATTTACTTGTTCTTCATCGTTCAAATATCAGATTATTTGATACTGAATGTTATCAACGTAAAGTGGAGGGATCGGTCCGCACAAACATGGATCAAACCTCTCCCCTTTTTTGTTCTCGTGTGATGACGACGGAGGCGGATCCATGGTGGCCAGTATCGGGCTGACCGCGAAGAAGACTGGCGACACAATGTCGTCGGGTTTCCAAGAGGGTGTGGCACTGTCCTGTCACGGGTAAGTAGAGTTGCGGCCACGACGGGCCGCTGCGGAGGCGTACGGCACTGTCATGCTGTGCGAAGGCAGCATGGGGAAGCGGCCATGCCGGGCCACGGTAGAGATGGCATGGTGTTGTCACACCGAGCAGAGGATCTGGTGAACCGCATCCCTCTCGCACAGCGACGGAGATGCCAGGCCAGCTTTCGGAGTAACTGGAGGAGCGGGACCCTTAGGGTACCCCGTGACCTAAAATGGCACTACCTGGCACCAGTTAGGGTTTCCACCCGAACGGCTATGTTGTTCGGGTTCCTGGGGGGCACTTGCCTCCCCCCTGGGCATGGCCAGGATGGGCCGCCCTCAGCAGGGCCGCCATGGGCTGGGACGCCCTTGGCTGGGCCACCCTAGGTTGGACTGCCATGAGCTGGGACGCCCTCGGTCGGGCCGCCATGGGCCTGGACGCCCTCAACTGAGTTTCCATTGGTCGAGATACCATGAGTCGGGCCTCCCTCAGCGGGGCCTCCCTCGATCGGGTCGTCCACGGGTCAGGTCGATTTTGGTCAGGCCTCCCTCGGGTCGAGCCGTCCCCACGGGCGGGTCTGCCCTTTTGTAGGGCCATCCCCATGGGTCGGGCCACTTCCTCTAACTGGGTCAAACCCTTACACTGGGTCGAACCCCGGTCCAGACCGGGTCGAGCCGGGTCTGGCCAATTGGGTCGGACTGGACCTGGACTCGCTATGGCCTTTTACACCTTTTATCACGCATCTTGGGTTACGGGTGTCCGATCGAAGAACTGTCTATGGTGATGGAATTCATGGAGCGAGAAAAATCTTCTGTAATACTCCACTAGATGTTTGGATGTAGTTGGGGTATGTTCGGTTTGGTTAGAGCCTAAAAACCAACTGGGCCCCTGGAACGGAAAAGCTGATAACTCATAGACCGAGCATCCAATTGACACGCCATCTATCTCGTTGGGTTACATATGATTAGATGGAACTATGGGATACATCAACTAGAGACTTCATGATATTTTATTTATTGTCACTTTTTTTGAGGAGCAGACCCTCCCAGAATCGAGCGTGCTGTGTGCGGGAACCCTATGGCTGGCTGCGACTGAGATGACAGGATCCTCCGTGGGTTCGATAGCGATGATATTGTACTAGGATCCTTTGTGGGTTCGACGGTGATTAATTATATACTGATATCCTCTGTGGGTTCGATAGTAGTGACTTCAATACCAATTTCCTCTATGGGTTCAAAAGTGATGACTTCTTTACCGGATCCTACGTGGGTTCGACAGCGCTGTTATTGTTACAAGATCTTACATGGGATCGACAGAGGATATGATTCAGAGGATACATTTAATAATATTTAACCCATTTTCATGTGTTTTCTGCCTGTGTGAGCTGAGTCTTGACATTCCGTCTTTATCACCAGGGTGATCGACTTTACTTCTTTTGAGGACTGGGTTATGCTTGGGATCGAGAGTTAGAGCCGGACTGTGACTGGTAACATAGGTATATGTATGGGCATATACCTAAGTAGGGTTAGTTTATACTTCGTCATAGTATCATTCTTCATTGGTTTATCCTTAGTGGACTCTGGGAGACCATCAGGGGTCTCAGGGTCCCTACTCAGTATTGTTATACTCACCCATGCATGGTCTATTCCCGGACCTTGTTTGGTTCTGTGCAGACGATGGTCAGTAGTGATCAAGGCTGCGGGTGACGGACGGGAGACTGCTCGAAGCTGGACTAGATGGGATGTACTTCAGGGATGAGTTGTTCGAGTTTTGTACCAACCTTTCATGTAGGATTCCCTGGTGGATGATCCATGAGTTGGTTTCCCTTTTTACTTGTAATTGTACTTGTTGTTCAGTTGATTTTGTATTCTAGACCACTTACATTCATCACACTTTTCTTTTTTATATTAGTACTTGTTACTCCCACAACTTTTGTTCAGACTGTTTGTGTTACAAGTTTAATGAAAATTCCTTCCCTTTTATTAGGGATCCACCTTTGGTGCTAGTCTCTAGCCCCTGGCCTATGGAAGGCGGGCTTGGTGTAGTTACAACATGGGCCCTGAGGATGGGTCATGACATGACAATTATGATATTTCATGGAAAATAATATTTATTTTAAATTATTTTGAAATAATAATAATATTAAATATATAATAATAATTTTAAATAGTATAAAATATCAATTTTTTCTATTTATTACCAATTTACTCATCATATGTAAAAAATCGATCCTAATAATATTCAATACATTTTTATCATAGTTTAAATTAAAATGGATTTACTAAGAGTTAATTAAAAATATATGGTTTAAAGTAACGCCAAGACATGAATTTATATTTTTTGACTATATTAAAACCTTATAATATCATATCTCTTAATAATTTTCTTTTTTTAGGTATTTGTATTGATATTGATTTTATTATAAATTAACCATTTGATTAATTCCAAAAGATATCATACCCTCTCTCCAAAAATGGAACGTATTCACCTCTTTTATTCAAAATTTAAAACTAATTACTTTAAACAAAAATCTATATAAATATACCACCAACATTCTCTTATTCATCCTAGATTCCTTACATTTTTTATAATGAATCTGAATGTTGTCCTTTGGGGAACATGATAAGGCTATACTTCAAGAAGATGTAATGTTCATCAATGGATGTTATTTTATTTCATTTTCAAACCGGAAAAATTATTTTTAGATAATGATTCTATCATATCATTATTTCCAAAAACATATTGAGATGTTGTTATATTATGTGTTTGGCCTATACCCAAATAGAATTGCATAATAAGTTATATCGAATCATTGATCATTTGTATGGAGGACTACCACCGTGCAAATTGATGTCGCTTGTTCATTCATTGCATGCATTGTATGTTCAAATAATAATCTAATCATTATATTTATATGTTATATATTATATTTATAATTTATGTATGATTTTGTAATTATTTTATAATAGATACCATAATGAATTCTATTTAATGTAAATATGATAACTTCAATTGTGAATGTGTGTTCTACAGCCTCCTCATATTATTTGTTCAAACATTACATGGAATTTATTAAGGATGGGTTATGTGAAACTATATACAATATTTGAAATAATAACTATAATTTAATGATAATATATATATATATATTCTATTTAATTAGTTTATATTAATATTTTATAATAATGTAAACAATGTTCATGCATATGTTTGGCCTACTGTATCCTTGGATGGTGTATTTAATTTTATATATCAAAGTTTTATAGATTATAATTAAAACATTAAATGAAAATATATTATATTTATATCATATTTACCATTCTATAGATTATAAAATAATAATATATGTATCTGGACTATAAATCTACTTAATTATGCTAAAGCGAAAACCAAAGTGCTGATTACCGAAACTATAATTTTAACATGGAAATTTTATCAAATTGTTAATAAAAGAACACAAGAAAATAGTATATGGTATTATATAGTTGAATCAATTTCAAAAATAAATATATAAAAAATTTATATTTATTATATATGTGATTTATAGGATTAAAATGAGAGTCAAGACATAATGTAAGAGATTTTCATCTCACACATATTTTCCATGAGATACAAGCCATACACAAAATGTCTTTATATATGGTTTTTATATATTACTTATGAATGCATTTTATGATTATTATATGGAATATTAGGAAACCTTTTATATCAATTTTATAACCTCTATTTCATAGTGTTTACAGTTCAACTGTAAACAATTATTTATAGTATTTTTTCTCTATTTTCATTCATTGAGACAGATTTTATGTGATGCCAAATATTGTCTTGTCATGTTAATGTAATTATAATTGATTTTTTTATAATATATCACAATATTTAAATTATATTATTAGTTTCGTGTAATTTTATTTCCTATTTGGGATGAAATATATGTTTCATTAAAAAATGTTTTCTATTAATGTTTTCATTGTGTTTTAAATAATATTTCCATTATTTTAGATAAAAATGATTTTTAATATATTTAAACTGGTTATGAAAAAATTATTTATATTAATTATAGATAGTTATAAATGAAATATATTATAAAAAGTTTCATTATTTAAATATCTTTTCTCATTGTTGAAATGAGATTTACCACAAAAAATGTTCTTACAATATCATTAAAACATATTTTCAATTTAATATGACATCTCGTTGTGTTACTCAGTAATTACTGGGGATATGAACTAAGGGTTCCATTCATTGAATTTCTCTTAATATATAATGATTTAATGATGATATTTTCAAAATTGTTATAAATTTTATTGAGTAATTCTATGATTAAATTCTAAGGAAACCCATTATTTTGATGGTTTTTTATATTTTGAATTCATTATGTTCTTGTGGAACCCAAATGTATCTATTTAATTATGTGAGGTGGGACCTATACCTCCTTCCAATTCATTTGGTGATTATAAATGTTCTATGAGACTATAGGGTACATTGGAGGTTATCATATGCCTACAATAATAGGATGCATGGGGGGTAATATAGTTTAAACCAAAATAGGGTACAAAAGTGGTCATCCTAAGCTAAGGACCAGAGGGAACATAGGAGTTCATACTAATCCATGAATAAGAGTGTACATAAGATTTCATTGTAATCCTAAAACTAAAGGGTACACATGTGGTCAACATAATGCCGAAACTAGATGATACATGGGAGGTCATCCCATGCCTGAAGTACGTACAAGAGTGATTTTTATAATCTTAATATACTATGAATGACTTTGTTTGTATAATTGACCTAGTAAATTCAAAATCTTATCTGTATACAACAATTAAATGTTTTATGAAATATTTATACTATCATAGATCTTGTGATTTGATTTTCTTATTATTAATGTCTTATGAATTGCCAATATTTTAATTCCATAAATCATGATTATAATCATTGATACTAAGGGACTTCTAGTAAATCTTCATGATACTATTTTTAAACCATTATCCTCATTTTATCCATATGTATCATCATTTTTTACCCATACAAAGTATCTATTCTCTCCCTTTCATATGATTCCTTCCCCAAGGTAAAAATAATTGTTTTATTTCTAACTTATAAAGGCAAAGATATTTATGGAAGATGATAAAAATATTTCACTAAATTAGAATAATATGTTCCATGTTTCCGAATTCTCTAAACTATTATGGTATTTGGGTAAGTGTTTAAGTATTTTATTAAATAATCCTAAAAAAATGATCTGATATATATATATATAAAAATACATTTTCATTTTTATTAACATCATAAAAATTAATTTAATAACATTATATTTAGATTTAGATTTTTTATAAAAAAAAATACGAGTTAATAGAAAAAATTAATTTCTGTGTTTATAATTATAATTCAGTTTTAAATCGCTTAACATATATTATTAATGGAAAATTAATATTCACAAACATTTATTGTATAAAATAATTATTAAATTTAATTTCTATTAAATTTAATTTATATATTATTATTTTTACGTGTTTTATTATAATATATATATTTATTTATATATAATGTTATTGATAAATTAATATTCATTACTTGGTTGATGAATTTTAACATTTATAAGTCATTGAATTGTTTTTAGAAAACTTGTATCCAAGCTTTATAATTAATTAAATCTCATCATTGTTTTGATTAATTACCATTCAAATAATTCTATAATATATTTATTTAAAAACAATGATTTTCATTTCTTGGATGATACATAGGTTCTCCATTTTCAAAAGAAAAAAATTATAGTGTTTTCTAAATCATTTTATATAAAAATAAATTATGTTCTTCTAATTGATTATTTTCGTATGCATTAATTTAATGGGATAATGAATATTGAACCATTTTTCTTATTCATTGTAAGATTATTATATAACTACTTTTTTTTAAATGCATTAGTTTTTTAAATTTCAATTTTTTTAAATGATTTTATCAATAGTTGTTAAACATTGAGAAATTATTACTAATGTTTTTTTTAAAAGATTAAATTATGTTAAAATTAGATTAATTAATTTATAAATAAATATTTAGAAATTGTTTTTTCATATCATTTTTTAAATTTTTTGGATTATGTCATATGTTATATATATGTAAATAATTGATTAATTTTTTAAATTATCCGCAATTATAAATTAATTTTTTCAAATTTAATTAATTAATATATTATCAATTGTTTTATTAAAATAATGGGATCATGATTTGTAATATAATTTAAAATATTATTATGATGATTTTATTGATTATATTTTATATTTATTATTGTGTTCATAAAACTAAATATAAATTTTGAAATTTTGAAACTATATTTCATCATTTCTATGTATATATTGCCATATATTTATTTAAATGATTTGAAATGTGAACTGTATTCGTGAATTGAATATTATATTATTTGTTTCACTAGGCATTCATCTTAAATTCAAATGTAATGTATAATTTAATTTTTATCCACATTTATATTTTATTATGGAATTTCAATAATATGGATCCTGAATGAAATTTATCAATGTTTTGTGGATTAAATTTAACAAAAATTCCTCTATTATTAGAAGAAGATTCAGTTTGTTTCAATATTTTTATTTTAACACAGGGGATTCATATAAATACTCAATGATGTTCTACAAATAGATCACCTTCATTATGATTTGTTTGAGATAATTTATTTCGGAATCATGGATATAAAATATGAATACATGATGATAATGAAAATCTTATAGCACTAATAAATAGATAATTTTAGATGAACAGTAAATAATATGAGAATAAATATAAATAATATTAACATGAATGATTGTTAAAAATGGATATATAATTATCCCAATGTCAAATGACATGATGAATAAAATTCAGTGTGTCATTGATCAAATTATATTTAAATAACATTGAATTTTAAAACCCATGTAATAAATAAACTCATAGAAGAGTGTAATGCTACTATAACTCACATTGGTACAATAAAAAATTTATATTTTGACACTCATTTGAAATATTATTTTCATAAATTAATTTAGAATATATAATGTTGAAATTTAAATAAAATTTAATTTTCTATATTACTGTATTGGTGTCCACACATACATAGTAAATTTTTCTATGTATAATGTAAGGTTTTCATCACAATTTTGTGTTATTGTTATCATATTCCAAACCTTATATGGTGGATTTGGATCAACCATTCGATTAATATACAACACGAATCATAATCCAATAAACATCTATCCTTCCATGGTTCGAGCTTTTAGAGACATAATTATTCTTTTATCTTTATATTCACCCATTATTTGGATCACTCACATCCATGATTCAATTTCTTAGAAAATATTCAAAAAATAATAAATTAATATACTTCTGTTATACCACAAGGATCATAAATAGTCCCCCTATCATCTTCAACTTATCAATAAACCCAAATAGAGGAATAGAAATTCCTAAACATTAAATTTACCATTACCTTCATTAATATGATTATAGTATTATGGGTACAATATATATTTTTCACATTCAATATCTAATTTAGTATTTAAAATCATATAATATTGAACATTAACTAAATAATCATCATCCTAACATGAAGTAAAGTATTTATTTAGTGATTTATAACACTATGGTTGTCCAAGATGAATAAATTTTATTATTAATTTTCTTGTAGATTATCAATTTATTTCTTCATAATATAATTCTATTTCTTATATTAGGTTATAAAATTATTCTCTTTCATTTCAGGGGATGGTCCAAACACCTTGAATAGAGAGGATGTTTTTGATACTATAGTTCATATAGAAGTAAACACAAAGATAATGATTATACTCTATCAAAAAAAATCCACATCACGGTCCACAACAACATACCCCTATAATGAATTTCCATTCACAAACCATAATGATACATCATAAAATATCATCAAATACCTCATTTTCTTCAAATTATCCGAAAAATTCATTAATTGTTTATAAAGGTATAAACACATATCTCACACATATAATTAAGTATGTGGTCATTTAGAGAACATGGAATACCACTACCATCGAAAAATTGATTCTTAAGAAACCCTCTCAATGAACTAAACCTCTTTCGTTGCCTTTTTGGTATTCCACACTAAATCTTAAAATGGATTTTAGTTGAAATAGAAACTATAAATTCATCAAATATTTTGAATCTTTTGAACAATGTTCCATTTTAATCGTCAGGTGATATCATAAATGTTAAATCAATATGGTAATTCTTGATCATATTTCAAAATATATTTCAATTCTGTTTAGTATACATGGCCTTTTTAAAAAATCAAATACTGAAATAATTTAAATATAATAATATATCCATAACATACCATATATATATAGATGACATAATTAATTTAACATCCATAAAATATTTTATAGTGTTTTCACAATTGGTCGTCCTTTATTGACTATAATAATATTTTTTATTTCTATATATAAATTTCCACTATTAAATATTGATGAAGGGAATATTTAATAATATTATGTTTCTCAAGATTTTAAAAAAAATTACAAAATAATAAGAATTAATAGAATGGTGGAAAACATTACTATATGAGATAAAATATTAAAAACATCCAAACATTGGTTTCATAGAGAACATACAACCATCGTCTTTTCCTTATACAACATATTACCCTAATGTTATGCACTGATATTAAATATATATTTCTTATGTAATTAAAATATTATTTGTATTAAATGATTTATATCCCATGTATTATAATCATGAAATAATGAAATTTGCTGCATTTTTTTTCATCACTCAATTTTTTGACTTTTTAAATTCATTCTATTTTCAAAAAATCTACTCATTCTACAATATATAAATAAAAAATCTACAGAGATGTTAAATAAAAATTACAAGCTCTCTTCTTCCCTATAAACCCCCACATCTTTACATTATGAGATAACATGTAATTATTTTATGTCATGTGCATGGGAACGCCAACAAAATTCAACTTCACTTTGTACCATAAATATTTATTTCCACCATATCTATTAAATAACTCATTGTCCCTATATAAAAATCATTTATTATATATGATTTATTAGATTTGGATGATATTTGTGTTTTTAATATCGAAAATATGTTATATACATTTTGTAATAACATAGGTAATTGAATCATAATATGTTAATATCTTAAAGCATTTCATATATAGAAACATGAATATGTAAATACAAAAAAAAATCAAATAATCTTAAATGACATAGTCATTCGCCCTTTTAGGATAGCATCTCATTAGTTATACACTCCAATTGGGGTAAATATTGACGCAAGATAATGAGATATTATTTCTTTTTTTACATCTTCATTAAATAATGTAATGGGTAACACTGAGTTAATATGTATGCTACACAGGTGATCATTTAATGTCTCATTAAACCGTCTATAAGAACTATTTTATATGTTGTACCTAAAACAATATTCATACTCTAAATTACATTATTACAACATATTTTCAAGTACTCTAAGCTTTCATAATTTTCCCAACCCCTACATATAATGTGTGCCCCTTCTAGTCTAGAAATGTGAGAAGAGAGAGAGTGATGCTTGAGTCCCACTTATAGTAGTACCGGGGTTTGTGAATATCAGAAAAGGTATAATAGGCAAACATAATGGAGGGATTACGATCTAAGAGAACACATGAAAAAGAGAGAGATAATATAGATGCCAACTAAATCCATCTCAGAAAAAAATATAAAAAAAATCCATGTGAAAATATTTAATGACATTCAAGATAAACTACAACTAAATAGAAAACTTCAAGAACCAAGAGAAAAGTAATGACACTAGTGACCACAATTCCCATATAACACCAACCAATCCCCTAGCTTGTAGTTACCATCCTAATCTCTGTCCGACTCAAACTAACCTAATAATAGTTTATATATATATATATATATAGTAAAATAGTATTGTAATGACCCGGAAATTTAGAGGAAATTTTTTTCTTAAATACTTTGAAATTTTACGAGTTTATGGCTTATGAAGACACTTGATTCTGAGACCTACTGTGCCTGGAATTAATTTTCGAATTTTAGCTCAGGTATGTTCAGTAAACGAATGAGTGGGTTTTTCTATCTTTTTAACTAGTGCTCAGAATTGAAATCTGAGGGCACCGATGAACTCGCAGCACCGGTAATTATTTAAGGGGACCATTACCGTAGTTGAGTTTTAAGCTGGTTGAGAATTATTATTTGCGGTTTAATTAAGAAGTAAATAAAATTTTTTGTACAATTTTATTTTCTTATCCTTGGATGGTAATCCCTTCCATGTGAAGTTGTTGATGGGGACCACAACCACCCAACATCCCATGTGTGATTTTATGGGAGTTGGGGCCCACACGATCCCCAACCTTACAACTTCCCATAAACCTCTTTCAAATCCCCATAACTCTCTTAAACTCCCTCCATTAAACATGACAACTCTCCCATATTTATGAGGCCTCTCACCTCTTACTCTCTCCCACATTAACACCTTCCAACACATTAATTTAATGAATTAAACCACATCAATTAATTTAATGGAGCGGTTTGAATTTGAAATTTAAATTGAATGTGATAATAAAATAATAGGACAAGACAATTATTTTATTTTGCGGAGGACATTCGTTGTGCGAAGGAAGATTGAGGAGAGCTCTTATGATTTTGGATGAACACCGACCTCTGACAAAGAACGATGTATCCTTAGACGTAGAACGCTGATTCCACGAAGAACAACTACACTCCTTCTATTCTCTTCTCCCTGACATGTGAGGAGATGTCGCTTCCTCCTCGGACACACTCCGCTGATGTCTACAAATCCTCACCTAACGACGCCATTTACCTCGACGCCGACGTTCGTCATCAATTGTTGAGGTAGGGGGTTTGATTAATTTATATAAAATAAATTACTCCTTCTATCTTGTTTAATTAGAGTGAAAATCCTAGCCGATACTTACCGTCTTACATAGATGGTGTGGGCCAAACAAACACAGCCCGACGACCCTCTGTCGTTTCAGGTCTTGTTTGGAATAGGGAAGCAGTGGTGAATAAAGGCGGCAACCAAGCGCCAGATGTGCATGGAGGATCCGCAACCTACAACCATGGGCTGCTCGACTGAAAAAAGAGTTTGGGCCGAAGGAAGGAACCACGACACCCCACAGTGCCGTGCTGCGGAAACCATGGCCCGCATAGGGCGGGCTGTTTTTGCAGAAGAACCGGTCGTCCTGTCAGCCGGCTAAGAGAAGGGGAGCCGCGGTTCCAGGAGGGCGCCACGTCGGAGAACAGGCCGGCTCGTTGGAAATTCGGGTGGAGTAGATCAACGGCGCCCACAGGGCGCCACACTGGGAGAACCCACAGCCCGCCCATGTGGGCCACTTGTGATAGAAGGCCGATAGTTTGGGAAGAGTGACACCTCTTGGCGCCGTAGGTTTGGACAGCCACCCCCCACCCTCGGAACTGCTCGGCCTTCGGGCCGAGCCATCCAGCCTGTGCTGCAACACATCGGGCCGAGCTACATTTTTCTTCAGACCAGTCTGAAACCCCTGCCGAGTTGGACCCGTCAAACTGGGTTAACCCGACCCATGGTCCCACTAGGCTAAACGGGTCAAGCCCGTTATTCACTTAATCACGAATAACATACAGACCGTGCGTTCGATCGATGTGCCGTCTGCAGCACTGGGACCCTTTCGAAAAGACGGTCCTTTTCCAATACTCTAAATATGTTTTGGAGTACTTTGGTAAACGGACGGGGTTTGGAATGAGCATATTTCCAACTATGCCCCTTGAACGAAAAAGCCAATATCTCTCCGATCAGGCGTCTTTTTGACACGCCGTCTGTCACATTGAGTTCCTTTTGATGAGATGGAACTTCGAGATATATAAAATCTGGACTTCATGACATTTGATTTGTTTCCCCTCTTTTACTCTTGGAGCAGACCCTCCGGGAATCGAGTACGCTATATGTGGGAACCCTAGAGCTGGTTGTTACAGCGACGACGATGACAAGTGTACTTGCATCCTACGAGGGTTCGACAACGATGACAACTGTACATGGATCCTCAGTGGGTTTGGAAGTGATGATAACTATACTTAGATCCTACGTGGGTTCGTCAGTGATGGTTATTGTACTTGGATCCTACATGGGTTCGGCAGCGACGACTTCTATACATTGATCCTACGTGGGTTCGAAAAAAGAGATGATTCAGAGGCTACATAGTATCATCTCCATCCCTCTTCGTGATTAGTATACCTATGTGACCTGAGTCTTGACTTTCAATCATTTTCATTGGAATGATTGACTTCTTTCATGTGTTGACTGGTTGTGCATGGGCTCAGATGTTGGAGTCGTACTGAGATTGATGACTTAGGTATATTTATGGGCATATACCTAAGTAGAGTTGGTTGATACATCGTGTTGGTATCTTTCCTTTGTGGTTCAACCATTGTGTATTCTGGGAGACCTTCGGGGGTCTCGGGGTCCCTACTGAGTATAGTTATACTCACCCCTGCACGGGCATTGCCATCACAGTGTTGTGTTGGTTGCTGATAATGAACAACATTGATCGTGGTCGAGGATTGTGGAGCTGGATGGTATCCGGAGGTGGACCACCTGGCGGGACGTACACGGAGCAGACAGATGGACCCGAGTTAACGATGACACTATCTATACCCACACTTCGTGTGGAATTTCCGGAGGACGAATTGGTAGTGGCTACTCTAATTTTTAGCTGTTGTACATTCTTTCTCAATTGTATTGTACTTTCAATTGGGTTTGTATACTGGCCCATTTACTTTCTAGAAATTACTTTTTTACTCAGTTTACATTGTATTTTCTCCAACTTGAGTACTCTGTTGGGATTGTTTAGTTATATAAAGGCAGTGCCTTCCCTTTTATCAGATTTTACACCTTTTTTTCTAGTCTCCATCCCCTGGCCTATGGAAGGCGGGCTTCGGGTAGTCATAGAACGTGCCCCAAGGACGGGTCATGACAAATTGGTATCATAGGAGTTTGTTCTACCACAGACCTCAGGACTCTGATAATTTCTTCTCTATGAAGCAATAGAGTTAAGAATATTGAGTTTGGTTTTTAGTCCAGGGATTCCAGTGTTGGTGCGGCGGCCAACATATCCGTACACCAGGACCCTGACTTTTAATTTTTGACTCAGTACTCCAAAACACTGATTGCATGTGTGTTTCAAATGTTTTTTGTGATTACTTTTTGTCAGCACACCAGGTATACTATACTAACAGTGGTGCACCTGTTTCTTCTCTGGATGGCCCCATGAACTCAGCCAGTTAGAGTTCCTAGTTACGTCCGGGATGGCGGCCCACTGAGCGATGATGCCTCGGGGTAGGGCCCCATTACAACGGAGGCACGAGAGGTACCACTACATGATGGGCCACCGATACCACCAGCCCCATCAACAGAGAGTGCACGCCGCCTATGTTCATTTCATGAGTTTCAGCGATAGAGGCCGCCCAAGTTCTGTGGAAAGATGGATCCTCAAGCAGTCGAGGATTGGCTGGAGGCTATCGTCAAAGTCTTCAGATTGGTAGGGACACCAGCAGACCTTATGGAGATCCTTGCAGCGAGTCTCTGACACGCAGCAGCCAGTAGATGGTGGAGCCTGATGCTCCAGGTGCACGGTGAGGCATATCAACTTTGGACGGACTTAGAGAGCCTCTACCACTCGGAGTTTGTTCCATCCACCTTTCGTGCGGTGCGCATCTAGAAGATACTATAGCTACAGTTGGGTAGCCTGACAGTATCCCAATACTCGGTGAGATTTACCAACCTCTCGCGATACTCAACAGACATGGTACAAGAACCATTATTTTAGTCCTGGTCCTTCATGAAGGAACTGAGGCATGAGATTAGGTCTTTAATGATCTCCCTCAGCATCCTGATGCATACAGGAGTACTGGAGCGATCCCTTCTTATGGAGAGCTGTCTTGCTGAGATGACGCCAGCAACGAGACCGAACACACGACGCCACGTAGTGGAGTTTTCTATAGCCGGTTGTAGAAAAATTTCACAGGTGGCCATGCTGACCAAGCCATCAGGTCGGTGACATCAAGATACTGGTTCGGATGTGCGGGAACACACAGCAGATCCAGTCATTCAAGAGGTAGGCAGTGCTATGCATGTGGCGGGCAGGACCACATGGCTTTTGACTGCCCGACCCTCCATGATTAGGAGTAGAATACATTGGAGGGACCTCCCAGGAAGAGGTAGAGTTTTGAAAGTGGTGGTCCACAGGGAGCAGGAGGACGAGGCAAAGGAGCTGGCCGAGCAGCAGGTGGTGGACGACGCTTCAAGGCTCTACCACCATGACAACATGGAGGACCACCCCGACCATAGGGAGCTGGTAGATAGGGGCTGACTCAGCTCCAGGCAGTCGAGGCCTATGACAACGGCGCACCTGATATGATTCAATGTTATATCTCTATATACTCCCCCATTGTTGTAGTTATTATAGACACAGGAGCGAGGCATTCTTTCAGTGTCGCTGCCAATTTTAGAGCTCAGAGATTCTGACGGAGTCCTTGTCTCTATACTTACGACTAGATACTCATACGGGAGAATAATCGATGATTACACACTAATGACAACAATTTGAGCTTACTATAGGAGGCAAGAGCTTCGGCTGGGATCTTCTTGTAGTGGCATTTAAGCCTTACGATGTCATATTGCGTATAGATTGGTTATCTTAAATCCATGCTCAGATCAACGGTATTAGGCGAAAAGTGCGGTGTGTCCAAACAGATGGGAGCAGGTTCACCTTCACCGGTGAGAAGGGATCCTTTTCAGCGTAGGATGGACTTACGCAGAGGAGAGGGTAGGAGATCACCCATCAGTTGGCTAGTCTCATCCTAGGAGTAGTCGATGTACAGACTCTGAGTTTTCCTGTTGTGGTGGATCAGTATGCATACGGTTTTCCTAATGAAATTCCAGGACTATCCCCTTATAGAGAGGTATATTTATACATTGACATGTACCTCGGGACAACACCAATATCTACTAAAGCATATCAGATGGCTCCCACCGAGCTTCATGAGCTGCAGATACAGCTGGAGGATTTGCAGGGAAAGGGATTCATCTGACCCAGTGTTTCACCTTGGGCTTCTCCGATTTTATTTGCCAAGAGGAGGGATGGGAGCTTATAACTATGTGTCGACTACCGTCGCCTGAATCAGGTGACCGTAAAGAACAAGTATCATCTCTGAAGGATTGATGACCTCGTTGATCAGCTCAAGGGAGCATGATGGTTCTTGAAAATAGACCTCAGGTCAGGCTATCATCACCTTAGAGTTCGAGACGAGGATGTGCATAAGAAAGCCTTTAGGTGTTGGTATGGACAATACGAGTTCTTGGATGTTCCCTTCGGCATATCCATCGCACCAGCAGTGTTCATTAGTCTCATGAACATGAACTTCTAGCCTTACCTCGATTGTTTTGTCACAGTATTCATCGACGACATGCTGATTTACTCGACTATTGAGGAGGACCACGCCTACCACTTTCTGGTTGTACTAGAATCAATCCGAGAGATTCAACTTTATTGTAAGCTCTCGAAGTGCCAGTTATGGATTCAAGAGGTTCACTTCTTGGGGCACATCATCTCGAAGGCAAGAGTTGTTATGGATCCAGCGAAGATCGACGCAGTACTAGCTTAGAAGCCTCCCAGGAGCGTAACAGAGGTGTGGAGTTTCCTAGGTCTAGCTAGGTACTATCGAAGATTTGTGCTAGACTTCTCCAGAGTTGCAGCACCTCTTTTATCTTTGAATAAGAAGGGGAAACCCTTTGTGTGGTCAGATAGATGTCAGTAGAGCTTTCAAGAGCTAAGAAAGAGATTGACCAGTGCGCCCATCTTGAGGCTACCATAGGAGGGTGTAGGGTACGTAGTATTCTGCGATGCATCAGGGATAGGACTCGGGTGTGACTTGATGAAGGAGCAGGTAGTGATTGCCTATGTTTCACGACAGTTGAGGCATTACGAGCAGAACTATGCTACCCTTGACCTGGAGTAAGCAGCAGTGGTCTTTGCCTTAAATTTGTGGCGGCACTATCTGATGGGCGATCACTTTACAGTCTACTCTGACCACCAGAGTCTCAGACACATCTTCTCGCAGAATTACCTGAAACTGAGACAGTGATGATAGATCGAGTTACTCCATGAATATGACTTTGAGATAGTCTATACTCCTGGGAAGGAGAACGTTGTGGCTGATGCTCTCAGCTGGAGATCGGGAATTTATCTACTTAGATGGGTGACAGAGTAGTAAACTGCTTTGAAGATATCCTTCATGGATAGAGATGGAGATGCATTTCAACAGTCTCTCATAGTAACTCCTCCACTACTTCAGCGAGTCGGGGAGGTAAATCGTGGGGATGTTGATTGTGTGATGTGACATTCTCATATTTCTATAGGGCAGGCGCCTGATGGATTTTCTGAAGAAGGAGAGAACATCATACTCTTCAGGGGACATACTATGGTACCAGTTGCACTTTAGGAGGAATTGCTGAGGGAGTTTTACACTTCCCATCTAGCGGTAAATCCTAGAGTGGCAAAGATGTACTCGGACTTCAAACGATATCACTGGTGGCCATGTATGAAGAAGGCTGTAGCGAAGTTCGTTTCACGATGCCTCACTTGCCAGCAAGTGAAGGTGGAGAACCAGGTACCAACAGGATTGGTACAACCCTTAGAGGTTACGGAGTGGAAGTGGGATGATATATCCATGGATTTCATGACTGGGCTTCCACGTAATTCTAGAGGACACAACTCCATCTAGGTGATCGTAGAATGACTCACCAAGTCGGCCCACTTCCTTCCGATCAGAGAGTAGGGCTCAGTAGAGATCTTAGGACGCCTCTCTGTTCATGAGATCGTAAGGATTCATGGTGTTCCATCATCTATCATCCTTGATCTAGACTCTCACTTTACATCCGAGCATTGGAAGGGGTTATAGGAGGAATTTGGGATGCAGCTACGCCTGAGCAGTGCCTTTCACCCTCAGACGGATGGCCAGATGGAGAGGACCCTTCGTACACTCGAGGAGATGCTCCGTGCATGTGTCCATGACTTTGTTCATAGTTGGGAGGATCATATACCCTTCATGTAGATTTCATACAACAAAAGATACCACTCCACAATCGGGATGGCACCCTACGGGGCATTGTACAACCGACCTTGCAGATCACATCTATGTTGGACTGACCCTGGAGAGTCAGCACTCATAAGAAAAGAGATGGTTTAGGAGATGACGGAGAAGGTGCAGATCATCCAGGAGCGGATGAGGACTGCACAGAGTAGACAGAAGTCCTATGCTGATAGGAGGCGGAGACAACTGGAGTTCGAGGATGACAACCTCGTTTTCTTATGGGTCTCACCTCAACGTAGATTATGGAGATTTGGTCTGGGCGTAAAATTATCTCCACCCATCATCTGACCATTCTAGGTCCTCGGCAGGGTAGGCGAGGTGGCTTATCACCTTGGACTTCCAGCTCAGTTGCACCGGGTGCACGACGTCTTCCATGTATTTCAACTGAGGAGATACGTGCATGACCTGACCCACGTCATTGATCATGGGGAGCTAGACATCATTGATGGGGAAAAATTCGCAGAGGTCCCAGTGGGGATCTAGTATTGACAGGAGCAGGTCCTATATGGACGGTCGATTTCTCTTGTGCGCATTATTTGGTAGCACGGGATTCTCCAGGAGAGCACATGGGAGTGGGAGGCTCAGATGCATGAAAAATACTCTCCTTGGTTTCGATAGTTTATGATGTAGCTTTATGGGGACATAAATTCCTGGGTTTGGAGTAATGTAATGACCTTGAGATTTGAAGGAAATTTTTTTCTTAAATACATAGGAATTTTATGAGTCTGTGGCTTCTGACTGCACTTGATTCCAAGGCCTGGTGTTACTAGAATCAATTTTCGAAGTTTAGCTCGGGTACGTTCAGTAAATGAACGAGCGGGTTTTTCTATATTTTGAAACAGTGCTCGGAATTGAAATCTGAGGGCAACGATGAACTCAGAGCGTCGATAATTGCTTAAGGGGACCTTTACCGCAGTTGTATTTTAAGCGGGCTGATAATTATTTTTTGGGGATTAATTAAGAAGTAAATAAAATTGATTGTACAATTTTTTTTCTTATCCTTGGAAGTTAAACCCTTCCATGGGTAGTTGTTGGTGGGGACAACAACCACCCAACTTCCCAAGTGTGGTTTTATGGTAGCTATGGCCCACACGAGCCCCAACCATACAACTTCCCATAACCCTCTGAAAACTCCCCATAATTATCATAAACTTCCCCCATTAAACATGACAACTCTATCATATTTATGAGACCTCTCACGTCCTCCTCTGTCCCACATTAACTCTTGCCAACAAATTAATTTAATGAATTCAACCACATCAATTAATTATATGAAGTGGTTTGAATTTTAAATTTAAATTGAATGTGATAATAAAATAATAGTAGAAGCCTATTATATTATTTTTTGGAGGACATTCATTGTGCGAAGGAAGATTTGGGAGAGATCTTATGATTTCTGAAGAACACCGGTCTCCGACGAAGAATGACGACTCCTTCAATGAAGACAGTTAGTTCCACGAAGAATGACAACGCACCTTCTGTTATCTTCTTTGTGACAAGTGAGGAGACGTCGCTTCCTCCTCGGACGCACTTTGTCGATGTCTACAAATCCTCACCTCGCGACGCCGACGTTCGTCATCAATTTTTGAGGTATGGGGTTTGATTAATTTATTTAAAATAAATTACCCATTCGATCTTGTGGAATTAGAGTGAACATCATGGCCGATTGTTTACATCTTATGCGGAGGGCGCGGGCTGAACAAACACGGCCCGATGACCCTCCTTCGTTTCATGTCTTTTTTGGAATTGGAATGTGGTGACGAAACAAAGGCGGAAACCGAGTTCCAAACTCTCATGGAGGAACCGTAGCCAGAAACCACGGGCCGCTCGACCAACAAAAGAGTCCAGGCCGAAAGAAGGAACCGCGGTGCCACACGGCGCTGCGCTGCGGAAACCTCGGCCCTCATAGGGTGGGCCGCTTTGGTGGAAGAACCGGCTAGCCCGTTGGATGGCCAGGTGAAGGGGAGTCGTGGCACCAGGAGGGCACTGCGTCGGAGAACCGGTCGAGCGGAGAAGATCCGTTGTGCCAGGAGGGCACCCTGCTAGAAGAACCCGTGGCCCACCCATGTGGGCCGCTTGCGCCAAAAGGCCGGACGGCCTACTCGGCCAGTTGTTGAAGGATGGAGCCACTTGGCAATGCTGGTTCGGACAGTCGGGGGGCACCACCCCCCCCCCAGAACCACTTGCCCTTCGGGCCGAGCTTCTTGGAAAGCCAGCCGAACCAGCTGGGTCATGTGCGCAGTCATGCCACACACCCCGCTAGGCTGCGTCGGGCCAGGAAGCGCCCCGCCGGGCCGGGCCGTGCCACTTCGGGTCGAGTGATTCCCTTCGTGCCAAGATATGTTTTCATTTGGACCGGTCTGACACCCCTATCGGGTCGGACCCGTAAAACTGGGTTAACCCGACCCATGGGGCCACTGGGCTAAATGGGTCGGGCCCGTTATTCACTTAAACTTGAATAACATAAAGACCATGCGTCCGATCAATGCACCGTTTGTGGACCTGGGACCTTTTCGATGAGATAGTCATTTTTCGATACTCTATGTGAGTTTTGGAAAACATTGGTAAATGGCCGGGTTTGGAACGTGCATATTTCCAACTTGGCCCCTGGAACGAAAAGGCCAATATCTCTAAACACCGGGCGTCCGTTTGGCGTGTCATCTATCATGTTGAGTTCCTTTTTTTACAATGGAACATCAAGATACATCAACTCAAGACTTTAGGACTGTTGTTGTATCGCCCCCTTTTACTCGTGGGGAGGACCCTCCCGGAATCGAGTACACTGTGTGCGGGAACCCTAGAGTTGGCTGCGACAGCGATGATGATGACAATTGTACATGGATCCTATGTGGGTTCCGCAGCGAGGATGACTGTACTTGGGTCCTCCTTGGGTTCGGTAGTGATGACGACTGTACTTTGATCTTACGTGGGTTCGGCAACAATTGTTACTGTACGTGGATCCTACGGGGGTTCGGCTGCGACTACTTCTGTACTTGGATCCTACGTGGGTTTGGCAGAGGAGATGATTCAGAAGCTACATCTAATCATCTCCACCCCTCTTCATTAGTAGTATAACTGTGTGAGATGAGTCTTGACATTCAATCATTATCATTGGTATGATTGACTTCTTTCCTGTGTGGACTGGTTATGCACAGGCTCGGAAGATGGAGTCATACTGAGATTGATGACTTAGGTATATGTATGTGCATAAACCTTAGTAGAGTTGGTTGAAACTTCGAGTTTGTATATTTCCTTTGTGGTTTAAACATTATGGATTCTTGGAGACCTTCTGGGGTCTCGGGGTCCCTACTAAGTATCGTTATACTCACCCCTGCATGGGAATTGCCTGCACTGTGTTGTGTTGGTTACAGAAGATAGAAAACACTTATCGTGGATGAGGCTTGGGGAGATGGACAGTATCCTGAGCTGGACAACATGGCGGGACGTACACGGAGTGGACAGACAGACCCGAGGTACCGACAAGACTATTTGTACCCACCCTTCAGGTAGAATTCTCAAAGGACGACTCGACGGTGGTTGTTCTACTTTTTAGCTATTGTACTTTCTTTCTTAGTTGTATTGTACATTCAGTTTGGTGTTTATATTGGACCATTTACTTTCTATCACTTACTTTTGTACTCAGTTTACTTTGTGTTAACTCCAACTTTCATACTCTATTGTCTTTTTTTACTTATATAAATGCAATACCTTCCCTTTTATCGGGGTTTACGCCTTAGGTGCTAGTCGGCAGCCCATGGCCTATGGAAGACGGGCGTCGGGTAGTCACGGCACGGTCCCTGAGGACGGTTCGTGACCTTTAAACTTCCAGGACATTACATGTATACTCAGTAGGATCCTCCCCAGAGCCTCTCAAGAAAAATATAAAGAAATCAAACAAAATCACATTTAATAACAAGTGGAAATAAATCATCACATAAATAGGTATACTATATTTCTATCCTCACTATGGTTATCTACACCAAATATCTCATACCAGAGAATAAAATATAATATATGATAATAAGAGTACCCCACATCAGATTCCCATTTTGAATTCTACTGAGCCCCAAAATTGTACATCTGTAGAGTCTCTCCAAAAAATGGATAGCCCACAGACACCTAAAAAAATCACCACAACTTACACCTCATGCATCACTCAGACACATCCACCCAAACATATTTAATCAAGTATTTTATTGGAACCACCACAACCCTCATTAATTGTATCACAAAACATTTATTTTTATACAAACCATCCGAGCCCATACAATGATTATGGAACCTCATGCCATCACATCTCACACATGTTATACCTATTGTATTACATTGGTAACTATATCTATAATACATGTTCATGAATGTAACCATAATCCATTACGGCCCTTTTCACACATATATAGGGATAACTAACTTTCATGCACACCAACAAAAGTAACTACCAAGAGATGAGACCTTGGTCAAATGGGGTAGTCTGCCATCCATCGTTCATTTAGGATGTTGGGTAAAACACCCTCTATAATCAACGTATTTGATTTTTTGGTTTTCCTAACTGATAGGGTGATTTATTATATAAAAACCCTATATTTACTTGATAAAATATAGATTACAAACACACTATGGGAATAACCTAGTCTCAAAAATAAATGCAGCCAATGTCTCTTGAATTCAAGGTTATCACTATTAAGACAATGTATTATATAAGAAAAAATCTTTTTAAAGAGAAATATTAAATTATTTTGATTATTTTATTTAGTTTCGCTATATTTTAATTAATTGATTAATACTTTATTAACCATTTATATTTCCCAAATTATGATACATTATAATAATAGTATGATCCTTTCCCAGTAGTAATATCCTAATATAGTCAACAAATTTATGAAATATAAATTCATTATTTCATCCCATTAATCTCCAACATCATGGGTTTGAAAGTTATTCATTTATTAACATTAAAAATTTATATATTACCAGGTCCACTAGTAAAACATCCTAAGATACGAATCAATTCATAAAACTAAGAACATTAATATACCTCAATAAGTTGTAAGGGTGATGTAGAAACAAAAAAATAACTAGTAATCAACCAAAACAATTTCAACAACCACCCACCATCATAACAACTGGTATGTATATATTAAATCATATTTTTCATCTCTGATGTTCTCCCAACACCCACATGTATACCTCAATGCATCCTCCTATCAAAAGAATAAACTTTTCCCACTACCACAAGGGTTCCCAACCCTACATACCATTACTGACATTGAGGATCAACCATCCCAGGCACACGTCACATATGAGCCTCCTCACCCCACATCAAAAATATCATCTTCAAATCACATCATTATTTACAGGAAACAAACATTGCAACCGAGATACTTTTGTTATGGTAATGCATTCATCCTTCACACAAATCGAGCTCTCATGGCTCTAAAGAACATGTAACACCTCCTTTTTACGAATTTGGAAAAATTGGTCCTTAAAAAAGAAATTATCTTTCATCACACAACCCATTCATTATTTAATTAACTGATTCATCAATTATTATATTCAAGTTTGATAAATACTAAAAAAACATTTTATCCCACGATATCACAAAATAAATTAAAAAATAAAATAAACACACCTTTAATTGTTTTACCAACATGTATTGACATGATTCAGGTTTATTAACAAATTTAATTATCATGTGTACTTGCATTGGTTTGATACAATCAAATTACAACAACCAGATCCAGATTCATAAAAAATTCCTCTTTATTCTTTTATTCATTTTATTAATTTTAAATTACATCATTAAATTCATTATCAATTACTCATGTTAATCCACAAATAACAATAACATAATAGATACCAATCTATCTTGAAAATAATGTGTCTAATAATTATCACTGTATAAAAACAGAATTTCCATGGAATTAATGTAAATCGTTAAATTTGGATCAAGAAATCCTTAGGATAACTTCATTTTGATCCAAGGGGTCAAATCATTCTAGCTCTAAAATTTAATTTAAATAAATAATGAATCCACAAATCCCCTATGCCATAATAACTCAACATTTTTCTCATTAGAATAAACCACATAATGTATCTCCAATCACCCATCATGTAATATCTACATCTATATGAGGTTAGAGTGACCCAAATTCAGGGAAAACCCACCAATAGAGACCTCATTAATAAAAATGAGATCAAACAACTACATATGTAAATGTGGAATGAGAGAAAAAAATAAAAAAAAGTTAATGTATAGATATAGACAATACCATATATCTAAAATAAATTTATACATATCAAATGATGGAATATAGAGATCAATCTTCAATGAAAGAATATAAAAAACATTTATGAGGGGGCTTTCAAGTAACCTAGAATTAAATTGATGGATGATTTACTAACATTATTTGATTACCTGAGTGTCTTAAATATTTCAAAACAAACAACATTTGTTATTTACATGATATTTAATTCCCTTTCATATTATGTAATATATTTGGGTTCTGACTCCACTAAAAAATCATTGCCTTTCCAATTAATTTAATTTTATAACCCCAAGTCATTACAAGTCGTGAATACAACATTTTCATTGTCTAAATTTTATTACATGTTGTGAAATCTCCAACCATCCAGCTTTTAGATATACAATATCTCCAAACATCCTCTTATAACTTCTTTCATTGAAAACATTAAAATAGTCGATTCATGCTGACCTGGTCCTTTGCATTAGATACCTCTAAAAATTCCATCCTCGTGGACCCAAAACCAACCTTGATTGGAGAAACCATACAGTTGTTTGAACAACCATCCCATGAGATACATCTCAAAACACTCTCAACAATAAGAGATCCAAATCGTCCTCATAGTAATATCATGAAACCATAAAAAAACCAAAAAAATCTACCAAATATCCTATCAGAGGAGATACCTATCATAAGAGAGTAAGCCCCAAAAAGAATAAAGAGAATGACTTTTAATAAACTATGAAAAGGTTTACAACCACAATAAAAAATGTCTTGTGGTAGAAGAGGTGAGAATCATATTACATAAGATACTAAGCACATATCAATGAATCACATTCCCTGATACACTCATATACCCCACCATGCCACCACAAAACACAAACTAATTGGATAACACATCATGATATACTTTCTCCTAGAAGTCTGGGATCTTTATAATCTAGTCATCAAGTTAAAATCTTCACCAACATTGAGCATGCCCAATCGATGTCTTGAGAGTCATTATGAAGATGGCGATGTGGCGTTAAAAAGTGAAAATCATCATTTATCTATCTCATATATGGAGGATGTGTAATATGATATGCCAGGTTGTTAACATGAGATAACACATTGAAAGCCCCAAAAAACCATGGAGAATGTTTAATCACATGAAAAAACCTTCTCTGCCTACATTGGGGAGTCAACATCAAGAACACATTATGCCCAATGTCAAAACCCGTAGGTGTCCCTCTTTGATCGACATATGAGTTTTGATGATCATGCACTACATTAATCGACTCATGAATCACCTAAACCATCTCTATCATATTATATACCTGTTCTCGCATAAGAATTGCAGACTCTCTAACCCTGGTTTGGCTTAATGAATAATTGAATGGTCATCAATATGAAGATTTAAACAAAACCATACCAAGGGTTGAGTGAAAAATATTATTGTATTAAAAAAACCAAGTGAATATGCCTCATCCAGAGACAACTAATATCGACGACTCAATATCGCATCATGTCATCAATAGTCTGGATAGTCCAATATGTCTGGTTTTCCATATATGGTTGAAAAAAAGTGATAATTAATAGCTGAGTACAAAAAAATGCTAGAGACCCCTCCAACATATGGAGGTAAAATGAGGACTCGATTTGAAATGATCATCATCTTCACGTTGTTGAGTGTCACCACTTCTAATAGATTCTACCACAATGAAACCTCCACTAACCTAAACTCCTTGATCTCTATAAAGAGGGATGATTCGTGTAATGTTTCACTAAAAACAATATAGAATCATAGCCCCTTGATCCCAATGTAAAACAATAACAATGTCCATCAATATTTTTTCTCACTTCTACTATGGAATATCTAACGCGTAGTGAAAAAAATCGGGATCACTGTGTTTGAGCTTCAACATATGGAATACTTATCATCGTGAAAGAAACCCTATAAAATTGATCAACCCAGTCCACCAAAACCAACCCCTCAAGGCTCAGTACATATTTTCCCATGAGGACATACCAGTAAGGGAGAACTATGAATCATTTTTAGAATCATATTATAATTCATTAGTTGAAAAAAAATGCTTCAATAAATCAATAATTGGTGTTGTTCATCATTAGACAAACTATTAGTTATATCACCATAAATAACTCAATCTATCCAAACCTCCACCTTAGGATCATCTAAAAGGGATTCCTCCAGTAGTTTCACTAGAGATGAAAACATCATCATATAAAAAAGAAATCATCTTCCCCCAATTTCTCGAAAATCCTGATGTAAGGCTAAAAGTTTTTCCATCACTTTCTTGGAATCACTAGAGTCACATATGTACAACTAAATTTCGTCCTTCTCAATATATTAGCATCAAAATTTTATTTTATTTGTGTATATGATATCATGAAATAATAATCATGGGAGAACTCCATCCACTAATTTTAGAACAATTTCAAGACACGTTAGAAAATATTCCTCAAACACTACTGATCAATGAAAATCACTAAATGACTATCAATAAGGTAATGTATATAACAATACTAGAAAAACACAACTTTCATCAACTGATGATCATTGGTGGCATAGTTCTGCTCATGGAGCAGTAATTTTCAAGACCCATAAGAATGTACTAATCTCGGATGGATCAAAACATATCCCATATTAGGATGCAAAGAATCACTACAAACATAAAATTGAACTTAGTCATGTAGTATAAAAATAACAAGAGAACTATCTAACCACTCATTAAGATAACCAAATGTTGTTTGAAACTTATCAGTTTATAGGAATGATTGATCCTTTATAGTCAAATTTGTCAGAGGAGCAGAAACCTGAGAGAAATAATCTATGAACCTCATATAATATCCTGAAAGATGAAGGTACAATCACACCTATTCCACTATCATGGGGGAAACCCCTGAAACAACTAATTATATTTCCAATTAATCTAGGACTAACCATTGATGGTAGAAAAATAGTCCAAATAAAATGACTTCTTGAGTCCAACACTCAAACATCAGAAACAACTCAATCAACTTCGTATGATAATGTACTCCCAAAATGGAACATGGATTCTCTGCATTCTAATCCTTGTATGTAGATTAAACAAAGATGTTATTGATTAACGTCACTATTAACATGTCCATGAAATCATGGAAAAAGTGTTCTTTATCTCCATGAACACAATTGGAGAATTCATCACTTGTAATGACATTACAATAAAATCTTGATACCCATGACGACATGAAAATTCAGTCATGGAGATATTCTCTTATTTCCCAGAATCTAATGAAATGATGACCAGAAATTAGAAATTCATAACCACCATGAAAACTTCAATTGATCAAATAAATAATCAAACTATGGAAGATGATAGTTGTTCTTTACTATCCCTTGGATCATATGATGATAATTTATACACAACTACAAACTTCCATCAGTCATTGTCATGAAAATAAAATAGTGAACATTATGGTGAGACACTCAGCTGATCAAAATCACACTGTAATAGTCAAATGAGTGGTATATGTAGCTCTCTTGACATATAATTCACCATTATATATAGATACATCAAGATAACTTTCACACATGGATGGTGTTAAATCCCAAACATGATCTCTCATCAAAGAGGTAACACTACAACCTCATAAGTAATTACGCACGGAAACTCACTCATGATCATTGGAAACATGAATTGCTAAAACTATGATCAACTCATCTTCTACTCAACCATTATGGATGACATGGAATGAAATTCCTATGACACATTTGAGGGTTGTGCATGACAACAAACAATGTTGGCTCTCCATCAGCATCAAAGAACATAAATTATCCCCTACTGATATCCATGATACCATAAACATAATAAATCCAATATGTGAAGAGGTTTGTGTCATATTGTTATATCTTAAATAACAATAAGTCTCCCCATGATGGGATATACCCCAGTTGAATCTCACAGTCTTTACAAACATCAAACAAGTCCTCTCGACCTCCAGCGTGCATAGTCAATTTCATGGGCACTGTAAGCCTCTCTACATCATGCTCTATGAAATGGATAAGGGAAAGTTACATGAAGGATTTTTTTTGTTATTATATCCAAAAAGTAAAGAATACATGTAAAATACAAGCAATGTATTCCTTGAAATACATCTATCTTGCTGGGAGCTGGAATCAATAATTAATGATGCTAACCACAACAGGATCCAGGATCAATCTAACCTTATTGATGAAGACCTTCATGGAAGTTCTCAACTCTTGAATAATGGGAAGAATCCTGAGGATATCCTCTAACTGAAAAATATACCCTATAATAATACCACACTGTTGAAACATGTTGCAGAATCCTTAGCTGGATCTTCCTCTATGGATGAACCTAATGTGGTATAATTGGCACACTCTAACTATGCTCAGAAAGGTTGAGCACTCTCATCACTGATGACCTCAACCTCTACATTAAAATCATAAATCTGAACCCTTGTATTATTCCATAGACCCACTACTATAGATAACCGAGATGCTAAGTGTATGGACCGACCCTCAGCTAATTAAAAACTATTTTTTCCTAAAAACTAGGATCCCTAGAAAATAACTATTCTTCAGGAAGAATCCAAAAAACTCCCCTCTTATGAGGATATTGTTCTTTATATCCACATATTAATGACCCATTATCTTACCGAAAACTCGATAAACATCTCTATAATAAATGTGGTTCCCAAATTATGATACAAATCCTCCTCAAAATGCCTGACCATGGCCCCCTCAACAGGCATCAAACTAGAAGAATATCAAAGAAGGTTCCCGAAATGAATCATAAACTTTCACACACTAGATATCCCTTGCCCAAGGGCAAGGAGCACATAAAGATTGGCTGCCTTAAAAAATGAAGATTGAAACATGGTATTAAAATGTTCTTTGATCTCCTCTCATGAGACATTATACTCCATGTAATAATCGAGGTACAAGAACCACCACATCCTCACTACCCAACAAAACATCATCAAAGAGAGTGATTCCAAGTGCTACTTTAGATCAATGATTAGACATAAATTTACCTCAACCTCATAAAAAAATTCATCTATTTTTATATCTTGAATGGACCCCTCAAACCTTTATAGGAATTGGGGATGAAACACTCGAGGTTTCATCCTCCAATTGTTTTCATCGTCAACATCTACTCAATGGTTATCTACTTGTCCATACTTCTAAACATCTTCTATGAAAATATGATGAGGATACCAACCAAGTGCCACTCCCAATTAAGACAAAAATATAGACATCTTAAACATGGAATATTTAATATCTTAATATTAATTGCTTTTTTCAATTTTAGGTTATCTGATCCCCATGTATACCCATTAATACACAAGTTTAATGAATATTGATGAATGATAGTTTCCTAGGACTCTATTCTATAACAATTATGTCCCCATTTAGTATCCAATATACTCATAATGGTTCACTGATAAGATCGCATTGGGCTTTAAATACATTTTTCCAAGCCAATATCCCTTGTTTTGATTGATTACTAATCATATCTAACAATGTTTCCTACTAGCCCATGAAGACTTACCTGAGAATAAAATCAAACTACATATTTTCCAGAAAATTACCAATGATAACATTATTTCTTTACCCCCTTCCCACATATAGTACCCCCTATACAGGAAATGAGATAAGGGAGATAGTGACACTTGAGTCTCGGTTCCATTTGGCTCAGGGTTGGTGAAAAGCACTAAGGCTATATTGAACACATAGATTGGAGGGATTACCCTCTCAGAGAACACATAAAAAATAGAGGGATAGTGAAGACACCAACCAACTACAAGTAAGACTAAAACATAAAAAAATTCACATATGTAATGACATGAAAGAACTACTACAACTCAATGGAAAACCTCATGTACCAAAAGAAAAGTAAGTACAACTGTGACATCAAATTCAAAATGGCTCATGTGAATCCCCATGAATGTAGTAACATTTCTGATCTCCATCCTATTTCATATTTCCTATAAATTGATTATATATGCATAGGGTGAGTTTAATAGTATACTCAGTTGGATATTCTTCATAGTCTCTCATATGAAATATAATGAAATCATGATAAAGCATAGTGAAAAACAAGTGAAAAAAACTTCTCACATAAATTTGAATACTATGTTATAATCCTCACCATAGATAATCTCCCCAAATATCTTATATGAATATATATAATATAATAAAGGATAAAAAGTGTACCTCGATACCACTTCGCCTCTAGTTTGTATCTCTATCGAACAACTCTTCTCCTGAACATCTCCCAAAAAAACCCATGTTCATAGAAATCTTATCAAATAACCACAACATAAACATCATGAATCACCCCAACATGTCCATATAACCAAATATAACAAGGTATTTTCTAGAAGACTCCATAGTGTTCATTATTTGTGTCCTACATATGGTACAATACCCCATGCCATCATATCACATACACTAAGTATGGAACCTAAAGCAAGATCATCCTACACATGTTATACCCATAGGAGTCCTTAAGAAACTATATCTTCAATAAATGTGTGTGAAACTACCCATAGGCCATTATCACTTTCAACACAAATATATTTGGGAAGACTAAACATCAGGAATACCAACTCGTGTAACTACTATGTGAAGATAAAGGGGTCAAATGGTGTAGTCAGATGTCCATCCACTCATCTGGATGTTGATGAAAACAACCCCCATATTTTTGAATACCCAAGGTGTTAGTTTCTTGAAATGAAAGGGTGAGGTAGTGTATAAAGAGAGAAAAATATACAAGATATCAAATATTGAGCAACCCCACTAGAGTGACAACATATTTTTAAACTCAACTGATGTTAAGGTCTCTCAGACTCCCAAATTCGATAACTAAGACCTCATATCCTATAAGCACAAAAACATTTAATGTGGTAAATTAAATTCATTTATTTATTTCCATCAATTTCACAATTTTGAAATTAATTCATTAAAAAATAATTAAACATTAATATTTTCCACAATACATGACCTTAAGATCCCAACATGTTCAACGCCCTCCAAGAATATGAAATTCAAGTCCATGACAATCAAAATTATATCATCAACATTTAATCATATTATGCTCCAAACATATTTGATAACAATATATCAATTTATTAACAATATTCTTTACATATTGGCACGTACTCTAGGAAAATCCCCAATGATACCAAAAAGGTAATAGGGCCATCAATATCCACCGCCATAAGACGTGGGTAACAGAAATTAGATAAACAGAAAACCTACCTATTGGCCAAATAACATATTAAAAATAACATCTAGATTTATAACAATAATTATGTCAAACATCAACATATTTTTTTATCACATCATTCCCCCAGAAAAAAAACATGCATATCTTAATGAATCCTAACATCACAATATTGAATTGTTTCTAGAACAATCGGGACCCCTACCCCACATACCACAACAACACTCTATGATCAACCATCGATGGTTCGCATCTAATCTGGCCCTCCCTACCACACAATATAATTCTTGTTTCTAGAGAACTTTAGAATTATCATGGAAGATATAGTCCAACCATTATCATGGCCCTAAAGAATGTCATGAGTTCTTTTTACACAATGAGCTCTCATGGATCCAAATCACAAGGCACTCACCCTTTGCATGCTAGTAGGAAACTCATTCCCTACAAGGGAATAACATTTTATCCCAGAACAAATTATTATTACATATTTAATTAAACAATTCATAATTCCATGTTTCCAACTATGGGTAAACTAAGAAACATGTTATCAAATTATATACCAAAATAATAAAAAAAATAATTAAAAATTCCATTAATTAATTTGTGAATAATAATTAACATTCTTCTGGTACATTATCAAATTTAATTGATCAGGTGTACTTGCAACAATTTGATAATCATCGAATTACAACAACATGGACCCTATTCATTACATAGACCACATTAATATTTAAACTAATTAATTATTAATTAATATGATATTTATGTTATTTAATAATTCCACTTGTGAATCCAAGGATAAGAAAAACAACATAGATATCCCACTATCTAGAAAACCAATAGGCATCCTATTTTCATTGTACAAACTATAAACATTCCATACATTCATTATCAATCCTTTAATCTGGTTCAAATAATTATTATATTTATTTAATTTCGATATCTGTGGGTGAATCATGATACCTTTACATTTTAACATAAACTAATATATAGCAAACTAATCCCTTAATTTAAAAAGGTATTAATGTTCTTTTCATGGGAACAAACCACACAAAAGATCTCTGGTCACCCCTCCCTCAAAACTTTATCCATCAAAGGATGTCACAAAATGACCACACCAAAAAAAGATAAGAGAAACACCCTTAGAAACATGGAGATACAGATTCATGACACAAAAAAGAGGATAATGATAAATCATATTAAAAAACTGTAAAAAGAATGTATAATATAACATGGATAGAATACATATTTCTACTGACTGAAAGAGAGAATAAATAAATAAATACTCGATGATGTAATCTCAAAAACATTATCAATGGACTACTTGGTCACCCACAATGAGAGATATTTTTAATTCATCTATATTCTATGATTCCACAAGTGGAGATAAATTTATAAAACATAAAACATTAGAGATTTATAGGATGTGTAATCCCCTTTCACATTGTGTTGTTATTAGGGTTTTGTTTCTGCTGAGAAACATGTCACCTTTTCATTTTATTTATTTTCCTAACCCCTATTCACTACACATCATGAAACCTCCTTTAAAGTCATGTGAAAATATAACATGTTCTGATGTCTCCCTTATTCCAGCTTCTTGCAATAATACACTTCCAAACATCCATAAAAAACACAGTATTCTAAAACAAGTAAAGGGTCGATCCACTTGGATCTGGGCCATTAATATACACTCCCCCATTTTCAATCCTAAAAAATGTCAATTTTCATTTTTACACATTCTCCCCAAATGACTTTATCTTCAATTACAAGTTTAATATTTCATATAGTTTTATGTGTAAACCCATACCAATATTATTGATTAAAGGATAAACTTTAGATAATATAGTTACCTCAAAATCGATTGTAATGTTTAAATTCCAAATCAAATGGGTGCACCAGGTCAGGCTTATTGAAATTTGGTGTTATGTTAAATTTTTTAAGAACTCCTTCTATTTTCATTCTAAATAGAGAACCATAAAAAAGGCAACATACTCATACCTCACCACTCATGTAATTATTTTTTTTATGAGAACCTTCATCCCAATTATAGTCATGAGGCCTAACATCTAAGGGAATAATTATAAATTGTATAAATAATTTGTTTTTAACACCCCATATATTAATATATGATTTCTTTTATGAATATTATTTTTCATGAATGCTTTCAACACTAAAAAATGTTGTCTTATACCAAAATGTGACATGTTAAGATAACACCAATACAACTTAGATATTATATTAATGGAATTTATTTGTATTATCTACATTATAAGATATTTATATAAATAAATAACCTCTGCCATTATCTTAATGAAATTATATTATCTTTCAGAAAATGAAAAATAAGATCAATAATTTTTTAGAAAACTAATTTATAAATAATAAGAAGTTTTTATGTGATATATATTTATATTCCCAAAAAACCTGATAAAAAATATAAATTATTTTTTGTATGAAAAATTGTTCACAGAAAATTATATTTTATATTTTATGAAATAATATTTTAAATAGTTAGTATCTGAAACTACCCGTATTCACATATCATTATTTTTAAATAATTCAAAGAAAGTAATTGTATAATTTTAATACGAAAAAATTGTAATAATTCTGGTTTTTATATTGTCAATATAATAATAAGATGAAATATTAAGTATTATTAAAATGTAATTTTTTGGTAGATATATACAGTTGTTGTTAAAATTTTAATTCTAATGATTTAATAAATTAGTATAAATATAAAATAATTTTAAAAGTCTTTTATGTGATAATTTTTTTTATTTAAATAATATCATTATTCATTTCAACATATTATTTGGGATTATACACCTTTGTTTTATTATATTTGAGCTTAATTGAAAAATTATCCAATTAGAAGCACTTTTCAAACATTTATTTGACTAATGTATTTTTAGGGATAATTTGAGTATTTTATTATGATGAAAGATTATATTCGTTTTTTATTTAAATATAATAATTTGTTTCATGTGGACATGTAATTTTAATAAATATTTCTTACATTGAAATTTTATGAATCAATAAATATATATTCTAGAAAACATCAAACACATATTGGGTGGTAATATAGAAATTAACTTTTCAAATCAATAAAAATATTATTTTCAAAAATTATTTAAATATTATAAAATAATAAATAAATTTTTTTAATGGTTTAAATATTAATTTTTTCATAAATATTAATTTCCAAGGTTAACAATTTAACCATATTAAAAGTAAATTTTGGTAAAATTTTAAATTGTAAAATAAAAAATCAATTAAAACAATTAAATAATTATGGAAAATGATTATATTTGATTATTTTGTACCTACACATTATTCCCTTACACTTTTTTCATTTTGGATCCTTTGATATTGGAATTTTACAATCTAATTATTGACATTGTAAAAAGTGCTACCAAAAGTTCCATTCCTTTCACTTATAAAATTGTATCACTTACACAAGTACTAGAAAATATTATCCTTTGAATTTTTATTTTAAATTATGGAACATTTCACTTATTATACTCTTATTCAACATTAAAATTCATTTAACACTATTTCTTAGATTAAAAGATTCATTTCAAAAATAATTAAATTGAAAATTCATATACCTAGTGAGAGTATAATCAAATACCTAACATTTATAATAAATTATCATCATTAAAAAAGTATCTATTAATTATAGTATAAAAATATTATTTTCATTTCAATGAAATTAGGTTACTATATTAATTATATTATAATTTTTTCGATTTATTCCATCACTTTATATTTTTGATTTATCTATACATGGGTATGTGGGAACCACCACAACCATAAAAACAATTATTTTATCTTCATTAGTAATTGTTTATGTTTCATAAAATCACCTAATGATGAAATATATTGATTATAATATATTTTTTGTTCAGGTATGAAAAATATTTAATACTAATGTTGACATGACAAAAAATTGATTATCTTAAATTAAATCACTCTAGTCAAGTGAACTTTGAGGGAAATGATATTTTTATTCTATATTATTACTATGTATAAATTATCATTTAATTTATAATTATTTATAATTAGTATATATCAAAATAATAAAAACTAAAAAAAATTATTATTATTCTAGAATATTGATATCACGAATAAAAAATATCATAATAAACCATTAATAAAAGTTAGTTAATGTTTAAGTTATTATAACATCATACGTGAACAAGAAAATATAATTATTTCGTAGAAGACAATAATAACATACCTAATGGTATATAATGATTTGAATATTTATGATGTTTTTGATTTATAGTTATATATGAAAAGTAAACTCATTCATTTTGATTATGTGTTTAGTTTGTCAATAAACCCTGAAAAATTACCATTGTCGATTTCCTTATCATGGATTGTAACCATTAAAACCACATAACGAAGTAATAGATTTATAAGCAATCATTTAACATCTAATTGAGTATATTACATGATCTAATTGAGATTAAAATTATAAAATATGATGTTTCCAAAATATCTTTAGGAAAACTATTCCTAAGAGTAAAAAATAAATACTCCCAATGTTAAAAATAGTAAAAAATGTAAAATATATAAAGATTATTATTTTATATGAGGAATAAAAAGGGTTATATTTATGAAAATCGTAATTTTGGTATTAATTAATGTATATAATATAATGATTTAAAAAATTTTGTTTGTTCATAACTCATTAGGGTAATGGTAAGGAATTTCATATAAAATTCCCCCCATTAATGATTATTTCATATAATGATTCTAATATAATTCATATGGTCTGTATACTACCTATTTTATATAAAATTTATGTAATTACCATTTAATAATGATATTAATTTTTAAATATCAATATTTAAATTTTAGGTGCTTTAATTAAAATTTTCTATAGTCATATTGGGTTTCATTGTTTCAATTCGGTTTCATTGAGTCAAAAATACATTTTGTGGAAACATATATTCATTGTATGGTGTATCCACATAACATAGATATATTTCAATCATAATATTTTTATTTCCTTGTATTTCTTATACAAATCAGGATTCTTTTCTAGGTATCAATTTCTATAGTTCATAATATATTAGTTATAATTTTTGGGTAACATAACATTTGTTTATCAAGTTACCTTCATTTCCTTGAACTAAAATCATATAAGGTTGTTTAATTATACCCAATTATTGTATTAAGGGTTAAAATATTATTTTTAATGATATTTCCTACCTAAAACATAGACCATTTGACTAAAAGTTCAAATGTTTTGGGATATATTAATTTAAAGGCATCTCCATTATTTCATTGGATGGATTATAATCACTGAAATTTTCATATACTATTTGACCAATGTAGTATGAAAATAAAATTATAAAACAAATAAATTGGATGATATTAACATATATAAAACATTATAAAGTAGAAATGGGAAAATTTATTAGTGTTGTGTAATTTTATTCAGTATAGATGAATTTTTTCATGTTGATTGTATTGTTTGACCATACAAATTATTTCTGAAGATTGTATTTGATCAAGTCATAAATATTATTTACATGAGGAATGGTAATGAAATTTAATATTATTATGGACTATAAATTATCATTGATTATGTATTTATATTCAATATTTGATTCATTAAACAGATAGCCATGTTTTTATTTGGTATACATTTTTGAAAGGAATTGTAATAAAATAATTATTGATTCTTATATTAAATATAATTGAAATAATTACGAGGTGAGTGAAAAGAAAATTATACAAACCCTCATAGAATATCCATATAAAATGAGATAAAACATGTATGGGTATTATTTGAATGATTGTCAAATTTTAGTGGATGTCTTGATTTTGTTCTTGATGATAATTATATGTCTCCACACAGGGCCTTGACAACATGTTTTTGATGTAAATCAATTTGATTTCCATCAAATTGTGATCAGTATTATTCATATTCTTTATTTAATAATATCAAAAGGATATAATGTGATGTTTTATCTATTTATTGTGGAAAAATATATATTGTTCATTTTTTCCCAATTATATATATTCTTATAATAATTTTTAATTATTTACTTTTGTCATTCAATTTCTAATCATTTTAGATAAAACATTTTAATTTCAACATTATTTCATGTAATGAAAAAATGTATTAAAAATGTGTGCTTATTAATATGTCATTTTGGAGAATATTCTAAGAGATTTTGAGTACTTATAAAGAATTATGTAAACTATTGTATAGTAAAATAATTTCCCATAGTAGAGAAAAACTATAGAGTTGTTAAATTATTTTCATCCATAATTCATTATATCATTAAACCTCAATGGTGTTGGGAACAATGTTATGTGATATTTTATTTTATAATTGATTTTTTATAATAGATATGTGTGGGAATTTATTGTTGTTATTTAACCGATTAGGAAAATTATCTATTAATGGCATCAGATTCAGTAGTGTAGGTTCCAAGTATCTCATGCTAGAATAAGAGAAATGTTTCCATAAAATTGACGGTTATGATGATATTTTAGATAATTTGGCGGTTGATGTGTTATATTTGTTGATACATTAGTAGTTACTAATATCCCACAGGATATTATATTATGTTATATCAATGTAATAATTTACATTTTAATATGGGTTTTCCCTGAGAGAACACATATGAATACACTAGTGATATGTCTAGGATGGATCTATAACTACAGGACAATCTCTTAAATATTTCATCGATTAGTTATTTTCTAGTTATCCAATAATATGATTCAAATTTAGTATACAATATATCAATGAATGATCTAGCACAAATATATGTTGGTGTAATAACTCTTTATTACATGTTTTTTTAACAAGGATCATCACCAAGTTTAGAACAAAGATGCCTAAATAAAACATGGGTTGTCCATCATGAGTTCCATTCATTTCATAATCACATTATTCTCAAAAACATGTATGATGGACTTAAGAATTATGTTAATAAATTAGGTTCCAGAACATATTATAAATTTTATCATGGAAAATCAATGATTTAACAAATCTAGTAATAGATTAATAAAAATATAATTTTCCATAAATAAAAACATTATACGAGGAAAAATATTCATATAGATGTGTCCATATTAATATTTTAAAAATTATTTTATCTAATTTTATTTTACTAATTGGTTGAAATAGGATCATGAAAATGATTATAAAAAATGAATGGATCTTGAAAAGTCATTATATTATATCTGAAAAAGGGACTGTATACAAATAGATATGAATATGAGCATATGATTGTCAGGATGGATGATTGGGATTTTCCATGTGTTACTTATGGTTGTTTGTTAAAATTATTTATAGAAACTAAATCATGATAACCTTAAATATTTATATTAGTTTCATATATTTTTCTAGTATATTCTATTAATCTCAAAATATTATATGGATTATCAGAAAAATCTAAATATTGATCTTTACTTGTTCTTATATAGATATTTTAATACATATATTTAATAGTATTAATTGTATAGAAATTTATATATGAAACGTTACTGATTTTCATGATAAATATTGGATAAAACATGATTAGGGCGGATAACTGTTATCTTTTAAAATAAAATTAACGTAGAGGTAATAAATGATTTACTGATTTTGATAATAATTATTATATTATATTGAAATACATGGATTATATTAGTGATCCATGATATTTACAGTTAATAAAATCTTATTTTTTATATTATAATATATAATGTCTTATGGGTGACTATATGAAATAGTAGAAAACACCATTTTATTTTTACAAATATATTAAATTTTATAAAGAATATATATCGATGATCTTTTTTTGTTAACAAGAAGAATAAAATGGATTTTTTGATTTTATTTTGTGGAGATTACCTGAATTTGGAATAGTAATACATAGTTATTTCATAATATGAATGGAATTTTTTGAAGGAATGATGGGTAACTCAAAATTTCTCAAGGGGGTATGGTTACTATATTATAAGTGGTTATAACAAGAATGATAAATATTTAATGAATACCATCAATAAATTTCATCAATGTTTTACAACAAAAAATTGAGAACATATTTTCTTTAGTGGGGATGCAGCACCTATAAATTTTAATATATGTTTTTTTGGTAAATAAGTTACTATTTTTATAGTATACCCACATGCATTACTAAACTTATTTGATATGATGATATATATGAATACGATCATTAATTACAAGTTGTAAAATTATATAGAATGAATAGGTGTAACCACATTAGAAAATACTAATTGAAATTAAATAATTAAAAATATAATATGAATGAAATTCAATTAGTCTGCCTAAAAATACTATGGATTTTTAATTTTTATGTAGAGAAGTATTTATCCTAAGAATACATATTTGTTTGATATGAATATATATTTCAATTAAAATATCAATAATGATGAGTAATTATTTTTGATTTTAATAATATGTGAAACTAAATATAAATGGTAAATTAAAGTATAATAATCAAAATCTTGGTGAATCTATCAAGAAAATTTATTAAGGAATATCCAAAATTAAATTTCAATAATTAAAATGTTTTTACAAAATTTGGAATGCTTTACTGCCTGCATATCAGAATCCACTATTGTTTTACAATAATCAAGATCTATGAAATAAAACATCATACACATTTCCAAGATCAATCAATTTGACAAGGAATCCTTCACTTAATTGAATTCCATACATTGATGTGTATAGTTTTTTTGACAATATTAGTATGATAAATACATTAAATTCAAATTTTTTCAATTCTCCATGGTACAAGAATTTTTATTTCATTCTTGGTTTTAACCAAATATCCAATGTTATAATCCATGAATTGTGAATCCAATTTATGATGGAAACATTATTGATGGAATATATCATTTACCAAAACACATCTTTATAAATAAAATCAATATCCATTATAGTGGTGAAATAAAAAATAAAAAAATATGTGCTGAGTATAGAAGATGAATCCAAATCCTGAGGGCCATATCATTCCAAAGGCTATTCCATCAACATAAATCATTAACCATGATGAGGTCAGAGAGATCCAATTGATATATATTTGTATCATAGTTTTTGTAGGTTATCCATAAACACTATGAATTCATTGGACATTTAGTTAATTCATGATATTATGAATGGAGCCCGTATAAATGTTTTATATCGTGTGGACATATTTGTGTATGAAAAGGAATACTAAATTTGTGGAGGGAGGCAGGTTTTCACGACACGTCCCCCAGGGCATGTGATGTTACTACCCCAATCCCACCTTTCAAAGGCCAGGAGCTAGCGACTAGAGTTGAAGGCTTCTACCTGCATGTGGGATGCATTTTCCTAATTACTTGTACACACACACACATGCCCATCCATGTCCCACACACTAAAAAAGAAACATGAATAACTAAAAAAAGATGAGAATGAGTAAAATAGATACAATTGAGGGAGAATATAGACTCCACAAATGAACTGAAAATAGAAAATTACAAAATGAAACTATGATGGATGTCTGTGACATACCACACTGGATTGTGATTATTGTGTAGCTACTATAAGAAGACGCAGAATTTTCCATCCAAAAAATATTTAGGGTGCCCGCTTGGTCCTAGGACAGCAACTCCACCGTCGTAGAGTTTGTCAGTCCTGAATCCCTGAGAACCTTTGGGTCTCGTTCCACTATAGTTTTTCAAAACGATCATATTCTATAGTAGTGTAATGTCCCAGAAATACCATTATTTGTTTAATTATATGGAATTATTTTGAGACCGCAAGATCTGACAGTGTGCGATTCCAAGGCCCGAAGTGCTCGAAATAACCATTTGAAGTTCTGTGAAGATTTAATTAGAATGTGTTAGTAGTTTTTCCTAAAAAAGTGGAATTACTCTTAAACTGTAACATGGAATAGAAATTAGAGGGCACAGTTGTGTTCATGATGGTGGTTTTACCCATGGAGCGACTTATGTTTAGACGGTGCAGGCCTAATGTGAGAAAGACCAAAAATGGCATAATCATAAATATAATAATTAAATAAATTATTTTATTTTTCAAATTCCTATAAATCAAAAATGGTAACTCATATTGAAAATAGAAGACCATTGTGGATCATGTAAGTGTATACACTCTTTAAGAAGATACTAACATTGGACAGAATGGGCCACCAATGAAAGTTAATTTTTGGACTTAAATAAAATAATTAAGTAAAAATTATTTTATTGTAAAATATAAAACATCTTAAAGGTTACAAATATTGAAAATCTAAGAGTAACATTGGATATATAAGGGTGTTTTTCACTTAGTTAGGGCCTAAACACAACCGGCGTGGGTCATGTGTGAATAAAATAATTTTTCTGATATTTTTTTAGAGTATGTTCAGTAAATGTGCATGATGCATTATATAACATTTGAACGTGTGCTTAGAATTGAAATCTGAGGGCACCATTGAACACGCAGTGCTGATATTTCCTTAAAGAGACCATCACCTTGACCGCAGTATGTCGAGGGTGGAAGATAGTTTTTCTAGTTTATTGTGTAAGGGTTAGAAAAATAATTAAACCAAATAATTAATTTTTATTTTATTTTTAAACCCACCCAATTGAATCATGAAGGTGGGGACCACATGAGGGTGGTCAGGCATTTTATGATGGGTATTAAATGCTTGGTTACATTGAATGTGTAACCACATTACTATTTAAATAATAGGATTCATTCATCCTTGAATTATTGAATCAACTTGTTTAAATATTTAAATTCCCCATCAATGTTCCAACATTAAATCTAATATTATTAATTTGGCATCACACCTCTCGCTGGGAAGTGGTTGGAAAATTAGAGCCCTTGGAGAAAATTGCTCCAATGAAGAACGTTCTCAGGATCAAGAACGATGTATAGACTTTGTAGCATGTTGCAGGAGTGACAGACTTCGGTGACTTCATCATCTTCATCTCCATCCTCAAGTCATCTCTAACTAGAAAACAAGGTAGGGGGTTTTAATTAGAAGTTTGATAAATATCTATGTTTTAATTCCTCTTGTTCTTGATTCTCAATGATGATGGCCAAACAAACATTTTCATCGATATAAACATAGACCATGATCCTTTCCATTTCATTATTCTTGTGTTCTATGTCTCCAAGTAATTAAGCGTGAGAGAAACTTAATGTTTCGTTGAGCATGACATATATACATGGTGGTCTCGACCTGAGGATCGTGAAACTATGGTCCTCACATTTTTCAGCCTTAGATTGAAGTTGTGGTGGCCCTTAAAATGGGTGTTGTGGTGGTGTGATTCCATCCAGGGAACGGTGGTCATCTGGTGTGGTTGCGGCAGGCCAAAGGGAATGGGTTCTAGGATCGGAAATGGGTGTTGTGGAAAATTATAGTCGGTGAAGGTATAGGTGGTGGCATGTGTGCGTGAAACAGGTGGTGTGAGTGGCTAGAGGCATGATGGTTCTAGTTAGAGGTGGTGGCAATAGTTCTGTCTATGCAAAAGAAGGATGGGTTCTAGGGTTTCTGGGAGATACACCACGAATTTTCGGGAGGATATTGTGTGGAAAGTGTTGGATTTGAGAGAGAGAAAAAATTAAAAGAAAAATAAATAAGAAAATAATAAATAAGTAGAGTTGTGATGGAGACTCATGAAACAATAGAGAATATATGTATGGAATGGGTTTGGAGTTACGAAATAGAAATAAATAATAAATAAATAATAATAATAAAATATTGTTATTATTATCTTTGTCGATAAAACACTATTTCATCTGTAACATATTCATGCGACCTCAGTTTCATGAACCATCAGGGGTAGTGCGATCCTGACTTCAAGACAGACATTCCGAGTCAAATATTGCATTTCTATTTTAACGTTTTGGATGTGGTACTAGAAATTCTCGTGAATAAATAGAATTAATATTATTATTCATTATTTGACCCACCATAACTTCTGGGTGCGACGTCCGATTGAATTACCGTCAGCGATGATGTGATCCTATCATTAAGTCAATCGATTTATGTCTAATTTTGAATATTAAATTCTAGTTCTTGGCTCGAGTCCATGAAACAACCAAAAATATTATTAATATTATTATTATGGGATCTTGTATTCATCATATATCCCTCATACGGTGTCAAAATTATGAACCGTAAGTAGCATTGAAATCCATGAGACTCCATGTGACTTTCGGAGAATGTTGGATTTTGGATGGGTTGGATTTTACATGAATCCAACCGGGACCTCGGCATTAAATTACCTATTTCTTACAGACCGAGCATCTCGTTGATGCAACGTCTGTTACGTTGAGGCCCCTTTTACATGGAGGTCAATTAAGACACTTCATCATGGGACATCATGACATTTGGAGTATTTTAACAATGGATTGAGGAGCGGACCAACTCATGGAAAAGAAATATTAATGTGGGAACCCTATAACTGGCTGTGATGATGTACTAGGATCATGTGTGTGTTTGATGATGTACTGATGATCTACTAGGATCTTGTGTGGGTTTGATGGCGTACTGATGATATACTAGGATCCTGTGTGGGTTTGACAACATAATAATGATGTACTAGGATCCTATGTGGGTTTGATGATGTACTAACTGTGTACTAGGATCCTGGGTTGGTCTAACAACGTACTGAGTATGTTCTAGAATCTTGTGTGGGTCTGACGATGTATTGATGATGTACTAGGGTCTTGTTTGGGTCTGACAACATACTGACGATGTACTAGGATCTTTTGCGGGTCTGGAGACATTCTGACGATGTACTAGGATCATGTGTGGGCCTGAAGACGCACTGATGAAGTACTAGGATCCTGTGTGGGTCTAACGATGTACTGATGATGTACTATGATTCTGTTTGGGTCTAATGATATAGGAGGATCTTGTGTGGGTCTGACGATATACCGGGATCCTATGTGGGCCTGAAGAGATACTAGGATCTTGTGTGGGTCTGACAATGTAATATGATCCTATGTGCATCTGATGATGTTTTATGATCCTCTGTGGGTCGTCCTCTTAACATAGTAAGATGAATTATTAGTTACATTTAATCATCTCTAACATTGTTCCTATGTTATACCTGGTGTGAGCTGAATCCATACCTGTGTGGTACATTCTTTTGTGGTAATACTATGGTGGTAATCTTTTGTGTAGTGTACATGTGTGGTACATACCTTCATGGTACTCCATCCATTGTGAAATAGTTGAGCTTGGGATTTTGAGTTGGACTCTGGGTTTCCTCATGATTGAGATTGGCGTAGTTTTTAACATAGAAGTATATATATAGGCACATATCTAAGTAGGGTTTTCAGATGATTTCATGCTTTGTAGTTTCTCCTTTGTAGATTTTGTGAGAGATTGAGGGTCTCAGGGTCCCTACTGAGTATCATTAAACACACCCCTGTAAAAACTATGCACACACCGTGTTGTGTTTGGTGTAGACGAAAAACAAAGATGATCGAGGATAAGGGTACTTGTAGTGGATAGTTCCTAGAGGTGGATCATACTGCGTGTCCATATGTAGATGTGATGGGAAGATGTGAAGTGCATAAGAAGTGATATGAACCTAGCCATTAGGTAAGAACCTCAGAGGGAGACCCAATACCAGTATTTCCCTTTCTTTAGTTGTATTTTATATACATTGTACTTGTACATTTACTATTGGGCTTGTATTTCGTCTCCTCTTACATTCAACACTCTTTTCGCAATAAAGATTACTTATGTTAATATCTTTATGTGTGCATGGTTGAATGTGCTTATAGGTTATAAAGGAAATTCTTTCTGAGTTTTAGGGAAAACACCTTTTTGGGCTAGTCACCAGCCCCTGGCCTATAGAAGTTTGGCTTGGGGTAGTCACAAAATGAGCCACGGGGGATAGGTCGTGGAAAATTGGTATCAGAGGAGATTATTCTAATGTATAACATTGTACTCTGATCTTTTTAACGAAAATAGTGTTATTTGTAGTGAATGTAGTTATCAATTTAAGGAGTCTAGTGTTGATGTGGTGGCAGATGTATCTGTACACCAAAACCCTAACATATGATTTATGACTCAGTGCACGAAAAAACATTTTACATGTGTGTTTTGAAAGGTTTTCTTATGTTTTATTGAGTCATCTCACTAAGAATAACTAAATGACCATGGAGCACCTATTTTATATTAGGATTCTGCTGTGTAGACAACCTTCTAGGATTCCTGATAGAGTACACGATGACGGACCACCGAGTGACGAGGCTCTAGTCCAGGGCCCTCTTACTATGTTGGAACCTTCAGGTGGTGTACCATCAACACCACCACACGTTGGGTAGTATATACCACCAATCGCACTGGATGATGGATCACACAGACTGAGTGTGTTGCACGAGTTCCAGCATTAGAGGCCTCCGAGGTATCGAGGTGAGACCGTTTCCCACACAGTTGATGACTGGCTAGATGTATATGTTAGAGTTTTCTGCCTAGTAGAGACACTAGTAGAGCATACGGTGATCATAGGTACTTGAATTTCCCAGTGGGTGACCATGAAGATAGTCCACATATTGACAATGCATCAGTATTTGGACCATTCCTCGAGATAGTACCTTCGGGTAGTGTGTCAGCTATATCACTACCCGTTGGTCGGAAATTACAACGAGTAGAACCAATAGAGGAAACATATAAGATTAATGCATTACACATGATTCAACTTCAGATACCCCTTAGGTTCTGAGGTGAGCCTGTCTCATAGGCGGCTGAGTACTGGCGTAAAGAATTCAATGGGAGTTGTATAGAGCTTCTACAGAACAATAGGACGACATGTTAGTAGCTGAGTATTCATAGAGGCATATAGATTATTCATGGTACTCTATGAATGTGATAAAATTGGTGCTTCGGGGCTCAGACTTTTGAGTGAGGTGTGTTTAAGGATGTCTGAGCCAACACTATTCCTCTTTGCATTCTTACTAAAGATGGGCTGCTAGAGAGTAACTTTGTGGTTGAATGTTCTTTGGCTAAGAGGATACAGCAAGTGAAAGATAGTAGTGGGAAAATAGATAACATACGCCTCTCGTAGAGAATTGGGCATGTAAAAATATTTTGGGATGAAGAAGTGTTATGGATAGATGAATCTGCAGGGCTGAAGAAGTAGAAATAATGCTACGAGAGCATCATGAGGTTGTGTATTTTTTGACATATTACAACCCACCCCCCCCCCCTTGTGGTCCCCACCATGCTCAGGGAGCTAGAGGTCAGGGGAGGGGAGTTGCTACATGCGGTCAACTAGTGTGGCCCAAGGACTCTAGGAATTATTTTAGGTACGGTATATGTCTACTACTATCTATCGTATCAATAGACATAGGCACAAGCCATTCCATCATTCAATGAATCTTGTACATGAAATTCTGTTTCCGGTTAAATCTTATTCTTGACACTCATATATAGATATACCGTTGAGAGGAGACTCTATAATCACACTCACCCTGATAGTGTGATCTAATCCTTGAGGTGAGAGTTTTAGTTGGACCCTCTAGGTGGCAGCGTCGAGGCCTTACGACGTTAGTTTGGGTATGGAATGGACATCCACAGTTCATACTCAAATTGACTATATTAGGAAAAATTTTATGGTTTCTCTACAATGTTGGAATGGTTTTTTCCTTTTTTGTTGAAAAAGGAAACCTGAGCATCACATGATAAACTAATGCATAAGAGGCTGAAACCAATCACTCTAGAGTTGGATGGACTTACCCTCGTGGATATAGGAGTTTTGTTTATTAAGTTCCAAACTGGAGTGGCTGAGCATGGGGACATATTTTCAAAAGATGTTTCTTGGATGAACTCCATATAGGTAGAGGTACTTCTGGTTAGGCTGGGTACTATCCAAGTTTTGCACAAGACTTATCCAGGGTAGCAGCACCCGTTTCATCTTTGAAGAAGAAGGTGGAGCCTTTATTGTGGACAGAGTAGTACCCACAATGTTTTAAGAATTTGATACAATGATGATGGATAGAGTTCCTCTAAGACTATGACATTGAGATAATCAATACTCCTAAAAAGGGGAACATGATATCATATTCACTCTACAGATGTTTTGGTCAGCAGCCGTTAAGTGAGCTGTCAGAGCAGCTAGTCGCACTGGAGATATTCATCATGGATAGCGATGGACAAGTATAACACTAGTCTATGGATGTTACTCCCCCGATCCTTTAGTGAATTCTTGAGGAACAGCTTGGGGGAATTAACTATGTGGCTCGCCATGCTCATATATCCTCAGGGTAGACACCTGATTGATTTTCTAAAGGTGGGGAGCACGTCATTCACTTCAGATAAATGTACCATGGTACCAGTGATGTTTTAGGAGGAGGTGCTGATGGAGGATCATATGTCCCCTCTGGGGGTACATCCTAGTGTGGCGAAGATGTACCAAGGCCTTCGACATCAGTACTGTTGGCTAGAGATGAATAATGCAGTGGAAGTGTTTATATCACGATGTCTCACTTTTCAGCAAATGAAGACCGTATAGGGTTTGCAGATTTTTTATGCCGACAGGATACGAAGACACTTGGTGTTTCAGGATGGGGACTACATATTCTTGCGAGTCTCTCCATGATGTTGACTATGGAGATTTGTCTGAGGGGTTAAGTTATCACCGAGGTTTATTGGTCTTTTTGTGATCCTTCGTAGGATTAGAGAGGTAGCATACCACTTGGCTCTTCCACCATAGTTGGAGAGGGTGAGCAGTGTCTTCCATGTATCCCAGCTATGGGGATACGTGCATGACCCATCTAACATCATCGACAATGTCGAGATGGAAATAGACGACGGGACATTATTAACAGAGGTTCTAGTGGAGATTGAAGATCGATAAGAGTGGGTCCTTTGTGGGCGGTCGATACCTCTGATGCATGTATGTTTTTTGCACATGAATACCCAAGAGAGCACATGTAAGAAGAAAGTTCAGATCCATGCTCAGTACCATTTTTTGGTGGTTTGCCTTTGTTTTGGCTTTAGAATATGTAAATCCCTAAGGTGGGGGAATTTAATGTCCTGGAAATTCCGTATAATTTTTTTAATTATATGGAATTATTTCCTGAACAAAAAATTTGACAACACGCGATTCTGAGGCCCAGAGTTCCCGAGATGACCCCTCAATGTTTTGTTAAGCTTTAATTAGCGCACGTAAGCAGTTTTTCCTGAAAAAGTAGAATAAATCTTAAAAGGAAACTGAGATCAGAAATCCATGGGCACCGTTTCATTTTGGATTAAGGGTTTACCATAGGTGCGACTTAAGTATAGTCAGCGTGGGCCTCATATGTGGAAACCCAAAAATGTAAAACTCGTAATTAAAATAATAAAATAAATTATTATTTTCAAATTCTTAAAACGATCAAACGGTTACTCAGATTGCAAATATGAGACCACCACTGAATTTGTGTGGGTATTCTCTCTTTTGGAAGATACTAACATTGGTCGGCACATGCCAACAATGAAAGTTATTTTTTGGCTATAAATAAAATTATTAAGTGACAATTATTTTTATTGTAAAATTTATAACTTCTATATGGTGAATCATATTGAAAATGAGAGAGTACCATTTCATTAATTGGGTGTGTTTCAGTAAGGCATAGCCTATCCTCGACCGGCATGGGTCAAGGGTGGATTTTATAATTTTTCCAAAAGTTTTTTGGGTAATTTCATTAAACGTGCGTGCAGCGTTATATAATTTTTAACTGGTGCTCGGAATTGAAATATGAGGGTACCGTTGAACTCAATGTGCTAATATTTTCTTAAGGAGACCATCATATTGACTACAATAGGTCGAGGTTGGAAGTTAGTTTTTCAGATTTTTTTTGTGGAAGGGTTACAAAAATACTAATATAAAATAATTACTTTTATTTTTTAACCCACCCACATAACTTATGATAGTGGGGACCACACGAGGGTGGTCGGTCATTTAATTTTGTTGATTAAATGCTCGGTGACACAATTTGTGTAACCACATTTTTCTTTAGTTAATTGGCTTCATTAATCCATGAATTAATGAATCAACTTGTTCAACTCTTGAATTTCCCCATTGATATGCCAACATTACTTCAAAACATATTAATTTGGCACCACACCTCTCACAGGGAAAAGGATGGAAAATGAGAGCCTTTGGAGAAACATCCTCCAAGGAAGAATGTTCTCTGGATTAAGAATGAGGAACCAACATTAGAGCTTTTTGTGGGATCGACAGACGTCGATGACTTCATCATCATCATATCCTTCCTCGATCCATCTCCGACAAGAAAACAAGGTAGGGGTTTTAATTTGAATTATGATAAATATCTATTTGTTAATTCATATTGTTCACGATTCTCAACAATGATGTCCAAAAAAACATAGTAATCAATCTACACATAGACCATGATACATAACATTTTGCCTTTTGTGGTTTCTTCTTCAAAAAATAATTATGTGCCCTAAAAAATATTTCATTGAGCGCGATGTACAGATACGGATGTCTTGACCCGAGGATAACAAAACTAGATTCATCACATTTTTCGTCCATAAAATAAATATGTGTTAGCCCACAGAAGGGGTGTTGTGGTGGTGCGATTCCGTCCAGGGAACAACGGTAGTCAGGCGCGGTTGCAGCAGGCCAAATATATATGGTTCCAAGTGCAACAATGCACGATGTTGACATTGAGTTCTAGTGGAGGTATAAGAGGTAGCAAGCGAGTGAGAAACAAGTGGTGGGACTGGCTGGAGGAATGATAGATCTAGTCAGAGGTGGTGGTGATATTTTTGGTTTTGCGGAATAATGCTGGGTTCAAGGGTTACTAGGAGAGACAATGTTAATTTGCGGGAGGAGACTGTGTGGAAAGAGTCAGATAGGAGAGAGAAAAAAAATAAGGGATATAAATTAAAAGAAAAATAAATAATAAAATAATAAAGAGTGGGAGTTGTGATGGATACTAGCATAAAAATATGGATTCAATGTTTTTATTGTGTTTAGAGTTACGAAATATAATGATATATACAATTAATAATAACAATAAAATATTGTTATTATTAACTTTGTTGATAAAAAACTATTTCATTTGTAACTTCTCTGTGCGACCTTTGTTTCATGAACAGTCAGTGGTAGTGTGACCCTGACCCTGATATTGAAATTCTAGGTCCAATATTTGATCTCTATTTTGATGTTTTCGATCGATACCTGAAATGATTGTGAATTAATAGATTTAATATTATTATTAAATATTCGACCTTCCATAACTATTGCGTGCAAAGTCTGATTGACTTGCCATCAGCGGTGATGTGATCCTATAATTAAGATGATCACTTTTTGTGTAATTTTGAATATTAAATTATTCTTTGTAGCTTGGGTCCAGGAAACACCCAACAATATTAAAAAAAATTATTATGGGAACTTGTATTCGACTTATCTCCCTCATACGGTGTCGAAATGATAAACCATCTATGCTACAAAAATCCTTAATATGAGGTAGTTATTTAGTGATACTCCATGTAAATTTAGGATACAGTTAGACTTTGGTAGGGCTGGATCGTACATGAATCCAACCAGGCCCTCGGTACTAAAATGCATATAGCTTACATACCAGGCGTTTGGTTGATGCACCGTCTATTGCGTTGAGACCCGTTTTACATGGAGGTCCATTCATACACATCATCAAGGGAAATCGTGTTAGATGGAGTATCGAACAATGGATCGAGGAGAGGACCCTCCCGGAGACAAGTGAGCTTAGTGTAGGAACCCTATAGATGGCGGTGAAGATTTACTCGAATCCTATGAGGTTTTGACAATGTACTGACGATGTACTAGGATTATGTGTGGGTTTGACGTTGTACTGACGATCTACAATGATCCTGTGTGGGTCTGATGACATATTGATGATGTACTAGGATCTTTTGTGGGTCTTGCGAAGTATTGACAATGAACTAGGATCCGGAGTGGGTTTGATGATGTACTGACGATGTTCTAGGATCATGTCTGTTTTTGACGATGTACTGAAAATGTACTAGGAACATGTGTGGGTCTAACAACGTATTGAGGTTGTAATAGGATCATTTGGGGGTCTGAAGACGTACTGACGATGTACTAGGATCCTGTGTGGGTATGACGATGTACTAACGATGTACTAGGATCCTCTGTGGGCCTAACGACGTACTGATGATGTACTAGGATCTTGTGTGGGTCTAAAGACGTAAAAACGTCGTACTAGGATCATGTGTGCGTATGATCATGTACTAACAATATAATAGGATCATGTGTGGGTATGAAAACGTAATGAAGTTGTACTAGGAACTTCTGTGGGTCTTACGACATAATGATGATGTACTAAGATCCTATGTGGGTCTGACGATGTACTAGGATCATGTGTGGGTCTAACGAGGTACTAGGATCTTGTGTGGGTCTGTAGATGTAATATGATCCTCTATGGGCTTGGTGATTTTTTTGGATCCTTCACGGGTCTTGATTTTAACACAATAACATGAATTATTAGTTACATCTAATCATCTATACTATTGTACCTATGTTATACCTGGTGTGAGATGAGTATGTACCTGTGTGGTACATTCCATTGTGTTAATACCTATGTGTTATTATTCTGTGTGGCATACCTACATGGTACTTACATTCATGGTACTCCTTTATTTGTGGAACAGTTGAGCTTGGGCTTTTGAGTTACACTCTATGTTGCCTCATGATTGATATGGGCATACTTGATAACATAAGTATATGTCTGGGCATATACCTTAGTAGGTTTGTTAGTAGATTTCATGATCAGTGGTTTATCCTTTTTGGATTTTTTGAGACCTTGATGGTCTTGGATTCCCTAATGAGTATTGTAATACTCACACCTAAAAGGGATATTCCAACACCTTGTGGTGTTTGGTGCAGACGATGAACAACGCTGATTGAGTCTGAGGGTACCAGGACTGAAAGGTTCCCATAGGTGGACCATACATCCTGTCCGTATGCAGAGGAGATGGGCATATGTGGAGTGTTTAAGGGATGATCTGTATCTATGCTTTATATAGGAATCTCAGAAGATGACCAAGTAGATGTCATTATCTTTCTTCATTTGTACTTTTACCCTTACTCTTGGGCTTGTATCCCGGACCCTCTTACATTTAGAACTCTTTTCGCTATACAATTTACATGTATTTGCATCTTGTTGTGTGCTTGGTTTTGTGATTTTACAAGATATAAAAGATAAGGTATTCCCAGTTTTAGGGGATACGCCTTTTGAAGCTAGTCGCCAGCCACTGGCCTATTGTAGGTGGGCTTGGGGTTGTCCTGGCACGGGCCCTGGGGGACGGGTCATGACAAGCTGACACAACACATGGGTGCGAAGCCAGTTACGAGTTGAGTAACAATGTACTCAGTTGGGACCCCTAATAAAAAAGGAGAGACTACACTATAATCCTCAAAGAAATGCATGAATCATAATATGAAGTAGAAGCATGAAGAAGAAGACAATTCACACCAGGTATATTATATATTAGTGATAATAGCATCATCGGTCATATCATTGATCTCCTCAGCTGCTGTAGAACACCACTTCTATTGAGTATAGTGGACCTACTGGGTATTACAGAGCAGCATCCCACTAACCTTGGAGAACTATGGTACTAATTTCTGATGTGTATCGTGGGAATTCTTGGTCACATAGAGTTTCTTTCCATTAACAATGGGCTCATATGGTACTCATCCCTGATGAGTACAATGGGTATGCTGGGACACACAAACCAAATCCCCATCGTGGGCCTGCCGTGTCACACAGAAATGGTTCCCACCTTGGTCAATGTAAGGAACTTCTCCTATAAGGTACCATGGGTCATCCAGGTCAAATAAAGCCACTCCCCACCATGGTCCTTCTAGGTCACATTGATCCTCTTCCCACTGGGCCATTGTCGAGAAGTCTTCAAGTCAAAGACAAATGTTGGGTTCCATATATATCAATCATGGGTGAACCGACACCCAATCCATTTGTTGCATGTTGAGGTCCATGAATGAAGTGATTAATCATGGGGAAATATTTTCCACATTAAGAGGGCCCCATCGCCACAAACGAATCGTCAATAGGATGTGTTTTTTTCAAGATACATGTTTTTTAATAAATAGGGGGTCAGTGGCAATAGGGCTCTGTCCGACCGAGTTGGACCGACACAACCAACATGGACTCAGATTCCCACATACCCTAGTTTAATTTGAAAGACAAGAACTGACCTCATTTGGGTTGGGGTCATTCTGTTATGGCTTTTACTATGGGAAATACCAAATATGCCTTGCTATACCCAACTAGAGTTGGTAGAGGTCCTGGCCCATCAGCTCACCTGATGACTCGGTCTAGTCTTGACCGTCCCAAAGGGAACGGGTTTGGCCTACTAGCATTGGTCTGGCCTATTGGGCTAGGGGAACTTCCTACCTGCCTGTTGACTTGTCGTGTGGTGTAGCTGGTGGGAGTGACTGGCTAGGACACGACAAACGACATTGTCTAGTCTTTAATGTCCTTTTTGATGCTACAAGGGTAATCCTCAAGCAGCAGATGATAGTGTGCGACTTTTACAACCGATCCATATGGCCTAATCAAGGGCCACCCTTCCACGTGTCGCCTGGCTGGTGCCGCACCACCTTGTGCCTACCACGACACACCGATGTGCGCATCACCATCATCATGTTCGGCTGGAGAGGCAATGTCACCTCTAATGCAATTTTGGAACTGTTTGGTGCTTCCCCCATTACGTGGTTGTCATGGAACTACCACTACCTCTCCAGTGGTGCCACCATGGTGGCAGCTTGCGTGGGCCACTGGAGATGCTTTGGTGTTATGTTTTTCAATTTTTCTGTGCCTACAGGCATCTCGGGACATTTTCACCCCTACTAAGGCCCTGAAATATTATTGTTTCCACATTGATAATGCGACCACCATTAATGCATAAGTGGATGAACAAAGGCCTTGTTCATTTCAAACACACCCTCATTCATATTATTTTAAATCATGGGGGAAGTTTTGTGATGGTGTTCAATCTTTTCATTGTAGGTTTGAGTTCCAAATAATAAATCCCCGTGAAAATTCACACTCTATCATAAACACATGAATTTCATATCTACTTGTTCAGGGGTTGATCAGTGTTAGTAGTTTCATGAAAAAAAATTCAATAAGATCATTGAAATAAAACTCAAACCCATGTCTATTTTCTATTTGATTCCATAGCACTCGTCCTTTAGTTTTCAAGGAATTGACGTTGTCACATCCAGCTCCATTATTCTATGGTGTGTCGAATACAATAAAATCTCACTACCAATCTTCCTCGTTCATTGTAAAAGAGAATTTCTATTGGAGACTCATCATAGAGTCACCATGGATTAATATGATCATCTCCAACATTACAAATAATTAAATAAAAAATATCTCAATGATTTAGTTATGATGTGACGTCAAGCCATTATGTTGTTTAATTTATAAAAAATCATTTTTGTTATGCTCCAATTATCTCATATTTATGTTATGCGATATGGGCCATTAATGAGCCTAATTAATATTCCCAGTCGCCGCTAAGTCCCCATAACACATCGTCGTCATCTTTCCGCTCAACAGATGAGAAATAATATAAAATATCATTTAACAATATTTTATTATTTTTCTCGAAAAGAATGAATATAGAGTTTTCTATTCGGCAATTTCCTGCTTAAGATAATCCCATTCTAGGTGAATCCCAGCATTAGGAATCCAAAACTGCCATTGAGTTTTTAATCCGACCACCTGTTCAAAATATAGAAACACACACATTCACGTTTACTAAAGGTACCTAAAAAATGATCAAAAAATTTGGCTTTCACCCACTGCCTATGCCAGCCTAGGATAGGCTCCCACTAAGGGGATCACACCATCACAAGCTGAATGGTACACATAGATTTTCAACATGAGTTACCATTTTGATGTTATAAGGATTTAAAAATATAATAATTGTGACATATTTTTTATTTATGGACATATTCCAAATTCCATAATTTTCCTACGTCGGCCAATGTTAGGATCATCATAAGGAAATAATACCTTAACAATCTCAAAAGAGGTCTCATATTTTTAATCTGGGTCATCATTCATGGGTTATAAGAATGGAAAAATAAAATAATTTTATAAAATTACATTATATAAATTATTCAATTTTCATGTTTTCTCACAAAGGGATTTGTTGACTAAACAAATGCCCCTACTAGGGTAAAACGGCCATGCCAAATATAACAGTGCCCAAATATTTCTGATATGGGCACCCTTTTTCATTTTATTCAACTTTTTTAGGAAATACTCTCAAACACACTATTTAAAGATTTGAATTTTTTACAGATTATTTAGGACACTCTATGTCTTGGAATCATCTTCCATCAATGCATGTTGTCTGAATATAATTCTAATGAATAAACCATCACAATGAAATTCCATGACTTTACATAGGTTTCCAAAAAATTATGAATTTATAATATTCTAAAAATATGTTGTAGAAGAATCTATTTGTGATAGCATATAGTTTTATTTATTTCAATTAAATATTTATTATCTCATGAATACCATTAAGTCATATTGATGGGATGATATACATATAATAAAATTAATAATACTCCCAATATATATTCATAACTATTGGGCATAACCAAAGCCCTTAAAAATTATTTTTATGGTCTCCACAACTCTTAAGAATATGATATAGTCTAAAATACGGTATTGAACAGCCTTATTCATTTGATAATGTGTTGGAAATCTATTTTTCCATAACCTTCAATGAAAAATATATTTTATAGTTTATATAAAATATTACTTTAATTTTAGAATCCATGATGGTGTCATAGTGGATCCATCGCATTACAACAAATTATATTCATTAGTATTAAATTTTCCATTTCTATTTATCCCCTAAATAAGGATATCATCCTCCATAAATGTGTATCGATGTGTTTCATGAAAACATTTAGTGGTAAAAGTTTCATCTAGTCATTTTTAGGTGTTATGCGTTCTGAAATTTCAATTTGAATCATGTTAATTGGTATATTCATAAAATATTAATCAAGAATTACTATACAGGTCATGTCCAAAAAATTAATGTTGAACTGCCAACTGAAAAAACAATTAGAACTTTGAATGATATCATCAAAATAGTGCAATATAGAACATAAGAAAAATGATTACATATATTCAATGTGGGCATTCCACACCTTTAATTTGAACCTCTTACAAAAGAAAGAATATTAAGATTCATTATAAGTTAGGATGTTCCATGAAATTGTTTCATTCATATCATCATTTTAGATATTATGATCATTGATATCATGTATCCACATCTCAATGTATATGATAAAATATTTTAAAGGAATGATTTTCATTTTCAAATCATTTAATGAAGAAGTACATATGAAGTTTTTAATCCTTCAGTGATGGACACTAATGATGATTCTCAACCACATGTATATAAATATAGATCTAAAAATTTATTTTAACACTGATTCGACTAAAAACACTATTCTATATTGGGACAAAACATTCCCATTTAACATATAAATTTGGTTAATGATGATAAATTAAAATAATACAAGGTAATATATTTTTAAATATCCCAATTATAAATACAGACTAGGGTAAATGAATGGGAGTGATTCTTTATTCAGTCCAACAATTCTAGTTATTATGTTTCGGATATGAAAAATTATTCCATTACCATATTCAAAGATATATGTAATCTAATTGTTGACCTACATTTCCAATTACTCGTAATGTTCAATGAATGATTTTATAGCTAATATCTGTATCCATGTTGGTTTTCTATGGATAAGGATTTCAAAAACATAAAATAAAAGTGATGTTGTGAAAAAATCACTTATATATATAATCTCCCTATAAATCTGAATATGTGTAATGACATTTATGAATATAGCCATATATTTCATTGTGATATAAAAATTAATTCATAAGGGTGGGTTTCCATGTCTTAGAAATATTTATCATTTAAAAAATCCCACAGGGGTCTATTTTTGGTGATTGATGGAAATATAGAGGTAATAATGGTATTAACTAACCTGATAAAAGTATTTTAGAGTCCATGCATCCTATTAAAAAAGAAGAAATATTAATTTCATTAGATCAAAATCCTTTGATATAGAATTATTTTTCATAATGTTATCATCCTTCATTTTCCTCCTCATTATATTAATAAGTTTTAATAAATGAATAAGAAGACTGAATTATCCATCCAGGAACAATCCCTAACATATTTAGTGTAATGTACTCTTAATTATTCCTCCCATTTTGGTCATAATGATATTAATAATGACTTTTGAGATCGTGTTACCTAGTGAAATGGGTCTAATATCTATAAATAATCTATTTTATTTCATATCATTGTATGTTCATGTTGTTATTAAATTACATGACATAATAACAATTACAGTTATACATTGAAAATGTTTATTTCCAAAAGAAATAGGATATTCATTTAATTTTATGATTTGTTTTGAATATGAAATAATAATTTTTATAGTTTTTATTTTTCAAATGAAAATAATTTATATATATATAATTACTAAATCAAAATTAAATTATGTTTTGGGTTTTTTCCAAAAATAATGATTTTTGTCAAAAAATTATCATGTTTTGGAAATTTATATTTTTTTTAAAAAAAATAATCATTAGGTAATATTTAAAAAAATATATCTAAAATACTTTTGTTTAAAAAAGTATTTATCTATGAAAAATCAATATCCACTGCAATATATTTATTTAGCATATAAATACAATGTATAATATCTGATGAACTGTAATAAAAATAATTTAATAAAAAAATTATATTGTTTCTTCTTATGATTCTGGAATTATCAAGGTGGAATTCAAATTTTTATTTTCATGAATGCATCATATATTATATTTTATAAAAAATAATCAATTTCTTATGATTAGTATTTATATTTATAATAATTATTGACAAAAAATAAATGAAAGATTGAAAAATAAATTTTTAAAATTTTTTTATTACACATTATTTTCTCTAATAGATAAATAATATTCTCATAATCAAGAAATTACATTAATCAAAATTGATTTCAACATTTGAAAAAATAGATTTTAAATTCATTTAAATTGATTAATAAATTATTTTCTTATATTAAATTTTAATGTTTTAAATTAATTGGGGGTGTAAATTTAAATTGGGGAGAAGAAAAAAAAATATTTTAAGAATGATTATAATACTCAAATTTATCGAATAAGTATGCATATAATGTGTTATTAAACCCACAAATAGAATCCCTTATAATATTCTTCATTTTGATCCAATGATCATGTAACTGTGACATCAAATTTTTTCAAATGCAATGAGTTCTTCCAAATCTACCAATTGATTTAATTAAAAAATGATAACCCATACACCACATTAAAAATCACTATTACGTTGTATTAATATTTAAAAATATCACTATTCGTCATATATTGAATATATATCATGTTAAATAAATTTTGGTCACCATTATTTAGCATAATTCATTCATTTCATATAATAATACCAATAAAAATTCAACTACATGAAGTGAGTATTATATACTAATTAGAATTTTATCTTATTTATATTTATTATAAATTAGTAGATCAATTATAATGTAATGATATTAGTGTACTACTCATATCCTATTGACCTAGAGTCGGTGCATTATTATAGAACATTGTCATGATCAAAAAAGATCTTGTCTTGAACGACCGATTAGTTTAGTTTCCCTGTAAATACAAGATACATTCATAAGTATTAAATTAAATTATAAAAAGAAAAACCTACAATAACATTGTCTCCATAGGCCACACTCATATCCCTTAGATTATCCCTCCAAGTCAGTTATTATATACTTCTTCAATTGTTGGAAAAATAAAACATATAAAGGGTGAGAAAAAATGCTCAGTAAGAATAAAAATATAGCAGAAACTTTTATAAAGAATCATAAACCGTTAAGGCAATGTATAATACTAAAACAAAATCCTTTTAAACTTGATCTTCAGCATAATATATAAAATAAAAAATAAAAAAATCCATTTACTTATTCACATGGATATTCTACTAGTATAATAACCCCATGAAATATCAATAGCCAATTTCATAATGATGGAATGAAGAATGTAGGACTTTAATTTTTTTTTCAAGGCCTCGTTCTAGGACCTAGGGGATAACTGTAACCAGACCCTAACCCGGAGCGCCTCGGTAACCGGACTCCTACCCGGAGAGCCTCTTTAACTGGGCTCCATCCAAGAGAGTCTTGGTAACCAGACTCCAACCCAGAGAGCCTCTATAACCAGACTCCAACCTGGAGGGTCTACTGTAACCGGTCCCCAACCCAGAGGGCTTACATTTACAGGTCCCCAACCCATAACATACTAGTCCAACACATTCATCTTAAGATGAAGTTGAAATATAAATAAACATTCTTATTAAAATTGGAACACGAATGTCAATACATTAACCATAAACCCTGAATGGCATAAAAATAACTCATCTACAGTCAAACATATCAAAACCCCTTAAATAAAATAGCGATGATTTTTATCATAATAAATCAACTTCAAACAAATGTAAAATTTATCGAAATATGTTGACATAGTGAAATAAAAACTATTTGAGAGAAGCATCTCTTTCTATTTTGAAATCATTTAAAAGTCACATAATTACAATGAAAACATTTATTAGGAATATATTCTTATAAGCTTGTAAGGGACGCTTAGACGATGTTATAACGGTAGAAAATAGTCGCACCTGCCGTATATGTTAAAAATCATTCTTACCTTAATTTTTTCGAAAATGTCATAGGGTGCCTTTTTTGGAAAATGACAGAAATATTCCTTTTAAAAACAAATAATTTAAAATAAGGGTATCAAGGAATTTATCCCATTGTATGTTAAATAGCAAAAATGTTTTGAAAAACATTTTTGAGAAAACATAGATGTTATTGATAAAGAGGTCCCAATAGATAATTACTGATAAACAATCTCGGATATTGATAAGATTGTATAATAAATCATTATATTGTACATTTCCATGGTCGAGGGTACATTAACCATTTTCATAATCATTAAATAATTGTTATTTAATTATACACGAACAATATACATAAATATGATATCAGACATGTTCTTCTAATATGATATTTTAGTAGTATTATTGTTTCGGGTGTTAAATGATTCGTTTTCCTTTGTATGCTTATTTATGTAAACCATGTTTGTTATGGATAGGATGAATCTTATTCATATTCAGAATTATATCATGTATTTAAATATTTTTTTAATCATCAAATGATAATTATTTTTGAATGTATTACATGGGGAATGAATCTCATCGTGTTCTTGGAGACGATAATCCGTACGTACGCAATAGCAAAAATATCATTATTTTGATATTAAAATAATATATAGTTTCATCTAATATTAACTATATAGAAACATTATCATGTTATATGTTTTATTTACATCATGTATACTCATTATTATACCCGTCCAAATGATGGAGTATTTGAATAACTTATTAGACCATGAAGTGGATACGGTAATCTGTACGTACGCATGTGTGGTGATGTTGTCATTTATAGGATTTATAGAATAATGAATATGTTTGTAATATTTTTTTAATAATATCACATTTTATATAAGATACTATATTTTTATTCTATAATGTAAACAATAAATAAAGATGCGGTCAAAGAAGAAAAGAAAATGAAAGAGGTAGTGAAATATTTACCTATTCTTCAGGTTATTTATTTTGATATGATAAAAAGTGCTCATTGGGATGGCTTTAAAACTAAAGGAATTCCTCTAGGATGAAGGGAAGAAATTTGGAAGGATACTTAGGGAGGGTTTTTCAATGACAAAAGGATTTGAAAGGATGAATTTGAGAGAATGGTAACTGGCCTTTTATAAGAGAGGTGACGTCACTTTAGGAAAAGATTGAAATATTATTATATAAGAAAATCAGTTTCGATTTATAATGGCTCCAAAATGAATTATTTAAAGGATAATGTGTGTATTGTTCGAAAACATCTCAACCAATTGGTTTTTAGAGAGGTTTAGTTCACTATATTAACCTTATCTTTTATACTTAAATCTTAGTTAAATAGTTTGACATTTACCATGAATCCTTGTATATTTATATTATATGATTAATAAAAATACAATAAACCTGCAAGATATCTCCAAGTGGTTAAATAATTATAAAACAATCGTTATATATGTCTTTTGGATGAACCTTATCTTTTTAGTATTATTATATCTACCACTATTATTGTATTTGGTTTAAAAACATATTTATGTCCATTTGGACATTATTTAAAAAAAATTTTAAAGTCCTAACAACAATATTACATAAAAATAAATAAATTTAATCAAAAAAAACATATCATATTCACCCATAAAATGTGTGGATGGAATAAAAACATCAATGACCTGGTATTTACATTTAATTTTTTTTTAATTAAATGGCAATTTTACGAGTCTGCAAATTTTTACTGCGCATGATTCAATGACCTAGAGTTCCCGGAATCAATTTCTGAAGTTTTCTTCGGGTATGTTTAGTATATGTATGGGTGGTGTATTTTATAACTTTTGAATGTGTACTCATAATTGAAATCTAAGTGGACCATTGAACTCACAAACTCTAATATTCGCTTAAGAATCCTTTCTCCTCGATGACAGCCGGTCAAGATTAAAAGTTAGTTATTGGGTTTTTAGTGAAAGAATTAATTAAAAACAAATTTGTGTTGGTTTATTTTTTTTGTTGGTTAAAGTCTCCATGTGGATGTTGGAGGTGGGGACCACCACACCTTAACCTCTAATGAGAGGTTGTAGTGGTGGGGACCACCTGAACCTAGCATTCTCTTCATGATAATTGAGGTGAGGACCGTCCGAGTATTAATCCCCCTTGAAACTCCCCATTAGTTAGAAGAAACCATCAATTTTTCCATTAATTGTAGGGAGCCTCTTCAACTCCCCTAACACTTAATGTGTTGAATCCTTCCCAATTAATTAATCAACCCAATTTTGAATTTTGTTCCAACAATTAAATAATTGATTAACATAATATATTATTTTGTTCGGCATTTGTCTTTTGGTGGAACTTGAGAGAAGAGAGATTGCTTCGGGTGAAAATCTCTCACCAACGAAGAATGAATAACGCGTTCTTCCAACAAAAAAATCCTTCAACTATGATTAACGATCTCATTAAACCTTCATCCAACGACTCCTACCAATGTGGGACATCTTCGCCTGACCTTCCCTCCTCATCGTCATCAACGAACTGACGTACGATCTTAGGATAGGATGTGTGTGGTGAAAGCGATGAACGACAATAACACCGTCTTCTTACCCATGAATCCATCTGTAAACAATGATCAAAATTAGGGGTTTGAGCTTTGTTAATTGTTTCACGTTCTTTGTTTCCCATCAAAGATTAAGAATCGAAGCGGAATGTCGTCACATTAACGTAGAGGGTGCGGGCAAAACAAAAACAAACTGACCCCCTCGGCCAAACTTTGTGAATTTTGACGCTAATTTTGGCACGATTTAGGGTTGACATATTTTCATAAACGATGGTTTCAGATAGAATGTGACATCCCAAGTAGTTCAAAACAACTTCCAGATTAAGGATTGAGCCACTGTAACTCAACTGGTGACCCACGGAAGGTTGGCCAACGGTATGAACTAGCGAACGTCACCAGCGACAAAGTGAAGGGAGGTCGGCACTCTAGCCGACTATGTGAACGACAGTAGCAGAAATGTGCCACTAGAGGAGTAGGTCGCGGATGATGGGCTGTGGTGGTGCAGCGGCTGCTGATGAAAGGCTGACCGCGTGATGAATCAGCGGCCCGAGCCACCGGGTTGTCGAGGAAGGTGCAGCGCAACGTACGCCACGTAGTGTATGGCTGCTCGGCTAGCTCGGAGGAGCAGGAAACGCCGCATGTGTCCCTCATGACATAGACTGACGCCAGCTGGTGCCAATTTTGAACCCCCAGAACGCCTATACCTTTCGAGATTCCTGGGTGAGTGGCCTCCCCCTGGACACATATAGGGCGGAGCCCACAGTCTTCCAGAAGCGTTCTGCGTGCAGGCCGAGCCCAGCATGGGCCGGGCCCAGCGCTGGAAAAATCGAACAAGGTTCGGGTCGCCCTCGAGGACCTGGTCGGACCCATGGATGGGGTCGGACCCTAGTCTGGACACAGGTCGGGCTGGGTCAGTTTTACTGGGCATGACTGGACCCAGACTCTCTTGAACTATTTCCACTCTTTTTCCCATAACATGAACTACGAGCATCCGATTGACGAACCGTCTATTGAGACAGAGACATTGGAGGGGGACAGTTCTTTTGGTATACCCCACTCTCCGACCAGATGTCCAATTATCGAACCATTTATTTCATTGGGTTTCTTTTGGAAAGAAGGATATTTTGGATTCATCAACATGGGACTATGTGGATGTTTATGGATATACTTTTGGCATGAGGAGAGGACCCTACCAGAATCAAGCATGCTTTTTTAGGAACCCTGTGGTTGGATGCATTCTAACTAATGTTCTTGGATCCTATTTGGGTTTTACAGATCTAACTATTGTTCATGGATCCTACATGTGATTGCCAGCTCTGACTACTATTCCTCGATACTATGTGGGTTCGACAGCTTTGACTATTGTTCTTGGGTCTTGTATGGGTTCAACAACTTTGACTACTGTTCTTGGATCCTGCGTGGGTTCAACAGCTCTGACTATTGTTCCTGGATCCTACATGGGTTCGACAACTCTGACTACTATTACTGGATCCAATGTGGGTTCAACAGAGTATATGATTCAGTGGATATATCCAATAATCTCTATCTCTCTATATATGTTTTTTACATGTGTGAGATGGGTCTGTTTTTCTGTATTTTACCTCATGTTTGAGATAGATCACTTGATAACATAGGTATATGTATGGGGTGATATCTATGTAAGGTTATCAGTTGATTTCATATATTTTGGTTTATCCATTATAGATTTTTTGAGTCTTTAAGGGTCTCGGGGTCCCTACTGAGTATTGTTATACTCACCCCTACACTGGCTATTCCACACTTCATTGTGTTGGATGTAGACGACGAACTGCACTGACAAAGGATTAGTGTACCGGGATTGGACGGTACCTGGGGGTGGACAATATGATGTGTCGATACCTAGAGGATACAGATGGATGTGGAGTGCTGAGGAGGCTATATGTATATATACTTCTGGTAGGAAATCCTGGGGGATGATCCAGTAGCTATCTTTTCTCTTTTTCCTCTTGTATTGCATTTATGTTGTACATTCAGTTCCTTGTACATTACAGTTGAGCTTGTATTTTTTTCCCCTTTTACTTTAATCACACTTTTTTTAAACAGTTTTACTTAGTGTTTTTTTCCATCTTGTGCTCTGTTGGGTGTTTTTACAGGTTATAAAAGAAATTTCTTCACCGTTTTAGGGAATTACACATTTGGTGCTTGTCGCTAGCCCATGACCTATAGAAGGCTTCCATGGGGTAGTCACGACATGGGCCCTATGGGACGGTTCATGAAAAATGTGTATCAGAGGAGTCAGATCTACCAAAGAATATATTACTCTGATATTTTCTATGATGCAATAGTATTATGGATACTGAGTGAGGTTTTTAGTTCATGGAGTCTGGTTTTGGTGCGGTGGCCAACGTATCTATACACCAAGACCCTAACATCTGATTTCCGACTCAGTGCTAGAAAAAAATGATTGTGTGTATGTTTTAAAAAGTTTTAATTGATTCATCTCACTAGGTAAACAATTTTGACCATGGGCACCAGTTCCATTTTAGTATGACCCCACGTAGATATCCATCTAGGGTTCTAGGCTTTGTACAAGATGGTAGCCCACCAATCGACGGGGCCTCAGTGCAGGGCCATATCACAGCGGATGCACCAGCGGTACCACTAACCGTCAGGCCACTTATTCCTCAAGCAGCAATAGTAGATGACTCATGCTGCTTGAATGCGTTACATGAGTTCCTGTGCTAGAGGTCCCCCAGTTTTTGTGGTGATATGAATCCGCAGGTAGCTGAGGATTGGCTGATGGCTATAGTGAGAGTCTTTAGACTTGTAGGGACACCAGCCGACCATTTGGTGATCCTTACTGTGAGTCTCCTTCAGGAAGCAGTATATAAATGGTGTAGCATGATGCTCTAGGTGGATGACGAGGCAACACTACTCTGGGCAGACTTCGAGAGCCTGTTTCAGGTAGAGTTTGTCCCAGCCACCCTACGTCAAGTGTGGATATCATAGCTACTTCATCTGTACTAGGGTAAAATTACAGTGGGATAGTACTCAGTGAGGTTCATTGACCACTTGCGCTACTCCACAGATATGATGTATGACACATTATTTAGGTCCCTAAACATTGAGAAAGGGATCGTAGAAGAGATCAGGGATTCCATGATCACCCTCAACATCCCGAAAAATGGAGGGGTATTGGAGCGAGCCGTCATACTGGAGAGTTTCCTTGCTGAGTAGTCACCAGCAGTGAGACCCACCCCCCGGCGTCACGTAGCGGAGTCTTATGCAGCTGGAAGTAGATATATTTCACATAAATCCAAGTGTACCAGACCATTCAGTGGACGACCTTAGGTTACGGGTTTGGTTGTGTGAGGCACAGAAGATAGAGTCAGTCATACAAGGAACATGCAGTGTTTTACATGCGGTGGGCAGGCTCACATGGCTCATGACTATCTGACCCACTGTTCTGTTGATCAACAGATGGTCAAAAGACTTCCTAGGTAGAGACATAGATTCGATCAAGGTCTTCCACCAGGAACATGTGGACATGGTATTTTGGATGGTCAAGTAGCTGGCGGTAGGTGACGTTTTGAGGTTTTATGGCCACCACCATTGGGAGGTCCACCCTGGCCACCGGGAGAGGGTAGACATGGAGAACTCTACTCCGTGCAGCTGAAGCAAATGATCATGGTGCTCTGAAGATGATTTTATGTACATTCTATGTCTACTCCACCTTATCTATAGTTATTATAGACTCAATTGTCCGTCACTCTTTCATAGCCAGTGCCCTCGTTCAGAGCTCACTGATTTTGACGGTGTCTTCAGCTTGATCCTTACAGCTAGAGACTCTTACAGAAGAATACTCAATATTTAACCATCAGTTCCAGCATTGTTAACTTACTCGAGGAGGTGATAGTTTCGGCTGGGATCTTCTTGTAGTGGCATCGAGGCCTTATGACATCATCTTGGGTATGTACTAGTTATCTATATTCCATGCTCAGATCGACTATATTGTGTGAAAAGTGTAGTGTGTCTGCACAAATGGGACTAGGTTCACCTTCACTAGCAAGAAGCGAGACTTTTCAGTGACGGATGGACTTTGCCTGGGGAGAGTATAGCCGATCACTCATCTGTTGGCTTACCTTACCCTCAGAGCATTTAATGTGGATAGTTCGACTTATCTGGTAGTGGTGGACCAGTATGCAAATGTTTTCCCTCATGATTTCCCAGGTGTACCTCCTTATAGAGAGGTGGAATTTGACATTGAAAAGTACCCAGGGATGACACTGATATCTACAATAGCGTATTAGATGGATATCGTAGAGATTCGTGAGCTGTGGGTATAGTTAGAGGACTTGTAGGGGAAGGGATTCATACGACCCAGTGTTTCTCCTAGGGTAGCCCTGATTCTATTCTCCAAGAAGGAATATGGAAGATTGAGGCATTGGATAGACTACTGGTTCCTGAACAAGGTGACCGTGAAGAACATGTACCCCCTCTTGAGTATTGAAGACATCTTTGATCAGTTGAAGGGAGCGCAGTGGTTCTTGAAGATAGACCTCAGATCAGGATATCACCAGCTAAGAGTCTGATATGAGGATGCACAGAATAAGGCCATCAAATGTTGCTACGACCACTATGAGTTCTTGGATTGGCCATTTGGTGTAAAAACGCACCAGCTATGTTCATGGGACTCACGAACATGATTTTCTAGCCATACGTCTACTGATTTGTCGTAGTCTTATCGATGACATTTTGATCTACTCAACTACTGAGATGGAGCATGTCTAGCATTTGTAGTTAGTACCGAACACAATACGAGATAACCAACTTTATGGTAAGATCTCGAAGATCTAGTTCTATATCTGAGAGGTTCACTTTCTGTGAAATGTCTTATCAGAAGTTGGAGTTATAACGGATTCAGTGAAGATTGAGGCGGTATTTTCTTGGGAGCCGCCCAGGAGTGTGACGGAAGTACGGAGTTTCCTGGGTTTGGCTGGTTATTACCAGGTGTTCGTACAAGAAATCTACAGAGTTGATGAACCACTATCAGCCTTGATGAAGAAGTGGAAACCTTTTGTGTGGTCAAAGAAATGCTAGTAGAGATTTTAGGGGATGATGTAGTGGTTGACTAGTGCCCCAAATTGAGGATTCTCGAGGAAGGAATTGTGTACGTAGTCTACTTTGATGCATCTGGGACTGGACTCAGATGTGTCATGTTTCAGGAGAAAGTTGTGATCACTTATGGTTCACGATATCTGAGACAACAGGAGAAGAACTATGCTACCCATGACCTAGAGTTAGCAGCAGTGGTCTTCACATTGAAGATGTAGTGGAACTATCTTATGGGTGAATGTTTTACCATGTAATGTGATAATAAGAGTCTTTTTTATATCTTCTCCCAAAAGGACTAGAACCTGATACAATGATGTTGGCTTCTGTTCCTCTAGGACTATGACTTCAAGATAGTCTATACCTCTGGAAAGGGGAACATTGTGGCAGATGCCCTCACCAGGAGGTCTGGTATATAGCTTCTAGGCGAGGAGACATAGCATCTTTCTTCTTTATAGATAAACATTGTAAATAGAGATGGACCAATCATCCTTCAGTCTCTTACAGTCACCCCCCTCTTCTTCAGTGAGTGAGGGATGCACAATATGGGGACACTGACTGTGAGGCAAGATGTGCTAATATATTCTCATGGCAGGAACATGATGGATTTTCTGAGTGTGGGGAGAATGTCATCCCCTTCATAGGATTTACTATGGTACCAGTGTACCTTCAAGAGGATGTTTTGGGTGAGTTCCACGCATCCACTCAAGCAGAATATCCAGTAGTGTCGAAGATGTACCTGGTTCTCTGACGACAGCAATGGTGGCCGGGAATGAAGAACGCAGTTGCAGATATTGTATCATGATGCCTCATTTTTCAGCAATTCAAGGAGGAACACTAGGTACAAGCAGTATTGGTGAAGCCTTTAGAGGTCCTAGAGTAGAAGTGGTATGGGATATCAATAGACTTTGTGACTGGACATCCATGTACATCCAGGGTACATCACTCTATTTTTGTGATCACTGACGGACTCACCATGTCGGCCCAACATTCTACCAATCAAGGAGAAGGGTTTAGTAGAGGTTTTGGGACGCCTCTATGTGCATGAGATTGTGCAGATACATGGATTACCTTCTTCTATAGTATCTGATTGTGACATAGAATTTACATCCCAGCTATGTAACGGGTTTCAGGAGGCTTTCGGGACCCAGCTTCACTTGAGCATCACCTTCCACCCTCAGATGGATGGTCAGACCGAGAGGACCATTCAGACCCTCGAGGAGAAGATGTGTTCTTCTGTCCTTGACTTTGGTCACAACTGGGAGGACCACTGACCATTGATGGAGTTTTCATACAACAATAGCTATCACTCCACCATTGGGATGGCACCTTTTGAGGCATTATACGGGCGACCTTGCAGATTATATCTATACTAGATTGACCCAGGGGAGTCAGCACTCATGGGACCAACGATGGTACAAGCTACCATTGAGAACGTGCAGATCATCTAGTAGAAGACGACGACTTCACCAATTATGTAGAAGTCATATAATGACAGGAGATGGAGACCTCTGGAGTTTGAGGATGGCGACCAAATCTTCTATGGGTCTCAATTCGACGAGTTTTACGGAGAATTGGTCGTGGTGACAAGTTATCTTCGAGATTTATCAGACCTTTTCAGGTTCTCTGCAGAGTATGTGAGGTGGCATACCACATAGATCTTCCACTTTAGGTGCATTGGGTGGACGACATCTTCCATGTATCCTAGTTTAGAAGATACATGCACACCCTTTCTCACATCATCGACCATCAAGAGCTGGACATCGATGATGGGGAGACTTTTATGGAGGTTCCAATAGAGATTGAGGATCAACAGGAGCGGGTACTTTGGAGATGGTTGATACCTCAGGTGCATGTTCACGGGCAACATGGGATCCTCTAGGAGAACACGTGGGAGCAAGAGGCTCAGATGCGTGCTCAGTACCCCCACTTGTTATCTATGTTGAGAGTTGTGTCTTAGAGGGACATAGAGCCCTGAGGTGGGGAGAAGGTAAAGACATGGAATTTACATGTAATTTGATTTAATTATATGGGAATTTTACAAGTCTATGAATTTTTACAGCACATGATTCAGAGGCCCGGAGTGCCAAGAATCAATTTCTGAAGTTCTGTTTGGGTATGTTCAGTAATCATACGAGTGTGATTTTTTTTATAAATATTGAACTGGTGCTCGGAATTGAAATATGAGGGCACCATTGAACTCGCAGTACAGATATTTTCTTAATAAGACGTTCACCTCGACGACATTTGGTTGAGTAGAAATGTTAGTTTTTGGGTTTTTAGTGATAGAATAAAATAAAAATAATTTTTTGTAGATTTATTTTTATATTGTTGGTTAAAGCCTTCATGTGGATGTTGGAGGTGGGGACCACCACACCTTAACATCCATTGAGAGGTTGTGGTGGTGGGTCCCACCCGATCCTAACTTTCTCCTCATGTTAATTGAGGTGGGTACCACCCATGTTTTAAACCCCCCTGAAACTCCCCATTAATAGGGATAAACGACCAATTTTTCCATTAATAGTAGGAGAGCCTCTTCAACTCCACTAACACATAATGTGCCTAATCCATCTCAATTAATTAATCCACCCATTTTAATTTTTTTTCCAATAATTAAATAAAATATTAACTTAATCTATTATTTTGGTTGGCATTTGTCTTTTTGTGGAACTTGGGAGAAGATAGAGAGCTTATGGAGAAAATCTCTCACAAAAGAAGAATGAAGAACACATTCATCAAATGAAGAATGCCTTCGATTGGGAAGAAAGATCTCCATCGACCATCATCCATAGACTCCAACTGATGTGGGATGTCTTTGATAGACCTTCCCTCTTCATCGTCATCAATGTACCGACGCATGATCTCAGGATAAGAAGTGTGTGGCGGACGCGACGAACGACGACAACACCATCTTCTTCTCCACGACTCTGCCAGCAAACAACGATCAAAGGTAGGGGTTCGAGCATTATAAAAATTTTCAAGTTCTTCGTTTCCAATCAAGGATTAATAATCTATGTTGAATGCTATCAGTCTAACACAGAGGGTGTGGGACGAATGAACACGACCCGACCCCCTCTGCCTTTCTTGGTGGATTTTGACGCTAATCACGAAACGTGTCCGGGTTGAGATATTTTAGAAAAGATGGTTGCGGATTGAAGGAAACATCTCGTGTAGTGCATGTAAATATTAGGATAGAGAATCAGTCCCTTGGAACTCACCCGGTGACCTGAGGAACTTTTGTTGGCAGTCCGAACTGGCGAACGTCACCGGCAATGGAGGCAAGGGCGGCCGGCACTTTGGCTAGCCGTGTGGATGGAGCTAATGAAACTATGCCACTGGAGGAGTAGTCCATGGTCGATGGGCCGCGGTGGTGAAACGGAAGGTGGCACAAGGTCGGCCATGAGATGAATGGGCGGCCCGAGCAACCAGGTTGCTGGGGAAGGCGCAGCGCAGCACACGTCGTGCGGTGGACCAAGGGGCCACCATTTTGGCGGCATTAGCATGGGATGGGTGGCATGCTCTGATGGTCGCTGGAGGAGGAGGGGCACAACCATGCCTCATGGGAGGCGGCTGGCCGCTCTGCTATCTGGGAGGAGCGGGACCCGCCACATGGGACCCGCATGACACTGACCGACGCCACGTGGTGCCTGTTTTGATCCCTCCAAAAGTCTAATCTATTCAAAACTATAGGGGGCGCGACATCCCCCTTGGACACATCTTGTGAAAACCCCACGAGCCACTAGCTATGGGACTCACGCAGGCCTAGCCCAGAGCGGGCCGGACCGAGCGCATTGCAGACCCTGCGCGGGCCGAACCCAGCGTGGGCCAAGCCACCCTCACAAGTCGGGACACCACTGTGTACTGTGTCAGACCAACAGAAGAGTTATAATTCTAGTCCAAACCCGGGGAGGGCTGGGTCGGGCTGGGTTAGTCCGACTAGTCCAGATGAGACCCGGACCCAGATGACTGGTTTCAACTCTTTTCCCCATAAATTGACCTACGGGCATCCTATTGACGAACTGTATGCAGCAATTGAAAACTAGGAGGGGAAAATTTCTTTTGGTATACCCCACTTTATGTTGGGACAGATTTTATGTGTAGAAGGGTTTGATCGAACATAAATCCAACTGGGACCTCATAATGAAAATGCCAACAACTCTCAGACCCGACGTCTGATTGACGCACTGTCAATCACGTTGGGTTTCTTTCAAAAAGACACATCATTTGGATACATCAACTTGGGACATCAGGTATGTTTATGTATATACTTTTGGCATGAGGATCGTACCCTCCTGGAATCAAGCACACATTGTGCAGAACCCCGTCGCTGGCTGAATTATGACTACTATTACTAGAACATACATGGGTTCGATAGCTCTGACTACTGTTCTTGGATACTACATGCATTCGACAGCTCTGACTATGGTTCCTGGATCCTGTGTGGGTTCGATAGCTCAGACTACTATTCTTGGATCCTTTTGTGGTCAAAAACTCTGTCTAATGATCCTGGATCCTGTGTGAATTTGATAGCTCTAACTATTATTGCTAGATCCTACATGGGTTCGACAGCTCTGACTACTATTCATGGATTCTACATGGGTTTAATAGAGGAGATTATTTATTGGATACATCTAATCATCTCTATCTCTCTACATATGTTATATACATGTGTCAGCTGAGTCAGTTTTTCTATGTTTTCCTTCATGTTTGAGATGAATCACTTGAAAACTTACTTATATGTATGGGCATGTGTATGGTTATATGTTGATTTCATACGTTGGGGTTTTTCCTAGATGGATTTTGTGAGACATTGAGGGTCTCGGGGTCCCTACTGAGTATCATTATACTCAACTCTGCATGGGCTATGCCACACATCGTTGTGTTGGATCTAGACGATAGACAACACTGATAGAGGCTGAGAGTACTAGGACAGGATGGTACCTGGAGGTGGACCATATGTCATGTTGGTACTTGGAGGAGATGGATGGACGTGGGGTGCTAACGACGTTATATGTACCTACCCTTCAGGTAGGAAATCCCGGAGGACGATCCAGTAACTGTCTTTTCTCTTTCTTCAGTTGTATTGCATTTCAATTGTACTTTCAGTTACTTGTACATTACATTTGGGGTTGTATTTTTGGACCCTATTAATTTCATCACAGTTTTGTCATATAGTTTTACTTAGTGTTTTGTTTCTAGCTTGTTCTCTGTTGTGGGTGTTTAATGGTTAGAATGGCAATTCCTTCCCAGTTTTAGGGAATTACACCTTTAGTTCTTGTCTCCAGCCCCTGGAATATGGAAGGCGGGGTTAGGGTAGTCATGGAATGGGCCCTGTGGGAGGGGTCATGACAAAAATATTCAAATTAATTTTATTTTATTATTTGTAATATCATTTATTTGATTTTTTCATTAAAAATAATAATACAGAATCATTATTGTGTCATATATAAATATATTTATTTTATGTTTGAAATATAAAAATAAAATATCATGAGTAAGAGATATTATTATCTTTATAATTACTATTTATAATATAAATTATAACTTATATATCACCTTGTAATAATTTTTTTACTAAAATACATATTTTAATGTCATTTTTGTCATTACATTAAATTAATTAATATAAATTGTCATTATTACTCTCAAGTGGATCCAAGTGGTCCCAAAATCGACACATGGACTCCCATGGTTGGAAATGGTTCAACAAATAGAATTAAGACACATTTTAGGGTAACTTAATATTATTTTAATAATATTTCTTTACCCCTATTTACCGGATTTACCCTTTCACCATTGTAAATAAAATATTTACCACAGTAATTAATTATAATGTATAAAAATAAAAGTTTCATATTTACACAATTTGGACCTTCTAATTCCAAATATGGAATCCATTTTACCATATTCAGAACACATAAGTGGTAAAAATTAATTTAATAATAAATCCGGTTTTCAAAACAGAAATCATGTTTTTAATAAATAATATCTATCAGAATATTGACAATAGTTTATGCCCAATTTAACTATGAAAATACATCCAATGACTTAAATTATATTTAATGATAAAAATATAATCTAAAAATACATAAAAATATTTCAAATGTATAATTTAACGCAATAAAATATTTCTATTAAATAACTTGTTTATAATTAAATTTTTGTACTATTCATAAAAAATTATCAGTTTTCAGAAATGTACAAAAATTTTACCCTAATCTAATTTCGATATTAGAAATTCAAAAATGAAGTCCATTTTAAAAAATAAAATTTATAAAATTTCAAAAAGTGGGTATTACTATTCATAACGACTAATTTGATTAGTCGTAGTGTGTTAGAATCTTGATGTTGCATACAATGCATGCTATTGCATTATTAAAAGGGAAATGTACTATAGAAGCTTGGGGTGTTAAATTCATCCCTCCTTAAATAAATTGTATACTCTCAATTTCAAATAGTTTGTTTAATAAATGGTTAAAATAGAAAAATACCATTCTGGAAAACCCACATCTGAAATTTGGTGAATAAAATTTGGCCTTAATAAGAGGGAAAGGGAAATGAAAAAGTCACCACCAAATTATGATCTCGTTTAGGAGAAAATTGGTGGAAATTAAGACACATAAATGGAGGAAAAACATAAATATTTATAGGGAGATATTGTGGTCATCAATCAAAAATAAGTGTAAAATTGAGGGCCTCAAATCCATAAATCTATGATGATTTATAATATCCCCAGTTCAACAAAACATAAGGTATTAGGGTAATTCATTTTTGGATTTAATATCCCTTTATTAATGTATAAGAATTAATTTTTATCATAAAATAATATATATATATATATACATAGACACACATGAGAAGTATAGTTTCATCTATCAACTAATTTCTTCCACAAACTCCTCTTTCACTCCAAATGATAATATAAAGCAAAAATATTGTATTTTTCCTAATATTATAAGGTTATAAATATTAACATATACCATTTTAATAAACAAAACTATTTTGTAATAATCAGGGACTTCTTGTAGGCTAGTGGTAGTTAATAAATCCATGTCACACTTTGGTTGTGTGTTCGATTCATGTAGCTTTGTCCGACGTGAGGGGTTATCTCCTGACCTGTAGGATGTCCTTTTCCTAAAAGCATTTTATTATAATATTCCAAAAAAATACGAATAAATGTTTTATCCATATGAAATAATATCCAATTTTCAACTTAATCCATTCCAACCTTTACAGTTATACAAAATACCTTTGTCTAGAATCTCTCTAAAAGGTCTCTAAATTCTAAATTAAATTGTTACATCAGATTCCCCAAACAAAGTAATGTTCCTCTTATTTCAAAAAATAGAAAGATGATTACATTCATCAGATTAAAACCACAATGAAAATATAAAGTACTGCAATATAATCTTTATTCTTATTGAATTATTCTTATAACCATAATATAATACTTGAGTTCAAAAACACAAAAATATTAATTCTTCCGAATCAATTGTATTAACAGTATAAGCTTGGCCTTTCTCTCTTGTACTATTCTGAGGTATGTATCCTTGGTGCTCAGAACATTCATTTGAATAATGCCCCATTTCTATAAAATTGTAGCATTCAAAATTTACAAATACATTCTTTCCCTGGAATTCACGAGCATGGTGGCCTTTTTCACCACACTTGTAACAAACTCACATTCTTTTTTGGAAAGTACCAGTGTATTTATTCTTACATTTACTATAGTATAGATATTCAAATCTTCCCTTCATCCCCTTATTTCCATTTCTATAGTGTTCAGCAGATATCTTCTTCTCTTTCTTTGCTTTAATGTTATATGACATGGAGAATTCCATTTCTGTCTTGATAGCCTATGAGACAATATCTTCTTATGATAAAAAAGATTGTGAGACTAATGCTATCAGGAGAAATAATTTTAACCCATTAATTAATTGACCATTATTTATTATTTGGTTACGTATATAATCTACAACATGCCTTGATAACCTTGTAATGTTAGCCTCGTACTTTGCAACATTCTCATCCTTCTTTTTCCTTAGACTCAGAAATTTCTTTTCCATATCGGCTCAATGGTCATGAGGCGAGTATTTTTCAAATATTATCTCTTTAAACTCTATCAATTACATATTTGATTCTTCATCATAAGTTTTTTTGTTTTTTTGAATCAATGACCACCATTGATCTGCATATCCCAAGAGGAGATAAACTACAATGACCACGTTTTCCCTTTAGCTACTCCACAAAGCGTGATATATTTTCTCAAAAAAGTTTATCCATTGCTCAACAACTAATGGATTTGTACACCCATTGAATTTTTGTGGTTGTTTCCTTATGAAGAAGTCTAACATTGATGTGCAGCACTATGGATCAAGGTGCTCCATACGGGTAAGGTTATTATACATAACCATAGTGAGTTGTCCCAGTATGATGATAAGATGATCAGAACCAATTACTTCACCAACTCCACTAAAATTATCTTGAATAGGAGGGAAATCACTAAATGGATCATGTGCTTTTATACGGTTTAAATTCATTCCACTAAGAGCCATTTCTAAAAACATTATACAGTAGATTATTTTACGAATGACTATGCATAATTGAAAACTTCTCAAATACCTAATGTTAATTGAAAAGTTTATTCATATAATCTATGATAATAAAATGTTTTCTTTGATAAAATATTTACTCTTAATCCTTTATAATGGCTTGTAATGAATATTTGAATTAACTTAAGCATATCCCTCGAGAGTGTCGTAACCAAGAGTGCAGCTGTGCCCGTTGTTCTTCAATAGTTCTCATTCAAATCTAGCTCAAAGTTATGTTTTCGAGTTTTACCCCTAGGTACTTATGTGCCAGAGCTTCTTTAACCTGGTCAAATCTAGAAAGGTATGTATTCCTGGTAAAACTCACATAATCTCTATCGTACCAAAATTCATGGATGTTCTTATATACTAATCATCGAATCCTATCTTTGGGTAGTGTTCTCTAATCAGAGTTTTCTAAATCTTGTATCCAATGTTATGGCTAAACTTCCACTAATACAAACTGTAATGCCCCGACCCTAGTTACCTAGAGATGGTGAATTATTATTTAACATTGGCATGATCCCAAAGGATCAATTCTTGACGGACCGATTAGTTTAGTTTCCTTGAATATACTAGATATATTAATAAGTATTAAATTACATTATAAAATGAAAACCACCCTAAACATTATCTCCCTAGGAAAAAAATAGATCCATTAGAATATCCTTGCAGGTAAGTCATAATATAATTCCTCACATCCGGGTAAAAATAAAACAATGAAATTTGTGAGTTCAGATGATTAGTAATGATAAAAATATAGCAAAAACATTCGTAAATAAGAATAATCTTTTATGGAAATGTATATCTGTAAAGACCCGTAAAAATCAAGGGAAATTTTTTCTTAATTTTCTTTGGAATTTTACAAGAGCGCGGTTTCTGACGGCACCTGATTCCGAGGCCCGGTGTGCCTGGAATCAATTTCCGAAGTTTGGCTCGGGTACGTTCAGTGAACGAACGAGCGAGAATTCCTAACTTTTGATCCGGTGCTCGGAATTGAAATCTGAGGGCACCGATGAACTTGCAGCACCGATATTCGCTTAAGGAGACCTTTTCTGAAGTTGCGTTTATTGCAGGACGAAAGTTAATTTTTGGGAGAATTATAAAAAGTTGAATAAAAATGTGGAACACTTTTTATTTTATTTTTTATGTTAGTTAACTTCTCCCAAAGGGAGTTAAAGGTGGGACCCACATCCACTTAACCTCCCTTGGGAGGATTAAGTGTGGTGGGGTCCACACAAAACCCAACTTTTCAACTTCTCTCAAAACTCCCTTTAACCCCACTTTAAATGTTTTGACAACTTAGCTTATTAATTAGGTTGAGTTGTTTAAACTTTTTCAAACCTTTGAAATTAAAAAACGTTTGGTTGAGTTAATAAAATAAGCTCTTAGCTTATTTTATTTGGTTAGAATTGTTTATCCATCTTGAGAGGATTTGAGAGCTTTCCTTTCTTCTTTAAACTTTGACAAAGAACGCTCAAGCTTTGACGAAGAACGCTCAAGCTCCGACGAAGAACGCCGCTCCTCTCTTATCCGTCTTCCGTGTCAATGAAAGGGAACACCGCTTCCTCCTCGGACTTCCTTCATCAGCATACGAAGATTCGCCAAAGACGTACCTCTTCGGACGTACCTCCTCGTCATCGGATTTGACGAACGACTACCGCGACGCCCGACCTCCGCGACGTTGTCTTCCGTAGGTCGTTGACGATCTTCGAACTTGATCCCAAGGTAGGGGTTGTTGTTAATTGTTTATTTATTTATTCTTGTTCGTGGTTCTGGCATGACTAACGTGAGGATATTTAAATATGTGTTATCATTTAACGTGAGTGGGCCGGACTGCATGAACACGGTCGAACCCCCTCCTTTGTTCTTGTTGATTTATCTTGCGGATGAAACAAGATGGCGTGGTGCCGTCGCACCACACGGATATTCGCACACTTATATTGTGCGGCGCCGTCGCACCGCGCCGTGGAAGGATCATCAAGAACGCAACGCCGTCGTGCCGCATCGAAGGGAATCGAAGGCGCGGCGGAGGGGCGCGGTGTCGTCGCACCGCGCTGGACGACGAACACCGCGGCCGGTTCCGGGCCGCGGCGAGATGGGAAGACCGGCGGCACACCGGGCCGCCGGCGTCGGAAACCGGAAGGGGACCGGCTTGCCGGTCCCGTTGGAGAAAAACCGGCCAGCCAGGTGGCCGGCCGGAAGGTCAAAGACCGGGGGAATAAATTCCCCCGGTCAACTCTCTAAAAGCCCCCCATTTATGAGGGGGGGGGGGTTCTTTGAGGGGGGCAGGCGGCCCCCCGGTTTCCTCAAGCATGACCCCACGAGGGGGGGTGGGGGGGGTTCTCTAAAAGGCGCGGCTAAAAGCCGCGCCGCCACATGCTTGAAGCGGGGGCTTAGCCCCCGCGCGTGACCCCAGCGGCGCCAGGCCACGCCGCCGCCGGCTGGGCCGCGCCGCCGCGACGGACCGCGCCGGTCCATGCCGCCGCGCCGGTCTGCCGCCGGCCGGGCCGGATCGGACCCGGGTCGGGTCGACCCGGTTCGGGCCGAACCAGGGGGGTCGGGCAGGGTCGGCCCGGACCCGGACCCCCCGTTTTTGAGACGATTTCGGTCTTTTGGCCATAACGTGATCCACGTACCTCCGATTGACGAACCGTCAGCGGCTACGCGATCCTGGGATCGATACGGTCGATTCAGTATATCGCACTCAATGTTTCGGAATACTTTGAGTTTGGCCGGGTTGGTTCGTTCACGAAACCAACCGGGCCTTCGGAGCGGAAACATTCATATCTTGAGCTACGTACGTCCGGTTGACGTGTCGTCAGCTTCGTTGTGTTTGTCTTAGTGAGACGGATCTTTTGGCATACTCCGCCGGAGGTTTGGACGCAGGTGGAGTACGGTCAGGTTGGTTTTGCCTTAAAAACCAACCGGGCCCTGGGGTCGAAAATGCCAATAACTCTCAGACCGGGCGTCTGATCGACGCGCCGTTTGTTGCGTTGAGTTCCTGTTGACGATACGGAACTTTTGGATACATCAACTCTGAACTTTGTGACAGTTGATGTATCAGCCTCTCGGCTCGTGGAGCGGATCCTCCTGTACGAGCTTGCTGTGTGCGGGAACCCTAGTGCTGGCTGCGACTGTGACTGCTACTGTGACTGCTACTACTACTGCTTCTACTGCTACTATGACTGCGACGATGACAGTACAGAGATCCTATGTGGATTCGACGACGACGACTACAGCACTCAGCGATCCTACGTGGATCAGTGCTACAGGTCCTGTGTGGGCCTGATCCTGTGTGGGTCCGATCCTGTGTGGGTCTTTGCGCTCAGCGGTCCTGTGTGAACCAGCGCCTACAGGTCCTATGTGAGCCCGATCCTGTGTGGGTCCTTTGCGGGGGTTAGTTACCTATCGATCCTTCGTGGGTCCGACGACTTAGATGGATCAGAGATCATCTTTATCGTCTTTCGAAGAAGTATACCAGTGTGAGCTGAATCCTTTTGCTTTCCTGTGTGGATTGTGTTGTGCTATCCTGTGTGGATTACGTTTTGCTTTCCTGTGTGGAATACGTTTACTTTCCTGTGTGGACTGAGTGGTACTTGGGCTCGGAGGTTGGAGCATTTTTGAAATTGATTACTTAGGTATATGTATGGGCATATACCTAAGCAGTTTCGGTTGTTACTTCGTGATTTTACCTTTCTTCGTGGTCTAACCTTTGTGGATTTGAGAGACCTTCAGGGTTCTCGGGGTCCCTACTGAGTAGCTTATACTCACCCCTGCACGGGCTTTTCCCGCACTACGTTGTGTTGGTTGTAGACGACGGACAGCATTGATCTTAACTGAGGCGTGCAGAGTAGGACGGTACCTGGAGGTGGACCACTGGGCGGGACGTGCTCGGAGCGGACGGCGGGACCCGTGGAGTAGTGGAGCTATCTGTACCCACCCATCAGGTGGGATTTCCAGTGGACAGCTCGGTGTAGTGGCTTTTACTTTTCAGTTGTTGTTTTCCCTTTCGAGTTGTACTGTACTTTCAGTTTGGGTTTGTATACTGGCCCATTTACTTTTCCGCACTTTCAGTTGTACTCTGCTTTTGCTTAGTGTTTACTTTCCGCTTTCTTACTCTGTGGTGATTGTTTACTTTACAAAGGCAATGCCTTCCCTTTTTACCTGGATTTATGCCTTGGTGCTAGTCGCCATCCCCTGGCCTATGGAAGGCGGGCTTGGGTTTGTCACGGCACGGACCCCGAGGGCGGGTCATGACAAATTGGTATCAGAGGAGTTCGGTTCTACCGCGAACTCTGATCTTTTCTATGTGAAGCAATAATGTTTAGCGTATTGAGTGTGGTTATCAGTCCAGGGAGTCCAGTGTTGGTTCGGCGGCCGACGTATCCGTACACCAGGGCCCTGACGTCTGATTCCCGACTTAATGCACGAAAACATTGATTGCGTGTGTGTTTCAAAGTTCTCTTTGTGATTACATATATCAGCTCACCAGGTATACTGTTCTGACCGTGGCGCACCTGTTTCCTTTTCAGGATGGCCACACGACGGCAGCCAGCTAGGGTTCCGAGAGTCGAGTGTGACGACATCCCACCGAGCGTTGAGGCCTCGGTGCAGGGCCCTTTGTCAGCAGTGGCACCGGCGGTAGCTCTACCCGCCGAGCCCCCGATGCTTCCAGTACCAGCCGCTGACGATGCACATCGCCTCAGCGTACTTCATTAGTTTCAGCGCCAGCGACCACCCAGTTTTCGCGGGGAGACGGATCCCCAGGCAGCCGAGGACTGGCTGGAGGCAGTGGTACATGTGTTTAGGCTAGTGAGGACACCAGCAGACCTCATGGTGATCCTCGCTGCGAGCCTACTACACGCAGCAGCAGGACGATGGTGAAGCTTGATGCTCCAGGTGCACGATGAGGCATCTCTACTTTGGACGGACTTTGAGAGCCTCTTCCGCCCGGAGTTCGTCCCAGCCACCCTTCGTGCGGTGCGTATCTAGGAGCTTCTTCAGCTGCGGCATGGCAGCATGACGGTCGCTCAGTACTCGACGAGATTTACTGATCTCTCGCGCTACTCGACCAACATGGTATGAGACCCATTCTTCCGGGCCCGGACCTTCGAGAAGGGTTTGAGACACGAGATCAGGGCATCACTGATCTCCCTCAGCATACTGACTCAGACAGGAGTACTGGAGCGGGCCCTCCAGATCGAGAGCTTCCTTGCTGAGTCTACACCAGTGCAGCGACCCACCGCAGGGCGGCACGTGGCAGAGTCATCTACAGCAGGAAGTCGACGAATGACTTAGGGGTCCAGACAGACCATACCTTCGGGCAGACGACCTCAGGGCACTGGCTCAGTAGTGCGGGGCACACAACGAGGAGCCAGTCTTTCGAGAGGTAGACAGTGCTACCCGTGCGGTGGGCAGGGCCACATGGCTCGTGACTGCCCGACCCGCCGTGCCGAGGTGCAGCCGTCGGTTGAGGGACCACTGAGGCAGAGGTAGAGGGTCGACCGTGACGGTCCGCAGGGAGGAGGCGGACGAGGCAGAGGAGCTGGACGAGCAGTAGGTGGTGGGCGACGCTTTGAGGCTCTACCACCACCACCACCAGGAGGTCCACCCCGACCTCAGGGAAGAGCACAGCTTCAGGCAGCTGAAGCTTATGATCATGGAGCTCCGGAAGCGGGTGGACTAGTTCGGGACTATCTCCAGGCATAGAGGCATGTTCCCATAATGCCTCTAGCTTCGTAGATTGTGTTTCCTTGTGTCCTTGTACTTAAAGTTGATGTAATAAAGATACTTGCCTTGGTGAATTCTGTTTTCTTGTCTTTTGTTGGTTTTTACTAAGAGGTGCCGGTTAAAAACTGTTGACTTGACCCTCACTTGCGAGATTCTTACTGGAGGAAACCCAGTGACCACACACTGATGCCGACAGTGTGACTCAAACCTTGGAGGCGAGAGTAACAGTTGGATCTCTTGGTAGTAGCGTCGAGGCCTTACGACATCGTCCATGCCATGAATTAACTAATCATGATGGGATTGACTGTATTAGGCAAGGAACGTGGTTCATCCAGGGGATGATACCAGATTTCACTTTTCGGCAAAGGAGAAATCTTTGCAGCTTTGCCGTACGTTAAGGAGAAAGGGGAACGTAGTAGCTGATGCCCTCAATAGGAGGATGGGCATTCAGCTACATGAGGAGGTGACAGAGCAGCTAGCCTCTTTGCAGATATCCTTCATGGATAGAGATGGAGCAGCCTTCCTCCAGTCTCTCACGGTCACCCCTCCACTACTACAGCGGGTCAGAGAGGCACAACATGAGGACGCTGACTGTGAGACACGACGTGCACATATATCCTCGGGACAGGCACCTGATGGTTTCTCCCTTGGAGCAGAGCATGACATCCTTTTCAGAGGACGTACCATGGTACCAGTCGCTTTACGAGAGGAAGTGTTGAGAGAGTTTCACACTTCTCCTTTGGCGGTACATCCTGGAGTGGTGAAGATGTACCAGGACCTCAGACGACAGCACTGGTGGCCGGGCATGAAGAAGGCAGTAGCAGAGTTCGTTTCTCGATGCCTCACCTGCCAGCAGGTGAATGCAGAGCATCAGGTACCAGTGGGCTTGGTACAGCCCTTGGAGGTTCCGGAGTGGAAGTGGGACGGCATATCTATAAACTTCGTGACTGGACTTCCATGCACTTCTAGAGGTCACGACTCCATATGGGTGATTGTTGACCGACTCACCAAGTCGGCACACTTCTTACCCATCAGAGAGCAGGGCTCAGTGGAGAGCTCGGGACGTCTCTACGTTCAGGAGATTGTGAGGCTCCACGGTGTGCCATCATCTATCGTCTCTGATCGAGATGCTCGCTTTACTTCCTGGCTTTGGAAGGGGTTGCAGGAGGAGTTCGGGATGTAGCTACGTCTGAGCACATCCTTTCACCCTCAGAAGGATGGTCAGACGGAGAGGACCAATCAGACTCTCGAAGACATGCTCCGCGCATCTGTCCTCGACTTTGGTCGTAGCTGGAAGGACCACCTACCCTTGGTGGAGTTTGCGTACAACAACAGCTACCACTCCACCATCGGGATGGCACCGTATGAGGCGTTGTACGACCGACCTTGTAGATCTCTTTTGTGCTGGACAGACCCTGGGGAGTCAGCACTGGTGGGACCAGAGATGGTCCAGGCGACGACAGAGAAGGTCCAGGTCATCCAGGAGCGGATGAGGACAGCTCAGAGCTGGCAGAAGTCATATGCTGACAGGAGGCGGAGGCCACTGGAGTTCGAGAATGGTGACCACGTCTTCTTGCGGGTCTCACCTCGATGTGGTATTCGGAGATTTGGCCGAGGCGGCAAGTTATCTCCGCGCTTTATCGGACCCTTCCAGGTCCTCAGCAGGGTTGGTGGGGTGGCTTATCGCCTGGCTCTGCCACCTCAGTTGCACCGGGTGCACGACGTCTTCCACGTATCTCAGCTGAGGAGATACGTGCACGACCCGACGCACATCATTGACCATGCGGAGCTTGACGTTGATGATGTGGCAACTTTTACGGAGGTCCCGATGGAGATAGAGGATCGACAGGAGCGGGTCCTACATGGGCGATCGATTCCTCTTATGCGCATCAGATGGCAGCACGGGATCCTCCAGGAGAGCACATGGGAGCAGGAGGCTCAGATGCGAGCTCAGTACCCTCATTTGTTTCGCTAGTTTTTGATGTATCTTTACGGGGACGTAAAGCCCTGAGGTGGGAGTATTGTAAAGACCCGTAAAATTCAAGGGAAATTTTTTCTTAATTTTCTTTGGAATTTTACAAAAGCGCGGTTTCTGACGGCACCTGAATCCGAGGCCCGGTGTTCCCGGAATCAATATCCGAATTTTGGCTCGGGTACGTTCAGTGAACGAACGAGCGGGAATTCCTAAATTTTGATCCGGTGCTCGGAATTGAAATCCGAGGGCACCGATGAACTCGCAGCGCCGATATTCGCTTAAGGAGACCTTTTCCGAAGTTGCGTTTATTGCGGGACGAAAGTTAATTTTTGGGAGAATTTTAAAAAGTTGAATAAAAATGTGGAACACTTTTTATTTTATTTTTTTTATGTTAGTTAACTTCTCCCAAAGGGAGTTAAAGGTGGGACCCACATCCACTTAACCTCCCTTGGGAGGATTAAGTGTGGTGGGGCCCACACGAAACCCAACTTTTCAACTTCTCTCAAAACTCCCTTTAACCCCACTTTAAATGTTTTGACAACTTAGCTTATTAATTATGTTTAGTTGTTTAAACTTTTTCAAACCTTTGAAATTCAAAAAGGTTTGGTTGAGTTAATAAAATAAGCTCTTAGCTTATTTTATTTGGTTAGAATTGTTTAGCAATCTTGAGAGGATTTGAGAGCTTTCCTTTCTTCTTCAAACTTTGACGAAGAACGCTCAAGCTTTGACGAAGAACGCTCAAGCTCCGACGAAGAACGCCGCTCCTCTCTTCTTCGTCTTCAGTGTCAACGAAAGGGAATGCCGCTTCCTCCCGGACTTCCTTCATCGGTATACGAAGATTCGCCAACGACGTACCTCTTTGGACGTACCTCCTCGTCATCGGATTTGACGAACGACTACCGTGACGCCCGACCTCCGTGACGTTGTCTTCCGCAGGTCGTTGACGATCTTCGAACTTGAACCCAAGGTAGGGGTTGTTGTTAATTGTTTATTTATTTATTCTTGTTCGTGGTTCTGACATGACTAATGTGAGGATATTTAAATATGTGTTATCATTTAACGTGAGGGGGCCGGACCGCATGAACTCGTCCGGACCCCCTCCATTGTTCTTGTTGATTTATCTTGCGGATGAAACAAGATGGCATGGTGCCGTCGCACCACGCGGATATTTGCACACTTATATTGCGCGGCGCCGTCGCACCGCGCCGTGGAAGGATCATCAAGAATGCGACGCCGTCGCGCCGCGTCGAAGGGAATCGAAGGCGCGGCGGAGGGGTGCGGTGTCGTCGCACCGCGCCGGACGAAGAACACCGCGGCCGGTTCTGGGCCGCGGCGAGACGGGAAGACCGGCGGCACGCCGGGCCGCCGGCGTCGGAAACCGGAAGGGGACCGGCTTTCCGGTCCCGTTGGAGAAAAACCGGCCGGCCAGGTGGCCGACCGTAAGGTCAAAGAACCCCCCCCCCCCCCCATTTATGAGGGGGGGGGTTCTTTGAGGGGGCAGGCGGCCCCCCAGTTTCCTCAAGCAGGCCCCCCATGAGGGGGGCCGGTTCTCCAAAAGGCGCGGCTAAAAGCCGCGCCGCCACATGCTGGAAGCGGGGGCTTAGCCCCCCGCGCATGACCCCAGCGGCGCCAGGACGCGCCGCTGCCGGCCGGGCCGCGCCGCCGCGCCGGACAGCGCCTCCGCGCCGTTTCGGGCCGACCCAGTGGGGTCGGGCCGGGTCGGCCCGGACCCGGACCCCCCATTTTCGAGACGATTTCGGTCTTTTGGCCATAACATGAGCCACGAACCTCCGATTGACGAACCGTCAGCGGCTACGCGATCCTTGGATCGAGACGGTCTATTCGGAATATCTCACTCAAAGTTTTGGAATACGTTGAGTTCGGCCGGGTTGGTTTGTTCATGAAACCAACCGGGCCTTCGGAGCCGAAACGCTCATATCTTGAGCTACGGACGTCCGATTGACGTGCCGTCAGCTTCGTTGTGTTCCTCTTAGTGAGACGGATCGTTTGGCATACTCCGCCCGAGGTTTGGACGCAGGTGGAGTACGGTCGGGTTGGTTTTGCCTTAAAAACCAACCGGGCCCCGGGGACGAAAATGCCAATAACTCTCAGACCGGGCGTCTGATCGATGCGTCGTCTGTTGCGTTGAGTTTCTGTTGACGATACGGAACTTTTGGATACATCAACTCTGGACTTTGTGACAGTTGATGTATCAGCCTCTCGGCTCGTGGAGTGGATCCTCCTGTATGAGCTTGCTGTGTGTGGGAACCCTAGTGCTGGCTGCGACTGTGACAACTACTACTACTGCTTCTACTGCTACTCTGACTGCGACGACAACAGTACATAGATCCTATGTGGATTCGACGATGACGACTATAGCACTCAGCGATCCTACGTGGATCAGTGCTACAGGTCCTGTGTGGGCCCGATCCTGTGTGGGTTCGATCCTGTGTGGGTCTTTGCGCTCAGCGGTCCTGTGTGAACCAGCGCCTACAGGTCCTATGTGGGCCCGATCCTGTGTGGGTCCTTTGCGGGGGTTAGTTACCTATCGATCCTTCGTGGGTCCGACGACTTAGATGGATCAGAGATCATCTTTATCGTCTTTCGAAGAAGTATACCTGTGTGAGCTGAATCCTATTGCTTTCCTGTGTGGATTGTGTTGTGCTATCCTGTGTGGATTACGTTTTGCTTTACTATGTGGAATACGTTTACTTTCCTGTGTGGACTGAGTTGTACATGCGCTCGGAGGTTGGAGCATTTTTGAAATTGATGACTTAGGTATATGTATGGGCATATACCTAAGCAGTGTTGGTTATTTCTTCGTGATTTTACCTTTCTTCGTGGTTTATCCTTTGTGGATTTGAGAGACCTTCAGGGGTCTCGGGGTCCCTACTGAGTAGCTTATACTCACCCCTGCATGGGCTTTGCCCGCACTACGTTGTGTTGGTTGCAGACGATGGACAGCGTTGATCTTAGCTGAGGCTTGCAGAGCAGGACGGTGCCTGGAGGTGGACCACTGGGCGGTACGTGCTCGGAGCGGACGGCGGGACCCGTGGAGCAGTGGAGCTATCTGTACCCACCCTTCAGGTTGGATTTCCAGTGGACAGCTCGGTGTAGCGGCTTTTACTTTTCAGTTGTTGTTTTCCCTTTCGAGTTGTACTTTACTTTCAGTTTGGGTTTGTATACTGGCCCATTTACTTTTCCGCACTTTCAGTTGTACTCTGCTTTTTCTTAGATTTTACTTTCCGCTTTCTTACTCTGTGGTGATTATTTACTTTACAAAGGAAATGTCTTCCCTTTTTACCGGGATTTACGCCTTGGTGCTAATCGCTAGCCCCTGGCCTATGGAAGGCGGGTTTGGGGTAGTCACGGTACGGACCCCGAGGGCGGTTCGTGACAATATCACTAAAACAAAAACCTTCTAAACTTGAAATAAAATATAATATGGCAATGATAAAATAACATAATGCCACTTACTTATTAACATGGATATTCTATGAGTAAAATAATCATATGTAATATCAATGGCCACATTCAAAATGATGTAATGAATAATTCTAGACTATAATTTCTATGTCAAGTCCCCATTCCAAGACGTTGGGGATATCTGTAACATGACCCCAACCCAGAGAGCCTTAGTAACTGGAGCCCATCCCGGAGTGCCTATGTAACCGGACTCCAACCCGGAGAGCCTCTGTAACCGGACTCAAACCCGGAGAGCCTCTTTAACTGGACTCTTAGCCATAGGGTATTCTATAATTGGACCCCCATCCCGGCGGTCCTACTTTTATTGTTCCTCAACCCGAAACATACTAGTTAAACACATTCATCTAAAGAAGAGGTTGAAATATAAAAAAAACTTTTGAATTAAAACTAGCACATGAAATGTCAATACAATAACCATAAACCATAAATGGAATTAAAATAACACATCCATAGTCAAAAAATTTACAAAACATTAAATACAATATAGATTATTTTTATCATAACAAATCAACTTCAAACAAGATTAAATTTTATCAATGTATTTTGACATAGATGAAATCAAAACATTTTGAGAGAAATATCACATTTTATTTTAAATAATTTAAGAGTAAAATAATTAAAAAGAAAACATTTATTTTGAAAATATTTTTATAAGATTGTAAAGGATGCTTCAATAATGTTAAAACGGTGGAAAAAGGCCACACCCGCTGTATATGGTAAAAAACAATCTTACCATAATTTTATCAATAAATCCATAAAGTAACTTATTTGGAAAATGACAGAAAGATTCATTTCAAAAACATATAATGTAGAATAAGGGTATAAATTCCAGTAACCCATTTTTTGTTAAATAGTATAAAAACTGAAATTCATTTTTAAGAGAACATGGATGTTGATGATAAAGAGATCCATTTAGATAATTCCGAATAAACAACCTCACATAATGAAGAGATGGTAGAATAAACCCTTAAATTGTACTTTTCTTTGGTTAAGGGTATGTTAAAATTATGTATAATATTTAAATCATTGTTATTAAATTATACAATCACTATATACGAAAATATGATATGACACATGATCTTCGAATATGATATTTTAGTAGTATCATCGTTTTAGGAGTAAAATGATCAGTTTTCCTTTATATGCATGGTTTTGTAATCCATTTTATTGTAGATAGGATGTATCATATTCATATTAATAATGATATTAAGTCTTTAAACATTATTTATAATCATCAAATGAAGATTATTTTCGAATGGATTCTCTGTAGAATGAATCTTGTCACGTCTGTAGAGATGGAAATCCATACGTACGCACGAGTGACAAAATAATTCATTTGATATTAAAATTATATATAATTTAATTTTATATTACATATAAATATTTATTGTAATTTTATATTTATTTAATTACATCTTTTATACTCATTATTATACCCATCCAAATCAAGAAATATTGGAATAACAGACTACACCACGACGTGGAGACGATAATCTGTACTTAAGAACGTATGGTGACTTTTTGATTTATTGGATGGATAGTATAATGAATATTGTTGCACAATTTTTATAATAATACCACAATATATAGAATATAATGGATTTATTATTTTAGAGTGGAATGAATAATGAATGAGGTAGTGGATGAAGAAAATATCTCAGAAGAGGTGATGAAATATTTACCTCTTTTCGGGTTTTACCTTTTGATTTTATCAAAAGGGATTTATAGGATGGAATTTCTGACTAATGGACGACCTCTAAGATGAAGGGATGAATGTTGGGAGGATATTTGGGTAGGGTAATACTGAACCAAAAGGCATTGAATGTGTAAATTTGATAGAAGGGGATGTGGAATTTCATAAGAGATGTGAGAGTCACTTTAGGAAAATATTGAAATATTAATTTATAATAAACAAAATTCGGTTTCTAATAGCTCAAAAATGAATTATTTATAAAATAATGTGGGGATGGGAAGAAAAACTTTCAACACATAGGTTTTATATTGGTTTAGGTCACTATATTATACTTATCTTTCAGATTTGACTATTAGTTAAATAGTTTGAAATTTACCACCTCACTTGGTTTTTTATATTATATAGTCAATAAACCTAATATAACCATTCAAGATAACCCCAAGTTGTTAATTAATGATACACATATCATTATATAAGTGTTTTGGCCAATCCTTATATTTTTAGGGTTATATATCAACCAATAATATTGTATTAATTTTATAAACTCATTTATGTCAATTTTGACATTAATTAATAATTGATTTTTGTTAAGTCATAATAACTTTATTTCTTTAAAGTAAATACATTTAATCAAACCTAACATGTCATAGTTACCTATAGTATTTTTGTATGGAACCAAAACATTCATATTATATTTATTTTAATATTTATAATTTCATTTATTCAATTTGTTTCATTAATAATGTCTATACAACATCATTATTTCGTCATATGTAAATATATTTATTTTATGTCAAAAATTTATAAAATATCATGAGGTATGAAATATTTTTATATTTCTAATGAATATTTATAGTCGAATATATAACTTATATATCACCATGAAGTAATTGTATTACAAAAAGATATTTGTTTATGACATTTTTTTCTTTACTTTAAATGAATTAATATAAAGTTTCATTATAACTCTCATGTATCTCCAAGTGGTCCAAAAATTGACTCAAGGATTCCTATTGTCGGAAATTTATCAACCAATATGAATAGAACCCATTTTATGGTAATTTAATATTATTTTATTATTATTTCTTTACCAGTGTTAACAGGATATACCCTTTAAACTTGGCAAATAAAATTTTTACCTAAGTAATTATTCAAAATATTTAAAAATACAAGTTACCTATTTACACAATATGGACCTTTTAATTCCAAATTTGAAATACATTTTTCCATATTCAAAACACAGAAGTGGCAGAAATTAATTTAAAAATAATTGTTGTTGTAAAAACAGTTAATGTGTTTTTATGAAATAATAAATATCAAAAGATTGAAACTTGATTACTTCCAATTTAAATGTGAAATTACATAAAATGAACAGTATTATATTTAATGTTAAAAATATTATCTAATGATACAAAAAACCATTCAAATTTATAATTTATCACTATAAATTATTTCGATAAAAAGTGACTTTTAAATAAAATTTAGTATTATTCATCAAAAATTTAAAGTTTTTAGAAAAGTACCAAATATTAAACCTATGCTAATTTTGATATTCCGAATTCAAAAATTAATTCCATTTTGGATCATAAAATTTATAAAAAATTCAAAAAGTGGGTATTACAATTCGTAACATCGAGTTTGACTGGTCGTATTGTGTTAGAATCTCCAAGTTGAGTACAAAGAAAGCTATTGCATTATTAAAAGGGAAATATACCATGGATTCTTGGGCTGTTACAATATTTATATTTTACATAAAATTATTTAGCTATATTAATTTGAGTTTTTTTTAAATCACATCCATTATGAAATTTTTTGTGTGTATATGTGTGGTCTACCACCACCATGAAAAAACTAATATTCCAAAAACACCTATAATAGATTTTTACTAGAATTTTTTAATTTTGAAATATTATTTTTATGATATCAAAAAGTATGATTAATGAAAAATTACGTGTCCAATTAATGAAATGACTACCAGTTGATTATTGTTAATTCAATAACTGAAATCATGCCAACATACAGGAAAATGTTCTCAAAATTCTCCATAATGAATTTAAAAACATTATATTTTATATCAAAAATTTTAAAATTAATATATATCACATAACTAACAAAAACGATCATTATTATTTTAGTTAAGTGTAATTAAATAAAAACTATCCCACAATCATCAGTTAATCAATGTGGGTTAATTTTTGTTATGTATGACCATTGTCTTATACAATAATACAAATTTATATCATTGATGAATATGAGAACACAAATTTTAGAATAGTATTATTTAAGGATTTACATAATGTTTTTGGACATGATAATGTTATATCATGAATTAACACAATAATTATGAAAAAATCATTTGTTCCTTAAGAATCCGTGAGACATAATAAATATTAGTTTCATCTAAATTGTATGTAACCTAAAATGAAGTATAATATAATATATAATTAAAAAATATTTTGAAAAATATATTACATTATTCTATATTATCATATACAGATGAACATTTGTAAACGAATTGATACCAACACCACTTTTATTATACTTGTTGAAATTTTTGGTCGTTACATACACCCAAATTTAAAAATATATTTATAATAAATAATATATACATATATAGAATTATTATATATAATAATTATAAATTTTATAGATATGAATAATTTTATTGGTTTTGTATTTAATAAACAAACTTTAATTTTTGTAAACATTTGGCTAAATTTATGAATGAATCATGAATTTGATAACAATTTTCATCTAAAATTCTCCTTTTAGAGACATGTCCTGAACAAAGGACTTAATTTAATTTATATGATTAATATATATTTAATTTTAAATATCAAATCAATAATTATTATTTAATAATCATATTTAATGTTGAATTATAATACCTCAATTTCATGTGGTTTTTATTCTAATGATTTTGATTTTGTAGTGGTTTTCTTCCACACAATCCATATTCATCAAAACCAAATACATTTTTTTCACCGTGTTTTCATTGTACACCATTTTGAAACATAATGTGTATATTTTTATATTTTTATTTTTGTCTTATGGGATTTACTATCCAAAATACGATCATTTATTCAACTACCCAATGATTTATTTCTTTCTTAGTTAAAATAGAAAATTTCTAACAATATTTCCACAGATTGAGTTGTGATCATTCTCTTATTATACTTCATGTAAATAGACTAATTTTTTTTCAATATATAATGTGGTATTATATCACTAATTTATATTGTTATATTTTCTTACTATACAAAACCTTTCAAAAAAAATTATCAATTCTTTGTATATGTTCTTTATAAACCATCGACAATATTTCTTTTTATATCATATGATTTTTGACTTATCTATAAAATCATTTTCCTATATATTCTAAACATTAAATTTTAAACAATTGAGATTTGATGGTGTTCACCTGGAATAATTGTTATTGTATTCACCATTGATAATTTATTAGAAATTTGTTTGTTGTTATTCAAATACATATTACTATTTTTCTGTTGAATATAATTTTGATAACCATCCAACTTATTTCTAATGATGGTATATGATAATTTTTTTCATTTTATTATTGTGGGGAAATTTATTGACATTATTGATGAGAATTGAATACTATAACAGATTGATTATGTATTAATAAATTATAATTATAGATAATTTTTTTTATGGTAGATGATCCTTAGGGAATAGTGTTAGATGATTATTTTATTCATAAAGTAAATCTATTGGAATTTTTTATGGTATAGTTCAGTCCATGTTTTATATTTCCCCTTTATGCTTGAAAATGTATTATATGATGATCTACATTTATGTATTTTTTGTATGCCTACCCAATTTAATATGATGGATTAACTATTGTCTCGATTATAAGTAAATTAATTAACAAAATGCCTTGATGACATGATTTTTTATTTCCAAAAATATGTTATCCATAAATATGATATTGGTATTATTATAATCTGTGTTTTTATACTTATCATTCATTCATCTTTCTCAGTGATTTAGATTATTACAAAAACATTTATTTTATTTTTTTCTTCCATGTTATTTATACTAATATTATGTTTCTCATATCAATAGAAACATGATTCATCCACTAAGAATTTACGATCAACACATATTATATTTCTATTTCCCTATATTGAATTTAACTATATGACACATGATATTTATAACAATATTTCTTGAGTAGATAGTTTTTTATAGATGTTAGAGACTTATTATAGAATTTTTAGTGTCATATATTGTGGAAAAAAAATACATTAGTTGACAGTGTACATGGTTATTATTATTTTATTATTTATCCAATTTCAAAAAATATAATGACATATTTACTTGAATGTATGAACTGAAATATTTTCATTACATAATGTAATTATGGAATGGTTATTTCTTGGAATATTTAGTCGAAATATTATAATTTGTAAAATATGTTTCCTTGTAATCAGATTTGTGAGTATGTTTCTGGGCCATCACATTAATCTTATAATCATGTTCATTCAATTTTTTTCAAAATACATTGTATTAAATTATTTATTATATGATTTTGAAAATTTATCTCATTGTAATATTCTATGTACCAATAATAAATATGACATTAAATCCTTCATCATCAATATTTCAATATTAAATAACATTCCATATTTTTATATAGATATATTTCACATTCCAAAGAAAGGGAAAACTACCCAGGTTGGTTTTGATTTGTGCGTAAAATAATTTCAATATAAAAATAAAACATCATATGAATGATGTAAATTTATTAAATTTAAATAATCAATCTTATTACAAAATTCATTTTAAATGTGGAATTTTTTGATGTCCTTAGACTAAATTCCAATACCACATAAAGATACCCACACTCAGTAGATATGAAACATTAGTTCTGTCATCCATTTACATTATGATATTGGTTTATCATTATTATTGTTTGAAAACCCACTCAATGGATTATATAATCTTCCCAAAACCCATTCATTTAATATTCATCCCATTTGGGTCATCATTTTTAATTTTTATTTAATTTTACTCAAACCCTATGATTACATCATTATGAGTATTACAACTCAATTATTTATGAAATAAAATCCTAATAATAATCACAATAACCTTATAATGGTAATTACAAATTGGATTATTTCTATCACATCATTAAATATCATATTTATGTTACTATATGAAATATTGATATATATAGTAGTAGTTTCTTTATTTGATGCTAATTAAGGAAATAAAACAATCATAGAGACATGATCATCTATTTTAAATCTCATCAATATAAACTAAATATTTATGCTGTTCAATTCACTAATGTGATTAAAAAAATAATCCCATAATATATATTAAAATTTAATAAACATCACTTTAGGTGCATTTTTTTCCATAATTATTATGTTACATAATTACAACAGATTTCATTGACCTATTCATTGTATTCACTTATCTTTTGTTGAACACAATGTTTCATTCCAAAATAACAGACAAAAATACCAAAAAAATATGGATATGTAAAATAAAATATTATTTACTCAATCAATATATTTTTAACACCCATAAGTATAATTAGATTATTTTTTGAGAAAGAATTTGATATACAGAATTTTTTAAGAGAGGTTAGATCCATCCATGTTATCAACGACCGTTGACGCTTCATTTATATCCATCATTCTGATTGAGTTATATGACCATGATTATAATAATAAATTCATTGATACTGGACATTTAAAAAATAAGCAATTAAAACACTAGATGAATGTATATTATTATCTATATGTATAATATGGTATGTTAATATACAAATTATTAACACATTATTATCACAATTTATGTATAATAAATATTTTAATGGAGAGGAATTAAAAATTCATTACTAACTAGAATCAATTACAGGATATATGAACATACAAATTAATCCATAGATTGAAATGAACTCATGAATAAATGTGGTGAAAAAAAATCCAATGGTTATTTAGTTTTATATCCTTGTATTATTTTCGTGTATTTATAGTAAATGGTATTCATATCCATAGGGAAATAGTAAATACCTAATAAATGTCATTTATCTTCCAGTATCTTATCAAATTTCACAGTATAATATCTACAACTTTGTTTCATCATTAAACGTGATAATATTACTAGGGTAGAACATAGTATATGGAAAAAATAGTGGGGGAAAATTCATTTTATGGATTAATATCTTCAATTCCTCTATAAGAGATGTAACCTCTATTAAAAAATACCGGTTTATAGGGTGAATGAAAAACATCAAACCCTAGATGCATCCATTATGTCCTCTCTATTTTATTCACATCTAGGGTTTTATGTTTTGTGGGTTTTGTATAAAATCGTTGAATGTTTTTGGTTTTATTTTTTAGGTTTTAATATGTGGATTACATGCACTAAAATTGTGATCTTTTTCATTTTTATTTCCATTCATAGTGTTTTGTTGTATCCGAAAAAGTTGGAATGGCATATTTCTTCAAGAAATATTATATCAATATTGAATTTTTGATATTGTAAATGGGTACCCAAATTTATAATTTATTTGGTTTGTTAGTTCATGTGATAAGAGTTAGTTGATAATTTGAAATTTGATTTTGGGAAAAAGATGATTTACTATTGCTATAAAAATGAGATCATTAGATCTATTGGTCTATATATCTCAAATAGATAGTGATATTGTAATATTATGGTGGAATTTTATTAAATATTTTTCATTCATTTAATTTAATGGTTTTATTTTCTTCAATTTTATAGATGGTTTATTACCTCAACTACATTAATAATTTAATGTATGGTTGTCATTATTGATTTTTTACCTGTAAAATATGAGATATTTATGGATATAATCCAACCAATTTAATAATTCAGTGATAATATCTTAGTCGGTATTAAATACTATAATGTATAGACCACGTAATATTATGTAAATGGTGATTACAGTTCTATTATATGTCAAATAAAACATTAACAATTATAGAAAAAAATAACATGATTTGAGGGATTCATAAATGAATAATTAATAAGTTTTTAGGAGGAATTCATTGATATGGATTGGTTTTAAGGAGTTTGGAATCTTACTTGGTTACATGATAACTAATATATTATCTTTATATCTTTATATTACACATTTTTTCTATGAACTATTTAAATCACATGGACAAAAATATCAATTTTTTAACATTTAATTATGTGGACTCATAGTTTGTTGGTAATAAATTAAATTATATTCATATTAATATTCCTATATTTCTTTTATTTTATCATGACATGATGTCTATTTTTCATATACATAGTTTATCATCTATTAACCTCGTATCAGTTTAATAAATATTGAACTGACATGGTAATTTTAATTGTAAAATTATTTATATCATGAAATAAGTCTTAAATCATTTCCAATACATAAATAGTTTGGGATATTGATTATATTAAAAAATATGAAACTAATTATATTCAATTACCAAATATTTCATGAGTTGAACATTCTTTTTTTCGATGAAAATTAATAAGATCTATGTTGTGAAGTCATTTTATATAACGCGGTGGATGATGATATTGAAGGTGTATAACATTTCAAATATGTTCTCTATTAAAGAGTTTCATCAAACAACAAAAAATGATTTACATATCATTGACTTTCAAATATATTAGTTATTTAGAGTATTTTTCATTTGAATGTTAAGTGATACAAATTTTTGTTCATAAACATCATTTTCTTAAAATGAAAAAATTTAAAAATTATATCTATGGTAATTATACCATGCATAGAAATGTAACCATAACTCCTAAATTGTTCATTTCTAACCATTAGACTGCTGATTATTTCTCTTTAATTTTTTCATATATGTGGTCATGTGATTTTGGTAACATTTAGTCTCAACTAACACCTAATTTTTTTTAATTATATTTATGAATATTAATATAATATATTTCTCTCATATAACTACCAATGTGTGATTTAGCCATTCAATAAATTATTTTATGAAATGTTCTCTATTTTGATTTCACATGATAAGAATTAATTATTATTTTTCAAATTATAATAGATATTTTAATTATCAATAGTTCATATGGATAATGATAAAATTTTAATAAAAAATATCATCTATAAAATAATGTAATTCATGATTCATATTTTTGGTGAAATCATAAAAATATTTTCATAAAAGTCAATTGTCAAAGGAAAAGTTATAGTATTTTAATCAATATTAAATTATTTGTAAATTCAATGACGAAGGACGATAGTAATTATAACCCCATGATAGCCCAGACCAACGAATAGTTTCCAAACATGAATAAGGATACAAGGCCCTAAGCACACCTCCCTACACACAAATGGATGATATTGAAAGTAATGTCCCTGAATGTTTTCTGAAGGATACAATAAAATCATAATATAGAATAATAGAATAAGATATAAATTAATATATAAAATATCATCATACGTATTCAAAATAGGGTATGTGGTTATAAATAAGTACTACCAATAGATGCAATAATTATTGATCATACCATATATACCAAATCCCATGTAGGGTGTCATACATAAGAAGTATAGAACAATAAAAAATGGGGTTGACATCTAGTATATAACTATTTCAGAGTCATTCCCAATCGATCAGTTAAATAAAACCTATAAAACCAATTAGAGTGCATCAATGGTTGTCATTATCAGAAACCTAAAACTGCGATCAAAAATCATAATCTACTCATATACCAATGTATTATGGAGGCGAGATTAGGGTGTGAATATGTATTAGTTGATCACCTCCACTAATAAAGGATAATTTAACATATAAAAATATTGTGCATGTATGAGTTCTCCACGGGACAAATAGAAATCAGGATATTAATCAGTTCAGCTAAAAACATAATGCAAGATCCCAAAAAAGGTGTCATGTTTACACAAGGAATGTTATATAACTATATTGGATAGTGAATCGGTGTCTCTAACCACTACATGAGGATTGTATCTACCATCTCTTTATTTTAGGTAAATATAAATATGTTAGGTTCAAAAAAGTTTCATTTCGTGTTAATATATCCATCGTTGGAGCCCCAAAATTAATATAGGGGTTTTTTTGACATTGGTTTTATCTATTATTATTATCACAAATCAAGTGTCATGTTCACCATGTGTAAAAAATCAATATAACAATTCCCATTGGGGCTATGTTTACCTCATATTAACCATCATTAACATGTATCTCTTTATGTTCCCAAACACCCCCTGTTTATCGTAAATACCAAGGTTCCCATGATGGATGTATTAACCCTAAAAAATCCCAAAAAAATCTTATAAATTAATAATATAATTTATATATACAACATTTTTATATAAAAAATAATTAAAATCAATTAAAATTTAGATTTTCACATTTATTTAATGAAAATAATTAAATTTATATAGTTTCGAATCATCTCAAAATCCATTTAAAATGGGGTAAATTTTCGAATTTGATGACCCATTTTAAAAATATTTATTCAAATTACTAAAATAATTAAATAAATATCCATTAAAATTCTCATACCAATAGAAAAACCACCAAACAATTCAAACCAAATTCTATTATCCTTCTATACGCTTTTTAATACATTATTTTCAATCATTGTTAAAAAGTAACAAACCAAATTCCATTTGTAAAAATGTCAATACATTTTATATTTCATTATTAAATTTAAATTTTTATATATAAAATTAACATTTCATTAAATGTTTCATTTTTACACAACTACCAATGTCAAAAAAATTACCAATATTTTCATCTAAAAATAACCCCCATAATTTTCATGTACTTAAGGGTAATTTAATAATTCATAAAACAACAATTAAACACATTATATTATGTCATATGGTCATCACCCATCAATATATTTTTATTTCATAAATTAACAATGATAATTAAATGTTGAATATATATAATTATAGTGACCACCAACTATTATCTATTGTTAATAAAATTTTATTGATAATGAATGAAGAAACAACAACATGTCAAGGCTCTCACAACCCGCCGATTAGATAACACATTCCACAATAAATCATAAAAAAATTATAATTACTTATAATTTATGTAACAATTGACTCCAAATTATCATTTAAAAAATAAATTCTCTAGGTTCTTGACACATCAGAACCACAAGAAGTTTTTTTTCAATTTCCAATGATGTACACAAGAATACATACCATTAAAAATACAAGACCAATGACATTACAAAATAACTAAATTAATGTACAAAATAATAAATAAACACAATAAAACTTATATCATTTCTTTATATAATTTAATGATATGTGAAGACATATATATATTTTATCTAGATGTGCTCTATATAAGTAATGGGAATGCAAACTAGTACAGGGACCATTCCACTATAATATTTTGTAATTTGAACAAATATTTTATATGGAAACACTAAAAAATTAGAGTGTTGTATAAAGTAGGTTAAGGGATGTTGATTATGTAGCAATAATAATATGAAATATTGAATAACAATGATAAATACAATACCTCTACATGAGAAATTAGAGAAACCTAATTTGAGCTCTTGTAGGCTCGCACGGACCAATATAATAGGGAAAAAATAATTTCAACTATTAAATCCTTAAGAAGTAAATTTTGTTGTTTTCCCATATCTAAAACATTCATTGGGTAGTTGGAGGCCATATGTTGTGGATTTTCACCCTTCCATACCACACCATCTACAAAATGGTGTAGTTTCCTTGTTTCAATATTCCGAATAATGCCAAAATCTCAGGACACATGGTATATCACCCAAGAACACATATGATCCTAGAACCATATAAAAAAAGACATGTTAGAGTTGACCAAACTCATTTAAATCCATTTATATTCACATTATTAATTCGAAACATTCTAAAATACCAAATATTCAAGATCTGTAAAAATATAATGCACCCAATATAAAAAATTCAAATATTTAACACATAATAGAATTTGAAATTATAAATAAGTCTTCGGGTTAATCCACATCAATATGTCAATTTAAATCAATCAATGAATTAATTCAAGATAACATACATCCTTTACAATATATCTTCCTAAAAATATCAAGGAATAATCATCCAACTTTTGATGGTCAGATCTAGGAAGAAACACAATTTTCCATTTGGGAATGCTAAAGTACTAAGGGTGTTCCAAAACAATCCAATATAAACTAAACTACTGATGGATCCCAAGATCAAATACCATTAAAAACTATGGTGATTACACCACAAATTTTATCTTATATCCCCAAAATATTTATTATTAGGTTACCCATACATAAATATTTACCATTGGAACATTGATCAGAAATTCAACTGTCCTTCATGACCTGTTCCATATTTTTCTATACATATATATTCATGATAACACTAGATTGACATCAGTACATTTCCTCGTCACCAAATACCTTATGGGGATTGATGCATAACTGATGTCAAAACAATAGTAGGGAACACATCACCTTCTGAAAAAATTATATTCCATTTTTGAATTTTCGAAATTAAAATAATAAATTTCATATTTCTAAACAATTATAGTAAAATTATATATGTGTACTCATTTAAAATTTTCCTCGACTTACTTGTCTCTAAAAAAAGAACATCATTCGAACACATTACCACACTACTAGGTCATGCTGGCTTAAATATTGAATGTAAAATAATATCAATTGGAAATTATCAAATGAGTCCACACCTAACTCATTGTGATATTCTGCAATAATATCCTTTATTATTCAATCCATTGTAATTTCCACCCCCAAATCAGTGCAATTTCTTCTCAAGATGCCATATATTATAATAAATCTTCCCTCGTCTTGAATCATGCATTCCCCTCTCACCATCACAACTAGAATTCTCTATTTGGTGAACCCAAACAGATGTATTGAATCATATAAACATTTTTAACTATCCATCCCAAAGGAACTATAAGAACATGAATGTCACTTACACATACCTACAACCCTTCAACACAACGGCCATATACCCACTACTGAAAATTATATCCCCACTATAATTGCTTCAATATTATTGTGTCACCCAATAATCATCCCAATTTCATTTACCATACTCCATCAATCAATAATTTCATGATTTTATTTGTTTCCCTCTATACCACATGACCGAAAAAATAAATCACCACCTACAACCAAATCATGGATTACGAGTATGGAAGATGTGTTATTCACTAAAATTTACTCAATATAATTCAATGATAAATGATATAATTGAATCTCATTTTACATATTCATGATGAATACATAGGCTAGTGGTGCTCTTATATAGTTTATTCCTTTTATTTTTGGCTACAACACTCTAATCCTTCTAATAATGTTGCCAGATAGTTTAGGGAAAAATCAAAAAACAAAAAAAACATTTTGATTCACCACCTATATGAAAATATTCAAATAAATACAAAATAAATCCATATGGTACTCATCATGTGAGTAAACCCATATTCTAATTAATCTTATCTATCAAATAGTTATGGTCAAATCAGTCCCTATCCTTGAACCACCAAAAATTCATTACTTGAAAATAATCCCTCATTACTAATTATTGATTCCAAACTATGATTCATCATAACTCTCATTCTAACAAATAATTACTAAATCTTACCAAAGAAAGTATATCTATTCACTCATGAGTTACTATATATAAAATAATGTTCTAATTGATACATATTGCAATTTCACTTAGCCTATATATTATTTCAAAATCACATTCCCTTCATTTTTAATCCCATGATACTAACATTCCTCATAAGCTAGTTTATAAATCATTTCAACCCTTTAACAACAGAAAAACTCTAAGATCCAGATAATTTTACCATCTTCATCATCCCTAGACAAATAATTTCATGTTCAACAATGGTCACCCCATCCTGAGAGTATCATAATAGTAGGATCACATATATGAATGATTCCACAAATTAAATAATAATTTACTAATTATAAAATATCTCATGGTTCATATTTTAAGAATATAACATAAAAAATATTCTTATACCAATACCTTGATATCACAATCAGTGGTATTATTCTACACCTTGAGGAGTCTTCCCCGACTTCACTTCTCTAAAACACAAACACAAACATAATCACACACAAACAAGGATAAAACATTTTGTTGTTATAATAAACTATAATATTTTCTTAATAAAAACTATAATATATTGTCTTATCTCAATAAATTTGGTTTTTTATAAATCAATATTAGTTTTCACCATGTGAATAATGAATGAGAAGAAAATTGAAATGAGTTATAAAATGTATTTTTTTAGTTTTCATAACAGTAACTTGTGTTTTTGAACATGCATCATGATTTATAAGGGGCTAGGCTGTGTGGGTTATTTTCAAGATAGAATGGGGTGTCCCTACTTCCAGGAAAGATCAGTCGATCCACTGTACCACTGGTGGAGACCTTAATAGGAAATATCCACAAACTGTGGTAATTTACAATTTTTTGAATTTTAGTTTATGGGAAATTATCAATATTCTCTATTGTGTTTTATTATAGGAGTCCCATTTTCCACTCCAAGTCTTGTGAGTGTGAGTCAGGTGAGACCACCCATTGTGATTCTCAATATCTATTGGTTGAGGGAATATTTTCAACACCATTATTTGGGGTTTCATGGTATTTTTCTTCCACTAGAATACTCTTTTGTTCTTTTTAAACTTCCTCACTAACTTTGGTGATCATAGTTATAGATTTTGGTGTTTGTTTCCCAAAATCATGGAGAAATTAACTATTTACCATGGTGATTTCCCATTTTTTCAAAGAGGAAATCTCATGAATACATATTCGTGTTCTATCTTGTGATCTAATTAGTTGAATGATACATTACAAATTTTGTTAATGGTTTTACATAATTATAATAGTAATTTTGTGTTTTCTGAGTGACATTTGTTAGGTTTTCTCACTGATACATGGTTATTTGTATAAAATTAGAAATTAAAATTCTTTTGGTTTTTGTTTTGATGTGGTGAGATCACTTCATAATTCTTCCACCATTTTTTTCTTTTTGTGATTATTTATAAAATAATTATAAGTTATTATAATTATTTATTTTGAGATGGTGGAGTTTGAGTCCAGTAATCTATGTGTGGTTTGATCCTTGAAAATATATGGTTGTTACAAAAAATTCATGGTAAAATGGTATAAAATATGTTAAATTTATTTGGTATGTAAAATTAACATAATATAGTTTTAATTCCCATAGCGTGTTGATGAATGTCAAACCATTTTTCAAGTCAGACCTATAGGTTCTAATTACATGATATTAGATTCATTTTACATCCATAAAACCCATTCATATTCATTTGCATAATCAAAGGGTGGTTCCAAGTGAAACCCTTTATTAATAATGTTTTAACAGTATTTTTCTAACCGATTCATTTTTTCATGGAATTTTATGTTTTATGGGAATATTAAATTTAATCTAAAAATGTGGATGTAAGTGGTATTTTCTTAGTTATAATATTTTTAGTATATCAAAATCTTAAAACAATGTGTTTTTATATATGGGTTCTTAAGGATAATAAATAATTTTTTGATCTACATGATCTTTTTAAATTTCTATATGAAATTGAAAAGTCATATTGATTTTTTGGTACTTGAATATAGTATGTTAAAAGGGGGTTGTAATGGAAAAAAGGACAATATTGGAAATAGTTTTTGAAGTGGTTGCTATAGTGTAATTTTTTTTTCTAAATTATAATTTGATATTCACATTTATGTATTATTATTATTTATCTTAGTGCTTTGGAATTTGTGTAAATTTTAGTTTTAATTTAAAATTACATGAAATTTTTTTATAAATAACACAATGTGGACAAGGGCCTCTGGGATAATTGGTAATGACGGATTACTTGAGGTGACCATGATCAAATGGGATTTATTGGTATTAATTGTTATCTAAAGGTTCCCATGGTCCCATAAAGGACTCCTGGTATTAATGGTTATCCCATGGTCAACATAATTTTTGAGCGACACTTGGTATTGATGATTAAATTGTGGTGAGTGTGGATCCTTGGGGATGATTATAATGTTTTTAAACCCATTTTGAAGATATAATATTTCTAGAATTTAGGGAACTTTAAATGTTTATGTTACTCCATGATGGAAGATTTTTTGTCCATGTATAGATATATTAACCCTCATTATGAAATTATGTGTACTGTCTTCTAGACCTAATCAGAAAAACTGTGGAGTTTTTGGAAGATGTTATGTACAATTCCAAGGGTAAAAATGAATCCCGAGTTTGAATTTTATGTTATCACCTTAAATTAATATTTTAAATTAGTTATATGTAAAAATTACCATGAGAAACCCTATGGTCACAATTATTATACTTTTCTAATTTTTTGGTATGTTGTTGTTAGTTCACTTCCATGTTGTACTCACAAACTTATATGGATTTAATGGATCTTGGGGACACAAATAAATGATATTATTGTTCACATTTTCATGTTTCTATATTTTTTTCATTCATTATCCAGGATTGGTTTCCTAGCATTTAATTAAATTATGGTACTCTATAGGACTGGAAACCAATTTGGGATTAGCTGTTCTACCGTGATTTATTTTTTTTTACATTACATTACATGTGTAGGATTGTCTCATAGAAGAACTCTTATTTATGTTATTCTCATTAAATACTACATCAATTGGATTTATTTATTTATCATCAAATTCCCTATATATGATTCGTATCTGGATGATATTGTTTTAATTTAATTTCAACTAGGAATATATAATTATACGAGGGAATAACATCCATACAATAAACCCTCATGCTAGGGATACTAGTTATTATCCTCTATTTAGTGGAGTGGTGAACCTAGTCATTGAACATTCCTCCTTTCAAGGAAATTATTAGTTATCTGAGGTGATGGGGATGACATGTGGTATCAAATCCTATAATCGGAAAAAAGTGTAAAGGCACATATAGAGTTTTATGTATTGGTTCTACAATATTGGTTGTCTATTATAATGATGAGGTGAGTACAATAACCTTATAACTAAGATAAATAAAATAATAAATAGATCTACAGATGCACACAAGGTGAGTGATTATTTTCATGGGCCTATATAGAAAGAATTCCAATGTTTGGTGAGACATTCCCTATAATTGTATTAATATTGGTCACTTTTTGGGTTGTTCTCATGTTGTATGTGTGTGTGGATAAATAAAACTAAAATAACCAGTGATGAACTATGATATGTTATATAGTCTAAAAGGTCAAATTAATATGTAATAACTAGTGGTTTTCTGGGAAGAAAACTATGGTATTACCAGAGTCTTAGTAGATTAAATTACCAGTTTCCGGACATAATTATGCCAGGTCATGAAAATGATTATAGTTGATTTCAGAGCTCCTAAAACAATAATATATTGAATTATTTATAAATTTAGTGGGATTTCCATCATTAATATCATCCAAAAAAATTTATTCATTAAATATTATATTAATATAACAAATATTTTTTTATAATATATATTATTTGAAGGGAGGAAATTTTATTATATAGATTTTATTAATATTACTATTATTACTATTCCGAAGAATTATAAAGTGAAATATACTTCACTGGTTTGAGAATTAATTATTTATAGGTAATGATGGTTGGAAACTATAGAGAATATGATTATATATTTTATTATAATAAATAATTTATAAAAAAATTCTAAAGAATAAATAAATAAATATTGGTGTAGATAAGAGATTGCATGGCCATTTCAAAAATACATCAAAAAGTGATTACTTTATTTTATTCAATATCTAAATAAATATCAACACATATTTTATTTTAATTTTATTTAGATACCTGATTAATTTATTTCATAATTTTTTTATTCAGTAAATTTGATAATAATGATTGATTAACATGAGTGATTTTTATTATAGTGAAAATTGTATATTTAGCATAATTTATATCATCAACTAAATATGGCTGAGGAAATATTATATATATATATATATATTAATATAATCATACTTAATTAAAAAACATATATAAACTGTTAAATATTAGTGTTTTGACATTGTATATTACATATATGATGTGTGTTTTTAATATTCAATATCACTATTAAAATAAAAATATATATATATATATAAATTATTAGATATTATATTATATTTATACTGTAGTTTTTATTTTTTATTTTATAATTTATTTTAGGAGGAACATGGTAGTTAAACAACCTATATTTCTTCATCATTAATCAATGATCACATCGGAATGGGAGAAAATATTTCATAGGTAATACAACTATATTGAAGTGGTGTAATAGTGTGGATGATAATGGTTGTATTATATATATACATTATATTAGGGTTGTTTTTCATTATGGAGTTGACTTTGAGGACAAAATGGGAATTAGTTCTACAATTACTTTGTGATTTTAATGGATGGAGAAATTATTTTGGACCATAGTTCATTAGAGATTTTTCATTTCAAATTGGGAAAAATCGAAGGATTAGAAAAATGTCATTGTGAAATAGGTTTTTGGTCCAACTAGGTAACATGTGTAATTCTATTTGAGAATCCATGTAAATGGGATGGGTTTATTGTTTCATATAAACAAGAAATCATTTCCAATATATTTTATGTTTCATATGTATGGATTCTATAACATAAGACTATAAATAATGTGGGTCCAGTTAGATAGAGTGTAATATATTCTAGGTTATTTTTTGGTGTTCAATATATTTATTTTTTTATTCGAATATTTAATGAAGGGTGTGTTGGAAAAAATAAAATTTTCGTCTTCTCACACATATTTTTGACACATTATGAAGATGTTTCCTTCAATGTTTTTTGGGAGTCTAACACAATTAAATGATTTACTATATGGTTGGAAAAACTTTTATAGGGGTAACATTGGGTGATGAATACTGACATGGTGTGAATAGGTATTTAACATGTAACAAGGAATCAAGAAATCATCTCATTTAGTTGAAATCATGTATTCATCATTTAGATAAGTACATATTCAATCCATATATTTTATAATGCACATTATCCAATATAACGTTTGGATATCGATTTTATTAAAATCTGTCTAATATGTCACTTTAATTCCATATTGGTGGGTTGATGCTTGACCCACTAAGGATCCTATGGGTTTGGGTTTTTTAGTTTCATTTACTCCTGCTAACACATATAATAATAGTTATTGTAAAATATTTATCATTATTTTTTATTTAAATATAAATAGTATTATTTTTTTGTAATAATATATTGTAACTCTTTATATTGTGTTTATAAATTATTTTTTCCATGTACAATGAAGGTTATATACCTATAATTAAAATGAATAAATGAAAATTTTGAATTGAAAATCATAGTATAATAATACTCCATATTTATTCCTGTATAGAATGTTTTTTTATGTACATTAAATTATAGAATATAATTAATTACATCTCCACAATATACAAAATATTAGATATAATTTTTGATGACACATTCATAGAAATAAAAATATTCATTAATGTAATATTTATAATTATTTTTATATATTAAAATTATGACATATTACCATTTTATTTTGATTGAATTTTTTAATAGTTTTGATAGGAAATGTATTATCTAAAATGAATAAATATGAATAAATTTTTTATTAATAATAATGATGATAATATTAAATTTTTCATCCAAATTTTGGAAAATAATACAGAAATCATTAAACTTCATAACATTCAATTCAGGTGATAGTCAAAACACTAAATTTTCATTAATTATTTTTAATTATAATTTATATTATGACATTATAATTGATAATATATTTTTAAAACTAATAATTAAATAATATTACAAAAATTAAATTTTCTCTTAATTTTTTATATTCTATTGTTACCAATTTCATCAGTTGATTATCAAATAGAATAAGTATATTTTATCCATTGAAAAATGAGATTTATAGTTATTCCATAAATTAGGAGGTTCCGAAATAACAATTTATAGAATAATAATATTTTATTCTAACATAAAATATATAATTAATATTATACTTTTCAATTCAAAAGATTTTATGTTAATTATAATGAAAAAATATTATATTTTTTATTATTAGGGATACATTCTTAGTAACTACACCATATAATTCCATTTTAGTTTTAAGATGTTTTCATAATAAAATTTCATGAATGATATAATTTAATAAATCTACATTTAATATTTTGAATCAATATTACGGTATTACACATTGTTATGAAAATTAAATTAAAAAATTCAAACTTGTAGGATCGAAATAATGATGTAGATTCTCAATATACAAGAGGGGGGTGAATTGTATACTATAATATTTTCCTTTGGAACCTTTAAAGTTGATTATGAATAACTATGTTTTCCTTAGATAAGGAACGTTATAAGTTTAACAAAGTTAAACTAATCAAATTCACAACACCTCTAACACCAATTGAAAAATTGGAATAAGGAATGAAGTTATAAACTTAAAGTTCTATGTACTTTCTTAAAACTAGAATGAGATTCTGAAAGTAGGTTCCAGAAATATGGATCCGGAAATTGAAACTTAACTAAAGATTACAATGTGAAATTCTACATTAAAGTATATAGAATCTAAATGAAACAGATTACAAGTAGATAAGTATAAGAAAGTTATACTTTCCTTACAATACAATATGCAGCGGAAACAAATAGGTAGTAAAACTACAAATAACTAACAATAACTCTTTTAACCCAAAGAGAAGGGTATCCAATAACCTTGGATAAAGGTCTCTTGATTTATACTTTCAAGCAAGTCTGTCTTACCCACACCAGGGTAAGCCCTAGATACGAAGATCAGAATCTCTCTCTTGCTATCCTCGCAAGCCCTCAACATCAAGTTAGTTGGAACCTCTGTCTTCCTCAGAAAGGAAGACCTCGAACTTTATGGTAGTCAGCACCTCTGTCTTCCTATCCTCGGAAGTCCTCAAATGTAATCACCAATATTCAGAGTCGTACGAAGCAAAAACTAAACGAGCGGTTCATTACGCACAAAGCATGAAAATCTTTCTCTCTCTAGTAATCTCCTTAGCAGTGTGTGGTCTCTAGATCGATCAACATCATTGTGTTTTAAGCTCTTTCAAATGAGCTCCTATTTATAGGCTCGATTGGCCTTCTTTCCAACGGTCATATCTTCCTTAAAATTAGTAGGGACCTGTACACGTGTCACTTAACCAAAGGTTAGTTTATAACCGAATAGACGACATCGTTTTATAACAAAACAAGTGTAACAGAAAGTACGACATAGTTTCAAGATTAGTTAAAAAGTTTGGAGTGTAGATTCGGAGTGTAAACAAAATGTCAAAGAGTAGACAAATTATAAAAGTGTAAGCAAAGTGGAAGTTTGGATTCTAACCAAAAATAATATTCGGAGTCTAAATAAATTCGGAGTGTATAAAGCAAAGATGATCAGATTATGTTTAATAGGGGAATTCGTAATGAGAATTTGAAATGAGAATTCGTCATCCGAATTCGTAATGAGAATTTGTAATCATGATTCGTCATTAGATTTCAGGGTCGAACTTCATGAGAGTTCGTATCTAGAATTCGGAGTATAACTTTATTAGAATTTGTATCCAGAATTCGGAGTGGATCTTCATTACAGTTCTCATCCAGAATTTAGAGCCTAAAACAGAATGCTTCATATCAATGTTTTAAACAATTCCGAGAATATAGAAATGAATCTGATTCTTATACTTAATAAATATATTGATATAGATAATTAAAATATGATAAGGATAATTTTCCTTATAAAATCAATTTTCTTTATAAAAGCAATTTTCCTTATAAAAGTAATTTTTCTTTATAAAATAAATTTTCCTTAAAGATAAGGTGTTTGTGATTTTCAAAACAAGATGGAATAGAAAATTCATAAGGAAAACCTTTTTGACTCAACAATTTCCTCTTTTTGGAAAGCACAAACATCCTTACGAAAAAGAAAGGCTAAGGGAAAAAAATTAAGTCTTATCTCCCTTTGCTTATAGATGTTGATGAATATGACTAACTCCCCCTTAGGCATTGAATCTCTAAGAATCGTATTCTAGATTTCCAGAATGGTATTCCATTAAGAATAAGAATGTCTTTTTTAATGAAAAACTCACCCTTAGATAAACTCTATTAGAGTTCTTTTTCTTTCTCCCCCTTTGTTATGGTCAATTTTCCTTTTCCCCCTTTGTTAGGGTTCTTTTTCCTTCTCCCCTTTGTTAAGGTTCTTTTTCCTTCTACCCCTTTTTGATTTTTAAAAAGGATTCAAGGGAATGGAAAATATAACAATGTACCTGAAAAATTAGTAACAACAACAAAAGACACGAGCATGCAAGATTTTAATTAGGTTTGAAAGATCAAAAACAAAGAATCTAGGATATAAAAAAAGGATTGGTTTTGTCTATTTTGGATCTTTTTCCTTCGAAATAAGACCCTTACGAATAGTCTTTATTTTATTCAAGTCTTTATGGTCTTCCACGACTTGCTTCTCTAACACAACTATTCTTGCACTTTGAGCGTCAATCTTTTCTTCCTGGGCTTCATGATTTTCTACCTTAGCTTTCAAAACTTGTTCTTGCTTTAACAACTTCTCTTCAATCTCAATCTGAAGATCCCTTTCATTCCTCCAGCTTTGAGCAACAGAAATTAGCTTCTCATTCAGACCTCTGTCTTCTTGAATCCAGAAATTCTTTTCAGCTGTCAACTTTTCTTCAAAGGAAAAAGTAAGATCATTTAGCTTCATGTCTTCTGTCTCAAATGCATCTTTAACATTATCTTGGAATTCATCCAAGATCCTCATCTCTTCTACAATTTTCCTCGACCAACTAGTCATTTTCTTACAAGACCTTTTGTGGGCATCATAGCTGACAAAAATTTTTTTTGAATTGAGGCTCCATTTAAACACATTTATCCATAACCATGGATACAAAGTCTATTTTCTAATTCAAAGTATGTTGGAGCATCTGGCATCATTAATAAATACTTGAGAAGGTCAAAATAGAACCTAACAACTACTTTAAAGACTGAACAACAAAGTAATGTCCCAACGAAGATGACTCTAAATCCGAGACTTTTCTTGGAGAATTTTATTCCTCAATTTTATCATCCATCTTCTTAGAAGAATCACCAACTTCCCTTCTCTTTACAGCCACTGAGCTCGGGGTATCGATAATAAGTTTCTTTCCCTTGTCCTTTTTTATATTGGATTGTTGTTTTGGAGTTTTCTGTAAACTATAAAATACTTGAACAACATTGTCTTCATCATAAATATCTTTTTGAGAACCATCCTCTACATTCTCCATTAGAGCAATATCATGTAGAAGATGTTCTTCCTCTGCATGATAAGCTACTTCTTATTCAACTTTTTCCACATCCTTCCCTGGAGTGACTATCATAGAAGACTCAACTTCTGATGTTCAGAGAGACAAATGTTCCGAAGGTGTCTCCTTATAATCTTCTACTTGCTTCAATAGACCTCTGGTCTAACCACTACCTTCAGAAACTGCTTCATCCTCTTCCGCTTGCTCAAACTTCTCAACTTCCTTAACAAGTTTAGCTTTTACCTTCTCTGGAGTAACATAGTTTCGTCCTGGAGTCTCAGGTAGAGATTAAAAAGAGAAAGATATCGGGAATGGAATGTTTTCGGAGGCCATCTCATTAAACTTTAATAAAGTCTGAGCTACCTCAGCTTCAGACATCTTCTTCTTAAGCTTCTTTTGTTTCACTTGTTTTTCTAGTTCAACCACTGTCTTTTCCTTCAAGGCCTTAGCCTCCGCAGGGTCTAAGCCAAACTGAGGCTCCCCTTTCACTCTCTTCTCTTTGAATTCCCTACACTTAGCAACTACCTCATCAGGGTAAGCTTTCCTCTTTTTCGGTTTGGAGGTGCAGAATGAACTTTTTTAGATTTACAATTCTCTACTTCAACTTTAACTTCTTTCATCTTTCTCTTCTTCACTGGCATAGAAGATTCATGTTCAGCAACTTTCAAAACCGCTTCTTCTTGAACTGGAAAATCAAAGAACTCACCAGTCTTCTTGTAGAAATCAATGTTCATCCTTTTAAGGGTATCATCACTCACCAACATAATTTTTCAAACTCTGGGCTTAGACTTGCAAGCCTCCTTGAAAGACTCAAGGCACCGAACTATAAAATTCAAGATTATTGTTGGATACATTAAAAAATGAGCTCTCAGATTCCCTTTTTTAACATTCTCAATGGTAATAAGAATGTGTCTCATTAGATTATACTTCCTTAGATTTATCAGAAAATCTAGAATAAAGATATCGCTCTTCTTCAAACTGTCTTTATCACCCTTTCTAGGTACCATAAAGCCTTGTACCCATAATTCCAGAATCCAAAAATTCATAGACAGACTAAAAATATTCGGAGCCTTGTCATCTGACAATTTGAGAGTCTTCAAAGCCTTTTCCTTATTGAAACGTCCCTTTGAATCCGGAAAAACATGAGTGATGAACATAGCCCCTCCTTCATTGGTCAGCCCTACCAAGCTGGCTGCCTTGGCATAAGAAAACATAAAAGTCTTGCCATAAGACTTAAACGACAATTTATCCCTACCATATTTCTTAAAGAAGGAAACTGTCTCATATAAATCTAAAATCAACTCTGAATATACTTCATCTTGATTCTCGGGCTTAGAAACAGCAACATCTTCCCATTTGTTAAGCTTTATGTTCTTGGATATTAGAGAATCATAATTGTTGAAGAAATAAGGATGAAAAAACCTTTCTCTATATACTAACCACTGAGAAATCGGCTTAGAGGTTGACATGTCTTGAGAAGCTACTTCCACAGACATTCGGATCTGAAGACATCTGGGAAGTTCAGAACGGAGATTTCTGAAGATCAGAACGGGTTTAAAACGGAGAGGTAGAGCTTTAGGACACTGGAGCGTGAAAAATCGATGTGGGATGACCATTTGGTGTCCCCTTTAAATAGGAAACGATATAATGGTTCATCTTCTTCGGTTGATCGAATGGTTCTAAAAAATCTGAGATCAGATCTGACGGTTGAAAACCAATTTTCAAGAAAACTTCAATCCGATCTTTTGAGGTTTTTATTAAAACAAAGATTTAAGAAAACTATAATCCGAAAACAAAATATAAGAAAATACCAGCTAGTAATGTATGATTAAGAAAACATGAGTAAGGAAATCATACATTTTGGATTGGCTTAGGAGTATTATTCGTAATGGGTAACATCCATCTTTACTACGAAAAAAACATAGATCACAAAACATAATACGAAAAACTCAGTGCAAAAAACCCGGTACGAAAAGAATAATTATAAAAAACCATTATAAGATTTTCAGTATGAGAATGTCATTACGAATGTCTCATTACAGAAGTATTACTACGATCATCTCAATACAAAAGTCTCATTACAAAAACCCTAGTCTGAAAAACTCCATTCTGGATGTTCTTACTCCGAGAATTTCAATCATGAAAAATTTCAGTTCTGGAAATTTCCATTCCGGAAATTTTAGTTTTAGAAAATTTCCATTCCGAAAACTTCTATTCCGGAAATTATAACTCGAGAATTTTTTTTGAAAAAACAAATTACGAAATGTAAAATTTAGTAACACTAACAAAAAAATGTACTCCCCCTATGAAAAGGAGTTTATTACTCTAAGGAGACTTTTTCAGCAGAAAGTTTATTATGAAAGATTACCTTACAATAATCATTCCTAACTTCTATTTAATGTATTCAAATCTATCAGAAGACAAAGATTTTGTGAAAATATCAACAAGTTGATCTTGCGTTCCGATCAAATGAAGAATAATATCTCCTTTTAGAGTGTGATCCCTAATAAAGTGATGCCTAATATCTATTTGTTTCGCACATGAGTGATGTGAAAGGTTCTTACTTAGGGAAATGTGTAACACCCCAAGATTTCATAGTGTGTTATTTCTTCAAAATAATTCAATAACTTGCACTACACGCAACACCGAGTTCAATTGCACCATGACTTACCAAAAAAAAAGCCATTAAAAGAGGTCATGAATAGCATTAACTACATTTTTAACTTTATATAATCCTTATAATTTTAGAATCCATATTATGAGTTTCTTAGTCATAATGCAAGAACAGATTCATTTTCAGTATTGCACTTTTATCAACTTTTGATAGTGAAACCTTTTTAAATACAATATTTTAAACTTTTTGACTAAATGGAGACATCAAAAAATTTAAAATGAAACATCCCAAGCTTCCACGGTACGCTTTCCTTTGAATAAAACAGTAGCGTGTGTTGTACGCAACGTCGAGTTTTAACACACACCACAACCGATTAAACTAGCCGTTATGAATAGTAATACCTAAATTTTGAAATTATATATATTTTATATTTGAAAATGGACTTCATTTTTGGATTCGTAATATCGAATTTAGCCTAAGGTGAAATTTTGGTACATTTCGGATAACTTTCATATTTTGATGAATAGTGAAAATTACTAAATTTTAATTAAAAACAACTTTTTTTAATCAAAATAATTAATAGTGATAAATTATGAATTTGAGTGGTTTTAAAGTATATTTAGAATATATTTTTACAATTTAATATAATTTTGGTCATTGGACATAATTTTACAATTAAACCGAACATAAACAAGTGTCAATCTTTTGATAGTTATTACCTCTTAAAAACACGCTTTTTGTTTTGACAGCGGGAATTAATTTTAAATTAATTTCTGCCACCTCTGTGTTTTGAATTTAGAAAAATGGATTCCATATTTGGAATCAGGATGTTCATATTGTGTAAATAGGTAACTTTTATTTTTAGACATTTTGAATAATTACTGCGGTAAATATTTTATTTACCATGGTTAAGGGTAAATCCGGTAAATAAGGGTTAAAAAAATAATTTCATAATAATACTAAATTACCCTAAAACGTGTCTTAACCCTATTGGTTGATACATGGTCGACCATGGGCATCGTTGGGTCGATTTTGGGACCCCATGGATCCACTTGTAAGTGATAATGACACTTTATTTTAATTAAGTCAAAATGAATATAAAAATGACACAAGCATGTATCTTTTAGAAAAACAATTGTTACATAGGGTTATATAAGTTGGATTTTAGATTATAAATATTAATTAGAAAGATAAAAAGATTTCCTACATAATTATATTTTATTTATAATTTTTAGACATCAAATAATTTAAATTATTAATGACACAATAATGATGCAATGTTTAACTCATTAATAAATCATTTAAATAAATAAGATTATAATGATTAAAATATTATCTAAAACCTGTACAATTCTTATTGGTTGGTGTTATTTAGAATATGAGTCATCTTATCTTCGACCTCAATGATTTTAGGACCATTATAAACCGAATATAATTATATTATAAAGTAATATTTTCACTCTTTCCTAAAGAGCCCCTCTTCTCCCTTATAAAAGGATACCACTTCTACTCATTCCTCACACCTCTCAAGCAACTTGGCTCGTCCAAACTCTGCCCAAGTAAGCTACCCACATCCCTCTCCTCCTCCTTGAAGCTTCCCCTTAGGCAAAAAGCATTTCAAGAAGTCCTTTGGTTCCAACCAAATTGAGTTACCTAAATTAAAGGTAACGTTTTCTCTTAAATTATTTTCATTTATTTTGCTTCTCCAACCCCCAAAATCTTTTTATTTCCTTTCTTCTGTAAAAACACCAGTATCCTCAATATACTAGGATGTTGTTATAAGAAGGATTCAAACTACACATACACACAACTCCATCTAATGGATGATGAACATAATGTTTCTGTGGATGGAAAACTAACGCCTCACGAAACGATGATTGTTCAAATGCATCTTACCGCCTCTCATGGTGGCCATTATGATGGCACTGTAATTAAATATGATATTAATGATATATATTTTATATATAAGCTTCTGTAATTCCATTTTATTTCATACCATTATTCGTTTCATGTTGTATATACATACGATAATTTCATTTGAAGAAGTGCGGACTACCGCCCCCTTAAAATGATATGACTCGTTCATACCACACATGGAACATATAAAGGATGGTGTTAATGAACTTAAGTAAAATATATAAAATATTATATTATACTGGAATATTAATATACCTATGTATCATTTGTATTCAATTCTTTTAAAATAAAAATTAAATGGAAGTAGCATTCGTGCGTACGTACGGACTACCGTCTCCACGAACGCGTAGAGATCCATCCTCCATCGTATCCATTCAAGTCTTATTCTCATTTTAGGGTTAAAAATAATGTTAATATCATTCTGATTATGAATAATATTTAATCTATCCATTACAAACATGTCTTACGTAACCAAACATTTAAGAAGAACGAATCGATTATCACCTGAAACGACGATAATACTAAGATATTATTAAAGCAATGTTAAAAGATCATATATGATATCATATTAATGTATATGATTATTGTATAATTTAATAAAAATTATTTCACCATTATACAGGAGGTTAACCGACCCCAACCAAGGAAAAGTACAAGGTAAGGGTTATTTCACAATCTCTTCATTATCCGAGGTTGTATTATACGTAATAATCTACTGGGACCTCTTTATCATCCACATCCATGTTTCTTCGAAATGTATTTCAAAACATTTTTACAATTTACAAGAATATGGGTTAAAGTCATTTATACCCTTGTTTGACTTTTTATAAGAGGTTTATAAAGGAATCTTTCCGTCGTTTTCAAAACAAGGTCCTTTTTAACCTTTTCGACAGAATTGAGGTAAGAATGTTTTTTTAACTTATACGGCGGGTGCGGTTATTTTACGCCGTTATAAAATCTTCAAAGGTTTCCTTACAAGCTTATAAGAATATTTTCAAAGAAAATGTTTTATTTTATATGGATCTTAAATGATTTCAAAATAAAAGGAGATATTTCTTTAAAAAGAATTTTGATTTCATCTATGTCAACATCCTTTGATGGATTTTACGCTTATTTAAATTTGATTTATTATGATACAAAACTTCTATATTGTATTGAAAGTTTTGTGATATGTTTGACTATGGATGTGCTATTTTTATACCATTCATAGTTTATGGTGAAATTATTGACATTTCGTATGCTAGTTTTAATACGAATGTTTATGTTATGTTTAAACCTTTTCATATGGGAATGCATTGGACTTAATAAGTGACGGGTGGAGCCCGCTATAGCTCCTCGATGCATCGGTAGGTCTCATGAGACAAACTAGTGTCTTGGCAAAAGGCCTTGACAAAAACTTATTTGTAGTCTTGGCACGAGGCCTTGACTATGTGGTTATGATAGTCTGGCATTATGCATTCCAACATTATGAAAGTGGTTATTGATTTTTGCATGTGATTATTAGATTAGTAGAATATCCATGTGAATAAGTAAATGGCATTATTTCATTTTATTTATGCCATACCATGTTGAAAGTTCATATTTAAAAGGCTTTTGTTTTAGTTATACATTGCCTTAAATGTTTATTCTTATTTATGAAAGTTTCTGCTATATTGTTATCCTTACTGGGCATTTGAGCTCACCCCTTTTCTATGTTTTATTTTTCCTAGGATGTGAAGAAGTAAGTTATGAATGACCTGCATGGATTTTATGAGGGGTTAATAGTGTGGATTGTGGAAACATTATGTTTTTGTAGTAGTTTTTCATTTTATGATGTAATGTAAAACTTATGAATATATCTAGTGTTTCCAAGGCTACTAAACCAATCGGTCTTTCGAGATTTGATCTTTCTTGTGATCATGCCAATGTTATGTAATAATGCACCGACTCTGGGTAACTGGGGTCGGGGCGTTACAGTTGGTATCAGAGGAATTTTAGTACAAACCTTGGAAGCTAGATTTAGATAAACTCTGATTAGAGCACGTAGACCTAAGATTAACTTTGAGGATTAGTATAGAAGAACTTCCTAGAATTTTGGTATTGTAGAGATTTTGTGAGTTTTCCGAGCAATACATCCCTGTCTGGATACGAGCAGGTAGAGGCGGCTCTGGCACAGATGTACCTAGGGGTAAAACCCGAAAACACCGCTTTGAGCTAGACTCGAACGGGAACTGGTGCATGACAACGGGCCTTGCTGCACTCTTGGTTACGACACTCCCGGGGGATATGCTTAGGATAACTCTCATTTTCTTTACAAATCATTATGAAGGGTTTATGAGTATATACTTCCTCAAAGAAAACATTTTTATTATTATGGATTATATCCATAAATAGTTCAATTTATGTTAAGTGTTTTATAAGTATGGGATTATGTATTTTGATTCATAAACTGATCTAGTTTATGCCATTGTTTAGAAATGGCGCCCAGTAGAAGGAATGAGAACTCCAGAAATGCACATGATCCAAAGAGAAGGAAGGATCATATCTTTCATGGTTTTAAGCTAGAATTGATAAGAGAAATAGTCTCCCATGTATTATCATCATATGAAGAAATAATATCATGTGTTGATAAGATAAGTAAAGAGTTTACTGAGTCCTATGTCTTTGAAGGGAAGCAAGAGAAGAAAAGGATGGAAGAGAGAAAAATGGATAAAGGGAAGAGGGAAAAGAAGAATTTTCCCATATGTGGTAACTGTGGAAAGAAACACCCTAGAAATTGCCTGAAAGGAATGGGAGTTTGTTATAAGTGTGGAGGAAAAGGGCACAAAGTACATGACTGCAAGGGTAAGAAAATGGTTTCAAATGTACAATGCTTCATTTGCAAGGATTTTGGACACTACGCGAACCTATGTCCCAGTCATCAGACTATGCCACAAATGATGCTATTGGATAATAATCAAGTTATGATACTACCACAGATGAAGAAGAATGATTAGAGTTCTTATGTTGATTATGTCAATTGAGTGTTGTATCAACTATGTACTTGTTATAATAATTATGGAGTATATAAGGATTGTACTACAGTAGTATTTCATTAAGGACTTGAGATTGTGTGGAACAAAGAAAAGTGACTCAATAGCAGGATAAATTTTTGGAAAATATATGGTTGAGAGAATGATAGATCATAATATAGTTCTGATACTGAGATAGTGATTTTGGAATAATATGTGATTGTTTTGGATAAATTATATTGGATATTCTTGACTACCTTGGAATAGATTAATGATTTGTATATTCCATCATTGTTGGGGTTTTAAACATTTTTGGATTAATGAAGTATATCCAGCATTCTATATGGAATAAGGGATCATGAATGTAATCAATAAGGAATATGGTAATACATGATGAAGGTATTTATATGCTATTACGGGGTAAAAAGGATCTATATTATGTTTACCTTCCTTATGAATGTTGGACTGTGAGTTTGGACAGAAGTATTTTGGATAGTTCTAGTTTGGATTATTTTGGATTTCCATAAAAGGACAACCCGGAGGTCGGGTGGCAACCCGTCGCGTCCGGCAAGGCTACGAGACTTGAACCCGCAACCGAAGGGCGACAAGGGTGTATCACCTACCACTGGCCCAAGAGATGTCCTGGATTAAATAATGTAGTTTTTTTAAAAGATCTGGTAGATGAATTATAAATTCGTTTATTTTGGAACCCTGTACGAATAGTATAAATATAATTTTTTTTACGAGTGAAAGATGAGTTTATGGTAGAAATTTATTAATGGACAAAACTCTAATTATAAACTAAGTATATCTCCTTATGATCTTAGCCAATCTCATAAATAAATTCCTCATCATTAATAAAAGGAACTTAGAACAAAAATGTTTTCCTAGATGGTACCTTAAATCATCACTAATTTATGGCTTTGGGATTGTTGGCCTTTTCATAGCCATGTTCTCTACCACTCTCCATCAGATAATTGATGGCTAGATTTTTCTTCCATATCCATATTTTCTTACATGGAACCCTAGTATGTGTTATTTTCGGTAATCTTCATACTTTCCACTCTTTATTTTAAATAGAGGCCTCATTAATTCATTTTTCTATGTGGGATTTCAACTAAGATATTTTGAAACGTAAAAAATGTGTTATCCTAATACCCTATGTTTTGTTGAACCGATGGTATTTCAAATCATCATAGATTGATGAATTTAAGGACCTCAATTATACACTTGTTTGTGATTGATGACCTCAATCACTACCTATAAATATTTACGTTTTTCCTCCGATTATATGTCTCTAATTGCCACCAATGTTCTCCTAATCAAGATCATAATTTGGTGGTGACCCTTTAATTTCTCTTTTCCTCATATTAAGACTAAATTTTAGTAACCCAATTTCCGATGTGGGTTTTCCCACAAATATATTATCTATTTTCAACCTTTTATTTTCGAAGAACAATTTCAAATTGCGAGGACGCAATTTATTGAAAGAGGGGAGAATGTAACAGCCCAAGATTTCATAGTGTGTTATTTCTTCAAAATAATTCAATAACTTGCACTACACGCAACACCGAGTTCAATTGCACCATGACATACCAAAAAAAAAGGCATTAAAAGAGGTCATGAATAGCATTAACTACATTTTTAACTTTATATAATCCTTATAATTTTAGAATCCATATTATGAGTTTCTTAGTCATAATGCAAGAACAGATTCATTTTCAGTATTGCACTTTTATCAACTTTTGATAGTGAAACCTATTTAAATACAATTTTTTAAACTTTTTGACTAAATGGAGACATCATAAAATTTAAAATGAAACATCCCAAGCTTCCACGGTACGCTTTCCTTTGAATAAAACAGCAGCATGTGTTGTACGCAACGTCGAGTTTTAACACACACCACAACCGATCAAACTAGCCGTTATGAATAGTAATACCTAAATTTTGAAATTATATATATTTTATATTTGAAAATGGACTTCATTTTTGGATTCGGAATATCGAATTTAGCCTAAGGTGAAATTTTGGTACATTTCAGATAACTTTCATATTTTGATGAATAGTGAAAATTACTAAATTTTAATTAAAAACAACTTTTTTTAATCAAAATAATTAATAGTGATAAATTATGAATTTGAGTGGTTTTAAAGTATATTTAGAATATATTTTTACAATTTAATATAATTTTGGTCATTGTACATAATTTTACAATTAAACCGAACATAAACAAGTGTCAATCTTTTGATAGTTATTACCTCTTAAAAACACGCTTTTTGTTTTGACAGCGGGAATTAATTTTAAATTAATTTCTGCCACTTCTGTGTTTTGAATTTAGAAAAATGGATTCCATATTTGGAATCAGGATGTTCAATTTTTTTAAATAGGTAAATTTTATTTTTAGACATTTTGAATAATTACTGCGGTAAATATTTTATTTACCATGGTTAAGGGTAAATCCGGTAAATAAGGGTTAAAAAAATAATATCATAATAATACTAAATTACAATAAAACGTGTCTTAACCCTATTGGTTTATACATGGTCTACCATGGGCATCTTTGGGTCTATTTTGGGACCCCATGGATCCACTTGTAAGTGATAATGACACTTTATTTTAATTAAGTCAAAATGAATACAAAAATGACACAAGCATATATCTTTTAGAAACCCAATTGTTACATGGGGTTATATAAGTTGGATTTTAGATTATAAATATTAATTAGAAAGATAAAAAGATTTCCTACATAATTATATTTTATTTATAATTTTTAGACATCAAATAATTTAAATTATTGATGACACAATAATGATGCAATGTTTACCTCATTAATAAATCATTTAAATAATTAAGATTATAATGATTAAAATATTATCTAAAACCTGTCCAATTCTTATTGGTTGATGTTATTTAGAATATGAGTCATCTTATCTTCGACCTCAATGATTTTCGGACCATTATAAACCGAATATAATTATATTATAAAGTAATATTTTCACTCTTTCCTAAAGAGCCCCTCTTCTCCCTTATAAAAGGAGACCACTTCTACTCATTCCTCACACCTCTCAAGCCACTTGGCTCGTCCAAACTCTGCCCAAGTAAGCTACCCACATCCCTCTCCTCCTCCTTGAAGCTTCCCCTTAGGCAGAAAGCATTTCAATAAGTCCTTTGGTTCCAACCAAAGTGAGTTACCTAAATTAAAGGTAACGTTTTATCTTAAATTATTTTCATTTATTTTGCTTCTCCAACCCCCAAAATCTTTTTATTTCCTTTCTTTTGTAACAACACCAGTATCCTCAATATACTAGGATGTTGTTATAATAAGGATTCAAACTACACATACACACAACTCCATCTAATGGATGATGAACATAATGTTTCTGTGGATGGAAAACTAACGCCTCACGAAACGATGATTGTTCAAATACATCTTACCGCCTCTCATGGTGGCCATTATGATGGCACTGTAATTAAATATTATATTAATGATATATATTTATAATATAAGCTTCTGTAATTCCATTTTATTTCATACCATTATTCGTTTCATGTTGTATATACATACGATAATTTCATTTGAGGAAGTGCGGACTACCGCCCCCTTAAAATGATATGACTCGTTCATACCACACATGGAACGTATAAAGGATGGTGTTAATGAACTTAAGTAACATATATAAAATATTATATTATACTGGAATAGTAATATACCTATGTATCATTTGGATTCAATTCTTTTAAAATAAAAATTAAATGGAAGTAGCGTTCGTGCGTACGTACGGACTACCGTCTCCACGAACGCGGAGAGATCCATCCTCCATCGTATACATTCAAGTCTTATTCTCATTTTAGGGTTAAAAATAATGTTAATATCATTCTGATTATGAATAAGATTTAATCTATCCATTACAAACATGTCTTACATAACCAAACATTTAAGAAGAACGAATCGATTATCACCTGAAACGACGATAATACTAAGATATTATTAAAGCAATGTTAAAAGATCATATATGATATCATATTAATGTATATGATTCTTGTATAATTTAATAAAAATTATTTCACCATTATACAGGAGGTTAACCGACCCCAACCAAGGAAAAGTACAAGGTAAGGGTTATTTCACAATCTCTTCATTATCCGAGGTTGTATTATACGTAATAATCTACTGGGACCTCTTTATCATCCACATCCATGTTTCTTCGAAATGTATTTCAAAACATTTTTACTATTTACAAGAATATGGGTTAAAGTCATTTATACCCTTTTTTGACTTTTTATAAGAGGTTTATAAAGGAATCTTTCCGTCGTTTTCAAAACAAGGTCCTTTTTAACCTTTTCGACAGAATTGAGGTAAGAATGTTTTTTTAACTTATACGGCGGGTGTGGTTATTTTACGCCGTTATAAAATCTTCAAAGCTTTTCTTACAAGCTTATAAGAATATTTTCAAAGAAAATGTTTTATTTTATATGGATCTTAAATGATTTCAAAATAAAAGGAGATATTTCTTTAAAAAGAATTTTGATTTCATCTATGTCAACATCCTTTGATGGATTTTAAGATTATTTGAAGTTGATTTATTATGATACAAAACTTCTATATTGTATTGAAGGTTTTGTGATATGTTTGACTATGGACGTGCTATTTTTATACCATTCATAGTTTATGGTGAAATTATTGACATTTCGTATGCTAGTTTTAATACGAATGTTTATGTTATGTTTAAACCTTTTCATATGGGAATGCATTGGACTTAATAAGTGACGGGTGGAGCCCGCTATAGCTCCTCGATGCATCGGTAGGTCTCATGAGACAAACTAGTCTCTTGGCACAAGGCCTTGACAAAATCTTATTTGTATTCTTGGAACGAGGCCTTGACTATGTGGTTATGATAGTCTGGCATTATGCATTCCAACATTATGAAAGTGGTTATTGATTTTTACATGTGATTATTCGATTAGTAGAATATCCATGTGAATAAGTAAATGGCATTATTTCATTTTATTTATGCCATACCATGTTGAAAGTTCATATTTAAAAGGCTTTTGTTTTAGTTATACATTGCCTTAAATGTTTATTCTTATTTATGAAAGTTTCTGCTATATTGTTATCCTTACTGGGCATTTGAGCTCACCCCTTTTCTATGTTTTATTTTTCCCAGGATGTGAAGAAGTAAGTTATGAATGACCTGCAGGGATTTTATGAGGGGTTAATAGTGTGGATTGTGGAAACATTATGTTTTTGTAGTAGTTTTTCATTTTATGATGTAATGTAAAACTTATGAATATATCTAGTGTTTCCAAGGCTACTAAACCAATCGGTCTTTCGAGATTTGATCTTTCTTGTGATCATGCCAATGTTATGTAATAATGCACCGACTCTGGGTAACTGGGGTCGGGGCGTTACAAAATGGCACTTGTGTTATCTACAAAATTTGAGTTTTAGTAAAATTCAAGCCATAGTCTATGAGTGTTTGTTGCATCCACAACACCTGAGCACAACAAATTCCAACTGCTAGATATTTGGCTTCAGCAGTGTAAATTGCTAAACAATGTTGCTTCTTGTAAGACTAAGAAACTATTAAATATCCTATGAAATGACAAGTTCTGGATGTACTTTTTCTATCCATTCTACATCCACCAATGTCATCATCAGAAAATATTTTTAGAACAAAATCATTTCCAGAAGTATAAATAATCCCAGATCCATGGTTCCCTTAAGGTAGCGAAAAATTCTTTTTACTGCATTTAAGTAAGATTCCTTCAGATTGGATTTATATCTTGCACATAAGCATACTGAGAACATTAAGTCTGGTTGACTAGCAGTTAAGAAAAGTAAATTTCCTATCATACCTCGAAAAGATGATTGATCTACTGGTTTCCCAACTTCATCAAGATCTAGAGAGTTTTATGTACTAATAGGAGTACTTATACTTTTAGAATTGTCATAATCATACTTTTTGAGAAGATCTTTAATATACTTATGTTGAGATATGTAGGTTCCTTCTGATTTTTGGGAAATTTGAAAACCAAGGAAATAAGTTAACTCACCCATCATACTCATTTTAAACTCATATTTCATTAGACTTGAAAAAGAGTCGGTTAAAGATTGCTGGGTTGAACCAAATATGATGTCATCAACATAAATTTGAACAATCAAAACATTTTTCTTGTCTATCATTATAAAAAGGGTTGGATCTAAATTTCCCTTAACATAGTTATTTTGAAGCAAAAATCCAATGAGTCTGTCATACCAGGCTCGTAGGTCTTGTTTAAGACCATACAGAGCTTTGGTAAGTCTAAAAACATGATCAGGATGTTTTGTATCGTCAAAGCTAGGAGGTTGTTCAACAAAAAAATCCTCTTGAACAGAACCGTTAAGAAAAGAACATTTCACATCCATTTTAAAAAGATTAAAATTGAATAATGCTACAAAGGCAAGTAGAATACTGATAGATTCAAGTCTAGCTACTGGAGCATAGGTTTCTTCATAGTCTATTCCCTCTTGCTTATTATTGCCTTTAGCAACAAGTCTAGATTTTTTTCTCACTATGACACCATTTTCATCACATTTGTTCCAGAAGAACCACTAAACTCCAATAATAGAAGTTTTCTTAGGTCTTTCAACCAAGATTCATACTTTGTTCGTTTCAAATTCATTTAGTTCATCTTGCATAGCTTTGATCCAATCATCATCACCTAAAGCTTCATCGGTGCTTTTTGGTTCTAATTGGGAAAGAAATTCTAGATGTTCTATTTAATTTATTAAGGAACATCTAGTTCTTAAAGTTTGATTTACATCACCAATGATACTATCACTGGGATGATTTTTAAGAAACACCTGATTTGGGTTTTGTAAAACCTGTTCATCAACATTGGGTAGAAAATATTATGGGGTAAGTGATTCAGAAGTATCTTCTTGAACATTTTCCTTATCAGAATGATCTTCTATCAAGGATTGACAATTAGTTTTTGAAAACACATCCGAGGATGTAGGTTTGGATGATTTAAAAACAAAAGGATCCGACTCATCAAATTTTATGTGTACTGTTTCTTCAACAGTACATGTATTTTTATTGAAAACTTTATATGCCTTAGAAGTTGTGGAGTAGCCTAAGAAAATTACTTCATCAGATTTTGGTCCAAATTTATGTAGATTATCTTTAGTATTCAAAATGAATACTTTGAATCCAAAAACCTTGAAGTAGGAAAGACTTGGTTTTCTACCATTCCATAACTCATAATGAGTTTTATTAAGAAAAGGTCTAATCAAAACTCGATTTAGAGTATAGCAAGCAGTACTTACAGATTCAGCAAAGAAATGTCTAGATATATAATATTCACTCAACATGGTTCTAGTTATCTCTTGAAGAATTATATTTCTTCTTTCAACTACACCATTCTGTTGAGGTTTTCTAGCAGCTGAAAAATTGTGAGTAATACCTTTTCTACTATAAAAAGCGTCAAAATCAGAATTTTGAAATTATCCTCCATGATCACTACGATTAGTTTTCAATTGAAGGTTTTTCTCATTTTTCACTTGAGCTCTAAAACATTTGAAATAAGAAAAAGCTTCTGACTTCTTTGCTAGAAAATAAACCCAAGTAAATCTAGTGTACTCATCAACTAGAACAAACACATAGTATTTGCCTCCAATACATCCAGTTTGTTTTGGACCAAAAAGATCTATGTGCACTAACTGTAATGCATCAGTTGTTGAGACTTCACCGATTGATTTAAAACTAGATTTATGTTTCTTTCCATATTTACAAGGATCAGAAACATTATAAGAATCAAATCTAAGCTCCGGTAGATCCTTAACTAGTTTCCTCTTAGAGAGTTTGCATAAGTTCCTAAGGTTACATTGACCTAGTCTTATATTCCATAACCAGGAATGATCTTCCATTTCACTTAGGCAAGGTAAATCTTGGATCCTTAGGTCTTCTAAATTTAAGTTGTAATCATTCTCTTGCTTATTGGCTGAGAGAATAAATTCTTCCTTCGAATTGTGAACTAAGAACTTATAATTCCAAATATTCACAAGGTATCCTTCATCACATAACTGACGTATGCTAATGAGGTTGTTCTTAAGAACCATAACAAATAAAACATTTGAAATCAAAGTTTTACCTAGAAGAACAATATTACCAATACCAACAATTTCTCTCTTAGTATTATCTCCGAATGTTACCTTCCCTCCTTTCGTTTTGATAATCTTTTCAAAATAGCTTTTGTTACCAGTCATGTGTCAGGAACATCCACTATCCATGTACCGTGTGTTGCTGTTGGTACTCTATTTATTTTCCTGAAATCAATAATAGAATTTGACTTTCGGAATCCAAACTTGTTTGGATCCGAGATTTCCAGGTAACAAAAATTTAGGTACCCACATCTTCTTAGAGAAATAAGCTTTGTGAAATCCTAGAGTTTGGGATTTGTTTAAGGAACAATTCTTTGCCCAGTGACCACCACATTGACACTTGGTACAAAATGGGGCACTTTTAGGAACAAAATAATTGTTACTAAAAATAGGTTTTGCATGGGTATAACCAAATCCGGATTTATTTCCTAAAGGTCGTATTTGGGAATACATTTTATCAAAATTTTCCTTACCATGGGTAAAGTTTGATAAAAACTTCATTAAGGAAATGATTTCAGACTTGAGTTTTATAACCATGTTTTTATCTTCAAAATCATTAGATTTAGAACTAGATCTAGGCTCGAAAACATTTTTCTTAGAAATTACATTTTCTAACACTTTAGACTGTTTGTTCTTCTCAGAAATTACTTCCTCAATATTTGTTGAAATATTTATAAAATCAGCATTTTTTCTATCAAGATATTTAGAAAGATCTGATATCTCTTTGGTAAGAATAGAATTCCTAGAGTTTTCCTTATCAAGTTTCTTATTGAGTTTAGAGTTCTCAATCTCAAGAAGTTCAGCAAACCTAGAAACTTCTTCACAGGTAGGTGAAGTATTTTCTTCATCAGAAGAGGATTTTTCATCTAAGGAGTTATAATACTTACTATCATTAGAATTTGAAGATACATTGGTCAATGATTCAGAATTTTGTACCTTAGCCATGAAGCAATGATTGTCAATAGGTATTCTGTCTATAAGACCAAGATTATTCTTTCATGAAGATTCATAATCTGAAGATTCATCTGAAGAGTCACCACCACTGGCACTCCAGGTATCATTAGATTTCATAACTTTCATAGCTTTTCCTTTATAATACTTATTTATGTTCCTGTCTGAATGCCTTTGTTTCCTTTATTTCTTTTTTATCAAAGGGCAATCTGGTCTAATAGGTTCAGCTCCCTTGCATTCATAACACGTAACTTCTCCATATTTCCAATCTTTCCTTTCCTTTTTCTTGTACTTGGATTGGAAATTTCTCTGACCGGCTATATTGTTCATCCTTTGAGAAAGATTTGCTAACTCATTTTCAGAGACGTCACTCTCACTAGATTCATATTGGAATATAACTTTCTTATACATGGATTTGGTTACCCTCTCAGGACTCTTAGCTTTATTTTGATTTGATGTTGTTGTGAAAGAAACAGTACCATTTCCATTTTTCTTCTTGATGTTGTCAGCATCTCTCTTCATTCTTGTTTCTTGTTGAAGAAGAGTTCCAAATAACTCATCAAGAGAAATTTGAGTGACCTTCATGTTCTCATATATAGCTATTCTTTTGGATTCCCACTCATTGGGCATAATATCAATTATCTTATCCACAAGTGCTTCATCATCTAACTATTTCTCTCCCATAGACTGTAAACTATTTACTATAGTCATAAATCTCTGTTGAACTTTACAAATTGGTTCACCATAAGAAAAATTGAAGCCATGGTATTCATCTCTAAGCATAGCTCTCCTAGTCTCAATCAATTTAGAAGTTCCAAAGTCTGTAAATTCTATCTTTTTCCAGATACAATTAGGTGCTTCACAATAAGAAATTTGGCTATATGTATTTCTAGTCATTGAAGAAAGTAATGTATTTTGTACCTTATAATTGAGTTGATACTCTTGCCTTTCCTAGTTACTGAATGTTCTAACTTCCTTATCAGGAATTTTATAATCTCTAGTAAGCATAAAAAATTTTTCCACTCCAGTATTGATAACAAAAGTCTTCATTTGATCTCTCCAGTACTCATTGTCATTGCCATCAAAGATTGGTGGTCTTGTAGGATTTAGATTATCAATGGAACCAACATTAACTCCTGCCATACTTAAAATAACCTTCGACACACAGACTTGTTAGTAGAAAAAGTTCGTAATCACAAAGTTCGGAATGATAATTCGTAAAGACAATGTTCGGAATGACAAAGTTCGGAATGACAAAGAACATTCTAATCAAGTATGAAGAATAAAGGAAAAAGAAAAAGAAAAACGTATACGTGAGTATAAGTATTTCAGATACCTGCTCTGATACCAATTGTAGGATCGAAAAAATAATGTAGATGCTCAATATACAAGAGGGGGGTGAATTGTATACTTTAAAATTTTCCTTTGGAACCTTTAAAGTTGATTACGAATGACTATGTTTTCCTTAGATAAGGAAAGTTCTAAATTTTACAAAGTTAAACTAGTCAAATTCAAAACACCTCTAACACCAATTGAAAATTTGGAATCAGGAATGAAGATATAAACATCTTGTTCTATGTACTTTCCTAAAACTAGAAAGAGATTCCGAAAGTAGGTTCTGGAAATATGGATCTGGAAATTGAAACTTAACTAAAGATTACAATATGAAATTCTACCTTAAAGCATATAGAATCTAAATGAAACCGAGTACAAGTAGGGAAGTATAAGAATGTTATACTTTCCTTACAATACAATATGCAGCAGAAACAAATAGGTAGTAAAACTACAAATAACAAATAATAACTCTTTTAACCCAAAGAGAAGGGTATCCAACAACCTTGGATAAAGGTCTCTTGATTTATACTTTCAAGAAAGTCTGTCTTACCCACACTAGGTTAATCCCTCGATACGAAGATCGGAATCTATGTCTTGCAATCCCTGCAAGCCCTCAACTTCAAGGTAGTTGGAACCTCTGCCTTCCTCAGTAAGGAAGCCCTTGAACATTAAGGTAGTTGGAACCTTTGTCTTCCTATCCTCGGAAGTCCTCGAATGTAATCACCAACATTCGGAGTCGCACGAAGCAAAAACTGAATGAGCGGTTCAGTACGCACAAAGCATGAAAAGCTTTCTCTCTTTAGAAATCACATTAGCAGCGTGTGGTCTCTAGATAGATCAGCATCATTGTGTTTTAAGTTCTTTCAAATGAGATCCTATTTATAGGCTTGGTCGGCCACCTTTCCAACGGTCATATCTTCCTTAAAATTCGGAGGGACTTGTATACGTGTCACTTAACCAACGATTATTTTATAACGGAATAGACGACATCGTTTTTTGACAAAACAAGTGTAACAGAATGTATGACATCGTTTCAAGATTAGTAAAGAATATTGGAGTGAAGATTCAGAGTGTAAAAAAAATGTCAAAGAGTAGAAAAATTATAAAAGTGTAAGAAAAGTGAAAGTTCGGAGTCTAACCAAAAATAATATTCGGAGTCTAAATAAAATCAGAGTGTATAAAACAAAGATAATCAGATTCTGTTAAATAGGTGAATTCGGAATGAGAATTCGGAATGAGAATTTGTCATCAGAATTCGTAATGAGAATTCGTAATCAGGATTCGTCATTAGATTTAGGTTTGGAACTTCATGAGTGTTCGTATCCTGAATTCGGAGTAGAACTTTATTTTAGTTCGTATCCAGAATTCGGAGTGGAACTTCATTATAGTTCTCATCCAGAATTCGAACCCTAAAACAGAATGCTTCATATCAAAGTTTTAAACGATTCCAAGAATATAGAAATGAAACTGATTCTTATACTTAAGAAATATATGGATATAGATAATGAAAATATGATACTGATAATTTTCCTTATAAAAGTGATTTTCCCTATAAAAGCAATTTTCCTTATAAAAGCAATTTTCCTTAAGGTGTTTGTGATTTTCAAAACAAGAAGGAATGGAAAAGTCATAAGGAAAACCTTATTGAATCAGAAAAACTATCTATATATTAGTAATAAAAAATACTATTTATTGTATCCTGAAATAAAAATATAGAATAGGAAAATGGTAAAAATATATGGTTTCTCATAATGATGTTTCATTATATGATAAAACAATCATGGATACAAAAATAATATATGATGTTCTAGATGATGGAATGTAGATATCAATTTACATTATTTGTGTGTTGAAAAAGATATAATAATTAATATTTAAATGATGATTAATGCATCAGCATGACCTACTTAATAATCCTTTAAGGCTTTTAATGTAATATTAAAACTGTAAAATATAAATATGTATAATTTTTAATTGTCGTTATTATGGGAATATTGTGCGTGATCATCATGTTCCTTATATTAATCATGAAATCATCAATAAATTACCATGAAAAACAAATTAGGATAAATTTTATATTATCTCTGTTATAATTATTAAAATTATAAAAAATCACAGGTGAATGAGTTATATTGTTTTCATATTACCCTAATAACATTCACAGGGATGAAAATATTGGAATAATATTTTAGTTCTTTAAATATTTACTTATTTTTATTTAGTAATTTTATTATACAATGTTATTATTTATTGAACCATGAAACAGATTTAATTATATAACTCGGATTGATTTGCATATTTAACATCACGTAACTAAGACATGAATTTAATATAAAATCGTGAATACTAATCAATAAAAGATATTTATTATTGGATAAAAATTCATCAATGTGGTTGCATAATTTGATATTATTTTTGATATATAGTTATATTTTCGTTATATATAAAAACAATTACATCAAGTATATGAAAATATTTTTTATATCATATAAACAACGTATAAAAAATTAATTCATACATGAATATTATAGTACCAATATCATAATGTATGGCGCATTCTGGGCATGGAGGGGGCACCATGTGGGAGGCGAGCGTTACCCTACACATATTTTTCCAACGAGAAAATACCAAAGTGGTATAGGTCCATACTTGGCATTCAAATGACCCAGGATCAAATCCGAGAACGGACAAATTTTTGGGTTACTATATTAGTAATGTAGTAGGGCACTGTAACTATAATGTAGTAGTGGTAGAACTATAGCTGCAAAGACTCTTTAATAGATGAGGAAATGTAGCATGTTCTATAGCAGCGGTGGTACTGTAGTAGGTACTATTGAAACATGTGAACTATAGTTGTAATGTTCACCAAGTGGTCATTTGGTCCAAGAATAGGCTTTCAAGCCCTGTATTAAGGCCACTTGGCCTTGGGGCTTCGGGATATGTAATGGGTTTCCCTCTACCCAGTTTTAAAGAGGGTATTTCTTTATATATTAAATTTAGGCTTCGGTCCCATACATTAAAAATTAATAATAATTTTCAATTTTTGAATGATGCCTCTCTAAACACATCAATTTCTAACACAATAATAATTTTTTATATTGGGAGTTATATTTGCATATATTTGGAATTATTTGTGATTGTATTTGTTGAAACTAGATGTTGTAATATTATGTTGTTTTTAATTAAATATTGGTTGGATTTCATTTAATATATGTTTAAATCTATGAAGAAGATTACGGTCTAGTTGAGTTGGCTCGAGAAATTCAAAACACATAGTATAATTCTGATAAACAAAATAATATATATATATAATATTAACTATGAACATTGAATCTAAAAATTAAAAATATACATGTACATATATTAATGTTTGATATATACTAGGGACATAAAACTAGTAGGCGTTGTATGTATGGTTATTCGAGATATGTTTGGGTAACACAATAATTTCATTATTACAGAAAGGTAATCTAGGATGAATAAGCATACAGAAAAAAATGATATACTCTGATTTAAGGATAGAACACCTTGATCAATAAGTGTACTATTTCTTGTTAGTATGAGTCCTTGTTGATGCGTATTACATTTAAATATTGATATTTCATATATGTTGATATATAAAGGCAGATATATAATATATTTATACATTAAAGGTTTACTCTAAATTATTTTTACAGATGGGTTTGTTTAAAATAGTCATATGTAATGGATTATTCATAAAATATTATTATCTATGGGATGATATATGAATATTGTTTTGTATGGGTTAATCAATCACATAGTTCTACATAAGTGTTATTATATTGTACAGAGACATGTTAGGGTTGATATAGGGATACATTATGGTTGATCACTGATATAGTAATTTGAAAATTTTAATCTATGATATATTGATATGTTCGGGTTTATTTTTTATATATGAGGATATTTAAATTTGACTCTACAATATTTTAATTATTAATGGTTTCTCAATAAGAATGTTTATATCCAAACATTCTAAAAATCCATTAATAGAAAATTCACATCTTCTTCATTTTTATGGAGTTTAATTCATTAGAATAAATGTTTTACAATGGGTGAGATTTAAATAATTATGATATGAAGGATGAATTAAATTTCTATTATTTTCAAAAAAATTAGTTGATTGATATTTGAATGTGAATTAAAAAAAGTTAACAAAATATGGAGCTGATGGATATCAAAATGAGAGGAAAATGTATCATGAATATATAAATGGTAAATTAATAAAAATATCAAGAGAAAATACTGAGATAGAGGAGATTGTTGTATAAATTTCATTGAAGATCTAAAATTAAGTAGTTTTTTATTTCATGATTAAATTTTAAAGGATATCAATATTGCAATTAAATTTTTCTTACACAAATATATGATTAATAAGATTTATATATTAATTAATTATCGATAAATTCAATTACATTTTGGGTTTTTAATTTTTTCTATCTTTATGAGTTCATCTAATTTGATGAAATATATTTTTGTATAAACGTGTTAGTTTACATTAGAATATTTGTTGTACATGGAGATTATTTAGATGAATATTAATTATTCAATAACGATTTCAATTAAAATACAATGGCGTGTTAAATATCTAGAATAAAAATATATCATTTTTATTTTCTTCTTATATGTATCATAATGTTGTTTAACCAAACAAATATTTCAATATTTTATTATATTAATGAATTTGATTATCCTAATGTTTGATCCATCTTATAGAATAATGGTTTATTTAAAAACATTAGGAATATATTATTATACAAAATATATGATATAAATTGTCATGTCTCACAAAATATCCACCACTAATTGATTTTTTTATGAACATAGGGTATAATAATATTAAAAAACGTTAAATTGTAAAAATTTGAACTGATCATTATGATGATTGACATAGTTTAAAAACTAAACACCTATATGTACATAAAATTGTACCATATATTCTAGTTTCCTATAGTTCATAAAAAATGGACTACTAATTATGTATCTTTGTTATACCCCAAGATTTCATAATATGTTATCTCATAAAAGAAATTGAATAGCTTGCACTACATGAAACACCAAGATCAAATGCATCATGACATAAATAAATAGTCGTTAATAAAACTTTTATGAATAGTATTAACATAATTTTCAATTTTATATATTCCACATAATTTTAGAATTCATATTTTGTGTCTCTTAGACATAATATAAGGAAAAAAATTATTTTTCAGATAAATGAATTATTTTTCAAAAAAAAGAAATTATACCACATATTTAATAAAGAATCATTTTTATGACAAATATATGACCCCTTTATATATGCAATTTAATGGAATTAAATTCATTTTTCGAATCAAGACAAAAAAATTTAGTTTGGAAAAAAAATTGTACTTTTCTGATAACATTCATATTTTGATGTATAGAGAAAAATACTAAATTTTAATTGAAAACAACTTTTTTAATGAAAATAATTTATAGTTATAATGTATGAAATTGAATGGTTTTTAAGTATAATTCGATTATATTTTTATCATTTAATACAATTTTGGTCATTAAAAGTAATTTCATATTAAAATTTGACATAAACACATGTCGATCATTTGATAGTTTTTACTTTAAAAAACATGCTTTATGGTTTTGACAACGGGAATTAATTTTAAATTAATAAATAAAACTTCTATGTTTTGAATTTGGTAAAAAAGACATCATTATTTAATTATGAATATCACAATTAGCTTGGGGTAATATTTATGAATTTTTCTGAAAACATTAAATTTTTTATTAATAGTGGAAAAACATTGTGTTATTGGTTAAAAATGACTTTTTACATAAATAATTAGTTATATTATTTTAATTTATATTATATGAGAATATATACTTAATAAAAATATATTTCCAACATATTTCATTGGAGTAATTATATAATTTTTTTAGATATATAATATTTTATTGATCCTTTTACCGTATTTTACCCACCTTTTAGGTGCATTTTCAAATTTGTATAAACCTTAATTTTAACGCTTCTATGAGTTAAATTTAAAAAATCAGAGATTCACGGTTATTATCAGTATGTAAAATTCACTTTGATACGATGAAATTAATTTTTGGTAAATAGTAACTTTTGACTTTTATTTACCACAGTTAAAAGTAAATAGGTTAATTAAGGGTGAAAATGATTTCATAATTACCCTACCACATGTCCAAATTATAATGATATTTATATATCGACCAAAAACAACATTAGTAACAAAACATGACCCTCTTTGGTTTAGTTGGATTATATTTGGACATTTATTAATATTTTATCTAAAGAAGAGTTAAAAGAGTTAAATTCAATGTTTAATAACAAAAACATTTTTAATATAGTGTTATACATAATATAAATATGACTATAAATATATATTAAAAATTTGAAAATATTTACTGCGTAATGATATTTTATTTATAATATTTAGACATTAAATAATTTAATTTATTTATAACACAATGATGATGCAGTAATTACCATAATAACGTAATATTAAATTAATTCAAATTATTAATATCCAAATAAAATTAATTTGAGACTTTTGATAAATTAGAATAATTTATAGGTTAATATGACATGTTAGGATTGAACATATAAATTTATTTTTTAGTAATAATGTTTTTAGGTCTTTAAAATAAAAATTTATTAAATAATTTTAAAATTGACATAATTGTGTTTTTAAAACAAATACTATATTATTGGTTGATATAATATTTCTAAAAATTTATGGTCCATAAAAAGGTCCATAATGATATTATATTTGTCATAAATAACATATTTGGGTTCAGTTGGATGTTTATATTGTGTTTATTGACAATATAATATAAAAAACACACAAAGAGACGTGGTAAATGCAAACTATTTAACTAAGAGTTAAATCTAAAATATCAGGTTAATATGATGAAATAAACATTTCTAAAGAAATTTTTTTGAGAGTTTTTAGACCCATATCCACCATAGCCTTTAAAAAAATCATTTTGGAGAAATTATAAACCAGCAATAATTTTATTGTAAAATAATATTTCATACTTTTCTTAAAGTGAGCCTCACCTCTCATATAAAAAGGAACATCCCCTTCTCTCCAATTCAAACCTTCAAAGCCATTTTCACTTCCAAAACTGGTCCAAATATCCTCAAAACATTACTACCTTCATCCTAGAGGCATTTCATTGGTCTTGATGCCAACCTATCAATCCCATTTGATCAAATCAAATGGAAGAACCCGAAGAAGAGGTAAATATTTCATCACATATTTCAAGTTCTAATCTGCTTCCACTTCCTATTTATTTGTTGTTTCCATTATAAAATAATAACTACAGTATATTATATATACAGTGATGTTATTATAAAAATTTTACAACCATTTTCTTTATTCTATATATCCTATAAACAAAAAATTCACCATACGTGTGTACGTACGGATTATCATCCCCACGTCGTGGTGTAGTTTGTTATTCAAACACATTATTATTTGGATGGGTATATTAATGAGTATAACAAATGAAAAAAATAATCATATCTTGTTAATTATTCTTTATATATGATATATCATCCAATTACATATGATTTATCTATCAGCATAATAATATTTTCGCTCGTGCGTACGTACGGATTACCGTCCCCACGACGCGATGAGATTCATTTGCATGTTCACCATTCAATGATAATTATAAAATATATATCATTACTAAGTATGTAATATATGAAATAATAATTATACTATATATATATATATGTTTGTGTGTTTACATACATCTATCTTATTTACTTAGCTCTGTTCAATACGATATGAAAACAGAACCGGCGTTTATCCGTACGTATGGCCTACCGTCTCCCTAAACGGTGTTTTTCATTTCATATATAAATATATTATACATATTTATATTATAAATATATATGATATATAAATCATTTTTTATATTCTGGAAGTATTTAAATCATTATATAAGTGATTCAATCAAGAGTAACAAGTTAAAACATTAATGATAACAAAAGTGATGAATACCCAAAATGTTAATTTAACATGGAAATTATTATTAAATGGGTAGTATAAAGTCATAAATGAATCTTGTATGATATCATAAATATAAATATGGTTCTGGTATAATTTAATAACATACTATGGTATTCATAAAATAGGTTAAACATACCCTCGACAAATGGAAACTACAAGGTAAGTGTTAATTTCAAAATCTCGTTATTATCTGAGGTTATTTTTTATGTGAGAATCTACAGGGAAATATTTATTATAAATGTCTTGGATTCATAGGGTTTTATTAAAATTTATTTTTTAAGGGAATATTTTACTAAAACATCATTTTAAATGTTTTAATGATTTATTCTTCAAACTCTTTCTCATTAATGTCCATGCTTTCAAAATGGTTTTATGAATTTATTTATATAGACGTGAATGTTTTTCAAATTTTATTTAATTTCAATAGTTTCAATGTGTTATGTGAATTTTTGATTCAAAAATTTCTTTAAATTTCTTCCATTCTATATTCTGTGGCTTTTAAATGTTTTTTTTGAAAAATCATATTTCTCAGAAAGTGTTTTACAAATCATTTTCATCAATATCTACATCCTTTGATGGATTTTAAAATTGTTTGAAGTTGATTTATTATTATACAAATATTCTGTATAGTATTGAAGGTTTTGTGATCTGTTTGACAGTGGATGAGTTATTTTTATGCCATTCATAATTTATGGTTAAATTATTTACATTTTGTAAGGTAGTTTTTATAAGAATGTTTATGCTATATTTCATCCTCTTATTAATATGAATGTGATGACTTAATTGTTCTGGGTTGGGGAACGGTAAAAGTATGCCCTCCAGGTTGGGGTCTAGTTACCGCAGACCATATGGGATGGAGTCTGTTTACAGAGGCTCTCTGGGTTGGTGTTCGGTTATAGATGTTCTCTAGTTTGGAGTATGGTTACAAAGGCTCTCCGGGATGGAGTTTTGTTACAGTGTCACTCTGGGATGGGGTCCTGTTACAGTTATCACCTAGGTCCTAGAATGAGGCCATGGCACAAAAATTATAGTCTGACATTATGCATTACATCATTATGAATGTGGCTATTGATATTTCATGTGATTATTAGACTAGTAGAATATCCATTTGAATAAGTAAATGGAATTATTTTATTTTATATTTTACATACTATGATGAAGTTCATGTTTAAAAGGCTTTTATTTTAGTATTATACATGATCTTAAATGTTTATGGTTATTTATGAACGTTTCTGTTATATTGTTATCCTTACTGTGTATCTGAGCTCAACCATTTATATGTCTTATTTTTTCTACGATCTGAAGAAGCATTTTATGATTGATAAGGATGGTTAAGCTAAGTGATTAATGGCATTATCATATGATCACTTATGTTGTCTTTTATTTTATAATCTATAATTTAATGTTCATGTAAGTAATTATTTTTCCAAGACTACTAAACAGATCTATCTTTCGGGACTTTATTCCTTGTAATAATGCCAACATATTAAATTAATGAATTGAATCCCATATCTATGGTTGTGGTGTTACAATATTGGGGGGGGGGGGGTTAAATAATATAATTTTGCATGGGTTCTTCCAGTGAAGGAAAACTATAAAAAAATTTAGTACACACTTATTGGGGTGTAAGATTATCACTTCTATATGAATCCATTCATATTAATAATTGAAAAAAAATATTGTAGTTTGAGAAATGATTCCTAATTTAAAAAAAATACAATAATATATTGTATCTGAAAAAATCTATACTAAGAAATCCATAAAACACATTCCAGAAATGATAATGAATAAATTAAAATATATTAAATTAATATTTCAAATGATGATGATGTATTAACTTGAAAGTTTCATTCTTTTAGGTTTAGATACATGTCATCAACAAAATTCAGTGTATAACTGTAGTATATAAAAAACGTTTATATCATTAAAGAATTAATTATTTATAATAAGGTGTATCATAATTAAATAGATTCATTATTCGAAAATAAAATATATATCAAAGTATACAAACCTTCACTTATTTTGAAATAATAAAAATCAAAAGTAAAATCTATTAATATATTGATAAATACAACATGAGAACTATAATATTAAGTGTTTCTTTGGAAAATTTAGTAAATATTATAATCTAAATGTGAATCAATGATTTCTTTAAATAAATATGAAAAACATGGTAGAAATGGGTAATGTAGTTAAAATATTTCATGTGGAAATACTAAGTTCCAAAAAACAATATCCTATTTGAATCTATATTTTTCTTATATAATAGATTTTTTATTTATTAATCATCCAATAATAATTTTCAAAAAATTATCAGCCACTAATAATTTCTTGCATGTATATGTCGTAGAAATATAATTTAAATTATTATATAAAAAATAACAAATATATAGGAAAAATTAGAAATAATCTGTTTTGATTGAAAATGAAAAATTAAATTAATATTAAGTTTTAATAAATTAAAATTTTCATCTAATGATATAAAATATGTAATATATAATACAATTAACTGGTTCTATAAGAGGGAATACTATTTTTCTATTCACATTAATTACAATTAATCCTCTATAACATACATCATTTTAATACATTTATGGTTGAGTACTCGACAATATAATACTTATAACATGAATTTTTAAATCCATTTTAAATTTAAATGTCTTTCTATGGTGGTCTGTAATGTAACAATTGTTTCATATATAAGTGATAAAATAGAGAGAGAATATATTTGATATTTGAAAATTTATAATAACATATTCAATAATATAAGAATTAATGGAATGATAAATATGTATATTATAATAAATTGTTAATAATTTTAACCCATTTATGTTATTAGATCACTATTTGTATATAATATTATTTGTAAAAGTTAATCAGTTATTCGGAATACAATGTATTACTATTTTTAAACAATTATTAAATTAGACCATACAGTTCATATTATATAATTTTCAAAGATCTAATATGGGATTTCCTATAAAAAAATATAAGAGAATTTTTCTACAAATTAATTTGTTATTATTCATTACATATGAAACCATTGAAACATGTTTTATTCATTGAATATTTAATATACATATTGAATCTAAATGTTCCATATTTATCCTTATATGAAATTCATTCTGGGATTTCTGAGTCTTGGATAATATTTGAAATACAATAACATGTTCACATAAATTTTTAATAATTAAAAGTGATCTGTCACAAATTCTAAAAATTTAGTCCTTATTTACTATCACATCACTAGAACACTGGTTTAAAATATCTTTTTTATGGAGTAAATACAATAATATTTTTAAAATATCGAATCTCTTGTATATATATATCATATTTAAAATATATATAATTTTTTCATTATAATCTGCATCTTATAAAAGATATATCATCTCTTCAACACATATTAATGATACTATAATTAAATTAACATAAAAAACAATTTCATATGTTTTATTTAATATATAATAGTCATTAATGAATTTTACATTTTTAATTTTATTAATATAGTTAGTATATGTGTGCATAAAAATTTTATCATCTTGATTGTTATAAAATTAATTTATATAATCTTGTCAAACTTTTTTTTACCATCCACATTGTATTATACACCATTTTTGCCATCTCTAAGATGTAATTTCCAATAAATAGTGTCCTTTAGTTCATGTAAATCGTTATATGTATTGTTATTATGGGGAAAAGTGTTCTAAAAATGTAAGGACATGATAATGGTGATAAATATAAAATTATTTCAAATTTTTAAATGAATATATCTTATATTTAAATAATGTATAAATATAAATATTTGTTCAATATGACTTCAATGAACAATTTATTTCCTTTTAAAAGATAAATTACATGTGTTTTTAATTTTTTATTGAAGTTATTTCACTGAATGTATCAATAAGAAATTTACAATAGAATTTCTTTATCACTCGTGCATCATATTATATAATAATGTTATATCATGGAATTATTGTAGATATATAATCCACATTATATATATATTCCATGTTGAATCTACATTAACACAATTTGTATTATGAAATCTCGATTGATCTATAATCCCACATGGAAGTAAAAGCCATTCCATACCACATGAGTAAACAAATATTATAATATGACATTATGATTATAGATAGAAATTAATTATTTCACCCTAATCATTTTCTCAACATCTCTGTACCACCAATGGAATAAAATAACCCTCTATATGAGTATATGTTGCTAATTCAGGAGTGATAAATGTATGATTTAGTTCATAAGTAACATTGATTATAAAAATATTTATTTGTATATGATGGATTATTCCTCACAGTTTTGTTCAATAGAAACTAATAAATATCTGTTAATAATATATCATATTTATTGAATATTCATTAGAGTATAACCATTATTAAGAACCCATTATACATTAATTTTGTTTAAATATTATAAGGACCTAGGCCTAAAATTACATATTATTGTTATTTTAAAAAATTAATACATTTATTTTTAAGAATATATTTTTGTATTATAGTTTTTGGCAATAAAAAAATTTACATATTAAACCCATTAATTAAATGAAGAATCATTCAATAAGTATCCATTCATTTCATCATAGGAAACATTTAAAATACATCATTCATTCTCTTTATGAAAAATGAACAAAATTTTCCACTTCATATCATGATTGTCCAAACACTTCCATAAACATTGGGATTTTAAAAAAAAGTGGGAAGAGAAAAAATTAAAAATAATGGACATAAATTAAAGGAACCCATTAGTCCAATAAACACCATGTCAAAATTTCTTTAAAAATATTATTGTTACCTTAAAAAAGAATCATCATATAAAAAAGATCATGATTTATTCTTATAAAAATAAAATGAAATTCATATAATCACATAAGAAATAATATTAGATATAACTAGGTAAATAGGGACATAATTATACTATCATGGAATAACCATGTGGAAAAATTAAATTGCATTATACTATTAAAAATTGAACAACCATATAGTAAACATCAACACCCAATGAATTTGATAGCTTTCCTGGACCAACCCATCATTAGATTATCACGAAATTGCCTATAATTGTTATATCACATCCCCTCATGTCACATTTCCATGTACAATTATATAATCAAAACCCATTAAATAATTCAATTTCTAACATGTAACTAATAAATTTAATTTCACTTATAATGAAAAATTTAATGTTATAGGAGTTATCTATCTATTTCCAATAGATATTTCTAAAAAGCATAAAAACATGAAAAGGTGGATTATTTTTATGTTAAGAATAATTCATATTTTACAGTAATATAGATATAAATAAATTTTTATATCACGATGAAGTACTCACCATCATATAAGTTAAAATTTACATTACTTTTTTCGTAAATAAAGAAGAAATTTTTGTCAAGAAACCTAAAATGAATACATTCTAATATCCTTTCAATAAAATTTTAGAAGAAGATATAAAATTTAATATATACTTACATTACTAAAATATCATATTAAATAATATCAAGAATACTGACATAAATAAAAATAGTTTTAATTAAGTACTTAAAAATTTAGAATAATATTTTATAACTAATGTGTCCTATACCACTTTGAAAATTTTGATTCATAATCATTATGAATGAATAAAAAATTAAATAATTATAAAATAAATTAAATACTTATATTACATTTCAATGGGTATATTTATATGACTCATAAAAAAAGTCTGTGTATAAAAACAAACAATTAAACAATGAAAACATATTGAGACGAAGTCTCTTACATTCAGTCTGATATGTCATATACAATATTTAAGTTCTACAATAGTAAACATAGGTTAATTATTTACTTTCCTTATAACCTTATTAATTATTATTATTCTATATATATCACTTATTACATTATTATAACATTTATTTATTTATTTAAGTTCATGTCAGACGCTTTGTCGATATTCAGCAATTGAGTCCAAAATGAATATTTCATGATGTTAAAAGTAATTTTCATCATTAGTTTATCATCTCAAGAATATTATTCAGGAAATTATTTTCATCATATTCATCAATTATAATTTTAAATAAATTATTTATTAATGGATATGAAAAAGGGACAATATTATAATCATGGATACTCAAAGTCGAACATATGCATGAGTAATGTTTCCATTTTCCAATGATCATTATAGTAAGGTGGAACGATTTATCTTAATAAAAAATGTTAATAATAAAATTATTGTCTTATTAATCATTTAAATATACTAAAATATATAATCCATGAAATTTTCAGATGAAAAATGAATCATAGTGCTTCGTGGAGCTGATAGTTCACATGTACGCTCGAACAATGTAATTATTTTAATGTACTAGGAAAGGTAAGAGTATAAATGAAATATTATTCTTTAATAATTAAATGTATTTCCATAATATAATATATAATAATTTATTTATTTATTATATCCAATCTTCAATGATGGTGTTGGATAAAATATATCAATTTCCAAGGTGGTAGTCTATTCAATACACGAATGATAAATTATTTTCCCATTGAATTAAATTGGAGATGGATTTTGATGATGATGTATAAATAATTAAATCTTATGTAAATTTTGGATACTTTATGCGAAATATAATAATGTTTTAATAATATTTTAATCTGTTTAATTAAGAAAAAAACAGAAACACTTAATTTAAAATGAAACATTTTCATTGGAAAACACATTTCTTTACAAGTTAGAACCACAAAAGTTATTTTTTTAACAACAAATTATTTATATAATATTGTTATAGATTTGGAAAAAGGTATTTTGATACATATTAACTAACAAAAATTTGTTTTAATGTATATCTAAATGGGAATATGGGGTCCCCATTAATACGATAGGGGAGGGTCACTCTTGGAGTACATGAAAATGTTAAATAAATATAAATTATTTTTCTACTCAAAAGGACTCCATACTGAATTATTTATATGTTATGATTATTAAGGGTATAAATAAATTCCTACAATGAAAATTATAAGTTTTTTTATTTGTTAATCCTTATCTTTTATGTTTTTTCTCTTATTTAAAAATTTCATATTTTAAACTGAAATCATGTAATTTACATTATGAGTGTAAATATAATTAACATAAATTGATAAAGTACTAACAATTTATTCAAGGATGAAAATATATGCCTTTTTCTAATAAATATGATCTTATATATGTTTTTATTTATTTCATAGAATTGAATAATATATTTAATATTTCAAGACTTCAACGATGTCAATTTTGAGATTATTTATTACATGAAATTGTAAAAATATCCTTAAAACTATATATATTTGAAAAAAGAATTCAACAGATAAATAAAAATTTAAAAGGAATAATTAAATTCTGTTACGACATTAAGTGTCTCAAATTTAATTTATTTAAATATTTTTAATGTCATTTATTAGATATTTCATTTAACTAAATAATTACTAAATCACCATTTTTAATGCCATTTAAGTAATTTTTTCTCACCTAAAGAGTAAAATAATTATTATTATTAAGAAAATAATTTTAGATTTCCAACAACTTTTTATATTTTAATATATCCCTCTTAAAACCACATATTAAATACATTTCACACTGATAAAAACAATAGTGTGATAAAATCTTCTTTTTATTGAATACAATACTATAAAAGGATTATATTCATCCATATAGAAGACATACCTAATAAAATAAGCCTAATGATTATTTTGGTTAACATGAACTAATCCAATAAAAGTATGAATATTGGTAGAATAATTTAATCATATTTATAATATTATTTTTACCTTTAATTACCAGATTTACCCTTAACCTGGGTAATAGACATTATTAATGACAATATTTTTCATGTCAAAAAAAGATCTAAATTTTAAATTTGATCCTTATTATTAAAAATATAGAATCCAATTTTCAAAATTTATAAACCAGAAGTGAATATATTTAATTTAAAATTAATCCAACAAACAGATCAGGAAAAATATGTTTTTCAAGTGAAAATACTCAAAATATTGAATTGATTTATATTAAAAATAAATGTAAATTTGATTAAAATTAAATTAATAGTATTAAATGATATATAATTGATCTAATATGTGTTTAAAACCAATCTAATATATAAATTATTTTTATAATTTATTTAGTCAGTAAATTAGTTTTCAATTAAAATTCATTATTTTTCATTACTTCTAAAAACATGAATCTTTTCTAAAAGATAAGAAAAAATCAAATTTTGTACATTTTAATATTCCAACATCAATGAATATTTATATTTTTTCAAATAAAATATATAAAAATGAAAAAATCTATATTTAATACATGTACAACATTAAAAGGCAAAAAAAGTTAATTTTTTGAAAAAAAAAATTACAACATATACATAAAATTATGTTTGTCCTTATTTAATGAATAAAAAACATATAAAAAATGAAAATTAGATTTAATTATATATATATATACATTATTAATAAAATGTTGAAAGTGTTATTTCTATTTTTTTCTAAACCTCATTTTTTCACATTTAAAAATATTTAGAAAAAAAATTACATTTATTTTAATCATAATTTTTCTTATATATAAAAATAATAGGTTAAAATATATATATATATATATAATATTTCATAATTATATTAACCATATTGAAACACAAAATTTAAATTGATTTATTATAATAATATTTAATTATTCCTTTAAGCTCTATATAAATGATCAAATACACAATCAAACATATTTATCCTTCTAAAAAAATTTCTTACATTCCCAATGATTTTATAAATATCAACCTCATAATTTTGAATTCAGTCATGGAAACTATTGTCTCAATTATAGTAATACATTTATCGGAATACCACATCAGAAGAATTACTATGGGATCATCCAAGATAAAATAATGAAATGGGAGTATAAACCTAACCTAAGATAAAAAATAGTAGGGTTTCAGTAAATAAAAAATTCAAATGGAAGATAAAATGAACCATAATTATTTTATAGAGAGTGATAGAAAAAATTATCATAAAATAAGTAAACAATCACGAAACTATAAATTTGTTATTGGTAAAAAGTTCATTGAATTCTTAATATTGAAATGATATAGATAATTATTTCATTAAATATCTTTTTAATATAGTTGAGGAGTTTTTTTATTACCAAAAATATGTTTATGTATAGAAAAACATACTTGAAAAGTAGTGATTCTTCCATTAATAAATTTTCACCACAATCTTTTATTTTTTATAAATAGATATTTAATAAAATTAGTTTTCACTCAAGAAGCAATAGAATATAATTATATTGAAAAATATAATTCCCAAAATATTAACTATTTATTTCTAAAATCATGAAACATTAACCAATCACATAATTTTTAGAATTAGATATGATAATTCCACAAAAAGAATAAACCATAAAATGATTAAACACAAAATTAATCTCCATCATTCATTATTAATACCCAAATTTTAACATAGACAATTCTATAAATAATTATCCTTAATATTCCTAAAAAATTGCATTGTATTCTAGGTGACAAAATCTCTTAGTATTTCAAAAATTGTGAAATTATTATGAAATAACATTAAACATTTAATCATATTATCATTTCCAAGCTAATTTTTATCTTAAAAATTAATTTCACAAAATGAACATAACAATATTCCATATAATTCTTCATATATATAAATAGAATTTTATACTAACCACTAAATCGTGTAGGCATGTGGTAGGGGACACAATATTTTCTCCCTTTGGTTGTGGATTCAATTCATGCATCCTTTCTAGATGTGACACATTTTCACCCACCCATCATTTGGTCATTTTCATGTGAAATATTAATATAATCCTTATAAATTATAGAAATATGTTAGATATTTTCAAATTACATTAATATGCCTTAACTGAAATGGTTGTCTCATACCATTCATTTTTTATCCCAAATTGTAATAATCCAGAAATACATAATTAATTATTTGATCTAAATATACCTTTAACCACATTCACATCTAAAAAATAAAAGAATAAAAAAGTTATTATATTAAACTGAACTATTTATAATCCATGAAAATTATTAACCCATGCTGATATGCATGAATCATAAGAAAACATCATATTTTCAAATGTTATCAATACCTTTATCTGATCCCAACCATAAGTACACCACCTTAAAAATAACATGATCTTGTCACCAATAAATGTTGACATAATATTCCTTTAAATAATATATTTTAGGTTTATTTGATTTATATAATTAATATAAACATGTATATAGTAATAAATTATTTTATTTTTTAATAGTTAAACATAGTATCATTTTTTTCATCAAATGAATGTATTTAATTTAAATCATTTTTCTCTTTATGATAAATCATCATTATTTTCCCATAGATCTCATACTTTTTATAATTATTCTTTAAAACGTGTGAAAGACATTTTCAAAACTGGTATACACACAAAATATTTGTAAGGGATATAAAATAATGAAAACCATTAGTTTAATAATTACCCATTACCACATTTCCTTAATAAGATATAATTTTTACCCAGATAAAAAATCATCATATAAATAAAGTCACTATATTTGTTTTTTAAAATAAAATGTTTTTAGTGAAAATTCATTAGAAATAATATATGATATAAATATTTTATGCAGGGAGTAATTAAGACAAAAAATTAATACCCATGTACTTGACTTCTATACATGTTACTTTTGCAAATAGTATAATCCTTTGGTCAACATCTATACCCAATTTATAAGAGGCCTATCATGGAACCACCAATTATTATATGATCCAGAAATTACACATAATTTGTTTATCCTTAAACTAGAAATCACATTTCCATGTAAAATTATGTAATAACAATAAATAAATGATTGATATTTACATCATTAAATTTTTAAATTTCACTTCCACACATAATGAATATTTTAAGGTTATTGAAATAATCAATCAATTTCTGAAATACAATTTATAAAAATATTAAGAAAATAGAAAATCGGGTTTATAGTAATTTTTGAAGCATGACGTATTTTATAGGTATCAAAATATCATAAAAGTTTCATGGCATTGTAGTTGTTTTTTCTACCATACAAATTAAAAAGAACATTCATTTTTTCATTTTTAATGAAAGGGAATTGCTCAGAATGTAAAAAATAAAAATATCCCTTTATGAATAAAAATTAATGAAATTATTAAATAGAAAAAATGTTTTTTTTATGATTGTTTTATAAAATAATCATATTTAATAATATAATTATTAACGACATGGAGTAAATTATTTTGAAATTAAATATTTATGACATTAAAAGACTATTCTTGAAATCTATCTAACTCATACTAATTTGAGAAATTTTAATAATAAGAACCATGAATGAATAAAATTTAACAAAACATTATATAAGTGTATAAAAGATAAACTCATGAAATTAGACTTCAATATGATTTTTTATACACCTCATAATTGAATGTGGGTGTATAACATCAATGTATGCCTCAATGAATGTTGAACGAGATGAAGCCCCTTACCTTAAGTAAGAATCATTATGGAAAATTTTTATATTATAGGATAATAAAGATATGTTATTTATTTAGTTTAATTATATCCTTATGAATGATTATAATTCCATTTATAGAAAATTTTATAATATGATAACAATTACATTACTATTTAAAAGCAGGTCACATAATTTGTCAATATTTTCTACTTGAGTGAAAAAAAATTGGTATAATGTCAACAATAAATTTTGACATTATTACATCATAGGAATAATAATATCAAGGTTATTAATATACATTTTATATTTTAGTTAATCTTTTAAATCAAACCAAAATGTATTTTACGGAAAAATGAACTGTGATATAACCATATAGACTATAGGTCATACATACACATGAGTAATGTTTCAATTATAATTATGAAAAGAAGGATAAAATTATTTTACCTTTTCAGAATTATCATGGTAACATTATTATAATATTAATAATTCCAAAATATAAAATCTATATGTATCATCTATGTGATGTGGTGATGAAAAATGAATTACATCAGTTCATGGTTTTGATAGTTCACACATATGCTTAAACGATAAAATTATTTATATGTACATTTAAAGGTAATTGAAGAAAATTGTATATTAGTTTTTAATATTGATAAATATTTTATAAGTATCTTATATAAAAATTAACTGCATAATTATAACAAGTATTCGATGATTATGATGGAAACGAATTACAATGGTTCTTGAGTTGGATGTCTGTTTTACAAACAAACGATTAATTATTTTCCTCTTCGATGAAAGTGGTGATGGATTTAGATAATGTTATTAGAATATTAAAATATTATTATATTGAGGAAACATTATTTATTATATAATCACATATTATGAATATTTAAAATGGTATAAATGGGAAACAAAACTGAAAATCTTAATTAAAAATGATACATTTATTTCCGACATACTCATTTCATTAAAATCATGACAAAATATGGGTGGACTTATACATAAAATAAGATATAAATTATTTAGTGAGGGAATATATGGATTTCTTTTTTAATATACATTCTAATTAAAATATTTTCTAGAGTGTTTTCAAATTAAAATAAATGGTTCCTTTTTATAGTAGAGGGAAGGTTCACTCTTGAAATTATTCAAACCACTAAATTCAAATAAATATATATTATTCTCTAAATCAATAAAATATAATTTATAACGTATTTATAATTATTATTGGAATAAAAAAATTCATATAGTGAAATTTAGACACTCTTTGACAATTTTTTAATCCTTATCATTTTCTGTAAACCCTTTGTTAACCCTTTTAACTCTTACCTTGATATTATGTGATTTACACTTTGAGGGTTAATATATTTAACATTGAATTATGACTAAAAAATAAATAATTCATTGAATAAATTTTAATCTATAACATATTCATTTGGTCAAATTACTTATTTGTAAACCATATATATCTTTTAAGAAATAAAATTATATTTTAAAATATCATTAAATTAAAATTTGAGAATATTGATTTCATTAAATCATAAAAACATCACAACAGATTATTTATTCATCAAAAATACTTAAAATCCACACTAACCTATCAATGCAGACTATTGAATTTTTGTATAACATTTAGTATTTCAAATAATCATTATTTTAAATTTATATTAACATTTATTTGTTATTTCTATATATGACATTTCTATTTCATTATTTCTATACTACAAATTAAAAAAATAACCATAATTAAGATAAAATTTTAAAAATTAAAAACATTATTTATATTCATTCATATCTTATATATAACATTATATTAATTATATATCCCTTGTTAAAAATAATAGGATGAAAAAATTTACTTTTCATGGAATTGAATAATATAAATGGAATAATGGCATCTATCTTTCTAAAAGAACTCATAAAAAAGACTGTAGGTTGGTTTTTTTCAAGAATAACTAACTAATAAAACTAAGATATGTTTTTGGATAATTTTTCTAATAATTATAATTTTATTTTATCCTTTAATTACACGATTTACCAATAACCATGGTAATAAAAATAATTAATATTAAATAATAATATTATCAAAAAAATAAATGGGAACACATTACTAAATTTAGAACATATTTTTCCAAATTTGGTATCCATTTTTTAAAATTCATGAAATATATTTTTCTAAAATAAAATAAATTTCAACCCTATTTTCGTATTGAGAAAAAATTGGTTTTAAAGATAAACGTTTAAATGATTGAAATGTTTTTAAATACAAAGTCAAAGTGAAATTGATTTCAATGAGCTTAATGTGGTTAAATAATAACATATTTCTCCAATAATATTTAAAAAAATCAAATACATAATTAAATTATATAAATTATTTAGAGAAAAATTTCTTTTTTATTATAAATTCTTATTTTTCTATTTTCACCAAAGCATGAAACTTATCATAATAATAACGAAAAATAAACCAAATTAAAATTTCATATTCCAATTTCAAGTAAAATGTTTACTTTTTCAAATATAATTTATAAATGTGTAACATTATATATTTAAAACATGATTTCCATAAAAAGAATGAAAAAAAATAATTTTTGAAAAAATACATTTTTATATGTAAATAAAAAATTTGTTCTTATATCATGTTATTAAATCACATAAGTTGAATGATAAAATTTATATTGAATAATATATATAAATTAATATTAATACTAATACCAATAATGTGTTGATTTTTTATTTATTGGAACAAAACACACTTGGTTTCATGTAAATATTTTTTTCCAGAACACATTTCCTTTCATTATTAAAATGGAATTTTATTTAGTTATAATTACTTGGTCAAAAAATTATATATAAATGATCAAAACATTTAATTTAATTAATTATTTTAATACCACATATTCTAGTTAATATGCTATAATAATATTTATATGTTCATTTAATATTAATGTGAATTATTATGTATGCTATCAATAAAATTTTTTATTTTTAAAATAATCTAGTTGTTTCAACAATATTTAAAAAAAATTAATTTTTTTTGTTAATTAATTATTTAAAAATATTGAATCAAAATTTTTTATTAAATATTAACTATAAATATTTAATTATAATTTAAATTTACAGTATAAATGATTATGAGTGGGCACATTTAAAAGAAATTTTTAAAAAACCAAACCTTTTTACAATTATATATTAATAAAGAATGTGGTTGTAATTTATATGTCACTGTTGAGGTTTTTCAAATGTATAAATCCATTTTTATTTTATTTTATTACTAATAAATGTATTATATTTTTGGAAATAACTTGTAATAAAGATGTAGAAAAATTCCTGAATTTATATTGTTTCATACATTAAAGTACAATCTCTAGGTGGGTGTAAAAAGGTAAATAAAAAGTTTCTTCATAAATAAAAATCTGGAAATTAGATTTTTTATAATAAAAATAGCAATCTAATGTATTTTTTAATTTTTGTACTCATGTAATATATAATGATACGATATTTTTATATAAATTTATTATATTTCAATTCAAATTCTTGGTTATGAACAAGTAAAATAGTATTTAATATGGAATTTTTTAAAAATTAACAAAAATAAAAAATAAAAATATATTACGATATGTATTGGAAAAGTAAATTTTAAGATGGTGTTATAAAATAGTAAATATTATGATAATTTTTTAATTAAAAAACATGAGTTAAAATTTAAAAATTTGGTTTTATATTTTACACTATAGTAGATAATTTATTTACGATGGTGCATGTAGATATATATGTATTTAATATTTTGTTTATCAGTACATTGTTGTAATGTTTATAAATTATATAAATGGTTTACCAATAATTAATAAATATTAAAAATTATATTGTTGTAGTAATGAGTATAAATAATAAATTTAATTTTATTAATTGATAAACAAATTATAGGAAAAATGAATAATTGGTATAGATTTGTGTTTTAGAATAGTGTTATAACAGTTATTGAAATCATGTATTTGAAGCCAATTTAATTTAATATATACAATATCATTAAAAAATATATCACAATATTGACCCCATAAATAAAATGTTTGGGATACAATGATATATATATTTATATGTAAATAAATCATTGAAATTAACCTCTCATAATTTTTAAAGGAATCCCCTTAAATAATGGAGTTTTTTAATGAATAGTATTTCATGGATTTTTTTCAAAAGACGAAATCTTGTGATGAAAGAAAAAAAATATGTGTTAATATATGATAGATGTTTTATTGGTCTAGGAATTTATTTTCAATGAAATAGTTGTTTTATATATAGCTAATTTGTCAAATAGACAATTGAAAACATATAAACAGTCCTCAAGGTATTCATTTGTGTGCCATGATTCATGAATAATGAGTCAAACTACATAAAATAATTTATCATGTAACATATAAATATTATAAGTTTAATGGTGTTTCATGATGAAATTTGTTTCCCTATGATTGTCTTTTTATATGCCTACGTGAAATGAATTATTTCACCATTAAATATAAATGGAAAATTTAGTAGAATATATATTGATTGAGATTCTATTGTGAAGTAATATACCATGTTGAAATATTCTATAGGAGTATCATTGTGTTTATTCTTAATTAAGGTCAATTTCATGAATAATTAATTAGTGTAACAATTGTTTTTGAGTCAATTTTATGCATATGACACAACTTGTCCTCATTATACAATGCATAAGATTGCATCATGAAAATATTGGGGATCAATGTTTATTTAATATTTCATTATAAAATGCTATGATGATGTAAAAATTACATTATAAATATATGATAATTTATCTTACTAAAAAATTTATATATTGGGATGATTTAATATTTGATAAACTCATATCACTTAGATTGATTTCTTGATGTTATTCATAATATCAGAAATATTTTATTTTATGAAGGATAATATTATTGAAATAAATGTTGATGTGGTTGGAATGTAATTAATGTTGAGATATATAGTAATATCCATTTATTTTTCATTCTTAATATAATACATTGAATATTTCTAAACTATTTTACACACATGGAGAAGTTTTAAAAGCATTAACAATGGAAAAATTAAACAAATCAATAGGGTTATGAAATACATGTATAAATAATATTTATAATTTTCTAGTTCAGGAAAATAATAAAAAAGATCTATTTGGGGAACCAATGTGTGATTATATGTAAATAATAAGATAATATTAGTTTTATATGTTCATAATATAGATAATTACTTCTAACTATGATTTGTTAAAATAATTGTGAAGATGGAAGGAAATTTTCATTACATTCACTCTAAATTTTCTCTATGATTATCATAATATAATATACCATTTCATGTGTATCCTCACATCAATAATTTTTATAAGAAGATGATATTCCTATATGAATGATTGACAACCTACCTTTAAATAGGGAAATTGATGTCTTCGAACATGTTCTAGATAGAGAATCTAGAAGTTCATTACGTTAATTCATTTTAGAAGTCACATATTAACTAGTGTATGTAGTATATCAAGAATATGGGGAGATTTACATATATACTTAATGGATTATACATTTTGGTCGAACCATATAATGATTCATGTTATAAAACCCCATGATTTTATTATAATTTATCAATAAATAATGAATATATTTGATTGTATGATTTAAAACCCCCACTGAACAAAAAAATAATCCATTTTATTTGGTTAAAAATATGACTAATAAAATGAAGTCATTAAAATGATATTCTAGATTAGGAGTATTAAATTTATGAAATATACATATGTTATCTCATAAAACTATAAATTTATAATTGTAAAGACCTTGAATTTAAATTTAAATATTTTTTAATTAAATTGGAATTTTACAACTTTGTGAAAATTAACAACACATGACTTTGAGGTCGGGTGTGCTCGGAATCAATTTCTAATGTTTTTCTCAAGTACATTCAGTAAACGTATGAGCTGGTTTTTATAACTTTTGAACCAGTGCTCAGAATTGAAATATGAGGGCACCATTGAACTTGCTTAGTCGATATTCTCTTAAAGAGACTTTCACCTCCATGGTAGTGGGTCGAGAAAATATTATAGTTTTTGGGTTTTTGTGGGAATAATAAAATAAAATAAACGCATGTATTATTTTATTTATATCTGTTATAATGAACCAAGATAATGTTTGAGGAGGGTACCACCACACCTTAACCTCCCATGAGAGGTTATTTTAGTGGGGCCCACCCGAACCTAACCTCCCAAGATATGTTATAGTGTGGGGACCACCCAGGACAAAACCCCCCAATTAGATAAGGGAAACCACTCAACTCCCTCATAAATGAGGTAGATTCTCTTTAACTCCTATAACCAATTAATTGTTCCACCACCTTCCTTCTAAAGTGTGACACCTCCTGAAAATTAATTATTCCAAATCATCCTCATTAATTAATTGATCCATCGTTATCAATTAATTCATTATCCCATTATAATATTATTCCAATGTTTTAATAAGATATTATAATCTTTCATACTTGGTAGACATTTGTTTTTGGGTGGAATTGGGGGAGTGGAGGAACATAGGGACAGGGCTCTCCAATGAAGAACTTCATCTTCCAATGAAAAACTTCCTCTCCCGACAAAGAACGCTCCACTAATGAAGAAAGACTTCTGCATTCTTCCTTGGAACCTCCTTCAACGTAGGATATGCTTGTATACAATGAATCGACATCAACCTTATCATGCCAACGTCCAAGAACAATGCTCAGGTAGTGGTTTCTTTTAATTTGATATTATTTCTCAGATTCATACATTCCAAAGAAAAGATTCGTTGTGGAATTTTTTCCTTGTCGGTTGGGAATGGTTTTTGTGGGAAGATGTGGGGTATGAGATTGAATTTTCTTCTATATTGTTTTCATGTTAGTTCATTGTTATTCATGAAAGAATTAATATAATTGATACCACCCTAAACATGGAGGGTGTGGGCCCATCTAACATGGCACAACCCCTCTGGCATTATTGTTTCTGATGTTCTTCGGAATGGAGATAAGGAAATGAGATGACGAATGCGACCAAAGAAACTGTCGCGCTACCCACATACTCTATGACTCGCGATGCCCACTAGCTATGCCACCCACTGGAAAAATTGGAAGAGTCGTGTTGTGCTCTGGGAAAACAGTCCATGGCTGAACAACACCCCAGCAATGCTGCCCTAGCCGCACCCTCTTCCTGACCGAACCGGCCGAACCAGTCCTTGCCACCCAGTCTGCTGACCAGACCAGCTCCACCTCCCAGAGCCGCATCACAGCGTCCTCCCGGCTGCACACGTCTCCCTGCCTGGCCGACCTACCGTGCGACTATGGCTCTACCATCTACATGCCCCGCTCACCCCACCCACCCCACAACTCCCCTCACCTCATGTCGCCGTTGTATGAACCATCCCTGGCCTCCTATGTCGGGCCACCCAAGCCACGCCCCTCGTGGATCATGGCCAATCCATCCTCCCATTCCTCTCTCGGTGCCACATATGATTCGTCCTCCCACGCCCCTCGCATTGCCCTCCAGGCTGAACCGCCCTTGCACCAACCTGCGGCCGGTCCATGACTTCACGATCATTCCGCACTCTGGCAGCCCTCTGCGACCCCTTTCATCCTGCTAGGCTGGGACCAGAGGGCTCAGTCGAACCTAATGGGTTGGCCCACCCATCGGGTTGGGCTAGACCCAACGGTTCCGTCTGGGTCGTCCGAGACAGGGTCAGCCTAGACTAGTTCAGGTCGGTTCTGATCGACAGGGTCAGACTAGACCTGGGAACACTACAACACTTTACCTTTTTTTGTCTATATAGTTGAAAATAGGTTTCCATTTAATGAACCTTAATCGTCCTTCATAATCATTGAGCATGATGGTCCCTTTGAGTATGTATCAATATAGTTTGGGATATAGTTGTGATATAGTCAGGTTGGTTCGTGCATGAATATAACCAGGCCCCTTGGATTGAAATTCTAATAACTCAAGGATTGTGAATCCGATTGATGCGTCGTCTATTATGTTGAGACCTCTATGACATGGTGGACCATTGAGATACTTCTACACGGGACATAGTGATAGTTGTAATATCATCCAGTAGCTCGTTGAGTATAACCTTCCAAAGACGAGAAGACAGATTGTAGAGTCAAAGTAGATGGTTGAGATTTGACAATTGCTTATTCACTGACTCAGAGTGAATCAAATAGCCTAGTTGGGAGTGCCTGGTTGTGGAGGCTAAAACATGGTGGAGAAGTTCATGGTTGTAGTGGCAGACTCACGGTACTCGATAGGAGGAGTACCTTTGTAGGATACTAGGGGGAGCTCCTAGTTGTGGTGGAAGACCTAGGGTGGGGAGGGCCTTGGTGACGTAGTAGACCCACGGTACTCGACAGGAATAGTACCTCAGTAGTCCAAGGTTAGTGGGAAGCACCTTGGTGTCACGACAGGCCCATTGTACTGGACAAATGAGGAGTTCTCCAGTATCTTTTGTTTCTATACTGTAAATAAAAATCATGGTTGAGCTGAGTGAGTAACATTTTCATTTTCCACATGATTGAGATTGATTACTTGATAACATTGGTATACGTATGGGAATATACCTAAGTGGGTTTATCTGTTGATTTCATATATTGTGGTTTATCTTTTTTGGATTTTCTGAGACCTTGAGGGTATCAGTGTCCCTAATTAGTATCAATATACTCACTCCTACATGGGTTATGCCCACAAATCATTGTGTTTGATGAAAAAGACAGACAGCGCTGACCGAGGCTGAGAGTACTAGGACTGGATGGTACATGGAGGTGGACCTTACAGTGTGTCGATACACGGAGGAGACGGACAGACATAAAGTGATGAGGAGGAAATCTGTACCTACCGTTCATGTAGAAAACTCGGAGGATTACCCGACATCAATGTTTAGTTTCTTCAGTTGTACATTCGGTTAATTTTACATTACAGTTGGGCTTGTATTTTCGGCCCCTTTTACTTTCATCACACTTTTATTATACAGTTTGTAATTAGTGTTTTGTTTCCATCATGAGCTCATTGTGTGTGTTTTAAAGGTTATAAAGGCTATGCCTTCAAAGTATTATGGATTTACACCTTTGGTGCATGTCTCCAGCCCCTGGCCTATGGAAGGTGAGCAAGGTGTAGTCACAGCACGGGCCCCGGGGGACGGTTTGTGACAATTTGGTATCAGAGGAGTCGGTTCTACTATAGAAATTAGGACTCTGATCATTTCGGTGAAGAAATATTTTTATGTTTAGTAAGTACAGTTTTCATTTCAAGGAGTCCAATATTGTTTCGGCAGTTGACATATCCATACACCACAACCCTGACATCTAATTTTTGAATCAGTGCATGAAAAAACTAATTGCATCAGTGTTTTCTAAAGTTTTCTTTTAATCAGACCAACCTGGTTAGTTCACCAGGTATAATGTTTTGGTTGTGTCATATTCAGTATTCCACCCTATGGATGACCTGCTATAGTCCCGAGTGTTGTACGCACAAATAGAACACCGAGTGACGAGGCCTCAGTGCAGGGCCCTTTTACAGTGGATGTACCAGTGATACCTTTACCCGTTAGGCCACTGATGCCACCTTCCCCAGCAACAGATGGTGCACACTACTTTAGAGCATTTCACAAGTCCCATTGCAAGAAGAAACCCAGGGTCATAGGAGAGACGGACCTACAGGCTGCTAATGATTGGTTGGAGGCTGTGGTGAGAGTTTTCCGACAGGTAGGGACACTAGCCGACCTCATGGTGATTTTTGTTGCCAGTCTTCCACAGGCTGCAGAGGGTGTATCATGGATCATGTTTCCCCATGCTCACCACAAGATAACGCCACTCTGGGAAGACTTTAAGAGCATGTTTTGGACAGAGAGCGTTCCTGTGACTCTTTGCGCAGTGCACATATAAGAGCTACTTCAACTACAACAGGGTAGCATGATTGTAGAATCATACTCAGTGGGGATCACTGGCCTCTCACGTTACGCCACTGATATGGTGTGTAACCCATTCTACAGGGCCCGAACCTTTGAATATGGGATCAGGCGGGAGATCAAATCTATAATGATCTCACTCATCATCCTGACATAGGTGGGGATTCTAGAGAGACCCCTCTTGGTGGATGTTTTCCTTGCTGAGATAACCTCAATATTGAGATCCACCACCAGTAAAAACATTGAAGAGTCTTATGTAGCTGGAAGCAGACAGTTGTCATAGAGGTCTAGGAGGACCAGACCTACTGGTGGATGACTGCATGACTCCGGATAAGTTGGGTGGAGCACCCGAGGAGGAGACAGACAAGCCAAGTGCAGGAAGTGTAACTCATGTATCTGGGAGGGTCACATGGATCGTGACTGTCTGGCCTTCCATTCTGATGATCATAAAATGGTCGAAGGACCGCCCAGACAGAGACAGATATTCTATCGAGGTGGTCCTCAAGGAGCAGGCAGACATGGCTGTGGAGCTGTCACTCTTTAGATGATTTGAATTATGATCTATGTCTACACCACCATAGTTGTAGTACTTATAAAAGCAGGTTCCAGTCACTCATTCATTTCCATAGCCCTCATTCAATGCTCGGAGATTCCGACGGAGTTGTTGGCTCGATCCCTATGGCTAGAGACTCATACGAGATCTGATTCGATGATTACGCACTATTGTCGGCATTGCGAGCTTACTCTAGGAGGTGAGAGCTTCAGCTGGGATCTCCTAGTAGCGGCGTCGAGGCCATAAGACGTCATTTTGGGTATGGACATGTTATCTACATTGAATGCTCAGATTTATAGTATTAGGCACAAATTATAGTGTGTATACATGGATTGGAGCTAGTTTACCTTCACCGATGAGAAGGGAGCCATTGCAGTATAGGATGGACTAACACAATGGAGAGCGGAACTGATCACTAATCAATTGGCTGGCATTACCCTCAGAGTGGTTGATTTGGAGATTCTGAGCTATCCTATAGTGGTGGACCAGTACAGGGATGTTTTCCCTGAGGATGTCTCAATTCTACCTCCTCACGGAGAGGTAGACTTTTACATTGACGTGTACCCCCAAGATGACACTAATATCTACACCAGCGTATCGGAAGGATCCCACAGAGCTTCGTGAGTTGTGGGTATAGGTATAGGACTTATAGGTGAATTCATTCATCTAGACTAGTGTTTCCCCCTATCCATCCTCGATTCTGTTCACCATGAAGGTGGATGGGATCTTGATGATTTGTGTTGACTATCAGCACCAGAACCAAGTGACCCTGAAGAACAAGTACCCACTCCTAAGGATTGACAACCTATTTGTTCGGTTGAAGGGAGCGCAGTGGTTCTTGATGGTAGACCTCACATCAGGCTATCACCAACTCAGAGTTCGAGATGAGGATGTGTAGAAGACAACCATCAAATGTCATTACAATAACTATGAATTCTTGGTTATGTCATTCGGTGTAACCAATGATCCATTAGTGTTGATGGGATTCACGAACCTGATCTTCCATCCATACCTTGATCTCTTCATCATATTCTTCATCGATTTCATTCTGATCTACTAGAATACTGAGGAGGAGCATTCCTACCATTTGAGGGCAGTACTGGACACACTCTGAGAGCACCAGATTTATTGTATGGTCTCGTAGTGATAGTTCCGGAGCCTAGAGGTTCACTTTCTAGTTCATGTCATCTCAGAGGCTAGTGTTTTAGTAGATCGATTGAATATTGAGGTGGTACTTTCTTTGGATCCACCCAAGAGTGTGAAAGAGGTATGGAGTTTCATGCGGTTGGATGGATACTACCAGATTTTTGTACCAAACTTCTATAGAGTTGCAACACCACTATCAGCCGTGACAAATAAGGGGAAACCATTTCTGTGCTTGGAGAGATGCCAGCAGAGCCTTCAACATCTAAGGCAAATGCTGACTATTTCCCCCATCTTGAGGATTCTAGTGGAAGGCGTATGGAACGTAGACTTTTACGTCGCATCAGGGACTGAACTCGGATGTGTCCGGATGTTGGAGCGATATGTGATCACTTATGGTTCTCAGAAGTGGAGACAACATGAGTAGAACTACCCTACCCTTGACCTAGAGTAAGTATCAATGGTATTCGTCATGAAAATGTGGCGACACTATTTGATGGGTGAGTGTTTTACCGTGTACTGGGATCACAAGAGTATCAGGTATATCTTCTCCCAAAAGGACATGAACCTGACACAACAATGATGGATTGAGTTCCACCAAGACTATGACATCGAGATAGTCTATACTCCTAGTAAGGGGAATGTTTTTGCAGATGCAATCAGCATGAAAACTAGTATATAACATCTAGGTGAGGCGATAGAGAAGCTGGCATAATTACAGATATCCTTTTTCGGATAGAGATGGATCATATTTCCTTCAATCTCATATAGTCAATCCCCCAATTCATCAGCGAGTCAGGTAGGTGCAATATAGCAACGCTAACTGTGAGACACGTCGTGCTCAGATATCTACAGGACATGCACCTGATGGATTCTATGAAGGTGGAGACGATGTCATCCTCTTCAGAGGACGTACTATGGTACCACTATCACTTTAGTTGGATGTTTTGAGGGAGTTACATACATCACTACTTTTGGTACATCCAAGAGTGGAGAAGATGTACATGGACCATCGATGATAGAATTGGTGGCTAGGAATGAAGAAAAAAGTTGTAGAGTTTATCTCTCGATGCCTCACTTGTCAGCAAGTGAAGGCGGAGCATCAGGTACCAATATGCTTTGTTCCTCCTTTAGAGGTCCCAAAGTTGAAGTGGGATGGGATATCCATGGACTTCTTGATGGGTCTTCCACGTACATCCATATGAAATGACCAGACTTGGGTGACTGTCGACTAACTCACCAGGAAGGCCCAATTCCTACCGATCAGATAGAATGGTTCTGTAGAGATCATGGGATGCCTATATGTGCAAAATATTGGGTTGATTCATGGACTATGTTGGACGATTGTCTCTGATCATGTTAAACATGTTATGTCCCGGCTATGGAATGGGTTTCAATAAGCTTTCAGGACGTAGATTTGTTTGAGCACTGCCTTACATCCTCATATGGATGGCCAGACTGAGCATACCATTCGGTCCATTAAGGACATGCTCCACACTTGTGTCCTCATCTTGAGTAGCATCTGGGAGGATCACTTACCTTTGGTGGAGTATTCATACAACAACAACTGTCAATTCAGCATTGGAATGGCACCTTTTGAGGCATTGTACGAACAACCTAGCAGATCACCTTTGTGTTGGACTAACCTAGAGGAGTCAGCACTAGTGGGACCAGAGATGGGGGGCTAATATGGAGAAGGTTTAGACCATTCAGGAGAAGATGAAGACTACACAGAGCAGCAAGAAGTCATATGGTGATATGAGAGAGATGCATCTGGAGTTCGAGGATGGAAACTACGCCTTTTTATAGGTCTCACCCCCAATTAGGTATACAAATATTTCGCAAAGGTAGGAAGTTATCTCTGATATTGATCGGACCTTTTCAGGTCCGCAGAAGATTTTTCAAAGTGTTATGCTGCTTAGCTCTTCCACCTCAGTTGCATCGGGTGCATGATGTCTTCCATGTATCCTAGCTGAGGAGATACGTGCATGAACCTTATTACATCATCGACCTTGGCGAGCAGGATGTCGACGATGGGGAGACATTTACGGAGGATCCAGTATAGATTGATGATCGATTGGACTGGTTCCTTCGTGGACCTTTGATACCTATGGTGCATGTTCATTCACATCATAGGAGCCTCCAAAAGATCACATGGATGCAGAAGGCTCAGATGCATGCTCATTATCTCCACTTGTTCCCTTAGTATGCGTTGTGGATTATGGGGATATAGAGCCTGGGGGTGGAGATAATGTAAAGACCTGGAATTTACATGTAATTTTTTTACAATAAATTAGAATTTTTTGAGTCTATGAAAATTGATGGCGTAAGATTCTGAAGCCCAGTGTGACAGAAATCAATTTCTGACATTTTGTTCGGGTAAGTTCAGTAAACATACAAGCGGGTTTTTATAACTTTTTACCCGATGCGTGGAATTGAAATCAGAGGGCACCGTTGAACACGCAGCGCCGATATTCACATAAGAAGACCTTCTCCACGATATTACTAGGTTGAGAATAAAATATAGTTTTTGGATTTTCATGGGAATAATAAAATAAAATAAATGACTATTTTATTTTATTTTTATCTGTTATAACCACCCAAGAGGAAGTTCTAGGTGGGGCCACCACACCGTGACCTCCCATGAGAGGTTATGGTGGTGGGGCCAACCCGATCCAAACCTCCCATGAGAGGTTATGGTGCGGGGACCACCAAAGACTAAACACCACAATTTAATGAGGGAAACCACTCAACTCCCTCATAAATGAGGGAGAGTCTCTTGACCTCCTCTACCAAATTAATGGTGCCACCACCTCCCTTCGTAAGTGTTCCAACTCCCCTAAATTAATTATGCCAAACTTTCATCATTAATTAATTGAGCCAACAATTTCAATTAATTTATTAACCCGTTCTATTATTATTCCAATTTTTTCATAGGATATTATAATCATTTATAAATGGTTGGAATATTTTCGGTGCAATTGGGGGAGATGAGGAACAAAGGGAGAAGGCTCTCTAATGAAGAACTTCATATTCCAAAGAAGAACTTCATCTACCGATGAAGAATGCTCCACTGATGAAGAACGACCTAAATATTCATCCTCAAAACCTCTTTCGATGTAGGACGTGCTCCTCTATAATGAATCGACTTCCACCTTCTCGATCTAACGTTGACGAATGACTATCAGGGTGGGATTTTATTTGAATTTGATATTATTACATTAATTCCACCCTTCTAAAGCCATGAATCAGTGTGGAAATTTTTCCTTGTGGGTATGGAATTTTTTTAAGTAAGATGAGTAGTTTTTGAATGATTTTTCTTTTATCTTATTTTCTAGTTAATTATTTGTAATTCAAGAATGAATAAACCGACTTGCTACCACCCTAAACATTGAGGGTTTGGGCCTAACCAACATAGCTCGACCCCTCCACCATTATTGATTGTGATGTTATTCATAATGATGATGAGGCAATGAGATGACGAATGTGACCAAGGTAGTGGATGCGCTACCCGTGGACTCTGCAACTCACACCGCCCACCGGATGCACCACCTGTAGGCCGAACAGGTGGACCCGTGCCATGCCTCGGCTAAACCGTCCATGGATGCACCGCACCCCAGTAATGAATTCCTGGCCGCACACTATGCCCAACTGAACCGGGCAAATCGGTCCCAGCCACCCCATCCACCGGCCGAACCGGCTCCGCCTTCCCATGCTGAACCCCATCACCCACCCGATCGTTCGTATCTCCCTAACTACCATGCGCATGCGGCTCTTCCATATGCGCACCTCGTGGCTCGGTGCGTCCTATTCCATCGCTAGAAAAACCGGCCCTGGTCTCCTGGGCCGAGCCACCCGAGTTGTGCCCCACGCAGCACCTGGTCGAGCCAGCCTCCCACACCCCACGCGGTGCCCCGGCCGAGCCAGCCTCCCACTCCCCTCATGGCACCCCGGTCGAGATTTCTTCATGCGCCCCTCGAGGTGCCCCAAATGAACTGTCCCATTACCTCAAAGTGACCTATCTAAACTGACCCTCGCAGGGCCCTCCGGGCCAAACTGCCATGTCACCGACCTGCGGTCGGTCCGAGCCCTCGCGACTGGTCCCCATTCTCGCGAGTGGTTCAAGCTCTCGCGACACTATGTGACCACTCAAAGCCCACTGGGTTAGGCCCAGTGGTCCGGGCCAACCCTAATGGGTTGGCCCACCAAACGGGGCAGGCTAGACCCAACGGGTTAGGATGGGTCGACCCAGACCGGGTCGGATTGGACCTAGGCCCACTACAATCCTTTGAAATCTTTTTGCCATATCATTGGCACCGAGCGCCCATTTGACTAACCCTCACCAGACATAGTAATCTTGGAAAATTAAATCCCTTTTGAGTATACCCCACTAGAGTTTGGGGTATAGTTAAGATATGCTCTGGTTGGATCGTGCACTAATCCAACTGAGTCCACGAGACTAAAAGGATAATAACACACAGACCAGGCGTCCGATGGACATGCAGTCTGTTGCATTGAGACATCTATAACATGGAAGACCTTTGAGATACTTATACATAATACGTTGAGGTAGTTGGAGTATCATCCAGTATCTGGTGTAGTGGATCCTTCTAGGGACTTGCATACTGAGTGTGGAGACCTAGTAGTAGGCTGAGACTTGACGACTGCTGACCGATTGACTCTGAGTGGCTCAATGATCCTAGGGGGGAGTGCCTGGTTGTGGTGGTATACCCAAGGCAGAGAAGGTCCTGGTTGTGGTGGAATACCCACATTACTCAATAGGATGAGTAACTCTTCAGGATATTAGGGGGAGCGCCTAGTTGTGACGGCAGACCCAGAGTGGGGAGCGCCTTAGTGACGCAGCAGACCCATGATTCTCGACAGGAGGAATACCTCAGTTGTCCAAGGTTAGAGGGAAGTACCTTGGTGTCGCAGTAGGCCCACTATACTCGACATGAAAGGAGTTTTCTAACAGTTTTGTTTTCGATAGTGTGAATAAAGATCCAGGTTGAGTTGAGTAAGTGACATCTGTTTTTTCCTCATTATTGAGATGTATTACTTGATAACACATGTATGTGTATGGGAAAATAACTAAGTGGGGTTATATGTTGATTTCATACATTTTGTTTTATCCTTGTGATATTGTTTGAGACCTTGAGGGTCTCGGGGTCTCTACTGAGTATTGTTATACACACCCGTACAAGGGCCAGGCCCGCACATCATTGTGTTGGATGCAGACGATGGACAGTGCTGACCGAGGCTGAGAGTACCAATACTAGACGGTACCCAGAGGTGGACCTTATGGAATGTCGGTACACAAAGGAGACGGACGGACCTGGAGTGCTGAGGAGGAATTCTATACCTACACTTTAGGTGGGATCCTCGGAGGACGACCCATCGGGAGTTTTTCTTTTCTTCAGTTGTACTTTCACTTTATTGTACTTTACAGTTTGGCTCGTATTTCCAACCCCTTTTACATTCAGCACACTATTGTTATATATTTTTTTACATAGTTTTTTGTTTCCATCTTATGCTCTGTTTTGTGTGATCACAGGTTATAAAGGAAATTTATTCCTATTTTTAGGTATTTACGCCTTTGCTGCCAGTCTCCAACCCCTAGCCTGTTGAAGGCGGGATTGGGGTAGTCACGACACAGTCCCCAAGGGATGGGCCATGACAATAATTCATGATAAATAATATATTTTAGAAAATATATCATTTAATGTAATTCATAATAAAAAATGTGTATTATTTTGAAATTAAAATTTTAATAAAATTTAACATTGTTTTATCAATTTTTTTATTAATTTTTATGTAATTTATTAATAAGAAGTAGTAATTTATTATAATCCATTATAGAACATATTTTTTATTATTTTTTTTAATTGTACAATCCCATATCATTATATGATGAATTTTGAAATGAACATCATTTAAAAAATAATCACAAAAATATTATATTATTATATTTATTTGTGAATTTTTTAGAATGAAATTTTTTTATGTTTATTTAATTTAGGGTGTTTTATGGAATATATTATATGATATCATTAAATTGATGTTGATTCAAAACTTAAAAATGCAGTTTTTGTTTTTTAACAAACCTCTCTTCATCTTGAAATAATGATTCTTCCTAATGTTTAATATTCAATGATTGGTTTAATCCCCCAAAATAATATATTTCTTTGTACTCTCACTTCCTCAATTATTGGAAATTATCTAGTTATTTATATAATTTACTCATGATAAATGTCATTCTGTAATAACATACAATTTTAAGAATAATAATCACCCATATTATTGATTGTTTCTCCTCTATATCCATCTTTTATTTCCCTATAGAGATCTTCATTATATTTTGAAACCAAACTATGTGTTATCGAATGTAATCATTGAATTATATTTCTCATTTTTAAAATATGTTTTATTAGTCTTTTTTGATTTAAATTATCAATAATGATATTTTAAAATATTAAAATGGTTTCTCCTCCAGGATCACTTCTTTACCTTCCATTATATATATATTAAAGATATTAATAATGTATTTTTGATAGTTCTATTATAGATAATACTTTTATTTAAAAAATAAAATATTTAAAAATATTTTCTTTTCTTCATTTTGATCATTAATTATTAATGTTACATGTCACATTTTATTTTATTACAGTATTTCAAAATTATAATATTAATTATTATGGATTTCCCATGGGAACACATCTGTTGAACATTATGACAATTCCATTCAATGATGTTTACATTTCATGTTATAAATTTTTAATCCAAATAAATATAATTTTATATTATTTAAAATTGATAATATGTATTTTCACTAATATTTAAATGTAATTTTCCCAATTATATATAAAAAATATTTTCCCTTATTTTCAACATCCTTTAGTCATTTTTATGATGTTATATTATGATACCATGAATCCTATTTGACATGATTAACGATAAATATGTTGTGTTTTACCATGTATGTCACATCCTTTATAAGATAATTGAAATTTTATGGAATTATATTTTATTTTGTTAAGTTGAACAAATTTTGTTCTTAGTAAAATGTGTTCAATTAATTGAATAGTAATTAACTAGGAAATCAATTAATCTAATGAGATTATATGTTTTTTACCCATGAAGTATTACATGTTAATATTTAATGATACTTTGTTGAAAAACATTTATAATATGAAAGATTTACACTTATAAATATCCAATTAATTGCGTAAATAATTGATAAATTTATATTAAATGTTAATTATTATAAGATTAAATATTTAAAATAATTACATTCTAACCACTAGTAAAATAATCCCCTCTTCACCCTTTCATTACTACTCAAAAATTGAATTTTCCACTTGAAATATTATGCTCTATCATTCCTTTATAATCCTTTTTTGACATCATTAATCATTTGGTTACATAATTTCTAAATATTTTTGAAATTTATAAAAGAACTCCATGTGACATGTGATGTTATCAATATGGTTAATTAACATTCATCGATGTTTGAAATATATCTAAATGGATCAATGTTTCAAATTTTACTTCTAAAATCATATATCATATTATGAACAATGATATCTCAAATATTTTGTGATTAAATCATAAGGTATTTTGTTCCTGAGGTCATTCAATTAATCATTTTTTATTATCTATATCATGTTATCCCTTAAAATAACTTTTTTTAAAATGTATCAATTTTTTAAGGTTTTTTGTTATATCAACTAACTAAAATGGGTTATAATGCTTCATATCGAACTTATTTAATCAATGAGTGGCTTGATTCACAAAATTAATTTATTTCATTATATATAACATTCCTCAATAGTGAGAAAAGAAATTTTCTCTCAAATCAAGTACTACTATAAATTTCCCTCCCAAAATGTACAGCATTATTTTGAGTAATTTATATCCTCTTTAAAGGTGACATTCCCAAATTATCCATATATTTCATCACACTAATTATTTACATTGTATTTCGATCCCATTTAGTATTATTTCATTTTGCGTATATATTTCTACTTTTTTAGTATAATTATTAGTAATTTTTAAAGGGATTTTGAGGAATTATTTTTATAATATTTAATTTTTTTACTTATTGGATTAGTTGTTTTATCTTCCACTCAAAATTTTACTAATAAATATTATATATCATTTCTATGGATATATTACTAATTATTAATTATTAAATTAAGTATTTTTTTTAAATAAACTAATTATAATTTTAATTATGATTTTTGAATGTGACCAATAATGTATTCCTTTAGGTTAACGAATAAAAAGTGTTCTTTAATATAATTTTCTATTTTACCATTTGAAAAAAAAATCATCATTATAGTAATTCTATTAAATTATTCCTCACTTCAATATTTATATAAAATATATATACCTACTTTTTTATGATTTGGAAATTAAAATGGGACTTTCATTAATTTAAAATATGATTTACCAACTAATAATGAAATTATATCTATATCAGTGTCATATATTCATTGTAATGATGTTATTTTATAATATAATCCACCGTTATTATTTTGATGGAATATTTCCATGAATTTTTTTCATGTAAATAATTAGTGTGATGAATCGAATTTATGAGAAATTAGTTGATCCTAGGTTATATCTCAGGGTGGATTGGATGAATTCCTTTTTTTTAGGATTTCAATTACATTAACTGAAGAATGATTCAAGAAATGAATTCAGACTTCCCTCGTCACATACGGATTAAAAACCGTCACAAACACATGCTAATAATCTATACACTTGTAGGATCATTTTCAAGAGAAATCAAAGGTAAAGGATATACATAGCACATAAAAGTGGGGTGAATAAATCCAATAAGGAAGAGGAAGAGAGAAACTCATTTAATGAATGAAACTAAAATAAAAGAAATTAATAACATTTACAGAGTGAGAAATAATATCCAATCCCACCCCTTGATACTCCCTTAGATCAACCCATAAAACTGATATCCCTCCATTGATAACATGTTCCAAACGGAAGTGAGAAGTAGACTTACGAGGGTAGAATTGAAGAAGTAAAAAAACAACAACAAAAACATGATCACTCCACCGTTGCATGAACAAAATCACAAGGTTTGGTGTGTATAAATTCAAACATGGAGGAAACGGTTTCAAGGTGATAAGAGTAAGAATATAATAATATAATAAGATGATCTTTTATTGAAGACTAAGGTTATTGAAACAACTTACATGAGAAGGAAAAACGCTACAAGGATAATTTGGCATAATAACATTACAATGAAAACAAAGCTCCATGATTCCCCAAATCCTCCACCACTGCTGCCTTAAATAAGAATTTTGGATGTCTTTGTTTGAGCCCCCATCCTACCATGTGCATTTAATTAATTGTGTTGGGTAATGGTGGGTGTACAATTAATGGAGATGTGACTTTTCCACTCTTCCCCCGAAATGGAATAAAGCTTGCATCCACCAGAAATACGTGCCATACGTACCTTCTAGATGAACGAATTAGAGTGGCCCATAGAAGGATAACGTGTTTTCCCATACGTCCTCTAACATCCTGTAAACGTGTAGACCAAAATAATATCTGTTTGGAGAGATATGATATAAATGGTGTGATGTTTTTTTAGGCCTCAGAATCTGACCCAGAATTTCATCATCAACTTGGGCTGCCTAGAACACCATTAAAAACTCCGAATAGGCTTGGGAAACTGTTAAATGAAGTGTTCCAAATAATATCCTCTATCTTAATTTAGATTTTTAGAATCATTGTACTCCAATGATGTCCTCTACATTACTTTTCTTGGGCTGTTGTCCAAATCACATCACCCAATATGTGGTTTGTTCAAAGCCAACTTTGGTGGTATTCCAAATTGAATCTCAATGTTCTACGAAAAAATTAATTGATTTTATATCATGGTAGACCTGAAAATAAGATATAGGCAGTAAATAAAGACCATTATATGTTTTATGATATGTTCAAGAAGGTATCATGAAATAGTGCATTTTAAGAAAGAATTACAATCAAAATTTCAATAAATGTTCAATATGTAAAATGCACTAATAATGGTGTATATGATTAATAATGCACATGAATATTATGTTATAAACAATGAATATTAGCCTCTTTTAGGGACAAATCACACCCCCATATTGTGTTTTTCTAGTCCTGAGAAACATATTACTCAAAAATATTAAATTTGAATTCACTTTTCCAAAAACATTGTAATACACATTGCTCACACAAAGACCTTATACCAAAAAAATGAAACCCATAAAAATCATTAAAAACAAGCTAGGTCCATAATCATATCCCAATCCCAAGCCCATTCCTTTTTTCAAATTCATCCCCATATTTCATCCAAATTTAATTAAGTATGATGAAGTGTTGTGTGTTACAATAGACAATGGGGTTCATTTTCATTCGAGGGAGAAAAGATGGAAGTGCTAGGAGAAATCAAATTTTAATATTAAGATGAGTACTCATTTTTTATTTTATTTTGTTTTTGTTTTTTTTTGTTTCTTTTTTCAATTTTTCCATGGTAATTGAAATTTAACTCAATTGAGTGAACCCATGTACCAAGACCTTTCCGATGACTCCTAGGCTCAATGACCATATAAAACCAAGTGAATCTCACATATTTGGTCATCATCACAAGTTAACTCAATCAAAAACAAATTCAAATTACCAAAAATAGAGATAAAATACCCAACTCCAGGCCCAAAAACTATGGAGTCACGATCTCCAAGTGTCGAAAGCCACACATTAGGTCAACTCATTACTCTAAACGCAATTTATTGTTTTTTTTTTTGAATACTCATGTTAACATTAATATGATCACAAATCCTATGACATTTAATATGGACCCCCAGAAATAAAACTAATACCTCCACAATCTAGAGGACGTGCATTGTGTTTTTTAAATAAATGGATGAAAATATAAATGGTCCAAAATCACATCAGACAACCGCACATTCCAAAATCAATGAACATGAAATTAAACATGATTTAAAATCAGAATCAAGGAATTCAAAATTATTTGATATCCAATTTCATAGATTGCAATGTGTGTTATCATGTTCAAAGTTAATGAAATTTTTCCTTCCACACATTTTCTTTGGCACACAAGATCAAAATTTTTATTTCTTTTCCCCCACAACATTGTATAACACTATCCCCGGTGCTTAAAGAAAAGAAAAGTTATAATGGTGGTAGGAGGGGAGTTAAAAGTGGAAATTTAAAATTCTAAACATGGAATGAATTAACCTGGTTTTTGAAGTTTTCATTCATGATGATCCAGATTACAGCATTGATCTCTTGGGGGATGTAGGCACCTACTTGATTTAACTTGTATCACCCAAAATTGTCACTGAACCATAAAAATAAGAACAAAATAGACAAAACAAACAACATAATGATTTACTTAATTCAAAAATCATCATTTTTATGGTTTTTCCTGTGTTTTTTTGTTTTTTTTAATCAAACTAATGATACACTATCTTATTTTAAATTTCTGTGTAAGGTAGTACCCAGGGATCACACTGCGTGAAACGAATGAATATGGTGCTCCCCTTCCATAACCATCCATACTCATAAAAAATAACAGGTCAAAAATCTAAATTGTTATATTTTTTTAATGTTCTTTTTACCTAAAAAACATAAAAATAAAATAAACTGATGATACATTGTCTTCTATTAAATTTATGGGTAAGGTATTACTCAAGGATCACACCACGTGACACAGGTGAATATGGCGCCCCCCTTTCATACCAATCCTTACTCATAAAATAAGAAATGGTCAAGAGTGTAAGGATTTTTTTTTATTTTTCATTTAACATACAATCAGATAGATATAAAACAAACAGATGATAGATTGTCTTCTCGTAAATTTCTAGGTAAGGTATTACTCATGGATCACACCACATGACATAGGTGAATATAGTGGTCCCCTTTAATACCAATCCATACTCATTATAAATAACAGTTCAACAGTCTGAAGTTCTAATTAAATAAAATAAAACATGAATACAACGTGTTTCCTCCCGTTCAACAATTTTGTTTAAAGTATCTAGCTCAACTTAAACCCTTAATTGTTTAAGTATTTTCCTCATCTAAGATTGGTTCATACAAGTCTTCAATAACTTTCTGTTTTTGAAATGGTTCAAAGAATGGTTTGACTCTATGGACATCAACATTAAAGGTTTCAGCATTGGTGGGATCTTGATTTTCTAAAGCCCCATAGGGGTACACCTTATGCACTATGTATGGGCCTGACCATCTGGACCTCAACATTATTGGGTTTAGATGAAGTTTAGAACTATAAAAAATAATTGGTTTACCCGGTACAATATGTTTTGGATTAAGATTTAGATATTGGAAGGCTTGTACTTTAGCTTTATTGATCCTTGAATTCTCATAAGCCTCCATCATATGTTTCTCATGTTCACTGAGATCTAAATTCCTTTTTGTTTCAGCCAATGAGAGGTAATAATTCATTTTATAATTTTCCAAAAAGGCCTTCTGTTCAATCTCCACTGACCAATGTCATGCTTTACCATAAACCAACTTATATGGGGGCATTCCTAAAAAAATTTAAATGCAGTTCGATAGGCCCATGGAGCATCCAATAGTTTTTTGACCAATATTTCCTAGATGGGTTAACTGTTTTCTCAAGAATTCATTACCATTGGTTTGTGGGTGGTATGCAGTTGACACTTTGTGAGAAATTTCATATTTTTACATGAGTGTTCAGAATGGACTATTTCAAAAATGAGTTCCCCGATCACTAATTATTGCCCTAGCAATTCAAAATATTGAGAGGATTTTTTAATTGAGAAACCTAATGATAGTTTGATGATCAATATATTTTGTAGGAATATTCTCATCCCATTTTGAGACATAGTCGACAGCTAATAGAATGTACAAATATCCCCTAGAGTTTGGGAAGGGACCCATGAAATCGATTCCCCAGCAGTCAATGATTTCAATCACTAAGATGGGAGTGAGTGGAATTTTATTTCATTTTGTGGTGCACCCTAAATGTTGACACCAAGGACAACTTTGAAAAAATGAGTAGGAGTCCCTTGAGAGGGTGGGCCTGAAGAGACCACTCTGATGAAACTTAGCATAAGACATCACATGCCTCACTATGACAGAATTTAAGGATAGACTCTTGTTCAAATTATGGGACACATATCCTAATGACTTGGTTAAGGCATAACTTATAGTGGTATGGATCATAAAACACATAGTGTATAACATCATAAAGTAATTTACTTCGATATTGAGTCCCTAATAATTTTGTAATGACTCATGTTACTAATAAATTGTCTATGTCGGCATACCAAGGGTAGTCACTCACGTAGTATATGTTTTCATCAGGAAATTAATTAGAAATAGAAATGTGATTTGAATAGTCTTTGAATTCCATCCTAGAGAGGTGGTCAGCTAAAAAATTTTCAATTACCTTTTTATCCTTGATTGTGAGGTCAAAATATTGTAAGAAAAATACCCACCTAATCAGTCTAGCCTTAGCATCTTTTTTTTGGAAGAGGTATTATAGTGCAGAATGGTCAGTGAACACAGTGATGGGGGATCCTAATATGTAAGAGCTAAACTTATCTATGGAAAACACAGTAGAAAGTATCTTCTTTTCAGTGGTTGTGTAGTTGATTTGGGCATCATTTAAGGAATTGCATGCATAAGTAATGATATAATGAGTTTTATCACAACGTTGTCTTAACACACCTCCTACAGCAAAGTCACTAGCATCACACATAAGTTTGAAAGGAAGGTTCCAATTTGGAGATTTTAAAATTTGAGGAGAGTTGAGAGAGGATTTGAGGATTGAGAATGAACCCTAACAGCTTTCTGTCCACAAAAATGAAGAATCCTTTTTTAGGAGGGCACAAAGGGGATGGGAGATTGAACTAATTTCCTTGATGAATATTCTATAGAATCCAGCATTTCCTAAGAGATTTCTCACTTCCTTGATAGTTTTGGGTGATGGAAGGTATTGAATGATGTCATCCTGGGCTTTATCAACTTCAATCCCCCTACCTAAGACCTGATGGCCAAGAACTAGTCCCTCTGTAACAATGAAATGGAATTTTTCCCAGTTTAGGACCAGATTATTTTCTTCACATCTTGTCAAGACTCTCTCCTCATTCCTCGGACTTCCCTCAAATGTATCCCCAAACACAGAGAAGCCATCCATGAAGACCTCAAGAAAATCCCCAACCATGTCTGAGAATATTCCCATCATGTACCGCTAGAAGGTTCCAGGGGAATTGCATAACCCAAAAGGCTAGAATTTGAAAGAAAAGGTGTTGAATGGACATGTGAATGCAGTCTTCCATTTATCCTCTAGGGAGACCTCAATTTTATTATACTCTGAGTACCCATCTATGAAATAGTAGAAGGCATGACCTTACACTCTCTCAATGACTAGGTCAATGAATGGTAAGGGGAAATGGTCCTTCTTGGTGAATGTGTATAGCTTCCTATATTCAATGCAGACCCACTCTAACACCCCCAAGATTTTATAGTATGTTATTTCTTCAAAGTAATTCAATAACATACACTACATGCAACTTCGAGTTCTAACACACCATAACCAATCAAACGAGCCATTATGAATAGTAATACACACTTTTTGAAATTTTATAAATTTTATTTTTCAAAATGGACTTCATTTTTGGATTCATAATATCGAAATTATCTTAGGGTTAATTTTGGGTACTTTTCTGATAACTTTCATATTTTCATGAATAGTGAAAATTATTAAATTTTAATTAAAAAAAACTTTTTTAATCAAAATAATTGAAAGTCATAAATTATGAATTTGTGTTATTTCAAAGTATAATTATATTATATTTTTACCATTTAATCCAATTTTGTTCATTGCACATAATTTCACATTTTAACTGGGCATAAGCAAATGCCAATCTTTTGATAATTATTATTTCTTAAAAACCCGCTTTCTATTTTGACAACTGGAATTAATTTTAAAATTAATTTCTCCACTTTTGTGTTTTGAATTAATAAAAATGGATTCCATATTTAGAATCAAATGGTACAAATTTTTTAAATAGGCAACTTTTATTTTTAGACATTTGAAATAATTACTTCGGTAAATATTTTATTTACCATGGTTAAAGGGTAAATCCGGTAAATAAGGGTAAGAAAATTTTAATAATAATATTAAATTTCACTAAAACGTTCCCTAACCCTATTTGTTGATACATTTACGACCATGGGCATATTTGGGTCAATTTTGGGACCCCAGGAGGCCACTTGTACGTGATAATGACACTTTATATTAATTAAGTTAAAGTAAATATCAAAATAACATAATCATATATCTTTTAGAAAAACAATTTTTACATATGGTTATATATGTTATATTTTTGACTATAAATATTCGTTATAAATATAAAAATATTTTATATATAATAGTATTTTATTTAAAAAATTTAGACATTGAATAATTAAATTTATTTATTACACAATAATGATGTATTATATTCCATATTAATGAATAAATCAAATAATTGGTATTATAAATGTTAAAATTAATATAATTTGGATTTATTTAAAAAATACACGATTTTTATTGGTCGATATGACACGTTATGATTTCTTAAATGAATTTGGTTGTAATTAATAATGTTTTTAAGACTTTAACAAAAATCAATTGTTAAATAGTGTCAAAATTGACATAAAAGAGTTCTTCAAACAAATATTATATTATCAATTAATATTTTATTCCTAAAAATATATGGTTTGGCCAAAGGACTTATATGATGATATTTGTATCATTAATTCAACCCTTGGGGTATCTTGTAAGTATATAGTATGTTTATTAACTATATAATATAAAAATACAACAAGACATGGTAAATGTCAAACTAATTAACCAAGAGTTAAAACTAAAAGATAATGTTAATAAAGTTACCAAAACCATTCTAAAACCAATTGGTTGAATGGATTTCGACCCATCCCCACCTTATCCTCTAAATAAGTCACTTTGGAGCCATTATAAACATAATATGAAGTTATTATAAAATAATATATTACGTTTTTTCTTAGGTCCCCTCACCCCTCTTATAAAAGGGCACTCACCCTTATCCCAAATTCATACCTTCATATCTTTTTGGATCGGACAAACCCTTCCCAAATATCCTCCAATAATCCCTCACTTCATACTAGTGGCCTTTGTTGGATCATAAAGCCATCCTATGGATCCCTTTTTATGAAATCCAAAGGTAGAACCTGAACAAGAGGTAATGTTTTCATCACCCTTTGTCAAGTTCCTTTTTTCTTCCACATATTATTTTTTTCATTATTTCCATTATAAATTAATAATTACATTATCTTATATATTATATGATGTTATTATAAATATGGTACAACCATATTCAGTTTTATATCCATCCTTTGAATGACATGTCACCACACGAGCGTACGTACGGCTTACCGTCTCCACGTCGTGGTGTAATTGTTATTCAAAATATTATTATGTGGATGGGTAAGATAATGGTGTGGAATTGATGTAAATAATAAATATAACATTATAAAGATTCAGTATATATGATATACCATCCAATTATATATGATTCTCATATCAAAAAAATGGTATTGTTGCTCGGGTGTACGTACGGACTACCGTCTCCACAAACACGATGTGATTCATTCCCCATCGTATCCATTCAAGTATAATTATCATTTGATGATTAAAAATAATGTTTAAGGACTTGATATCATTCTGGATATAAATAAGATACAACCTATCCATTACAAACATGGCTTATATAACAAAACATATAAAAGAAAACGAGTAAGTTAACACCCGAAATGACGATAATAAAATGATATTATTAACAAAGCAATATTAAAAGATCATATATGATATCATATTAATGTATATGATTCTTGTATAATGTAATAACAATTATATCACCATTATACAAGAGTTTAATATACCCTCATCCAAGGAAAAGTACAAGGTAAGGGTTAATTCAACAATCTCTTCACTATCTAAGATTGTTTATACGTAATTACCTACTGGGACCTCTTTATCATCCACATCCATGATTCTTAAAAATGTATTACAATAGAATTTTACTATTTACTGGACAATGGGTTAATATAATTTATACACTTATGTGTTTGGAAAGAAATATTTCCGTCATTTTCCAAACAAGGTACTATATGTCCTTTTTGAAAAATTTAAGGTAAGAATGTTTTTTTAACTTATACGGCGGGTGAGGTTATTTTATACCGTTATAACATTATCAAAGCATCCATTACAAGCTTATAAAAATATTTTCAAAATAAATGTTTTCTTTATAATTATGTGTCTCTTCAAAATGTAAAGAGTTATTTCTCTAAAAAGGGTTTCGATTTCATCTACTTCAACATCCTTTTATGGATCTTAAGTTTATTTCATGTGGTTTTTTTGTGATACAAAACTTCAATATTGTATTTAAGGTTTTCTGATATGTTTGACAGTGGGTGTACTGTTTTTATACCATTCATGGTTTATGGTTACGGTATTGAAATTTTATATTCTATTTTTTATATGAATGTTTATGATATGTTTAAACCTTTTCATATTAGGAATGTATTGGTCTTATTAAGTGACGGGTGGGGCCCGCTATAGCTCCTCGATGCATCAGAAGATCTCATGAGACAACTAGATGTGGAAATGGCCAAGGCCCTTTCCCAGTTTTTAAATATTGTTTGGGATGAGGCCTTAATCATTTTTAGATGTCTTTACTGAGGCTTTGACAAAATGTTTCAGAATATGAATCATTATAAATTTTCTCATTATGAAAATAATATTGATGGTTCATGTGGTCATTTGACTAGTAGAATACAAATGATTATGTTTTATTATGGCAGTATTTACTCAGCTCATATTCCTACCATAAAAGTATTCATGTTTAGTATTGTTAAAGGCATGTGTTCTAAATTATTCACCATGCTTAATATTTATGTTATCATCCGCGGTATTTCATACCCTTAGTGAGCATTTGAGCTCAACCCTTTCATATGATTCATTTTCCCAAGATATGAAGAAGTTAGTTATGAGTGATCTCCATGCATAGTATGAGGATATGAGTGTGGTATATGGAGACAAGATGTTGTTGTAGTTTTTCAATTTATGATGTAATTTAAACATTATGAATGTATCTATTGATTCCATGGCTACTAAACTAATCGGTATTTATAGACTTGATCTTTTTTGATCATGCCAATGATACGTTATAATGCACCGACTCTGGGTAACTGGGGTCGGGGAGTTACAGTTGGTATCACAGGATTTTTAGTACAAACCTTGGAAACTATATTAAGATAAAATATGATTAGAGCACTTATCCCTAAGATAGACATTGAGGATTAGTAAAAAATAATTTCCTAGAATGTTGGTATTGTAGATATTTTGTGAAATTTCCGAGCAATACATCCCTATCTGGATACTAGCAGGTAGAGGAGGCTCTAGCTAAGATTTACCTAGGGATAAAACCTGAAAACATCACATTGAGAAGGACTCGAACAGGAACTGGTGCACAAAAACGGGCCTTGTTGCACTCTTGTTTACGACACTCCCGAGGGATATTCTTAGGATAATTCTCATTTTCTTTACAATTAATTATGATGGGTTTATGTGTATATACTTCCTCAATGAAAACATCATTATTATTATGGAATATATACATAAACCGTTCAATTTTTATTAGTTATTTTACATATTTGGAATTATTCATTGCATTTCATAAACTGACCTAGTTTATTCCATTGAATAGAAATGGTTCCCTGTAGAAGGAATGTGAACTCCAGCAATACGTATGATCCAAAGAGTAAGAAGGATCGTATCTTTCACGGTTTGTATCCAACATTTATAAGGGAAATAGTCTCTAATGTATTCTCAACATATCAAGAAATAATATCGTGTGTTAGTAAGATAAGTAATGAATACTCTCAGTCATATGGCTTTTAAGGTAAGAAGGAGAAGAAAATGATGGAAGAAAGAAAGTTGAATAAAGGGAAGAGGGAAAAGAATAATTTTCCCATATGTGGTAACTATTGGAAAAAACACCCTGGAACATTCCTTAAGGGAATGGGAGTTTGTTATAAGTGTGGAAAAAAGGATACCAAGTATGTGATTACAAGGGTAAGAAAAAGAATTCAAATGTACAATGCTTTATCTTCATGGAGTTGGGACACTATGGAAAACCAATGTCCAAATCATCAAAGTATGTCCCAAAGGATGCTAATAGATAATAATCAAGTTATGATACAACCACGTATGAGGATGTATGATTAGAGTTATTATGTTTTTATTAATGAATTATGTCATTTGAGTGTTGTATCAATGTTGTATTGGTTATAATAATTATGGAGTATATAAAGAGTGTATTGCAGTACTATTTCAATAAGGACTTGATATTGTGTGGAACCAAGAAAAGTGAATCAATAGCTGGTTAAATTGTTGGAAAATATATGTTTGAGATAAAGATAATCCCTAATAGGGTTCTGATACTAAGGTAGTAATTTTGGAATAATACATGATTGATTTTGATAAATTATATTAGATATTATTGACTACCTTTAAACTGATTAATGATTTGTATATTCCATCATTGTTAGATTTTACAAAATTTTTGGGTAGTAGGAGTATATCCAGTGTTCTATAAGGAATAATGTTTCATGAATTTAATCAATATGGTTTTTTGGTAATTCAGGATGATGCAGTGTTTTAAAAGAATACATCATGGAGGTGTTCACATGTTATTACGTTGAAAAAAAGGGTCTTCATTGAGTTTACCTTCCTTATAAATTTTGGACTTTGAGTCTGGACAGTAGAATTTTAGATAATTCTAGTGTGAGATTATTTTTGGATTGCCATAAAAGGACAACCCGGTGGTCAGGTGGCAACCCATAAAGTCTGGAAATGCCGCAAGACATGAACCTGCAACATAAGGGTGACAAGGGTGTATCACCTACCACTGACCCATGTGATGTCCTGGATTGAATAATGTTGTTTTTCATAAAAGGTCTATTAGATAAATTATAATTTCGTTTTTTGGAACCCTATATGAATAGGATAAATAAAATATATTTTTACGTTCTATTATCATTTAGAGTGAAAGATTAGTTTGTGGAAGAAATTAGTTAAAGGATGGAACTCTACTTGTCAAGTATATATTTTTTTCCTTCTCTTATTTTATGGATAAATTAATTCTTAAACTTTTGGGAAGGGATATTAAAACCAAATATATTTTATCCTAATATCTTATGTTTTTTTGAACCGATTATATTTCAAATCATTATAGATTGATGAATTTAAGGCCCTCAGTTTTACACTTGTTTGGGATTGATGACCTCACTAACTACCTATAAATATTTATATTTTTCATCCAATTATATGTATCTAATTACCAAAAAATTTCTCCTAATCGAGATCATAATTTGGTGGTGACCCTTTCATTTCCCTTCTCATTTTATTAAGACTAAATTATATTTACCAAATTTCTGATGTGGGTTTTCCCAAAGGTATTTTCTATTTTCATCCTTTTATTTTAAAAAATCAATTTCAAATTGTGAGGACGCAATTTATTGAAGGAGGAAATAATGTAACACCCCAAGATTTCAAAGTACGTTATTTCATCAATGTAATTAAATAACATACACTACACTCAACTTCGAGTTCTAACACACCACAACCAATCAAACTAGTCATTATGAATAGAAATAGCCACTTTTAGAAAATTTATTAATTTTATCTTTCAAAATGGGCTTCATTTTTGGATTTTTAATATCTATATTAGATTATGGTGAATTTTTGGTACTTTTATGATAACTTTCATATTTTGATGAATAGTGAAAATTACTAAATTTTAATTTAAAACCACTATTTTTATCGAAATAATTAACAGTGATAAATTATGAATTTGAGTGATTTTAATGTATAATTAGATTATATTTTTACCATTTAATCCAATGTTGGTAATTGGACATAATTTCACATTTAAACTGGACATAAGAAAGTGCCAATCTTTTGATAATTATTATTTCTTAAAAACACGATTTTTTTTTGACAACGGGAATTAATTTTAAATTAATTTCTGTCACTTCTGTGTTATGAATTTATAAAAATGGATTCCATATTTAGAATCACGAGGTAAAAATTGTGTAAATAGGTATCTTTTATTTTATACATTTTGAATAATTACTTCGGTAAATATTTTATTTACCATGGTTGAAAGGTAAATCTGGTAAATAAGGGTAAAAAAATATTATAATAATATTAAATTACCCTAAATCGTGCTCTAACCCTAATGGTTGATAAATTTCCGTCAATGGGCATCTTTGGGTCGATTTTGGTACCCCATGAAACGACTTGAAAGTGATAATGACACTTTATATTAATTAAGTTAAAGTAAATACCAAAATGACCTATGCATATATCTTTTACAAAAACAATTTTTATATATGGTTATATATGTAATATTTTCAACTATAAATATTCATTAGAAATATAAAAATATTTTCTCCATAATGTTATTTTATTTAAATTTTTAGACATTTCATAATTAAATTAATTTATGACACAATAATGATTTTGTATTTTTCTTTATTAATGATTGAATCAAATTATTGGTAATATAAATGTTATAATAAAATTTATTTGGAAATTTTGATGACATCCACGAAATTTATTGGTTAATATGACATTTTATGATTTCTTAAATTAATTTTTTTTTTAATTTATAAAGTTGATAAGACTTTAACAAAAATAATTTATTAAATAGTGTCAAAATTGACATAAAAGAGTTTTTAAAAAAAATATTATATTGTCAATTGAGATTATATTTATAAAAATGTAAGGTTCGGCCATAGGACTTATATAATGATAGGTGTATCATTAATGGACCACTTGGGGTAGCTTGGAAGTAATTTTTTATGTTTATTAACTCAATAATATAAAAATACCAAGAGACATGTTAATTGTCAAACTAATTAACTTAGAGTTAAAACTAAAAGATAAGGTTAATAAAGTGACCCAAACCTCTCTAAAACCTATTGGATGAATGTTTTTCGACCCATACCCACCTTATCCTCGATATAATTTACTTTTGAGCCATTATAAACTGAATATGAATTTATTATAAAATAATATTTTATGTTTTTTCCTAAGGTTCCCCTCACACCTCTTATAAAATGGCACTCCCCCATATCTCAAATTCATGCCTTCAAAGCCTTTTGGTTCGGCCAAACCCAGTAAACATATCGTCCCAACATCCTTCACTTCAACTTAGAGAATTTATTTTGATCATAAATCCAACCTAATGATCCATTTTGATCATATGAAAAGTAAGAACCCAAAAAAGAGGTATTGTTTCCATCACACTCTTTCAAGTTCCTTTCTTCATTCACTTCTTCATTGTTTGTTATAACAATTATAAATTAATTACTCCAGTATATTATATATAAAATTATGTTATTATAAATATTTTACAACCATATTGAGTATTCTATCCATCCTTTGAATGACATGTCACCATACGTGTGTACATACGACTTATCGTCTCCACGTCGTGGTGTATTTGTTATTCAGAACATTATTATTTGCATGGGTTTGATAATGATGTGTAATTGAAGTAAGTAAGAAATATAACATTATAATTATTATTTATATGTGATATAACATCCAATTATATATTATTTTAATATCAAAATAATGATATTATCTCTTGTGTATACCTACGGACTACCGTATCCACGATCAAAATGAGATTCATTCCCCATTGTATCCATTCAAGAATAATTCTAATTTGATGAATAAAAATAATTTTTAAGGAATCTATATAATTCTGTATATGAATAAGATGAAACCTATCCATGAAAAACATGGCTTATGTAACAAAACATATAAAATAAAAAGAGTAAGTTAACACCCAAAATGACAGCAATAATAAGATATTATTAACAAAGAAATATTAAAAGATCATATATGATATCATATTAATGTATATGATTCTTTTATAATTTAATAACAATTATTTCACCATTATGTAGTAGGTTAACCTACTCTTGACCAATGAAAAGTACAAGTTAAGGGTTAATTCTACAATCTCTTCATTATCCTATGTGGTTTATATGTAATTATCTTCTGGGACCTCTTTATCATCAACATCCATGTTTCTTAAAAATTTAATTCAAAACATTTTTAATATTTACAAGACAATGTTTTAAATACATTTATAACATTACGTGTTTTGAGAAGAATCCTTCTTTCATTTTCCAAACAACGTACTTTTTGACCATTTCGACAAATTTAATGTAAGAATGTTTTTTTAAACTTATACGGCGGGTGCGGTTATTTTACACCATTATAACATAATCAAAGCTTCCCATATAAGCTTATAAGAATATTTTCAAATTACCTTTTTTATTTATAATTATGTGTCTCTTCAAAATAGAAGGAGTTATTTCTCTAAAAAGGGGGTTTTCATCTAAAAAGGGTTTTTATTTATCTAAAAAGGGTTTTGACCAAAACCATATATCCTTTTTATTTATCTAAAAAGGGTTTATATTTCTCTAAAAATGGTTTTCTTTATATGAATCATTTTTCCTTTTATGGACATTTCCTCTAAAAAGGGTTTTTATTTTGTTTATGGATATTTTGTTTATAATTATGGGTTTTTATTTCATATTGTATTGAAGGTTTTGTGATATGTTTGACTGTGGATGTGCTATTTTTTATACCATTCATGGTTTATGGTTAAGGTATTGTAATTTTGTATTCCATTTTTAATACGAATGTTTATGATATGTTTAAACCTTTTCATATGAGGAATGTATTGGACTTAGTAAGTGACGAGTGGAGCCCGCTATAGCTCTATGATGCATCGATAGGTCTCATGACGGAACTAGACATGAAATTGGCCAAGGCCCTTTCCCAATTTTGATATATGGTTTTGGTCGATGCATTATTCATTTTTAGACTTCTTGGCCAAGGCCTTGAAAAAATGTTTTAGAATGTCCGGCATTATAAATTTCCTCATTCTGAAAATAATATTGATGTTTCATGTGGCCATTCGACTAGTAGAATACCAATGATTTTGTTTTATTATAGAATTATTTACTCAGCTCATATTCCTTAATTAAAATTATTCATGTTCATTATTGTTAAAGGCATGTGGTGTCAATTATTAACCATGCTAAATATTTATGTTATCTTCCATTGTATTTCTTAACCTTACTGAGCATTTGAGCTCACCCTTTCTTATATATCATTTTACCAGGATATTAAGAAGTTAGTTATGAGTGACCTGCAGGCATAGTATGAGGATATGCGTGTTGTCGAGTGAGACAATATGTTGTTGTAGTTTTTCACTTTATGATGTAATGTAAACTTTATGAATGTATCTAGTGATTCCAAGGCTACTAAAATAATCGGTCTTTTGAGACATGATCATTTTTTATCATGCCAATTATACATAATAATGCACCGACTCTGGGTAACTCGGGTTAGGTTGTCACTTCCTCCATCCACTGCTCACCTTAGTTGTAAGAATGTCTCCATCCTTTTTGGTTATCACTGTGATTCCTACCTTCTTGGGAACCACATGGATTGGTCTAACCCACTCACTCTCATCTATGGGATATATGATACCTGATTTTAACAATTTCTGAACATCCTTCCATACTACCTCCATGATATTAGGATTGTTTATCTGTTGAGGTTGAAGATGTGGCTTTGAATCAGATTCCAGAACAACCCTATGAGTCACAATAAGTGGTCTAATCCCAGGAATATCAAAAAGGGTCCAACGAATAGCTTTCGTATGTTTCCAAAGGACATTTAGAAGCATAACTTCATGGTTGGATTCAAGAGAATAATAAATAACAACAAGATGTTTTTGATTGTCCCCTGAGAAGGTATACATGAGTGTAGTGGGATGTTCCTTTAATTCAAGATCATGTTGGTTCAGAATTTTAGTAGAAGATTGGGACAATAGATCAATAACAATTTCTTTTTTTAGAGTTTCAAATAGGATTGAATCTTCACTTATAAAAGTTTTAGCTACAAGATTGGATTGATCAGATTAAGGGAAAGATGTTTGATTGGTCTCAATGAATTTGGTTTCCTGAAAGGTTTCACTGATTGTTGGACCTAAGACTTCATCATAAGAGTAATTTGAAAACAATTCAATCCAAGGAGATAAACTTCCTTCATGTGAACAATGGAAATCAATCTCATCCTGACATAAATATCCATTAAATAATCCTTGATGTTCTATGGATTCGTTATCAATTCTTCATATCAAGTTTACTTCATGAATGTCTTCATCATCCCTTATTTGTGAGCTTGCATTATAGATGTTCAAGTCTAGACTCATGTTTCCAATGGTGATGGTCGTGTTCCCATTTCGTACTATGATAACAGAGTTGATTGTTGCAATTAAAGGATGACCAAGGATGATTCGAGTTTGTTCCTTATTTACTATTTTTGGATGTTTGTCAAGGAAAATGAAGTCAGTAGGGTAGATAAAGTTTTCAACATTTACCAGAACATCCTTTAAAATCCCCTTTGGAACCCTAATGCTACGATCGACAAGATGGAGTGTGATTGATGTGTGTTGGATCTCTTCTAGGCCTAACTGGTAGTACACAACACATGGGATGATATTGAAACTATCACCTTGGTCACACAAGTCCTTGAAAACTATTCCCTCTCCAAGTAGAACATTGATGTAAGGGAAACCCTAGTCTTTCAAATTAGGAGGAATGGTCCCTTGAATGGTGGTACTCATATTAGCAGCCAAAAGGAATTGGTTTTTATGTGATAATTTTCTTTTAAAAGTACACAAGTCCTTAATTTAAATTGATTAGGAAGGTATGGTTTGGATGACACTGAGAATGGGAATGTTCAACTTGACTTGTGAGAAGATTTACCTCAACGATTCACTTAATTCAGGCTTGGTTTTCCACCTCATGCATTGAGTAAATGGTGTAGGTTGTGGGGTTGTTTCTCGAAGATTTGTTTCATTCACATTGTTATCAGTTTCCTCAGCTTGATCTTGTGGTTCAATTGAATTTTTATTAGAGTTTAAAGTTTCGTATGGTTTCTGACTTATTTGTTTAGGTTTTCCAAATGATTTCCCACTTCTTATAACAGTCAAAGCCTTTAGTTGTTCATGATTTGTTTGAGTACAGCTTGACTCTCTTATTGAAGTTAAGGATGGTACAACCAGACTAGGCTTTGGTTCCTTTCTAGTTTTGATGCTTTGAAGTTCTTGTTTGATGGAAGAGACTTCCGAGTTCATCCTCTCCCTTTGTTTTCACAGTTGTTCTAGTAGGCTTTGTGGAATAGTTTGGGTTGGTTCCTGAGAAGATTGGTATATCCTGGGGGGGTATTTTGGAGGTTGGATGTTTTGTTGAATATGGACTAGTGGTTGTTGGTATTGGATATGTTGGGGTTGGAACTGGTTAAGGGATTGGTATTTCTGATGGGGGTATGGATTTTGTCCCTGTGGTTGGCTAGGTTGTTGGTTATCTCTCCAGCGGAAACATGGGAGGTCATTGTACCTTTGGTTGAATGTGTTTTAGTATTACGGATTTTGAATGTTTAGGGAATTGACTTCAGCATATGGTACTCCTAGAAGAACATCCTTGATGTATGTAATGGTTGGTCAATTGTCTATTTTGTGGTCATGTATTCATAAATTGTGCAAACAGGGTCTACAATTTGGATTTCATGGATTTTTCTGAGGACTATCTCTTCAACCATCCTAGTGAGTGCTAAGAGTATATCCTCGAGGCTTTCCTCTCCTCTACGTGTTTGCATTCGAGTAGTTCATTGTAGATTTTCAGAATAAGGTGATGTTCCCCATGTTTGGTTTTGTTCAGCAAGGATTTCTAGATACTCTTAAGCATCATTTGGGAATTTGTTTTTAAAGGTCCCATTACACATCATGTCAATGAATTGTTTGTTTCCCGAGCCCAACCCTTCATAATTTTTTTCACTTTTTCAGGAATAGGAAAACCATGGTGTGGAACCATGTTTAGGGTGTCTTTGAATCTCTCCCATGTTTCATAGAATTACTCTCCCTCTTTTTCAAAAATATTTTGGATGCTCTTTTTAAGTGCTATTGTTTTGTGGTGGGGAAAGTTGTTTTTGTAGAATTCCCTTTGTAATTGGTCCCAAGAGTTGTTGGATAATGGTATCAAATTATTAATCCAATTTTATCTCTATCATTTAATGAAAAACGAAATATCCTCATTTTAGCTTATTCAAGTTGATGTGGGGACACATGGTTTCTACAATGTTATTGAACTCCTTAATGTGATTTTTGCGCATATCAGACTCCATTCCATGGAATATTGGAAGGTGGTTTAGGATATGGGGTTTAAATATTGACTTGTAATATCCTAGGGAATTGTTTCTAATGCATGAGGGGGTATTGGTCCTTGCTTGATTGAGGTAGTCTTTATGGTTTGATTGACCACATTCCATATGTTTTGAGCTTCTTGGTGCTGGTTTCCCATTTGATCACCCACTGGGTTTACCATTTGATTCCTTTGAATACCCTCCATTAGACTTGTTTTAATTGGTGAATTTGGAGTTTCAAGATTTATTTTATCAAATTTAAACAATACTTTAGATGAACTTGACTCCCCTATCCTAGGATTTTCCACCCTAACTAATTTTTTTGAGTTATCACGGGTGTAGGCAGACATGCACTAAAAGAAAAAAAGCGAGGAAAGGAAAAGATAAGAGAATTTGGGTGAGAATTGAAGAACAAAGGAAATAAAATAGGGTTTTTGGTCTAAGGAACATACATGGTCCCCAAAAAAGGACCCAAAATTTGTTTTCACGCAAATTTACACAAATTTTAAGGGTCGAGTGGTCTCTTGCAGTGTATCTTGGTTTGTCGAATCCTCAAAGACCTATAAAAAACATTTAGACACACAATATAATGGGATGGATTTTTTGCTATGAAGTGGACAACATGGGAATCATTTATATGGGTTTTAAAAGAGCACTACGATCTATGTGTATTCAATTTATGAGAAATGAGTTGATCCTAAGTTATTGCTCAGGGTGGATGGGATGAATTCAATTTTTTTACGATTTCAATTTCATTAACTCAAGAAGGATTGATGAAATGAATTAAAATTATCCTTATAATATACTGATTAAACACCTTCACAAACACATGATTATAATCTATACACTTGTAGGATCATTTTCATTATAACTTCAAGCTAAATGATCTACTTAGCACATAAAAGTTAGGCGAATAAATACAATAAAGAAGAGGAAGAGAGAAACTCATGTAATTAAAAAAAATAAAATAAAAGAAATTATTAACAATTAGAGAGTGAGAAATAACATCCAATCCTTCCCCTTTCTACTCCCTTGGATCACCCCATATAATATCTAGCCTTACGTTGATAACATGTTCTCAATGTAAGCGGGAAGTAGACTTACGAGGGTGGAATTGAAGAAATAAAAAAAACAACAACAAGAAAACACGATCACTCCACCGTTGTGTGGAAAAAATCACATGGTTTGGTGTGAATAAATTCACACCTTGAGGAAACAGTATCAAGGTGATAATATTAATAATAGAATAATAGAAGAATAAGAACATTTATTGAAAACTAAGGTGATTTAAACATCGTACATGAGATGGAAAAACACTACAAGGATAATTTGACATAATACTATTTCAATGAAAACAAAGCTCCATGATTCCCCAAATCCTCCACCACCACATCCATAAAAAGGAATTTTGGAAGTATTTGGCCGATGCCCCATCATCCCATGTGCCATTAATTAATTTTGTTGGGGAATGGTTGGTGGACAATTAATGGAGATGTGACTTTTCCACTCTTCCCCCGAAATGGAATCCAGCTTTCATCCATCGGAAATGCGCATCGAAATTACCTTCTAGATGAATGAATTAGAGTGGCCATAGAAGGATACAATTTATCCATGTATTTCCTCTAATATCCTGTAGAATTTCAGCCAAAAATAATTTGTGGTTCGTTAGATGTGATATAAATGGTGGGCTATTTTTCTGGGCCACATAATCTGGCCCAGAATTTAATCATCAACTTTGACCACCTGGAACACCATTCAAAACTCCAACTATTCTTGGGAAACTGTAAAATGAAATGTTATTAATAATATCCCCTATCTTCATATAAATTTTAAAAATCATTGGTCTTCAATTATGTCCCCTACAATACTTTTATTGTGATGCTGTCCAAATCACTTCGCCAAGAATGTGGTTGGTTAAACACCAACATTGGTGGTATTCCGAATTGAATCTCCACGTGATCCAAAATAATGAATTGTTCCTTATATCAAGGGAAACCTGAAAATAAAATATAGACATAAAATCAATACCATTATGTTTTTTATGATATGTTCAAGAATGTACCATGTAATAGTACAGTTTAAGAAGGAATTACAATTATAATGTGAAATTATGTTCAATGTGTAAAATGAAATAATAATGGTTTATATTATTAATAAATCAGATGAATATTATATTATAAAAACTGAATATTAGCCTCTTTTAGGGGCTAATCAGGGGATTATGCAAGGAAGGTACCAGGGTGCCCCTATAGAGCGTCAATGGTGAATGTGTCTTACACAGGGAAGCTTATTATATTGTCTTATTTATCATTGTCCATTAGGGAATCCCAAATCACTTGTGAGTTGAGGCATATGATTTAGGCCTACACCTATACGCTGGTGAAAATGGGAGATTACCCCAAGGGGTGTTGGGATCAGTCCAAACAATAGGAGATGAAAAGTGTGAATCACATTCCTGACATTCAAAACACATGAGGGTGGCTTGGGGATGGAGGATAACTGTTTACAGTGCTTAAAACAGAGCATCCATATCGCGTTATCCTGAAATGGGGAAAATGAGGGTTAACTTCTTACCGTGTTTGAAACACTAGACTAGACTCGAACTGTTATCCAAAGATGCACTGGGTGTTTCCCCAAGTCATTGGGTGAGACGATGTGCTCAGGGAACATGTTGTTTGGGGGTCCCTTCAGACAAGGATGTGGATGAATATTTGAATTATGGACATTCATAGAGTGAAGTGGAGTGATGAAATGTTTGAACGAATTCCAACACTCTTGAAATTATGCAACTATAATCACAACATTAGGCATCTTATGCTTGTAGCATAACGCATCTCTTGATTGGAGCATGATGTGTCCTATGTTTAGAGCATAGGGTGAACTACTGTCTATAGTAATGTAGATAAGAGTATGGGTCTCTCATGCATGGAGAATAATACATCTTTGGTTCGGAGCAAGATGCAACCTTGGTTTGGAACATATGACATACTACAGTTTAGATTCAGATAGAAAGGATTGTTGGCATCTCATGCATGGAACATGAGGAATCACATGAATGGATCAAGAGGCATCCTATTGTTGGAACATAGGTAATAATATATTATAATTTCATGTAGAAAGGACTATTGGAATCTCAGGCATGGAGCATGAGGATTCTCTTTTTTGAAGCAAGTGACATCCTATGTTTGGAACATTGGACGTACAACAGATTCGATTCATGTATAAAGGATTGTCGGAATATTATTCTTGGATCTCAAGGAATATATTGTTTATAGCAAGATACAAAATATGTTTTGAACATTGGGAATACTAAAGTTTATAGTTATTTAGAAATTATTGTTGGAATCTTATTCTTGGAGCATACGAAATCTCTTGTTTAGAGCAACAGACATCCAATGATGGGAACATAAGGAATACTATAGTTTATAGTCCTGTAGAATGGATTATTGGTATCATATGATTGGATTATAAGGCATGACTTTTTTAGAGAAAGAGGCATCCAATTTTTGGAACATAGGGAATACAACAGTTTATAGTCATGTAGAGAGGACTATTGGCAACTCATGCATTGAGCATAAGGCATCTCTAGATTAGAACAAGATGTATCCTATGTTTGGAAAGGTGTACTACAATTTACAATCATGTAGAATGGAATGTTGGAATCTTATGCATGGATTATAAGGCATCTCTTTTTTAGCGCAATAGGAATCCTCTGATTGGAACACATATAGTATTATAGTTTATAGTCATGTAGAAAGGACTGTTGGAATCTCAGGCTTGGAGCATAAGGAATCTCTTGTTTGGAGCGAGATACATCCTATGTTTGGAACATTGGGGGTACTACAGTAGAGATTCACATAGAAATTTCTATTAGAATCTTATGATTGGACCATAAGGAATCTATTGTTTATAGAAAGAGGTATCCTATGTTGGAAACATAGGGAATATGAAATTTATTGTCATGCAGAGAGGAATATTAACACCTTTTGCTTGGAGGATAAGGAATCTCTTTTTTGGAGTAAGAGGCATGCAATGATCAGAACATAGGGCATACTACAGTTTAGAGTCTTGTAGAAAGGATTGGTTACAACTTATTCTTGTAGAATAAGTCATCTCTTGTTTAGATCAAGGAGTATCCTTTGTTTGGAACATAAGGAATACTATAGTTTATAGTCATGTAGAGAGGACTATTGACATCTCTTGCTTCGAACATAAGGCATATCTTATTTGGAGTAAGAGGGATCATATGATTGGATCAAATGGTGTACTATAGTTTATAGAAATGCATAAATGACTGTGGGAATATTATGCATATAGAATAAGTCAACTATTTTTTAGAGAAAGAGGTATCATTGGATTGGAACATGAGTAATACTAAGGTTTATACTCATGTAGGGAGGACAATTGGAATCTCATTCCTGGAGCATAATCCATCTCTTATTTGGAGTAATAGGAATCGCATGTTTGGAACATAGGGCATACTAGAGTTTAGAGTCATGTTGAATGGATTGTTAGGCATTAGGTGCCTAGAGATGGATAGCATTGGGACTTACGTAAGAGCGGCCCTTTCTAGATCAACCAATCCTAGGAGCCAAGTGATATGATTTGTAGGAGTTGCTTGTGGAATGGTCCACTCTTGGTTCTTGAGGTATTTATGATGAGACACTCAACTCACGACATGGGAAAGAACTTATAAGATCATATTAACTCATGGTGTTTCATTGTGTTTGGATGTGTATCCTGAATCATGGTACTTCATAAGTGGAAGGTGAGTGTGCATAAGGGTGAAATTAAAAATGTCAACGTCCCGACCCAGCAATGGTGAATGGGGCTTACGCAAAGAAACTGCCTGGGTCCCACTATGGAGTGGCAATGGGGAATGAGGCTTACATAAAAAAGAAGATCAAGTTTTTCTATGGAGTGGAAATGGATGGATGGGGCTTACCCAAAGAAGCTTCATGTGTGCAACTATGGAGCGACAATGGTGTATAGGGCTTATGCAAGAAAGCTACCCGAGTGCCGTTATGGAGCGGCAATGGTGAATGTGGCTTACACAATGAAGCTACACGTAATGTATTCCTCATATCCTTCCATGAGGGCATCCAAAATCATTGTTTAGTTGGGTAATATGATTGAGGCCTAAACCTATTCACTAGTTCACAAGAGGGATAACACCAAGGGGCATTGCAATCAGTCCAAAAAAGCGAGATGAAAAGTGTGAATCACATGCAAGACAATCAGATCACAATTTGGCTGGCATGGTGTTGGAGGATAAATGTTGGCCATGTTCAAAACACATCATCCATATCGTGTTAGCCTAAAATGGGGAAAAACAAAAGATGGTTGACTACTGACAGTTTTCAAAACACAGGAAATGACTCAAAGTATTGTCCAAAGTCTTATGGGGTGTTGGCCAATGATTGTGGGTGAGCCGATGGGTCATGGGACTAGGACATTAAGGGGTACCTTCCAACAAAGATGTTGATGAATATTGGAATAAATGACATGAAATGTGTGAGGTGGTGTTATGGAATGATTGAAAGGATTCCAATGTTCTTGAAATTATGACACTATAATCATGGAATTAGGCATCTTATGCTTTGAAGTTAAGGAATCTCTTGTTTGAGCATGAGGAGTAATATGATTGGAACATTTGGTGCACTATAGATTATATTAATTTAGTTAGGACAATTGGAATATAATTCTAGGAGCATAAGGCTTCTCTTGTTTTGAGCTAGAGACATCCTATATTTAGAACATATGGTGCACTACATTTTAGAGTCGTTTAGAAAGGACAATTTGCATCTCATGCTTGGAGCAAAAGGAATATATTTATTGTATCAAGAGGCATCATATGTTTGTCAAATAGGGTATTATATTGTTTAGAGTCATGTAGAAAGGACTGTTGGAATCTCATTGTTGGAGCATAATTCATATCTTGTTTTGAGCAAGAGGAATCCAATATTTGGAACATAAGGCATACTACAGTTTAGTGTAATATAGAATGGAATGTTTCCATCAATTTCATGGAGCATAAGACATCACTTGTTTAGAGTAAGATCCATCCTATATTTGGAACATAGGGAATACTAACATTTATAGTCATGTAGAAAGGACTGTTGGCATCTCTAGCTTGAGTATAAGGTAGCTCATTTTTGTAGAAAGAGGCAACCTATGATTAAACATAGAGCATACTACTATTTAGACTCTCATAGAAAAGACTTTTGGCATCTTATGCTTGATTCATAAGTCATCACTTATTTAGATAAAGATGAATCCTATGTTTGGAACATAGGGAATACTATAGTTTATAGTCATTTAGAGAGGACTATTGGCATTTAATGCATTGAGCATAAGGAAAATCATGGTTGGAGCAAGAGGCATCCTATATATGAAACATAGGGTGTACTATACTTTAGAGTCATATAGAAAGGACTGTTGGTAACTTATACTTGGATCATAAGGAATCTATTATTTATAGTAAGAGGCATCCTATGTTTAGAACATAGGGAACACTGCAGTTTGTAGTCATGTAGAAAGGACTGTTGGAATCTGATTCTTGGAGCATAAGGCATCTTTTGTTAGAGGCATCTTATTTGTTGAACATAAGGTGTAATACAGTTTCGAGTCATGTAGAAAGGACTTTTGGAATCTTATTGTTGGAGCATAAGGTATCTATTTTTTAGATAATGAGGCATCCTTTGTTTAGAATATAGGGAATACTATAGCTAATAGTCATGTAGAGAGGACAATTGGAATCATATTCTTGGACATAAGGAATATCTTATTTGGTGTAAGAGGCATCCAATGTTTGGAACATAGGTCTTACTACATATTAGAGTCATGTAGAGAGGATTGTTGGCATCTTATGCTTGTAGAAAAAGGCATATCTTGTTTATAGAAAGAGGCATCCTATTTTGGGAACATAGTGAATAGTACAATTTATAGTCATGTAAATAGGACTATTGACATCTCATGCTTGAAGAAGAAGTCATTAATTTTTGGAGAAAGAGGAATCCAATGTTTAGAACCTAGGGCTACTACAATTTAGAGACATGTATAAAGGAATGTTATGAATAAGGTGACTATCAATGGTTGGTGTTGGGGCTTATGCAAGAGCGGCCCATTCTAGTTCAACATGGCCTAGGAGCCAAGTGATAGGAATTGAAGGAGTTTCTTGACGAATGGTAAACTCATGGTTCATGAGGGATTGATGATGAGACTCTCAACTCAAGACCTGGTAAATGAACCTAGAGGAGAATATCAACCCAAGGTGTTCCATGGTGTATAGTGGAGTATCTCAAATCATGGTGCATCATAAGTGGAATGTGGGTGCACATAAGGGCGCAATGTAAAATGTCGACGTCTCAAACCCGCAATGGTTAATGGGGATTACGCAAGAAAACTACCCAGGACACACTATAGAGCGGAAGCCGAGAATGGGGTTATGTAAAGATGCTACCTGTGTGCCGCTATGGATCGGAAATGGATGGATGGGGCTTACACCTGGAAGCTGCATGTGTGCCGCTATGGAGCGGCAATGATGAATGGGGTGTATGCAAGGAACGTGATCGGGTGCCTCTATGGAGGATAAATGGTGAATAAGGCTTACACAAGGAAGCTTCCCATAATGTCTTCCTCATATCTAGCCACGAGGGTATCCCAAATCACTGGTGAGTTGTGGAATATGATTGAGGCCTACACCTATAAGCTAGTTCACAAGAGGGATAACACAAAGGGGTGTTGGAATCAGTCTGAACAAAGGTAGATGAAAAGTTCGAATCACATTCATGATATTCGGAATACAATGAGGGTGTTGTGGTGATGAAGGATAACTATTGACCTTGTTCAAAATAGATCATCCATGTCGTGTTATCATGAAATGGGGATAAACAAATGTGGGTCGACTGCTAACTGTGTTTGAACATTCGACCTGACTCAAAAAGTTTTACAATGTCTTACAGGGTGTTGGACCAGGATAGTGAGTGAGCTGATGCGGCATGGGACTAGGCTGTTAGGGTGTCCCATAAAACATAGAAGTGGATGATGATCCAAATGAAGGACACGCAAAGAGTGAGGTGGAGTGATAGAATGTTTGAACGGATTCCAACACTCTTGAAATTACTCCATTAAAATCATGGTAGTAGATAACCTATGCATGGAGAATAATCCATCTCTTTTTTGGAGCAAGAGGAATCCTATGTTTGGAACATAGGGCACAATACAGTTTACAATCTTGTAGATTGGATTATTGGCATCTCATTTGTGGAGTATACGGCATATTTGTTTTTTGGTGAATGAGGCATCCTATGTCTGGATCATAGGGCATACTGTAGTTAAGATTCATGTATTGAGGACTATTTGAATCTCATGCTTGGAGCATAATGCATCTCTTGTTTGCAGCAAGAGGCATCCTATGTTTGGAACATATGGAATAATAAAATTTAGAGTCATTTAGAAATGAATATTGGTATATCATTGTTGGATAATGAGGCATCTCTTGTTTGGAACAAGAGGCATTCTATGTTCAGAATATTGGGAGTACTACAGTTTACAGTCATAAATATTGGAATGTTGGCATCTTATGCTTGGAGCATACGTCATTCATGTTTATAGAAAAAGGCATACTATATTTGGAACATATGGAATTTTACAGTTTATAGACATGTTGAATGTTCTGTTGGCATCCCATGCATTGAGCATACAACACCTATTTTTTGGATCCAGATGCATCCTATGTTTGGAACATAAGGTATACTGTAGTCTAGAGTACTGTAGAAATGATTGTTGGCATCTTATGCTTGGATCATAAGGAATCTCTTGTTTAGATAAAGAGGTGTCATATGTTTGGATCATAGGGAATACTACATTATATAATTATATAGATAGGATTATTGGAATCTAATTCTTGGAGTATAAGTCATATCAAGCTTGGAGCTAGAGGCATTCTATGTTTGGATCATATGGTGTACTACAATTTAAAGTCATGTAGAAAGGAATGTTGGCTTCTAATCCTTTGAGCATAAGGCTTCCCATGTTTAGAACAAAGGTATACTTGGTTGGGAAGAAATGGAATAATAGAGTATATAGTTATGTAGAAAGGACTTTTGGCATCTCATGCTTGGAGCATAAGGCATCTCTTGTTTGGGGAAAGAGGCATACAATGTTTAGAACATTGGGCATATTATAGTTATGTTCCATATAGAAAGGATTGTTTCCATCTTTTGCTTGGAGTATAAGGAATCTATTGTTTAGAGCAAAAGGCATCCTATGTTTGGAACATAAGGAATGCAATAGTTTATAGTCATGTTGAGAGGACTATTGGCATATTATTATTGGACCATAAGGCATATTTTATTTAGAGCAAGATGCATCAAATGTTTGGAACATAGGGAAGACTAAAATCCACAGTCATATAGAAAGGATTGTTGGCATCTTATGCTTGTAGCATAGGAAATCTCTTGTTTAGAGAAAAAGGCATCATATTTTTGGAACATATGGAATTCTACAGTTTATAGTCATGTAGAGAGGACTATTTGAAACTCATTCTAAGAGCATAAGGAATATTTTATTCGTAGTAAGAGGAATCATATGTTTGGAACATAGGGTGTACTACATTTTAGAGTCGTGTAGAAAGGACTGTTAGGCATAAGGTTCCTAGTAATGGATGACGATGGGATTTACGCAAGAGTGGCACTTTATGGTTCAACCTATCATAGGAGCCATGTTATTGGGTTTGTAAGAATTTCTTGAGGAATATTCAACTCCTGGTGCTCTAGGGATTTATGATGAGACCCTAAACTCACGACATGGGATACAAACCTAGATGAGAATATCGAATCATGGTGTTTCATGGTTATTGGAGGAGTATCTCGTATCATGAAACATCATTAGTGGAAGGTGGGTGTGCATAAGGGCATAATGAAAAATGTCGATGTCCCGACTCGGATATGGTGAATGGGGAATTCACATGGGAACCACCCAGGTCCCGCAATAGAGCGGCAATGGTGAGTGGGGCTTCTGGAAGGAAGAATCTCTAGTGCTATCATGGAGCATCAATGGATGGATGGGGTTTACCGATAGAAGTTGGTTGTGTGCTGCTATGGAGCGGCAATGTTGTATGGGGCTTACTCAAGGAAGCTTCCTAGTGAATTTTTGGAGAAGCAATGGTGAATGGGGCTTATACAAGGATGTTTCCCGTAATTTCTTCCTCATAACTAGCCATGAGGGAATCCCAACTCACTGGTGAGTTGATCCATATGATGGAGACATACACCTGTACGCTAGTTCACAAGAGGGATAACACCAAGGGGTGTTGGAATCAGTCCGAAAAAAGGGAGTTGAAAAGTGTGAATCACTTGCACGAAATTCGGAATGCGATGACGGTGGCATGGAGATGGAGGATAACTATTGACCGTGTTTTAAACACATAATCCATATCATGTTGTCCTGGAAAGGGTACATACAAATAAGGGGCGATAGTTGACTGTGTTCAGAACAGAGTACCTCACTCAAAGTGTTGTCCAATGTCTTACGGGGTGTTGACCCAGAATGGTGGGTTATCCGATGTGGCATGGGACTTGGCCATTAGGGGTCCATTTAGACATAGAAGTGGCTGAAGATCCAAATTAAGTACATGGAATGCTTGAGGGGGAGGGAAGTATTTTTTGAACAGATTCTAATGCTCTTGAAATTAAGCCAATATAATCATGGCATTATGCATCTTATGCATGGATCATAAGACATCTATTTTTTGGAGCAAGAGGAGTCCTATGTTTGGAACATATGGTGCAATATTGTTTATATCCATGTAGCTAAAACTATTTGAATCCCACTTAGAGAGCATGGGACATCTCTTTTTTGAAGCAATAGGTATCCTATGTTTGGAACATAGGGTGTACTACTGTTTGTAGTCTTGTATAATAGACCATTGGAATGACTTTCTTGGACTATAAGCCATATCTGGATTGGATCAAGAGTCATCCTATGTTTGGAACATAGGGAATAATATAGTTTAGAGTCATTTTGAAAGGAATTTTGGAATATCATGCTTATATAATAAGGAATATATTGTTTTGAGAAAGAGGCATTCTTTGTTTGAAACATATGGCATACTACAATTTAGAGTCATGTAGAAATGACTATTGGAATATTATGCTTGGGGAATATGGAATCTTTTCTTTAGATCAAGAGGCATCCTATGTTTGGAACATATGGAATACTACAATTTATAGTCAAGTATAAAGGATTATTGGCATCTCTTGCTTGAAGCATAAGGCATAACTTTTTGGGGAAAGAGGTATCCTTTGTTTGGAATATAGGGTGTACTACAATAAACAGTCATGTAGAATGAACTATTGGAATCTTATGAATTGAGAATAAGGAATCTATTTTTTATAGCTAGAGGTATACTGTGTTGGGAACATAGGGAATACTATAGTTTATAATCATGAGGAGAGGACTATTTTCATCTCATACATGGATCATAAGCATCTCTTATTTGGAGCAAGAGGCATCCTATATTTGGAACATAATGCATGCTACAGTTTAGAGTCATATAGAAATGATTGTTGGCATCTTATTCGTGGATCATAAGGCTTATCTTGTTTAGAGCATGTGGCATCCTATATTTAGAACATAGGAAATAATACAATTAATATATATGTAGAGAAGACTATTGGCATCTCATGTTTGAAGCATAAGCCATCCCTTGTTTGGTGCAAGAGGAAACCTATGTTTGGGTCATAGGGTGAACTACAGTTTAGAGTCTTGTAGAAAGGAATGATAGGCATAAGGTGCCTGGAAATGGATGGCTTTATGACTTTCACAAGAACAAACCTTTTTAGTTCATCCTGGAATACTAGCCTAGTGAGAGGGTTTATAGGAGTTGCTTGGGGAATGGTCATCTCATGGTGCTCGAGGGATTGATGATGAGACTCTCAACTCAAGACATAGGAAACAAACCTAGTGTATAATATCGAATCAAGTTTTTTAATGTTGTTTGGATAAGTATCGAAAATCATGGTATTTCATAAGTTGCGGGGAGGTGCGCATATGGGTGCAATGGAATATGTCGACGTCCCGACCCGACAATGGTGAATGGGACTTATGTGAGGAAACTGCACGGGTCCCACAATAGAGGGGTAATTGTGAATGTTGGATACACCATGAACCTACCCTAGTTCCACTATAGAGTGGCAATGGAAGGATGGGGCTTACACAACCTAGCCACCAATGTCCCACAATGGAGAATCAATGTGGGCTTATGCAAGATGGCCAGGTGCCGCTATGGAGCAAAAATGGCGAATGAGGCTTATGAATAGAATACGACCGTAATTTCATTCGCATCTCTAGATGAGGGGGTATACCAACTCATTGATGAGTTGAGGAATATTATTGAGGCCTACAAGTATGTTGTAGTGCGCAAGAGGGAAAACACTAAGGGGCATGGGAATCTGTCCAAAGAAGGGGAGATGAAATGTGGTAATCACATGCCTGAAATTTAGAACACAATGTGGGTTGTGTAGTTATGGAAGATAACTATTGATCATGTTCAAAACACAGCATCTATATTGAGTTAGAATGAAATTTGGACAAACAAATGAGGGTTGATTTTTGACCGTGTTTGAAAGACAGGACCTAAATCAAAGTGTTGTCTAATATCGTATGGGTTGTTGGTCTAGGACGGTGGGTGAGCCAATGCGGCATAGTACAAGGCAGTTAGGGGGTCCCTTCGGATATGTAATTGGATTAAAATATGAATGAAGGACACACAAAGCCTGAAGTGGAGTGATGGAATGTTTGAATGGATTCCAACAGTGTTGAAATTATGCTACTGTAATCATGGCATTAGGAATTTTATGCTTGGAGAATAAGGCATCTCTTTTTTTCACATAGGCAACCCATGTTTGGAACATAGGGTGACCAACCATTTATAGTAATGTAGATATGACTATTATCATTTCATACATAGAAGATAAGTCATATATTGTTTTTATCAAGAGGCATCCTATGTTTGGAACATAGGGTGTACAGTAGTTTAGATTGATGTTGAAAGGACATATAAAATCTCTTGCATGGATCATAGGGCATCTCATGTCTGGAGAAAGACGAATTTTATTTTTGTTACATAGGGAATACTGTTGTTTATATTCATTTATAAAGGACTATTGGCATCTCATGATTAGAGTATAAGGAATCTCTAGTTTTGAACCAAAGGCATCCTATGTTTGGAACATAGGGCGTACTTCTATTTAGAGTCACGTAGAATGTATTTTTGGCATCATATGCTTGGAGCATAAGGCATCTCTTTCCTAGAAGAGAATTAATCCTATGGTAGAAACATAGGGAATACTACAGTTTATAGTCATGTAGAAAGGACAGTTGGAATATCATGTATGAATATAAGGAATCTCTTGTTTGGAGCAAGAGGCATCCTATGTTTGGAAGATTGGTTTTACTAATGTTTAGAATCATGTAGAATGGATTGATGGTATATTATGCTTGGATCATAAGTCATATCTTGTTTATAGTAAGGGGAATACTATTTTTGGAACATAGGGAATACTACTGTTTATAGTCATGTAAAGAGGATTATTGGGATCTTATGTTTGGAGCATAAGGAATCTATTGTTTGGAGCAAGAGGCATCCTATTTTCGGAACATTGGGAATTCTACTATTTAGGTTCAGGTAGAAAGGACTATAAGAATCTTTTTCTTGGAGAGTAAGGCATGTCATGATTAGATAAAGACGCATCCTATGTTTGGGACATAGGTAATACAACATATTATAGTCATGTAGAAAGGACTGTTGGCATCTCATGCATTGAGCCTAGGGAATCTTTTTTTTAAATCAAGATGCATCATATGTTTGTAACAGAGGAAATATTTCTATTTATATTCATATAGAATAGTCATTTAGAATATTATGCTTGGAAAATAAGGAATCTCTTGTTCAGAGCAAGAGGAATTCTTTGTTTGGAACACTTGGAAAATTATAGTTTATAGTTATGTAGATAGCACTAATTGAAACTTATGCTTGGATCATAAGGAATATTTTATTTGGAGTAAGAGGTTTCATATGATTGGAACATAGGGTGTAATATAGTTTAGACTCATGTAGAAAGGACTTATGGAATCTTATGCATGTAGAATAAGGCATCCATTGTTTAGAGTAAGAGTCATCCTATGTTTGGAACATAGGGAATAATACATTTTCTAGAAATCTAGAAAAGACTATTAGTATCTAATGCATGGATAATAAGGAATCTCTTATTTGGAGTAAGAGGCATCCTATGATTGAATGTAGGGCATACTATAGTTTTGAGTCATTTAGAAAGGATTATTAGGAATAAAGTGGCATGCAATGGATGAATTTGGGAGTTATGTAAGAGAGGCAATTTATGGTTCATCCTGGCATAGGAGCCAAGTGATAGGGTTTGAAGGTGTTGTTTGAGGAATGTTCAACTCATGGTGCTCAAGGGATTGATGATGACACTATCAACTCATTACATGGGAAACAAACCTAGAAGAGAATATCAACTCAAAGTGTCTCATGGTAATTGGGAGGGTATCTCAAAAACATGGTACTTCATAAGTGAATATTGGGTGTGCATAAGGGTGCAATGGAAAATGTTGATGTCCCAACCCAACAATGGTGAATGGGGCTTATGCAAGGAAACTGACCAGGTCCCACTATGGTGCGACAATGGTCAACTGGGCTTATGCAAGGAAGCAGCCTGGGTGAAACAATGGAATGGTATTGTATGGATGGGGCTTATGAAAGGAATTTTCTCATGTGCGTCTATTGAGGGGAAATGGTGAATGGGGCTTACACAAGGAAGTCGCCCGGGTGCCGTTATGAAGAGCACATGGTGAATGGGGCTTACGCAAGGATTCTCCCCATAATGACTTCCTCATCTCTAGCCATGAGTGCATCCCAACACACTGGTTAGTTGAATAATATTATTGAGTCCCACACTTATGCGCTAGTTCCCAAGAGAGATAACACCATGAGGACATGGAATCAGTATGAACAAAGGGAGATGAAAAGTGTGAATCACATGCCCAACATTCAGAACTCAATGAAGGTGGTGTGGCGATAGAGGATAACTGTTTACCAAGTTCAAAACACAACTTACATATCACGTTAGCCTGAAATAGGGACAAACCAATGACGGTTGACTACTGACTATGTTCAAAACATAGGATCTGACTCGAAGTGTTGTCAAAAGTCTAAAGGGGTGTTAGCCCAAGATTGTGGGTAAGCCGATGCGGCATGGGACTAGGCCGTTAGGGGGTCCCATCAGACATAGTATTTGATGAAGATCCTAATAAAGAACATACAAAGCATGAAGTGGAGTGATGGACTATTTGAACGAATTCCAACACTCTTGAAATAACATCACTGCAATTACAGAATTAGGCATCATATGGTTGGAGCATAAGGCATCTCTTGTTGGGAGCAACAGGTGTCCTATGTTTGGAACATAGTGTGCACTAAAATTATAGTCATGTAGATAGTACTATTTTCATCTCATGCTAGAAGAATAAGACATCTGTTGTTTGGAACAAGAGGCATACTATATTTGGAACATTGGGAAATCTACAGTTTGGAGTCATGTACATAGGACTGTTTCCATCTCATGCTTGGAGTGTAAGGAATAACATGTATAAAGAAAGGGGGATCTTATGTTTGGAACATAAGGAATACTACAGTATAGAGTCATATAAAATGGGCTGTTGGTATCTCATGCTTGGAGCATTAGGCATATCTTGTATGGATCAAGAGGCATCCTATGTTTGAAAATTATGGCATACTACAGTTTATATTCTTGTATAAAGGACTGTTGGCATCTTATGCGAGGAGCAGAAGGAATATCTTGTTTCGAGAAAGAGGCATCCTATGTTAGGAACATAGGGAATACTAAAATTTATAGGATTTTTGAGAGGACTGTTATCATATCATGTTTGGTGGATAATCCATAACATGTTTAGAGAAAGAGCCATCCGATGTTTGGAACATTAGGCATAATACAGTTTAGAGTCAAGTAGAAAGGACAGATGGAATCTTATGCTTCGAGCATAAGGAATTTATTTTTTAGAGCATGAAACATCATATGTTTGGATTTTAGTGAATACTACTATTTACAGTCATGTAGAATGGGCTGTTGGAATCTCATGCTTGGAACATAAGAAATCTCTTGTTTAGAGCCAGAGGCATCCTATGTTGGGAACATAGGGTGTACTATAGTTTAGAGTCATGTAGAAAGGACTGTTGGCATCATATTCTTTGAGCATAAGGAATCACTTGTTTAGAGTAAGAGGCATTATATGTTTGGAACATAGAGAATACTAATGTTTATAGTCATGTAGATAGGACTATTGGTATTTTATGCATGGAGCAAAAGGAATCTCTTATTTGGGGTAATTGTCATCCTATGTTTGGAACATAGGGTGTACTTGAGTTTATAGTAATGTAAAGAGGACTGTTGGTATGTTATACTTGTAGCATATGACATCTCTTGTTTAGAGCTAGAGGCATCCTATGTTGGGAACATATGGAATTCTACTGTTTATAGTCATGTTGGGAGGAGTGTTGGTATCTTTTGCTTCTAGCATAAGGAATATCTTTTTTCGAGTAAGAGGCATACTAGGTTTTGAACATAGGGAAAACTACCATCAAGATTCATGTAGAGAGGACTATTGACATCTTATTCTTGTAGCATACGACATCTCTTGTTTAGAGATAAGGTAACCCAGGTGAATGGGGCTTGCACAAGGGCACCGCTTGGGTCCCTCCATGGAGCGACAATGGTGAATGGGGCTTACCCAAGGAAGCATCTTGGGTGCCGCTATAGAGCTGCTATGGATGGATGGGGAATACATAAGTAAGATTCCTATGAGCTGCTATGGAGCGACAATAGTTAATCGTTATTATACGAGGAAGTTGCCCGGGTTCCACTATTCAGTGACAATGTTGAATGGGGTCTTTCAGAAAGAATCTACCCGTAATCTCTTCCTAATCTCTATTCATGAGGGAATCCCAAATCATTGGTGAGTTGAGTAAAATGGTGCGACAATGGTGAATGAGGATTACCCAAGGAAGCATCCCGAGTGAATGGGGCTTTCGCAAGGAAACTACCTTAGTCCCGCTATGAAGTGGTGATGGTGAATGGGGATTACCCTATGATATAGGCCAGGTGCCGCTATGGAGCGAAAATGGATGTATGAGGCTTACGCTAGAAAGATTCCCATGTGGTTCTTTGGAGAGGAAAATGTGGATGGTGCTTACGCAAGGGAGCTTCCTGGGTTCCACTATGGAGAGGAAATGGTGAATGTGGCTTACACAACGATGAAGCATATAATTTCTTCCCCATCTCTATCCATGAGGGAATCCCATCTCACTAGTGTTTTGAGGCATATGATTGAAGACTACACCTATGCGCAATGAAAAATGTCGACGTCCCAACTCAGCAATGGTGAATGGGCCTTGCGTAAGGAAACTAGCTGGGTCCCTCTATGGTGTGACAATGGTAAATGGGACATACCGAAGGAAGAAAGATGGGTGAAAGTATGGAGTAGCAATGGATGTATGGGGCCAATTCAATCAAGCTACCAATGTGTCACTATGGAGTGGTAATGGTGAATGGTGCATACGCAAGGAAGCTTCCCAAGTGCTGCTATAGAGCGATGATGGTGTAAGGGGCTTAAACAATGTAGCTTCCCATAATGTTTTCCTCCTCTCTGGCTATTCGGGTATCCCAAATCACTGGTGAGTTGAGGCATATGATTTAGTCCTACACCTATTAGCGAGTGCATAAGAGGGATAACACAAAGAGAAGTTGGAATCAGTCTGAACAAAGGGAGATGAAAAGTGTGAATCACATTCTGGACATTCGGAATTCAATTAGGGTGGTTTGCCGATGGAGGATAACTATTGACCATGTTCAAAACAGATATTCCCTATTACGTTAGCATAAATTGGGGACAAAAAATGAGGGTTAACTACTGACTGTGTTTTTAACACAGGTCCTGACTCGAAGTGTTTTCCAATGTCTTACAGGGCATTGGCCTAGGACGGTGGGTGAGCCAATGCAGCATGGGACCAAGAATTTAGGGGGTCCCTTCAGAAATGGAATTGGATGATGATATGAATAAAGGAAATGTGACGTGTGAAGTGGAGAGATGTAATGTTTGAATATATTTAAATGATCTTGAAATTATGACATTGTAATCATGACATTAGGCATCTTATGGTTGGATCATAATGCATCTCTTATTTGGACCAAGAGACTTCCTATGTTTGGAACATATGGTGCACTAAATTTTATAGTAATGTAGATAGGACTATTTTTATCTCATGCATGGAGCATAAGGAATCTCTTGTTTGGAGAAATAGGCATCCAATGTTTGGAATATTGGGTGTACTAAAGTTTAGAGTCATACAATGGACTATTGGAGAATAAGGAATCTCCTGTTTCGAGCAAGAGGCTTCCTATGATTAAAACATAGGGTGCAATATAGCTTATAGTGATGTAGATAGGACTATGGGAATCTCATACTTGGAACATAAATAAAAATGTATTGGATCAAGAGGCGTCCTATGTTTGGAACATAGAGTGCACTACAGTTTAGAGTCATGTAGAAAGGAGTATTGGCCTCTCAAGCATGGAGCATCAGACATATCTTGTTTGGAGCAAGAGGCATCCTATGTTGGGAACATAGATAATTCTAATGTTTAGAGTCATGTAGAAAGGACTATTTTAATCTCATGCTTGGAGAATAAGGAATATGTTGTTTGGAGAAATAGGCTTCATATGTATGGAACATAGGGAGTAGTGTAGTTTAGAGTCATGTAGAACAGACTGTTGTCATTTTATACTTTGAGCATAAGGCATCTCTTGTTTACAGAAAGTGGAATCCTATGTTTGAAACATATGGAATAATATAGTTTATAGTTATTTATAAATAATTGTGGGCATCTTATGCTTGGATCATAGGGCATCTCAGGTTTGGAGGAAGAGGCATCCATTGTTTGGAACATAGGGCTACAAAGGTTTAGAGTGATGTTGAAAGGACTGTTGGCATCATGTTCTTTGAGAATAAGGCATCTATTATTTAAAGAAAGAGGCATCCTATGTTTGGAAAATAAGGAATACTATAGTTTATAGTCATGTAGAAAGACTATTTCCACCACATGCTTGGAATATAAGGCATCATTTGTTTGGAGATAGAGGCAATCTATTTTTGGAAAATAGGGCGTACTCCATTTTAGAGTCATGTAGAATGGTCTGTTAGCATCTTATTCCAGGAGAAAAAGGAATCTCTTATTTAGAGAAAGAAGAATCCTATGATTGGAACATGGGTAATATTACCGTTTATAGTTATGTAGAAAGGACTATTGGCATCACATGTTTGGAGCATAAGGATTCTCTTGTTTGGAGTAAGATGCATCTTATATTTGAAACATTGGGCGTACTAAAATTTAGTGTCATGCAGATTAGACTGTTCATTTATTATGAATGGATCAAAAGATATTTATTTTTTATATAATGATACATCCAATGTTTGGAACATTGGGAATACTACATATTACAGTAATGTAGAGAAGACTGTCGACATCACATTCATGGAGCACAAGGCATCACTTATTGGGAACAAGAGGCATCCTATGTTTCGAACATAGAGCCTAATACATTTTAGAGTCATGTAGAAATAATTTTTAGGAATGATGTTCTTAACAATGGTTAGTTTTGGGTGTTACGCAAGAGCGGCCCATATTGATTCAACTTGGAAAAGGATCCAAGTGATAGGGTTTGAGGGAGTTGCTTGTGGAATGGTCAACTCATGGTTATCGAGTGATTGATGGTGAAACTCTCAACTCACGACATGGGAAATGAACTTAGAAAAGAATATCTACTCAAGGAGTTTCATGTTGTTTGTAAGAGTATATCGAATAGTAGCACTTCTTATGTGGAAGGTGGGTGTGCATAACGACATAATGGAAAATGTCGACATCCCGATACCACAATGGTGAATGGGCCCTACACAAATAAATTGTCTGGGTCCCACTATAGAGGGACAATGGTGGATGGGGATTATGCAAGGAAGTGGCCTGGATGCCTCTAAAGTGCAGAAATGGATAGATGGGTCTTATTCAAGGAAGTTTCCCATGTGCCGCTATGGAGAAGCAATGGTGAATGAGGCTTACACATGGAAGCTTCCCGAGTGCCACTAAGGAGTGGCAATGGTAAATGGGGCATACACAAGGAAGCTATCAGTTATGTCTTCCTTATCTCTGGCCTTGAGGGAACCCCAACTCACTAGTGAGTTGAGGCATATGATTGAGGCCTACACCTATGCGCAATTGCACAAGAAGGATTACACAAAGGGGAATTTAAATCTTTCTGGACAAAGGGAGATGAAAAGTGTGTATCACATGCCTGACATTAGGAATGCAATGAAGGTGTCATGGGGATGGACGATAAAAGATGACCATGTTCAAGACACAACAACTATTTTGTGTTAGCCTGAAATGGGGAAAAACAAATGAGGGTTCACTGTATACCATGTTCGAAACACAAGAACTGACTCTATGTTTTGACCAAAGTCTTACGGGGCATTGGACCAGGATGTTGGGTGAGCCTATGGGCATGCGAACAGGCTGTTAGATGGTCCCTTCAAACCTAGAAGTGGAAGAAGATGCAAATGAAGGACATGAATAACGTGAGGTTTAGTGATGGAATGATTCAACGGATTCCAACCCACATGAAATTATTACACTATAATAATGGAATTATGCATCTTATTTTTGGAGAATAAGGTATCTATTGTTTGGAGCAGGAGGGGTCCAATGTATGTAACAAATGGTGAACTACAATGTATAGTCATATAGATAAGTATATTGGCACGTCATGGTTTTATCATAAGGCATGTTTTGTTTTGATCCAAGGGCATCCTATGATTGGTACATAGGGTGTACTATAGTTTTGTGTCATGTAGAAAATGAATGTAGGTATTTCATTCTCGGAGCACAACATGTCTCTTTTTTAAATAAATATGCATACTATTTTTATAACATTGGTATTACTTCAGTTTATAGTCATGTAGAGAGGACTGTTCACATATCATGCATGGAGCATAAAGAATCTCAATATTGGGGAAAGAGGCATCCAATTTTTGGAAAATTTGGCATACTACTATTTAGAGTCATGTAGAAAGGACATTTATCTTATACATAGAGAATTAGATATTTTTTTCTTAGAATAATATGCATACTATGTTGGGAGCATAGGGAATAATATAGTTTATTTTCATGAAGAATGGATTATTGGAATCCCATGCTTGGAGCATAAAGAATCTATTGTTTGGAGCAAGAGGCATCCTATGTTTGTAACCTACGGTTTTATATAGTTTAGAGTCATGAATAAAGGACTATTGGAATCTTATGCTTGGAGGATAAGGAATCTATTGTTCAAAGAAAGAGGCATCCTATATTTGGAACATAGGGAATACTAAAGTATATAGTCATGTTGAGAGAAGTATTTTCATCTCATGCATAGAGCATTAGGCATCTATTGTTTGGAGCAAGATGCATCCTAAGTTTGGAACATAGGGAATATTACAGTTTATAGTCATGTATAATATATTGTTGGCATCATATGCATGGAGAATATGTAATATATGGTTTATAGAATGTGGAATCCTATGGTTGGAACATATGGGAATACTAAAGTTCATAGTCATGTAGAGAGGAATATTCATGCCTCATGCTTGTAGAATAAGGATTATCTTCTTTGGAGAAGGAGGAATCCTATGTTTGGAACATAGGGAATACTACACCTTAGAGTCATTTATAAAGGATTGTATTGAATAAGGTATCTAGAAATGGATAGCATTGGGACATAAGCAAAGAGAGGCCCATTATCGTTCAACATGGAATAAGAGAAAATTGATAGGTTTGTAGATGTTTCTTGAGGAATAGTCAACACATGGTGCTCGGGGGATTGAGGGAGACTCTCAACTCAAGATATGGGAAACAATCCTAGATGAGAATATCGAGTCATGGTGTTTCATGCTATTTGGAAGAGTATCTCAAATCACGGTACTTTATAAGTGGATGGTGGGTGCGCAATAGGGAGCAATGGAAAAAGCCGATGTCCCAACCCAAAAATGGTGAATTGGAATTACACAAAGAAACTGCACGGGTCTTTTTATGGTGCTGCAATAGTGAATGGGGATTATTCAAAGAAGCAGCATGTGTGCCGCTATGGAGTGACAACATATGGGTGGTGCTTAAGTAAGATGCATGTGTGCCGCAATGGAGAAACAATGGTGAGTTGGGATTACACAAGGATGCATCCTTGGGTGATGTTATGAAGCGGAAATGGTGAATGGGGCTTAAGTAATGAAGCTGGTCATAATGTACTCTTCTTCTCAGGTCCTGGGGGCATCCCAAATCACTGGTGAGTTGAGGCATATGATTGGAGCCTTCACTTATGCACTAGTGCACAATACAGATAACACAATGGGGTTTTGGAATCAGTCAGATCAAAGGGAGATGAAAAGTGTGAATCACATTCCCAACATTCGGAAAGAAATGAGGTTAGAGTGGTGATGGAGGATAACTATTGACCATGTTCGAAACATAGCATCCATATCGTGTTATCCAAAAATGGGGACAAACAAATGAACATCGACTACTGACCATAATCGAAACATATGACCCTCCTTGATGTGTTTTCCTAATTCTTACGTGGTGTTAGCCCATGATGTTGGGTGAGCCGATGTGGCCAGGGACCAGGCCATCAGGGGTTCCCTTTAAACAAATAAGGGGATGAAGATTTGAATGAAGGACACGTGAAGAGTTGGGTGGAGTGATGATATATTTGAACAGATTCCAATAATCCTTAAAACATTCCACTGTAATCATTCCATTTGGCCTTTTATGCATGGAGCATAAGGCATCTCGTGTTTTGAGCAAGAGGCATCATTTTTTGGAAGATTAGGTGAATTACAATTTATTTTCATGTAGATAGAACTATTGGCATTTCATGTTGGGAGCATAAGTCGTCTTATATTTGGAGAAAGTGGAATCTTATGTTTGGAACATAGGGTGTACTACAATTTAGAGTCATGTAGGATGGACTAATGGAATCTCATGCTTGGTGCCTAAGGCATCACTTGTAGGGAGCAAGAAGAATCCTATGTTTGGAACAGAGGGTGTTCAATAGTTTAGAGTCATTTAGAAATGACTTTTGGAATATTATTCTTGGAGGATAAGGCATCCCTTGTTTAAAGTAAGAGACATCCTATGTTTGGAACATAGGGAACAATACATTTTATAGTAATGTATAGTTGACTATTGGAATCTCATGATTGGAGTATAAGGCATCTCTAGTTTGGAGTAAGAGGCTTCCTATGTTTTGAACATAAGGAGTACTATAGTTTTGAGTCATGTAGAAAGGACTGTTGGAATCTTATCCTAGGAGTATAAGGCATCTCTTGTTTTGAGAAAGATTCATACTATGTTTATAAAATAGATATTACTTTAGATTGTAGTTATTTATAGAGGACGTCTGACAACTCATTCAAGGAGCATAGGGAATCTTTTTTTTCGAGAAAGAGAAATCATATTTTTGGAACATTAGGAAAACTACAGTTTAGAGTCACGTAGAAAGGATAGTTGGCATCCTATTCATATAGAATTATATAACTACTGTTTAGAACAAGATTCATCCTATGATTGGAACATAGGTAATATTATAGTTATAGTCATGTAGAAATGACTGTTGGAATCTAATTTTTAGAGCATAAGGCATCTCTTGTGATTCCGGGCAGTACTGGTCATTGTACATTACTTTGACGTCCTTCCAGTCCATCCACTACTGCTTCCTAGCATGATGTAGTGATTCCCACCACATACTTCTAGTACCCTCTTTCATGAAAGAGGAAAAATTATACTTGACCTCCATAACTGTGTGCAGGAACTGAAAATTACCCTCAGTGATTTCGAGACACTTCCCTGCTTCTTGGGGTTCTGTGCTACCCCAAAATATTAAAGGCTTGATTTTATGAATCTCTTGGGGTTTATAATTCCTAGTACTGGTCACTTATTCCCTAATAAGGGCTGTAATATGATACATTCCAAGTATTAGAGCTTGTAATACCCTAACCATAGCCTCTACTAGCCTCTAATCACGCGGTGAGGGAGAACTCTCTTAGGATTCCCCACGTGGGTTCATAGGATCATTCTAGGGAGGCATGTTTATACAGAATTCAACAGTCAAAAGAGAAAACAATCAGTAAAAAAGTTATGAAAATTTTCACCCATAAATTCCAATATAAATAATCTAAATACATTACAACAATAAAATAAACAACTACTTCACCCCACCCGATGTCCATGCGTAATATTAATCCTACACAACTCACATGGTAGTGAATTAAAAAAACAATTCCAATATCACATGGTGAATCGAAGTCTATCATGAGATTTGAGGGCCATGATCACTCCTCATGACTAATACTTCAAGCCCAGATAGACCTAGCTTCTGTCTATCACCAATCATTACAAAATAATAATATAACCCAGAAACATTAAAATGATTTGATACCACTTTTTCAAGAACAAAATATGGCCACAATAAAAACCGACACCTGACTCGACCCGTGATAAGTCCAAAAGTGTGTTACATATCCCCATGGTATGGGAGAAGTTCCAAGGTATCATAAATAATGGGTTGGGAATTATTTACATGAAAAATGATACATAAGACAACAAAAAAATTAATAAAATATATATGAAAATTAATGGAAAAGAATCCCTAATAAAAATTAAGAACAAAATACAGAGTTTTTAACATTAAAAATTGTGTCCAAAACTAAAAAATTACTATAAAATACATTATAATTACCACCACACATCACAGGGTCATAACCCACAAGTCATCTCTACAACACCAAACAACAGATGTAACTATCAACAGGAATCGCCTCCTCCAAAAGGATTGTCCTTAGCTATGTCAAACCTAAGAATGTATACTTACACAAAATGATGTAACTAGGGTGTAAGACAAATCCCAATAGGATTACACCCAAATATACCGTTTAATATGCATTATATGATAAAAATCAGTCATTTTTTATACAAAAATAATGTTATCAATATATCTAAAGGTTCATCTTTTAAATGAAGATATTTTTCGAAGGTGGTAACATTTAAAAATAGGATCATTTAAATAAAACATGTAATATAATGAATTTACCATCAAAATATGGCATAATCCATTGATAAATTCAAAATAGTTAATGAGAACTCAACATGGGAACACCCATAGGCACTAGTTAGTTGTTATCCCTAGGTAACTCGCATATTAGTATGAATGTAACCAAAACAATATCCACTATCATGCACGAGCCAATAATAGGTTAATCACCCATAACCTAGCGGTACCTAAGCTAATCATCATTAGGGTTTTGATAGAATTTTCAATATCAAGCCTTTTATGTGAAACAATGACCAAACCACTTGGGATCAATACCATTATAGTACACATCCGCCCACCTAGATACCATGGTTTTCTTCTTTGTGCTAAAAAAAGTCCCACATGATGCCAAATTCAACTTACACCTAAATAGACCAGTTATGGTCATAGGAACTGAAAAAAGTATCCAAATGGGCCTTCCAACATTTTTATAACTCAAAAAAGTCATAGAATTTCTATAAAATAATTTGACTAGTTATAAAAAAACATCGAACATAAAATCCATTTAAAATCTCTCTTTTAACCAAAAAAGGCATACATAAGTTACACCAAAAACGAATTTTCAGCAAAAAAGTCTTTTTATAAAGCCACTCCAAGAATTATAAAACAACACCAATTGGAAAAACATGGAATTTAGAAGAAAAAATAACCATTTTTCATAGAAAAATATCAATTAAAAATTAACTTCTTAATAATTGCTACAAAAAATAGGTTTTGCAAAAAGAATAATGAAAAAAGAAACATAATTGAAATATCAATACAGAAAACTAACTCATTCTAAAATTTATACACATGGAATCACCAGCCATATATCTCAAAACCCTAAAATCCTTTTTCAGAAAATCATCCTCACTAGCATCTCCCCATATGGGAGTGAAATCGAACCTAGAAACAAAACAATTGGACTATGAAACTGAAAATAATACCATAGATTTGAATCACTACATGAATGAAATTTGGAATAATAATGGATTAAAACCAATCAAAATGGAAGAAACCCAAAAAAAATCAGAGGTGGAGGGAAGGAACCCCACATACTTGAGCGATCATGATGAAATAGTCCCAAATCCACCAAATTATGAATCTCTAATAAATGAAAACAAATACGAAGGCTCTAATTAGTCAATAAGGTCAATTTGGGGAAAATGGGGAAAATGTATAATATTAAATGATTTATGGATGAAACAAATTATATTCCCAAATCATGGTGATTTGAGAGACCCTAAAAATTTTCACTTTAATCTACAATGATAATGAGATCCAATGAGGGAGACATGAACATAGGGGTGAGACTAGGTCTGTTGGATTATAGTAGGAGGTGTAATCTCCAAATAAATTCAAAAATGAATGAGTTATTAAGGTTATTTTAAAACAGGAATCAGGCACACAGGTTGGGCCAATGCATAACTAAATCAGCCAACACCAAATTGATAATGAGTCACAATGTTTTCCAGATGGATATTGTGGTTTTCATAGGTTGGTGGAGGGAACATATGCATTGGAATTTATGAATATTTTTTTAGAAACAAATTCGTTATATAGGAACCAAAATTTGTTTTTAAACTTGGAAATGGGCACACAGTTTGGCCCAAACAATGAAAACCCACCATTTCCTCAAAAAAATACATGGGAAACCACTAAAACAAAGTAATAACATAAATTACTGAACAAATACCTTTAAAATAAGTCATGGATTTGAAATATACTATTGAACATAGTTTTCCCATTAATTAAATTGGGATTTCATGGTTATGAATTCATATTACATATTTATTATCAACTATATGTTGATGATACGTTTCTGGTAATATATACTTTGTTTTTCAAATATTGATTATAAGCTATTATTTATTCCAATTTATAGATCACGATTTACATATTTCCATAATATAAAACATGATATAAATATCATAAATATTTCTTAATATGTATTTATAATAATCTATATGATATAGAATTATGTAATGGAAAACTATATTCATGGAGACGTTGGAGCATACATATGAATGAACGATGTTTAAATTTTATGGTCGTATTAAAAAAATGAATGTAAATGAAATATATGTATAATATCAATCCATTATATTTATTATGTTATTGATATCATATAATTTCATTAATCCCATCCTTTATAGATTTCATTAATGTGTTGAAAAATCAAATCCCTTTAAGGAGGTTACAGTCCACACATCCACAAACAATGTTATCGTATTTACAAAAAATATAAAGAATGTAGGTACACCTTAAATAACAATTATAGAATTATAAAGACATAATAAATACAATATTTGTCTTGTAAAATTAAATTTTTTATCATAATTACAAACCATGAGATGTTTTGAATTTAAAATTAACAACATCGTTTAATGAGGTGGTAGTTCACAATAAGAAATTTTAGTTCAATACCAATTATATGGAAGATTGTGTCAATGTAGGTAATAAACATTAAATTAAATAAATCAGTATATAGAGGATACTTTTTTAATTATATAACATTTTAATAACTAGAAATTATTTTGTGGATAATGAAAATAAAACAACAAATTTTGTGGAAGAATGTTACATATTCATTGGGTAACTCATCTGGATTACAGAAATGTGATTCCTTGGTTGGATTTACTCCCAAATTTATGATTATAAGATGATTTTAGGACCATTGGGAGGAGATTTTATGATGGGCTATTTGAGATAATGTTTCTTGGTATGTGTGATGAAGTGAGTGGTTTGAGTTCCCTTTCATAGCGAATGATGAGTGGTGTTATTCTAAATATGAAAAGGTAAATACTATAGGGAGTACTCATATAGATAATGAGCCTAAAATGTTTATCAAATTTTATCCTAGATGGTAATTTTTAAAAAATTTATGATCCAACATACTTTACAAACATTTCATGTTCATTTTTTATCAAAATATTAAATAGTAACCATTATGTAATATTGTTTTTATATTAATTTGTACTTTTAATTTTAATTGAGTTAACCGATATTTTTTTAGAAAACTATTCTTACCATATTAGATAATAAATATTATTCTGATTCAAAATATTTAATCAATTTTTCTAAATTATTCCCACATTATTAGCAGAAATTAATTTAATGTTGATCCCATAGAGAGGACGAGACTATGAGTTTATGAAGAAAAAAAGATCCAAAATATTGAAAGGATTCTATATACAGTTTTATGGTGAAATTTGTTCAAATGAATATACCTGTATTAATTAGTGTATTATTTGCCTAATTATTTTTTGAAACTGAATTAAAAAAATTATCTATATAAATAAATTCTACCAAAAAATTGAATTTAAATTTAACATATTTTAGTATTCATAAAAATGACACTTCATAGAATAAAATAAAAAAGTCACCCAAAATAAATTTCGATATACCTATTTCAGAAATAATGTTAATATTTCAAATAAAAATTCTAAATGTTTCAAAAATAAGATTTAATAAGGGGGTTTCATTAAAATTTGGAAAAATACCATTTCAGAAAAATAAAACTATGTAATTAGAAAATTTTAATTATTTACATATACTGAAACAATATTTTGGGAGAGTGTTAAAATATATTATTGAATATATAACAATAATGTTTTCTTCAAAAAATTAATCAAAGGTATTTTTTATATTTATTGATATAAAAATGTGTTCTTACGTAGAAAAAATGTTTCTTTAAAATTTAATTTATTTACTATCATATATTTCTTAAATTAATTTATAACTATTTAATAACCAAAGGAATCATTTTATATACTTGTATAAGTAATATTTTCACAATTTTATTAATATTATTCATAACATCCATTTAGAAAACTATTTGGTAGTTATAATAATAATAATAATATAATATTATTATTATTATTATTATTAATATATTAAAAATTGGAAAAATTATAGCTTCAATGTTACACAAGAAATCAAAATAATTCATCAGTGTACAAAAAATACAAACATAGTGTTGTGTGTACAAAATGTTAATCTAAGTGTTAGGTATAGTTCAATATTATCGTGGTGTTTCAAATAATGAAATGCAAACATAGTGCCTTTACATAACACAAAAAATATTTACTGGTGTGTGAAATGATCAATATCAAAAAAATGTTATAAATTTATAAAAACAATTGTTTACAAAAATACCAGGGTGTTACATTCTGCACCCCCAAAAATTAATTTATCCCTTAGAAATCATATATTTTATTGAAGGAAAACTACATCATTGATCATTTCATATAAACTGAAATAAAAAATTTAGTATTATATTTTCCCATTAGAATAAAAATTTAAAACCATAACTATTACCAAAAGTATTTCATAACAAGGATTCCACATATTAGAATTCAGTTTCAAAGGGAATAGATTTATATAGATGTGAAATATAACTATCAAGATTATATGAAGAGTTATGGAGAACATGGTTAGTATAATGATAATAATCACAAATAAATTCTAAAAATAAGATTGAGAATGGTTATTGATATCATAAAAAAATTTAACAATTTGAAAAAAAATATATTTTAAGACCCTATTTTCTATTGGCGATGAATTTTCATGATTATATACACATATATGATTTCATGAACACCCTACCCATTATATTTCCATGATTAAAAACCTCTTAATCACTTATTCTATGATATAAAGGTGATTGTATCTTTTTTGTGTCATTATATGATCATGTAATCCATAAATAGATAATTTTTCATTCCATATATTTTATCACTACAAAAAGTTTATCAGAAGATATAAAACATGCAACAATCTGTATATAGTGGGATGATACATTAATATCAAGAAACTCAATTTTATAACTTTTCAATAAATTGTTAAACTAAAAAACATTTCTAAATAAAAGTTAAATACATTAGAATGAAGTTTAGTAAATAATATTAATTTTGAGAAACCAATATATTATATTTTGTATCTTTTTTTATATTATATACATGTGAATACCGACACCATATATTCAATTGAAACATGTTAATAACTTGATTTATAATATATAAGTTTCTGAAAATAATCAGGATTACTTATTCCAAGGATTATTAGACATGTTATATATATTAAAGAATTTATAAAATTTATCAATTGTATCATATACCCCATTGTCAACAAATCCTTCATTAGTTAAAAATAGTTCAACAACATTCAATTTACATAATTATATACATCATATCTTTATCCAAAAATTGATATCTTAACATAAGTAACATAATATGGGTTATCTTTCCATTAATAATTTCTTTTCAATGAGCATCACCATTCCATTATGTCACTTTCCTATGTCTTTATCACCAGTAAACATATAATTTTCAATATTTATTGAAAAAAATTATATTGAAATTAATTATAAATATCATTATTTTTATTACATAAAAATTTAATTCCAAAATTTATATACTCCAATCATCCATATTTATTCATAATCTATTACTTGGGATTCACTGTCTTAGTACATAGTATCCCATTCATAGAATATGAAATATGAATCATGTGTTTTGTTTCTTAAACTCAACCAATATTTATTATTACATTTAATGTAAACAATCTTTCTACAACATCATAATACGTTAACATTGAAATTGAGTTATCCTTATATTCACATATATAACCCACACTCATACCAACTTCATGATCCACTTCATGATATTTCTTCTTAGGACATTGATTTGATTAATTAACATAAATTCCACATACGAATCCTTAAATGTTAATCCAATTTCTTCTAGTTTGGGATACTGAATAGGATGAGAAAGAAAACAATAAGGAATACTTATCAGAGTAGAAAACCAAATAATCATGAATAATTATTTATAGGATGTCTAAATCATGACATTGTATTTTGTATTCATGAAACTGTATGTTTATCGTTAGAGGATTATCTAGAAATATCCTTATAAATATTATTATGTATCTCGAAGAGATTTCTCATCATAGTTTCCATTTGATGACCAAACCTTTCCTATGATACCAGCTATAATAACCCAGATATAATATACTAGGATATTTTCTCAATATAGGTAAATATTTAGAACATTAAAATATAACATTACTAATAAATATAATGTTTTAGTATTTCTGAATATATGGAACAAAATATTCTAATATTTTGAATGATCTTCAAAATATCCCAAAATGATTTTCCCATATCAGCCACATATTTAAAAATATTCTTCATAAAATAGGTAAGGGAAATATTAGAAATGGGAAATCTCATATACTCAGTAAGGGAATGCTTTGCTGATATTTTATCGTGAAAAGATAATGCAGGTGTGAGAACCAAATAATATCATTAGAATATCATACCCCATATATGATGAGTCATAAACTTGAATCACAGAATAAACATTATCAGAAAATAGAAAATTAATTATAAGTAAATTAAAGAACATGATTTCTGAGATCATAATATTTTCATGTGATATAGAACCTGTATCATACATATAAACATGTTCACTATTAACATGTGTAAGTAGAAAATGGTTCACTCATTATGTTACAGACATGAAATCTGGATGTTTCATTTATTTATGGACATGTAATCCGGACTAGACATAACATTGTGAACAAGTAATATGGTTCACTCATAACACTGAGAACATATGATTTTGTTCATAAATAACATTATAAAAAAGTAATCAAGTTTACACATAATATTGTTAACATGTAAATAGGATCAAGCATAAACTTATGGAGATGCAGTAAAGTCAAAGAATAACAGTGTTAATATTTAATCAGGTTCATTTAAAACCTTTTTTATAAGTGATAATCTTCACACATAAAAATATAGACATACAACCATGCCCATACATAACATTTTGATTATTTAATCTAGTTTACTCCTAACATTTTGAACACATAATAATGGTATCTATTAATGATGTAATATTTTAATCAGGTTCACACCTAACATGAATATTTATGAGTCATCTCTCATTACATAACACATTGGATAAAGATAAATGTCCCACCAATCACATAATACATGTTTTACAAGATAATAAAAATCCATCATATCATTACCCAAGTAATTGAATGGGAAGGTCGAACACTTCACCATGTTATTACCTATAGAAAATAGAGAAGTATCATAATCCTTTAATTAATGTATATCTATTGAAAATAAGCTAGATTCATAACAATATGACACATGGAAGAGAAATGTTTTCCAAAAATGACATTCTATAAAAACATAATCCATTCAAGATAGGATTTTAATTGAATTATTGGGTTATATCCATAGTAAATAATATAGTATATCAAATAATGTCATAATAGTTGTAGATGTTTTTTAAAAGATCACATGTATCATTTATTTAGGAAAATACAATTTTTTTAAAATATATTTCATAAAAAAATTTAAATATTTCATTTATTATAATGAAATATTTACAATTTTTTTTAGATTAATTCTTCTGGAAAACATCATTACCACTTTCAAAAAAACATTTTAAAACATAATAAATATTTAAAACATTTTTCATTGAAATGATTTAGAAAACTCTTAATGAAAACATTATAATATTTTAAAACCCATTTTCTTTTAAAATACCTTTAAAACATAGAAGTATGGCTTCATATAATTTGGGAAACCTATTTATTGAAAATGGAATTGAGAAATTAAAAAAAGAATATTTAAATCAGTGAAACAAATTTAATTATAAAAATCCATTTTAAATTATATAAAATATATTTAGAAAACATTTAAAAAACATTATACAAATAGTTTTTTGTGAAATTTGTTTCATTAAAAATAATTAAAATCAAATTTCATGATTATTATGAAGTAATTGTTTTATAATATAAATATGTAATAATTCAATGTAAGATTTAATTAAATGACAATATTGATTGTGGATAAGTTCATACATGCGAAACATTTCTTTTGAACAATAAAATGTTTAGAAAAGTGACTTCATCCAAAAATGATAAGATAATTTATTTTAAAACAATTTTGAAAAAGTAAAACAAGGAAAAATGCCATGTAAACAACATATAATAATATTACAGCATTGTTTTAATACATTTTTATAAGACAAGTTTATAAAAAAAGTCAAATGTTTTTCCAAAAGGCTAAATTATATTTTCCTAAATTATTTTCTTAATTATCATTTGTACTAAAGATTTGTAAAATTGTACAATTACATAGATATAGCATTAATAACATATTATAGTAAATTTAATTAGACTTCATGGGAGTTTAATCATAATATTTAACAAACACAATCCTAATAATAATCAATCCATATAAGCTATAAGATTGTTATAATAATTATTTACAACATCCGTAAACTAAAACCATAATCTCTCTTAGAGAATAAAATATCATTGACATTATAATATCATTAAAATAAAATTATTGAGGATATATAATTTCAAAGGTAATTATATACACCTTGTAGAAAAATATTTCGGCATAACATGTAATGTTTCTCAAAGAAGGAAATTACAGACAAAAAATACTTTTCTGATTTAGTAACTTTTGAGCAATAAACCTAATGAAAGAAAAATAATTAAAATGTTCTGTGAAAACCAATATATTAATTTATAATAATAAAATAATACAATCATGGGATGTATATAAACCTAATTAAATATGTTAGTTTGGAAAATTATTAAGTATAAGATAAATAAAAACGAGACAAGAAAACACATACATTATTTATTAATATTCATTATTAATGTTCTAACAAAATCTATAGTAAATGTAATATTATTATAAATCATCCAAATATCAAAATTATTATATATAAATCCTTATATTATTTTTTTACAACATAATATTACCCTTTTATTAAAAAATTATTGCCAATGATATGGATCATGTAATATCTACTTTGTTTTTTCATATTGGTTTTGGAATCTTATTCAATATCCAATTACATTAATATTGATATAATTATTTAAATAATTTATGTTTGTATAATAAAATAATATTTACTCATATATATTTATAATATCCTATGAGGTAAATAAATATGAAATGTAATACACCATTTTTGGATACGATAGGGAATACTAATGCATGAATATTTATTTGTTTTATATTCATACACATGGAATGAAAATAAATATAATATATGTGAATATAAAAATATATAATAATTATATTATAATTATAATGTTATACATCATAAAATTTCACTAAAAAATCTTAACATAATACTTGTAATGTGTGAATGAATCCCATGGATTTAAGGAAGTGATAGTCCACACATCCACAAAAACAATTAACATATTCAAAAAAATGGAAAGCAAGAAGCGATATTTAATATAATAATTCAAAAATTATAAATAAATAATATTTATTTATTATGTATCATATAAAAATATATTTACCACCACTATTTCCTTCTATGAGATGTGGCAATGGGAAAAATGAACAACATCGTTTCATGCAGCAGGAGTTCATCGTACAATAGAATATAAACATCATTACCCATTTGTTAGAAGTCTATCTAATTGAATACAAAATCTATACAACAGTAACCTTATTATATTTTGGATAATGTGGAAATTATGTAACAAAAGAATTGTAATAATTTAGTATGTGTATAATTAAAATAAAACCAATGGTCATGTTTAAGGATGTTACAACTTATTAAGTTAACTCCACTTGGTCTGCAACGAATGGATACTTGGTTGAATTAATTCCCAAAGTAAGGATTATATGATTATGGGAGGGAATTTTATAGAATATTTATTAGTTTTATTTATGATCAATGTGTCTTTTTAGGTTTGAAGAATTGATGGTTTGACTTCACTTTTATAGTGGAGGAGGAGTAACATTAATGAAAATATAAGATGGTAAAAACTATTGTTTGTAATCCCTTACATCCACCCCCCAAAATTTTTATAATTCATATAAAATATATAATTTTGAAGATATATTTCACTCTAAAAGAATTTTCACATTTTACAAGGACATTTCCCATCTAAACATTCAATTTTACCCATTATATTATGTTTTTTAAATTAATCACTATAATTAATTTTAATTACATCCTCTAATATTTTCAGTCAAAAAGTAATTTGAAGATATTAAATAATGAAAATTATTAACATTTCAATTATGGAATTCATTTTTTCAAATTATAATGAAGAACGTTTTCATAAATTAATTTTATGTCAATATTGTAAATGGGACTATATATTAGGGTTCTAAACCAAAATTGTTGAAAATAATGAAATTTTTTATACCCATTTTAAATTTTATATTTTATTTATAAGCCTTAATATGTTAATAAATTTCAAATATATATAATTATACATTACTTCCAAATAAGAATATAATCTAACAATTAAAATATTATATTAAATTTCTATTTTTATATAAATTTCATCAATTTTCACTATTCATCAAAAAAATGAAACATCCAAGATTTATAAAAAATGATCACCCATGTTAAATTTTGATATTTTGATTTTAAAAAGAAGGATTATTTTTTTCAAATTAATAATATAATAGTTTAAAATATCACATTTGAAATTTATTCTCTATTAAAAAGAAGAAAAATGTATTTTATAAAATAATTTCTATTTATACATAAAATTGGATTTATTCTTATCTTATACCTATAAAATCGATTGTCTGAGAAAAAAAATATTCACTGAATAAATAATAAAAAAAATTATTCAAAAAACTAATTAAATGTTTTTATTCAATTGATATAAAATTCTTAATTTTTAAAAAAAAATTCATAGATATGAAATTTAATTATTTTAAAATACATCGTACATTGATTCCTAACTGACTGATAATAAATGGATTTTTGTTATATATATATTTCTGTAAATTATAATATCATAATTTATTTAATCTTACTCATAACTATTATTTCAAAAGCTATATGGTTTCAATATTAATATTTTTAAAATATTATTTATAGTATATTTTAGATTAGTAAAACTAGGTCATACGTGTTATGCATGATGTCGAAAGAACTCGTAATTGTGTATAACATAGTCCAAGAATAGTGTTTAATGTAATGATAGATAATATACTTTTTATTTTTAGAGTTCTCATAAATTGAAGTTGTGTATAATTCAAACTGACCACACGACTTTTATATAATAAATGGATTATTCAATGTTGCATGAAATGAAAAAAATAAAAAAAGGCTGAATTGTATAAAAAAATATTATTCCAAAATCTCAGTGTGTTAAATGTACATTTTAAAAACTAAATAAAAATTCCATATAATATTAAAATCATATTTTAAAAATTTTATGAAGAGATTAATTTCAAGAATAACATTTGAAACCCAAATATCATCAAAAAAATCTCTCTTCGAAAAACATGTAATAATTTCTTTGAAAATAATATGTTTCATAAGGAATTTAATCATAGATGGGAAACCTTTATAAAACCAGGATCCCACATTAATTTTACTTTTAGGAGAAATTACACAATAGTTCATGTGTTTACTCCCCATTTCTCATCATTATCATTGATACCCAAGTGAAAAAAATTTAAATTAAAAGTAATTTATTTAAATTATTCTATTATTTATCTAATTCAAATAACATAGTGTTTTAAAAAAAATTATTTACAATGATTAAATTATTTTTCACATATAAAAAAATTATCCAAATTAGTTTTTGAGAAAATGATCATACATTCATTGTCTTCTAGTGAAATAAAAATTTTAAAAAATATTTAATGACTTAATGATATTGGTGAAAATAAATTTCATAGAAATAATAAAATATAATATATATATATATATATATATTTAATGAACGTACCTATAATTATGAACAAATATCACAAAAATAAATTTGAAATTTTTTTACAATAAATGAAATCATTAAATTAAAATTTGAATGAAACTATTTTTCACATTAAATTAATATACTGGAAACTAGAAATTTGAAAATTTATAAATCCCTTTATTTATGGGTTTTAAAAATGATAAAAATATATTTTTTTAATGTGATTTCCATTATATATTATCATATTATACATAAAAATAATGATATTCTCAAAAAATAGATCATGAGGAAATAATTCCTTACATAAAAACATATAATATTACATAAATAAATTGGAACTGAAATTTTAAAATCATAACAAAATATTCTTGTTGAAAAATAGTTTAGTTCAACAAAAATATGAAAATATGAGTTTTTAAATTATTTATTTACATAAATTAATATATTTTGAAATAAAATCACAATAAAAAATTATATACAAAATAATACACCTATATAAAATAATTATATAATTATATACAGGTTCTTATTTTAATATATAGAAAATTTTTAAGAATATAAACCTCTCAAGAAACAAAGTATATTTAAAAAAACAATTATCAATCCTTTTCAAAATTTGGTTCTTAAAATAAAATATTTTTTAAAAATATTAATAAAATACATAAAATGAAGCTAATTTTAAATTAATACTTCCATTCATAAAATAATAATATTTCTAAATAAATGATTTTCATTGAAAATATAGGAATTAAAAATAATTAATATTTCTCATAAAATAATATTTTTGGTAAAAAAATACTATTCTTTTACCAAAAGGGGATTTAAAAATAAAACACTATATTTTTAAAATATAAAAACATTACATAAAATATTAGTAGTTTTGAAATACTATTCCTTTAGCTAAAACAAACAAAACAAATAGGAGTTTAGCTAGCCTCCATTACTAGAGGAAGAAATTATAAAATAATATTGAAATTGGTTAAACAGTTTGTATGAATTGTGATTTTCAAATAGCTGAATTGAATTAACAAATTCATAGCAGATTGACTGATACAAAATTATCATCATCATGAGAATTTCATGTGTAGTAAAATATGATTATATGAATAAAGTATCATTATAGATATATTGGTATAAGTACACTTTCATAGAAGGATAAGATATTGTCAAAGTAGTTGTAATAATGATTATGGTGATTTCAGATAAAACTAGGGACAATATTGAAAATTCCTATATTCTAATGCTAATTTAAATATATATATATATATATATATATATTTCTGTGTATTGGTGCTTCTTATTTAATAAAATAATTATGAAACAAAACTATAAGATTAATAAAAACATGTGTTAAATCCATGGTCAAAATGATTACATCATTTTGTTTATTATATAATTATAATTGTTATGAAGTGAAATAATAGGTTCAAAATTTTGTTAATTTTGTAGTTGAAAATATTTTAATTTAATATAGTTTCATTTATATAATTTTCATTTCACTTATTTTTTATCTATTACAAATGTCCTAAATCTCTTTTAAAATGTGGAAGATCACATAATCTTTTCTGTTCAATGTTTTCCAACAAACAATTAATGTAATTAATTTAATAGATCAAATGTTATGAATTTTCTATAAGTTAATCAATTTTTTCAGATGGGGATACCCTGGTGCACTTTATATTGTTCATTTATACTATTTAATCCCTAAGCTATAAGGATATGAAGATGATATTGAGTTCAGCATTTTATGTATAGGGAATGGATGATGATGTGGATTTTTACTAGAGTGTGGAGGCAGGATAAGCAATAATACTATTTGAATGTATGGAATAAATCACTCTCTAGATCAAATGATCAACATTTTATTGGTTTAATTACCACTCTATAAGATTCCATTTTTTGTTGGAGAATATTAAATACTTCATTACCATCGAATTTTATAACTTCACTTAATTTAAAACATCAATAATATCATATATTGGGATAACATTTACAGCCATGGTTTTGGGGACCACACATAGACACAGATATGCACATGGTAATGGGGAAATAACAATGTATCTAACCACTTGTGATCTTTTTGGGGTCATCACACACATGCTATGATCAATGTATCCTTTCTATTTAGTAGATAATACCACCAATGATGAAAAAAGTATGCTCGTGTTTTCCCCCATATGGCATGAGCTTTCTCCCCACATAGGGTTGAGGGGTTGGCAATTCAGGATTCTATTTTTGGAATTTTTTTTATATTATGTTTTTTAAATAAAATAATTATTATTGTATTGTACAATGAGTATTAATTATATTATAATATATTTATCACATTTCATTTGAGTTTCTTCTAAAAATAAATTTTTTAAAATATTATTTTCTTAATCTTATTTTTTATTACGTAAAAGGTTTCTAGAATATCATTTTATATATAATACATTGATATTTCAATATTATATACACTAATCATCACATCTCTCTTATTTTAAGTTATATTATTATTACCATATTAAACACTACATTGAATTTTTCTTAGTTATTTATTTTTTATCTTACATAAAAATTCAAATTCTTCCTAAAAAATAAATTACATAAAATTATATTTCACAAATTTATTTTATAGGTAATGATACAATGGATTCATAATAATTTATTCATATGATTAAAAATATCTATAATAGTTTTTATCTAATAATCAAATATGTTTTTCCTATTCTATAAATAATCCTTGATAATGACTACATTTTTTTAATAAATTATCAACGTATTAGTGTAATCATTATATTTCTATCATGGATAATTCATATTATTTCAAATCTATTTATCTGTACCATCATTATGTTGGAGGAAATCATAATTATTATAGTATAAAAGGAGGATAAAATCATACCATTGAATTATCTATTTTAATTTTTCCACTATTATATATATTGTTCAGTTTATTTTTTAATTTCTCAAATCATTTTACTTAATAAGTGTTCATTTATTAAATTTTGATGAATTATCCTCATTTATAACATAATATTCTTCTAAATTTATAGTAGAAATCCATTTAATACAATTCCATAAGAAGATATAACTCCTAAAATATTATATTACATTTAACCCCCATAATTTAATATGTCCATAATAATTCATTTATAAAAAACATGGTATATAACATTTCTCAATCATTGATCAGGTGGTTTTTCACCACAAAAAAAATATTTTACTAGTTTTTGTCCCAACCCTTCCCCCGGGGCCCGTGCCGCGACTACCCCAAGCCCACAATCCATAGGCCAGGGGATGGAGACTAGCACCAAAGGCGTAATTCTATAAAACTATGAAGGAATTGCCTTTATAAACTGTAAACACACAAAAAATAGCACAATTTGGATACAAAAAAATAAGTAATACTGTCTAAAAAGAGTGTTTTGAATGTAAAAAAGGGGCCAAAAATACAATCCCAACTATAAAGTACAATAAATAAAAAGTACAAATGAACAAAAGAAAATCTACCATGGGGTCCTCCTTTGAGGTTCCTATATGAAGCATAGGTACAGATCACCTCGCCAGCACTCCAGGTCTCTCCATATCCTTCCTGTACGAACAAGCCATATGGTCCACCTCTGGGTACCGACAAGTCCTTGTACTCTCATCCACAGTTAGCATTGTCCATTTTCTACATCTAACACAACGAGGTGAGGCTATAGCCCATGTAGGGGTTGAGTATAACGATGCTCACTAGGGACCCCGAGACCCTCAAGGTCTCAAAAAATCGAACAAGGATTAACCATAAATTATGAAATCAATAGATAACCCCACTTAGGTATAAACATACACATATACACATGTTATCATGTAATCCAACTCAATCAAGAGAAATACTCAAAAGTTACTGACTCATATCAACCATTATTTTTATTCACATTATCAAAATCAAATCTACTTGTGAACTACTCCTCTGTCGAGTATAGTGGGCCTTCCATGACACCAAGGTGCTTCCCACAATCCTTGGACTGCTTAGGTACTCTTCCTTTTGAGTACTATGGTTCTACTACATCACTAAGGTTCTCCCCACAGTGGGTCTGTAGCCACAACCAGGCTCTCACCCTTATAGTCTGAAAAGGTACTTCTCTTGTCGAGTACCATGGGTATGCCACCACGACCACGTGCTCCTCCGCTGTGGGTCTGTCGCAACACCAAGGTGCTCCCCACTGGGGTATTAGAGTCATTAAGAGTCAAATGGTTAGCAGTTGATAAGTCTCATCCAGCTAATAGGTCTTCGCACTCTTTATGCTCATCTTTGGAAGGATCCACTGCACGAGCTACTGGACGATACTCCAACTATCACTAAGTCTTATGTAGAGGTATCAAAAAGGTCCATCGCATCATAGAGGTCTCAACACAATAGACATATCATCAATGAGACATCTGGTCTGTGAGTTATTAGCCTTTTAGTCCCAGGGGCTGGGTTGGATTTGTGCGCAATCCAACCTGACTGTATCTCAACTATATCCTAAACTCTAGTGAGGTATAATCATAGGGACCATCATGATCAATGATTACAAGGGATGTTGACGGTTCGTCATATGGATTCTCGGTGTCAATGATAGGGATAAAAGAGAGGGTCATAGTGGGCTCGGGATCTGGGCAGACCTGGTCGGACGGACGCGGACCGACCATCTCTGGGCCGACCCGGCCAGACCCATTGGGTTTGGCCCATCCCGTTAGGTAGGCCTGCCGGATAGGTTCAGATCGGCCCGCTAGGTCCAACTCTGCAGGCCGAGAGGGGTCACAGAGGGACATGAGAGCGCATACCGGTCATTAGGGAATGGAGCGGCTGCGGGTCGGTGTGAGGACGGTTCGGCCCATAGGTGCTATGAGGGCCGGTATGGTTGGGGCACCATGAGGGTGTGGCACTGTTTGGCCAGGGAGTCTCGAGTGGCATGGGAGGTTGGCTCGACGGGGGCACCATGAGGGACGTGAGAGGCCTGCTCGGATGGCCCCCCGAGGGGTGAGGCTCGGGTGGGTCGGCCCAGGAGACATGGGGAATTTCATCCCACCACGGCGTGGGGCGCGTAGAGCCGCGCGGTGCATGGGAAGTGCAGATGGTGGAGTCCAGGGGCACGCGGGAGGCCGGCTTGGTAGGGAGGGCACCACAGTTTAGCCCGGGCCAACAAATCCAATTATTCCAGTGGACAAGGGGGAGGGCCGGTTCGGCTGAGTGTAGGGCACGACACGACGTGAGTCAGTTTGGCCAGCGGGTGGTGTCTCTGGCAGGCTACCCGGGTTGCAGGGGATGCAGGTATCACAACCGCTACGTTTATCGCATTCATCATCTCATCACCTCGTCTGCATTCAAAAAAACATCTCAAAAAAGAATGGTGGAGGGATCGGACCGTGTTGGTTGGGCCCACACCTTCAGTGTTTAGTGTAGTATCATGTGGAATAATTCATTCATTAATTACAAATAATTAACAAAAAAATGCGATAGCTGAAAAATAAATCCAACACCCCCACATCATTCCACAAAAAAAATACAATTCCAATCTAACAAGGAAAAACATCAACAAGGATTCATTGATTTAGAAGGGAATAATTAATGGAATAATATTAAATTCAAATAATACCCTTACCTTGTTCATTTTTCATCGACGTTGGAGAAAGAAGGTAGACGTCGATTCGTTGAACATGAGCACGTCCTACGTCGAAGGAGGTTTCAAGGAATAATGTCGAAGTCATTCTTCGTCGGTGGAGTGTTCTTCGTCGGAATATGATGTTCTTCTTTGGAAGATGGAGTTCTTCGCTGGAATCCTTCTCCCATGATCTTTCCTCTCCCAAGATCCACCAAAAATAATGTGAGCCATGAAAAAACTAGAATCATGTTATCTATTATTTAGTTGTTGGGAAAAAAATTCATAAATAATTAAATTAATTAGTTGATGTGCTCAATTAGTTAATGGGGAGGATTCGACACATTGATGGCAAGTGAGTTTGAAAAAGAATTCAAAATGGGTGAATTAATTATGTTGGATCCACTTATTTAATTCACGAGGTTGGCATTAATAATTTAATTGAGTTGTCACACATAAGAAGTGTGGTGGTGGCAACATTAATTAGATAGAAGATGTCAAGAGACTCTCCCTTATTTATGAAGTATTTGAGTGGTTTCCCTCATTTAATTGGGGTATTTTGTCCCAAGAGGTCCCCACATTGTAACCTCTCATGGAAGGCTAGGTTCGGGTGGGCCCCACAACCATAACCATTCATGGGAGGTTAAGGTGTGTTGGTCCCCACCTCCAACTTCCACTTGGGTGGATATAATAGATAAAAATAAAATAAAACATGTGTTTACTTTATTTTATTATTCCCATGAAACCCTCAAAACTATCTTCATCCTTCGACTAACTACCATTGAGGTGAAAGTCTCCTTTAGCGAATATTGGCGATGTGAGTTCAATGGTGACCTCTGATTACAATTCCAAGAACCCATTCAAAAGTTATAAAATTACAGCTTGTATATTTACATAATGTACCTGAAAATAACATTAGAAATTGATTCTGGGACTCGGAATCACGTGACATCAATTTTTGTAGACTCGTAATATTCCCATTTAATAAAATAAATTACATGAAAATTCTAGGTCGTTACATTCTCCCCACCTCAGGGTTTTACGTCCCTGTAAGATACATATCATAACTAAGGGAACTAGTGCGGGTACTGAGAACACATATGAACCTCCTTCTCCCATGTTCTCTTCTGGAGGTTCCCGTCCATCTAGCGAATGCACACCAGAGATATCGACCATCCATGATGGACCCACCCCTATAGATCCTCAATCTCTACTGGAACCTCTGTAACAGTCACCCCATCGTCGATATCCATCTTGCCATGGTCGATGATCTGAGAAGGGTCATGCATGTATCTCCTCATCTGGGATACATGGATGACATCATGCACCCAGTGAATTTGAGTTGGAATAGATAAGTGGAATACCGCCTAACTAACTCTCCTGAGGACCGGAAAATGTCTGATTAATCTCTAAGATTACTTTCATCCTTGGCCAAATCTTAGTAGACCTCGTCGGGGTAAGACCCGTAGAAAGACATTGTCACCATCCGCGAACTCTAGAGGTCTCCATCTTCTATTGGCATAAGTCTTTTTCCTTCTCTGTGTATTTTTCATCAGCTGCAGGATGATCTGCACCTTCTCCACGGTAGCCCGTACCATCTCTGGCCCCACTAGTGTTGACTCTCCTGGGTCAATCCATGACAAAGATGATATGAAATGTCGCTCGTACAATGCATCGAATGGTGTCATACCAATGGTGGAGTTATAGTTGTTGTTTTAAGAAAACTCCATCAAAGGTAAGTGATCTCCCAGCTTTGACAGATGTCGAGGACACAAGCGTGGAGCAAGTCCTTAAGGGTTTGAATGGTCTGATTAGTCTGGCCATCCGTCTGAGGTTGGATGGTGGTGCCTAAATGAAGTTTCATCCCAAAAGCTTCCTGCAACCACTTCCATATCCATGAAGTAAAGCATGCATCACGATCAGAGACAATATTAATGGGTACTCCATGTAGCCACACAATCTCTTGCAGATATGGGCATCTGATGATATAAACTGAATCATGCTATCTAATCGGTAAGAAGTGGGTTGACTTGGTGATTCAGTCGACGATCACCCAAATAAAGTCATGACCTCTGGATGTACGTGGATTTCCTATAAAAAATCAATTTATATCCCATCATGCATCCACTATGGGGCCTCTAAATGTTGAACCAATCCTGCTAGTACCTGATGATCATCCTTCACTGGATGAAAGGTGAGGAATCGAGAGACAAACTCTACAACTTCTTTCATCATTCACATCCACTAGTTCTATCATTGGGGATCCTGGTACGTATTCTTCACTCCTAGATTTACTGCTAGAGTAGATGTGTGTAACTCGCTCAAAACTTACCCCTAATGTAGAACTGTTACAATATTATGTTCTCTGAAGAGGATGACATGCTCCACACCTTCAAAAAAACATCTAGATCTTGTCATGTGGTTATCTGAGCACATCATGTCTCGCAGTCATCGTCCCCATGTTGATCCTCCATAACTCACTGAGGAAGTGGGGGATTGACTATTTGAGACTACAGAAAGGCTGCACCATCTCTATTCCCAAATGATATTTTTAAAGCAGTCATCTTCTCTGTTGCTTCGCCTAGAAGCTGTATAGCAGTTCTCCTGCTGAGTGCATCTGAGACAATTTTCCCCTTCCCAGGAGTATAGACTATCCCTAAGTCATAGTCCTGGAGAAAACTGAATCCAATTCCATTGTCTCAGGTTCATTTCCTTCTAAGAGAAGATATACCTGAGACTCTTATGATTAGAGTACATGGTAAAATTATCTCCCATCAGATAGTTTTTCCACATCTTCAAGGCGGATACCACAACTTCTAGATCTAGTTCATGGGTAGTGTAGTTCTTCTCATGTTTTATTAGATAACAAAAACAAAAAGCGATCACTACTGGCTCCTGTATCCGGACGCATCTGAGTTCGGTCCCTTTTGTGTCACAGTAGACTACATACCCTAATCCTTCCTCTAGAAGCTTCATGATGGGAGCACTAGTCATCCATTACCTTAGCCCATGAAATCTCTGATGTAATCTATGAAACCATACAAAGGGTTACCCCTTATTTTTCAAGGCTGATAGTGGTACTGCAACTCTGGTGAAGTCTATCCCAAACCTCCGATAGTATCCAACCAATCCCAAAAAAGAATGTACCTCCATTATATTTTTGTGTGGCTCCCAAGCCAATACCACCAAAATCTGCATTGGATCTACTGAAAATATAGCCTTCGAGATGAAATTATTATAAAAGTGAACCTCTCAGATCAATAACTATCATTCGGAGAGCTTACCATAAAGATGGTGCTCTCGGAGTGTGTCCATTACTACCCAAAATTGGTAGGCATGCTCCTCCATATTATTCGAGTAGATCAGAATGTCATCGATGAATACTCCAAAAAAGTTATCAAGGTACGGCTGAAAGATCATGTTCATGAGTCCAATGAACACTTCTAGAGCATCAAATATGCTTAATGGCATAACAAAGAACTCATAGTGGTTGTACCGACATGTTAAGGTCATCTTCTACCCATCCTCATCTAGAACACTGTGATGGTGATAGCCTTATATGAGTTCTAGATTCGAGAACCACTGTGCTCCCTTCAAATGATCAAATATGTCCTCAATCCTCAATAATGGGTACATGTTCTTCACGGTCACCAGGGTCAGTCATTGTTAGTCAACATAGAGCCTCAAGCTCATATCCACCTTCTTGACGAACAAAATCGGGGCATCCTAGGGTGAAACATTAGGGCAGATGAATCCCTTCCCCTAAAAGTCATCTAGCTATACTCACAGCTCATGAAGCTCCATGGGATCCATCCAATATGTGGGTATAGATATCGGTGTTGTCCTGTGGTACAAGTCAATGTAAAAGTCCACCTATCTTGGAGGTGGTAGACCTAGGACATCATCAGAAAAAACATCCTCGTATGGTTCCACCACTATAGGGTAGCTCGGACTCTCCATATCATCTACTCCAAGGTTAAGGGCTTCCAACTTATCAATGATTGGCTACACTCTCTTATGAGAAAGTGAATCCTACGCTGCAAAGGATCCCTTCTCGCTGGTGAAGGTAAACGTGGTCCCATCCATGTAGACACACCGCAATTGATGCCTAATATAGTATAACTAAGTATAGATAATAGATAACCAGTCCATATCCTAGATGATGTCATATGGCCTTGACACTGCTACTAGGAGATCTTAGCCGAAGCTCTCGCCTCCTAGTTTATTCTCACACTACTGGCACCAGTTACTAATCGTCAAATCACTCACATAGAAGTCTCTATCTATAAGGAATGAGCCAACATCTCCATCGGAATCACCGAGCTCCGAATGAGGGTAGTGGTAATGAAAGAGTGACTGGCAGTTGTGTCTATAAGTACTACATCTATGGCGGAGTAGAAACATATCATACCTTGAATCATCTGCTCAGCACCGAAATCGTAGGCCTCACCTACTTGGAGCTGAGCTCTCCACTGTCCACCATCTCCCTGTAGTCAGGGTGGCCCTCCTGGTGTTTGTGGTGGTAACACATCAAAATGTTTCCAAATGATAGTTGCCCGACTAGCTCTTCTTCCTCAAATGCCTACTCCCTACGGACCACCTTGAGAAAATATTTGTCTCTTCTTGGGTGGTCCTTCGACCATCATCTGATCATCCGAATGGAGATTCGAAAAGTCACGAGCCATGAACCTGCCCGCCGCATGTGAAATATTGCCCAAACCTGGCTTGTATGTCTTTGCTACGGGTTCCCCGCACAACTGATCCTGAGTAATGCAATTGTCCACCCATAGGTCTGGTGCTCTTGGACCTCTGTGACTTCTTTCTACATCCATCGATAGATGGCTCTGCTATGTGTTGATTGGTTTTTGATCTCGCTACTGGAGACTACTCAACAAAGAAACTCTCCACCATGATGGATCTCTCTAGCACCCCTGCCTACGTCGGGATGCTGAGTGATATCATCGGAGCTCTGATATCCCATTTGAGCCCCTAATATAAGGTCTGGGCCCTATGGAATGGGTTCTTCACCATATCAGTGGAGTATCTTGATTGTTCTATGAGCCTCACTGAGTATTGAGATAAAGCCTTATTGCCATGTTGCAGACGAAGTAGCGACTATACACACACTGCGTGAAGAGTCGCTGGGAAAAACTCTGGCTAGAACAGGCTCTCATAGTCTTCCCAGAGTAGCATCGACTCATTATTAACCTAAAGCATCAAGCTCAACCATCTTCCCATTGCTACCTATAGAATGTTGGCAGCAATAAACTCCATGAGGTCAGCTGGTGTTCCTATTAGTCGAAAAACTCTCAACATAGTCTCCAACCCATCCTCATCCACATATGGGTCCGTCTCTCCCCTGAACCTGGGTAGCCTCTGGCACTGGAACTCATGCAACCTGCTCATGTGGTAGGAATCATCTTCCGCTAGGGTTGGTGGCTTCTGTGGCCCAACAGGAGTGGTACTGGTTGTTCCTCAGTATGAAACTTGCCCTGCACCGAAGACCTATCACTCGATGGGCTATCTATGTGTACAAATCTCGAAACTCTACCTGGTCATCTGCGGGGAGGAATACTGAACGAAACAGATGCGACATGATAAATTATAATACCTGGTGAGCTGACTTGGTTGATTTGAATTGAAGAAATCTTTTGAAAACACACACGCAATCAGTTTTTTCAGTGCACTGAGATAGAAATTAGAAGTTAGGGTTATTGTGTATGGATACGTCGGTCGCCGCACCAACACTACACTCCCTAAACTGAAATACCGCACTCATTACTCTTAACACTATTGACTCATAGTTAATATAGATCAGAGTCCTATGTTCTACGGTATAACAGACTCCTCTGATACCAATTTGTCATGACCTGTCACCTGGGGCCCGTGTCGTGGCTACCCCAAGCTCGCCATCCATAGGCCAGGGGATGGTGACTAGCACCAAAGGTGTAATTCCCTAAAATTGGGAAGGAATTGCTGATATAAACTATAGACACACACAACAGAGCATAATTTGGAAACAAAACATTAAGTAAAACTATATAAAAAATGTGTGATGAATGTAAAAAGGTGTCGGGAATACAACCCCAACTATAATGTACAATAAAATGAAATTACAGCTCAATAAAAGAAAAATTACCGCTTGGTCATCCTCCGAGATTCCTACCTGATGGGTAGGTACATATCGACTCCTTAGCACTCCCGGTTTGTCCATCTACTCCATGTACCATCACTTCATATGGTCCACCTCCGGGTACTATCTAGTCCGGGTACTCTAAGACTCAGTCATTGTTGTCTGTCGTCTACATCCAATATAATGAGGTGAGGGCATAGCCCATGTAGTGGTGAGTATAAAGAAACTCGGTAGGGACCCCGAGACCCTCATGCTCTCACAAAATCCAACAAGGATAAACCAGAATGTATGAAATAAATAGATAATACCACTTAGTTATATGCCCGTACAAATACCTATGTTATCAACAATCCATCTCAATCATGAGGAAAACAAAAAAGTTAATGACTTAGCTCAACCGGGATTTTTATTCACATTATCTAAACCATGACTGCTGGATAACTCCTCCTCTGTCAAATACAGTGGGCCTACCCTGGCACCAAGGCACTTTCCATTAACCTTGTACTACTAAGGTACTCCTCCGATCAAGTTCCATGGATCTAGAGCGTCACCAAGGCGCTCCCCACCATGGGTCTGCCGCTACAACCAGGCGATCCCCCTAATAGCATGCATTGCTACATATCATGTCTAGTACCGTTGGTATTCCACCCAAACTAGGCACTCCTATGACATGGTTTTTTCACGATATCAAGGTGCTCCACATTGGGCTAGTCGAGTCACTCTGAGTCAATCAGTTAGTAGATGTCAAGTCTCGGCCAGCTACTAAGTCTCCACACTTTGTCTGCTCGTCTCGGAAAGGATCTTCCCCCCGAGCTATTCGACGATACTCCAACATTTACAATGTCCCATGTAGAAGTATCTAAATGTTTTTGCCACATAATAGAGGTCTCAATGCAATAGATGGCACGTCAATCAGACGAACGGTCTGCAAGTTGTTAGCATTTTAGTCCCGAGGGCCCGGTTGGATTCGTGCGCGATCCAACCTAACCGTATCTCAACTACACCACAAACTCTAGTGTTTTATACTCAAAGGGACCATCATGATCAATGATTACTAGGGACACTAACGGTTTGTCAAATAGATGCACGGTGCCAATGATATAGCGAAAATAAAGTAAAGTGTCGTAGTGGGCCCAGGTCCGGTCCGACCGGGTAGGTCCGACCCCACCCGACGCAGTCTGGGCCGACCCAACCAGACCCGTTGGGTATAGCCCGACCTGTTATGTGGGCCTGCCCATTAGGATCTTCTCGGCCTTCTGATCGATTCTCTGCAGGTTGAGAGGGGTCACAGAGGGCCGCGAGAGTGCAGACCATTCATGGGGGCGTGGTCCGGCTGCAGGTAGGCATGGGGGCGGATCGGCCCGGAGGCGCTGTAAGGGCTGGTTAGGCCGGATTTCCATGAGGGTGTGGGATGGTTCGACCTAGGTTCCATGAGGGGCAAGGGAGGCTGGCTCAGCCGGAGCACAGAGAGGGGTGTGGGAGGTCGACTCAACTGGGCGTCGCAAGGGGCGTGGATCGGGTGGCTCGTCCAGGGAGGCCAGGGAAGGTTCGGCCAGTGATAGCATGGGGAGCGCGGAGCCTTGGGGAGGGCGTGTGGTCAGCTCGTTCGGGAGACTGGGTGGCTGGGAGGGCACCACAGTTTATCACGAGGCAGTAGAGACGGTTCGGCCAACTGACGGGGTTTCCAGGGCCGGTTTGGCTGGGTAGAGGGCGCGACCAGGGCGGCATGGCCGGGGTGCAGTGTGGCCGAGGCCAGTTCGGCCGGAAGGTGGTCCAGCTGGTGGGTGGCATGGGTCGCGGAAGGGCGTGGGTAGCGGGTTCGTGACCTTCATCACATTCGTCATCTCATCGCATCATCCCCATTCCAAAGAACATCATAAACAAGAACCGCGAATGGGTGGGGCCATGTTTGTTAGGCCCACACCCTCTGCGATTAGGGTGGTAGAAAGTGGATTAATTCTATCTGTAATTACAATGAATTAACAAGAAATGAAGATATAAGAATAATAAATCCAACCTCTCACATCTTCTGGCAAAAAAAATTCCCAACCAGTAACGAAAAACATCCACAACGATTCTTTTCTTTAGAATGAAGAATTAAAGGAATAATATTAAATTCCAATAAAAACCCATACCTTGATCATTGTTCACTGATGTTGGCATGAGAAGGTGGACGTCGATTCATTGTAGATGAGCTTTTCATATGTCGAAGGAGGTTCCGAGGAATAATGTCAAAGTCGTTCTTCATCGGTGGAGCGTTTTTCGTTGATAGATGTAGTTCTTTGTTCGAAGATGAAGTTCTTCGTCGGAAGCCTTCCCCCACGATCTATCCTCTCCCTTGTTTCACCAAAAAGAAAGTGAGCCAAGAAAAAATAATTGATTAATGTTTTTTATTATTTTTTTGTTGGCACAAAATTAAAAATAATTTAAATTAATTAATTAATGGGATCATTTAATTAATTGTGGGGATTTGGAACATTAATGGCTAGGGCATTGGAATAAGATTTCAAAATGGGTGAATTAATTATGTTAGCGCTACTTAATTAATTCATGAGGTTGGAATAATTAATTTAGGGGAGTTGTCACACTTAAGAAGGGAAGTGGTGGAACCATTAATTGGGTAGAGGAGGTCAAGAGATGCTCCCTCTTTTATGAGGGAGTTTAGTGGTTTCACTCATTTAATTGGAAGGTTTAGTCACGGGTTGTCCCCACACCGTATCCTCTCATGGGGGGTAATGTTCAGGTGGCCCCCACCACTATAACCTCTCAATGGAGATTAAGGTGTGTTGGTCCCCACCTCCAACTTACAATTTGGTGGTTATAACTGATAAATATAAAATAAAACATGCGTTTATTTAATTTTATTATTACCAAAAGAACATAAAAACTATCTTCCTCCCTCAACCAAATGTCGTCGACATGAAAGTATCCTTAAATGAATATTGACAATGTGTGTTCAACACTGCCCTTAAATTTCAATTCCAAGCACTGATTCAAAAGATAAAAAATCATGCTCGCACATTTGCTGAACATACCCGAACACAACATCAGAAATTGATTGTCAGCACTCCAGGCCTCAAAATCACGTGTTGTCAATTTTTAAAGACTCGTAATATTCTCATTTAATAAAAACATTTAAATGGAAATTAAGGGTCCTTAAAATTTTTTTCTAACATAAAATAGACATAATAATTAATTATAATCATTCAAAAACATGTACCATTAAAAATTTCATCAATATTTTCATTACTCTAGATGTGAAAGGGTACATCAATGGAAGTGGTTCATTTCAAAATTTTGGAAAAACTTTATTTATTTTTTTTCCAAATTATACACATTTAATTAGGTCTCTGTTGATTAAAAATTGGCTTGTTACTAAAATTATATTATAATTTATATATAATTTGATCATATAGTATGAACATGACTCTAATGAAATAATTTTATAGAGTTATCTTCTATGGTATCTAAATAATCATTAGTAATCCAAAAATAATGAAATTTATATGTTAATACATATAAATTGTGTAGAGGTCTCTATTTTCCCCAGCTCGTTTAATATTACTAAGTGTTCGATATTTCTATTTCAGGTTGAAATGTTCAACAATACCTTGATAGTTATTCTAACACCTTGAATATTGGGAATGTTTATAATATAATTATTTTTATATACATACAATTATCCTCAATTAAATTAGGAAAAGTTGTGGTATTATTGGACTAATAAAATTTTCTTAAAATACCTTAGATATTGTTAAAATTATGAAAGTAATATTTTCATGAATTCATCTTTATCCTTGAAATAATTTCTTCTATAATATATAGAGGAGTTTTCAAGGATTTTTCTATATAAATTTGGGGAAAAATATTTAATTGAAAAATTTATATGTTAAGTATTGTATGAAAAGAATATATACTAAAATAACATATTCTATTTTAATAAAAATTTTATAATCGCTAAAATTATCTAAACTATTACATTGAAATAAATTATTAAAACTCGAGCCTCACACTCTATGATGAAGTCAAGAAATCAATTTGAATATTTTTTTATTGGGAATAACATAAAATATTATGTTCTGTAGACTTTAGTGAATTTATTCGGTAAAGGTTTTATAGGATTATGATGATCATTACATCATAATTCTGTTGATTACTAAATATAAAATCACATTCTTTTTACTTCTTTTTGCACTAGTATCTCTAAAAATCAAAATATCATTGAAATATCTAATGAGCATATAAACATCTTTTTAAATTGTAGGTTGAGAATAAAATTTACCAATAAGATATTTAAAAAAAATTAAAATCCCTTTATATATATTAATCAATCATATTTATAAAATTTTATTCCTTATCTTATAACAAAAATTTTTAAAATATTATAAAAAAATGGTTTTTAAAATAAATTTCCATAGAATATAATTTTAAAACACATAAAAAATACATACCACTTTTAGGGTTTAATTTCATCTAAAAATATATTAATCATTAAATTATATAATGATATGTATCCATACTGTTTAATGTAATTTCATTGATGAAATAAATTCTAGGAAAAAATAATTATAATGAATTATAAAATCATTTCAGACAAATAATTAATTTATGTTTTGAAAAAATCATAATGTAGATACATTTTACAACTAACCATTAAAAAACAAAATTTATTTAAAAAAACGTTTCCTAATAAAATATTCTAATATAATTAATATGTAAATAGTATTTTTTTATCAAATACAATGTTTCGTATAAAACCATAATAAATTTATAAGGCCACTATCATAGATAATTTTAGGAAAATATCCCATTTAGGCCATGATCTAACTCTTAATTCCACATAATCACATTTTCTAATTAAGTGTGAAATTTAATTTTTATAAAAAGTATTTATATTCATTATAATTATATAAATAATTACTTTAAAAATTAAATTAATTATATTCACCGTGGATAATAATTTTTAACCTTCCTAATCATTATGAAAAACTAACTTGGTGAAAAATGTAAATAAATTTTAATATAAATTTGAGATCTAAAATAACAATTAATTTTTATAAATGTACTAATAATAATGTATTTAAATTTTTTATATTTTTTTCATAAAAATCATGAAATTAAATTTATATCTATATTTAATGGTGATACTTATAATTATAAATTAAAATAAAAAAAAGTAAAATGAATTTTTTCAAATTAAATTATAACATGAAAATAAAATCTTAATAAATCGTTGAATATAAAAAAATTTAATTTTGTTTACATGGATTTTAAAGAGGGAAATTATCTTTTATAAATGATTTTAAAAAATGAAAACAAGAATTTAATTATATAATTTTCTTTAAATGATGTAACGGTAATGATAAATTATTTCCCTTTTGAAAAATTTAGTTTTAAGGAAATAATTCTTTATAAAAAACTCATATTAACCCGTTGAATAAACTGGTTTTGGAAACACATAATCATAAAATTTCGTGCATCACTAAAAGAGGATCAACTATATAAAAATACTAAAAAATTAGATTAATAATAATTCATTTAAATACAATAATAAATTTTTAATATTTATCATACATAATTTCATATAAAAAATATATCTAAAAAATTGTTTTGATTAAAATAAAACCCTCATATAAAAATGTAATCTTTTAAAAAAATAATCCATTTTTTATGTGGTTTTGAAAATAAAAAATATTTTTTTGAAAAATTAATAAAAATTAATAAAATAATATTAATGTTTAAAGTATTGTTCCCTAACATAAAATAATAATATTCATAAATAAATTCAATTCCTTAAAATAAATAATTTTTTAAAAAAAATAACCCCTCCCAAATATTTTCTTTTTTAATAATATCATTCACTTATTGAAAGAAGTTTTTTAAATAAAATATTGTGTGTTGAAAATAAAAATAATTTACATAAAATAATACTAAATTATAAATATAATTCCCTTACCTAAAATTGAAAACCTATGTTATTCTTTGGTAACCTAAAAATATAGTGGTTTAATGTAATAAAAAAATTGGAATTAGGGACTCATGTTATATGAATTTGGGTTTTTAATTGTTTGAAGGTAATGAAACCCTATTATTAAATGAGGAAATGTGAAAAGTGGATGCTTAAAAAAACGACAAGATGAATTATTTGGGGAAACAATTTGATAATCTTTTTTTTAATATATATATTTTTTCCCTTTTCAATAGATACAATCCAACAAAAATTAATTTTAAAATACAAGTTAAAAAAATATAAATTATTTTTATTATAATATTTTAATATAACACATTTGTTTCGGTCTTACAACGTTAATGGAGGTTTTGTTTTGAAAATTATGGTGTTAATTTGTTATATGTTGGAATATTATGGGTGTAAGAAAGTCAAATTAGTGTTGTTTAATGTACTAAATTCTATTTTTTATCACCAATTGAAAACTATAGTAGAGGATAGGGTTTCAATACTGGTTATGTGAAACATATAAACACTAGATAATTGTTAACTGGAAGGAGAATATGAAGAAAACCAGATCCCCAATGGAGGATGCGTGAAAGAAGGAAAATTGGTAATTGGCTTCATGTCTAGAGTTAGTGTAAATAATAATAGTGTTTTACTTCATGGTTGATTATTATTAATATATTGGATGGTAATGATCTTATTTATCCAAAAACAATGTTATTAAAGAAATATTTTAAGATGGTGAATATTTAACCCTGATTTTACTTACCATATTAGACATTCACTCAATGGAGAAGTTCTCTGTATGACATGTGATGCTATTACAAATTCAGGATAAGGAAATGGGGTTGGCACCTGAGCAAAACAACGCAAACAAATGGGTATGAGCCTTCATGATTTACCCATTTGGCACATTTAGGTGAACAATAAATGTGCTAGAACAAACATCCCTACCTATGTGGGATTCATACAACACTTATATCTTAGAGATAATCGGGTTAGACCTCCCCATTGGGAGCATCTATATCTAAATATGTTGTTCATGGAATATCACACTCGGTGTCTAATGATATATGAGTTTTTTTTTCATATACATGGGTTTTAATTAATAACATTATTTTTAATTTTATAGAAATTAAGATATAAATATATTTAAATAGTGTTACCACATTATATTATATTTTATTTCAATAGTTATTATTTTATGAATTAGACTTTACTGACCATAAATATTATTATTACAAAAATCAGTATATTAGAAAAAATTTTGTAAACCAGTTTTATTTAAATATTATTTACACATAGCATTATATAATTTTTATTATAATTTATATTATTATTATCATTCTAACATTGAAATGATGTTTTTAAACATATTATTTTATTTAATAAGTCGTAACATTATAAAATTATAATGGAATATAATCTCATTCGAATTATGTTTTGATGAATAAATGTATAATAAAGGATATATTTGGATCATATGTTACTGGATTCATTTAATACAAAAAAGTTATAATGACTATTTTCACAATTTCATATATATGTTAACTATTTTAAAAATATTCCACTTAAAAAATAGTATATGATCTACGTATTTCTACATTCATACTCTCGGGGATGATTATAATTTTTATTCTTCTCTATATCCTTACCATCATCATATATATAGGGGTCCTAAATATTATGGTTGAAAAAAAGAATAATTTTTTAATAACGATATTTGAATGATTATTTCAATTTATACTATGTTATTAATTTTTGTTGTATTATATTTAACTTTTCTTGATATTTAGTCTAATGATGTCATTATTTTCTAAATTATAATGTGTTACAATAAATTTTAATATAATGTACTCATATATTTTTAATACATGTCATATTGATTTAATTCATTAAATGAACGATTCCCTTAAATGTTTGGAATCCAATAAATAAATCTAAATTTTTACTATGAATGCCACCACCTACTTCACACACCTGAATTCCGTTAATATATATATATTTCATCACTCAAAATTAGAAAAAAAGAAGGTAATTAAATATTTAAAATTCAAAATTTATATAATCAAACATGATTCATAATTCAATGACAAAATATATATTTCATTTATCATAAATAATCATAATCTATATAGGGTAAAATTTATTTTTTCACACATAAAAATAGAAACCCTAAATTATACCCAAAAGATGTTAAATATAATAAAAATTCAATAGTTTAGTAATTTTATATAAAATTTATATATTTTATTGATCTATAAATATATCACAATCATGTAGAACTCAAGATAGAACATTAATGTTTGGAGGAATCTAAAAAAATCACATAACATATTCTTTAATATAACATGATTTAGTTGGAACAACACCATCACTTCATTAAAATAATTAAAAAATAAGTATTTTTATAGGATCCCCATAAAAATCTTATCATATTTAGATTTCATTAATTATTAATATTCATTACCATGATAGGTACAATAATAACTAAAAATAATTTCATCAATAAAAATCCGTACAAATAAAATGTTACTATAAATTTATTTATTAAAAATTATTTTCTAAAATATTCCTTTATATTTGTTTATATAATAAATTTACATAACATTTATAACCATGATCATTGATGTTGTTTCAAATCATATATTGTTTTTGATAACATAAAAATATGATCATGAGTTTTTATATTTTTCAAATCCAGGTCCTTTTTAGCATCAAAAACATGAAATTTTTAATCATTATAAAAAGTGATTCTTAAATCCTTCGGAAATTAATAAAAACCATGTAAAAAATCAATATGAAATAATACAAAATATAATTTACCAACTAGTATTAGGTGAAATTTATACGTATTCCCAAAAAATATTTTCTTTGATTCTTTATCATGTAGTAATTAATATTTTATTTATTCGTTATCTCATTTGGAATCTCAATATGATTGACTGATTGAGAATTGTATGTTAACAAATAATAAATATTTTTTCCTTGTTTGACAACATCAGTTTCTTTAATAGGATAAATGTTTACTAGTTTATCATTTATAATGATAGAATGAATAATATTTTTTCAATATATTTATTAAAATATAAATGTATAGTGTGAAAATCAATAATCACATTGATTTAACATATAATCATGAAAAATAATATATAGTATTTCTATATAATGAATATATATTTTTAGTCAATGAAACTTTTGATTTAAGCTAGTTTATTTTTTATCATCACCAATACAAATCCATCATAATTGATTTTGATGAATATGTTAATTAAACATAGAATATATAAAAATATTTTATATCCTAAGGTTTAGTCTTAGTGCCACTAATCATTCACCAATGGAGATGGATTTCATACCCAATTAATACATTCAACGTTGTTACCCAATGGTTTATTTATTATATCGTCACATCCACATTAAAATATGTAGATATAGATTAAATTTCCATAACAACCACATAATCTATACTTTAATAATGATTCATAACATCATCTTATACATTGGATTATCATCAGGGTTTTAAATAAATTTCTATAATAAAAAAATAAAAAAACTTTTCTATACAAAAATAAAATCTTCGGTGACTAACTCGTGAAATATATAAATATTTAAAAAATTAGATGAGATTTCAAGACAAATATCAATCAACAAAACTCTCTAAATGGAACAATTTAGTGTATTTGTAATAAAAATGCAATTATATAAATAATGATAATAAAAATATACTATAATGATACACTATAATGTTACCATTATCATTATTACTGTAATTAAACACATTATTCGTAATTTAAAAAAAGGGGTATCAAAATAATGGGTGATCACATAGATTTACTGAGGGGTATCTTGTGATATAACTATAAAAATAATTTACAAGAATAGGATTAGTATAATAAAATATATCATGATTATGACAATAAAATCACATAGACAATCTATCTTATCTCATAGATCATGTTTCTTATTATATTTGTTAATAATTTTAAGGAACACAAAGCAGAAGAGTGATGAATCATCATTATTAAAACATGATCCACTAGAACATATCATATTCATTGAAATATTTCATTGAAATTTTAATGATGAATCATATGCACTATCCAATATACTAATATCAATTGGTTGTACAAATATATCATTGAATCATCTGAATATCATAATTAAAAGAATATAAAAGTATTATAACTTATACAGCGGACTATGTCATCTATAATGAGTTACTTAACACTTCCATAATTAACTAATACATTGGTGTGTTATAATTGAACTACACAACTTTTTTTATAAAAAAATCACACAACACATGGTCTATAATGGAAGCACTCATAAATGGTTTATAACATTACCATCCTTACATAAAAAACCATACGTATGTCTTTGATTTGATTATATAACACTAAACATATGTATTATGAATAAATTAAAATTAAATGGGTAGTATAAAAATCCATTTCACTACTCCTAAATAAACAAGGAAAATAATAAAAATATTATAATTAGGTCATAATCCCAATAAACAAAAAGTAACTTCAAAGAATGTTATCATAAATTAAACATTCCATTACTATTTAACTAGAATATTTCATAAGGAAAATACAACATTCATTTGAAAAAGTGTAATTTTAAAAAATCGGAATTATTATGTATAAAATATTATTTGAATCATTAATTGATATTTTTAGGTTATTATTTAATTTTTTTGTTTAATGTGGAGACATATTTAGTTTAATATGTAACATTTTAGACAATGAAATTATGGAAAACCTCTAAATAAAGTACCCCATGAATATTTTGATTAAATAATACTACATAATAATATAAGATAAAGTGAAAAATTGCTCAAAAATCCCCAATAAATAATTGAAGTATAGTGAATAAAATATAGACTTTTTTAATGATAATATGGACATGGAAGGAAAATATTCTTGACTAAAAATGAAGTAAAACAATACATCCAAAAAAGGTTCTTCAACTTTTTTATTTTCAAATGTATTTTAATGAATAAAAAAATAAAGTCACTAGAAAAACCAATAAGATATGAATAAATTGTGGTTTTAAAAAATAATGTTCTTATAAATTCCATAAATTTTGATATAACTTTAACAATCTTGAATCTAATTAGATTACAATGTAAGTATCTTTATACATTTATAAATTATGAATCAAACCCCCCATTAAAGGTATATTATATGTGAATCATTAATTAACAAAAATATGAAAATATTTATGATATATCAAACCCATGATTAATAATATACACCACATTAATGAAACTTGTGTTGAATAAGGTCTATGGTTCCTTGAAAAAAAATTAAATGAGAACCTCATTCAATACATATTATCTTTCTTTATACTGATCAAAAACACATATATAATATATGTAGATATATTGTTAATATATTATAGAACAATATTATTACATATAATACCATGTATTAATTAAATATAATATATTATTACTCGTTTATAAATAAATAATTTTTAAAATAATCATTATGTGTGATATTAGTTTCATTTATTATCCATGTTCATGTTATTATTTTGGTATATGTAATTTTATTACGATCCAATATTCTGTAGATTGAAAATATTTTTATATGTGTCATAATAAAATATTTAATACGATATAATACATATTAATGTAAATATGTTTGGAAAAAATAATTACATAACAACACCGATATGGTAGTCAACACATATGCACGAGAGAAATGATAAATTTTGGATGAATGGATGATATAACAGTATATATTAATTAACCACTATTGTTATATTTAAATATCATATATATTAATTAAATATATTATTATGGCATATTATTTAAGGAGTAAATGAAAAATGATATCACATTAGATTAGGTGCTATTCAATAAATTCTAACGAGCAACATTATAATCTAATATTAGTTTGGAAATAGATACAATTTTTACATATTAGTGAAAATAAAATACCATTATATTAATTATATATAATTAATTATTTTTGACTGGATACATTATATTTCAATTAACTTTAATAATATATTAATAGTGAATGATTTGTGTAACTGGATGACCACTTCTATGAGTGTCCTTTTGTAGGATTTTAATTTAGTCCTTTATAAGATTTTAATTTCAGAATAAGAAAAGGAATATGATGTAGGGAAAAAATTAAAAATTAACTAAAACAGTTTTTTTCATGATATTAATTGCTAAAAAATTATGAATAATGTAAAAAATAATTTACCCATTTATATGTGAGGGAAGGGACATAATTATAATTAATTAACATATTTAATATATATATATATATCATAAGTACATAATGTGGAACATTAGAATCCAGAATTTGTAGATAAGATATGGTATGATTAAAATCTACTAAACATTTAATTTTGAAAACATTTGGAGACATTTTAGTTCTTATCTCAATGTTAACTATCATTAAATGCATTTTAAACCCAACCATGACCACATTATTATAAACATGATTAAATGAATATTTGACCAGAAAAGGTGAATAAAAAAATTGGACATATTCATTTCAAATATAGAAATAATTTTATTATATGAATTTTTATAGGAGGGAAAAATTATATTTAACATATTAACAAAATATGATTGATACACTAATTTTATGAAGATAAATTGATTAAGTAAAAAATCATTAAATTTAAAAGAACTCAAAAAACTTTATAATGAATTTTTTTCATTTAATAATAAATTTTTTTATAGACTTTTTGATCAATAAATTAACATAAAAAACACATATATATATATATATATATCATCTAATGAAAACACCTAAAATAGATTTATTTTTTTAATAAATTATATTTCCTTTTAGAAAAATAATCATGGGTTTTAAATTTAAAACTAATGAATCAAAATTAATTATTCAACTAGTTTAACATAAATGTGGTCAAGAAAACATTTTAAAAATTATTAATTAATTAATCAAACAACATAATTTCATATAAGAGAAATTATTTTTGAAATTATAATATCCATTATTCAAACAAAAATATCATATTTTATAAATACCAAAAAAAAATTAACATAGGATACATTTTATTTGATGGATCATGAATATATATGGAAATTTACAATATGAAATTTTTGTATGTTAAATAATTTTATTAAATTATATGAGAAAAAAATAGAGTAAACACCATTTTTGAAGAAAATTTATTTGTTAAGTATAAAATGGTGATACTGAAAATTGATTAACTATTATAAATTAATTAATAAATCATATGTTATTATTAAAAAATAATGCATTTTTTTATAATGTGGTTATTTTATTACAGACAACCAATATTAATAGTTATTTTATAATTATCCCATATAAATAAGAATATTTTCAAATTATATCAGGTATTTTTTAATGATCAATTTTGTTTTAGGATTTTAAAAATATTTTAAATTGATTATTTTTTATGTAGAAATACATTATAAAATATCATGGTGTTACTAGTCGGATGGTCAAAGATATTTACTAGTTATGGACTATGGTTTTATAGCCCATTATCCATCAAAATTCTTAATTATACCCATTAACACCATTTGACCTTCATTTTATGTAAAAAATAAAACATTTTTTGGGTTACAACCATTGAAATTAAATTTTAAATCCCTATATATATTTTAGACCCTACAATTTTTATATGGTTAATATTACTTTTAGAATATTAATCCCATACTGACATGGGATATTATAAAATATAAACTTTAATAGTTCTCATCATCTTGAATCAATAGTAACTGACCAAAGACATAATCTAACCTATGATAGTAATAATTTTCAAATCAATTGAATGTGTACCATCCACAAAATACAAACATGCTTCTGAAGACCATTTTTAAAACCCTAGTACTAATTTAACTATAACTATTAAATTTTTTTATTCATTATTTAATCAGTAAGATTATGATTACATTAGTATACATATTACATGATACTCATGTGTTGAAATCAAAATGAGCATTCATCATGTAATGATTGCCTTTATAGAACATAGTTCAAAACAACACATTCTATTTCATAATACTACCCCAATTTTAATTTGTAATCAAATCATATTTCTAATATTTTAACAATTCATATGGAGTGGTTTCCATTATAAGACACCTATAAATTTATAAAATTATATTAAATATCTTGTAACTACTTTCATTCAAATATTCTCTGAAAAATAGATGTGTATCATTCAGTCAGTCACTAATATTCAAAAATAATTATTTCTAATGAAATGATTCAGTAAATCCCCATATATTCTCTATATATCCAAATCAATAAAACTAATATTGTTTCCAATACAACATATCACATCTTATGAAAATTAATAGTGAATACACTTTTTTATACAATTATAAAAAATGACATGTTAATATCACAGACATGATAAGAGATTACTCGACCATTAAATAATATATTACAAGAGGAATAATGAGGATTGTTAGACACATCAGATGAATTTTTTACTTACCTTAGGTTATTTCCCATAGTTGAATCCATGATGATTTAACAACTATTTATCAATAAGATTAAAACATCCACAACATTAAATGCCTAGGGATATAATAATTCAAACTATATAATGCTTCCCACCACAAGATCTACCTTATATTGGTATTAAAATAATATATTTTTCACTTTCAAATCCCATATATTTTCTATCACTGAACTGTAAAGACCTGAATTTCCCGTGGAATTATTTTTTAATACACGATAATTTTACAAGTTCGCATTTTCTAACAGAGTTTTTTTCTGAGGCCCAAGGTGCACGGAATCAATTTCTAAAGTTTTGTTTGGGTACATTCGGTAAAAGTACGAGTGGGTTTTAATAACATTTGAATGGGTTCTCATATTTGAAATCTGAGGGCACCGTTAAACTCATAATGCTAGTTTTCTCTTACGAGGACTTTCACCTCGACGGTGGTTGATCGGGTTTGAGAGATGGTTTTTGGGTTCCACGTGGATTAATAAAATAAAATATTATAAAACATATATTATTTTTGTTGAACCCACTCCATGTGGTAATGTTGGTTAAAAGATCAACATGGGTGTTGGTGGTGGGACCTCCACACCCTAACCTCCCATGGGATGATAATTGGGGTGGGAACCACCCGAGCAGCATAACCTCCCGCAAAAGGTTATGACTTGGGGTCCCCATGGGGCTTAACCCCCACTTAACGGGAGAGGAGGAAACCTCTCAAATCTCCCTCATTAATTAGGGAGAGCATCTTGGACTATAACTACCCTCTTAATGTAGTAGGATAAAACCTCCCCAAAACTCCCAATTAATAGAAGGAAACCCCTTTACCCTCTTCATGTTTAATTTGGTGGGGACCACCCGAGCCTATAACTCCCCTAAAAAATCCCCAAATTTAATTTTCCAAACTCTAGTTCAATTACATTGGTGGAGCCTCTCTTCTATTTTTGAATTGCGAATAAGTGATCCAACAACATGGCCTTAATTAAGTGGGGCCCACATAATTAATTCACGCCAATGGGCATAATAGATTAAAATCTATTATTTTGGCATGTTTATTCTCTCCCTATGGGAGAGCATGGGAGAATAGAATCCTCCAACGAAGAACGTGAAGATGATGATGACGACACTTCTTCCTTGGCTTCATCCTCAGAACCCCCCTTCAGACGTGGTATCTCTTTGACGACCCTTATTCCTTCCTCTTCGTCGTCAACGGACCGACGCATGAACTCATAAGTGTAAGCGTACGACGAATGATGACAACATCATCTTCCCTCACGACGAAACAACAACTGACAATTAAAAAGGTAGGGGTGTGTTTTATGTTGTTTAATTCTTTATCAACTAATTTTCAATCGACATCATGAGCCGCTTGCTATCGTTCTAACGTGGAGGGTTCGGGCCAAACAAACATGGACCGACCCCTCTGTAACCTTTGTGGTTTCAGAACCTTGATTCGATGGTGATGTAATGACGGCTTGGAAATGTGGTGATGACGATGAAGGTGGAGAGAAAAGTCTGTTATTCCTGCGACCTCTATGAACTACACCACCCCCGTGGCGCCCCAGTGTGCTAAACGCAACCCCATGCCCCACGTGCTTCTGGTGCCCTGCGGTGCCCTGCCCGCGTTGCCCGGTGAAGTCTAGTGCCCCTGGCGTGCCCTACCCACTCTGCCAGCACCCCGCGGAAACCTTCACGTGCTTCCCGGCGCACTCGGGGCACCCCGCGGTGCCCTGTGGCCCTCCTCGGTGCCCGTGACACCCCGCCGCGCTGCCCGGCGCACCCCCGCACGCTACTCAGCTTTTGGAACTCTTCCTGATGCCCTCGTACCCTGACCCTCCCTTCTCGGCACGCCCACGACCTGCCCGCGCCCCGCGCAGCCTACCGTTGGCATCTCGAGCTGAGCCACCTGAGTTGCACCCCTCGCGGCACCGACAGAACTTGCAACTGGCCTTCGAGCTGAATCACCCACATGGAAACTTCGGCTCGAATTATCCACACAGCCCACTGGGCCAGGCCCAATGTACTAGGCCAAAAAGAGCAGACTGAACCTCCCAATGGGATGGGTCAGACCCAGACTGGGTTGGGCTGAGTCGGTCCGATTGAGTTGGACCAGACCCTAGCCCATACCACTCCCTTTACATTCTTGGGCCATATCATTGGCACCCGACATCCGTTTGACGAACTGTCAGTGAAACCAATATTCTTGGAGCATATCCATCCCATTGAGTATACAACACTGGAGTTCGGGGTATAGTTGTGTCTCGGTCATGTTTGTTCATACAGGAATCTAATTGCCCCCTCGGGACTAAAATGTTAATAACTCATAGACCGGGAATCCGATTGACATGTCGTCTATTGCGTTGAGACCCCTATGACGTGGCAGACCTTTGAGATACATATATGTGGGAATTCGTGACACTTTGAGTATTGGATTGTAGAATGTGCAGCAGACCCACCCGGAGATGAGAAAACAGAGTACATAGAACTAGTTGCTAGCTGAGACCTGATAACTGCTTAACCGATTCGATTCAGAGTGACTCGACTAGCCTAGTGGGGAGCACTACTATGTGAGGCGGAATACCCATGGTGGAGGAGAGGTACTGTGTGATGTGGCACACCCACAGTACTCGACAGGAGGAGTACCTTTATAGGATATTAGGGGGAACACTACTGTGTGATGTGGAAATACCAAGGTGGGAAGCATCTCTGTGTGACATAGTTGTCCCATAATACTGGAAATGAAATGTACCTCAGCATTCTAAGGTTAGTGAGTAGCACCTCAGAATCGTGACTGGACTATTGTACTTGACATAGTAGGAGTTTTCTAACATCCCTGTTTTCGTTAATGAAAATACTAGTTTTATCTGAGTCAATGACCTTTGTGTATTCCTCACTATTGAGATGGGTTAATAGATAAAATAGGTATTTGTATGGTCATATACCTAAATAATGATAATCCGTTGAAATCATACATTTTGGTTTATCATTGTTGGATTTTGTGGGACTTTGAGGGTCTCGGGGTCCCTACTAAGTATCATTATACTCAACCCTGCACAGGCTATGACCGCACCTCGTTGTGTTGGATGCAGATGACAGATAGCACTGACGGCGGCCGAGAGCACCAAGACTGGACGGTACCCGGATGTGGACCTCATGACGAGTCGGTACCTGGAAGAGACAGACGGGTGTGAAGCGTTGAGGAGGCTATCTGTACATACACATCAGGTAGGATCCGTGGTGGATGATCCAGGAGAAGGTAGACACCTTCCAGCAGTTTGTCTTTCAGTTTTACCTTTTTTTCCTTTTCCTTGTACTTTATAGTTGGGCTTGTATTTCTGGACACATTACTTTTCAACACAACTTTTTTATATAGTTCTTACTTTGTGTTGGCTTCTTCTTGTACTCTGGTTGTGTGTGTTACGTTTTATAAAGGGAAAACCTTCCCAGTTTTAGGGAATTACACCTTTGGTGCTAGTCGCCAGCCCCTGGCATATAGAAGGTGGGCTTGGGGATGTGACGATACAGGCCCCGTGGGATGGGTCATGAAAAATTGGTATCAGAGGAAGTTGGTTCTACAGCAGAACTTATGATGATGATATTTTATTTTCTGTGAAGAAAAAGTTTTAAGGGTTCTAAGTATGGTTTTCAGTTCAGGGAGTCCCGTGTTGGTGCGGGAGGCCAACGTATCTATACACCAGGACCCTGACTTCTGATTTCTAAATTAGTGCATGAAAACACTTATTTCCTGTGTGTTTTCAAAGTTTTTCTTTAAGTTATCTCAAACGAGGTCAGCTCACCAGGTATAGTCTTTTGACCGTGTTGTATTTGTTTCATTCAGGATTCCTCCCCATGGACGACCAGCTAGAGCCACGAGAGTTGTACATACAAACAGCCCACCAAGGGATGAGGCCTCAGTACATTCCCCCCTTCCAGTTGAGGCAGTAGTGGAGGTACTGGCGGCACTACTCCCCGTTGGGCAACCAATACCAACGGACCCAAAAGGAGACGATGCACACCACTTGAGCGCATTGCATGAGTTCCAGCGCCAGGGGCCACCCAAGTTCTGGGGAGAGACACACCCATAGGCGGATGAGGATTTTCTTGAAGATGCGGTGAGAGTCTTCAGGATAGTAGGGACACTATCAGACTTTATGTTGATCCTTGCTACCAGCCTCCATCAGGAAGTAACTGGAAGATTGTGGAGCCAAATGCTCCAGATGCATGATGAGGCATAACTTCTTTGGGCAAACATCGAGATCCTGTTCTGTGCAGATTTTTTCCCAGCCACCCTTCGAGCGGTGCAGATATAGGAGATACTGCATCTATAGTACAGTAGCATGATAGTGGCGCAATACTCAGCGAGGATCACCGACCTCTCGCGCTACTCCACTAATATGGTATGAGACCCATTCTTCAGGACCCAGAACTTTGAGCAGGGTCTCGGGTGAAAGATCAGAGCTACGATTATCTCTCACAGTATTCTGATGCAGATGGGGGTGTTGGAGCGAGCCCTCCTAGTGGAGAGTTTCCTTGCTGATCAGTCTCCAACAATGAGACCCACCAATATCCGACATGCAGCGGAGTCTTCTACAACTGGAAGTAGATAGATGACGTAGAGGTAAGAGAGGACCAGACCTGCATGTGGTCAACCGCATGACTTAGGATCAGTTGTACGGGTCTCCTAGAGTGGAGGCAGAGCCAGACCTGTTAGGCAGTGTAACTCGTGTGGTGACTAGGGTCACATGGATCGTGACTGTCCGACCCGTCACACGGATGATCACCAGTCAGTTGAGGGACAATGCAGGAAGAGGTAGAGGTTCAGTCGAGGTGGTCCACATGGTGGAGGTGGGTGTGGCAGAGGAGATGACTTTGTAGATGGTGGTGGATGGTGTTACAAGGTGTTTCCACCACCACCAGGAGGTCCACCCCGAACACAAGGAGCAGGTGTATAGGGTAGAGCACACCTTTAGGCAGTTGAGGCCAACGATCACGACACTCCGGAGATGAATCAAGGTATGATCTATGTCTACTCCACCTTAGCAGCAGTTCTTATTGACACAAGTTCTAGTAACACTTTCATAGCCACTTCCCTCGTTCGGAGTTCAGAGATTCCGAATGAGCTGTCAGTTCAATCCTTATGGATATAGGCTCCCACTGAAGCTTATTCGGTGTTCATGCACTGGTGCCGGCAGTGCGAGCTTACTCTAGGAAGCGAGATCATCGGAAAGGATCTCATAGTAGCGGCGTCGAGGCCTTACGACGTCATCTTGGGTATGGACTGGTTATCTATAGTCCATGCTTAGATCGACTGTATTAGACGAAAAGTGTGGTGTGTCCGCATGGATGGGACTAGGTTTACCTTCACCGGTGAGAGGGGAACCTTTCCAGTGTGTGGCATACTTATTCGTTGTTGGGTAAATCTAATCACTCAACAATTTCCATGCCTTACCCTTTGAGCAGTTGATGTGGAGAGTCCGACATATTCTCTAGTGGTGGGCCAGTACTTAGATGTTTTCCATGACGATGTTTCGGGAGTACCTCCTCACAGAGAGGTGGAATTCTACATTGACATGTACCCTAGGACGACATCGATATCTACTCCCTCATATCAGATGGCTCTCGCTGAGCTTCGTGAGCTACGGGTACAACTGGAGGACTTGCATATGAAGGGATTCATCTGGCCTAGTGTTTCTCCCTGGGCATCCCTCATTCTATTCTTCAAGAATGCGGATGGGAGTATGAGGATCTATGTCAACTAGTATCACCTAAATATGGTGACTGAGAAGAATATGTACCCACTCCAGAGGATTGACAACATCTTTGATCAGCTCATCGGAGCACAATGGTTCTCAAAGATAGATCTTAAATTAGGCTATCACCAGCTAAGAGTTCGAGATGAGGATGTGCAGATGATAGACTTCAGGCATCGGTACGTCCACTACGAGTTCCTGGATATGCCATTCATTATATCCAATGCTCCAGCAGTGTTCATGAGTCTCATGAACAGGATCATTCTGCCATACCTCGGTCTCTTTGTCGTAGTCTTCATCGACAACATACTGATCTACTCGACTACTGAGGAGGAGCATGCCTACCATTTCCAGGTAGTACAGAACATACTCCAAGAGCACCAAATTTAGGGTAATATCTCGAAGTGCCAGTTTTGTATTCAAGAGGATCACTTCATGGGACACATCATCTCATAGGCTAGAGTTGGAGTGGATCCCGCGAAGTTTGACACATTGCTTTCTTGGGAGCCACCCAGGAGTGTGACGGAGGTACAAAGTTTATTGGGCATGGTTGGGTACTACCGGAGATTCATTAAAAAATTCTACAGAGTTGTAGTGCCACTATCAGCCTTGAAGAAGAAGGGGAAACCCTTCATGTGGTCATATAGGTGCCAACAGAGCTTTCAGGAGCTGAGGTAGAGGCTGACTAGTTCCCCCATCTTGAGGCTTCCAGAGGAAGTCATAGGGTACACAGTCTACTGCGATGCATCAGGGAATGGGCTCGGGTGTGTCCTGATGCAGGAGTGAGCTCTGATCACATATGGTTCTCGGATGTTGAGATAGTATGTGTATAACTATGCTACACATGATCTGGATTTAGCAGCAGTGGTCTTTTCCTTGAAGATGTGGAGACACTATCTTATGGGAGAACAATTTACCATGTACTTTGATGACAAGAGTCTCAGGTATATCTTCTATCAGAAGGACCTAAAACTGAGACAATGGAGGTGGATTGAATTTTTCTAGGACTATGACTTTGAGATAGTCTATACTCCTGGGAAGGGGAATGTAGTAGAAGATGCTCTTAACAGGAGATAAGGCATTCAGCTGCTAGGAGAGGAGACAGAGAAGCTGACCGCGTTGAAGATATCCTTTGTGGATAGGGATAGAGAATCCTATCTACAGTCTCATACAGTCACTCCCCCATTTCCTCAGCGAGTTAGGGAGGCGTAGCTTGGGGATGCTGACTTTGAGACATGATGTGATTAGATATCTATAGGGCATGCACCTGATTGATTTTCTGAAGGTGGGGAGCACATCATCCTCTTCAAGGGACATACCATGGTACCTGTTGCAGTTTAGGAGGAGGTGTTGAGAGAGTTCCACTATTCCCCTCAAGCGGTTAATCTAGGAGTGGCGAAGATGTACAAGGACCTTCGATGACTGCATTGGTGGCCAGGTATGAAGATGGCGGTAGCAGAATTTGTCTCTCGGTGCCTCCCTTGTCAGCAATTGAAGGCAGAGCACCAGGTACCAGCAGGCATAGTTCATCTATTAGAAGTCCCATAGAGGAAGTGGGATGGGATATTCATGGAGTTCGTGACGGGTCCCCCACGTACATCTAGGACCCACGACTTGATATGGGCGACCGTCGACTGACTCACCAAATCGGCCTACATCCTACCGATTAGAGAGAAGAGCTCAGTTGAGATCTTGTGACCCCTCTATGTGCATGAGATAGTGAGTTTTCATGGAGTACATTATTCTATTTTCTCCTAAAGTGACACACGCTTTACTTACTAGCTATGGTAGGGGTTGCAGTAATCTTTCGGGACACAGCTTCACATGAGCACCACCTTCCATCTTCAGACTGATGGTCAGACCGAGAGGACCATCCAGACCCTCGAGGACACACTTCGTGCTTGTGTCCTCGACTTCACTCGCAGCTGGGAGGACCACCTACCCTTGGTTGAGTTTGTCTATAATAACAACTATCACTCCACCATAGGGATGAAACCTTTTGAGGCCTTTTATGGACGACCTTACAAATCTCCACTGTGTTGGATAGACCCAAGGGAGTCAGCACTAGTGGGACCGGAGATTTTTCGAGCTACAATTGAGAATGTGAAGATCATCAATGAGCGGATGAAGACTACACAGTGCAGGCAGATGTCGTATGCTGATAGGAGATAGAGACCTCTAGAGTATGAGTATGGTGACCACATCTTCTTACGGGTCTCAGCTCGACGAGTTATACCGAGATTTGGCTGAGGCGACATGTTGTCTCTGAGATTCATCAGACCATTCCATGTTCTTAGCTAAGTAGGCGAGGTGGCTTACCACCTAGATCTTCCACCACAGTTTCACTGAGTGCATGATGTCTTCCACATATCCCAGCTGAGAAGATATGTGCACGACCCTTCCCACATCATTGACCATGGTGTTGAGTCAATAAGGTTTTCATTATGGCTTTTCCATTCCTTCTTTTTTTGAAAATCACAAACACCTTATACTTAAGAAAATATTATTTTTCCCCTATAAGGAAATTTTACTTCTTTAAGGAAATTTACCTTAATCTAGATTTTCTTATTCATAACAATATTATTCTTAAATTCAAAAACCGGATTCATACCCAAAATCCCGGAGCCATATAATGAAAAGATTTGGAGAATTCTGTTTTTAGGATCCAAATTCTGGATGTGAACTATAATGTAGTTCTAATCCGAATTCTAGACTCCGAACTCTTAAGTAGTTCGACTCTGAACTTTGAAGAAGTTTAACTCCAGACTCTCAAGTAGTTCAACTCCAAACTCTGAAGAATTTCGACTCCGAACTCTCAATAGTTCGACTTCAAACTCTCAAATAGTCCGACTCTGAACTCTAAAGTAGTTTGACTCCTAACTCTGAAGAAGTTCGACTCCGAACTCTGAAGAAGTTCGACTCCGAACTCTGAAGAAGTTCGACTCCGAACTCTGAAGATGTTCGACTCTGAACTCTGAAGAAGTTCGACTCCGAACTGTCAAGTAGTTCGACTCCGAACTCTCAAGTAGTTCGACTCCGAAATCTTATGGAGTTAGACTCCGAACTCTTATGGAGTTCGACTCCGAACTCTTAAGCAGTTTGACTCCGAACTATTAAGTAGTTCGACTCCGAATTCTGCAAGTTCAGAATCTGATCTCTTGTGAAACTAGACTCCGAATTCCAATAAAACAGAATCCGAATATTTCTTAACATATACTCCGAACTTCATTTTGGTTAGACTCCGAACTTTTAACTTACTTACACTCGGAAATATTGATTAGATTTTACCTACATATGCTTCGTTTCAAAACGAAGTCCTGCATTCAGTTACACATAGTTTGTTTTAAAATGATGTCATCTATTCTGTTTCTAATTAACCGTTAGTTAAGTTACACGTGTACAGGTCCCTCCAAATTTCATGGAAAATATGACCATTGGAAGAGGGAGCCGACCATTGGAAATTTTCCCATAAATAGGAGCTCTTTTGAAAGAGCTCAATAAAAAGTTGATCGATCTAGAGAACACACGCTGTTAAGGTGATTTCTAGATAGAGAATATTGCCATGCCTTGTGTGTACTAAAATGCTCGTTCAAATTTCTTTGTGCGACTCCAGATGTTGGTGATTACATTCGAGGACTTCCGGGGATAGGAAGACAGAGGTGTCGACTACCTTGAAGTTCGAGGGCTTCTTTGCTGAGAAATACAGAGGTTCCAACTACCTTGAAGTTGAGGGCTTGCGGGGATAGCAAGACAAAGATTATGATCTTTGTATCAAGGGATTATCCCAGTGTGGGTAAGACAGACTTGCTTGAAAGTATAAATCAAGAGACCTTTATCCAAGGTTGTTGGATTCCCTTCTCTTTGGGTTAAAAGTGTTATTGTTTGTTACTTGTAGTTTTACTACTTGTTTGTTTCCGATGCATATTGTATTGTAAAGAAAGGATAACCATCTTGTATTTCCTTACACTTGTACTCTGATTAGTTTAAGATTCTATACGCTTTATTGTAGAATCTTATATTGTAAACCTTGGTTCCAATTATCCAGTTGGTGATCAGAGGTGTTGTGAATTTGCTTACTTAAACTTTGTTAAACCTATATTTTCCTTTTCTAAGGAAAACATAGTTATCGATTACCAACATTAATGATTCCAAAGGAATTTTTAAAGTGTACAATTTACCCCCCCCCCTCTTGTATATTGAGAATCTACATTGTTATTTCGATCCTACAATTGGTATCAGAGAAGGTCTCTGAAATACTCCTACTCACGTATAAGTTTTTCCTGCTCATTTTTCATTCCGAACATTATCATTCCGAACTTTATCATTTCGAACATTTTCATTCCGAACATTGTGGTTACCAACATTTTCTGCTAACTAGTTAGGTTGCCATAGTTGTATTAGAATGGCAGGAATCAATGTTGGTTCTATAGACAATCTAAATCCTACAAGACCACCAATCATTGATGGTAATGACTATGAATACTGGAGAGATTGAATGAAGACTTTTGTTATTAGCACTGGAGTGGACAATTTTGTTATGCTTACTGGTGATTATAAAATTCTTGATAAGGAAGTTAGAACTTTCACTAACCAGGAAAAGCAAGAGTATCAACTCAATTATAAGGTACGCAATACTTTACTATGTTCAGTGACTAGAAATATATATAGCCAAATTTCTTCATGTGAAGCAGCTAATTGTATCTGGAAGAATATATAAGTTACACACTTTGGAACTTCTAAAGTGATTGAAACTAGGAGAGCGATGCTTAGAGCTGAATACCATGGATTCAATTTTCCATATGGTGAACCAATCTGCAAAGTTCAACAGAGGTTTATGTCTATAGTCAACAACTTAGAGTCTATGGGAGAAAAGGAGTTAGATGATGAAGCCCTTGTAGATAAGATAATTGATATTATGCCCAATGAGTGGGAATCAAATAGAACAGCAATAGATGAGAACATGAAGGTCACTCAAATTTCTCTTGATGAGCTATTCGTAACTCTTCTCCAACATGAAACCAGAATGAAGAGGGATGTTGACAACATCAATAAGAAGAATGGGAATGGTACTCTGGCTTTTATAACTACATCAAATCATATGAAAGCTAAGACTCCTGAGAGAGTAACCAGATCCAAGACTAAGAAGGTGGTTGTTCAATCAGATTCTTGTGAACATGAAATCTCAGAAAATGAGTTAGAAAATCTTTCTCAAAGGATGAACAAGATAGCTGGCCAGAGAAATTTCCAATCCAAGTATAAGAAAAAGGAAAATAAAGAAAGGAAATATGGAGAAGTTACTTGTTACGAATGCAAGAGAGCTGGACATATTAGACCAGATCTCCCTCTACTCAAAAAGAAAGAAAGGAAAGAAAGGCATTATGAAAGGAGCAGGAAGAAGTATTAAAAAACCAAAGCTAAGAAAGTTCTAAAAGAAAATGACACCTGGAGTGCCAGTGGTGGTGATTCTTCAGATGAATCTTTTGATTATGAATCTTCAGGAAAGAAGAATCTTGGTCTTATAGCCAGATTACCTATTGACAATCATTGCTTTATGGATAAGGTACGAAATGCTGAATCTTTGACCAGTGTATCTTTAAATCCTAATGATAGTAAGTATTATAACTCCTCAGATGAAGAATCCACTTCTGATTAAGAAATTACTTTACCTACCTATGAAGAAGTTTCTAGGTTTGCAGAACTACTTGAGATTAAGAACTCTAAACTCAATAAGAAACATGATAAGGAAAAATCTAGGAATTATATTCTTACTAAAGAAATATTAGATCTTTCCAAAGATCTTGATAGAAAAAATACTGATTTTATAAGTTTTTTGAAAAATCATGAGGAAGCAAGTTTTGAGAGAAAAAATCTATCTAAAGAGTTAGAAAAAGTAATTTCTAAGAAAAGTGTTTTCGAGCCTTGCAGTAGTTCTAAATCTAATGATTTTGAATATAAACACTTGGTTATCAAACTCAAGTCCAAAATTTGTTCCTTAATGAAGTGTTTATCAAACTTTACCCATGGTAAGGAAAATTTTGATAAAATGTATTCTCAAATACGACCTTTAAGAAACAAATCTGGATTTGGTTATACCCATGAAAACCCAATTTTTAGTAACAACTACTTTGTTCCACAAAGTTCCCCATTTTTTATCAAGTGTCAATGTGGTGGTCACTGGACAAAGAATTGTTCTTAATAAAAAACCCAATCTTTAGGTTTTCATAAATCCTATTTTTCTAATAAAGTATGGGTTCCTAAAAAATTTTTGTCTGGAAATTCTGGATCCAACCATGTTTGGATTTCGAATGTCTAATTCTTTTCTTGTTTTCAGGAAGATATAGGAAGTACCAACAACAATACATGATACATGGATAGTGGATGTTCCCCGCACATGACTGGTAATAAAAGCTATTTTGAAAAGATCATCAAAACGAAAGGAGGAAAGGTAACTTTCAGAGATAATGCATAGGGAGAAATTGTTGGTATTGGTAATATTGTTCTTCTAGGTAAAACTTTGATTTCAAATGTTTTATTTGTTAAGGGTCTTAAGCACACCCTCATTATCATAAGTCATTTATGTGATGAAGGGTACCTTGTGAATTTTAGGAATGATAAGTGCTTAGTACACAATTCCAAGGAAGAATTTATTCTCTCATCCAATAGGAAAGAGAATGTTTACACTATGAACTTAGAAGACCTAAGGAGCCAAGATATACCTTGCCTAAGTGCAATGTAAGATCATTCATGGCTATGGCATAGAATACTAGGACACTGTAACCTTAGAAACATATGTAAACTCTCTAAGAAGAAACTAGTTAAGGATCTACTGGAGCTTAGATTAGATTCTTCCAAAGTTTGTGATCCTTGTCAATATGGCAAGCAACATAAATCTAGTTTTAAGTCAATTGGTGAAGTCTCAATGAATGATGCATTCCAGTTAGTGCACATGGATCTTTTCGGTCCAACACAAACTGGAAATATTGGAGGTAAATATTATGTGTTTGTTCTAGTTTATGATTACACCATATTTACTTGGGTCTATTTTCTAGCAAAGAAGTCTGAAGATTTTTCTTATTTCAAAAGTTTTAGAGAACAAGCTAAAAATGAGAAAAATCTTCCACTGAAAACTATTCATAGTGATCATGGAGGAGAATTTCAAAATTTTGACTTTTAAACTTTTTGTAGTAGGAAAGGTATTACTCATAATTTTTCAGCACCTAGAACTCCTCAACAAAATGGTGTAGTATAGAGAAGAAATAGAATTCCACAAGAGATAACTAGAACCATGTTGAGTGAATATTCTATAGCTGGACATTTCTAGGCTGAAGCTGTAAGTACTGCTTGTTATACTATAAATCGAGTTTTGATTAGACCTTTTCTTAATAAAATTCCTTATGAGTTATGGAATGGTAGAAAACCAATACTATCTTAGTACAAGGATTTTGGTTGCAAAATATTCATTATGAATACTAAAGATAACTTACATAAATTCGCACCAAAATTTGATGAAGGAATTTTCTTAGGTTATTCCAAAACTTCTAAGGCATATAGAGTTTTTAATAAAAATACTTGTACTATTGAAGAAACAGTGCATGTAAAATTTGATGAGTCTGATACTTTTGTTTTTAAACTATCCCAACCTACATCCTCGAATGTGTTTTCAAAAACTGATTTTCAACCCTTGATAGAAGATCCTTCTGATAAGGAAAATGTTTAAGAAGATACTTCTAAAATATTTAGCCCAGAAGACTTTCTACCCCATGTTGATGAATAGGTTTTACAAAACCCAAATCATGTGTTTCTTAATAATAAACCCAGTGATAGTATCATTGGTGATGTAAATCAACATGTAAGGACAAGAAATTCCTTAAGAAATGAAGTAGAACATCTAGCATTTCATTCCCAATTAGAACAAAAAAACATTGATGAAGCTTTAGGTGATGATGATTGGATCAAAGCCATGCAAGATGAACTAAATGAATTTGAGAGGAATAAAGTCTGGACCTTGGTTGAAATACCTAAGGAAACTTCGGTTATTGGAGTGAAATGGGTTTTCAGAAACAAATGGGATGAAAATGGATTCATAGTATGAAATAAATCTTGACTCGTTACTAAAGGCTATAATCAGCAAGAGGGAATAGACTATGAAGAAACATATGCTCTAGTAGCTAGACTTGAATCTATTCGTATTCTACTTGCATTTGCATCATTCTTCAATTTTAAACATTTTCAAATGGATGTGAAATTTTCTTTTCTTAACAGTTATGTTCAAGAGGAAGTTTTTGTTGAACAGCCTCCTGGTTTTGAAGATACAAAACATACTGATCATATTTTTAGACTCACCAAAGCTTTGTATGGTCTTAAACAAGCCCCACGAGCATGGTATAATAGACTCACATGATTTTTTATTCAAAATAACTATGTTAAGGGAAATGCAGATCCAACCCTTTTTATAAATAAAGATAAGAAAATTCTATTGATTGTTCAAATTGATGTTGATGACATCATATTTGGTTCAACTCAGCAATCTTTAACTCATTCATTTTCATGTCTAATGAAGTCTGAGTTTGAAATGAGTATGATGGGTGAGTTAACTTTTTTCCTTGGTTTTAAAATTTCAAAAAAACCAGAAGGAACCTATATATCTCAACATAAGTATATTAAAGATATTCTCAAAAAATATGGTTATGACAAAACTAAGAGTATAAGTACTCACATTGGTACCTCAAACTCTTTAGATCTTGATGAAGCTGGGAAACCAGTAGATCAAACATATTTTAGAGGTATGATAGGAAGTCTACTTTACATAACAGCTAGTCGACCCGACTTAATGTTTTCAGTGTGCTTATGTGCAAGATATCAATCCAATCCTAAGGAATCTCACTTAAAGGCAATGGAAAGAATTTTTCTCTACCTAAAGGGAACCACGGATCTAGGATTATTTTATACTTCTAGAAATGATTTTGTTCTAAAAAGCATTTCTAATGCTGACTTTGGTGGATGTAGAATGGATAGAAAAAGCACATACGAAACTTGTCATTTCTTAAGAGATTCATTAGTTTCTTTGTCCTACAAAAAGAAACATTCTGCAGCACTTTCCACTGCTAAAGCTGAATATGTAGCAGCTGGAAGTTGTTGTGCTCAAGTGTTGTGGATGCAACACACACTCATAGACTATGGCCTGAGTTTTACTAAGACTAAAATATTGTGTGATAACACAAGTTCCATTTCACTAAGTAAGAACCTTGCACATCACTCTCGTGAAAAGCACATAGATATTAGACATCACTTTCTTAGGGATCACACACTTAAAGGAGATATCATTCTTCAGTTTATCGGAACACAAGATCAACTTGCTGATATTTTGACAAAATCATTACCCTCCAATAGATTTGAATACATTAAACAAAAGTTAGGAATGATAACTGTAAGGTAATCATTATTCATTAACTTCTCATTGAATAATTCTCCTAACAGTAATAAACTCCTCTTTATAGGGGGAGTACATTTGATTGTAAGTGTAACTAAATTTTTTTTAAAACCTTTCAGAATAGATCATCCGTAATGGATATTTCTGAAACTAAAATTTTCGGAATGGGAATTACCGGAACTAAAATTTTCAAGACTGAAATTCTCAGAATGAGAACATCCGGAATGGAAGCCTTCATACTGAAAACTTCCGAAATGGAATTTTCGTACTGATAAGTTTCAGAATGGAGATTTTCAGACTGGGTTTTTTCTTAACGAGGTTTTCATACTGGAACTTTTGTAAGGATGTTTTTTCCCTTCAAAAAGAATATTACCAATTACGAACAATATTTATTGTTAATCCATAAGTTATGATTTTCTTACTTATAGTTTTGTAATAAAATTTTACTTATTGGTAATTTCCTTGTATTTAAAAGTTCGGATTCTTGTTTTTCCTCAAATCCGTAAGTTTTCTTTAAAAAACCTCAAAAGATCGGAGTCAAATTTTCCTTACGGGATTGTTCTCAACCGTCAGATAAGATCAAAGGTTTTTCAACCGTTAGATGGCTTTTGGAAGACCAACGGTCAAATTATTTGCCTATATAAGGGGGACCCTGAGACTCGTCCCACATCGGGTTTTCCATGATTTTGCATCTCGAAGCTCTGCTGCTCTTCTTAAGGTCAGTTCCGAACTTTGTGAAGCTGATCCGAATCTTATAGATTACTTCACTTCGAATGTCTGTTGAAGCAACTTCTCAAGAAATGCCAACTGTGAAACCAATCTCAAAGTGGTTAGTTTTCAGGGAAATATTAGTTCATCCATATTTTTATAAGCATGATTCTCTTATTTCAAAGAATATTAGACTGAATGGATGGGAAGATGTCTGCATAGCAAAGTCAGATAAACAGGATCCGGTTTTTACTGATTTGTTGATAGAGTTTTACGAGCCTATTTCCTTCCAAATGGAAGATGGCAGAGAGAGGTTTTCTTTCAAGTTTTATGGGAAGACTTATACGATTTATTACACTAAGTCCGCGAGCCTGGTTGGTTTATCATATGAAGGAGAAGCTGAATTCTGCTCTCAAAAACTTCCCGATGTGCAAGGAAGTTTCAATAAGGATAAGGCACTGAAGTGTCTTGGGCATAAGTATGAATCAACAATTAAGATTTCTTGTCTCACTCTAAACAATAGAATCCTTCAACTACGGGTGCAGGGTTTTCTGGTTCCAATAAGAGGTGATAAAGACAATCTGAAGAAGAGTGATATCTATGTCTTAGATTTCTTGGTAAATCTAAGAATGATAAATCTGATAAGGCATGTCTTGGTTACGATCAAGAATATCAAAGAAGGAAATTTGAGAGCTCAGATTATCATGTTTCATGCCTTGTTATCTAAGTTGATAGTTCGATGCTTAGAATCTTTCAATGCTGCCTGCAAATCAATGATCCAGAATTGCAAGATCATGCTAGTCAGTGATGATACTCTTAAGAGGATGAAGATGAGATTTTCCAGTGAATCCGGAGAATTTTACCCCTATCTATGGATGAGTTTGAAGCAGCTCAAAAAGAAACACAATCTCCACAACCATCATAAAAGAAAAGGAATAAGAGAAAGGCTAAGTAACTGGTTGCTGATGAAGAAATTCCTCAGGCTAAGGAAACTCAATCTGCTCCCCCCAAGCCGAAGAATCAGAAAACATATACGGATGAAGTAGCAGCCAAGTGGAGGGATGATAAAGAAATAAGGAAGGAAGGGGATCCTCAATTCGGACTGGACCCTGCAGAGGCTAAAGCCTTAAAGGAAAAAAGCTGATGAGGAGCTAGAGAGAAAAGAGAAGGAAAATAAAATGAGAAAGAAGATGTCTGAAGCTGAAATAGTGCGATCTTTTCTAAAAGATACAGAGTTGGATTTCGAAATGCTTCCAGTTCCAGAATCTTTTGGTGTTGAACCTTCTTTACTAGAAACTCCAGCTAAGAACTATGTCACTCCAGAAAAGGACAAGTGTAAATGAATAGTTGTAGAAGCTAAGAAGGAAGTTACTGAAGCAGCAGAGGAAGATGTTGAAGAAGAAAAAGAAGAGGAGGGTGATGATCTGGATACCTTGATCAAGCAAGTAAAAGACTACAATGATAAGGCCGAATCCAAAAATTTAGTTACTCCAGGTAAGGGAGATGAGGAAGCTAGAAAGCATCATTAAGAAGAAGAAGAAGAAGAAAATGTGTTATATGATGATGAATAATCCTATGAGAGGAATTTTCTTGAGGAAGGTCAAGAAAAACAGAAACCAGATGAAGACTAGATCGTTCAAATTTTTGAATCTGAGGAAGTATCTCCTAATGTGGAACCCATTCCGAAATCTGATAAGGGAAAGAAAGCTCTCATGGAGACACCTATAAAATATCTCATTAGGAGGAAAGAGGTTGGTGCGACCTCTAGAAGGAAGCTGGTGCCAGTTGAAGAAGAGAAATCTCAAAGAGAAATTTCTGATTCAGAATCATCATCTCAAGGGCATGATTTTGTGGTTCAGTCTCTGAGAAAGTTGGTGGACACAATTCAACAATAGATTCTAGGTGCCAGATGCTGCAAAAAACTATGAATCAGAAATCAAATTCTTTATCCATGGTCATTGATAAGTTTCTGAAGTTGGAAGCTGAACAGAAAAGTTTTCTGATCGATTATTATGTACATAGAAAGTCGTGCAGTAAGGTAACAATGTGGTCTAAGAGAGTGGAAGAATACTTTACTGTGTATGATAATTTTAAGAATGACGTGAAAGGAGCTTTTGACACAGTAGATAAAAAAGTTAAGAATCTTGAAATGAGCTGATTATTGTGTAGAGTACCTGGAGTCCACAAGTGAAGGAACTGAATGAAAAAGAAATTTCTCTTTCTCAAAATCTTATAAATGATAGAATTCTCCAGATTGAGATTGAAAAAAAAGTCGTTCAGCAAGATGAGTTGTTAATGTTGCAGAAAGAAGCCCTGGAGGCTCAGGAAAAAGATTTAAAATCTCAAGAAGAAAAGGTCAAATCCTTGGAGAGGCAACGAGAGGAAGATCAAAGACACTTGAAGAAACTCAAAGCTTTATTAAAGCATCTCATTCCAAAGGAAAAGGAAGATAAATGAACCCACTCTGATCTTTTGTTGTAATTGCCTTTCCTTGTAAATTTTTTTCCCAACTCTAATGAAATGGTTATCTCGTTGGTTGTATCTTGTTATATACTAATGTTTCAGGTACCATACATTGTTTTCCATTCCCTTCAATTCTTTTTGAAAATCACAAAGGGGAGAAGGAAAAAGAACTACTCCTAAGGAGGAGAAAGGAAAAAATTCTAAGAGAAATATCCTTAAAGAAAGGGGGAGTTTCCCACTACGAAGTTTCTCATTCCTACAATAATGAAAACTCCACTCTGGAAACTCAGAATACAATCCTTTGAGTTTCAATGCCTAAGGGGGAGTTAGTTGTATTCACTTCTATCAATGTACAAAGGGAGATAAGTATTAATTTTCAAAGTCTAATGAAATTTTTCAAAAACCTTATTTTTTTTTTCGGAAGGTTGTTTGTGATTTCCAAAAAGGGGGATATTGTTGAGTAAATAAGATTTTCCTTATGACTTTTCCATTCCTTCTTGTTTTGAAAATCACAAACACCTTATACATAAGCAAATATTATTTTTACCCCCTATGGAAAATTTACTTCTTTAAGTAAATTTACATTAACCTAGATTTTCTTATACATAACAATATTATTCTTAAATTCAAAAACCGGATTCATACTCAAAATCTTGGAGCCATATAATGAAAAGATTCTGAGCATTCTGTTTTTAGGATCCGAATTCAGGATGTGATCTGTAATGTAGTTCTAATCCGAATTCTGGACTCTGAACTCTTAAGTAGTTCGACTCCGAGCTCTGGAGAAGATTGACTATGAACTCTCAAGTAGTTTGACTCTGAACACTGAAGATTTTCGACTCCGAACTCTAAACTAGTTCGACTCCGAACTCTCAAATAGTTCGACTCTGAACTCTTAAGTAGTTTGACTCTGAACCCTGAAGAATTTTGACTCCGAACTCTGATGAATTTTGACTCTGAACTCTGAAGAAGTTCAACTTCGAACTCTTAATAAGTTCAAATCTGAACTCTGAAGATGTTAGACTCTGAACTCTAAAGAAGTTCGACTCCGAACTCTCAAGTAGTTCGACTCTGAACTCTTAAGGATTTCGACTCTGAACTCTTAAGGAGTTCGACTCAGAATTCATAAGTAGTTTGACTCCAAACTCTTTAATAGTTAGACTCCAAATTCTGCAAGTTCAGAATCAGTTATCTGGTTAAACTAGACTCTGAATTCCTATAAAATAGAATCTGAATATTTTTTAACATAGAATCTGAACTTCATTTTGGTTACACTCTGAACTTTTAACTTACTTACACTCCGAAATATTGATTAGCTTTTACCTACATATGCTTCATTTCAAAACGATGTCGTGCATTCAGTTATATATAGTTTGTTTTAAAATGATGTCGTCTATTCTGTTTCTAAATAACCATTTCTTAAGTTACATGTGTACAAGTCCCTCCAAATTTCATGGAAAATATGACCGTTTGAAGAGGGATCCGACCATTGGAAATTTTCTTATAAATAGGAGCTCTTTTGAAAGATCTCAATAACAAGTTGATCAATCTAGAGAACACATGCTGTTATGGTGATTTTTAGAGAGAGAAGCTTTTCATGCATTGTGCTTACTGAACTGCTCGTTCAGATTGCTTCGTGCGACTCCGGATGTTGGTGATTACATTCGAGGACTTCCAAATATAGGAAGACAGAGGTGCAGACTACCCTGAAGTTCGAGGGCTTCCTTGCTGAGGAAGACAAAGGTTCCAACTAACTTGAAGTTGAGGTCTTGCGAGGATAGCAAGATAGAGATTCTGATCTTTGTATCGAGGGCTTATCCCGGTGTGGGTAAGACAGACTTGCTTGAATGTATAAATCAAGAGACCATTATCCAAGGTTGGTGGATACCCTTCTCTTTGGGTTAAAAGAGTTATTGTTTGTTACTTGTAGTTTTACTACTTGTTTGTTTTCACTGTATATTATATTGTAAGGAAAGGATAACCTTCTTGTATTTCCTTACACTTTTACTTTGATTAGTTTAAGATTTTATATGCTTTAAGGTAGAATCTTATGTTGTAAACCTTGGTTCCAAATCTCCAGTTGGTGATCAGAGGTGTTGTGATTTTTCTTAGTTTAACTTTGTTAAACCTAGATTTTCCTTGTCTATGGAAAAAATAGTTATCCATAACCAACATTAAATATTCCAAAGGAATTTTTAAAGTGTACAATTAACCCCCCCCCCCCTATTTTATATTGAGCATCTACATTGTTATTTCGATCGTACACATGGGGAGCTGGACATCGATGACGGGTCAATTTTTATGGCAGTTCAAGTAGAGATTGACGATCGAAAGGGGAAGGTCCTGCATGGATAGTCAATTACTCTGGTGAACCTTCGCTAGCAGCACAAGAACCTCCAGGAGAGCACATGGGAGCAGGAGGCTCAGATGCATGCTCAGTAAACCCTTTAGTTCCCTTAGTGTGAGTTGTTGCTTATGAGGACATAAAGCCTTGATGCCGAGAGATTGTAAAGACCCAGAGATCACGTGGAAAATATTTTTTTCAAAATACATGGGAACTTTACGAGTCCCCAGTTTGTGACGGTGCTTTATTTCGAGGCCCAATGTGCCCAAAATCAATTTCTAATGTTTTCTTCATGTATGTTCAGTAAACGTACGAGCGGGTTTTTATAACTTTTGAATGGGTTCTTGGAAATGAAATTTGAGGGCACTTTTGAACTCGCAGCACTGGTTTTCTCTTATTATGACTTTCACCTCGATGGTATTTGATTGGGTATGAGAGTTGTTTTTTGGGTTTCACATGGATTAATAAAATAAAAAAAGTGACAAAATATTTTATTTTTGATAAACCCACGCCATGAGTTCATGTTGGTTAAAAGCTCTTCATGGGAGTTGGTGGTTGGACCACCCCACACTAACCTCTCATGGGAGGATAATTGGGGTGGGGACCACCCGAGCAGCATAACCTCCCATAAGAGGCTATGACGTTGGGTCCACACGGGGCTTAACCCCCAATTTAATGGGAGTGGAGGAAACCTCTCAACTCACCCTCATTAATGAGGGAGAGCCTCTTGGACTCTAACTCCTCTCTTAATAAAGGAGGATAAAAACTCCAAAAAACCCCCAAATTAATGGAAGAAAAACCCTTGAACCTCTTCATTTTTAATTATTTGGGGACCACCCGGGCCTCTAACCCCTCCCGAATCTCCACAAATTTAATATGCCAACCTCTCTTGCAATTACTTTGGTTAATCCTCTCCTCTCTTTTTGAATTTTGAATAAGTGTGCCAACAACATCGAATAAATTAAGTGGGGCCCAGTTAGTTAATTCACTCCAATAGGCATAATAGATTAAAATGTATTATTTTGGCACATTTATTCTTCATTCACGGGAGAGGTTGGGAGAATAGAATCCTCCAACAATGAATATGATGATGCCGATGACGACGCTTCTTCCTCGACTTCTTCCTCAGAACCCCCCTTCCGATGTGTGATCTCTTGGACGATATCTTCAATGACCCTTCTTCCTTCCTCTTCGTCATCAGTGGACTGACGCACGAGCTCAGAAGTGGAAGCATACAACGAATGACGAAAACAACATCTTCCCACACGACGAATGATCACCTGATAATTAAAAAGGTAGGGGTGTATTTTAATTTGTTTAACGCTTTATCCTGTCATGTTGAATCAACATCATGAGCTGCTTGCTATCATTATAACGTGGAGGGATTGGGCCGAATGAACACAGCCCGAACCCTCTGCAACCTTTGTGGTTTCAGACCCTTGAGTTGACGACGATGTAATGACATCTTGGAAATGAGGAGACGACGACGAAGGTGGCGACCAGATTTCGCGCTACCCACAACCTCCATGAACTACGCTGCCCCCATGATGCCCCAGTGCACTACCCGCACCCCTGCCCCCCCTCCCCCTCGTGCTTTCGGTGCCCCGCGGCACCCTACCTGCGCTGCCCGTGCCCCTTGCAAGCTGCTTGGCCTGTCTGTCGCACTCCGGCGCCCCCGTGGCTCCCTACCCACACTACCGGTGCCCTGAAGTTCCTTGATAGTGCTTCAAGGCGCACCACGGCGCACCCTGCGGCACCCTGCCTGGTGCCCCCAGCACCCTGCCACACTGCCCAACACGCCCCTGCACACTGCCCGACGTCTGACACCCTGCCCAGCTCCCTCGCGCCCTACTACGACCTTCTTGGAGCACCCACAGCCTGCCTTCTCCCTGTGTAGCCTACCGTTGGACTCTCGGGCTGAGTTTCCCAAGCCGCACCACTCACGGTGCCGACTGAACCTGCAACTGGCCTTCGGGCCGAGTCGCCCACATGGTGAGTTCGAGCCAAATTGTCCACGCAGTATGCCGGGCTGGGCCCAGCGGACTCGGCCGAACTGAGGAGATTGAACCACCCAACAGGCCGAGTTAGACCCAGATTGGGTTGGGCCAAGTCAGTCCGACTGAGTCGGACCAGACCTGGGCCCATACCACTCCCTTTAATTTCTTGGGCCATATCATTTTCACTGGACGTCCGTTTGACGAACCGTCAGCAGCGCCGGTATTCATGGATCATAGCCGTCTATTTGATTATAACCCACTAAAGTTCAGGGTATAGTTGAGTCACGATCAGGTTGGTTCAAACTAGAATCCAACAGGACCTCCGGGACTAAAATTTTAATAACTCGCTGACCGGGCGTCCGATTGACGCGATGTCTATTGTGTTGAGACCCCTATGATATAGAAAACCTTTGAGATAATTCTACATGGGACTTCATAAAACATGGTGTATCAGATTGTAGTTCATGGAGAGGACCCTCCTAGAGATGAGCGAGTAGAGTATGAAGACCTAGTAGCTGGATGAGACATGATGACTGCTTGACTGATTCGAATCAGAGTGACTTGACTAGCCCAATGTGGAGTGCTAATTTGTTAGGCGGTAGACCCATGGAAGAGAAGCACTACTGTGTGAGGTGGTAGAACCATGATATTCGAGAGGAGGAGAACCTCTATAGGCTATTAGGGGGAGTGCTACTGTGTGAGGTGGCAGACCCTAGGTGGGAAGCATCTATGTGTGACTTAGCTGTCCCAATGTACTCGACAGGAGGAGTACCTCAGTAGTCTAAGGATAGTGAGTAGCACCTCGGAGTCACGACAGGACCACTGTACTCGACTTAGGAGGAGTTATCATGTAGTCATGGTTTCGTTAATGAAAATCCTACTATGAGCTGAGTCAATGAAATTTGTGTTTTCCTCATGATTGAGATGTGTTACTCGATAAATAGGTATATGTATGGGCATATAAATAAGTAATGGTTATCCATAGAAATCAGAATTTTTGGTTTATCCTTGTTAGATTTTGTGAGACCTTGAGGGTCTCAGGGTCCCTACTGAGTATCATTATAGTCACCCCTGCACGGGCTATGCCCTCTCCACATTGCGTTGGATGCAAACGACGGACATCGCTGATGGCGGTCGAGACCGCCAAGACTGGATGGTAACCAGAGGGTGACCTCACAACGAGTCGGTACCTGGAGGAGACAGACTGACATGGAGTACTGAGGAGGCTATCATTACCTACCCTTAAGGTAGGATCCGTGGTGGATGATCCATGAGCCACTAGACACCTTCCAGCTATTTGCCTTTTAGTTTTACCTGTTTTTTATTTTCCTCGTACTTTGTAGCTGGGATTGTATTTCCAGCCCCTTTACTTTTCAGCAATACTTTTTTATACAATTTTTACTTAGTGTTTGCTTCCGCTTGTACTCTGGTTGTGTGTGTTACTTTTTATAAAGGCAATGCCTTCCCAGTTTTAGAGAATTAATCCGTTGGTGCTAGTCGCCAGCCCCTGGCCTATTGAAGGTGGGCTTGGGGTAGTCACGATACAGGCCCTGGGGGACAGGTCGTGACATAACACACTAATTAGACGTTTCCAACTCACTCTTAACTGACCATCGTTCAAATTTTAGATATTGTTTATATTCTATTCATCAGGGCGTCAACTAGAGTAGTTAGTGAGATTCCATTAATAATTACAAAAAAAAACACACCTCTTGGTAAGATGGGACTTTCCCACTATAAAACATCAATAACCTATCATCGAGATAAATGCCAGATAGATTTAGGTCAAATGCGTGTCTCTCCCCCTTAGAAACATATAATCTTTTTACTATCTTTTAATTCATCCATTTCTATTTAATTAAGGTTGTCCATCATACAAAACCCTATCTATAAATGTATTCAATTATCTATATAGAGAAACAACAATATCCACTATAGGACTCAGGTTTTAGGGACCACAACAAATTCACCACACCCTTTCATCCATTGGATGACTCTTTACTTTTACAATTCTAAAACCAAAATGGTTCAATGTAGGATTTGTTTTCCCCTTGACCCCTTACAAACATGACATGCAAACAATACCATATTATTTAATAATATAACCAAACTCACACTCTTGTGGGTATTATAAAATCTATTTAAATCAGAAACATTTAATTAAAAATATGACCATACTACTTCCATTTCATTTTCGACCAACCCAAATAATCAAAAGATATTTTACCAAAAAATATTTTATACACACCAATTATATCAAGGATATTCAACCATAACAACACATTAATACCTTTCTAGAAATATTTAAATAGTATCCAAGATGATTATAGGAAATCCTCTTAAAATTTTTCTAAAATTCATATAACATACATAACCATATAATTACCCATAACCAAACTCCACATAAAAAATGAATTGTGTATCAACACTCTTTCAACACTACATAATCATATCCAATTTCAACATGGTATGAACCCCGAAAATTCATTTCATCAAAATCCATTATTCCTAGAAAGCCAATCCCACATCATATCAATAAAAATCCCTTGAATTAATTGTTCATTTCTTATTAAAACCCAATGTGAATACCCATTTATATATTGTATACTCTATAACCCCATATATCCTTCGATCTCATGCAATGCACAACAAATTAATTACATAAAAACGTCACATACCCCCCCAAGTATAACTATCCAATAAACTTACTAACAAATAATACACAAGAAACTAAATAACTATAAAGATGAGTCATGTATCATGGGTAACTTGGTCCAACCACCTAGCAAAAATACCATTCCATATAAGGTAATAATTCAATAGAAGTATATTTTTACTGACTATATGTCTGAGAGAATATACATTATTAGTCTCATTATAGAGTCTCAATTTCACAAATATCATGAAACTTTTTCAAATTAACCTCCCTATTAGGTAGCTTATTTACACAAAGAAACCACATATAACTGTTAAACATTTAGAATCATGACATAATTATCCATTATTTATATACATATAATCATTCCATCCTAGAATATCTATGAAAAAATTATTACTAGAATTATTTGGTTTATAGAATTATAATACATGATATATTGATAAATTTCATATAAATTGTTACTGACATATTAATTAATTGGTACAGAAATAATGAATGTCCATTTGGGTATTCCCATTAAGGCATGTTATGTCTTACTGAATTACTTGGGCCACCACATGTCATCTAGTATAGTGATTTTAATATAATACTTAATGATAAAATAACTATAAGTCCTTGTGTCCCATCATAAAAATGATATATTTATAATGTTATAGCAAAATTATTATAATTTCACATTGAACATATAGACCAAAATATTGTAAGATATTCTTTACAGTTTAATTTTTAAAGACTTTTAATCATTTAATCCAATCTCTAGTATACCAATTTGTGATGTAAATCCTTACATGATGTGAATAATTCGTGTGTATCTTCATTATATATCATCAAATAACAAAACAAAATATAATTCATAATCTATAAATATTAAGTGAATCACATTATGACAACATAAAGAAATCAAAAAACCCCACATCATGACAAAAAATAAATATTTCTGTAAGCTTTATATTTTTTGAAATTTATATCCTTGAAATAAAATAATAAAATACCTTAGTGGATTTAAATAATTCATTTATATATAACATACTATATCTTAATTAACATTAAAATATAAGAAATATAATTATGAATAAATTTTTTAAAAATGTATCCTAGAAATAATATGATCAATAATTAGATCATACCACCTTTTCACCATAGGTGTGCCTCTAAATATCCCAGAGGCTACCTTTTCGTAGTCGAGGTCTATTGTAGAATTATAGGGAGATAAATAAACAATATTATAGTGCATATTACTAAAAAATATCCAAACATTTTAGGATTCATAGTATATAAGATAATAAATAATGTAACATTATGTTTGAAAAAATAACAAGAAGATATTAAATCATATAAAATTGATCATCTATATTGATAATAACATATATAGATATTAATTAGAATTAATCATGAAATTATATACTAAATATATATATTAATTGATAATACCATTATTTTACCCAAAATTAGATGTCGACAAAGAAACCCAATATCACCAACTCTCTTTAAAATAATTCTCTATTACCATTTGAGACACTTCACTATAATCCATGGGAAACGGAGAACCAAATAGTATATGAATACACAACAGAGTATGTCACCACATATGTGATCCCTTAGAAACTATAAATATTGTTGTTTAAGCATGTGATAATCCATGAATAAATAAATTATTAGATCAATTGAAAATATCACCATTATAACTAACACTTATGTCTATGACCCCAATCGACCATAAAAACATTATCATGTTAAAATTATATATTTTTATGAGAATTTCCTCATGAGGGAAATTATCCACACTATGGGGATCTTGGGATCACAACTCCACTATGATGAGTTGTGGACACTATGTAATCTTTAGGAATCTACCGTCCTCAAAACATCAATCTAATCCACAATATTATTTATGTGAAATTTTAATGTAAGTCCAATATCTAATTACATTGACATATATTAAATTGGTAATCCAACATGTAAATTCCATGCATATTTCTAGGAGACTCGTGAAACTGATTAAAATAAAATCTTGAATCCTTTGGTCTATCAACTAGATGTCCAATATCGTACATCTGATCAGAAAAATCAGAACTATTGAGTCCACCCAATCCTATGGAGTATTCAATGAATCAATAAATGGGATGTGTCAGTCACTTGCACAATTTCTATCTACTATTTCTAGAGATATATTCTCACCAAAAATATCATAAAACCATTAGAATCTTAGATGGCCCAATCATTTATAGTGGTCTATTGGTAACACAATTAAAATCATGAAAACCCATGTATTCATTATGGTCCCCAATATATCAATAGAATCCTAATTATCCAAGGTATTTCCTAACTGATTCAATATCATATATATAGATTATGGATATTTTTAACCACATATATAAATCCACAACAATCGCCATCATATATAATAGTTTCATATCTAACAAGTAATCTACCCCTATAATTTTTGACATCATATCCCAATCATTCAGAGAATCCTTGAATCTCATCATTATCAGAAAATTATTCTTTAAAGTCAAAATATATTAATATATATTTAAGTAAAACAAATATTTTTCTCACATGTCCAAGGAAATTACATAACATATCCTTAAAAATAATATTTCAGATAAATATATTTCTTAATTCCCATTCCAAAAAATCATCATGTCCTATAAGTGATTCACCATTTTTCAACTTGTAGGGGACACCAATATCTATATCTAACCATAGTCATACACACACAATAAATGGTTTTTATCACTAGGGATCCTACTTTGATAACATAGTTTATAGCACATTATGATGTACCAAAATGAGAGTCCTTAGTATTTTATATATCACTTGGGTATAAAATGACTCACTATTAAAGAATATCCACTCATCATAGACATTGTCATTACCTAACTATGTGGGATTCCTAGGTATGAATCACATGTTATGGTATTTGGATTTGGATCATGTTAATATAATATCTAAGGACATTATTTGATGGTTCCATCACCAGGAAGATCTCGACGAGGAAACAAGATCCAATGACTCTCACATGACCCAATATGGTCTGCCTATAAATATAATCCTAGTTCATGCCACATCCAAAATGGTTCTTAGGTAAGGCATCATTTTCCATTATATTTTATATTACTATGTAACATTCCTATTTGGGTAAAAATTACTTATGTAATCCATTTGAGTTTTAGAAACATCTATCAGGTGTCGAGTCCACCCGTCCTGTTTACCTCAAAAAACATTGAATGAAACAATATTAAATCCATAATGATATATTTATATAATTTGTTAAATTTAAATTAATACTATATATATATATTAAATAAAATAATTTAATTTATCCACTATGAAATATATAATTTATAAGGGTTTATTATTCAACTAGTGGTCAACGACAATAGTGGGAAGACCTCAGAATAAGTCCACCATAATGTATAACAATTACATCCTTATAGAAATTACCAAGGACATGTTAACTCATTTTATTATGTATTGATTTAATATACAATGGTTATTAGATATATCACATGCATGTCTGGTTGTATTCATTGTTTTCAAAACACTTATTGACCTTTAGGAATTTGATATCACACCATAAACATGAAACCAACCATTTAGAAAATATAAATAAATTAATACAAGTGTTTTTTATTTTTCATAATCATAAAAAACACACCACAAACCTTAATAACTCTATAACCATAAATGGTAAACTACATGATTTTTATATTAGAACAAAAACATCATCATAGAAAAAATATCTATCATGGATAACGGATTTCTTATGTATTTTTTTCATTTTAAAATAAAAGCTTAAATTATACCAACGTAGAAAAACCATTAGTAAATAAAAAACCCCATACATATGAAGTTAAAGTTGTCATAATATCTACATTACCTGAAATACCTATTATATTAAACTAGTTACATGAATATTTGTCTGAATAATAAGAAAACAATCAAATCTCAAAAATTCAAAATCAATATTCAATTACAGAATTAGATAGGAGAAGAAGGTCAGTGACTCCCAGGACATGTGATATAAATAAAGGGAATTGATGGTGGTTCACTCTATTAAAACATAATAATGGATGTGGGAATTTAATTATACCACAAAAGTACCCCCACTAACCAGTTTTTTCAGATCCATTGGTTGGCCAGTGGAATGGTAACGACTTGTTGGTGGCTAGAGGATATAACCCTTCTAGAATAGGTTATTTGAATTTCTCTCTAACTAATCTTTACAAACATTTTAACTCTCTTCAATATCATTGAAAAATATTTTTTTGGGATTCCAATATTCAAAGTAATATCTAAATTTTGTTTCAAATTTCAGTGGCTCAAATAATTTTAATTTTTGAATACCATTGGAAAAATTTATCCCTTATAGAATTAAGATATTACACCACAATCTATGTTGTCATAAGGAAATTAATCATTATTTAGAGAGAATGATTCATAGATATGTATATAAAATTATTGATTACTAGTTATTTTATTAAAGTAAATCAAATCAATAACTCATGTACTTCACCAATGCATAATAGGATGATTTGATTGATAACTGAGAGTCAACTCTATGTTGTGATTCCCATGATGGTATCTACTCCATCTCTTGGATTTTAAACATGAAATATTGAATCTATTTTAGCACTATATGAGGATATATATATTGATATAGATATTATACCAAACTATTATGGATTAAATACTATCATTAAGTTGTCATTATTGACATGGAACCCTCTATTAATATCATGTATGATACCTATATTTCAAAAAAATCATTGAAAAAAATCATCTAGCATGGCCAAAAAATATTTATATCATGTTTAATTTTATAAATGGGGTGTCTAGGATTGGTTTTTAATGTTAGATTATATTTTTATTTAATATCATGTGATAGGAATATTGACTTAGTAACTACAAAATATCAATCATTAATTAATATTTTTGAAAATGGGGGGTCATAAAAATAATAGAAAATAGATGAGTTTGAAAATGAACCCCAAATGTACCGTAGAAGTTTCAAATTAATTAATGTATTGTGTTCCTAATAATAATGAAATTCTTAAATTAGTAAGTCTCTTTTATAGGCATTCATGGAAGTGGCCAATTTTATCATTGAAAAATTTGGAAAAGGAGACATTTTTTTAGAAAATGTGTTCTAGGATATTCATTTTGTTTGAAAAACATTGATCATCTTATTGTGATATATAAGAAATATACATTTTGATACATAAATTAGGGGTGATAATGGTAAAATATTATTGATGTTGAAGAAATTCAATGTTATTTATTATGTCAAAATTATATAAAAAACATTTTTTTGAAATATATATTAAAACATGTATTCTTTTAATTTAATATTAGATATTCTTGAATACACTCCTTGATGGATAATGTTTATTATTGTGATACATGTTTTATCTCATCCTTTTTAAAAATTTTCTTAAAAAAATTATTTATATATTTGAATTTCTAATAATCCCAACAAGATAAATTTTTGGAAAACAACTATTGTGTTGTTTGTTGGTTATTTATTTTGATGAATATAGTATATAAAGGATTTCATAAACAAAATATTTCAATATGGTGGAGGATGACTTATGGTATTTAGTGAAAATTTAATGAGTAATTTCTATATAATAGGACATGAATTGTAAAATATTGAGGTGCTAAATTACTATAATTTATAATATCAATTTAGGAATATTGGGGTTAATATTATGTACTTTTTATGTAGAACCCACATTATGAATATATAATTTTTTCTTATACAGTATTTCATAAAATTTATATAAAGTATCATAATGAAGGAATAATTTTTAAATGAAAATTTTGACATTAATATATAAGTTTTATACATAAATAATTTTTTTTATTTTAAATAAATGTATACATTTTGGATAATTCTCTCATTTGAGGGTTTCAGTACAAGTAGACATTTCATCCCAAAATAGTATGATAGTGGATTTTTCTATTTCTGATTAGGTGGGAGAATGTTAGTAAGTGATATCCATTTTCATTTAAATTATTTATGATATTAATTGGTACTAAAAATATTCATGGTTCAATTAATCATTGGATCATGTAGAAATTGGTTTGGGTATTGATATATATTTGTTATTCCCAAGAAAATTTCCTTTATTATATAAAGTGACATGTCATGAACATTATTTTAGTAATTTATCCACAAAGTGTGGATCTATGTGATTCAACATGGAAGATAATTTTATTTGGTGAAATATATTTATTCATATAATTCAAACCATAAAATGTGGTTTTAATAAGTTGGAATATAATCCCATAGTAATTAATATTTTTATTATAATATTAATGATGAATTAATGACATCATAATTTAATACGTTGCTCAATATTAATGAAATAAAATTTATATTCACAATCCACATAAAAAGATCGACATATTGATATATTATTTAATGTAGATGAATTAATAAATTAAATTAAAAAAAATTTGAGGGCTGAACAATTTTATAAATGTCTAGATCAATCATAACAGAGAAGAGAATATATATTCAATAAGGGAGAAAATAATCCATGATCCATTAATGAGATTTTATCTAGGTTTTTTTGAAAATAATCTTTTCTCATTCATGTTAAATAAAATGAATTATAAAAATAAGAAAATTATTAATTATGTCAGTATGTGTTTTCATCATTCTATATTGAATTAGAAAAGATAAATTGGGTACATCATTTTATTTAGTATTTGATGATGATAAAGATATTCATAGATGGATTAGTGAGAAACTAACTATGTAGAAGAGACATGAACTTCTACATCATGTTGAAAATAGTTAATATCAATATCATATGTGACTAATCAATTATTTAATGAAAAATAATGATTTTAACATACTATTTTTGTATCATAGGAATATTTCTTCGATATCAGTTTAGATAATCCTATTATTATAAATATGGTAAACCAATTATTCCATTTATAATTCACTGAATCAAATATTAATTTATTGGAGTGATTTATATTCCATATAATATAGAACTATATTATGAAAAATTTAAGAATATGAATCTAAAGTATTCTAGTTCACCACATCTTTTAATATATTACATTACCAAGGACAATCACATAACCCTAGTGAAACCTCATTCATTACATCATTAATTTTTCTTCTTATAATAATTATATATGACTATAATGTTTTTAATCAAAATTTATGATGCATTCTTCACTATCAATATATTTTTATGAGATGTTACTAACATAACAGTATTAATTAGTAATCTCAAATAATGTAGGAATATGATTATAATTTTTAAATAATATAATTCTAAAATTACATACCTCTTTATGATGATTTATCTTTCTATATCTTTTGATATTATATATGCATCTGAGAAAAATTAGTTATTTATGTTTATTATCATGATTGGACTAGAAAAATATATTTATAAAAGAGAAAATAAATTTTTTTCTATGCTTGAGTTTCATTTTATATTTATTCAAATGGAGGAGTGTGGATAAATTTAGTAAAATTAGTAATTGTTGTGACCAATTGATATTGTATGTATAATTGGTATTATATGATATGATGACGGAAAATCATTTGATACTGATACAATAAAACAAAAATTAAAGATAATTGATCATATAAATATTATTTATGTATAAGATTTATTATTATAAAATGGAATATTTTGTATTAAAATATTAAATAAAAAAATGATTTTTATTAAATATGTAATGTTATAATATTATATTAAATTAATATCTCTTATATAATAGAATATATTTACCTTTGTCTGTAGTATACATTAAATATATATTTTATACTTGATAAATTCTATCCATTTCACATTTTTAAAAAACGGATCATTATTTTTTGTATTTACACATAAATTATTTGAAATTTTGTTAAATTTCGTCAAATAATAATGAAATTGAATAACTGAGTTTAGTTAAAAATTATAATAAAGATAATTACATCAGAAAAAAATTCTGATTAATATATAAAATAAATAATATTTAAATTTTTATATAAATCTATAATTTTATTAATTTAATATATATAACCATATATTCAAACCTTTTATTATCTGATAATAATAATATTTTTGTCATATCATATGTATTAGGATTTTCTAATATGATGGATGAAATATTATTGGATTCACGTTATTTAGGTAAACATGAAATGAATAAAATTACTTTTTAAATTTATAAATTATATATAAATTGACTATAAATTTGATATAAATTTAATAAATTAATTTTTTTTATAAAACACTATCTATGTGTCGTTAATATATTATATACATTTAAATAATCCCTTGAAATGTATTGATTCTATGATTACAAAATTTTGTAAAACAATTTTATATTCTATAATATTATTTTGGATAATTATTTGATGGAATGAATCTATTTTAAAATGTATAAAACATTAATTTAAATTTAATATCATAGTAAACAATTTATTGAACTGTTATTATTTCAAATTTATTTTTAGTGAAAACCATTACATTCACTTGATCAATGTGTGGGTTAACATTTTAACATAATTCTCTTGATCTTGAATATATACATGTTACATTTAAATTGAATTTGATAAAAACATATCTAATTATCTAATCTTATAGTATGGAAATTGTTTTTCAAGATTTATTTGTTACCATCATAAATCACTTTTAGTAATATAATATTTAATTAAAATCTTTCCTAATTAGATAGCTTATATGATTTTCAACTCAATTATGACATAAAAATTATGTTCTGAAAATCTATAATATAAGTGTCTAAAATTATATATATATATATATAGTGTTAAAATATAGTATATATGGAATATGTATATTCAATGTTCATAAAATAAAAATTTTAATTTTACCTGGGAATTTATAGTGTTCGTGTAAAAAATATAAAATTTATGTGTAGCGTGTTTTTATAATATTATCATATAAAAATAATTATTATTATTATTATACAAATTAAAATAATTATATATATTAAATTTATATGAAATTAAGAATTTCAAAATTGTTATAATGTGAGTCGACAATAGAATAAATATATTTGTATTAGAAGAATATGTTCTTATATTTTATGTTTAAAATAAGGAATATGTGTATTTAATAAAAATTAATATAAATCTATACTACCAATTATATTAAATTAATCAAGTGATAGGTAAGTAAATGATATTAGCATTTTTTTTTGAGTATAATGTAGTGAATATATTCTAAATAGTTACGTATATAATACTAAGAAAAAAAAGTCCATTTAATTCAATACAATAAATAACCATAGACAGTATAATAAAAAAATTATTGTTTTCCATGAATTATAAGTGACTGGTTTCTAAAATGAATTTAATGGAAGCATAAATAAATTTTACTTACTATGTAGCTACAATAAGTGAACATAGGAATAAATAGAATAATTTGATGTTTTTGTAATGTTCATTTAATTTCTTCATACAAAAATAAAGAAAATGAATAGAAACTAATTTTACTAAAAAAAGGGATATCATATAAAAAAATGTTGTGAAGCATTATTATAGAAAACCAATAATTATTGTAGATGAATATCTTGTTAAGAAATAATTCCAAATAAAATTAATTTTGATCTTCAACCCTTATGAATAAATGGAACTAAACATATGGGTTCTATTATCATAGATGTGAAATATCCATTACATCAATGATATAGGATTAGGATTTTCTCTATAATATACTTGATAAAATAGAATAGTAAATTAGGATTATGAAAAAAAATCCAATGAAATGTTTATAAAAAAACATCAACCAATTAGAAAATCGATAATATATTTGATAAATGTGAACAGTCTTTCATTTAGTAGAGGAAGGTTAATAAATAATTACTAGGATAAAGTCAAATCTGTGTTAGGGTACATAGAGATCATTAATAAATAAATGTGAATTTGGGAGTGATTCAATTTTGTGGGATGAGTATTGGATGGAAAATAATGAATTATATGATGACATTTGTAATGGAATTGATTGAGAATCAGTATATATATATATGATGTATCTTGTTTGAACAAAGGCCTTTTATAGATTGAAATGGAGTATTGTTTCTATTTATTTCCAATACACATTTGTTTGATCATGGATTCTTCATGGAAATTGATATCATTCTAAAATACTGATAATCAAAAATATTTTAAAGATATTATTTTTTGATCACTAGGTTTCGTGAATAAGGGATTTCTCAAATAATTGAGCTATGAAATGTAATAGAGGTTCATATACCCACAGTTGAAGAAATGTGTTCTTCATGACAACAAAAATCATCTCAGGTTAATGAAGGGTGGATTGTGATTCTTCTGAACTATGATAGCAATCGTTAGTATGAGATGTGATGATGTAGAATCTTTGTGAGTATGAAAAGAATCACGAGTGTGTGATCGGTAGATGGTGAATCTTCATGACTATTAGAATCTTCGCAAATGATATAATTTTGTTGGAGCTTCATGGAAAGATTTTATTCATGAATATTGATTTATAGTTACTAAAATAAGGCTTATAGAGGAATGGGGTCATGGAAAAGGGATGATTCAATAAATAGTGAGACAACACCTCTTCACTTGTAAGGTTGAGAATTCGAGAAAAGGATGAATCTATATGATTATGTGATGGATAAGAGATTTCCAAATATGGTTATCATTATGATATTTGAAATCATTGAAATTATTGGTTAAATCTTGATTGATGAAAATTCGTATATGTTATGAGTGTTTCTAAAGTAATATGATTTTCACTATGAAAAAGTGTTCTATGAAGTTAGTGAGTTCTATGAAGGATGTTTGTTTTGTAATAGTACATCGATTCATGATGGTTGTATATTCTGTTAAAGATGTGACATTTGTTATGGTTGGGATCTATGTGAATGTTTTGGGGTTAAAAAATTATTTAATTACATTGACTCTAAAGGGGGTTTCAAAAAAACAAGGATCTTCATGAAAAATTGTGAAAAATATATGGTTCCACAGAACAATACCTTAAAGAGAATCAATATTGTATTATGATGTATGATGAACCTCATACTAGTTAGGGATATATACATAACTTATAATCTTATGAAGAGACCATCACATCATTAAACTGATTATGTCTTATCCCAAAGTAGTGTGCACGAGGGATTAGAAAGATATGTTCTACGTGTGACTTTATATTGTACACAAAATCATATTAAGGAAGTATTTTGGGATCTCTGATATTCTTTCTATACAACTTCATTCCATAAAAACCTAACGAAATTATAGGATTTACGTATAACTAACACGCTATTAGTGTATTATTATTGTATTATCCCTTAGTGGTGAGCCAATTAAAATTTATGTGTTCTATATATTCATTTGAATGATTAATAATTTCATGATTTAATTAGATATTTTAAACAAGATCCTACCATCGTGTAAAAAAATCATTCTCTATAAAATAAATGTTTGGCATCCTTATTCAACCCTCCCCTAACATGGTGTTCTGGGGAACTACAAGATGAATCATAGTGAACATTTTTTTGGAGAAAATTATATCCTAATTTGTTTTTAAGGAAGATTTAGTGAATGTTAGTGGAGTCCCATATTTGATGGATGAAACTTTATGATTTTGAATAATGTGAAGAGATCTCACCTGATATCCCTTGGTTGAAGGTTATTTTTTTCACTATACATGGGATTTAAGTCACTGATGGGACATGTATTTCATTTATTAAAACATATAAGAAATTTATTCATGCAGATTACAAAGCATATAATCCCTGTACTACATCTATATGTAATAAAATATATTTTTAAGTGATAATTTTCACATTATCAAATTTGGTCGGTAACATGATAATATATACAGAAGTGATATCAATTTGATGGAGGCCAAACTGCATGTTTTTCACACAAGGATTGAGGATCAAAAAATGAATAAAGAATAAATTAAAGATATATTTTTTCATAAAATTACTAATTTTTTAAGAAATTTTTTGAACTAGGTACATAAATTAATTATATTTACATTTTGAAGAAAATATTGGAAAGAATTCAATATCTATATAAACATAAATGTTTTAACCACTGATGAAATAAATTTCATGAAGCTCTCCATTGAATATATTCTATGTAGTTTGGTGTCATATGAAATGAGAGTCAAACCAAAAGATGCATCCACTCGATTATGTATGGTGATGGTATTCAAAACCATGGGAAAATATTACTTTTACAAAGCAAGTGACGATGAGGAAGAAGAAATTATTTATATTTTTTACATGAAATAAAAAAGTGGAAAAGGGTTATATAATGTAATTAATCAGTTGACCAATCTTTTGTGTGGTTATGTAGCATATATAGACTCCCTATTCCTTAAAAATGTTTATTATGTAGAATGAGAAGAAGAAATAATAATGATTTCATAGAAGAGGTTATCAAATAGAGGAGACTTAAAATCATCAAATAAACATCAGATATAGTTCATCATCTGTAATGAGGAAAAACATGATATTAATATTTAGAGGATGCAAAATAATTGTTTGAATCTGAACCCAATGCATTTGTGATGGATAATGTTGAGAAGGAATACCCATAACAAGATAAAAATTATAATTTTCATGGTTTTCTTAATCTCAATGTTGAACATGATATGCACTTGATTAGTATAAAAATCATGTAAATAGAAATAGAATGATGGGAGTTTTTATTAAAGATTCTTTAATGTATATTTATCAACATGAATAATAAACTGATCAAATTGAAGGGGCATAAGAAGAACTTGTGACAACTCTAGAATTCCCAGAAGAGGCTAAGGAATATCAACTTAGTATTGAAGATAATATGAAATTCATCATTGAACGTACATTGATACTGAAGAAAATGTATAACATAATCTATGGGAATGAAGTTGAAGTTGATACTCTATGGAGTGAACTAGAAAATCCATCTACATTATGGGAAATAACGAAGAAATTACAATTAGATAATTGTCATATGTAGAGCTGCTATACATATTTAAATTTGTTTCATTAGGAGTTGGTATATCATTATATAATCATATATCCAATTCTATTTGAAAAATGTGCCATTTCTGATAATTCTGAATCTTTATTGATGAAAATGGGTGATTAAAAATTATGGTATGTAGAATGATGTATATAATAAAATTTCACCTCACATTCTAACATACAATCATCAAATCAAGTAGAAAATAGAGATGAAAATTATTATATAGATTAAATAGATGATCTCCTTTCAAATTCCATTAACAAATAATGGAAAATTTGGTTTAATTGAAGTGAGATTATACATTTTCTTAGGAAATTTCAATAATGTGTCTTTTATGGCCACATGATGTTATACTGTGTTGTAGAAATGGGAAAACCGAATGGGAATGTTTCTATAATGAATAAAATAATAATGAGACCATATATTTCATCATATAGAAGAAATAATATAGATATGTATATAATTTTTCTTGTTCTAACCATAATGCTATTAATAATAGGAAAAAGGATAGAGGAAACAATACCAAAAAAACTCAGGGCTTGTGAATACACACCAACCACATGGAGAAATTCTTGAAAATAGGATTTCTTTTATGGATGTAAATTATGTGTATAATGAACTAATGAATATTTAAAAGATATGGGAAAATCTGATGATATCCTCCCACCAATCCATTATCATGTGGATGGAAAAAAAGAAAATCCAGGAATATAAACTTACAAAAATATCTCATGATGCTATAAATTATAATAGAACATAGATTTTTTATAGTGGATAATCATCCCAAATGACTTGAAAATTAAATTTTTCAACAAATTATAAGGAATGGGTTGATAAAACAATGTGATTAGGAAAAAAAATTGTTCATTAAAGATCATTGGGAGTGGATATACAGAACATGAAAATGTTGAGATGTTAAAAAATAATGATCTACACAATGACGATTTGAATCACATTTTATTGAGTGAGTTAACTCGATGATCTGGATAGATATTAAAATACAACCATAAGGGTTTCATGATCTAAGGAATGTATGGTAACTTTCAAATGAAAAGATATAAAACAGGTGCATATTTATACCATGTGGATGGTAAATAGAATGCCTCTGACATGATTGTGGATGAAAAAAATAACTTATAGACCAAGAAGTTGGGTCACATTAGTCAACAAGGAATAGAAACAATAATTAATCTAAAGATAGTTTTACACATTCCCTATTTAAATTTTGATTGATAATGTATTTTTGATACATGCATTAAAAGAAAATATTATACAGATTTAAAATCAAACAAATAATAAAAGCGAATTACATCAATATTATCTTATCCACACAGATATATGTGGTCCAATGAATATATAATGAACAAATATGGAGATGTAATTTAATATTTTTATTGATTATTATAGTAAAATGGAATGTCTAATTCTTTTTAAATGAAATGTAATGTGATTGAATTCATAAATAGTTATTATCAAAGGGAAGAGAATGAGACTTTCCATACAATTAGAATTCTACAATCCGAAAATGGATGAGAATAAAAATCCATTGATTTTAATAAATACATTTGAAAAATGGGATAAATCCTGAGGAATCTACTATGGGAAAAACTAATATAACGGGTTTATTGAATAGATAAATTTGAAGTTGAAAATATGGCTATAATTATGATTATTTTGTATCGTGTTTCTCCATCCAATTATAAATATGATATTCACATAGCATTGTACAATCATTATTATACATGGATTTAATTTGATAAACTAATACAAAATTGGTTATATTGTAGCTAAAGAATCCTTATATGATATGTTTTAATGTTTTTTGAAGTAATAATATCATCTAAAATATAGAATGATATCGAGGAATGAATGGTGATGTAGAAGATAAGGGAATATTATTTATATATTCAATAAACTTTATAGAATAATAATTTGACAATAATTGTATTAAATATATTTTTGGAATCCATGATAGGATAATACCAAAATTATCAAGAGGACATCTTATGTTGATATGATTTAAGATGAAGAAGATATTGGAAAATGGACTGATTTAATTAAACAAATAATGGATCTGATTCAAAGTAGTTAGGGATCAAAAAATATGATGATTCAGATGATGAATTTGAATATGAATACAACATTAAAGAAACATAATCAAAACAACACACAATTAATTGAAGAGAATAAATTGATTAATCTAACATAATTTAGGTTAAAACTACGTCCACACAGAAAATGAGAATTTAAAATGACGAATATTTATTATTCCTATTAATTGAGGAACTAAATGTGGTTAATGAAGAAGTTAAGGATGAATCATGGGTTAAGGTCATGAATTAATTATCGAATCATTTTGAAAAGAATTAAAAATGTGATATTATTAAGAGGCCTCAAAATCCAATAGTGATTAGAAAAAATAGGATCATTAAAAATCGATGGTTGTGGAAATGTGATATGAAACATGGATAGCTTAGTGTTTAAAGGATATTCATAAATTGAAGATATTAATGATGAAGAAAAATTGTCTCCATTATCTAAAATAAATTTGATCAGTTTTTTCATTGATTTGGAAATTCTATGGGGATTAATATTTTGGACTAAGGGATGTCAAAATAGTTTTCTTAATTAGAGTTCTTGAAAAGGTCTAAATTTGAAAATAATATCAATTAAAATTATAAATGATAAATAAATGGATTATTGATTAAATAATTATTTCTATGATCTAAAGCATGAATCATGAGCATTTTATTCTTGTATATATAATAATCCGAATAATATTCAATTAAATGGATAAGTTGTTAATCATAATAACAATTTTTATAATTAAGAAAATGAAAAATTTAAGGAGCCAGTGTTTGTTGATGATATTATATGTGGAGAAAGAAGGTAGGGATCAGTGGAAGAAATTTCTAATAACATGAAATAATAAATTGAAATGTCATATTTTTGGAGAACTCAAATTCTTTTTAGATGGAGGATGTTTAAAAGAATGTGTATACCTTATTTTCATAGGGAAAATATATTAGACAACTTATGATGATATTATATATGCATTCAAAAAACCAATATCGATTATGATTATAGTTTGGAAAAACATCTAAAGCACAAGGACGTGAATTATTGGGATCCCACCTTTAAAATGATAATAATTGTACGATTGTAAAACATGACTGAAATTTGGCTAAATAACACCTATGGAACATTCATAGATGTCCCCTTCAAAAGTAGTATGATGGATGATAATTATGTAGTAGTTAGGCAAATCAATATAAATATTATAGTTACCCTCTATTTTGGATTACAAATTTCTGTATGAAGAGATAAGGAATTTTAATAATTTTTTTATATTAACTGGGATAGATATATTTTGGATCAAATATCTAAAAGAGTTGGTTCATTCAAAATTGGAATCTAATGCATGGGATGGTTGGGCCTGAAATAATAATTAACATATATTAGCAAGGATGAAGAAGAGTATTTCTCTATTAAAAATGATTTTAATAAGATTTTGTGGAAGAATGAGAAACTAACATATGTTGGTGATTAGTTTAAATAAACAACTATGAATCAATATGAAAACAATAGCCTAATCGATCTTACAATGAATCTATTTCAGCAATATCCTGACCAACAAATTGAGATCAGATATTAGTTCAACAAGGAAAATTTTGAAGAAGGTGTGATAAAAATTGAACATGGAGGAAATTTTGACCACATGTATAACATTCGTAATAATACATTTTCATCTAATGATTTGGGGAAACATTAGTCGAAACACGGTTCTCAGCCACACCCACTACATGAGGATTTTAAATTTCCTTCCATATCCATAATTTTGTTATAAGTTTTAATATGTTTGTTGAATTAACGAACTATTATATGTGATATACAATATGGGGTATATTTCTTTTAAAAAATGTAGAAACTTATTTTAATTGATTTTATGTTCAATGGGAAAGCTAAGTGGAATATAATAATTTATAGTATTTGATGGTTTTTTGGTTTATCTAGGAATGAGATTCTCAATTTTGTTAGATCTGGGTCTTCTCATGTATTTTAATGTTATGTATGAGCAATATTAGGCCTATCAGGTTCTAGATTGATGATGGATTATTTACTAATGTTATCTCTAGTTTTTTATCAAACCCAAAGATAGAGATTGTTTTCATTGAGGACATTCACAACTAGAAATTTAGTATAGTTTTGGTTTTTTAAAATATACACTAGTATTGTCTTGTAGTTTTCATGGACAGTGTTCATACAATATAAAATGGATACAATGATGAGCATCATTATGTTATGGATCATGATGGGATGATAATGTAGGAAAAAACTACCACAATAATCACATGGGCATTATGGATTTATGGTTAATCATTCAAATTATGAAATGTTACCGGAGTGTGTGATGGGTGGATGGTTATTCTTTAGGATTAAGACAACCATTTAAACTACATTAACTGGTGATGGTGCATATTTGTTACTATGTGTTGCTTTAAAAATGGGTAAAAGTTATGTGGATCATCATAAATAGAGGATATTCACAAACATTATTTTGGAGGTTTAAGAAACGTCCACTAGAGGCATGTGATCTACATGTTAGGTTGTTCCTGAAAATTAGTGACTACCCCCAATAAATTTTACATGATTTTAATGGGAGAAAATATTGAATATCTCTAATTTTATTAATCATGGGAGTTTCATGAATGTAAAATTAATTAGTGTTATGAATGTATGGAATATGATATACTACTCTATACTACTTTTAGGATTGAAAAAGTGCTGAAAAGAACAATATACAAGAGGGGGTGGGGTGAATTGTATACATTAAAATTTTCATAAGGAAATTTTGTATCAGAAAAATTCACAACACCTCTAATAAGAAATCACCTTCTCAAAGGAATATAATGTTCTTAAATATAGCTATTAAAAAAATTCTTACAAAGAATTTATTCCACAATGTGTATAGAATTTCTTGCAACCAGAGAAACAAGTTATAATGTTTATACAATAAGAAAACTTCCTAACTCTTACAAAGCAGCATAAATTTACAAGTAAGTTTTAACCCAATGAGGTGGGTATCCAACAACCATAGATAAAGGTCCCTTAATTTTTACTTACAGAATGTCTGTCTTGCCCAACACTAGGCTAATCTATTAATCCTACGATCAGTATCTATCTTATTATCCCCGAAAGCCCTCAATTTTTAAGGAAATTGTCACCACTGACTTCACATCCCGAAGTCCCAGATTTTAAGGAAATTGCACCTCTGCATGATGAAATTCTACATGAAGTAATGTATGAACAAGTAGTTCAATATTTCTGCACGAATCATGAGAGTTTATATGAGCCTCAAACTCTAATGCAATTCACTTTTAGGGAGATGAAACTCTAAATGCAAACATGTGAACTTGGGATCTTGTCAACTCATAAACTTGTTTGGATATCATCATCTGAGGTCCTATTTATAGCATTCAGAATTCAACCAGTCGGTTCAACTCCAACAGTCATATTTCTAAATCTTTCAGAGGGAACTGGGGGTGCATAAAACATAAAACGATTAGTTTATGACAAAAACAATGGCATAGTCTTATATAACTAATGATGAATATAAATTTCATACACCTTCTGTGTAAGGAACATGGAATACAAAAAAATTGAAATGATATGTGAGAAAATATATGATTCATAATTCTAGGTTTATATGGTTTTGAATAATAAATTCCAGAATTAGAAAATTCAAAATGGGTTTCCATAAATATATTATAATGATTTCGGTATCATGATTTCCATTATCGGCATGACAAATATGTCTTATAGAAATCGAGTACAGATAACCAAGAAGTCGAAGATTATGAACTTTAAGAAATCTAAAAATAGGAAATCTAAGCACAAGGAAAATATATTTTGAAGTGTAAGGAAAAAATATTTTTATGTGTAAGGAAAATATATAATGAAGTGTATAGAAAATATATTTTTAAGTGTAAGGAAAATATATTATGAATTGTAAGGAAAATATATTATGAAGTGTAAGGAAAATATATTATAAAGTGTATGGAAAATATATTTTTAAGTGTAAGGAAAATATAATTTGAAGTGTAAGGAAAATATATTTTTAAGTGTAAGGAAAACATATTTTGAAGTGTAATGAAAATATATTTCTATAGTATAAGGAAAATATATTTTTATTTGTAAGGAAACTGTATTTTGAAGTGTATAGAAAATATATTTTGAAGTGTAAGGAAAATATATTTTGAATTTTAAGGAAAGTATAATTGGATGTGTAAGGAAAATATATTTTTATGAAGAAGGAGTTTGTGATTTTCAAAAAAAATCTTAAGGAATGGAGAAGTCTTATAGACATAAAAATCTCCCCCCTTTTGGAAAGCACAAACAAACAAGATCGTAAAAAAAATTTGACATAAGAATGAAATAAATGCTTACACTTAAAAATAAATAGCTCACCCTTAATTGTATGACTTAGGTTAAATTATTCTTCCCTTATGTAGATGTTTTTAGAGTATAGAATTCTACCAGTGAGATATATATTCTTTTATTTAGAGAGACTCACCCTTAGATGTAGAACTCTTCCTTATCGATGTATGTTAGGAAATTTATTTTTCCATAGAAATTACCATAAAGAAAATTTTCCTTTATAAAAATTTCTTCCTTTAACTAATACTTTTGAAAGAATTATCCCCATTTGTGATTTTCAAATAGGAATGGAGATGTACCTGTAAGGTTAGAAATAAATACACATAAGAAAAAATATATAGTTGATTTGCATGAAATTTTTCATTAATATAATAATGAAAGAGAATAAAATGAAAATTAGGCATGAACAAAAAAATGTATCAACTTTACTTCTTCTTCTCTGAAAAAAAATAATTTTCACCATGAACTTAATCATTTTCACCTCCTTTTGATCTTCTTAATGATTTTTTATCATGGAATATTGCTCAGATACCTTCTTCTCCAGAGCCTGAATGCATAATTCTTGAGACCAATTGTTATCTTCAAGATCATTTATCACTTCTTCTTATGAATCTGATTTCTTCATAAGACCAACAGATATTACATTCTAAAAATTGAAAACATCAACTACGATATTCATTTGATCAAGAAGATTTTTCTCTTCATTTTTCCTCACAGCTAACTCTATAGATAATTTCCCTGAGAGAGAACTCCGATCATTGGTCAACTCATTTTCTACATCATTGAATTCTCCCATTGTTGATTGCATGAAGTACATGAATTGTAGAACATTAAATGATAAGGTTTGGGTCCAGCTCATCATTTTCTAACATGAATCTTTTTTATCATTGTAATCAATGAGATTATTATTAAGATAGTCTTAACCTTCCACCACCATGTCCATCAGTATAGATATTGAATCCATATTTTGATTTAAGGTTTCATGTATCATTTGGTTCTGGGAATCTATGTTAGCAAGTACTGGAATGGTACTTACTAATTTGATTAATTAACGTTTTACAAAGTTATCACCCATAGATAATGAAAAATCGGAGTCATATTATTCTTTATTGACCTTAATAATAGAGGAATCTGGATTATCGTGGTTTTGAGGAGAGTCGGTATCCTAAGGGGAAACCTTAATGGCCTTCCCCATATCAATTTTTAGCACTGAAGAGTGTTTAGAACCCAAATGGACATCCTCATTTTCTATATTCTTATCATGTTTGGATTCTGCTTGAACTCCTTCTTCTTCTTCTTCTTCACTCCCGGAATCACTATTTTCTGATTCATGTATTACATCATCATTTCTGGTTATATAAATCTCTTCTTCTACCTCTTATACTTCATTGACTTCAATTTCAAGTTCTTATTATTATTCTTCTTTGGTAGAAACTCTTGGTGTTGCAACATATTCTTATTCTTCTTGAATAATGACATCCACTTCCAATTATTATTCATATTTTTCTAGAATAGTTTCCGGTATCAATACATTTTTCATCGATTTCTTAGGTTCCAGAGTGACATCCAATAATGGTAATTTCTCATAGGAAATTTATACTTCTTTCAGCATGGATTGTGTAATCTATGTCTCAGTTATTTTCATTTTCTGCTTCCTATCCTTATCTTGTTTCACTAATACATCAGAGGATTGAATCCTTAAAGACTTTCCCTTTGCTGGATTCAACCCAAATATTAGATCCCCTTTATTTCTGTATTCAGCTAATTTCCTCCATCCAGTAACAATATCATCAGAGTAATCCTTCAATTACCTTATCACTGGTGGAGATGAAGTCTGACCTACTATGATAGTATTAGCTTGATTGTCATTATCTGACATTTTCGTTCTTTGAACTCTTTATGAAGATTCCAGTACTGAATTCTTCTATACTCCTTTGGATGATTCCAAATTGGCATATTTCAATACATGCTTATGAATTTCGGGTGTTACAAATTCTTTAAACTTCTTGGAGTCCGGATTTTAATAATTATTCATTCTCTTCAGAATATATTCGCATCATAATATGATCTTACTGTACTTCCAAGCAGATTTTCAGGAAATTTTCATATTAGCTAAAACCATAACAACTATCCTTGAGATAGTGGCTGGATACATAAGAATTTGTGATTTGATAGTACTGTATTTCACAGCATTAATCGTAAAGAAAAATATAATTCACAAAATTAACCTTCCGGAGGTTGATGAGAAAGTCTAAAAAAATAATTTCACATGTCTTTGAGGAATCATTATCCAATTTCCATGGAATAAAGAACTGCTACATCCATAATGCTACCAACCAGTGGTCAACTGATAAATTTTCAAGCTTCAGAGTCTTAATTCCCTTGATGTCGAGACTTTGTAAACCACAGTTCCTATTGGAAGAACCATCCTTATCCATAATTTGGTAGAAACCTATTGAGGCTTTTACTTAATACGAAATATTCATGAAGTTGTCCTGTTTTCGGCATGGAATGGTGTATAGATTTTCATAAGCCTTAAATCAGAAAAATTCATTTCTATTCTTTAAACGAAATTGATAGAACCATAAAATTGTATGACTAGTTCCGGATACGGAGGATCTTGAAACTTTTCCATTGCTATTCAAATAATATCCCAATTATTAAATTTAATAATATGAGATATGAGAGAGTCATACTATTTGAAAATGTATGAACATACATGTCTCTCATGAAATATCATCTTGTCTTTAATCTCATTAACTGTCATCTTATCAGAAGTGCATGACATTCAGATCTTTAAAAAATCTCTGATGAAATCCGTAATGACAAACTCTGAAACTATAGAACTTCGACTTGAAGGCTTATAAAACTGGTGGGGTCCTTATGAAGTGGGTTAGACCTTATATAGAAAAACAATGACCTTTAATATTCTATAAGGAAATCAAATGGTAGTGATTTGCATATAAATATCAAATGGTTGAGGATGGTTAAAAAATATCTCCATAATGAAATATTGAGGATTTAGAAAACTAATTTTCGGATCTTAAGGAAATATGAAAAAATTTATAAATGATGGAAGTACAAACAAATAGAACTATAAAAAATAATTATGGTTAAGAAAATGTACCTTTAAGGAATCTATATAGAAATTATCGGTATTTAGAGAGAGAAAAATATTCATGGGATTAAAAAACACTGAAAATTTGACTTTGAGAATTTTAATTCCAGAAATACGGTTTCTGGGAAGTTTGATTCCAATAATTTTTTAAAACAAACATTAGTGTGAACAAACATCTTAATTCCGAAATTCACTACATCTAAGAAAAAACAAAAAATTTAAAATGAAAATAAGAATTTTAATAAAATTCAAACATATGTACCCCCTGAAATTTAGGAGTAATTTAATGTTAGGAGATGGGTAAAAAAGAAGTATACATGAATGAATATCTCAGGATATCATTCATATCTTCTATTTAATATATTCAAATCTGTCGGATAGTAGTGGATTGGTAAATACATAATCATGTTTTTCTTGGATTCTGATGAATTGAAGAATTATATCTCCTTTTATGGTGTGATCTATAAGAATGTGACACCTAATATATATGTTCATATAACGGGAGTGATGTTATAGGTTTTTTCATAGAGCTATGGAACTAGTGTTTTCACACAAGATTTGAGTTTTGAAAAAACTCATGCCATAATTTGTGAGTGTGTGTTGCTTCCATAACACATGAGAGCACGACAACTTCCAGCTGCTACATATTCTGCTTCAACAGTGGAATGTGCTACGGAATGTTGTTTCCCGCAGGACCAGGAAACAAAGGAAACTCCAAGGAAATGACAAGTTCCAGATCTACTCTTTCTATACATTTTTCAACTAGCAAAATCAGCATCTACGAAACTTTTTTGTACAAAAACATTTGGTGAAGATTAAAAAGGCCTATATCTAAGGTTCCATTTATGTACTAATAAATTCTTTTCACAGCCTTAAGATGGGATTCCATAGGATTTTCTTGATTTCTTGCACATGAACAAACAAAAAACCATAAGTCGGGTCAACTTGCTGTTAAGTAATGTCAACATCCTATCACCCCTCTATAATATTTTTGATCTACAGGTTTCCCTACTATATCAATTTCAAGATTATTAGTAGTTCTGATAGGAGTACTTATTCTCTTAGTGATATCATATCCAAACTTTTTATGAAGACAATTGAATTACTTATGTTGTGATATATATGGTCCTTCTCATTTTTGAGAAATTTGTAAACCAAAAAGGAATGGTAACTCACCCATCATACTCATTTCAAAATCAGACTTCATGAGATTCACAGTAGAATTTGTTAAGTATTGTTGAGTTGATCTGAATATAATTTCATCAACATATATTTGTTCAATTAAAATATCTTTCTTATCTTTCATTATGAAAAGTGTTGGATCCGTGGTTCCATTATAGTTGTTGTTTTGAAGTAAAAATCCTGTAAATCTATCACACCAAGATCTACGGGATTTTTTAAGTCCATACAATATTTAGTATGTTTATATGCATGATTAGGATGTTTTACATCATGAAAACTAGAAGGATGGTCTATCTAGACTTATTCCCATACATATCCATTTAGGAATGCACAATTCACATCCATTTGATAATGTCAAAAATTGTAGAATGTACGAATGCTATATGAATTTGGATAGATTCATGTCTTACTACCGGTGCATAAGTTTCTTTATATTTTATGCATTCTTTTAGTTATATACATTACCAAATGATCATTATTTATTTCTAACTATAATCCCAATTTCATCACATTTATTTCCAGAAACCCATTTTACACCAGTAATAGATGCATCCTTAGGTCTCTCAACCAAGGTACAGACCTGATTCCTTACAAACTCATTGAGTTTATCTTGCATAGACTTTATCCAATCTTCATGGCCTTGGGAATTCTTAGGAGTATTTAGCTCAAATTATTAAAGAAACACTACATGTTTAATTTCATTTCTTAAGGAACTTCTTGTCCTTACAGGTTGATTGACATATCCTTTGACATTATCAGTAGGTTGATTTCTTAGTAACAAATGATTTGAGTTTTGAAAAACATGATCTTCAACATAAGGTAGAAAATCTTCAGGGATAAATGTTTCAGGATTATTTTCGTGAACATTTTCCTCAGAAGAAACTTCAATTCTAAGTTTTTGATAATTTTTTAGAAAATATTTTTTGATGATTTTAACCAGGTTACTTGAAAACAAAAGGATCACTTTCATCAAATTTAACATGTACCGTTTTCTCCATAGTACATGGGTTTTTATTAAAAACTCTATAAGTCATAGAGTTAGTAGAATAGCTTAATAATATTCATTCATCGGATTTTGGTGCAAATTTGTGTAAGTAATCCTTAATATTAAGGATAAAAATATTACAACAAAAACCCTTGAAGTAAGAAACTATTTGTTTTCGATTTATACATATCCTATAAAGAGTTTTATTATGAAAAGGCCTTATAAAAACACGATTTAATGTATAATAGGCAGTACTAATAGCGTCAACCCAAATGTGTTTTTCTATAGAAAATTCACTCAATAGGGTTCTGGTTATCTCTGGAATGATTTAATTCCTTCATTCAACAACACCATTTGATTTAGGACTTATAGGATATGAAATTTTTTTGTAATACCTTTCTTACAACAAAAAGTTGCAAAATCCGAATTTATAAAATCACCACCATGATCAGTATGAATTGTTATCAGTGGTAGGTTTTTCTAATTTTTTACTTGAGCATGAAATGTTTTAAAATAAGAAAATGCATCCAATTTTCTAGCTAGAAAATAGACTCATGTATATCAAGTGTAGTCATCAACGAGAACAAATACATAATATTTTCCTCCAATTATTCCTATTTTTTGGACCAAATAAATCCATATTCACTAAATATAGAGAATTAGATGTAGAAACTTCACTAATATATTTAAATCTAGATTTGCGTTGCTTTCCAAACTGTCAAGAGTCACAAAATTCTGAAGATTCAAAATATAGAACCATTAGATCCTTAAATATCCTTTATTTGAGAGATTAATATGGTTCTTAAGGTTTCATGGTCCTAAAATTCTATTACTAAGCCAATATTTATCTTCAATTGCACTAAACCAAGGAATATCTTGACTTCATAATTATTCTAAGTTTAATGTGTAAACATTATAATGCATATGGGAAATAAGAATATATTAATATGTGGAATTTTAAACTAAACACTTATAAATCCTAAATTTCACATGTTAACCATCATCACATAATTGACTTAATATTATAAGGTTGTGCTTAAGACCATTAACAAATAAGTCATTGGAAATTAAAACATTTCCAAGAAGAATGATATTACCTATACTGAAAATCTCTTCTTGAGAATTATCCCCAAAGGATCCTTTTCCAACTTTCGTTTTGAAAATATTATGGAAATAAAATTTGTTACCAGTCACATGAAGAGAAAATATGCTATACATATACGAGATATTATTGATACATTATTCATTTTCCTTAAAAGACAAAAGTTGGATTTTCATAATCTAAACGGGTTTGGATCCGGAGTTAGACAAAAAAAATTATAAACCCACATTTGGTTAAAAAAACAATCCTTGTGGAATCCTAGATATTAAATTCTTGTTAAGGAATTGGTTTTCCTTGAATTTCCTCCACATTGAAATTTTGGACAAAAAGTTTCCTTGGATGGAATAATTTTTTTGGAAAATAGGATTTCTGTGATTATAACCTACTCCAGAAGTATTCCTGTGAGGTCTAATTTGAGAATACCTTTTGTCAAAATTTTCATTACCTGAATTAATTTTGGGAAGTAGTTTTATATGGGAAAATATTTTGGATTTTAGACTTATGACTAAATTCGAATCCTCTGGAATTATTTCCTTAGTGTTGGATTTTTCTGTAAAAATATTATTTTAGAAATAACATTCTTATGATCATTAATTTTTTTTATTTTTTATAATTTACATCCTTCTTGTTTTTTGATATTTTTACATGGAACTCATCCTTATCCTCAAGATCTCTAGTGTGGTCTGAAATCCCTTTGGTAAAAACTTCTTCTCTAGTATTTTCCATGTCTAGTTTCTTAGAAATTTCACAATTTTTTGCTTATAACAACGTGGAAAATCTAGATACTTCTTCATAAAATGGTATTTATTCATTATCTGAAGATGAAGTATCTTTATCAGAAGTAATATATTTAGGATAATAGTCATTATCAAGAGAATTTTTTTTAATGTGTTGGCAGATCGTACCTTTTCTATAAAACATGTATTTGGGAAAAAAGTAGTATTAATTAATTCATTATTTTTCTATACTGATGAATCATATTTAGAAGATTAAATTTCAGAAGATTCCCCACAACTAGCACTCCAAGTGTAATTTTCTTCAAGACTTTTCATGTGCTTATATGGTTATAACATCTTCTGCTTTCTCTCTGAATTTCATTCAATCTTATCCTTATTTTTAAAAGGAGAGAAATAAGGTCAGATATGGCATGTTCTTATACATTCATAACAAGCAATGTCCCCATCATTATTTTACTTGTAGTCTCTCTTCCTAAACATATTTTTATAGTTTTTCTAAGATACTATCTTGTTCATTCTCCAAGCAAGATTAGCTAACTCATTCTCAGATTTTTTTGTATCACTTGATTCTGACTCAATAGAAACATTCATTGACATTGATATAATAAACCTTTCAAAAGTTTTGGATTTCATATGGCTATAAGTCATTGTGAAATAAACACTTCCATTTAGATTCATTTTCATAATATTATCTACAATTCTCTTCATTCTGGTCTCATATGGTAGAAGAGTTCCAAAAAGATCATCTAAGGAAATCTGGGTGACTTTCCTATTATCATCAATTGTTGTCTTCTTGGACTCCCATTCATTTCAAATGATGTCTATGATCTTTTCTATAAGTTCCTCAAAATCCAACCCTTTTTCTCCCATAGACTGTAAGATTTTCACAGTTGTCATTAACCTTTACTGAAAATTTCTTATGTGATCTCCAAAATGAATGTTAAAGCCATGATACTCTACTATCAACATAGCTCTTCTTGTCTATAATACATTAGAAGTTCCAAATTTTGTAACTTCCAATTTCTTCCAGATACTATTTTCAGCTTCACATGAGGATATTTGACTATATATATAAGGCCATGGCCTTAAACATTACTTAATCTTGAGATATTTTAAGAATACACCTTGAGGATCTTTTCAGGTTTAGAGTTTTAGAGAATTAGATCATAAAATATTCATTACATACCACATTTAAACAAAGTTGTTACATAAAATATAGTACTCATTTTTTCCATCAATGGAAACATATTTAAAATAAAACATGGATTCGTTCTGGAAACTTCCTTGACACTATCATCATATCATGTACCTTTCCCTTGACCTGTGAAAAACATTTCAAAAACTTGGGATGAGCATAAAAAGCTCAGTAAGGGATATAAACATATGGAAAGGAAACATGAGTACATATATACATAAGAATGAAATCATACTTTACCCATAAAACATAAGAACTTTAACATACCTCATCAAATCATGAATAAATCATAGAAATCATAAGACATAAAGGTAACGTGAGGCATTCATAACATTATTACATAGGGAGTAACCCTCTTGGTTACGTTTGGAATACCCATCACAGTATATTCCCTAAATCTCTTCGGATAAACCTCAACATTTAACCCCTTCGTGTTACCCAATGCATTGGAGAGCTATATCAGGCTCACCCGCCCTTAGTTTATCACGGTACCACCCGTCTTCATAACAATTCCGAAGAACCATAACATAATCGTATCACATAAAACATGCATAAAGGAAACATAACATTTCCACTTTTCAATCACAGGATATCAATACAACGCATTGATATAAAAACATTATGAAAACCATTTTCATTACCAAAATAAAAGAAAAGTAAAACATGGCATTTATTTTTATTTATAAAAACGGTATGGCTTGTAGAGGAAGCCAAAACTGAAATAATGGTCATGGCGATGGAGATGTCGTTGTCTCCATATACATACGACAAAAAAACATTCCCTTTTTTCATTTAGTAAACGGTTCATATAAAAAATATTCCTTTTGAATAAACAGAAAAAGTCAAAGGGGTTTATACACCATATAAAAGAAAGTTGTGTATAAAAAAAATATGCCTCGGTGAATGGAGATTGAGACGAAGTCACTTAAAATGATCATTTTTTTAATAAATTAGAAATATTATGTGTATTCATTATAAGTACACATAATGAAATTACAAATACAAGATATGAAATAATAATGTCATGACATAATTTGATAGTAGGAGATTAACCCAAAGAACAGAAATTGGGTTAAAAAGTTCCCTTACCTCGTATCCGACTTGACTTGATCGTTCTTTAATCTCCTGAATAATAAACTTGAGTTAATTTCTACTTGATTAAGAACCTTTTTCATGTTTATATAACTTATTACCATTTCATGAACACTATGTAATTATTTAAGTTAAAAACGGTCGTTTTAACGATCATTGGTACTTGAGTCAAAAACAAACTCCTTATAATTACAAGTTGTTCATGTGGTAAAATATACATTATATCAAGAATTATATTCATGATGTAGATAATATATATATCATATATATCCAGTATATACATGCATTTATAATATTACATAAAATTTAGCGGTAAGAAATGAAATGCACCGTTCATAGAGACGGTAATCCGTACGTACGCATGAACGCTACTTCCATTTATATTTCATATTTAATGGAATTAAAACATAATGATACATAATAGTATTATAATTCCAGTATTTTATCATATATAATATAATTCAATCTATCTTTTATACGTACCACATATGGTATTAACAAATCAAATCACTTTGAGGGGGCGGTAGTCCGCACTTCCGAAAATGAAGATATCGCATTTACCCATAATGGAAACCATAAAGGTATTCCATAAATGAAAAAAACAGAAACTTAAGTAAAACATAAACATGTTATATATCATATAAAAATATAGTGTCATCTTAATGGACACCTTTGAAGGTGTTAAATGAATATTGAACAATCATGATTTCGTGAGGCAGAAATTCGACAACCACGAAAATAATATGTTCTTTAACCATTAGATGTAGGTGTGTGAAAGTGTCGCTCGAATAATTATTATAACAGCATCCTAGTATATGTAATATACCAGTGTTGTTACAAAAGAAATGAATAAAAAGAGTTTAGGGGGTTGGAGAATCAAAATAAAACTTGAGAACACAAGAGAAGACACTACCTTTAAATCGGGTAACTCTTTTTTATTTGAGCTCAAAGGCTTCCTTGGGAAGAATTATGCTCAATGTGAGGCTTCTAGGAGTAATAGAGGGATGTGGACAGAAAAAATGAGCAGGTCTTGGCCGAGACAAAGGCTTGAGAGGTGTGGGTAATGAGGTAGAGGTGGGGGCCTTTTATAAGAGGAGAGGAGGGGCACTCTTGGAAAGTTAAGAAAAGATACTTTACTATAAAATGATTTTCGGATAATAAAAGTCCCACAATTATAAATTTCGAGTATAAGGTGATAATTGTTCGAAATCCACCCATAAAATAGGTTTTTGAAAAGTGCAGGTCTTAGATTTTACATTATATTTTCATTTTATTGAAATCGTTAAATAGTGAGGTAATCACTGCATCATCATGGTGTCATAAATAATTTAATTTATTTAATGTCTAAAAATTATAAAAAAATACTATGATTTAGGAAATATTATTACATTTCCAATGACTATTTATAGTAAAAAATATGACCTGTATAACCCCATGTAAAATTGTTTTAGTAAAATAACTCATGTTTGTGACATTTTTACTTTAACATTAAATAAAAAGATATTAATGTCATTTTCCTTCCAAAGTGGCTCCCTGGGGTCCCCAAGTTGACACATGTATTTTCATGGTCGGACATGAAACATCAAATAAGGGTAGGAAATGTGTCTAGGTAATTTCATATTATTAAAATATTATTCTTACCTTAAATTACACTAATTACCTCTAATCGCGATTAATAAACTGAAAAGTTACTATTCACCAAAAAAATTATTTTAATCCCATTGAACCACATTATAATTCTTAATGACAACCATGTATGTACGAATTTTGAAATTCAAAACATAGTGGTGGTAAATTTTCATTTAAACGAAAAATCAGTTTTTAAGTACCACTTAGTGGTTTCACTATTCATCAAAAATTGAAGTTTTTCAGATAAAATCCAAAAATTCACCCTAAGCTATATTTGATATTCCGAATTAAAAAATTATTTCTATTTTATAAAATTAAAAACATATAAGTTACATTAATTAATTTAATAATTAATTCCCACTTTCAGAGCAAATATCGTGTTTTTATGAAACAATTAGTATCAAAAGATTGACACTAGTTTAAGTCCAATTTCAAAGTGAAATTAATTCCAACGACCACTATTGGATTAAATTGTAAAAATATATTCTAATTGAACTTTAAAACCAATTCATAATATAATCTAATCATATAAATAAATTATATTAAAAAGGGGTTTTGAATGAAAATACAACATTTTTCACTATTCATTAAAAAATGAACATTGTCGGAAAAATACCAAAAATTCTCCCAATGTAAATATCAATGTCCCAATCATAAAGAATAAGTTTTTTTCGACAAATATAGCTTATAAAATTGTCAAAAGTTTGATTTAAAATGGTTTTCCATCAAAAGGCAGTAAAACAATCTTTTAAAAATATTAGTGTATTCCATGCTTAAGATTGGATTTATTCTCATTTTAAGCCTCTAAAACACTTTATAATTAATTAATAAACATAGATAAAAAATATCTATTATTCATTACTTAATTGGTATATTACATCCTTCCCCCTTTCGAAAATTGCTTCCCCGTAATTTATTTACTTATCGAATAAGTGGGGGTATTTAGCCCTCATTGCATTTTCATATTCACATGTTGCCTCTTCAATCATGTGGTTTTTCCACAAAACCTTTACCTGATGAATCACCTTATTCCGTAACACATTCTCCATATGGTCTAGAATTTCTACTGGTTGTTCCTCATAAGATAGTTTCTCTTCCAGCTGAACTACCTCTGGACTCAAAACATGAGATGGATCTGGCATATACTTCCTTAACATTGAAACATGAAAAACATTGTGTACCTGATATAAACATGGAGGTAAAGCCACTCGGTATGCCCTGATCCAACTCTCTCCATAATTTCATATGGTCCAATGAACCTTGGACTCAGCTTTCCTTTCTTACCAAATCGCATCACACTTTTCCATGGTGAAACTTTGAGAAAGACATGATCACCTACCTCGAAAGATAGATCCTTCCTATGGTTATCTGCATAACTCTTCTGCCTATGCTGAGTTGTTCTCATGTGTTTCTGTATCAGCTAAAATTTTTCTGACAACTCTTCTACCAATTCTGGTCCCATTAACTTCCTTTCACCCACATCATCCAAGAAAGATGTAGTTTGAGACCGCTTCCCATATAATGCCTCAAATGGTGCCATCTGTATACTGGAATGAAAACTGTTATTAGAAGAAAACTCAACCAAAGAAAGATGTTGGTCCCAACATCCCTGATAATCCATCGAAAAAGCATGTATCATATCCTCCAAAGTCCGAATTGTTCGTTCTAACTGTCCATCTGATTGAGGATGAAAAGTTGTACTAAAATTTAATTAAGTACCCAACGACTTCTGAAGGCCTTTCCAAAAGTCAGAAGTAAACCTGGGATCACGATCTGATACAATGGAGAGAGGAACTCCATGTAACCTGACTATCTATTTAAGATACAAACGGTATAGTTGATCTAAGGAAAAATTATCTCGTATAGCATAGAAATGAGCTGATTTAGTCAAGCGATCAACAATAACCCAGATTGCATTATTACCTCGAGGTGTCTTCGGAAATACCATAATGAAGTCCATGGATATATTTTCCCATTTCCACTCTGGCACTGGAAAAGTCCGAAGCATCCCTTTCGGTAACTGCCACTCTGCTTTAACTTGTTGACAAGTCAAACACTTCACTATAAAATCAGCAATATCTCTTTTCATTCCATCCTACCAGTAATACTCTTGCAGATCTGTGTACATCTTAGTACTACTAGGATGAACTGAAAACAGAGAACTATGAGTTTCACAAAACAACTCTCTCTTCAACTGTGAATCACAAGGCACACACAATCTCTTCCCAAATATCAAAAGAAAATCATTATCAATGTTGAATTCAAGAAACTTACCCTTCTGAACCATCTCAACCTTTTTCTGCAACTCGTTGTCTTGCTTCTGTGCTTTCTTAATTATGTCTGATTGAGAATATTTCATTGATACCTAAAACAAAACAGAAATACATCTTGCACCAACAACTTCTATGCCAAAGTTCATCAAATCCTTAACCGAAGTATCACGTTCCAAACACAACATTTCTAATGAAGAATTACTTTTTTGACTCAAAGCATCAGCCACTTTATTTGCTTTTCTAGGATGGTAATGAATTGTACAATCATAATCATTGATTAATTCTAGCCATCTCCTCTGTCTCAAGTTCAATTCTTTCTGAGTGAATATATATTTTAAAATTTTGTGATCGGTATATATTTCACACTCTACTCCATACAAATTACGCCTCTATATTTTTAAAGTGAAAACAATAGCAATTAATTCCAAATCATGTGTAGGGTAATTTAACTCATGAGTTTTTAACTGTCGTGAAGCATACACAATGACCTGATCATTCTGCATTAGGACACAACCAAGTCCTTTCAATGAAGCATCACTGTAGATAACAAACTCACCATTCCTGGAAGGTAGTGCCAAAACTGGAGCATTCACCAATCTTCTATTCAATTCCAGAAAACATTCATCACATTCTTTTGTCCAAATAAATATAACACCCCTCCGAGTTAGCTTAGTCATTGGACTCGATAACCGTGAAAAATTTCTAACAATCCTTTGGTAATATCCTTCCAATCCAAGGAAACTACGAATCTCTGTTACATTTGTGGGTTTTGGCCATTCTTCAACAACCTTTGTTTTTAGAAGATCAACGGTTATCCCATATTTAGAAACAATGTGACCATGGAAAAAAAATTTATGTAACCAAAACTCACACTTGCTGAATTTCCCATACAATTTCTTTTATTTCAAGGTTTGCAATATAACCCTTAAATGTCTTTCATGCTCGTCTTTACTTTTAGAAAACACCAAAATATCATCAATGAAAACCACCACAAACTTATTCAATAACTCATGGAAAATTCTATTCATTAAGTCCATGAATACAGCAGGTGAGTTGGTTAGCCAAAAATGAATTACTAAAAATTCATAATGGTCATATCTTGTACGAAATGTAGTCTTCAGAACATCTGCTTCCTTTACCTTTAGCTGATGGTACCCCAATCTCAGGTCAATCTTTGAAAAATACTGAGCTCCCTGGATCTGATCAAACAAATCATCTATATGAGGCAAAGGATATTTGTTCTTAATAGTTATGTTATTCATATAAGGCCCAAACTTAATGCTTTCTTAATCTTGAGTTATTACAAGATTACACATTGAGGATCTTTTCAGGTTTAGATTTTTAAAGAATTAGATAGTAAAACTTGAATTACATTCCACATTTAAACAAAGTGGTTTCATAAAAGATAGTATTCATTATTTCTGATAAATGGAAACATATTTAAAAATAAAGCATGGATTATTTCTTGAAACTTCTTTGACACTATCATCCTATCATGTACCTTTCCCTTGACCTATGAAAAACATTTCAAAAAAACTTGGGATGAGCATAAAAAGCTTAGTAAGGGTTATAAAAACATGGAAAGGAAACATTAGTTCATATATACATAAAAATGAAATAAAACAATACCCATAAAACATAGGTGTATCAAATCATGAATAAATCATAGAAATCATAAGACATAAAAGGTAACATGAGGCATTCATAACATTCTTACGTAGGGAGTAACCCTCTTAGTTACATTTGGAATACCAACCACAGTATATTCCCTAAATATCTTCGGAGAAACCATAACGTTTCACTCCTTCGCGTTACCCAATGCATTGGATAGATATATCGGGCTCACCTTCCCTTAGTTTATCACAGAACCAACCGTCTTCATAATAATTCCCAAGAACCATAACATAATCGTATCACATAAAACATGCATAAAGGAAACATAACATTTCCACTTTTCAGTCACAAGATATCAATACAACACATTGATATAAAAACATTATGAAAACCATTTTCAATACCAAAATAAAAGAAAAGTAAATCATGGTATTTATTTTTCTTTTAAAAAAAGGTATGGCTTGTAAAGGAAGTCGAAACTCAAATAATGGTCACGGCGGCAGAGAAGTCGTTGTCGCCGCATACGTACGACAAAAACATTCCCTTTTGTTGTTTAGTAAAACACTTTGTATAAAAAAGATTCATTTCGGATAGACGTAAAAGTCAAAGGGGTTTATACACCATATAAAAGAAGGTTGTGTATAAAACAAAATACGCCTCAATGAAAGGAGATTGAGACGAAGTCCCATACAAAGATGGTATCCTTGAATTAAGGATAAATCGATTACATAATTATGTGTGACAAACTGATACACCAAATATAAGTAGATATTAAGTGTAAAACAATCAGATTTTATTCACACATATTCATAGAATGACATATTCAAGGAGTACAAGCTTATCCCAAAGAATCAAAATTGGGTTAAGAAGTTCCCTTGCAAAAATTTGACAGCTTAACGGCGTCACTACAAAATTCAGAAAATGAGTTTATGAGAGATAAAAAGGGTATCTCATCACTTGGACATAAAATTTAAATCACTAAGGATATATAAGAACATATACCAACATAATGTTATATGAATTAAAATACATAACAAAATATGTCTTTTAAAAAGAGGAGGGTGAAAGGTTCCCTTTCCGACATGGGTATCTTCGAAACATACCCCCGTGAAAGAAGGACAATACAACATTGATGTAAATACTCATAAATGAAATTATATTACACAATGAGTAAAATAATGGGAAGTACATAAACAACTCAAAGGAAATTGTGGCAAATGTAGCATAAATCTCACGGGAATAAAAGTGAGATGAAAAGTCCTTTACGAAAACTCGGCAGCCTAACGGCGCCACTTAAAACGTCCAAAAATGGTTTGATGAGATCAAATATGGTCTCTAATAATATTAAAATAAAATGTAAAGAAAGAGGAATATAAAAGAACATCCCCCATCATATCAAATAGGAGCTTAAAATAAGTGACAGAAAGGAGAGTACTAAAAAAGAAAGAGAGAGGTTAGATCTCTTACGAAAATTCGGCAGCCTAACGGCGCCACTCAAAACTTCCAAAATGGATTGATGAGAGAGAATAGGGTCTCTAATCCTATTAACATAAAAATTACAGTAATATTAATACAAAAGAACATCCCAATCACAAGAAATATGAGCTTAAAAGGAATGACATAAAAGAGTGTACTTAAAAAGAAAGAGAGGAGTAGGATCCCTTACCTCGGGTCCGACTTGACTCAATTGTTCTTTAACATCCTGCATAATAAACTTGTGTTAATTTCCACTTTATTAAGAACCTTTTTCAAGTTCATTATTCCTTTTATATCACTTATTTCCATGTTATAAACATTATGTAATCATTTAAGTTAATAATTTTAGTTTTGTCGATATTTGGTTCTTAAGTCGAAAGTGGACTTCTTACAATTACATGTTGTTCATGTGGTCAAAGGTTCATTATATCCTGAATGATATTCATGATTTGGATATCATATGTATCATATATATCCAGAATATGCATGTATTTATAATATTACATAATCATTTAGAGGTAAGAAATGAAATGCACCGTTCATGGAGACGGTAAGCCGTACGTACGCATGAATGCTACTTTCATTTCTATGTCATATTAGTGGAATTAAAACCAAATGAGAGGTTTGTATATATTAATTACAGAATTATATTAATCATTTATATGTAACTTACATCATATATAATAACTTTAAATCCATCCTTTATACATCCCACATATGGCATTAGCGAATCAAATCACTTTGAGGGGGCGGTAGTCCGCACTTCCTAAAATGAAATTATCGTGTTTACCCACAATGGAAACCATAAAGGTATGCCAAAAAAGAAAAATACAGAAACATAAACATATCATATATCATATATAAATATAGTGACATCTTAATGGCCACCTTTTAAGGTGTTATATGAGTGTTGAACAATCATCGTTTCGTGAGGCAGAAATTCGCCATCCACAAATACAGTATGTTCTTTAACCATTTAATGTAGGTGTGTGTAAGTGTATCTAGAATGATTCTTATAAAAACATCCTAGTATATTAAAGAGACTGGAGTTGTTAAAAAATAAATTAATAAAAAGAGTTTAGGGGGTTGGAAATGCAAAATAAAACAAAAGAACACAAGTGAAGACATTACCTTAAAATCGGGTAACTTTTTTGATTTGAGCTCAAAGGCTTCCTTGAGAGGACTTATTCCCAAAGTTAGGATTCTAGGAGTAAGATAGGGATGTGGAGAGACAACATGGAAGTTTTTGGACAAGTAAAAGGCTTTGGATGTGTGGGTAAGGAGGTAGACGTGGGGGCCTTTTATAAGGGGAGAGGAGGGGCACTCTTGGAAAGTAAAGAAATATTACTTTATTTGAAAAGGATTTTTGGATTTAAAAGGTCCCACATTGATATAATTCGAGGATAAGGTGATAAGGTTTATAAATCAACTAATCCAATAGGTTTTGGACATGTTTATGTCATAGAGTTTACATTATCTTTTCATTTTATTTAAATCCTTTATTAATGAGGTAATCGGTGAACCATTATTATGTCATAAATAATTTTATTTTTTTAATGTCTAAAAAAAATAAAAAAAATATAATGATGTAGGAAATACTTTTAGATTTCCAATGACTTATTATTGTCAAAAATCTGACTTTTATAACCCCATGTAAAAATTGTTTTAGTAAAACAACTCATGTTTGTGTCATTTTTAATTTTAACATTAAATAAAAAGGTATTTATGTCATTTTCCAACCAAAGTGGCTCCATGGGGTCCCCAAGTTGACCCATGGTTTTCTTGGTCGGCGATGACTCATCCAATGAGGGTAGGACATGTGTCTAGGTCATTTCATATTATTAAAACATTATTTTTACCTTAAACTATACTAATTACCTCTAATCGCGATTAAAAACATAATAAGTTACTATTCACCAAAAAAATTATTTTAATCCCATTGATCCACATTTTACTTCTTAATTAAAGCCATGTATATCGGATTTTTGAAATTCAAAACACAAAGGAGGAAAATTTTCATTTAAACGGAAAATCAGTTTTTATAAGTACCACTTAGTGGTTTCACTATTCATCAAAAATTGATGTTTTTCAGAAAATTACCAAAAATTCACCCTAGGCTATATTTGATATTCCGAATTCAAAAATGATGTCTATTTTACAAAATTAAAAACATATATGTTGCATTAATTAATTTAATAATTAATTCCCGCTGTCAAAACAAATAGCGTGTTTTTAAGAAACAATATCTATTAAAAGATTGACACTAGTTTAAGTCCAATTTCAAAGTGAAAATAATTCCAATGACCACCATTGGATTTAATGGTAGAAATATATTCTAATTTCACTTTATAACCAATTTAAAAGATAATATAAACATATAAATAAATTAGATTAAAAATAGGTTTTGAATTAAAATACAACATTTTCATTATTCATTAAAAAAATGTACTTTATCGGAAAAATACCAAAAATTTACACAAAGTAAATTATGATATCCTGATTCTAAAGTAGAATTTTATTTTGTCAAATATAACACATAAATTTACCAAAATGTGTATTTAAAAGAGGTTCGCTATCAAAAGGCGGTTAATCGACCTTTTAAAGAATATTAGAATGTTTAGGCTTAAAATTGGATTAATTCACATTTTTAATCCTCTAACATTTATTGTAAAAAGTAAAAATATTTGACAAACATATATAATCATTTTGTAGTTAGTTTTATTCATTCCCGCCATCACAACTTCTAGGCATTAACTACCTTTTAAAATAATATTATATTATTATTAGAGTGCAACGTAAGATTTCCAAGAAACTCGTTGTTGTGTGTTGGGTACGCCATCGAGCATAGCGTCCCCTTTAAAGTTATATTAATGTTTTATTCACAAATATGGGTAAATGTGAAAATTTAATACTCTTTATTTACCTGGGGTGTTACATCCTTCCCCCGTTTTTGGAATTGAATCCTCACAATTTTAAAATTGGGCTTGGAAACTTCATTGAAAATCCCACATCAGAACAAGAGTCAGTAAAACAATCACTATAAAATAAAGAAAGATAAGTACAAAGGTCACCCAAGTTAACCCATACTAGGATTACATGTATGAAAATATGGACATGGAGGAAAAAACAAAGGGTTGTGTTCTGATGGAGATTGATAGTAAACATGTCTAGGAGAAAGTTAACCATAAGAAAATCACAAACTTGTGATGGGTTAAATGGTATTCGATTCCCCAGTAGGAAAAGTTAACTGGAAACACTTTTGTTTTAAGTTACTATTAATTGAGGAATTTATTTTTGATCTTAAGGAAACATACTTACTTGTCATGTTGACTTTCAACATTTACTAGATTTCTTAAACAGACTCATACTTTCCCCAAAAGACAAGTATTTAGGAAGACTTGTTCACATTAAGAGTACTATAATCAACTTCTAGAGAATCACCTAATCCACAAAAGAGAACTATATACTTCCCATATCTTTAGACCTTAACCAAAACCAAAACCAAAATGGTTAGTACAAGATCAGATAATCCTGAAAAGGATAACCCTTTATAAAAAGAAAATCTATTCTTAATCTCTAAAATTTGTCCAAAAAACCCAGAGTTCAACGAGGACCATTAAATAAACAATTTTTCTACAAAATTCTTCAAAGTAAACCAAACTAAGATTGAAACCCAAATATTTGAAGGATTTAGTCACATAGTCTTCCAAGTTAAATCGTAACATTTATCTCCAAAAAACATCAATTGCTCCTAAAGTCTCGGATTGAAAAGTAATTAACCTAATCACATATCCTCCATGATAGGTTAATCATTTTCATAAATAACTCTAAATCAACTTACTCTTAATTAATAAAGTCACCTTACTAAAAAGAATAAATTAATACTAACCAGGGACTTCACGTAATCCCGTGGTATGTGATAAATACTAGTTGCACTTTGGTTGTGGGTTCGATTCGCACAGCTTTGTCTGGCGCGACGGGTTGTCACACGGTCTACGTGTTGTCCTTTTTCGAAAACTATATAATTCTAAAATCATTCCCCAAAAAGAGATAAAATAATCAAAAATAACCATAACATAATATAACCTCAACTATATATCATGCATTTCACTTCCATCATAACATATAGTAACCCATAATTACCTCAAAAGTAAGGATCATATAAAACCAAATGGTTCTTTATAACTATGTCCACAAAAGAACAGATAACTATTCCTTGAATAAAATTTTCATATATTAAACAACAGGGTTACACATACTATAAAAAGTCTTCTAATGTAACCCCATCATCAAAAGATACTTAATACTCTTAATAATTTCACCATAACTCTTAAAGCCCTTATATGTTGACTTCTTACTCATTCAACATTCTTCATGATCCATTAAACATTCCTTTCCAACTTATTCTGAAATACTTCATTCCTACAAACAAAAACATGAATCATATCCTAAGATTCCAAAATTGGAAAACAAAAGTTATGAAATAATCCATACCTTTGATTGTTCATTATAAGTTTCGTCATCCTCAATCGGAATAAAATTAGGTATTGGTAAATGAATATTTGTATGATCTTGGTGATCCCATTCACGAAACTTCTTCATAGGACATGTGTTTTCATAATGACCATGCACACCACATTTAAAACATTCAATTGATCCCTCAGAAAGAACTTCTTTCCCTTTCCTCGAGTCAACTGGATTCTTCATTTTTCCATGGCAGGTTCTTGAATTATGACCTTCATTTCCACATCTATAGCATATTTCTGTCCCTTTGAAAAAATTCCTAGGTGTTTCTGTCCACATCTTTGACACATAGGTTTTTGAACACACTTACCTTTATGATTAATACCTGTAGTTCCGTAGGGATTTGTTTCACGCATATATGATGCCTTAGAGAAATCACCAAGGTTTAGGTGGTCAATCATGACTCCAGATAGTTGGTTGAGGATAAACACAAGAGTTCTCATTGCAGCTCTCATATCATTCAGTTGCTTGCTCAAAAAACTGCCATAGTTTCCTTCACATCCACTGTTACTTTGGTGCTTGCTAGATCCAGCCGTTTACTAAAACCAAAAAGGTCAGTGTGAGTATATCAACAAAACCATCATGTACTAATGAGGAAGATATACACTAAGATATACTTACTCATTCACATTATCTAAAACTAGGACTCTTTTCAGAAATCCAAACCATTCTGGAAATGTCACTGATTCTTAGAGAATACCCTAACCTCTAAAGTTATCTAAACCGACCTCTAATACCAACTATAAGTCCACAGCCTTAAACCTTAATAAATCATGAGTTATTACAAGATTACACATTGAGGATCTTTTTAGGTTTGTAGTTTTAGAGAATTAGATCATAAAACTTGCATTACATTCCACATTTAAACAAAGTGGTTACATAAAAGATAGTATTAATTTTTCCCATCAATGGAAACATATTTAAAAATAATGCATAGATTCTTTCTTGACACTTCCTTGACACTATCATCATATCATGTACCTTTCCCTTGACCTGTGAAAATCATTTCAAAAAAAACATGGGATGAGCATAAAAAGATCTGTAAGGGTTATAAAAACATGGAAAGGAAACATGAGTTCATATATACATAAGAATGAAATCATGCTTTACCCATAAAACATAGGCATATGAAATCATGAATAAATCAAACAAATCATACGACATAAAAGGTAACTTGAGGAATTCATAACATTCTTACGTAGGGAGTAACCCTCTTGGTTACGTTTGGAATACCCACCATAGTATATTCCCTAAATCTCTTCGGAGAAACCTTAAAGCTTCACTCCTTCGCGTTACCCAATGCATTGGAGAGCTATATCGGGCTCACCCGCCCTTAGTTTATCATGGAACCACCCATCTTCATAATAATTCCCAAGAACCATAACATAATCGTATCACATAAAACATGCATAATGGAAACATAACATTTCCACTTTTCAATCACAAGATATCAATACAACACATTGATATTAAAAAATTATGAAAACCATTTTCAGTACCAAAATAAAAGAAAATTAAAACATGGTATTTATTTTTCTTTTAAAAAAAGGTATGGCTTGTACATGAAGCCGAAACTCAAATAATGGTCATGGCGGCGGAGAAGTCGTTGTCGCCTCATACGTACGACAAAAACATTCCCTTTTGACGTTTAGTAAAATGATTTGTATAAAAAAGATTACTTTCGGATAAATGTAAAAGTAAAAGGGGTTTATACACCGTATAAAAGAAGGTTGTGTATAAAACGAAATATTCCTCAATGAAAGGATATTGAGACGAAGTCCCATACAAAGATGGTATCCTTGGATTAAGGATAAATCAATTACATAATTATGTGTGAAAAACTAATACACCAAATATAAGTGGATATTAAGTGTAAAACAACCAGAGTTTATTCACACAGATTCATAGAACGACATATTCAAGGCGTACAAGCTTATCCCAAAGAATCAAAATTGGGTTAAGAACTTCCCTTGCAAATATTTGACAGCCTAACGGCGTCACTACAAAATTCATAAAATGAGTTGATGAGAGATAAAAAGGGTATCTCATCACTTGGACATAAAATTTAAATCACTAAGGATATAGAAGAATATATCCCAACATAATGTTATGTGAATTAAAAGACATAACAAAATATGTCTTTTAAAAAGAGGAGGGTGAAATGTTCCCTTACCGACATGGGTATCTTTCGAAACATACCCCCGTGAAAGAAGGACAATAAAACATTGATGTAAATACTCATAAAAGAAATTACATTACACAATGAGTAAAATAATGGGCAGTACATACACCACTCAAAGGAAATTGTGGAAAATTTAGCATAAATCTCATGGGAATAAAAGTGAGATGAAAAATCCCTTACCAAAACTCGGCAGCCTAATGACGCCACATAAAACATCCAAAAATGGAATGATGAGATCAAATAGTGTCTCTCATCATATTACAATAAAATTTAAAGCAAGAGGAATAGAAAATAACACCCCCCATCATAAAAAAGAGGAGCTTAAAAGAAGTGACATAAAGGAGAGTACTTAAAAAGAAATAGAGAGGTTAGATCTCTTACGAAAATTTGGCAGCCTAACGGCGCCACTCAAAACATAAAAAATGGATTGATGAGAGAGAATGGGTTCTCTCATCATATGAACATAAAAATTCTAGTAACAGTGATATAAAAGAACATCCCAATCACAAGAAAGTTGAGTTTAAAAGGAATGACATAAAAGAGTGTACTTAAAATGAATGAGAGGTGTAGGAACCCTTACCTCGGGTCTGACTTGACTCGATCGTTCTTTAACATCCTGAATAATAAACTTGAGTTAATTTCCACTTTATTAAGAACCTTTTTCAAGTTCATTATTCATTTTATATCACTTATTTCCATGTTAAAAAAATTGTGTAATCATTTATGTTAATAATGTTTGTTTTGTCGATATTTGGTTCTTAAGTCGAAAGTGGACTTCTTACAATTACATGTTGTTCGTGTGGTTAAAGGTTAATTATATCCAGAATGGTATTCATGATTTGGATATCATATATATCATATATATCCAGAATATACATGTATTTATAATATTACATAATCATTTAGAGGTAAGAAATGAAATGCACCGTTCATGGAGACGATAAGTCGTACATACGCATGAACGCTAGTTTCATTTCTATGTCATATTAATGGAATTAAAACCAAATGAGTGGTATGTATATTTTAATTCCAGAATTATATTAATCATTTATATGTAACATACATCATATATAATAACTTTAAATCCATCTGTTATACATCCCACATATGGCATTAACGAATCAAATCACTTTGAGGGGGCGGTAGTCCGCACTTCCTAAAATGAAATTATCATGTTTACCCACAATGGAAACCATAAATGTATGCCAAAAAAGAGAAATAAAGAAACATAAACATATTATATATCATATATAATTATAGTGACATCTTAATGGCCACCTTTTATGGTGTTATATGAGTGTTGAACAATCATCGTTTTGTGAGGCAGAAATTCGCCATCCACAGAAACAGTATGTTCTTTAACCATTTGGTGTAGGTGTGTGCAATTGTAGCTCGAATTATTATTATAAAAACATCCTATTATATTTAAGATACTGTATTTATTACAAAATAAATGAATAAAAAGAGTTTAGGGGGTTGGAGAAGCAAAATAATACAAAAGAACACAAGTGAAGAGATTACCTTAAAATCGGGTAACTCTTTTTGATTTGAGATCAAAGGCTTCCTTGGGAAGACTTCTGCCCAAATTGAGGCATCTAGGAGTAAGAGAGGGATGTGGAGAGAAAAAATGGGCAGGGTTTGGCTGAGCCAAAGGCTTTGGAAGTGTGGGTAATGAGGTAGAGGTGGGGGACTTTTATAAGAGGAGAGGAGGGGCACTCTTGGAAAGTAAAGAAATGTTACTTTATTTAAAAAAGAGTTTCGGATTTAAAAGGTCCCACATTGATATAATTCTAGGATATGGTGATAAGGTTTCGAAATACACCAATCCAATAGGTTTTGTACATGTTTAGGTCATATATTTTACGTTATCTTTTCATTTTATTTAAATCCTTTATTAATGAGGTAATCGCTGCATCATTATGATGTCATAAATAATTTTATTTATTTAATTTCTAAAAAATATAAAAAAAAATATCATGATGTAAGAAATCCTTCTAGATTTCCAATGACTATTTATTGTCAAAAATTTGACTTGTATTACCCCATGTAAAAATTGTTTTAGTAAAATAACTCATGTTTGTGACATTTTTAATTTTAACATTAAATAAAAAGGTATTTATGTCATTTTCCAACCAAAGTGGCTCCATGGGGTCCCCAAGTTGACCCATGGATTTTCTTGGTCGGCCATGACTAGTACAATGAGGGTAGTACATGTGTCTAGGTCATTTAATATTATTAAAACATTATTTTTACCTTAAACTACACTAATTACCTCTAATCGCGATTAAAAACTTAATAAGTTACTATTCACCGAAAAAATTATTTTAATCCCATTGAACCACATTTTAATTCTTAATGAAAACCATGTATGTGAGATTTTTGAAATTCATAACACAAAGGTGGCAAAATTTCATTTAAACGGAAAATCAGTTTTTATAAATACCACTTAGTGGTTTAACTATTCATCAAAAATTGATGTTTTTCAGAAAATTACCAAAAATTCACCCTAGGCTATATTTGATATTCCGAATTCAAAAATGATTTCTATTTTAAAAAATTCAAAACATATAAGTTGCATTAAATAATTTAATAATTAATTCCCGTTGTCAAAACAAATAGCGTGGTTTTAAGAAACAATATCTATTAAAAGATTGACACTAGTTTAAGTCCAATTTCAAAGTGAAATTATTTCCAATGACCACCATTGGATTTAATAGTAAAAATATATTCTAATTTCAATTTAAAACCAATTTAAAAGATATTGTAATCATAAAAATATATTAGATTAAAATTAGGTTTTGAATTAAAATACAACATTTTTCACTATTGATTTAAAAAGTGTACTTTATCGGGAAAATACCAAAAATTTACACAAAGTAAATTTTGATGTCCTGATTCTAAAGAAGAATTTTATTTTCTCAAATATAACACATAAAATTATGAAAAAGTGGATTTAAAAGAGGTTCGCCATCAAAATGCGGTTAATCGACCTTTTAAAGAATATTAGAATGTTTACGCTTAAAATTGGATTCATTCACATTTTTAATCCTCTAACATTTATTGTAAAAAGTAAAAATATTTGACAAACATATATAATTATTTTTTAGTTAGTTCTATTCATTCCCGCCATCACAATAGCTAGGTGTTAACTACCTTTTAAAATAATATTATTTTATTATTAGAGTGCAACGTAATATTCCCAAGAAACTCGTTGTTGCGTGTTGGGTACGCCATCGAGCATAGCGTCCCCTTTAAAGTTATATTAATATTTTATTCACAAATATGGATAAATTTGAAAATGTCATACTCTTTATTTACCTGGGGTGTTACAATTCAAGGCTCTATAATCAATGCAACGTCTCATTGAACCATCTTTCTTTTTAACAAATAAAATAAGAGAACCCCATGGTGATGTGCTAGGTCGAATGAAACCTTTCTCTAATAAATCTTTCAATTGCTCATTCAACTCTAAAAGTTCAGTTTGAGGCATTCTATAAGGGGGTTTTGAAATTGGCTTAGCATCAGGAACTAAGTCAACAGTAAATTCAACTTCCCGATCTGGTATTATTCTAGGCAACTCATCAGGAAAAACATTAAGATACTCATTTACCACTGGCACATCATTAATTTGAAGAGTTCCTTTATTTTCAACGATGTGTGCAAGGTAACATTAATTTTCATCTTTTACAAGTTTCTTGGCCGCTTGATAAGTTATCAACAGTAAGGGTTCATTCCTGTACACAAACTGAAAGTCTTTCTGAAAAGAAACTTCTTTAGCTTTATAGTCAATCTTAGCATGGTAAATAGAAAGACAATCCATACCAAGGATAACATCAAACACTACTAGAGGTAAAATAATAAGGTTCACAAGAAGGTTCTTTCCACAGATAAAGATAGGAATATTCTTATAAATTTTTTTTCCTCAACATTTCCCCAGGTGTTTTTACCACGAGTTCAGGAGTCATTTCTTGAGATGGTATTCCCATTTTACTAGAAAATTTTTCAGAGATGAAGGAATGTGTAGACCCCGAATCATACAACACACTGGCATAATCTGAAAAAACAAATTACCTGATACAACTTCATTTGATGGCCCGACATCTACTGAAGTAGTTGCAAAGGATTTCACCACCCCTTTCGGCTTGTAGTTTAACTGCTTCCCATCACTCAAGCTCTTTGTCGAACACTCATTTGCATGGTGACCCATCTCATTGCACTTAAAACATTTCACTAACAGTTAATAAAATTTAGACTTACCATCACCTTGATCTTTTTCAGTGCAATCACAATCATTATGTCCCATCTTACCCCATCGGTAGCACTTTCCAAAATTCAGAAGGCATTCCCCAGTATTCCATTTACCACATTTATCAAAAACTAGAAACATAGATTTCTTACCGTCAGACCTTTTTGAAGAATTCTTTCCTTTCTCCTGCCACCTCGGTCTCTTCTTCTACTATTTGTTATAGAACACTTGATCATTGGAAAACTCCATTTACACCTTCTCAGCACTTCGAACAAGCTTTTCATAACTTTTAAACTCACAATAATCCAATGCCATTCTATATTTTGGCTTTAATCCTGAGTAAAAACGATTGATTTTACTATCAAGGGCTCAGATAAAATTTGGAGCATACCTTGCCAATCGAGTGAACCTTTCATCATAGGCAGCCACTGAGTCCTCCTCTTGCTTCAATTCCAGGAATTGTTTTTCCATCCTAAGTCGAACAACCTTAGGAAAACACTTCTCAAGAAACATACCTTTGAATTCATCCCAGTCGAGAGCATCAATCTCATCAGCGTCCCTGATATTTTTAACCATCGACAACCACTGATCTTCTTCACCCTCCAAATGGTAAATAGCAAGACTAACCTTTTGATTGTTTGAACACCCCATTACATCGAAAATATTTTCCAGTGCTTATTCGATCCTTCATCTAGCACAGGGTCATATGACCCTCTGAATGATTGGGGATGATGCCTCATGAAATGTTCCACCACTAACATGTTCCTCTGCGGTTGATTTGGATGATCTCGTGCATGGATACCACCACCATTTATCGCTTGAGTCATTTGCTCCATTACTGCAACAAAATGTTCAGTTCTAATTCCCACCATCTCATGAGGCTGATTCGGAAGGTTATTTCCTCTTGTATTCCTTCCTAGCCCTGCTTCCCTATTTCCTCTGCGGAAAACCATTCTGAACAAACATGTCTTAGATGAAGAAACATGGTAATCTTCAAATGCTATATCATTTCAATTTGACCATAAAAAACTATTTTTGGACAATCATTTAATAAAATTCTAACTCCTAACGTTATCTAAACCGACCTCTGATACCATTTATAAGGCCACGACATTAATCATTACTTAATCTTGTGATATTTCAAGAATACACCTTTAGGATCTTTTCAGGTTTATATTTTTAGAGAATTAGATCATAAAAAATACATTACATACCACATTTAAACAAAGTGGTTACATAAAATATAGTACTCATTTTTCCCATCAACGGAAACATATTTAAAATAAAACATGGATTCTTTCTTGACACTTCCTTGACACTATCATCATATCATGTACCTTTCCCTTGACCTGTGAAAAAAATTTCAAAAACGTGGGATGAGCATAAAAAGCTCAGTAAGGGATATAAAAATATGGAAAGGAAACATGAGTACATATATACATAAGAATTAAATCATACATTACCCATAAAACATAAGCACTTTAACATACCTCATCAAATCATGAATAAATCATAGAAATCATAATTCATAAAGGGAAATTGAGGCATTCATAACATTCTTACGTAGGGAGTAACCCTCTTGGTTACGTTTGGAATACAGGTCACAGCATATTCCCTAAATCTCTTTGGAGAAACCTCCAAGTTTAACCCCTTCGCGTTACCCAATACAATGGAGAGCTATATCGGGCTCACCCGACCTTAGTTTATCACGGAACCACCCGTCTTCATAACAATGCCCAAGAACCATAACGTAATCGTATCACATAAAACATGCATAAAGGAAACATAACATTTCCACTTTTCAATCACAAGATATCAATACAACGCATTGATATAATAACATTATGAAAATGATTTTCAATACCAAAATAAAAGAAAAGTAAAACATGGTATTTATTTTTCTTTTAAAAAAAGGTATGGGTTGTAGAGGAAGTCGAAACTCAAATAATGGTCATGGGGGAGGAGAAGTTGTTGTCTTTTTATACATATGAGAAAAAAAACAATCCCTTTTGTCATTTAGTAAATTTTTTGTATAAAAAATATTCTTTTTGAATAAACATAAAGAGTCAAAGTGGTTTATGCACCGTATAAAAAAAAGTTGTGTATAAAACAAAATATGCGTCAGTGAATGGAGATTGAGATGGATTCCCTTACAATGATCATTTTTTTAATAAATTAGATATATTACGTGTATTCATTATATGTACAGATAAAGAAATTACAAATACAAGATATGACATAATAATATCATGAAATAATTTGAAAGTATGAGATTAACCCAAAGAACGAAAATTGGGTTAAAAAGTTCCCTTACCCCGTATCCGACTTGACTTGATCATTATTTAATCTCATGAATAATAAACTCGAGTTAATTTCTACTTTATTAAGAAAATTTTTCAAGTTTATATCACTTATTACCATGTCATGAACACTATGTAATTATTTAAGTTAATAACGGTCGTTTTAATGATCATTGGTACTTGAGTAAAAAATAAACACTTTATAATTACCAGTTGTTCGTGTGGTAAAATATCCATTATATAAATAATTATATTCATGATGTAGATATCATATATATCATATATATCCAGTATATACATGCATTTATAATATTACATAACATTTAGAGGTAAGAAATGAAATGCACCGTTCATGGAGATGGTAAGCTGTACGTACGCATGAACACTACTTCCATTTCTATTTCATATTTATTGGAATTAAAACATAAGAATACATAATAGTATTATAATTCCATTATTTTATCATATATTATATCATTCAATCTATCCTTTATACGTACCACATATGGTATTAACGAATCAAATCACTTTGAGGGGGCGGTAGTCCGCACTTCCTAAAATGAAGATATCGCGTTTACCCATAATGGAAACCATAAAGGTATGACATAAATGAAAAATACAGAAGCATAAGTAAAACATAAACATATTATATATCATATATAAATATAGTGTCATCTTAATGGCCACCATTGAAGGTGTAAAAAGACTATTGAACAATCATCGTTTCGTGAAGCAGAAATTCACCATCCACTGAAAGAGTATGTTCTTTAACCATTATATGTAGGTTTGTGTAAGTGTAGCTCGAATACATATTATAAAAACATCCTATTATATTTAACATACTGGTTTTGTTACAAAAGAAATGAATAAAAAGAGTTTAGGGGGTTGGAGAAGCAAAATAAAACTTAAGAACACAAGAGAAGACACTACCTTTAAATCCGGTAACTCTTTTTGATTTGAGCTCAAAGGCTTCCTTGGGAATAATTCATCCCAAAGTGAGGCTTCTAGGAGTAATATAGGGATGTTTAGAGACAAAATTATCAGGTTTTGGCCGAGCCAAAGGCTTGATAGGTGTGGGTAAGGAGGTAGAGGTGGGGGACTTTTATAAGAGGAGAGGAGGGGCACTCTTGAAAAGTTAAGAAAATATACTTTTCTATAAAATTATTTTCAGATAAAAAAGGTCCCACAATTATAAATTTATAGGATAAGGTGATAAGGGTTCGAAATCCACCCATCCAATAGGTTTTTGACAAGTTTAGGTCTTATATTTTACATTATATGTTCATTTTATTTAAATCATTAAATAATGAGGTAATCACTACATCATCATGGTGTCATCAATAATTTAATTTATTTAATGTCTAAAAATTATTAAAAAAATACTATAATGTATGAAATCTTATTATCTTTCCAATGACTATTTATAGTCAAAAATATGACTTGTATAACCCCATGTAAAATTTCTTTTAGTAAAATAACTCATGTTTGTGACATTTTTACTTTAACCTTAAATAAAAAGATATTAATGTCATTTTCCTTCCAAAGTGGATCCATGGGGTCCCTATGGATTGTCTTGGTCGGCCACGACACATCCAATAATGTTAGGACATGTGTCTAGGTCATTTCATATTATTAAAACATTATTCATACCTTAAATTACACTAATTACCTCTAATCACGATTAATAAACTTAAAAGTTACTATTCACCAAAAAAATTATTTTAATCCCATTGATCCAAATTTTACTTCTTAATGACAACCATGTATGTAGGATTTTTTAAATTAAAAATACAGTGGTGGTAAATATTCATTTAAACTAAAAATCAGTTTTTAAGTACCACTTAGTGGTTTCACTATTCATCAAAAATTGAAGTTTTTCAGAAAAATACAAAAACTTCTCCCTGAGCTATATTTGATATTCCAAATTCCAAAATGATGTCTATTTTAAAAAATTCAAAACATATAAGTTACATTAATTAATTTAATAATTAATTACCATTTTCAGAGAAAATAGTGTGTTTTTATGAAACAATAAGTATCAAAAGATTGACACTAGTTTAAGTCTAATTTCAATGTGAAATTAATTCCAATGACCACTAATAGATTAAATGGTAAAAATATATTCTAATTGAACTTGAAAACCAATTCAAAAGATAATCTAATCATACAAATAAATTAGATTAAAAAGTGGGTTTGAATTAAAATACAACATTTTTCACTATTCATTAAAAAATGAACATTATCGGAAAAATACCAAAATTTTACCCAAAGTAAATTTCAATGACCCAATCATAACGAATAAGTTTATTTAGACAAATAGAGCTTAGAAAATTGTCAAAATATTGATTTAAAAATGGTTTTCCATGAAAAGGCAATAAAACAATCTTTTAAAAATATTAGTGTATTCCATACTTAAGATTGGATTTATTCTCCTTTTAAGCCTCTAAAACACTATCTAATACATTAATAGACATAGGTAAAAAAATATCTATTATTCATTTCTTACTTGGGATGTTACAATAGATGTTTCTGGTCATGGGACATAGCAATGTATTTTTGACTCTGAAATTACTTTGACATTCAGCTCTCCCCAGATTAGTAAAAGTTCTCAACTCCATATTTGGAATCTTATTATCTCATTGCAGCATCAGGTAGTTTTCAAATATATTATTAATAATGAATTTCTTCATCCTATCTCTACAGTACTCATAATTTCTTCGATAGAAATTAAGGGGCCTGGTTGGATTTAAATTGACCAAAGAACCAATATTCATGGATATATACATAAAGAAAATATATCTTTTTTCGAAAAAAATGATTTTTAGTATAGATTAAAGAAATTATAAAGTTCACAAAAAACATTATAAAGATAATAAATTAAAAATAATAACTACAGTATCTCTCAGGAAAAATTTGAATATGAACTTGTGAGTCCGAAATTCTGGTCTGAAAGTATGAAGAAGAAGATTATATTTCTTCTGAATCTAATCATGCGATTAATTAAGATTTAACCAACTCTAATACTAATTGTTAGGAAGGTATAGAGTATGATATACTACTTTATACCAATATTAGGATCGCAAAAGTTCTAAAAAGCACAATATACAAGAGGGGTGAATTGTATACTTGAAATAAAAATTAACGATATTTAGTATAAGAAAAATTCAAAAAACCTCTAATAAGGAATCACCTTATCAGAGAAATATAATGTTATTAGGTCTAAAGCATAAAATAATTTTCTCACAAATAAATTCTACCACAAGGAGTATATAGTTTCTTGTAAACATAGATATATGTAAGAATGATTATATAAAAAGAAAACATCCTAAATCTTACAAAGGAATGGAAATTTACAATCTTCTTTTAACCCAAAGTGTAGGGTATCCAACAAACATGGAAAAATTTCCCTTGTTTTATACTTCCAATAATGTTTTACTTACCCAAACCCAGGTTAATCCCTCAATCCTAAGATCGGTATTTGTCTTTCTATCCCTGTAAGCCCTTGATTTGGAAGGAAATCGACACCTCTGACATCACAAGATGAAGTCTCTGATTTTAAGGAAATCGCACCTCTGCACCACACAATTCTGCACGAAGAAATGATTGAAGAATCCATTCAAAATTTATACATGAAGATTGAGAGTTTTTTATAGTCTCTTAGTCTAGAGAAATTATCTTTTAGAGAGATGAAACTCTAAATGAAAACTTTTGAACATGTGATCTTGTAAACTCATCATCTTATATGGATCCCATCATACGAGGTCCTATTTAAAGCTTTCATAATTCTACCAAATGGTTCCACTAAAACATCAATATTTCCTTAAATATTTAAGGGACTGGGACATATGGATAACATACAATGGGTAGTTTATAATAGAAACAATGACATCGTTATATATAACTAACCCTAGATATAAAATTCTTACACCTTATATGAATGGAACACAGAGTTCGACAAAATTGGAATGATATGAGAGAAAATATAATATTCATAATTATAGGAAAATAATTCTTTCAATAATAAATTATAGAATTTTAATATTTGTAATGGGTTTTCATAAAAATAGTATAATGATTTCTGTATCGTAATTTCCAGTATCGGTATGACAAATCTATCTTAAGGAACTTCAATACCGAAAAAAAGGAATTTGATGTTTAAGAACATTAAGAAACTGAAAAACTGGATATCTAAGCATAAGGAAAGTATATTTTTATATATAAGGAAAATATATTTGTAAGTGTAAGGAAAATATATTTTGAAGTTTAAGGAAGATATATTTTGAAGTTTATGGAAAATATATTTTTAAGTGTAAGGAAAATATATTTTAAAGTGTAAGGAAAATATATTTGTATGTTTAAGGAAAATATATTTTGAAGTGTAATGAAAATATATTTTGAAGTGTAAGTTAAATATATTTTGATGTGTAAGGAAAATATATTTTTATGTGTATGGAAAATATTTTCTTGAAGTGTAAGGAAAATATATTTTGAAGTGGTAGGAAAATATATTTTGAAGTTCAATGATAAAATATTTTGTAGTGTAAGGAAAATATAATTTGATGTGTAAGGAAAATATATTTCTAAGTGTAAGGAATATATATTTTTACAAAAAAGGTGTTTCAGATTTTCAAAAAAAAGTCTTAAGGAATGGTGAAGTGTTATAGACCTAACAATTAGGTACATGAGCTTTATGAAAATGGATTTTTATGTGTTGATGGATGAGTATTATTATAAGTTTCTGATGTTTTGTGAAGACTAATAGTTATAAAATGTCATGGTGTTTCACTGAGATAGTGAGTTTTGTAATGATATATTTTTCAGTAAAGGTAGTGAGATTCTTTAATGATGTTTATTTTGTGAAGTATTTGATATTTGTGAATATTTATATCTTTAATAATGTTTTTTTTAATGATTGAATTTATTTTAAACATTAATGATGATTCATGAATTCTATAAGATTTAGGAATATTTTAGTTGATTTTCTAATTCTAATTACCAATTCTTTCAAATGCATCAACTCCAGACAATAATGAAAGAAATGTATCAAGCTATTTTAGTGAAAAAGTATTAAATTCATATATACTAAGGTGATATTCAATCCATTAAAATTATTATTACTTCCCATAGGTTACTGGGACAGGTGTAGTGGGGAAAATTATTTTTATGGATCTAGTGTGTTCAGCCTAGAAAATAGTTAATGTGTTGTCTCTAGTATATTGTGACTATGCATGAAATTTTTTATTCCATTAAAAGAAGTTATGCTTTCATGATATAGGTATGACTGATACACTATTATAATATGATTCATTGACTATTTCTTGGTGGTGAACAGCCTAAAACATTCATGCTATCTCTCTACATGAGAAGGTTTAATTACTAAATTATACAATGTTAAAATTTTATCCAAATCCTACCACTGCGGGAATATGATGAGTCTCTTTAAAAGAATGTTGAGACACTAACTCTCCCACGCTGATCTGTTTTTTGGTTCCTATAGAGTCAAGTATAATATTTTTGGAGTTCATATAACTATGGTGCAATAAAATTTTGTATAATTTCCATTGATTGTTTTTTAGATTTTAGAAAGAAAAAATTTCATATATATATTATATACCATAACAATTCATCATTGTTATTGAATTATGAGATACATGGAGTACTTGAGAAATTTAATCTTGCTCAAATATTTTATATGTTCTTTTAAAAATCACTTATTATTGCCTTTTTTATTATTGTCTGACTTCATAATTATAAATATAATTCCAAAAAATGTTTTTAATTTATTTAAAATATCCTAATTTTATTACTGTATTGAGTGTTATTAATACTAACAAATTAATAATTATTATATAAATATAGTAAATATTAATTCTATATTGAATTCAATTATTTTATAAAATTAAACCTAATTTTTTAAATAACATTTTCATTAATGAATGCATTTAATTTTGATTTATGAACTCCATCTCTGAATTCTTGTCAATTGTGTGTTTTCTAACTATAAAAATATCTATACTTTGTTGATAATATTTGGATAAATTGAAGACTTGTCTCTTATAATTCTATGAGTGTGTTTTAATAGTTTAAAATTATGATCACTTTATAAATCATAAATTTAGGATGGATATTTTTCTATTATTTTAACTAAGTCATATATCATTCAAAAAGAAAAAACAACCTTATATGTTTCTAAAATATTATAAGAAAAATATCATGAGTTAAGACCCCTATAAAATTTAATTCCTGAATCCCAATACAAAAACACATCAAAAATATTATATCAATATAGGTCCTTCATTGGTATAGTTTATATCATTTATAATATGGAATTAATTAAGATAGTGAATAGATTCCCTACTTTTCAAACAAAAAAAACTATAAGTGGATCCCTAGAAAGATATTTATTTCCTTCCATCACACTCTTCATTTTCTCCTAAAAATTAATTGCTTTATTATATTCTTTTAAAAACCTAAATTACTCTTCCATTTTATTAAGAAACCTTAATTTTTCACCATTTTCTCATTTCATACATGAATAAAACTGATCATTCTATCCTCAATGGTATCTCCCACATCCGCTTTTAGCGAACATCATCATTACATTATTGGGAGAGTATGAAAATTGATTTTCATATTGGTTTCCAATCATATTTTTGAATAACTAATTTTCTATAATGATGATACCATTCACTTATCTCATCATCCATTTTGTATTCTCATGGTCGTCCTCGTATCCATAATTCTCAATGTTAACATGATTCATTCATCTTTAAACAATTCATTTTTACCAAAAATCATAGTGTGAGAATCAAAAAACAATGTGGAAAAAACAATCATTTAATGGATATCATAATCATGAATTATTATTTTCATTCTAACAAACATTACGATTAACCTATGTCATTAAATTTAATAATATTATTAAATCCATTTAAATGGATTATAAATACAATTTGAATTACCTATGAATTTTTCTCAGGGTTGTCAAATTAGGTGTTCCAGAAGTCTAATTTTGATATACCAAGAAACAATTGAGTCAATTTATACTAACCAAAGTTAATATTATTACCCATAGATATGTTTATTCATGAACCATATCTACTTGTAACATCCATATAAGGAAGTATTTATTTTGAAAAAATATAGTTTCTTCCTCAAAAAATCATTATATTGTTCTTCTATACTAATCCTCATTATCAATAAAAGTGTTATCTTTTAAAATCAATGTTTTTGTAATTATAATTCCGATATTTTATATTAATTATCCTCTAATAAAAACTATAGTATCCCTACCACTATACCCTGGAGCCTATTTCTTTGTTATTATAGACTATAAAAAGAACAATATTGAAAGGAACTGAATAGCTTCGTAATCTTGGTAAATAGGATACAAACTATTGATGGTCAATTTTTTGAATACCTAAATTCATAATAATTTTGTTTATAATTTCATTACATATTCTGGTTTATCCATTCTTATCATTATTAATACACATCCTAGATTCTATTTAAATAAATCAAAAAAATTATTCACTATGTTTTCAGTAAGTATTATATAATGTTGAAACTATAATGAATAAATGAAGAAAAAGAAAAAAAGAAAAATCATTATGTGTAGAAAAATATTTTTATAGACATTCCATTTAATAAATAATATGACTATCATGTTTAGATAAGACATAATCAATATGTAACTAAATTATCATGCATACCATTTTATCAATTAGATAATAGTGAAATCCATCTGGATATAATATCATCATGAAAATATCATGGATAATAAAAATAACTGAATTATAAAAGAATTAAATTCTAATTTATTGAATATTACAATATCATTATTCAAGAAACCTCTAATGTGAATACCTTTCATTGGGATTTTGAAAACTATGTTTAAAAATATAGAAAATTATGGCTTTTTGTTTCACCTAATGAAACTACATAAGTATAGATGGGATGTAATGTTTGGCATTATCAATCACTACATTTCCAAATCATTATATATATATTGAATAAACTATTTTATTCATGAAAAAATGTTCTTATTATAAAAAATATGTATTTAGTAACAAATATATATTTATTAATATTTTTAAGATAAAAAAAACAATTCAATATATAACTGCATATGCAAAAATGATATAGGTCTTAATAAATTAACATATCCATGATAAAAAATATTAACAATTAGATAAATTTTATTTTTTATTGATCATTTTAATGTTAATATTCTAAGGTAATTATAAAGACTGCATATATGTATTATTAAATTGATTGTAAATACATTCTATAGTAAAAATGATAAAAAAAATCCAATGAAATCATATGTATTTTAAAAATAAAAAATATTCATTTTTAAAAATATTAAAAAACGGTATTTTTCTTTAGTTAATACTAATAAAATAATTATATAATTATAAAAAATTCCTAACGAAAATTTACTTTTCACATTGAATATATATATGTATATATATGACTACTAAATTTCCAAAAAAAATGAATCAACATTTCAATAAAAATAACCCCTTCAAATTACTAAGTAGGATTAATAACATTAAGTGGTCAAGATACTAGGAAATTTCATACCTTCAAAGCATATTAGAACAATGATTATTATCATATTTTCAGTAAAATCTAGACTGTTCAGGTTTGGAAAACAATATAATAATTCCATTGATAAAAATTTCAGAAAATTAATAATTTGTAAAAATTTCTAGGATAAATTTTTTGGATTATGGACAAAAAAAGTTGAAAATAAATTAAAAAATTCTGTTTTTAATGGATTTTCTACTGAAATAAGGAAATAAACTCGTTTTTGCATAGAATATTTTTCTCCAAATTTTTAGGTTCATTTTATTGAATATTGTAAAAATAATTGAAAAAATTAAATATAACAATATTATATGAAAATAAAATGGGTTTTTATCCAATTATAAAATAATATCCACCAATTAAAATTAAATCAAAAAACTACCAATTAAAATGATATTTTGATATAATCCTAAATAAATAATAACAAGAATGTGATAATTAATAAATGATTTATCATTTTCTATCATATTTAAATCTACATAATAACAATTGGATGTATAAAACAATATAATAAAATTTAATTACACATTTAATCATAGAATATAATGGAAAACAAAAAAGGAATACCAACCAATCAAAGGAAATTATGTTATCAAATTCATAACTACTTGGTGACACTTATATCGAAACACATATTGGTATATAAATCAAATTGAAATATTAAATAACATGAATTATTAATGAATCATGATAATGCATTTTCAGGTGGAGGTATATTTCCCATAAAAATGAAATTAGGTGTGTTACATTTCAACATGCTTCATTTATGGATAATTTATACAGAGTTTGTTACCTCATGCTTTATATTATTTGAAGTCTATTTAATATCCTATATATTGGTTTTTAGTATTTAATTAATTTAAAAAAACCAAATTCATAATCATAATATCATAAATGTTCATCCTATACAATATTATGTCACATTAGTTAATATTATTTCATTATTTACACAGTATTTCTTGTTAACATCCTTTTTTCTAATGCATGTTTTTTCCTGAATGATATATGTTTCATGAACATAAAATAGTTAATTAATATATAAGATTATTTTAAGACTATAAATATATTTTTTTACATATGATACATTTTTTCAAATAATTATTGAAAATATACCAAGGATAATGGAACACATTGCTTTGTAGTGATGGTGGGTTATACAAATCCATGAACGATGTTATAATTTCCTTAAAGGGAGAAACAATAAATATTTAGGTGATATATTTATTCATATAAGATTTCCTGAAAAGAATATGTGATTCATGAATCACACAACTTTGTAAGGTTGTAGTATACCATACACATTAGCGACATTATCGTAATTTTGACCGTATGGAATTTAAGAATCTATATAAAATATTATAATATCAGATGTATAATAATAACATAATAATTATATATATGTAAATTAAATAAATATTTATGTAAAATTATTAATTTTTTTTTGGAATATGAGTTTTATCGGTTCGCGAGGTGATAGTCCACCGTTCAACTGAGTGACAGATTCATATTCCATTGTATAGAAATAGATAAATACATAAATTTTTTTTTTCTCTTCATCAGAAAACATGTTTAGGATTGTAAAAAAATCCATCCTATGAATGATGTATAATGAAAACACCTTATTAAAGTAATTGGGATGGAAATAAATATGTTATTTGTGATGGTTTTTTCTGAACTAAATGGCTATCTATGTATGAACATGGGGTGAAATTAGTTCTCCTTTTATATCTAGGGGAGACCAAACTTGGATATTATTTAAAAAAATTAATCACACTCACATTATTATCATTAATGATTTCTCCAAATTAGGTCAATATCTACCCTAATATGTTGTTATACCTAGATAAATCTAGAAATTTAGTTTAAAAAATATTTTATAATTTTCTAAAATTTATTTTTTTAGATTAATGCACTAGTAAACTCATATTTAACAGAACATATATAATTATATTTTAATATATTCAATATTAATTATTGAAATAATTAAATTCAACTTATAATATAATATATTTTATATTGACTAAAAATATAAGATCTATTTTTCTATATTCAATTAACATAATTTTATGAATCCTCTTTAAATTTATAATCACATGTACGCGGAAAATGTGTGTATCCAAAGAGAAAAGTCTCAAACATATGGGATATTTTAATTTAAAAATTAAACCTGATATAAATTTAAATAAAATAAATTTTTGAAATTGGAATATAATTGAACTAATTTTAATTAAAATAACAATAGCAATTTTACATTTATAAAAAAAATAGCCGTTGATTTTTGAAAAAGTTTTGTATTATAAACTATTCATCAATAAATAAAATATATCATCAATATTAAAAAACATCTCCCAATGATAATTTTCATATTCCAGGTTCATAAATTTATATTTTTTCCAATTAATTTTAAATAATGTAAAATTAATTTCCTATTATGTATAAAAATCATTACTAAACAATCTTTTAGAAAATATATATTTTTTAGAGTACATTTCATTTCTTATTAATTGATGATTATTTAATTTTTAATGAATTTATAATCAAATTTTTTGCAATTTATTATGAAATATTATTAATAAACAGTTGAATTTATTTCTTATAATTGTATAATATATTAAATTCTATCTATAATGGGGTTGTGTGTTCTATATTCTATCGAAGAGTTTCAATTTTATGAAATACATTTAATGTGATGTGAATGGATGATGATTCACGACTCATATTATATAAAATAAAATTTTATTACTCTTATTATTATTTATTTTATAGTGTAGTTAGAACTTGTATAAAACTTTATGTGCATGGAACTTCGGGACCAACAATAATGTCCTTGTGGATCTTTTTTTTTCTATAAAGGAACACCGACATAGAAACTAGAAATTATATAATAACCAAGCGTCCTAACCATAAGGTCAGGTTTTCATTTGCAAAACATCTATTCCAATGTAAAATTAGTTCTATATATTACCCATTACATATACTAACGTCATTAGTGATCACCCTATGATTCCCTGGTATGTTAATTTGTTGTTCTCCAAAACTATAAATTTATATTCTCTCTTGGACTTACTGAATAAAAATAGTATGTAGGATCTTGTATTTTTACAGGTATGTCTCACATTATGTTTTTCATAAAATATTAATTCTGTTTTGGTAGTCATCATTACAGTCTATCATTTGAATAAATGCAGTCTTGGGAAGAGATGAATCTTGAGAAATTTTCATAATGATTCGCATGAAGCGAAATTATTGGGGAAATAATTAAATGTACAGTTATATATTCATGTTGGATTTAATAGAGTCAGAGTATAAATGATTTAGGTGTATCTTGGTTTCGTGATATGTTAATATGATTTAAAGTGGCATTGATCTATTTAAAAGACAAATGCTATGAAAACCCATTAGTATAACATTTACACACTATGTAAATATATTACACATCATGTGCCATTAGATTGTTATAATTGACATAATCTATGGTGATGGGTTTTCGACATATCCCAGTGTTAATATTTTCATGATGTGTAACTACTTTACAATCTATGTAATTCCCTAACATGTAATTTTCTGTATGTTGTCTAGTGAAAATAAATTGTATTCATGTTTAAGACATCTCCACTTAAACATAAATAATATTCCCAAAAAATTTGGAATTCCAAACCCTCTTATGCATTCCCTTATGGGATAAATCCATGTTATGTACCGTTGGTTAATTTTTTCCTTATCTCTCTTATTTCTCTAACAGTTATGGTGAAATATATTGACCTTGTTAATTGTTTTTTTGATACTGTTTTTTATCTAGAATCCTTCTTGTGATTATCTATGCCTTCTTCCATGTGAAGAATTTTCTATTTAAATAAATATTAGAAAATCAACTAAATATAGGGGATCTAAATGTTTACCCCATGGTATCTTTATTCACATAATTGAAAAATATTGTTAATTTTTGAATAAAATGTGTTTATAAGTTAATTAAATAATTGATGTGATTAATCCTTGGAGTCCTTTCTTTGAAACAGTCTTCTAACATGGCCTATCACAACTCGTTGGGAGATAAACTAGTGAATATAACTGATTTGGATATTAGCTTCATGTGTGTTTGTAATGACATTAGACCTTTGGTTATTTATTCACATTAAATCCCTAAAATATGGATTATTTTTTATTGTTATGATTATGATACAATTTTGATTTAATTTAACTTTGTATATAAAAGAAAAATAGTAATTAAAATAATTATCATCGAGGATTATGATAAGTTATATTGATAATCATGTAGTAGGAAATGACATATGTTTGATGTATAATGGCTTAAATATTAGGCTTAGTCATGAAACATATATACTTAAATATTTTGTTATTGATATTGAGTTGTCTCGGCCCAGTACCATGTTGTAATTATTATAGATAGTTTTCACTTACCAGTCCCATGTGGTAATTCTTATAGATATTTTACCTGAGTGTTGTAATGCATATGGATATTTGACCAAGATTGTTATCAAAATAACATTCTTATATGTTGGTTGTTTGCATATTTATAAGACATTATCCATGACATTCATGCATGAATACATATAGGATTATTTTAATACGGTCTTATGATCTTGTGTGTCACCGTTGTAAAAAATGCTGTGGGATATTCTGACATATAGATAAATTAGTTTATTGGGGTATTTTATTATATATTGAATTAATTAAATAATCCAATTTATCAAGTAAATTTATTAACGTTTTATCAAACTACCAATTTTAGAAATGATGGTGTCAAAAAAATTAATTATTGTCACTCCATATTCAGGCTGTAGTTCGGTACCTGAGAAAATTACATTGTTGTCGGTTTAGAAAAGGGAAGGGGACCTTGATATTTATTTTTATTGTTGGATCGGCTCTAGTTTGGTGGTGGGACTGACGTAGGGATCTGTTCCTAGGACATTATAGTTTTTATTTGAGTATTCTAGTATTATACTTGTATTGTTTTTATCATGTATTATTGTTACATTATAGAACATCATTACATTATTCCGTTATTATTTATTGGATTATGTAGTTGGATCTTATTTTATTTCTCTATTTCTATATAATGATTTCTACCATTAATATGGTTAATTTATATCTATATAACACAGTGTAACATGAATTATATTCTCCCCTATATACATTTCACACCCTCACTACTTTCCAAAAGGAAATTGAATATGAAGAGGCATGCTTGAGGTATCGTAGCCAACACTTTTTGGCCACGTGAGAGAGTGCTATACCCAGGGAAATTACAATGTGGTATTAGAGTTGAATGTTTTCTTTTATTCTTATTCAATATTATAGAAATGTCAAAATGAGTCATGGATGTGTGTATACATTGTAATGAGGATATTCATGGGAGTAGTTGACCCATGTATAGGGGAAAATCAAACTGATCATGGATTATATTAAAGTTTACAATGTGTTCCTATTATAAATTAGGTAATTTCACCATGTGTGATTAACATGTTCTAGGATTTTATTATTTTATGATGTTACTCATTCTCAATATTTGTACTCGCATCCTCATATGGTTCAAGGTAAGAATACATTCATGATTATAAGTAAATTGAGATATATTGATATGCATTTTTCATGATAGGGATATATTGTTTTTAATGTTACATATATTATTCTGTTGAACTATGAAATGAGATATATATTTATGTGACTTGATCATAATGAGAGTGTAAATTAGCTTGATGTTAACACTACTGAGCTAAATAATCATGTAGTTCATATGTTTCATATGGACGTTTAGATTATTGATAACATTGGGATGGTCAATTAGTCGATGGAAATGAATATTGTTTGTATTATTCATTCAATGTCTACGATTAAAATGTAGTTTCTGATGAAACATGTTCCAAATAATTTCCTTGGAAGGTGACCCCATACAGCAGAGTTATGGATATATTTATTAGAGAAGATCCTTAAGAATCATGTCACTGTTGTGGATAAGTGGGTGAATCTTGTTGTATGTATTCTTCTTAGACCATCCATGAATTTGACCAATTATTTGCAGGATGTTGGGAAACAGGTATAGAAATCATGTAAGGAAGTTGACATTATTTTTTGGATCCATTTCTATCATAGGATTTTATGTGATGAAAAATATCATGAGTTTGTGCATTTTATATAAGGATCATGTTATTGGTGGACAATGCTAGATTTTTCAGTCACCTATATTTCATTACCCTGACTATAGCTGCAGATGATATATCCATGGATATACATTCAGTCACCTATATTTCATTACCCTGACTATAGCTGCAGATGATATATCCATGGATATACATTTTCATGATCATCCTCGATATGAGATCACATTATAGGTAATCATTATTATCTTCTACAACATTTAGGACTTGTTGAATAGGGTTCTCATCACTAAATTTAACATGGGAAAGGACCCGATAAATGACCTTTCTAATTTTTGAAGATCTATATATTATTTTTTGTCTAAGGGGAATGAAGCCACCCTATAATCGTATAAACTAAGGTAGTAGTGGTAAAAGTAATAAATGAAGTTGGAACCCATATCAAGACTATGTTACATTCCAATGTAATCAGTGTGGTAGGTTTTTTCAAAAAGTGTATGTGATGTCCTTACACTATAGTAGGGTATCTTATCTATGGAACATTGTGACATCTTCAGAGGTTCTCTGCAATAATTATGTAGCAGAATGCTGGAGTGGGTTTAGAACTGACACTTCATCCAGGAAGGTGTCAACTACCCCATAGTAGGATTGTATATAGAGATTCAATTGTCATTCATGAAAAGAAATAGGACATGGTAACCCATTTCTATCACATTAGTACCATTTAAGGGACATGGATCAGGGTAGTCAGAATAGAGATCGGGGTAGAGATGTGATCCAATTTCATGTTATGGTAACCACTTCAGCTATCGTGGATGGATATCCTTCTACCATCAGAGGTATGATTCATATATCGACATATTTATCTTCAATTATTTTATACATGAGAATAACATTTATTTTTATCTCACCTTATTGAAAATGTTATGGGATTGGATATATAAATAATGGATTTTTATTTGTCCATAAACACCCCATTGGGAGTGAGATTTCAGAATTTCACTCATCATTCGGATTTTATCAAGATATCTATGGTTACCATTTCTTTTTGGAAACATTCATGATATAAATTTTGTGATTTTACTAGATTATTTGTATGAATTGGTTATTTCGCTAATTTTCTCATATTGAAAATTATTGGAGGATAATTACCTTTTTATCGCTAGAAGGGGGATCCCAGTTTCATCAAGATGGGTGGGATCTTCATCATAGTCATGTTGGGAAAATATTTTGTAGATTGGATTGTCTCAATGTCAGATATCAATACATTCTCTATGTAATGGTGGAATACATCATTATTTTTCTACTCATATAGATGTGAATTTTTAGGATGTCTTTCTTGATGAGTTATAGGGATTACCACTTGAGTTAGATACCATGTTACAGACCAAGTTTTTTTATAGAGTACATATAGTTTTTATTCTTCCTTACAGAATAGATCATGAAGAGAAAGATGAGTTGAAATTATAGTATGAAGACATAACATCAAAAGGAGTCATATGGACCCACATATTTCACTGGGTTTCTCTTCTTCTCTCCTCTAGCATTATTGATTTGTTGTTATATGTATGTTTTGATGTTATGAGGTTAAACCATATACCAATCAATAACAAATATTATCTTATATGAATTAATGGTATATTCCATAAATTTATATGTACTAAGATCATCAAAAATGTTTATTTGACACCATGTTACCACCTTTTAAGGTTAAAATCCTAATACAGACCTCCGTCAAGATTAAGGAGATGGTATGGGTTGTATTTATTCATAGTGATGTTGTTTGGGTTGATTAATGCACCATTGTATTAATGGCCTTAATTAATATGATATTTCATCTTTGTTAGGGTTAGTTTGTTGTTGTAATTTATAAAATATCATTGGGTAAGGCCAAAAATGTATGATCAGGATAAAAATATTACATTTTCATGTGTATATTGAGAGAGCTTCAATTCTACACTAATATTAAAAAATATTATTCTTGGATTAATAAATAAAAATTCTTTTTCAATTTCATCTCATAGGCGGAGATGTTCTTGCACCTAGAAAACACTGCAATAATTTTTTCATGGTAACATCCCATGAATATCATTGAGAATCAATTTTTTGTAGGTTTAGTGGGTTATTTTAATTTCATTACCCCTAATTTCCATCATCTGGTTTCTCTAATGTTAGGGATGACCAAGAAATAGGCAATTTTTTGTTCTGATACTTGTGTTATAGATTTTCAGAAGATGAATGGAAATTTGACCTCATCACATATCCTATTTTAACTATGTTAGGTAATTCATATACTGTGAACTATGATGAATTTATAGTCGTACTAATAGTAGTTGTAAAGGAATAGGAAAATGATGTTACATATGGTTCTAGGAATCTAAGACCGCATGCGAGTAATTACCGAACTCATGATCTTGAGTTAGAATCAATTTTACATGACCTTATAAATTAAGGACATTATCTTATTGGTGGGATTTTTTTTCATATAATCATACCAAAAGAGCATATAGTATATATAATATCAATGATACCTTAACCTTAACAATAGGGGTGGTCTATGTATCTATTGTTTTTCGATATTAAATTAGATTATACAAGAGGAAAATAAAACATCATTTCTAATGATTTTTTTCAAAAATAATAACTTATTGGAATTAAATGAGTCTTCAGATGAGTGTTAGTTAATAATCAACTTTTATGACATGAATATGGATGTTTTAGAGTATCATAGAAGGGTAGGTGTGGCTGAAAAATATATTATGCTTTTTTATTTTGACCAGATTAAGATCAAAAAGGTTTTTGTTTTAGAGGAATTATTTTTGAGAGATATATTATATTGTGGGATAAAAACATTAGTATTGTCTCTCAATAGGAGAAATTATATTATTTCATAGGATGAGAATGGGTTCTTACATTTATACAGAACGATATCATTTTTGAGTTTCATGACATTTGATTGTATTTTCACCATAGTTTAGAAAATATGTAATATAATCATTATATAAAGTACAAATGTTAAAGAATAAAGAATGAGGTTTCATTATTTGTTGAATGATGCATTAATTTTTAGAAGATGAATACTGATCACCAAAATCCACAGTTTATTATTCCTCCTTTTCCCATTCCTAAGAAGAACATGGATGATTTATCAAAAATAATTTTGATAGGAATACCCATCAAAATGTTTATTTATGGGTTTCTGTAGATCAACTAACCACATTATCCCATTTAATTTTTATCAAGGAAACCCTCACACTAGATTCTCTATGATATCATTACATGAAATTGGTGGTTTGGATTCACATTTTTCAATGGAGAATTGCTTCTAACTGAAACCTGTTGATCACATTTCATTTCTAGTGGAGACTTTAGCAGGATAATATATCATTATATCTTTTGAGTACAATATATTATCAATAAACTGATTGTCAATCAAATTTTACTATTCAAATTATAAAAGATATATCCTAAGAATATTATTTGGATTTTGGTTGTTCCATGGATAATCATATGTAATTAATAATACTGTATTTATTAATATATTCATTGTATATATCCAGAGGATAACTTTAGAGGCTCTGTATGGAAGTAGTTTTTGTTTACCTCTTTGTTTATTGGAGGTAGGAGAGTCATCCTTTGTTGTTCCCTACTCTTGGTAAGAGAGATTTGAGTTGGTTTTATTGACTATTCATTTTTTAGATACCTCATGGAGTAGGTACAAATAATATTGTGACCATAAAATATGATCTATGGAATTATAGGATGGACATCATGAATTACATTGAGTATCATCTATTACGTAGAAATGTTGTATGATTATATAGGAAAACCTAACACCACATATTTTCAGGTTCTTTTATATAGTTTCACCAATGGGTTCATTGGAATATTGTTTTTTACATCAATAGAACTAGCATTCCTTGTACAATGTGTTTCACCTATTGTATCTATAAAGATATAATCTGGAACATTCTCAAGTGATAGATGAAATATATGTCAATACTTATTCAAATTCGTACATTGTGGAACATCATATTCTTTTCATGGTTTGTAGCTTGTTATATCATCATAGTAGGACTAAATTTATGTTTATGATGCAGTTGAGTCATGGGTGAGTTTAAGAGGAGACTATAGTGGGGTAGTCTAATATAAAAACACAACGGCCATAATTCCCTACTGATACCCCATCGATGCACTTGGAGCATCATAGAGATGAGATGTTACATGGTAGGGAGGTTATGTGATCATATCATATTTATGTGTGTGTGTGTCTCTCTATATACAAATTTTACATTTTCTTTTCTTTTATATTTTTACATCATTTATTTGTATTTAAGGAATAAATGTAGTCCTAGGATGTGTGGAAACATCGAAAAATTAAATGATGGTCTCTATTGAGCTAATTTGATATGGAATATGACTAAATTCATAGGGATGTATTGTTTTTTGAATTATTTGTGTTCATGTATAAATGTGGTATGTATTTCATGGGTTATTTTTATATTGAGAAATGTTAACTGGTCAATAGGTTATATAAATCTAAACTTTCCTAAAAACCCATCAATAGAAAATTTAAACGTTGTATAAATTGATTACCTATCTTCTAATGTTTTGGTGTATTATCAAAAAAATAGGCTACATGATTCATATAATGAACCATTCAAATATTTATTCAATGTATGACTAAATTACGCAGTATGTAATTCCCCTGTATTATTTTCATGTATGTTGTGTGGATTAATTATTTTATTTTCTATATAGAGACATTTCTTCTCAACCATATGGAATATTATAAGAAACTTAGGAGTACCAACTCCCCTTCTGGATGTCGCATTTAGGTGATCAATGCATACTAATTCCCTTTAGTTAGGTTATTCGATCTCTCCCATATTTCTCTAAATTTTTACATTAAACCACTTGACGATGTGCATATTTTTCTATTTGAAAATGGTCTATTTTGATCGAGATTCGTTCTTGAGATCACGCAGACCATCATCCTCATGATGGTTTTTTATTGAATAGTTATTTGGATATTCGGTTTATGGTAGGGTTCAAAATCAAAAACCTATGATTTGATAATTTCCAAATATAATAAATATTTTTATTATTCCAAAAAATTATCTATCCCATGGATTAATGAAATATTGGGATTATACCTTCAACTCATTAGTTAAAAATTGGATTATAATATGGATTATGTCAACCCATTGGGTGAGTAAACTATGATAATAATTAAATAGGCTATTATAATTGAGAAATTTTATCATAACATGAGTCCTTAGCTAATTTCATGATATAGACTCCATAAATTAGGGTTTATTTCTTATTTTTATGAATGTTAGTCAATTATTGTTGTATAGAAACTATAATATAAATGATAAATTATAATTCTCATAATTAACCATAGAGAATTATGTTGTGATATTATGATATACATGCTTTATGATAGGACTTTTGTTCGTGATTAAATGATTATGTATTGTGGTATTACATAGAGCATGCAATGGTAATTTATGTATTGCTAATATTGAGCAATCTTGGCCCAATACAATTTCATAATGACTATTGCAACTATGATTTACCTTGTACCATGTTGCAATTCTTATAGGGATTTGGTCCATATGTTTTAATGCTTATATGGTTCTTACCCATATTATTGTTGATATAACATTTTTATATGTTGGTTGTTTTCTTGGCAATATGACATGCTCTAAGGTATTCTGACATGAAAAACCAATGCAGGTTTTTTACCAAGGTTTTATGGTTGTAGTAGGCATGGTTGTAAGAAATGCTCCGAGATATTCAATAAGAGATCTGACATAGGTTGATGATGCAATTTATTATTTCTTCAATTCGACATATTCACATATTTATCACACTATTGCTAACTGTTATTTTCAGAATTTTTTTATTAGGAATGCTGGTGCGGACACTCACAGAAAAATTCAAACGATATTTGGGATTACCTTTGGTACCTAATAAGGTCACATGGATGTTGTTTTGGAAAATGGAATGGGTCCTTGTTATTGATTGTTTTCTTTCTGGATAGGCCTGACATTGGTAGTGGGACCAATGTATAGTTCAGGACTGGTGACTTCTATGTCATTATTTGAGTATTATTGTATTTAATTTATATTTTGTCATACATTAAATTTAGTAACATTCTTCCTCATAATTATTTTAATCATTTATTATTTATTGGATTCTTTAGTTTTCTCTTATTGTTGTTTTCCTTCTATGTCATTCATTTTACATATATTTTATATAGTTTATTTCTATATATTGTATTTCATATGAGGGGGTGTAGACTCTCCACAAAAAAAAGCACACCCAAATAATACTTGACATCTTTTTCTGTACGGGGAGTCATATGTGAGGTCTCGTAACCAACCATTTTTGGTTACATGATAGAGTACCAGTTCAAGGAACATTACATAGGATATACTAATTGATCAAGATATTATTTGGGTTACACAATCTATATCTTCTATAATAATTTAAATATTCATCCCTATATAGATCAACATATTTTTATTGGATCTATTTCTTGTATTCATGGATTTAACTATTGAATTTATGAATTTTGATAATTTGTTCTTCTTTATAGGTCAAAAAGGATGTGATTGTTATTATTGATGTAATCTCTTAAGAATTAGTGTAGTTATATGTCCATAGTTCAATGTATGGGTCATATATTCACTTCATCATTGACTTTTATTTCATTTTGTGATGTTGTTGTGCAACTATGGAATTCCCATTCATGTGTAATTATTAAATAATTATTACAAATTGATTTTTAATAAATATTTATTTCTATAATGTCTTCAAATCATAGTATTTTGATACTCAAATAAATAAAAATGTGTTAGTATTGATTAAAATATTAATTAAGTAACAAGAATATGTTTTAAAACATGTTCTTCAAATATTCATTATTCATTAATTTATTAGTTTTATAATGAATTTGACATTAATGGATTTGAATATATAAATAATCATGGGAAGTAAAACTCGTATGACAAAATGATTGTGTTTTGTATCAAAATTGAATAAGTATATTTATGTATGTTTTAAAGTGTCATGTAAAAGGTATGGATTTGAATATACTTATCATATATGATATTTGTTGTATGGGTAGTGAATTTTAGAGACTACATGAGAGTTTTATGATCAATAATTGGTCCATGTGATGATCAATTTAATTACATTATGTTATATGTTATATATAACCACTGTGCTCTTTATTTCATAGATAATAATATTTTGTTACATAAATAAATCACTTGATACACCATAAAATATAATTATTTCTAGTGTATTTGGGTCTTAGGAACATTCATAACAACAAAAAATATGAAATACATGTCTTTATTGAAAACATCATTTATATGAAAACTATATTCCTTTATACATAGCATTTTATGGGATAACCTGAGAATATTAATAAAAAAATAATAAGCTAATGAACCCAGTAAGGGAGTATACAAGACAAAACTAGAATAATAGAGTACATTTTATAAAATAGGCATATCAATTGAGTATAAGAGAAACATGAACTTAAAGTCATGATATATCATGATTGTCATAACAAGGAAATGTGGAAACAACATTTAACCTGATATTAGAATGATCCAAGGAATATTGCACATGGAGAACAAGTAAAACCTAATTTAACATGAATTATCATGAGTAAAACCTCATTATATATGGTATATCATGATACTATTTTTTACCCAATGCATTGTAGCGCTATCAGGGCACACCATTTATAACCAGTTCAATTCATGTAGATGTGTGCCAAATGTACCATATAACATGAAATCATCCAATAACATCATTTGTTCCACAAAAACATAATGTGGAATATATATATGAAACTAAATTTTATATAAGTATATATTAAAAAATGTATATACTCTTAATAGTATTATTGGTACTGTATTCACTTACATGATGATTTTGGCATGGGATAATTTTGGCAGCATAACGACGTGAAATATAAAATGAAAAATGAGATAAGGGGAAATAAATGAGTCTCTCATAATTTATTTATTAAATTAACAATAACGGGGTCATGGAACATAATATGCCAACATATTTAATAAAATTTAGATGCATAATATTAAATAATTTCTTGAATTTAAATGACAAGAGATAAATTTCATACTGAATTTCAGCATGGTAACAATTGTACATAGGATGAATTAATGGGAGAGAAAGTGTTCTATAATTTTCCAAAAAAAGGAGGGAAATATGGGGGTGATGAAAAATCATAACCCAACATTTTTTTATTGTAAATAATAGGGTATAATAACTAAAAAAAATTGGAAAAAATCAGAAAGGAAGAAATTCATTAAGAAAATTCAGCATGATAAAGACATAGGTATGTGTCAAATTGTGGGAGGATAAATAATACCCTAGTAAAAAACATAATTTGAAAATTACTACAATGATTATAAAATAATTATACCATAACCATTTAAATTTAAAAAAACAACTTCCATAAAAGATGATTGGAATTTGAATGGAGTAGAGGGACATGAGTATCACTTACTTGGAAGTGCGATCTCAATGGATTGGGAGGGGATTTAGACAGGCTTCTGGGTATCTTCGAGTGACTTTAGAAGATTATGGGGATATGTGGGTAGAGTAGGTAAGTGATCCATGTGTTTTTTAGGGAATATAAGTTGGATAATGGGTGGATTTATAAAGGAAAAGATACATAATTCATTATTATTTTGGTTTTGGACACTACACATTAAACAAGTCAAATCCAAAAACAATCCCCTGGTTTTTACCATGGGTTTTTTCCAAATTATAATGGATAAAATATTTTATAATTCCAGTTTCCAAACATTTTCAAATATTAGGCTTGATTGTGTTGAGTTTAGTTACACTCTCAAGGAAATCATTTTAAAATGTTAAAATGTTTTATAAGTCTTTGAGGATCCAATAAAACATTTTAAAATAAAAAAAATATAAAATTACATTATATTTATGTTAAAATATATATTTTCTGAATATTCCTTTAATAGAATTTTATTACATCAATATTGTGTCATTACAATGTCATAAAAAATTATATATTTAAATGGTATTCAATTTTTAACAAAAAATTCAACTCCCTCATAAAATTAGGAAAATTCACTATTGGATAATTTAGAAATCATGATTCCATAAATAAAATATATTTTATCTAAATATATTTATAAATATGTGAATTTTTAAATTTAATATAAAAACTGACATTTAATAAAAATTCATATGTTTTGAAAAAAATAGTATTCAAACATTAATCAAAATTACTATTATAATCCTAAAAATTATACAATAATTTATATGTAATAAAATTTAATTTAGAAATAATATTTTAATAAAATATTATTTTAATAAAAAATCCTTTAATTAATCATAATTGATATCATAATTGAATTAAAATATTAAAGAAAAATTTTATTTCTGATTTAAAAATCATTTTCAAAGTAACATAAATAAAATGAAAGTATAATAATTATACAAAAATGCACAAAATAATAGATTAAGGGTCTTGTTACATAGCACCTTATAACACCTACATAAGACCTAAGTGTAAGTGCGGGATGGAGACAAACTCATGGGTCATCACGGATTACATCGCTCAAGTGGTAATCTCTATAGACATCCACTAATCTCGTAAGATATTTAGTTCAATCTTGACGTGTTGAAGATCATCTTGGGTTTGGTCAAGTGTAATGGCTCGGACCACTCCGGCCCATTCCTTTGTCAAAAAGAAGGTCAAGAAGTGTTCTGGAGGGTAAAATGGAATTTTCCCACACTTTCCAGAATTTTGAAACTACACGCCGTGTAGTTTGGGTACAAGCTGTGTACTCCCTTTTCGGGTATACCCCGTGTTGCAAGCCATGTCCTTTCTGTGTGGAATAATGGGTGCACGCCGTGTGACCAGTTCTACACGCCCTGTAGTCCTTCCCCGCGTACGCGTTACCAGTCAACGGTCGTTTAACATGTTGGATCCACGTCCTTTCCATGTGCAATGAATGAGCACATGATGTGTGTCTAAACTACACACCGTGTAGTCCCACCCCGCGTATGTGTTACCCTCAAACTGTGTGTTGACCAGTCAATGGCCGCAGAGCTGTGTTGGAAGCCGCGTGGAGACCGTGTGAAAGAACCGAGTACACGCCGTGTACCATGAAGTACATGTCGTGTACTTTTGCTTTTCACGCCTGTAAAAGGATGGGTCCCCTCCACCTTTAAACTCACCCCTCTCCTCTCCTCTCCTCTCCTCTCCTCTGAGAACAGCTCTCTCAAGAGACTCGAAGGCTCTTCCTCCTATAACATCTTCGTCCGAGCTCCGATTTACGATCCGTCAGCAGCCACGGGATCGTAACGACGAGGCAGAGCTTCTGAGCTTGGATCAGTTGTCTTTACTTCAGCCTTTCCTTTCCGAACTCCACCAGAGGAGGTTTTACCAGGACGCCGACAAGCATCTTCTATGTTTGATCCGAGGGAGCGTTGAGATCAAGAACCTGTTGAGGTAGGGATTTTACCTTTGTCTCTCTAATTTGTGCATCATGCGGGGTGGGTATCCTCTTGTTTTCATGAGGAACAGTTGAACCTTTAAATAAAGATAATAACTTGTTAAAGAACAGGGATATGATGTTTTGATTGTTGTTACTTTATATCTTGTGATATTATGTTGTGAATTGAATGAGATTCTACCTACTGAAAATAACAGTCGTTGGGGGCCTTTTCTTGCACAATTAAAGGCTTCCCTATCATTTTACACCGTTTGTGTGAATGGAAAACTTGTGGAATGTGGAATTTGGTTAATCATGTAATGTTGGATGTTAAAATATGGAACCCTTGTTTTATCACCCCGGTTGAACAAAATGGAATAATGAACATGTGGGTGTTGGCTTAGTTACGTGACAAGTGATGGGGGTGTTTTGTGGGTTTTTGTGGATCGGGTGAGCAGCGGGGCTGCGATTGATTTGGTTGTGGGTTTGTGTAAATGCTACTTTGGTGATGGGCAGCGGGGCTACAATAAATGGTATTAAAGAGGTGTTGATGTGCGGGTTTCGGTGCGGTTGTGGTTATGGCGGTTGACAGCGGGGCTGTAGGGTTGGGTTTTAATGTGAACGGGTTATGGGTTGTGATTAATAAATAAAATTTGGAAGAGTTAATGAATGGTGGGGTGTGGTAATGAAACAGAAATAATAATCAATGGGGTTGGTTGGTTGATAAAAGGGACATTAGTGTGCTGCTTATGTTTTTTTTCCTAACATGTTTTGTGGATGGCAGGGATATGTTTTACGAACGATTGGTCTGGTTATTTGTGGATAGTTGCCCCGGTAGTTAAGGAACAAAATAATTATTTCTACTAAAATGTGAAAACCTAAAGGGAATTGGGTTTGATGTTGTATGCACGCTTCGTAGTAGCAGTGCCGAGGCACGTGCTCAGTTTCTCTTTTTAGAAGCCATAGGTTGGGCTGTGTGGTTGTTATATATATATATATATCTGTATCTGATTGTGTTTTATCGCACCCCACTCATGTTGAGAACTTAGTGCCAAACACTCCCATTTCATGGGATAGGGTGTTTTTTCCCTTAGTTACTAGCTCCTTAAAGCTCCTTCTCCCGTAGGTTGTGATGGCTTGAGGCGAACTTACACATAAGACTCTTCAGGTAGGTTTCGATTGGGGTCGTTTTAGCCCAAGACTCTTTAGGTAGGTTCTACTGTTTCCCAAGAATCTTCGGGATGAGGCACAGGTGTGTGCGGGCGGGATACGTGGTTGTGAGGCCCAGGTGTGTGCGAGTGGGATGCGTGGTTGTGAGTCTCAGGTGTGTGCGGGCGGGATGTGTTGTTGTGAGGCCCAGGTGTGTGCGGGCGGGATGCGTGGTTGTGAGGCCCAGGTGTGTGCGGGATGGATACGTGCTTGTGAGGCCCAGGTGTGTGTGGGTGGGGAGAGTGTGGCAGCGTCAGGACGTTCGTCGTTAGGAAGAGTAGCTAACTAAAGGGAAATGGTGTGGGGTACCAAAGACTATTGTTCTTGTATACTACTACTACCTGATGTGCTTGTGTTTTGGTGAGTTTGGCTGGTGAGGTTGGGTGGATAGAATACCTTGCTAGGTTCATTCTTTTGTTCTCACGGGACATTAGGATGTCTCCCCACTTGTGCACGAGAGCTTTATGTTTCCCTACTGAGTATACTTGTATTTTCACCCTACGTTTACTTTCAGGTTTCCAGGAGTACTACCGTGGCCGTGTGGGACCCTACTAGTCGGACAGTTGGAGTTGTTCCTGTTGTTGTACCTTGTTTTCTTTTGGTATTGTACTTTGAGCTTTCTTGTACTTGTACCTTGTTATAAAGTTATTTAAACATGAATGTGGGCTTGGTTTGGGTTTATTTATATACACTGGTTCTTTTCATTTTTGGTGGTTGACTTTCCTATTTCCCGATCTTTAAAAATAAAAAGGGTAATGCCTCCCATATTTTTGAAAACACGTACCCTTGGTTCTAGTGGCCACCCCAGGGCCTACTAGAGGCGGGACTCGGGGGGTCATTATCTTCCTTTCACCATTGCTAGCTCAGGAGGGGCATCTTTGGTGGGAGGGGGTCATGACAGAATGGTATTAGAGGTGATGGTTGAGAGATAGGATGGAGTCGGTCGTTAGGCACACTGAGGATTGCATTGGATGGTAGGGAAACAGTGTTATTCAATCTTGGTGCGTGAAATAGGCCAGGGAAGACCGGCAAGGACACGATATTTTAGGGCCCCCCATGATCCGATGAAAGGACTCTGAACCTACCGAACGACCAAGTGAGACTATATTTATTGCAGGGTAGAGACCCTAGGGAGGGTACATGCAGCATCATGATTGTGTTTTACTTGATTTGGGTGTTCTGGGAAAGAAATTGAAATAAAATGATAAATGAAACCTTCAGTTTTTCCTTACTTCTTGGGATTAGCCGATCCTTGTTTACCGTACAGCTATGGCACCTGGACGTCATCCCTGGGTGGCTCTGACGGCCGAGGCCTAGCAGATTTAGGCGGTCAATCAGTTGAGGATTGACCGAGAGGAAGAAGATAGCCAGTAGAAGAAGACTCTCCGTTCTTTCCAGCGGCAGACCCTCAAGAAGTACGAGGGTAGTACTTCAGATACAGAGATGGAGGGGTGGCTTGAGGAGCTAGGGATTGCTTATACCTTGATCTGTGCTTCGAGGGAGTATTGGGTTCCCGTAGCAGTCAGTCAGCTGATAGGTGTAGCACGACAGTGGTGGATTCTCTACCTCAGAGAGAGGATAGAGGTAGAGGTTCCATGGGCTGACTTTGAGAAGGAATTCAGAGAGTAATTCCTTTCTTCCGTGATCAATGTGGATAAGCGGCAAGACTTACTCTCCCTTCAGTAGGGGAGTATGTCGGTATGAGAGCTGGGGATCAATTTCAAGGATCTCATGCGCTTTGCTCGGGATCTCTTTTCGGTTGAGGAGTCTTGGGCGAGACGTTTGGAGGAGACGCTTCGTCCTTCGCTCCAGTATGTTGTCAACACCTTCACCATTCCGACGTACTTGCTACTACAGAAGAAGGCAGAGGTTGTGGAGAGGATGCACTCACTGGGAGGTGCACCCCGAGAGGGGATCTAGAAAGGATTGTCAAAGGGGAAGGAATTCAGCAGCAGGGCTCCTGTGACGGGAACGTCCAGGTTCAGGCCAGTGGGGAGCAGGCCCCAGCAGTTCCAGTTCAGATCTTCGGGTCCTCGTCCCTTTTTCATGAGCCCAGGACTAAGGTTTTTTTCCTGTGGAGGTTTCGGGAACGTTCAGAGTCAGTTCCCGACCCGAGTTCAGTACGGTGGAGGTGGGCAGGTTCAGCGCCCACCTCAGTAGCACCAGTTGCCAGCGAGGTCGTTCCAGCAGCAGCAGGACCATGCTCCTCCGAGGGAAGATGTTGCTGGAGGAGGCCGACCTCAGGGTGCTCCTCAGGGACCTCGACCAGGGCGTGGTCAGGGAGGTGGATGACATTAGAGAGGCAGAGGAGCTGGACGTGGACAGTTGCACACATCAGAGTTGACAGCTCCAGCAGGACCAGAGGTGGTGCGAGGTACGATTTTTTTGTTCAACACTCTTGTTTCTGATTTATTCAATTCGGGAGCCTCACACTCCTTTGTTTCACCTAGTCAAGCCCTTTCTTTGGGACTAGACGTAGAGAGACGTTCCATACCACTGGTACCGAGTACACTAGTTGGGGGCCAGACCATCGTATCTTGTGTTTGTCGGGGATGTGGGCTGACATTGGGACCCCATCGATCTAGTGGTGACCTTCTTCTGTTACAGATGCAGCCATACGATGTCATCCTAGGCATCGACTGGTTGATTTCTGTTAGTGCCGTTATCGACTTGTTCCGGAGAAGAGTCATGTTATCCGACGTGGATGGGCACCGCATATCTTTTGTTGGCGAGAGGAGCTATCAGGTGGGAAGCTAGCATGTGGAGCCTCTCCTTTCCTTGTTAGGTGGGTTATCAGTGGTTCCAGCTGATATAGAGATGATGGATGTCCCATAGGTTGTTGGGGAGTTCCTCGATGTATTTCCTAAGGAGGTTGTGACTCTACCCCCCCCCCCCCCCCCCCAACATGACGTTGAGTTCGGGATAGACTTACAGCCTGGTGCCCGTCCGATTCTGATGGCCCCTTTTCAGATGGCACCTTCAGAGTTGCGGGAGTTGCGGATTCAGATTGATGATCTAATGGAGAAGGGTTTTGTTCGACCCAGCATGTCGCCATGGGGTGCTCCAGTTCTGTTCGTGAAGAAGGAAGATGGTGGTCTCAGGCTATGCATAGACTACCGAAGGTCGAACCAGGTAATGGTCAAGAACTGTTACCCCCTCCCAAGGATAGATGATCTCTTCGACCAGCTGAGGGGAGCAGGTTGGTTTTCCAAGATTGATCTACGATCGGGATATCATCAGCTGAGGGTGAAGGACGGTGACATCTCGAAGATGGATTTCAGGTGTAGGACACAACCAACTGTCGTGAAGCATACACAATTACCTGATCATTCTGCATTAGGAAACAACCAAGTCCTTTCAATGAAGCATCACTGTAGATAACAAACTCACCATTCCTGGAAGGTAGTGCCAAAACTGGAGCATTCACCAATCTTCTATTCAATTCCAGAAAACATTCATCACATTCTTTTGTCCAAATAAATATAACACCCTTCCGAGTTAGCTTAGTCATTGGACTCGATAACCGTGAAACATTTCTAACAAACCTTTGGTAATATCCTGCCAATCCAAGGAAACTACGAATCTCTGTTACATTTGTGGGTCTTGGCCATTCTTCAACAACCTTTGTTTTTACAGGATCAACGGTTATCCCATATTTAGAAACAATGTGACCAAGGAAAAAAAATTGATGTAACCAAAACTCTCACTTGCTGAATTTCCCATACAATTTATTTTATTTCAAGGTTTGCAATATAACCCTTAAATGTCTTTCATGCTCCTCTTTACTTTTAGAAAACACCAAAATATCATCATTGAAAACCACCACAAACTTATTCAATAACTCATGGAAAATTCTATTCATTAAGTCCATGAATACAGCAGGTGAATTGGTTAGCCCAAAAGGAATTACTACAAATTCATAATGGTAATATCTTGTACTTAATGTAGTCTTCAGAACATCTTCTTCCTTTACCTTTAGCTGATGGTACCCCAATCTCAGGTCAATCTTTGAAAAATACGGAGCTCCCTGGATCTGATCAAACAAATCATCGATATGAGGCAAAGGATATTTGTTCTTAACAGTTATGTTATTCATATAAGGCCCAGCCTTAAATCTTACTTAATCTTGAGTTATTACAAGATTACACATTGAGGATCTTTTCAGGTTTAGATTTTTAAAGAATTAGATAGTAAAACTTGAATTACATTCCACATTTAAACAAAGTGGTTTCATAGAAGATAGTATTCATTATTTCCGATAAATGGAAACATATTTAAAAATAAAGCATGGATTATTTCTTGACACTTCCTTGACACTATCATCCTATCATGTACCTTTCCCTTGACCTATGAAAAACATTTCAAAAAAAAACTTGGGATGAGCATAAAAAGCTTAGTAATGGTTATAAAAACATGGAATGGAAACATGAGTTCATATATACATGAAAATGAAATAAAACAATACCCATAAAACATAGGTGTATCAAATCATGAATAAATCATAGAAATCATAAGACATAAAAGGTAACATGAGGCATTCATAACATTCTTACGTAGGGAGTAACCCTCTTAGTTACATTTGGAATACCAACCACAGTATATTCCCTAAATCTCTTCGGAGAAACCATAACGTTTCACTCCTTCGCGTTACCCAATGCATTGGAGAGATATATCGGGCACACCTGCCCTTAGTTTATCATAGAACCAACCGTCTTCATAATAATTCCCATGAACCATAACATAATCGAATCACATAAAACATTCATAAAGGAAACATAACATTTCCACTTTTCAGTCACAAGATATCAATACAACACATTGATATAAAAACATTATGAAAACCATTTTCAATACCAAAATAAAACAAAAGTAAAACATGGTATTTATTTTTCTTTTAAAAAAGGTATGGCTTGTAAAGGAAGCCGAAACTCAAATAATGGTCACGGTGGCAGAGAAGTCGTTGTCGCCGCATACGTACGACAAAAACATTCCTTTTGTTGTTTAGTAAAACACTTTGTATAAAAAAGATTCCTTTCGGATAAAAGTAAAATTCAAAGGGGTTTATACACCATATAAAATAAGGTTGTGTATAAAACAAAATATGCCTCAATGAAAGGAGATTGAGACGAAGTCCCATACAAAGACGGTATCCTTGAATTAAGGATAAATCGATTACATAATTATGTCTGACAAACTGATACACCAAATATAAGTAGATATTAAGTGTAAAACAATCAGAGTTTATTCACACATATTCATAGAACGACATATTCAAGGAGTACAAGCTTATCCCAAAGAATCAAAATTGGGTTAAGAAGTTCCCTTGCAAAAATTTGACAGCTTAACGGCGTCACTACAAAATTCAGAAAATGAGTTTATGAGAGATAAAAAGGGTATCTCATCACTTGGACATAAAATTTAAATCACTAAGGATATATAAGAACATATCCCAACATAATGTTATGTGAATTAAAAGACAAAACAAAAGATGTCTTTTAAAAATAGGAAGGTTAAAGGTTCCCTTTCCGACATGGGTCTCTTTCGAAACGTACCCTCATGAAAGAAGGACAATACAACATTGATGTAAATAATCATAAATGAAAGTATATTACACAATGAGTAAAATAATGGGCAGTACATAAACAACTCAAAGGAAATTGTGGCAAATGTAGCATAAATCTCACGGGAATAAAAGTGAGATGAAAAATCCTTTACGAAAACTCGGCAGCCTAACGGCGCCACTTAAAACGTCCAAAAATGGTTTGATGAGATCAAATATGGTCTATAATAATATTAAAATAAAATGTAAAGCAAGAGGAATATAAAAGAACATCCTACATCATAACAAAGAGGTGATTAAAAGAAGTGACATAAAGGAGAGTACTAAAAAAGAAAGAGAGAGGTTAGATCTCTTACGAAAATTCGGCAGCCTAACGGCGCCACTCAAAACATCAAAAATGGATTGATGAGAGAGAATAGGGTCTCTAATCATATTAACATAAAACTTACAGTAATATTAATACAAAATAACATCCCAATCACAAGAAAGATGAGCTTAAAAGGAATGAAATAAAAGAGTGTACTTAAAAAGAAAGAGAGGAGTATGATCCCTTACCTCGGGTCCGACTTGACTCAATCGTTCTTTAACATCCTGCATAATAAACTTGTGTTAATTTCCACTTTATTAAGAACCTTTTTCGAGTTCATTATTCCTTTTATATCACTTATTTCCATGTTATAAACAGTATGTAATCATTTAAGTTAATAATGTTTGTTTTGTCGATATTTGGTTCTTAAGTCGAAGGTGGACTTCTTACAATTACATGTTGTTCATGTGGTCAAAGGTTCATTATATCCTGAATGATATTCATGATTTGGATATCATATGTATCATATATATCCAGAATATTCATGTATTTATAATATTACATAATCATTTAGAGGTAAGAAATGAAATGCACCGTTCATGGAGACGGTAAGCCGTACATACGCATGAATGCTACATTCATTTCTATGTCATATTAGTGGAATTAAAACCAAATGAGAGGTTTGTATATATTAATTACAGAATTATATTAATCATTTATATGTAACTTACATCATATATAATAACTTTAAATCCATCCTTTATACATCCCACATATGGCATTAGCGAATCAAATCACTTTGAGGGGGCGGTAGTCCGCACTTCCTAAAATGAAATTATCGTGTTTACCCACAATGGAAACCATAAAGGTATGCCAAAAAAGAAAAATACAGAAACATAAACATAATATATATCATATATAAATATAGTGACATCGTAATGGCCACCTTTTAAGGTGTTATATGAGTGTTGAACAATCATCGTTTCGTGAGGCAGAAATTCGCCATCCACAAATACAATATGTTCTTTAACCATTTGATGTAGGTGTGTGTAAGTGTATCTAGAATGATTCTTATAAAAACATCCTAGTATATTGAAGATACTGGATTTGTTACAAAAGAAATTAATAAAAAGTGTTTAGGGGGTTGGAAATGCAAAATAAAACAAAAGAACACAAGTGAAGACATTACCTTAAAATCGGGTAACTTTTTTGATTTGAGCTCAAAGGCTTCCTTGACAGGACTTCTTCCCAAAGTTAGGATTCTAGGAGTAAGATAGGGATGTGGAGAGACAACATGGAAGTTTTCGGCCGAGTCAAAGGCTTTGGAAGTGTGGGTAAGGAGGTAGAGGTGGGGGCCTTTTATAAGGGGAGAGGAGGGGCACTCTTGGAAAGTAAAGAAATGTTACTTTATTTGAAAAGGATTTTCGGATTTAAAAGGTCCCACATTGATATAATTCGAGGATAAGGTGATAAGGTTTTTAAATCCACTAATCCAATAGGTTTTTTACATGTGTATGTCATAGAGTTTACATTATCTTTTCATTTTATTTAAATCCTTTATTAATGAGGTAATCGGTGAATCATTATTATGTCATAAATAATTTTATTTTTTTAATGTCTAAAAAAAATAAAAAAAATATAATGATGTAGGAAATCCTTTTAGCTTTCCAATGACTTATTATTGTCAAAAATCTGACTTTTATAACCCCATGTAAAAATTGTTTTAGTAAAACAACTCATGTTTGTGTCATTTTTAATTTTAACATTAAATAAAAAGGTAATTATGTCATTTTCCAACCAAAGTGGCTCCATGGGGTCCCCAAGTTGACCCATGGTTGTCTTGGTCGGATATGAATCATCAAATGAGGGTAGGACATGTGTCTAGGTCATTTCATATTATTAAAACATTATTTTTACCTTAAACTATACTAATTACCTCTAATCGCGAATAAAAACATAATAAGTTACTATTCACCAAAAAAATTATTTTAATCCCATTGAACCATATTTTAATTCTTAATGAAACCCATGTATATCGGATTTTTGAAATTCAAAACACAAAGGAGGAAAATTTTCATTTAAACGGAAAATCAGTTTTTATAAGTACTACTTAGTGGTTTCACTATTCATCAAAAATTGAAGTTTTTCAGAAAATTACCAAAAATTCACCCTAGGCTATATTTGATATTCCGAATTCAAAAATGATTTCTATTTTACAAAATTCAAAACATATATGTTGCATTAATTAATTTAATAATTAATTCCCGCTGTCAAAACAAATAGCGTGTTTTTAAGAAACAATATCTATTAAAAGATTGACACTAGTTTAAGTCCAATTTCAATGTGAAAATAATTCCAATGACCACCATTGGATTTAATGGTAAAAATATATTCTAATTTTACTTTATAACCAATTTAAAAGATAATATAATCATATAAATAAATTAGATTAAAAATAGGTTTTGAATTAAAATACAACATTTTCATTATTCATTAAAAAAATGTACTTTATCGGAAAAATACCAAAAATTTACACAAAGTAAATTATGATATCCTGATTCTAATGAATAATTTTATTTTTTCAAATATAACACATAAATTTATCAAAATGTGTATTTAAAAGAGGTTCGCTATCAAAAGGCGGTTAATCGACCTTTTAAATAATATTAGAATGTTTACGCTTAAAATTCGATTAATTCACATTTTTAATCCTCTAACATTTATTGTAAAAAGTAAAACTATTTGACAAACATATATAATCATTTTGTAGTTAGTTTTATTCATTCCCGCCATCACAGCTGCTATGCATTAACTACCTTTTAAAATAATATTATATTATTATTAGAGTGCAACGTAAGGTTTCCAAGAAACTCGTTGTTGTGTGTTGGGTACGCCATCGAGCATAGCGTCCCCTTTAAAGTTATATTAATATTTTATTCACAAATATGGGTAAATGTGAAAATTTAATACTCTTTATTTACCTGGGGTGTTACATCCTTCCCCCGTTTTTGGAATTGCATCCTCACAATTTTAAAATTGGGCTTGGAAACTTCATTGAAAATGCTACATCGGAACAAGAGTCAGTAAAAAAAATCACTATAAAATAAAGAAAGATAAGTACAAAGGTCACCCAAGTTAACCTATACTAGGATTCCATGTATGAAAATATGGACATGGAGGAAAAAACAAAGGGTCATGTTCTGATGGAGATTGATAGTAAACATGTCTAGGAGAAAGTTAACCATAAGAAAATCACAAACTTGTGATGGGTTAAATGGTATTCGATTCCCCAGTAGGAAAAGATAACTGGAAAAACTTTTGTTTTAAGTTACTATTCATTGAGGAATTTATTTTTGATCTTATGGAAACATACTTACTTGTCATGTTGACTTTCAACTTTTTCTAGATTTCTTAAACAGACTCATACTTTCCCCAAAAGACAAGTATTTAGGAAGACTTGTTCACATTAAGAGTACTATAATCAACTTCTAGAGAATCACCTAATCCACAAAAGAGAACTATATACTTCCCATATCTTTAGACCTTAACCAAAACCAAAACCAAAATGGTTAGTACAAGATCAGATAATCCTGAAAAGGATAACCCTTTATAAAAAGAAAATCTATTCTTAATCTCTAAAATTTGTCCAAAAAAAACCCAGAGTTCAACGAGGACCATTAAATAAACAATTTTTCTATAAAATTATTCAAAGTAAACCAAACTAAGATTGAAACCCAAATATTTGAAGGATTTAGTCACATAGTCTTCCAAGTTAAATCGTAACATTTATCTCCAAAAAACATCAGTTGCTCCTAAAGTCTCGGATTGAAAAGTAATTAACCTAATCACATATCCTCCATGATAGGTTAATCATTTTCATAAATAACTCTAAATCAACTTACTCTTAATTAATAAAGTCACCTAACTAAAAAGAATAATTCATACTAACCAGGGACTTCACGTAGTCCCGTGGTATGTGATAAATACCAGTTGCACTTTGGTTGTGGGTTCAATTCGCACAGCTTTGTCGCGCGCGACGGGTTGTCACACGGTCTACGTGTTGTCCTTTTTCGAAAACTATATAATTCTAAAATCATTCCCCAGAAAGAGATAAAATAATCAAAAATATCCATAAAATAATATAACCTCAACTATATATCATGCATTTCACTTCCATCATAACATATAGTAACCCATAATTACCTCAAAAGTAAGGATCATATAAAACCAAATGGTTCTTTATAACTATGTCCACAAAAGAACATATAACTATTCCTTGAATAAAATTTTCATATATTAAACATCAGGGTTACACATACTATAAAAAGTCTTCTAATGTAACCCCATCATCAAAAGAGACTTAATACTCTTAATAATTTCACCATAACTCTTAAAGCCCTTATATGTTGACTTCTTACTCATTCAACATTCTTCATGATCCATTAAACATTCCTTTCCAACTTATTCTGAAATACTTCATTCCTACAAACAAAATCATGAATCATATACTAAGATTCCAAAATTGGAAAACAAAAGTTATGAAATAATCCATACCTTTGATTGTTCATTGTAAGTTTCGTCATCCTCAATCGGAATGGAATTAGGTATTGGTAAACGAATATTTGTACGATCTTGGTGATCCCATTCACGAAACTTCTTCATAGGACATGTGTTTTCATAATGACCATGCACACCACATTTAAAACATTCAATTGATCCCTCAGAAAGAACTTATTTCCCTTTCCTCGAGTCTACTGGATTCTTCATTATTCCATAGCAGGTTCTTTATTTATGACCTTCATTTCCACATCTATAGCATATTTCTGTCCCTTTGAAAAAATTTCCTAGGTGTTTCTTTCCACATCTTTCACACATAGGTTTTTGAACACACTTACCTTTATGATTATTACCTGTAGTTCAGTAGGGATTTGTTTCACGCATATATGATGCCTTAGAGAAATCACCAAGGTTTAAGTGGTCAATCATGACTCTAGATAGTTGGTTGAGGATAAACACAAGAGTTCTCATTGCAGCTCCCATATCATTCAGTTGCTTGCTCAAAAAACTGCCATTGTTTCCTTCACATCCACTGTTACTTTGGTGCTTTCTAGATCCAAACATTTACTAAAACCAAAAAGGTCAGTGTGAGTATATCAACAAAACCATCATGTACTAATGAGGAAGATATACACTAAGATATACTTACTCATTCACTTTATCTAAAACTAGGACTCTTTTCAGAAATCCAAACCATTCTGGAAATGTCACTGATGCTTAGAGAATACCCTAACCTCTAAAGTTATCTAAACCAACCTCTAATACCAACTATAAGGCCCCAGCCTTAAACCTTAATAAATCTTGAGTTATTACAAGATTACACATTGATTATCTTTTTAGGTTTGAAGTTTTAGAGAATTAGATCATAAAACTTGCATTACATTCCACATTTAAACAAAGTGGTTACATAAAAGATAGTATTCATTTTTACCATCAATGGAAACATATTTAAAAATAAAGCATGGATTCTTTCTTGACACTTCCTTGACACTATCATCATATCATGTACCTTTCCCTTGACCTGTGAAAAACATTTCAAAAAAAACTTGGGATGAGCATAAAAAGATCTGTAAGGGTTATAAAAACATGGAAAGGAAACATGAGTTCATATATACATAAGAATGAAATCATACTTTACCCATAAAACATAGGCATATCAAATCATGAATAAATCATAGAAATCATACGACATAAAAGGTAACTTGAGGAATTCATAACATTCTTACGTAGGGAGTAACCCTCTTGGTTACGTTTGGAATACCCACCATAGTATATTCCCTAAATCTCTTCGGAGAAACCTTAAAGTTTCACTCCTTCGTGTTACCCAATGCGTTGGAGATCTATATCGGCCTCACCCGCCCTTAGTTTATCATGGAACCACCCATCTTCATAATAATGCCCAAGAACCATAACATAATCGTATCACATAAAACATGCATAATGGAAACATAACATTTCCACTTTTCAATCACAAGATATCAATACAACACATTGATATTAAAAAATTATGAAAACCATTTTCAGTACCAAAATAAAAGAAAAGTAAAACATGGTATTTATTTTTCTTTTAAAAAAAGGTATGGCTTGTACATGAAGCCGAAACTCAAATAATGGTCATGGCGGTGGAGAAGTCGTTGTCGCCGCATACGTACGAAAAAAACATTCCCTTTTGTCATTTAGTAAAATGATTTGTATAAAAAATATTACTTTCGGATAAATGTAAAAGTAAAAGGGGTTTATACACCGTATAAAAGAAGGTTGTGTATAAAACAAAATATGCCTCAATGAAAGGATATTGAGACGAAGTCCCATACAAAGAAGGTATCCTTGGATTAAGGATAAATCAATTACATAATTATGTGTGACAAACTAATACACCAAATATAAGTTGATATTAAGTGTAAGACAATCAGAGTTTATTCACACATATTCATAGAACGACATATTCAAGGCGTACAAGTTTATCCCAAAGAATCAAAATTGGGTTAAGAACTTCCCTTGCAAAAATTTGACAGCCTAACGGCGTCACTACAAAATTCATAAAATGAGTTGATGAGAGAAAAAAGGGTATCTCATCACTTGGACATAAAATTTAAATCACTAAGGATATAGAAGAATATATCACATCATAATGTTATGTGAATTAAAAGACATAAAAAAATAAGTCTTTTAAAAAGAGGAGGGTGAAATGTTCCCTTACCGACAAGGGTATCTTTCGAAACATACCCCCGTGAAAGAAGGACAATAAAACATTGATGTAAATACTCATAAAAGAAATTATATTACACAATGAGTAAAATAATGGTCAGTACATACACCACTCAAAGGAAATTGTGGAAAATTTAGCATAAATCTCATGGGAATAAAAGTGAGATGAAAAATCCCTTACGAAAACTCGGCAGCCTAATGACGCCACATAAAACATCCAAAAATGGAATGATGAGATCAAATAGTGTCTCTCATCATATTAAAATAAAATGTAAATCAAGAGGAATATAAAATAACATCCCCCATAATAACAAAGAGGAGCTTAAAATAAGTGACATAAAGGAGAGTACTTAAAAAGAAATAGAGAGGTTAGATCTCTTACGAAAATTCGGCAGCCTAACAGCGCCACTCAAAACATAAAAAATGGATTGATGAGAGAGAATGGGTTCTCTCATCATATGAATATAAAAATTCTAGTAACAATGATATAAAAGAACATCCCAATCACAAGAAAGATGAGTTTAAAAGGAATGACATAAAAGAGTGTACTTAAAATGAAGGAGAGGTGTAGGAACCCTTACCTCGGGTACGACTTGACTCGATCGTTCTTTAACATCCTGAATAATAAACTTGAGTTAATTTCCACTTTATTAAGAACCTTTTTCAAGTTCATTATTCCTTTTATATCACTTATTTCCATGTTATAAAAATTATGTAATCATTTATGTTAATAATGTTTGTTTTGTCGATATTTGGTTCTTAAGTCGAAAGTGGACTTCTTACAATTACATGTTGTTTGTGTGGTTAAAGGTTCATTATATCCAGAATGGTATTCATGATTTGGATATCATATATATCATATATATCCAGAATATACATGTATTTATAATATTACATAATCATTTAGAGGTAAGAAATGAAATGCACCGTTCATGGAGACGATAAGCCGTACATACGCATGAACGCAAGTTTCATTTCTATGTCATATTAATGGAATTAAAACCAAATTAGTGGTATGTATATTTTAATTCCAGAATTATATTAATCATTTATATGTAACATACATCATATATAATAACTTTAAATCCATACTTTATACATCCCACATATGGCATTAACGAATCAAATCACTTTGAGGGGGCGGTAGTCCGCACTTCCTAAAATGAAATTATCATGTTTACCCACAATGGAAACCATAAATGTATGCCACAAAAGAGAAATAAAGAAACATAAACATATTATATATCATATATAATTATAGTGACATCTTAATGGCCACCTTTTAAGGTGTTATATGAGTGTTGAACAATCATCGTTTTGTGAGGCAGAAATTCGCCATCCACAGAAACTGTATGTTCTTTAACCATTTGGTGTAGGTGTGTGAAAGTGTAGCTCGAATTATTCTTATAAAAACATCCTATTATATTTAAGATACTGGATTTATTACAAAATAAATGAATAAAAAGAGTTTAGGGGGTTGGAGAAGCAAAATAATACAAAAGAACACAAGTGAAGACATTACCTTAAAATCAGGTAACTCTTTTTGATTTGAGATCAAAGGCTTCCTTGGGAAGACTTCTGCCCAAAGTGAGGCATCTAGGAGTAATATAGGGATGTGGAAAGACAAAATGGGCAGGATTTGGCTAAGCCAAAGGCTTTGTAAGTGTGGGTAATGAGGTATAGGTGGGGGACTTTTATAAGAGGAGAGGAGGGGCACTCTTGGAATGTAAAGAAATGTTACTTTATTTAAAAAAGAGTTTCGGATTTAAAATGTCCCACATTTATATAATTCGAGGATATGGTGATAAGTTTTCTAAATACTACAATCCAATAGGTTTTTTTCATGTTTAGGTCATAGATTTTACATTATCTTTTAATTTTATTTAAATCCTTTATTAATGAGGTAATCGCTGTATCATTATGATGTCATAAAAAATTTTATTTATTTAATTTCTAAAAAATATATAAAAAATATCATGATGTAAGAAATCCTTCTATATTTCCAATGACTATTTATGGTCAAAAATCTGACTTGTATTACCCCATGTAAAAATTGTTTTAGTAAAATAACTCATATTTGTGACATTTTTAATTTTAACATTAAATAAAAAGGTATTTATGTCATTTTCCAACCAAAGTGGCTCCATGGGGTCCCCAAGTTGACCCATGCATTTTCTTGGTCGTCCATGACTCATCCAATGAGGGTTTGACATGTGTCTAGGTGATTTAATATTATTAAAACATTATTTTTACCTTAAACTACACTAATTACCTCTAATCGCGATTAAAAACTTAATAAGATACTATTCACCGAAAAATTTATTTTAATCCCATTGAACCACATTTTAATTCTTAATGAATACCATTTATGTGAGATTTTTGAAATTCATAACACAAAGGTGGAAAAATTTCATTTAAAAGGAAAATCAGTTTTTATAAATACCACTTAGTGGTTTAACTATTCATCAAAAATTGATGTTTTTCAGAAAATTACCAAAAATTCACCCTAGGATATATTTGATATTACGAATTCAAAAATTATCTCTATTTTAAAAAATTCAAAACATATAAGTTGCATTAAATAATTTAATAATTAATTCCCGCTGTCAAAACAAATAGCGTGGTTTTAAGAAACAATATCTATTAAAAGATTGACACTAGTTTAAGTCCAATTTCAAAGTGAAATTATTTCCAATGACCACCATTGGATTTAATGGTAAAAATATATTCCAATTTCAATTTAAAACCAATTTAAAAGATATTGTAATCATATAAATAAATTAGATTAAAATTAGGTTTTGAATTAAAATACAACATTTTTCACAATTCATTTAAAAAGTGTACTTTATCGGGAAAATACCAAAAATTTACACAAAGTAAATTTTGATGTCCTTATTCTAAAGAAGAATTTTATTTTGTCAAATATAACACATAAAATTATCAAAAAGTGGATTTAAAAGAGGTTCGCCATCAAAAGGCAGTTAATCGGCCTTTTAAAGAATATTAGAATGTTTACGCTTAAAATTGGATTCATTCACATTTTTAATCCTCTAACATTTATAGTAAAAAGTAAAAATATTTGACAAACATATATAATTATTTTTTAGTTAGTTCTATTCATTCCCGCCATCACAATAGCTAGGCGTTAACTACCTTTTAAAATAATATTATTTTATTATTAGAGTGCAACGTAAGATTCCCAAGAAACTCGTTGTTGCGTGTTGGGTACGCCATCGAGCATAGCGTCCCCTTTAAAGTTATATTAATATTTTATTCACAAATATGGATAAATTTGAAAATGTCATACTCTTTATTTACCTGGGGTGTTACAATTCAAGACTCTATAATCAATGAAAAGTCTCATTGAACCATCTTTCTTTTTAACAAATAAAACAGGAGAACCCCATGGTGATGTGCTGGGTCGAATAAAACCTTTCTCTAATAAATCTTTCAATTGCTCCTTCAACTCTAAGGGGGTTTTGAAATTGGCTTAGCATCAGGAACTAAGTCAACAGTAAATTCAACTTCCCAATCTGGTATTATTCTAGGAAACTCATCAGGAAAAACATTAGGATACTCATTTACCACTGGCACATCATTAATTTGAATAGTTCCTTTATTTTCAACGATGTGTGCAAGGTAACATTAATTTTCATCTTTTACAAGTTTCTGGGCCTCTTGATAAGTTATAAATAGTAAGGGTTCATTCCTGTACACAAACTGAAAGTCTTTCTGAAAAGAAACGTCTTTAGCTTTATAGTCAATCTTAGCATGGTAAATAGAAAGACAATCCATACCAAGGATAACATAAAACACTACTAGAGGTAAAATAATAAGGTTCACAAGAAGGTTCTTTCCACGGATAAGGATAGGAATATTCTTATAAATTTTTTTTCCTCAACATTTCCCCAGGTGTTTTTACCACGAGTTCAGGAGTCATTTCTTGAGATGGTATTCCCATTTTACTAGAAAATTTTTCAGAGATGAAGGAATGTGTAGACCCCGAATCATACAACACACTGGAATAATCTGAAAAAACAAAGTACCTGATACAACTTCATTTGATGGCCCGACATCTACTGAAGTAGTTGCAAAGGATTTCACCACCCCTTTATTCTTGTAGTTTAACTGCTTCCCATCACTCAAGCTCTTTGTCGAACACTCATTTGCATGGTGACCCATCTCATTGCACATAAAACATTTCACTAACAGTAAATAAAATTTAGACTTACCATCACCTTGATCTTTTTCGGTGCAATCATGATCATTATGTCCCATCTTACCACATCGGTAGCACTTTCCAAAATTCAGAAGGCATTCCCCAGCATTCCATTTACCACATTTATCACAAACTAAAAACTTAGATTTCTTACCATCAGACCTTTTTGAAGAATTCTTTCCTTTCTCCTGCCACCTCGGTCTCTTCTTCTACTAGTTGTTATAGAACACTTGATCATTGTAAAACTCCATTTACACCTTCTCAGCACTTCGAACAAGCTTTTCATAACTTTTAAACTCACAAGAAGCCAATTCCATTTGATATTTTGGCTTTAATCCTAAGTAAAAACGATTGATTTTACTATCAAGGGCTCAGATAAAATTTGGAGCATACCTTGCCAATCGAGTGAACCTTTCATCATAGGCAGCCACTGAGTCCTCCTCTTGCTTCAATTCCAGGAATTGTTTTTCCATCCTAAGTCGAACAACCTTAGGAAAACACTTCTCAAGAAACATACCTTTGAATTCATCCCAGTCGAGAGCATCAATCTCATCAGCGTCCCTGATATTTTTAACCATCGACCACCACTGATCTGCTTCACCCTCCAAATGGTAAATAGAAAGACTAACCTTTTGATTGTCTGAACACCCCATTACATCCAAAATATTTTACAGTGCTTATTCCATCCTTCAGCTAGCACATGGTCATATGACCCTCTGAATGATTGGGGATGATGCCTCATGAAATGTTCCACCACTAACATGTTCCTCTGCGGTTGATTTAGATGATCTCGTGCATGGATACCACCACCATTTATCGCTTGAGTCATCTGCTCCATTACTGCAACAAAATGTTCATTTATAATTCCCACCATCTCATGAGGCTGATTCGGAAGGTTATTTCTTCTTGTATTCCTTCCTAGCCCTGCTTCCCTGTTTCCTCTGTGGAAAACCATTCTGAACAAACATGTCTTAGATGAAGAAACATGGTATTCTTAAAATGCTATATCTTTTCAATTTGACCATAAAAAAATATTTTTGGATAATCATTTAATAAAATTCTAATTCCTAACGTTATCTAAACCGACCTCTGATACCATTTATAAGGCCCCGACCTTAATCATTACTTAATCTTGTTATATTTCAAGAATACACATTTATGATCTTTTCAGGTTTAGATTTTTAGATAATAAGATCATAAAAAATACATTACATACCACATTTAAACAAAGTGGTTACATAAAATATAGTACTCATTTTTCCCATCAACGGAAAAATATTTAAAATAAAACATGGATTCTTTCTTGACACTTCCTTGACACTATCATCATATCATGTACCGTTCCCTTGACCTGTGAAAAAAATTTCAAAAACGTGGGATGAGCATAAAAAGCTCAGTAAGGTATATAAAAATATGGAAAGGAAACATGAGTACATATATACATAAGAATTAAATCATACATTACCCATAAAACATAAGCACTTTAACATACCTCATCAAATCATGAATAAATCATAGAAATCATAATACATAAAGGGAACTTGAGGCATTCATAACATTCTTACGTAGCGAGTAACCCTCTTGGTTACATTTGGAATACACGTCACAGCATATTCCCTAAATCTCTTTGGAGAAACCTCCAAGTTTAACCCCTTCGCGTTACCCAATACAATGGAGAGCTATATCGGGCTCACCCGACCATAGTTTATCACGGAACCACCCGTCTTCATAACAATGCCCAAGAACCATAACATAATCGTATCACATAAAACATGCATAAAGGAAACATAACATTTCCACTTTTCAATCACAAGATATCAATACAACGCATTGATATAATAACATTATTAAAATGATTTTCAATACCAAAATAAAAGAAAAGTAAAACATGGTATTTATTTTTCTTTTATAAAAAGGTATGGGTTGTAGGGGAAGTAGAAACTCAAATAATGGTCACGGCGGAGGAGAAGTTGTTGTCTCCGTATACATATGACAAAAAAACATTCCCTTTTGTCATTTAGTAAATTTTTTGTATAAAAATATTCTTTTTGAATAAACATAAAAAGTCAAAGTGGTTTATACACCGTATAAAAAAAAGTTGTGTATAAATCAAAATATGGCTCAGTGAATGGAGATTGAGATGGAGTCCCTTACAATGATCATTTTTTTAATAAATTAGATATATTACGTGTATTCACTATTTGTACAGATAAAGAAATTACAAATACAAGATATGACATAATAATATCATGAAATAATTTGAAAGTAAGAGATTAACCCAAAGAACGAAAATTGGGTTAAAAAGTTCCCTTACCCCGTATCCGACTTGACTTGATCATTCTTTAATCTCATGAATAATAAACTCAAGTTAATTTCTACTTGCTTACGAAATATTTTCATGTTTATATCACTTATTACCATGTCATGAACACTATGTAATTATTTAAGTTAATAACGGTCGTTTTAACGATCATTGGTACTTGAGTAAAAAAAACGCTTTATAATTACCAGTTGTTCGTGTGGTAAAATATCCATTATATTAATAATTATATTCATGATGTAGATATCATATATATCATATATATCCAGTATATACATGCATTTATAATATTACATAACATTTAGAGGTAAGAAATGAAATGCACCGTTCATGGAGACAGTAAGCCGTACGTACGCATGAACACTACTTCCATTTCTATTTCATATTTATTGGAATTAAAACATAAGGATACATAATAGTATTATAATTCCATTATTTTATCATATATTATATCATTCAATCTATCCTTTATACGTACCACATATGATATTAACGAATCAAATCACTTTGAGGGGGCGGTAGTCCGCACTTCCTAAAATGAAGATATCGCGTTTACCCATAATGGAAACCATAAAGGTATTCCATAAATGAAAAATACAGAAGCATAAGTAAAACATAAACATATTATATATCATATATAAATATATTTTCATCTTAATGGCCACCATTGAAGGTGTAAAAAGAATATTGAACAATCATCGTTTCGTGAGGCAGAAATTCACCATCCACTGAAAGAGTATGTTCTTTAACCATTATATGTAGGTGTGTGTAAGTGTAGCTCGAATACATATTATAAAAACATCCTATTATATTGAATATATGGGTTTTGTTACAAAAGAAATGAATAAAAAGAGTTTAGGGGGTTGGAGAAGCAAAATAAAACTTAAGAACACAAGAGAAGACACTACCTTTAAATCTGGTAACTCTTTTTGATTTGAGCTCAAAGGCTTCCTTGGGAAGAATTATTCCCAAAGTGAGGCTTCTAGGAGTAATATAGGGATGTTTAGAGACAAAATTATCTGGTTTTGGCCGAGCCAAAGGCTTGATAGGTGTGGGTAAGGAGGTAGAGGTGGGGGACTTTTATAAGAGGAGAGGAGGGGCACTCTTGAAAAGTTAAGAAAAGATACTTTTCTATAAGATGATTTTCAGATAAAAAAGGTCCCACAATTATAAATTTATAGGATAAGGTGATAAGGGTTCGAAATCCACCCATCCAATAGGTTTTTAACAAGTGTAGGTCTTATATTTTACATTATATTTTCATTTTATTTAAATCATTAAATAATGAGGTAATCACTGCATCATCATGGTGTCATCAATAATTTAATTTATTTAATGTCTAAAAATTATTAAAAAAATACTATGATGTATGAAATCTTATTATCTTTCCAATGACTATTTATAGTCAAAAATATGACTTGTATAACCCCATGTAAAATTTCTTTTAGTAAAATAACTCATGTTTGTGACATTTTTACATTAACCTTAAATAAAAAGATATTAATGTCATTTTCCTTCCAAAGTGGCTCCATGGGGTCCCTATGGATTGTCTTGGTCGGCCACGACACATCCAATAATGGTAGGACATGTGTCTAGGTCATTTCATATTATTAAAACATTATTCATACCTTAAATTACACTAATTACCTCTAATCACGATTAATAAACTTAAAATTTACTATTCACCAAAAAATTATTTTAATCCCATTGATCCAAATTTTACTTCTTAATGACAACCATGTATGTAGGATTTTTTAAATTCAAAATACAGAGGTGGTAAATTTTCATTTAAACGAAAAATCAGCTTTTAAGTACCACTTAGTGGTTTCACTATTCATTAAAAATTGAAGTTTTTCAGAAAAATACAAAAACTTCTCCCTAAGATATATTTGATATTTAAAATTCCAAAATGATGTCTATTTTACAAAATTCAAAACATATAAGTTACATTAATTAGTTTAATAATTAATTACCATTGTCAGAGAAAATAGTGTGTTTTTATGAAACAATAAGTATCAAAAGATTGACACTAGTTTAAGTCTAATTTCAATGTGAAATTAATTCCAATGACCACTACTAGATTAAATGGTAAAAATATATTCTAATTGAACTTTAAAACCAATTCAAAATATAATATAATCATACAAATAAATTAGATTAAAAAGTGGGTTTGAATTAAAATACAACATTTTTCACTATTCATTAAAAAATGAACATTATCGGAAAAATACCAAAATTTTACCCAAAGTAAATTTCAATGACCCAATCATAACGAATAAGTTTATTTAGACAAATAGAGCTTAGAAAATTGTCAAAAGATTGATTTAAAAATGGTTTTCCAGGAAAAGGCAATAAAACAATCTTTTAAAAATATTAGTGTATTCCATGCTTAAGATTGGATTTATTCTCCTTTTAATCCTCTAAAACACTATCTAATTCATTAATAGACATAGATAAAAAAATATCTATTATTCATTACTTACTTGGGATGTTTCAATAGATGTTTCTGGTCATGGGACATAGCAATGTATTTTTGACTCTGAAATTACTTTGACATTCAGCTCTCCCCAGATTAGTAAAAGTTCTCAACTCCATATTTGGAATCTTATTATCTCATTGTAGAATCAGGTAGTTATCAAATATATTATTAATAATGAATTTCTTCATCCTATCACTACATTACTCATAATTTCTTCGATAGAAAATAAGGGGCCTGGTTGGATTTAAATTGACCAAAGAACCAATATGCATGGATATATACATAAAGAAAATATATCTTTCTTCGAAAAAAATGATTTGTAGTATAGATTAAAGAAATTATAAAGTTCACAAAAAAAACATTATAATGATAATAAATTAAAAATAATAACTACAGTATCTCTCAGGAAAAATTTGAATATGAACTTGTGAGTCCGAAATTATGGTCTGAAAGTATGAAGAAGAAGATTATATTTCTTCTGAATCTAATCATGTGATTAATTAATATTTAACCAACTCTAATACTAATTTTTAGGAAGGTATAGAGTATGATATACTACTTTATACCAATATTATCATCACAAAAGTGCTAAAACTACAATATACAAGAGGGGGTGAATTGTATACTTGAAATAAAAATTAACGATATTTAGTATAAGAAAAATTCAAAAAACCTCTAATAAGGAATCACCTTATCAGAGAAATATAATGTTATTAGGTCTAAAGCATAAAATAATTTTCTCACAAATAAATTCTACCACAATGAGTATATAGTTTCTTGTAAACATAGATATATGTAAGAATGATTATATAAAAAGAAAACATCCTAAATCTTACAAAGGAATGGAAATTTACAATCTTCTTTTAACCCAAAGAGTAGGGTATCCAACAAACATGGAAAAAGTTCCCTTGTTTTATACTTCCAATAATGTTTTACTTACCCAAACCCAGGTTAAGCTCTCAATCCTAAGATCGGTATTTGTCTTTCTATCCCTGTAAGCCCTTCATTTGGAAGGAAATCGACACCTCTGACTTCACAAGATGAAGTCTCTGATTTTAAGGAAATCGCACCTCTGCACCACACAATTCTGCACGAAGCAATGATTGAATAATCCATTCAAAATTTATACATGAATATTGAGAGTTTTTTATAGTCTCTTAGTCTAGAGAAATTATCTTTTAGAGAGATGAAACTCTAAATGAAAACTTTTGAACATGTGATCTTGTAAACTCATCATCTTATATGGATCCCATCATACGAGGTCCTATTTAAAGCTTTCATAATTCTACAAAATGGTTCCACTACAACATCAATATTTCCTTAAATATTTAAGGGACTGTGACATATGGATAACATACAATGGGTAGTTTATAATAGAAACAATGACATCATTATATATAACTAACCCTGGATATAAAATTCTTACACCTTATATGAATAGAACATAGAATTCGATAAAATTGGAATGATATGAGAGAAAATATAATATTCATAATTCTAGGAAAATAATTCTTTCAATAATAAATTATAGAATTTTAATATTTGTAATGGGTTTTCATAAAAATAGTATAATGATTTCTGTATCGTAATTTCCAGTATCGGTATGACAAATCTATCTTAAGGAACTTCAATACCGAAAAAAATGAATTAGATGTTTAAGAACATTAAGAAACTGAAAAACTGGATATCTAAGCATAAGGAAAGTATATTTTTATATATAAGGAAAATATATTTGTAAGTGTAAGGAAAATATATTTTGAAGTTTAAGGAAGATATATTTTGAAGTTTATGGAAAATATATTTTTAAGTGTAAGGAAAATATATTTTAAAGTGTAAGGAAAATATATTTGTAAGTTTAAGGAAAATATATTTTGAAGTGTAATGAAAATATATTTTGAAGTTTAAGTTAAATATATTTTGATTTGTAAGGAAAATATATTTTTATGTGTATGGAAAATATTTTCTTGAAGTGTAAGGAAAATATATTTTGAAGTGGTAGGAAAATATATTTTGAAGTTTAATGATAAAATATTTTGTAGTGTAAGGAAAATATAATTAGATGTGTAAGGAAAATATATTTCTAAGTGTAAGGAATATATATTTTTACAAAAAAGGTGTTTCAGATCTTCAAAAAAAAATCTTAAGGAATGGTGAAGTGTTATAGACCTAACAATTAGGTACATGAGCTTTATGAAAACGGATTGTTATGTGTTGATGGATGAGTATTATTATGAGTTTCTGATGTTTTGTGAAGACTAATAGTTATAAAATGTCTTGGTGTTTCACTAAGATAGTGAGTTTTGTAATGATATATTTTTCAGTAAAGGTAGTGAGATTTTTTAATGATTTTTATTTTGTGAAGTATTTGATATTTGTGAATATTTATATCTTTAATAATGTGTTTTTTAATAATTGAATTTATTTTAAACATTAATGATGATTCATGAATTCTATGAGATTTAGGAATAGTTTAGTTGATTTTCTAATTCTAATTACCAATTCTTTCAAATGCATCAACCCCAGACAATAATGAAAGAAATGTATCATGCTATTTTAGTGAAAAAGTAATAAATTCCTATATGATAAGGTGATATTAAATCCATTAAAATGATTAATACTTCACATAGGTTAGTGGGACAGGTGTAGTGGGGAAAATTATTTTTATGGATCTAGTGTGTTCAGCCTAGAAAATAGTTAATGTATTGTCTCTAGTATATTGTGACTATGCATGAAATGTTTTATTCCATTAAAAGAAGTTATGATTTCATGATATAGGTATGACTGATACACTATTATAATATGCTTCATTGACTATTTCTTGGTGGTGAACAGCCTAAAACATTCATGTTATCTCTCTACATGAGAAGATATAATTACTAAATTATACAACGTTAAAATTTTAACCAAATCCTACCACTGCGGGAATATGATGAGTCTCTTTAAAAGAAAATGTTGAGACACTAACTCTCCCACGATGATCTGTTTTTTGGTTCCTATAGAGTCAAGTATAATATTTTTGGAGTTCATATAACTATGGTGCAATAAATTTTTTTATAATTTCCATTGATTGTTTTTTGGATTTTAGAAAGAAAAAATTTCATATATATATTATATACCATAACAATTCATCATTGTTATTGAATTATGAGATACATGGAGTACTTGAGAAATTTAATCTTGCTCAAATATTTTATATGTTCTGTTAAAAATAACTTATTATTGCCTTTTTTATTATTGTCTGACTTCATAATTATAAATATAACTCCAAAAAATGTTTTTAATTTATTTAAAATATCCTAATTTTATTACTGTATTGAGTGTTATTAATACTAAAAAATTAATAATTATTATATAAATATAGTAAATATTAATTCTCTATTGAATTCAATTATTTTATAAAATTAAACATAATTTTTTAAATAACATTTTCATTAATGAATGCATTTAATTTTGATTTATGAACTCCATCTCTGAATTCTTGTCAATTGTGTGTTTTCTAACTATAAAAATATCTATACTTTGTTGATAATATTTGGATAAATTGAAGACTTCTCTCTTATAATTCTATGAGTGTGTTTTAATAGTTTAAAATTATGATCACTTTATAAATCATAAATTTAGGATGGATATTTTTCTATTATGTTAACTAAGTCATATATCATTCAAAAAGAAAAAACAACCTTATGTGTTTCTAAAATATTATAAGAAAAATATCATGAGTTAAGACCCCTATAAAATTTAATTCCTGAATCGAAATACAAAAACACATCAAAAATATTATATCAATATAGGTCCTTCATTGGTATAGTTTATATCATTTATAATATGGAATTAATTAAGATAGTGAATAGATTCCCTACTTTTCAAACAAAAAACTATAAGTGGATCCCTAGGAAGATATTTATTTCCTTCCATCACACTCTTCATTTCCTCCTAAAAATTAATTCCTTTATTATATTCTTTTAAAAACCTAAATTACTCTTCCATTTTATTAAGAAACCTTAATTTTTCACCATTTTCTCATTTCATACATGAATAAAACTGATCATTCTATCCTCAATGGTATCTCCCACATCAGCTTTTAGCAAACATCATCATTCCATTATTGGGAGAGTATGAAAATTGATTTTCATATTGGTTTCCAATCATATTTTTGAATAACTAATTTTCTATAATGATGATACCATTCACTTATCTCATCATCCATTTTTTATTCTCATGGTCGTCCTCGTATCCAAAATTCTCAATGATAACATGATTCATTGATCTTTAAACAATTCATTTTTACCAAAAATCATAGTGTGAGAATCAAAAATCAATGTGGAAAAAACAATCATTTAATGGATATCATAATCATGAATTATTATTTTCATTCTAACAAACATTACGATTAACCTATGTCATTAAATATAATAATATGATTAAATCCATTTAAATGGATTATAAATACAATTTGAATTACCTATGAATTTTTCTCAGGGTTGTCAAATTAGGTGTGCCAGAAGTCTAATTTTGATATACCAAGAAACAATTGAGTCAATTTATACTAACCAAAGTTAATATTATTACCCATAGATATGTTTATTGATGAACCATATCTACTTGTAATATCCATATAAGGAAGTATTTCATTGAAAAAAATATAGTTTCTTCCTCAAAAAATCATTATATTGTTCTTCTATACAAATCCTCATTATCAATAAAAGTGTTATCTTTTAAAATCAATGTTTTTGTAATTATAATTCAGATATTTTATATTAATTATCCTCTAATAAAAACTACAGTATCCCTAACACTATACCCTGGAGCCTATTTCTTTGTTATTATAGACTATAAAAAGAATAATATTGAAAGGAACTGAATAGCTTCGTAATCTTGGTAAATAGGATACAAACTATTGATGGTCATTTTTTTCAATACCTAAATTCATAATAATTTTGTTTATAATTTCATTACATATTCTGGTTTATCCATTCTTATCATTATTAATACACATCCAAGATTCCATTTAAATGAATCAAAAATATTATTCACTATGTTTTCAGTAAGTATTATATAATGTTGAAACTATAATGAATAAATGAAGAAAAAGAAAAAAAGAAAAATCATTATGTGTAGAAAAATATATTTATAGACATTACATTTAATAAATAATATGACTATCATGTTTAGATAAGACATAATCAATATGTAACTAAATTATCACGCATACCATTTTATCAATTAGATAATAGTGAAATCCATCTGGATATAATATCATCATGAAAATATCATGGATAATAAAAATAACTGAATTATAAAAGAATTAAATTATAATTTATTGAATATTACGATATCATTATTCAAGAAACCTCTAATGTGAATACCTTTCATTAGGATTTTGAAAACTATGATTAAAAATCTAGAAAATTTTGGCTTTTTTTCACTTAATGAAACTACATAAGCATAGATGGGATGTAATGTTTGGCATCATCAGTCACTACATTTCCAAATCATTATATATATATTGAATAAACAATTTTATTCATGAAAAAATGTTCTTATTATAAAAAATATGTATTTAGTATCAAATATATATTTATTAATATTTTCAAGATAAAAAAAATACAATTCAATATATAACTGCATATACAAAAATGATATAGGTCTTAATAAATTAACATATCCAGGATAAAAAATATTAATAATTAGATAAATTTTATTTTTTAATGATCATTTGAATGTTAATATTCTAAGGTAATTATAAAGACTGCATATATGTATTATTAAATTGATTGTAAATACATTCTATAGAAAAAATGATAAAAAAATCCAATGAAATCATATGTATTTTAAAAATAAAAAATATTCATTTTTAGAAATATTAAAAACGGTATTTTTCTTTAGTTAATACTAATAACATAATTATATAATTATAAAAAATTCCTAAGGAAAATTTACTTTTCACATTGAATATATATATGTATATATATGACTACTAAATTTCCGAATAAATTGAATCAACATTTCAATAAAAATAACCCCTTCAAATTACTAAGTAGGATTAATAACATTAAGTGGTCAAGATACTAGGAAACTTCATACCTTCAAAACATATTAGAACAATGATTATTATCATATTTTCAGTAAAATCTAGACTATTCAGGTTTGGAAAACAATATAATAATTCCATTGATAAAAATTTCAGAAAATTAATAATTTGTAAAAATTTCTAGGATAAATTTTTTGTATTATGGACAAAAAAAGTTGAAAATAAATTAAAAAAATTCTGTTTTTAATGGATTTTCTACTGAAATAAGGAAATAAACTCGTTTTTTCATAGAATATTTTTCTCCAAAATTTTAGGTTCATTTTATTGAATATTGTAAAAATAATTGAAAAAATTAAATATAACAATATTATATGAAAATAAAATGGGTTTTTATCCAATTATAAAATAATATCCACCAATTAAAATTAAATCAAAAAACTACCAATTAAAATGATATTTTGATATAATCCTAAATAAATAATAACAAGAATGTGATAATTAATAAATGATTTATCATTTTCTATCATATTTAAATCTACATAATAACAATTGGATGTATAAAACAATATAATAAAATTTAATTACACATTTAATCATAGAATATAAAGGAAAACAAAAAAGGAATACCAACCAATCAAAGGAAATTATGTTATCAAATTCATAACTACTTGGTGACACTTATATCCAAACACATATTGGTATATAAATCAAATTGAAATATTAAATAACATGAATTATTAATGAATCATGATAATGCATTTTCAGGTGGAGGTATATTTCCCATAAAAATGAAATTAGGTGCGTTACATTTCAACATGCTTCATTTATGGATAATTTATACAGAGTTTGTTACCTCATGCTTTATATTATTTGAAGTCTATTTAATATCCTATATATTGGTTTTTAGTATTTAATTAATTTAAAAAAACCAAATTCATAATCATAATATCATAAATGTTCATCCTATACAATCTTATGTCACATTAGTTAATATTATTTCATTATTTACACAGTATTTCTTGTTAACATCCTTTTTTCTAATGCATGCTTTTTCCTGAATGATATATGTTTCATGAACATAAAATAGTTAATTAATATATAAGATTATTTTAAGACTATAAATATTTGTTTTTTTCATATGATACATTTTTTCAAATAATTATTGAAAATATACCAAGGATAATGGAACACATTTCTTTGTAGTGATGGTGGGTTATACATATCCATGAACGATGTTATAATTTCCTTAACGAGAGAAACAATAAATATTTAGGTGATATATTTATTCATATAAGATTTCCTGACAAGAATATGTGATTCATGAATCACACAACTTTGTAAGGTTGTAGTATACCATACACATTAGCGACATTATCGTAATTTTGACCGTATAGAATTTAAGAATCTATATAAAATATTATAATATCAGATGTATAATAATAACATAATAATTATATATATGTAAATTAAATAAATATTTATGTAAAATTATTAATTTTTTTTGGAATATGAGTTTTATCGGTTCGCGAGGTGATAGTCCACCATTCAACTGAGTGACAGATTCATATTCCATTGTATAGAAATGGATAAATACATAAATTTTTTTTTCTCTTCATCAGAAAACATGTTTAGGATTGTAAAAAAAATCCATCCTATGAATGATGTATAATGAAAACACCTTATTAAAGTAATTGGGATGGAAATAAATTTGTTATTTGTGATGGTTTTTTCTGAACTAAATGGCTTTGTATGTATGAACATGGGGTGAAATTAGTTCTCCTTTTATATCTAGGGGAGACCAAACTTGTATATTATTTAAAAAAATTATTCACACTCACATTATTATCATTAATTATTTCTCCAAATTAGGTCAATATCTACCCTAATATGTTGTTATACCTCGATAAATCTAGAAATTTAGTTTAAAAAATATTTTATAATTTTCTAAAATTTATTTTTTTAGATTAATGCACTAGTAAACTTATATTTAACAGAACATATATAATTATATTTTAATATATTCAATATTAATTATTGAAATAATTAAATTCAACTTATAATATAATATATTTTATATTGACTAAAAATATAAGATCTATTTTTCTATATTCAATTAACATAATTTTATGAATCCTCTTTAAAATTATAATCATATGTACTCCGAAAATGTGTGTATCCAAAGAGAAAAGTCTCAAACATATGGGATATTTTAATTTAAAAATTAAACCTGATATAAATTTAAATAAAATAAATTTTCGAAATTGGAATATAATTGAACTAATTTTAATTAAAATAACAATAGAAATTTTACATTTATAAAAAAAATAGCCGTTGATTTTTTAAAAAGTTTTGTATTATAAACTATTCATCAATAAATAAAATATATCATCAATATTAAAAAAACATCTCCCAATGATAATTTTCATATTCCAGGTTCATAAATTTATATTTTTTCCAATTAATTTTAAATAATGTAAAATTAATTTCCTATTATGTATAAAAATCATTACTAAACAATCTTTTAGAAAATATATATTTTTTAGAGTACATTTCATTTCTTATTAATTGATGATTATTTAATTTTTAATTAATTTATAATCAAAATTTTTGCAATTTATTATGAAATATTATTAACAAACTGTTGAATTTATTTCTTATAATTGTATAATATATTAAATTCTATATATAATGGGGTTGTGTGTTCTATATTCTATCGAAGAGTTTCAATTTTATGAAATACATTTAATGTGATGTGAATGGATGATGATTCATGACTCATATTATATAAAATAAAATGTTATTACTCTTATTATTATTTATTTTATAGTGTAGATGGAACTTGTATAAAACTTTATGTGCATGGAACTTCGGGACCAACAATAATGTCCTTGTGGATCTTTTTTTTCTATAAAGGAACACCAACATAGAAACTAGACATTATACAATAACCAAGCATCCTAACCATAAGGTCAGGTTTTCATTTGCAAAACTTCTATTCCAATGTAAAATTAGTTCTATGTATTACCCATTACATATACTAACGTCATTAGTGATCACCCAATGATTCCCTGGTATGTTAATTTTTTGTTCTCCAAAACTATAAATTTATATTCTCTCTTGGACTTACTGAATAAAAATAGTATGTAGGATCTTGTATTTTTACAGGTATGTCTCACATTATGTTTTTCATCAAATATTATTTCTGTTTTGGTAGTCATCATTACAGTCTATCATTTGAATAAATGCAGTCTTGGGAGGAGATGAATCTTGAGAAATTTTCATAATGATTCGCATTAAGTGAAATTGTTGGGGAAATAATTAAATGTACAGTTATATATTCATGTTGGATTTAACAGAGTCGAAGTATAAATGATTTTGGTGTATCTTGGGTTCGTGATATGTTGATATGATTTAAAGTGGCATTGATCTATTTAAAAGACAAATGCTATGAAAACCCATTAGTATAAAATTTACACACTATGTAAATATATTACACATCATGTGCCATTAGATTGTTATAATTGACATAATCTAAGGTGATGGGTTTTCGACATATCCCAGTGTTAATATTTTCATGATGTGTAACTACTTTACAATCTATGTAATTCCCTAACATGTTATTTTATGTATGTTGTCTAGTGAAAATCAATTGTATTCATGTTTAAGACATCTCCACTTAAACATAAAGAATATTCCCAAAAAATTTGGAATTCCAAACCCTCTTATGCATTCCCTGTTTATAGGATAAATCCATGTTATGTACTGTTGGTTAAGTTTTTCCTTATCTCCCTTATTTCTCTAACAGTTATGATGAAATATATTGACCTTGTTAATTGTTTTTTTGATACTGTTTTTTATCTAGAATCCTTCTTGTGATTATCTATGCCTTCTTCCATGTGAAGAATTTTCTATTTAAATAAATATTGGAAAATCAACTAAATATAGGGGATCTAAATGTTTACCCCACGGTATCATTATCCACATAATTGAAAAATATTGTTAATTTTTGAATAAAATGTGTTTATAAATTAATTAACTAATTGATGTGATTAATCCTTGGAGTCCTTTCTTTGAAACAGTCTTCTAACATGGCCTATCACAACTCGTTGGGAGATAAACTAGTGAATATAACTGATTTGGATATTAGCTTCATGTGTGTTTGTAATGACATTAGACCTTTGGTTATTTATTCACATTAAATCCCTAAAATATGGATTATTTGTTATTGATATGATTATGATACAATTTTGATTTAATTTAACTTGGTATATAAAAGAAAAATAGTAATTAAAATAATTATCATCGAGGATTATGATAAGATATATTGATAATCATGTAGTAGGAAATGACATATGTTTGATGTATAATGGCTTAAATATTAGGCTTAGTCATGGAACATATATAATTAAATATTTTGTTATTGATATTGAGTTGTCTCGGCCTAGTACCATGTTGTAATTATTATAGATAGTTTTCACTTACCAGTCCCATGTGGTAATTCTTATAGATATTTTACCTGAGTGTTGTAATGCATATGGATATTTGACCAAGATTGTTATCAAAATAACATTCTTATATGTTGGTTGTTTGCATATTTATAAGATATTATCCATGACATTCATGCATGAATACATATAGGATTATTTTAATACGGTTTTATGATCTTGTGTGTCACCGTTGTAAAAAATGCTATGGGATATTCTGACATATAGATAAATTAGTTTATTGGGGTATTTTATTATATATTGAATTAATTAAATAATCCAATTTATCAAGTAAATTTATTAACGTTTTATCAAACTACCAATTTTAGAAATGATGGTGTCAAACAAATTAATTATTGTCACTCCATATTCGGGTTGTAGTTCGGTACCTGAGAAAATTACATTGTTGTCGGTTTAGAAAAGGGAAGGGGACCTTGATATTTATTTTTATTGTTGGATCGACTCTAGTTTGGTGGTGGGACTGACGTAGGGATCTGTTCCTAGGACATTATAGTTTTTATTTGAGTATTCTAGTATTATACTTGTATTGTTTTTATCATGTATTATTGTTACATTATAGAACATCATTACATTATTCCGTTATTATTTATTGGATTATATATTTGGATCTTATTTTATTTCTCTATTTCTATACAATGATTTCTACCATTAATATGGTTAATTTATATCTATATAACACAGTGTAACATGAATTATATTCTCCCCTATATACATTTCACACCCTCACTACTTTCCAAAAGGAAATTGAATATGAAGAGGCATGCTTGAGGTATCGTAGCCAACACTTTTTGGCCACGTGAGAGACTGCTATACCCAGGGAAATTACAATGTGGTATTAGAGTTGAATGTTTTCTTTTTCTTCTTATTAAATATTATAGAAATGTCAAAATGAGCCATGGATGTGTGTATACATTGTAATGAGGATATTCATGGGAGTAGTTGACCCATGTATAGGGGAAAATCAAACTGACCATGGATTATATTAAAGTTTACAATGTGTTCCTATTATAAATTAGGTAATTTCACCATGTGTGATTAACATGTTCTAAGATTTTATTATTTTATGATGTTACTCATTCTCAATATTTGTACTCTCATCCTCATATGGTTCAAGGTAAGAATACATTCATGATTATAAGTAAATTGAGATATATTGATATGCATTTTTCATGATAAGGATATATTGTTTTTAATGTTACATATATTATTATATTGAACTATGAAATGAGATATATATTTATGTGACTTGATCATAAAGAGAGTGTAAATTAGCTTGATGCTAACACTACTGAGCTAAATAATCATGTAGTTCATATGTTTCATATGGAAGTTTAGATTATTGATAACATTGGGATGGTCAATTAGTCGATGGAAATGAATATTGTTTGTATTGTTCATTCAATGTCTACGATTAAAAGGTAGTTTCTGATGAAACATGTTCCAAATAATTTCCATGGAAGGGGACCCCATACAGCAGAGCTATGGATATATTTATTAGAGAAGATCCTTAAGAATCATGTGACTGTTGTGGATAAGTGGGTGAATCTTGCTGTATGTATTCTTCTTAGACCATCCATGAATTTGACTAATTATTTGCACGATGTTGGGAAACAGGTATAGAAATCATGTAAGGAAGTTGACATTATTTTTTGGATCCATTTCTATCATAGGATTTTATGTGATGAAAAATATCATGAGTTTGTGCATTTTATATAGGGATCATGTTATTGGTGGACAATGCTAGATTTTTCAGTCACCTATATTTCATTACCCTGACTAGAGCTGCAGATGATATATCCATGGATATACATTTTCATCATCATCCTCGATATGAGATAACATTATAGGTAATCATTATTATCTTCTACAACATTTAGGACTTGTTGAATAGGGTACTCATCACTGAATTTAACATGGGAAAGGACCCGATAAATGACCTTTCTAATTTTTGAAGATCTATATATTATTTTTTGTCTGAGGGGAATGAAGCCACCCTATAATCGTTTAAACTAAGGTAGTAGTGGTAAAAGTAATAAATGAAGTTGGAACCCATCTCAAGACTATGTTACATTCCAATGTAATCAGTGTGGTAGGATTTTTTAAAGTGTATGTGATGTCCTTACACTATAGTAGGGTATCTTATCTATGGAACATTGTGACATCTTCAGAGGTTCTCTGCAATAATTATGTAGTAGAATGCTGGAGTGGGTTTAGAACTAACACTTCATCCAGGAAGGTGTCAACTACCCCGTAGTAGGATGGTATATAGATATTCAATTGTCATTCATGAAAAGAAATTGGGCATGGTAACCCATTTCTATCACATTAGTACCATTTAAGGGACATGGATCAGGGTAGTCAGAATAGAGATCGGGGTAGAGATGTGATCCAATTTCATGTTCTGGTAACCACTTCAGCTATCTTGGATGGATATCCTTCTACCATTAGAGGTATGATTCATATATCGATATATTTATCTTCAATTATTTTATACATGAGAATAACATTTATTTTTATCTTACCTTATTGAAAATGTTATGGGATTGCATATATAAATACTGGATTTTTATTTGTCCATAAACACCCCATTGGGAGTGAGATTTCATAATTTCACTCATCATTCGGATTTTATCTAGATATCTATGGTTACCATTTCTTTTTGGAAACATTCATGATATAAATTCTGTGATTTGACTAGATTATTTGTATGAATTGGTTATTTCGCTAATTTTCTCATATTGAAAATTATTGGAGGATAATTACCTTTTTATCGCTAGAAGGGGGATGCCAGTTTCATCAAGATGGGTGGGATCTTCATCATATTCATGTTGGGAAAATATTTTGTAGATTGGATTGTCTCAATGTCAGATATCAATACATTCTCTATGTAATGGTGGAATACATCATTATTTTTCTACTCATATAGATGTGCATTTTTAGGATGTCTTTCTTAATGAGTTATAGGGATTACCACTTGAGTTAGATACCATGTTATAGACCAAGTTTTTTTATAGAGTACATATAGTTTTTATTCTTCCTTACAGAATAGATCATGAAGAGAAACATGAGTTGAAATTATAGTATGAAGACATAACATCAAAAGGATTCCTATGGACCCACATATTTCACTGGGTTTCTCTTCTTCTCTCCTCTAGCATTATTGATTGGTTGTTATACGTATGTTTTGATGTTATGAGGTTAAACCATATACCAATCAATAATAGATATTATCTTATATGAATTAATGGGATATTCCATAAATTTATAGGTACTAAGATCATCAAAAATGTTTATTTGACACCATGTTACCACCTTTTAAGGTTAAAATCCTAATACAGACCTCCGAAAAGATTAAGGAGATGGTATGGGTTGTATTTATTCATAGTGATGTTGTTTGGGTTGATTAATGCACCATTGTATGAATGGCCTTAATTAATATGATATTTCATCTTTGTTAGGGTTAGGTTGTTGTTGTCATTTATAAAATATCATTGGGTATGGCCAAAAATGTATGATCAGGATAAAAATATGACATTTTCATGTGTATATTGAGAGAGCTTCAATTCTACACTAATATTAAACAATATTATTCTTGGATTAATAAATAAAAATTCTTTTTCAATTTCATCTCATAGGCGGCAATATTCTTGCACCTAGAAAACACTGTAATAATTGTTTCACGGTAAAATCCCATGAATATCATTGAGAATCAATTTTTTGTAGGTTTAGTGGGTTATTTTAATTTCATTATCCCTAATTTCCATCATCTGGTTTCTCTAATGTTAGGGATGACCAAGAAATAGGCGATTTTTTGTTCTGATACTTGTGTTATTGATTTTCAGAAGATGAATGGAAATTTGACCTCATCACATATCCTCTTGTAACTATGTTAGGTAATTCATATATTGTGCACTATGATGAATTTATAGTCGTACTAATAGTAGTTGTAAAGGAATAGGAAAATGATGTTACATATGGTTCTAGGAATCTAAGACCGCATGCGAGTAATTACTGAACTCATGATCTTGAGATAGAATCAATTTTACATGACCTTATAAATTAAGGACATTATCTTATTGGTGGGATTTTTTTTCACATAATAATACCACAATAGCATATAGTATATATAATATCAATGATACCTTAACCTTAACAATAGGGGTGGTCTATGTATCTATTGTTTTTCGATATTAAATTAGATTATACATGAGGAAAATAAAACATCATTTCTAATGATTTTTTTCAAAAATAATAACTTATTAGAATTAAATGAGTCTTCATATGAGTGTTAGTTAATAATCAACTTTTATGACATGAATATGGATGTTTTAGAGTATCATGGAAGGGTAGGTCGGGCTGAAAAATATATTATTCTTTTTTATTTTGACCAGATTAAGATCAAAAAGGTTTTTGTTTTCGAGGAATTATTTTTGTGAGATATATTATATTGTGGGATAAAAACATTAGGATTGTCTCTCAATAGGAGAAATTATATTATTTCATAGGATGAGAATGGGTTCTTACATTTATGCAGAACGATATCATTTTTGAGTTTCATGACATTTGATTGTATTTTCACCATAGTTTAGAAAATATGTAATATAATCATTATATAAAGTACAACTGTTAAAGAATAAAGAATGAGGTTTCATTCTTTGTTGAATGATGCATCAATTTTTAAAAGATGAATATTGATCACCAAAATCCACAGTTTATTATTCCTCCTTTTCCCATTCCTAAGAAGAACATGGATGATTTATAAAAAATAATTTTGATAGGAATACCAAGGAATACCCATCAAAATGTTGATGTATGGATTTCTGTAGATCAACTAACCACATTATCCCATTTCATTTTTATCAAGGAAACCCTCACACTAGATTCTCTATGATATCATTACATGAAATTGGTGTTTTGGATTCACAGTTTTCAATGGAGAATTGCTTCTAACTGAAACATGTTGATCACATTTCATTTCTAGTGGAGACTTTAGCAGGATAATATATCATTATATCTTTTGAGTACAATATATTATCAATAAACTGATTGTCAATCAAATTTTACTATTCAAATTATAGAAGATATATCCTAAGAATATGATTTGGATTTTGGTTGTTCCATGGATAATCATATGTAATTAATAATACTGTATTTATTAATATATTCATTGTATATATCTAGAGGATAACTTTAGAGGCTCTGTATGGAAGTAGTTTTTGTTTACCTCTTTGTTTATTGGAGGTAGGAGAGTCATCCTTTGTTGTGCCCTACTCTTGGTAAGAGAGATTTGAGTTGGTTTTATTGACTATTCATTTTTTAGATACCTCATGGATTAGGTACAAATAATATTGTGACCATAAAATATGATCTATGGAATTATAGGATGGACATCATGAATTATATTGAGTATCATCTATTATGTATAAATGTTGTATGATTATATAGGAAAACCTAACACCACAGATTTTCAGGTTTTTTTATATAGTTTCACCAATGGGTTCATTGGAATATTTTTTTTTACATCAATAGAACTACCATTCCATGTACAATGTGTTTCGCCTATTGTATCTATAAAGATATAATCTGGAACATTCTCAAGTGATAGATGAAATATTTGTCAATACTTATTCAAATTCGTACATTGTGGAACATCATATTCTTTTCATGGTTTGTAGCTTGTTATATCATCATAGTAGGACTAAATTTATGTTTATGATGCAGTTGAGTCATGGGTGAGTTTAAGAGGAGACTATAGTGGGGTAGTCTAATATAAAAACACAACGGCCATAATTCCCTACTGATACCCCATCGATGCACTTGGAGCAGCATAGAGATGAGATGTTACATGGTAGGGAGGTTATGTGATCATATCATATTTATGTGTGTGTGTATCTCTCTATATACAAGTTTTACATTTTCATTTCTTTTATATTTTTACATCATTTATTTGTATTTAAGGAATAAATGTAGTCCCAGGATGTGTGGAAACATCGAAAAATTAAATGATGGTCTGTATTGAGCTAATTTGATATGGAATATGACTAAATTCTTAGGGATGTATTGTTTTTTGAATTATTTGTGTTCATGTATAAATGTGGTATGTATTTCATGGGTTATTTTTATATTGAGAGATATTAACTGGTCATTAGGTTATATAAATCTAAACTTTCCTAAAAACCCATCAATAGAAAATTTAAACGTTGTATAAATTGATTACCTATCTTCTAATGTTTTGGTGTATTATCAAAAAAAATAGGCTACATGATTCATATAATGAACCATTCAAATATTTATTCAATGTATGACTAAATTACGCATTATGTAATTCCCCTGTATTATTTTCATGTATGTTGTGTGGATTAATTATTTTATTTTCTATATAGAGACATTTCTTCTCAACCATATGGAATATTATAAGAAACTTAGGAGTACCAACTCCCCTTATGGACGTCGCATTTAGGTGATCAATGCATACTAATTCCCTTTAGTTAGGTTATTCGATCTCTCCCATATTTCTCTAACTTTTTACATTAAACCACTTGACGATGTGCATATTTTTTTATTTGAAAATGGTCTATTTTGATCGAGATTCGTTCTTGAGATCACGCAGACCATCATCCTCATGATGGTTTTTTATTGAATAGTTATTTGGATATTCGGTTTATGGTAGGGTTCAAAATCAAAAACCTATGATTTGATAATTTCCAAATATAATAAATATTTTTATTATTCCAAAAAATTATCTATCCCATGGATTAATGAAATATTGGGATTATACCTTTAACTCATTAGTTAGAAATTGGATTATAATATGGATTATGTCAACCCATTGGGTGAGTAAACTATGATAATAATTAAATAGGCTATTAGAATTGAGAAATTTTATCATAACATGAGTCCTTAGCTAATTTCATGATATAGACTCCATAAATTAGGGTTTATTTCTTATTTTTATGAATGTTAGTCAATTATTGTTTTATAGAAACTATAATATAAAAGATAAATTATAATTATCATAATTAACCATAGAGAATTATGTTGTGATATTATGATATACATGCTTTATGATAGGACTTTTGTTCGTGATTAAATGATTATGTATTGTGGTATTACATAGAGCATGTAATGGTAATTTATGTATTGCTAATATTGAGCAATCTTGGCCCAATACAATTTCATAATGACTATTGCAACTATGATTTACCTTGTACCATGTTGAAATTCTTATAGGGATTTGATCCATATGTTTTAATGCTTATATGGTTCTTACCCATATTATTGTTGATATAACATTTTTATATGTTGGTTGTTTTCATGGAAATATGACATGCTCTAAGGTATTCTGACATGAAAAACCAATGCCGGTTTTTTACCAAGGTTTTATGGTTGTAGTAGGCATGGTTGTAAGAAATGCTCCGAGATATTCAATAAGAGATCTGACACAGGTTGATGACGCAATTTATTATTTCTTCAATTCGACATATTCACATATTTATCACACTATTTCTAACTGTTCTTTTCAGAATTGTTTTATTAGGAATGCTGGTGCGGACACTCACAGAAAAATTCAAACGATATTTGGGATTACTTTGGTACCTAATAAGGTCACATGGATGTTGTTTTGGAAAAGGGAATGGGTCATTGTTATTGATTGTTTTCTTTCTGGATAGGCCGGACATTGGTAGTGGGACCAATGTATGGTTCAGGACTTGTGACTTCTATGTCATTATTTGAGTATTATTGTATTTAATTTATATTTTTTCATACATTAAATTTAGTAACATTCTTCCTCATAATTATTTTAATCATTTATTATTTATTGGATTCTTTAGTTTTCTCTTATTGTTGTTTTTCTTCTATGTCATTCATTTTACATATTTTGTATATAGTTTATTTCTATATATTGTATTTCATATGATGGGGTGTAGACTCTCCACAAAAAAAATCACACCCAAATAATACTTGACAACTTTTTCTATACGGGGAGTCATATGTGAGGTCTCGTAACCAACCATTTTTGGTTACATGATAGAGTACCAGTTCAAGGAACATTACATAGGATATACTAATTGATCAAGATATTATTTGGGTTACACAATCTATATCTTCTATAATTATTTAAATATTCATCCCTATATAGATCAACATATTTTTATTGGATCTATTTCTTGTATTCATGGATTTAACTATTGAATTTATGAATTTTGATAATTTGTTCTTCTTTATAGGTCATAAGGGATGTGATTGTTATTATTGATGTAATATCTTAAGAATTAGTGTAGTTATATGTCCATAGTTCAATGTATGGGTCATATATTCACTTCATTGTTGACTTTTATTTCATTTTGTGATGTTGGTGTGCAACTATGGAATTCCCATTCATGTGTAATTATTAAATAATTATTACAAATTGATTTTTAATAAATATTTATTTCTATAATGTCTTCAAATCATAGTATTTTGATACTGAAATAAATAAAAATGTGTTATTATTGATTAAAATATTAATTAAGTAACAAGATTATGTTTTAAAACATGTTCTTCAAATATTCATTATTCATTAATTAATTAGTTTTATAATGAATTTGACATTAATGGATTTGAATATATAAATAATCATGGGAAGTAAAACTCGTATGACAAAATGATTGTGTTTTGTATCAAAATTGAATAAGTATATTTATGTATGTTTTAAAGTGTTATGTAAAAGGTATGGATTTGAATATACTTATCATATATGATATTTTTTGTATGGGTAGTGAATTTTAGAGACTACATGAGAGTTTTATGATCAATAATTGGTCCATGTGATGATCAATTTAATTACATTAAGTTATATGTTATATATAACCACTGTGCTCTTTATTTCATAGATAATAATATTTTATTACATAAATAAATCACTTGATACACCATAAAATATAATTATTTCTAGTGTATTTGGGTCTTAGGAACATTAATAACAACAAAAAAGATGAAATACATGTCTTTATTGAAAACATCATTTATATGAAAACTATATTCCTTTATACATAGCATTTTATGGGATAACCTGAGAATATTCATAAAAAAATAATGAGCTAATGAACACAGTAAGGGAGTATACAAGACAAAACTAGAATAATAGAGTACATGTTATAAAATAGGCATATCAATTGAGTATAAGAGAAACATGAACTTAAAGTCATGATATATCATGATTGTCATAACAAGGAAATGTGGAAACAACATTTAACCTGATATTAGAATGATTCAAGGAATATTGCACATGGAGAACAAGTAAAACCTAATTTAACATGAATTATCATGAGTAAAACCTCATTATATATGGTATATCATGATACGATTTTTTACCCAATGCATTGTAGCGCTATCAGGGCATACCATTTATAACCATTTCAATTCATGTAGATGTGTGCCAAATGTACCATATAACATGAAATCATCCAATAACATCATTTGTTCCACAAAAACATAATGTGGAATATATATATGAAACTAAATTTTATATAAGTATATATTAAAAAATGTATATACTCTTAATAGTATTATTAGTACTGTATTCACTTACATGATGATTTTGGAATGGGATAATTTTGGCAGCATAATGACGTGAAATATAAAATGAAAAATGGGATAAGGGGAAGTAAATGAGTCTCTCATAATTTATTTATTAAATTAACAATAACGGGGTCATGGAACATAATATCCCAACATATTTAATAAAATTTAGATGCATAATATTAAATAATTTCTTGAATTTAAATGACAAGAGATAAATTTCATACTTAATTTCAGCATGGTAACAATTGTACATAGGATGAATTAATGGGAGAGAAAGTGTTCTATAATTTTCCAAAAAAAGGAGGGAAATATGGGGGCGATGAAAAATCATAACCCAACATTTTTTATTGTAAATAATAGGGTATAATAACTAAAAAAATTGGAAAAAATCAGAAAGGAAGAAATTCATTAAGAAAATTCAGCATGATAAAGACATAGGTATGTGTCAAATTGTGGGAGGATAAATAATACCCTAGTAAAAAAACATAATTTGAAAATTACTACAATGATTATAAAATAATTATACCATAACCATTTAAATTTAAAAAAACAACTTCCATAAAAGATGATTGGAATTTGAATGGAGTAGAGGGACATGAGTATCACTTACTTGGAAGTGAGATCTCAATGGATTGGGAGGGGATTTAGACAGGCTTCTGGGTATCTTCGAGTGACTTTAGAAGATTCTGGGGATATGTGGGTAGAGTAGGTAAGTGATCCATGTGTTTTTTAGGGAATATAAGTTGGATGATGGGTGGATTTATAAAGGAAAAGATACATAATTCATTATTATTTTGGTTTTGGACACTACACATTAAACAAATCAAATCCAAAAACAATCCCCTGGTTTTTACCATGGGTTTTTCCAAATTATAATGGATAAAATATTTTATAATTCCAGTTTCCAAACATTTTCAAATATTAGGCTTGATTGTGTTGAGTTTAGTTACACTCTCAAGGAAATCATTTCAAAATGTTAAAATGTTTTATAAGTCTTTGAGGATCCAATAAAACATTTTAAAATAAAAAAAATATAAAATCACATTATATTTATTTTAAAACATATATTTTCTGAATATTCCTTTAATATAATTTTATTACATCAATATTGTGTCATTACAATGTCATAAAAAATTATATATTTAAATGGTATTCAATTTTTAACAAAAAATTTAACTCCCTCATAAAATTAGGAAAATTCACTATTGGATAATTTAGAAATCATGATTCCATAAATAAAATATATTTTATCTAAATATATTTATAAATATGTGAATTTTTAAATTTAATATAAAAACTGACATTTAATAAAAATTCATTTGTTTTGAAAAAAATAGTATTCAAACATTAAAAAAAATTACTATTATAATCCTAAAAATTATACAATAATTTATATGTAATAAAATTTAATTTAGTAATAATATTTTAATACAATATTATTTTAATAAAAAATCCTTTAATTCATCAAAATTGATATCTTAATTGAATTAAAATATTAAAAAAAAATTATTTCTGATTTAAAAATCATTTTCAAAGTAACATCAATAAAATGAATGTATAATAATTATACAAAAATGCACAAAATAATAGATTAAGGGTCTTGTTACATAGCACCTTATAACACCTGCATAAGACCTAAGGGTAAGTGCGGGATGGAGACAAACTCATGGGTCATCACGGATTACATCGCTCAAGTGGTAATCTCTATAAACATCCACTAATCTCGTAAGATATTTAGTTCAATCTTGACGTGTTGAAGATCATCTTGGGTTTGGTCAAGTGTAATGGCCCGGACCACTCCGGCCCATTCCATTGTCAAAAAGAAGGTCAAGAAGTGTTCTGGAGGGTAAAATGGAATTTTCCCACACTTTCCAGAATTTTGAAACTACACGCCGTGTAGTTTGGGTACAAGTTGTGTACTCCCTTTTCGTGTATACCCCGTGTTGCAAGCCATGTCCTTTCTGTGTGGAATAATGGTTGCACGCCGTGTGACCAGTTCTACACACCGTGTAGTCCTTCCCCGCGTACGCGTTACCAGTCAACGGTCGTTTAACATGTTGGATCCACGTCCTTGCCATGTGAAATGAATGAGCACACGTCGTGTGTCTAAAATACACACCGTGTAGTCCCACCCCGCGTATGTGTTACCCTCAAACCGTGTGTTGACCAGTCAACGGCCGCAAAGCTGTGTTGGAAGCCGCGTGGAGACCGTGTGAAAGAACCGAGTACACTCCGTGTACCATGAAGTACATGCCGTGTACTTTTTCTTTTCACGCCTATAAAAGGATGGGTCCCCTCCACCTTTAAACTCACCCCTCTCCTCTCCTCTCCTCTCCTCTCCTCTCCTCTCCTCTCCTCTGAGAAGAGATCTCTCAAGAGACTCGAAGGCTCTTCCTTCTATAAGATCTTCGTCCGAGCTCCGATTTACGATCCATCAACAGCCACGGGATCGTAACGACGAGGCAGAGCTTCTGAGCTTGGATCTGTTGTCTTTACTTCAGCCTTTCCTTTCCGAACTCCACCAGAGGAGGTTTTACCAGGACACCGACAGACATCTTCTATGTTTGATCCGAGGGAGCTTTGAGATCAAGAACCTGTTGAGGTAGGGATTTTACCTTTGTCTCTCTAATTTGTGCATTATGCGGGGTGGGTATCCTCTTGTTTTCATGAGGAACAATTGAACCTTTAAATAAAGATAATAACTGGTTAAAGAACAGGGGTATGATGATTTTATTGTTGTTACTTTATACCATGTGATATTATGTTGTGAATTGAATGGGCTTCTACCTACTGAAAATAACAGTCGTTGGGGGCCTTTTCTTGCACAATTAAAGGCTTCCCTATCTTTTTACACCGTTTGTGTGAATGGAAAACTTGTGGAATGTGGAATTTGGTTAATCATGTAATGTTGGATGTTAAAATATGGAACCCTTGTTTTATCACCCCGGTTGAACAAAATGGAATAATGAACATGTGGGTGTTGGCTTAGTTACATGACAAGTGATGGGGGTGTTTTGTGGGTTTTTGTGGATCGGGTGAGCAGTGGGGCTGCGATTGATTTGGTTGTGGGTTTGTGTAAATGCTACTTTGGTGATGGGCAGCGGGGATACAATAAATGGTATTAAAGAGGTGTTGATGTGCGGGTTTTGGTGCGGTTGTGGTTATAGCGGTTGACAGCGGGGCTGTAGGGTTGGGTTTTAATGTGAACGGGTTATGGGTTGTGATTAATAAATAAAATTTGGAAGAGTTAATGAATGGTGGGTGTGGTAATGAAACAGAAATAATAATCAATGGGGTTGGTTGGTGGATAAGAGGGACATTGGTGTGCTGCTTATGTTTTTTTTTCTAACATGTTTTGTGGATGGCAGGGGTATGTTTTATGAACGATTAGTCTGGTTAGTTGTGGATAGTTGCCCCGGTAGTTAAGGAACAAAATAATTATTTCTACTAAAATGTGAAAACCTAAAGGGGGCTGGGTTTGTTGTTGTATGCATGCTTCGTAGTAGCAGTGCCAAGGCACGTGCTCAGTTTCTCTTTTTAGAAGCCATAGGTTGGGCTATGTGGTTGTTATATATATATATATATATATATATATATATATATATCGTTATCTGATTGTGTTTTATCGCACCCCACCGATGTTGATCACTTAGTGCCGAACACTCCCATTTCATGGGATAGGGTGTTTTTTCCCTTAGTTACTAGCTCCTTACAGCTCCTTCTCCCGTAGGTTGTGATGGCTTGAGGCGAACTTACACATAAGACTCTTCGGGTAGGTTTCGATTGGGGTGGTTTTAGCCCAAGACTCTTTAGGTAGGTTCTACTGTTTCCCAAGAATCTTCGGGATGAGGCACATGTGTGTGCGGGCGGGATACGTGGTTGTGAGGCCCATCTATGTGCGGGCGGGATGTGTGGTTGTGAGTCCCAGGTGTGTGCGGGCGGGATGCGTTGTTGTGAGGCCCAGGTGTGTGCGGGCGGGATGCGTGGTTGTGAGGCCCAGGTGTGTGCGGGAGGGATACGTGGTTGTGAGGCCCAGGTGTGTGCGGGTGGGGAGAGTGTGGAAGCGTCAGGACGTTCGTCGTTAGGAAGAGCAGGTAACTAAAGGGAAATGGAGTGGGGTACCAAATCCTAATGTTCTTATATACTACTACTACCTGATGTGCTTGTGTTTTGGTGAGTGTGGCTGGTGAGGTTGGGTGGATAGAATTCCTTGCTAGGTTCCTTCTTATGTTCTCACTAGACATTAGGATGTCTCCCCACTTGTGCACGAGAGCTTTATGTTTCCCTACTGAGTATACTTGTATTATCAACCTACGTTTACTTTCAGGTTTCCATGAGGACTACCATGGTCGTGCGGGACCCTACTAGTCGGACAGTTGGAGTTGTTCCTGTTGTTGTACCTTGTTTTCTTTTGGTATTGTACTTTGAGCTTTATTGTACTTGTACCTTGTTATAAAGTTATTTAAACATGCATGTGGGCTTGGTTTGGGTTTATTTATATACACTGGTTCTTTTCATTTTTGGTGGTTGACTTTCCTATTTCCCGATCTTTAAAAATAAAAAGGGTAATGCCTCCCATATTTGTGAAAACACATACCCTTGGTGCTAGTGGCCACCCCAGGGCCTACTAGAGGCGGGACTCAGGGGGTCATTATCTCCCTTTCACCATTGCTAGCTCAGGAGGGGCATCTTTTGTGGGAGGGGGTCATGACAGAATGGTATCAGAGGTGATGGTTGAGAGATAGGATGGAGTCAGTCGTTAGGCACACTGTGGATTGCATTGGATGGTAGGGAAACAGTGTCATTCAATCTTGGTGCGTGAAATAGGCCAGGGAAGACCGGCTAGGACACGAGATTTTAGGGCCCCCATGATCCGATGAAAGGACTCTGAGCCGACCGAACGACCAAGTGAGACTATATTGATTACAGGGTAGAGACCCTAGGGAGGGTACATGAATCATCATGATTGTGTTTTACTTGATTTGGGTGTTTTGGGAAAGAAATTTAAATAAAATGATAAAATGAAACCTTGAGTTTTTCCTTACTTCTTGGGATTAGCCGATCCTTGTTTACCGTACAGCTATGTCACCTGGACGTCGTCCCTGGGTGGCTCTGACGGCCGAGGCCCAGTAGATTCAGGCGGTCAATCAGTTGAGGATTGACCAAGAAGAAGAAGATAGCCAGTAGAAGAAGACTCTTCGTTCTTTCCAGTGGCAGACCCTCAAGAAGTACGAGGGTAGTACTTCAGATACAGAGATGGAGGGGTGGCTTGAGGAGCTAGGGATTGCTTTTACCTTGATATGTGCTTCGAGGGAGTACTGGGTTCCCGTAGCAGTCAGTCAGCTGATAGGTGTAGCACGACAGTGGTGGATGCTCTACCTCAGAGAGAGGATAGAGGTAGAGGTTCCATGGGCTGACTTTGAGAAGGAATTCAGAGAGTAATTCCTTTCTTCCATGATCAATGCGGATAAGCGGAAAGAGTTACTCTCCCTTCAGTAGGGGAGTATGTCGGTACGAGAGCTGGGGATCAATTTCAAGGATCTCCTGCTCTTTGCTCGGGATCTCTTTACGGTTGAGGAGTCTTGGGAGAGACGTTTGGAGGAGACGATTCGTCCTTCGCTCGAGTATGTTGTCAACCCCTTCACCCATCCGAAGTACATGCTACTACAGAAGAAGGCATAGGTTGTGGAGAGGATGAACTCACTGGGAGGTGAACCCCGAGAGGGGATCTAGAAAGGATCGTCAAAGGGGAAGGCAGTCAGCAGCAGGGCTCCTGTGACGGGAACTTCCAGGTTCAGGCCAGTGGGGAGCAGGCCCCAGCAGTTCCAGTTTAGATCTTCGGGTCCTCGTCCCTTTTTCATGATCCCAAGACCTAGGTTTTTTTCTTGTGTAGGTTTCGGGAATGTTCAGAGTCAGTTCCCGACCCGAGTTCAGTACGGTGGAGGTGGGCAGGTTCAGCGCCCACCTCAGTAGCACCAGTTGCCAGCGAGGTCGTTCCAGCAGCAGCAGGACCATGCTCCTCCGAGGGCAGACGTTGCAGGAGGAGGCCGACCTCAGGGTGCTCCTCAGGGACCTTGACCAGGGTGTGGTCAGGGAGGTGGACGACATTATAGAGGCAGAGGAGCTGGACGTGGATAGTTGCACACATCAGAGTTGACAGCTCCAGCAGGACCAGAGGTGGTGCGAGGTACGATATTTTTGTTCAACACTCTTGTTTCTGCTTTATTCAATTCGGGAGCCTCACACTCCTTTGTTTCACCTAGTCAAGCCCTTGCTTTGGGACTAGACGTAGAGAGATGTTCCATACCACTGGTACTGAGTACACTAGTTGGGGGCCAGACCATCGTATCTTGTGTTTGTCAGGGATGTGGGCTGACATTGGGACCCCATCGATCTAGTGGCGACCTTCTTCTGTTACAGATGCAGCCATACGATGTCATCCTAGGCATCGACTGGTTGTTTTCTATTAGTGTCGTTATCTACTTGTTCTGGAGAAGAGTCATGTTATCTGACATGGATGGGCAGCGCATATCTTTTGTTGGCAAGAGGAGCTATCAGGTGGGAAGCTAGCGTGTGGAGCCTCTCCTTTCCTTGTTAGGTGGGTTATCAGTGGTTCCAGCTAATACAGAGATGATGGATGTCCCATAGGTTGTTGGGGATTTCCTCGATGTATTTCTTAAGGAGGTTGTGACTCTACCCCCCCCCCCCCAACATGACGTTGAGTTCGGGATAGACTTACAGCCTAGTGCCCGTCCGATTTTGATGGCCCCTTATCAAATGACACCTTCAGAGTTGCGGGAGTTGCGGATTTAGATTGATGATCTGATGGAGAAGGGTTTTGTTCGACCCAGCGTGTCTCCATGGGGTGCACCAGTTCTGTTCGTGAAGAAGGAAGATGGTGGTCTCAGGCTATGCATAGTCTACCGAAGGTAGAACCAGGTAATGGTCAAGAACTGTTACCCCCTCCCAAGGATAGATGATCTCTTCGACCAGCTGAGGGGAGAAGGTTGGTTTTCCAAGATTGATCTACGATTGGGATATCATCAGCTGAGGGTGAAGGACAGTGACATCTCGAAGATGGCTTTCAGGTTTAGGTATGGGCACTTCAAGTTTTTAGTGATGCCGTTTGGAGTTACGAATGCACCGGCTGTGTTCATGGTACTTATGAACTTTGTCTTCTGAGAGTTTCTGGACCGGTTCGTCGTTGTGTTTATCGACGACATCCTGATCTACTCAAGTTCAGAATAAGGGAATGTTGAGCATCTCAGGGCAGTCTTGGAAGTCCTTCGACAGCACCAGCTTTACAGGAAATTGTCGAAGTGTAAGTTCTTGACACAATAAGAACACTTCCTTGGGCACGTGGTGTCTCAGCATGGAGTTTCAGTGGACCCGTCGAAGGTGGAGGCAGTTGTTTCTTGGGCAGCACCCAAGAGCGTGGCAGAAGTCTGTAGTTTCCTGGGGTTAGTAGGTTACTATCGGAGGTTCGTTTCAGAATTATCTCGAGTTGTTTCTCCTTTGAATGCTTTAACAAGGAAGAACCAGGTCTTTCTATGGAGTGAGCAGTGCCATGAAGCTTTTGACTACCTGAAAGAGAAGTTATTCAGTGCTCCCGTACTCAGTTTTCTAGAGGAAGGGTTGTTGTACGAGGTGTTTTGTGATGCTTCTGGCCTTGGTCTGGGGTGTGTGCTGATGCAGAAGAAGGGAGTGAATTGTTATGGGTCTAGGCAGTTGCGCCCTCACGAGCGTAACTATGCCACCCATGACCTGGAGCTGGCAGCAGTAGTGTTCACACTGAAGTTGTGGGGGCATTACCTCTTTGGGGAGCGCTTTGTGGTCTTCTCAGATCACAAGATCATGCGTTATATCTTCTCCCAGCATGACCTGAACTTACGGTAGTGTACATGGGTCGAGTTTCGAAAAGACTATGACTTTGAGATCTCTTACATTGAAGTTAAGGGAAACGTTGTGGCTGATGACCTGAGTAGGAAGTCAGATCAGGATGTAGTTCTGGAATCCACTGATGCTTGGAAGGCAATGGGAGAGTTGGCCGCCTTGCAAATGGATGCCAGGGTAGAAGGTGTTAGAGGCTGCTTGTTTCCGATGACGGTGCAGTCCTCTTTGATGCAGCAGGTGGAAGAGTCTCAGTGGGGGGACTCCGAGCCGGATGTGATGCGGGATCATGTCGATTAGGGGAATGTACAAGAAGGATGGTTAGAGGACAACCGACATCGGATGCTCTTCCATGGAAGGTTAATTGTTCTGGAGACAATGCATGAGGGAGTTCTCCATGAGTTCCATATCTCAGCCTTGGCGGTACATCCAGGAGTTTAAAAAATGTACCGAGGCATGAGGGATCAGTTTTGGTGGCCCTGGGTGAAATGGGAAGTGGCGGAGTTTGTGGCTAAATTCCTAGTGTGTTAGCAAGTGAAGGTTGAACACCGTGTTCCCAGTGGTTTGTTGCATCCTTTATATGTCCCCGAGTTGAAGTGGGATGACATCTCAATGGACTTTGTCACAGGACTACCCAGAGCTCAGGGTGGTTATGATGCTATCTGGGTAGTGGTGGATCGTCTAACGAAATCAGCTCACTTCTTAGCAATTAGGAGTCAGACCCGGTGAGTACCTTAGCACAGAGGTACGTAGACGAGGTGGTTTGTTTGCATGGAGTTCCAAATACTATCATCTCAGATCGAGATACTAATTTTACCTCACAAGTCTGGAGGGGGCTACAGCATGCTTTCGGAACCCAGATACGCCTTAGCATTGCTTTCCACCCCCAGACTGATGGGCAGACAGAGCAGACTATCCAGAAGTTGGAGTACATGTTACGAGCATGCCTTATGGATTTCAGAGGATCATGGGTACAACACTTTCCTTTAGTAGAGTTTGCCTACAACAATAGCTTCCACTCTACTATTGTCATGGCACTGTTTGAGGCTTTGTATGGAAGGCCATGTCGTTCACCCATTTGCTGGGAAGAGGTTGGTGAGACAGGTGCTCTTGGGTCAGAGGTAGTGCAGAGCACCACAGAGAAAGTCTAGGTAGTACATGAGAGGATGAAAGTGTCTTAGGACCGACAGAAGTCTTATGATGATCGTCGGAGGAGTACCTTGGAGTTCGAGGTGGGGGGTCATGTGTTCTTGAAGGTTTCCCCTCGTCAGGGGCAGCGGAGGGTTGGGAATGGGAGCAAGCTCTCGCCTAAGTTCATCAGACCTTTTGAGGCGCTGAGGCGAGTTGGCAAGGTGGCATATCAGCTGGCCCTACCACCTCAGTTGGAGATGTTTCATGACGTCTTCCACGTCTCCTAGCTTCGTCGGTACTTACACGAAGACTCCCACATCATCGACTGGGGATAGTTAGATATGGGAGATGACGCGACCTTCGAAGAAAGACCAGTCAGAATCAAAGATCGTAAAGAGATTGTGCTCCATTGACGAACCATTCCATTGGTTCGTGTGTTGTGGAGGCATGGAGGCCTCGAGGAGAGAACTTGGGAGTGGGAGACCCAAATGCACGCTCAGTACCCAGAGTTGTTTTGACTTGTGTTTTTCGCTTGTTCTTTTAAGCTTTGTGTTGATTTTGTACTCTGTACCTTTGATATATGGAATGATGGGCTTGTTAGTTGTCAGGCCTTTTGTTTCTGTGTTCCCTGGTAATGTGTAACATGTTCGGATTTGTGGGAAGGGGAAAAACTGAACATTAATCGAGACGCATTAATGCAGATGCGATTGAACCCGTGCGGGCGAGTCAGTGCCACCTAAAGCAGATAATATCTTGACATAGGTAAAGGAATTTCCAAAACCCATGTGTTCGGGTAGTGTATTGGTTGTGTGGTGTTGGGGTTAGTGCGAGTTGAAAAATCCTAATGTATGGAAGTGGGAAGAACCAATTCTTAATCGAGACGCATTAATGAGGATGCGATTAAACCCGTGCAGGCGAGTCAGTGCCGCATAAAGCGGATAATATCTCGACATAGGAGAAGGAATTCCTAACACATATGATTAGGGTTGTTGGTTGGGTTCCTATTATAACGATAACCCTAATAGGTATCTTATTGGGTTTCCTCTGGGTTGTTTTTTGAATTCTCGGGGACGAAAAGGTTTTAAGAGGTATCTGGTGTAATGGCCCAGACCTCTCCGGCCCATTCCTTTGTCAAAAAGAAAGTCAAGAAGTGTTCTGGAGGGTAAAATGGACTTTTCCCACACCTTCCAAAATTTTGAAACTACACGCCGTGTAGTTTGGGTACACGCCGTGTACTCCCTTTTCGGGTATACCCCGTGTTGCAAGCCATGTCCTTTCTGTGTTGAATAATGGGTGCACGCCGTGTGACCAGTTCTACACGTTGTGTAGTCCTTCCCCGCGTACGTGTTACCAGTCAATAGTCATGTACCGTGTTAGAGCTGCGTCCTTTCCATGTGCAATGAATGTGTACATGTCGTGTGTCTAAACTACACGTCGTGTAGTCCCTCCCCGCGTATGTGTTACACTCAAACCGTGTGTTGACCAGTCAAGGGCCGCGGAGCCGTGTTGGAAGCTGTGTGGAGACCATGTGAAAGAACCGAGGACACGTCGTGTACCATAAAGTACACACCGTGTACTTTTTATTTTCATGCCTATGAAAGGAGGTGTCCCCTCCTCCTTTCAACTCACCCCTCTCCTCTCCTCTCCTCTCCTCTCCTCGGAGAAGAGCTCTCTCAAGAGACTCTACGACTCTTCCTTCCATAAATTCTTTGTTTGATCTCTACTTTACGATCTGTCAGCGGCCACAGGATCGTAACGACGAGGTGGAGCTTCCGAGCTTGGATCTGTTTTCTTTCCTTCAACCTTTCCTTTCTGACCTCCACCCGAGGAGGTTTTTCCGGGATGCTGACAGACGTCTTCTAAGGTTGATCCGGGGGAGCATTGTGATCAAGAACCTGTTGAGGTAGGGATTTTACCTTCGTCTCTATAATTTGTGCATCATGCGGGGTGGGTATCCTCTTGTTTTCATTATGAACAATTGAACCTTTAAATAAAGATAATAACTGGTTAAAGAACGGGGATGGGAAGTTGTGATTGATATTACTTTATATCCTGTGATATTATGTTGTGAATTGAATGATCTTCTACCTACTCAAAATCACAGCCATTGGGGGCCATTTCGTGTGAAAGTAAATGTTTCCCTATCTTTTTAGACCGTTTTTGTGAATGGAAACCTTGTGGAATGTGGAATTTGGTTAATCACATAAAGTTGGCTATTAAAAACTGGAACCCTTGTGTGATCACCCCGGTTGAACAAAATGGGATAATGAACATGTGGGTGTTGGCTTAGTTACGTGACATGTGATGGGGGTGTTTTGTGGGTTGTTGTGGATCAGGTGAGAAACAGGGCTGCGATTGACTTGGTTGTGGGCTGGTGTAAATTCTACGTTGGTGATGGGAAGCGGGGCTGCAATAAATGGTATTAAAGAGGTGTTGATGTGCAGGTTACGGTGCGGTTGTGGTTATGGCGGTTGACAGTGGGGCTGTAGGGTTGGGTTTTAATGTGAATGGGTTATGGGTTGTGATTATTAAATAAAATATGGAAGAGTTAATGAATGGTGGGGCATGGTAATGAAATTGAAATAATAGTCAATGGGGTTAGTTGGTTGATAAGAGGGACTTTGATGTGATGCTTATGTTTTTTTCCTAAATTGTTTTGTGGATGGAAAGGATATGTTTTACGAACGATTTGTGTGGTTAGTTGTGTATAGTTTCCCAGTAGTTATGGAAGTAAATAACTATTTCTACTAAAATGTGAAAACCTTTAGGGGGCTGGTATTGTTGTTGTATGCATGCTTCGTAGTAGCAGTGTCGAGGAACGTGCTCAGTTTCTCTTTTTAGAAACCATAGGTTGGGCTGTGTGGTTGGTATATATATATATATATATATATATATTTATATATATGTATCTGATTGTGTTTTATCGCACCCCTCCCATGTTGAGAACTTAGTGCTGAACACTCCCATTTCATGGGAGATGGTCTTTTTCCCTTAGTTACTAGCTCCTTCCTACTCCTTCTCCCCTAGTCTGTGATGGCGTGAGGCGACCTTACACCTAATACTCTTCGAGTAGGTTTCGATTGGGGTGGTTTTATCCCAAGACTCTTCGGGCAGGTTCTACTATTTCCCAAGAATCTTCGGGATGAGGCCCAGGTGTGTGCGGGCGGGATACGTGGTTGTGAGGCCCAGGCGTGTGCGGGCGGGATGCGTGGTTGTGAGGCCCAGGTGTGTGCGGGCGGGATCCGTGGTTGTGCGGCCCAGGTGTGTGCGGGCGGGATACGTGGTTGTGAGGCCCAGGTGTGTGCGGGCGGGATACGTGGTTGTGAGGCCCAGGTGTGTGCGGGCGGGATACGTGGTTGTGAGGCCCAGGTGTGTGTGGGCGGGGAGAGTGTGGCAGCGTCAGGACGTTCGTCGTTAGGAAGAGCAGCTAACTAAAGGGAAATGTTGCAGGGTACCCAATACACTTGTTCTTATATACTACTACTACCTGTTGTGCTTGTGTTTTGGTGAGTGTGACTGGTGAGGTTGGGTAGATAGAATTCCATTCTAGGTTCTTTCTGTTGTTCTCACGGTACATTAGGATGTCTCCCCACATGTGCATGAGAGCTTTAGGTTTCCCTACTTAGTATACTTATATCCTCACCCTACATTTACTTTCAAGTTTCTAGGAGGACTACCAGGGCCGTGTGGGACCCTACTAGTCGGACAGTTGGAGTTGTTGCTGTTATTTTACATTGTTTTTTTTGGTATTGTACTTTGAGCTTTCTTGTACTTGTACCTTGTTATAAAATTATTTAAACATGCATGTGGGATTGGTTTGGGTTTATTTATATACACTGGTTCTTTTCCTTTTTGGTGGTTAATTTGTCCTATTTCTCGGTCATTAAAAATAAAAAGGGTAATGCCTCCAATATTTGTGAAAACTCATACCCCTGGTGCTAGTCGCCACCCAGGGGCCTACTGGAGGCGGGACTCGGGGGGTCATTATCTCCCGTTCACCATTGCCAGCTCAGGAGGGGAATCTTTGGTGTGAGGGGGTCATGACATCAAGAGATAATCCCAGTGATGTCACCACCTTTCCATGTTCCATAAAATGGCATTTGAATTATAAGGCCCCAGCCTTAAACCTTACTTAATCTTGAGTTATTACAAGATTACACATTGAGGATCCTTTCGGGTTTAGAGTTTTAGAGAATTAGATCATAAAACTTGCATTACATTCCACATATAAACAAAGTGGTTACATAAAGATAGTATTCTTCATTCCCATCAATGGAAACGCATTTAAAATAAAACATGGATTATTTCTTGACACATCCTTGACTCTATCATCTTATCATGTACCTTTCCCTTGACCTGTGAAAAACATTTCAAAAACATGGGATGAGCATAAAAACTCAGTATGGGTTATAAAAAAAACATGGAAAGGAAACATGAGTTCATATATACATAAGAATGAAATCATACTTTACCCATAAAAACATAGGCACTTTAACATACCTCATAAAATCATGAATAAATCATAGAAATCATAAGACATAAAGGTAACTTGAGGCATTCATAACATTCTTACGTAGGGAGTAACCCTCTTGGTTACGTTTGGAATACCCATCACAGTATATTCCCTAAAATCTCTTCAGAGAAACCTTAACGTTTCACTCCTTCGCGTTACCCAATGCATTGGAGAGCTATAACGGGCTCACCCGCCCTTATTTTATCACGGAACCACCCGTCTTCATAATAATGCCCAAGAACCATAACATAATCATATCACATAAAACATGCATAAAGGAAACATAACATTTCCACATTTCAATCACGAGATATCAATACAACACATTGATATAATAAAAACATTATGAAAACCATTTTCAAGACCAAAGTAAAACGTGGTATTTATTTTTCTTTTAAAAAAAGAAGGTATGGCTTGTAGAGGAAGCCGAAACTCAAATAACGATCACGATGGTGGAGAAGTCGTTATCGCCGCATACGTACGACAAAAACATTCCCTTTTGTCGTTTAGTAAACGCTTCGTATAAAAAAGATTCCTTTTGAATAAACGTAAAAGTCAAAGGGGTTTATACACCGTATAAAAGAAAGTTGTGTATAAAATAAAATATGCCTCAATGAAAGGAGATTGAGACGAAGTCCCATACCTCATATCCGACTTGACCCGACCGTTCTTTAATCTCCTGAATAATAAAATTGAGTTAATCTCTACTTGCTTAAGAACCTTTTTCAAGTTCAGTATTCCTTTTATACCATGTTATGAACATCATGTAATCATTTAAGTTAATAATGTTCATTTTGTCGGTATTTGGTTCTTAAGTCAAAAATAGACTTCTTACACTTACATGTTGTTAATTTGGTCAATGGTTCATTATATCCAGAATGATATTAATGATTTGGATAACATATATATCATATATATTCATCATATACATGTATTTATAATATTACATCACATTCAGAGGTAAGAAATGAAATGCACCATTCATGGAGACGGTAAGCCGTACGTACGCATGAACGCTACTTCCATTTCTATTTCGTATTTTCTGGAATGGAATCATAATTATATAAGAGTATATTATAATTACAGTATAATAACATATATAATATCATTAATTTTATCCTTTACACATCCCACATATGGTATTAACGATTCAAATCACTTTCAGGGGGCGGTAGTCCGCACTTCCTAAAATGAAGATATCGTGTTTACCCATAATGGAAACCATAAAGGTATGCCCAAAATGAAAAAAACAGAAGCTTAAGGAAAACATAAACATATTATATATCATATATAAAAATAGTTACATCATAATGGCCACCTTTGAAGGTGTTAAATGAGTTTTGAACAATCATCGTTTCAGGAGGCAGAATTTCACCACCCACGGAAACCGTATGTTCTTTAACCATTTGATGTAGTTGTGTGAGAGTGTAGCTCAAATAAATATTATAACAACATCCTTGTATATTAAAGATACTGGTGTTGTTACAAAATAAGTAAATAAAAAGAGTTTAGGGGGTTGGAGAAGCAAAATAATACAAATGAACATGAGAGAATGAATTACCTTTAAAAGTGTATCTCCTTTTGATTTGAGTCTAAAGGCTTCCTTTGAAAGGATTCTGCCCAAAGGGAATCCTATAGGATGATGAGAGAAAAGTGGAGAGATTAAATGGGCAGGGGATGGCCGAGAAAAAGGCTTGAGGAGTGTGTGAAATGAAGTAGAGGTGGGGGCCTTTTATAAGAGGAGAGGAGGGGCACTTTTGGAAAGTAAAGAAATATTACTTTATTTGAAAATGTTTTTCGGTTTAAAAAGGTCCCACATTGATATAATTCGTGGATAGGGTGATAAGTCTTAGAAATCCACTCATCCAATAAGTTTTGGACATGTGTAGTTCATAGATTTTACATTATCTTTCCATTTTATTTAAATCATCAAATAATGATGTCATCACTACATCATTATTATGTCATAAATAATTTAATTTATTTAATGTCTAAAAATCATAAAAAAATTCTATAATATAGGAAATCTTTTTATCTTTCCAATGAATATTTATAATCAAAAATCTGATCTTTATAACCCCATGTAAAAATTGTTTTCGTAAAACATCTCTTGTTTGTGTCATTTTTACTTTAACATTTAATAAAAAGTTATTTATGTCATTTCCAAACCAAAGTGTCTCCATGGGGTCCCCAAGTTGACCCATGGCTTCTCTTGGTCATCAATGACACAACTAATAAGGTTGGGACATGTTTCTAGGTCATTTCCTATTATTAAAGCATTATTTATACCTTAAACTACCCTAATTACCACTAATCGCGATTAAGAACTTAATAAGTTACTATTCACCAAAAAATTATTATAATCTCATTGAACCACATTTTACTTCTTAATGACAACCATGTATGTCGGATTTTTTAAATTTATAACACAAAAGTGGCAAAGTTTCATTTAAACGAAAAATCAGTTTCTTTAACTACCACTTAGTTGTTTCACTATTCATCAAAAATTGAAGTTTTTCAGAAAATTACCAAAAATTCACCCTAACCTATATTTGATATTCCGAATTCAAAAATGAAGTCTATTTTACCAAATTCAAATCATATAAGTCAAATTAATTAATTTAATAATTAATTCCCGGTGCCAGAGCAAATAGCGTGTTTTTACAAAACAATAAGTATCAAAAGATTGACACCAGTTTAAGTCTAATTTCAAAGTGAAATTGATTCCAATGACCACCATTGGATAAAATGGTAAAAATATATTCTAATTTCACTTCAAAACCAATTCAAAACATAATCTAATCATATAAATAAATTAGATTAAAAAGCAGTTTTGATGTAAAATGCAGTATTTTTCACTATTCATTAAAAAATGAACATTGTCAGAAAAATACCAAAAATTCACAAAAGGTAAATTTTGATGTCCCAATCATAAAGAATAAGTTTATTTTGACAAACATAGTTTATAAAATTGTCAAAATATAGATTCAAAAATGGTTTTCCATCAAAAGGAAGTAAAACAATCTTTTAAGAATATTAGTGTATTCCATGCATAAGATTGTATTTATTTTCATTTTAAGCCTCTACGACACTATCTTAATCATTAATAAACATAGATAAAAATATCTATTATTCATTACTTACATGGGATGTTACATGAATGGTGAAATTGTACTAGTTGAGGACATCAGTTATGTTGTCTGAGTAAATAGGACTTGTTAAAGCCCTTTATTTATAATAATCATGTGGTCACTCTTCAACGACTATATTTTCTACCATAGCAATTTTTAACGGTATATTAAAATCAAAAAATATAAAGAAATGGATGTTCTTATATTTTATATAGCTATTTTACCTAATAAGAAATTTAATTAAATCAGTATGAATTTTCATTAATAAATATTTTGGTCATTACAATATTTCACCCTTAATATTTTTATCCCTCAAAATTTCTTTTTCCCACACTAAAAAGGTTGAGGGTTACTCAACTTCATCACATCCTCTAATTCCCACGTTGCTTCTTAAAATATTCAGTTTCATCACAACACTATGACAAGGTGCTTGTTTTATTTCACATAACTCTTTCCCTATGATCTAAGATGTTCAACAGATTCTATTCATAAGAGAGGTCATTCTCCAATGGTTCCACATCTGGATTGATTACATGAGATGGTCTAGGTCTGTAATTTATAATTCTTGATATATTGAATACACCATGTACTTGAGATTGGTTCGGTGGGAATGCTAGTCGATTTCCCAATGCTCTAATGTGATCAATGATCTCAAAATGGACGATGTACATTCTACTATGATTACCCTTCATCCCAGATATCATAACTCTCCTACCATGTGATATGCAGTGGAATACCATATCCCCAACATAAAAATATGGGTCTCGTCTATGATTATAAGCATATCTCTTTTATCGACTCTAGGCATATTAAATGTTATACTAGATGGTTTTAACCTTATCCCCCAAATATTTGACCATTTCTACACATATGAGTTTTTGATCCATAACTTAATCACAATTTGTTGTTGTTCTGCACTTATTTCCATAATGTTCATGATAAGGAGCTCTTTGGATTCTTGAGTGGAAACTTTTATTTTAACGGAGAAAATCCAAAGAAAGATGTTGATCTCATATTCCTTTGATGTCCATTGAGAATGATCTCAACATGTCCCCAAGTGTTTGGATAGTCCTCTATGATTGTTCATTATATTTAGTATCATATGTCGTACTGAAGTTCATCATAGTATTCGGAGTGTGTTGGAGAATCATCCAGAATGTAGAGGTGATTCTTTGTTCTCCATTAGATACAATAGATAATGGTACTCCATGTAGCCTTACAATAGATCTCATGTATATCTTTGCTAGATGATAAAAAAAATTACCTTGAATTGTAGTGAAGTGTGAAGTCTTTGTAAGAGGATCCACAAGAACCCATATACAATCATTCCTTTGGATGTCTTTGGATGCTCAGTGAAAAAGTCCCTGGTGATGTTTTCTGATTTCCATGCTGGCGTGGAAATTGTTTCATAATTAACATAGAAATATTTCTATCAGAATTCACATATGGACATACCATGAACTTTGATGTATATTCAATGATATCCTCCTTCATGTTATACCACCAATAATGAACCCATAGATCTCAATACAAATTTGTGTTTCTTTGGTGAATTGGGAAATTCAAACTATGTGCATCATCTGAGCGTTATTTCTTTAACTCCGAAATTTACAGAACAAAAGGTATTTACCTAAAGCTCACAATTACTTCTTCATTAACAACGAACTCTGAGGATTCTACTTTTCTGATAGTTACCACATTCACCTGAATTCAAACATCATCGTTATGAGAATCCTTTAACCATATGAAAAGTAATCATTGGGCAATCATTTGTGAAATGATAGACGATGATCCCTTCTTTAGGATTGTCATGTCCATATTCATCAAAACTCAGACAATTGGATCCTTTTCAATTATCATAAATTATAACATCATGGGGTACTTTCTATATAGAGCATTTTCCACCCTTTTCACATTACCGGGGTGGTAATAGATTATACAGTCATATTCTTTTATTTGTTTTAACCATCATTATTGTAATATATTCATCTTTTTCTATGTGAATATACACTTTAGTATATTTTGATATGTATATAATTTTATCATTTCCTTAAAGAGGCAATGTTGACATATTTTAAAAGAAGATATTACTATATACAACTCTATATCATGTGATTGATAGTTTTTCTCACAAAATTTAAATTTCATTGAATCATAACAAATAAATTTTTCATTTTTTATCAACACACAACCCATTCCCTTCTTCAAAGCATTACTAAATACCACAAATAATCATACTCTTATGGATATTATGAGCATGGGAACAATGATAAGCCTCATTTTCAACCCCATGAATCTATTTTTGAATTAATCAATCCATGAAAAGATTACTCTCATCCGAGTTAGCATGGTGAGATGGTTGTACAATTTGTAGAAATTTATCTCAAATGGACGATAATACATAGGTATCCCTAGGAAGATATGAATATCTATCACTGATGAACACCTCATCCATCACTCAATTACATCTATCTTAGAGGGATCCGTTGATATGAAATTTATTTTGATGATATTACCCAAGAATTATACCTTCTTCAACTAGAAATAACACTTTTTGAACTATTAATTGAGCTTATACTTTTCCATGTTATCTAGTACAGTGAATATAAGATCCTCTTTCTCCTTCTGGTTTTTTGAGTATATTAGAATATATTTTAATGACTATAAAAAATTTGTCATGTTAATATATAATGACTCGATTCATCATGTACATGATGATTTTTTGAGCATTAGTGAGTCTGAATGGAAAAACTATGAATTCATAGTGCAAGTATCTTGTTTGAAAAGTTGACTTGTAGATAACTTCTTTCATCACCCCCAGTAGAAAACATCGCTAATGCATATCCACCATGGAGAAGAATTTTTCTCTACATAGTTGAATGATCAAATAAAAAATTCATGCATGTGGATACTTTTTCGTTATTGTAATTTTGTTGATCTCACATTAATCTATAAAAATGTGCATCCACCAATCCTTCTTCTTGATGAATAATACAAGTGTACCCCATGGTGATGCACAGGGGAATAAAAAACTTGTATCCATTGTCTCTTGTAGTTGTTTGTTCATCTACTTGAGCTCCACCACAACCATTCTATATAGAGTATTGTATATTGGCAATTCCCTAGGCATATGATCAATAAAGAATTCAACATCTCTTCTTTGATGAATACTATGCAATTCCTTGGGAAATAACTTAATGAATTCCCTCACAATACTCATGTCTTCAATGATGTTTTCTTTCTAAGACTCAATCATATGATAAATATTGTATTCACATAGGGAAGTAATATCAATGCATAATAATGAATGTTCTAAAAATGATTTATCATCCTCCATGAACATGTATAGAATCAGGGGTTTATTTCCCAAATGGAGAGTGATTTCCCTCTAAAAGGAAATTTATGTCGGCTCTACAAAGAGAATTACAATATATGACAAGACTTTCTTCAAAATAATCCATTGGGAGTATGAAGAGGCTCTACGAGAAGTGAAAACCAGAAATTTTCTCAAGGGTGGTGTTTTATTCATGGGATGTAATGATTTACCCATTTTCTATTATCACCATCATCGCTACATCAATGATCGGTGGTGGTGTTTGGATTGTTCTAATACTATTTATGGATATATAAGAATGTGTATAACCAGAATAATAATGTACGATCACTATTATTGAATAAATAACTTGAATTATTTCCACCACTTCATTGTCGGTGTTTTTTCGGCGGTAATGTTTGAAAATGATCACCCATGCAGTATTGGTGGTAGTTGGTTGCCTCTAAAAAATAGTGGATTTGGGAAATGGATTACCAAGTTCCCTTGTTCTTTTTAGTAGAATAAATGAACAATGAATTGATGGTCAAAGGAAGTGTTACTATCTTCAATTGCAATAATGGTGTTTTATTGTTGGTAGCTAATGGCCAGGTTCCTTTCTATTCCACACCAAAATATTTTCCTCACCCCCTTTAAGTAATTAACATGGTGCTTAATTCTGAACCATTGGAAAGTGGGGTGGTAACATTTCGTAGAATCGTTGGATTTATCCATCAGACTACCATAATTAAATACCACAATCTTCATATTATACCCATGATAACACTGAGAATTTCTGATATATATTATGACTTTGAGGGTACATCATAAAATTTCCACATTTCTATCGATGTCACAGATCATTAGGGCCTTCAATATGCTAGATTTTATCCCACCAAATATGTGGTCAACCATGCATTTGGGGGTAACCACTAAGACATATATGTATTATGAAATCCTTTTCATGTCTTCATTATACACACTGATGGATTTCTCATCTTTTTTCTTGTGTGAATGGAAGTCCCTTTATATCTCAAATCTGAGGGTGTGAGGAAAAAATTTATTGATTTTTTTTTGGAAATCCTTAAATTCCAATGCCTCGATCTCTTCCTCAGGGTTCACCTTTTTTATTAATGTCCAATATTTACCAACTTCTCCCTTTATATGATAAGAAGAAAGAATAACATCATCTTGTCTATGATAATAAAATACGAAAAAGAACATTTCAATGTAGTTAATCCATGATTATTGATTAAGGGATCAAATAATCCATCAATAGTCGGAGTCATTTGTCTCAAAAAGCTCTCGATTGTCGATTGTTATTTCATGGGGGTGGGATTGGAATATTATATTGACCCATACTTCAATTTTTTTAAAGGTTGGGTTTGAAGCCTAATTTATTATTAAATCAAAGTAAAGACCTCTTTTAACTGGGTAGAGGGACACCCATTACATAGCCCGATGGCCCAGTGGGCATTTAGCCCATTACATGACCCGTAGGCCCAAATTTATGGCCCAAATCCCATTCTGTGAATAATACTGCTATAGTACCCATACTGCTACAGTACCGCACAGTTCCTGCCACCGCTACAGTACCCTGCCGCCGCTACAGTGCCCGCTATTGCTACAGTACAGCCGCTGCTACAGTACGCTACAGTACCCTGCACCCCATGGGTTTTGAACCCCCATTTTTCATGTAGAATTATGGGGTGCTTACCACTAAGACAAACCCCAACTACTTTGACCCATATTTCAATTAAAAACATAAATTATCATAAATAGTATCGTGAACTAATTCATGATTCCCACCTCCTTACGATTAGGAGTCCCATTAAAACATTCATCACATTGATCTTCTCATCGGTTTCTAACCTAAGTCCACATATTAAAGACCATTATATTGAATAAAAACAATGTTACAGGTAACTCATAAATGGTAATACAAATACAATAACCTATAACATTTAAATTAATTTTATTTCTTTAACTTCTGAATTTATAGGCATCAGTCTATGTTATCCCGGATCTAATTTCAAATATATATTCATATGAGTATTTTTTATTCCATTAACAATTGATCATACTAGGATTATGAATATAAAAAATAATATCACCCAAGACAGTCATAACCAAGAGTGCAGCAAGGCCCATTTTTGTGAACCAATTACCATTTGAGTCTAGTTGATAGCGATGTTTTTTTATTTTAACCCTTAATATAGCTATGACATCACCATCTCTAATTGTGGGTATCCAGAGAGGGATGAAATTTCTTGATAAAACACTTACTCTATACTCACCAAAAATTAGAGATGTTTTATTATACATAGTCTTATCCTTATGGATTCCACTAGTATTTTCATAATATTAATCACAAAAATAACTAAATGTTTCATATGATATCAAGTATAACAACCCTGCTTATTTTTTCACACTTTAACATAATTGATTACATAAAATCATTACTTGATAAAACATTGAAGTTCAAGAGATCATCTATATTTGAGGCTTACTAACATGAAATAACAACTTAAAACATGAAATACACATCTTTATTGAAAAATTATTTCACATTACCACACCATTCATTCATACTTAACATTGCATGTGATAACTAGAGGGAATACATAAGAAAAGGGTGAGCTATAAAGCCTAGTAATGTAGTTTAAAATATGTAACATAAATAATATAGGACATGTTACGATATATTCATATCAATTGAGAATAAGAGAAACATGAACATAAAGGCATTTTGTAAGATGATTATCATTACATGGAAAGGTGGGAAAACATTTAACAAGATATTGGAATGATCCAAGGATATTTTCACATTTAGCATGAGTAAACCCTCATTTGATATGAATTATCATGAGTAAACCCTCATGTCACATGGAATATCAGGATATAATTCTATAACCAATGACTTGGAGAACTATTAGGGTGCACCCTTTATAAACATTAAATTTATTGCATTAGTTTTCTACATGGATTATATAATAAAGAATCATTCAACATCGTCATTTATTTGATGAAAATTGATTGTGTAATAAATAAATGGAACACAATAATAAATAATTATATATTCATAAAGGAGAATATCCTTGATAGAGAAATTAGTATGGTATTCACTTACATGATGATTTTGGCATGGGAAATTTTGGAAGCATAACGACGTCAAATGGAAATCACAAAATTGGTTTATGGGGGATAAATGAGTATCTCATCATTTAAGCATTAAATGGATAGTATAAGGGTTCATTTAACAAAATAACCATAAATATGTAATGGAATTTTTATACATAATAAAAAATAATTGCTTTGATGTAAATGTGAATTGAGAAATTTCATACGGAATTCGGGTTGGTAATCGATGCACTTGGAAGGAAACAAAGGTCCAGAATGAGGTATATCCTCATTAAAACATAAAATGGTTATTATTTGGGAGGTTAGAAATAATACCCCGACATTTTTATGTGAAAATGATAAGATATAAAAACCTAATAATTTTTTTAGAAAATGATAAAGAAGAAGTCCCTTTCAAAAAAAATTCATTGTAATAGATTATGTGAGGATAAAAATGAATGTGAATAAAAAATCACACATTAAAATGAAATAAAATGGAAATAATTTTAATTATTATAAAATTATGACATTATAAAAATTCTAATTTAAAATTACTAATATCAAATAATATTCTTTGAATTTGTAATGAGGAGAGGAAAGTTAAAATTCCTTACTTAGAAGTGTTATCCTAAAGGAAAGGAAGAGTCTTGAAAGAGGCTTCATGAAAGCTTGAGGTAGCTTGGGATGATTATAGAAAGATTAGGGAAGTGTAGGTATGCACTCCAATGTTTTTTTGTGAAGAGAAGTGGGATATTGTGAATTTTTATATATGAAAAGAGAGGGAATTTTTTATTATTTAGGTTTTGGACAATACACAATAAACTAATCAAAACCAAAAAACCTCCCATATTTTTTACCCATGATTTATTAAAACATTAGAGGAAAACATTATTTCATTGGTCCAATTGCCGAAATTAGTAATATATTAGGCATTCTTATTTCTAGGGGAGTCACACTATCAAGGAAATCATTTTAGAATGTTATAATGTTTTATATGTCTTGGAGGGTCCACTAAGGCATTATAAAATAAATAAAACAAATATGAACTCATGTTTTTTTAAACGTAGAATTTGTATCATATGAATATCCATTTTATATTATTTTATTACTTTTCAATTTGGTTCCGATGATTTCATAAAACAAATTATATATGTTAATGGTATTTAAATTTTACACAAAAATTCGGCTATCTCAAAAAAATTATGAAAAATTCACTGTTGGATATTTTTGACAACCTGATTCCAAATATTATATTCTTTTACCTAAATAATTTTCTAAATATTATAATTTTTCTTTTAAAAACAAAAACTGAAATTTATAAAAAATTAATGGGTTTTGGAAAAAACTGCTTTTAAACATACATAAAAATTAGAATTTTATTTATAAAAACATTAGGATCATTTATATTTAATAAAAATAAATTTATTAATAATATTTTATAGAAATATTAAATAATTCAAAAAATACTTTACTTTATTGAAATATATTTCTTATTTTAATTGATATATTAACTAAAAATACTACTTGTGCTTTAGAAACCATTTACAATGTATCAATGATAAAATGAATGTATATTCATTATAAGACAATAACAGACATAATCATACTGATATGGTTTTGTCACATAAACCCTAATAACACTCACCTAAGACCTAACAGTAATGTTTACAAGGGTGACAGACTCATGAGGCTACTCGGATGACATCTCTCGAGTGGTAATCTCTATTAACAATCACTTCTCTTGTAGGTGATTTTATTCAATGTTAATTCATTGAGTATCAACTTTGGATTGGTCAAGAGTGAAGCCCAATGATGACACCCACTTTATGAGCACTAAACAATGGGCATCATGTTGTCCAATATACTTGATGAAGCTATCATATCAATTGTCTGAGTAAATTGGATTTTCTAATGAAATGTATTTGTACTAATCATGTGATCCCTATTCATTGTATATATTAATAATGTTAACAATTAATAATGGTATTTTAATGTCTAAAAAAATAAAACAAATATGTACATATGATTTAAATAGTGATTTTACAGAATAATACATTTAATCAGATCAAGAGTAATTTTAATTAATATTTTTTTTGTTACAGTAGATAATATTTTTATGTCAACATAAATTATAAGTATTTATTTTGGTGGAATCTAGTAGTAGAAGCATGACGATGTATATGGTTTTTGGTAAAAAAATATTATTTTCATCAGATACGTGGATGATCTAAAATTGTGATTTTTTTTATTTTATTAAATATTCTTATAAATATTTATTCAATTATTTGTGTTATTTAGAATATTCCAACACATGATTTCATGATTGTGATTTAGTAACACCATACATGGTATTTATTGTCACCCTACCTAAACATAACATTTTAAATATCAATATATTATCTTATGATATAGTTAAGTGAACTGATAATATGTAATTGGGAATGTGATATTATGAAATATGTTTTTTGCACATTAGAGTTTTCGAACATGTATTATAGGATTAGGTATTTCATTATTATTAAATGGTTTTCATTATACATGTTCTCAGTTCATAATAGAAAATTAGTCTCTTTTAATTATAACTCAACTAAATATCAATTTCATAAATTGTATAATTAGTATTTTATAATTTATTGTGGGTATAAAAATATGATTATTTTTCTTATATCATCTAGATATTTATTTATTTATTGAAAATATATTATTATATATATTACGTATCTATTATTCCCAAGTATTCATCCTCAAGTGATTAAGGATTGTTCTTTAAGACACTTAGAAATCCCAAAAAGTCCTCATTAATTTGTATCATTGGATGACATTTCTGTAAATGTTATCCGAACAAGATTAAAGGATTTATTCCTTCTAAGATTTTTAAAAAGTATACTAAATTTGTAAAAATAGAATAGGTATCACTAAAAAGTTATAACAACCCAATATATCAGATTCCATGAGTATCTAGGTATTTCATATAGCATATGTTAGAAAATTTGTCCTTTACATGATATTGTAATTTTATTCATTGTATGATTATGTTTCCATGAATGACTGGGATGCTATATGTGTTCATTCATCATGTTTTTGTTATATATGTAAGAAATAAATTTGTAGTTTAACACCAAACAATGTTTAATTAACTAAATTATTTTCTTAGGGTAACTCGAAAGGGATTTATAACGTGTTTTAACATAATTATTTTATGAAATTTAATTACAATTTTTATGTAAAATATATTATAATGAAATCACTACTAACCTAATAAAACCATATAGAGTTACTTTTGAGAACTACTATATTAGGTTTTATAATTTATATATATTGAATTTGTCACATTATGATGTTGGGTAACTCTATTTTTTAATTTATTTTTTATTCTATCTTGTATTCTTATACATTTATCAGTATTTTACCATAATTTTAGGATTGTTTTTATGGTCGATAGTGGGGGAAAAGTTTTGATATATCCAAATAAATCACTAGGAAACCATGAATATTGTTTTCTAGGGATAGTGGAGGAATCATAGTTTATTGAATAATTATTTCAAAATTTGTTCCCATCTTCTAAAACTAGTAATCTAGGGAAATTAGCGTATCACATGGTTGGAAGATATCCTATGAAGTAGTTTGGCCAAACCAAACCAGTACATCAATATCATGAAAGGGGTTCAATATTGGTTCATGGATTTCTGAAACCATAAAAATCATTTAATTAATATGGATATTTTTTAAACCAAAATCAATTTTTTGGTAATATTCTTCATCTGATGAATTAATAAATCAACCAGTTTTGCACCAAATTATGATTTTGAAATATACATTACATCAATTTTTGAAATCAAATGGATATAGGAGCACCAAATCTATTTATATTATGTTGAGTGGTTTTTATTCACTATTCATAACAGTTCATAATGATCGAAAATTTTACTCTAAAAATGATCATTACATAATGGAATTAAATTTTAGTTATACATGTTAGGATTCTATATAATTTTTTTTCCTGTAGATCGATTATTGAATTTAAATTTATTATTTCAATATTCATTGATTTTTATTTTATAATAAAATTAATAATGTATGTGATATCCCTATTTTCTATTGTTATAGAATTGATGAGTTTATTATTGATATTTTTGAATTCATTGATTATGTTTCTACAATATCTTACTTATCTATTAGTTCTACGTAGATTGTGGGTCTCGTGTGATTGTTGGAAATCTGATTCATTGAGGCAGGTTTCCAATTATTCTTCAAATGAATATGATTTTTTGATTCTTTGTATGCTCATCATGGACTTTTAAGGTATTGGAATTTTTATTTTCATATATATATTATGTATATTAGAGTATAATGTATTACTTAGATTAAGTTAATGGTGTGAAAATGGTATTTGTTATGTGATTTAATTTAAAAACATTTTCAATGTAATATAACATCCATTGGAATATGAAAATATCAGATTTCCTTTAAAGTCATTATTTAATATTTTTAATAATTATATTTTCAAAATTATAGAAAATAATTTTTTTATAAAGATAATCTTCATTGGATAAATTAATTCAAATTAGTTTGGAAAACATATATATTAATTTAATTAAATGATTGATTATGTGATTGGTTTTCAAAATCTATTTTCATTAATTTATCATTAAATAATGATACCATGGCTTACAATGAATTTTAACTATTTTTTGTAATGTGAAATCCCATAAAAAACAATTTCTGTTTGATAAAAATTAATTTATCTACAAAGTCAGTGATAATTAAACTTCTTGAGTGGCGATAATTTAGGTTTTTTCCATGATAATGTGGTTTTTCCTATGTTTTTTTGTTTATGAGTAAGAATTATAAATGTAGGAGTGGTTATATTTTGATATTATTATGTGGTATTCAAATAAATTAAAAGAGTAACTTTCAATTTTAGATGCATCAGGATGATCATGATGGATATCTTAGATATATTGGCTCACATGTGCACCAGGATAAATTTATATTCTATCTAGTTGACCAAGGTAAAACATCAGTTAAACTATGGAATGTGTCCCCTCAGTATTTCCAAGAAGGATAATATAGATTATTTTGGTTGGGGTTGATTAATGTGTATTTGTTTTCTAAAATGAAAATATTCCCTCATTGTTAATAATTTTAGCCAAATTTATTATTATTTACACTTAGAACCATGTATTCATTGATTATAATATATTTATATATTTCAATGTATTTTGTGTTGGTTTATCGTGAAATTAAATCATTCTATATAGAATTTTGTTTTTCATCAGAACCTTGTTAGATTCAATTTATTAATATTTTTCATATGAAAATATAAATTGTGATTTTATTTTGAAATTTTATTAGAAATCATAAAATTGGGTTCCCATATGGAATGTAGTTAGATACTTTTTATATTCTATTAATGGATATAAAAAACTATTTCTTTATTATCATTTACAATAATTCATGATATAGTCATTATATTATTGATTTACGCATTTTTTGAGTGGGTTATGACTATCTGGGATTATTAGATAACACATATATATTATACACATTTAGTAGTATTTCTTGTGAAGGGGATATTCTTATATATCTAGGTATGAGTTATGGTGGATGTACATGAATTTTCATTTCATAATAACATAGAGGAAATTATATATTATTTGATCTTTTTATTGTTAATTTTCTCATTCATCGTCCATATTTTTTGGTTTATTGTATTTTCTGTTAATTTTCTGTTGGCTAAAAATTATTATGCCTTGTTTGGATTTTCATTCCACTATATATATATATGGGATAAATGTTTCATATTATTTAACTGATGATTCTTGGTTCTTTCTTTCCATCCCATGGGTATCAATAATCCCCAGTCGATGTTTTTGTTACAATCTTGGGTGTCTTATTCAAGGACAACCTCAGTTGTTTTGTATAAAATGTTTATTTAAATGATGGATTTTTTATGGAATGTCTGGATATTTTGTGGCAGGAAAATCCTTTTTTGGGTGTAAATAATGGGAATTTTCTTAATCTCTATCAATATGTGATAATTTTTATGTTAACATGTTATTCAGAGATAAGTATGTGTCCAATTCATGTTTTGTTTTTGGATGTATTGAGACAATTATTTTGTAGTTCTGTTTCTCATTGTGTTTCTAGAGATCAGTAGATATAGTGAGACTACTTGTTTTAGGTTGTAGTTAATAGTGAATTCATTCATTGAATTCATAATACCTATAGTTTGGTAAAACATGTTTTGGCAAAATAGTCAGTTATAGATAACATCCATTGAAATTTAATTGAATAAAACATTTCCTTCCATAGTATTTGAAAAGGCTATGATTATATGAAACAAATTTTTTAGTTATGAATTATTAATTTTCAATTAGTTATATTTTTTTTATTTCTATTTAAATTTGTATAGTTTGGATTTATGGATTTTTTTTAAATTTAAATATTCTTTTTCATCAATTAGCATTTATCAAATAAATAAATATCACAGAAAATTTAAAATAAATATGGATATGAAAAAGTATTTTTGAAACATAGTTAAACGATATGAATGAAAATTTAAAATGGGGATTCACTGAGATTATATTTTGATAAATAAATACTTTTTATAAAATGATAAAACTGATATCTATAGAGTTATAATTAATTGTGATTTCAAGGATTTTAATAGATGAAATGTGGTTTCCTAATTATTGCTATTCGTCTTGAAGTTTTACTTGAATTTATTTTATTATAATCATTCAAGAAATTATGATATATTTTTATTTATCAAAAATATAAATTCAAATTCCATAAATTAGTAATATTATTTCAAATAATATTAATTATAAATGACACTTTTATTTTTTTTATAGAATAAATGAGGATCAATACAATGGTGTATTTCATGTATTCAAATTAATTTATCTGGATAATAATACATTTATAGTTATTTTCACCAATTCATTTTAAATTAAAAAATATAAATTTATAATAATTTCTTTCATTTATATTTAATAATTTCTATAATTGGGGAATACAAATATGTTTATTTTACAGTATTTTCCATTAATTGTTTACATGATGGTTTAAATACTAGATCAAATAATTTAAAATAATTTTCAAATAATTTTTGATAAGACCATGTTCAATTAAAATGGTTAATCACATTCAATTATTTATAGACAAACTAATTTGGGTTTGTTAATTTATAATTTTTTAAAAGTTGTATTTGAATTTTTATTATATAGTGTATTGATTTAATATTTTGTTATAATTTTTTATTGTTATTTTTTTATTCATTATTTTAGTAACAATTGTTATTATATTTATTCCACTTTTATATTATATAGACTAATTGGGTGATCAAAGTTATATTATATTTTTTGTTATGTTGGATCACGTCTCAGGGATCAATGTTCTTCCTCAAACTCCCCAATTATAGGATTAAATTTTTTCAATGGATTAGCCAAGTACTATTGATTAATTTAATAAATAAGATTATCAGGAAATGGTGATTTTGTTGAATAAGATTGATTTTATTTTCATAAATCATTGAATTCCTGAATCTCTCAAGGTTATGATTAAAATTTTTATTATATAAATCTCATGTTAGAAGTGGTGGATGAACTCCATTCAGATTAGTTCTTAGAGGAACCATTGTTAAAATTATTCTATGGCACAGTTCATTAAGTAAATCACTAATTATTCAATGATTGTTTTGGATGCTAGGGAATCTCATCGTCTCTAGAAAAGAGATATAATGTTGTTGGAGTATGAATGTAATTATATTGTGATTGTGTCTGGTAATACATTGCTATTAATGGATAACTATATTATGGATTGGTGTTTTGAGGTTGGTCATTGATGACATCTTTCATCATCATTGATTTCAATCGTCCATAACTCCTACAGATACGTGGTGATGCAAGATATCTTTGTTGAATACATATTTGATGAAAAAAAGGCATTAGAAGTTTCTAATATCCCATGTTGTGGTGGAGTAAGCTCAAATAACTCAAAATGGTGGTATTCCAGGTCAAACTGTATGAGTAGTTATTAAAAAAAACCATCTGGTTTATTCTCATCATATTTTTATGAAAATAATGTCTCAATCCAATATGAATATGCTTCCAAAATAGTACTTGAACAAATAATGACACCGCCTAAAGATTGATATTGATCCCCATGGTTTGGATAATGACTCTATTGAGTCAAAAAAATTAATATAGAAAATTTTATCAACAAGAATGGTAGATAATGGTTAATCAATAAATATAAATTAATAAATTATCACTATTCTAAATTTCTATCCATATAAAAAAAGTAAATATGTAGTACTTTTAAAAAGGTATTTCAATCATTTTAATCTAATATGGAAATCAATACATCATCCATAAAATATAAATGAAAAAATTATATCACAAGATATACCAGTTACCACTAACACCCATGTCTAATACAAATCCACACCACCACCGTTGGGTGAATTCATTTCTCTCAAACCTATAATAATAATGTCCAAAAACACCACATGATAAAGGCAGTGCCTGAGAAGGAAAACCATATGGGGCCTTACAATGTATTTCATAATATAATAATAAAAAATATTCGAATGTATAATTGTTTTACCAAAACATGTTACACACATATATATATATATATAAACAATTAACTTAATAATTTTATCGGCAAATTATTTTAATGGAAATTATAAAATAGGTTTCAAAGTGAATTTCCAACACTATAGGTTATAAGAACAATCCCTATATAAATATTCATGAATAATCTTATCTATGGACATATAAATTCATTATATTATTAATTATTTCATATAATTTATAATTTAGATAAAATCATAACAATATGGTTAATTGACCATGTGTTGTATTTGAATATGGACTCTCACACAACATTGTGAAATATGTCTCCAAGTGAAGACACTCTCAATATATCCCAATACTAAAGGAAATATTTGATATTGAAAAAAAATAAACACCTTAACTTAATGATAATTTAAATATTTATTTAATAATCATTATATGCATTCTTCTTACATAAATACACAATTCCATATGTACTAGGTGAAATAAATTAGTCATATAAGGGGAGATAAAACATTTATATCTTTCTAAAATCATGATTTCATCCAATTCAAACCATCAACAAGATCAATTTCCAACACAATCCATTTCATTCGAAAATAAATAATAATTAGTTTTTAGTAAAAAATCCCTCCATGTATTTCATATTATTTCATTTCACATCAAAAAAAATCTACTATTTTATCTGTGAAAATTAATCTTTGAATCATACATTGAATATGAATACCAAATTATTTGAAATCACAATTTATTTTCACATCCAATCTTAGTTGGGTTTCACAAAATCAATAGTCCATCTGAAATCATTTATCATGATTCCAAATTCATGGTTTATAATTATACATAAATGAAAATTTATATTTTATAGGAATAAATGCATTCAGTTGATATATATTTCTTATTGAAGGCACATACATTAGAAAATATCAAAAACACTAATAAGTGGTATTCTGATGGTGATTCATGGGCTATAATTATCATATAATAATCCTAAAATAACAATTTATCACATCGATATATTGATCAATAATCATCACAAGTATTAACTATTTACAAACAGTGTAAGAAATGTTTTAAAATGAATCAATGAATTAATGTTGTTAAATATATTTTTAGAGATTCAATTCATAAATAAGTATATTGATCATTTAATAATAAATGTTGGGAGAGAGAAAATCATATATAGAGATAATACAACAACAAAATTATTTAATTTCATTATACAAGTGTTATTTTAATTTATAATATTTTTATGATGATTTAAATTGTTAAAATTGGATAAGAATTTTTAAATCACATGGGTTGGCCACATAGTTTAAAAAATAAAGAGCTAATGAGATGCCTGTTATAGGTCTAATGGAGAGATATAAACTATTCAACAATATAATTTGAAAACCATGCACGAAACATTAACACAATAAAGTAGTATTGGAAAAAACATCATGTTATTATATATATATATATATTAAAAACATATGCCCAAAGTACACCACTCCACCCCAATATACCTATTACACATTTTTTAATTCTTAATCACCATGGGTTTTACTATGTGTGATCATTATTTGTTACTCCATTAAATGAACATTGTTTCCATGATCGGCTTACCCAGTTATCACTGACCATGTTCTAACCATTCATGATCCCAAAATAAAGTAAAAAACACACAAACTCACCCAAAAAGTTCCAAGGAATTATATTCAATGTAGATCATCCAAAAAGGAATAAATGTACCTAAACATAGGTAAATCGATATTAAATTTTTTTCACTATAAATGATTGCATCACTTATACAAAATATCATGAAAAATCCAAAAATTATATATGAGTGAACTACTGTCTTATAAATGAAAAATTCTCCCATTCATAGTAGGAATAAAAAAATTACTTCGTCTGAAGAAACATTATTGAAATTACAAGAAGAAAAATTATCGAGGAATTTTTATTTTGATGTAATAGATCAGTCCTGGACACATTAGTTTCCACATCACAGCTATCCAATTTCATGAAATGGAATTTGTGAGACAGATACATACAATTCTAAAAAAATAAAACAAAATTTTTATCAATATAATATATGGTGTAAAAGAAAAACATTGTGAAACCATTCCAATTCATTTAAAAAACACAAGTATTCACATGTATCATTGTGCTAACATTCCATGTTTTCAATGTCGTTAGAGACCAATAATATCTAAAACTATAAAAAATAGGTCCCCAATGGATAAATCATTAATGTTATTCAATTATAAATATATTATTAAAAATTCAATTGGGATATTACCATTATATAAAAAATCAAAATAATCATTGTCATCATATTTTCGATTAATCACGGTCCTTCTGGGGGAAACATCGCGAATCAATGAACAACAATGTAGAGAAAAAAAATAGAAAAAAACAAGGTATATAAAGGTGAAATGAAGGTGGATGATTCATAGATATTATTATTGGAACACATTATTATTACCATGTGTAAATCCTAGGATCTAGCAGAGTCATGAATTTATGCACGAAATATGTCCCCATAATTTTGTGTAACTAATTTTGTGGACCAGCAATAAAAGGATGAAAGGTTGTTCCCTGATTTAACTAGGATATATTATCCTATTTAACACCTCCTCATAATATATATATGTTAAAGTGGGAATCATATTGAAAATTATGAATCATTGAACTCCATGACATCAAATGATTTATTACATAAATATATTTTCCATTTTCATAACTATTTTCATATCACATTTGGATATATCTAAAGTATATTTGGTTATTTAGTAAATCAAAACCCAAAGTAATTTCTTCTTAAGAGATGTAAAATGAATCTTTAAAATGACTTACAATGAATTTTAATCCCACATCTATGTTGATATATGAAGTTACTATATTATACATAAAGTCTTCAGATTCCAAGACATAATATATGGACTAGTATACCACTGAGAAGTAAAACAAAAAATGTTTCAATTAATACATAGACAATAATAATAACTTCCCACATCATAAAACAAAATCATTTTTCTTGGGTAAACAACCCACTATTAATAATGGAAATTCTTCCATCGTTGACTTCCTTATAGGTAGCAAAATTAAAAACCATATCTAGAAGTAATTGTTACACTCGTGAGATATATAATTTTCCTCAATTGTCTCCCCACCATATAAAAACAAATTAATTAATTATATCTCATCATAAGGTTGTTTTCTATATTGAATTATCTCGATAATTGTGTATGTCAACTTAAAAAACTACTACCAAATTCTCATAATAATCAGTATAGACTCAATGTTATTTATCCAAATTGGGAAGAATAAGTTTCTTATCCTTAGAATATTATTTATTGTCTTGGGATTCTATTTTGAATATCAAATGACGGGTAATAATATTCTCTCTTACATGGTTATTATATATATATAAATCTAAGCACCACAGGTACACCTCTCATTTCCACTAATTATTGATAAAATCATTTTATTAGAAGATATAGCTGAATCTTTTATGATCTGAGTATGTGAAAAAATCTATGTTTAATTAATAAAAATCATAAATGTGTGCATCAAATTTACATGTATTATATTAGGGAAGGGAATATTATTCTCATGATGAAATTGTTGATGAGATCCAAAAGCCCCAACATGATCATACAGACTAATAACATATCCCAAACCCAAATATGATGCGTTATTTATGATCACATATCCTTTAATATTCCATGGATGTGTTAACACAAGCATGAAGGCGGATGATTTTTCCAATCAAACAAATAGGCTCTAAGTATTAAATACCTTCTGAATAATACTATCTTATGAATATGTTTATTCAATAGTGAATCCAATGTTGTTAAATTTTTATTATTTAAATGGTATCACCCAAACATTGAAAAATAGTTCTCAATATCAAAGAAATATTTGATATTTTGCCTGGTCATAAAACATTTCACCAAATGAAAATGAACATAAATAGAATTCTCTAAACCAATTTTCAAAATAAAAAACCTCATAAATCTATTATTTTAATTTGGAAATCCCTTCATAATGTGTTGTATTATCATAATGTTTGTACCTATTATTATAATATTTATATTTTAATCCAAAAATTTAGAGTATACCAATATGTCACTCATATAATGAAAATGAATGAATTTTTGTATTCATGGAAATTATTATTCATTATTTCCATAAACACAGTAAGAGAATTGGGCACACAGAAGAGAATACTAATATACTCATGGTGTCCATACCTTCTCTAGAAAATGGTTTTATGGATATCTAAATCTTTTATAATATGCAGGTAATATGTAAATTGATTATCGATATATGATATCCAATTATAATCTATATAAAATTGAACCTACTCATAAATAAATGGAAAGGGATACAATATTCAAAAATGGACCAGATTGAGCTTCCACTAGTCAATATATAAGTGATGAGTTCCGAAATCCTTATTGGAAAAATAATCATCACTACCAATGGGGACACACTTGGTTAAATTATTCCCGTGGAAAAAAATTCATCTAACAGAGTTATGCACTCCAAATATTTACTTTTTTCCTATTTGAATATGTGAATATAACCCATCTACGGACTTGGTACTAATTTAATGAAAAATATACCTTTCCCAATGGTAAAAAATTACAATAGTAATATATAAACACCTTTAGAATAATTGAATTCATGAGTAAGATAACCACCCAATGTTTCTGACAATATAATAACGGAAATCATGGACACTATCATATCTAACACCTGAAGAGGGGATCCATCTCGGATGACCGAATGTCATATTCTCTGTGAATTACATGGATTCCCTATATGGGTTAGAAATGTAATACCCCTAAGGAATATAGTTGATATGAAATTTATAAAAAAATTGGTCATTTTATCCTAATAATGTAATACATTTAGAGAAGGGGGATCTCCTATCAATCAAGACATACTAGCTAAATCATTTTCATCCATAAATGAACTATACATATCCTCTCTCATATATGGTGTGGATTAGCTATAAAATATTGTTAGAGATATCTTCTTGATGACACATCTCAATACTCTGATATTTTATCTTCTAATTAGAAAACAACTGAGGTGAGAAATGATGAATCATGAAAATATAGATATAATAAAGCTTCACTATCCAATCAACCTACCCATATTTAATTAAAACCAAGTACTAAGATGATTGAATATAATATAATTATAATAGTATTATTAAATGAGACTATAATTCCCTGAACAAAAACCACAATATTACTAGGACGACATATTGAATTTTACAACCATCTACTTTGATTTCATTAATTAATATGACACATTGGAAAAATGATCAAATATAACATCGAAAAAAGGGATAATTGATTCTTATCCTTCTTCACCAAATCCTCTTCTTTATGGGGACCATTAGTATCCACGAATGATGGTGTTTTAAATAGAGTAATTAATGGGAACAATATATATAATCATCACTGAAATGGAAATATTTTGTATCCTGAATGGGACCTTTCTCAACTACCTATCCCTAACTAGGGACGATACAAATGAAAACATAAACAAATTTCCACTCAACAAAAGGTTTTCAGGTTGTGGTTCATAGGCATATCACTCCCGGGCTCTATTTAAAAAATTCATGGAATTATATTTATTTGAAACAATAATAGACTACATGGGTAATTTTTATCAAGATTTGTTATATTTTTTTAAAAATCTATTATAATTCTATTTGAAATAAAAAATATCATCTAAAATCAATGAAAAATTCTAGAATCAGATCAATCAAATCACCATGTTTATTTTTCATAGTAGAACATGGTATAATAATAATAATGATGATGAGAGATAGCCATGAACATATTAGTAACCTACATAATGATCCCAAAATATTCGTTTCATGCTTTAAAATAATTCCAAAATTATATACTCATGTTAGAAAATATTCAGGAACGCCGTTGAAACCAAATATTCTATATCAATCCAATATAAAATGCATAAAATTTACCCAAACTAATGATGAAATTTCCGGAATGGTATTTCCAATCACGATGGACTGGTTACTAGTTCCATGCCATCAAATGAATCAATATATAAATTTATCCAAAATTACACCACATACTGTTTATGTAGTGTATTTAAAATGATAATCAATTGGTATACCAATAACTAATAAATTGAGATAAAATACCTAATTAAATATAATAATCCCACTGAACAAAACATCATCCATAATCATAGGAAAAAACAAAAACAAATAATTACCAATGTGTCCTGAGAATGAGGGGATCACATGCTCTATTGCTCAAAACCAGTACTAAATTCTTGATAATAAGAACATACACCATTAGCAATTGATGCATTCCATTTTCTTAGTCCTAGAAAAAGAAAACGTAGGACAATACAATTTGAGAAATGAATCTCAGTATCAAAAAACCTAGAATATAATATTATATAAAAAATATATATATATATTATAAATTTTAAATACAACATGACATGTATATACTTTTTCAATTATTATAAAATGATGATTTTAAAAAATATCAATAAAAATTATAAAATATCTTCTAAAACCAAAATATTCAATTATGATTATAAAAAAGCACAATTAATACGCCGATAGAGTGTTTAGGGATATAACATTCAAGGAAGAATAACACAATCAAAATTCATAATTCCGCGTTCATGATCCATAAACAGGATGATGATTCACATTTCTCTAGGAGTTAAAAATAAGATAATTTGGGAATCCAAGATCAAAATAGATTAAATTTATTAGAATACATTAAATACACCATCTGTAACATCCATACCTAATCAATAATGTTTTGGAGTGTTTAATTTACCTTTAGAGAGTCTCTATGAACCAATTGGTAAAATTTTGTTTCACTATGTCGATGTTAAAATATAAAATGATTTTATATGGAATTAAATAAATATATTTTTAGAAATATATTTATATTTTAATTTTTGGTAAAAATGCTTGAAAAATATTTCACTAATCATATAAAAATTACAAGGAAACTAGATATAGTTGTTTGATTTTTATAAATAGTTTAATAATTTTTCCCACATATAATTATTCCCACCAATACTAATACAAGAGGGATAATGGTTTAGTTATTAGTATTAAAATATAATGTGTCCACTATGAACCCTTGTTGACCTGTGTCACACAATTTAAGGGGTAGTCTACATATTTGGAATAACATGTTTTTTCTCTTCCAGATCACATTGAAAACGAACATTGTTTCTTGGGAAAACCCATAAGTTTTTCCCAAAATATGAGTGGACTATAAAAAGTACTATAAAAATAAATAAAACTACACAATTTATCTATATCATTCCAATGACCAATCCAAAAATAATAATATCAACTCAAAGTGATAATTGTAATCAATAGATAGTAAATAGATGTTATAATTATGAACATGTTTATTGTCATTATAGCAAGGTGTAGAATAAGAAATGTGGTTTTAATATAAATCCTATGTTATATAATGAATATGGAATAATGGTTAATTTAATTATTTTTATTGAGGTTTTATTTTTCTTAATAATGTATTTAAGACTAACCCTTCTAAAGAACCATTGTTTCAACTCATTGATCCTAGTGGTTATGTTAGAACAAGTCATGTTTACATTGATGTTATTTATTTATCTAGTTCATAAATATAAATTAAAAAGGTATTTTTTAACCTAGAAATTATATATTGTTGGTTTTTATATTTATATAATTATTTTATTATTATATATTTGAGATGAAATGATTAATTTAATATGGATTTCCTTGTGATCAATATATTTTCTTTTATAACTAACATTTTATGAATTAAATTTTATGATATTAAACATTAGGGATATCAAAATATTTTGGGGAGAAAACCATTAGTATGTGTTCTATGTTGAATTGATGTATCCTCTTGATTTTATGTGTGTTTTATTTTCAATATATAAAATAAGAGGATATGTAATTTTCAAGATGTTGAAAAACATTATGGTATTCCATGTGTGGTTTTCTGCTTTTTTTCAGTTATATATATACCCCCAGTGGGATGTCAGTTTTATCGGTAGTTATCAGGCCATACATTATTTTTTTATTTATATTCTATTAATATGACGTGTAACTTATTTTTTGGGATTTGTATAGAATGATTTTAAATTTTCAATATTATTTTGGTGTTAGGGGATCCTCGGGAAGATCATAGTTCTGCATTTTTTTTGATTGGCTGAGTAGAAGATATTCTCTAAGAGGCATGATCTCAGATTACAATTATATTCCCTATGGCTATTCTAGTAGTAAATATTAGGTATTTATTTCATCTATTTTATTTCAAATAATAATTCATTTTTCACTTAAATGATCTTCTCCAGTGTCATTGCATTAGAGGATTACTCATTTGGTACTCATTTTTATGTTTGATTTTTATGTCTTAGGGATGTTTATATTTAGGTATCCTTATATTATTGGTATTTTTTCCACATCTCAAAAGTAGTACAGGATATATCGTCTATATTATGAAGAAAAATCCCTTATTTAATATTCATGGTAGTGTATCTTGTTGTTTCTTGAACCATATCATTAATTTTTTTTTTGGAAATTTGGTTTTGATGATAAATCAATCGAACCTATTTTATGAAAATATTAGATTATTTATCAATGTATTTTATAATTTATATTAGATTATATCAAATTGATATAAACATTAGGATTCAAATTTTTTATTGTTCTTATTATATTTGTCATGGTTTTCTTTCAAATTTAGTTTTAAATTTCCCATGCCCCTTTCAGGACAATTATTCTTGAGACATTAAGATGAAACTTATATTTAGTAGAATTGAACAATATGATCCATGTATAAAATTTTTTTGGATTTTTTTATTCTCAATTGTTTTTCTGATCCATTATAGGGTATTTTAATGGAATTGTGTAGTGTTTTTGTTGGTATAAGGTAAAAAAAGTTATTGGGTATTCATAAGCCTTATTATATAACCCATATAGCATTTTGGATAATAATGGGTGAATATTTAGATCATTTAAAGTATATTTCCATCAATGGGGAAATATAAAAACTAATTCATAATTCTATAGTGTTGTTTTATATGTTTGCATCATCATTTGTCAGACCATTTGGACAATCTATGCAGTTCCACTAGTAGAAAGTATGGGTGGATGTTCAGTTCAATTGTTTACAATATATTATATCAAACCATTAAATTTTAATTAATTAATTGAATCATATATTTATTAATAAATGATCATAATTTTAGTCTCATTACTCTTCATGTTAATTAACAACATGAGTAAATATACACAACATGATGATTTTGCGAATTCTATTCCATTAGGAATGTTAATTGATCATATTATAGAGTTTCGAATATAAGTACTTGATGATATGTTCATGTATAATTTTATTAATAATTATTCTTATAGAATATATATTTTCCATAGGAATGGAACCATATATGTTGGGTTTTTATACTATATATATAGATTGTGACATGATCTGATTGGTATTATTATAGCACCATCATAGATATGGGAATTATTTTTTATAACTTGATTAATAAATGAGTGATACATATGAATCATAATGGAATTTGATTTTAATTTTTTTATTGTTCTATAAATACTATATTAGATAACATTATTTCGGTACACATTAATTTAAGTTTCTTCATATTTTCTTAATTAATTGGTTTTTATGGGATTTTTATCACATACATGTGTTGGAATTAAAATTATTTCATTTATATGACCCATTATGATTACTTTATAATTGATTCTATGATTTATAGTGATTCAATAATGTGACTTCAAATTATTATATTTTTTTCTTGTTATAAAATATATATATTTAAAAGAATAATGTTAAATTGAGATTTTAATAAATGTAAAAAATGAGGTTTTTTGTATGATTTTATGAAAACTATTTTAATGTAATAACACTCAATTTTTGAAATTCTCATTAAACCTTTGTTTTTAGAAATTTTTCATGAAATTATTAACAACCATTTTATACAAAATGATATGAAATATGATTTTTTCCAATGATTAAGTGTGTTCGACCCTTTCCGATAAATTATTTTTAAATTCATATATGTTATATTATTTAAATAATCAATTGTGGCTTGGTGTTAAAATTTGATTTTAATTGGTTTATACATAATTAATGATTCCATTAATCAGTTAGAATATTAATGATCTGTTAGGAAAATGATAAACTATAAGACATTCCACCTTTTGTTTGATGAATTTTATTCAAAATTTAATGTGACTGAAAATTTAATATATTATGGGTTATTTATTCATTGTATTATTCTTGAATTAATGGTATTATCTTATTTTAGTATTCAGGGGTGTATGTGTGTTTAATTAATGAATTGTTATTTTCTATTATCACTATATTGTATTCTTATACATTGAAATTCTAGCCTTCATTTTTATATTTCATGAGATAACACATTTGTATAAATTGATGTTCTTGGTAGACTTGTTCACAAGTATAAAATCATGATACATATAGTGTAACTCAGTAGAATATATGTTATTGCAAGTGATGTTTCCCCTCATTTATGAATGGTATAATGAGAACGAGTGTTTGGGAAGTGGTTGACAGATGTGATGTTGTTTTAAACGGTATTAATTATCCTTCATTATAGACCATGTTATCATTATAATATACCATTTATCCATATCACATTTAATTCCTTGTCAAATGTTAATGTATATTTTATAATTTATGATAGTTTGGAATATTGTGAAATTAAATACAACAATGAATTATTTTTTTCCATTCAAAATGTATTAAATAAAATATATGCATATTTTTTATGAAAATATAAATTGTGATTTCATATTTAAAAAGAACAACACTTGTGAATATGTGTGTTTTCAAGGAATAATGTTTGACACATTATTTTATTCATGAAAATATTTAAATCCCATTTTTATATTTGTATCACCTTTTATAAATGACATATCTTTTCATTTAATGTGTTATTATTATTGTGGTTGGCTAGAGACCAGGTATTTATTTTATCTCATGCCTATATATCATACTATTTTCTTAGGATTCTTGGTGTAGTGCATATTATTAAATCATTGGGTTAATGATTTTATTGATGTTTTTATTTCAACACATCACTTGAACATGTAGGGGTAAGAGGAATGTTATATCCTTTAAAATTTTTATTAGTTTCACTTGATATCATCCATGTTTACTAGTTCGTTATATTCTAACAGAATTCATTAGTATTTAAATATCAAATATTATTCCTTATTCATACAATCATTAAAATATTACTCTTATTTTGTGTATTTTATTTTGATAAATAATTCCGATTTTTCTTTTCTAATGTCCATGTAAATTACACTATACCATTTGTATGAGAAACATAATTTATGTTTTTCCAGGACAAGATGGAGTGTTCTGTTGGAGGAACACCCATGTTGTTTTTTGAAATAAAATTATATTTATTTAGTTGTGGGATTTTATTTAATGTTACTATTGTGTTTCATATTTTGACCATCACATATTTATTGGGCATGATAATGGGCTTTGAAAATGAGAGTTTATAATGTATTCTAGGAAGAATTTTGGAATGTGGTAAATATTTATAATTTAATGTCGACAACCAAGATCCAGTAAACTAGTTCCCGTAGCATTTTAGTTCTGTGACCTCAGGAGAACCCCCCATATACACCAAATGTTTATGATGGTACAAATGGTATAAAGTGATAGAATGGGAGTCATAATTTATTTAGAAAAGATGAAAAATATTATTAATAAACAAATAATGTCACATTGATAAATAATCATATATAACATACCATATCCCTAAACCTCAGATGTACTAAAAATGTAATATAGTAAACAAATGACATTTCATTATAGTATACACATTTAAGGAAAAAAAATTGAGGCACACTTACAATATATAAATTCCATTATCAAAAACATTTCATATACAATAATCAAGGATCAAACCAATGTAAACCATCTATCTTATGGTATTTACAATTATCCTGACATAAACCCATGTTATCTATTCATGTACATGGGGAATTGTTAGTACTGTGTGAGTATAACATAGTAAGACAAAATAAATAATGTCGAATGAAAAATCCATTCACAACATATGTGATTGGAAATGTGATGTGGAATAATAATGATATGAAATGAATGAAAACATGTTTTATTTTAAAAATTCACAATATAACCTCTTATGCCTCAGGCTCTATATGAATCCTCCATATACTATAGGGTCCAACAATTAAAAAAAGTTTGAGTTATTTATCAATATATTATTGATACAAAATAATTATTTTTATGTGAACACATAATTTCAAAACATTTTCTTAAATTTAATATATGCATCCTAGTCAAGTGTATGAAATTAAATTCTTATGACCCCATGCAATAGATTTATTACATCGTGTCCCACAATCCTAATCCATGGAGAAGGAACTGCAGGTCTAATCTCCATAACAAGGAGGTGGAATACTATGTCCAACATCAATTCCATATATATGGAACTCCATGTTCATAATACTTAAAGAGGAGGAGGAAAACCATGTACTACATTCATAATCTATACAAGGAACACAATTTACAACTATCATATACATTTTTCAAGAGTATCATGTCCCACATCTCAATATTAATCAATACTCATTTATAAGTAAAATTATGATTCATCATTATCACAGTATGAAAATATGGATTTTCATTAAATTTCAATGATCATTAATCAAATGTTTTACCATATTCAAAAATATTTAGAAAATTTTCATTTATTATTTCATCATTTCACTCACCAATATCTAAAAATACACCATTCATTGAAACCATTTATAAATTCACACATAAACAACAATCATAAATTTCCATCACATCCCTTTCTAATGAAACATAAAATTGTAAAAAAAGTAGTAATATTTAATCATTTTCTCCTTATTAAATTAGACAATAACCCAAAAAATATTTTCAATCCCATATACTAGCTTTTTAATCTTTCATATTTCACATTTTAATTTTTGAAGGGATTCGAAAACATTGTGAATAGCCATCAAAACCAGCCATATAATCTCTAAAACACCATATGAGATTTGTGAAGGGTCTCTAATAATATTATATTAACAAATATATCACATATAACAATGACTAAGAAGAATTAAAATTTTTAGTTTTATTACAAATAAAATAAACATAAGAAAACAACATGACTATGTGAGAGAACACCATGACCACCAACAACAATCTAATAAAGAGTAACTAAAGAAAAATTATCCATTTATTTCACAAAAATAAATCAAAAGAATCAAATATAATGATTAAATTTAAAAATAAGTGACTTTTTTAATCAAATATGTGAAAATAAAACAAAATGATTAACCCATAAATATAAAATAATTTAGAGATATAGACTCACCTATGTAAATGATTTGAAATAAATGACACATTAATCAAAAAATAATCAATTCTTAGAAATACATGGGGAGATAAGATATTATTGAATCAAACCCATTAATATAAGAGAATAATTTCTGTGATAATTATATATAAAATATTTGACATTGAGAGGGAAAATGTCCATTTTCCCATTTTTTATTGTGAACATAGTTTTTATGGATAGTTTTTGGAACTATGAATTTATTTTATTGATTATTTTTTCCAAGAAAGGAACATATTCCATCATTTTATGGTGACAAAACATAGTTTGGAAAACCATAATGCATCAATGTGTTGGGATCTATCTAATAATGAATAGTTTCCAAGATCGATCTGAATGTTTTAAACAACAATAAACCAATATTTTCCAATGAGAATAGTCTACTCACAATGATCATGCTATCTATTATAAAACTATGAAGCTTTTATAATGTGTTCATTTTCATTATTTTTTATATTCCAAATCTCAAGAACGCTCGTAGGTATCATATTTTCCTTGAGGTAATTCCATTAATTATTTCAATTGTCGTTTTCAAAATTTTAAAAGGAAATGTAGAACATAAATTAGTCATGATCTAAGAAAATCACCACATTCTAATAGATCATATACTAGAACCTATACTATGAATAAATATGAATTCTAGGTAAAAATATTTTGGCATTGGTCACATTTAACATCCACACTCTCCCATGATTACACTTAAAAAGTTCTATGCATCCACAACAGACTATAAGACAACATGTTCTTTCACTATAGAATTTTATCATTGTGTTTGATAATAAAAATTATATGCTCGTGAATATATAATGTATCCTAAGGATCAATGTCATCAAATAAATCACATGAGGGTTATTTGGGTGATTCTTCCTAATATTTATTATGTAAAAAAATTATTTATGACATTACACGACTATAGAATTTTCAAATAATATGATAACAGTTTGATCTGAACTAAAACATTAAATAACCTCCCATACATAGGTTCCAATATAACCTACATAATAATTTTACAGTGAAATCATCCAATTGAAACAAAAAAAAATATCCCACACAATATACTCAATATGTTGCTCACTTTGATTAATTTAGGACATCCGATAACTCTAGTTTATATCCATATGCTTCAAGATGATATGACTATGCTATGATAACTCCTATATAAGTTTCAATCACAACCACCCAAATTTTCAATTTCCATAAATCAAAAGGGTGATATGAAAATCCTACTACAGAGATTATCATGTATTGAAATTTGAATATTCACCTATAAATTCTTGTTACAGGTCAACACAACAACTTCTATATTATTCTACTCTATTAAATTAAAATTGGGGATTCATGATCATATCATGTCCCTTAACTCCAATTTTTTATATTCTAATTTACTATTCCTCTATTTCTAAAAATCATTAGCCAAGATTACCTAAGTACTATTCACCTTCTACACCCCTCTATAAAATGATTATATAAAATAACTATCCTAATGTGACATATTTCACTAGGAAACATTTTCCAAACAAACTATAACCCAAATATATATGTCACCCATAAAATCAATGATAAATAAACCCATAATCAATAACTAATTATCTACATTTTATAACTGATATTATATCACACATATAACATCATTAAAACAAGGTGTCCTCATTAATAAAAACAATACATTTTAACATCATCACACTACTGTGTGGGAATGTCAAACATCTAATAATTACTATTTGGTAACTTATTCACATCTTACCCAAACTAAAATATGTTTCATCGTATCATAGACCCAGATTTCTCCTTCTACATTATAAAAAATAAATATATTTAATGAATATCATAATAATTTTTTTAATATAGGGTTTACAAAACAAATTTAGGGTCCATACTCATTCATTAACTCCATGAATATAAATGTTTGAATAACCTTTCCCTGAGCATGTATTATGTCATAATCATTAATGGTCTAGTAAGATGGTATCTCTCGACCATCATAAGTGTCCATCAATTCTATACATTCCAAATATCCATTAAATTATTCCTTGATTTATGTCAGAAGAGTAGGATGAATATATAAGGACATTAGGGACAACGTTTACCACTCCTTCTAAATAAAAATTTTCATATATATATGATCATAGAAATTATCATCCACTCATAACTAGTTTCCTGAACTTATTTATTCTTTGCCTCACATCTCAATGCACTAGCTATAAATATAAAAATTTCAGATAAATTATATATCTCAAAATAAATTAATTTAATGAACATAATCCATACAGACTATTGAATATTTAAACTGTTAATGGAAAATACATGTTTTATTCTATTAAGATTAGTATAAACTGAGAAAAAATTCGAATAAATAATGTCACAAATGCATCCTTGCATAACCCACAACGACTGACATGATATTTTATATGATATATATTCTATAATGTTACCAAAACAACCTTGATATTTACCCAAGGGAATGATCTATAATTATCAATAACATCCCATTTTTTGTCCTAGATTCATCAAAAAGAAATTCATATTCTTTAATATATTATCGTATAAAAATAATCTATGTTCTAGTATAATTCTATTTCACTCCTAGAATGAATTTTAAACTACCTATGATAACATGAACTATAAAATATTCTTGTATAATCTTAAATACAACACTTTTAAAATAGAAGAGTCTTTGATGAACCAATACCAATCAAATGTAAATCACAAATATCTTCAGATATTTAAAATATTCATTAGCTACCCCAAAAAATAACTACCTCAACCTTAATGCTTTTCATCAACAAATCCTATTTTGTGTTGTTGTGACCTATGAAATATATCTTTTTTACCAAGAAAATGGTCCTTATATATCTTGGAATAATACCAATTCCCTTATAATGCATGAAGAATAATTTCAAGATTTGTAGAATGATCATCTCGAGCCTAGGATTATTCCATGAGGTCACAAACAAAGATGACCAAAAATACAATAAATTTATGGGTGATAAATCATGTTATAAATGGAGTGAACATAAAAGGGGTATTCATTTTCTCAAACTAAATCACTACAAACTCATATGGTTCACTTCAAGTCTAAAATAAGTTTGAGGTATATAAGATGGTGTAAACCTCACATGTCAGTACCCTGATCTCAAATCGATCTTATAAAAACACATAATAAACCTTTAACAGGTAAAAAAGGTCATCGATACATATAAGTGGGTACTATATCATAATCATAATTAGGTTTACAATCCAATAATCAAAATATAAATTCAATTATAACTTTTGTTTTATGGAAAATAAAATAAGATATTCCTATGGATGTGTGATCAGATGGATAATAACATAATTATACTACTCCTCCAACAGATTATTAATCACTTTTAGTTATTTTGATTCTATTATATATGGAGTAATAGAAACTAATGAGCTTTAGGAATAAATTAAATGATTAAAAGAACATGTTATCTGAAAAAAATCAAAAAAAATACTTTAGAAACATGTAAAAAACCCAACCAAATATAGGATGTAATATCTGACACTCTAGTCAACAAACTTTAAGAATAATAATTTATACAAGGGCTATAATCTCTAAAAATATCTGATTGATTATTCATGATCATAATTCCTATATGTTACATTATTTAACATGATCATAAAAATCACCACAAAAATACATGGAGTTAATAGTCATGTGGTATCAATCGATGTATTTCTAATATGTAGCCTATAAATCCATATCTAGTATCCTGAAAAACTAAAAAATATCAACAAAATATTATTATAAAATGATATCAGAACCACCGAATATGAGGGAGTTCATTGTATGTTTTTTAAAAAAATTGATAATACACCTAATGGTGCAATGATCCATATAACCTCGAACATAGATTCATCATAAATTATAAAACAATTCAAAAAATCGGAAATCAGAAATGAGTACAAGTCAATTGTATCTATCAATGAATTTTTTATTTTAGAATATAAATTAATTATACTATATATAGAAAAGGATCTAACCTCAATTCCATTTATATTAGTTTAAATTCATTATAGTTTTTATATTCCTATAACATTATATTCTACATGAGTCTCGTATCCTTTACTTCCATTATTTTAAAAATTATCCTGAACAAAATTATTTCATACCCAAATGGGATTTTATATCCATAATATACACAATTTCTATAATTATATATTTTTTAATATTATTATATATTCCTCTATATTGACAAAGTTCCTCAATTTCCACTTATTCATCACTAGATCAATCACAATCCATGTATATTTTTCATTATAATATAATGTATGATCAAAGATGTGTTTTCAAGGATAAAGACAATGAACGTGACCAATCATGTGACAATGATAGTATAACAAATGATATTATCTATTTGAAGATAGTCATATCACCTTTTAATCTAATAACCTCCACCATGGTGAATTTTTATATAATAGGACATCCAAATATCTGAGGATGTAATATATGACCTTGTAACTAGAATCATTTCCCCACAACATGAATCATTTATTAATTTTTCCGAAGATATAATCACATGATTCACCACCTATAAAAAATATTCAAATAAAATATATCATAAAATGGAATTGAAATAATAACTTTAACCATAATGAAAACTTATATAGTTTCATCCTCATATATAATTAGATAAAAAAAGAAGTGTAATTTTGTGAAGAAAATAACAAGATACATCACTAACAGATTCATTGAGGTCATCCTTATAAATAATAAATCTCACCCTTACTTCATGTTATCTTGGTAAATGTTCCATAGAAATGTAAAATATATATCCTTACATCAAAAAATACCTCACTAATCATCTCAGTACATAATATACAATATGTTATTTGATTATACTCATTACATTTAAGGAGCCAACTTGAACATCTTTTCAGGAGGAGTCTCTATATTTTCATGATTTATTTTCATATACTCATTCCAAATCACTATTACTGAGGGTAAACCCAATGAAGATATATAATAGGATGTTTTGGATGGAATTACTGAGAAGAATATTTCATAGTTAGTACTGGAAACCACGGTTATCCTTTTATAAAAGTAATTAAAAGAGTGATGTTATTTAGGAATTTGTATTATTCCTTATCACCAAGAGATTATGGGAGTTTAAGTCGCACTATAATAGGTTAATTCATAGCAATATAATCTTCATTAAATATTGTTAAACATCATCATGTTGTTATATCCCATCCCATCAAAATTATTGTTTTCGAAACAAACATATAATTTCATTGTTACTAAAGGATGGGTATCTACAAACCATAACATGGTACTTTAGATAAGTTGTCCCAAAAAAACCACCGTATCAATATCACAACACCCATACAACATGATATGGATCCATGGATAAAATTGGATAAACCAAATTCAAAATTTCAAAAATCAAATTAGAAACCACTTTAAAATCATTAACTTTTTTAATTAGTTGACACTTAATCATTAGGAACTATAATTACTATTATGATATATCCTCTTTTTATTTTAATCAATTAATTTTCATTGTTTGTTACCACTTCTAATTGATCACTAATTAACATAATTGAACATTATATCATGTAACATGGATGCTCTTAAGAGAGTGTTTATATTGATTGTTACTAATGTGTCTATATAACTTTATAAAAGTAGTATTATCCTTGAGATACAAGGACAAGTCAACATTTTAGGAAGAATATAACCAAAATTTTTTTAATTTTATTCACTTTCAAGGTGATATTAATATAGGATATAATAAAATTAAATGACTATTAATTTATTAGGAAAAGATAAAGTATTTTTTATTATAATTACATGCATTGACATATTGTAGACCACATTTAGATCCAAAATAGTAGTGTCAAGGGGTGTTTTTTTTATAGATTATGTACTAGGGAATTATAAGGAATGATTTTTGATATTGATAGGTACATTGTTTATAGATTTTATTAGATTATCTCACATGTCTAATATATATGAATATCATTACTTACTATCTATATGAATATTTGATTATATGAATTTTTTTGTGGAGTGAATTTTTTATTCATTGAAGACTATGTTGTATTCTTGGGAAATGGTGGATCAAGGGAATATGTGTTTCAATTTTTCCATTGTTATTAGTGATGTTAAAATATTATTGGAATTCATGGATCATGATATCACATCATATGATGTCATAATATGTTAAATTATATAATGAATGACATGGTTCTTGTTTTATATTATTATGTATAAGATTCTATTACATCACATGAACTATGTGTTTGCACATTTTTATTTGATTAAAAAATTACATCTAGTATTTATAGCATAGTCATTAATGGACTTTCATATTTAAAATTTTATGTATCAAGGTCAGTTCATTGATTTTTTGGGTTTATAGATTATTTTCAATTTTCAATGGTGGTTATATGTTTCTAAGGCATCATTCATGAATAATTTTTTAGGAATACTATAGAGTTGGATATGTGATTTCTACTATGTTGTTGTTAGAAATGAGTCTGATCTTTATTTCTCAATAACATTTGGATCGTATATTTTATATTACTTATAATAAACAAATTTAATATATTATCATAAATGGATATATTTAACCAATCATTTCACTATATAATGTATTTATTTAGTTGTTGATTATATATTCTAGTAGACCATAATTATGAATTAATTTTAAAAATATATATATGGAAACAATAATGAATTAAAATTCTCTAAATCACCAATATAATCTTTCTATTCAACTTAATATATCTATATGGATTTATAATATCTATTTCTGTATAACAAATAATTAGTTCTACAGGAATGTGTTTGAAATTCCAATGTTACAATTTAGTAAACATTATATTATTTATTTGATAATGAAAATTTTGGTTACAAATGATATTTTTATTTTTTTTCTTTGATGATTCGTGTTTTTCTAAAATACCTTAAAATTAACTATTATATGTATGGATAAAAAAATTATTTATTCTATATCATGGGAATCATTGTAATTAATTAATGATAGCGAGAGTGGAAATGTGAGATTAAATTTTATATGTAATGATACTATAATGTTATTTTTAAATATAGAATTTGATATTATTTGGATATTTGTTTTTGAATAATGATTTCCCAATTTAAGAAGAGAAATATATGGATTTTTTGTCCTAATAGTAGAAAAATAATATTTTTTAGATTCATATTTTACTCAAATTGGAATAATACAATGAGTGCATCATTCAGGATATTTCAATTTTAGTGTCTTTATAGATATCATTAGATAATAATAGAATAATTTTCATGTGGTATGAGATATTGGACGTATATTTTGAAAAGATAATGATGATTGTGAAATAATATCACACATTATTATTTAATAGTATCATCTAGGGAAATTTAAATTTTTTTCTTATATATAGTGGTATTTTTATAATTTGTCATTAGATCGTAATTCTATGAATTTATATATTTATGTGGAATTCTATATTTGTTTGGAGGCATATATGGTGTCTTGGGTAATCATGCAAGCTTCATTTAATGACAATGTATTCTATGAAAATTTTTTCTACAATGGGGATAGTCTTGAGACAAATATTTTTTTTATGGAATGTTTTGAATCATGTGACATTAAATTTCTAGAATTTGGATAAGATTTAAAACATAATGGATGGGATCATACTACAAACCATGTGTCTAATATTAATTTCATTGAGATAGTGGAGGAATATACTATAATCTATGGTTCATGTGGTGTGGTAAAGAGCTATGTTTGATTAAAATAATTATGTGGTTAGATAGTCAAAATTTATAAGGGGATCCTCCATGATAGTTTTGAAAATGAACAGAATTTAATTTTCATTAAATTAACTAATCTAATAATGTAAATTTTTATGATGTATAAAAGGGGTACAATGTTGTGACAGTGATATGTAATAATATATTTAACTGATTAATTATAGTCCAAACAAATACCACATAATTTCATCATGGTGGGTGTTGTATAAAAATACCTATGAGTAAACTAATATGAAATAATAGGATTAATTAGATCCTATAGAAATATGTTTCATTAAACCATTTATAGAATTAGATGTGGTATATTACACTATATTTGACTAAAACAATTACATGAATCCATTGTAACATTAGGAATCTATTGTTTTATTTACTAAGTAATGATGCTTGATGGACATGAGATGTGATGTAGTGTTCATGATGCAAGATGCAATAGTGGTGTCCCTTCATGATCTAAAGGGACACAACATATGGTTTATTTAGTAGAATATTTTATTAGTGATATCAATTTGGAATTATTTAAATGGACCATTATCTTTTTATAAAAACCATGCTTAGAGGTGTCTATTGAATTTTTAATTTTGAACCCCTTTAATGTTCATTAGTGTAACCCCACTAGGGGAGGACCAGACCCTCTTCTCCATTATTTAACATATTGAAAATTATGATACTTGGTGAATTTTGTATGGTTTCTATAGTAATTATGTATGTTTTTTTATGATCTATAATCTTATCCTCGTTATCATTATCCTTGCTCCAGTTTTAATAGGTGGGGTATTTATATGTTGGGACAAAATAATTAAGGAATGATGGAATAAAATCAAAATTGTTTGGTTTATGTTCAATATAGATATGAGAAATTTCATGACGATAAGTGTTCAGAATTTTAATCATTATTATAATTGATTTTTTTGTCTTCATATATTTTTGAAATTATAATGAAAACATGGAATTTGATTCACTTATGTGAAGAATTTTGGGGGTATTGGTTTTTTATCCATTGGAATAGGGCTATGTCATGACTTAACCAATCACAGTTTATTTTGAATTAGGCTAGATGATATCACTTTTGATTGTTTCCGTTACTATAATCTAGGTATTAGCTATGAAATTAATATTTATTCATATGTAAATATAATTATAATTGTTTAATAAAAATTTTATATAATTAGTGATTAAATTTTTTCTCTGATTGAAGGTGGTCCATTGGGAATGGTCAACAATGGATATAAATCTTTGTTCCAAGGGAATAACATTTGTTATATTTAGTGTTCACTAAATATTTCATTAATTATTAATAATTATATCACGATAATTATGATAAAATGTTTTTCAAATATTATGGGAATGAAAATAAATTGAAATAAGTTTCTTATTAGAAACCCAATATGTGAAACAAAATTGTCTTAATAAATTATTTCCTCATATAAATTAATTTTGATTCCTTTATATCTTATGCCCACATTCATTACTATAAATTTTTTTTTTGTCGTATATGTTCAATATTTGTGTTTTGAATTTGAAAAAAAAAAATAATACCATGTGATGTGATACTTTAATTCCATATGAGTTAAGGTTTATTATGATATGGGAATGTTTTTAGTTAGTGTTGGAAAAATATTACCATGATTTAACATATATCCTTATAGATATTTGATTAGTGTGTGGGGTGAGTGTTCCACCCCAAATGGTATAATTGCATCTGATAAAATATGACATGAAATGGATTTATATATAGTTAGGGTGTAAGATTAATAAAGTATTATTGCATTTAAATTGATATTCCCATTTACATAATAATTTTTGGATCATATTTTGTGGCATGTTCAGTTTATAATGCCAGGATGTTATCATGCTTATGATGAGGGTTATAATTTATTTACATTATGGGTTTTCCCTGGAATACAATATTAAGATACATGAACACTTATCTGGTTCCCTAATAATAATGTGACATAGTAGACTATATTTTGTTATTTATTATTCCATTGACTATATAGATGATTGAATAAAGCATATTAATCCATTATATATTAGTATGAATGGATGTATCAATATGTTATGTTTGTGAGAGGAAAACCAAGTAAATTTTTATCAGGTCTGAGTTAGATTATAACTCACATGGAAATCAATATATATATATGGTTGTGTGTGTCGGTGATAAGGATCTTTTCCACTCCTTATATGTATAATATAGTGTTTTTTATATTGTGTTAATATTGAAAATCAGAAATTAGGTCATGTTCCATTTTAAACTATGGTAATAGTTGATATTTGATAAAACTAGAAAATAAACGACATTAACAAAGTGTATTTAAAAAATGTGATGGAAAAGGGAGTATAAACCATTATAATTTGTTTTATTAACAACATATGTTGGTATTGGGGGTAGGAAGCATTCTAACCCGCAATATTGTTGAGATGACATGTAACCATGGAGTGTTCCATTTTGACATGGGGGATTAATAATATTTTATGGGACATAGTTCAAGATACCTTTATAATAGAAGGATTAATGATTCGATGAAAATTAATAGTTGAGAAATTTTTACCAAGGGAATTGATAAGATATGATAGTGGCATGGGTTTCTAATATTTTAACCTCAAATAGTGATGCAATGTGGTAAAACCCATGGCTAGATCCATTACAACAAAATATATTTTTGGCTAAGATGAAACTGATATTTTGTGATATTCTAGACCTAACAATTTCTTTGATTTTAATATCTTGTGGTGGAATCAATCCCAACATACTGTATTATTGAAATTTGGTGGAACACCGGTGTTTCACATTTTAAACCACCGTATTGTTCATTAGAGAAATTATTAGTGGTGTATTCAATTATAAAAAATATGAAGATAGTATGGTTGGGTTCCAATCATACATTTTTTATTTCTAAATGACATTATCACATATACCAAAGTATTTTTTGGTCATGGGTACAGTGGATCAGATGTTTCTATAGAAGCACTCACAATTTTGATATATCTAATCGTAATTTTTTATCAAGCTGTAATTATTTACTTCATATAAAAATTTTCATATATTATATATTTACTGAATTTCATTGGGAAATCATTGATGGTGTCCTTAAAAGTTTCATTCACATGATATCATTCATCCCTAACATTTTAATTCCTAGGAATAACTATTTTTTATCAGAAAATTAGAATTAGTTCTACATTTTTGGTTGATATGGATATCACAGATTAAGTAATGTGATGATACATGTTTTTGAATTGGTGGGGGTTATGTTATGTTTTATTTATATCATTAAAAATTTAATAAGTTCTATTAAAATAAAATGTTCTGCTTATTTTCATTTCTGATGTTTTCTTTTATAGATTGTTCATTATGTTATATCATATGGTTTTTTTTTAGTTTGTGTTTCATAGATTATGATTTCTCTTTTATTATAATGTAAATTGTTATGAATGATAATATATAACATCCTTGTTTTATGTTTTAAACTCTATTAATGTGTTTTCTCCCTATTATATCCCCAAAGACATTCACTCATTGTATGTGAACATCAGAACATGGGGCACCTTAGAGGAGGTCATGTTCCCTCTAACCTACATATTATTGAGTGAGATGTTCATATATTAAATAATTCTATTATAGAATTTTATTGTTTTTACTAATAATTATAATTCGATATAATGGGGGTAGGAGTCCTCGAAACATGTTGTGTATTCATTTTCATGTTCCAATTATAAATCTGCATGAGCGTATTTCTGAGAATATATGTAGTTTGGGTTGATGTTCATCATATTTTATAACATATTTTCATTGATTATTGTTTATTATGATGTATTCAATTATATAAATTTTTTCACATAAACATGGGTGGTTATATGTTGGTTGATTTTGTAAAATAACTTGAATATTTATTTCTAGGATATGTGCTTTCTTATGTGGGGGTATTATTTGATTTATGCAAATTAAAATACATTTCTTTTAGATAAATTATGGATATAATTTTTTTTACGTTCCTAATTTATTTTAATTTAAATAAAAAAATATGATTCAGACAATCCAAATATATATCATATTAGGTTTTTGTTGTTATATACAAATGTATTTGAATGTGATCCATGTGGAGGGTTTTCTGGTGGATGAATTCTCAATGGTGAATAATACAATGTAGTGTCTATATATATATAGCATGATATTCTTAACATATAAATATATATGATGATAATATAGTGGGTATAGTATCATGGGATATTATTTATGATATATTATATTAGATTGTGGATGTTACTCAAGGTGATATGACCTATATGAATATGGATGTTTTCTAGTAGGGAGATCCTTGTTACATTGTGATGAAAATCCAAATATTTAATAGTCATGTGTTTTAATTTGGTACCAAGGAATATTTATATATTAATTAGGGATACTTTTAATGAATAATGGTATATAGATATAATTATTAGTATTGTATTTTTATCTCCTTAAAGGTGATAATTTATTTCTATAGGTGCTATGATATAAAAAAAACACTTGTGGGGTTTGATTTTGTTTTAAAATAAGAAATATGGATTCCATAGATATTTAGAATGTGGAATCATGTTTAGTGACAATGTAATTATAATTATGAACCACATATATGGTATGTTCAACTTTTTTTTGTTTTGTGTGAGATTCTGTGACTGATTGGATTCAACAAGATATGTCATGATTTGTACAATATTGTAGTGTAACACTAATAAGTATACCTACCAGGTAATGATTTGTATAGACTTCGGGTGATATCAATAATTGATGTGGTAATATTAGATAGAATGTCTCTTATGAAGGCTTATGTGAGTGATAATTTTTTATTCTACATAGTAGGTGGTTTTTTTTTACCTTTTCATAGCCTGTGGAATGTTATCAGTTAGTTTTATTATGAATTATTTTCCAAGGATTACATGGGTGATATACATATTTAAGAGTTTTTTGAAACATTGAAAATTATTAGGATTTAATATAGAATTTGACATTAATCCTGGACTTAGGTCAATTTATTAGATAAACATTATTTGAAAATTATTCTAGATCCTTTTCAGTATATCTATATGCTAATGTGGGATACATTAGGTCCCTTGATACCTATATATGTTATATGGTCTTGAAGTGATTGAGTGTGTCTTGATGGGTTCATTGAGTCCTTATTTACTCTATTATATGTATATATATATATATAGATCAAGATATATTTCATTGGGTGATATCACATTAATAATTATTATAAATTTCTGAGATACATTGTCATGATTGAGTTGTATTAAGAATTGTATGTTCATTGATATTATTAGGTGATTTTTTAATAAAGAACTCTCCAAGGGGAAGGATCAGAAGGTATTGACTAGTGGTAACTAATTATCAGTAATGTGACATTTCATTAGAGTATATATTTATATAATTATAGTGTAATAATGGTGGGTCTATGAAGATTTTCATTAACAATGAATGATCATCTCATGTGCACGATGATAGACATGTTTTCTTGAGATATGAATTTTCAATGATGACTCATGGATATATTCAAATGTATATGATCTATGTGGATTATTTTTATTTCAATAAAATAATAATATTTAATTAAAAATAGCTCTTTGGTGACATTAATTATTGGTTGGAACTTGGTACGTTTCATAGATACATAATGTATTAGTTTTTCACGTTAATTCACAAGGTTTTTGACCATGGGTTTATCCTTAAGTTCAATGTGTATATTTCAGAATCAAAATTATTTTTTGGTTGTAGTAGTAGTGTGAGGATATATGGAATCATTAGATACCGGAGTTAATACCAAAATATGTCCATATTAGACATATATTAGTAGTGCATGTGTGGTTCAGTGCTCGAATGACTGTTGGTATTAGATGGGAACATGCACATGGATCGATAATTATGGAAATATAATAGCGATGAAACCAATATTACATTCATAGGAGTATGACCAATAATAAGTGAGTATATTTTAGATTTATGTTGGGATGATGTGATAATATATCCAAACCATATATTCTTTATATTTATTATTGGAACTTCGATTCAAGTGGACAAGTGATGTGTGTTATAAAAAAAATACCTAGATATGTGAATTGATTGACGTGGATCAGAAAGTGTTAGTAATTATGGTATCTGAAAGCCATTATAAATAATATGATGATTAAGTGGTGTAATATAGTGTTTTTTGTTGCATAATTAAGGGTAGGTTGATTTTGTGACTGAATTTTTTTACTCATAGAAAACACGGTGACATGTATAACATTGTAGGGAATTGTGTTATTGAATCACAACTAGGAGTCAAACTACTTGTCCTTATAATAACAATATGGTGGTTATGGGTTTTGACATCATATGATTTATATTTTTTGGAATTCCACTTATATCATATAATATTGTATGGGATATATGGTTTTTGAATTTTTAGATTTCAATATGTGTACACCATCATAATGCAGTAAGTGTAATTAATAACCACTACGATGATTGAGAATCTAGGATACCATGAATGGTTGATTTTTTGGTATATTTACTAGGGTGATTCATTAATTATTGAGTGTGATTCTATATAGGGACAGAAAAGGAATCTTTTGGGTAACGGTCGATATAAAATCATGTTAGGGTGAGATGATCCAATGATTCTGAATAGTCTAGATGGATGGGGCGATGTGTTGGCATGACCGTAACTAGATGGGGATGTTGTATTTTGATTTTAAATAGGATCCTTGAGATTGAATTATTCCAAGAAGGATTCATAATGATACATAGTGGGAATTAAAATAATTTTTTTGTGATGTGTTTTATGAACAACATCGTGATGGGTTTTTGAAATTAGGTGAAAGTTGAATTTTATGAATATGAATAGCGGAACTATAAAGAATTTAGTATTGGATTGTAATTTCAAGAGTTTGATCCTATATGGCAGTAATTTTAATATTATAAGTGTTATTAAAGTGGACTCTGTTGATTGGATGATCGAAAGAATTGGGATTGGGTGATACTTCTATTGATTTATATAATGTATAACAAATTGATTCAAAACCATGTGGAATTACGGTGTGGCAGGTGTCATGTGAGATACATTTATTGAGGATTTTAGTGGGATGTAGAATGATATATATAGATCACACTATAAAACATATTTTTATATTAATTTTCTTATTGTTGAACAAGGATCAATTCACAATGTACATGGATTTTATCGTGATAAAGAACTACGTTATTTAATATTTTCAATACTGGTTCACATTTATTCCATAAAACATTTTTTTCATCCTGACCCATGTTTCATAATATTATATTTTTATATGATTATATTATAATTTATGTAATATTTTATAGTCATAGAATAGATAAGGGTTATAATAGTATGTTGAGTTTACGTAAGACAGAGTTTTTTTGTGGTGGTTTATGACCAAACAACTTATATGTGTATTAAGACACGATTATTATTATTAATGAATAGTCCTTAGGTCTATAAGATAAATAAAAAGGATAATTGTTTATAATAAATTAATTGGTATTTCCACACTATTTATGGTGAGGTGTAGGGGATAACATTCCATTATTTTTAGGACTATTCCATGTAGCCCTTGAATAGAAAGGTTTTATACATTGGGAATGTAAATGTCAACTAATAAGGTATAGTTGGGGTATGATTTATTATTATTCATTATATTCCAGGGAGTTGTTTTAAGATATTACTCAAAGGGATATGTCATGAAGTTTTTTTTGTAAAAATAATTATGTAATTAGAGTAAGGCGTTTTGATTTTAGGATATATTTCTTTGTAAAAAAATTTATTTCTTATAAAACTCATATTTTATAAAATACAAAGTATTAATGAATCATGAAATAATACTAAATGATTTAATTGTAAAAATTATAAACTAGATGTAATAATTCATGTAATAAATAGGAATTAAATAATTTATAAATTTAGTAATAAATATTATAGATACACAATATGTTGGTTGATAAGTAGTTAATATTTTGGAAGGTCATTACATTTTCGGAGATATATATTTCATCAAAATTGATTTTATTAATTTAAAGAGGAAAGAAATAAACTTTTTTAATATAATAGTACTTCTTTTTACAAAGTAGTTATTATTTTTTAAAAGGTAATGTTAAAATTTCATAGTGACAAATTTTAGGATTTTTTTTAATATAATTTTTTTAAAGAATAGATAAAATAGACATTTTATGTAAATCTATAACTTCATTTATTTTTAAAATGAAATTATTATTTTTAATGTTATTATAAATTATTATTATTCAAATATAAATTATGATAAAATTATTAATTACATATTAATCATTATTATGCTTATCTTTGTGTAAAAACTCATTTAGAATTAAAGAGGCATTTCCTATGAAATAATTATTTACACCACTTTGTGAGATATATATAAAAGGAGTTTTAGCCACTTATAGATATTTGATTTATTAAAAGTGGATTCATAATACAAATCAACAAAATTAAAATTATTTAATGTACTGAACATAATATATTATCAAAAGGAATAGTACCTGCAATAAAAATTCATCATCGTGATAAAATAGTGAATCCCATTATCCTTGCTTAAAACTATGTAAAAAAGAAACAATTTTTCATCATGATTCATTTTGGAGTTAGGGATTTCATCTCTTATTACTTAGTATTCATTTTTTATGGTACCCATTATTTTCAATTCATCTTGTAAAATATATTATATAATAGAAAATTTAAAATGTGACTATCTTACTTCGATTTATCTCTTCTAATTTTTCTTGCATGAAAATAAATGTTATAAATGAATATAAATTTTTATTTTAAGAATAATGAATTTCATTTTATTAGTAATATTAATTTTATATATTTAGTCACTATATATTTACCATCAAATTTAACACAATTCTAATAGATTATTTCATTAATAATAAAATATAGAATATATGACTTTGAAAATAATAAAAGAAATATAATATGATTTATTTATAATGATACAATATATTAATAGATTAATATATAATATTATTGATGTTTTAAAATTGTATATTTAAATTCCCCCTTTTTTATGTAAATGAAATTAAATACTATCAAAATTGAAATCACTGTTATCTTATAATAAATATAATTTTATTAAATAATATAAATTTATAAAAAAATTATCCATATGAAATTATTTTAATATTCCTAAACATATCATCTAAGGTACATTTATGTCCTATTTAACATTTTATCATGGCATATAATGTTTAAAAAAATCTTTTTTGATGTATTTAAAAAGGTGTAAATGTGTTATTATACCAATAAATATGTTTTAAAAAAAATATAAACTCATCATAATAATATTGGATGATATTATTTCAAACCATAATTATAATATTTGTGAATTATATCAGTTTTTATAAATTTCCTTGGAAGACTGTTTTTTATTAAATTAATTTTTTATTAAATACCAAATGTTTTTCTCCACTATATTATAAAAGTGCACATTTTATCCTCTTTTCATCACACATAAAAAGACACATTTATCAGTGTGGAACTAATTAAATAAATTAAATATTTAAATTACCACATTCAATATGCCTTGTTTTAATTTTAAAAACAAGCATGGATTTCCTTTAGTGCAATGAAAATTATATTTTTTAAAGAAGACGCTAATTCTGAACCAACTATTTTGTTTTCCTTCTTATTCCACCTCTAAAAAATCTTATTCAACCATTATGATATAATTATATATAAAAAAAATACTAAGATATTATTATATAAATGGAATAACCACATCATCCACATCATCTATTAAAAGTGAAATGAAACCATCATTCATGATTACATCGGACAACCGCCTCACGATACGATGTAATTCATTTTCCACAATCACCTCTAATTGCAATGTATGATTATGATATACGTATATATATATATATATTATATTCGAGACATGTACTGCATTTCTTTAAAAATATATACATCATATACATTATTACCATTCCATTCATTTATGGGTGACATTGTCATTTTTGTAAACATGTGTATTACAGCCTCTATAAAGAGATGTGATTAATTCTTCATCAACATACCCCAAGGATGGAATTTATAATTTTGATTAATATAATAATAAATTATTTTTGATTTAATTGTATATATGTAATATAAAATAAAACAAAAATTATTTCAATCATGATAGTTGAAAATTTGAAATTGTCTTCATCTGTATATATGAACTACTTTCCCAATGATTCTAATGCAGATCTTTTTTTGCTAACACATTACATGGTTAGCTTTAAAAAATTTATTTTTTTATTTATGATAATTTTTTGGGTTATTATTATGATATTTATGATTAAATAATTTTCAATTTGACTGCAGTCTACAAACTAAATTCATTTGTGACTTATGGTCCACAAATAATCAACAAATTGATAAGAAAATAATTGATTACTAAATTGAATAAAAAATATAATTTAATTAAAGAAATTAATTAAAATAAAATATTCCTAAGTTATGTAAATAATTAATGTATTTTTATTATTTATGTTTTAAATAACTTATGTGATGTGTCATATATGTTGTGTGGGAAATCTTCTATATTTCCCTTTATTTAATACATTTTAATGTTTTGTACCAAATTACTTTAACATAATGTATTTATAAACCACATTAAATATTATAAAACTAATAAATCATAAATAATGATACATCATATTAGTATTCATTTTACTTCTTCCAAATAAATCTTATTTTATGGTTTCAATTATAATAGTGGCTTTATGTTATAATATGAATTCATAATGACATTTCTTTTCTCAATGCAACATTGAGGAAATTATATAAAATTATTTTCATGAAACACAAATATTTTATTAAATTATGTTCATTAATAATTATTATATAAATGGACTACATGTATTCAATTACAAAATAATGAAATTTCAAGAATGTTGTAATTAAGAAACACTAGTATTGTGCCTCCTTTTAGATCTTGATTCATACTCTTCCACGTCAATAATTTCCATGAAATAATTCTATGAATGTTGTTACTATTATATAATGATTAATTAATGATATCATTAAACATTTATGAGTTTTGAAAATAGGTTTTAAAATATATCAATCTATGTTTTTATGATGTATATTTTGGATTCATTTATAAACTTGTGAAGGAAATGTTATAATTTAATCAATACGACAAGGAGAAAATTTTATGTTTCCATAACCGATCCGTTATTTCGATCAGCATTGAAAATATTCCACATTTCATTTTGAATTATATTTTAAAAAAATATTTTTTTATTCTAAAAATTTATTTCGTAATGAAATTAGTATTTTCCTCATGAAATATTATATGTGATGTATTAAAGAAAATTTCATTTTAAATATTTTACATTATTGATTACTTATAAATTTTGATATTATGACTCATACGTATATACAAACCTCATTATCCGTACCATGTACGGGGTAAGTAATGGAATAATTTCATTTAACTAATGTTTTTATTAAGAAATATCATTTCCCTATTAAATTATGAATGATTATGAAACCAACATAGAAATGCGGGTAATTATTAGTTTTAATCTTAATTAATAATTTGAAATTTTTGGAACACATAGTAATGTATATTTTATGATATATTCACCTAGACACCACACTAATGCATTGGGTAAAGATTTTGTGTCCTGATACATTATGTATGTAATTAAGATTTATTCAACATCCACTATGGTGCTCTTTCCAAAATGAGGAATTTTCATCAATGTTACCATTTATTTTCATTTATGAGAAGATATATGTTTCTTCCACCTTTTAATATTTCTAGGATCTTATGATTCCATTTTTTTCATCAAATGTGATTATTTATGAACAACTAATTTTACAAAATCATTTTAAATCTCTATATCATGTGTAATTGCATAATAGGTTGCGTGGATCACCAAATTTTTATCCACATTCTAGTTTTTACTTTGACGTTTCTTGAGATTAATAATATTTTTGATATCAATAAGGATAATAAAAAAAATTATGTTATTTTTTCTTTTCAGGTTAAATATAACTAGTCATCCAATGACACTAGTCCTCACAATATTTGAGAAGAAATTAAAGATTTTTTATGTTAAAAATAATGAAAAATTTTTTGATGTATTTTTTTAATATAATGACCCCTATGGATTATGTTTTAAATGATTTTATATATAGTTTTCTATAATAGAGAGGTATGATGGTCTTTTACAATTATAAATTAAGAACCCTCAATGTGTTACTTCATTTTTGGGGTTTCTAAATAGTGATAGGCTATGATAATCATCCTCTCTTGTTATATTGATGAAGCCTAAGAATATTATGGATATATTAAAATTTTATAATAAAATAATGATACATTTATTGTATCCTTTACTAATTCACCCTTAATTATTTTTTATAAATTTTTAGTAATTATTTATTACATGATAAGTGACTTCTAAACATAGAAAAAGATAAACCATCACATTAAATATATTCTAAGGATTAGGATGTCATGGTGATTTTACTGGCTGTTGAAAAAAAAATATTTTGAATGTTTAAATTTATATATGATAACATCCAAAATTATTTTTTCATATTCATGAGATTATAATTGAACTACTGATGGTTCAATGTCAGGAATTTGGTATTTTATTGATTATTTCTCATGGGTGTGTATATAAAATTACAATATAATTTGAACATAAAATGGAAAATTATACTACCAATGTAAATAAGGTGAATCTTTAATTTTGAGGTCCTACCTAATTAAAACAATTTAGTTATATATTCATTAACTAGATCAATATTAGGATGAGTGACATCATAGTATGTTTTATAGGGTTTCTCTGACTATGGAAAAATCAAAATGAAATAACATGCATTGGAATATAAGTGTAATCTATTTTAATAGGTTACCTTATTAAGTAATTATCATTGCCCTGCTATAAAATATTATAGTTATTTTAAGACACCCATGGGATCAGATTAAAGGATTCATTGACCCGGGATTTTGTATCATAAAAAAGTGTATCGAAGATAATATATATAAGTATTTGAATATTCAAATTATATGTTATGTTTTTGGGATGACAATGAGGATTTATGTCTTAAATTTTGTAGGTTATAACTCTCATGTAAATGTGAGTCTAAAAATACTAAACATTACTCCTAATATTAGTATGGTGAATGATTATTTTGAGGATACATCCTTATTAGAGTGCAATAATTATGTGTTCTTTGTCTTGATTATTTTTAATATTGATAAGAATCTAGGATGTTATTTGGATTATCTGTGAATGATGAAAAATCACACTGGGAAACTAATGTCATCCTTTTATGACGATCATTTATATGATATGTGGTCTCATATGGTAAAAACATTTGGTTTGTTGGGGGAATGTATCAAAGGAATTATGGCAGACCCATTTGTTTCATGTAACTAGGATAATTTCCAGGGGAGTTTGGCTCATGATATTATTGGGTGTGATCTCTGCCAAATTTTTTTATGTTTCAACAAGGTGTTTTGACTAGTTAGTTGTTGTTTGATTATACCATATATATTAATTAAGGAAATAATATATTATTAAAATTTAAATTAATTAAAACTATCTCAAATTTAAAAAAGGTTTTTATTAAAGAAATTGTGTCTATTAATGGTAATTGTAGATAAGTTGGTCTAGATCAAAATTAATGCATGAGCTTCACATTATAAGGAAAACACTGAATGAGGAAGGTGAACACTTAAAAGATCAGATATATATATATATATATTCTATTTATACGATTATGTGATATGTTTTCTCATAAAAATATTATTATTAACATATAATAGATATTAATTTCATCCTTAAACATATACGAGTTGATAAGTATTTTCTCGTACTTTTATGGACCCCTATAAACAAAAAATGATTCCTCAGTAACTAAATGTAATATACTAGACCATAAATATGCATCATAGACTTTATATACACATAAATGTTATAAATTAAATAAATAAATCATATGTTTCCCTAATTTTGTGTCCCTCGAGTCCCTCTTATTGTCGGTGTTTGATGTATTTTTTAAATTTAGTATCACGGTTGGTTATATATACCCATTATCAACCTTATAACCACCACTATGAATTATTAATTAGAGAGATAGGGTTTTTACCCCCAATGTTAAGTTTTTATTGCGTGGGTATGCAATGGAATAGAATTACTAAAGGATGTCTGTGACTAGACTAGCCAAACATAATATTGAATTTTATATTGTTTTTAATCCATCACATTTATATTTCAACATATATTATATTAAATGATAAAAAATTTTAAACCATGATAGGATTATAGTTTTGATAAATATAACTATGATTTTAAAAGATGGGTTTCACGATGTTGTTTAAAAATATGATAACAGAACCCCGATGGGGATTTTTGAACATCATGGGACATATTGAACTTTAGTGTGTTCCAGTATTGTGTTAAATTATGATAGGATTGAATCAAAGGGTTAAACCCCAAGGAATCATATTAGGAATATATATACAAATATTTTTTGTATTTTTTATTGTAATATATAATAGTTCTTGAGATTATCTAACCAATGTGATACTGTTGAGATAAGTTTGTTCTATATTTTATCAATTATTAATGTGAATAATCTATGAAATAGTTTTTATAATGTAACCTCTAGTAATTAAAAAAAAATCCACTATTATGACCCATTATATTGTTTATATTTGATAAAAATAGGTGAGGGAATCATTAATACCCTTTGTATTGATGTTATGTGATATATAAGACTATTGTAATCATTTTATCATTCAGTATAGATGATAGGTAATGAAATCTAGGGTGGGCATCAATTTCACCTATTGTCTTGTTGAATTTTGATGTTACCTAGGTTGAGAGATATTTTTTTATAATGTATTGTAGATATATTATGGTATTAGATAAATAAACCATTAAATATGGATATATTTTTAGAGATTTGATTATTGTGGCATTATATGGACAGGGAGGGAAAATTAAATGATCCCTTTTATTTTAAAAAAAAATTCACTATCAATTAAACATATATTGCATGATAAACACACAATAATGCATAAATTTGTTTCTCACCATATTTTTGAAGAATTATATAAATCATAGGAATAGATTTTAACACCCCTAGTCATTACAACATTTTCCCTTTAGACTAAATTTAATTTTGATACTATCATTCATTATATGTAAGACAAATTTATTATCACAATAAAAAAACATTGGAAAATTTGGGAACAAAATAATTTTTAACATCCACAAGTATGTACCTTAAGTTTAGATTACGTTACACCTAATAATGAATTTCTTCAATGTCTTGTGTTATATACTATGAAAGGATTTACAAAGAATATTATTAAAATATTATTTTTTTAATAAGATATAACATTGTTTTTAAATTGGTGGATATGAATTAAAAAAAATATAAATATATAGTTTATTTATTTATTTACTAAATAATTACAAATTAATATAAATTCAAAATGAATATAAATGGAATGATTTTCTAAAAAATAGTTTGTATTCTCCATATGCATTATATATTAATAAATTAAATTTATAACTATTATGAAATGATATTAATTATATATTTATGTTATATATTAAATAAAATATATTTTATATTCATAAAATTAATACAATATGCATAATCTTAGTATAAAACAAACGTTAAATATAAAAATATATTTTTTGATAAAGGTAGTTTGGAATCCTTTTTTAAAACTGAATGATCAGGCGTTTAAAAATACTATATTTAATAATAAAAATCATTTCTAAAAGTGTAATTTTTATGTTATAATAAAGTGACAATTTTGTATTTTTTTGTGATGTTCAATTTTGTTGAAGATAATGAAATATACATGCTTTTAATTGAAAACTAGAATTTTACCTCAAATATTTAAGTGAATAAATTATATTTAAAATTGGTTTCAATAAGAAATTATATATATTATAGAAAAACTAAATTAATTTTTGTAATTTGAATCAATATCACTATTAATATGGAAATAAATACATAGAAAACGTTTAAACATTGTCACTTTATAAACTCTATTTGGCATCTCTTCTAAGAGATTAATATTAAGTAAATGAATTCCAATATTGTGATTTTATTTTGGGGAAATGGATTTTAATGTTGTATTCATACTAATTTATAATTTATAATTGGGTCAATATATATTTTTAATGAAATTATTATAGAACATGATTAAAAATAAGTACTGCAATTAATGTAAAATTGAACTTAAAAATTGACTAAACCTTAATCACAACTACCAAATTATTTATAAATATGTCAAAATCGTATTATTATTACATTTTTCAATATAAACCACCATTTAATATAATTTTTCCATTATTGTATCTGTTATATATATATATATATATATAATTTGGGTGGGGTTTCCACTATAAACAAATTACAAGATTGCTACTCTTGGTCCACTATAAAGAGGCACTCACCCCTCCCACTTATTCACACCTATACATCCATTTGGATGAAACTAAACCTACAAAATAATATCAAAAAATCACTCCCCTCATCCTTAAATCCTTACCTTGTGAATAAATCCATCCAGGTATATTTTTTTTATAATCCAAAATGAGTTACCGAAAAAAGAGGTAACATTCGTCATCGAAGCATTTTATTTCACTTACTTCTCCACCCCTCCAATTATATTTATATCATTATCAAATAGTATCCTATATGTATTAAATAAACTGTTTTGTCCAAATATTAATAATTATATATACACTTTTACATATATCCATGAAATTGGGTACACAACTATCGTTTTTTTGTACAGTGGACTACCACCTATTGAATCGATGTCATTCAATCATCAATTTGCACCATTAATGGTTAGAATAATGATGTAATTATAGTTTATATATGATATATAAGATATATATAATGTATTTATTAATATTTAACTATAATATAAACTTTAATTTATGATTTCCATTTTTTTGAAGTTGATAACTTCATTTGTGGATGTGTGGACTACCACCACATCAAACTGATGTGACTCATTCACACAATACATGTACTGTATTCCAGATGATATCAATAAAACTATGTTTCATATATGACCTGAATTATATAATTAAATTATAATATATATATATATATCACATTATATTTAATTATTTTAACAACACAGTGAAATAGAAGTTTCATTCATGCATAAGTAAGACCTACTGTAACCAATGAACATTTTATTTCCCATCTCGAAATATTATTTATTGTTAATAAAATTTATATACTATATATATATATATATGATATTTAAATAATTTTTAAATTCCTTTATATTATGAAATCATGATCTACTTATGATGAATTAAATATAATTTCAAAACATTCACAAGAAACAAGGAAATTAACAGTTGAAATAATTAAAACAAGGAAACATTAATAGAAAATATTTTACAAGATATCATAGAAATAAAATATATTATATATTATATATTATTATTGTTCTAGAATAATTTATTAACATGTTTCTAAACACTCTAACATATTTTAATGGATGTTCAGAAAAAAGAATATTCAAGGTAAGGTATTTTGTCTCAATTTATATTCCATTGATATTTATTAATTATTAAACACAAATTCATAATACTGTGGTTCATATACTTCACAATTTTCATTAAAAATCATCATTCAATGATAAATCATGGTAATTTAGGATTTAACTTGAACTGTCTCATTAAATGGGTTTTGACATGAAAATCACTCAGTGGAAAAATTTATCTTTACAATGCCTCATTATTTTGTGATTGTTGACATCATCAGGAAACAATAAATTAGATATGATAATTTGTATTATACATTAAATTTTTCTTAAATTTCGATATTATCAATCAATATATATTATTATTTCCTTAACCACATTACATTTTTACATACGGTGTCCTCATTGATAGTTATTTGGTTACCTGGGGAATTAATGACTAATCTATATCTTTTATTCAATATGGAAATTTTATTAGGAATTTTTTTATGATTTATGTTTATCATTTCATTATATGTGAAATTATTTGGATATGAGATATATAGGTTGAATAAATTTTAATGAAATCCCATAAATGCACCGGTAGTCTCATAATATTAATTAGTTTGTGAAATCAGAGTATTTTAGACTATTATAAGAATATATATTATTGGTAAATTTATTATGTGTTTGAGAAAATTGATGTATAATAAAAAATTATTGAATATATTATGAATAAAGTTTATAATTATTCATTTATATTATTTATGGATTCATTTAAACTTTCATTTATTGATTATATATCATTGGTTTTGGTTATCTACCATGTTGTAATGATTATGACTTATCAAGATATTTTAACAGCATGTGTGATCAATTGTCTAAATATCCATGGTGATATTGATCATTAATTCATTATTTATTCCAGTGTACTTATCCTTATTAATAACATGATCTATCCCTTATTTGTTAACACATTAACTTGGATATAAAGGGGAAATATTTGAATGAGCTTTCAGAGATATAGTTCATTTAACGTTATTATGTATCACGTTTATTTTTCTATTTACAACTATAATATCGGTATAATTTATGTAATTTAGTTTCTATAGCATCTAATATCTCTATTAATTTGGATTTTATTTCTTCTGATCTTGTTTATATAACAACATAAGTCATCAGGTCTAGTGTTCAGGGATAAGGGCATTACAGTTGCTATAAATAGAGGTTTAAAAGAAATCATAGAAACTAGATTTAAAAAACAATATATTAGGGATCAAAAACCAATTTTATATATTGATAATAAGTATATAATAACATACTATAATTTTTTTAGGTATATATTAATTAATTATTCCATGAAATACATCCCTCTCTAAATAATACAAGTGTTCGTGGTTCAAAAAAATATATAACTGGGGATAAACAAATCTATAAAGTTGTGTCCTGTTAGACAAGTGCATATAAAGGTACCTGACGATGATCATTATAGTTCAAATCATTTGATAATCCATGGGGAAATTAATTGTATAATTCACATTTATTTAAATCCTATTGTAAAGGATATTAAAATAACAATATGAATGAAAAAACATGTTTATGTTTATGAGATTAGCTAGGCTTTAAATTTTCAATTTATATTAAGTTTTACACAATATTTACAATTATATGATATTCATAATGATATGATGTGATTAAATATATTCAATTTTTTATAAATGATTCTTGGAAGGATTAATTGTATAAACACTCGTCGATATTATTTATTTTTCCATGGAAATGATGCAAATATTGTTGTTAATGGAATAAAGCAAGGTGTGTATATTTTAGGTTGTCGAAATATGGTTATAAAAAAAATACAATATGGAGAAAACATTTACACATTTAGAATATCATATGATATATTTAAATATGTGACAGAATCCCCTAAAATTTAGTGATACAAATATTTATATTTTTGTTTGTGAATTGATTATGTATCTAGAGAATATATTTATGGCTTTGGGATGCATAAAAATGGAAACTGATACCTATGTGGTCTATTGTATTAAATGATATATTGATAAATTTTGGAAATTGATATATAATACTATATAGGATGAAAAAATAGAGCTAATGGAATTAAAAAAATTTAAGGGGAAATAATTTGAAAAATAATTCCCTCATGAGAAATAAACTCCGATAAGAGAAATTTACATAGATTGATGAAAAATGAGGAAAAATGAATTCTACATTATGAATACATCATTTTAATTTTATATAAGAATCACATAAAAAATATATGAAACAAATAGTGAAGGATTGTCCAATTTATTGATGTTATTAATGAAAATATATAAAGGGTGCTTGTTTCTAAGTCTTTTGCATCATACAAAGAGATAGTTTAATGTGATATCAAGACTAAGGTGGAATTATCCATGTCATATGGAATCAAGGGGCGGAAATAGAAGAATGTGTATTCTGAACATCATGATGAAGGTAATTATTGAAGTAAGAATATTTGAACCAAAGTAATTACATCATGTTATAACTGTGGAGAGAATCACCCTGTGAAATTCATTTAAATTTTGGGAATTTGTTATAAATGTTAATAAAAGTGTCTCTATGAAAAAGAATGAAATGAAAATAAGGAAAACGAATATATTAAGTATTATAATTACACGGATATGGGATAGTCTTGATATTAATTCCTTTATCATCCTGATAATACACCTCCAAAAAACTTAACAGATAATGGTCAAACTTATGTAATTTTCATAACCAAAGACAAATGATTAATTCGATTATGTATTTGTATATATGAAATATGTTGTAAATATATTACATTGATGATTTTCTCATCATATCAATCATAAAATATATATTTTTATATTCATCTTCATTGCTAAAAAATTATTAATTTTAGATTATATATTGAATTGTACAAAAAAATGTGAGTCAGTAGCATGTTATTTTTTTGGAAAACACATGGTTTAGGGGAATTAACACCTATCGTGTTCCTGGTCATGAGATAATAATTCTGGAAAGAAGAGTTGATATATATAGAAAAAGTAAATAAGATACTAATAATTACTTTTGAATGGATTCAAATGTTTTGGATCATAATTCATAAAGGCTCATAATAATTCCAATATCAGAAATAATTTATGATTATCATTAGATAATTATTTTGAGATTAATTTATTAATTAAAATTATAATGCATATAGTTTAGTAAAATGTTGTATAAAATGATAAAGTTACTAATAATTGATAATATTGTGATTATTAAATAGAAATTCAAAAATTAATTATATTTTATTACATTTTTTAGTGTGAAATATTTCCTCAAATCTAGGAATAGGGTTTGGAACCAACAGTTTTTCCCATTTATCATCATTTTTATGTTATTAATTACCATTATTCACACCTATGCTTTATGGTTTTGTGGTAAAAAAAATTTAGGATGAACATTTCCTCTATACCTCTCCATTTTAACATGGTGGTTTTATTTTTCCACAATAACCTTATTTTCATTAATGTTCTCACATCTAAATACCATGTTTTATGGTGAATGTCACATTTAATTTTACCATTAATTATAATTATTTGTTATTAACCCAATTTTTTCTGTAGGTTTTTCAATATTAAATAACATTAATATATCAATCCATCAAATATTAAGAAAAAATATAAATAAAAAGGATTAAACTAAATTAATGTGGGGGAATGTAACACCGCCAGACATTACAATATTTTTTATTAAGAAAAATATTGATTTTGATGATATATTTCATTATACATAACACCATATTAATAATAATCTATATTCAATATGGATAATTTATGCCTAATGTATTTTTTTGGTTTTTCTACACAAAAGACTAAGTTCAGATTACATTTAATGCAATAACGTCTTTCTTTAATAACTTTCATTACTCATAAGAATGAGTTTTACCGAACAAGAATATATTATTAAATTATAATAATCTAATAGAATATAACCCATATATCAAATTTTAGTTTCTAAATAGTAATATATAATATATGACTGTATTATTATCGTCATTGGTTGCCAGTTAATTTGAAATAAATATTGAAAACAAATTAATATAAATGTAATGATTTTATAGAAAATTGTTTTTATGTTTCGAAGGTGTTTGACATTAATAAATTAAAATAATCAATATATATAAATTAAATTATTTAAATATATATATTATATTAAATAACATACATTTTTTTAGTCATAAAATATATTTAATAGGAAAAAGATAAGAACTTCCATAATATTACACATAAAAACATGTATTTTTATAAAGACAATTTTACAACCTCTTAATGGGAAATGTATTTTAAAATAGATTTATGATTGTTATATAAATTTTTTATGTTAACATAAAAATTAATTTTTCATTTTAAAATATCTTTATGTTTAACTTTTTTTCAGTGAAATTGTATTTTTTGATGAATAGTGAAAAATAGATGATTTTAATTAAAAACTGATATTTCATCTCAATTATATATAATATAAAATTTAATTTTTAATTGGTTTTTAGGTAAATTTATAAAAATTATAAATCAAATAAACCAATATATTTAATATTAACAAATTAAACATTGAATATAAATATAAAAATTCACCAAACTTTTTAAGATTTTCAGTTTAAACCCACAATTTGTTATCCAGTCTACAGGATAAATTTTATATAAATTTATACAAATAATATTTTTTAAATATAGAAATATTTGTTCCATAATTCCAATAATCACAATTTATATTTTATAATAATTTCAATATAGTTTTTCCCAAAAATACTAATGTAAATAATTTATATGAATTGCAATAATTAAGGTAATAATAAAATTAATAATGGACTAAACCGTAAAATTAATGGGAAATGACCTAGAAGCATTAAAAAATTATGGAATTATTTTAAACATAATATCCCATTAATTTAATTTTTTTGTATTGGTTCCATTGGATATGGAGAAAACCATTCTGGAATCCCCATTTTCTAAAATTTACAAGAATGCCACTCTTCATCCATTATAAAATAGATCTCAAACATCCCACATATTCACACATATCATTCCATTTATCTCAACCAAAAACTAAACATAAAATATCCCACCATATATACCCTTATCATAGAATCCTTGCTATGTGAGGAAATCCATTACATGATGCCTTTTGTATAAAACATTAGGTGTTACCCAAAAAAGAGGTAACATTCTTTAACAAACATTTTTCATTCATTTATTTCTCAACACTATTTATTTTTTTTATATCAAGATTAAATAATAAAATTAGTACCTAAAATATAAAAAAATATATGAAAAATGTTTTACAAACACTTTCACCTACTTCCATCAAATTCAGATCTTAATCATCATTTGTTTGTATGACAGACTACTTCATCTCAAATAGACATTGTTTGTTTTCCCATTATAACCATTTATTGATAGAATAGTGAGGTATTCATAGTTTATATAATATATATAATCTATTTGTGATGTTTTTATTATTTTTTAAATTTTATATAACTCATAAACTTGTCATTCTAATTTTTTTGGAAATACGATAACATAATTTATGGATGTGTGGTAAACAGCATCCTCAAAGTGTTGTCATCCATTCAAACTATAAATGGAATAGAATAAATGTAGAAAGAAATAAATATATTTTAAATAAATGTAAAAAATAATACAACATAAATACAACATATATACACAAATAGTACTTTTAATTATTTTAATATGTTAATGACTAAGATGTAGTATTCATGTGTACATATGGCCTACCTTTTCAAACTATGGTGAATTTCAATTCCAATCTCAAATAATTAATGGGTTTGTTATAAATACATATATAATGAATATATAGGTTATTTAAATCATTTTATACAAATTGGATATGATTAAATATTTATCTGACAGGAAGAACAGTAAATAAAATTTCAAAAAATACTCGACAAACTAGGTAACTAACAACCGAAATAGTAAAAATAATTAATGAATACTAACAACCATGTTTTCTAATGTAAAAATAATATCATATATGATATTATAAATATCATTATGGTATTGGTGTATATTACTAAAATTATAAAAACCTTATACATTGGATTAATGGATTTTCACCCAACAGGAAACACAAGGTAAGGGATTTCATCTCCATTTACATTCTATGGAATCTAATATGTTATTATACCCCAATTAACATTTAAGAGGTGTATATACTACCCCTTTTTATTTTATATCACTATTCAATAATAATTCATTTTATTTTATGTTTATCCTCGAACTATATCATCCAAGAGGTCTTAAAATCAAAATTATAGTGATGTAAATTTATCTTTGAAATGTGAAGTTATTTTATGATTGTTATAATTCACTTGAAAAAATTAATTCGTTATGATAATTATTTACTATACATTAAATTTATCTCAAATGTATATATTATCATTCAATAGATATTATTATTTCCTGAAAAGTGTAATATTTATCAATAGGTTGATCACTTTTATAGTTATTTGATTTACTAAAGAATTATAAATAAAGCTAAATATTTTATTTTATACGAATATTTGACAAGTAACATTGTTTAAGATTTCAATTGATTAATTAAATATATGTTGAAATCATTTCATTTTAATAATAGGGGTTTGGAAATAGTTAATGAAATTCCCTAAGGGCATCAACAGTCTCACGAGATGAATATATTGGAATAATCAGATCGCATAAAACATTATTGAGAAATGGTCTTGACAGTGAAGTTATCATATTCCTGGAAAACCTAGTATCCAAATTAATAATTTCATTTATTGATAATTCAGTTATTATTATTATCCAAGATAGTTTTTTTTAATTATATACAGATGAATTTCACCCTCATTTTATTTTTTAAATGGAACGTGTTTCACTTATCTACCATTGAATGTCGATTATTCCTCATCAATAATTTTTATGGAATGTGATCTCAAAAATTTACCAGGTCATTATTATTATGATCATTGATTTAATTTTTTTTTCATTGTAAATAACATTAATGTGACTTTAAGAAAACTAATATCTTGTTTGAGTTACCCAATATATGAGTTGTTGTTTTATTATTCCATATCTATTAATAAAGAATATAATATATTATTAGTATATAAAGTAATTAAAAATATGTTTTAATTATTTAATATATTTATTAATTCCAATGGTTTTGTTAATGGTAATTGGAAATCAGTTGGTCCAGATCAACATTGGTACATATACTTCACCTTATTTAGAAAACATCGAATGTGGAAGGTGAACACTAAAACTATCAGAATAATATAATTTCTATTTATAGTTATATGTGGCATGTTCTCTCATAATATTAATTTTGTCTACATATAAGTTTTGTTAATTTCATCCTTTCACAGACATGATTTTATAAGAATTGTCTCGGACAGTGATGTACCTCTGTAAACTATGAATGATTCCTCAATAAATAAAAATAATATACCAAACGAGAAATATGAATGATATAGAATATATATACCAATATATTGTATTAACTGAATGAATAAAATATATTGTTCCCCAATATATTTTCCCATAATTCCCTCTGATTTTTTTTGTTTTAGGTATTTGGAATGTTTTATTTGGAGGTTGGTAATATTTTTCCATTAGTAAACTAATAAACACTAATATGATTGATTATTTAGAGAGATAAATTTTATACCCAAATTTTTATGGCTGTATGATGTGGGTATACAATGTAATATATGTATGTATAGGATGTGTGTGACTGGACTAGCCTAACATAAAATTAAATTTTTGATATTTTTTAAGACATCACATTTCTATTTCAACTTATATTATATTAAATGTTCTAATTTTTTTATCCAATATATGATCCTATTTAAGATAAATATAACTATGATTTTTCATTTTAGTTTCACCATGTTGTTTATAAATATTATAAAAGTACCCCATGGGGTTTATTGAACTTCCTGTGACATAGAGAACAACAATGGGTTATTATTATTATGTTAAATTATTATAGGAGTAAAATAATGGGATCAACCCAAATGATTCCGATTATGAATATATATATGAATAAGTTTCTATTTTTATGTAAACCCATTGTAATATATAATGGTTCATGAGAGTTTCCAACCAATGTGAACCTTATAAGAAATAATTGTTCTATATTTTCCCCATTACTAATGTCAAAAATTTAAGAAATAATTTTTATAATATAACTTCGGGTAATGATAAATATAACCAGACAATATTATGAACTATTCTATTGTTAATATGCAATAGAACTATGTGAGGAAATAATTAAAACCCTACTTATTTATTTTATTTGATATATATGACTATTATAACAATTCAAACATTCAGTATTGATGATATGTAATGTAATCTATGGGGAGCTTCATTTTGTCATATTGTGTTGTTGAATTGCGATGTCACCTGGGATGGGAGATATTATCATCTAATGTATTATTGATATATTATAGAAATGGATAGATAAACAATTCTAAAAAAGAGAGATTTTTTGATGTTTGATTATTGTGACATCATATGGATGGGAAGGAAAAATTCAAGGATTCCTTTTATTTTTAAAATTTTTTCACTATTAATTTATCTTCTTTGGATAGTTAAATACTTCATCCATCATAATTTTTTCACTCAACCTTTATAGGATTCATTCTCTAAATCAATGGCTTAGAATTGAACACCCCAAGACATTATAATATTTTTCATTTAGAATAAATTCTATTTTGATACTATCTTTATTTCTAAGTAATAATAATTTTATCTCACTCAAAACAAAAAAATAAAGAATTTATGAATAAAATAATTTTCATCTTTATCTTTTATTTAAACTAATTTTCTATTTGATTACAAATCATAATGAATTTCTTCAATGTATTGTGTTATACACTAGGATGGGTTTTACAAAAAAATATTATTAAAGAATTAATTTATATTATGATATAACATTGATGTCAAATTAAAGGCTATATATTAACTAACATATAAATATTTGTTTTATTTATTTTTACTGATTAATTAGAAATGAGTATAAAAACTAAATGAATATTAAAGGAATTATTTTATAAAAAACTATTCTTATTCTCAATATGAATTTTACATTAATAAACTAAATCAATAAAAATTAAGGAATGATATTAAATATATATTTATATTATATATTAAATAAAATATATTTTACAATCATAAAATAAATAAAAATGAAAAATATAATAGTAAAACAAATATTACGTATAAAAATCTCTATTTTTAATAGAGTCCATTTTCCAGCCTATTAATGGAGAACCTATATTAAAATATAATATTAAAAAATTTAAAAATAATATAATTAATAATAAAAATAATTTCTAAAAGTGTAATTTTAAAATTATATTATAGTGAAATTTTGGTATTTTCCTTTGATGTTTATTTTTTTGATGAATAGTAATGAATAAAGGTTTTTAATTGGAAACTGGCACTTCACATCAAATGTTTTTTGAGAATAAATTATATTTAAAATTGGGTTTAATGTAAAATTATATATATTATATATAAATAAAATTAATTATGATTATCTGAATCAATTTCTCAAAGAAAAATGTTTATACAATATAAGAGACATTTGAACATTCTCACAGAAAAAAAATTGTTTTGTCATCATGTCTAGAAGATTAATTTTAAATTAATTTATTAAAATTTTATGATTTTATTTTGGATAAATTGATTTCAAATTATGAATCATATTAATTCATAATATCTAATATAGACTTTATATTTTATGAAAAAAATTATTAGATAATGTAATTAAAATTAATTACTGCATTTAATGTAATATTGAGCATAACAACGGTCTATACATTAATAATAACGACCAAATAACTTATAAATATGTCCAAAACAAATTATATTTAAATATATTAGTTAAATAATCCATTTTATATAATTTTTTTCATTATTTTTGGCATAGTACAAAGACAAAATGTGGGTTGGGTTTTTTCATTAAAAAAATTAAAATATTTTTGCTCTTACTCCACTAAAAAAGTCACTCACACCTCCAACTTATTCACACAACTAAAGCCATTTAGATAATCCAAAACCTACCAGAATAATAACAAAAAATAACTCCCCTTATCCTTGAATCATCACTTTTGGAATAAATCCACCCAAGGATGTATTTTGTTGTAAACTAAAGTGAGTTACCCGAAAAAGAGGCAACATACTTCAGCAATCAATTTTGTTTTATTTACTTCTCTTCCCATTAATTTTTTTATATAATTACTAAATAATTTCTGAAAAATATTAAATAAACCATTTTTTCATTATTTTCATATTTATACATACACATTCAAACAAATATATCAAATTTGATACACAGTCATCATTATTTGTACAGTGGACTACCACCTCTAGAATAGATGACGTTGATTCTACTATCATCACATTTCATGGTTAGAATAATTTTGTAATTATAGTTTATATAAAATGTTTATGTTATTAATGATGTATTTTTTCTTTTTTAATAAAAATATATAATTGATATTTTTGATTTTCGTTTTTTGGAATACGATAACTTCATTTATGGGCGTATAGACAACCGCCTCATGAAAACAATGTGATTCATTCATGAGATACATGTATTGTATTAAATATGATTTCAATAAAGAAATGTGAATTATTTGACATTAATTACATACTAAAATTATTATATATAGAAATATATAATTACTTTTAATTATTCTAATACCACAATGAAATGAAAGTAACATTCATGCATAAGTACGACATATAGCTTCCAAGAAAGGTGCATATCATTTCCTATCTGGAAATTTTATGGATTGGTCTTAAGAATAATTTAATGAATATATATGATGTTAAAATAATTTTTTAACTCTTTTATAGTATTAAATTACGATCTTCGTAAGATGAAAAAAAAATAAAAATGAAACCATACTCAAGAAACTAAGAAATTGACACTTTAAATAGTGAAAATAAAGAAACATTACCAGAAAACAGGTAATAAGATATCATAGGAATATCATATATGATATATAATGTATTATTATGGTTCAATAATAATTTATTAACATGTTAATAAACCATATAAATGATTTTAACAGATTTTCAACCAAACGTAAAATCATGTGTAAGGGATTTTTTCTCAATTTATATCTCATTGAAATTTATGCATTATTATAATCCAATTCAAAGTAATGTGGTTCATATACTACACATTTTTCATTCAAAATCATGATTCACTCATATGTCATGGAAGTTTAGGTTTAACCTTGAACTATCTCATCCAAGGGGTTTTGACATGAAAATCACACAATGATATAATTTATCATTAACATTTCACATTATTTTTTGATTATTCACATTAATATGAAACAGTCAGTTCCATATGATAATTTTTGTTTCACATAAAATTTATCTAAAATTTCTATATTATCATTAAATAGATATTAATTTTTTCTTAACCCTATACCATTTTTTTCATATGGTGTCCACATTAAATATTATTTGGTTAACTAGGGAATTATTGACTAATCAATATCACTTATTCAATATAGATATTTTATTAGGAATTTTTTTATGATTTATATATACTATTTAATTATTTGTCTATTTTTTGGATAAGAAATATATGAATTCAAGACTAGTTAATGAAATCCCTCATTTCATCGGTAATCTAATTAGATGAATTAGTTAACCAAATCAGTGTATTTTATACTATTAGTATAATATATATTAATGGTCATGATATAATTTAGTTGAGAATCATGATGTATAATAATAAAATATTCAATTTATTATTAAATAAGTTAATATTTTTTCATTTAAATTATCTATGGATTTACTTCACATTTAATTTATTGATTTTATGGCATTGGTTTTTGTTGTCTACTATGCAATAATGATTGTGACTTATCTATATATATTGACAGAATGTGTCCACAATTATCTAAATTTACATAGTGATATTGAGAAGTCATTCATTATTTATTTTATTACACTTACCATGACTGATAACATGAACTAGACATTTTGTATATTCTATTGGATATAAAGGGTAAATATTTAAATGAGATTTCAAAGAAGCTGTTCATTTTACTTTACTATGCATCATGTTTTATTTTCAATTCCCCACAATAATATGGGTATCATATATGTAATTTGGTTTTTCAGGTATTATAATATCTCGATAAATTTTTTATGATTCCATATAATAATTTCAATATAATAATATTTGTCATCAGTTGTAGGGTTCAGGGGTTAGGGTATTAGAGTAGATATCAAATTGAGGTTAAATAGAATCCATGGAAACAAGATTTACTAGAACATAGATTAGTGGAGAAAAACCTATGTTATATATTGACTATAAGTACATAATAACAACCTTTAATCTTTTAGTGATATATTCAGTAATTATGAAATGAAATACATCCTTGTATAAATACAATCATTGTTCATGGTTCAAAATAATATGTAACTATAGATAAAAACTCCAGAAAATTATGTGTCACTTCTAGCTTGATCATATGTAGAAACATGATAAATAACCCTATTGTGAACCATATTTTACACTCTATGGGTATATTTATTGTATAAATAAAATTTATTTAATAAAAAATTATAAATGTTTTTAAATAAATATATTTATAATGAAACCATATTTATAATTATGACATTAGTAATTCTTTAATATTTCAATTAATGTTAATTGTTATTCAATATTTATAATTATAAAATTTTCATATTGATATCATGTAATTAAATATATGAAATTTATTATAAATGTATTTTGGAAGGATGAATGATATAAAAAATCATGGAAAATATATATATTCCCTTATAATGAATCCAATATTGTTATTAATGTAATCGATCATGGTATTTATTGATCAATGGTGGTCAATGATCAATTGTTCTAGGGAGGAAGAAAAAATATCACTCATGGAATACATAAATATTAAGGGGAGATTATTTAAAAAATATTTCCCTCCTGAGAAATACAGTGACACAATAGATATTTACATATATTAAAGAATGATGTGGATGAAAGTATTGTAGATTATGAATCTAGCTTTACTATGTTACATGGGAATGATTTAAATTATATACGAAACAAATAGTGAATGATTTTCTTCTTCATTAGTGTTATTAATTAAAATATTTGAAGGGTGCTCGTTTCTAAGACTTTCTCATCATACAGAGATATTTTTTATGTGATATCATAATCAAGGATGTATTTTCCATGTTTTTTGTATTCAAGAAGAGGAAATAGAAGAAGGGGTATTATGAACATCATGAAAACTAGAATTATTAAAAGAGAAATAAGTGAACAATGGACATTCCATCATGTTATAAATATGGAATGAATGACCTTATGAAAATCATGAAAATATTAGGAGTTTGTAATAATTGTGGAATAAATAGTCTCTACGGAAAAGTAGCTAATGATAATAAAGGAAACTAAATCTATTTGGAATTATAAATACAAGGATATGGGATAATATGAAAATTAATTCTCAATGAGTCATGATAATAAACCTCCAAATATGTTAACAAATAATTTTCAAACATATATATTTCCATATCAAATGATGAATGATTAATTTCATAATGTAATTTTATGTATTAAATATCATATAAATGTATTTTTCTGATTATTTTCCCATCACATGTATCATGAAATATATATTTCCATATTTTACTTCATTAATTTTAAATTAAAATTTTATAGTATGTATTGAATTTTACCAAGAAAAGTTATTCAATAGAACACTATTTTTAGAGAAAACACATGGCTAAGGGAATTAATATATAATATGTTCTTGATGTTGAGATAATGATTCCAGAAAAAAGATTTAATATATATGGAAAAACTAAATTATATACAAATAATTACATTGGAAGGGATATTAAAGTTTTGGATCATAATACATAGAAGTCTCATAAGGATGAAATTATTTAAAATGATGTATGATGATCTTTAGAAATTAATTTTTATATTAATTTATTACTTCAACATATGATACATATAGTTCTATAAAATTATGTATAAGTATCTCAGTCGCTACAAACATAAAATACTGTGATTATGATAACAAAAACATAACAATTAAATATATGTTATTACATTCTTATAGAGTGAAATATTTCGACAAATCTTGGAAAAGGTTATGGAAACATAATGGTTTCCCTATTATCATCATTTATTTTGTTATTAATGACCATTATTAACATATATGGATTATAGTTTTTTGTGAAAAATGTTATCATGATCGTGTTCTCTGCCACTCCCCTTTATTACATGGTGCTTTTATTTCTCTATTATATCCATGTTTTCATTAATTGTTATACATCTAAATTCCTAGTTATTTGGTGAATTCATTTTCCATGTAATTAAGAAGATTTTTTATTAAACCAATTTACCATGTGGGTTTTTAAATAATTGGTAATTTTTAAATATTAAAACATCAATTTCTAATATAATATATAAATTATATGGATGAAACTGAATTAATGTTTGGAGAATGTAACACCCAACAACAATACAATATTTTCGATTGAAAAACGATAATTTTAAGGCTATATTTCTTTATGCACAGCACCATGTTAATAATAGTCTATTGACGATATAGATAATGTATGCACACCATATTTTTTTTATCATTTTCTATACAGAACATCGTGGTCAGATTTCATTTTATCAAACAATTCCTTTTTTTAATTTTGTGCTTTACACGTAAGACCATGTTTTATAGAAAAGTAATATTTTATTAAATTATTATAATCTAATACAATATAAACAATATGTAAAATTAGAGTGTATTAATAGTAATAAATAATATATAAATATATTCTTGAACTCATTGGTTACCAATTAATTATAAATAAATATTGATAACAAATTAATATGAAGGTAATGATTTTATAGAAAATAACTTCTAGTCTTCAAAGGTGTTTTACCATAAAAAATTAAATTCATCACTGTTAGTGAATGATATTATTTAAATATATATTTTTTATATTACATAACATAATTTTTTATAGTATTAAAATATATTTAATAGGCATAAGATATGAATAACCATAATATTACACATAAAAACCTCTATTTTTATAAATAAAGTTTTAACGCCTCTAAATGGAGAACCTTTATTAAAATATATTCATTATGTTATTATATATTTTAATTTTTATCATGAAATTCCATATTATTTATAAAAATTAATTTAATAATAAATTTTATTAATTTTCTGTTAAATGGTATTTTTGATGAATAATTATAAATATATGATTTTCATTATAACTGTTATCTCGTCTCAATTATATAAAATTTGATATCATATTTCAAATTTGGTTTAATGTAAAATTATAAAAATATTAAATTAAATATTATAATTTATTTAATATTAATAAATTCAACTTGGAATATAGATATAAAAATTCAGTATATATTTCGACATTTTAAATTTAAAAGAAATTTTTTTATCAATTCTTCGAGATAAATTTCATATCAATTTATACAAATGATGTTATCATAATTTGGAATAATGGATTTCACATTTAAAATAATAAAAATTTATAGTTTTTAATAATTTTAAGATTGTTATTTTCCAAAAATATTAATGAATGTAATTGAAATTAATTAACATGATTAGGTAAAATTAAAATTAATAAGGTACTGAAAAATAAATTTAATGAAAAAATGATATAGAAGAAAAAAAACATTTATGAACAGATTTCACACATTAACACGCCTTAATATACATTTATTAATTATTGGTCCCATTGGATCAGGGAAACCAATTCTGGAATTCCCTCTTTCAATAATTTACTAGAAAATCACTCTTCCCCCAATATAAAAAAGAACTCAACCATCCCACATGTTCACACATATCAAGCACATTATCTCAACTAGAACCTTAACATAAAATATCCAAATATATATACCCTCATCCTAGAGTCCACAACTTGGAGTGAAATCTATTTTAGTACATGTTTTTTGTATAAAACAAAATCATTTACCAAAAAAGGTAATTTTCTTCAACATTAACATTGGATTCATTTACTTATCCACTCCTTAAATGATTTTGATATCATGATTAAATAAAAAAATTAGTACCTCAAATATAATAATATTGTATTATGAAGAGTGTTTTATGAACACATTCTCACACTTCCAGCACATGGAAATCCCAATCATTATTCATGTGTAAGACTGACTAATATGTCTCGAATAAATGTCGCTCTTTCTCCCATTATAACCATTCAGTGATGGAATGGTGATGTATTTATAGTTTATATAAGTTTTTTAATATATTTATGTTTTATTTATTATTATTTAATTTTTATATATCACATAAATCTTTTCATCCCATTTTTTGGTAATACGATAACATTATTTGTGGATGAGTGGACTTCCTTTCTTCAATGTGATATAATTCATTTATGCAATACATGGAATGAATTACATATGATGTTAATAAAAATATATGAAATAAATGGAATAAATAATACAAATTAAATAATATATATTTATATATATGGGTTTTACTTTTCATTTTTTAATACGATAAATAAATAAATGTAGTATTCATCCATACGTACGGCCTACCTTCCTCAACAATAGTGAATTTCACTTCCAATATCCAAATTTAATGTATTTTTTAAAAATCATACATAATGAATATATTTTTATTTTACATCATGTTTTACACCCATGACATTATTATATAGACATTTTAAAATAATAACAAAAAAGAAATTGTGAAAACATACTTGAGAAACTAAGTAATTAGCAACTGAAATAGTGAAAATAAAGAATAAATACTAACAAACTAGTTTTACGAAATGATTATAAGATCATATTTGATATTATAAATATTTTTATAGGTTTGGTAGAAATTAGTAACATTATAAATCCTTTATAAATGCAATTAATGGGTGTTCACCTAAAATAAAACATAATGTAAGGGATTTCATTTCTATTTATTTTCCACGGAGTCTAATTTGATATTATAACCTAATTCACATATAGTTGGCGTATATACTACCCTTATTACATTTAATATCATGATTCACTCATAAATCCTTTTATATTATGTTTCACCTTGAACTATATCATTAAAGGGGGAATAACTTGAAAAATACCTAGTGGTAAATTTATCTTTGCAATATGACGTTATTTTATGATTGTTTTCATTAAGTTTAAAAAATCACTTCCTTATAATTATTATTTACAACACAGTAAATATATATCAAATATATATATCCACATGAGAAATATATTACTATTTCCTAAAATTTTTAATTGTTTTCGATATGGGGATCACTTTTGCATTTATTTGATTAATTGAGGAATTAAAGATAAATCTATATATTTTATTATATATAGATATTTGATAAGGAACATTTATTAGGATTTAAATTGATTAATAAAATATATGAGAAATTCATTGGATTTTGAAAATAAGGTTTTGTTTATTTTTAATGAAATCCCTTAAATGCATCAATAGTCTCATGAGATGAATCAGTTGGAAAATTCAGCTGAATTTATACTGTATTGAGAAAAATTCATGACGGTGAAGGTATCATTTGCCTAGGAAACATTAAATCCATATTAATAATTTCTTTTATTGATAATCAAATTATTATTATAATTATTATAAATGGGATTTTTTATTTTACATTATATATAGATTAATTTCACTATTATTTTATTTTCTAAAGGGCATGTGTTTCATTTTTCTAACATTGAATAATGATTATTCCTTATCAATAAATATGAATGGATTGTGTGCTCAGTTATGTACCATGTCATTATTATTATGATCATTTATTAATATTTGTTCCATTTTACCACATACTAATCTGACATTAATATCACTCTTATCTTGTTTATGTTCCCCAATATATGATGTATTAATCATTTAATGTTCTTTAAAGGATGTGGTTCATTTCATTTTGTATATATCATGTTTTATTTTATATTTTTCTAATTTAAATGGGTATCATGTCAATGAACGTGTAATCAAAAACTACTCAACATTTGGTCATTACATATTTCATTCATTATAGTCCTTCCAATATAAAAAATTATGGCATTGGCTCTAGGTTTATGGGGGTATGGCATTAGATAAAATGAAATGATATGTTTCAATAGAAAGATCTAGTCCTTACCATCACGGTTATACCCCCAAATCCAAATTAATTATCCAATATATTATAAGGATATTAAAAACAATAATATTCTACTCCACCTAATTATAACTACGTTATTGGCCCATCTCCAATCTAACATCAGTTTTTTTCATATCCACTATCTTAACCTTCATCGATATTGACTAGTTAATTCCCCAGTCAAAATCCTCTTGAATTTCATTATACTCCATGCTACATTATTCTACTTCAAATGTCATTATCCTCTATATATACATAATTTTAATGGTCCTACTCTATGATATTTTTTGATCACATTTGATGATGTAAATGTCTTGAACGTTTTACCTTAATGAAAAAATGTTGTTATTGAACTCAAAATTCTGATCAGAATCTACAGTCTCCAATATCAGTATTTTCAAATGATTAGGGATGAATTTTTCTACCTCATTGATAAACAAACTCAATAAATTTTTGTCTTTATAACATAATATTTTTAATAGGATCTCAAACTAAAAATTTAGGAAACACTAATCATGTTTTATGATCAAACTATGTGAATATTATTCTTAATATATTAACACCCCTAAACCACATTCTTGAAGAATCATGATTATTTTATATTATTATATATTTTTAAAAATATTATGATATATCATAATTTTTTTCTTAACCAATAAACTTGTTTTTTCACATCATATCCTAATTTAATTCTGTATCAAAACACATTTTGAAACTCCAAAAGAATTCAGGATATTTCTATCTCATTTACGTCATCTTTTAAAATAAATAAACACATTGGATGGTGATAATTTTAACATCAAATATTATTGTAACTTTCAAGGGATAATGTCATTTAATGGAGGACTATATCATATCCTTGGTTAAATTCAAGACTCAATTGTGTGGAATAATTGTTCCAAAAATTAACATCTAATAAATTGTTTCATGGAATTCACTTCTACAACTTAGTGATATCTCATTGTCTTTCCCATTGATACAATGATTCATCTGTAATATAATCAAAATAGTACCATCCAAATTTAGAGAACTAAAAAATATATACTCATTTATGTTGAGAATTATATAATACAGAGTATCCCACAGTTACTCAAATATCCTCATTATATTAATTTAGAATATTCCATAGCGTAAGTAAACGATTGTGGTGGGGGATTATCAAATAATACTAGTGAGTTATAATGTTTGTAACACCATATATGATTACCAAATATTCATGAATATACTATTCAATTCTTGAGGAATAGGAAACACATATTCATATTCAACTCTGGTTATCCAATGAAATTCATCATTCATTAGGAAGAATATTTAAATAGATATGGATTCTTATCATATTGCAGGCTCATACATTTAATAATTATATATTCATAAAATTTAAACACCATGATTATGATATTTCTATAATACTCCATTACATACGACTATGAATTTATCACTAGATATTTCATTTCCAGTTTCTGAAGATATTTTAGTCTATAAAATATCCTTGCCTAGGGACGAGTTCATGAAAAATAAACAATTTTATAAGAAAAAACATATGAATCCCATCATATTACTAATTAATTATTTTTATCATCTATTAAATTTTTATAGTGTTTCTTGCACTCGTATACCACCTTATCAGTTCAATCATTTGTTAAGTTCCATTTATATATCTGTGCTTCATCAAGCACTTTAGCCAAAAGAGGGGTTTTACACCTACAACACCTCACACACTCTTCACAACCTGTTGTAGAATGACAAATGACTGCTCTAAAAATCCTTGTACATTAAAATGTAGGAAAAATATGTCTCGTACAATCACTCGCCCATGTTCCCTCACATAGGTATCATCCTTGTACTTTCCATCAACCACTATAATGGTTTGAGGATAAACCATCCATCCATAGTAAGGTATATGGGGTCCCATTTACTAAATTTGTAGTTGATATTTTTTTTGAATGCTCACATTACAAAATTTGGAAAATTCATCAATTTAGACAAAAAATAATCCCCCAATAATGAAAATCAACATACTTCATAGTGATAGTATTTTTTTCATTTAAATATTCAATTACACATGAAAATAAGTTTTTGGCATTGTCATTTTCACCATAGTATAAGAATTTTAGGCATTATAATATTAATTTTTCAATTGACTTTATGATTTTAGATAACATTGAAAATCCACAAAAATAATTGTACACATATTGACATTATTCCTCTTTCATTGATATAATACATAATTAACAATAAATTAAACCCAACATCATTAGTCTCAACAATAATCCCATTGTTTTTTTTGTCTATATGGCCAGATAATTCATCATTTTAATATGTTAATTCACTTCATTTTCTTCTCAAACTTATTTATAATAAATAAAAATTTATATTTAGTCATTTATATAATAAATTGAAAAATGGATACACCTTTTATATCAATTAAAAAATATTTTAGTTAGTCAACTATAAGACTATATAGGGTAATCCATTATTGAAGACAATAGTTCTACTACAAAATCATCAATGTTATCTAAATATGAATTTTAAAAAATACAATCTCTAAATTATAATTATAGTTTTTTATATCATGAGATTTAATCATATTTTCATGTTATATCCTAAAGAAATATTAGCATTCATGTTTAAAAAAATTTCAAGTCCATAATGTATTATTCCCCGTATATATATAGATCCATCGCTCTCTATTTAAGAAATAAATTTATCTATTTTAGAGCATTTCAATGTTTTATGATCATAGTTTAGCATTATTTTTCTCTATCCTAAAGGTATAAACTTAAATTTTCATCATGAAAATAGTTTATCCATGATTAAAAAATCAACTCCATCAAATCCGAACAAATTAGTTCATATAATTGAAGAATAGAATATAGTGGTACCTCAATTACACCTAAATGAATTATTCAAATTGAAATTGTCCACTTTATATTGAATTCATCACATTTCCTCTGTAGAATCAAGGATTAATATTTTATTATCATTTTACACTTCTGATTAGAATGTAATTTACTATTTACTAATAGAATCTTTTCTTTGTTTTGACAATATCATCATTCATTATATATGGGATGGTGGAATTATCATTCAATGTTATGAATCATGAAAATACATTTCACGCCATTAAAAATTCATAATTACCATATAATATATTTTATTTTGGTTATCTTATAATTTATGGGATACAAATTTTAGAAAATTATATGTTATTTATTCAATACATTTCTACCTATTCTATAATTTTTTCCCATAGATGGTTGTTCAGGATGATTAAATAAATATTATATCTTTATGTTCTTAATTTTTTTAGAATTTCATATAATCAAATTCTTATTATAGCATTATTTATTATCCAAAATCTATCTACATTTACAGTTGGATGAATCTCACATTTTGGAATTACTATTCCTTTATCTGTATTGTGACATTCCTAAAAACATAATTATCAAACACCAGTAATTCATTTAAATTTGATCTTTACTATTTGTTTGGGTGATGTCCTCATCACTTGAGTCTCTTTCTAAAAATTTAATCTCATATTCATATAATTTTTCACCAATTATTCATTCCACATTCATGAGAGTGACATGCAATTCTATTAGGAATTTAAATTATAACTAACAACTCCGTGAAAATAAAATTTCTATATAGACTTTAATCATTAAGACTAAAATTAGCAATAATATAAATAATTTTATTTTTTTCATTTTCATTTATTTTGGTTGTTTCTATTTATGATGGGGCTTTAAATCTAAAGAAACCCAATCTTACTAAGAGAAAAATTTATCTTATTCAATCTTTTTTACCTATCATGTTAATTATTCCTTATCAAAACTACACTATAAAATAAAACATATGATTATTAAGGCTAATTTAGTGTATAAATAACCTACAACATTAAAAACAAATTCATAATGGCAATAAGATATTATCCCTTAATCTCAATATATTTTTTTAAATATTCTATCAATTTCACCAACACATTTTTACATTAAATACACATATATAGAGGCTCAAATAATTCTTCCCCTATCTCAACATGTCACTCTTCAATATCATTAACTATTATTTTATGTTAATGTGATAAAAAAATATATTATTTGTATTCACCAATGATTTTTGATTCATACTATTATGGATATTTATTTATCGATAGTTATTATTTATTATATTTCATCAGGCATTATAAAATTTCCATATTCATATTAGTTTCCCTTATTTGGATATTATGTGTCTAAAATTTAATCACACAATAGTTTCTATTAAACAAATTCATAATAATTTAGTTGTTTATCATTTTATTCACCGTATTTAGAAAATGATTTTATAAAATAATAGATTTTTTTATTTTAATTTAACATTCATTGTTGTTATGTTATCGCATAAGCTTCATCACATTCATATAATAATCTAGGTTTCTCTGATATCCAATCTAAGAAACATAATCCAAAGAATATATCTGATATTCGAACTCACTACATGTTGATGAATAATCCTATACTTATCTAGTAATCATATTCCTATTCAATTTGTTAATCCAATTCTTTTGATTCTTCATCATATATTATTGATTCTACATATCATATTCCTCTGAGTTCCTACTAAAACCTTATTCCTTGGGAAATTATTTTTTAAAATAAACAGTGTATGGATATTCTAGAAAATATGTGACTATTTAAATTTTGTTCTCCCACTAACATCATTTATATATTCTTTCAAAAAAAATCGAGTCATTTGGTTCATGTTCTCATTAATATCCTCATTTTTAGAGTCACTTGTTATAGTTTCTTCATTTATTTTATATTTTATTTTACTTATGTAATCAAATTATAAATTTTAACATGCATTCAATTTGATTTATGGAACTAATAACATATTAAATGTTAAAATAATATTTTAATTTTCATAAATGTTTTGATTTCTCGTTCTTCAAAATCTAAAATCATTGGATCAAATCTATTTGGGAAATATCTCATTAACATCTCTATAATAGTAGATTCATACAACTTATCACCAAAACATATGATACTGTTAGAAATATATTTTTCTTTTGTAATGTAGTCATTAAAAAAATAATCATCAACTATCTTTATATATTAAAATATGCTTCTTTATTTTTTCAACACTCCCTCTTTAAATTTAACATTGGCTACATATCTATTTCATAGTATATCCCATATATCATTTGGGATATGGAGACACATCACATTATTGTGTAGAATATCTAACAAATCAATCAATATTTTCTATTTATAAATTTGATTCATATCCATGATTTCCATGTCATCACATGATATATGATTATTCTCAGCATAGGGTAGAAATTAAACTATAACAATATCACTCACATATACCATAGGTGATTAAGGATAATCTATCATCTTATATCTCCATCCATTATCGTTTTAACCTTTGAAAATTGTAACTCCTGATCAATTTACATAATTCATGTTCTTCTTCCGTATATACTGTTTGGATCTTTCTGAGTTATCCTATCGTTGATATCACTAATAAATTTTGTATTAGTGTTATATCACTAATATGGGGTGGGTGAAATTAAATTTTTTTTTACAATTTATCACTTTTTTATTTCACCACAACGGTTGTTTAAATATTCCAACATTTATTCATGTGTATCTCTACATCTAAATGATGAATGCTATAAATCAAAGGCATGATACATGAGGATATACGTATTGTAGTATATATAACTTATTCTTTTAAGGTTTTCCCCTCATCATGGACTCTCAATAACATAAATAAGGGATTAAAATTAGTTATTAATTGTGCTCGTAATTTAATTTTGGTAAATCCCCTCAATTCCAATACACCTTCAGCTGTTGGTTATACCTATAAACTTCACCATAGTCTCAAGATATTTGTTGATCCTACCATAAAATATCATCCCACAACTTCTTACACCCCCAAAATTGAACCATCCATTGAATATATCTCAATCAATAATAAAATAATATTTTTAATGATCCTCATTAGTGAGATTATTAGATCAAAATTTCGATTTATATTTCTTCTTCCTTTTCACCTTATAAAATAAAAATTATGGACTTCTATAATCAAATTCAGAACAAAGTATAGAATAATCATCCCCTGTCTTTTTAAACTATCAAGAAAAGATTATTCCTTCTAATTGATAATGACCTGACCACAATAACATTACTTTTATGACTAAAAAATTATCAGTATCAAAAAAAATATTTAAAATAATAATAATGATTTTATTTAATATTATTTAATGTTTTTAATTATTTTTAAATTAGTATAATTGACAATATTATAGTGTTTTATTTCATTCATTTTAATATATTCTATTATATGAATTATTTAGTATCTAAAAATTATTAACCAACATTATAACCTAATTTTCATCATTAGATACAAATTTCAATGCACATAATGCTAATTTTCATACTCTATAGTTAATCAAGATAATTAAACTATTCAAACTTATTATTTTCAAATTATGAATAACATTGGTTAATAATAATATTCAAACTAATTTTTAAACTCTTGTTTATGTGAGATTAACATTTCCTAAATTATAATATAATCTATATGACTCAATTGATGTATCTATAGTGTGATGTAAATCTATCATGAAAATGAAATTCATTAGTCCTCCAAAATCTGGATAGGGTCCTCCTCAAAGTATGTACCCAACTAGATCTCAACCTCCTCAGGCTGAAAAACATGATATTTTCCTGAAATGTATTGTTGTAACCAAGAAACATCAAATAGTTCTTGTATATCATGGTAAATATGATGACACTATAACTAATAGGAAACTATCCCAACTCTCTACAAAACCTCAAATGGCCCGACATATCTCGATGAAATCATTCCCTATCTCCTAATAATCGGGTATCCCAACCTTAGTGTGATTGTAATGAAAACCTGATCTCTAAACTAAAACTCATGAAGTCATCTCTATCAACTAGTGTATGATTTGTACCAATACATTGTTGTATCCATCCTCTTCTAAATAAACACTACCTACTCAGTGTACTCTTGGACCAGATGAGGTCCCCGTATAGCTACATATCTTACCTCCATCCAAAATAGGTGTGTTCGTCATGACCTACTATACAAATCCTCATAATGATCCATCTGAATTGTTTCTTGAAAACTATTATTTTAGGAAATTTTAAATAGTGGTATGTGTCTCTTCCAAGACCCACATATATCCATGATGCATGCGCTATGCATATCCTCTAAAACCTTAACAATGTGCTCAGGCTTGTCATCATTCTGATGATGGTATGCTATTCTTAGAAGTACCTATGCAACCAATTCCCTATGTAGTCCCTGCTAGACACAAAAAGTAAATCCCGAATGGTTATCTAAAATGATTGAGTACATAAACCCATACGAACAAAAAATATCTCAAATGTACAAACATCCATAATCATCAACACTGGTGGATTATTTAATCGACATGAATTGTGCATCTTACGTGAGCTTGTCGATAACAACCATAACTGCATCATTACCTTGAGGTGACCAAAACAAACCTGTCAAAAAAATCCATTGTGACATCATTCAACTTCTTATCTGGAATAAGTAACTTCTATAGGACCCCTTTCTATCGATAATGCTTCTCCTTCACATTATAACAGGTGGAACATATCATAAAAAAGATAGAAACATACTTTTTCATACCCAACCACAAGTACTGATGATGTAGATATCGATACATTTGGGTTTCACAAAGATAAACATCCCAATAAATAGAATGAAAATATCACGAAATCTCTTCGTTAATGTCAACTGATATCTATAAGCATCATCGAAAATGAAAGACCTCATTGTCAACTAATGTCTTCCCAAATGTAAGGACCTCACCGGAAAAACTCTCCTATATAACTAAGCCTACTCTATCTCATTCTCACACGATATAGTTTAGTAGAGGTAACATCTATAGAAGAAAAACATTTCTTCCCCAATCATTGGTTCACCTCCAAATACATCTTAGTGGATAGATCCATGAGCATCCACTCACTATTGACCTCATGAACTACTGATATATGAGTCCTCATACTCAATGTATCATCCATTGCTTTTCCTTTCCCATGAATTTAGGCATGGTCAAAGTCAAAAGACTTAAGGTACTCAACCCACCTCCACTATCTCAAATTTAGTTCTCCGTGAGTAATGATATACTTGAGACATTTTTGGACTGTGTAAACCACTAAATTAACTCCCAAAATTTAATGTCTCCAACAGCACATTACATGTACAAATGTAGCTAACTTGAGATCATGTGTCGAGTAATTCCTCTCATGTGGCCTAAAACTCTAAGACCCATATGCAATTAATATTTCCCCATAGATAAGAAAAACTCCTTAAGTGATACCTAATTCATCATAGAAAATAGTGTAACTCATTCCTGGGACTGAAAAAATCAGTATTGGTGCTGATGTCATCCTCCCATTTAGATATTGAAAGGCTGAATCACATGATTCTCTCCAAAAGTACATGACACCATTCATAGTCTATCCCATTAGTCGAACTTATAACCCAGAGAAGTCTTGTATAAAATGTATTTAGTAACCACCCAACCCTAAAAAAGTCTATACCTCAAAGATGTTATTCAGATTCTCCCATGAAACTACTGCTCCCATTTTCTCCAGGTCTACTAATACTTTTATCTATAGGATAACATGAACCCAGATGTGAATCTAGTCCATCCAAAAGTGGAATTTTCAGTGTTTATCATAGAAATGATCTTATCTTAATGTTGTCAATATGATCTCAATATGATAGGAATGGTTGTATTGAGTGTGATTGATCAAACAAATATCACCCATGATGACTTCCCTAAATGAATCAACGTAAGGATAGAACATTATGTTCATTAGATCCACGAAAATAGTTGGTATGTTTGTCATACCAATCAACCTAAAAATACTTTTACAGGTCATACCTTCATTGAATGGCTATAAGATGTATATCCAGTTGTCGAAAGTTCAATAGATGATAATTGGATCTGATTTCATATTTCGAGAACACCTAGGATCATCCAAGATGATCAATGATATCATCAATGCTTGGAAAGGGATATCCGTTCTTAACTGTCAACGAGATCAGATTCTGATAATCCAGGCAATGTATAAGGTTATCATCAACCTTCTTTGCAAAATGGACAGGAAAACCCCATGGTGAATTACTCGGTGGGACGAAACCATTTTCTTGTAACTCTTCTAACTATTTCTTGAACTCCTGTAACTCTGTTGTAGCAATCCTATAAGGAAGAATGGACACCAGTTCTGCTCCGAGATTAATTTCAATAGAGAAATATACATATCTATCTCGAGTTAAGCCTGAAAATTCATATGGAAAAGAATATATGAAACAATTAACCACTAAAACAAAGCTCATCTATAATATCCATAGTTTTTTTAGATATAGAACCGAAATCAGTTCTATAATTCATCCTAACCCATGATTCTCGGGTCCATATCTGCACACCTAGACATCTCATTCACCCTTTTATATAAAATATCTTCTATATGGTGACATGAAACAATCCCTTTGGTGATAGCAGGAAATAAATTTCCTAAAGGGAGACCAAATAGTCTATTCTAGGAATGACATCAAAGCCAGTCATCTATAAGACATAGTGGTCCCAAAAAACATGACACCCACCAACCTCAAGAGGGCACTCCTTTCACTAATGTACACTAGTTTTCTTAATCCACAATGGTGTGTCAAGAAATATAATATCATTATACGTAATGATACAAATCCTGAGTCCCTCCACAAAAGAAACAGATATAAATCTATGGGAATCCCCTATATCAAAAATGGAAGAAGCTAAAACTGAGGCAACTAGAATCATAACTTTATCCATATAGGGACCGGGATCCTGCTACTGCTGGGTCTTCCCCCCCTAAAAAATTATGACATGTACCATAGCCCTCAACCTACCTGAAAACCCTAATCTAATCCACCCTACTTATGTTGTAATACTACCATCTAGCTTCCATGAACATTACCACCTCCTCATCCTAGACGGCCTGATGAACTCATGTTCACTGACTAATGAGAATTTATCCATCCTACACTTGAATAAGGAGTAGAAATAGATCACCTCTCACTAATAATAGGATAGAGAATACTAAAAAATGATGAATATGGCCCATATTTCAACAACATCAATACTCTACAAGGTCCCTTGGGAAATGTGGTCTCGTATGACCACTCTTTTGGCACAGGTAGCACACCACATTACTAGAAGAAGAAACATCCCCACGGTGCTTCCTACTCTAGGTTGAAGGATTGGTATCTCTGGATGCTTAACCTCCCTAAAACATATCCCCAATTGTTTCATATTTCACTCAAAAATCAGTGCCTAGTTTATTATAGCTGTCACTGATGTCAACCTAGAAAATTTCACCTACGAACAGATTTCATTCAAGAGTCAATCCTCAGATCACATAGAAAAATATTACTCTTCACCACCCAAAATAGGTGTGTAGAGATGAAGAACTATAAATCATGATGAATAATACATCACTGAAAGAGAACCTCCTCCATATGAATGAACTATCATGCTCGATCGACCCACAAAATCTCAAAGAATTAGTAGTCCTAGATGTTACCCGAAACTCTTACCAACATATATACCAATGATATCCCACCTATGAGATAACATCCCACTATCTCATGGGGGAATGACATTGAATACAGTTTCGAGATTCACTCTCTTCTATATATGACTCTCCAGGTTCTCAAAGATAGCAAGTAATGACACCAACCATGACTCTATATGTTGTGGTCCCCCATCCTTTAAAAAAGTTGGAGACTTATACTACTTTAAAACCTATGTTAGCTCTAATACAGTCTGGGAAAGATGTGGTGCTCCATGAACAGTCATCATCATTCTAAAAAAGTATTTATGAAACTATTAATCAGAATATGTGTCTAGTATAATAGCTAGTTCAAAGATTGAAATGATGGGAATATCTTCAAATGGTCCCTGATCTACAATTTTTGGTGTCAGATCAATGCCATGTACCTGGCATAAAACTAGAGGATGTCTTGGTGGAATGACTATGCATGTTCAAGAACTCACCTACATTATATATTACCATGGAATGAAATTTATTTGTGTATTAACTGAATAGAAAAATGTGTGAATTCTTGTTTTACAAAAATAATGGTTACATGTTTTGTATAAACTCTACATGGCATGTTACCTTAAGATTTTAACATGGCGTTTACCTCTACCTTACAGGTCATGTAACAATCCATTTACATGGTGTGTTCTTCTTATGACAAGATGTGTACATGAATTTTCCTCCATACCCAGGTTCTTTTAAATAGTTAGAACTACACGTTTCTCTCACGATGTAACTCTACAAGGCATGTTAACCCCTGACACATTGTATATTACTTATGTTGTATCCACCAATGTCGTTATTCACCCTACCAGATACACAGAAGATCACCACACGATGTGTACAATCAATACATCATGTGTACCTCAAAAATTTCAACAACCCAAGTAGTTAGTCACTTGGCGAGATAGACAGTGAATTACCACACGAAGTGTATAAGCTAGACATCATGTGTACCACATGAGTTTCATCCACCCGTTTCATTAGACACATGGTTGGATACATGGTCTCCCCAGTAAGATGTGTACTTCCAGTACACGACGTGTTCTACCATAAATTTATCAACCTTGTGTCTTTTCTCACACAATCAATCAAATGGATAATGACTACACAACATGTACATATGATACATGGAATGTACTTTTGAAAAAGTTGTTTCATTAAAAAGTAATAACACATAAAATGTATTCATAACATCACAAGCCATGTTGTATGGGTATCCAAACAATAATCCTTGGAAACATCTGAAGAACCCTTAAAAACATAAAATTCTGACAAATGTATTTCATGTTTTTCTATTTGAGAACCCAAACTCCATGCGAATCAATATTTCTAATCCTAATATAGGTCATATCATAAAAAATTACAATTAAAGATCAAACATGATCCACCAAATTCCAATCCAAGAGGAACCATAACACCTCAGGGACCAAATATTATCATTCACCCATATTAAACCTTACATATAAAAATAATCTATTAATATATCAGGTATTTCTATCACGAATTATATCTCAACAACATGCATTTCATGAACAAAGTCTATCACAACAACATAAAATCAGGTATGCACCCTAATGGATGGACAAGAATGTATAACATGTGATTTCTAACAAGTGCCTATGTGATATATGAGAAGGATTTCCCTTATATCATCATGTTTCAATAGAAATAGAACCAAAATGATATAAATCATAGAAACGCAAAACAAGTGAATCAAAAAACAGTGAATTCAAATCAACTTTAACAATTGCAAATCCATAAAATTGAAATATATGATGTGTCATGGATTTTACTTAAACACGGGTTATCATCTCCCATGCACAACATATTACCAAATACTTATTCCATCTTTTCACTATCTATAAGCTCCATATAGTTAGTCAAAGTAGATAGGAACATCCTATGATACCACAATGTAACATCCCTATTCCCTATGCCACCTAAGGGTGCCTAAAACCCGGTTGGTCCCATGAAGATGAGATAATTTCCCTAAATGCTAGAGTCTACTGACTAGAAGAGAGGGGACATGGTGTGATAATGAGGAAACAATGACCTCAATGGAAGAGTATACAAAACAAAAAGAATAAAGTAAACAATTGGGAATGTAGTAATATAAAAACATGAGAATATATAAAGTATGCCTATCACATGTGTCTAAGAAAGAATATGACAAACAAAAAATGATATCAATACAATACGAATACCAATGTATAGAAAGGTAGTAAACTCTAAATACATCGTATGCCTCAGCTTTGTCGCATGCCTTCCAGCTCCAACATCAATAAAGTACCTGATGAAGAAGGGTGTCTACCCCTATCTTTACCAGCAAACATATAATTTATTAGTGTCAAAAAGGGTAAACCAAACAATGTGTGAGACAAATCACCATAGGAAACAACCAAAAAATATCTTCCTAACTATTCGTGAATATATATCACATGTAATATAATAAAATAAATTAATAAATTAGGAAGTACTCAAAAGTAATAGATCTTATCATTTTCAATTACATTAATTTTTATTTACTAAATAATACATTGAACCATGTGAACCTTGGTATTTATCCTAATCTCTATATCCCCTGTTAATAGTACCAAAAATATGTCTTAGAAGACCATTTGGAAAGACATGTAAGACTTAGTCCAAGCATTGGCTTTGGCTTGGCAAACACGAATCCATAATTCAATTATTCAATAATTATCCATTATGAAGTTCTCATAGTGATATTCCTATGGTCTAACATTACAAAAATTAATTCAATGAAGACACTCTAGTAAGATCCAATGGTCTATGCCATTTTTCCTAATATAGCATTAAACATATACAAATGATAACCTATGCAGCTCACATGGTCAACAACCCAAGGACAACCTAGCATAAATTCATTTAATAATGACCCTCCAGTTATCTCTCATGGTCTAACCCCTCTGGTCTATGACCCCCTATATATTTTCACTATAAATACCACTGGGTCTACATAAAAAATTCAATCAATTTATTGACCTACCTCAAGAATCACTCAAAATCAAATTCCCTTTGTAAGAATTTCCACAATGCATATCCCAGGTATTTCATATATAATACTACTTAATCTTTAAAAAAAGGCATGGATGAAAGGAAACGCTACAGGAATCCTAGACTAGATGGCCATGAATAAACCAATATGGAAATGCACCTATGGTGTGTCAATTTAACATGTTATATAACCATTAGAATAAGTAACTACCCTTTATTTTACAATCAATCATTTAGTAGGTGATAAACATGGTTAATATCAAAATCCTTCCATACACCAAACATGTGTATGCGACACTTTAAGAAAATATAATACAATGTTGAGTAAGAGAAGGCACAATCTAGCTACCTTAATGTCGTACGATAAAAATTATTGAAGCTTGACCCTTGAATTAGCCTTGAATGACGTAGATCAATAAAAAATTTAAAAAAATCAACCAAAAAAATACACAAGAGAGGTGGAATCAAGAAGAGAGGCTATAAGGGAATTGATAACTCACCAGTTTTATTCCAATATACCTGACGATGTTCAATCATAAGTCATACATAGAATCAATAGGGGTTCAATGTTATTCAGCAGTTTTATTGTTCTCTTGTAAAAACCAAGGCGGAAGAAGGTATTTCTAAAAATGGGATGTGACCCGCTATAATTTAACAAATAAAACGAAAAGTACATGTTGTGTTCAATAAATATACACCCTATGTATTAGCCTCAACCGGCCTCTACTTTAGGTGGTCTTCTATGTCACCACACGACCAAGTAGTCGACAGTAACATGGACATGTATGTGGTTGTTAACTAGCTAGTAAATAGTATTATGCGGTACCCGGTTATATGGTGTGTAATCCAATGTACATGGAGTGTACATAGAAAATTCTCTGTTCTTCATTTTTACTCAAAACCAATCCAAAATAACGATCCATATCATAAATGAATATTCAGCTTCCTACACTATTTAAACACATTATATTCTTCAATGAAATAAGTTAATCTTCATAAAAAAAATTTATTTACATTATTAGAATAAGTGAGATGAATTTGTTATGTCATTAAAAAAATAGCATATTTTATTCATCTAATTATAAATATGAGTTAATCTAATGATGAAATATATTAATATCTTATCCCATTTATAAATAATGGTAAATTCATCTAATAATACCATGATATTTTAATGTATGTCATTTCACATTAAAAATATATATAAATTCATACAAATTCTATAAAAATTCATCTCATTGAAAGACAACATATCAATGTATGAGGTGATAAATAAAATAACCATTGTGTTTATCCTAACATAATTGATGGATCTCATTCATTATTTGTTTTCTGATTGAAATTTGAAATATAATCCACTTCATTGAAAAAATAAATCCATCATGAAATAGATTCCATTCATTAATATATACACCCACCATTTATTATTAACATGATATGTTAAAACCTATATTTGAGGTTATCTCCACTTGAATTTTCTTATCCAATTAGGGAGTGATATTTATGATGGCCAGAAAGTTTGAATTAGAATTTTTTTTCATATCAATGTAAATTTTTTTTAAAACCCTCATTAGGTCTCATATATCCTTGGATTATTTTTCTATTTTATTAAATAAAATCCTTTTTAGAGCTTTTTAATTCACATTTATGTTATTTGGAGTGTATAAAAAATTATGTTTACCTGTATAGTGAAACATTTACAAAAATATTTTACAACGATTGAACACATTCATTGGGAAAATATAAATTATTATTTTATTATTCATGTAAATCGATTTACTTTAAATTTTCATATAGTTAAACTAAGTAATATAATCTTATAAAAAAACCACTAGATCATGATCGTGAATTAGATAATTTAATTTATAAGGGGATAATTCGATATAGTCACATGAAAATACATGATACTTTTTCATCAAAACACATTACAATACCATGACTAAATAAATATGTTGCATTATAAAACATTAACCTGTGTTTTTTAGACTTATCACATTGGTAAATTTTAACCTATTTTCCTGATCATAAAATGTTTTCCCAAAAACCCCAATCCATTCAAATCGCAATATTTTTATGATGGAAGGTATCGTGTGGGATTTCAGAAGGAAAATATTCTATAATCTATAACTATAATATCTAGTTAACCAAAATATGATTACAATTTTCATTACATTTTCTTGATTGAACCAAGACATGTCCACAAAAATCACCTTATTTTAATCCATATATTTATTTTGATTCTTTATTATCATAAAATTTGACATAGAACTTAACTAATTATATCATGTAATATTTGATATATTGGTAACTATTACTCAATTATCTTAATAAAAATTAATAAATAGTCCAATATACATTCATATTCTAATAATATACTACATTACTTTTTAAAAATTCAATGATATAACTATCATGGTATTTATAGAATACAAAATTTGTGATTTTTAATAAAACTATATTTTATTTTTTAAGCCCAATACCAATGAACATATAATAATAATATTCATATTTTATCTATATGTATGTGTTAAGATTATCAATTATATTAACTGTCACCCAATGAATCATGCCTGGAGCTAGATATATGAGAACCATCATGGTATCGTTGGATTATCAATGATATCCTAATTTTATGGAAATATGTATTTATTTATTACAATCACCTCATTGTAGATCTAATAATTGTTTTTATTTTGGGGAATAATGTTATCTTTCCCCAAAAAAACAATATACAGTGGCCCATGGTGACACGTTCTTCAAAATAATACCCTGCTAATCTAAATATTCATATTGAATTCTAAATTAAAATAGATTAATAAATCCATGAAGTATAATTACAACAATATGTTTTTTAAAAAACTATAAACTCACATTAATTATAATCAATATAAAAAAGATATAATTCCATTATCCCAATATTTACGAATTTTGAAAAATTAATGTCATAAAACACTTGTACATAATAAAAAATAGAAAATTAAAAAAATTCCTAAATCAATATAATTCTACCATGATATCCATAGTATATGGAGTTAATTTATGATATACATCAATGTATGGAGATTGATAAATACCTAGTAAGGGGAGGAATAACCAACATGAATGAATAGTATAGGTGTGATAATAATCTTAGTCATTGTATCGTATAAAATAGATCATCATACTTATGGGGGTAACATTTTAAAAACACATGTAATGGTTAGTATTAATTATAAAATACATAATTTTTTTAAATATACTATATATAGTTTTGAACAATGATGACATCATATTTGAGCATAACAAATGTTAATAATCATTGCATCAATATTGGAATAAATAAAAAATTTGAAAGAAGAATATTAAACAATATCTAAATATATAAATAATATAATCCAATTTTTTCGAGGGTTATATATTTTTGGGCCCACCCATTAGACCATAAAATGATTAAAATCAAGCACTCAACATGGAATAATAACCAAAGTATACTTGAAATAACCCATTGATAGGAATTGGATTCATAAAATATATCAAATTTCATATTTAATGAAATGGACTTTAGTATTAACAAATAAATACTTATGATCATACATTTGATTAATATATCATTTTATTCTTTGAAAAGATGAATTACTCAATTATAATAAATGGATTTTATGTAAATTCAACATTTTTTGAAGGAATTACAAAAAAAATTATAATACACATTTTGGAGGTAGAAAATAATATATCCCAAAAAAGAATGTGACACATATACAATTGATATATTTTCAGTACTAGTGTAACATTCATACTTATATAACTTTGAAATATTTGAAAACCCAAAATAAAGTTTTTTTTGGGAACTCTCTTACATTATCATCTGATTTATTTCATCAATTTTGTACATCATGAATAATAATAAAAAATTTATTCAATCATTTTGTAAGAATTTAATTATGTTAATTTTTCAAAATTTATATATTTTAATGAACATGTTGTATTAATTATTTGGTTTTGATAAAGAAAAAATATATTGATATATTGTTTTTTGGTAAAAATTCTTGTATTGTTTTGATTTTTGTATTTTTTACCATGGTATATTAGAAATTAGTAAAAATAATTCATTTATTTTGTAATAAATATGTTAATAAATTTATATATCATGAATAAATTATTATAACAAGATATAAGTTTATTTATAAGGGAAAAATTATCAATATATGTGTTGGATGAAAACCAAATATTAATTAGATATTATCATAGGGAACAAAATTGGTGTATGATATTAAAATAATTCATAATTATAATTATTATAGATGTTTTAAATAATTTATTAACTATTATTTCTCTTGTATGATACTGAAATACATTGATAATTGAAGGTGGATTACTTGAAAATGGCACTATAGATTCATATGGCATTCAAGTAGAGTATTTTATTTTATTTTATATTTGATGTGTGTGGTCTGACTATCAGTCGAAGGCGATGGAGTGGGGGTTTTGTACTTAAAGGGCGAGGTGTCTTTCAATAAATGATTTCAAAAAATATAATATAAAAGTTAATTATCATAAAATTTAAATTAGTGATATTATTAATTACATATAAATAAAATAAAATTTTTTGGACTCTATAATATTGTATAGGTTTAATTCAATTTTTTGTAGAAAATAATTTTTATAAGAATGGAAAATGTTTTTTGGAATTGTTTTGACATTAGAATATGGAATTAAATTCTTACATTATGAAAACATATTTGATTTATGTTATTCAATAATTAATGAAAGTTAATATGATTTCATTGAGCCTTAATTTCTATAATTAAAAACTCCAACACTACATCATCAATGATGTATCTTAGAATACACCAATTATGAAAAATAATTTTATCCGTACAATTCAAATACCAATTAATGTTATTTATTTATTTAGAATGAATTTTACATTCCGAAATTTAGATGTACTGATTTCAAAATTCTATTTCATTATATGAAAATAATCTCCAATAATATTTTATTTTCTTTTTAAAATATAGTAATTATGTTTTTTATGAAATTTATAACTGTCCAGTTTAATAACAATATTCGTATAAATTAATTTAGTTTTTATAAAAAATAAATATTTAACGAGTTATAATTTTTATATATAGTAAAATTAAACATGATTAATATATATATATATTATCATATTTTGAGTTCCAATGGTTTTTCTAATGATCATGATATTATTTCCAATGAATTGGATACTATTAAATTGGTCACATTACTATTTCAACTGTCATGCTACCCATTGCTAATAACATGTCATTAATTCATTCGTTATTCTAATAAATTAATCTAATGGTTCCACCCTTCCATATTATAAAATTACAATTGGGAAACAAGTATTGTTCTTTAATTTTTTAGTGTTTAATTTGTGTGAAATTATTATACTATATTGGAAGGATCCAAATTTATCCATTCTAGTTTTATTAATTTATTTTTTTGTCCAATTGTAATGAATATGAATTTCATGGGATTATATACTGATTAATGTAATGATATTTATTAATGAAATAATTTTTGGTTTTCTTTATCTGATTTATGTGTATAATACAATATAATAAAATACAAAAAATAATTATTTCTAGAAAAATAATGATTTGTAAGCTCTATGTTGATACATTATTCCCATATTTTTAAATTTAGTAAAAAAAATGGTACTCCTAATAATTATTGACAATATATGAGTTCACTATTTTTAATTTTAACATATTGCTCCAACATCACCAGATCATGTTTACGGATCATCCAAAAAATTGTTCCTAGTTGGGTTGTCATGTTATATGTAACATTGTCTCTATAGTTCATGATCTTCAATGGATACTACTCCGATGAGGGTCATTCTTCATTGGCACCATCTCTAGATTTATTACATTTGAGTGATCCATTATTAATTCATTAGCAGAGAAACATGGTTTACATCATTAAATTGATCCATATTATGAAGATGTGAATGGTGATGTACCATGGATATTATAAGATTAGGGATCTCTAATGGGCCAATGTACCTCGAGATATATTTTTTGTTTCCTAAAAATGGAATGAATATCTTCAATGATGAATTAAAATAAAATAATTTTTTATCCAACATTAAACATCACATCCCTTTATGATTTGTTAACATATCACTTTTTCTGACTCTATGAATAATTTATATGTTATTGGATATCATCAACCATCATAAACATCCCTTTCAAAAGGTTATTTCTATGTATATTTAAATAACTGTATTCATCACCAAAATGAGGTTTAATAAAATTATTCCCATACATATATTAATATAGAGACTGTTTAATAAATTATTACATGTTATTTTGTGTGAGAACTAAAAAAATGGTAGATATTTAAACCATTCTACATTAAATTTTGTTTAGAAAGATATTATCATTTCCTTATGTGTATTAATTCTCTATTAATATTCTACATTATTTTGGGGAATATATGTCATGTGAAATTCAATTAATTATTATGATCTTATTGAAGACATAAATGAATTTATATCGGAACTAAGGATAACAATTAATGATGATAATTTTTTTCCAAATATATTTTCACAAGATACATTGAATATATGATGGAAAGTTATTCCAATTATAAATATATATGAGTGGTGATGTTGCATGAATTATTAGTGAGAAGATCAGCACATCCCATATCACATTATTTCCATTGGATGTCTTCAGCTGATATTGACAATGTCCATAGTGATGTCCTCCAATTTCTTTGAGGGTGTAGAATTTTTTTCCCTCATACCCATGTTCTTTAATCAATATAAATTAAGATTAAGACATTTTAAACACATTGGGGTATACAAATTGATCTCCTTATTCATGTTTTCCCACAAGAATTACCCTAACAGATAATATTACATTATTGTTCTTCCATGATGGATGGAAAAAATGATCCATTTGCATTATATAGCAGCTCTATTATGTCAGTTGACGAAGGCACAAAAATACCAGTATGAAACTAATTCTCACCATCATCATTGATATATAATTCATTAATCTTCTATTTCATTACTACATTTAACCATTTTTAAGCACTATATCATCCATTTATTCCTCATTAATCTATTCAAAGATAACCATTTATTGAATCTTTTGGGAAAGGTGGGTTTTATTTCCTTTTATTACAACATCTAGTTCAATCATTTGAATATATATTAATATTGGGTAATTATAAATATGCAACATGCATAACATAGTATGATTATTTCCACTAAGTGAAACAAAAACATTGTTCACTTTTCCAGGATGTTACGGTCAAGAGATATTAGAGTATTTTATCATTTATTTACATATTAACTAATGTGTATTGATCTCATTGTGTGAGAATATATATATTAGTATTTTGTGATCAGTATTATGTAACACATCTCTATTTATAGGTAATTCATAAAAATATTCATGGCCAATATAAAATCTGCTAAAAAAATATAATTTCTTGGGTATTTCTGCTGACGGTTCATTAGAATTCATATAGTGTAGCCTAACTATTTTTCAATAACCTTTCGTACACAAATGAATCCATTATTCTAATTATCATTTTATATCATTAAACAATATCCCCTTGATTTTATTGTGAGTATAGGTTTAGGTTTAAAACACTTATTTGTTTCTTTATTTATTTCATTATATTTCTGTGTCTAGCCATTTTCAATTTAATTTAGTCAGTGGACTTGACAATCAAGGGAAATTTCTCATGAAACACTGGTAACACATTGTGAATCCAATAAAAGAAATGACTTTGATGACAATATTGTTGTAATAGTTGGATATATATCACTAATGAAATAGTTTTTTCTTACTACCATTTCTTATATATAGTAAGTTAAGCATGAATTATATTTACTATTAATGTATATATATTTAAATGTAATATATATATGTTAGTTTTTATAAACTAACTATAATATCAAAATCACATAGATGTTTCCCCGATATAATGAGAACCTCAAAATAATATTAAATTAATATTAAATATATTTCTAATGGTCTAGATACATCTTTCTAATTAGTGATAGTTGATGTACCAATATCAATATCATGGGGATAATAAGAACTGAGATGTATTCCCATAAAGTTCTGAATTTCTAATCTAGATTTATTGGTATAATGAGTATCTACCTTTCATTAAGTGAACCATGAGTTTTGTATTCCATTTTATGTTACAATCTAGAAACTTGTGTATAGGTCTCTATACATGAGGTCATTATTCATGTGTACAATTAGATCACATATATTGATTCATATAAAAATACACTACATTTAATACATGGATTGGTTTCTTGTGTTAGTTTTTCCTTTAGTGGTTGGAATTTGTTGAATTATCAAGATTTAATTTATTCATTCTTTGTTGTAGAAGTGATATTTTTTACATAGTTGATCTGTATGGTTGAACCTTCAAAAATATATATCCATGATTGTATGTTTTCAATCTAACATATTGTATGAATAAATAATAGAAAAATAATGGGTTATCCCAGAAGATATTTATTTTCAATGAGATATTATGAGATAAATAGATTTAATTACATTTTTCATGTTCATAGGAATGGTTTTCATTTTGATGATATTATCATATATGTACATGGGACTTGATGGGTTTAGACACTCATATCATTGTCTTAGAAATTCATTCACAACTAAAAATATGAGTTATTATATGTTCAAAATAATATCATATTTAATATTCATCCCTATTTTGTTGAATATTTGTATAGGACATGGGGTCCGACAACTAAGTCCATGATTTTTCCATGTATTATCGATCACCAAGAAATAACAAATTATGTATTTTTCATTTATGGAATAATAGATTTATATTTATTTATTAAATGTATTCACAATGATTTAATATAATACAAATAAACATAAAATAAATATTAATATTAGATAAACATTAATGGTTAGTTCAATATTAATGAGAATCATGAGGCAAGTTAATGAATTAAGGTTATCCTGTAATATGTTTTCTATATTAGATATTTAGTTTGAAAAATATAAATTTTTATAATGATTAATTTACATTTCGATTACTAAATATTTACATCTACATTAGTGTACCTTAAATAATTAAGGGTTGGGTAACACTATTAAATAATGCTAGTAATGCACTATAAAAATTGGGGAAGGGTGATATTCCAAAAACTGGTAATTCATTCAGACTAGAGTGATTCCCTCTACTCAAAAAACCTAGAGAGATAATGGATCTATATTATTTAATGATCAATGAATATCTTTGTAGTTCAATGTCACAACATCGAGGAGATTGTCACTACATCAAACTAGTCTTCAGAGTTCCATACCAGAACCTTTAATTCACTGATCCATGTCTCTTCAGATTCGTGGAGTATGTGTGGATGGTGAAGAGTTGTTTCAGCATAGATCATTCAAGAAATGATCACCAGTGATCTAGTGCAGCTGAACACACAATCGAACCATACTCGGTACTCATTTATTTAATTGTTTTCTTTATAATCGTCACATGTGATCTATAGACCTCTACTTGGACATAGATAGCCGAAGAAGATTAGGATAAATCACTCCAGTGGTGAAATATTATAAATAACCAGCCCATCTGAATTCAAAGTGTTTACTGGAACATAAAATTGTTATTGGAGGGATCATATGTATTTTCTTATGCATTAATAATTATTTTTAAAAAATTATAGTGAGGGTAATAATATTATCTTAATGGAATATATTGTGCAATGGACTTATATTTTATTTCCAAGTTATAGAAATCCAAATGACAAAAAAAATTATTGTTTTAGGTAAAAATTAAAAAACATTTATTTTATATATATTGTTTTTGCAGATACTATGTGGAAAATAAAGAAATGGTGATTTTGTAACAACCTAAGATTTTATTATATATATATATATATTTAGGTCTTATTTTATATGCAACACCAAAGGGATATTTCACTATACACAACACTGGCTTGGCTTGCGTTACACGCAAGAGCATCCTTCCTCGATAGCTTGCGTGGTACGCAAAACCGAGTTTCACTAAGTAATGATATATTATTATAATATTATTAACTAGACATTTTGAATATTATTAAACTAATTTATAATTTTATAACATTACAATTCATCTTACACATTTTCTATAATGATATATGAAATCAAAATCAATTTTTCAAATAAAAGATGTATTCTTAAAAAAATGCAGTTTTACCACGTTTTGATATCACACAAATTTTAAATATAATTTATGACATGTTTATAAGTTCAATTTTACAAAATCAAATTCTTATGTTTAATAAGGATATATAAATTTACATTGGAAAAAGTTTTGATACATTTCTGATAACTTTCATATTTTGATGAATAATACAAATACGATAAATTTTTCATAAAAAATAAGTTTTTCATCAAGACAATTTATGTGGTTAAATGATAAGATTTAATTATTTTAAAGTATAAATAGAATATATTTTTACCATTTAATATAATACTATACATTACCCTTAATTTCATATTGAATTCATAGGTAAAAGCATTCCAATCTTTTGCAATGTTTTAACTTTTAAAAACCTGTTTTCTCTATAGCGAGATTAATTTTAAATTAAATACTACAATTTATGAGTTTTGAATTTTGAAAAATGGATTACATATTTGGAATCCGTAGGTCCAAATTATTTATATAGGATATTTTTTATTTTTGGACCTTATGAATAGTAACTACGATAAATTTTATTTACTTTAGTTAATGGTAAATCGGGTAATTAAGGGTAAAAATAAGATTATAAAATTAATGTAACAACTGCCAAAATTATATTGGACAAATAAATGTTGATCCATGTTACATAATGGTTGGAATAGATTTACTCCATGGACTTTTGGCCATGAAAATGATATAATTATTATTAAAACCAAAGAAAGTGACAACATGTCACTCTCTTATATCTTAAAAGTGTAATAATTTTAATTTAGTGTTAAACGTCATAAAAAATCAAATATAAATAGTCCAAAAAATATAATAAAATTTTATACATAATGAAAATTTATTTAGAATTTTAAGGGATTAAATAAATATCATTAATGGTGACACAATAGTGATGTTGAAATTATTTTATTGATTGAAATATCAAATAAATTGTTTTAAAAATATTAAAATAAATATTATATGAACTAATGAAGGCTATAAACAGAATTTATAAATTAATATGTCATTTATAAATCTATTAAATATTTTGGTTCTAATATATCCTTTTTGTGGATTTTATTTAAATCCAAATAAATGAATAGGGTGAAAATTTACACTATTGTTATTTTATAAAAATAACATATTATAAAATTGAATAAAAATCACAAAAATATTTAAAAATTGTAAATTGAAATCTATACGATCTAAAATGTCGTAAATTATTCAATTATGGAAAATTCACAACACATATGTTATTAATTATAGCAATTTAAAATTAAATTTTTTCTTTACATCAAATAAAATTAAATAGATTAAATTAAGGTAAATAAAGTTGATAAGGATTAAAATAAACTCCCAAAATTCCTAAATATCATTGATTCATGATTTTTCTACTCTTCATTGTCTAATATTCATATTTGAGCCATTTTTGGAGGATTTTATGTTGTGTTTGAGTTTAGTATAAATTAATATTTTAGAGGATTCGAAAAGTTCCCCACTCATCTCTTATAAAATGGCACCTCCTCCCTCTCCTCCTCACAACATTTTGAGAAATAATGCTCGGCCAAACCCTATATATTTCTCTTCTATGATTCCCTAGAAACATACTAGAGGTCCTGGTAATCTTTAAAGTCCAACATTAGTTCCCAAAGAGGAGGTTTATAAGAGGTGCGTCGAAGAAGAGGTAATATCCTTTACTGATTCATTCAAATTTATTTGTTCTTCTACTTCCTCTTATCATTTTTTTTTCATTATAAAGTAATAATATCAGTATCACTATTATACTTGTAGGATCAAAATAATTATGTAGATTCTCAATATACAAGAGGGGGGTGAATTATACACTTTAAAAATTTCCTTTGGAACCTTTAAAGTTGATTACGAATAACTATGTTTTCCTTATATAAGGAAAGTTCTAAGTTTAACAAAGTTAAAATAAGAAAATTCACAACACCTCTAACACCAATTGAAAAATAGGAATAAGGAATGAAGTTATAAACTTCAAGCTTTATGTACTTACTTAAAACTAGAAAGAGATTCTGAAAGTAGGTTCCGGAACTATGGATCCGCAAATTGAAACTTAACTAAAGATTACAATTTGAGATTCTACCTTAAAGCGTATAGAATCTAAATGAAACAGAGTAGAAGTAGGGAAGTATAAGAATGTTATACTTTCCTTACAATACAATATGCAGTGGGAACAAACAGGTAGTAAAACTACAAATAAAAAACAATAACTCTTTTAACCCAAAGAGAAGGGTATCCAACAACCTTGGATAAAGGTATCTTGATTTATACTTTCAAGAAAGTCTTCCTTACCCAAACCAGGATAATCCCTTGATACAAAGATCGGAATCTATGTCTTGCTATCCCCGCAAGCCCTCAACTTCAAGGTAGTTGGAACCTCTGTCTTCCTCGGTAAGGAAGCCCTCGAACATTAAGGTAGTCGACACCTCTTTATTCCTATCCTCACAAGTCCTCGAATGTAATCAAGAACATTCAGAGTAGAACGAATCTTTGAGAGTTAATAAGAGCCTCTCTCTCTCTATAAATCACTTCAAGCATGTAATCACATGAGTCAAAGATCAGTATCGAGCTCTTTCAAATGAGATCCTATTTATAGGCTCGGTCGACCTCCTTTCCAACGGTCATATCTTCCTTAAAAATCGGAGGGACTTGTACACGTGTCACTTAACCAACGGTTAGTTTATAACGGAATAGACGACATCGTTTTATAACAAAACAAGTGTAATAGAATGTACGACATTGTTTTAAGTCTAGCACAAAAGTTCGGAGTGAAGGTTCGGAGTGTATGAAAAAATATTAAAGAGTAGACAAATTATAAAAGTGTAATCAAAATGAAAGTTCTGAGTCTAACCAAAAATAATATTCGGAGTCTAAATAAATTCGGAGTGTATAAAGAAAATATGATCAGATTCTGTTTAATAGGTGAATTCAGAATGAGAATTCGGAATGACAATTCATCATCAGAATTCGTAATGAGAATTCATAATCAGGATTTGTCATCATATTTCTGTGTTGAACTTCATGAGAGTTCGTATCCAAAATTCGTAGTAGAACATTATTAGAGTTCGTATCCAGAATTCGTAGTGGAACTTCATTACAGTTCTCATCTAGAATTCGGAGCCTAAAACAGAATGCTTCATATCAATGTTTTAAATGATTCCGAGAATATAGAAATGAATTCGATTCCTATACTTAAGAAAAATATGGATATAGATAATGAATATATGATAAGAATAATTTTCCTTATATAAGTGATTTTCTTTATAAAAGTGACTTTCCTTTTAAAACCAATTTTCCTTATAAAATCAATTTACCTTATAAAATCAATTTTCCTTATACAAGTGATTTTCCTTATAAAAGCGATTTTCCTTATAAAAGAGATTTTCCTTAAAGATAAGGTGTTCGTGATTTTCAAAACAAGAAGTAATGGAAAAGTCATAAGGAAAACCTTATTGACTCAACAATCTCCCCCTTTTTGGAAAGCAAAAACATCCTTACGAAAAAGAAAGACTAATGAGAAAAAAAACATTAAGGCTTATCTCCCTTTGCTTATGGATGTTGAGTAATACAACTAACTCTCCCTTAGGATTTGAAACTCTAAGGATCGTATTCTAGATTTCCAGAATGACATTTAATTAAGAATAAGAATGTCTTCTTTAATGAAAAACTCCCCCTTATATAAACTCTATTAGAGTTCTTTTTCTTTCTCCCCCTTTGTTAAGGTTCTTTTTTTTCCCCTTTGTTAGGGTTCTTTTTCCTTCTCCCCCTTTTTTATTTTCAAAAAGAATTCGAGGGAATGGAAAATATAACAAAGTACCTGAAAAATTAGTTACAAAAACAAAAGAGAAAAGAAGATTTTCATTATGTTTGAAAGTTCAAAAACAAGAAAGCTAAGATAAAACAAAAGATCAGATTTTTTTATTTTGGATCTTTTTCCTTTGACATGAGACCCTTGAGAATAGTCTTTATCTTCTTCAAGTCTTTATGGTCTTCCTCAGATTGCTTCTCTAAAACAATTATTCTTTCACTTTGAGCTTCAATCTTTTCTTGCTGAGCTTCAAGCTTTTCTTCCTGATATTTCAAAACATGTTCTTTCTTTAACAACTTCTCTTCAATCCAAATATGACGATCCCTTTAATTCCTCCAGTTTTGAGCAATATAATTCATCTTCCCATTCAGATCTCTGTCTTCTTGAATCCGGAAATTCATTTCAGTTGTCAGCTTTTCTTCAAAGGAAGAAGTAATATCATTTATCTTGTTGTCTTATGTCTCAAATGCATCTTTAACATTATCTTGGAAATCTTCAAAGAGCATCATCTATTGTACAATTTTCTTCGACCAACTAGTCATTTTCTTACAAGACCTTTTGTGGGCTTCATAGCCGACATAAAATGTTTTGAACTGAGCCTCCATCTCAACACATTTGTCCATAACAATGGATAGATTGTCTGTTTTCTGATTCAAAGTATGTTGGAGCATATGGCATCTTGAATCAATACTTGAGAAGGTCGGAATAGAACCCACCAACTTTTTTAAAGACTAAACAACAAATTCATGCCCCAATGAAGATGATTCCGAATCCAAACTTTTCTTGGTGAAATTTCTTCTTCAAATTTCTCATCCTTCTTCTTAGAAAAATCACCAGCTTCCCTTCTCTTTACAGCCACTGAGCTCGGGGTATCAACAACAAGTTGCTTTCCCTTGTCCTTTTTTGGAATGGATTCATGTTCCGGGTTTTTCTATTTACTATCAGACACATGAACAATATTGTCTTAATCATCAATTAATTTTTGAGCACCAACCTATACATTCTGAAATTGAGAAATATCATGTAGAAGTTGTTCTTCTTATGCATGATAAGCTACTTATTGTTCTCATTTCTCCTCATCCTTTCCTGGAGTGACTAACTTAGAGGACTCAGCTTCTGAAGTTCGGAGCGACAAATGTTCCGAAGGTGTCCCCTTATAATCGTCTACTTTCTTCAATAGATTTTTGGTCTCACCACTACCTTCAGCAACTGCTTCTTCCTCTTTCACTTCCTCAAACTGCTCAACTTCCTCAACATGCTTAGCAACTGCCTCTTCCGGAGTGAAAATGCTTCTTCCTGGAGTCTCAGGTAGAGATTCCAAAGAAAAAGATCTCGGAACTGGAATGTTTGCAGAAACCATCTCATTAAACTTCAACAAAGTCTGAGCTACCTCAGCTTCAGACATATTCTTCTTAAGCTTCTTTTGTTTCACTTGTTTTTCTAATTCATCCAAATTTTTTTCCTTCAATCCCTTAGCCTCCGTAGGATCCAAACCAAACTGAGGCTACCCTTGCAGTCTTTTCTCTTTGATTTCCCTCCACTTAGCAACTACCTCATCAGGATAAGATTTCTTCTTCTTCGGTTTTGGAGGTGTGGAATGAACTTCCTTATATTTGGGATTCCCTGCTTCAACTTCAACTTATTTCAACTTTCTCTTCTTCACTGGCTTAGAAGATTCAGGTTCACCAACTTTTGAAACCACTTCTTCTTGAACTGGTAATTCAACGAACTCACCAGTCTTCTTGTCGAAGGAAACATTCATCCTTTTGAGGGTACCATCACTCACCAACATAATTTTTCAAACTCTTGGCTTAGAATTTCAAGCCTCCTTGAATGACTCAAGGCATCGAACTATTAACATCGAGATGATTGTTGGATACATTATGATATGATCTCTCAGATTCCCTTTCTTTATATTCTCAATGGTAATAAGAATGTGTTTCATCAGATTAAAATTCCTTAGATTTATAAAAAAAAAAATCTATGATAAAGATCTCACTCTTCTTTAAACTGTCTTTATCAACCTTTCTCAGTATGATAAAGCCTTGTACCTATAATTCTAGAATCCAAAAATTCGTAGACAGACTAGAAATCTTCTGAGCCTTGTCATCTGACAGTCCGAGAGTCTCCAAAGCATTTTCCTTGTTGAAACATCCTTTTTAATCTGGTAAAACATGAGAGATGAACTCGGATTCTCTTTCATTGTTCAGCCCTACCAAGCTGGATGCCTTGGCATAAGAAATCTTATAAGTCTTTTCATAATACTTAAACAACAATTTCTCCCTACCATATTTCTTAAAGAAGGAAACTATGTCATAGAACTCTAAAAGCATATCCGAATATACTTCATCTTGATTACCGGGCTTAAAGACAGCAACATCTTCCCATCCATTAAGCTTTATGTTCTTGGATATAATAGAATCATACTTGTTGAAGAAATCAGGATGAACAAACCTTTCTCTATATACTAACCACTTGGAAATTGGATTAGAGGTTGACATGTATTGAGAAGCTACTTCCACAGACATTCGGATCTAAAGACCTATGATAAGTTCGGAGTGGAGATTGATGAAGATCGTAATGGCCTTAAAACGGAGAGACAGAGCTTTGGGATGCTGGAGCTTGAAAAACCGATGTGGGAAGAACATTTGGGGTCTGCTTTAAATAGGCAAAGTTATGACAGTTCATCGTCCTCAGTTGATCGAACGGTTGTAAAAAAACAGAGATCAGATATGACGGTTGAAAACCAATTCTCAAGAAAACATGAATCCGATCTTTTGATGTTTTTATTAAAACAAGGATTTAAGAAAAACTAAAATTCGAAAACAAAATATAAGAAAATACTAGCAAGTAAATTATGATTACGAAAACTTGAGTAAGGAAATCATACCGTTTAGATTGGCTTAGGAGGATTATTCGTAATGGGTAATATTTTTCTTGAAGAAAAAATTGACTACGAAAAATCTTTACTATGAAAAGACATAGTTCGCAAAACTCACTACAAAAAACTCAACAAAGAAAACGAAAAATCATTACAAAATTTTCAGCATGAAAATTTCATTACAAATATTTGAATACGAAAAGCTCATTATGAAAGTCTCGGTATGAAAATCTCGTTACGGAAACACCAGTACGAAATTTTCCATTCCGGAAGTTTTCAATAAAAAAAATTCCATTCCAGAAGTTGTCTATACGAAAATATCCATTCTGGAAATTTTCAATTCTAGAAATTCCCATTCTGGAAATTTAGTTCCGAAAAGTTTGAAAAACTAACTTTGTAAAATTTAGTTACTCTAACAATCAAATGTAATCCCTCTATGAAAAAGAGTTAATTACTGTAAGGAGACTTTTTCAACAGAAAGTTAATTAAGAATGATTACATTACGGTTATAATTCTTAAATTCTGTTTAATGTATTCAAATCTATTAGAAGGAAATGATTTTGTGAAAATATCAGCAAGTTGATCTTGCGTTCCGATAAACTGAAGAATGATATCACCTTTTAGTGTGTGATCCCTAAGAAAGTGATTCCTAATATATATTTTTTTTGCACGTGAGTGATGTACAGGGTTCTTACATAGGGCAATGGCACTTGTGTCATGACACAAAATTTTAGTTTTAGTAAAACTCAAACCATAGTCTGTGATTATGTGTTTCATCCAAAACACTTGAGCACAACAACTACCATCTGCTACATATTCGGATTTAGCAGTGGAAAGTGCTATAGAATGTTTCTTCTTGCAAGACCAAGAAATTAGTGAATCTCCTAAGAAATGACAAGTTCTGGATGTACTTTTTCAATCCATTCTACATCCACCAAAGTCAGCATCAAAAATTCTTTTTAGAAAAAAATAACTTCCAGAAGTATAAAATAATCCTAGATCCATGGTTCTCTTAAGGTAGAAAAAAATTATTTTTACTACCTTTAAGTGGGATTCGTTAGGATTGGATTGATATCTTGCACATAAGCATACTGAGAAAATTAATTCTGGTCGTCTAACTGTTAAGTAAAGTAAAATTCATATCATACCTCTAAAAGATGTTTGATCTACTGGTTTCCCAGCTTCATCAAGATTTAAAGAGTTTGTGGACCAATGGGAGTACATATACTCTTAGTGTTTTCATAACCATACTTTTTGAGATGATATTTAATATACTTATGTTGAAATATATAGATTCCTTCTAGTTTTTTATAAATTTGATAACCAAGGAAAAAAGTTAACTCACCCATCATACTCATTTCAAACTCAGATTTCATTAGACTTGCAAAAGAGTTGGTTAAAGATTGCTGAGTTGAACCAAATATGATGTCATCAACATAAATTTGAACAATCAAAACATTTTTCTTATCTCTCTTTATAAAAAGGTTCGGATCTTCATTTCCCTTAACATAGTTATTTTGAAGCAAAAAATCCAGTGAGTCTATCATACCATGCTCGTGGGGCTTGTTTAAGACCATACAGAGCTTTGGTAAGTCTAAAAACATGATCAGGATGTTTTTTATCTTCAAAGCAAGGAGGTTGTTCAACAAAAACTTCCTCTTGAACATAACCGTTAAGAAAATCACATTTCACATCCATTTGAAAAAGTTTAAAATTAAATAATGTTGTAATGGCAAGTAGAATATGGATAGACTCAAGTCTAGCTACTGGAGCATAGGTTTCTTCATAGTCTATTCCCTCATGCTGCTTATAGCCTTTAACAACAAGTCTAGATTTATTTCTTACTATGAGGCCATTTTCATCACATTTTTTCCTGAAGACCCACTTTACTCCAATAACAGAAGTTTCCTTGGTTCTTTCAACCAAGATCCAGACTTTGTTCCTTTCAAATTCATTTAGTTCATCTTGCATTGCTTTGATCCAATCATCATCACTTAAAGCTTCCTCCATTTTTTTGTTCTAATTGGGAAAGAAATGATATATGTTCTATTTCATTTCTTAAGGAACTTCAAGTCCTTAAAGGTTTATTTACATCACCAATGATACTATCACTGGGATGATTCTTAAGAAACACCTGATTTGGGTTTTGAAAATCTTGTTCATCAACATTGGGGAGAAAATATTCTGGGGTAAATGTTTCAAAAGTATATTCTTGAACATTTTCCTTATCAGAAGGATCTTCTATAAAAGGTTGACAATCAGTTATTGAAAATACATCTGAGGATGTAGGTTGGGATAGTTTAAAAACAAAAGAATCAGACTCATCAAATTTTACATGCACTATTTTTTCAACAGTATAAGTATTTTTATTAAAAACTATATAAGCCTTAGAAGTTGTGGAATAACCTAAGAAAATTATTTCATCGTATTTTGGTGCGAATTTATGTAAGTTATCATTAGTATTCAAAATGAATACTTTGCAACCAAAAACCTTGAAGTAGGATAGTCTTGGTTTTCTACCATTCCATAACTCATAAGGTGTTTTATTAAGAAAATGTCTAATCAAAACTCGATTTATAGTATAGCAAGCAGTACTTATAGATTCATCCCAGGAATGTCTAGCTATAGAATATTCACTCAAAATGGTTCTAGTTATCTCTTGATGAATTCTATTTCTTCTCTCAACTACACCATTCTGCTGAGGAGTTCTACGTTCTAAAAAATTGTGAGTAATACCTTTTCTACTACAAAAAGTTTCAAAATAAGAATTTTGAAATTCTCCTCCATGATCACTATGAATAGTTTCCAATGGAAGGTTTTTCTCAATTTTAATGTGAGCTCTAAAACCTTTGAAATAAGAAAAAGATTCAGACTTCTTTCCTAGAAAATAAACCCATGTAAATCTAGTGTAATCATCAACTAGAACAAACACATAGTATTTGCCTCCAATACTTCCAGTTTGTGTTGGACCAAAAACATCCATGTGCACTAACTGTAATGCATTAGTTGTTGAGACTTCACTGATTGATTTAAAACTAGATTTATGTTTTTTTCCATAGTGACAAGGATCACAAACTTTAAAAGAATCAAATCTAAGCTCTGGTAGATCCTTAACTAGTTTCTTAGAGAGTTTGCATATGTTCCTAAGGTTACAGTGACCTAGTCTTCTATGACATAACCAGGAATGATCTTCCATTGCACTTAGGAAAGGTAAATCTTGGCTCCTGAGGACTTTTAAATTTAAGGTGTAAACATTCTCTTGCCTATTGGCTAAGAGAATAAAATCTTACTTGGAATTGTGAACTAAGCACTTATCATTTCTAAAATTCACAAGGTATCCTTAATCACATAACTGACTTATGCTAATGAGGTTGTGCTTAAGACCCTTAACAAAAATAACATTTGAAATCAAAGTTTTACCTAGAAGAACATTATTACCAATACCAACAATTTCTCCCTTAGCATTATCTCTGAAAGTTACCTTTCCTCCTTTCGTTTTGATAATCTTTTCAAAATTTCTTTTGTTACCAGTCATGTGTCGGGAACATCCACTATCCATGTACCATGTGTTTCTGCTGTTACTCTCTTTATATTCCTGAAATCAAGAAGATAATTAGACTTTCTGAATCCATACTTTTTTGGATCTGATATTTCTAGATAACAAAATTTTAGGTACCCAATCTTCTTAGAGAAATAAGCTTTGTGAAATCCTAGAGATTGGGTGTTGTTTAAGGAATAATTCTTTTCCCAGGGACCACCTCATTGGCACTTGGTAGAAAATGGGGCACTTTGAGGAACAAAATAATTGTTACTAAAAATTGGTTTTGCATGGGTATAACCAAATCCGGATTTATTTCTTAATGGTCGTATTTGGGAATACATTTTATCAAAATTTTCCTTACCATGGGTAAAGTTTGATAAACACTTCATTAAGTAAAAAAATTCAGAATTGAGTTTTATAACGAAGTTTTTATCTTAAAAATCATTAGTTTTAGAACTAGATCTAGGATCGAAAACATTTTTCTTAGAAATTAATTTTTCTAACTCTTTAGCAAGTTTGTTCTTCTCAGAACTTGCTTCCTCAAGATTTTTTGAAATAATTTCAAAATCATCATTTTTTCTATTAAGGTCTTAAGAAAGATATGATATTTATTTTATAAGAATATTCTTCCTAGAGTTTTCCTTATCAAGTTTTTTATTGAGTTTGGAATTATCAATTTCCAGATGTTCAACAAACCTAGAAACTTCTTCATAAGTAGGTAAAGTATTTTCATCATCATAAGAGGTTTCTTCATCTGAAGAGTTGTAATACTTACTATCATTAGAATTTAAAGAAACATTGGTAAATGATTCAGCATTTCATACCTTATCCATCAAACAATGATTGTCAATAGGTTGTATGGCTATAAGACAGAGATTCTTATGTCCTGAAGAATCATAATCAGAAGATTCATCTGAAGAGTCACCACCACTGGCACTCCAGGTATCACTAGCTTTCAGAAAATTCATAGATTTGGCTTTATAATACTTCTTTTTGTTCATGTGTGAATGCCTTTCTTTCCTTTCTTTCTTTTTGAGCAAAGGGCAATCTGGTCTAATATGTTCAGCTCTCTTGCATTCATAACACGTGACTTCTCCATATTTCCTATCTTTCCTTTCCTTTTTCTTATACTTGGATTGAAAATTTCTTTGGCCAGCTATCTTGTTCATCCTTCGAGCAAGATTTTCTAACTCATTTTTAGAGACTTCACTCTCACTAGATTCAGATTGGATAATAACTTTCTTAGACTTGGATCTGGTTACTCTCTCTAGAGTCTTAGCTTTCATAGGTTTTGAAGTTGTTGTAAAAGCAACAGTACCATTCCCATTCTTATTTTTGATGTTATCAGCATCTCTCTTCATTCTTGTTTCATGATGGAGAAGAGTTCCAAATAACTCATCAAGAGAAATTGGAGTGACCTTCCTGTTCTCATCTGTAGCAGTTCTTTTTGATTCCCACTCATTGGGAATAATATCAATTATCTTATCCACAAGTGCTTCATCATCAAACCATTTCTCTCCCATAGACATTAAACTGTTGACTATAGTCATAAATCTCTGTTGAACTTTACAAATTGGTTCACCATAAAGAAAATTGAAGCCATGGTATTTAGCTCTAAGCATAGCTCTCCTAGTCTCAATCACTTTAGAAGTTCCAAAGTGTGTGACCTCTAACTTCTTCCAGATACAATTAGATGCTTCACAAGAAGAAATTTGGCTATATATATTTCTAGTCATTGAACAAAGTACGGTATTGCGTACCTTATAATTGAGTTGATACTCTTGATTTTCCTGGTTAGTGAAAGTTCTAACTTCCTTATCAGGAATTTTATAATCTCCAGTAAGCATAACAAAGTTATCCACTCCAGTATTGATAACAAAAGTCTTCATTCGATCTCTCCAGTACTCATAGTCATTACCATCAATGATTGGTGGTCTTGTAGGATTTAGATTATCAGTGGAACCATCATTAACTCCTTCCATACTTAAAATAACCTCTGGCACACAAACTTGTTAGTAGAAAAAGTTCGTAATCACAATGTTCGGAATGAAAAAGTTCGGAATGACAAAGTTCTGGAATGAAAAACTTCGGAATGACAAAGTACTTTCTATGCAAGTAAGAAGAATAAAGGAAAATGAACAAGAAAAGCATATACGTGAGTATAAGTATTCCAGAGACCTGCTCTGATACCAATTGTAGGATCGAAATAATGATGTAGATGCTCAATATACAAGAGGGGGGTGAATAGTACACTATAAAAATTTATTTAGGAACCTTTAAAGTTGATTACAAATAACTATGTTTTCCTTAGATAAGGAAAGTTCTAAGTTTAAAAAAGTTAAAATAAGAAAATTCAAAACACCTCTAACACCAATTGAAAAATCGGAATAAGGAATGAAGTTATAAACTTCAAGTTCTATGTACATGCTTAAAACTGGAAAGAGATTCCAAAAGTAGGTTCCGGAACTATGGATCTGGAAATTGAAACTTTACTAAAGATTACAATATGAGATTCTACCTTAAAGCATATAGAATCTAAATGAAACAGAGTAAAAGTAGGTAAGTATAAGAAAGTTATACTATCCTTACAATACAATATGCAATGAAAACAAACAAGTAGTAAAACTACAAATAACAAACAATAACTCTTTTAACCCAAAGAGAAGGGTATCCAACAACCTTGGATAAAGGTATCTTGATTTATACTTTTAAGAAAGTCTATCTTACCCACATCAGGATAATCCCTCGATACTAAGATCGGAATCTCTATCTTGCTATCCTCTCAAGCCCTCAACTTCAAGGTAGTTGGAACCTCTGTCTTCCTCAGCAAGGAAGCCGTCGAAATTTAAGGTAGTCAACACCTCTATCTTCCTATCCTTTGAAGTCCTCTAACTTAATCACCAACATTCAGAGTCGCACGAATCTTTGAGAGTTAATAAGAGCCTCTCTTTCTAAAAATCACTTCAATCATATAATCACATGAGTTAAATATCAGTGTCAAGCTCTTTCAAATGAGCTCCTATTTATAGGCTCGGTCGACCTCCTTTCCAATGGTCATATCTTCCTGAAAATCAGAGGGACCTGTACACGTGTCACTTAACCAACGGTTAGTTTATAATGGAATAGAAGACATCATTTTATAACAAAAAAACTGTAACAGAATGTACGACATCGTTTTAATTCTAGCACAAAAGTTCAGAGTGATGGTTCGGAGTGTAAGAAAAAATATTAAAGAGTAGACAAATTATAAAAGTGTAATCAAAATGAAAGTTCGAAGTCTAACCAAAAATAATATTCGGAGTCTAAATAAATTTGGAGTGTATAAAGAAAAGATGATCAGATTCTGTTTAATATGTGAATTCAGAATGAGAATTCGGAATGACAATTCGTCATCAGAATTCGTAATGAGAATTCATAATCAGTATTTGTCATCAGATTTCGATGTCGAACTTCATGAGAGTTCGAATCCAGAATTCGGAGTAGAACTTTATTAGAGTTCGTTTCCAGAATTTGGAGTGGAACTTCATTATAGTTCTCATCCAAAATTCAGAGCCTAAAACAGAATGCTTCATATCAATGTTTTAAACTATTCCGAGAATATAGAAATGAATCTGATCCCTATACTTAAGAAAAATATGGATATAGATAATGAAAATATGATAAGAATAATTTTCCGTATAAAAGCAATTTTCCATATAAAATAGACATTCCTTATAAAATCCATTTTCCTTATAAGACCAATTTTCCTTATAAGAGGAATTTTCCTTATAAAAGCGATTTTTCTTATAAAAGCGATTTTCCTTATAAAAGAAATTTTCCTTAAAGATAAGGTGTTTTTGATTTTCAAAACAAGAAGGAATGGAAAATTCATAAGGAAAACCTTATTGACTCAACAATACTGATATGTTATTATAAATATTAAACAACAGAATTTCATCTTTTATCCATCCTATGGAAAATGAAATCACCGCGCGTGTGTACATACAGAATACCGTCTCCACGGTATGGTGTAATCTATTTTCCACCACCACCATACATGGATGGGTATAATTTTGTAATGAATAACTATATATGATTATTACAACATGATACTAATTCTTATATTAATGTCATCCACTAAAAAACCATTCAATAATTATGTGAACGATATCGTTCCTCATGCGTACATATGGCTTACCGTCTCTACGGTGCGATGTGATTTGTTTTACATGATCTTCATTTAACCATGATAATATAAACGAATTGAATTAATAAATATGATATATATTATACTAATACAAATATTTATGTCATGTAGATATAACATAAAAATAAGTATAAGTATTTATTCAACAAAATACGCATAAGAACATAAAGAAATGAACACCCGAATAACGAGTAGCAATGAAATATTACTAATAAGAAGATATGAATATGACCATATATTATATCATAACAATTTATATGATTCTTTAATAATTAAATGACATTATTTAAATAATTATACAAGAGGGTCAGATACGTAAAGATCATATTGAACCTAAAGTTAGGGAAAATCTCGCTATCTAATTTTTATCTGAGATTTTTTATACTTCAGAATTTACTAGGGAATATTTATCAACCACATCCATGTTTCCAAAATATGTAATATTATTTCTATCCTCCTACAATTGTTTAAATCCAATTTTACTTACTGGTTAATTTTTAGTAAATGATATGAATGGAATCTTTGTCGTTTTTATTAGGAGATACTTTTTGACTTTTTTGGCCAAAGTATGAGAAGAATGTTTTTTTAACTTATATGGAATGAATGGATTTGTATGATTTGATAAATAATTATTTCCATGAAGCTTCAATTATAATTTTTCATGTTTATTTTCAATTAAATTCTTTTAGTTAAAAATTGTAGGACATATTGAGAAAGGAAAAATGTTTTTAAAGTTGAAAGGATATTTTCCTCAAGAATGAAGTTCTAGTGTTTTTTCAAAATTATTTTCCATCTATGATAATATAGGGATCTGTTTCTATCCCTATTATTACATTGATATGATTATGTTATGATGGAATTATTTTTATGAAGTCCTTTTTTCTTATATAGATCATTTTATTATGGCTTGATGTTTAAGAATCCCATTTTTATTACATGGTTTATGCTATGATGAATGATTTATGATTTTGTGGAATACATAATAATGGTTTAATTATGAGATTGGTGAGACCTATATCTCTCTCAAATGAAATGTGTAAATATTTATATCTCATGAGAATGACATTGTGAGAACGGAAAGTTAATCTGGTTTTGTGATACATGACTGGAACGAGGAGTGATCTCAGTTCAGTTATGGACTTTTTCCGCTACGATGGTCTTGGAAATGAATCTTGATTAATATAAAATGATTTTACATGATTATGTTTGTATTCCAAAAAGTTTCATGTCTTCTGTTATGAATACAGTGATTAAATTTCACTACTATGATTCATCCCATGTCATGATATTATGATCAATTTTTCATGATAAGATTTTAAAAATGTTATGTTATTATGAATACGATATGATTGATATTTCCATTGTTTTACCTAACTGAGCATTTCAACTCACCCTTTGTATGTTTTGTTTTCCCCAGGTCAGAAATAAGGGTATGATGTAGGATATTCCAAAAGGGACTCTAGATATGAGGAAATAAATGGGAGATAATTTTGATGATTTATGAACCAGTTGATTACGTTTCCCAATTTCCAATGACACTATACCTATATAGTCCAATCATGGTTTTTTGTATATGTTCTAAGAAGTATTCTTCAATTATTATGTAATAACAATGTATTCAATGTATGGGATGTTATAGTTAGTATCTGAGGGAAGGTATAGTCATCCTTTATAAAGGAGGATGTGAAAACCTTAGTAAGATCCCTAATGATATGTCTAAGCATAGAACACCATCATAGTGTTTTAGAAATGGACATGAATAACCTATGTTAAGACCTAAAGTGTGAAATTGTATTCCTGGTTGTCTAGTTTTCCTATTGTAATTAGTTTTTCTCACACTATGCTTCTTGGATTTAGTCAACGGATGGAACCTGAAGGAACAATGTCAATACTAAATGTGATGAGAAATGCAATGACAATACTCCTCAGCAACCAAACGATATGGGAGATAGAAGGAAAAATCTTGATGTCATTCCCACACAACTTTCTGAAGCTACAAATCATGAATGACTTCCAAAATATCAAAGGAGGGAGCAACATTATGTTGAATCCTATATGAGGTAGTGTCCACCTTCATTCAGCGGTTCATCAGATCCATTAGTGGCTGAACAAAGGATCAGTTCCATTGAAATGATATTTTATATTCTTCTGTAATGCCCTGACCCCAGAAGCCCAGATTCAGTGCATTATTATGTATCGATGACATGATCATAAAAGATCAAGTATTGGAAGACTGGTATGTTTAGAATCCTTGGAAGTACTAGATACATTCATAAGGATTACATTACATAATAAAATGGAAAACTACAGTAACATTGTCTTCATAGACAAAAATGAGATCCCATAGACTATCCCTGGAGGTCATTCATAGTTTACTTATTTGCATCCTGGGAAAAAATAAAACATAGAAAGGGGTGAGTTCGGATTCTCAGTAAGGATAACATTATAGTGGGAACTTTCCAAAATGAGCATAATCATTTAAGGCAGTGTATAATAATAGAATAAAATCCTTTTAAACTATAACTTCAGCATAATATGGAAATGAGAAATAAAATAATTCCATTTAATTATTCACATTGATATTCTACTAGTCTAATTATCACATGAAATATCAATAACCACTTTCATAATGATAAATGCATAATTCCAGACTATCATAACCACATAGTCAAGGCCTCATTCTAAGACTACAAATAAGATTTTGTCAAGGCCTTGTTCCAAGACACTAGTTTGTCTAATGAGATCTAATGATACATTGAGGAGCTACAACGATCTCCACATATCACATACTAAGTCCAACGCATTCATCATATGAAAAGTTTGAAACATAACATAATCATTCGTATCAAAACTAACATACGAAATGTCAATAATTTATCCACAAACCATGAATGGTATAAAAATAGCACATCCACAGTGAAACATAACTCATTTTATACAATATGGAGATTTTATTGTATCAGATTAAACTCAATCAAGAACAATTAAGGATATTTACATAGAAGAAAATAGTCATTAAATCTATTAGAGAGAAATATCCACCTATTTCTTGAAAACATTTAAATGTCACACTATTTGCCAACAAGCCATTTAAAAATAGATTTTCTAATAAAAGTGTCCCATACCACTTTGAAACATTTAAAATGGATTTTAATTTTAAAAAATTAATGTCGATATAAATAAATCCTTAAAAAATATAAAACATGGAAATTAATGAGATAGATTTAGAATAATAAATCATTAAAAAATTTAAAATGATATTTTATTTAGAGTTCCTAAACAAAAGAGAGGAACTTGAATAAAAACAATTGAGGTAATGAAAACATTATAATAACCTGAGAATAAATGGATTCATGATATACTATGTCAAAGTCAATTATATACAACATATAAACGAGATTTGGTGTATAACAACCAATGAGTCTTAATGGAATATAAATTGAGATGAATTTTCTTATAGAGACCATAACCTTTGGGTAAGGATAAATCAATGACATAATTATGTGTGAAAAATATAAATACACTAAATATGATTGGATATTTAGTGTAAATCAATTAGAGTACATTCACACATATTCTTGTAAAAACAACACTAATGAATTGGATATTTAACTCAACAAATGGAGATTGAGTTTAAATTACTCTTATCAAGTTCATATCGATGACTTGAGAATTTATCAATGGAGTGATTATGTGTATAAAAAGTATATCAACAGAAAGGGGAGTGTAAATTATGACTTATTCAAATGAATAGTTATTCCACACATAATCTTGGTGTAAAATAATCAATTAAGTATTCTTAAAGCCGAATGAGTGGAAATTAAAATTTCCAATTCCCTTATCGATTTGGTAACTTACAAAACATACAACCATGAAATATGGGTGATAAAATTATTATGTAAAAATACATAATTTAAATACTATTACTTAATGAATACAATCATGGGCAGTACACACACTACATGCAATAAATAAGTGGTGAATAGTGGAAATCTCATGAAATTAAAAGTGAGATAAGAAACCCCTTAATTGTAAATTTTTCATGGTCAAGGGAAGTTTAAAATTCTTTATAATTTTTAAAATAAGTGTTATTTAATTATAAAATAATTATATAAATTAATATGATATCATATAGGATCTTTTAACATTGATTTGTTAATAATATCTTAGTATAATCGTCGTTTGGGGTGTTAACAGATTCATTTTCCTTTATATTATTTGTTATGTGAGACATATTTGTTATGGATGGGATGTATCTTATTCATATACAGAATGATATCATGTCTCTAAACATTATTTTTAATCATCAAAAGAAATTTATTCCTGAATGGAAACATTGGGGAATGAGTCTCATCGCGTTCGTGGAGACGGTAATCCGTACGTATGCACGAGCGACAATATCACTATTTTGATATTAAAATAATATCTAATTGGATGGTATATAATGTATAAAGAATCATTATCATTTTATATTTATTATTTACATGAATTACACATCATTATTACACCCATCCAAATAATAATGTAATGAATAACAATTACACCACGACATGGAGATGGTAATCCGTACGTACGCACATATGGTGACATGTCATTCAAAGGATGGATAGAATAATTAATATGGATGTATCATATTTATAATAACATATAAGTATATAGAAGATACTGGAGTTATTATTTTAGAATGGATATAACAAATAAATAAGAAGTGGATGAAGAAAAGAGCTTAGAAAACTGTGGTGAAATTATTATCTCTTCTTCGGGTTCTTCCATTTAATTTGATCAAAAAGGATCCTTAAGTTGGTATTTTGACAAAAGGAGGGCATATAAGATGAATTTAGGGAATTTTAAAGGATATTTGGGTAGGGTTTGGACCATCCAGAAGGCTTTGAAGTTGTGAATTAGTGAGTAGGGGGACTTCCCTTTTATAAGATGGGTGAGGGCACCTTAGGAAAATCTAGAAATATTATTTTATAATAAATTCATATTCAATTTCTAATGGCTCCAAAGTGAATTATTTAAATTTTAAGGTGGTTATAGGTTAAAAACCACTCAACCAATTGGTTTTAGATAGGTTTGGGTCACCATATTAACTTTATTGTTTTTATTTAACTCTTAGTTAAATAGTTTGACATTTACCATATCTCTCTGTATTTTTATATTATATAGTTAATAAACATAGTATATACTTCCAAGAGACCCCCAAGTGGTCCATTAATGATACACCTATAATTATATAAGTCATTTGGATGAACCATGTATTTTTAGAAATAGAATATCAATTAATAATATAATATTTGTTTTAAAAAAAAATTTTTGTCAACTTTTACACTATTTAATAATTGATTTTTGTTAAAGCAATAATTTTTTTTAATTCAATACAAAATCATTTATGAAATCAAAACATGTAATATTAATCAATAAAATTCTTGTATGTCATCAAAACATTCAAATTATATTCATTTTAACATTTATAATACCAATTATTTGATTCTTTCATTAATAAGGAAAATACCACATCATTATTGTGTCATAAATAAATTTAATTATTAAATTTCTAAAAATTATAAATAAAATATCATTATGTATGAAATCATTTATCTTACTAATGACTATTTACAGTCTAAAATATAAAATATAAAACTCTATGTAAAAATTGTTTTGTTATAAGATAGATGGTTATGTCATTTTTGTATTCACTTTATCTTAATTAATATAAAGAGTCATTTTCACTTACAAGTGGCTCAATGGGGTTACAGAATAGACAAAAAGATTTCCATGGTCTGAAATGTATCAACCAATATGGTTAGTACGCGTTTTAGGGTAATTTAATATCATTATTATATTATTTTTTACCCTTATTTACTAGATTTACTCTTTAACCATGGTAAATAAAATATTTAACAAGGTAATTATTCAAAATGAATAAAAATAAATTTTACCTATTTACATAAGTTGGAACACCTAATTATAAATATGGAATCCATTTTTTGAAATTAAAAACACAGGAGTGGTAGAAATTAATTTAAAATTAATTGATGTTGTCAAAACAAATAGCGTGTTTTTAAAGAAATAATAACTATCAAAAGATTGACAATTGTTTATGTCTAGTTTAATTGTGAAAATACATCCATTTGTAAATATTGAATTAAATTTCAAAACTATATTCCAATTATAATTTTAGACCTCTCAATAGTATAATTTATCACTCCAAAATATTTTTATGAAAAAAGTTGTTTTTAATTAATGTTTAGTATTTTTCAGTATTCATCAAAATTTGAATGTTTTCTAAAAAATAACGAAAAATTACCCTAGGCTAATTTCAATATTACGAATCCAAAAATGATGTCCATTGTTAAGGATAAAATTTATAAAATTTCAAAAAGTGGGTATTAATATTCATAACGACAAGTTTGATTGGTTGTGGTGTGTATTAGAACTTGATGTTGCGAACAACACACGCTACTATATTATTCAACGGGAAGTATACCATGGAAGCATGTGGTGTTACATTCTTACCTCCATAAAAAAAGTTAGTCCTTGATTTTTTTTAATATTTGTCTTGGGAATATAATGTATAGTCCCACATCAGAAAAAGAGTCAATAAAACTATCACTTTAAAAGAAAGAAAGGGAAGTACAAAGATCACCCAAGATAACCCACACTAGGATTGCATGTATGAGTTAATGGATATGGATGATAAACTATGTGTCAGGTTATGATGGGGAGGGATAGAAAACATGATCAGGAGAAAGTTACAATAAAACTACAAAATAGTGATGGGACAAATGATAATTAGTCTCATAGTAGGAAAAGTAAATGGACAACATTTTTTTGTTTTAAGTTACATTACATGAAGATGAAGAATTAATTTAGATGATTTACTATGAACATAAAGAGATATATTTAATTTTTATGTAGTGTTTAATTCTTTAATAAATTTCTACCACTACCCCATTTTTTTAAATAATGAGTGTCCAAGAAGACATGGTCACACAGGAAGATCTATAATAAACATCTATAGAATCACAAGATCCTAGAAGGATAAACTATATATATAACTTGTATTTAGAGATTAATCAAAACCAAAATGGTTATCATAAGATCTGATGATCCCCCAAATGGATATTCCATTAGAGAAAGAAACACTAATCTAAATTTCTAAAACTATACCAACAAGAAACCAAAGATAAATAAATACCATTCAATAATCAATTGTCTTTAAAATCATTCAATATAGTCTAAAATAATATTGAAAACAAAAACGTAGACGAATTTGGTTATGTAGTCTTCGACGTTAAATTGTATCTCCAAATTACATCAACTACTCTTAAAGTCACATATTTAAATGTAATTAACCCAATCACATGTTCTCTATTATTGGTTAATAATTTCCATAAATAACCCAAATCACTATAAATCCACAATAAAAAACATAGATTAAAAATCCACCATTACTCTTCAAATGAAATCCCATAGTATTATATTTTCCTTGGGTATATAGTGTTCCCAACAATGAGAACATCTACCAAAATAAAAATTTTCACTTAATCCCTGAATCATTTTCCTATACTAAGGGTACTAATTTTATAAGACATAAGATCCCAAATAAACTTATTATTGAACAATAAAATCATTTAAATAAAAATTATTAGTCACACTTACCATGGACTTCATGTAGTCTGGTGGTAGGTGATAAATCCCAATCGCACATTGGTTGTGGTTTCGATTCCCACATCTTTGTACGACGTGACGGGTTGTCACATGGTCTGCGTGTTGTCCTTTTTCAAAAACAATATTTTATAACATTAAAAAAATGAGATAAATTCCCCAAAATAACAATATCATAATTTAACCACAAATTTTGTCTCATACCTTGCATTTTCATCACAAAATATAATAACATGTAATTTCCTCATACCCAATGATCATATAAATCCAAATGGATATTTATCACTATATCCACAAGAGAAAAGATAACTCATCCTCAAATATCATTTTCACATGACAAACTACAGAGTTACAAATACAAGAGAAAATTATTCCAAGGTAATCTGATCAACAAGGAGAAATAGTACTTTTTAAAAATATCTCCAACCATTTATTTTCACACTCCTTCTTCTTTGACCAAGAAAATATCCTATAGAATATTTCATTCACTCGGGTAATGGTCAGGTCCCCTATATTTATGGAAAATGACAATAAATGGATTAATGGGACCATTTTTATTTTCTTTCATAGTACTATTCATTTTTCCTCGTGAATTCTTAACTTTATGTCCGTCTTTCCCACATGTAATTCATTTCATTTTTCCTTTGAAACACTTTCCTAGGTGTCTCCTTCCACATTTCATGTATGATGGAAATTGAGGATTCTATTCTCTATGGTCTTCACTAGTAGAGCTCTTATCATTCACACCCTTTATCTCCTTTGTTGAGTACAGGAGTTGGTAAATATATATGATATTGATCATATTTTTTGGAAAACTAATTTTTCATGAACACGATATATTTTACACCTATCAACATTCCATTTTGTTGCTCATTTCCACCACCATTCCCACCTTTTACATCATTCTCAACGTTTCTATGACTTCCTTGGAATCCAGCCATTGACTAAAACCATAAATCATTGTGTGAGTAATAGTAGTCATAAAATCAATTAGAGAATATCATGACATCATATTATCAATTTGAAACACCTTAGGATTAACCAAGGTCATTTATTTTCATCTTATATTAAAATACTTCAAATCGGTTTGTAATTAAAATGTAAATTATCATAAACGTATCCTCCGGGAGTGTCGTTAGCAAGAGTGCATCAAGGCCCATTATCGTGAACCAGTTCCCGTTCGAGGCAATCTAAAAGTGGTGTTTTCAGGTTTTACCCCTAGGTACATCTGTTCCATAGACGCCTCTACCTGCTCAAATCCAGACAGGGATGTATTTTCAGAAAACTCACAAAATATATACAATACCAAAATTCTTGGACGATTTTCTATACTAATCCTCATATTCTATCTAAGGACTATGTGCTCTAATCAGTGTCTATCTAAATCTAGTTTCCATGGATTGTATTAAACCTCCCTCTGATACTAACTGTAACGCCCCAACCCCAGAATCCCAGAGTCAGTGCATTATTTCTTATCATTAGCATGATCATAAAAGATCAAGTCTCGAAAGCCCCATTAGTTTACTAGCCTTGGAAGTACTAGAAACATTTATAAGGTTTATATTACATCATAAAATTGAAAAATAAAACAAAATTTTATCCATAGACAACACTGAGATCCCATAGACTATCCCTAGAGGTCATTCATAATATAATTCTTTGCATCCTAGGAAAATAAAACATAGAAAGGGGTTGTCCCAGATTCCTAGTAAGGAAAACATTATAGCAAAAACATTAATAAATGAGCATAAACATTTAAGGAAGTGTATAATACTAAAACAAAAGACTTTTAAACATGATCTTCATCATTATATGGAAAAGATAAAATCAAATAATTCCATTTACTTATTCACATGGATATTCTACTAGTCGAATGATCACATGCAATATCAATAACCACATTCATAATGATGGAATGAATAATTCCAGACTATCATAACCACATAGTCAAGGCCTCATGCCAAGACTACAAATAAGATTTTTCAATGCCTTGTTCCAAGACACTAGTTTGTCTCATGAGACCTACCAATTCATCAAGGAGCTATAGCAGGCTCCACCCGTCACTTACTATATCCAATGCATTCCTCAAATAAAATGTTTGAAACATAACAGAAACATTTGTATCAAAACTAACATACGAAATGTCAATAAATTATTCACAAACCATGAATGGTAAAAAATGGCACATCCACAGTCAAACATAACTCATTCGATTCAATATGGAGATTGTATTGTATCAGATTAACCTCAAACGAGAACTATGATGGATATTTACATAGATTAAAAAATCATCAAAACTATTAGAGAGAAATATCCCCTTTTTCATGACAACAATTCAAAGTCATGTTATTTGTCAAGAAGCCATTTAAAAATAGATATTTGAATCAAAGTGTCTCATGCCACTTTGAAACTTTTAAAAGGTATTTTAATTTTAAAACATTAATGTACATATATATAAATCCTTAAAAACATTTTTTACACATTGACAGTTTGAGAAAGATTTAGAATAATAAATCATTAAAACATTTAAAATGATATTTTTGTTAGAGTTCCTAACCAAAACAGAGACACTTGAATAAAACTAATTAAGGTAAGAAAAACCTTTTAATATCATGAGGATAATGGGATTTATGATATACAATGTCATAATACATTATATACACCATATAAATGTGATTTGGTTTATAGCAACAAATGAGTCTGAATGGAATGTAAATTGAGATGAAATTTCTTATAAATACCATATCCTTAGATTAAGGATAAATAAATGAAATAATTATGTGTGAAAAATATAAATACACAAAATATGATTGGATATTTAGTGAAAATCAATCGTAGGACATTCACACATATTCCTGTAAAAACAACACCGATGAATTGGATATTTAACTCAAGAAATGGAGATTGAGTTAAAATTACTCTTATCAAGTTCATATCGATGACATGGGAATTTATAAATGGAATGATTATGTGTATAAAAAGTATATACATAGAAAGTGGAGTGGAAATTATGACATAATCAATTGAATATTTCTTCCACACATAATCATGGAGTAAAATAATCAACGAAGTATGCGTAAAGTCGAATGAGTGGAAATTGAAATTTCAAATTACCTTATCGATTTGGTAACTTATGAAACATACACCCATGAAATAAGGATAATAAAATGATGATGTAAATATCCCTAAATTAACATATAGTACACAATTAATACAATCACGGGTAGTACACACACCACATGCAATAAATAAGTGGTGAACAGTGTAAATCTCACGGAATTAAAAGTTAGATAAGAAACCCCTTACTTGTACTTTTTCCTTGGAAAAGGGTAGTTTAACCTCTTGTATAATGGTGAAATAATTGTTTTTGAATTAAAAAAGAATTATATACATTAATATCATATCATATATGATCTTTTAACATTGATTTGTTAATAATATCTTAGTATTATCGTCCTTTCGGGTGTTAACAGATTCGTTTAGTTTATATTATTTGTTATGTGAGCCATATTTGTTATGGATGGAGTGTATATTATTTATATATAGAATTATATCATGTCTATAAACATTATTTTTAATCATCAAATGAAATTTAGTCTGGATTGTATAGGATGGAAATGAATCTCACCGTGTTTGTGGAGACGATAATCCGAACGTACGCAAGAGCGACAATATCACTTTTTGATATTAAAATAATATATAAATGAATGTTATATAATATATACAGAATCATTATCATGTTATATATATTTTCACATTAATTAAACATCATTATTATACCCATCCAAATAATAATGTATTGAATAACAATTACACCATGACGTGGTCACAGTAATCCGTACGAACGCACGTATGGTGACATGCCATTCAAAGGATTGATAGAATAATGAATATGGCTATAACATATTTATAATAAAATCTCAGTATATATAAGATACTGGAGTTATTATTTTATAATGGAAATAAGAATGAAAGATGAAGTGGAAGATGACAAGAACTTGAAAGAGGGTGGTGAAATTATTACCTCTTCTTCGGTTTTTTCCTTTTGATTCGATCAAAAGGGAACCTTAAGGTGGATTTATGACCAAAGGAGGGCCTCTTGGATGATTTTGGGGATGTTATAGGATATTTTGGCAGAGGTTGGCCGATCCAAATGGCTTTGAAGGTGTTAATTAGTGAGTAGGGGGAGTGCCCTTTTATAAGAGGGGTGAGGGGAACCTTAGGAAAAGTTAGAAATATTATTTTATAATAAATTCATATTCGAGTTATAATGGCTCAAAAGTAAATTATTTATAGTTTAAGGTGGGGATATGTCTATAACCACTCAACAAATATGATTTAGATTGGTTTGGGTAACTATATTAACTTTTTCCTTTTTATTTAACTCTTAGTAAAATAGTTTGACATTTACCAAGACTCTTTGTATTTTTATATTATATAGTCAATAAACATACTATATACATCCAAGAGACTCCCAAGTGGTCCATTAAAGATACAAAAATTATTATATATTTCCTTTGTCGAAACCTTATATTCTTAGGAACATAATATCAATTAATAATATAATATTTGTTTTAAAAACTCATTTATGTCAATTTTGACACTATTAAATAATTGATTTTTGTTAAAGTAATTAAAACATTTTTATTTAGAAAAAAATTTATTTATGAAATCCTATCTTTTCATATTAACCAATTTAATTCTTTTATTTTATCAAAACATTAAAATTATATTTATTTTAACATTTATAATAACAATTGTTTTATTCTTTCTTTAATAAGAAAAATACTGCATCATTATTGTGTCATAAATAAATTTAATTATTAAGTGTATAAAAATTATAAATAATATACCATTATGTAAGAAATATTTTTATATTTCTAATGAATATTTATAGTTGAAAATATAACCTATATAACCCTATGTAAAAGTTTTTTTGTAAAGATATATGCTTATGTCATTTTTGTATTTACCTTAACATAATTAATATAAAGTGTCATTATCACTTATAAGTGCCTCAATGGGGTCCCAAAATTAATCAAATGACGAAAATAGTCAGACATGTATCAGAAAATAGGGTGATGACACATTTTAGAGTAATTTAATATTATTATAATATTATTTTTCCCTTATTTACCGGATTTACCTTTTTACCATGGTAAATAAAATATTTACCGAAATAATTATTCAAAATTTCTAAAAAAAGATACCTATATTCACAAATTTATCCTCCTGATTCTAAATTTAGAATAAATTTATCTAAATTCAAAATGTAGGATTGGCAAAAATTAACTTAAAATTAATTTCTGTTGTCAAAACAATGATCTTGTTTTTTAGGAAATAATAACAATCAAAAGATTGAAACTTGTTTATGTCTAGTTAAAATGTGAAATTACATTCAATTACCAGTATTGGATTAAATTGGTAAAATATATTCTAATAATACTTTAAAACCTCTCTAAATTATAATTTATCAATATAAATTATTTCGATTAAAATTGTTGTTTTTAATTAATGTTTAGTATTTTTCACTATTCATCAAAATTTGAATATTTTCTAAAAAATACCAAAATTCACCCGAGGTTAATTTTGATATTCTGAATCCAAAAATGTTGTCCATTGTTATGGATAAAATTTATTAAATTTCAAAAATTGGGAATTACTATTCACAATGGCTAGTTTGATTGGTTGTGATGTGTGTTAGAACTCGATGTTGCATACAACACACGCTACTGTATTATTCAAGGGGAAGTGTACCATGGAAGCTTGGGGTGTAACATATTCAATGCTGTGGGAATGATAATTCCGTCTTAGCAGTACATCATTTGGAATGTGAAGCTGATCAATAGTGGAATCTTGTCAAGAATACTAGAAAAAGGGATGAAATTGATTCCACGGAATGAGGCGAGTTCAAGAACTTATTTTTCAATAAGTACTTCCATCATATTCTTTTAAAAAAATTGAAAAAGAGTTTCTATAACTGAAGAAAAAGGATGATGAAGTTTTTGGTAACTACGATGAAAATTTTACAAGTCTTTCAGGGTACACTTATGGGATTCTTATCCAACCTGAGAGTAAGATCGATCGATTATTTAGTGGATTAAAAAAAAGTCTTCGAAGGGCATTAAATATAAGGGACTTAAATAGCAATGGGGAAATTTTATGATGTTCTCTCAAGTATGTTATGGAGATTGGAGTAACCCATCAATTATAAGGATTTGATAAGAAGTGGAAAATAGAATTCAAACGAAAATATAAAGACCACACTGAAAAGAAGATGAGTTTTCCCTTATGCTCAAAGTGTGGAAATAAACATGGAGGTAATTTTCTTAATGGGACATGTAATTGTATTATGTGGGGAAAAGACAATCATCATGAAATTGAATGCCACAGTAATGGGAAAAATATTTCTACAAATGTGAACAAAGAAAAGGATACACTAAATGCATCTCCAACACATTAATGTAACAAGTTCAAGGAAATGAGCCATTATTCCAATTAATGCAATAATACAAGGGTTGTTGATGATGATTGACGTCAACTAACTCTTAAGTCCATATAAAAAGGAAATTCACATGAAATTTCTATCGGTGATGTGGAGTATGATAACGAAGTGGTGAAAGGTACACATACCATCCACTCTAATGTAAAAAAGTTTTTATTTGATTCCGGATCCACCTAGTCTTTTTTTCTGAAGAATTTTCTATTGGTATTGATGTACTACCCATACAATCAGTTTCTGATTTGTTTGTGACAACTCCTAATGTCACAACAGATGCAACAAAAGTTTACAATTCTTCTCTTATTGATGTTTGTGGGAAAGTGCTTCATGAAAATCATGTGATCCTTCCAATTGTGGAATTTGATGTGGTTCTAGGCATGGATTGGCTTTCAGTATATGGATATCATATCAATTTCCAAAGACCAGAAGTCAAATTTCAAATTCCTGATCAATTTATTGTCTTCTATCGATTCAAGTATGAATATAACCTTCCAGTGGAAATTTCTTCCATCATATGGGTCTTGATTCCAATAAATTATGGTTATTTATCTCAAATTCTTGGAGAGAAAGTCGCGAATAAGAATATTCTTTTTGTATGGGATTTTGATGATGTCTTTCTAGATGAATTTCCAGGTCATCCACCAAATCTTGAATTTGAGTTTTTAATAGAACTCATACCGGGTGCTATGCCCATTTCAAAGACTCTTTATTGAATGGACCTAATTGAGTTGCAGGAATTGAAGAAGCAACTCCAACAGTACCTTGATAAGGGATTCATATGACCTAGTGCGTCTCCTTGGGGAGCACCTATTATGTTTATTAAGAACAATGATGGATCAATGATACTCTATATTGATTATCGAGGACTTAACAATATCACTATCAAAAGAAAATATCTTTCCCAATGCACTGATGACTTATTTGACCAACTATGTGGAGCTCAATAATTTTTCAAGACTGATCTCCATTCAGGGTATCATCAATTAAGGGTTAAGAAGGAGAATATACCAAATATGTATTTCCGTACAAAGTATAGACACTATGAGTTTAGAGTGATTCCATTTGGTCTTACTAATTCCCCGGTTATCTTCATTGATCTAATGAATAGATTCTTTAGATACTATCTTGATCAGTTAGTGGTAGTTTTCATAGATTATATTCACTTCTATTCCATGAGCAAGGAAGAACATGAAGATCAATTGATAATTGTATTGAATACCCTGAGAAAGGAAAATCATTATGCCAAACTTACCAAGTGTGAATTTTGGCTTCAAAAAGATTAATTTTGGTGTCACATAATCTCAAAAGTGGAGAAATCTGTGGATCTAGTAAAAACAGAGGTTATAGAAAGATGGTCGATACCAACAACAGTAACTGAAATCTTATGTTTTCTTGATTTATCTGGGTATTATCGATGTTTTGTGAAAGAATTTTAAAGAATATCTAAACCACATGCCAAATTGACTCGGAAAGGAGTAATGTTTATTTGGATAGAGGAATGTGAAGAGAATTTCAATGAGAATAAAATAAGGATAGCCAGTGCACCTATGCTCACACTACCTTGTATTGGAGAATGGTTTTTTGATCTATTGTGATGCATCCATGAATGGTATGGGGTGTCTTCTCATGAACAATGACATGGTGATAGCTTATGCCTCACGACAGTTTAAAATACATGAGAAAAATTACCCAACTCATGATTTGGAGTTAGTTGTGGAAATCTAGGAATTAATGATTTGGAGGAATTATCATTATGGTGAAAGATGTGATATTTATATTGATCATAAATGTTTAAAGTATATTTTCACACAATGGAGCTGAATATGCGTCATAGAATATGGTTGTTGTCACACCCTGACCAATGCATTATTTTAACTTAATTATTTTGGGTCTCGTTTTTGAATTTGTGTTTTGAACCGGTTTTAAATTAAAAGAAAATCTCGTTTTTATACGAACGCGTTAGAATATGTGCGCCCTGCAGAGCCCCTAATTTTTGTTAAGGGATTGTTTGTTATTGAATGTGTTGTTTTTGAGACACGCAACGATGCGCGCGACCCCGCGCGTGAGACCGTGCGCGGTGTCCGCTCTCAGGTGATAATTTTATTATTATTATTTTGGTTAATATTTTAATTAGGGATTTGTTTATTCTTTCAGATTTTATTTATTTATTTTATTTCATTTTATTCACTCTATTTATTTATTTTTATTTCATTTTATTTATTTATTTCATTTCATTTTATTCATTTTATTTGTTTATTTTTATTTCTATTTCATTTTATTTATTTATTTTTATTTCCATTTCATTTTACTTATTTATTTTTATTCATTTTTTTTCTTTTCTTTTTTTTGTTTCCTCCTTTTCTTTCCTCCCTCACCCTCTCTTGCTCGGAACCCCCTCCCCTTTCCCCCCCGTCGCGCTACCCCTCCTTCCCCCGCGTCGAACCCTATGCCGCACCCCCTTCTCCCCGTCGGGTCGCCGCGCCACCCGCCCTCTCCGGCCGCCGCCCTCTCGCCGCGCTCCTCCCTCTCCGGCCGCCGCCCACGCCGGCCTCCCTCCGGCCGTTCTCCCTTACCACGACGCGAACCCCCTCTCCTCCTGAACCTCCGTCCGTTCATTGGAACAGTTCCACCGGCCCTCCTCCGGCGACCGAGACCTTCCGCGGCTGTCCCGCTCTCCTTCGGCGCATGCACCCCCCCCCCCCCCCCCGGGTAAGCTCTTTCTTCACTTATCTTATAGGTTTTTGTCTTCCAGCGGGTATTGGGTCCGATCTTGGGGTTTATCATTTTGTTTTTGGGTTCAATCCCTTGTTTTAGGGTTCAATTTGATCTCTGTGCGGTGCGACTATAGTGCGATTTGAGTTTCGCACCAATTTGTGAGAAATTCGACACCGAAGGTTAGAGTTTCCATGTATTATTGTTGTTTGATGAATTAATTCTCTTATTTGGTTAATGTGGCATACTCTTTTATTTGTTTTCTTGGTGCAAATATATTTTTACTTGACATTTGATAGGATTTCAATATGTTTAGTAGCATGTTTATTTGATAAGCATGTTTTGATTTTGTGAAAACCCATGTTGGGCCTTTTGCTGTGTTTCATAAACTTTGTTGTTGGTTTATTATGTCGCGCAAGGGTTACAAATTCTGTTTCATCATATTATTGGTGTGTGTTTGGCCTTATAAGATGTTTTCTTTTTGCGTTCGCGTTCAAAGATCAGTAATACTGTTTGGAGTTGATTCATAATTTTTTTTAGGGGGTTTATCAAATCTTTTAATGGTATTTTTGTTTATAATTGAGGTTCGAATTCAGATGATTTGAAATGGAGTTTTCACTTCTAATTGAAATGGAGGGTTTCTTTTCAAAATGCAACTTGGTTTTGAAATGAAGTTTTATCCATTCTTTATGTTTGATAAAAATGTCAATAAAAGTTTTATTTTTGAAATACACTTGATGATTGAACTTTAGGAAAAATGATTTTTAGCATGTGGTGTCTTTGTGTTTGATTGGTTTCTCTAGTTTAAAAAGGGCTTTTGGTTTTATAAAATGGTTATGGGGTTTTCTTGGATTTATGTTGGTACGTTTGAATATACTCCTGCCTTCCTTTGGAACTATGTATAAAAAAAATCAGATTTGTTTATAAATGGATTTTCAAATGTTTATGAAATGAGTGAAGGTCCAACTGGTAGTTGTGATGTGATATTGATTTCCCTTGTTGAGCTCTATTGTTGCAGATGAAGATTATGGTTTATGCGATTAATTCTTGTGTTATGTTAAATGGGTGTGTCGTTAGCGCAAACCCATTTATGTTATTTTGAAACGTTATGTAGATTGTTCAGTGTTTAATTATTTTATTAAATTATTTATGTAGTGCGCTGGTCCTTGCTTCGATGGTTTTGGGCTGCTGGTTTTGAGAATCCTACATGTACATGCATAGGGTAAGGCATGTACATATATATGACCTATTTGCACATATTCCCGCATGGTGCGGGGAATATGTGCAATGCATCTTGGGGTGTATATATATATATGTATAAATGCATGTGCATGTGTGCGCTAAGTGTCGGTTCAAGTGGCCATCGACAAATAACGACATGTTTGAGGTAGGTTTCCTATGCCTATGCCTTTAGTTTGAATTTCATTATTGCTTGCTTTCTTTGAAAATATGTTATATGTATATAAATGTTATATTTACATGTTATGAAATCTGGGTGCATTCGCTAATAATGGTTATGCATTTGTTTTGGAAAAAATGTAATGTATTACAAATGCCATTTGGACTTTCATAAATTAATTGCATCATTTTAAGAAAGTGTTCAAGATTGTTTTTTTATATATGTAACATGTAGATCGTTAAATTGGGATTTCTAAAAGGTTTTGCAAAGAGTTTAGATGATTATATGTGCAAAAGTTAAAACTATTATTTGTGAAACCATAAAGCCTGTTTGGCCCTTTTGGAATGGTTTGTAAAATTGGAAAAAACCCCTCCTAAGTCAAACCCCCTTGGTTTTAGAAAATGACTTGTATGTTGAGTGTACGAATATGTGCCTAATATTGGGGCTTATGCTTTATGTAATGTGAAATAGGGGAATGCACTTAAGGAGGGAGAACGGTGGTGAGAGGTTTAGCGAGTTTTTAGGATAAAGAAAGTGTGATGTTCATTTCTTTTCTTTTGATAAAAGCTCACCACCTTTTTGGAATAGAGCACAATGGTAAACCCAGGTATCTAGGTGGGTGACTAGGACTAGTACGCTAGATGACACGGCAGAGGTTCGTCCCGGTTTGTCTAGCAGGATTGACGCAACAACACTAACTAAACATATGAATTTCTGAGGGTCGTGGTCTCCTAAGCCACGTTTTCTGAGGGTCGTGGCCTTCTAAGCCACGTTTTCTGAGGGTCGTGGTCTTCTAAGCCACGTTTCACCGAGGTACTAGGTCTCTAGGTTCCCACTTGTTCTAGATACCTATAGGGATTACCCATAGTGCTCATTTGTGACATGCTTCTTGTGATGTAACTTTCTTTTCAGTGGTTTCATACCTGATGTCTTGTTTGTAAAAATCACATTTTATTCCAAACTGGTTTCTTTTCATTTTGAAATGTTAATGCATGCTTGGAACCTATTTTAAAAATGTAGTAAGAGTGAAATGATTTATTTGAAAATGAAAACTCATTACTTGATTTTGAAAGAAGGGAAAACATTATTTTATTATATCTTATTTTCAAACTGGAATTTTGTTGGATTTCTTATTAAAGGAGGAGGCATAGGACGTGGTTATATTTCTGGCTTTCCTACTGAGCATCTCGGTGCTCACACCTATATTTTTTTCAGTTGCAGGTTTTAGTCTTGGATCACTTTTGGAAGCGAGTGTGGTTGACGTACCGTGGTGATCCACGGGTTCACCTGAGGTATGTCACGTTGTTTTGCTTGTTCCTCTTTCCATTTCCCCCTTGTTCAAATTATTATTATTTTTTATTTATCTTCTTGTTTAGTTTATGTTTATTTATCTTTGTTATGGGCCAAACCGTTCCCAACTGGTTTGTTTTGATGCCCGGCACTAGTTGCCAGCCCGTGGGGACCGGGAACGCCCTTCGGGCCATGTCGCGGACCGGGTCGGATGATAACCCGGCCTGGTTCGTGACAAAATGGTATCAGAGGTGCCCTTGTTATTTTGGGTTTCAAGTAGCTTGGTGATTAGGTGTATTGGGACTCGAGAGGTAGGTGCGGGAAGGACGTCATGAACCCTTGCCCGTCCCGAGACTCGAGTTGCCAGGGGTAGTTCGGGATTTGAATTTTTCTTCTTTGGATTGGTAGGTGTGGGTGAGGGATGACCAAGGAAGTGAGTCAGTGTTACGCGGCGGACTTGCATGGAGTAGCGACCCATGTACAGCCCGAGTGCACGGTTCAAGATACTTCCTGTGGTGGATGCCCGCTCGAAGCATGGTCTGCTAAGCCATGTTACCGGGTTGGCATAGCCACTAGTCCCTTATTTTTGAAAGTTTAATGTGATTTATGTTTGACCTTCATTTTGGTTGATGTGAGTAGATCTTGAAAATGAAAATGGGTTTGTGTGAAGGTGGTTTAAAAATGGGAATGTGGTGTTATAGTGGAAAAGTGGTTTTGAAATGGAAATTGTTTTCTTTTAACAAATGTGTGGTTTCAAAAGGGAAAAAAAACGGGAGGTGTTTTGGAAGTTGTTTGGAAATCTCAGTAATACTATTTGGAATGTGAATTGGAAAATGTTTTGGAAATTGGAAATGTATTTCTTTGATGATAAGTTATTTTTTTTCAATTGGTTGAGAATTTGTGCTTTGTGCTTAATGGTCTGATTTGGAAATGATAAGTGTCTTTAATCTACCCTTGGTATTCCTATGAGTGATCACACATTGAGGTGCGCATGTGGAAAGTGGGGAAATTGGTGACGTGAGTGGATGGGTGCTTGAGCTAGCACATAGATATGTATGTGTGAGACTCCATGGGATATCAATGGTGGATATCTAAGTTGTTTTGTTTGCTGAAAGATGGTTTTCAAAAAGGGTTTTTCAAATGTTTAGAAAAGTGAGTGAGAAATTGTTTAGCGTTCTCTTTTCGTGTTGGGTATTCCTTTTCGTGAGTTCTTGGTTTTGACGTATTGAATTGTGGTTGAAATAGTGATTTGAGTTTGAGCTTTCGTTTGTGATTGTGGTGTGGAATTTTGATTTATGATAACTTTTGATTCGGATTCGTGCCTCTTGTTTTGAATATGCTGCCCAGAAAATTCCCAGAAGTTTCTAGTGAGTCTCTTCTAGTTGTTGGTTCTACCTAGACTCTTAGCAGGGTGGTGGAATTGAATTCTTTCCGGTTGTTGTTCATATTCTGTGGTGATCATGATCTATCAAAGGTAGCGGACTGGCTTGGTGAAACCGTTGGTGTTTTCAGGTTATTGGAAACTCCCAAAGCTAAGAGAGTTCATGTTGGTTCAGGTCCGTTTGAAGGTGAAACTTGGGATTGGTGGAGGAAATAATCCTAGCGTCGTTGCATGATGGTGCATCTTGGAAGGTGTTTAAGGCGACGCTCGTCAGATGGTTTATACCCAGGGAAGTGAAGGCAAGGAAAGTGGCAGAACTCGTGAGTGTCCAACAAGGCCTACGTTGGGCATCTCAAGAAGTTGGTTCCCTTTTATCCAAAGATAACGTTGCAGAATCAGTTAAAGTTTCTCTTGTGTGGGGTCTTCGTCTATTGTTCAAGGACCGGTTCCCTTTGGTGTTTGGGATGGTTCCCCATTTTGTGAGAGCGAGCCGGAGGAACCCATCTCAGACAAGCTTTCTCGTCAATTCCATCTTCTATTAGTCGGGCCACTCTCTTGTTCGCTTCTTGTGTGGCCAGTTTGGGTACTTTAAGCCGCCTTGTCGTCATCATCCATTAAAGACTTGCTGTCAGTGTGACTGTTTGGGAAACTTAGAGAGGTTCTGCTAGCAGCTTCGTCAGGAGGGGTCTCGACGGGAGAATGTCAGCTCCTGATTGTGGGGCAACAGATGCTTCAAGACATCAGAGCTCCAACCACAGGTCTCGGAGCGAAGCCTTTCACGCAGTCAGGAATCATTGGGTGTGGGGAACCTTGGTTTAATTTTTGTCTCCAATGATTAAATGGGGACGGTCTGAATTTCCCTGTTGCATCTCTCCCATCTTTGAAGGTTCTGTTTTTCTGTAAGAGGCGCAAAGGTCTCTTTTTCTCGTTGTGGTCTTTGTTCCTTGAGTACCCCACTATGGTTGTAAAAAGGCATGGTGATCTTGTTTTCATGTGATTCCAGTAGTTGCGCCTCCTCAAGTGTTACATGTTTTGTTTTAGTACATGCTCGTTTTAGAGATTCTCACCTCTTGTCGAAATGATGAGTAATGGTTAAGTTTGTCTTTTGGTAGAATTCTTCTGTGGGTTTTCTCATGTGTTAGTGGTTTCTGGTTTGGTTTGGAAGTTCTCAGGTCGATTTATACTGGTTGGTTTAAGCTGGTCAGTTCTTAAATGGTGGGGAGACCCACCACGAATCTTGTTGTCCCTTCTTTGAGGTTTGGTCTATGCTGCGGTTTCCTCTTGGATCAAGTTAGTAGTTCCAGAGTTATCCCATGCTAAGAGTCTCAAGGTCGGTTGTGCTAGTCGGGTTCTTGTGGTGGGGAGAATCCTCCTCGTTTCCTGATGGTTCTTTTCTTTTCAGTTTCCCTCAGAGTTGGTCGGGTGTGACTGATGGAGTGAAAGGTCACGCCGACTTGTGATTTTGTTGGCCACATTTAGTTTCAAACTTGAGTTTGTTTCCAAGTTTGGCTTGGTGACTTTCTGGGGGCAGAAAGTTTTTGTGGTGGGGAGAATTGTCACACCCTGACCAATGCATTATTTTAACTTAATTATTTTGGGTCTCGTTTTTGAATTTGTGTTTTGAACCGGTTTTAAATTAAAAGAAAATCTCGTTTTTATACGAACGCGCGAGCGTATGCGCGCCCTGCACAGCCCCTAATTTTTGTTAAGGGATTGTTTGTTATTAAATGTGTTGTTTTTGAGACACGCAACGATGCGCGCGACCCTGCGCGTGAGACCGTGCGCGGTGTCCGCTCTCAGGTGATAATTTTATTATTATTATTTTGGTTAATATTTTAATTAGGGATTTTTTTATTCTTTCAGATTTTATTTATTTATTTTATTTCATTTTATTCACTCTATTTATTTATTTTTATTTCATTTTATTTTACTTATTTATTTTTAATCCTTTTTTTTCTTTTCTTTTTTTTGTTTCCTCATTTTCTTTCCTCCCTCACCCTCTCTCACTCGGAACCCCCTCCCCTTTCCCCCCGTCGCGCTACCCCTCCTTCCCCTGCGCCGAACCCTACGCCGCACCCCCTTCTCCCCGCCGGGTCGCCGCGCCACCCGCCCTCTCCGGCCGCCGCCCTCTCGCCGCGCTCCTACCTCTTTGGCCGCCGCCCACGCCGGCCTCCCTCCGGCCGTTCTCCCTTACCACGACGAGAACCCCCTCTCCTCCTGAACCGCCGGCCGTTCATTGGAACAGTTCCACCGGCCCTCCTCCGGCGACCGAGACCTTCCGCGGCTGTCCCGCTCTCCTTCGGCGCATGCACCCCCCCGGGTAAGCTCTTTCTTCACTTATCTTAGAGGTTTTTGTCTTCCAGCGGGTATTGGGTCCAATCTTGGGGTTTATCATTTTGTTTTTGGGTTCAATCCCTTGTTTTAGGGTTCAATTTGATCTCTGTACGGTGCGACTATAGTGCGATTTGAGTTTCGCACCAATTTGCGAGAAATTCGACACCGAAGGTTAGAGTTTCCATGTATTATTGTTGTTTGATGAATTAATTCTCTTATTTGGTTAATTTGGCATACTCTTTTATTTGTTTGCTTGGTGCGAATATATTTTTACTTGACATTTGATAGGATTTCAATATGTTTAGTAGCATGTTTATTTGATAAGCATGTTTTGATTTTGTGAAAACCCATGTTGGGCCTTTTGCTGTGTTTCATAAACTTTGTTGTTGGTTTATTATGTCGCGCAAGGGTTACAAATTCTGTTTCATCATATTATTGGTGTGTGTTTGGCCTCATAAGATGTTTTCTTTTGGCGTTCGCGTTCAAAGATCAGTAATACTATTTGGAGTTGATTCATAATTTTTTTTAGGGGGTTTATCAAATCTTTTAATTGTATTTTTGTTTATAATTGAGGTTCGACTTCAGATGATTTGAAATGGGGTTTTCACTTCTAATTGAAATGGAGGGTTTCTTTGCAAAATGAAACTTGGTTTTGAAATGAAGTTTTATCCATTCTTTATGTTTGATAAAGATGTCAATAAAAGTTTTATTTTTGAAATACACTTGATGATTGAACTTTAGGCAAAATGATTTTTAGCATGTGGTGTCTTTGTGTTTGATTGGTTTCTCTAGTTTAAAAAGGGCTTTTGGTTTTATTAAATGGTTATGGGGGTTTCTTGGATTTATGTTGGTACGTTTGAATATACTTCTGCCTTCCTTTGCAACTATGTATAAAAAAAATTCAGATTTGTTTATAAATGGATTTTCAAATGTTTATGAAATGAGTGAAGGTCCAACTGGTAGTTGTGATGTGATATTGATTTCCCTTGTTGAGCTCTATTGTTGCAGATGAAGATTATGGTTTATGCGATTAATTCTTGTGTTATATTAAATGGGTGTGTCGTTAGCGCAAACCCATTTATGTTATTTTGAAACGTTATGTAGATTGTTCAGTGTTTAATTATTTTATTAAATTATTTATGTAGTGCGCTGGTCCTTGCTTCGATGGTTTTGGGCTGCTGGTTTTGAGAATCCTACATGTACATGCACAGGGTAAGGCATGTACATATATATGCCCTATTTGCACATATTCCCGCATGGTGCGGGGAATATGTGCAATGCATCTTGGGGTGTATATATATATATGTATAAATGCATGTGCATGTGTGCGCTAAGTGTCGGTTCGAGTGGCCATCGAAAAATAACGACATGTTTGAGGTAGGTTTCCTATGACTATGCCTTTAGTTTGAATTTCATAATTGCTTGCTTTCTTTGAAAATATGTTATATGTATATAAATGTTATATTTACATGTTATGAAATCTGGGTGCATTCGCTAATAATGGTTATGCATTTGTTTTGGAAAAAATGTAATGTATTACAAATGCCATTTGGACTTTCATAAATTAATTGCATCATTTTAAGAAAGTGTTCAAGATTGTTTTATTTATATATGTAACATGTAGATCGTTAAATTGGGATTTCTAAAAGGTTTTGCAAAGAGTTTAGATGATTATATGTGCAAAAGTTAAAACTATTATTTGTGAAACCATAAAGCTTGTTTGGCCCGTTTGGAATGGTTTGTAAAATTGGAAAAAACCCCTCCTAAGGCAAACCCCCTTGGTTTTAGAAAATGACTTGTATGTTGAGTGTATGAATATGTGCCTAATATTGGGGCTTATGCTTTATGTAATGTGAAATAGGGGAATGCGCTTAAGGAGGGTGAACGGTGGTGAGAGGTTTAGCGAGTTTTTAGGATAAAGAAAGTGTGATGTTCATTTCTTTTCTTTTGATAAAAGCTCACCACCTTTTTGGAATAGAGCACAATGGTAAACCCGGGTATCTAAGTGGGTGACCAGGACTAGTACGCTAGATGACACGGCAGAGGTTCATCCCGGTTTATCTAGCAGTATTGACGCAACAACACTAACTAAACATATGAATTTCTGAGGGTCGTGGTCTCCTAAGCCACGTTTTCTGAGGGTCGTGGCCTTCTAAGCCACGTTTTCTGAGGGTCATGGTCTTCTAAGCCACGTTTCACCGAGGTACGAGGTCTCTAGGTTCCCACTTGTTCTAGCTACCTATAGGGATTACCCATAGTGCTCATTTGTGACATGCTGCTTGTGATGTAACTTTCTTTTCAGTGGTTTCATACCTGATGTCTTGTTTGTAAAAATCACATTTTATTCCAAACTGGTTTCTTTTCATTTTGAAATGTTAATGCATGCTTGGAACCTATTTTAAAATTGTAGTAAGAGTGAAATGATTTATTTGAAAATGCAAACTCATTACTTGATTTTGAAAGAAGGGAAAACATTATTTTATTATATCTTATTTTCAAACTGGCATTTTGTTGGATTTCTTATTAAAGGCAGAGGCATAGGACATGGTTATATTTCTGGCTTTCCTACTGAGCATCTCGGTGCTCACGCCTATATTTTTTTCAGTTGCAGGTTTTAGTCTTGGATCACTTTTGGAAGCGAGTGTGGTTGACGTACCGTGGTGATCCACGGGTTCACCTGAGGTATGTCACGTTGTTTTGCTTGTTCCTCTTTCCATTTCCCCCTTGTTCAAATTATTATTATTATTTTTTATTTATCTTCTTGTTCAGTTTATGTTTATTTATCTTTGTTATGGGCCAAACCGTTCCCAACTAGTTTGTTTTGATGCCCGGCACTAGTTGCCAGCCCGTGGGGATCGGGAACGCCCTTCGGGCCATGTCGCGGACCGGGTCGGATGATAACCCGGCCTGGTTCGTGACAGTTGCAGCTGATTAAGGATTACGACTTCTCAATTCATTACCAACCTTGGAAAATAAACAAGGTGGAAGATGCATTATGTGGACAAGACAATGTTATCTTATCGATGATTAGGATCACAATGGATCCTATATTTATGGATTTACAAAGGATGGATATTTTAATTTTAATGAAAGGGGAGATATGTTATATTTTTTAAAGGAATTTTCAACCATCTATACAAATGAAGATTAAAGAGGTGCAGAAGGATGATGTATGGCTTCAAAAAAAGGTTAGAAATGTTCCTGAATTCAACCATGATTATGATGGGATAAAAAGGTTTAGTAAATGTGTTTGTATTCCTACCATACAAGAATTAAAGAAGGAGCTTCTAGATGAGGTTCATAGTTCTTGATTTTCTATTCAACCTGGTAGTAGAATGATGTACAGGGACCTGAAAGGTTTCTTTCAGTGGGATGGCATGAAAAGAGATATCGCCAAATATATCTCTCGATGCTTGGTTTGTCTGCATGTTAAAGTTGAGAGACAGAAGTCTACTAGAACATTACAACCATTACCCATACCAGAATGGAAATTGGAAAACATAACTATGAAATTTGTAATCGGACATCCCATAACATACAAAGGCGATAATGCTATCTAGGATATAGTTGAATGTCTTATGATGTCGGAACACTTCATTGCTATTATAGAGGACTTATTTCGTGAACACCATGCTAGGATATATGTAAAATAATTGGAAAGATTTCATGGAGTATAACATTCCATTATATCTGATCGGAATCCGAGGATTACCTCAATGTTTTGGAGAAGTCTTTAGCATGATCTAGATACATAATTGAGTTTCAGCACTATCTATCATCCTCACACAGACGGTCAGTCAGAGAGGACAATTCCAAATTTTGTTGACATGTTGAGAGCTTTCTCCATGGATTTCAAACGTGGTTGGGATCATCACCTTCCATTGGTGGAATTTTCTTATAATAATAACTTTCACTCTAGTATTCATATGGCTCCTTATGAAGCTCTCTATAGAAAGAAATGAAAACACCAACTTTCTGGGATGAATTTGGGGGAAAATCTATTTGGACATGATATTGTTGACGAGATGGCAGAAAAGGTTAGATCTATTCAACAACACATAAGAGTAGCTCAGAGTCATCAAAAAAGACTTTCTGACTACTGAAGAAAATACATAGAGTTTGAAGTGGGTGACAAAGTGTTCTTATGAATATCTCCTTCGAAGAGAGTAATGATATTTGGAAAGAAATGTAAGTTGAGCCCTAGGTATATCGGTCTATTCAAAATATGGGATCGTGTTAGGATGGTAGCTTACTGATTGGAACATCCACCAAATCTCTCTCAAGTTCATGATGAGTTTCATGAATCTCTTCGGAGAATGTACAAACATGATCTTTCACATGTAATATGCTAAAAAGTTGTACTGCTAGAGCAAGAACTTTCTTATGATGAATAGATGATAGAGATTCTGGAATGTAGCGAAAAAGTTCTACAAATAAGACAACTCTCTTGGTTATAGTTTAATGGAGGAACCACCAATTTGAAGAAGATTCATGGAAACATGAGGACATTATTAAATAGAGTTATCCTCATCTGTTTGTTACGAATTGGTGAATTTTGAGGGTGAAATTAATTTTAAGTGCGGTAGAATGTAACAACGTGAGATTTTGTGAGATATATATATATATATATATATAGTCATATTTTATTCTCTACACCAAAGGAATACTTCACTAAACACAACACTAGTTTGGCTTGCGTTACACTCAAGAGCCACCTTCCTCGATAGCCTATGTTATACGCAATACCGAGTTTCACTAAACAATGATATATTATTATAATATTATAAATTAGCCATTATGAATAGTATTACCCAAATTTTGAATTTTATAACATTATAACTCATCATACACATTTTCTATAATTAGATATGAATACAAAGTCAATTTTTTGGATAAAGAAGTATTTTTTTTAAAAAAAAATGCAGTTTTACATCCTTTTGATGGTGCTTGAATTTTAAATATAAATTTTGACAAATTTTTAATTTCAATATTAAAAAATAAAAATATTTTTTTGAATCAGGATATAAAAATTTACATTGGATAATGTTTTGATACAATTCGAATTACTTTCATATTTTGATGAATAGTAAAAATACACTAAATTTTTAATAGACATCTTCTTTCATCAAGATAATTTATGGGATTAAATGATAATATTTAATGGTTTTAGAGTATAAATAGAATTTATTTTTAAAATTTAAAATCATTTGAGGCATTATCATTAATTTTATGTTTAATTAATAGGTAAAAATTTTCAATCTTTTGCAATGTTTTAACTTTTAAGATCCAATTTTCTCAGCAGCAAGATTAATTTTAAATTAAATTCTGGAACTTTAATGTTATAAATTTGGAAAAAATTTATTCAATATTGGGAATCAGTATGTTAAATTTATGTTAATAGGATACTTTTTATTTTTAGACATTATGAATAGTAATTGCGGTAAATTTTATTTACTACAGTTAAAGGTAAATCGGGTAATTAAGGGTAATAATATAATTATAAATTTACACTACCACATGCCAAAATTCAATTAGATGAATGAATGTCATCTTATATCACGTAATGGTTTGAATATATTCATTTCATGGACTTTTGACCATGAAAATGATATAATTATTATTAAAACCAATGAAAGTGACAACATGTCACTCTCTTATATCTTATAAGAGTAATAATTTTAATATAGTGATAAACCTCATAAATAATAGTATAAAAATAGTCTCAGGATATCTATTAAAATTATCTATATCATGAGAATTTATTTATAATTTTTAATAATTAAATAATTATCATTAATGGTGACAGAATAGTGATGTTGAAATTATTTTATTGATTAAAATATCAAATAAATGGTTTTAAAAATATTAAAATAAATATTATATGAACTATTTAATGTTCTCCACAAATTTTCTAAATGAATATGACATGTTATGAATATATTTATTATTTGGGTTCGAATATATCCTCTGTGTGGATTTTATTTATATTCAAATAAATGAATAGTGTCAAAATTGACACTATAGTTATTTTATAAAAATAACATATTATAAAATTGTTTTAAAATTACAAAAGTATTTAGAAATTATATATTGAGATTTATATGGTCTAAAATGTCATAAATTATCCAATTATGGACAATTTAAAAACACATCAGTTATTTTTTACAATAATTTATAATTTAGAATATTATTTCCACAAATAAAATTAAATTGTTTAAATAAGGATAAATCAAGTTGATATGGTTTAAAATAAGTTCCCAACATGTCTAAATATTATTTTATGATGATATTATAATCCTATATCATCCAATATTTGGATTTGAGTCATTTTTGGAGGTTTTTATGTGGGGTTTGATTTTATTATAAATTAATATTTTTGAGGTTACCAAAAGTGTCACTCTCCTCCCTTATAAATGGGCACCTCCTCCCTATCCTCCTCACAACATTTTTAGCCTTCAAGATCTTCCAAACACTATCCATTTCACTTCTCCACTTCCCTAGAGTCATACTTGAGGATATTTCATTCTTTAAAGTATAACTTTTGATCCCTAAGAGGAGGTTTAGAAGAGGCACATCGAAGAAGAGGTAATATCCATTACCTATTATTTAAAATTAATTTTTTCTTATACTTCCTCTTATTTATTTGTTTAATTATAAATTAATAACATAAATATCACTAATATATTGATATGTTATTATATATATTAAAAAACTCTATTTCATTTTCTATACATCCTATAGAATAATAAATCACCGTGCTTGCGTACGTACAGAATACCATCTCCACGCTGTGGTGTAATATGTTTTCCCCAACCACCTTATTTGGATCAGTATAATGGTGTAAATAATAACAATATATGATTATTATAACATGATAATAACTCTGAGATTTTCTATCATCCACTCAAATACCATTCAATAAATATGGTAATGATATCGTCGCTCTTGTGTACGTATGGTTTACCATCTCCACGGTGTGATGTGATTTGTTCTACATGATATTAATTAAACCATGATTATATAAATGGATTGAATGAATATATATGATATATATTATCCTAATACCATTCAGTAAATGATGAAGTTATTTCTTAAAAATTTTAAGTAGAATTTATTCGACAAAACACGTATAAGAACTAAAAGCAATGAACACCCAAATAACAAGTATCAATGAATTATTACTAATAAGGAGATGCGAATATGACCATATATGATATCATAACAGTGTATATTATTTTATAATTAGTTAATGGCATTATTTAAATCATTATACAAGAGTTTCAAATATGTACAGAGTATATTCGATCTATGGTAAGGGAATATCTCACAATCTCATTTTTATCCGAGATTGATTATACATCAGAATAAACTGGGGCATGTTTATCATCCAAATCCACGTTTAAAAAGTATTAAATACGATTTATATCCTCCTATAATTTTTTAAAAACAATTTTACCTATTGGTTAATTTTTATTAAATGATATGAAAGGAATCATTTGTCGTTTTCAGTACGAGATACTTTTTGACATTTCCAGCCAAAAGTATGAAAAGAATGTTTTTTTAACTTATATGGCATGAATGGATTTTTAGGATTATATAGAACATTATCTAAATGATGCTTACTTTAAAATTTTGAATGATTATTTTCAATTATAATCTTTTAGTTTAAAATTTTATGACATACTGAGAAATGTGAAATGTTTTTGATGTTGAACGGATTTTTACCTCAAGAATGAAGTTCATGTGTTTTATCATAATTATTTTCCTTTTAAGATAATATAGGGTAATTTTTATATCCCTATTATTACATTTATTTGATTATGTTATGGGGTAATTATTTTTATGAAGTCCTTTTATCGTATATGGATTATGTTATGATGGCATGATGTTTAAGAATCTCATTTTTATTACATGGGCTATGCTATTATATATGATTTATGATTTATTGTCACACATAATAATGGGTTTCTTATGAGATGGTTGGGACCTATATCTCCCTCCAATTCATTGGGTAATGATTTATATCTCATGAGATAGACATGGCTGGAATGGAAAGTTAATCGGGTTCAGTGATACAGGACTGGAATGAGGAGTGAACACAGTTCATTAACAGACTTTGTCCGCTATGATGGCCTTGGATACGAGTCTTGACTAATATGAAATGATTTTCTATGATTATGTTTTAATTCCACAAAGATTCATGTATTTTTTTTATGAATATTGTGATTACATTTCACTACTATGATTTATCACGTGTCATGATATTATGATCTCTTTTGTGGGATAATATTTTCAAAATGTTATGTTCTTATGAATATGGTATGATTGATATTTCCTTTGTTTTCACTTACTATTCATTTGATCTCACCCATTTTATGTTTTCTTTTAGCCATGTCGGGAAGAGTGGTATTAATTAGGATATGCCAAAAGTGATTGTAGATATGATGAAATAAATGGGAGACCATTTTGATGATTTATGAACTAGTTTTTTATGTTTCCTAGTTTCTAAAGACACTATACCTATATTGTCTAATTATGGTTTTTGTTATATGTTGTAAAATTTATGCTTCAATTATGAAGTAATATAAATTTATATAAATTATGGGTCATTGTAGAATGTTTTTTCATGACATGGTTGCATCCTAAAAAGACACTATCTTTTGATGGTTTCAAAATCTGTCTGCAAATCATTATTATTTTCCCATTATATATATGTATTATTTATAATATTTTTCTGTTAAAATGTCATAATAAATATAGTGTGTGAAATTAGGTTTTTTAAAATTTCACAGATTGATTGTCGTGTTAGACAACACATTTAGCAATTTTTTCCAGCTGTATATGTTTATATCACCAAATAAATAAACAATATTTTTGATAAAAATATTGTAATTTCTAGAATACTATGTATTACAAGAAAAAGTAATAGAAAGTAGAAATTTATTAATGGATATGCCCTCATTTTTATCAGTTGTCGCTTCCTACTCCTCCTAATAGTGGTGGACCATATGGCCATCCCATCATCATTGAAATATTCTTCAACAGGACCAGTGCATCCATTTCCCAAACCCTCCTTCTTCACCTTACCCAATGGTCATATTTCATCTACTATACAAATCTTCTGCCATCAGTTTTATTGAACTCAACATAGATCAACTCCACCACTTGGTCAAACTCACCAATACATAAAACTACCACGTGAATCAGTCGACCATGGTCCCCTACTCCATTTTCCATCGTGATGGGTACCCATCAATATTATGAATTCATATCCTACTATCCTACTCAGAAATGTAGACCAAGCTACACTATCCACCCAAAGGTGAGGCTATCTCCATAAGCCGCTAATTCATTCAACAAATTGATGGCAGTATACAATTTTTTGGGCCCATATATCACACCTCCTTTTGATATTGTGACCAAATTCCATTCCTTGTGTTACCTACTAGACCAATTTTCAGGTGGACATACTCTTGTATTTTAATTCCTCCACCCAGTTCAATTTTCCATATGTTTCATCTGTCATACACCCACTACAATGAGCCTTGTTGCATCTGCTCAATGTAGAACAAGTCAAGGTGTCCCTTCTTAATCTCGAATATCAATGTAAAATGATTTTTTCTCCAAAAACAGAAAACATGAGTTCCTACAAACCCATAATGGGACTTAGTAGGGTGCTGAAAACCATAATTGTTTGTAAAATGTGTTCCTAATTAATTTTGTAATTTTGGATTATAATTTAATAAAATCATAATAATTTAAAATTTAATATAAATTTTGTAAAAAATTAATTTAATGATTGATTAAATTTTTAATTAAATTATAAATTAATTATGTGATTGAAGAAAATAAAATTATTTTAATTGAATACAATTCAGTTAATATATTAATATCCCTTGATCTTAAATTTATTATATTTTAATTTTATTAGGTATTAAATTTACCCATAGACAAGTCTTGAGTATAGACCATGAATATCTCTACTAATTTTATTATTTAACACAACATCATACTAAATTATTCATATTTATGTATAGTTTTTTGTTTTCATAACGTTATGTTTTTTATTTAAATATGAATAAGGGAATACACATCCTTATGTGTATCTATATATACATTATGCTTCATGAGAACCAATCTCTATTGTGCAGGTTAATTTGTATTTGAGTGATGACAATGTAAAATGTGGACCAAACAATGATTAGTTGGCATTCTAGATGAGAAGTGAAAATGATGGACCAGGGGTTAGCTACATCATTAAACAAGTCATGATGGAGTCATGATAACCCCGGTTCACAGTTATTCAATTCTATTTTAATGGATCAAAAAAAATTAAACACTGAAGATAATTTGGGTAATTTATTTAAATTATAAATTATTTATAATTTTATCTATATACATGTTTACTAAGGAATAACATAAACTAATAAAATGGAAAATGCATAAAGTCATGATGACTATATACTATTTATGCATGATTTGTTCTGAATAGGAAAACATCGTATATAAAATAATTTTATATAAAATATTTACATTTATCCAAAATATTATAAATACCCCTAAATGAAAATTTTTATTTTGAATATTTTCTGGCACTAAAATATTAACAATCCCTTATTTATGGGGTTATCACTGGAAATACATGGGAGTTACTCTTATTTCTGAAAAGATATTATAATAGTAATTGGTTTTTATAATTATTTTTATAGAATAGGTCAATCCAATTCCATCTTGATTCATCTTGATATGTAACTTTTTATTATATAAGGATTCTAGATTTATAATATGATTCTTAACTCAACTAATCATGGAGACAAATTAAAATGATATTTCTTGATCTGGATAACATTTCACGCATATTTACACATTTTTCAATTTTTTTGGTTTTATTTAATGAACCAATATGTATTTATTTGAATTATTTTACTATTACAATTTATTTACTATAATTAGTCAATTGAATATTTTTGTTAAATATTTTAATAAAATTCATTAAAATTAAACCCGTCGAGCATTGATAAATTTATTTTATTATTTTGTTGTTAAATTTGATTCAATAGTTAATTTTAAATTTTTATAATTTAATATTTGTGGTTAATTAATTAATCATGTATATATTTTCATATATTTTTAATTCTTTGTTAAATTATTTTATTTTTAGTTTTTATTTTAATTTAAATTTATTTCCTTTTAATAAATTAATTTTAATTGTTTCTCATTGGTGGTTTTTTACTAAGGAAAAAATTTTAATCAACATGTATAAGATAAATTTGAAGGTGAGAGAATAAAATATTTTCAACATATGTTTTTTTGATAAGTGAACTGTTTGTAACAGAAATAATGTTGTGTAATTTAATCTTAAGTAGCAAGGAATTAATTCAATAGTAACCCATAGAAAAATCCAAATTTTTTGAGTAAGATAATTTATCCTTGGTGATTTTTATATCTAAGATGTTGTAGATAATTTGAACACATAAAATAGTGTAAGATGTAGAAGTGAACTCGAGTTGACTCTATTTCATCGCTCGAAAAGCAGAAAAACTCAAATATGATCCTAATCCACTACATGTTGAGATTTTTTAATTGGGTTTATAAAAAAGGTTTTGTGGTGTTTAGTTTATTTGTTTTTAAAAATTATTCTTTAAAGGATGCATCAAAGATTCCTCCTTTTCCCTAAAACATTTTTTTCTTCTATTTTAATAATTATTTTTTATATATTTAAAATTGTAATGAATTATTTTATTCTATTTATATATATATAACAAAATGTTTTATCATAATTTATCTCTTATTCACTTTTGTGACTTTTATCGCATATAAAATATAATATAGAGGACCAATATAAATAAAAATTAAAACAATGATTAAACATATAAGATATATCCAAAAATAAAAAATAATTTCATGATAAATGTTAATGAAAAATAATATACCAGCTTTCTAATCCGCCAACATGAAATATTATGTTATTTAAAGAACGTGACTTCTCTTCCGTATAATGTATCAAATATAAGACCAAGATAAATACATTTATAAACTTAGATTTAAAATATAAGAAATAGATGAAAATAAATATAATTTCATAAATTTTTTTAGGAAAATAAATTTATAAGAATTATAATCCACCTACACTAACCATAAATTTGTTTTACTACATGAAATTTCTACCCTATAAAATATAAACTATAAAAGAAATTGGAATGAAACATTAAAAATTTATTAGAATATAATAAGTAGTCAAAAAAAATATGAAAAAAACTCGAGGAAAATATAATTTATAAGATTTATAATTTACATAATTGAATGAAAATATTGATTCAAGTATGTGATTTTTCTAGGCTAAAAAATATAAACTCTATGAAAAATATAAAAGAATACTTATATATGGATTAAACAGAAAATAATTAGTCCAAAATAAAATTAATTTCTAAAAATATTTTGATGAAAAATAACTTATACGCATTCTAAAAAACTTACTTCAAACATAAAAATGTTTCAAGTACGTGAATTTTGTAGCCAATATCATATAAAATATAAGATCAATATGAATGGAAGTCTAATCATCCACTAAACATATAATATATAGTCCAAAATAAATAAAATCATAAAAATTGTTGATGAAAAATAATTTACAATCTTTATAATCCACCTACATGAAACCTAAAAATGTGTCAAGTAGATGACATTACATTCCTATAAATTATAAACTATAAGAACATTATGAATGAAAATTTAAACATAAAATAAACATTTAATAAATAGTTGACAATAAAAAATAATATATTAAAAAATGATGATGAAAAATAATTTGTAAGTTTTCTAATCCCCCTATTGAACTATATGTTTTTTCAAGTACGTAAGTTTTCAAGCCTATAAAACAAAATCTATAAGGCCAATATATATAAAAATTCAATCATCAATTACAAATATAAAATGTACACAATGATTAATTTTATTTAAATGATTCTTATATTTTATTCTTTATATGCTTTCAAGGTCAAGTAGTTGTCTTAGGATCCTCCTAGACATTCCTTCTTTTTGATCTCACATGAAAGTAATTTTTATTACATTTATTTAAATTTAATTATTTTAATGAAACTCTTTATTCTTAAACATTTTTTATATTTTTAGGATATATTTTAAATTTTATTTACATATTGTTTATACTTTACATTTTATAATCATTTTTTGATATCTATTTGATACATACTAATTATTAATATTTTTCATGTAGTTGAATTTGAAAGCTTTCAAATATAAATTGTACCTAAAATATAAATGAAAGCATAAATGATGGATAAAAATATATGAAGGTATAATATTAATAATATTATACTGATTTTAATAGACATAAAACATATAAACGTTCATGTATAATCAATGACAATGAATATGGAGAGGAGATTACATCCCACACTGTGGTCTGCAAATTTGAAATTCACGTCGAGTTCGCTTGGGAGTATGGTGACCTGGAGTGGGACGATACTCTAGAACTAGAATATCAAAATGTCACATCCTCCAATTATGTGGTTGTGGGAGGAGATATCAACTCCATATTGTACTAACCTGATGATCCATCTCCCACTAGGTTGGTAGAAGTACCTACTATCATCACAATGGGTAACCAATCCTTTGATGGAAATATACTCCATTACTATGATGCATCTTTTCACAATTGATACAATGGATCTAGACCCCAATAATGTGATGAATTTGGACCATAGACAGAGAGAACTATGGATATCTATTAGGAAATACGGATCACATGCCACCAGATGAACATCTTTTATTAGATGAGGCTTGACTACAAGAGGGACGAAATTTGACAATGGAACAGATGAAGCATCATGTGCAGCATCATGTTGTCTACATCATTGTGGTCATGGATCCACATCAATAATTTCTACTGCAGGATGTTCCTCTAGGGTAATAACCTCCTCTATCCAGGCATTATGCTCCATGGTTCTCTTGTAATGTGCATAATTAGATGCCCTCACCTCCAGCGCTTCAACGTGGATTGAAGCCCTGACTAATGACCCCCTCCACTTCTTTATCACTCAAGCAATCTAGATGATCTATATGGATACACATTAAAAAAATTTAAAATGAATTAGTTAATAGTTCAATAAAAAATCAAATGGATAATTATTGGCATTCAATCCTATGCATCTCTATGCCATGTCGTGGATGATACAATAAAGACATTAGTATATTCTAGGGATCATAATCAACCATCTCTGAAAGAAAGTATTTCTTTTTAGGTAAACCTTGAATAAAAAACTCTTCACATATGCACCAGTAGTAAAGATATAGGGCATGTATATGGCACCAGTATACATATTTTCTCCCTGTCAGCTTCATCCAATGAATCTACTATTTCATTCTCGGGGACAATGGAACCGGCTAAGCACATCAAAACTGGCGCATGGATCAATCAAGTTTCAATCACTCAATAATATGGAAGTGAATTAAGGTAAATATAGCCATGGAATCATCATGGCTAACATGTTAGTATGATGGAAATTTGTCTGTAACAATCCGGTATGGAAGCCATAAATTATTTAGTGACATATGACCTTTCTCAAAAATTACCCCAACTAAAAAAATTGATTTTATTATAAAATCATTTAGACAGTGATAGATTGTATATCCACACCTGGTCGGGTAAGAGACAATACAAATAGAGAAAATATATGCCCAAAAGGTGTCTTAGAACCATGTTAAAATTGTGTAGATAACATTACCTATAAAATAAAACCTAGATAGTTAAATATAATGATAAATTAACTTAAATAACCCTTAGTATTATCAAAAACCAGTTGAAATGAGTGATCATACAATCATCCAAATAGATCATCATGGAGAACCTCCAACTCGATCAGTGGTCCCAAAAGATCATGGTGGAATGCGGGGATGCGCTCCAATTCCCACATCATAAAATGGATACTACATCCCCTGAGACCTGTTCATTTCTTTGTTGGATAGCGTTCATAATTATCTATATGTGTTTTAAAAGTAGGATGATCCCTAGATATATGTCCTAGCCTAATCAATGACTCATATTATGGTTTGATATATCAAGTGAATTTGCATCCCTGAGTGATCAATACACACAGTTCCACCAATGAGCCATAATATATATGCACTCGCATAACGCAAGACAGTATCCATGTCAGAATCATTGGGTAAATGTCAAATATGTTCCTTTGACCTAGTAATATATATTAACGCTAAATTTGTATCCCTATGGATAGATGAAATATTGATGCATAACATATTCTATGAAATTTCAGGCCTTGATGCACGAGTTTGTCCAATAAAGACTATCCCATAGATTAGAAGACCGAGATGCACTTCCACATCTTGGAAGGTAATGGTCATCTCTCTCTCAGGCCGGTGGAATGTGTGTGTCTCTGATATCTACCTCTCCATTATAGAATCAATAAGGTTATGGTCTAAAAATGTAACATTCGATACGATAATTCCATTGAATCATGTATGTCTCATGTACAGTCTAATGGAATGTGGGCACCCTGTGATGAAGATGGTGTGCCCGAAATGCCATGATCGATCAATCCTGACCACCCTCTATCATGACCTGGGAAATATGGGTACGATGTTGAGTGAGTAATATGGTGTCATACTTCTATATATAATCAAATGAAATGACTCATAAGTGTATAACATAAAAATACCATTATTTTCATCAGAATGTTTTGACTTGTAGAATGCAATATATTCCATGTTTATTCACATAGTTTTATGATGTTTTTTCCCAAAATAAAGGGGCATAAATTCAATTTTTTAAAAAAATATTTCTAATTTTTTTTAATGTATGTTTTTACAAATAAAATTGTTTCTTTTAAGATATTTTAAGAAATATTTATTTATAAAAACAAATTTTCTATGTTATGTATATGTTTATTAGAATATGGTGTGCTATGAAATTTTTGTATAACTACTCAAACGATGGTATGTTTCATGATTACTTTGTCACATATAATGGTTATTCTATAACAATAACTGGAATTCAATAAGGAATTTGTGGGAAATGAACCATTACACTATAGGAACAACAAAAATTACAAATGTGATGATGTGAACACATTCCATCACCACTTTCGTCATCAATATTCCTCATGTGACGTGGTTCATTTAAAAATAATAATTCATAAAAATCAGTTAGTTTTATAAAAGCATATATACTATCCTCTATTCCTTGTTTTTTTGTAACGCCCCGACCCTAGTAACCTAGAGTCAGTGCATTATTACAAAACATTGGCATGATCACAAGAAATATCAAATCTCGAAAGACCGATTGATTTAGTAGCCTTGGAAACACTAGATATATTCATAAGTTTTACATTACATCATAAAGTGAAAAACTACTACGAAAACATAATGTCTCTATAGTCCACACTATTATCCCCTCATAATATCCCTGAAGGTCATTCATAACTTACTTCTTCACATCTTGGGAAAAATAAAACATAGAAAAGGGGTGAGCTCAAATGCCCAGTAAGGATAACAATATAGCGGAACATTCAAAAATAAGCAAAAACATTTAAGGCAATGCATTACTAAAACAAAATCCTTTTAAACTTGAACTTCAACATAGTATGGAAAAAGTAAAATTAAATAATGCCATTTACTTATTCACATGGATATTCTACTAATCGAATAGTCACATGCAACATCAATAACCACTTTTATAATGTCGGAATGCATAATGTTGAACTTTAATTTCTTTGTCAAGGCCTCGTCCCAATACCTAGGGGATAACTGTAACCGGAACCCAACCCGAAGTGCCTCTAATAACCGGAAACCAACCCGGAGTGCCTCTAATAACCGGACACCAACCCGGAGTTCCTCTAATAACCGGAGACCAAACCAGAGTTCCTCTAATAACTGGAGACCAAATCGGATGGCTTACTTTTACCGGTACCCAACCCGGAACATACTTGTCTAACACATTCATCTGAATGAAAGGTTGAAATATAACATAAACATTCAGATTACAAATAACTTATGAAATGTCAATACTCTAAACAAAAACCATGAGTGACATAAGAATAACTTATCCACAGTCAAAAATATCACAAAACCTTCAATAAAATATGGATGTTTTGTATCATAATAAATCAACTTCAAATAAGCTTAAAATCCATCAAAGGATGTTGACATAGATGAAATAAAGACTATTTTAGAAAAATATCTCTTTCTATTTTGAAATCATTTAAGAGTCTTATATTTATGAAATAAAACATTTTTTTGAAAATATTCTTATTATCTTGTAAGGGAAGCTTCGAAGATTTTATAACGGCAGAAAATAGCCACACCCGCCGTATAAGTTAAAAAAAATTCTTTCCTTAATTTTGTCGAAAAGGTTAAAAAGCACCTTGTTTGGAAAACGACGAAAATATTCCTTTATAAAAAGTCAAACAAGGGTATAAATGAATTTAACCCATATTCTAGTAAATAGTAAAAATGTTTTGAAATTCATTTTTAAGAAACATGGGTGTGGATGATAAAGAGATCCCAGTAGATTATTACGTATAAACAACCTCAGATAATGAAGAGATTGCAAAATAACCCTTACCAATTTGGTAACATATGAAACATACAACCCATGAAAGAGGTATCATACAATGAATATGTAAATACACATAAATTATAGTGTATTACACAAAGAATATAATTATGGGCAGTACATACACCAGACAAAAGGTGATGGTGGCAATATGGCATGAATCTCACGGGAATAAGGAGTGAGATGAAAACCCCTTACCTTGTACTTTTCCTTGGTTGGGGTAGGTTAGCCTCCTGTATAATGGTGAAATAATTGTTATTAAATTATACAAGAATCATATACATTAATATGATATCATATATGATCTTTTAATATTGATTTGATAATAATATCTTAGTATTATCGTTGTTTCGGGTGTTAACTTACTTGTTTTATTTTATATGTTTTGTTATGTAAGCCATGTTTGTAATGGATATGTTGTATATTATTCATATCCAGAATTATATCAAGTCCTTAAACATCATTTTAAATCATCAAATGATAATTATACTTGAATGGATACGATGGAGAATGAATCTCATCACGTTCGTGGAGACGGTAGTCCGTACGTACGCACGAGCGAAAATATCATTCTTTTGAAATAATATATAAATGGTTGTTATATCATATATACAGAATCATTAAAATGTTATATTTATTATTTACATGAGTTACATATCATTATTATACCCATCCAAATAATAATATATTGAATAACAATTACACCACGACGTGGAGACGGTAAGCCGTACGTACACACGTATGGTGACATGTTATTCAAAGGGTGGATAGAATACTGAATATGGTTGTACCATATTTATAATAACATCACAGTATATATATGATACTGGAGTTATTATTTTAGAATGGTAATAACAAAGGAAGAAGAAGTGGAAGAAGAAAGGAACTTGGAAAAGGGTGGTGAAATCATTACCTCTTCTTCGGGTTCATCCTTTTGATTAGATCAAAAGGGCTCCTTAGGTTGGCTTTCTGATGAAAATAAGGCCTCTAGGTTGTAGTGAGGGAAGTTGGGAGAGTATTTGGGCAGAGTTTTTCTGAACCAAAAGGTTTTTAAGGTGTGATGAAATGAGAAGGATGAGTGCCCTTTTATAAGAGGGGTGAGGGGCACCTTTGGAAAAGCTAAAAATATTAGTTTATAATAAATTCATATTCGGTTTATAATGGCTCCAAAGTTGATTATTTAAATTTTAAGGTGGGTATGGGTCGAAAACAACTCAACCAAAAGAATTTAGACAGGTTTGGGTACTTAAATTAACCTTATCTTTAAGTATTAACTCTGAGTTAATTAGTTTCACTTTTACAATGTCTCTTTGTATTTTTATATAATATGGTTAATAAACATACTATATACATACGAGAGACCCCCCGAGTGGTCCATTAATGATTAACCTATCATGATATAAGTCTCTTGGACGAATAATAGATTTTTATTAATTTAATATCAATTAATAATATAATATTTGTTTTAAGAACTCTTTTATGTCATTTTTTACACTATTCAATAGTTGATTTTTGTGAAACTCATAACAGATTGATTACTTCTAAAAAAGTCAATTAAATAAATCCTAATATATCATATTATCCTAGAAAATTAGTTTAATTCATTAAAAGTTTAATATTATATTTATTTGGGTATTTATAATATCAATTATTTTAATTTTTCACTATTATAGTAATTAATTCATCATCATTGTGTCATAAATAAATTAAATTATTTAATGTCTAAAAATTATAAATAAAATATCATTATGTAGGAAATCGTATTATATTTTTAATGAATTTTTATAATCTAAAATCCAACATATATAACCCTATGTAAAAAAATTTTCCTAAAAGATATATTCTTGTGTCATTTTTGTATTCATTTTAACTTAATTAAAATAAAGTGTCCCTATCACCTACAAGTGGCACCATGGGGTCCCGAAATCGACCCACATATGCCTATGGTCGAACATGTATAAACCAATAAGGCTAGGACACGTTTTAGGGTAATTTAGTATTATTATAATATTATTTTTTAACCCTTATTTACCGGATTTACCCTTAACCATGGTAAATAAACTATATCCCGCAGTAATTATTCAAAATGTCTAAAAATAAAAGTTACCTATTTACACATTTTGAACATCCTGATTCTAAATATGGAATCCATTTTTCAAAATTCAAAACACAGAAGTGGCGGAAATTAATTTAAAATTAATTCCCGTTGTCAAAACAAAAAGCGTGTTTTTAAGAGATAATAACTATCAAAAGATTGATAATTGTTTATGTTCGGTTTAATTGTAAAATTATGTCCAATGACCAAAATTATATTAAATGGTAAAAATATATTCTAAATATACTTTAAAACCACTAAAATTAATAATTTATCACTATTAATTAATTTTATTAAAAAAGTTGTTTTTAATTAAAATTTAGTAATTTTCACTATTCATCAAAATATGAAAGTTATCCGAAAAGTACCAAAATTTCACCTTAGGCTAAATTCGATACTCCGAATCCAAAAATGAAGTCCATTTTGAGAGATAAAGTTTCTAAAATTTTAAAAGGTAGGTATTACTATTCATAATGGCTAGTTTGATTGGTTGTGGTGTGTTAGAACTCGAAGTTGCGTACAACACACGCTACTGTATTATTCAAAGGAAAACGTACCGTGGAAGCTTGGGATGTTTCATTTTAAATTTTATGATGTCCCCCATTTATTCAAAAAGTTTAAAATATTGCATTTAAAAAGGTTTCCCTATTAAAAGTTGATAAAAGTGGAATACAGAAAATGAATCTGTTCTTACATTATGTCTAAGAAACTCATAATATGGATTCTAAAATTATAAGGATTATATAAAGTTTAAAATTTAGTTAATACTATTCATAACCTCTTTTGAATGGCTTTTTTTTTGGTAAGTCATGGTGTGATTGAACTCTGTGTTGCGTGTAGTGCAAGTTATTGAATTATTTTGAAGAAATAACACACTATGAAATCACGGGGTGTTACATTCTCACCTCTTTTAATAAATTGCGTCCTCACAATTTAAAATTGTTCTTCGAAAATAAAAGGTTGAAAATAGAAAATATATTTGTGGGAAAACCCACATCGTAAATTGGGTTACTAAAATTTAGTCTTAATATGAGGAAAAGAGAAATGAAAGGGTCACCACCAAATTATGATCTCTATTAGGAGAACATTGGTGGCAATTAGAGACATATAATTGGTGGAAAAACGTAAATATTTATAGGTAGTGATTGAGGTCATCAATCACAAACAAGTATAAAATTGAGGTCCCTAAACTCATCAATCTATGATGATTTGAAATACCATCGGTTCAACAAAACATAGGGTATTGGGATAACACATTTTTGACGTTTCAAAATATCTTAGTTGAAATCCCACATCGAAAAATGAATTAATGAGGCCTCTATTTAAAATAAAGAGTGGAAAGTATGAAGATTACCGAAAATAACACATACTAGGGTTCCATGTAGGAAAATATGGATATGGAAGAGAAATCTAACCATCAATTATCTGATTGAGAGTGGTAGAGAACATGGCTATGAAAAGGCCAACAATCCCAAAGCCATAAATTAGTGATGATTTAAGGTACCATCTAGGACAACATTTTTGTTCTAAGTTCATTTTATTAATGTTGAGGAATTTATTTATGAGATTGGCTAAGATCATAAGGAGATATACTTACTTTATAATTTTAGTTTTATCCATTAATAAATTTCTACCACAAACTCATATTTTACTCTAAAAGATAATAGAACGTAAAAAAATTTCTATTTATACTATTCATACAGGGTTCCAAAATAAATGAATTTATAATTCATCTACCAGATCTTTTAAAAAATTACATTATTTAATCCAGGACATCTCGTGGGCCAGTGGTAGGTGATACACCCTTGTCGCCCTTCGGTTGCAGGTTCAAGTCTCGCAGCCTTTTCGGACGCGCCGGGTCGCCGCCCGACCTCCGGGTTGTCCTTTAATGGAAATCCAAAACAATCCAAACTAGAACTATCCAAAATACTTCTGTCCAAACTCACAGTCCAACATTTATAATGAAGGTAAACATAATGTAGATCCTTTTTACCCCGTAATAGCATATGAATACCTTCATCATGTATTCTTTTAATACACTGAAACATCCTGAATTGCCATATTCCTTATTGATTACATTCATGCTCCCTTATTCCATATAGAATGCTGGATATACTTCATCAATCCAAAAATGTTTTAAACCCCAACAATGATGGAATATACAAATCATTAATCAGTTCCAAGGTAGTCAAGAATATCCAATATAATTTATCCAAAACAGTCATGTATTATTCCAAAATCACTACCTCGGTATCAGATCTATATTATGGTTAATCATTCTCTCAACCATTTATTTTCCAAAAATTTATCCTTCTATTGAGTCACTTTTCTTTGTTCCACACAATCTCAAGTCCTTAATGAAATAGTACTGCAGTACAATCCTTATATACTCCATAATTATTATAACAAGTACATTGTTGATACAACACTCAATTGACATAATCAACATAAGAACTCTAATCATTCCTCTTCATCTGTGGTAGTATCATAACTTGATTATTATCCAACAGAATCATTTGCGGCATAGTCTGATGACTGGGACATAGGTTTGCTTAGTGTCCAACACCTTGCAAATGAATCATTGTACATTTGAAACCATTTTCTTACCCTTGCAGTCACGTACTTTGTGCCCTTTTCCTCCACACTTATAACAAACTCCCATTCCATTCAGGCATGTTCTAGGGTGTTTCTTTCCACAGTTATCACATATTGGAAAATTCTTCTGTTCCCTCTTCCCTTTATCCATCTTTATCTCTTCCATCCTTTTATTCTCTTTCTTCCCTTCAAAGCCATAGGTCTCAGTAAACTATTTACTTATCTTATCAACACATGATATTATTTCTTCATATGATGATAATACATGCGAGACTATTTCTCTTGTAAATTCTGGCTTACGACCATAAAATATATGATCCTTCTTTCTCTTTGTATCATGTGCATTGCTAGAGTTCTCATTCCTTCTACTGGGCGACATTTCTAAACAATGGCATACATTAGATTAGTTTATGAATAACAATACCTAATCCCAAACTTGTAAAACACATAACATAAATTAAATAGTTTATGAATATAATCCATAATCATAAAAATGTCTCCTTTGAGGAAGTATATACTCATAAACCCTTCATAATGATTTGTAAAGAAAATGAGAGTTATCCTAAGCATATCCCCTCGGAGTGTCGTAACCAAGAGTGCAGCAAGGCCCGTTGTCGTGCACCAGTTCCCGTTCGAGTCTAGCTCAAAGCGGTGTTTTCGGGTTTTACCCGTAGGTACATCTGTGCTAGGGCCGCCTCTACCTGCTCGTATCCAGATAGTGATGTATTGCTCGGAAAACTCACAAAATCTCTACAATACCAAAATTCTAGGAAGTTCTTCTATACTAATCCTCAAAATTCATCTTAAATCTATGTGCTCTAATCAGAGTTTATCTAAATCTAGCTTCCAAGGTTTGTACTAAACTTCCTCTGATACCAACTGTTAAGCCCCAACCCTAGTTACCCAAAGTCGGTGCATTATTACATAACATTGGCATGATCACAAGAATGATCAAATCTCGAAAGACTAATTGGTTTAGTAGCCTTGGAAACACTAGATATATTCATAAGTTTTACATTACATCATATAGTGAAAAACTACTAAGACAACATAAGGTCTCCATAGTCCACACTATTATCCCCTCATAATATCCCTGCAGGTCATTCATAACTTACTTCTTCACATCCTAGGAAAAATAAAACATAAAAAGGGGTGAGCTCAAATGCCCAGTAAGGATAACAATATAGCGAAACATTCAAAAATAAGCATAAACATTTAAGGCAATGCATTACTAAAACAAAATCCTTTTAAACTTGAACTTCAACATAGTATGGAAAAAGTAAAATGAAATAATGCCAATTACTTATTCACATTGATATTCTACTGATCGAATAATCACATGAAATATCAATAACCACTTTCATAATGTCGGAATGAATAATACTAAACTTTAATTTCTTTGTCAAGGCCTTGTCCCAATACCTAGGGGCTAACTGTAACCGGAACCCAACCCGGAGTTCCTCTAATAACCGGACACCAACCCGGAGTGCCTCTAATAACCGAACACCATCCCGGAGTTCCTCTTATAACCGGAGACCAAACCGGAGTTCCTCTAATAACCGGAGACCAAACTGGAGGGCTTACTTTTACCGGTCCCCAACCCGGAACATACTTGTCTATCAAATTCATCTGAATGAAAGGTTGAAATATAACATAAACATTCGGATTACAAATAACTTATGAAATGTCAATACTCTAAACAAAAACCATGAGTGACATATGAATAACTTATCCACAGTCAAAAATATCACAAAACCTTCAATAAAATATGAATGTTTTGTATCATAATAAATAAGCTTCAAATAAGCTTAAAATCCAGCAAAGGATGTTGACATAGATGAAATAAAGACTATTTTAGAAAAATATCTCTTTCTATTTTGAAATCATTTAAGAGTCTTATATTTATAAAATAATTTTTTTAAAAAAATATTCTTATTATCTTGTAAGGGAAGCTTCGACGATTTTATAACGGCGGAAAATATCCACACCCGCCATATAAGTTAAAAAAACATTCTTACCTTAATTTTGTCGAAAAGGTTAAAAAGCACCTTGTTTGGAAAACAATGAAAAGATTCCTTTATAAAAAGTCAAAAAAGGGTATAAATTACTTTAAACCATATTCTATTAAATTGTAAAAATGTTTTGAAATTCATTTTTAAGAAACATGGGTGTGGATGATAAAGAGATCCCAGTAGATTATTACGTATAAACAACCTCGGATAATGAAGAGATTGCGAAATAACCCTTACCAATTTGGTAACTTATGAAACATACAAGCCATGAAAGAGGTATCATACAATGAATATGTAAATACACATAAATTAGAGTGTATTACACAAAGAATATAATTATGGGCAGTACATACACCACACAAAAGGTGATGGTGGCAATATCGCATGAATCTCACGGGAATAAGGAGTGAGATGAAAACCCCTTACCTTGTACTTTTCCTTGGTTGGGGTAGGTTAACCTCCTACATAATGGTGAAATAATTGTTATTAAATTATACAAGAATCATATACATTAATATGATATCATATATGATCTTTTAATATTGATTTGATAATAATATCTTAGTATTATCGTTGTTTCGGTTGTTAACTTACTTGTTTTCTTTTATATGTTTTGTTACGTAAGCCATGTTTGTAATGGATAGGTTGTATATTATTCATATCCAGAATGATATCAAGTCCTTAAACATCATTTTTAAATCATCAAAAGATGATTATACTTGAATGGATACGATGGAGAATGAATCTCATCGTGTTCGTGGAGACGGTAGTCCGTACGTACGCAGGAGTGACAATATCATTCTTTTGAAATAATATATAAATGGTTCTTATATCATATATACAGAATCATTAACATGTTATATTTATTATTTACATGAGTTACATATCATTATTATACCCATCCAAATAATAATATATTGAATAACAATTACACCACGACGTGGAGACGGTAAGCCGTACGTACGCACGTATGGTGACCAGTTATTCAAAGGGTGGATAGAATACTGAATATGGTTGTAAAATATTTTTAATAACATCACAGTATATATATGATACTGGAGTTATTATTTTAGAATGGTAATAACAAATTAAGAAGAAGTGGAAGAATAAAGGAACTTGGAAAAGGGTGGTGAAATCATTACCTCTTCTTCGGGTTCTTCCGTTTGATTAGATCAAAAGGGGTCCTTAGGTTGGATTTCTGATCAAACTAAGGCCTCTAGGTTGTAGTGAGGGAAGTTGGGAGAGTATTTGGGCAGAGATTTTCCAAACCAAAAGGTTTTTAAGGTGAGATGAAATGAGAAGGAGGAGTTCCCTTTTATAAGAGGGGTGAGGGGAACCTTTGGAAAAGCTAGAAATATTAGTTTATAATAAATTCATATTCGGTTTCTAATTGCTCCAATGTTGATTATTTAAATGTTAAGGTGGGGATGGGTCGAAAACAACTCAACCAATAGAATTTAGACAGGTTTGGGTACTTATATTAAACTTATCTTTAAGTATTAACTCTAAGTTAATTAGTTTCACTTTTACAATGTCTCTTTGTATTTTTATATAATATGGTTAATAAACTTACTATATACATCCAATAGACCCCCAAGTGGTCCATTAATTATGAACCTATCATGATATAAGTCTCTTGGCCGAGCCTTAGATTTTTAGGAATTTAATATCAATTAATAATATAATATTTGTTTTAAGAACTCTTTTATGTCAATTTTGTCACTATTCAATAGTTGATTTTTGTGAAACTCATAACAGATTGATTACTTCTAAAAAAGTCAATTAAATCAATACTAATATATCATATTATTCTAGAAAGTTATTTTAATTCATTAAAAGTTTCATATTATATTTATTTGGGTATTTATAATATCAATTATTTTAATATTTCACTATTATAGTAATTAATTCATCATCATTGTGTCATAAATAACTTAAATTATTTAATGTCTATAAATTATAAATAAATTATCATTATGTAGGAAATCTGTTTATATTTCTATTGAATATTTATAATCTAAAATCCAACATATATAACCCTATGTAAAAATTGTTTTCCTAAAAGATATATGCTAGTGTCATTTTTGTATTCATTTTAACTTAATTAAAATATAGTGTCCCTATCACCTACAAGTGGCACCAGGGGGTCCCAAAATCGACCCAAATATGCCTATGGTCGAACATGTATCAACCAATAAGGATAGGACACGTTTTAGGGTAATTTAGTATTATTATAATATTATTTTTAACCCTTATTTACAGGATTTACCCTTAACCATGGTAAATAAAATATTTACCGCAGTAATTATTCAAAATGTCTAAAAATAAAAGTTACCTATTTACACAATTTGAACATCCTGATTCCAAATATGGAATCCATTTTTCTAAATTCAAAACACATAAGTGGCAGAAATTAATTTAAAATTAATTCCCGCTGTCAAAACAAAAAGCATGTTTTTAAGAGATAATAACTATCAAAATATTGACACTTGTTTATGTTCGGTTTAATTGTAAAATTATGTCCAATGACCAACATTATATTAAATGGTAAAAATATATTCTAAATATTCTTTAAAAACACTCAAATTCATAATTTATCACTATTAATTATTTTGATTAAAAAAGTTGTTTTTAATTAAAATTTAATAATTTTCACTATTCATCAAAATATGAAAGTTATCCAAAGAGTACCAAAATTTCACCTTAGGCTAAATTCGATAATCCGAATCCAAAAATGAAGTCCATTTTGAGAGATAAAATTTCTAAAATTTTAAAAGGTAGGTATTACTATTCATAATGGCTAGTTTGATTGGTTGTGGTGTGTTAGAACTCGAAGTTGCGTACAACACGCGCTACTGTATTATTCAAAGGAAAACATACCGTGGAAGCTTGAGATGTTTCATTTTAAATTTTTTGATGTCCCCCATTTAGTCAAAAAGTTTAAAATATTGTATTTAAAAAGGTTTCACTATTAAAAGTTGATAAAAGTTCAATACTGAAAATGAATATGTTCTTAAATTATGTCTAAGAAACTCATAATATGGAATCTAAAATTATAAGGATTATATAAAGTTTAAAATTTAGTTAATACTATTCATAACCTCTTTTGAATGGCTTTTTTTTGGTAAGTCATGGTGTGATTGAACTCGGTGTTGCGTGTAGTGCAAGTTATTGAATTATTTTGAAGAAATAACACACTATGAAATCTTGGGGTTTTACATTTGTTCTATAAAATTCTCTTTTATTAGATTCTCTAACCTTATTATAGTGATAGACATAGTTAAAACGTGACTCTATAGGTCAAAAATGTTTTCTGATCATGATTCAAATAGTGTAACTATTTTTGAAAAAGATTGTTGGTTATATAATATTTATTATAATTTAATTTTATAAAATATTCTTGTACAATAATATATTATACTATTATTTCATTATATAAATGTTTATTATATTATATTTCACATAATGTTATGAAACTCAATGTAAAGAGAATATGTTTTTTGGTTTATAGTTCATCTTTTTTTTATTTGATATAATGATTATGGTTTCATATATTGAGATTATGGTCATGGTTATTTGAATTTATTTATGGTTTTAGGGTTTAGGGTTATGAATTTTGGATTATGGTAGTGGTTTTAAGGGGTAGGGTTTAGAATATTGTGATTACATTATAGGTAATATTTATTTAGATTTATTGATCATGATTTTGGGTTTTCAAATTTAGAAACACAAGGAAAAAAGATGAGATAAAAACATATAATTTACAATATGAGAATCTCACATTGACTACCATACATCCTTCTGTATGAGAGTTTGAACTCAACCCAAAAATTTTAGGGAATCATTATTGGTTATGACCTTCTTGATGAAATATGGTGTATCTCTAACTATGCCATTGTTCGTGAGGCGAGTCCTTCTCATTTCACATCGTAAAGGCCTTCGGTATCATACATGTATGAAACTAATAATGTCAGGTATTACTATCATCTTGACTTCGAGTATTGGAAAATAATGAAAATAACCAATATGATTCCATGGTTCAATAACACAGTTAGCAATGGTGTTCATCTAGTACACTGGATGAACATATAATTCCCTTGATATGTTCACAGAGGTACATGTTGTGATGATGTGGGTTCATGAAAACCATTAGGCCTGAATGTTTCCACATTGGCATTTCCTCCTTTCCATTAATAAAACAATTTTTTCACCAATGTTATTGAGATGGGGTTTGAACACTCTTGAACATAAAATCAAGAGTTTTCTCATCAAAAAAGGAAGACATGATAACCAGAAGCTTCTTCAATATACTTTTCAATCCTTCATTGAAAATTTCTTCTCTATCATAGCCCATGTTGTATTCTATTATATTATAGTTCTTGTCCACCAAACAATTGCATCAAGAAATGATATAAGGTATCTTGAACTATGGTGGTAATAGGTAGATTGTGTAGCCTGTTAAAGACTCAATTCTTAGACACCACAATGTTTGTGGTCATGTATTCGTACCTCTTCCCCCTTCATTTTCCAATGTTCATTTCCATTTTAGAGTCATCATCATATATTCATAAATTCTCTGATTAGATTGTTGAATTTTATTAATATATTCTTCAAACCACAATTGGTGTGACTCATATTCTACATTTAATAGAATATAGTTCACATAATTTTATTTTTCATTACAATGAAATAGTAAAAAAAATAACAAATACTATGTGTATTAAGCATCGTGGTTTCCTTGTTTAACATTTCAATGTAGAATTTCATTTGAAATTGCTAGAGATGTGTCTAATGAAGAATTGATGAAGTAAATTTGGGTATCTCCATTTATCTGGACCTGCATTGGTTGCCACATTAATTGGTCGATGGTGATTTGATATCAGACAAACACCCTTAATGATAGTGAAATGGTTGATTAAAGATGCCAAAAACTGACTCCACAATTTCTAGTTTTCTTTCTCTGAAATGATAATGGAAAAAAGAAGAGGTGAACATATTCCATCTTGGATGGGCGAAATCAACATTTTGTATATGTATTTTCCATATAGAAACAATACATCAAATCAAATTAACTGATAGTTGAAATGAAATTCAATGATATAGCAGAGGAATTCCCAGAACAATCGACGCAATTTAACACTAGACAGATCAAGTCGGCTTTCAATAGATACATGTTTTTTTGTATCAAGATGGATTAATAATTGGTTATGATGCCTCATTAAGGATAGTAATAGTGGCATCACCTGATATGAATCATCCCAATCACCATAGACCTTAACAATTACCTTTTGTTTTGACATCAATGCCTTATTATAGGAAATAATATAACCGAATGTGTATTGGATCCCCTCCAAGAAAAGGGTTGTCATAACATCTTGGAAAATCATAATAATCTCAAAAATTGTGGATTCTATAATTTTTTCATCTAATGAGGTATGAAATTATGTCAGTCTTGGTTGAACACAAGAATGAGATGCCTCAATACTCTTGATTATCCAACATCCAAATGAAATTTCATGAATCGCCTTAAAAAATTCTATAATCATCATCATACTTATCACACAGTATGGGATATTTACAATGTATTATTTGATGATCTATAAAGTTTAAGAGCCTCTCAATGTGAAATATCTTTAGGGTTCTTTTTAAAAATCATTACTCATAAAATTTAGTATAATATATAGGGTTTTTTTCATCTCAAAAAACTTATCCGGTACAACATTGAATAACTAAGATCATAGTTTTCTAACCTTATTTTTAAATTCAATCTCATGTTTCACTACGTTTGATAAATATTCAATGAGTGGTGGATGATTTATTATAGGTCGAGGTAGTTGTAGAACTAATGCATTTCTCAAAACCTACTCCCTAACTTATGCTTGTCCTTCCTCATCATCATTGTTGAAACAATATTTTATTTCATTTTGAAACACCTCCTCAGATGTCGGATTGATATGTATATCCAAAAGATAATCTTGGTTTTCTTCCTTTTTATCATTTAGAATATCTTCAATTTCATTGGGAAGACATATTCAACCACAATTTCAATTATTTTTCTTTGTATAACTTGAAATTATTAATGTACAATAGAAACAATGACATATAACTCCATCTTGGTAATATCTGACCTTTGAGGTTATAAATTAAAATAATGGGCCCACTGCGCATCAGCATCCATTGGTTAAGTAAGACAACATAGTGTTGCTATGAATTTGAAATATCTATAACTCATAGACATTATCTCTGAATCAGGTCCCAAATTTAAGGAACCATTAATTCTCTTTTTATGGCTATTTAGGGTTACACAATCACTAGTACGAACCACATTTATTGGTTGTGTACTATAAGAATCTCATTTTTCAATTTGAATAACCACCCCATAGCATTACAGATAGGAAAACATGAATCTCTACATCAAAAATGTTCTTTAGGAAAAATTATAATAGTTTAACAAATTTTTAAAATGATTGTTGGCCTTATAATATTTATTTGAATGAAATTTTTGGATGCCTTTTTTATTCCCTAAAATATTCTAGTAATGTTTCATGATATAAATGTTTTTTTGTATATAATTCATAAAATGTTTTTGAATCCAAGGTAAAAAGAATAGGAAGTATCACATTACACTATTTATCATTGGTAAAATGACAGTTCTAATCATATAAAGTTTAATGAAGATGAAAAAAACAGTTAAAAAACATTTTTCTTTATAACACACCATAAATTTGTTGACAATTTAAAATAAAATGTGGTTTGGATGAGTTGAGTCTGACATTAGATACAATAAACTCAAGATTATTTTTATTTATAGCTTAGTAACATATTTGAATGACATGTACAACACTTTTCAACATTCAAAATATTTTGACCCTCTAATGAAATATCTTATATTTGATATTAGATTTCATTAAAAGGAAAAAATCAATCAAAAGGATAAAATTTATGTACATATCCTTCGAAGATGTTATTAAGCTACCAATGATAAATTAGTTTAATTTTCCATCATGTATGAAGTTTGACTAATCTCATCCAAACAAAATTCAATTGAAAAATGTTAATGAATTTATTGTATGTCAAAATGAATTCCTATGTTATTTCATGTGTTTGTATTCTTTATTTCATATTATATGATCATAAGTATCATTATCTAATCATTTTATGGATGCATTTTTTATCCTATGTTATTTAGTAATTAATCTATAATTAATCATTTCCAATAATAATAATTATTTCGAAACTATATAATATTTATGTTACATATATTTTAAAACATCTTCCTATATCCTAAACATTTATACTAATGATTCATTGTACAATAATTACTATGTTAATCATTATTTTATAAATTATTTTTTATTGTTATGTTTATCATTAGTAAATAATTATTTAAACATTTTTTAATCATTAGATAATCATTCTTGAATCACTCTATAATAGAGATGACAAAATACATATAATAAAACTTGAATGTTTTAAAACATAAAATAAATACAAACTGTTTTCAATAAAACATGGTTTGGATGATATGACATCAGTTCTGTAATCACACTCATCTCATCCAAACCATGATTAATTGAAAAATATCTTTATATTTCATTTACGTGGTAAAACATTAAGGTATAATTTAATGTGGTTGTTCTTATCTATTTAATGTTATATAATTTTCAGTGTCATTTTATCAAGGATAAGTATTATTACATAATCATTACATGTATTCATCATTAAATCCAATGTTATTCAATATTTAGTCAATAATTAATCATTACAAATAAATCATATTATTTCTAAACTATATAATATTTATGATACAAAATTTATAAAACGTATTCTTATATCAAAGACAATGATACAAATGTTTTATAATATTGATTTTAACTAATCAATCACTATTTAATCTCTAGTTAATCATTATTATGTTATTCTATAATTCTTTATTTATTATTTAATAATTATTCATATGATATTAGTTTTTAATTTATAATTAACTAATAATATGTATTCATTTTTTTTCCTAAATTATAATTAATTCATATATAATTAATCATAACTAAAAATAAGTATTATTTCTAAAATATATATACATATTTAAACAATGTAATATATAACATGAATAAAACATACTAAAGTTAATTCAATTACTAATTATAACATTCATTTTATAATGACTTTGTTTTGTCCATTTCAATCTATAACATTATAATTATCATTTTATCACTGATAAATTTACTAATTTGGTTTTTATTTTCTATGGTATTTTAGTAGTTTATAAAGAAAATATGAATCATCTTAAGCATATCCCCCATGAATGTGAAAGAAGGATATAAACAAGGATCATTATAGTGCAGCAGTTCCTATTCAAGACTAGGTCCAATTGGTGTTATCAAGTTTTACCACTAGGTATATATGTACCAAAGCCATGTCTATTGTTTGTATCCAGACATGGATTTTATTTCTTAGATAACCACAAAATCATTATTCTACCAAAATTTCACAATAACTAATCTTAATTTATATTATATTTAATCTATAAATAATTGATACCTAATCATTCCTAATAGTTATTAATATTCTTAATTATATAAAAATAATTTAACAATCTAATAAATAAAATATATAGATCTAAATAAACTAAATTAAAACTAAAATATTTAGAATAAAAAATAATTTAATAAAATAAATAAAAAAACATGAAATTAAATTAAAAAAATACCTCTAAATGATGATTCACATAATAATGCCATCTATTGGACCACCTACTATACCACACAGAGAAATAATTTTTTTAGAAAGAGAAGTAGTGGATTTTGTAGAGAAGAGGGAAAATTAATATGAGTAGAAGGGGGTTCTCCCTTTATAGGAAAATGAGGGAATGGTGACATCAGTTGTGCTTCTTTATCCTCACCCAAATGTGAAAGGAATCATCGCAACCACTTCATTTTCCATTTCATAAATCTAGGCCAAAGACAGTGTGGGGGATGGAAGGCGACATCATCGATGCGACCATGAAGTTATATATTTTTTAAATAAATTATTCTATAAATTTTCAATTTTTTTATAAAACATATTAAACATATCACACATCATGTTTATTTTTTTCACGACTGAGTGAAGGGCATGTAATGTTTTGTTTTAGGAGTTCATCAGAGGGTTTGTATTTAGGAGAATCATATTGATACTAGTTAGATTGAATCATGCCAAAAAATTTCATTTGTCTGAAGCCTAATAATCCAATGTTGGTAGAAACATTCATGATTTCATCGGTAAAGAAGCCCTTATCTAGATATCCTCATATAATCATTGTTCTATTTCCACAAATTAGATCCTCAAAATAGTCATCAAGAAAAATGAGGCAGTACCCTGGGGTTAATTTAGGGATTGTTGAATTTTTCATGTTTGTGGATTCTCAAATCAATGTTTAATGTGACCAGTAATTTCAAATCATGATATTCCATATTGAGAGATAACAATATTTGATCATAATTCTTGGTGATTGGTTGAGGTTTTGAAGGAGTCAGGATACATTATGCTCATAATGTGATTAATTTCTTGTTATATGGATTGTTTCATATTGGTTTTCTTATTATTGTTTAGAAAATTAAAATACTGAAGAGGAAATTATTCATGGGGTTTTCAATATATGTTTTAATTGGGTTAATAATTTGAAGAGGATGTGATGTACATTAATGTAGTTAGTTGCATCTCATCCACTTATCGGAGTTTTTATCATTGTGGTAAGTGATTGGATTATTCTCATTTGGTAGTTGGAATTTCATCTTGGATATAGTGAAATCAAATAGTGGGGTAACAACAATTTCTAGAGAGGTTTTCTAGTTAAACATGACATTAATTTTGGGGGATGATGGATTTCATGTTCACATTATTGTTGTATTTTCCATAAAATCATTAAATAAAACTTTAAAGACATTATAGAGGTGGGGGATCCAATCATTCATTATTTTCATTCCATATCTATCTTCCTCTATTTCTTTCTTATTCTATCTCTTATGCAATTTTCATCCATCCGTAAATAATAGTGTTGTTAAATTTCTAAATCCATGTGTGATCTCTTATCACTATGCATCGAGGAATAATTAGCGGTCATATTTCTCAGAGTTCATGCTCATTGCTAATTGTCAATAAAAAATATAATTTGATTTCTGATGTCTTCTTCACATATGGAATTTAAGGATCATGAATAGAGGTTATGTTTTCGCACACATTCTTTCATGAATGATTTTATACCCTCATCATTTTATTTTTTTAGTATATTAATATCTGAAATTAAATTTTTTTTTATCTAAAATAGGTTTTCATTTTTATCATCCTAGATACAATCACTTTTTTAATGTGGTGAGATCATGTGTGATATATATTTGACTTAGTAAATCATTTCAATGTTTTGGAGAGAGTTCATGTGTTGGATGAAATTTTAATGATTTTATTTTTTCATATATTAATTGGTGGGGGTATCAGGAGATCAAGCGTGAATTGGTTTAGATTCTTATTAAATGTTCTAAGCTTTTTATATCAATTATATGAAGTATAAAAAATAAAGATGGAACTCATTCATTCTTAATAATTTTTTTCTTTTCATTATTTCTATATATTTTCTCTATTTTTGTAGTTATCACTTTCTTTTCATGCATTTTCATCCATTGTTTTTTTTTCTTTTACTTCTTTTGATATTGACAAAAACACATAAATATTTTTGATAAATTTTTGAGAAAGACACATTACCACTTTCATCCTGACCACTATGTTAGACACATTGATATATATAGAGAAATATAAATGTATTTTTAATAGTTCATATAATATAATATTAAATATTAGCACCATACACGTGGAGGAAATTTTGATTCATTAAACCATCAGTTTCAATTTCGATATTAAAAAATAAGAATAAAAATTTTTAACCTCCACTATAGATAAACGGCCTCATGAAATTTTATGGCATTCATGAAAGTAATGAATATAAATTTTATTTGAATAATTTTTTAAAAAAATTATAAAAAATATTAAATATTTTATTAAACCAATAGTGAATGACGTATAATTTTTTTTTTGAATTATCACAGTTATTTGTTGTTTTTTTTAGGATAGGGTTCTCCAAAAAGGGGAGATCCTATATTCCATAATGAGGTGATCGAGGATGATGATGCATGGATGTAGATTCATAAATATAAAAACGAGATATGTATTTTTAATTGGTATGATATTGGTGATTTTGAAATTACAAAGCCAGAAAAAAAATTATTGAGAAACATTCATTTTCACAATTTTCATTATTTTTATTTTTACCATACATACATGTATGATTATTTTTGCATGATAAAATAGGTCAAACAATCTCAAAATACCATATAATATTCAATATAATATAACCTAGATGACATCCATTTTTTATTATAGTTTGGTGTTGGATTATTTACTCGGTTTGTATTTGGAAACAATCCTATGAACACAAAATTATTTGGATAATGAACATTTTAAACAATCAAGTTTTAAATTTCATATAATTTAACATGAATTGTTTTTATTTGATAATTATTTTATTAATTATTTTCCCTGCACCTATTTTGATGAGTCATATGAGCTTAGTGAATTCTACAATGGTCTTGAGATGAATATTGATTCTCCTAATGAGAAACATTTACTTCTTCAACATCTAATTGATTATCCATGTTTGGGAGTGGTTGATTTAAAAAAAATAAGGTTTTTGATATGTGAAATAATATATAAGTTGATGTTGAGACTTTTATGAAATTCAAATGATTAATTTGAAAATGCATTTAACTTCTGTCCTTATTATGAAGTTAAGGGGAAACCCACATTTGTTTTATACTCTTTTCTATAATATTACAATTCTTGTTATTCCACTGAAGAGAAAATGATGAAGGACATCAATACGATCTTACATAAGCTATATAAAATGAGTAATTATTCTTAAAAGAATATAATATGGTTGATATATATCAACATTCCACATCTTACATGCTATTGTGGATGAGAAAAATGTTGTCCAACTATGGCCAATATAAATACAACAGTTCATGGAACCATATTCCTTTGTGCATCAAATAATTTTTTTACATAATTATCACCATGAAACACATATGTATTATCCATATTACATTTATTTTTTAAACTAATTTACTTAATATATTTATTTTATAATTCATGAGTAGGGGATGTATACATTACATATTCAATATTCTACCACTATTCATTTTTTTTTGGGACCTTATGATTGATTGAATAAATATAATACAAGTCATAAATTATAAATTTATTTAAAATAATTTGTTTTTTCTTAAAAGATAAAATGCATGTATTTTTTATAATAAAAAAAATTGTTTTGATGTATGTTTATGGGTAGATTTTTTTATTCCATTAGAGAAGAAATTAAATATTTTCAAATTTTTAAAGAAGATAAATGCCTACTAAAAATGATTCAAACCCCATAAATATTTAAACATTAATTTTTATTTATTTTGAACATTATCTTTTCAAATTAAATGATTGTATTTTTCCTAAGATTGGAACTGAATATTGGAAAATCATGGTGACTTAAAGAAATTAAAAATGGGATGATTATTATAAATGATGTTAATTTTTAATGAATCAATCTAGTGGATTAAAAATTCAAAATCTAATACTTCTTTTTTATTATGTTTAAAAATTCATCTTCTTGTTGAGTGGGATGTTGTAAATGATTCCAGAATTTTTATTTAAGTACTTTTTCATGATAATTTGGTTATGTAAAATATTTTTTACATTTGAATTCATAATTTATATTTCTGTATTGAATTTTACTCTTTATCACGCTTATCTTGTATCAATAGTGTATATTTTTTTAAAGATTAAAGTGTTAACATGAAACATTTCTGAATATATATGTTAGTGTGCTGGAATTTAAGTAATAACAAGTAGTAATTAATTTATATTTGTTCAATAATTTTATAGGTAAAAATAATTTTCAATCATTTAATATGACCACAAACACAAAATATTCTATACTTAATTGAACAAAATATAGAAAATTAAATGTAATAAGTTTTCTTCCACCATGGGTTCAACAATGAGGACAAAGCTGATTATTATTTATAGGGGAGGGGTATTTAATATTCAAATTTGTAATTCCGTTTACAACCATAGAAAAAAAACATAAAAAATATCCATTTTTATAATATCTCATGAATTTTTAGTGGATGGAAGTTTTTAATTTTAATTTATGGTTTTGAAGCCACCATGAGGATGTTAATATTTAATTCCTCTTTGAGTTAATTGAGTAAATATTTTCTTTTAAAATGTTTGTAAAATATGTATTTCCATAAAATGTTAGGAAAATGAAAATAATATATATTTACTTTGAAAATTTAAATTCTAATTTTTCTTTTAAAACTTGAATTGAGTTGGATTATAAAATGAAAATTGTAATCTAGGAAAATACACAAATTCTTCATTCTTTTACCCTTAAATCATTCACCTTCATAATGGATTAATTATCTTTTTTGTAATTACTAAACCCCTAAACCCAGATTGAGTTTCTATTTATTATTATATTATAATTATGAGTGTTGTGTCACAAATAAGTAAGAGATTTTTCGAATATCTATTGAATGTAAATTGACATGTGTTAAATTCATGATAAAATTTTAAATTTAATAAATTTTTTAAAGAATTAATATTTTTTTAACATAAGAAATATATTTTAAGTTTGTTATACATCATTTCCACTGGAAATAATCTATGAGGGAAAATTAATTGGAAATTAAATTCTTAATGTCATTATGATTTTTCAATTTTGTTTTTTTATCTACTATTGAAATGTTCTAAGAATTTTATTGAGGATAATAAATGATTATATGTGGGGGAATTTGACATCTATCATATTTTATGCAACTTCATCATTTTTTTTAATTTTTATGTAAAAGTAATATTGGATATTAAAAAATTATTTTTTCTGTTATAATTTATTTTTAACATATTTTCTTATTTAGGTTTTTTATGAGAATTCTTTTAATTTAATGCATTAAAATTAATTGTGGTGAGAATTATTTTTTCATTATTTAAGATGTTTTATAAATATTAGTTTTATATTTTATAATATAATATTTGTGAATAATTATTTCATCATATATATTTTGTTCGAGGAAATTTTAAATCATTCATAAATTATTTTTGTTATACATTTTTTGTCATTCTAAATTTATTTTTTTTCAATTTATTATTTATTTTTTTATTTTCGATGAATTTCACCCACTAAGTAAATATTATTTGTAATAAATATAGAAATGATAAATTCAATGATGATTGCGTAGAATATTCAAATCATAAAATCTTTTGTGGATACAATTGTGTGTAATATAAAATGTGGCGTGTAATTGAATCTCACAAGCTAATCATTAAGTCATCTGTAACCCATAATAGAATCATAAATGTTTTTAGAAATTAGAAAATGGTGTAAGATAATTTTTCATAAATGTGTTTCATACAAAATCTGTTGGTGAGAATTTAAAAACCAAACATTGTGGAATATGAATATTATAACATGAGTAGACTCCAAGACTTCGATAGAAGAATAGAAAAAACTCACATATTTATTCTATCTACTTAATGTTTGTCATTCAAATACTATGAGAAGGTATTGTTGCATTTTGGTTTTAGAGGATATCATTTGGGTTTTGGATCTAGGAATTTGATGATAATCAGTTTTAATTAATTGTGGAATCTATGATATCACTTCTAAATCCTTCTATGATAAATCTAGCATAATCGAGATATCAATCAAGGGTTAAGAAGACTACATTGTTCCATTACTGGATGATCAATATTACCTCTATACCAACTAGAACCACAACAATGATATCGATAATGATTTTTTCTTGATGGAGCATTAATATATTCTTAAAATTTTCTTATTTTAGTATTCTAGAACTAAAGTTGATATTGATAATGTATAATGACTCTAAATCCTGGGGATTTATTGTTCATCATTTATAATCACTATAGTTAATGATATTTCGAGTAAATTCTAATGTAGACTAGCTACATTAAACTCATAATGAGTTTAATTTCTAATTTTATAGACAGTTTAATTTGGGATTCGAGGTTATTATTTTGAAAACAATAATTCTAAAGATAGATTTTCTCCATGGTATGTAAAAGATAATATTTTACTGGGAGAAACATTTTAGTAGGTAATGACATTATTTTTTATAGTTGTGTACATATCAGACACTTGGTAGAGTTCCATTTAGTGTGGGATTTTATTTGTTCATTCACATTTGGATGTTTTATTTTCATCATGGGGACATCACATTTTCAAAATGGTGTAGCCAAATTTTCTAGAGATGTTTTATTGTGTCAAATGAGATCGATTCACTATGATGATATATACAATGTGGAATCATATTTTATTTACTATCATTTTATAAGATTAGTTTTATTTTTTTCTGTATAAAATGTTACAAACCCTAAAAGGAGGAGGGATATATATTATCATTGTTCATTTTTTCGTCTCTCTATTATATATCTCATTATTCTTTGTTCTCCACCAGTACAAATTTTCTTCTACAAGTAAATAAACTTGTTATTATGTTTCACACTACATGTGTGATCTCAATCATCTAGACCTAGAGGACTAATTAGTTGACCTTGTTTCAGGAGATGACAAACATAGATTCACATGGATTAAAAATATAGTTTTATTGTTTTCATCTTCATTACCCATGAAAATTCATGGTTATTAATTTAGGTAATATGAGATCAGACTTTATTTTATGAACTATTTTCTACTATCAATGTTTTATTTAATTCATTCTCTTTATATTTTGTAATTTAAACTGTTTTTTTCATTAGAAGAAGTGTAATTTTCCCCCTATAGAAATTCACAATTTTATGGTGAGGAATCATGTGTTATATTTATCATACATAGGAAATATTTTAATTGTATAGGAGAGTTATCATGCGTGGAAGGTAATCATTATTGTTTTCATTCCTTATTTGAAGAGTGAGAGGTGTGTGTATTAAGAGAGCGATTGTGATTTGCGATAGGATGGTACTGAATTTCTTAATTTTTGTAGATCAATGATAATATGTAGATTTAATATTTCTATAACAAGTTCATTATATTTATTTTTTTTTAATTTCATTGAATCTGGTTCATTTAATTGTTTCTATAGTTCGCATATTATTTTCATCCACATTTCACCAATGATACATTTTTTAAATTCCTTTAATAATGATAAAAAAATAAAGAATTTACAATAATCAATTATATAGGTACATTTACTTTTTGAGACATACCCCTTAGTTAATCATTATGTTATTTATAAGGAAATATAAATTCTTGTTTTATAGGTCAAACAATGTGCTATAATTTTTAATCATAAAGACTACCATGAAATCTATATGTAACGGTGTTTCTATATCATGATAACTATAGAGGGAGGCTTCATCATTCCTTGGTAAGATAATTCTCAAAAGAAATATTATTCCTTGTCTATTTGTGAGGGCGACTACTGTATGATAAAAATAGTTAGAGGAATAAAATGACTTATTTTATTAATAAATAATATCTTAAATGGAAATCCAAAAAAATGAATAATATAAAATATTTTCATATATATAAAATGGTATATAGCATAGAAAGTAATCATTGTAAAATAATTTTAAAATTACATCTCCATCCTGGATCAAATTTCTATGAGAAGTACATGCACATTCACAAAGCACTATAATGTCAAAAATTCAAGGATTAATAATAACTAATATCTCTTAAGAATCAACATAAATAAATAGTGGTAAAAATTATTATATAATACTCATAGATAGTAAATTTTGTAGACATGTCATGATTTTTTGTTCAAAATATAATTTGAATTATGGATACTACTTCCAGAAAAGTATGATTTCACGTGTTTTTTTATATTTGAGAATATAGAGTGGTAAAAGTGAATAGGTATCTGAATGGGTAATGATTACACTGTTTATGAGTAATTTGAATAATGCCTCAAAATATTTCAATATATCCTAATATTATATCATTTTCATCAATTTTATTGGTTTTTATTAATATTATCTAATTAAAATTCATATATAAAATTTACTCATATTTTGACATAGTTCACCAAGAAAATTTGAACATACCTAATGTATTAATGTTGAAAAAGTTAAATACAAGGGAAAATTTAAATGAAATTGGTGAACCAATAGAACATTCATAGAATTATTTAATAAAAATATGTTGGTTATCGTATAAAAGGATATCTACTTTGCATGTCATTAAATATTTCTATGACTGTTAAAATCAAATGAACTAATTTTAACATGTAATTAATTGATTCATCCTCATTGTATATTAATTAGTGTGAGTAATGTTTATATCCTAATTCTTATTAAATGAAATATTCCCATTACTTATTAAAATTTAAATACAGTCACCAGTTAACTATAGAAATGTTTTTTTTTTTGATTTTTAATTCTCCAAGTTGTTGATACTAGATTATTCATAAGTCAATAGGGAGAAGTACGACACATATGATTTCCTTGATAAGTGATTCATGTAAAAAATTTATTAAGGTTATCAAAAAAATTTAAAATTATGTTTTTGTGTCACATGGTTAATAAATATTTTTTGGTTACACGAGTCATAATAAATAAATAAGGATTTTTAAATGTTTGAATTTTATATATTTTATTTCAATAAGAAAAAATTATCAAAAAAAGATAAATATACTTTATCATTGTACACAATATGGTTTTAGAATAGTTGCTTTTAAAAAACATAGGTAGTTTAAAACAAATAAAATATTAGTTTCGGAAATAGAAACCTTTAAAAATGTGTTTAGGCTAAAAAATACATAAATTTTCAGCTAGAGAGTGATATATTCCAAGAGTAACCTTATATTAATTATACATCATAAGATTATTTTAACTGTTTATTAAGGAATTTGAAAATTAATTATTTTATATTCATCTTTATAATATTTTATTTTAATCATTATCATGTTCTATATATTATCATAATTAAACATTCATCTATCCAAAAATTTATCATGGGTAAATTTATATATACAAATAACCTTATCAATTTTAGAGCTATGATGCCAGAAAATATTGATGACTCTTACATGATAAAATTCATCAAAAAAATTAAAATGGAATTAGTACAATATATGAATAATAGTATATGCATCCAAGTAATAAATTAAGTATAATATTGATAATGTTTCAAGCTTATATATATTGTACATTCTTACATTTAGTTTCAAGGGACACATCCTAATTTGTAGCATTGTACAATAATAATATTCCAACTAAAATGAGATATGGCTATTAAATGACATATAATGTTATATAATAAAATTATTGGACATGAAAATGAATTTAGATACAATGAGGTTGTTAGGGTTATAAAAAATCTTTATTGAAGTGAAACACAATTTGCATCTAATTTAATTATCTAATTCATTTCGAACGATAAAATAGAAATACAAGAGAATTTTTTTATTTAACTACTATATTATATTTTTATATAAGTGTTCACATATATATTTTTTATAGTGTGATAATGATTTAAATTTTTTATTCCAATCAATAGATTAAAATATTGTTTGCATATGAATATATTTACATTATCATGTTAGAAATGTTTTTTCTAGAGACACATACAATGAGGGAAGGCTAAGACCATGGTAATAGTTTTATATTCAACATGGCTGATGATAGCTTATTAATTAATAATAATACAACATATATGTAATAAAATTACTGAAATATACTAATATTGAAATGGTTAATTAAAATTCATTAATATATTACATGTATCAACAAACACAAGATTTTTATTTACAAGAACGTGGTGGGTATTCATGTGAGATTTTTCATGGGTCGTAAAATAAGGGAACCAACAAGACCTGATTGTAATACCATGTCATTAATCAAAAATCCATCAGAATTTTACTTTTCATATCTAAATTATATGATAATTATATTTAAAATTCACTTTAAAGACTATAACACCACAAGACATTACAATAATTTCTTTTAAAATCATTTTATCTTTTGTTTCTATATTGATTTAAATGAATCACCAAGTTAAGATTATGTTACATGTAACAAAACTATTAGCTTTATATCCACATAACGATGATGTTAACTTCTGTTACATGTAAGACTATCTTTCCTCGATGTCTTTCACAATATAGATCACCTCATGATATTGAATTATAATATTTGTTTAATAATATAATTATTTAATATAATAAGAGAAAACCCAACTGATTATTTGAATTTTTCCAATAGGATTAACTAACATATAAAATTAAATAGTTTAACTAATTTGATACCTATTAATTAGAAATGAATTTGGAAACCAAATAAAAATAAATATTATGACTTTACTAAATACTATTTTTATGTGAAAATGAGATTTATAATAATAACATAACATAATTAAAATTATTGAATGATAATATTTATATTTATTTGCTATATATTCAAAAAAATATTATTTCCATTCATCCAATATATTTTGTAGACATAAATTCAGAATAACTATAATTTTATACATAAAAACTAAATTTTTATAATGGTTATTTTTCATCATTTAATGGAAAACAAAGTTTAAATCATATTTTTTGAACTCATATTGATTTTAAATGTCATAATATACGTCATATTTTATAGTTTATCATTACAAGTATCTTTGCGTGAATTTTTTTGAATTTTTATTTTAAGTAGCATTTTTTGATGAATAGTAATTGATATTTTATTTTAATCCAAAAACACATTTTAGATAAGTTAATAATTAATGATAAAATATAGATAAAATTTGTTATTAAATTTTATTATATATTTTTTAAGGAATATTATACAATTTATTTCATTTTAATTACCTTTACTTTGAAATTTTATATAAATTCATTGGATATTTTTTATTTTTTTTATTTTAAAAACACATTTGTTCAAATTGTTTGTAGGATTAAATTGTAATTAATTTCTTCCAATTATGTTATTTTAATTTGTAAAAAATGGACTCTATATTTGAAATCTTCATAATCTATAATTTCTAACATGGTTAACTGAGTTTTTAGAAAATATATTAGTGAAAGTGATTAAAATTAGTTATAGTGATTAATATAAGAATCTAATTAATGAATAACTAAACAATAAAATAGAGACACAACATTACAAATAAAATTGTCCAAAAGACATTGTATAGCCATATTTTGACCCTATATTTCCGTGGATGAAATTTATTACATTTTTTGAACAAATTTCAAATGAAAAAAAATTTGTGGAATTTTTTTTAAAAAAAAATACTCAAGAATGACCCTACTCATCCAATTTAAAAAGGTTCCCACCCCTCTAAATTTATAATATCTATAAATATAATTTTCCAACCCAAAATCTACTAGTATAATCTCCAAATATTCTCTTTTTTCATCCCAGAATACCACCATTTTGGAAAAATAATAACATGGAATATCTAGTTTAGAAAAACATGAGATTCCCAATTAAGAGGTAACATCATACCTCAAGAACCATGGTACTATACTCATTATACACAAACACAAAATTAATATTCCATTACTATATAATATACATAGTATCCTAAATAAACCTATATGTTTTAATTTTTATGGTTTATGTACACTTTAAAAAATTATATAATGTGTAATGAACAAACCGTTGTTTTGTATGGAGAATGAATGCCTCCTTAAATTATGTTGTATATTACATGTTTACACCTCTAATGGTATGAATTATGATGGAAAAAAATTTATATATGATAAATATAATATTTATAAAGGCTTTATATTTCCAGAATTCTTATATGACACATAAAATCATCATTTTCATTTTGTGTAAATATGATAACATTGTCTTGGAAAGTGTGGACTACCATGTAACATCTTTATTTTTAAAATAATCATAAAAACATTTTATGATAATTTATAATGTAGAAAAAATTTATTTACCTAATAAAAATATCAATTTTTTAAAATGCATTGTAGAAGTGTAAAAAGCCCAGCTGACACTCCATAATATTCAATTTTATATTTTTAGAGTTAGACATGAGTCTTTAAATGTTTTTGGGTTCCAATAATCCCCAATGGATATAAAATAAAAATATTAAATATGTTATTATAACCATGGAAAATTTATTCAAATGTAATTGAATTACTCTAATCTGGTTCCTTGTATAGAAAATATGATACCACTTATGTGTCTAAAATGCGGTGTTGACCCTAGGAAGGGTATAACATTAAAATGTATTGTGTTTTTGGATACCCATATCACATGTTAATGTTTTTAACAATGTGTTAATAAAATGAAATTATTAGAAATAATATTATATCTTGTAATCGGTTAATTGCACAAAAAATTTGACACATACATTATGTCGAGAATGGGGGTGTATCCTTGTATGGGTAAAATATTTATATGAAATAACTACTTGGGAATATATCTAATTTAAATAAACTTTTTTTGATAATTTTATGAAATAATAAATTTAATATATTAATTTAATAAAAGGGGAAATATAGGTTCATATTCAACCATCTATTTTCAAAAAACTAATGTTCAAGGAATATTTCATAAAATCCCTCAATCACAGCTCTTTTTGTCTATTTCTATTGTACTGGCTTATTGGGGTAGAATAAATGACTCTGTATTAATATTTTTTATAGTTGATAGATTAAAAATAACGTATTAAATTTCCAATATGATGAAAAGCTATTTTGGGATCTATAAATACTATGGTTTTTTTTCATCAATTGATTCACAAAAATGGCCCAAATAATGCTCTTCGGTGAATCGTGATCTAATCCCAGATACCATTCCCACGTAACTGAATCATGCAAGCATATAGCTATCTTATTGGGAATTACACGTAGGTAACATTTGTTTAGATTATTTTGTTTTCTTCCACTTTTTTATGCGTGTTAAAAAAATAGGGGTGGAAAAAAACTAAATAGACTGTGGAAAATGATAAATTTTTAATGATATTAAAATATTTCATTCTTTTATAAAATGAAAAACCTAAATTTCACTGGAATAAAACCGTAGAAATATTCACTATATATATATATATATCTATTGAATTTTATAGATTATTATTAACCAAAATTATCAAATATTGTTTTCTATTTTCATAAATAAAATAAATAATTATAAATAATTTTCATAAGGGATATATTTATATATAGGTATGAATATATATATGTGTGTGTGTGTGTGGATATATAAAAATTTATATTGATACTCGCAAATAATTATAATTTAATTATTAAAATTAGCAATGTTAATTTTGATAATTATAAACTAAGATCATGTGACAATTATGTTGTTTTGTAAAATTATAATTTAAACTATTTAATGTAAATTTAATTTATCTATATAAGAGATAAATTTAAAAATATGGAAAGAATAATTATCATCACTTTGTAATTAACCAAGAAATATTAGTATCATCCCAAATAATTGTTTAAAATGAATAAATTAAATTTTAATTTACTATTTCACATACTAAATTAATAGCAATGACTTATCATTTCATGAGGAATTTTAGAAATGATAAATAATTATTTTATTTATCAGTATGTTTGACAAAATTAAATTCAAATTCATGATTTATTACAACATGTTGTTTTTAAAAGGGTCATGTAATAATTAATATTTATCATGCCATACTATATATTTAGTGACAATTTGAAAAGTAGTCACGAGATTACAAGAATTGTCACATGTAATGTATTATATATTTTGAAATAAAATAAATGTTAGAGTTCTTAGAAAACCATTTACATACCTCGAGCATTTACCTGCCACCAGCTCGATACATTTATGTACTGCACTAACATTAGAAAAATTAAAAGTGGTTTTCCAACTATTAAGGTAACAAATTACATAAATATTTTGGCATGTTTACAAATGATTTCCATTAATATGATTATTTGCAGACAAGTTTAATGACAATTATAGATTGAAAATGCATGTGGAAATTGGTCTAGGCCCAAATACACTATATTACACATGATTATGATTGTATTATAGTTTCTTATTCACATTACATAGTGATTACCTATATATAGTGTTCTAGGTTTTTTCATTAGGATATGTTATCTGTGCATATGTATATAAATTCCATAATATGTATACATCATGGTTTTGGTTCTTGGAGGAATGATCAGTGGACCATCAAATTTTATTATCCGCTGTAGGGGGTTCACCGAATGGATGATTAGGGCCTGATGCATGTGGTAGGCACATAATGATTCATAAGGGATTTCATGTAGTAGACTATCATGATTTGTGATATAATTTGAGTAGGGATATGAATTACTATAAATGAGGGTCAAGTACATGGTGAAGGAAATTGATAATTCTTTGGGATGCGGTAAATGTAGAGGGGATACTGATTACCTCTCCGTCCCTAGTATTATTCTCTATAGTGTTCTACAATGACTCAAGGAAGCTGATTGGATCATGATTTTGAGTATGACAACATGATGATTATGAGAAGATTATTATATCTCATTTCTCTTTCACACACATAGTTAATATCTTCTTTTAGTGCATTGATATTATTTCATACAAAGACACTGAGAAATATGATTCATTATGATAGTGGTTAATCGTTGATTCATTTGACTCCATTGTTATCAATCATACATTGACCCAAAGTAGTTTTATAATGGGGTGGTGGAAGCTTGGTTATCATAAAACTTTTTGGTATTTAATTTTGTGGTTACATCACATTAATTATTTTGAAATTCACATGTATTTTGAGATCATCATGTTTAGGACACGTTGGTGGTGTCCAACTGATTATTTTAATCACACCCTACCGGGGAATTTTGGCACACTTATATATTCCATAATAATAAATCTAGTGAAGGTTATGGACCCTGGGGTGGATATTTGAGTGGTGGTACATAGAGATGAAGCGGACTAGGGCATTCACTAAAGCACTCAATAATGAATTTCACTTGCCTTTTTATTTTTTTCTACTTCTTACGAGGTTTTTCATTCCACTTTGGAGTCAATGTATTATATATATTATACATTTAAAATTATATATTTTACTCTAATAATTAATTTTCTATTGTTGATTATTGATCATATGACTCAATACATGGGGTAAAGTCTCAAAAAAATCCGTAAGAGACCCTCACTACTAGTAGAGATCCTCATGGATATTGGGAGGCACACATGAGGTCATCAATAAATCTGGAACAGACATATAGATTCTGGTCAGTTTGTTACAAACTTTTATTAGAGGTATAGGTTTTTAATAACTTATTTCTACTAATTTCCATCATTTGGGAGAGGATAAAAAGGAAATAGGATGTGTTGGAAATAGGTTGGGGAAATATGTTAGTTCATGGCCTGCACTATATAGTAGACCTCTAAGACTCCAGAATATGTGGAATATTATTTTTCTTTACTATTTATTAAATACACCTAGTGTAACACATATGATTTTATATGTGATTTATATGATTTCAAATATTTTCATGCATCATTAAAAAGAACATAGCTTCACATGCCACATATATACCTGTTGTTGTGAAGAATAGTGTTTCATTAATTAAATTGATTGATTTATACTATCTGTTCATATAGTTTGTTCTGTGTGATATATTTTTATTATCATGATGTGTGATATATCATTATTGGAATTAATTAGGTGAACAAATCATGTTTTTTTTTTAGTATATAAATGATTTATATGACTAACGTGTACGAAAAAATGCATGTTAGATCTAGGAGGGGTATACCTTGGGTTATTGATAGACTCCTAGGAATCCATGTTAGATCCCCTATTCTAATTAGGTTATATCCTTGAAACTGTGATCTTTCATCATGAACTTAATTAATGTTATAGATTATGTTTCACTAACATAGTTTATATACTACTTGGAAATCATACGGAAAATATTATGTAAGGTAGAATTTGTCTTTATTAACATAGGAAGTGAATGATAATGCAGTTGATCATGTTCATGTAATTTCATTATGGTCTATGAAATAGGGTCACTTCAATCAAGATTTATTCATTAGTTATCCACTAGTCATAGGAGTTCAAAACTATGGGTATGTTTTCTATTATTTTCAACTCCATCATAATTTACCCTTCCAAATAACTGAAGGATCTCATAATAAGAAATAATGGGTTAAATTATTATTTTAAATATTTGTCTTAATAAACAATATGAAGGATTGACATATTATAATCACACTAAGAATATTTTAAGAGTTCATCCATTTCAAATTCATATTTCATATAGTGACATCCATGAATATAGAGCTTAATTTTTATCTTGAATACATGTATAAAAATGTCTTTATCATACTTAGTACTTCACCATAATGAGTGCATATTTAGTTCACCCAAAGGCTGAATGTGGGAGTCGACTATTCATTATTTATCAGAACCTAAACCAGGTGAATATGTAGAAATTAAATCCTTCATAAAGATTAAATATATATTTTTTCAGTGATAAAGGGAAAAAAATTCTCAATTATTGATCATCAAAGAATGTAACCCTAGATGGGAGCTTGGAAGGAGAATATTCCAATGAAATCTTCTAGGAGAATATATGGGGTGTATGAGTATTTTGTAATTCCATTCAGACAGAAAATGTACCAGCTAAGTTCATGGCCTTCATGAACGAAATACTTCATCCATAAAAGGACTATTTCTTTGTAGTTTTTGTTGAAGAAATCCTCATATACTAAGGATCATCTGAGAAACATTTTAGAAAACTAGAGATTTTCATGAGTAATTTCTTTGCTCATATAAATTATGATATGATATAAAAATTTGAATTCTAGATTGAAGAGATGATGTTCCAAGGAAATGTTGTGTCTGAAACTTGTGTATCAGTAAACACATAGATGGTTGAAGATTTCTTTTCATGGAAACATACTCAATAATTGATTGTCATCAGGAGATTCCTAGGTCTAGCTAGATATTAATGATGATTTATCACAAACATCATTGGATTATCTGAAACAATAACAGCATTTATAGAGAAAGAAGGAAAATGATCAAATGATCAGTCCCGTGTAAAGTGTTTTTAAATGATTTAAAAATAAGGATAAACATACCTCTTTAAATAACAATATCTATGCCTCAGTTTTGGTTATGTAGTAAACGATGATTCATTTGGAGTGGGTTTCATACAAGTAATGATGCAAGGAAAAAAAATATCCTATGGGTATCTTCAACTACGACCCAATTAGAAGAACTACCCTAACCATGACATAGAGTTGGATGCTTTGTCCCACACATTGAAATATAATATAAATTATCACATTGGTGAGGTATTTATTGTTTACAAGTATCATAAGATCATTCTATAAATATTCAATCATTGGGATCTGAATTGGAGGCAGAGGTGTAGGGTCAATTATCTAAAAAAATTATACATTGGGATGACATATTCCCCTATAATGGAAAATGTAGATGAAAATTACCACATCCAAAGAACCTAGGATGAGTAGAAACATAGAAAGACATCTTCATAATAGCAGTGATGTTCGATGTGTTTATTGGATGACTAGAGGGTTGATATTTCATACGATCAAGGATAAATGATTTTCTACCCCTTTCTAATAACATCATCCATTATGTAATCGATGCATACCATTCATGATTTATACCTAGAGTGTACTATGATTAGAGAAACTCTTGCTGGATAAGACACAATACCTAGATGGTCGAAGGAAAATAGTAACATGATCATAGTATGTGGAAGTGCAGTAGTTTCTACATTCACTATTTTGGAATTGATGGGAGATTGCCATACCCCTAGGTGTATGGTATTACATGGTACTACCATGATGTACCATGACATTAGATGGTAGTTCTGGTGTTTAGGGATGAAGAGTTAAATTAATTGTCTTCTCTGTCTAAGCCTCGCCTTTCAGAGGTTGAAGGATGGGCACCATCAACCTAGAGGGTTATTACAGGCAACCCAAATACCTATGTGAATGAGGGAAGATAATACTGTGGGCATTGGGACATGATTACACCATATCCAAATTATTCATGACAATGTTTGGGTCATCATCAATTGATTATTGATTTATCCCCACCTCTTACCAATCATTGTGAATCACTTAATGGGGGAGTTGAGAAAACATTATGTGTGGGAGATTTTTCACTTACAAGGAGTTTACAGGGGCATTTTTCGGATAGAGATGAATTTCTCACATATGTATTTTGGTAAATGTTTCATAAAGCCTTGGGTAATCATCTACAATTTTTTACAACATACCATCCACATACCAATGTACAGTCATGTCATAATGTATCATTTTTATGTAAATACTATAATTGTGGGAAACATAGAAACCATAACAGCACTTGAAGGGTGATAATAGTTGACTCGCATCACTGATGAATGTGAGGAAATATTCAATGATTTTTTGATAGGTTTTTTCATATGTGTTCTATAAGGACAGTACTTGATGGCAATAGAGAGTCCTAGTAGGGGATTCAGACACCCCCCATGATGATTACTTCAGAAATTAAGGGGCATGTTAATAGAGCTACAGTAATAAAGGTCTATGAAATGGACCTACCACCAACTAATGGTGATAATGATCTTATTTCTGTATGAGGAATGGTTTAAATAATATCCTTTTTTCATCATCATTATTTTATATTGTTGTTTTCCCTATATTTGTGAGCCATTTCTATAGTACATTTACCAATATAGTTATGTTTCCCTAACATACCTATATCTAATACATCATCTAATGATGAAATTAGAATTTAGTATATTAGGGCATTGTGTCTATTAATTATTTTTTTAAGATACTAATAAGGGACTTACTCAGTGGATAAGAGTATTGGAATCTCATTTATTCCACCCATCTCGCTATCAAGGTATGTACATTGTGTTCATTGTGTTACAACATCAATGGGGGATACCTAATCATACGCATGTAACATATTGTGAGGATGTGGAGTTGGGGATTGATGAATATTGTGAGGATAATAAGGGAGGAACACATTTTTATGATATGAGGAATTGAGAGTATAGATGATACTATATGCATATATTCATAGGAAACACTGACAAAATATGGAAGAGACAAGAGAATGTGAGTCCCATTATCAAACTCAGTGGTACGAGTTTTTTGAGAAATACCACAACATATTCTTTTTTAAGATGATTATTTGACAGTGGGGAATAATTTTATTATCATGTTTTTTAAAAAATCACAATTCTCTATTATGATAAAAAATTAATGGAAAAATGGATTTATCAAGGAATAATAAATATTGTTTTAGACACATCACATATGGGTAAAAAAACACAGTTAACACTCTAGAATATTCAATTTAATTTTTTATAGATAAAAACAGATTTTGTTTCATTTCTTGATGTCTGGAATTACAAATAACAGTGGGAATAAAAATATTAAAAATATTATTTCTAGCACAGAAAATTTATTCTAAATAAATGAGTTACTCCAAAATGGTGCACTGTGTATGAATTATGAGAAAATTATCAAGTCCATAATATGTTGTTTACCATATGAAGTTCATAACATTCAAAGGGAGTAGGTATTTGGATTCCCTTCTCAAAATTTAATTAACCTTTTCAATAATTTTATTAAATATTTAATTTATTTAATTAATTAAATATTGTTGAAAATGCATGTTCATCATCAACCATGATTTTCCACCATTAATGAACACAAATGATTTTAGGAACCCCTGAATCAAATATTTTGGTCTCTTTCAATGGAAATGAAGTAATGGGATATAATAAATGTCTCCATAATTATGTATTTCTTGGTCAACAGATTAAAAATCAGTTATTAAATTTTCAAAATGATGAAAATTAGTTTTAGTGCTTGATAAATACATGGGTGTGGTTTCTTCCATGGAATAACACCTAATGGATGAATAATGCATGTTGGTGAAGCATTATCCAATCTAAGAATCCTTTTCAATACAACCAAAGTATTCTAGTGTAAGGGTCTTCTTCTTGGGCCTTATGAACAATTATATTGTTTTTGTCATTTTTCCCTTCCCCTTTCTTATGTGCTTTTATAAATAGAGGGTATAAAGAGATTTATATAATAAAAATTGAAAAATTTTTTATTTAAAATAAATAAATACACTTAAAAAAATTATAAACCTAAATTTATTTAGCTTAAAACATAATAAATTTTATCTATTCATATATATTGAATTTTTATGAATGATTTATTTAAAAAATCGTCATATATTATTCATTAGTTTGATCAAAATATATCTTTAATTATAAAAAATTATCAAAATAGATATATTTATATATATGTGTGTGTGTATATATATTCATTGTCACCTAAATGAATAATTCTATTATTAAAATTATCAATGTGTGATTTGATAATTGTAAATAATTATCATCATTTGGTTATGTTATTTTATCAATGGATAATTTAAATGATTTAATGGAACGTTAATTTAACAGTGAAAGTGATAAATATAAAATTTGGAAATCATAATTATCATCACTTTTAAATTATTCTAGATGGATAAATATCATCCCATATAATTTTAAAAATGGTAAAATAATAATTTAATTTATTAGATCACATGATAAAATAAAAAGTGATGATATATCATTAAATAGATTAATTTTGAAATGGTATAATGTTTTTTATTTTATCATGGAACATGATAAAATAATATTAAAAGTCATGATTTATCATTTTATGTGTTTTTATAGGGTATAGTGATAATTAAAAATCTCTAGCATGTGCAATAAATTTAATCATAATTTTCTAATTATTTAATAGAGAGAAATAATTATCCCATGTGATGTCTTCTTTCTTTTTGAAAAAAAAATTAAATTTTATAAATCTAAAAAATCCTTTGACATACCTCAAGCATTGAAGTTCCAATAACTTGAGACATTGACATATTCAAATAATGTTAGAAGTGCTGTGACATTTATTATAACTGTTAATGTTGGATGTTCGTTAACCTTTTGGTATTATTTACAAATTATTACCTTTAATATGATTTTGTGTAGAAATATTTATGGACAATTATTCATAGTTAAGGCATTTGGGATTATATGTAGCCTCGAAAAATATATAATACACTTGATATTGTAAGTACCTGTAGCTGTTTATTCACATTAACTTGTGATTACGTGTACATGGTGTGATTGTAACATCCCAAGTAAGTAATGAATAATAGATATTTTTACCTATGTCTATTAATGATTGAGATAGTGTTTTAGAGGCTTAAGATGAAAATAAATACAATCTTAAGCATGGAATACACTAATATTCTTAAAAGATTGTTTTAGTGTCTTTTGATGGAAAACCATTTTTGAATCTATATTTTGACAATTTTATAAACTATGTTTGTCAAAATAAACTTATCCTTTATGATTGGGACATCAAAATTTACCTTGTGTGAATTTTTGGTATTTTTCTGACAATGTTCATTTTTTAATGAATAGTGAAAAATACTGCATTTTACATCAAAACTGCTTTTTAATCTAATTTATTTATATGATTAGATTATGTTTTGAATTGGTTTTGAAGTGAAATTAGAATATATTTTTACCATTTTATCCAATGGTGGTCATTGGAATCAATTTCACTTTGAAATTAGACTTAAACTGGTGTCAATCTTTTGATACTTATTGTTTTGTAAAAACACGCTATTTGCTCTGGCAGCGGGAATTAATTATTAAATTAATTAATGTGACTTATATGATTTGAATTTTGTAAAATGGACTTCATTTTTGAATTCGGAATATCAAATATAGCTTAGGGTGAATTTTTGGTAATTTTCTGAAAAACTTCAATTTTTGATGAATAGTGAAACCACTAAGTGGTAATCAAGCAAACTGATTTTCCAGTTAAAAGAAATTTTACCACTAATGTGTATTGAATTTTGAAAATCCGACATACATGGTTGTCATTAAGAAGTAAAAGGTGGTTCAATGAGATTATAATATTTTTTTGGTGAATAGTAACTTATTAAGTTCTTAATCACGATTAGTGGTAATTAGGGTAGTTTAAGGTATAAATAATACTTTAATAAAATGAAATGACCTAGACACATGTCCCAACCTCATTGGTTGTGTCATGGCCGACCATGACATGCCATGGGTCAACTTGGGGACCCCATGGATCCACTTTTGTTGGGAAATTACATAAATTAGTTTTTATTTAATGTTAAAGTGAAAATGACACAAACATAATATGTTTTACGAAAACAATTTTTAATTGGGGTTATACAAGTCCAATGTTTGATTATAAATAGTCATTGGAAAGCTAAAACGATTTCCTACATCATAGTATTTTTTTTATGATTTTTAGACATTAAATAAATTAAATTATGTATGACATAATAATGATGCACCGATGACATCATTATTTGACGATTTAAATAAAATGGAACGATAATGCAAAATCTAAAACCTACACATGGCCAAAACCAATTGGATGAGTGGATTTCGAACCCTTATCACATTATCCACGAATTATACCGAAACACATTTTCAAATAATGTAATGTTTCTTTACTTTCCAAAAGTGCCCCTCCTCTCCTCTTATAAAAGGCCCCCACCTCTACCTCATTTCACACACTCTTCAAGCCTTTGGCTCGGCCAAACCCTGACCATTTGCTCTCACCACATCCCTCTCCTCATCCTAGAGGATTCCCTTTGGGCAGAATCCTTTCAAAGGAAGCCTTTAGGCTCAACTCAAAAGGAGTTACACTTTTAAAGGAGATTAAAGAACGGTCGAGTCAAGTCGGATACGAGGTATGGGACTTCGTCTCAATCTCCTTTCGTTGAGGCATATTTTATTTTATACACAACTTTCTTTTATACGGTGTATAAACCCCTTTGACTTTTACGTTTATTCAAAAGGAATCTTTTTTATACGAAGCGTTTACTAAACGACAAAAGGGAATGTTTTTGTCGTACGTATGCGGCGACAACGACTTCTCCGCCGTCGTGACCATTATTTGAGTTTCGGCTTCCTCTACAAGCCATACCTTTTTTTTAAAAGAAAAATAAATACCATTTTTTACTTTTCTTTTATTTTAGTATTGAAAATGGTTTTCATAATGTTTTTATATCAATGTGTTGTATTGATATCTCATGATTGAAATGTGGAAATTTTATGTTTCCTTTGTGCATGTTTTATGTGATATGATTATGTTATGGTTCTTGGGCATTATTATGAAGACGAGTGGTTCCGTGATAAACTATGGGTGGGTGAGCCCGTTATAGCTCTCCAATGCATTGGGTAACGTGAAGGAGTGAAACTTTAAGGTTTCTCCGAAGAGATTTTAGGGAATATACTGTGATGGGTATTCCAAACGTAACCAAGAGGGTTACTCCCTACGTAAGAATGTTATGAATGCCTCAAGTTACCTTTATGTCTTATGATTTCTATGATTTATTTATGATTTTATGAGGTATGTTAAAGTGCCTATGTTTTATGGGTAAAGTATGATTTCATTCTTATGTATATATGAACTCTTGTTTCCTTTCCATGTTTTTTTTATAACCCATACTGAGTTTTTATGCTCATCCCAAGTTTTTGAAATGTTTTTCACAGGTCAAGGGAAAGGTACCTGATAAGATGATAGAGTCAAGGATGTGTCAAGAAATAATCCATGTTTTATTTTAAATGTGTTTCCATTGATGGGAATGAAGAATAATATCTTTATGTAACCACTTTGTTTATATGTGGAATGTAATGAAAGTTTTATGATCTAATTCTCTAAAACTCTAAACCCGAAAAGATCCTCAATGTGTAATCTTGTAATAACTCAAGATTAAGTAAGGTTTAAGGCTGGGGCCTTATAGTTGGTATCAAAGGTCGGTTTAGATAACTTTAGGAGTTAGAATTCTATTAAATGATTATCCAAAAATATTTTTTTTTTCGAAATGATATAGCATTTAAAGATTACCATGTTGCTTCATCTAAGACGTGTTTTTTCAGAATGGTTTTCCGCAGAGGAAACAGGGAAGCAGTGCTAGGAAGGAATACAGAAGGAAATAACCTTCCGAATCAGCATCCATAAATGGTCGGAATTGGAACTGAACAGTTTGTTGCAGTAATGGCGCAGTTGACTCAAGCGATAAATGGCGGTGGTATCCGTGCACGAGATCAGCCAGACCAACCGCAGAGGAACATGTCAGTGGTGGAACATTTCATGAGGCAACATCTACCATCATTCAGAGGATCATATGACCCTGTGCTAGCTGAAGGGTGGATTAAAGCACTGGAGAAGATTTTTGATGTCATGGGGTGTTCAGACAATCAAAAGGTTAGTCTTGCTATTTACCGTTTGGAGGGTGAAGCAGATCAGTGGTGGTCTATGGTTAAAAATATCCGGGACGCCGATGAGATTGATGCTCTTGACTGGGATGAATTCAAAGGAATGTTTCTTGAGAAGTATTTTCCTAAGGCTGTTCGACTTAGGATGGAAAAGAAATTCTTGGAATTGAGGCAAGAGGAAGACTCAGTGGCTGCCTATGAAGAAAGGTTCACTCGATTGGCAAGGTATGCTCCAAATTTTATCCGAGACCTTGATAGTAAAATCAATCGTTTTTACTCAGGATTAAAGCCAAAATATCGAAGGGCATTAGCTTCTCATGAGTTTAAAATTTATGAAAAGCTTGTTCGTTGTGCTGAGAAGGTGGAAATGGAGTTCGCTGATGACCAAGTTTTCTATAACAACCAGTAGAAGAAGAGACTGAGGTGGCAGGAGAAAGGTAAGAATTCTTCAAAAAAGTCTGATGGTAAGAGAACTAAGTTTCCAGCTTGTGATAAATGTGGCAAAAGGCATGCTGGGGAATGTCTTCTAAATTCTGGGAAGTGCTACCGATGTGGTAAGATGGGACATAAGGCTCGTGATTGCACTGAAAAGGATCAAGGTGAAGGTAAGAACAAATTTGATTTACAGTTAATGAAATGTTATAAGTGCAATGAGATGGGTCACTATGCAAACGAGTGTCCGACAAGGAGCTTGAGTGATGGGAAGCAGTTAGACTACAAGCAGAAAGGGGTGGTGAAATCCTTTGCAACTACTTCAGCCGATGTCGGGCCATAAAATGAAGTTGTATCAGGTACTTTGTTTGTTTTTTCAGATTATGCCAGTGTGTTGTTTGATTCGGGGTCTACACATTCTTTCATCTCTGAAACCTTTTCTAGTAAAATGGGAATACCATCTCAAGAAATGACTCCTGAACTTTTGGTAAAAACACCTGGGGGAAATGTTGAGGCAAAAAGAATTTATAAGAATCTTCCTATCCTTATCTGTGGAAAGAACCTACTTGCAAACCTTATTGTTCTACCTCTAGTAGAGTTTGATGTTATCCTGGGTATGGATTGGCCCTCTATTTACCATGCTAAGATTGACTGTAGAGATAAAGAAGTTTCTTTTCAGAAAGACTTTCAGTTTGTTTACAAGAATGAACCCTTACTTTTGATAACATATCAAGAGGCCGAGAAACTTGTAAAAGATGGAAATGAATGTTACCTTGCACACATCATTGAAAATAAAGGAACTGTTCAGATTAATGATGTGCCAGTGGTAAATGAGTATCCTGATGTTTTTCCTGATGAGTTGCCTGGAATAATACTAGATCGAGAAGTTGAGTTTACTGTTGACTTAGTTCCTGATGCTAAGCCAATTTCAAAACCCCCTTATCGAATGGCACAAATTGAACTTTTAGAGTTGAAGGAGAAATTGCAAGATTTATTAGAGAAAGGTTTCATTAGACCTAGCACATCACCATGGGGTGCTCCTGTTTTATTTGTTAAAAAGAAAGATGGTTCTATGAGACTTTGCATTGATTATAGAGCCTTGAATAATATCACTGTTAAGAACAAATATCCTTTGCCTCATATCGATGATTTGTTTGATCAGCTCCAGGGAGCACAGTTTTTTTCAAAGATTGACTTGAGATCGGGGTACCATCAGCTGAAGGTAAAGGAGGCAGATATTCCGAAGACCGCGTTCCGTACGAGATATGGCCATTATGAATTTGTAGTAATGCATTTTTGGCTAACCAATGCACCTGCTGTATTCATGGACTTAATGAATAGAATTTTCCATGAGTTCTTGGATAAGTTTGTTGTGGTTTTCATTGATGATATTTTGGTGTTTTCTAAAAGTAAAGAGGAGCATGAAAAACATTTAAGGGTTATCTTTCAAACCTTAAAAGAAAAGAAACTGTATGGGAAATTCAGCAAGTGTGAGTTTTGGTTGCAACAAATTTCTTTCCTTGGTCACATTGTTTCTAAAGATGGAATAACTGTTGATCCTACAAAAACAAAAGTTGTGGAAGAATGGCCAAGACCCACAAATGTAACCGAGATTCGAAGCTTCCTTGGTTTGGCGGGCTATTACCGAAGGTTTGTTAGAAATTTTTCACGGTTATCTAGTCCAATGACTAAGCTAACTCGGAATGGTGTTAAGTTTATCTGGACAAAATAATGTGATGATTGTTTTCAGGAATTGAAAAGAAGATTGGTGAATGCTCCAGTTTTGGCAATACCTTCCAGGAATGGTGAGTTTGTTATATACAGTGATGCTTCATTGAAAGGACATGGTTGCGTCCTAATGCAGAATGATCAGGTAATTTCTTATGCTTCACGACAGTTGAAAACTCATGAGGTAAATTACCCTACACATGATTTGGAATTAGCTGCTGTTGTTTTTGCTTTAAAAATTTGGAGGCATCATTTGTATGGAGTAAAGTGTGAAATATATACTGATCACAAAAGTTTAAAGTATATATTCACTCAGAAAGAGTTAAACATGAGACAGAGGAGATGGATGGAATTAATCAATGATTATGATTGTACAATTCATTACCATCCGGGAAAAGCAAATAAAGTGGCTGATGCTTTGAGTCGAAAAAGTAATGCTTCATTAACAATGTTGCGTTTGGAACGTGATCCTTTGGTTAACGATTTGATGAACTTTGGTATAGAAGTTGTTGGTGCAGGAAGTCCTTCTGTTTTGTTTTAGGTATCAGTGAGATCATCTCTATCAGATAGAATCGAGCAAGCACAGAAGCAAGACAGTGAGTTGCAGAAAAGGGTAGAGCTGGTTCAGAAAGGTAAGTTGCCTGAATTCAACATTGATAATGATTGCGTTTTGAGATTTGGGAAGAGATTGTGTGTGCCTTGAAATTCACAGTTGAAGAGAAAGTTGTTATGTGAAGCTCATAGTTCTCCGTTTTCAGTTCATCCGGGCAGTACTAAGATGTATAGAGATCTGCGGGAGTATTACTGGTGGGATGGAATGAAAAGAGATATTGCTGATTTTACTGTGAAGTGTTTGACATGTCAACAGGTTAAAGCAGAGCAGCAGTTACCGAAAGGGATGCTTCAGCCTTTACCAGTTCCAGAATGTAAATGAGAGAATATATCCATGGACTTTGTTGTTGGATTACCAAAGACATCTCGAGGTAATAATGCAATCTGGGTTATTGTTGATCGCTTGACCAAATCTGCTCATTTCCTTGCTATACGAGATACTTTCTCTCTTGATCAACTTTCCCGTTTGTATCTTAAAGAGATAGTCAGGTTACATGGAGTTCCTCTCTCCATTGTATCGGATCGTGATCCCAGGTTTACTTCTAACTTTTGGAAAGGCCTTCAGAAGTCGTTGGGTACTGAATTAAATTTTAGTACAGCTTTTCATCCTCAATCAGATGGGCAGTCAGAACGAACAATTCAGACATTGGAGGATATGCTACGAGCTTGTTCTATGGATTATCAGGGAAGTTGGGACCAACATCATTCTTTGGTTGAGTTTTCATATAATAACAGTTTTCATTCTAGTATACAGATGGCACCATTTCAGGCATTATATGGGAAGCGGTGTCGAACTCCAGCTTTCGGGGATGAAGTGGGTGAAAGAAAGTTGATGGGACCAGAATTGGTAGAAGAGGTGGCAGAAAAAGTTCAGCTGATTCAGAAACACATGAGAACAGCTCAGAGCAGGCAGAAGAGTTATGCGGATAACCGGAGGAAGGATCTATCTTTCGAGGTAGGTGATCATGTTTTTCTCAAGGTTTCTACTTGGAAAAGCGTGATGAGATTTGGTAAGAAAGGAAAGTTGAGTCCAAGGTTTGTTGGACCATACGAAATTCTGGAGAGAGTTGGATCAGTCGCATACCGAGTGGCTTTACCTCCGAGTTTATCTCAGGTACACAATTTTTTTCACGTTTCGATGTTGTGAAAGTATATGTCAGATCCATCTCATGTTTTGAGTCCATAGGTAGTTCAGCTGGAAGAGAACCTATCTTATGAGGAAAAACCGGTCCAGATTCTTGACCACAGGGAGCAAGTGTTACAGAATAAGGTGATTCACCAGGTAAAGGTTTTGTGGAAAAACCACATGATTGAAGAGGCAACATGGGAATCCGAAAATGCAATGAGGGATAAGTACCCTCATTTATTTGATAAGTAAATAAATTGCGGGGACGCAATTTTCTAAAGGGGGGAAGGATGTAACATCCCAAGTAAGTAATGAATAATATATATTTTTACCTATGTCTATTAATGATTGAGATAGTGTTTTAGAGGCTTAAGATGAAAATAAATCCAATCTTAAGCATGGAATACACTAATATTCTTAAAAGATTGTTTTAGTGCCTTTTGATGGAAAACCATTTTTGAATCTATATTTTGACAATTTTATAAACTATGTTTGTCAAAATAAACTTATCCTTTATGATTGGGACATCAAAATTTACCTTTTGTGAATTTTTGGTATTTTTCTGACAATGTTCATTTTTTAATGAATAGTGAAAAATACTGCATTTTACATCAAAACTGCTTTTTAATCTAATTTATTTATATGATTAGATTATGTTTTGAATTGGTTTTGAAGTGAAATTAGAATATATTTTTACCATTTTATCCAATGGTGGTCATTGGAATCAATTTCACTTTGAAATTAGACTTAAACTGGTGTCAATCTTTTGATACTTATTGTTTTGTAAAAACACGCTATTTACTCTGGCAGCGGGAATTAATTATTAAATTAATTAATGTGACTTATATGATTTGAATTCTGTAAAATGGACTTCATTTTTGAATTCAGAATATCAAATATAGCTTAGGGTGAATTTTTGGTAATTTTCTGAAAAACTTCAATTTTTGATGAATAGTGAAACCACTAAGTGGTAATCAAGCAAACTGATTTTTCAGTTAAAAGAAATTTTACCACTAATGTGTATTGAATTTTGAAAATCCGACATACATGGTTGTCATTAAGAAGTAAAATTTGGTTCAATGAGATTATAATATTTTTTTGTGAATAGTAACTTATTAAGTTCTTAATCACGATTAGTGGTAATTAGGGTAGTTTAAGGTATAAATAATACTTTAATAAAATGAAATGACCTAGAAACATGTCCCAACCTCATTGGTTGTGTCATGGCCGACCATGAAATGCCATGGGTCAACTTGGGGACCCCATGGATCCACTTTTTTTGGGAAATGACATAAATTACTTTTTATTTAATGTTAAAGTGAAAATGACACAAACATAATATGTTTTACGAAAACAATTTTTAATTGGGGTTATACAAGTCCAAATTTTGATTATAAATAGTCATTGGAAAGCTAAAAATATTTCCTACATCATAGTATTTGTTTATGATTTTTAGACATTAAATAAATTAAATTATACATGACATAATAATGATGCAGCGATGACATCATTATTTGACGATTTAAATAAAATGGAATGATAATGCAAAATCTAAAACCTAAACATGGCCAAAACCAATTGGATGAGTGGATTTCGAACCCTTATCACCTTATCCACGAATTATACCAAAACACATTTTCAAATAATGTAATGTTTCTTTACTTTCCAAAAGTGCCCCTCCTCTCCTCTTATAAAAGGCCCCCACCTCTACCTCATTTCACACACTCTTCAAGCCTTTGGCCCGGCCAACCCCTGCCCATTTGCTCTCTCCACATCCCTCTCCTCATCCTAGAGGATTCCCTTTGGGTAGAATCCTTTCAAAGGAAGCCTTTAGGCTCAACTCAAAAGGAGTTACACTTTTAAAGGAGATTAAAGAACGGTCGAGTCAAGTCGGATACGAGGTATGGGACTTCGTCTCAATCTCCTTTCGTTGAGGCATATTTTATTTTATACACAACTTTATTTTATACGGTGTATAAACCCCTTTGACTTTTACGTTTATTCAAAATAAATCTTTTTTATACGAAGCATTTACTAAACGACAAAAGGGAATGTTTTTGTCGTACGTATGCGGTGACAACGACTTCTCTGCCGTCGTGACCGTTATTTGAGTTTCGGCTTCCTCTACAAGCCATACCTTATTTTTAAAAGAAAAATAAATACCATGTTTTACTTTTCTTTTATTTTAGTATTGAAAATGGTTTTCATAATGTTTTTATATCAATGTGTTGTATTGATATCTCATGATTGAAATGTGGAAATTTTATGTTTCCTTTGTGCATGTTTTATGTGATATGATTATGTTATGGTTCTTGGGCATTATTATGAAGACGGGTGGTTCTGTGATAAACTAAGGGCGGGTGAGCCCGTTATAGATCTCCAATGCATTGGGTAACGCGAAGGAGTGAAACTTTAAGGTTTCTCCGAAGAGATTTTAGGGAATATACTGTGATGGGTATTCCAAACGTAACCAAGAGGGTTACTCCCTACGTAAGAATGTTATGAATGCCTCAAGTTACCTTTATGTCTTATGATTTCTATGATTTATTCATGATTTTATGAGGTATGTTAAAGTGCCTATGTTTTATGGGTAAAGTATGATTTCATTCTTATGTATATATGAACTCATGTTTCCTTTCCATGTTTTTTTTATAACCCATACTGAGTTTTTATGCTCATCCCAAGTTTTTGAAATGTTTTTCACAGGTCAAGGGAAAGGTACATGATAAGATGATAGAGTCAAGGATGTGTCAAGAAATAATCCATGTTTTATTTTAAATGTGTTTCCATTGATGGGAATGAAGAATAATATCTTTATGTAACCACTTTGTTTATATGTGGAATGTAATGCAAGTTTTATGATCTAATTCTCTAAAACTCTAAACCCGAAAAGATCCTCAATGTGTAATCTTGTAATAACTCAAGATTAAGTAAGGTTTAAGGCTGGGGCCTTATAGTGATATTTACTTTTGATTATGTATTTTTATTTCATATATATATATATATATATCATAATATGTATACCATAGGGTTTTGTTCTGGGATACAATAAAGGTGGATCGTCAAATAACATTATCCTTTGGAGGAGGGATGCACATGACTAAAGATGGGGGTCTGATGCAAGGCTTAGAGACATAACAATGCCTATGGGATACATTGTAGTGAACCACCACTACTTTTGTTATCCATTAATGGATGGAAGTGAATGACTAATGTTGTTGGTCTAATACATGAAAAAGTCACACGATAATACCCTGGAATTTATTTAACAAAAAGGTGATGTTGATTAGCTCTTGGTCCCTAGAATGTTGCTTGATAGTTATCTTTGATGACTAAAGGATGTTTTTAGCAATCTGTCCACAATATGTCAACTCAATGATTATGGGAAGATGATTTTCACTTTTTTCCCTTTCTCTCATAGATTACATATCTTTTTGGAGTGAATCAACAATATGTAATATGACGACACATATAAACATGTTTTATTAGCAAGTGTATAATCATTTATGAATCTGAAATCATGTTAATACAACCATTATTGAGCTAATTCATGTATGGTTGGGGTTGTGGTAGCATGGTTCGTGGACAACCACATGGTTTTAGATTGTGTTATTAATTTTCATTATTTATTGTAGTATATATTTTTGTTTTGAGTAAATCTGGTATGCATTGGTTGTGTCTTACTGAGTCTTCTACTCACACCCAACATGGGAATTTCAGTGTTATTTATATTTCATTACGAAAGATTAGTTGAAGGGCATGGTCCCCATGGAAGACAATTGAGTGGTGGAGCATGTAATAGATATGGAGTGGGATAAAAACAGGGGCACTCCATGAAGGATTTTTTAACCTTATATGATTCATTATACATATTAATTACAGTTTCTCTCCATATTGGGGGTCATTACAATATATATATATATCATATTTAAATTATCTAATTAATATTTGATTAATAATATTAATGTTGTTAATAATTTATCCTATGACTCAATACAGAGGGTATTGTCTGCCCAATGTTCCAATTCAGACACGATATATTCATATGAATCCTTTTTCATATAGTGAGGTGCTCATTTGGTAATAAATCATTTCAGATCAGACACGATGATTTTTGTTGGGATGTAACATACATCATCTTGTGATTTGATTCATTCACACAATATATGGATATTCATATTCCATTTCTCAGGAATTCAGAATGAAGATTCTAAAGAATTAGGAGCCTGAACATAGAAAGTTACGAGTATGAACTCAGAGAGTTTAGAGTCTGAATCTAGAATTTTTGGAGTCTGAATTTAGAGAATTTGAAATCTGAATTCAGATCCTGAAAATTTAATTCCCTATAATTATACAATTATGATATTTAATATCTGAAAATGAATTTTACACTTAGATGTAAAAATTTGTTGGATTAAGAAATGAACATCGAAAACAAGGTAAGGATAAATTTCCTTATGGAAGGAAAATGTTCACTATGAATAAAAAACTGCGAATGATAAAATTTTCTTGTGGAAGTAAAATTTCCTTAAGGAGGGAAAAATTTCCTTATCAAGATAAAACATAGGAGAAAAGAAATTTTCTTTAAGTTAGAGTGTTTGTGATTTTCAAAACAAGAAGGAATGGAAAAGTCATAATGAAATCGTATTTGATCAACACTTTTATGTTATTTTATATGTTAGTACAATATTTTAAACCATCATAATTGTATTTAAGTACCACATATCAAATGTATGTATAAGGTATGCGGTCTTTGTCCCACTATTCTTTCTATATCGCATAAACCATTTTCATAACATAAATCATTCTTGTAGTGTATTTAATGACCCTTATAATTTATTATAACATTAATCCTTTTATGTTAATGGTATTAATGGGTTTACTTTTAAATATATCATATAATATTTTTTAAATTTAGAATCACCATGTGGAAAAAGATATCATTGAAATATCAATTTTTTTGTGGATGTAAACATTCCCATAAAACAATCACTTCAATATAATAATTTTTATTAACCCTTAAATTTATTTTGAATATCCATATTATCATTATGTTGGTACTATTATTTCATAAACTGCATACCATTTTAAATACGGTGGTCACATTGTCAATTATATGATTAAATATGTAATTATTGATAAATTTTTATCTATTATTGAATAAAGTTATTTGATAAATAATGTTTTTCATTAATTAAATATATTAATAGATATATGGTTATTTCTTGGGACATTAATGGAATGGTTTAAGTACTTTTATGGTAATCCTTATACATTGGTGATCGTTAAATGTTGTCCCTGTAATGTATCGATAGTCTCATTAGACAAATCCTATAAGAAAATCATAATACTTTAAATTTTCATGAGAATAAATTCTATTGGTAAATGTTTCTTATGACTATAAAATATGACATAAAATAATTAAAAATTTCCTTTATTGATCAGATATTATTATTATATTTCCCTAATATTTATTATTTTAAATTTCAACTCTTGTTTTCAATTAATAGTTTTTTGATTAAATGGAATGAGTTATACATTCTTAATTATACATATTTATTTTTAATTATATTTTTATTTTAATTTAATGTTATGTCAGTTATAAACCATTAAATATTGTTTATTCTCATCTATTAATTATAGAATTTGTGTTGCATACCCATATTGAGCATTTGGGATCACCCTTATTTTGATATATTTGCAATGGTTATGAAGAATATTCGGTTTAATGAGTTTCAAGGATGCTATTTATTTCTTTTTATTATGTATCATGATTTATTTTAATTTCACATTGTGTAATGTGTATAATTTATGAAATTTTTTCATTCAAACCATTTAAACTATTTAAACACCACATATTAAATGAATTTATATATCCCTATGTCATAATGTAAGGTGACACCATCAATCTTCTAGGGTTGAGGAAATATAGTTTGTATCGGAGAAGGTTTCATACAAACCATGGAAATTAATTTTATACAACGTATATTACAGAACATAACCATAAGATAGAAACTAAGGATAAGTATATATAAATATCATAAAATTTTTGTAAGGTATTGGTTATGTGGGTCCTCTTATTAAGGCATCATTATTTTTTTAATATTAGTGGATATGGTTTTGGCCTAGAAGTACATGGGGTTACAACTCTAACAAGGTATATTGGTGCTGAATCCACCTAACCAGTTACACAATAACTAGTCTTACTACAGATCAGGTTCAATAATATGAAGGGATATTGTAAGTATAATTCATGTTTTTATTTTAAATAATAATAAAGGATTTGAATGTAATGAAATCCCCCGTGAAAAAAGTTTTTGATAATTCATTATATATACACAAGATTCTTCAATTAATGTTAAATTAAATTTTATATTAATAGTTATACAATATTTATTATATTATGAACTAATACAGAATGTGCTACTATGTGGAAGTGTTCAGAAGAAGGAAGAATGATATCAATACTCTTGAGAAATATAGAGGTTTTCCTACTAAGAAAAATGATATAGCTTCTATTTGAACAAATTATTTATGTATATACTTTGGAATTATAATTAAGATATGACACATAAACTTTCTTTAATGGAGAAATTCATTACCCACGTAGATTATACGATGTTTGATCTATTTATGCGTTATAGGCCCCCATCATTTAGTTGGACTATTAATACATTGTTAACTGTGAAATGTATTAAGTCTTTGGAGAAGATATTTAGTCCATTGGGACATGATAATAAGGAAAAGGATAAATAAAGTGGTATATTGTTTCAATGGTGATGTGGTTTAATGGTGTTTATTGAGCCAAATTTTATAGACAAAGATGAAATAAGACTTATGGAATAGAACACTTTTATGGACACATTCTTCGAAAAATACTTCTGTTATGATAAAAAAATTAGGATAAAGAAAAATTAACTTAGATTAATGGAAATTGAGTAAATATGTATTTTGTATTATGAAGCATACATTACAAGGATAGAAGGGTATACTATATATTTTATACACAACATGTAATATCATATTCTAAATTTCATCTAATGACATAATCAAAGAATTCTAAGTGCACTTCTGTCTCAATCATTTTCATTACAATAGAATTTTTTATGTGTTATAAAGATAGAGGTAAAATTTTACATTCCATATGGATTCAAATATATGTAATCAAACAAGATAAATGAATAGAAAATTATAGATAATGGGATAATGGAAACGATGGATTTTTTCACATGTGATATCTATGGATAAAATCGCCATGGTAAATTTCTAAAAGGACATGATGTTTCTCATAAGATTAGAGAAAAGGTTAACATTGAAAAAGATAAATTGGAGAGAGAACATGATTATATTTAAATTTAAAATTTCAGATATATGGGGTACTATAAAAACTAATACCACATCCATGATGGGAATCATTCTCAAAATAAGTTAATGAATCAAGGATTAGAATATCATATTGATACTACTGAAGTGAGATGATTAATTTGATTTTGTATTCGGATCTAAGGAATATGTTTTAATAATATTTTATTAATATTATTCTCAATATATGAATCATTAAATAAATATGTATTTTTCTATAATACTTTTTCATTAAATATTTGTGTTCATAAGATGAATGTTACAAAGAAAAGTGATTTAGCGAACAGATCAACATTTTTATAAATATAGGGTTGACAGAAATATAAAACATAATATGATCCAAATTTTAATATAATGATGATTGGATAATGAATTTATTAAATTGGATATGTGATTACTACCTAAAAATGAGTACTGATTTATATAAAAACTATGTTATGATATATTATATAAAGTTTACCACATTTTATTTATATATATAGTATAACAAATAATATATATTATATTTTAGGAATAATAATCATGCGTTTTTTTCATAAAATTTTATGGTAATTCATGTTATTATCATATTCACTTTTTTGGTATGTGATGATTAAAAGTAATATCAAGTTATTTGATAAGTTTATTTTATAAAATTAATGACCATCCTTCAAATGCAATGGATCCTAATATTATGGAAAATATTTCCATTTATGAAATGGGTTATGCTGATATTTTGATGATTATTTAGATGATAATGTTTTACATCACCTTATGATGAAATTTTTTATTTAAAATGATTTAAAAATAGTTCAATGAACAACCAATGCATAAGATTTTGTTCATGAAATATAAATGTATATTTTATTATATTTTATTAGATTAAATAAATTATATCACCAAGGGAATGAAGGAATTATTTTTTTCCCTATTATCATAATTCATATGATATCAATGAATATCTCATAATTATTGTTATGGATTTTTGGTCATAAAAATCCATTTGAACATGTTCTCCAAAAATCTCCATCAAAACATTATTGATAGATTTTACTTCAATATCATTGTTTCTGTTTCCCATATATGTTATACTAATAGGGAAAATATTTATTTGACCATTGTATATTCCATTTTATCTTGTTAAGAATATGTGTTTCTATAACTATTCATTATGTGGGTTTTCCAACAATAGTTTTTTTCCAATATCATACGATTGATTACCGAGATCGAGTACAAATTATAAAGATGGATTTAATTTATGGTCGGGAGAATGTAATAACCCGTTAATTTAAAATCCTTCCCTATTAAATTATAGATAACTTTTATTTATTATATTAATTTAAATTAATAACCAATTGATGTTTATACTCCATGATACATAATGTTAATATTTTCCTATATAAAACATCGAGGTTTTCTTCTATCTTACAGAAGACAGAATTTTCACGATATCTTCCATATCACACATTACCAAGTTTTGGAAAAAAATAATATATTATTAAATATATTATTATTTAACATAATATAGAGTAACATATCAATTAACATTAATTTTATGAATAGAACCTACTAATTAATGGAAATATGTTTTTGAATTTTTGATTACCTATAAATGAGAAATGAACATTGTAACAAAATAAATATAAAGGGAATGCTTTTAGAATGTCGAATTATTATGTGTAGAATGATATTATTCTTAATATAAAAATTAATTAATTATATTAAATGGTATTAATTAAATTTATCTATTATAATTTGGATAAAATATTTTTTATATTCATACAATTTCTTTTTTAGGCATTATATATGATCAATCAAAATTCTATGCATTAAACCTGTATTTTTATAATGGTAGTTTTACATCTTTTAATTAAGAACCCACATTAAATACAATTTTTTGGAACCGTTACATATTTTTATTGCCAAAATAAACTTATTATTTGAAACCATTAAATAAAAATCATATTTTCGTGAATTTTTGGTATATTTTTGCATGGCTTCATTTTTTATTGAACAGTGATAAATAATGTTTTTAATTCAAAACAATTTTTTAATCTACATGATTTATACAGATAAATTAAATTTTCAATTGTCTATAAAGTTTAATTTGATCTATTTTATATAAATTAATCCTATTTAGGTCATTTTAAAATATTTAACCATGAAATTTAATATAAAGTCAGTGCAAACATTCAATAATTTTTTCATAAAAAACAAGCATTGTAATCCTATCTGCTAGATGAGATTTTTTTAGTTTCATCAACTTATGGGATTGGAATTTGGATAATTTTATTAAATATTTGAAATCAATATAATATATTATAGTTAAAATTTTTGACATATTTATTGACTAAAAATATTAGTGAAGGTGTTTAAAATTAATTATAGCGGTTGAGAGAGAAATTATCTTAACAATGGACTAATGCATAATCTGAAGGCCCAAAATGAACTATATAGCTTTCATAATCCATTGGCTTAAAATATATTGACCCAATAATCCCTTATATATATTTATTTATAACTATTGGAATAATTTCCAGTTAAAATAATATTTATGGAGTTCCTGTTCCATAATATTACAAGATTACAAAACCTCGTCAACTATAAAAAGGAACTCACCAATCCTACATCATCACAACCCTCAATAAATTAATATTGAAAAATAATCATTTAATAAATATAAAAAAAACCTACCTTAATATTATGATCCTTAATTTGGGAAGAAATTATACCAAGAAATCTATTTGATGAAAATCAAGAGGATTTACCCAATGAAGAGGTAACATAATTCCTCAAGATCCATTGTTTTATATTAATTCTACAACTGTCAATGTATTATTATTCCATTGTTATATAATATAGTAATTATCCAACATAAATTATATTTTTTTATTCTAAGGGTTTTTCTTATACTCATGTACACTTCCTTATATTATGTAATGAGCATACCATTATTGTGTACAAAGAACTATTGCATCTCCTAACAATGTATTTTATTCTTCCATTATAAACTCTCATGGTGTAAATTATGATGAAAAAAAGATCTATATCTTAAATATCTTATTTATATACATATATATTTAAATTATTTATTCTTATTTATTAATTATATTTCTCTTACATTCATATTATTCATTTTTTAACATGATAACATCATTTATGAATGTGAGGAATACCGCCTTCTCTAATTAATGTGATTCCTTCACAGCATACATGGAAAATATAAAAGATTCATTTTACTTTATTATGTGAAATATATTAATTATAAATGATATTGGAATTATAATAAAAAAATATATCATTTAAATTTCATTTCGTTAAATATGACAAAATAAATTGAAGTTGTATTCATGAATACATACGACCAACCATATTCTAGAACAATGAATTTCATTTCTTATCTCCAAATATTATTGATTATTAAAAATAAAAAAATAGTGGTTATATAATATAATTAAATCATTACATAGATTCTAGATAGGATGAAATAATGATAAATATAAAATGAATAATAAGTAACAAGTCCAGACATACATGAAAAACTTGGAAATTAACAAATGAAATTGATAAAATAATGAAATATTGTTAAAAAACATTTTATAAGATATTATAATAATTAAATATATTATATGATGAATAATAATATTTTTATTGAATATGATAGTGTAATTTTTTAATCCACTATATTGGAGGTCAAATACAATTCAACAAAACAGACGATATGGTATTTGATTCTTTTCCCACTTTTCATTTCATGATAGATACACCATTTTCACTAAATTGTTATTTATTGTTGTTTATCTACTAACCCTTTTGATTTATCATATTATGAATAAATTAATTTTCTTTTTAATTATGTATTAATGTTGAATTATATTATTAGATATCATTATACATGAAAATTACAAACTAATTAATTTTATATCTACAATTTCACATTTATATGATTGTTAACATTCTATTGAAAATAACTTATTTGTGAACAATTTTTAACATTAAATTTTTCATCATTATATGTTTTCTTATTCAGTGGATTTTGTTATTTCCTAAACTATATTCCATTTTTACATATAGTGCTAACTTTTTTGGATCAAATGGTGAATTAGAGATAAGGTCATATCTTTTATTCAATATAGATATTCTATAAATTATGTTTTTCACTAATTAAATAAATTATTAGTTATATAGTGAATGATTTGGACATGTATGACTTGGGTTGGGGTCCGTTTAAGGAAATCCCTTTGGTTTGGTTTCCGGCCATTTAAATCACTACAATGCATTGATAATATCATGTGATGAATCAGTTGTCAAAAATAAAATATTTTAAACTATCTACAGTATAAATCATGATGATAAAGAAATAATATTATTGTATAACATTAAATAAAATAATTTAGAATTTACATTATTTATAATTTATGTATTTTTATCCATGTATGATATATTTATATTTAAAATACCACTAGATGAATTCTACTCCCATATTATTGACTAAATGTAATGAGTTTCAGTTTCTTACCTATGCATATTGATTATTCCTTATCTAGTTTTTTAGATGGAATGTGTTATTAGATATTTACATTTCCTTTTTTATTATTCTCATCAATTAATTATTCTTTAAATTGTATTTTCCATTATATTTCCTTTTATATAAATTTTATTTTTTTTACATTCACTAGGTTATAAATAAAATCTATTTAAATGAGATTTAATGATGTTGTTTATTTTGTTTTATTATGTATCATATTTTTATTCCATTTTAAAAATGTATTATAAGTATCATTTTTGTAATCTATTTTTCCAAAACTTCTAAACTATTATTACCATTTGTATTAGAAGATACTATCTATGGTAATGTAATAATTTACGGACCCAGCTCTGGGCTTCTGGGGTCGGGGAATTTAAAAGACCCTGATCATGGAAGGTTTCTATACAATGAAACTAGAAAGGGTTAGTGTCACAAAATAAATCCAATAGGAGATGTGAGTTTCAAAAATATAACATTTTATTGTTTCATGAAATGTGATCAAAGAATATGCATATGAAAATTATTTTTCCATTTGTCTACATGATGGTAGAAGGAGTTTTATAGGATTCCATGTTAAATTTATTTCAAAATATGAAGAAGAATATTATTTTAATTGTAGTTAATTAAGACAATAATTAAATATTCTCTCTAGTGATTTACTTAATTTAACAACATATGTTGTTTTAAAAATTCTGTAATGAGGTGGATTTTATAGATTCATATAACTATGAAATAATACATTCTATAAATGTTGTTTTCAAAGAGAAGTTGGGCAATTTGTGTGTAAATTGTTAGTAGATCCACGTGGCATAAATCTATACAATATAACATACATATAAACGTAAGGAGATTAATGTATTAGACTGAATTACATACATTTATATGATGGGTTAGTCAAATATTTCATGAAATATATAGAGTATTTAATTTCAAACAAATATATTGTGATAGTAAAATTAAAATTAGGGTTAGGAGACAGGAATGGAATGTTGTCATAACTATCCATCCGGAGTTAAGGAAGTATAAGGGATATTTATATTGAATGTTTATGGGAGAGGTATGACAGTAAATAGGGATACAATATTTTCCTCTTATAGATAAATATGATATAATATCACAATTATGACAATGTAATGAGAAATAAAATCTCATTCAATCCATTAGTAGTCGTACTAGAAAAAACTAAGGGTACTGTGCATTTTGTCGAAGCATGTGATGGAATGTATAAAACAATAATATTTATTGTAGTTCTAGTAATCAAACCACATTTGTAAATTATTACTATTACGATAATTTGATAACAAATACTCAAAATGATATATGTTTTAAAAAGTGGAAAAAAAGTGTATATAATTTTATTTTTATTCGGATGAGGATTATTACTCATGGTGGTACACTTTTATATAGATGAATATAAAAATAGTGGAATTTTGTAAGGAACATGAAAAATCACCTAACATATCATAAAAGTGATATTATATTGTATGATCTAATAAGGATCATCTGATAATTAGATCTAGTGCATGTGGGAGTGTTGTAATAGTGGGTTTCCTAAAACAAACTAAATAGTAATTTTTGTTTACTGTATCATGTATATAGTGATATTTTTTATGATGTAAACAAATGATAATGGTTTTAATATTTCTATATCCACAATTTATATTGGAATTTACACATACTAATTTATTCATCAGTGGGATATATTAGATTTCATTATATAATTTGAACCTCAATAGAATATGACATTAATAAAAGACATATTTCTTATGTTATAGATGCATCATACTTATATGAAACACTTAATAAAATAGTTTTTGGTGCTAAAGGGTCGTATGAATGAGAATTTATTTCATGAATTCCAGACATATATGTCTCTAGTTTCTATGATATTATGGAAAAACATGTCATTAAGACCATCACATGATTCAGGATACATTGATTTATACTATATAGAATCATGTGTATTGGTATCATATCATGGAAATATTATTAATTTCCTCCATTTGATCAAGAATATTATGGTAAGGAAAAAACCTTGACATGAATTCCAAGAGTTGTATCTTGTTGAGGTTGTGTCTTTGGTTGTATGACATTGGTTGAATGGTCGTGCTAGAATTTATTTCTTCTTAGTTGGGGAAGTGATTTTAGGCATAGTTGATTTGGATTGTAGTAACATCATAAATTTTTGACATGGTGGAAAAGGTAATAACATCCAGTAATGTGACCAAATAATAATGAATTAATTGATGTTAAAATTCATAAACCATAAAAATTATATAATATTTTGTTATGCCAACAAATTGACATTATTTGACATTGGGGATCAGTTCAGTTTTATATATTTTTATAATTAGGCTATAACATATACATAACATCTAATATATTAAAAAGTAGACACTTTTACTCAATGGCAATTTTTTTTAAAAAAATTATTTTAAAAACATGGTTTCGTTTCATGTTTAAATATCATAAATTTTCTTTGAACTCCTTCTTTTATATATTTATCTCTAAATCCTGCAAAAAATTATTCGAAACAAGGGATGTACATTAAAATATCAGAAAGGGATACAAAAAGAAGGAAAAATTTTGAAACAGTGAAAACATATTAAGCATGAATATTTATCACAAATAAATTATTTCTCTTTTAAGATATAGTAAGTATTTTTACTAAATCTACTCTCAATGCATACAGTTTATTTCATCAAAATATTATGATAAAACCCATAGAAATCACATATAATTTATTTATATTAATTTAGATATAATAATTCATAATTGAAAGAACTATATGTTCGACTTCCACACATATCACTAAATGGAATAGCCATCTGACTAACTTTCATACCCAATGCATTAGAGGTTATAATGTATCCAATCATCTATGGTTTATCAAGAAAAATATTTCTATGGATTATCAAATAACCACCCCACATTGTTTTATAATGTAACCAACAATCAAATGTCCTACTAATATAATATAATAATAACACATAAAATATTTCAATTTTAAAAATTTAACTCATAAAATTTCATTCTCAATCACCTGAAATGTTCTCTTTATATAGAAATATCCAATGAACTTCAAAAACCATTTAAAACATTTAATAAAGTGAATTTTTAATCAAAGTTTCCTAGACCCCATTGAATAATTTCAAATAATTAAACATTTGAAAACATTCAAGTCCATTTAATAAATTCATTAAAAGCATCATGATACTATGGAAATGAAAAAGAATTTTTTAGATGAATAAATCATTAAAATATTTAAAATGGTGTTTTAGGTAAAGAGTCTCTTACCACTAGTGAAACATGTGAATAAAAATCATTAAGGAATAACATTAAATAAAATTACAAATATCTTTATAATATACTAAATAATTATATAACATATTAATATGGTTGTATATACACATTATAGGATGATAAAGTTGAATAACATCAATATAATCCTCAATAAAATGAGATTAAGACAAATTCCCTAAAAATGATCTTATCATTAGATTAAGAAAAAATCAATAAAATAGTTAAGTGGGAAAAATATAAATAATAAAAATTTAAATTGATATTTAATGTAAAAGAGTCATAGGTCATTCAATCTTACTCATGGAAATACAAATCCAAACACATGGATATTTAACTCAATGAATTGAAATTACCTTATGATTTACCTTACCTTGTGTCTAACTAGTATTTTGCAATAATTATTTTCATGAATAAAATTATAAAGATACTTTATAGTTTCTTGATAACATTTTACATGTTTATTTTCCATTTTATATCACTTAATTATTTGTGATACAAATTTAATAACTAATTATATTCATATTAGTTGTTTTGTCGATATTCAGTACTTGAGTCATAAATGAACTTCTTATTATGTAAGTAATCCATAAATTAAAAATTCCATAATCTATATATTAATATTAATGATTTAAATATCATAAATATTCAGAATTTATTTATTTCAGAATAAACCAATATATTTGGAGATAATAAATAAAATGCATAGTTCCTGTCGATGGTAGGTGATACGTATGCATGAACACTGCATTTATTTCTTTATCATATTAAAAGGATAAGAATTAAATTATAATTATAGTATTATTTTAATATCATATAGGTATAATATGTTTACAAAAACATCTTTTATATGTTCCATGTATAGATAGAACGATTCACATCATTTTCAATGGGTGGTAATCCACACTTCCTCAAACAATATTACCATAGTTCCATAACATGGAAATCAAAAAATTATATTCCAAATAAAAATTTCAAAAGCTTTGTGAAAATATAACTATAATATATATAGTATATAAATATTTCTCCCTTTATAATAGACACTATGAGAGGTGGTAAGAGTATATTGAAAAATCATTCTTCATGAGGTAGTAGTTCACCATACACAGAAACAATATGTACATTAAATATTATGTTGGGGTATGTGTATATGTAGGTTATAAAATTATCATAAATAAATCCTTGTATATTTATGATACATGTTTTTCTAATTTAATTATAAAATCAGAATATTATAGAGAGCGACAAATGGAAATGCAATAGAAAAGCATGAGAGAAGGCATTACCTATTAATCGGGAAATATCTTTTGGTTTATGCAAAAAGGTTTAATTTGGAGGCTCAATGCACTATGATAGTTTTTTGAAATGAGATAATACATTCTAGGAAAAATTTTGGTCAGGTATTGGTAGAAATAGAATTCAATATAGGTGTGTGAATTAGGGAATACATGGTACATTTTAATAAGTGATGGGAGGGGCACCTTTAGAATTATTAAAATTATTACACAAATAATAATACATTTATTTTCCAAATAGTGTAAAACCGAATTTATTTAGAATATATGATGTTTATATTTTGAAATAATCTTATAAAATTAATATATGTAATTTACTTATTTTTTTAAAATATTATCTTTGTTATTATCCATTAATTTTTCTCATTTAACTTTAATTGTGGAAATAAATATAAAAATTAAGTGGCTATAAATTTTACTTATATGGAATATATTTTCCATAATTGAAAAAATAATGATATTTTAGAGATTATCATAGTTCTTTGTTATTTTTAAATACTATTAGTATTTTTAAATAATTTAACAAATTAATGTTCTTATGAAACATCTATTATTTCAATTTTTACACAATTCATGTAATTGAAATTAAATAAAATACAATAGAGAGATTACATTATACCAATGCATTTAATAGTAATGTAACATTTAATATTCACCATGAAAAATATTTTATTACATAAATTATTTAATACAATATGTATTTTAATATTTATAATATCATTTTATTGATATATCTCTTAAAAAATAAATATCGTACCATTATTTTGTCAATATTCACAGTATCTATGTAATCGCTTTAAATTATATATAATGCACGTAATGTAATTAAAATCATTATCTTTTTGTACACTTTATATGTTTTTAGTTTCATCATGATCATTAATACAATATAATTAGTATACTCATAAGAGAGAAGAGGGTGCCATGTTGTCACTCTCTTTTGTTATAATAATAATTATTTCACATTCAAGAAAAAATTGACCATTAAATGAATCAATATTAACCAATATGTGTTTAGGGTCTACATGTTTATATATAGAATGATTTTTTGTTGTTATAGGTTAATTTTTTATTATTATATGTTTTTACCATTATTTAACAGATTAAACATTAACTGTAATAAATTAAAATTTTCAAAGTCATCATTTATCACGTCCAAAAATAGAAGGGATATATTTTCGTAATTTGGGCCTTTTGATTCCCAATATGTAATATAGTTTTCCAAATTCAATACAAATGAGGTTAATTAATTAAATTAAAATTAATTATAATCTTCAAAATGATAAAACATGTTTTTTAAAATTGAAATCACAACAAATATTAACATGTGTTTATATCAAATTTCAAAGTAAAATTACATCAAATGAACAAAATTGGATTAAATGATAAATAATATTGTAAATATACTTTAAAATTAATTCAAATGATAATTTAACAAAAAAAAATGGGTTTAAATTCAATTTTGTTATTGAAATATTGTATTTCCACAATTCATTAAAAATAATAATTATAAAAAAAATAAAAAAAAATCCAATGTAAATTTTCAAGTCCCGATTGCAAATAAAAAGTTTATTTTATAAAATATAACATATTAATTCCTAAAAAACTAAATTTAAAATTGGATCTTCTTCAAAAGTTGGTAAAACTACTTAATAAAATATGTTAGAGTATTTCATGCTTAAAACTATATTTATTCCCATTTTAACCCTATAAAATTTATTAAATGAAAGTAAAAATAATTAATATAAATGTGTGAACATTATATGGTTGGTTATTTTCATTTCAAAAAATAAAATATCTCTATGTTGAATACCATTTAAAATAATAATAATAATATGGTATTATTATTCTATATAACTCCGTCTTTTGAGCAACATTAGATTTTAAAGAAACCAATTATTGTGTTTAATATATTATATGGCACAAAGTGTCCCATTTAATTTAAATTTAATATCTTATTCGTTAATATTTATATATATGAATGTCTATTATGCTATAATTACATGAGATATTACATTATCCCCCCTTTGGAAATTTCCTCCATTCAATTTTAAATTTGGGATTACAAACTAATGGTTAACTTTTCCCAATACCAATCTTTGAATCCAAAATCAAAAATATGATTAGTAAAACATTTACATTAAAAAATATAATGGACCATGCGAAGGTCACATAAGATTAAACAAACATGAATTCCATGTCAGAAAACGTTCATAAATAAGAAAAACTAACATCCATGTTATGATGGACAGTGATTGAAAATGATTATGAAATAATTGATATCACAAAACCATGAATTTGGTATTGGATAAAAGGTAACTTATTTCATATTAAGAAAAATAAATAAAATTTTTAAGATCATTTAAAAAATGTCTGGTATATTGTTTACAACATAAAATATAATCATAAGGAACAATATTTACAAGACAAGTAGTGTTTCATCTGCTAATTGAGTTTCACCACAACCTCATCTTTTTCTATAATTGATTGGTTTTTAAGACGACTTGGAAACACCTGAATGTGTAGAATAAACTTCCAGAGAATCACATAATCCAAAAAATATTTACTTTCCATTAATCTTGTATTGAAACATTTGGAAACAATGGTTAGTAAAAGATCAGATAATTCCCCTCAAAAGTATAATCCTTTATAAGGATAAAGAATATATTTAATCTGTAATATTCAACATTAATATCAAATTATTAACCAATACCATTCAAAAAATAACTATCCCTGTACTACCTTTGAATAATCCTCTTATTATTGTGTCCCAAAATTGAGAAGGATTTGATCACATAATCGTTCATGATAAATTTGAACATTTATCTCAAAATAGCATCAACCACTCTTAATGGATCGTACTAAAAAAGTAATTTCTTAAATAAGACATTCTCTATTTGAGGTCAATCAATTCCATAAATAACTCAAATTGCTATAAGCCAATAATTAAATCATATAATTTCACAAACACACATACACCATTACTCCTCAATTAAAATCCCAAATTATTCATTTTATAATAACCATGTATCTTTTCCACATTAGAGAATGACTTCCAAAATTAAATTTATCACTTTATCCCAAAGTTGGTTTCCAATTCTTTTTTATTTTTTAAAGAAAATATATATCTCCAAAATTAATTTATTTTTAATCAACAAAATATTTAACATAAATGAATAAGTAATACAAACTAGGTACATCACATTTCCATGTAATACGTGATAATGTAATGTTGCACTCTGGTTGTGGCTTCGATTTCGGCAGCCAAGTCTGATGCGACAGGTTGTCACATGATCGGTGTGTGGTCGTTCTTCAAAAACTATTTAGTTTTGTAATATTCAATAAATGAGATGAAATATTAAAAAATAACTATACTATATTTTATCCTCAAAATAATTCTCATACCTTTCATTTTTCATTCAAGAAATTAAAAAACAATTATTACCTCAATAATATAATACTCCAAAAATTCCATTTATCAAATTATATTTTTGGTACATAAAACTTCAATTGAGATTTATATTAAATTTAACGTATGATAAACCTAAATAATATAATCAAATGTGATATAAATATCTCATAATGAGACCTGTTAATCCATAACCTTATCTAAACTGACCTCTGATACCAAAAATAAGGCCGCAAAACTAAACATTGCATAATTATTAGTTAAGTAAATAATTGGACTTTATTTAACATTGAGTATCTTTTTAGAATTAGAGCATTATAAAATATGGCCATAAATTACCCATTACATATCAAATATTAAAAAATATAAACGTCTACATAGTATCCATTTAATTCATAAAACAAATACTTTAAATATAAACATGGTTTCATTTCATGTTTAAACATAAAACATTTATATGGATCCCATAATTAACTCTATTCTTCTTAAAATCCTATGAAAAACATTTAAAATCATGGAATGAGAATACCAATCCAAGGAAAACATACCCAAAGAAGAAAAACTATTAGTCTTTTTAAAATATATAAACCATGAACACATTATCTTATTGGAATTTATTTATCCATTAAGAATTAGTAAATACTCATCAATTAATAAAAGCTCATTGAATACTATTTTTATAATCAATATATTAACATAATTACCTTAGAAAGCATATATAACATATAAAAGGTAACCTGGTAAATAGTTTTCCTTAAATGAAATAACAATAAGATCGACTTTTACACATATCACTAAATGGACTTTCCATTAAGTCAACTTCCATAACCAACACATTGGATGTTATAACATAACCACCTATCTTTAGTTTATCACAAAACCACCCATCATTGGTTTATCATGTAACTAAATATTATTAGATTATCATGTAACAACCCATAAAATTTCCATGAACAATTATATAATCATAAAACATTAAATATTTCAATTATAAACATTTTACTCTTAATATTTCATATTAAATCACAAGATATATTTGCATGATTTTGAAATATTCAATCCATTTACAAAACCATTTAATATATTTAATTAAGATACTTTTGAATAATTGTTTCCCAAATCACTATGATAATTTATTATAAAATTGATATTTTAAAAGGTTCATGTCCATATAAATAAATATATAAAAACTATCTGGAAAACATGGTCATGAAATTGATGGTTTTATATTGATAAACAATAAATCAATTTAAATTATGTTTTAGATCAATGGAATTTTACCGCAAGAGAAATAATTGAATAAAAATAATTAAGGAATAACATTAAATATCATGAGAATATACTAATTCATGATATAATTTTTCAAAATAGTATCATATACCCATTATAAGATAATGAAGGTGGAAAACATCAATATTTTTCTCAACGAAAGATGATTGATACAAAGTCCCATACAAAGATAATATTATTTTATTAAGTATAAATCAAAGAAATGATTATGTATAAAAAATATAAATAAGCCCAATATTATTAGATATTTATAACTAAAAAATCATTGGTCATTCACACATATAGGTGGAAAAAGAAAACCTTATAAATATATATTTAACTCAATGAATTTAAATTGAGTTAGTATTTCCTTTACCTTGACTCTAACTTATATTATACGTTATTTACTCTTCAAAATAATAAATATCGGTAAATTTCTTCTAGAATGTGAAATTTTTTAATATCAGACGTTTTTTTGATATTCAGTACTTGTTTCGCCCTCAAATTTACCCAAGAGATGATGGTAGAATGGTCCTTGTTGTTTATCGTGGGTTCTCAAATCCTCAGAGACCTAAAAAGTAACCTACAGACATGTACATTCTATGGACTGTTTTTTGATATGAATTAGACGTCTTTGGTTGATTTATAATGGATTTAAATGAACTTAAAGAGACTAAAGTTAATTCAATTTAAAAGAGTCAGTTGATCCTAGGTTATCACTTGGGTTGGATTGGACGTATTTCCTTTTCAATGATTTCAATTTCTTAATTTGAGATGGGTTCATTTAAGAAGATAAAACAACGTCATCACTTATTGTTTCAATACCTATAACCTTTAATACTAATAACCAATACACTTTAAGGATCAAAGTTTTGAGAAAATAAAGGTAAAGATTCATATTACCACTTTAAGTGTGTGTCCTTAAATTCAATAAGGACGATGGAGTTTAAAAATAATCAAATAAAAATATCAATTTAAGAAATGATTATTCATTAATGTTGTGATAAATAACATTTATTCCATCCCATTTATAATACCTTGGATCAACCCATAATTGGGTTAGCCCTCCATTGATTCTATGGTTTCAATGGAAGCGGAATGTGGACTCATGAGGGAGGAAATGGAGAAGTAAAAAACACAATAAAATAACGATCACTCCACCGCTGTGTGATAATTTCACAAGGATTGGTGTGAATAAATTCACACCATGATCCAATGGTATCAAAGTGATATGAAGAACAGTAGAATAATAGGGGAAGAATTACTTTTATTAAGAAACTAAAGTCAATTGAACAACTTATATGTGAATGGAAAACATGAGACAACAAAATCACAGCATAACATTACAATGCAAGAAAGACCAAAAAATGATCAACACCTCTACCACCACTTCCTTAAATATACATTTTTGGAGCCTTGGGTCGACCTCCAACAGTACAAAGCATCCCAAAGGATTATGGAAGGCCTATGGTGGTGTAAAGCTTGTGGAACTTGGACTTTTCCACACTTGACACGAGATGGCAGCAAACTTTCATCCACTGAACAGACGCGCTTGTAAGACCTTCTATATAGAAAAATAAGAGTGGTCCATAGAGAAATAAAATTGACCCCCAGAATTATTATAACCTCCTATAAATTTGGGGCCCATTCAGAGTTTTGGATTCTGAGATATGATCATATTAGTAGGATTTGTTTCTAGGCCGCAGAATCTAGCCCAGAATTGTATCTCCAAATTGGGCCGCCTTAATGACCACCATGGAAGCCGAATTAACATTGGATACTGAAGAGTGATTTGTTCCAATACATATCTTATATAATCCCACGATTTTTTGGATTCATTGGGCCTATATGATGGGCTCCACATTCCCATCAGTGGGCTGGTGTCCAATCTGACTTCTTCATAATTATTTCATTTCATCACAAAATATCGACATCCTCTTCCATGAATTCTATATTCATCCCGGAATCAAACATGTTCATATTGAAGTTTAGATCAGTGTAACAGAATATAAAATTAAAATAAGTATAATTATATTCCTTAAAATCATATGAATCATTGGGTACTTTTAATGAGGTTAAAAAATGTACCACATAATAGTGCATTTTACGAAGGAATTACAATCATAATGTAAAATGATGTTCAAAGTGTAAAATGACCTAAATTGTTGTTTATGAATAATAAAGCACATGAATATTATATATATTGACAATGATTATTATCCCCATTTAGTGGCTAATCACATCCGCAATTTGAGTTTTTCTAGTCCCGAACAAAATATATCTCAACAATATTAAATTCGAATTCCTTTTTCCAAAAACATTTTAATACACAATGATCACCAAAAACCCTTATCCCAAACAATCATAAAACCCATAAAAATATTTTAATACATTATAGTTTCATAAGTATATCACAATCCCATGTCCATTATATTGTTTGAATTCATCTCCATATTTCATCCAATATCAATTAAGAGTGATGATGTGTTGTGCATCACATTATATATGGGGGTTCATCTTTATTCAAGAGGTAAATGAAGGAAGTGCTATGTTGATTCACATTTCAATATTATTATGATAATTCAATTTATTATTTTTATTATTATTATTATTATTATCAATTTTTCCATGGTAATTGAAATTGCACTCAGAATAGGCAACCCATGTCACGAGACATTGCCGATGACTCTAAGGATCAAAGACAATAGGGCACCTAGTGAAGCCCACATACTCGGGCATCATATTCAGTTAACTCATTAAAAAAATCAAATTACCACAAATAGAGATAAAATTACTAACTCGAGGCCAGATAACTATGGAGTCACGATCCCCATGTGTTGAATGCCATGCATTAGGTAATTTCATTGTTCTACGTGCAATTTTATTGTTTTTTTTTATTTTTTTTATTGAATACTCATATTAAAACTAAAATGATCACCAAACATATGCTATTTATTTGGGGGACCCCAAGAACGGAAACTAATACCCCACTATCAGAAGGACATGCATTGTGATCTTTTTTTTTGATGAAAATATAAACAATGAAATATCACATTGGATAGTCACACTTCCCAAAAACAATGCTCATGAAATTATACAAGGATTAAAATCAGAATCGGGGAATTCTAAATTATTTGATATTCAGTTTAAAAGTGTTTAATGTGTATTACCATGTTCAAAGTTAAAGAAATGTTTCCTTCCATTTAGACAGATTTTGTTTTTCAAATCATTCTTTTTTTTGACATAAAATAATTTTTTAATTTTATCTCCCCCAACATAAAATAAAATTGACCCCATTGTTTGATGAAATGAATATTTAGATGGAGTACATTCATGTAAGGGAATTTAAAAAATGAAATTTAAATATGAGGATCATGTAATGATGTCACCTGGTGGTTGAAGTTGAAGTTCATGATGCTCCAATTTAGTCCCTTGATCTCGATGTCACTATGAGATTTCCGTAGTGAAAAAATAATCAAAAACAAAACAAAAAAACTATATATATATTTATATAATAAAGAAAGTAAAATATATGTATATATATATAAATTATAGAATATGGAAGCACAAAAATCCGTAGGTCAATGGTAAGCGTGCACCCCTGTCTCCCTTCAGTCCAGGGTTCGATTCCCCGCATCTTCGACCGTTGTGATGATGATTGACCCATGAACTATGACATGTCATATTTTTTATTTTTATATATATATTTTTTCGTATTTTTATTTTAACTTACAAACACATAAAAATAAAATGAACTGATGATACATTGACTTCTTTTTAAATTTCGGGGTAAGGTATTACTCAAGGATCACACCACGTAACATAGATGAATATGGTGCTCCAATTTCACACCCATCCATACTCATAATAGTATAATGGGTCAATAATATATATATATTTTAAATATAAAAATGATTAATTATTCAAATTTAAAATATAAAGATCATTAAAACACAAAAATTATTTGAAACATGAAAACCATTGGTTGCCTCCCATGCAATGCTTTGTTTAACGTCACTAGCTCGACATAAACCGCCTAAATTTCCCAATACCAAATTTAAAAATTTTAAGGACACCATATTTCTCCATGTAAAGTAGATTGAGATTGATTATTTGTTTATAATTTTTGTCATGTGCAAACCTATGTTCTATAATGAGTGGTAAAATCCAATGAATATCAGAAATGGTTGATCCAGTTTTTTTATTAGTCTTTCGAAAGTCGTTAAGAATCATTACCTCTTTATTGGTTCCAAGATAAGAAATTGTAAAAATTGGGAGTTCCTCTCTATCCCCAATTAATGTAAACTTGAGTGTTGATGGGAAGTCCTTTCGTTCAAGTTTGAGGAGGCTAAAAATTTCAAACATAGGTTGTGAATATGAATCAAACTCAATTTCATTTTCAAAATTGCATAATAGAATTGGTTCCTTTTGAATAAGACATTCAACCAAAAAATTGGAAAGATCAATTTTAGGAATGGGTATGGACTCAATGTTTGTGATTTATCTCAATGGTTCAATGGTAGGTGTTTTTAAAGATTCATCAATGGAGTTAAACTTAGGAGACTCAATCCATGATGTCAAATTCTCCTCTTTTGAATCCAAAAAGTCAATTTCCACCTAATTTAAAGTCCCTTCATCAATTACTTGATCATCTTTATCTATCCCAAATCCAATGGTTCGTTCTTCCATAAATTTATTACAGGTTTGTGGGAGAAAAGATTCATCTAATAATGATGGGGAAGGGATAACATGAGTGGTAATGGATTCCATAACCATCTCATAGTTTTGTAATTCTAATATCAATGATGAAACCTCAAAATTCATTATCTCCATTTGTTGACATAGTTTCTCAAGTAATGGATTTGGATTAGGATGGATAAGGGGTTGATACATATGGTCTATTCCAAGAGGATAACTATGTTGCTGGAATTCCATAAGAGGATGTTCTGATTGGCCTTATTGGTATTGGAACTCATAATATGTTGGAATGTTTTGTGAATAATATGACATAAATCATTGTGTCTCAATCTGTTATTGGTTATCCCACCATTATAAACTAGGATGATCATTTTACATCATACTAGGTGAGGGTTGATCAATGTAGGGAGAGGTTCCCCATGTTTGGGTGTGTTCAAAAGGGATTTCCATTAGAGTGAAATAAGGGATGGGAATAGAATAGTGGGGTGATAAAATGATGCTAGTATCTAATATAACGTACTTAGGCCCCCGGTAATGGCACCAAAATTTGATTCATGCTCAAATTTACCAAAGAGATGAAGCTAGAACAGTCCTTGTAGTTTAGCTTGGGTTATCAAATCCTGAGAGACCTAAGATGTAACCTATATACATGTACATTCTATTAATTGTTTTTGGATATGAAGTGTCCAACATGGGTTTATTTAATATGGTTTTAAATGAACTCTTATAGAGTTAAGTGAATTCAATTTAAAAGAGTGATTTGATCCTAGGATATCACTTGCGGTCGATTGGACGTATTAACTATTCAATAATTTCAATTTCTTATATTTGAGATGGGATCATTTACAAAGATAAAACAACATCATCACATACTGGTTTAATACCTACACCATTTAATATTAATCACTTATACACTTGAAGGATCAATGTTTTGATCACTTCAAGGTAAATATTTGTATTAGCACTTGAAGTGTGTGGCCTTAAATTCAACAATGACGATGGATTTTAAAAATCATCAAATAAAAATCTCAATTAAAGAAGTGATTAGACATTAAAGGGGGGATAAATAGCATACAATCCAAACCCTTTATACTCCCTTGGATCATACCATATGTGGGTTATCCTTCCATTGATTCTATGGTTTCAACGGAAGCGGAAAGTAGACTCATGAAGGATGAAATGTAGAAGTAAAAAAACACAATATAATAATGATCACTCCACCTTTGTGTGATAATTTCACAATGTTTGGTGTGAATAAATTCACACCTTGATCCAACGGTATCAAAGTGATATGAAAAAAAATATAATAAGATGAGAAGAAGAACTTTAATTAAGATACTAGAGTGAATTGAACAACTTACCTGTGAAAGAAAATCTTGAGACAACAAAATCACCCCATAACATTACAAAGAAAGAAATCTCAAAAGATGATCAACTCCTCCACCACCACTACCTTAAATAGACATTTTAGGAGCCTCGGGATGATACTTCAATAGTAAAAGGATTCCCACATAATTATGGTAGGCCTAAGGTGGTGGAAAGCTTGTGGAACTTAGACTTTTCCACACTTGACCTGAGGTGGCATCCAGGTTTCATCTCCCGAACAGACGTGCTTGAAAGATCTTATAGATAGCCGAATCAGAGAAGGTAGTATAAGCAAAAAATGGAGCTTCAGATGTCTTATAACTGTCTGTATATTTTGGTCACATTTGGAGTTGTGGATTCCGAGCTATGATCATATTGGTAGGATTTGTTTCTGGGCCACAGAATCTGGTCCAGAATTTTATCTCCAAATTGGGCCTCCATAATTACCACCTTGGAGGCCGAATTAAAATTGGATCCTGAAGATTAATGTTATCCTCTACATGAATTATAGCATCCAACGATGTTTGGGATTCATTGAGACTATATGTTGGGCCCCACATTCTCATCAGTGGGATGGTGTCCAATCTGACTTCTCCAGAATTGTTTCATTTCATCAAAAAATATCCACATCTTCTTACATGAATTCTCCATTGATCTCTGAATCAAACATGTTCATATTGAAGTTTAGATCAATTAAACAAAATAGAAAATTAAAATATGTATAATTATATTCCTTAAAATCAGATGAATCATTTGGTACTTTAAATGATGTTAAAAAATTTACCACATAATAGTGCATTTTAAGAAGGAATTACAATAATAATCTGAAATGATGTCCAAAGTGTAAAATGAACTAAAATGGGGTTTATGAATAATAAATCACAGGAATATTATATATTTTATCAATGAATATTAGGCTCATTTAGTGGATAATATATACTTGAGTCACCAATGAACTTGTTATTATGTAAATTTTCCATGTATTAAAAATTCAATCAATTAAGGAATAATATTCATGCTTTAAATATCATATATATATTTATATATTTAGTGTAAAATAAACCATAATACTTGGTGATATGAAATGAAATTAACCATTCATGGAGATGGTATGTCATACTTATTCATGAACGCTACATTGATTTCTTTGTCATATTTAATGAATAATAATTAATTTACAATTAAATTATTATTTCAATGAAATATATGAATCACGGTATTAATAAAACCATACCGTATTCTATACATGTATAAATGGAATGAGTCATATTGTTTTGAGGAGGCGGTATTCCACACGTCCTCAAACACGATCATCATATGTACATGAAATGAAATGCATAAAATTATGACATATATAAAAATTACATATCCATTTGGTAAATATAAATATATTATATGTCATATATAAATGTATTGATCATCAATACGGTCACCAAGAGAGGTTGTAGTATATAATTTAACATTCATCGTTTCGTGAGGTAGTTGTTCTTCGTACCCATAAACAATATGATAGTTACCTAATAAATTGAGGTGTGAATAATTCAAGGTTAAAAAATAATCATAAAAAATCCATGAATATTTATTATAATATTTTTTTAGTGTAATAAAAACATAAGTAGGTTATAGGGAGGGGATAATGGAAATGAAAAAAATGATGAGTTAATGTGTTACCTTTTAATCAGAGTTCTTCATTTGGTTTATATAGAAAAAAGTTATTTTGAGGCATTCTACCCAACTGGAGGCTTCTAGGATGATTTTGGGTATTCATGTAAGTAGTTTGAAAAGTTAATGGATAAACCAAAATTATTTATATGTGTGATCATTAGAGAAGATATGGTATCATTTTATATGAGAGGGAAGGCGCACCATTGAAATCATCAAAAGTATTAAATTAATAAATAATTAATATAATTGCATATGTTTATAAACTCATTTTTTATAGGATAATATTATGATTGTTTGAAATATTATCATAATAAATTTTTTATACATTAAATTATTTTATTTTAAACATTAATGTTTTACTTTATCCTTAATTATACTCTTTTAATTTTATTTATTGTAACACTATTTTAAATATTACGTGGCTATAACTTTTACTTATTTGGGATAAATGTAACATAATTGGAAACTTAATTCTATTTTATACCATATCATATTAAAATTTTAAATATAAAATATTTATTATTTTTAAATAATTTATTAAATTAAAATTATTTTTAAACACCAACTATGTCAATTTTTACACTATACATTTCATTAAATTTAAATTATATAAAAAAAGAGAGATAACATCTAATTAATGTTTAAAATAGAATTATAAAATTTCATATTCGCCTGAAAAAATGAGAATGGAATAAATTATTTCATAAAATATTTACATTAATATTAATAATAGTATTTATTTTATATTTATCATATTAAAATAATTATTGTATTACTATTGTATCAATATTCATGGTAATTCATTAATATATAAAATCTACAAAATAAATTCACATGATGTATTCAATTTCATTATATATTATTATACTTCTTATGTTTATAGTATCATCATGTTTATCAATACATTAAATTTATTATACTCATAATAGATAAGAAGGTGACATGTTGTCACATTCTTTTGTTTTAATAATAATTATATCACATTCATGGAATAAAGTCCACTAAACGAATCAATATTAATAATTAAGTTTTAATAGCATACTTTGATTCTTATAACATTATATTTTCATGTGTTTGGTGATTTTAGTGTCCATTCCATATTGTTAATTACCTTAATTTACCTGATTTACCATTAACCATGGAAAATAGAAATTATCATAGGTAATATTCATCATATCCAAAAAAAAGTGTGATATTTTAATAATTTAGACCATATAATTCCAAATATGGAATCCATTTTTAAAAATTCATTACAGAGAATTTACAATAATTTATTTTAAATTAATTATCAATGTTAAAAATAGAAAATGGGTTTTTTAAAAGTAAAAACCAAGAAAATATTAACATTGATTTATATCAAATTTCAATGTAAAATTACATACAATGAAAACCATTGGATTAAATAATAAAAACATAATATTAATATAAATTAAAGTAAATTGCAATTATAATCAAGAAATACAAATAATTAGAAAAAATGAAGTTTTAAATTTAAATGCATTAATATTCAGTATTCAATAAAATATGAATATTATTATAAAAATAGAAACAATTCATTCCAAGGTAAATATTGATGTCATAATTCCAAAAAATAATTTTATATTATCATTTAGAACATATAATGGTACCAAATAGTAAAATTTAAAATATGCTAGCCAACCGATGTGGGAAATATCCTTTTTAAAAATATTATAGTATTTTATGGTTACAACTAGATATATTATCAATTTAGGCCTATAAAAGTTTTTAGATGATATTAAAACCATTTGAAAAACATGGATAGACATAATATAGTTAATTCGATTCATTCTCTCCAATATAATGGTTAGGCCATAAATACCATTTAAAATAATGATATTAATATTTTATAATTTTTTATAATAACTCATCCTTCTATGAAACCTATGATTTTTGAGAAACTAATTGTTGTGTTCCAAGTATGACATCACAAATAGTGTCCCCATTATACAAAAATTAATATCTAATTGATAAATTTTAGTTGAAATGAAAATGACATATTTTATAATTTCTTGGTTTGTTATAGATGATGAATAGTTTGTGCCTCTTGTATTATTTAACATCACAAGACATATATTTATATTAAAATGTCTATGTTCCTAGGAAAGGTGATCAATATTATGAATTTCAATTATCCACTTAGGATAAATTATGAATTCCTATATTCTACTCTTGGTTTTTGGGTTGTGTTCACTATTATCTAGATAATGTCCTAGAAGGTCACATGCAATAACATATTCATGAGTCTATATTTTTTAAGAATATATTTAACGAATGTAGTGGGCCAAAAACTAGGTCCGAGAGATTTATAGGTATTACCGATCCCCAAAAAAATTCCATTCATTATTATTCAATTATAGAATAATTTGGAAGAATTTATTTATTAACATTGTCCATATGTTATTAAGTGAATATGTGAAGAAATATCATATGAATTGTTATTATTTTTATATCCATTGTTCATATATATTATCTAGAATGGTAAATTTACTTAAAGGAATGGGATTAATTTTTAATATATATAATATATAATAATTGTTTTTACAAACTACAGATTACTACATTGATTCACGTATTTCATCAAAACAATTCATTTATTACTTATTTCTTGAATGTTAAATAATGATGGTTGGGTAACCTACTCAATGTGTTTTGGAAATCCACTATATTTGTAAGGGAGGTTATTTATTCCATAATCTATTCATTCATTTAAAATTTATATATTTAATCCCCTACTATATTATAGAAATTTGTGTTCATTGTATGATCAAATGATCCAAGATGGGCTTCATGAATCAATGTAGCAGGATCGAAGTGATCATGATGATATAGAATGAATTTTTCATAAATGGATCTAACACTCTGAATGATATGATTAGAATCCATGGGGATTCATGTATTGTGTGTAGATGATGGTGAGAATTTTGATCATGTATCATTTATATAATGATTCAGTGAAATGAGTTGTAATCAAAAATTCGACAAAATTGAATGATGTACTTTTTTATTATGTTTTGTTCTTTGAAATATTAAAATTACATAATCTAGCCTCTATTAGGTCTTTAATCATCAGAGAAAATTATTATATGTCACTCCAGTGATGAATAAATTTAAATTCCCAGCCCATAATATTCCATTAAATGCCAAGGTACTAAAACCTAGTTGGTTATGGCCATTCATCAATTGTTGTTATTTTTTATGTGTCCACAAAATTCATATCAATTGTGACAACGGTCCCGATAAATGTGACATTATATATCACAAAATCAAACTTTCTAATTATATATTTAATTTCTTCCTATCTTAATTTCATTTTAACAATCAATAATTGGTCTTCATGTTAATACATTCTCAAAGAGTGAATGGAAATATAATCAATAATGTCTACCCAAATATTTTTTAAGGTAGATATTAAAGACCCCATTCTCGATATCCATGAAGATTTAGAATGAATTAATAAGTATTATGTATTCAATATTAAATAATTATTCCAATACAATGATAAAAATTGATTCCTATCAATATCAACCATATTTAAATTAATATGATGATATCCATAATGAGGATCCACCTTTATGAAAAAATGAATTAATCATTGTGGATCATTCAATACATTGATCCTTATTAAAAGATTCATATAGATTATGGTGAAATTATTGAGATCTAGAAAATATAAAAAACCCATTATTGATCAGTACTAATCCATTAAAAATTATGTTGATGCACTTAATGGAGATGTACTTTGTTAGATAAACACAATATCAAAATTATATTGTAGCTACTTCTTTAAATCCTCTAGTTAAATAGATTCTTTCCAATAATGTCATACAGAGAATGGAGTGTCTGTATGTATATGTTTTATTTTTATCCCCACCACATAATATAGTGGTATTCTAATCAAATTTTATATGAAATAAATGCTTCTAATCCCTACCAATGTGATTTTTCTCATGGCTGGTGCATTCCTTTAACTGAACAACTAGGTAATGTTATAAATTATCATAGGGTATCATCTCCCACACAATCACGGTATTTTAATATTGTGGTTAATTTTGTTCTTTACATTTTTAAAATATAATTGTATTTTTAAAAATATAAAATGATATTTTATTTTCTAATCTATTAATGTGTTTTCTATATAATTAGATCCATTAAAGTGGATTTTTTTTTGTTTAATTACACAAAGAGAAGGCTAACGAGATTAATTGGTAAAATCATATTGCATACACTAACAAGATATGATTCAAACATATTTTTCAGAAATGATCACCACTTTATGTATTTACATAAAAATGTACATTAATGTATCAATGATTTTATTATATCATTATAGAAGACTTCTAGGATATAAAGGAATGTGTAAAACTAGAATCAAATAAAAAACTTTCCATTATAGTATGAATTGTGCGTGGACCTTGATGGAAATTATTTTCATTCTCCGCATTATTAGTATGAATTCCATAAGCTTTCCAATTATCCATTAGGATTTTTTTATTTCTGATTATTATTAACCTCATAGATTAATGTATTGGCGTATTTGATTGCATTGTTCTATTAATAACTATAGTTGAAAAATTGTATCATTTTTGGTGAATTCGGTGTTAAATACATTCTTCAATCAAGTCAGTTGACTAATTTATTTCCCTTTGACATTCATGATAATGGTGTCCTTCTCCATTTTATATTATTATTTTACCCATATCAATGAGGAAATGCCCATTTATCTCCATACCACATTTTTTGAGTCGTGTGGTTGTATCATTTCCCCCCTCTTCAATTGACTTTCCTATATTAAATTCCATTAACACCTTATTATATCATATAACTATGCATCCATTTTTAAAAATCTATCTCTAAATAAATATTATATTTTTAAATTACTTCATTAAATATAAATTCATAGATATCTAGTGCCACTTACATGTTTTGTTTTAATCCTATACTTAATATTTATTTTTTTCTCACATTTTTTATTATAAATTGTGAAATTTATTTTTCTACCCGTGTTATGTTATACTCATATGATTTTATAGAATCCCATTCATTTTTCATTATCAATAAGAATTACCTAAATTTATATGAATGATTTTTCCTAGGGAAATATATATTAGTTAACATTTTGTGTAGTATTCCCAATCCATATCTTCCATTCTATATGTTTCCATGGTGTTCTTTACCAGTACTCATTATTGATTATCATTTATCTCAAAATGATATAAGGAAATATTAACCATCTCCTTATCATTATAATGGATCAAATAAACTCTATTATAAATTGAGTTAACCCACATTTATTATATTTATATTGAAATTTACACTAACAAAATTGTGGTCATTTCACCATAATGGACTCTATGGTTATTTTATATAGCATTATTGAATGTATACATTCCACATGATCTTGGGTATTATTCATCAATCGAGATAGATGGGTAAGAATATTCATAATGTTTTCATTTCTATATCCCATAGCTTTGGGAATTTCAATTTTAAACCCATTATCTTTTAGTTCAAAAATATTTTAGTCATAAACCATCCCCCGGGGCCCGTATCGTGACTACCCCAAACCCGCCTTCCCCAGGCCAGGGGATGGAGACTTGCACCAAAGGGGTATATCCGTAAATTGGGAAGGGATTGCCTTTATAATCCTATCCACACACTAAGTATAACTATATTCAAAATAAGTGTTGGGAAGTAAAAGGGGCCGAAAATACAAGCCCAATAGGAAAGTACAAGTACAAAAGAAAGAAAGTACTACTGATGAAATGTAAAGTAGCTACTAGATCATCCTTTGGGGTTCCCACATGAAGGGTAGGTAAGATGGCCTCCTCAGTAATCTAATTCTGTCTGTCTACTCCATGTACCATCATGCCCAGTGGTCTACCTCCGGGTACTGTCCAATCCTGCTACTCTCTGCCTCAGTCATTGGTGTCTATTGTCTGCAACCAACATAATTAGGTGTGGGAATAGCTCATGAAGCGGTGAGTATATCGATACTCAGTAGAGACCCCGAGACCCTCAAGGTCTCAAAAAATCCCCCAAGGATAAATCCCCAATGTAAGATGCCAATTGATAACCATTACATTGGTATATGCCCATACATATACCTATGTTATCTAGTAACCCAACTCAAACATGGGGAATACACAATGTTAATGACTCAGCTCAAAAAAGGATTTTATTCTGGGGGGTATCCAGTAACAACCACAGTCAGACTGTCGGAGCCTCATCTGATGGTGTACTCCTTCTCTATCATGTACAGTGGGTCTGTCGTGTCACACAGAGGCACTTCCCACTATTATTGGGCTGTTTTGGTACTCCTCCAATCGAGTACTCTGGATCTGATGTTCCCACACAGAGGCACTCTCCACTATGGGTATGCAGCTCGCACCCAGAGGCACTCCCCCTCATAGCCTGCTGAGATACTTCTCTTTTCATGTATTGTTGTTCTGCCGTGCTCACACAGTGGTACTACCCAACGAGGGTCTGCCGTGCTCACATAGAGGCTCTTCCCACTAGGATAGTCGAGTCACTCCGAGTCGAAAGGTCAACAGTCGTCCAGTCTCAGCCACCTACTAGGTCTCCGTACTCCACTCGCTCGTCTCCGGGAGGATTTTCTCCATGAAATATATGAAGATTATCCAAATGTCATGATGTAACACTCAAAACTATCACAATGTTCCGCATCATCATAGGGATCTCAACGCAACAGACGACGCATCAATCAGACACCTGGATTCTGAGTTATTAGAATTTCCGTTTCAGGGTCCCGGTTGATTTTTGGATAAAACCAACACTATAATACCACAAATGTGGCCAAATCACATGTGGGGTATTCCAAAAAACTGCCTCGATCTAGGATTCCCATCACCACAAACGGTTCGTCGATTGGACACCCGTAGCCCAAGATAAGGGTGAAAAAATGTGTTATTGGGTCAAACAGGTCCGGACTGGGGTCTGACCCGGTCCGCGGGTCCGACCCAGCCCGAGGGTCCAACCCAGCCCATGGGGGCAGCTCTGCCAGAGGGCGTCCCGACCTGGTTTTGGCCCAACCTAGTGGCAACCCAGCCCGATTGGGTGGCCCGACCTACGCTGGGTCCAGCCCAGCGGCCCGGCGGCTCAGCGGCACACAGGGGGTTCGCCTCAGCCGTGTCAAGGGGGAACTGCGCGCCCCTTGGTTCCCGAATGGCACAACCATTCGGAAGTGAGATGCAACCGGTGCTAGTTGGCGCAAGTCTAGAACACGGGGGGACGCTCTCCTCCCAACTGGCCAAGCAGCCAGCCCCTCTAGATCCTCGACCGCGACCCGCCCTGTTCTCTGCTCCCTTGCTTCGTGCTACATGACGGCGCCTTGCTGCTTTGTCCAACCGATGTGGCCCACCTGGCCGTGAACCTTCCACCCACGTGACGCGCTAGCGCCACACCCCTCCAGGGTCCTTTCAATCCGCCTTCCTCCACCGTGGCCCACACTGACTGCGTCCCAGCTGTCTAAGCGACGCGACGGCGTCGCACACCTCATGCGACCCGACGGCCTTTCCGCTGCCGGTTTGCTTCACAGATGGCCCATCTCCGACTGCCATTGCTCCACGGTGGTCCTCTTCTCCAGAGGTGTTGTTATGCCACTGTCGTTGTTAACAAGCGAAGAAAAATGGAGGATGGTTGGGCCTTGTTTGTTCATCCCAGACCCCCCGTGTTAGTGTGGTAACAATCAGCCTCAAATATAAATACAAACAACAAAGAACGGAGGGTAAAACTCATACATAAAACTACCCCTACCTCGTTTTTCGATCATTGATGGTGGAAGGAGAGTTCGGAGAAGATGAAGTCGAAGATGACGTCCACATTTTTTATGGGCATCGCTTCCCTTTATTGCCCCGGTTGATGTTCATTCTTCATTGGCGAAAGAGGCGTTCTTCATGGGAAATAGTTCTTCCTTAGAGAGTTCTTCTCCTCCCCAAAAACCACCAAAATGCTAAGCCAAAAATAATAGAGGAATTTTTTATTATTTGTTGGCACAACAACACAAATAGTTGTGTTTAATTAAATGAGAAAACTAATTTAATTAATTGGGTTAGAATTGATTCAAATTCAAAATTAGGTAAGGTGTAGAGTTTCAATTAAATGAATAGAGGTGTTCAAATAATTAATGGGGAGTTAAAGGGGGGGTTTAAAGCATGTTTTGTCCCCACCTCTTTGATTGACCTGAGGATTTTAAACCTTCGGTGGGCTCCACCACCATAACCTCTCATGGGAGGTTATGGTGTGGATAACCCCACCCCTAACAACCTCTTGGATATTTTAACCACCAAAAAAATAAGCTAACATATATTTATATTTAACGTTTTCAATAAAAAATCATAAAATAACATTTATTCTCGACTGTCTGATATCAAGGTGAATGTCCTCTAAAGAGAATACTGGCACTGTGAGTTCAACTGTGCCCTAATATTTCAGTTCCAAGCATTGGTAAAAAATTTATAAAAATATGCTCGTACATTTACTGAACGTACCCTAAATAAACTTCATAAATGGATTCTGGGCACAATGGGCCTCATAATCAAGTGCCGACAGTTTTGGCGAACTCGTAAACTCCTCTTGAATTTAATAAAAACATTTCCATGAAATTCCATGTCATTACATTCTCCCCACCTTAGGGCTTTACATCCCCGTAAGATACAACTCGAACTTTGGGAACAAATGGTGGTACTGAGCATTCATTTGAGCCTCCTGCTCCCATTTTCTTTCAGAGAGATTCCCATGTGGCCAGCGAACACATTCCTAAGGTATCGACCATCCATGTAGGACCCGCTCCTATCGATCCTCATTCTCCATTGGAACCTCTGTGAAATTCTCCCAGACATCAATGTCCAGCTCCCTGTGGTCGATGATTTGGGATGGTTCATGCACGTATATACTCAACTGAGATATGTAGAAGACATCATGCACCCAGTGCAACTGATGTGGAAGAACTAAGCGGTAAACCACCTCGCCTACTCTTCCGAGGACCTCAAAGGGTCTGATGAATTGCGGAAATGACATGACGCATTAGACAAATCTACATAGTCCTCATAGAGGTGAGACTCATAGAAAGACGTGGTCAACACCCACGAACTCTAGAGGTCTCTGTCTTATGTCAGCATACAACTTCTATCTGCTCTGTGTAGTCTTCATCCGCTCCTGGATGACCTGTACCTTCTTCGTGGTAACCCATACCATATCTTTTCCCAATATTGATGAATCCCCAGGGTCTATCCAGCACAGTGCGAATCTGCAACTCCAACCATACGAGGCCTCAAAAGGTGACATCCTGATGGTGGAGGGATTACGGTTGTTGTATCCAATCTCTATCAACAGTATCTGATCCTTCAAGATATGACCAAAGTCGATGACACAAAGCCCAGAGCTTGTCCTCGAGGGTCTAGATTTTTGGCAAGGTATGTCCATCTATCTGAGTATGGAAGGCGGTGATCAGATGAAGATATATTCCAAAATCCTTCTGTAACCCCTTCCATATCTAGTATGTAAAACCATGCATCACGGTCAGAGACTATAGAAGTAGGTACTCCAAGAAAATGCACAATCTTCTGTGCATAGAGGCATCCCATTCTCTCTATTGAGCCCTGCTCTCTGATCAGTAGGAAGTGGGCCGACTTGGTGAGTCTGTCGATGATCATAAAAACCAAATAGTGACTCTTGGATGTATGTGGAATACCTTTCACAAAGTCCAATGATATCCCATCCCACTTCTACTCTGGGACCTCTAATGGATGATCCAATCCAGCTGGTACCTGGAGCTCTGCCTTCACTTGCTGGAAAATGAGACACAATGATTCAAACTCTGCTACAACCTTCATCATACCTATCCACCAATACTGTCGTCGAATTTCCTGGTACACCTTTGCCACTCCAGGATGTACCACTATAGGGGAAGTGTGGAATTCACTCAACACTTCATCCTGAAGTAAATCTTATACCATGGTACGTCCTATGAAGAGGATGACTTTATCTCCACCTTCAGAAAATATTTCATGTGCCTGAAATGTGTATATATGAGAACGTTGTATCTCATATTCAGTGTCCCCATGCTGCACCTACCTAAGTCTCTAAATAAGTGGAGGAGTTACAGTAAGAGGCTGCATAAAGGCTTCTCCATCTCTATGCACAAAGGATTTTTGTAAGGTAGCCAGATGCTCTGTCACCATTCCAGGCAGCTGTATACTAGTCCTCCTACTGAGAGCATCTGCAACCACGTTACCCATCCCAATGGTATAGACAATCACAATTTCATCATCCTGGAGGAACTCAATCCATCGTCATTGTCACAGGTTCAGGTCATTATGAGAGAATATGTCGCTGAGACTCTTGTGATCAGAGTACACTATAATTCATTCACCCATAAGATAATGCCACCAAATCATCAAGGAGAATACCACTACTACTAACTCCAGGTCATGGGTAGTATAGTTCTGCATGTTCCGTCTCAGTTTCTATGAACCATACGCGATCACAGCAGGCTCCTACATCAGGACACACCAGAGTCCAGTCCCTGATGTGTCGTAGTAGACTATGTACCCTACGCCTTCCTATGGAAGTCTCATGATATGGGCAATAGTCAGCCTCCTCCTTATCTCTTAAAAGCTCTTCTATAATCTCTCTGACCAAAAAAAGTGTTTCCCCTTCTTTTTCATGGCTGATAGTGGTGCTGCAACTCTGGAGAAGTCTGGAACGAATCTTCGGTAGTATCCTACCAATCCCAAGAAACGACGTACCTCCATCACACACATGGGTGGCTCCCAAGCAATTACCACCCCAATATTCACTAGATCTACTGAAAATCCAGCCTCCGAGATGAAAAGGCCCAATAAGTGTACCTCTCGAATCCAAAATTGGCATTTTGAGAGGTTACCATATTGTTGGTGCTCTCAGAGTGTGTCTATTACCACTAGGAAATGGTTAGCATGCTCCTCCTCAGAAGTCGAGTAGATCATAATGTCATTGAAGAAGACTACAACAAAGTGATGGAGGTATGGTGGGATGATCGTGTTCATGAGACACATGATCACTGCTATAGTGCTGGGTACACTTAAGGGCATAACCATGAACTCATAGTGGTCGTACCAACACCTGAAGGCCATCTTCTTCAAATCATAGTCTCAAAAACTCTAAGTTGGTAATAACCTGATCTGAGGTCTATCTTAGAGAACAATCGTGATCCCTTGAGCTGATCAAAGAGGTTTTCAATCCTCAGGAGTGGATAGTTATTCATTACGGCCACAATGTTTAGGCCACAGTAGTCAACATAGAGCCTTAAGCTCCCATTCACCTTCTTGACGAATAGAATTAGGGCTTCCCTGGGAGAAACACTGGGCAAAATGAATCCCCCTTCAAAATCCTCCAGTTGTACCCACAGCTCACGAAGCTCAGTGGGATCCATCCTATATGCTGGTGTAGATATCGAGGCTGTATCAGGGTACATGTCAATGTAGAAGTCCACATCTCTATGAGGAGGTAGTCCTGGAACATCGTTTGGGAAAACATCTGCATACTGGTCTGCTACAACAGGTTAAATCAGAATATCTACATAAACATCTCCAAGGGTAGGGAACTCCAACTTGTGAGTGATCGGCTACACCCTCCTCTGAGTAAGTCTATCTTGCACTACAAAGGTTCCCTTCTTGTCGGTGAAGGTAAACCTAGTCCCATCTGTGCAGACACAACTCACATTGTGCCTAATATAGTCAATCTGAGCATGGACTGTAGATAACCAATCCATACCAAAGATGACGTCTTAAGGCCTCAATGCAGCAACGTCGAGATCCCAACCGAAGCTCTCACCTCCTACTGGAATCTCACACTTCCGGAATCAGGGCGTACTCGTCGAGTCTGCTCTCCTGGGAGTCTCTAGCCATAAGGACTGATCCAATGGCTCTGTCGGAATATTTGATCTCCGAACGAGGGCAATGGAAATGAATTGTGACTGGAACCTGTTTCTATAATAAGTACAACTAAGGTGGAGTAGACACATATTGTACCTTGAATTATCTCTGATGCACCATGGTCATATGCCTCAGCTTCCTAAAGTTGAGAACTCCACTATCCTCTAGCTCCCTACGGTCGGGGTAGTCCTCCTGGTGGTGGTGGTTGTATCCCCTTGTAAAGTCATCCACCTCCAGCTTCTAGACCAGCTCCTCTGCCATGTCTACCTATGACCTACATCAGGATGTTGAGGGAGATCATAGATGGCTTGATCTCTCGCCTTATCTCATTCTCGATGTTACGGGCCCTGATGAATGGGTCTCGTTGCATATATGTGGAGTTTCACGAGAGGTCGATGAACCACACCGAGTACTAAGATACATTTTTTCTACCCTGCTGTAGATGTAGTAGGTCTTGCATCTTCACCGCACGAATGGTGACTGGGACAAACTCCACCGAGAATAGGCTCTCAAATTCTGCCCAGAGTAGGGTCGCCTCATCATGCACCAGGAGCATCAAGCTTCACTATCTTCCTGCTGTTTTCTGAAGGATGATTGCAGTAAGGATCACCAGGAAGTCTTCGGGTGTCCCAACTATCTTGAAAACTCTCACCATATCCTCCGTCCAATCCTTATCTTCATTTGGGTCCATCCCACCCTAGATCATGGGTGGCCTCTAGCGCTGGAACTCATGCAACATGATCATGTAGTGTGCATCATCTACTGCCGGTGCTGGTGGTATTGGTGGCACAATGGGAGGTGGTACCGCTGGTGCCTCTACTAGTAACAGGCCCTGTACCGAGGGCTCATCGCTCTTTGGGTTGTCAAAGCATAGGACTCTCGGGGCTCTGCGAGGAGGCATCCTGAAAGAAATATATGTGGCACTGTCAAAAGATTATACCGGGTGAGATAACCTAGTTGATTTGACTTTAAAATCATTAAAATATACACACACAATTAGTGTTTTTGTGAACTAAGTCAGAAATTAGTAGTCATGGTACTTGTGTATGGATACATCGACCACCAACACCAACACTGGGCTCCCTTAACTGAAAACCACACTATGTACTCATAAAACTATTTATTCATAAAAAAAATTATCAGAGTCTTGATTTTGATGGTAGAACTGAGCCCTCGGATACCGATTTGTCACGACCCGTCCCTCGGTTCCCATATCGTGACTACACCAATCCCCCCATCCATAGGCCAGGGGATGGAGACTAGCACCAAAGGTGTAAATCCCTAAACTGTGAAGGAATTTCCTTTATAATCAGATACATACACAACCGAGTACACAACTGGAAGCAAAAACACTATGTATAACTGTATACAAAAGAAGTGCTAAAAAGTAAAAGGCGCCAGAAATACAATCCCAACAAGAAAGTACAAGTAAAACTAGTAGAAAGTACAACTGAAGTAATTTAATGCAGCTACTAGGTCATCCTCTGGGGTTCCCACCTGAATGGTAGGTACATATGGCCTCCTCAGCACTCCACATCTGTCTTTCTGCTCCGTGTACCATTACGTTGAGTCTTCTACCTCCATGTACCATCCAGTCCTACTACTCTCTACCTCAGTCAGTGTTGTCTGTTGTCTGAAACCAAAAAAATTAGGGGTGGGAATATCCCATGTAGGAGTGAGTGTATCGATACCCAGCAGGGTCCCCGAGAACCTCAAGGTCTCACAAAATCCAACAAGGATAAACCAAAAAGTAAGAAGATAACAAATAACAATTACATAGGTATATTCCCATACATATACATAAGTTATCTTGAAACCCATCTCAAACACAATGAATTAACAATGTTATTGACTCAGCTCAAACAAGGATTTTATTCTACAGAGGGGGGGTAGAATATAGTAACAACCCCAGTCAAAGTATCAGAACTTCGGCTAATGGTAGACTCCTCCTATATCAAGTACTATGGGTCCACCACATCACACAGAGGTGCTTCCCACTAACCTTGGACTGTTGTGGTACTCTTTCTATCGAGAACTGTGGATCTTCTGCGCTCACAAAGAGGTGCTCTCCACTATGGATCTTACGTGCTCACACAAAGGCGATCCACCTCATAGACTGTTGAGGTACTCTTCCTTTCAAGTACCGTGGGTCTTCCACACTCACACAGAAGCACTCCCCACCATGGTTCTGCTGCCCTCACATAGAGGTGTTTCCCACGGAGCCAGTCGAGTCACTCTGAGTCAAATGTTCAGCAGTATTTAGGTCTCGTCCAGTAACTAGGACTCTGTACTCTGCTCGCTCATCTTCGAGAGGATCTGCTCCACGAAATACATGTCGATTCTCTAACTATCACGAAGTCCCACACAAATGTATCACAATGGTCTGCTTCATTATAGGGATCTCAACGCAATAGACGACACGTCAATCAGACGACCATTCAATGAGTTATTGGCATTTATGTTCCAAAGGCATGGTTGATTTTTAGATTCAAACCAAACTAACCATAACCCAACTCTGTCCAAAACTCATATGGGGTATGCCAAATTAACTGTCTTGATCTAAGATTTTTGTTTCCATAGACAGTTCATCGACTGGACACCCGTAGCCCAATATATGGGTGAAAAAAAATGTGTTTTCAGTTCAAACGGGTACAGACTGGGGTGCGACCCGGTCCGTAGGTCCGACTGGGCCCAAGGGTATATCCCAGCCCAAGGGTCTGACCAGGCCAATGGGGGGCCCTACCTGAGGGGGGCCCGAATGGAAAAGTCGTTCGGTTGAGAGCTGAAACCGCTGCCTGGTGGCGCCATTACAGAACACACGGGACCCCAGGGTCCCGCTCCTCCCGGCTGGCCGAGTGGCAAGCCACTCCAACTCCTCCACTGCGGCATGCCCTGTCCATGGCTCCCTTTCTCTGCATGGTGTGATGATGCCACACTTCTCAGTCCGACCACCCCAACACTCATGGCTATGACTCCTCCTCCCGCGTGGCGTGGGGTGCCACTCCCATCCAGCGGCCCATCCTGATGCCTTGCTCTGCCAAGGCCCGCACTAGCGGTGGCCTAGTTCTCTACATGGCGCTTTCGGTGCCATGCCCATTAGTCAACCTGGTGGCCTTTGCGCTGATGTTTTCTTTCACGACTGGCCCATCTCCGGCGGTCGTAGCTCGGTTGCGGCCCTCTCTTCCAGCGTCGCTTCCATTTCTTTCCCTGGTTGAAGTTAGTTCATCGTTGGCGGAAGTGTCATTCATTGTGGGTGACCGTTCTTCATTGGAGAGTTCTTCTCCTCCCCAAGATCCACCAAAATTCTAATCCAAAAATAATAGAGGAATTGTCTATTATTTTTTGTCACAACAATAGAAATAGTAGTGTTTAATTAAATGAGACTACTCATTTAAAAAATTGGGGTGTAATTGAATCAAATTCAAAATTAGGGAAGGTGGAGAGTTTAAATTAAATGAAGAGAGGTTTTCAAATAATTAATGGGCACATAAAGGGGGGTTTAAAACTCGTGTGGAGCCCACCTGATTGATTGACATGAGGTGATTAACCATCAGGTGGGCCCCACGACCATAACCTCTAATTAAAGGTTATGGTGTGGTGGGCCCCACCTGTAACCAAATATTGGAGGTTTTAACCACTGAAAAATTAAAAATAAGCTAACTATTATTTCTAGTTAACATTTTTAATAAAAACAAAAAACTAACATTCATTCTCGACCAACTATTGTTGAGGTGAAAGTCCTCTTAATCTAATACCAGTGTTGTGAGTTCAACGGTGACCTAGGTTTTCAGTTCCAAGCACCGGTTCAAAAGATATAATATCCCACTCAAACGTTTACTGAAAATACCCTAAAAACGTGAGAAATTGATTTCGGGAACACCAGGAATCAGAATCAAGTGCTGACAGTTTTCATGGACTCGTAAAATCCCTATGAAATAATGAAAAAAATTCCAAGGAAATTCCAGGTCATTACATTCTCCCCATATCGAGGATTTACATCCCCATATGCTACAACTTGATTTATGGGATCAAATGGGGGTATTGAGCATGCATATGAGCCTCCCACTCCCATGTTCCCTCCTAGATATTCTCGTGCTACCAGCGAACATGCACTAGAGGTGTCGAACGTCCATGCAGGACCCGCTCTTGTCGATCCACAATCCCGTCTAGGACTTCCATGAATGTCAACCCATCATCGATTTCCAGATCCCTGTGGTCGATGGTATGGGAAGGGTCATGCATGTATCCCCTCAACTGAGATACGTGGAAGACGCCATGCACCCGGTGCAACTGAAGTAGAAGAGCTAAGTGGTATGCCACCTCTTCTACTCTGTTGAGGACCTAGAAAGGTCCGATGAATCATAGAGATATCTTGCATCATCGGCCAAATATCTGTAGAGCTTGTTGATGTGAGACCTGTAAAATGACATGGTCACCATCATCGATCTCTAGAGGTCTTAATCTCCTGTCATCATACGACTTCGGTCTACTATGTTCAGTCTTCATCCACTCCTGGAAGATGTGTTCTATCTATGTGGTTACCCGTACCATATCTAGTCCCACAAGTACTTAATCCCCTAGGTCAGTCCAGCACAGTGACGATCTGCAGGGCTGACCATACAAGGCCTCAAAAGATTCTATCCTAATGGTGGAGTGATAAGTGATACTGTATGCAATCTCTACCAACGGTAAGTGATGCTCCCAGCTGTGACAAAAGTCGAGGACCCAAGCACAGAGATTGTCCTCGAGGGTCTAGATGGTTCACTTGGTTTGGCCATCTGTCTGAGGATGGAAGGCGATGCATAGACATAGCAGCACCCCGAAAGCATCCTGCAACCCCTTCCATATCTGGGAAGTAAACCTTGCATCATGGTCGAAGAATATAGAAGTAGTTACTCCATGAATACTCACAATCTTTTGTACATAATGGTGTCCCATACTTTCTACTGAGCCCTCCTCTCTGATCAGTAGGAAGTGGGATGACTTGGTGAGTCGGTCGACGATCACCCAAATTGAATTATGAATCTTAGATGTATGTGGAAGACACATTACGAATTCCATAGATATCTTATTTAACTTCCACTCTGGGAGCTCTAAGGGCTGAACCAAGACTGCTGGTACTTTGTGCACTGTCTTAGCATGCTGGAAAGTGAGAAAACATGAGAGAAACATTACTAATTCCTTCTTCTTACATGGCCACCAGTGTTTTCATAGAAGGTCATGGTACATCTTTTCCACTCTTGGGTGTACCGCTAGAGGGGAACTATGGAATTCCCTCAACACTTCCTCATGAAGTGCTACGAGTACCATGGTACGTCCAATGAAGAGGATGACATGCTCCCCACCTTCATAAAATCTATCAAGTGCCTACCCTATGGATATCTAAGCCCGTTGTGTCTCACAGTCAGTGTCCTCATGCAGTGCCTCTCTGACTTGCTAAAGAAATGGAGGAGTGACTGTAAGAGAATGTAGAAAGGTTGCTCCATCTCTACCCAAAAAAGACATCTATAAGGCAGCCAGCATCACTGTTGCCTCGCCTAGAAGTAGTATACAAGTCCTATTTTTGAGAGAATCTTTTACAACATTCCCCTTCCCAGGGGTATAGAATATCACAAAGTCATAGTCTCGGATGAACTCAATCCATCGCCGCTCTCTCAGGTTTAGGTCCTTTTGAGAGAAGATATACCTGAGACTCTTGTGATCTAAGTACATGGTAAAATGTTCTCACATAATATAGTATCTCCAAATCATCAAGGAGAAGACCACTACTGCTAACTCCAGGTCATTGGTATCGTAGTTCTTCTCATGTTGTCTCAACTACAGAGAACCATATGGGATCACAACTCGCTCTTGCATCCGGACACTCCCGAGTCTGTTCCTTGATGCGTCATAGTATAATATGTACCTTATGCCTTCCTCTCGAAGTCTCGTGATAATGGAACTAGTCAGCCTCTGCCTCGACTCTTGAAATCTTTTCCGGCATCTCTCCGACCACACGAAGGGATACCCAATCTTCGTCAAGGATGATAGTGGTGCTGCAACTCTGGATAAGTCTAGAATGAATATTCGGTAGTATCCATCCAATACCATGAAGCTTTGTACCTCCATCACAATCCTTTGTGGATCCCAAGTATGTATTGCATCAATCTTTGACGGATCTACTGCAACTCCAACCTGCGAGATGACATTTCCCAAGTAGCGAACCTCTCAAATCCAAAACCGACACTTTGAGAGATTACAATAAGGTTGGTTCCCTCATAGTGTGTCTAATACAACTTGAAAATGGTAGGCATGCTACTCCTCAATAGTCGAGTAGATCAGAATGTCATGGATAAAGATTACGACAAAGCGATCACGGTAAGGCTAGAAGGTCCTATTCATGAGACACATGAACACTTTGGAAGCATTGGTTACACCTTAGGGAATAACCAAGAACTCATAGTGGTTGTACCGACACCTGAAGGTCATCTTCTGCACATCCTCATCTCTAACTCTGTGTTGGTGATTGTTTGATCTATGGTCTATCTTGGAGAACCATCGTTCTCCTTGGAGGTGATCAAAGTGGTCGTCAATCCTCGATAGTGGGTACTTGTTCATTACGGTCACCTGGTTCAGGCGACCGTAGTCAACATAGAGCATCAAGCTTGCATTTGACTTATTGGCTAACAGAATTGGGGCAGCCTAGGGAGAAACAATGGGACAGATGAATCCCTTCCCCTACAAGTCCTCTAGTTATACCCAAAGCTCACGAAGAACATCGAGATCCATCTGATATGCTGGTGTAGATATCAGTGTCGTCCTGAGGTACATGTCAATGTAGAACTCCATCTTTCTGTAAGGAGGTAGTCCAAGAACATCGTCATGGAAAACATTCACGTACTGGTCCACCACTATAGGGTAAATTGCACTCTCAACATCAACTGCTCTGAGGGTAAGGCAACCCTACTGTTGAGTGACAGCCTGCACCGTCCTCCGAGTATGTCTGCTCTACGCTGTACAGGTTACCTTCTCACCAATGAAGGTGAGCATGGTCCCATCCATGCAGACACACTGCACTTTGTGCCTAATACAGTTAATCTGAGAATGGACTATAGAAAACTAGTCCATACCCAAGATTACATCGTAAGGAATTGATGCCGCTATGAGAAGATCCCAGTCGAAGCTCTAGCATCCTAGAGTAAGCTCACACTACCGGAACCAGTGCGTAATCATCGAGTCCAGTCTCGTGGGAGTCTCTAGCCGTAAGGATCGAGCCAACGGCTCTGTCGGAATCTCCATGCTCTGAAAATGGGCATTTTCAATGAAAGAGTGACTGGAACCTATGTCTATAAGAACTGCAACTAAGTTGGAGTAGACACAGATAGTACCTCGAATAATCTCCGGAGCACCATGGTCGTATTCCTCAGCTGCCTGAAGCTGAGCTCCCCCCTGTCTGCCACCTCTCTACATTCGGTGTGGTCCTCCTGGTGGTGGTGGTGGTGGTAGCACCTCGTAACATCGTCCACCGCCAGATGCTCGACCAGCTCCTCTGCCACATCCGCCTACGCCCTACAGACCACCTCGATCGAATATCTGCCTCTACATGGGAGGTCCCTCAATAGTCTACTAATTATCTAAATGGCAGGTCAGACATTCACGAGCCATATGACCCTACCCGCTGCATGCATAACAATGCCTGATCCTGGAAGGCATGTCACTGCCTCAGGTGCCCCGCACATTTAATCCTATAAATCATGTGGTCATCCACCTATGGGTTTGGTACTCTTGGACCTCTACGTCATTTGTCTACCACCAGCTGTAGTAGACTCCACTACATGTTGACTAGTAGTGGGTCTCGCTACTGGTAATTTCTCATCCAGAAAACTCTATACTTGGAGGGCCCTCTATAACACCCCACTTGTGTTGGGATGCTGAGGGAGATCCTCGATGCCCTAATATATCTTCTGAGCCCTTGATTGATGTTCCAGGCCCTGAAGAATGGTTCTCGTACCATATTTTTGGAGTAGTGTGAGAGGTTGGTGAAACTCACTGAGTACTGATATACAATCATTCTACCCTACTGTAGATGTATTATCTCATGTATCCTCACCGCACGAAGGGTGGCTTGGACAAACTCCACCCGGAACAGGCTCTCAAAGTCTTCCCAGAGTAGGGTCACCTGGTCATGCACCTAGATCATTAGGCTCCACCATCTTCCTTTTTCTTCCTAAAAGAGGCTAGTAGCAAGGGTCACCATGAAGTCTTCTGGTGTCCCTACTAGCCCGATGTCTCTATCCATAGCCTCCAGGCAATCCCCTGCCACTTGTGGGTCTGTCTCTCCCTGGAACCCGGGTGGCCTCTGGCGCTGAAGCTCATACAATGTGCACAAGTGGCGTGCATCTTCTACTACTGGGGATAGTTGCAACGGTGGCCCAACAGGAGGTGGTACTATTGGTGCTTCTGCCAGTAAAGGGTCCTATACCGAGGCCTCGTTGCTCGGTGGGCTGCTAGAGAATACGACTCTCGGGGCTCTACGGGGAGGCATCCTAAAAGAAACTAACGAGACAAAGTCAAAGGGTTATACCTGCTGAGCTGACCTGGTTGAGATGATTTAATGAAAAATTTTAATGACATTCACACAATTAGTGTTTTCATGCACTATGTCGAAAATTAGTAGTCATGGTCCTGGTGTGTGGATATATTGGCAAACCGCACTAACACGGGGATCCCTGAATTGAAAACTACACTTAGTACTATTAACACTATTACTTTATAGAAAATAAATATTAGAGACCTATTTTATGTGGTAGAACCGAGTCCTCTGATACTAATTTGTCATGACCCGTCCCCCGGGGCCCATATCATGACTACCCCAAGCCCACATTCCATTGGCCAGGGGATGGAGACAAGCACCAAAGGAATAAATTCCTAAACTGGGAAGGCATTTCCTTTATAATCCGATACAAACACAACAGAGTACATAACTGGATGCAAAAACACTAAGTATAATTGTATACAAAAGAAGTGATGTAAAGTAAAAGGGGCCGAAAATACAATCCCAACAAGAAAGTACAAGTACAACTGAAATCAAATACAACTGAAAAATAGTAAAGCATCTACTAGGTCATCCTTCGTGGTTCCCACCTAAAGGGTCAGTATAGTTGGCCTCCTTAGCACTCTGGGTCCATCTGTCTACTCCCTATACCATCACGTCGAGTGGTCTACCTCCGGGTACTGTCCAGTCCTATTACTCTATGGCTCAGTCAGCACTTTCTGTCATCTGCAACCAACAGAACGAGGTGTGTGTGTAGCCTGTGCAGGGGTGAGTATATCGATACTCAGTATGGACCCCAAGACCCTCAAGGTCTCACAAAATCCGACAAGGATAAACCACAAAGTTAGATGCCAAAAGATAACAATTACTTAAATATATGCCCATTAATTTACCCTCGTTATCTAGTAACACATCTCAATCATGAGGAATACACAAAGTTAATGACCCTTCTCAAACTAGGATTTTATTCTATGGGGGATGTTTCCAGTAAAAACCCCAATCACACTGTCGGAACCTCGAATGATGGTGTAATCCTTTTCTATCGAGTACAGTGGGCCTTCCGTGTCACATAGAGGCACTTCCCACTATGCTTGTACTGTTTTGGTACTCTTCCTATTGAGTACTGTGGATCTCATGTGCTCACACAAAGGCGCTCTCTATTGTGGGTTTGTCATGCTCACATAGACGTGCTCCCCCTCATAACCTGTTGAGGTACTCCTCTTGTCTAGTATCGTGGGTCTGCCACACTCACACAGAGGCTCTCCCCACCATGTTTCTTCCACGCACACACAGGTAGGTGCTTTTTACTAGGATAGTTGAGTCGCTCCGAGTTGAATGATCAGTTTTCATCCGGTCTCAGCCACCTACTATGTATCTGTACTCTGCTCGCTCGTCTTTGGGAGGATTCGCTACATGAACTACGGGTTGTTCATCCAACTGTCATGAAGTCCCACAAAAATTTATCACAATGTTCCACCTCATCATAGAAATATCAATGCAATAGAGGGAGCTTCAATCAGACTCTCAGTCTTTGTGTTTTTGACATTTCTGTTCCAGGGCTCAGGTTGGTTTTCAGGTTCAAACCAACCCGAACATACCCGAAAAGTGTCCAAACCTCATGTGTGTTATTCCATAAGAACTGTATCGATCTATGATTTCCATCGTCGTAGATGGTTCGTCGATCAGACAACCATAACACAAGATATGGGCGAAAAAATTTGTTTTCTGGTCAAACAGGTCCAGACTGTGGTCGGACCTGGTCCATGGGTCCGACCAGGCCCAAGGCTCCGAACCGACCAATGGGGGAGTCCTGGCCTGTGGGTGGCCCAACCCGAGGGTGGCCCGTCCCGGTTTCCACCCAGCCCGGTGGTGGATATGAATGATGGGGTCTCCACACCTGCGCGAGGTCCGGTCCAGCGGCCCACCGACTCGGCTGCCCGGCGGCCCGGTGGCCCAATGGTGGTCTACCTCAGATGCGTTCAGGGGGGAACCGCATGCCCCACAAGTTCCCAAATGAAAAATCTATTCCGGTGTGATCCGAAACCGGTACCAGGTGGCACCGGTCCAGAACACGTGGGACCTACTAGGTCCCACTCCTCCCAGCTGGCCGAGCAGTCAGCCGCTCCAGCTCCTCCCCCGCAGCCCTCCCAGGACCTGGATCCCTTGCTTAGCGTGGTGCAATGGCACCACGCTACTCCATCCGACCTCTGGGGACTACCAGGCCGCGACCCTTCCACCTGCGTGGTGTGACGACGCCACACCCCTCCGGCGGCCCAGTAGGCCACCTTGCTCAGCCACGGCCAGTGCCGGCCACAGCCCGGTTCACCGCAAGGCGCGACGGCGTCGCGCCCCTCTGGAGACCCGGAAGCCTTTTCACCACCAGTTTCCAACACGGTCGGCCTGTCGCCAGCCTCTGTTGCTCCGCTGCAGTCCTTTCTTCTGGCGGCGCCGTTTCACCGCTGCCATCGTTAAAAAGCGAATAAAAACGGAGGGTGGTCGGACCATGTTTGTTTGGCCCACGCCCTCCGTGATAGGGTGGTGACCATCGGCCTCAAAGAGCACATCAAACTAAAAAGAATGGGGGGTAAAACTCATACATAAAACACCCCCTACCTCATTTGTTCATTGTTGAGGATTGAAGGAGAGTTTAGAGAAGATGAAGTTGAAGTTGACCTCGACATTCTTCGTAGGTGTCGCCACCCTTTCATGCCCTGGTTGAAGATTGTTCTTCATGGGTGGAAGAGGCGTTCTTCATGGGTGGCGGTTCTTTATTAGAGAGTTTTTCTCGTCCCCAAGCTCCAAAAAAATGCTAAGACATAAATAATTAAGGAATTTTCTACTATACATTTGCACAACAACAAAAATAGTTGTGTTTAAATAAATGATATAATTCATTTAATTAATTGGGGTGGAATTTATTAAAATTCAAAATTAGGGAAGGTGGACAGTTTCAATGAAATGAAGAGAGGTCTTAAAATTATTAATGGGGAGTTAAAGGGGGGGTTTATAGCCCGTGTGTTCCCCACCTATTTGATTGACATTAGGTGTTTAAACCTCGGGTGGGCCCCAACACTATAACCTCTCATGGGTGGTTATGGTGTGGTGGTCCCCACCCCTCACCACCTCTTGGAGGGTGTAACCACCAAAAAAATAAAAATAAGCTAACACTTATTTTTATTTAACTTTTTCCTAAAATACATATAGACTAACTTTCATTCTCAGCCAACTATCATAGAGGTGAAAGTCCTCTTAATCAAATACCGGCACTGCGAGTTCAACTGTGTTCTCGAATTTCAGTTCCGAGCACCGGTTCAAAAGATATTAAATACCAATCGTACACTTACTAAATGTACCCTAACAAAACTTCATAAATTGATTCAGGGCAAACCAGGCCTTGGAATCTAGCACCGAGTGTTTTTGTGGACTCGTAAAATTCGCATTAATTTACGAAAAAAAAATTCCACGGAAATTTCGTGTCTTTACAATTTTTGGTAACATTTTTCATTACACAAAAAAATATTATAAAATAAAAAATAATTTGAAAATAATGAATGTCATAAAATAATAGATAAATAAAAATTATTATAGGAAAATTAATTCTAGAGGTATATATTATGGGATACCTATATTTATATATTAAAAAACAATCTTCTATGATGTTTACAAGTACATAGACATATACATATGGTTTCCCCTCTTGTTTTGTAATATTAATATCCAAATTAACTAAAACATCCACTGATACAAACTATAGAAACAAAAAAAATCAATACAACAGGTGAATTTTCATGCTAAACTATAAAATAATGATTCAAATCTAGAATAAAAATGTTTTGAATCTTGGGGTAATATAGACCATAAAAACATAAACATAATAAAACCTAAATGTTTTAGTTATGTACTTATTATTTATACTTTTAAATCACTCTTGTTTGACTTAATATGTGTATTCACATAGCCATAAACATCAATGGGGTTTCAAAAATCACAATAAGGAGAGAAATAAGGAGAATGAATAAATAGTACAAGTGTGTGAAAAAAATATAATTATCTTATTCCAAGAATATGATCATAACCATAATAAGGGTAAATTATTAAAAATTGTGGAATGATTCTTAGGAATAATAATGAAACATCACAACATAGTTGTCAAACAAAAAACATCTATTTGTTCAAATAAATACTATTTTTTATGCATAACATATGTTTAGAATAGAATCATCATAATTGTGAATACCAAAACCATCCTTTTTATACACAATACACATTATCTCATGAGATACATCCTGATATTAAATAAATTTGACGTCTCTTTGATTATGATTGCACCTGTCAGATCATAAAATACACACTATCTTGTATTCTACAATGAATGATGACAATCATAGTCATGATAAAACCCATAATGTGTACTAGGGTTTGTAAAATATCTCAAATTCATTCTTAATGAAATGATCATTCGGATTCCCCAATGATTAATGGAGATCCTAAACTGACATAAAATTAAAATTTTCTTCCGGATAAAAAACTCATTGTGATTTAAGGGATGTATTGATCATAGCCCACGGCCTCCTTCTCTCCAAAGAACGCGCCTCACGCGCCTAAGGGCTTTCAAATTTTATTGACCGTTACTGGCCCTCGGTGCCCCTCCTTCCCGGTTTCTCCGGTTCCGTCGGCGCCGGTGGTGTTGGCTCCGTCAGCTCTGGATGCTCCAGATCCGTCGGCTCCTGAACGTGCTTCCTTCCCGGATCCTCTGGTTCCGTCTACGCTGACTTCTTCAGTTCCGCCTGAAGCTGGGACCTCATCTTCGGAGCCGCCGGTTTCGGCGCCGGTGCGCCCTGGTTGGTCATTTCAGGATGCGGTCAGAGGCTCGGGGGCAGGAGATGCTAGCCCCTGTTTCCCGGTTGTTGCGTCGTTTTCTCACTCGGTGGTGAGGGAGGGTTCTTCGGTTTCTCTTGTGGCGCCGGAGGCGGCTTTCAATGAGGAGTTTGCTGGTTTAAAATGGACGCTGGTGGCAGTGTTTGGGATTATCAAGCCCTCCCTCCCTTTTTTCTGTAGGTTCGTGGATTCCTGAGGTTTGCAGGGGGTGCTCGGGTGCCGGTGCTGCATCGGGGATCTTTCTATGTCGTGTTAGCCTCGGAGGAAAATTTTGTGCAGGCGTGGTGCAGGGCCCCTAGATCTTTTGGGCGCTGGCGGTTCAGTTTGTCTCGGTGGTCGATGGAGGTGCATCAGGGCCGGGAGGGACCGAAGGCAGCGGTTTGGCTCAGTTTACCTGGTCTACCTTTACCCATTCAAAATGGCGCCTTCCTAAAGGCGATTGGGGATGCTCTGGGGGTTTTCTTGTGTTCGTCAGAGTCCTCGGTGACTGGCGCAGAGACCCTGGTGGCTAGGCTCTGCGTGGAGCTGGACCTCTCGCTGCCGGTTCCGGAGAAGATCACTTTATCGGTGCCGGGTGTTGTGGAGTGGGTGCAGGAAGTAGTCTTTCCGGTGTTCCCGCGGTACTGCTCGGCTTGTTTGTTGCAGGGACACTCTGTATAGTCATGTCGCAAACATCTTGGGACCCCTCGGTTAGATGCAGGCTCCAGGCGCTCTGCTCGGCCTGCGAGGGTTCGTCCTGGGAACACTGTGCCATAAGCTTTGGTGCCGGTGCGCGGTCCCCTAGCCCGCGGGAGGGAGTTGGTTCAGAGTGTTGGTCCTGTTGGATCTGGTTGCTCATCTATCGTTGCTGGGTTTCGCCAGCCGGTGCTAGCTCCTCAGGATCCCGTGTCGGCCTCCGGGGATGTGCTAGGGTCATTTTTGAGGTGTCTCTGGTTGCATTCTAGTCATTTTTGACTGTTTTGGAAGAGAGGGGTTTCAGTGGATCTGTGGAAGGTAGGGGATCATGTTATTACGTCTAAGGTGGCTTGGAATGGGTTGGAATGGCTCATGACGTTTTTTTACCGGAGCTGCGATGTGCGTCGGAGGGAGGGGCTTTGGGCGGAGCTAGTAGAGTTCGACCCGGGGGTTATGCCTTGGTTGGTGGGAGGGGACTTCAACATCATTGCGGGACCTGATGAGGATAAGGGGAGGGGTGTGTTCCAGAGCCGGGCGAGAACGGCGTTTGTCCGGTGCATGGTGGGGAAGGGTCACAGGGATGTTGGCCTTTTGGGGACCCTTTCACTTTGTGCAACAATCGCAGAGGGGAGAGTCGTAGTTGGGCCAGACTGGATAGGTGTTTTGCGAACTTGCAGGCCTTTGCGGTGCTGGGGGAGGTGAAGGTCCTTCATTTGGCTCGGGGGGTCTCAGATCACTCTCAGCTCCTTCTGTCCATTGGAAGGGTTGAGAGGCCCTAGGAAGGCTTTCGTTTCTCTATGTTGTGGATCGATGACCCGACATTCCTTAGGTTGGTTTCACTGGTTTGGGGAGTGCCTTCTAGGGGGAATACTTGGGTGGATTTGCATGGAAGTCGTGGCGGTTGAAACAGGAGCTCATGCGGTGGGCATGTTCTATACCGGCGTGGGATCGGGAGTTGGAATCCTACAAAGAAGATATTGAAATGCTGGAGGTAAGTTTAGAAGGCAGGTGGGACGATGTTGTGTTTAAGGAGCTTTGGGAGAAGAAGGAGGCCTTGGGTGTGAGGTTTCTTGCTCAGGAATACAGGGAAAGGGATCGGTCGAGGGTGAGATGGATCAGAGAGGGGGATAGGAACTCAGCTTACTTCCATGCATGCATAAGGGAGAGACGTCAGGTGGTGAAGCATAACCTGACTTTGGAGGATGGTTCTTTTTCGGACGATAGGGAGGTGGTTGGGGGGTCTAGCCTTGGAGCATTTTAAGGATCTCCTAGCTGGCCCGAGGGGTGATGGTCAGGGGGGTATCCTACCGGAGAATCCTGGTTATGGGAGGAGATCCCGGAGGTTGTATCCATGCAGAAGAATGAACAGTTTGAAGCCATCCCGGACGAAGTGGAGGTGCAGGCAACGATGTGGCAGTTGAACCCGGATAGTGTTGCGGGGCCGGATGGTTTCCCGGGGAGTTTCTACAGAGGGTGTTGGGAGTTCGTGAAGAATGATTTTGTGTTGTCCATTCAGGAATTCTTTCGTGGGACTGTCCTCCCTCGGGTAGTGGTGGCGACAACCATGGTCCTTTTACCTAAGTGCAAAGACCCTACATCCATTAATCACTATCGGCCGGTTAGTATGTGTAATTTTCCTTACAAAGTATTGGCGGCTTTGATCAACAGTCGGATGTCTAGTTATCTTCCAAGGTGGGTATCTACGGAGCAGCATGGATTTGTAAAGGGGAGGATGATACAGGGAGCTATGGTGCTGGCGCAGGAGTTGATGAGGGATCTGAACATGAAGGCTCGAGGAGCTAATATGGCGGTAAAGCTTGATATGAGTAAAGCTTATGAAAGAATGGGATGGGGTTTCATGAATGGAGTTCTCCGAAGTATGGTGTTCTTGGCCTGGGTGTGCGACATCTTCTTCAGGTGCGTTAGTTCTCCATGGATGGCAGTGTCCTTCTTGGGGAGAACGCATGGATTCTTCAAATCCGTTCGTGGCCTGCGGAAAGGGGACCCTTTATCCCTAGCATTTTCGTACTGATGCAAGATACTTTTAGTAGACTGCTTAACAGGAGGATAGGCAGGGGGGATATCTTTCCGTTCTTCCAGAGACATGGGGGCCTCGCGGTATCTCACCTCATGTAAGAAGATGATACAATCATGTTTATGAATGCCGGGGTGAGGTCCGTGAGAGAGATCAACGATATACTGAAGGTGTATTGTAAATGGAGAGGCCAGTTGGTGAACCAGGAGAAGAGTTGTTTCTATATGGTGATTGCATGCGGAGAGGATATGGTGGATGGTGTGAGAGATACGTTGGGCATGGGGAAAGTGTCCTTACCGATGGAGTACCTGGGGGCTCCGGTGACTACCGGTCGGCTGCGGAACAGGGACTTTGAAAAGGTGGTTAACAAGATGTTGGCCCGTATAATGGATTGGAAAAATCATTTCTTATCCTTTGAGGGTCGGACTGCATTAGTGAACAGTGTGCTTGTAGCTATACAGGTGCATGCGATCATGGATACTAATGTACCGAAGGGGGTCATTAGTTCCATTGACAAGGTGCTCGTGCATTTCATTTGGGATGCATCGCTGGAGGGGAAGAGACAGTGGGTCGCATGGAGGAAAATGGCGAGGCCGATCAACGAAGGAGGGATCAACGTCAGGAGTATGGCGGATACGGTGCATGGAGTACGTGCGAACCTTGCATGGGAAATTATTGAGGGGGAGACGTTGTGGGGAAGGTGTATGTGGAGCAGGTACGAGGCTGGCATCGCTGACCTTCCGACGAGAAGTTTTCTATGTGGGTCGAGGTGAGTAATATCGTCCCGGAGTTACAACACTGTTCTAAGTGGATTATTGGGGAGGGGAGGATCCACTTCTGGGATTACAACTGGTCAGGGAGGGTGCATGCTTTTCCGGGGTGTCCGGCCCCGCTTATCTCTTTTAGGGAGGCCAAGCTTCATCCCCTGTTCTTCAGAGCGGTGCTGAATGCGGATTCTCAGAGGGTCTTTGACTCGGTTGTGATCAACTAGGAGAGGGATAAGTGTGTGTTCACGCCCTCGATGTCAGGTAGGTTCAATATGAAAGACTTTCGTAGGAGTTCCAATGATCAACAACTGCAGGAGTCGAGGAACATGGTGGAGTGGAGCAGAAGGGTTCCCTCAAAAATGAACTTTTTAACGTGGCAGATCAAGCAAAAGGTCATTCCTTCGGATTAGAATATCAAAAGATTGGGTATTAGCCCGACGTCTGGGTGTCAGTGTTGTAAACAGAGGAGGAAGGAGAGCATGGAGCATATCTTCCTTGAAGGGGAATGGGCTCGTGTGGTATGGAGTTTTTTGGGAACGCACATAGGGTATTCTTCTGATGCCGACACTTGGGATTGGTTTTTGGGCCTGTGGTTCTAGGGTTGTGATGGAAATGTGGAGGAGAAAGAGGCTCGGGCTTTGTTTTACAATGTAGGATGCTGGGTACTTTGGGAAGCGAGGAATCGTGCCAGGTACGAGGGACTCGCGTCCAAAGGGATGGCGGTGGTGGCAAGAGTAAGGTGTCTATTGATTGACCTCGTGGGTATTGCAGGCTTTGGGGAGGATGTTCCTTCAATACGGGTGTTGACTTCCCTTGGGATGAGGGTTGGGCAGAGGACTTCTAGGGGGCGGGGGTCTTGGGTTCGTTGGATCCCTCCGGTGGAATGTTTAAAGTTGAACGTCGATGGCGCGTGCGCTGGGGAGATCATGCGCGGGGGGGGGGGGGGGTGCTACGTGATGGCAGCAGCAGTGTGATGATGGCCTTCGCTACACACTACGGGAGGTGGAGCTCGATGTAGGCAGAGGCCTTGGCAGTAATTTCAGGGGTGATGTTGTGCATGAATAGAGGCCTGGTGGTGGAGCAGATAGAAACAGACTCAAAAATTATCCATGATGCGTTGCATGGAAAATGTACGATGCCGTGGAGGATCTCTTACACTATTAGGCAGTGCAAGGCTATCATGGGGAACAACATCAGGGTAACTCATACTTTGCGGGAAGGGAATAAAGTTGTGGACTACTTTGCATCGACTGCGGTTCCTGGGGACACTATGGTTTGTGTGGATAATGTGCCGCCCATTAGACCCGATGGGGTCAATTTTATTAGGGGAGACACACTTGGGTTGCATTATTTTCGCCCACCGTAGGGGGGCCTCGTTGGTTGACATTTTGTAGTTGGGTTGTCTTTATAAAATAAAAATTGTAATTTTTGTGGTGATTGAAGGGATGTTTTGTAAATTTTAGTATTTTTAAATTTAATTTTAAATGGATTTGAATCAATTTTGGATGTGTGGAAACATATATATATTTATAAATATATATATTAAAAAAATAGAAAGAATATGTAATGGAAATATATTATGATATTAACGGAACATTCATATAGAAATCAATGTGAATTTGATATTAACCAAAACTAAACTATTTTTTTGTAGAGATTCACCTTACCTTAAATCGTAATTTAATTACTTATTTTTTCCACTTAATTAACAAAAATAAATTTATTAGGAAATTTGATAATAAGTGAATGACTATATTTTTTCACTATATACCATCTTTTATCCTTGGATTATAATTTTCAACTCCCTTAGATAAAGGGAAAACATTTTTAGATAATGTGTTTATTAATATATTCACGTTTTTCTTCTATTTTGTAATTTTATTGAACAAAATTTATATTTTAACATAATTAAATAAAAATTATTAAAATAAAAAATATTTATACCATTATCAATCATAATCAAATTATTATAAAAATCCATATATATAATGATTACAAATGAATTTCCAAAATCATTGTTCGCGGTAAACCATCTTTATATATGACATTGTTTAATGGTGATGAAAAAGATGTTCCAAATATAAACACATCTTAAAAATAATTTTTATAATAGGTTTAATTTTTAAATATAATGTTAATATGATGTATAATTAATAATAAATTTTTTTGATGTGGATAGATAACAATTATAATATAACATAAAAAAATAAAAAAATAACTTATGAAAACATACACTCTTCTCTGAGTTTCTTCTCTTATATGAATCTAAAATAAGTTAATAGTGAAATAATGTTTAATATTGATCAAACCTCAGGATTTTAAGAGACATAATAAAGATAATTTGTTTAGATTAATGTCATTTTTATTTGAGTAAGTACTTGATTACCAATATGGAGATGAGGTTATTTATACTTGTGGGGAGGGGTATTTTTGAGATAATATATTAAATAAAATATCATGTCTTATGAAAAATTTATAAAAAAGTTTTTAAATTAAAATATATAAAATATATTGATAAAATATAATATTATTTTTCCCTTCTTTTTTTATTTAGAATTGAAGTGTTTATCAAAAAAATAAAGTGGAAAAATGATTTTTTTTATTTTCATGGAATCCTTTCCATGTTAGAAATTTGAATGTTATTTTTTCTGTAAAATAATATTATTTTATTTAATGTATCACTTATTAAAAAAAGTGATTTTTGGTATTATACACAATTTCGAAAATTTATTATATCATTATTACTACATAAATGAAGTAATTGAAAATAAAAAAGTATTAATGTATATCTGATAATTACCAACAAACCAACATAAGATAATTTAAGAGTAATGATTTAAAAAATGATATTAATTTATCAAAATAATTATAAATCATATCATGTATTAAAATTTTATCAAAATAGTAGGAATTTATTAAATCCCATATAATATTGTTTATTAAAAGTGTTATTATATTTTCATTGAGTTTTTAATAATTAAATTCATTTATGGTAATATAATATTTATACATACATAAATTACACATGATAAGAATTAGTTTTGTTATATACTATTATTTTTAGGTCATATTACTATTCCAACTACCATGATAATATTCCAAACATTTAGGTCATTATTCCAATTATTTCATTAAAATTTTTATGGTCATATTACCTCTTACAAGTACCACTTTATTCACTCATTTATTTTTCACATTAATTCCTCTCAAGGATATAAATTTTTAATTCCTACTATATTGAACTATTTTGTAATATTTTGTTTTGTTTGAATATTTTCAACTATCAGATGATTAATCTTTCGGATTAGAAGGATTCAAATTTTCCCATATTAATTTTTTAAATTTTTACACTTCCTCCAATTTCATGATTGGAATTTTAATGTTCTTAGTTAGAAATTATTATATTTATAATTATTAATGTAATAATTTTTACCTTATTTATGTTCTTTATATGAATAACAGTATAAAATATAATATAAAACATAGTTACTTCCAGAATAAAATATCTCTTACATACTCTAGGTTGTTATTTCTAACGAGAATGTACCCTAGTGGTACATGATCCTGCTTGGAATCAAAAATACCCAGGATCAAATCCGGGTAGGGGGAATTTCTTGGGACTGTAGGAGCACTCTAGTAGCACTATAGTAGTGGCAGACTATAGTAGCGACAACACTGTAGTGACGAAGGGACTGTTGGAAGAAATGTAGTGGCTGTGGTACTATTGCAGGTACTATAAATATAATGTTCACGTTGGGGTCCTTTAGGCCAAAAAATGGTCTTTCAATCCCTGTATTCAAGCCACATGGCCTTGGGAAATTAGGCTATGTAATGGGTCTCCCTCTACCCAGTCTAAAGAAGTATTTGTTTTAATAATAAATTGAGGCTTCGACCCTAACCAAAAAAAAATACTCTAGGTTGTTATCGATTTGAAAGAAATTATTTAGGTCTTATTATTAGGATTATAAAAAATGGATAATTAATTTTCCTTCTAGTAATAACCTAGATAAATATCTACGGAATTATATATTACATAATTATGTGATCATGTGAGCTTTTCAGGTTGGGAAAAAATAGATTTTTTGTTATTCGGTTGATTTCATGATGATGAAAAATTTTAGTTTATACAATATATGTTATTTTTCTATTTCTATTTTTTACAAATAAATTAACATTTTTCCAAATGCAGAGTTACAAGATGTTTCATTGATTTTTTTTCATGGTTTTTGAATTATTTGTACATCATTTATGTTGGTTTGTTAATGAAGTGGTGTGATTAAACATATTTGAGGTCATGTGGACATCCCCATGTCCAAGATATAAATGGAGATTGCATGGATATAATTGTGGAAGATTGTGAGTTAATAAAGCACAAGAAACATAATTTTTTACATGTTATTTTTAGTAAAATATTATTTGACAGCAATATAGTGAAATTGAGGACATGATATTATAATGTAAAAGATATGTTATTTTAGAAATAATAATATTAGTCATAGTTTATTTTGAGATTCATCTCTATATAATTTTTTTCCTCATACAAGTTGTGGAGGTATCCATGGTGGCATGAGTGTGATTTTCAATTTTTTAAATTTCATCAAATAAGGCAGATATGTAAGAATTTTATTAATGGTGTGAATGATTTTTTTTTCATTTACCAAGGGATGTTTATTATTTACTTAATCATAACATAGAATGCCACATAATTTATTATATTTTGAAATCTTTTTGTGTAGTTCTAAAAATATCATTCAATTTTTATCCCATAAAATAAAATTTATATACAGTTGTTTGAGGTTTGAAATGAGAATATTCATGTCCTAATACATGAATTTTTTTGATGATGTATTGATCATTGATATGAATAATGAAATGATGTTGTTGTGTATGTTGTGATCATAGTAGAGTAAAATGGGTTAAATAAATATTAATTTAAATTATATATAACACACCATTGAGAAATTAATCAAAAATGAATAGTTTAGTAAATGTTATAAATGATGTCATGATTATAAAATATAAATTATTCCTTATAAGAATCTTCCATATTTTTAGTGTATATTATTATGGGTGTTTGTTGAAGAATCAATGGATACATGTAATTTATCTATAATTTTTCTAAAATTATTAGAAATTACCACGAGGCCATTACTAAAATAATTTACCCATAAAAATATGAATATGATTAATATTGATTTATTAAATTATTAGAATATATTTTTAAATAAATTTTGATTTGAATATGATGAAGTAATTTAATAGTATAAAATTGGGTTTTTATGTCTTAGGATTGAAAAATATTTCATAAATGAAAAAATTTATGAAAGGGGGATATTTTGAACTATTAGTGTATAACAAGAAATTTACGGGGAAAAATAATAATAATAATTATATATAAAAACATGATGATATTTTATATTCTGTAAAAAAGTATCCAATTTTTTTTGGAAAACTAATAACATTCATTTGTCTGGGATCACATTATATAGTAATGATTAAGTTTATGTAACCAGAGTAAATGGTAAACCGTTCTTAATTATATTTCACACGAATATAATATTACAATGTGTCATCATGGGTGACTCCAGATCATGATAAGGACGTAATTCTATTTTTTTTATGAACCATGTAAAAAATACCATTCTATTTGTGTTCTTTGTGTTTTTACAAAATGTAATATATTCAAAGGTAAATAGTGATGAAGGTATTTCCAAATAGAAACATTCGAGGAATTTAATTCAGTTACTCATCACTTATATTAGTGAATAATATATAATCATGTCAAACTTTTTGGGAATTTTTTGATGGTTTGATAAAAATATAAAGGATTCTATTGTTTATAAAAGTAACTTAGTATTCATTTGAATGTGATAAATACAAATGTATCAATAAATGAATCCTTTGATACATGTAAACTCCTTTTAAATTATTTAAATGAAATTTTTATTGAATTTGATTTGTGTTGGGGAATTATATCAAAAAATACAATTAATGATGAAAAAAATATTGTTATTGAAGAATCTAAATATAAATGTTTCCGAAATATAGAAGGTACTGATGAATAATATTATGATGTAGAAGAATATGTTCATGTAAGAATTTTTAATCATTGGTCCAACATTTCTATATGTTTATGAAGAGGGAGGGGGCTGGTTATGGGAAGCTTCAACTACTGGGATTTGTGTATGCAACCTTTGAAATTATTTAAGCTAACATTCCATATTTTGAAATATGAATATGTTAGTGATGTCATAGTATAGAGCCTATAGCGATTCTCTATGAAATAAATAAAATTTCCTAAAAAACTCATCAATTGGGAAGGGTATGAAATTATCTACCAAAAAAAGAGAAAATTTATATCAATTTGAAATTATGGGTTTAGTTGCGAGTATTATGAATAACATGATACTTCCTATGATTTTGTTGATAATTTATTTATTTCTACAGAGAATAATGACTTATTTTTAAGTGTTTACTATTGTTATGTCCAATGTTTGAAAAATATAGTATTTTAATTCATTCAAAATAAAAATTAAATTAATATATTTTGACAATAATAATGATGGATATGGAGAGTGAAATTGTAAATAAATTCCATCAATATACATTAAAAAATGATTATGTTCACATTAATAAAAATCATGGATTATAAAAGATAATGATTAAATGAAGATGTTTCTGTATGAGGAAAATTGTTCATATATTACTATTAAATAAAATATTAAAATGATTAAGACAGATGTTGATAATATAAAATTTTATTTTCTTATCGAAATATATGAACTATAAAAGAACATATATAACATTAATAATTCTCTTAGTTAAGTTTAGTAATGTAAAAATAAAAATATTATTACATATTTTAAATAATCAATGATTTATGAGGATAAATTTTACTACAAAAGAACTAAAATTTAGTGACCAATTTTTCCCACTATACCTTATACCAAATTCGGAATTATAGAGTATCAGGACGTCCAAATTTGTAAAAAAAATAAAATTTCCACTAGTTGTTGACTTAAAAAATGTTTTATAAAGATTTCATTTATTTAGAATATTTATGTTCACAATTGGGATTTGTTGCCTCGTGATGTTAATATTGTGAGTGGGATAAAACAATATTTTAAGTATCCAAAATTAATTTTAATAGATGAAACAATATTTTGATGCAATGAATTTTCCTTTAAATCAGGTTATTAATGGGAAAATTATCTCCATTGTTTTCTAATAAATGTAAGATTAACCATATGATTTATTTAAGCTTATTTAATTTGGGAATCATGAAAGTAGAAAATTTCTCAATGAATCATGGGAATATATAATATTATTAATTAATTTTTGTTGTTAATTATTTAACCTAGTGATAAAAATGAATGTGGTTTAATAATTTACAATGTATGTGAGTTTTCTTCAGCAATGGTAAATAATTTTTTGATGTAGGAATTTTTTATTGCTTATTGATCATCTAATATATTTTTCATATAGATATAAATATTTTAGATGATGTTCAATATTAGCTTTTGATGGGATGTAATGTTATGGTTTATCTATTTTTTATCCAATAGACTCATTGTGGTTATAGATCTTTGGTATTGTTTAATTGATATCATTTATTAATATAACCCATTTGAAATGAATAAATTCTTATGAGATAAATTATCTGTCATTTTTTATTTTTTATATTTCATGAGGATGCCGATAGAAGTTAATAATGAATGTGGTCATGGAATTATATATTCCACCATATTTCCTTTAGGACACTTGTCACCCACTTTTTTTTATGTTTGTATAATGAGTCACCAACCTTATTAGAGTTCATTAGAAGTAAAAGGTACTATGAATGTTTTTGAAAATAAATATAAGAGTATACTGTGATGTTCAATGATATGGAAAATTATGGTCTTTACTAGCGGGGAGGCTTGAATAATTATTAAGGTGTCCTATGGCCATTGAATAGAGTTATTAGTTGTAAAATCCTTCCCAATCGCATTGTCTTGAAAAGGAAGAAGGTTGCTACATGGAAATAATATATATCACCAAGGCTCAAAAGGTTATAATGAAATGTCGAGGGATTCATTAAACATGTCGGGGATGATTTTTTCTCTGATAAAAAACCCCAAATACATGATACAAAACCAAAAAACTACTACATGATTCATGATGTCAATGAATGGAAATTAATTTAAAATATAAACAAAATTAAAAGTACATTAATTGAAAAAAAAACAATATGATATAGAATGTGGAAGAAAACACTATCTAAAATCAAAGAAGACCAAATAACATCAAAGGCCCACATGCTCCATACACCAACTCCACTGGTATCCCATGTATAATTTTGTACTACTAACGATGTGTGATATAATACCAATTCCCATGTACTGGTAAACAATATTTTTTAAATCACCAAAGATCCAAAACATGGGTTTGAAATGAAACTCAATATATTTTCCCTAATAAAATTCTTACTAACACCACTAGGATTGCACATGTTAGTAAGATTTATATATATTTCTTTATATATATAAAATTTTGAAAATAGTTTAAATCAAAATATAAACCAGTTCAAATAATACAATTTTCTATAAACAATGTCAAGTTAAAAGGAAATATTCAAAACAATACATTAAAAAATTTCATAACATTCATTTTTGAATTACCATTCCATTCCACATATCCACAAATCCAACCGTGCATGCCTCATTTTTACAGTTCCATACACAAGTGAGGTTTCCCTTAAATATTCCTCATTTTTACATGGCAATTAAATCCCATGTTACATTATACCTTTGTAATCGATCATAAGGTCATATTTAAAAAAATACTCATAATGAAATATGAAAAATCATCCACAAAGTATGCCCAAAACCCATTTTAATTCCAAAAACACATCAATTCCAAAACCACTAAAATTCCAATTCTATTACAATAAAACAATAATTTTATTTAAAAACATTCCTACAAACCATTTCAATTAAAATAACATATTATTTAAAAATATTTATAGTGAAATAAACAAAAAACAACCATTTTTTAAATCATCACATTAAAAACATTTAACAAATCATGTTTCACAAAAAATCACAATTCCAAAAAAATCCCCAAGACATCACTAAAGAATGTTTATACTATGATTTATACCCCAATATCAAAACAAAATTTATTCAATTTAATATATATGAAACTAATCATTCATATTATAAAGAAATTTATAAATATATAACACACATAACTCATTTATTTGTGATAAAATGAAGAATGAAAAATAAACGCCAATGAAAATCAATTAAATCATTAAAAAATGATTTCTATATATTCTTATATATATAAAATTCCAAATATAAGTATATTCTTAATCCAAAATCTCATATAATTATATTGTGAACATATATCATAAAAACCTATAGAGGATGATATGTATATCTTGGAGAAATCACAATGGACAACCAACAACAAACACATAACATGAGAATCCAGCTTCAAATCCCTAATTGATGCATCCAAATAGATAGGTAGTGGTTCTCCAACCATTAAAGTGAAATAATCTAGTGTTAGAACCATTTTTTTGGAAAATGGAATTAAAACACAAAGATGACATAGATCAACATTTTTAGGATCAAGTTACATTGTTAGGAAACCGATGTTCTAACTGATCACTCGTCACTGCCTCAACTATGACCCTCGTATGGTTGTCTGACATAGTTTCTAAAACATACGCTAACCGTACCGATTCTAATATCTCAAAAAATACAATGAGATCACTTGAAAATTCATTTTACTCTTCGGTGGATGCATGTTATGGGAAGATGGTTCACTACTAGTGCATGTTCCCTTTTCCCCATATCTCACAATGCATTATTTTTTATAGGTGTGGCTTGGTTTTCCAAAAACCATACAACAACAATAAACCTATATAAAATAACGTAAAACATGCCAAGTGTTCTACAAACTCTCCAAAACATCACCCATATTATATATATATATATATTAAATTCATAAAAAAGTATTACATACGTGTATCTGGTGTTGTTACAGTATTAATGGTGACATGAGGGATAATGCATTCATATTCATTAGACTATGGGGATGGATGATCGATAGTTTGTGCTGCATATAGGTTTTCCTGATTTGTATGGTTTACCTACTATGGATGTCGTGACAGGGACCTATATAGTTTGAATAGTGCAACACCCCATGATCATTATGTTTGAAAGGAAAACAATGTCTGACAGAATATACCACATACTACACCAAGCATAAAAAAACCATGATTAATTATTATTTCAACATAACTATTAAAAACTAGTAATTTAAATTGAGACTCTGAATAGTATAGAATATATTATATATATATATATATATATATTGGTAAAATACAATTTAAAATAATTGATAAATTCCTATAAAATAACATCTCAAATTTGAAAATTATATTTTATTCTTCAGAAACAATTCATAATCAATTTATATATTACATTTCATGTGAAAATATTTTAAATAGTTTATAGACAGTTTAGAAATTATATTTTTTAAAATGGACATAATTTTCAAACTTGAAATATCAATATTAATCTAGTATGATCTTTTCTGATGTTTCAGATATGTTTTCTTATTTAGTGAATAATGCATATTGCTGAGTTTCTAAATAATGGAATTTCAATTCATTATGTAGGGAAATATTAATGTTCTATTTTAGTGTATTTTTAATAATAATTAAACATTTAATACATTATATATATAATTAAATATTTGTTCTTCATTTTAATATTAAATTTTAATTAGTTTTATATAAGTTTGTTTTTATGCATAAAATGTGGTTTTCTACATTTTTTTATGTTCATTGATTTTAAATATTTTAATTAATTAAAATTATAACTAGTACAAAATTATTTACATTACATTCACATATTTTAATCATTCATATATGCATATAAATTAATATAATTATGATATCCATTACTATAGTTAATATATGATTATTATTTATTTGTGATATATATTTCATTTAAATGAACTATTTTAAAATTTTATTTTTCTTCACGGTTTATAAGTATAATATTATAATTAATTCAACCAATTCGGTTTTTATTAATATTGTAGAACTAAATATTTATTTTGAATAATAATAAATATTATTTAGTATTCTCCAATTAATTTTCAGTGATAATGGATAGTGAAAAAAATAATGTACATGTTACCCAGGGGAATAATAAAAAACGTTAAAAGTATATAACATTATAGGTAAATGAAATAACACACCTAATGTATGATAATTTTTTGATGTTGTATTTTTTCTAGACCATATCACCCATAAAATACATTATTAATAAATTTTGGATGCACCTAGATTGGGTGTGATTTCTGAATATTGAATAGTTTTGGGTGTTTTGAAAAATGATATACCCTCTCACATAGAAAAGGGAACCTCCTCTCATTTTCATTCCTTAATTAAAAAGAATTTTTTATTCAAAATTAACATCCAAAATCATTTCCAAAATTTATTATTCGTTTCATAGAGGCCTTGTTTTTATCATAATTTCAATATTTTGATGATTTACAAAAAATAAAAAATACATTGTCTGAATAGGATGTATCATTTCAAACTTTGCATATTGGTTTAGTTTCCTCTTCCATCTCCACAAAATATTATTCAATCATGATTGTATAAAAAAAATTAAAAAATTATTCTATTAAATTAATTTTTTAATTATATAACCTCTACCAATATTATTTTCCATGAAATTTGAAATTGAACCATCATTCAGGTCTATGGAGGAGTACCACATTATAAATTGAAATATTTTTTTCCATCACCACCTCTCATGGATGTTCATGGTGAATAATTTAATATATAAATATGATGATGGATAATTTTTTATAATTATATAAATTTAATATATAAAATACCTTCATATCATTCTATCCATTAAAAAATTATAATGTTCTTCATACATATGGTTGACTACACCCATCATAAGTGATATGATTAATTTTACAATGCAACACCATCTCAAACCTCTATATAATTGTATTTGAAATAGTAATATAATATTTCTAATATTATTATAATTCCAAAATGTCAAATTTTCATATACCTTCATTCCATCATGATCATTGATAAATGGAAATGTTACTCATGGGCATGTATGACCTACCATTTTACTGACTCTAACATAGTTAATTCATAAAAACTATCTATTAGTGTTGGTTATTAAGATATATTTGTTGTATAAAATTGATAATTGTTTTATTATTATTAATAGGGATATGATAGATTAATTTACCATTTCACTATAGCTAACACACTGATGATGTTGTGAAATTAAGAACTGAGAATTCTAAAAACAACATGCATGGACAAAACTGAATATGAAATTGAATATATCATCCAAATAAATTATAGAAATCACTTAATTATAAGATATTCAAACTATATAACTTATTTATTTAATAAAATAGTTGCATTAATTTTATAATAATCCAGATAAAATAAATATAAGACAAGTCTACACATGATGTAGGTGTCGTCATCTTAAAACATTTTTCTTTGAGAAAATTTTCTTTTATGCACCAAACATATTTTAAAATTATTATATAATTAATATTGAATAATTAACTTCATGTGTCTTTATTATTGTTTTTATTTTAATTTCATCCTTTTCTCTCTCTATTCTAATAGATTATTATTATGATTTTTATTAGACTTTAAGGGAATTCGTCTCTATTTTATTTCATTGAGGAATATTATAACATTATGAACCCATTAAATTTATATGGTATATATAATAAAATTTATACATATAAAATTATTAAACCTTAATACCATAGGGAAATTTATGTTTTATATTGAATTAATTCATCAAAGGGGATTTACCATGAATGTTACAATGTTGTAAGGGATTTCATAACTAAAATATTTTCCTGGGGAAAAATAACTTCTTTAGTGTGTTTGATATAAGTCATTATATGTGTAATGAACACTGATTATTTTTTAATGCATTCCCACTATTTTTATGTGGAATTAAATTTAAAAGTCATAATAAATTAACTAATTAATAGTCAATATAATTACATGATATTGGAATGAATTTTTTATAACAACCCTCTCTTTTCATACATAGACATCAAATTTTTTTTTGAAGAATATTTATTACACAGTACAAACTCTCACCCAAATATCATATTTGATTAGTGCCTTTGGAATCATGAATATATAAAAACTTTTACATAAATGAACTAAATGATATCCAATTATATTTTCCACTACTAGAATTGATGGAAATTGCATATTAGCGACCGACGTTTGGCGGTCGCTAAAAGAAGTATTAACATCAACCATTTGGAGGACGCTAGTACTGAAATAAAAATCAGTGGGATTTTTCCCACATTTTAGTTTCCATGTATTGTCAACCACCAAATGTCGGATGCTAATACTTAACTACAAATACATGGGATTTTCCCCTCAATTTTTCTTGTCTTCATCGACACGCCCTACAAAACACCTACAGCTGCTTCGCCGCCCACTGCCGCCACCACCTGCCACCCCACCCCCACCTGCCACCCCACCCCCACCCTTGTCACCTATAGTCGTCCCAGGTACACCAATTCACCTTCAATAACCCTTTGGTATACCCCCGACATCACCCCACCACACAACTGCTGCCCCTAACTGACCCCGACCTTCCCCAGCCGCTATGCATCCGGCATGGACTGGGAAGAAAGATGGTGGAAACCCTCAAACCACATCTGTGTCCCCTAATGCATCTCATATAAAAAATCATGTTTCTTCGGGTTGATCTTTAGAGTCCGCCAAATGGCAGATGAAAAATGATTTACAGACATGCCAAATATGTCCGCCATTTTGAGGACACTAAGCGGCCGCTAAAGGGCTTTAGGAAATGGATTTTAGCTATTTCTAAAGCCATTATTTCTAGAAGTGTTACTAACCATCAACCTTCTTAGGCCCATCATACATAAAATGTAACTTCATAACCTAGGGAAATGAAACATAAGTATCATTGAACATTGATTCTTAGTATATGTTAACAAGGGTGATAAGTAATCACAACATGAGAGTAAGGGTATGAAAACATGAGAATAACATTTGAAAAATAGATCCAACATTAAAAAAATCACAATCATGAATCACTATTGAAAAAATGAACTTTTAATATGACTCATTTGCAACGGGCCATGCGCCCATCCCAAATTGCCATCTGGAAGAAATTATTTTTGGTGATATTCTAATACCATCACAAATAGTATTAAATAATCATGTATTTACTGATGGAAAAAATTCCAAATGTTATAGGCACACCATCAAACCAAAACACAAGAATGGGCATTGGCTATGGAAACCAAATATCATAACAAATACCGTAGGTCATTTAAATATAATAGGAATGAGATCATTCCTCTATCAATGAGAATATGTTGTTATGTGATTATATGCAATATGATTCATCATATTTTTTTTAAACGACATAAAATATTTATGGATTGAACTATTTATGGTTGTTTTGGTCGCAAAAACTACTATTTTCATTGGGGGCTGATTTCTAATAATCTAACCTACATATACCTCCATGACTGAATTTTTTTTATACATTCACAAATTCACCTATAATTTCTTCAATTTTCCATCATTATTTAGGTAAAAGTCAAATTGTTATGGGGAATGAAGTTGTGATGTAATCTGATAAGAGAGGATATTTTTTGTCATTTATTTAATGTATTAAATTTTTATATTCTTTATTTTATTTTTATTATATATGAATATTAGTAATTTTCTTGTAATTGAGTTCAATTAAAAGTAATTATTTATTATTACATGTAATTATTTATATTTAGGATTTTTTAGGTAAAAATTATTAATATTTAGATATTATTTATTGTAATGGTTGTGATTTAATGTAATTAGTTATAATATATAGAAATTTGTTTTAATTTGCGGTGAATAGTTATATTTAGCTGTAATTAGTAATAATTAATGTTTATGGGTAAAAAAGAGGAAATTATTATTAATTAGTTTCAATTAGTCAAAATAAATGAAAAATAAAGAAAATTATTTAAAATTATAATTAATTGTTAAAATTATTTATAAATTAATAAAAATTTGCAATAATAAGTGGTAGATTGTAGTAATTATTATTAAATAAGAGTAATTAGTAATAATTAGTGGTAATGAGTACTAATAAAGAGTAATTTTTTTTAAATCAGCACTAATTAATAGAAATTAGTGGTAAGCATAAACAATAAATTCTAATGAATATAGAATAACATAAACTAGTTTTAATTAGAATTAATTAAGTTAAAATTTCCATAAATCAATAAAATTATCCAAAATTAGAAGTAATTAGTAAAAATTAGCATTACATAGTAATCAATTGTAATAAAGTAATTAATATTAGAAATTAGATGTTGTAATTAGCAGTAGTGATTAAAAATTATTTGTAATTACGAAAAATTAGATGTAATTAGAAAAAATTAGAGTTAATAAGTAAAAATTAGTGATAATTATTAATAATTAGTTGAAATTATCAATAATCAGTTATAAATGGTTAAAATTAGCGGTAATTATAAAAAGATAAAAGTAATTAGTAAAAATTAAAGATATCTAGTAGTAATTAGTGTTATTTAATAATAATTTGTTGTAATTTGAAGTTATTATTAATAATTTCACATAATTAGTAATTATTTGTAATAATTAGTTCTTATTCTTATTAATTATTAGTAACTATAAATATGTAGTAGAAATTTTTATTAGTTAGTAATGATTACTAATAAATAGTGGCAATTAGCAATATTTAGTTATAATAAATAAAAACAAGTTATAATTAGTTATAATTAGTAATAAATAGTAAGAATTAGAAATAGATAATTAGAATTTCTTATAATTAGTAATATTTTTTAATAATTAGTAAAAATTATTAATAATTAAAAATAATTAGTTATAATTTGGTATAATTAGTTATAATTATAAATAATTAGTAACAATTATTAATATTTAATTATAATTCCTGACAATTAGTGACAATAAGTTATAATTTTTTATAATTTGTAATAATTAGTAATAATTATAGTTAATATTCATAATCAATAACTATTAGTATTAATTTGTAATAATTAGTTATAATTAATGACAATTACTAATAAATATTGATAATTAGTTGTAATTACTGGAAATTAGTAAAAATTAGAAATAATTAGTTATAATTAGTGGTAATTAGTATTAATTAAGAATAATTAGTGATAATTATTAAATTTTTTCAATATTTTGTCATAATTTGTAATTGTTAGTATATATAAGTGATAATTAGTACTAACTAGTAATAATTAGTACTAATTAGTAATAATTATGAATAATTATTTGTAATTAGTTGTAATTATTAATAAATAGTAAAAAATACAAATTATTATTAAAAGTTTGTGATAACACGTGATAGTTGTTAATAATTAGTAATAATTAGAGGTAATTAGTTTAATTTAACAATAATTAGTAATTATATGTGATAATTATGAATAATTATTTATAGTATAAATACCCTGCCTTAAAACATTACTTAATCTTGATTTAATTGAGTATTTCACATTGATGATATTTTCAGGTTCAATGTTTTAGAGAATTCGGTCATAACTATTACATCTCAAAATTTACATAGTAGACACTTCTACTTAGTTCCCATTTTTTTCATAAAATTAAAACTCTTGAAAAAAACAAGTCATGTACAGTTCCATGTTTTAGAAAGCATGGATTTCTTTGATCCCATCCTTGACCCTATTCCAGTTTATATCCTATGAAAAAAATTTCAAAAAACATGGGATGAGCATAAAAATCTCATTAAAGAATACAAAAAGAAAGAAAATCTTAGTTTTTATGTAAACCATGAATACCTAATCATAAGTAATAATTTTCACCTATATGAAGTAATAAATAACCTTCACTGAATAAAATATAATTTCTTACCCTTTTTTTACCAAAATATCACCATATAACCCATATAAAGAACACATAACATATATATTTAACTTAGAAAATAAACATACATAAATGAAATAACCATACGATCTACTTCCACACATGTCACTAAATAGAATAGCCAAACGGCCGACTTCCTTACCCAATTCATTGGAGGTTATAATGTAACCACCCATGCTAAAATTCATGGCACTGCCAGTCTTTTGGTTTATCACGTAACCCCAGATCAAATCTCCATATACCATTATAAAATCATAAGACATAAAATAAATATAAAGGAAAGAAAAAATTTCCACATTTCAATCACAATATATCACTTAAATATATTGACATAACAAATCCATTATCAAAACCATTTTCAATACCAAAATACATAATAGTGTATATAGTATTTATTTTCTTTTAAAAATATTACGGTTTGTTAAGGAAGCCAAAGATCAAATAATACTCACGGTGGCAGAAAGGTCGTTGTCACCTTGTATGTTAAAAAACCTTATTTTTGGTCATTTAGTAAAATGATTCGTAGAAAAAGATTACCTTTGAATGAATTAAAAAGTAAAAGGTGTTTATATAGTGTAAAAGAAAGTATTGTATTAAAACAAAATATGCCTCAATTAATGGGGATTGAGATGATGTCCCTTACCTCCTGTCCGACTTGACTCTATCGTTCTTTGTTCCCTTGAATAATAATCTAAAGTTAATTTCTACTTTCTTAAATACCTTTTTAAAGTTTATTATTCCTTTTATATCACTTATTACCATGTTATAAACATTATGTAATCATTTAAGTTAATAATTTTCATTTTTTAGATATTTGGTACCTGAGAATCAAAAATGGACTTCTTATATTTACATGTTGTTCATGTGGTCAAAGGTTCATGTTGAACCCTCTAGGAGATAATTATTTTAATAATAAAAAATTATTGTTATCTTTGTTTATAAGTCAATTAATTCAATTATTAATTCTATTATAAATGTATTTATATTTGTTTAATCATGTATACAGATGTTTATCTATGATTATATATGGATTATTATTAACATGGAAGTGTTCAGGATTGAGCAGACACTTTGTGAGAATTTCATGTTTTTTACTCACCGTTAGTTATTTTATTGAGTCACTGTCAGTTAAAGGCATGAAAACGGTGGCACCGATGAGAATGGTCCCACCGATGAGAATGGTCCCACCGATGATAACGGTCACACCGATGTTTATCAAATGAACTACTGAAGTGGATGCTGATCAAATGAACTACCAAAGCCGATGATGATCAAATGAACTATTGTGGCCAATGCTGATCAAATGAACTACCTAAATCAATGCTGATCAAATGAACTACTGAATCCGATGCTGATCATATGAACTACCGAAGCAGATGCTGATCAAATGAACTATTGATACCGATGCAAATTCAAATGACTCGCCGATCTCATGACTCACCGATAGTCATGAAAACTATTTGAATTTATATTAACTTTTATTTATTTAAAATGGTCATATTTGATTAGTTTAATGCACATTAAATTATTTAATTTTGGTTGTTGGATTTCATGAAACCGTACCTCGTACCTGTAAAAAGGTAATCATTCTTTTTTCCATATCTCAAGGAATAAAAAGGAAGATCTGCAGTGAAAAATACAGAGTTAAAAAAAAGAACAAAATGAAAGAAAAGGAAAGTGCATGAGTGTGAAGACTTACGAAATATGAAGAATTTGAATAACACCAAAAAAACCCAAAGATCTTCAAGATGATCATTAACTTGGAACAAACAAAAAAGAAGGGTTGTTGTACCTTACTGAAGATCATATGCACAACTATGCATAACTGTAGATGAGTAGAAAAACGATACTATGTTTTGTGTCATCCTCACCAGAAAGGACATGAATTATATATGAAACATCAAAACGAATCCAGAGATCATCTGAAATTACATAGAGCATTCTAAACACTTTTATATCCTCTGTTGTATCCCTTTTCTTATCATTCTGAATAGTGTGTCTGCATCTGTCTATTTTAGATACACACTGACTCTTGAGCTGAACTGGAGGATACTCAATCCTTAGACCAAAGTTTCTACACCTTCTTGTATCCCACTGTGAGTTGTGGAAGAGGTCAAGTGTGACCCGGACATCCTGAGAGCGATTGTTATTTTTTTCCCATGTAGAATTGTGGAAGAGGTTTGATGACCTGAACAGTATGAGAACTATTGTAAACACTTGATCCAGGGTGTGGATCATATTTTATATAAACTGTTTGAGAGGACTAAGTCTTGTCTTGAGACTGAACCCCTTGTTTTAAAAATTGTTGTGTTTTTTATGTTTTTAAAAACCTCTTTTGAATATTCCGCTGCTATGTACAACAAATATATATCTGTTTTAAAGTAACTCTGATAGTTGAACTAGAAAGTGTTTATACTTATTTTGAACCAGTATGTTAGTTTCAAAAGCCAACGTAATCTTCAGATTACGTTAACTTAGAAGTAATCAATCCTTGAGAGACTAATTGAACCTTTACAATCTTTATAAATTCACTACCATAAAACTTGTTTTATAAATTGGGGGATTTTTATATAAATATTTTTTACAGAAATTTTAATTGGAACTCAATTTCCCCCCCCCCCTCTTGAGTATACACTCCGATCAACATTTGGTATCAGAGGATTGTTTATTAATAAAGGAATTTCAAATACTCTATTTTTAAACTGTGATTTTATTTGTGTATTAAAGATCTCAAAATTTTTGTTAATTTGAAAATTTTATATATTTGTATAGTTTTCTAAATCATAGGTATTATGGATAATAGACAAGAAGGTGATGCTACCAACAAGCCACATTTCTTTAATGGTGTCAATTATTCCTAATGAAAGCTGAAAATGAAAATTCATTTAGAGAGTATGGGATTTGGCATTTGGACTACTATAGAAACTCAGTATGAGATTCCAGAAACTGAAAGAATGACTTGGGATAAACCTACTAAAACATATTAAAATTATAATTATAAAAGCAATGAATTCCCTATATTTTGCTTTAGGAGATGAGGAATTTAATCGCATATCTGCTTGTAAAACTGCTTATGAAATTTTAGGATACCATGGGAGTTTCTCATGAAGGAACAACCACTATTAAAGAAATGAGATAGAACACTTACACTATTAAATATGACAAATTTAAAATGAAGCATGATGAACCTATTTCTGACATGTATCACGAGTTCAACGAAATTTTAAATACAATGAGATCACTTAGAAAATTTGTTCCTACAAAAGAGCAAATCTTGAGGATACTAAGATGTCTGCCTAACAGATGGAGAGGCATATCACTTTCAATTAGAGAATCTTGTGATATTGGTTCTCTACCTGTCATGGAACTTAATAGTAAGCTAATGATGTATGAAGAAGAGATAAAGGTAAACAAGGAAGAAGATGATGAATGAAGAAAGAAGTTTGTAGCATTCAAGACTTCTACTTCAAAACATAAGTACAAAGGAAAACTTCAATGTGAAAGTGATAGCTCAAGCTGTGTGGAATGTGCATCTGACAGTGATGCAGAGATGGATCAAATAGCCTGGAGATTCGAGAAATTCTACAAGAAGAAGAAGTTCTTCAGAAAATCAAACTATAAGGAATGTATGTCAATAGTGGTCATTGAATGAAAGATTGGAAAAAATCTGATAAAAGTGATGATATAGTTTGCTACGAATGCAAGAGGAAAAGACATATGAAAGCTGACTGTCCAAAATTAAAGTACAAAAAGAAATATGACAACAAGGACAAAAAATATAATAAAGCTATCAGAGCAACCTGGAGTGATTATGAAGATAATTCAAGTGATTCTGATTCCACTCAGGATGCAAAATTTCAAAAATCTAATATGTGTTTCATGACAAACACCTCTGAGGTAACATTGGATACTCCTGCCTTAAATTCATATTATTCTAGAGATAATTATGAATATGAAAACATGTCTACTGATAATTTTTTTGAATATTTTAATATGCTAGAGGATACATGAAATGATCAGAATGATAAGTATAAATCCTTAAAGAAACATCCTGATTTATCTAGCACGGTCAAATCTTCTCTAGAAGTAGAAATGGAAAAGAATGACCAACTGTTAATGGAAAATAATAAATAGATATTTTTCAATGAAAAAATTAGAAAATAATTAGAGAAGTTCAAAAATGGAAAGAATAATCTTACTCAAATGCTTGGAAAACAAGTGGCACCAAAGTACACTACTGGTTTGGGATACAAACCTGGACAGAGACAGATTACAAAAAAAATTTTTATTCCAAAAACTGGACAATATGCTGCTAGTTCCAGCTCTGGAAATTCCTATGTCTCAACCAAATATTCACATATTTATAGATCAAACTATGTTTATATTTCAAAATCATTTAAATATATTGATTATATGAAACCCATTAGACAAATATAGGTAATAAACATTGTTCTTTATAACATGTCTGGACATAAGAAAATCTGAGTACCAAAATCATTTTTGGTCCAAACCTGTTTTGTACGAGACTTTCTTGAAATGTTCCTATAAAAAGTCTTTATATTTGGATTGGGGATGTTCAAGGAACATGATAGGAGAATTTTTATGCTTAAAAAGTTTAATCAAGGTTGACAGAGGACATATCACCTTTGGTGATAATTCAAAAGGAAAGATCATCGTCCTAGGCCAGATTAGTAACAATGATTCATTTTTAATTTCTAAAGTTTTATTTGTTGATGGATTAAAATAAAACCTGTTAAGTATTTCTTAGTTTTGTGATGATGGGTTCAATGTTAAATTTGAAAAATGATTCTTGCAGTGTTTTTAATTTTAAAAATATCTTAATATTTTTTACCTTAAGAAATGAAAATTTATATGCAGTAGATTAAAATTCCTTATCAAAACAAAATGTTACATGTTAAAATGATTTTCATAAATAATCTTGGCTTTGGAACAAAATATTTTGACACTGCATTGTACATTCACGTACAAAATGGACTAGAATGAACTTGGTTAGAGACCTACCTACACTTTAATTTCTAACTGATAAAGATTGTAATCCTTGTCAAAAGGGAATCCAGCATAAAGTTTCATTTTAATAAAAGAATGAAGTTTCAACTTATCAACCTCTCGAGTTGGTTCACGTAGACTTGTTTGGACCTTCTAGAGTTTCAAGTTTAAATGGGAAGCACTATGTCTATGTCTTAGTAGATGACTTTTCTAGATATACTTTGGTATACATTCTTTATCACAAAAGTGAAGCATGTTCTTAATTTATTAAATACTCAAAGTCTATAGATAACCTTAGTGGACTTAATATTAAGACCTTGATAAGTGATCATGGAAGTGAGTTTGAAAATGATGAGTTTTAATCTTACTGCTCACATAATGGCTATAGTCAGAACTTTTCGTCCCCTAGGACACCTCAACAGAATTTTGTAATAGAATGAAGAAATAGAACCCTTCATGAAATATAAAGAACAATGCTCAATGAATATGTTTTACCTATTTATTTTTGGGATGAAGCAGTCAATACAGCTTGTTATATTATAAATAGAGTCTTTATTATACATGTTCTCAAAAAGACCCCTTATAAACTATAGAATAAAAAGAAGCATAAAGTTAGTTAATTAAGATTTTTTGGTAGAAAGGTCTTTATTCTCAACACTAAGGATAATGTTGATACATTTTCACCCAAGATTGATGATGGAATCTTTTTAGGATATTCAATTACTAGCAAAGCCTATAGTGTTTTTAATAAAAGAACCAAATGTTTGGAAGAATATGTTCACATCAAATTTGATGAAACTGATCCACGCGAACCTATGATCCCTATGAAAAATATTGAATAAGGATTTTCATTTACAAATATTACTGAAAAAATATGGACCCTGTTGTAAATACATCCAGTTCTGTAAATATTCTAGAATATGCTTGTAGTGAACCCGAACCAAGAGAAGAACCTGAAATTTCTCCTACCTTCACTAGATCAACTAGGATTCTAAAGAATCATCCTTTAGATGATGTTGTTGGTGATCATGATAGAGGAACACAGACTAGATATTCTCTAATAAATGAGGTTGAATACCAAGCCTTTCTTTCATAGCTAGAACCTAAAAATATCAATGATGCAATCAATGATGAATTTTGGGTTATTTCAATGCAAGAAGAACTAAGTAAATTTAATAGAATAAAAGTCCGGGAATTAGTAGAAATACCTAAGGACACCATGACCATAGGTACTAAATGGGTTATTATAAACAACTTTGATGAATATGGAAACATCATAAGAAACAATGCTATATTAGTTAAACATGGTTACAACTAAGAAGAAGGAATAGACTATAAAGAATCCTTTGCACCTATATCTATATTAGAATCCATTAGGATCTTACTTGCTTATGCATCTCATCTGAATTTCAAGTTATATCAAATGGATGTCAAAATTTCATTTCTAAATGGTTTTATAATTGAAGATGTTTTTGTTGAACAACCACCTGGATTTACAAACACCCATTTTCAAAAACATGTTATTAAACTTTCTAAAGCATTATATGGTTTAAAATAGGCTCCAAGATCTTGGTATGATAGACTTACAAATTTTCTTATTTTTAAAGGTTTTACTAAAGGAATTGAAGATCCCACTCTTTTTATTAATAGAATTTATATATATATTTTTATTGTACAAATCTATGTTGATGATATTATCTTTGGATCTTCTAAAAAATATTTATGTACTGATTTTTAAAAGATTATACAAATTGAATTTGGAATGAGTTTAATTAGAGAAATCAAGTATTTTCTTGTATTTCAAATTTTTCAAAAAATGATGGTATTATATTAAATCAAAGTAAATATACAAATGATCTTTTAAAACGTTTTGGTTTGGATAGGAATAAGTGATGTGATACACCTATGAGTTCCGCCTATAAGTTGGATGATGAGGAAACTGGGAAACCAGTTCATCAAACCAATTATAGAGGTATGTTTGGAAGTTTACTTTACCTTATTGCAAGTCAACCAGATATCATGTTTAGTGTATGAATGTGTGCAAGATTTCAAGATAATCCTAATGAATTTCATTTACTTGATGTTAAAAAGATTTTCAAATAACTTAAACATACTACCAATTTAGGTTTGTTTTATCCAAAAGGAAAACCCTTTGACATAATGAGTTATTCAAATGCTGACTTTGCTAGTTTCAAGTTGGATAAGAAGAGAACATTTGGAACATGTCATCTCTTGGGAAAGTCCATTATATCTTAGTGTAGTAATCAACAGTACTATGTTGCATTGTCTACTACTGAAGTAGAATATATTGCTGCTGGTAGTTGTTGTGCATAGATTTTTTGGAAGAAACACACTTTGTTGAACTATTGATATCAATTTAGACACGTGTCAATAAATTTTGATAACTCTAGTGCAATTAACATCTTTAAGAATCCAATTTCTCAATCTAGGAATAAGAACATTGATGTCAGACATCACTTTTTGAGAGATCATTATCAAAAGGGTGATATTTCTCTAGAATTTATTGATCTTGAACATCAATTAGCAGATATTTTTACCAAACCCTTGGGCTTAAAAAGGTAATATTTTATTAATCAAGAGTTAGGTATGATCGATTAGTGAAATTGATTAGTGGAACCGATCTGTGAAACTGATCTGTGAAACCGATCATTGAAATTGATCAGTGAAATCGATATGTGAAACAGATATGTGAAACGGATATGTCAAACTAATCTGTGAAACTGATCAGTGAAACCGATTAGTGAAACTAGTCTGTGTAACTGATTAGTGAAACCTATTTTTACTACAATTTGAGTTTTATAGTATATGAAACTGTTAGTGTTAATAAGAATGATTTTGTTTTACTTAATCTATATTATATTTAATATGGTAACCCTAAATGATAAATTTAATGGCCCGTGCCTATTTCATTCCCTACGAACTATGACCTTCCATTTCCCGCCTAACCTTACATTCTCTGAAACAAGAACCTCTTGAACCTCTTGAACCTATCTAAATCCTTAAAACCTTTCAAACCTATAGAAACTCCAACTGGAAATGAAAAAGTGAAAAGACAAGGAATCTAAAGGTTCCTCTCTAGTGAAACGTGCTCGAGGAGAATCCTGAAGCATTTTTCAAAGGTCTATAAATCCGATGTTGGAAACTCGGGTAGCCACTACTGAAAAGGAAGTAAGTTATGAATGTGTGTTATCGAGTAAGTCGGATCTTTTAAATGTTTTATATATACATGGATGAAAAAACTGGTTCGGTGATAATATCCGAGTATACAACCAAAAGCTAGTGAATTAGTTTTATTTGAATTTGAGCATTATATTAGATGGAGCAGAAGCTGCAAGATTTTCATTAGTAGTCAAAGGGAAAAAGATATCATTTTCTTCAAAGTAGTTGGTTGAGTGTTTGGGAGTACCTCATAAAGGTATATATGAGGATTATTATGGTAATATTTCCCCCACCACTAAATATTTTTTGTATGATCTTGCTCTAGAGATGCTGACTGGAAATTCTAAATCCAGAAGAATAACAGCTGCTGAGTTAGATGGTGAAATTAGAATTCTATTTAAGTTTATTCAGCCCCAAATCTGTCCCAGAAAGAGTGATTTAGCTACTATGAAGTGTCAGGATGTTTTCCTGTTGTTTTTTTGCTAAATGATGAAACTATGAACTTGTGTAGATATATTACTTTCCATATTGCTGATATGGTGAAGCCATCCAAGAAAGCTACAAACTTGTTCTAATATAATCAAATATCTTCTAAGTTAAAGTTTTTGGGCTATGTTGAAGTTGGAGTTGAGTGTATCTAATCTAGTAGTTTTTTTTGTATTATCAAGGATATCTGCAAAGGAATGAAGATTAATTGGAATCCATGGAATAATTCATATGTTGCTGATGAGGATAGATTGTATGAATCCTTTAATCTTACTGACCACTCTAAGAGACCAAAAGGGATGAGAGATCCTGGTTTAAAATCTGATGAGGAGGTTGTTTATTCTAATGAGAAAGAAGAAACAGAAGTTCCTAAGGAAACTAGAGAGTCCAGTAATAAGGGGGCAGAGGAAGCTGAAGATGATGATGACGTGTATACTGAAAAGGAACCTAAGTCACCTCTTGAAGACATGAGTGATCCAGATACAGTAATTACTAATAAAAGAAGAATGGAATTGTGACCAACTAGTCCACCTCTTATGTTATCTGAGTCAGAACCACGTCTAGGTGATGAAGAAGAAGTTGACCCTGAATTATTGAATTCTGACCAGTTTCAATCCAGTAACAAAGACAGTTCCAATGAGATTTTAGTAAATAATAATGGAAATGTAAATTTCCATGATGACAATGTAAATGATGATGATGGTGATGATGATGATACTGATACTTGACCAGTAGATGGTCAAAATGTGATTTGATCTGATCCACATCCTCAACAAGTTGAAGAAGAAATTGTTCCTAAGGCTAAAAGGACAGTTCAATCATTTATTTATGTAGATGGAGAAGGCTCTCATGACAATTCTGGTAAAGTTGTTTTTGTAAATCCTAGTTACACCTTTTATAAGGATGAATGGGAAGAACATCAAGGTCTTTTAGTCCTAGGTCTAGATTATTCAGAGGAAGAAGAAGAAGGGGTTTAAAAATCAAGGTCAAGACTTTCAGTTAAGGCTAGACTAGCTGCTGATTTTGTGCGAATGACCGCAGAAAGACCTGATCCTTCAGTTTCTCAATCTTATTTGGACATATTTAAAGATGAGTTTCTCCATGCTATTAGAGAGAAAATGAATAATGAACTATCTCATGCTCCTGCTTCTACTCCAATTAATTTATCTAAGGCTGATATGGATGTTATAACTCAAAGAGTGGTAAGTATTATCAACCCAGACCTGTGCATTAGTAGTGAGATGATTGGCATGAACATTACCACTCTAAATTAAGCACTCAAGGATTTAAATAATGACTTAGATTCTCTATCAGGTGAATTTAGATCAACCATCATGGGTATGATGGATGTGTTTAGAAATTTGATAGAACATCCGAAGAAGTCAGATTTGAGAAAGTTGAAGGCTGAGATAACTCAGGTTGTTGCTCAAGATACCTCCTCCAAAGTGACTAAGCTTACTGGACATGAGATCTGTGCATTAAATGATATTATAAAAGATGAGTTATCAGCCCTTGGAAAAATTCTAGATTTCGACTCATTGAAAAAGATGAATGAAAATAGTGATCATATTCACAAGATGGTGAAGCTTTATTCAGCTGAGGCTACTCAGGCTCAGAAAGATATCAAAGACAATGTGGAAACTATTTCTCTAAAATCTATACCAAGCATGAATTGAACCATAAATTTAATTCCTTAGATGAGAATTTGAGGCTTCCTACCATCACTAAATCCTTTATGTCTCAGGTCCATCAATTTAATGACTTTACTCTTACTCTAGAGAGAAACATGCAGAACAAAGATGATTTTGAGAAGGCCATGAAATATGGTGGTGAATTCATTCAAGATTTTATCAATATGCTCAAACCATATATTTATGTGCAAGATAAGGAAATTGTTTTTCCCACTGCTTAGCCTATCAGTCCATCTAGTGTTGCTCCTTCTCAGTTATCAGTTTCTCATGATCTCTCCAATATTCGGCCAGTCATTCACCAGCCGCCTTCTGGAAGATCTTATACTCAACTACAAGTGACTTTAGAACCCACTATTATACCATCCCGAGCTGTGCTCCCTCCTCCCTCCATCCGTCCAGATCAACCATCCACCAAACCACCCTCTGGCCCATCAATTCCTCTATCTACTAAAGGAAATTCTCCTATGCACCCCAAGAAGTAGCCATGCCTGTCGTTTTTTATAGGGTGTCATTTTTGTATTTCTCTTCTTTGTAACTTTTTCAGTGGTTATTTCGATGGAACTTTCTTCCTTTTTCTCTTTCTGCTCATTTTTTTATAATCCTGATGGGGGAGAAATGATGACAACTTATATAAATTAATACATATATAAAAGGGGAGAAAATAATATATATACAAAGGGGAAGAAATGACTACTTATATAAATGAATACATAGATACAATATTTTATATAAAGGGGTGATCTCCATAATCTGATACTATGTTGATATACTCTCACCTTGATTATGACCTAATGCATTCTCTGATGAATATTTTATCTTTTGTCACATATTCTTTTTACATAGGGGGAGCACACTAAATGTTATATCCTCTCCTCCCTCTTCATTTATTCCATATATTTTTTATTATAAAAAATGGGGATATTGTTGAACCATCTGTGATATGGTTATTTTAATAATCACAAATCATTGTTATCTTTGTTTATATGTCAATTTAGTTAGTTATTTATTATGTTCTAAATCTGTTTATATATGTTTAATCAAGTCTAGATATGTCTATCTATGATTATTTATTGTTTAATATTGACCTGGAAGTGTTCTGGATTGAACAGAAACATTGTGAGAATTTCATTTTTGACTCATCGTTAGTTATTTTCTTGAGTTACCTTTAGTTAAAGGCATGATAATGGTCACACCGATTATAGCAGTCACACCGATGAGAACGGTCGTACCGATGAGAATAGTTGCACCTATAAGAACGGTCACACTGATGAGAACTGTTTCACCGATGAGAACGGTCGCACCAATGACAACGGCCACACCGATGAAAATGGTCACACCAATACTGATCAAATGAACTATCGAATCCAATGATGATCAAATGAACTAACGAAGTTGAAGTTGATCAAAAGAACTATTGAAGCCGATGCTGATCAAATGAACTCCCGAAACTCATGCTGATCAAATGAAGTACCAAACCCGATGTTGTTCATATTATCTACCGAACCCGATGTTGATCAAATGAACAACCAATACCGATGCAAATTCAAATAACTCACTGATCTCATAACTAACTAATAGTCATGAAAACTGTTTGAATTTAAATTAACATTTATTTAATTCCAATGGTCAAATTTTCTTAGATTAATGCACCAGCTATTAATTAAGGTTGGTTGTTGGATGTTAGGAAAGTATACCTCATACCTATAGAAAGGTAAACATTGTTTTTGCCAGATCTCAAGGAATAAAAAGTAAGATCTGTAGTGAAAAATACAAAGCTCAAAAAACACAAGAAAAGAAAAGTGCACTACTGTGAAGACTCACGAAAGGCGAAGAATTTGAAGAACACCTGTAAATACTAAATAGCTTCAAGTTGATAATTAAGGTGGAACAAAAAAAAGACGGGTTGATGTGCCTTACTAAAGATCTTATGCACAAGTCTACATAGCTGTGGTTGAGAAGAACAATGATACTATGTTTTGTGTCATCCTCACCAGAAAGGACTTGAATTACATCTGCAACATCAAAACGAGTCCAGATCTCATCTGCAATTACACAACGCATTCTAAACTCTTTTATTTCCTATTTTTTATCCATTTTCTTAACATTCTAAGCAGTGTGTGTGCATCTCTCAATTTTAGATACACACTGACTCTTGAGATAAACTGTAGGACACTAAATCCTCACACCAAACAATCTAATCCTTTTGTATCCCACTGTGAGTTGTGGAAGAGGTCAAGTGTGACATGGACAGCCTAAGAGCTGTTGCTATTGATTCTCCCATGTAGAACTATGGTAGAGGTCTGTGGACCTGATCAGTTTGAGTACTGTTGTAAACGCTCGATCTAGGGTGTGGATCATAGTAAATATAAACTTTTTGAGAGCACTTTGTCTTGGCTTGAGACTGAACCTCATGTTTTACAAATTGATGTGATTTTTATATTTGTTAAAACTTATTTTTAATATTCCTCTCCTATGTACTTTAAATATAAATTTGTTTTAATATAACTCTAATAGTTGAACTAGCAAGTGTTTATACTTATTGTGAATGGGTAAGTTAGTTTAAAAATCCAACATAATCTTCAGATTAAGTTAACTGAGAATTAATCAATTTTTGAGATAATAATTGATCATTTACAATCGTTATAAATTCACTACATTTTACCTTGTTTAATAAATTGAGGTATTTGAATAGAAATATTTTTAACAGAAATTTTAATTGGATCTCAATTCACCCCCCTTGAGTATCTACTCCGAACCACAGTTTGTTATATCCAGAATGATATTCATGATTTAGATATCATATATATCATATATATCTAGAATATACATGTATTTATAATTGTACATAACATTTAGAGGTAAGAAATGAAATGCACTGTTCATGGAGACAGTAAGCCTTACGTATGCATGAACAATACATACATTTCTATTTCATATTTAATGGAATTAAAACTTAATGATACATAGTAGTATTATAATTCCAATATTTTATCATATATAATATCATTAAACCTATCCTTTATAAGTACCATGTATGGTATGAATTAGTAATATCACTTTGAGGGGGCAGTAGTCCACACTTGCTCAAATTAAATTATCGTGCTACACATAATTGAAATCATAAATGTTTTCTATGTATAAAAAAATACAGAATTATAAAAGTAAAAATAAACATAATATAAATCATATATTAATACAGTGACATCTTAATGGAAACCATGAGAGGCAGACGAAGATAATTGAACAATTATCATCTCGTGAGGTAGTAGTTCGCCCTCCACAGAAACAGTGTTGTTCTTCAACCATTAGAAGGAGGTGTGTGTAAGTGTAGATTAAATAATTATAATAAAAACTTCCTAGAATATTGTAGATACTGGTTATATTACAAAATAATGTAATAAAAATATTTTATGGGGTTGGAGAAGAAAAATAAAATGAAAGAACATAAGAGATAACGTTACCTTTAAATCGGGTAACTCCCATTTGATTGAACAAAAAGGGGTTCTTTAAAGTGCTTTCTGCCTATGGTAAGGCTTCTCTGATGAAAGAATGGATATTGGGTGCTTATTTGAGTGGAGTTTGAAAGAGTCAAAGGGCTTCAGAAGTGTGTGAAATGGGTAATAAGTGGTGTCTTTTTATAAGGGAGAGGAGGGGCTCTTTTGGAAAGCTAAAAAATATTATTTTATTATATAATGAATTTCGTTTTCTAAATGTCAAAAATCATTAAAGTCAAAGATAAGGTTTACCATGTTAGAAATAAAATCATCCAATAAGAATTAGACAAGTGTTGGATATTATTGTAAACTTTATCTTCTTATTTATTTAAATTATTCAATAATGACATAAACACTACATCATCATTCTGTCATAAATAATTTTATTTATTTGAATCATAACAATTATAAAAAAAATACCATGATGTAGTAAATCTTTTTATCTTTCTAATGAATATTTATAGTCCAAAATATCAATTATATAACCCCATGTAAAAATTATTTTAGTAAAATAATACATGTTTGTGACATTTTTATTTTTACATTAAATAAAAAGTTATTAATGTCATTATCATACCCAAGTGGCTCTATGGGCCCCCCAAATTGACCCATGGATTTTCCCAGTTGTCCAAGACTCCTCAAATAAGGGTAGGACATGTGTAAAAGTATTTTTATATTTTTATAATATTATTTTTACCTTAAATTACCCTAATTACCTTTAATCGCGGTTAATAAAACTCAAAAATTTCTATTCACCAAAAATTATTTTCATCCCCTTTAACCAGATTTTACTTACTAATTACAACCATGTCTGTCGGATTTTTTAAATTCAATTCACAAAAGCGGTAAAATATCATTTAATCGAAAAAATCATTTTTAACTACTATTTAGTGGTTTCACTATTCATCAAAAATTGATGTTTTTTAGAAAAATACCAAAAAATCACTCTAAGATATATTTTATATTCCAAATTAAAAAATGATTTCCATTTTACCAAATTAAAAAATATAAGTTGTATTAATTAATTTTATAATTTATTCCTGCTGTCAAAACAAATAGCGTGTTTTTAAAAAACAAAATCTATCAAAAGATTGACCCATGATTATGTCCAATTTCAAATTGAAATTAATTGAAATCGCCACCATTGGATTAAATGGTTAAAATAAATTTTAATTACACTTTAATCCCAATAAAAAATAATATAACCATATAAATAAATTATATTAAAAGGAGGATTTTGATTTAAAATACAATATTTTCACTATTCAATAAAAATTGAACTTTATCGGAAAAATACCAAAAACATAAACAATGTAAATTTTGATGTCCCGATTATAAAGAAAAATTTTATTTGGACTAATGGAACATATAAGAGTGACCAAAATAAATTTTAAAGAGGGTATTTCCTCAAAAGGCGATAAATCAAACTTTTAGTCAATCTTAGAGTATTTATGCTTAAAATAATATTTATTCACATTTTAAGCCTCTAACATTTATTGGATGAATGTAAAAACATTTGACAAACATATATAATCATATTTTAGTTATTTATATTCATTCTCACTAATACAATGACTACGTGTTAACTACCATTTGAAATAATATTATTATATTATTAGCGTACAACGTAAGATTTCAATTAAATCTGTTATTACGTATCAGGTATGCCATAGAACATAGAAACCACATTAAAGTAATATTAATATTTATTTCCCAAATATTAATAAATATGAAAATGTTTTATTTTTTATTTACCTGGTATGTCACATCCTTTCCACCTTTTGGGAATTTCATCCTCACAATTTTATTCACTTATATAATAAATGTGGGTATTTATCCCTCAAAATATTTTCAGATTCCCACATTGCCTTTTCAACCATATGGTTTTCCCACAAAACCTTCAACTGGTGAATTACCTTATTCCACAACACTTGCTCTCTATGGTCAAGAATCTGGACTGGTTGTTCCTCATAAGTGATATTCTCTTCCAACTGAACTACTTTTAGGTTCAAAACATGAGATGGATCTGTAATATACATTCTCAACATTGAAACATGAAAAACATTGTGTACTTGGGACAAACTTGGAGGTAATGACACTCGGTATGGAACTGATCCAACTTCTACATGATTTTATAAGGCCCAATGAACCTTGGACTCAACCTTCCTTTCTGTCCAAAAGGCATCACACTTTTCCAAAGAGAAACATTGGGAAAACATGATCACCTACCTCAAAAGAAAGATCGTTCGTCTGGTTATCTAGATAACATTTCTGCAGACTCTGAGCTGTTTTCATGTGCTTCTGAATCAATTGAACTTTTTCTGCCATCTCTTATACCAATTTTGGTCCCATTAGCTTCCTTTCAACCACTTCATCCGAAAAAGATGGATTTCGACAACGCTTTCCATATAATTCCTCAAATGGACCTATCTGTATACTGGAATGAAAACTGTTATTATATGAAAATTCAACCAAAGAATGATGTTGGTCCCAACTTCCTTGGTAATCCATCGTGTAAGCACGTAACATATCCTCCAAGGTCTGAATTGTTAGTTCAGACTACCCATCTGATTGTGGATGACATGCTATAATAAAATTTAATTCAGTACCCAAAGTATTCTAAAGGCATTTCCAAAAGATATACGTAAACCCGAGATCATGATTAAATACAATGGAGAGTTAAAATCCATGTAACTTGACTATATCTTTAACATACAGCTGAGAAAGTAGATCTAGAGATAATGAATCTTGAATAGGAAGAAAATGAGAAGATTTATTCAATCGATCAACAATAACCTAGATTGCATTATTACCTTGAGATGTATATGGTAATCCCACAATGACGTCCATGGATATATTATCTCATTTCCACTCTAGCACGGGTAAAGACTGAAGAATCCCTTTCAGTAACTGCTGCTCTGATTTAACCTACTGACAAGTCAAACACTTCAGTGTAAAATCAGCAATATCTCTTTTCATTCCATGCCACCAGTAATACTCTCTTAGAACTCTACACATCTTAGTACTGGCAGGATGAACTGAAAATGGGGAACTATGAGCATCACATAACAACTCATTCTTCAACTATGAATCACAAGGCACACATAATCTCTTCCCAAACCTCAAAACATAATTATTATCAATGTTGAATTCAGGTAACATAACCTTCTGAACCATCTCTACCTTTTTCTACAACTCCCTGTCTTTCTTCTGTGCTTTCTTAATTAGATCTGATAGAGATGATATCACTGACATCTGATACAAAACAGAAGAACTTCCTGCACCAACAACTTCTATGACAATGTTCATCAAATCAAAACCAAAGGTTATCATTCCAAACGTATCATTGTTAATGATTTATTAATTTTACGACTCAAAGCATCATACACTTTATTTGCTTTTCCTATATGGTAATGAATTGTACAATCATAATCTTTTATTAATTACAACCATCTCCTTTGTCTCATGATCAATTGTTTCCGAGTGAATATATACTTTAAACTTTTGTGATCAGTATATGTTTCACAATTTACTCCATACATATGATGCCTCGAAAATTTTAAATCAAAAACAACAGCAGCTAATTCCAAATCATGTGTAGGGTAATTTGACTCATGAGATTTCAACTGACATGAAGCATAAGCAATTACCTGATTATTCTGCATAAGGACACAACCAAGTCCTTTCAACGAAGCATCACTGTAGATAAAAAACTCACCATTTCTTGAAAGTAGTGCCAAAAAAGGAGCATTCACCAATTTTCTCTTAAATTCCTAAAAAAATTATCACATTCTTTTGTCCAAATGAACATAACACATTTTCGAGTTAACTTAGTCATTGTACTAGATAACTGTGAAAAATTTTCAACAAACCTCCATTAATAACCTGTCAAATCAAGAAAACTATGGATGTTAGTTATATTTGTGGGTCTTGGCCTTTCTTCAACAAATTTTGTTTTAGATGGTTCAATAGTTATGAAATTTTTTGAAATAATGTGACCAAGGAATGAAATTTGTTTTAACCAAAACTCGCACTTGCTGAATTTTCCATACAGTTTCTTTTTTTAAGGTTTTAAAGATAACCCTTAAATGACATTCTTATTCCTCTTATCTTTTGGAATAAACCAAAATATTATCAATGAACACAACCAAAATCTTATCCCAGAACTCATGGGAAATTCTATTTATTAGATCCATGAATATAGCAGGTACCTTGGGAAACCCAAAAGGAATAACTACATATTCATAATGGACATATCTTGTAAGAAATGTGGTCTTCGAAACATATGCTTCTTATACATTCAACTAATGGTACCCCGACCTCAAGTCAATCTTCGAAAAATACTGGGCTCCCTAGATCTCATCAAAAAAATCATCGATATGAGGAAATAGATACTTGTGCTTAATAGTGATGTTATTAAATGCTCTATAATCAATGAAAAGTATTGTTGAACCATATTTATTTTTAACAAACACGAAATGAGATCCCCATGGTGATGTGCTTGGTAAAATGAGTCCTTTAACTAATAACTCATGAAATTGCTTCTTTAACTCTAAAATTTAAACATGAGCCATTCGATAAGGGGGTTTTGAAATTTTCTAAGATTCAGGAACTAATTCAACAGTAAATTCAACTTCGTGATCTTGTATAATACCAGGTGACTCATTAGAAAAAACATTAAGATACTCATTTACCATTGGTACATCATTAAATCTGAATAGTTCCTTTGTTTCCAACAATATTTTCAAGGTAACATTCATTTCCATAATTTACTAGTTTTTCATCTTCCTAATATATTATCAAATGTAAGTGTTCATTATTGTACCCAAAATGAAAATCTTTTTGAAAAGAGACCTCTTTAGCTCTACAGTCAATCTTTGCATGATAAGAAGAAATCCAATCTTTTCACAAAATAACATCAAACTCTACTAGAGGCAAAACAATATGTTTTTCTAGTAGATTCATTCCACACACAAGGATAGAAAGGTTCTTATAATTTATTTTGGTCTCAATGTTTCCCCTAGTGTTTTTACCATTATTTCAATATTCATATCTTGAGATGGAATTCCTAATTTTCTTGAAAACTTCTGAGAAATGAAATCAGGTGTAGACCCTAAATCAAACAACACATTGGCATAATCGGAACAAATAAACAATTTACCTAATACTACTTCATTAGACAGACCAACATCTACTGATGTAGTTGCAAAGGATTTCACCACCTCTTTCTGCTTGTTGTCTGGCTGCTTTCACTTAGTTGAGTTCTTCATTAGACACTCATTTACATAATGACCCATTTCATTACACTTAAAACATCTTACCACTAGCTTTTTATTGACTCCTTGACCATCTTCCTTATAGTTACGAGCAATATGACCAGACTTACCACACCAAAAGCGCTTTATAGACTCGGATAAACAGTCTTCCGGATGCATTTTACCACAATTCTTATTGGATGGTTATCTAGTTTTCATATCTCCAGGAATTTTTGATAAATTATTTCCATTTTCCTGCCCACTGGACCTCTTATTATGTTGTTTGTCAAAGAGAACCTGATCATCGGAAAACTCCATTTCCACCTTTTCCACACATTAACAAGGATTTCATAACTTTTTAACTCACGAGAAGCTTAAGACCTTCGATACTTTGGCATTAACCATGAGTAAAAACTGTTGATTTTACTATCAAGATCTCATATGAAATTTGGAGCCTACCTTTCCAGTCGAGTGAAATTTGCTTCATAAACAACCACTGAGTCATCCTCCTACCTCAATTCTAGGATTGTTTTTTCCATCCAAAGATGAAACACATTAGGAAAATATTTCTCAAGAAATATAACATTGAATTCAGCCTTGTCAAGATCATTAATCTCTCCACTATCTCTGATATTTCTCAGCAATGACCACTACTGATCAGCTTCACCATTAAAACAGTAAAAAATGAGACTAAAATTTTGATCTTCTGAACACCCCGTGACAAAAAAGAAATCTTCTCCAATGCTTTAATCCACCCTTATTCTAGCACATCATCAGATGATCCTCTAAATTATGGGGGATGTTGACTCATAAAATGCTCCACAACTAACATGTTCCTCTGTGGTTGATTTGGATGATCTCCTGTATGGTATCCACCACCATTTATAGCCTGAGTCAACTGTTCCATCACTGTAACAGACTGTTCAGTTCTGATTTAGACCTTCTCAGGTTGCTGATTTGGAAGGTTTTTTTTCCTCCTGATGTTGTCCAAACATAGCTGCCATGTTTCATCTACAGAAAACCATTCAGAACACATAAATATCTTAGGCTAAGCAACATGGTAATCTTTAAATGATATATCATTTCAATCATAAAATAAATTAATTTATAGATAAGAATTTTACAATATTCTAACTCTTAATTTTTTATAAACCGACCTCCGATACCAACTATAAGGATCCAGCCATAAAAAATTACATAATCTTGAATGAAATGAAAAATTCACATTGAGGATTTTCCATTTATAGTGTTTTTGAGAATTAGGCCATTACTATTAATTCCCAAAAGTTACAAAGTAGACACTTCCACTCAGTTTCCATTTTTTTTATAAAATAAAAACTCTTGAAAAAAAGTCTTATCCAGTTCCATGTTTTAGATAGCATGACTTTCCTTGATCCCATCATTGACCCTATTCCTCTTTATGTCCTGTAAAAAACAATTCAAAAAACCTGGGATGAGCATAAAAAGCTCAGTATGGAATACACAAAGAAGGAAACTATTAGTTTCTAAGTAAACCATGAATACCTAATCATAACAAATAATTTTCACCAATATGAAGTATTAAATAACCATCACTAAATAAAATATCATTTCTTACCCTTTTGTAACCAAAATATCACCATAAAACCCATATAATGAACACATAACATATAATGGTAACTTGTAACCTAAAGATACTTAAAAGGAATAACTATACGGTCGACTTCCACACAAGTCACTAAATGGAATAGCCATATGGCCGACTTCCATACCCAATGCATTGGAGGTTATAACGTAACCACTCGTCCTGGAATTCATAGCACCACCCATCATTTGGTTTATCACGTAACCACCCATCAAATGTCCAAGTACCATTATAAAATCATAAGACACAAAACAAATATATAGGAAAGAAAATATTTCCACATTTCAATCACAATATATCACTTAAATATATTTACTTAACAAATCAATTATCAAAACCATTTTTAACACCAAAATACTGAAAAGAATATATGGTATTTTTTCTTTTAAAAACATTACAGCTTGTTGAGGAAGCCAAAAATCAAATAATACTCACGACGGCGGAAAGGTCGTTGTCACCACGTATGTTAAAAGAAACATTATTTTTTGATATTTAGTAAAATGCTTCACAGAAAAATATTCCCTTTGAATGAAATTAAAATTTAAAGCTGCTTATACAGTGTAAAATAGAGTCTTTTATTAAAACAAAATTATCTTCAATAAAATGAGATTGATACGAAGTCCCTTACCTCTTGTCCGACTTGACTCAATCATTTTTTAATATCCTGAATAATAAACTAATGTTAATTTATACTTTCTTAAGAACCTTTTTCAAGGTTTTTATTCCATTTATATCACTTATTACCATGTTATATACATTATTTAATCATTTATATTAATAATGTTCGTTTTGCCAAAATTTGGTACTTGAGTCAAAAACGGACATCTTATAATTACATGTTGTTCATGTGGTCAGAGGTTCATTATATCCAAAATGATATTCATGATATAGAAATAATATATATCATATATATCTATCATATACATGTATTTATAATAGTACATAACATTTATAGGTAAGAAATGAAATGCACTGCTCATGTAGACAGTAAGTCGTACGTACGCATGAATGCTACTTTCATTTCTATTTCATATTTAATGGTATAAAAACATAATGATACATAGTAGTATTATAATTCCAGTATTGTATCATATATAATATCATTAAAACTATCCTTTATAAGTAACACATATGGTATGAACGAGTCATATCACTTTGAGGGGGCGGTAGTCCGCGCTTCCTCAAATGAAATTATCATGTTTACACATAGTGAAAACCATAAATGTTTTATATATATATAAAATTTACAGAAGAATAAAGAAAAAATAAACATAAAATATATCATATATAAATATAGTAACATCTTAATGGCCACCATGAGAGGTGGTAGAAGATTATTGAACCATCATCATTTCGTGAGGTAGTAGTTCTCCGTCCACAAAAATAGTATGTTCTTCACCCATTAAATGAAGGTGTGTGTAAGTGTAGTTATAATCCTTATAATAACATCATCCTAGTATATTTTAGATACTTTTTTTGTTACAAAATAAAGGAATAAAATGTGTTTAGGGGGTTGGAGAAGAAAAATAATATAAAAGAACATAAGAGAAGACGTTACCTTTAAATCAAGTAACTCCCCTTTGTTTGAACCAGAAGGGTGTCTTGAAGTGCTTTCTGCATAAGTTAAGGATTATATGATTAAAAGAGGTATATTGGGAGCTTATTTGAGTAGATTTTGGACGAGCCAAATGGCTTTATAAGTGTGTGAAATGGGTATGAAGTTGGGTCTTTTTATAAGGGAGAGGAGGGGCTCTTTTGGAAAGCTTTAAAATGTTATTTTATTATATAATACTTTTCGGTTTATAAAGGTCCAAAAATAATTAATGTTGAAGATAAGGTGACCCATAATTTACATAAATTCATCCAATAAGAATTGGACAAGTGTTTTATATTTTTTTATTCTTTATCTTTTTATTTATTTAAATTTTTCAATAATGACGTAAACAGTACATCATTATTATTTCATAAATAATTTTATTTATATGATGTCTAAAAATTATTAAAAAATTACCATGATGTAGTAAATCGTTTCATATTTCAAATGAATATTTATAGTTAAAAATATCAATTATATGACACCATGTAAAAATTATATTAGTAGAACAATACATGTTTGTGACATTTTTATTTTTACTTTAAATAAAAAGTTTTTAATGTCCTTATCATAACCACATGGCTACATGGGACCCCCAAATTGACCAATGGATTTTCTTGCTCGGAAAAGACTCTCTAATAATGGTAGGACATGTTTCAGGGTATTTGTATATTTTTATAATACTATTTTTACCTTAAATTACACTAATTACCTATAATGGTGGTTAATAAAACTCAAAAATTACTATGCACCAAAAATTATTATTTCATCATATTGAACCACATTTTAAGTACTAATGACATCCATGTGTGTTGGATTTTTGAAATTAAATTCACATAAGTGGTAAAATTTCATTTATACTAAAAAATCAGTTATTAACTACTACTTAGTGGTTTCACTATTAATCAGAAATTGATGTTTTTCAGAAAAATACCAAATATCCTCCCTAAGATATATTTGATATTCCAAATTAAAAAATGATTTCCATTTTAAAAAATTCAAAACATATAATTTGAATTAATTAATTTTGTAATTAATTCCCACGGTCAGAACATATAGCGTGTTTTTAAAAAACAAAATCTTTCAAAAGATTGACACGTGTTTATGTCCAATTTCAAAGTGAAATTAATTCCAATGACCGCCATTGGATTAAATGGTCAAAATTTATTTTAATTAAATTATAAAACCAATTAAAATGATAATCTAACCATATAAAAAAAATTAGATTAAATGGTGGTTTTTGAATTAAAATACATCATTTTTCACTATTCATTAAAAATTTAACTTTATTGGAAAAATACCACAAACATACACAAAGTAAATTTTGACATCCTGATTCAAAAGAAGAATTTTATTTGGTCCAATTAAACGTATAAGAGTGACCAAAACAATATTTAAAGAGTGTTCTCCATCAAAATGCTATAAATCGACCTTTTAGTGAATAAAATAGTATTTATTCTTAAAATTGTATTTATTTGCTTTTTAAACCATTAACATTTATTGGATAAATGTAAAAACATTTAAAAAACATATATAATAATATTTTCTTTATTTCTATTCATTCCCGCCAAAACAAAGGCTACTTGTTAAATACCATTTGAAATAATATAATTATATTATTAGTGTGCAGTGTAAGATTTCAATGAAATCCGTTATTGTGTATCAGGTACGCCATCGATCATAGAAACCCCATTAAAGTAAAATTAATATTTAATTTACAAATATTAATAAATATGAAAATGTCTTATTCTTTAATTACTTGGGATGTTACAAATAGTTAGTGATAATTTGAGATAATTAGTAATACTTTTTTTAATTAGTAATAATTAGTAATAATTAGTAATAATCGGTGATTTTTATTAATAATTAGTGGTAAATTGTAATAATTTTTAATAATTAGTTTTAATTCCTAATATTTTCCCATTAATAGAAATATTAAATGATAATTAGTAATAATATTGAAATATTTATGGAAATTATTAATAATATGGAGTAATTAGTGATAGTTTGTAATAATTTGTTATAATTAGTTATAATTTGTGATAATAAGTAATAATTTTGGAAAATAAGTAGTAATTTGTGATAATTAGTAATAATAAGTGTTAATTATTTAAAATTAATAATAATATGTAAAATTTATTTTCAATTACTAGGAATTTGTCATAATTATTTATAATTAGTGATAATAAGTGATTATTAGTAGTAATTAGTATGAATTAGAAATAATTATTTGAAAATACTTATAATTATACATAATTAGTAATAATTAATAATACTTTGGGATATTGAGTGATAATTAGTGGTAATTAGTGATAATTTGTAATAACTAATTATAATTAGTGATAATTTGTCATTATTTGTGATATTTACTTATAATTATTTATAGTTAGTGATAATTACTTTTACATAGTGATAATTTGTAATAATTATTAATAATTAGATATAATTAGTAATAATAAGTAATAATAACAAATAACTAGTAATAAATATTAAAAATTGTTATAATTTGTGGGAATTAGTAATAATGATTAGTACATTGCATTAGTTTTAAAAACATAGAGTTGATTCGTAGTAATTAGTTTTAATTAGTTGTAATTAGTATTAATTTGTAATGACTAGAAATAATTAGTAGAAATTAGTGGTAACTATTTTTAATTGGTGATAATTAGGGGTAATTGGTAATAATTAGTACTAATTACTAATAAATAGTAATATTTATTAATAATTACTATTAATTACTAATATTTTGTAATAATTGTTAATAAATATTGATAATTAGTGGTAAATATTAATAATTATTATTAATTAGTGATAATTTCTAAAAATTGCTTATAATGACAATAATCAATGGTAATTATTTTTAATTAGTTATAATTAGTTATAATTAGTTCGAATTAGCACTAACAAGTAATAAATCATGGTAATTTGTAATAATTTGATGTAATTAGTAATAATTTTTAATAATTAGTAATAATTAGTTTAAATTTGTGGAAATAATATTAATAAGTGTTAATTAGTAATAATTTGTAATAATTAGTAATAATTAATAATAATTAGTAATAATTAGTTATAATAACTAATAATTCATTTTAATAAGTGGTAATTATTAATAATTATCAATACTTAGTAGTAATTATTTGTAACTAATAGTAATTAAAAATAATTAAAAATAATTATAAATAATTAGTAATAATTAGTAATAATTAGTAATAATTGCTAATAATTAGTTTCATATTTTAATAATTATTTTAACTCATGGTAATTAGTAAAAATTTCCATTAATTTTTAAAATATAATGTTAATTATTATAAATTAATGGTAATTAATACGTATTATCAATATATTTTAATAATGAGTAGTACTTAGTAACAATTATCCATGTTTAGAAATAAATAGTTATTTTTAGTGGTAAATAGTAATAAATAGTAATATTTAGTAATAAATATTGATAATTATTGAACATTAGTATTAATTAGTATTAATTTGTAATATTTTGTGAAATAAATTGTTATTTTGTAATAATGAGTAGAACATAACATTAAATCGCAACAACAAGTTAATATTTCTGATAATCAGTAAAAATATAGATTAAATAGTTAAAAAGCTGTAAATATATAAAATCTACAATAATTACAACTAAATTCTAATTTTTTTCATTTGTATAGTATTTTTTAGATTATGTTTTTCTTATATCAAAATATTAATATTAATATTATTTATTTATATTTATTTTGGGAGATATTGAACCAAGAAGTCAAAAATATTCTTAATTAAGTGATCATGATTAGAAAAATCATCATAGGTTTTTAAATGTGTTTGATATAAATTATGTATATATTAAGGGTGATGATGATTTTTTATCATTCACATCATCAAAAGCGGAAATGTATTCAGAAGGGAATATTTAGTGTATATTTATGAAAAGAGATTTGAGTATATTTAAAGCATTTTATATTGGTAGGGGGTCGTCTATTGAGTTTTAGTATTGGAATTGATCGGGTTTTGGTAATTACATTGGGAATGTAGTTCTGAATAAGACAATAATAATTTGGTTTTTGATTTATCATAGTCTAAATATAGAGTACATGGAGTGGTTGGTCTATCCTTTCAAGAAACAAAAACTTATGATATCATTGATTTAAACACAGGAGTTGGAACAATACCAATTTTATGAGTTGCTGATGTCCACTAATGAAACCTTATATACATGTTGTAGGATAATAATATTTTAAGATTTTGTAACCTTATTATCTATTCAATAAGATAGAATATTGTCAAATAACTATTTAGATCTGATATTCTCTTTTGATAAAGAACATGTTCCTGATGGAAATCTCTTGCAAAAAAATTTCTATGATAGAAAGAGGATGGTTCATAATTTTGTTTTGGTTATCAAAATATTCATGCTTGTTAAATTATGTACACATAATATTAGGATGAAAATGAATGATTAGTTAGTTTTACTACTGGTGTAAATTCAAGGTAATAAAAGGATGAAATATGTATGTATTGATTGATTCCTATAATATAGTTTATATATCTCCCACTTTCAACAAAATTAATATTCTTATTTATGTCCTAGAAGTCAGTTTCATTTATTTAATAACACAAATTCAATATTTTAATTTTTAAAAGATTAAATCATCTTGCATCTCATGATTCATGGAAACATTGTGATCATGTCCATCAATATTTTTCTTCATATTCTTGAAATGTGTACTTGGGTATTTATAATGGTGGTTTCTATACATTGGGTTCTTATTATAATAAATATTCTAGTTGGCCCATAGTTATAACTTTGAACAATATACCTCATTAGATGTTGATGAGTTAGCCAAAATTATTGTTACCTTATTAATTGTAGGACATTAAAAAAAATAAATTTGATGTTTATTTGAAGAAATTTATTCATGATTACGTTTTATTATCGAATAATGGTGTCACAATGTATGATTTTGTGAAAAAAATTCCTATAGATAGAAGCATTGATGTGAACCATTAGTGAATTCCCAAAATATTATATGTTATATAGCTATAGTACACATGGTCCAAAATATTGTTCATATTTTGTGAGACAAAATTATTAATTTATCCTCATCAATATAAGAAAAAATTTTATTTAGATTGTCAACCTAGATTTCATTCAAATGATCATACATTTCAGTGGAACATAAATAATTTTAGAAATGGTCTAATTAAAAAAGTTATAACTATAATAATGTTCTGAGGTATTGAAACAATATTGATCATATATTAATTACCTCCCATTACCATTTGACCAAATTTAAACTAATAGAAAAGGAAAGGATTTGAGGAATGACATAATTGGGTAATAATATTATTTTTTTGGATGTTCTATATTCGTGAGATTTATTTTTCTTTCACATGTTGGAAGCCATTCAAATTATGAATAACGTTTTTGATAATATATTTAATGTACATTTGGACACACATTGTAAGGTCAAAATATAATATAATATAATGATTTGATATTTCATAAATTTGTAGGTGAGAATAACATGACCTATTAGATAAATGTAATATCACATATGTTAATGAAGAAAAATGTATATAATATAATTTCTAAATAATATCAGTTATTATATTGTAAATGGACTGAAAACATGAGGCTTTTGGATATTTATGTTCATATATTGGATTGATATGTCATAAATGGACGTATTACCAGATTAAAATGTTGATATATTCATGTTATAATATAACTACAACTAATGATTGCATTATTAGGATTATTAAATTATATGTGTTAGGAAGTGCTATATAAATATAATATTTCTTCCATGAAATTATTTCAGGGATAACAGACTATGATGAACTAAGTTGACTGAAATAATATGTTCTCTTAATTTTAAATAAATGAAAAAAAAATTTAATGTCAGTATACATTAATTATAATGGAATATTTTATATTACATTTTCCACATGAAATTAATATAGAGGTTCTATAATATTTCGATAGATTTACCCAATCGAGAGATTCATGAAGATATTACAGAAAGATTTAAATAATAATTAATTGGTTGAATAAAAAATTGTATATGATTATTTATAAGATGTTATTTATTTCTATTTCACTCTCTACAATTTCAATATGAATATCCCTAAAAAATAAACGAATTGGCCATAATTAAAAAAATATTTATGATGATATGTACAATAAATTATCAATTTTTAATCCGAACGAACATGGATTTAGTGGAGATAATGAATAATGGATTTTAGAAGATGAAAATAACATGTGTCATACAAATTTCCTAGTTAAATTTAAATAAAGAGAAACATATCAACTATGTGAACCCATATAATTTATTCTTTATTTTTGTTTAAATTAATATTGTTTTTTGGGGATTCTTTTATAATCATGTCATGAAACATTTTCGAAAAATTACTACAGCTTCTCTTAAAGAATTTGGACAAAATAAATTATTCCTACATGTTTCAAAAACAAGTAAAGTAAATTTTTATGGTTTATTGAATAAAATCAATTTATTACATAATATATTAATAATTGATCATTATATTTTATGGATTCTTAAAATGATAATAAAAGTGATATTTGATTATGAATATTGGGTATCCCACTATCCAAAATGAATTAATATTATAATACATATGTGGTGAATGGTTTTTTATTTCATAAATGTGGATATGGGAAATAAAAAACAAATAATAGTGGTGTTTTCTTAAGAGTACCTTATTATAGAGAATGTGATGTTATCATTTACTACATTTTTTTATAAAACAAATTAACAATTTTATATGTTACATAATTTTATAACATTGATTAGATGTCAATTTTTGGGAACTTATTTTGGATTGTGCATTCACTCACTCCATGGAATCGTTGATATTAGTTATAAATGACTTCTTGCTGTAAATGAACCATTTTTATTGTCATATAAGGAAAGAAAAATTTACTATGAATGTTATTGTGATACATAAATATAGTTGAGTAATTGGTGGTGTATAATAAAAACTAAATCACATGAAAATGAATTTATCCATTGTGAATGTGGTTCCATTGATGTTTATATAACTGAAATTTTTTAGGGAAAACTCCAATTACATCTTTTCCATGAATTGACATGATGGTTGATGATGAAACCCCACAGTTATGGGGCGATGGAGGTAATGATGTTAATGATGTATCAAGTGTATTTATAATAAAAAGAGACAATTAAGATGAAACTCCCATAGATAATAACTATACATTGGAGGAATATATAGATTTTGAAACTGTACTATTTAAAGAAGATAATGAATATATAATCAATTTAATTCCAGATTCAATCATAAATAATATATATAAATATATAATTATTTTACTAAGTTATATATTTATAATATTCATTTCATATTTTATATTGCCGGGGATGGATTATATGATATAATTCACGAGTTGGATGATGTTGTAAAACCTGATGACGAGCCTGATGGTACATCATATGTGCCTCATATTACTGGAAGTTTAGCGACATGTTGTATGGGTTGATGTCTGCGAGATTGATCTTTCCTAGACCTATACATGGGTGATGTAAATGTATTCAGTTTGATCCAGACATGCGGATGTATTCTCACTTGTTTATATTATTTAGTTTTCATTAATTTTGATTAATTTACACATATACAAACTATTTATTTATTTTTTCTATGCTTATACATATCTTCCATATAGTAGTTGGACAAGAAAGTTCTATATTTCAAAATATTTTTTTGGAGTGTGTGTTATGGTGGATAAGATTCCCTTGGATGATAACCACCACTTGATTATCCATTGAATTCCATGAAAATAAATAATTGTTATTTTGGTTATTATATTATTAATAACACGATATTAATAATTATTTATAGGTTTTATGGCATCACATAGATAATACGACCTAGGAATCTATCATGATGGCATGAGAGGAATGTAAGCAAGAGTGTTTCAATTGTTTTATACACAATATAAGGAGTACCTCAATGAAAAAATCAGAAGTATTAGACATCAATTTGTCTTACTGGACCCACTAACTAGATTATATCTCTTCTCAGATTATAGTTCGAATATGATATTATTTTAGGGAGAATATTTTCCCTTGATGCCTTCATTAGGCTGAATAAACAGGTGGAGAAAAGAGGCGACCCATTAAGCTAGTAGTTATATATTTTGTACGTGTCGGAAAAATATGATATATACATATTCTTATAAGTTATATAACTTTAAATGTAAAAAATTTAATATATGCTGACATAGGATGTTGGAGAAACCAATATTATTTACTTTGGTATTTATAGGAATATGTATAGAGGATCTATCACTAGAGTGAATAAATGTGGTCTATAGTGTCATATTATGGCGAGTATAATTTAATTTTTAGTATTAAATATAACTGTTATTAATATTTTAACTAATTTAATTTTAAATTGCAATGGAAAGAGTAATCTGATGGCATGACCTCTCATACACAGGTTGAGTGTTAGGATGAGACAGAATATTAGACATCCAGCCTCATAGAAATTGCTAATTTAGAATGTTTTTATCAAAAACAATATGCCTTTGAGAAAGGTATAATTGTTTGAATCTTCTCTCAATTGATGCCCCAAAACAATTATAGTTCCATTGTGATGTCATCATTTAGCCCGAGTGGAGATCATAGAGGGTTATCGGCATTTACTACAATGATTTAGGGGAAGTAATCAGCTTAGGGTGAGCATATAGATATCATGCATAGGGAGTATGAAGATCTTCGTCGAAAAAATCAATAAAAATAGGAGGATATGCATTGATGACAGTAGCATTAAAACGAGTAGATGATGGAGTTGATGTGATGTATGAATCATTATTTAGGGATGGAGTTCCCTCCACATTCTCATCCAACTCCTCCAGCTTTACCAAATGACCCACCCACCAATAACTTATATTTTTTTCCTCAAAATCATTTTAATGGAAAATATTATATTATTATTTTTTAATCCATATATTTGAATATATATATTGTTTGTTTTTTATATTGCTGCAAATATTTTTTTTTATTTTTAATTAAATTTTAATTATTTATTATTTTATTATTTTATTATTTCATTATTTTTTTATTAAGTTTATTATTGTATTATTTATTTATTATTTTTATTATTTGTTTTATCATTTATTTTTTTTATTATATTTATTATTGTTAATGTAGTGTTTTTTATTTTAATATTTGATTATTTTATTTATTTTATTTATATTTTTATTAATTTCATTAGGTACTATTATTATTAATATTTTATTATTATTTTTCGTATTTCTATTTTCTTATTATATTTTAATGTTTTTTAATGTTTTTTTGATTAGTAGTTAATCCCTTTAAATTTTTTTAACCCGTATAAATTATTTTCAATTTTATGTCTTATAATCAATGAATGATTTTTTTAATATCATTTTATGAAATAGTTCATTTGTGACATGACCCCATAAAAAATAACATTTTGTGATGGGACCCCATCATAAATGCATCAATTTATAATTTTGAATCATGACATCACGATAAGTAGTTTATAACGAATGAATCATAATATAATCAAAGAAATTAACCTTGAGATAACAACATAAACATAAGCCATATATTTTTTAGAGAAAATTTATCATTTAAAATTATTTCAAAAGTAGTAATGGTTTGCTGACAAGGCTATCTTAGTAAAATGGTTTCACTACACAAATAATCTAGTTAGTAGAGCTTCACTCCCAAGACATTCATTAATTAAAAACTATATTAATGAATTAGATTCACTCTCCATTACCTTAATGTATATCCCACGAGATATAAATATTTACCCAAATCATTGTTGTGAGATATAGGGCCCGCCAATCACATGATATGATCCTACATATTTATTTTACAAGATAATGAACATTACCCCCATCATAACACATGATGTGAAATGGGTATCAAAAAAAGTTATTATATAATAACATGTGGAAAATGTAAAAGTTTTATAATCATTTCATCATAGCATGTCTAATGAAATGATGTGAGATTCAAAACAAAATATCCCAGGGAATGGAAATGGTTTTCATAATCATATAAACCATATATAAGATACACATTTCATAAATATCATTCCATTGAAACAAGATCCGTTCATATAAAGAATATAAAAGGTACCCCTGGATCATATCTCCGGTATGGAATGATTTTATCCAATAGATATCTCGAGAGAAGGAAAAAAAATTGAATGATATTTTAAAACATTTCATGATGAAAATATATATTCCTTTTTGAAAAAAATGTAATACGTAAAACATTTTGAAATCCTTTTCCATTTTAAATAACATTCAAAAATTTATATTCTATCATTAAAATAAATGATTGCATACAATGATAGAAATTGTTTTTCTATACACACACTAAATTTTTTTGGTTCCTTTGATATTTTTGTTATAATCCAAATAGGAAATGTTTTGGTAAATGAAATGAAGATTTCATTTAATTTTTTTTAAAAAATTTACTTTAAGGTTAATAATTTTTTTTAAAATTAATAAGAGAGTAATAAAAAAAATTTATAAAAAAATTGAAACGTTATAGACAATATAAATCCATAAAAGTGTTTTTGGATTATATTCCTAGTCACTATTCTACTTATGTTTAATGTTTAGTCCCTTTTTATCTGGTCCTTTTCTTAATTATCTTAATTAATTTTAAATGTACTATGTAATCACACTTGTTAAAAATTATGTAGTCCTTTTTATAAATTTCATATTATTCCAATTCCTAATATGGAATCCACTTCTAAAAAAATTATCAATAGAGGTTGATTAATATAATTTAAAATTAATATTGCATGTGGGATAATACAACACATTTATAAAGTGAATATGTTCAAAATGCTGAAATTATTGGACATAATATTTAAATTGCATCATTATTCCAATTAAATAAAAGGGATTAATGAATTTATAATATATATATTTATCAATTAATCCCAAAATAAATAATAATTTTACTATATATATATATAAGACTAAAATGATGCCTTTAATTATAATTCAGAATTTTTCAATATTCATAACAAATGAAACAATTATAAAAAAATATAAAAATTAACCCCTATGATAATTTTGAAATTATGAATAAAAATTTACTATTTTTATAAAATTATATTTATAAAAGCTTCAGAAAATATATATTTAATATTTTTCACAAAAGAAAAAATAAGTTATCTTGAGAAAGTATTTTTTTTCATAACATGTAATGACTTTTCGAAATATTATATATTTTATTATAAATATATTATATTTTTATTAAAAAATTATAAACCATATTTGAAAACATGTTATAAATATTATTATTAATATGGTTGTCCTTTTGGATATAACAACAATATTTAAATAACAATATTAACAATATTACATTCTTTCGTAAGAGCTCAGTGGTGTGTGTTATACAAGCCAAGCATGTGTTGTGTATAATGAAATATAACCTAGGGTTTTGTGTATCTCAATAATTAATTGGGGTTTCAAATAACAAATACATCAATGAAATTTAATTTTGTTTAAAAAAATAAAAAAATATTATCGCCTTAAATTTTACCCCCATAATATGAATTTATCCTTTGAAATTCATCATTATGAAACAAACTAACATGGATAATTTTTCCTCATTATATTTGAATGATCATATATTTGCTCCCAAAACTAGATGTTTTTCTATAATATTTCACCATGTAAGTGATTTTTTTTAATATATATTTCTATCGATGATCCTAAATATCCATATATTGTTCTCATAAGAAATATCATTCACTAATATTATGACCTTTGGGTTTATTACATGTGAAGAGACAATTGTTAATATCCACATGAGATATACAAGGAAAAGTTAGTGGACTTGATAGAGGTTTAATATATTTTTTATCTTATAGAATACTATCTCTAGATGATAAATAATTTTATAATGGAATATATTCCTAGGGATTACAATCACATTATTACAAAATATTACAAAACTCATTCCATGATGAAATTATAAAAATAACATTATCACCAACATTAAATTGTTGATCACGTTGAATGTTATTAGTATAACATTTCTATGGAAACTAAGCATCCCTAGTATTCTTAAAATTAGATCTAACATTCATAGATTTTTTAACAATATAAGATCACAATAGAATTCATTCTCCATTATAACTCTAGAAAATTAGAGTTAAGTATTCATGTATATAAAGGTATTCATAATTGTCTATCTGAATTATTTAGTTAATGTAATTATTGTAAGATAAATACACTTGAGTATGTTATTTACCCCAACCAAATTTGAACTCCAAAAAAACATGATCTCAAGATATATTTTGGTGTCTTGATTTTTCATATAGAGTGACCATATTTTTGTGCATGATAAGAAGAGATGAAACTCAATTCTATAATAATAAAATTCAGGTGACTTCACTTAAAAAATGATGTAATATTCAAATCCCAATCATATAAAATAGAATACTCTACTACATTAAACCTTATCACATCATTAAATTATATAATATAAATATGATTTAGATATCAGTATTCTCAAAATTTTAGTTTGTTTGGAGAATTAGTAATATGATCAATATACAACTGGATAACATTATTACCATTTTTTTGGGGTGTCCTATAACAAAATTCATTGTGATGTTTTCCTATTTCCAGTCCTGTATAGGTAATGGTATTAACATCCCTTTATTATTTTTTATTTTAACATATTTCTACAGTAATACCAATCACTGTGATACAAACTCTATTATATCTCTCTTTATTCCATCCCACATGATGTATTATTTCAAATCTATATAGATCATTGAACTTCCTAGTTGAGTAGATAATGAAAAACAATGAGCTTCCCATATCATATCCTTATTCAAACTTTTTATTAACATAACACATACATGGATCAGGAATATTATAATTCCTTCATTATCAAGCTTATACATTGGGACATTTTAAAAAGAACAGTTTAAGATCTATAATGTTCTTTTGTAACATATTCATCATCACATAGATAGATGGTTAAAAATTCAAATGTGAAATATAATATTTTATCATTAATATAGTATTTACATATCAATACTTCTCAAATCCATAAATATTTGATGTTTTGTGATCCTCATCGTCGATTAGCTTGCACTACCCAATCAACTCAAACCATCAGCCACCATGATCACTTTCCCATAGTGGTAATCTGTAAAGAAGTCATAATCATTTTTCTTATCTAACCATATTTTTTATCACATGTTCAACTACATATATTTGATTATATACACTAAATTTTTTTAATCAGTATATATTAATCACATTACACCCTAAATATAATGCCCTCTAATCATTAATGGAACAATTATCTTGGCCAGCTCCAAACAAATTTTGGGTATTTGTTGTCATGAATATTTTATTTATAGGAGGAATTTTCTCTAACCCTTACAATTTTCACGATATCACATCCCAATATCTTCTTGGAAGCATCAATATATATTACATACCCCTCTCCACTACAATATTCTGTATGAACAGTTGTGTTGTATAACATTCTATTTAGTTCCATTAAATGATCCACACATTCGACTATCCAATGTATCTTTTCACAGATTCTAGTATACAAGGTTATTTTATTATAAATTAGGGAGAAAATATAAAAAAATATTTTTTAATTACTATCAAAATAACGGAAAAATATTATATTAGTGGTCTTTGCGGTTATAGGTCAACTTTCAATAACTTCATTCCTTGATGGGACCATAGATGTACACTCTCTTTATATTATATGATAAAAATTGAAACTTCATGCTTATCAATTTCACACTTTTTTATGGATTTGAAATAATTTATCAATTTTTTTGGTCATTATAACAATTTTAATTAGATCATTGTATTTTTCCTCACTATTTTAATAGATAATAGTTGTATCTCTAAAAAATACCACAAATTGATGGAGGCAATCAATAATGAATCAATCGCTTCAATCCACGAGGATAGAGGGGAAATTAGTAAGTACAAATGACATCACTATATATTCATAGTGTTTATATCTCATTAAAATTGTCATCATGGCTATATCCACATTTAAACCCGTAAATTGAAATTATCAGAAACAAAGGACAATTATGTAAAATAATTGAGATATGCGTAGTTGATCATATATTTTATGAATATGTATAAGAGTATACAAATTCATTATGGTGAATTTGTTATGTTCCTGATAGTCAATTAAAATTTTCATTAATTTATCATTCTTCCTAATAAAAAGCACAAGCACACCCCCATAGTGACACACATGGCTTAATGAGTCTCGTGTAAATGTTTTCATAGATTTTATACTACAATTCATGAAATATAATATAGTATATTCTATACTGAGTATTTAAAATTATAGTGGAACGATGTATGAGTTATGTTGGGAACTCAAAATCATGCTATGATGGAAGACTACTAAATTCATTGGGAGAAACATCTACCAACACCCTAACAATAGGCAAATCATCAATGTAATTATTATCTCCAACAATCTGAGAGAAACACCCCTTATGAATGGGTGTTGTGAACCATAACATAGATGTAATATCCATACGATATTCACACATATAGTCACACTTAAAGATGACCAAATATGGTTTTGGATTATCAGACATTACATCTCATCCTCTATAGTTGATTTGAGATTTCTACTCAGTAATGAAATGCATGCCTAGGATGAAATCAAATTAAACTAGAGACATAATGAAAAGATTTATAGGAAGAAAATTCATGCCAACATAAATCTGAGATGAATTGTAAAATGATATGTGATAATGATTCCATTATTGGTTTTTTCTTGTAATTACACATATGACCGTTTATATAACATCTTAATACCCTTATAAAATTCATCAGAATGAATGAATTGGAAGATTCTCTATCAAATAAGACACCAAAAGTTCTAGAGTGTATCTTAATCATAAAATTCCCCACATAATTATAAATCCCTTCATCAGAAATAGTGATCTTATTAGGTTTATTCTTATCCCTAAGCTTATGCGTTTTCTGGTGTCGATCATCATCATTAACCATTATTTTTGGGCATTCGTTACCATATTGACTATTCTCATAACACATAAAGAACTATATTGTAGGAGGTATATTATGTGTAGATTTATCTCTATTAGTATCATTAGCTTAAATTTCCCACCAATATGGTATTGATGTTCCCAATGATAATTCTTAAGAAAAATAAAACTCATCTAGTCGCATTATGAACATTTAATCCATGATTTTTTAAATATGTCAAGTATAAAAGAATGTTGATATTATTTTTCCCGTTTTTATAAGATTTACTCATTTATTCTATCATACCATCCTTTTCAAATAAATGAGACTTATTCATATCTCCATCTTCAATATCAACATTATTGGAAGATAAGAAAATGTCATCATATGTACAAAAATAATGTTATCAATTACTCCATTCAGATTAGTTGATTTCAGCCACTAAAATATCAATTGACCTTTCATTTGGGTGGGATTATATTACAAATATTTAACCTCATGAGTCTTGTGAAATTTTATTCATAGCTACAAATAGCTTCATCAATTTTTTAACATAAGAAAATCCATCTATATTTTTCTATGAAGAAAAAAATGAATGTGCTTTTTTAAAAATATGATCATGAAATCCTACCATTATGTGGAGTAAATTTTATCATGCTACCTATAATTCTTGATTAGATGACACCACTAGTCTACCTCACCATCTAAAAGGTAATTATCCAAACTAAATTTCACTTCTTATGAAAATTAGAGAATAGAAAATATCAATTAAGTGGTAATTATCCATTCTTCATCCACTACGGGATTAGAAGGCACACATGAAGAATTTAGACATTGCCTCATGAAGGACACAGAATAACATTGTTCCATCCTTCACTCATTTATAATTTCAGCATGATTTTCATATTTAGAGTGATGTGTCATAAAATCATCTAGATTTTACATTCAATATTCCATGTGATTTGTGTAACACCCCAAGTTTCCATAGTGTGTTATTTCTTCAAAATAATTCAATAACTTGCACTACACGCAACACCGAGTTCAATCACACCATGACATACCAAGAAAAATCCATTCAAAATAGCTTATGAATAGTATTAACTAAATTTTAAACTTTTTATAATCCTTATAATTTTAGAATCCATATTATGAGTTTCTTAGACATAATGTAAGAACAGATTCATTTTCAGTATTGCACTTTTATCAACTTTTAATAGTGAAACCTTTGTAAATACAATATTTTAAACTTTTTTACTAAATGGGGGACATCAAAAAATTTAAAATGAAACATCTCAAGATTCCACGGTACGTTTTCCTTTGAATAATACAGTAGCGTATGTTGTATGCAACTTCGAGTTCTAACACACCACAACCAATCAAACTAGCCATTATGAATAGTAATACCTAACTTTTAAAATTTTAGAAATTTTATCTCTCAAAATGGACTTCATTTTTGGATTCGGAGTATCGAATTTAGCCTAAGGTGAAATTTTGGTACTTTTCGGATAACTTTCATATTTTGATGAATAGTGAAAATTACTAAATTTTAATTAAAAACAACTTTTTTAATCAAAATAATTAAAAGTGATAAATTATGAATTTGAGTGGTTTTAAAGTATATTTATAATATATTTTTACCATTTAATATAATGTTGGTCATTGGACATAATTTTACAATTAAACCGAACATAAACAAATGTCAATTTATTGATAGTTATTATCTCTTAAAAACACGCTTTTTGTTTTGACAGCAGGAATTAATTTTAAATTAATTTCTGCCACTTCTGTGTTTTGAATTTAGAAAAATGGATTCCATATTTGGAATCAGGATGTTCAAATTGTGTAAATAGGTTACATTTATTTTTAGACATTTTGAATAATTACTGCAGTAAATATTTTATTTACCATGGTTAAGGGTAAATCCGGTAAATAAGGGTTAAAAAATAATATTATAATAAACCTAAATTACCCTAAAACATGTCCTAGACTTATTGGTTGATACATGTTTTATCATAGGCATATTTGGGTCGATTTTGGGACCCCGTGGTGCCACTTGTAGGTGATAGGGACACTTTATTTTAATTAAGTTAAAATGAATACAAAAATGACACAAGCATATATCTTTTAGGAAAACAATTATTACATAGGGTTATATATGTTGTATTTTATATTATAAATATTCATTAGAAATATACAAAGATTTCGAACATAATGATATTTAATTATAATTTTTAGAAATTAAATAAGTTAATTTATTTATGACACAATGATGATGAATTAATTACTATAATAGTGAAAAATTAAAATAATTGATATTATAAATACCCAAATAAATATAATATGAAACTTTTAATGAATTAAACTAATTTTCAAGGATAATATGATATATTAGGATTGATTTAATAGACTTTGTTTGAAGTAATCAATCTGTTATGAGTTTCAAAAAAATCAACTATTGAATAGTGTCAAAATTGACATAAAAGAGTTCTTAAAACAAATATTATATTATTAATTGATATTAAATTTCTAAAAATATATGGTTCGTCCAAAAGACTTATATAATGATAGTTTCATAATTAATGGACCCCTTGGGGGTCTCTCTGATGTATATAGTAAGTTTATTAACCATATTATATAAAAATACAAAGAGACATTGTAAAAGTGAAACTAATTAACTTAGAGTTAATACTTAAAGATAAGGTTAATATAAGTACCCAAACCTGTCTAAATTCTATTGTTTGAGTTGTTTTAGACCCATAACCACCTTAAAATTTAAATAATCAACTTTGGAGCCATTAGAAACCGAATATGAATTTATTATAAACTAATATTTCTAGCTTTTCCAAAGGTTCCCCTCACCCCTCTTATAAAAGGGCACTCCTCCTTCTCATTTCTTCACACCTTCAAAACCTTTTGGTTCGGCAAAACTCTGCCCCAATACCCTCCCAACTTCTATCACTACAACCTAGAGGCCTTAGTTTGATCATAAATCCAACCTAAGTAGCCCTTTTGATCTAATCAAAAGGAAGAACCCGAAGAAGAGGGAATGATTTCACCACCCTTTTCCAAGTTCCTTTCTTCATCCACTTCTTATTCCTATGTTATTACCATTCTAAAATAATAAATCCAGTATCATATATATACTGTGATGTTATTATAAATATGGTACAACCATATTCATTATTCTATCCAGCCTTTGAATAACATGTCACCATACGTGCGTACGTACGGCTTACCGTCTCCACGTCGTGGTGTAATTGTTATTCAATATATTATTATTTGGATGGGTAGAATAATGATATGTAACTCATGTAAATAATAAATATAACATGTTAATTATTCTGTATATATGATATAACAACCATTTATATATTATTTCAAAAGAATGATATTGTCGCTCGTGCGTACGTACGAACTACCGTCTCCACAAACACGATGAGATTCATTCTCCATCGTATCCATTCAAGTATAATTATCATTTGATGATTTAAAAATGATATTTATGGACTTGATATCATTCTGGATATGAATAATATACAACCTATCCATTACAAACATGACTTACGTAACAAAACATATAAAAGAAAACAAGTAAGTTAACACCCGAAACAACGATAATACTAAGATATTATTATCAAATCAATATTAAAAGATCATATATTATATCATATTAATGTATATGATTAGTGTATAATTTAATAACAATTATTTCACCGTTATACATGAGGTTAACCTACCCCAACCAAGGAAAAGTACAAGGTAAGGGGTTTTCATCTCACTTCTTATTCCCGTGAGATTCATGCCATATTGCCACCATCACCTTTTGTGTGGTGTATGTACTACCCATAATTATATTCTTTGTGTAATAAACTCTAATTTATGTGTATTTACATATTCATTATATGATACCTCTTTCATGGGTTGTATGTTTCATAAGTACCAAATTGGTAAGGGGTATTTCGCAATCTCTACATTATCCGAGGTTGTTTATACGTAATAATCAACTGGGATCTCTTTATCATCCACACCCATGTTTCTTAAAAATGAATTTCAAAACATTTTTACTATTTACTATAATATGGGTTAATGTCATTTATACCCTTTTTTGACTTTTTATAAAGGAATATTTTCGTCGTTTTCCAAAAAAGGTGCTTTTTAACCTTTTTGACAAAATTAAGGTAAGAATGTTTTTTTAACTTATACGGCGGGTGTGGATATTTTCCGCCATTATAAAATCGTCGAAGCTTCCCTTACAAGATAATAAGAATATTTTCAAAAAAAAATGTTTTATTTCATAAATATAAGACTCTTAAATGATTTCAAAATAGAAAGATATATTTTTCTAAAATATTCTTTATTTCATCTATGTTAACATCCTTTGATGGATTTTAAGCTTATTTGAAGTTGATTTATTATGATACAAAAAATCCATATTTTATTGAAGGTTTTGTGATATTTTTGACTGTGGATAAGTTATTCTTATGTCACTCATGGTTTTTGTTTAGAGTATTGACATTTCATAAGTTATTTGTAATCCGAATGTTTATGTTATATTTCAACCTTTTATTCAGATGAATGTGTTAGACAAGTATGTTCCGGGTTGGGGACCGGTAAAAGTAAGCCCTCCAGTTTGGTCTCTGGTTATTAGAGGAATTCCGGTTTGGTCTCCGGTTATTAGAGGAACTCTGGGTTGGTTTCCGGTTATTAGAGGCACTCCGGGTTGGTGTCCGGTTATTAGAGGCACTCCGGGTTAGGTTCCAGTTACAGTTAGCCCCTAGGTCTTGGGATGAGGCCTTGACAAAGAAATTAAAGTTCAGCATTATGCATTCCGACATTATGAAAGTTGTAATTGATATTGCATGTGATTATTCGATTAGTAGAATATCCATGTGAATAAGTAAATGGCATTATTTCATTTTACTTTTGCCATACTATGTTGAATTTCAAGTTTAAAAGGATTTTGTTTTAGTAATGCATTGCCTTAAATGTTTATGATTATTTTTGAATGTTCCGCTATATTGTTATCCTTACTGGGCATTTGAGATCACCCCTTTTCTATGTTTTATTTTTCCCAGGATGTGAAGAAGTAAGTTATGAATGACCTGTAGGGATATTATGAGGGGATAATAGTGTGGACTATAGAGATATTATGTTGTCGTAGTAGTTTTTTACTTTATAATGTAATGTAAAACTTATGAATATATCTAGTGTTTCCAAGGCTACTAAACCAATCGGTCTTTCGAGATTTGATCTTTCTTGTGATCATGCCAATGTTATATAATAATGCACCGACTCTGGGTAACTAGGGTCGGGGCGTTACAGTTGGTATCAGAGGAAGTTTAGTACAAACCTTGGAAGCTAGATTTAGATAAACTCTGATTAGAGCACATAGATTTAAGATGAATTTTGAGGATTAGTATAGAAGAACTTCATAGAATTTTGGTATTGTAGAGATTTTGTGAGTTTTCCAAACAATACATCCCTGTCTAGATACGAGCAGGTAGAGGCGGCTCTGGAAGATAGGTACCTAGGGGTAAAACCCGAAAACACCGCTTTGAGCTATACTCGAATGGGAACTGGTGCACGACAATGGGCCTTGCTGCACTCTTGGTTACGACACTCCCGGGGGATATGCTTATGATAACTCTCATTTTCTTTACAAATCATTATGAAGTGTTTATGAGTATATACTTCCTCAAAGGAGACATTTTTATGATTATGGATTATATTCATAAACTATTTAATTTATGTTATGTGTTTTACAAGTTTGGGATTAGGTATTGTTATTCATAAACTAATCTAATGTATGCCATTGTTTAGAAATGACGCCCAGTAGAAGGAATAATAACTCTAGCAATGCACATGATACAAAGAGAAAGAATGATCATATATTTTATGGTCTTAAGCCAGAATTTACAAGAGAAATAGTCTCGCATGTATTATCCTCATATGAAGAAATAATATCATGTGTTGATAAGATAAGTAAAGAGTTTACTGAGACCTATGGCTTTGAAGGGAAGCAAGAGAATAAAAGGATGGAAGAGAGAAAGATGGATAAAGGGAAGAGGGAAAAGAATAATTTTCCCATATGTGATAACTGTGGAAAGAAACACCCTGGAACTTGCCTGAATGGAATGAGAGTTTGTTATAAGTGTGGAGGAAAAGGGCACAAAGTACGTGACTGCAAGGGTAAGAAAATTGTTTCAAATGTACAATGCTTCATTTGCAAGGAGTTTGGACACTACGCGAACCTATGTCCCAGTCATCAGACTATGCCGCAAATGATGATATTGGATATTAATCAAGTTATGATACTACCACAGATGAAGAGGAATGATTAGAGTTCTTATGTTTATTATGTCAATTGAGTGTTGTATCAACAATGTACTTGTTATAATAATTATGGAGTATATAAGGATTGTACTGCAGTACTATTTCATTAAGGACTTGAGATTGTGTGGAACAAATAAAAGTGACTCAATAGCAGGATAAATATTTGGAAAATATATGGTTGAGAGAATGATAAACCATAATATAGTTCTGATACCGAGGTAGTGATTTTGGAATAATACATGATTGTTTTGGATATATTATATTGGATATTCTTGACTTCCTTGGAACTGATTAATGATTTTTATATTCCATCATTATTGGGGTTTAAAACATTTTTGGATTGATGAAGTATATCTAGCATTCTATATGGAACAAGGGAGCATGAATGTAATCAATAAGGAATATGGTAATTCAGGATGTTTCAGTGTATTAAAAGAATACATGACGAAGGTATTCATATGATATTACGGGGTAAAAAGGATCTACATTATGTTTACCTTCCTTATAAATGTTCGACTGTGAGTTTGGACAAAAGTATTTTGGATAGTTCTAGTTTGGATTATTTTGGATTGACATTAAAGGACATCCCGGAGGACGGGCGGCAACCCATCGCGTCTGGCAAGGCTGCGAGACTTGAACCCGCAACCGAAGGGCGACAAGGGTGTATCACCTACCACTGGCCCACGAGATGTCCTGGATTAAATAATGTAGTTTTTTAAAAGATCTGGTAGATGAATTATAAATTCATTTATTTTGGAACCCTGTACGAATAGTATAAATAGAAATTTTTTTACGTTCTATTATCTTTTAGAGTGAAAGATGAGTTTGTGGTAGAAATTTATTAATGGATAAAACTCAAATTATAAAGTAAGTATATCTCCTTATGATCTTAGCCAATCTCATAAATAAATTCCTCAACATTAATAAAAGGAACTTAGAACAAAAATGGTGTCCTAGATGGTACCTTAAATCATCACTAATTTATGGATTTGGGATTGTTGGCCTTTTCATAGCCATGTTCTCTACCACTCTCCATCAGATAATTGATGGTTAGATTTCTTTTCAATATCCATATTTTCCTACATGGAACCCTAGTATGTGTTATTTTCGGTAATCTTCATTCTTTCCACTCTTTATTTTAAATAGAGGCCTCATTAATTCATTTTTCGATGTGGGATTTCAACTAAGATATTTTGAAACGTCAAACAAGTGTTATCCCAATACCCTATGCTTTGTTGAACCGATGGTATTTCAAATCATCATAGATTGATGAGTTTAAGGACCTCAATTTTATACTTGTTTGTGATTGATGACCTCAATCACTACCTATAAATATTTACGTTTTTCCTCCAATTATATGTCTCTAATTGCCACCAATGTTCTCCTAATCGAGATCATAATTTGGTGGTGACCCTTTCATTTCTCTTTTCCTCATATTAAGACTAAATTTTAGTAACCCAATTTCCGATGTGGGTTTTCCTACAAATATATTTTCTATTTTCAACCTTTTATTTTCGAAGAACAATTTCAAATTGCGAGGATGCAATTTATTGAAGGAGGGGATAATGTAACACCCCAAGATTTCATAGTGTGTTATTTCTTCAAAATAATTCAATAACTTGCACTACACGCAACACCGAGTTCAATCACACCATGACTTACCAAAAAAAATCCATTCAAAATAGGTTATGAATAGTATTAACTAAATTTTAAACTTTATATAATCCTTATAATTTTAGAATCCATATTATGAGTTTCTTAGACATAATGTAAGAACAGATTCATTTTTAGTATTGCACTTTTATCAACTTTTAATAGTGAAACCTTTTTAAATACAATATTTTAAACTTTTTGACTAAATGGGGGACATCAAAAAATTTAAAATGAAACATCCCAAGCTTTCACGGTACGTTTTCCATTGAATAATATAGTAGCGTGTGTTGTACGCAACTTCGAGTTCGAACACACCACAACCAATCAAACAAGCCATTATGAATAGTAATACCTACCTTTTAAAATTTTAGAAATTTTATCTCTAAAAATGGACTTAAATTTTGGATTTGGAGTATCGAATTTAGCCTAAGGTGAAATTTTGGTACTTTTCGGATAACTTTCATATTTTGATGAATAGTGAAAATTACTAAATTTTAATTAAAAACAACTTTTTTAATCAAAATAATTAATAGTGATAAATTATGAATTTGAGTGGTTTTAAAGTAAATTTATAATATATTTTTACCATTTAATATAATTTTGGTCATTGGACATAATTTTACAATTAAACCGAACCTAAACATGTGTCAATCTTTTGATAGTTATTATCTCTTAAAAACACGCTTTTTGTTTTGACAACGGGAATTAATTTTAAATTAATTTCTGCCACTTCTGTGTTTTGAATATAGAAAAATTGATTCCATATTTTGAATCAGGATGTTCAAATTGTGTAAATAGGTAACTTGTATTTTTAGATATTTTGAATAATTACTGCGGTAAATATTTTATTTACCATGGTTAAGGGTAAATTCGGTAAATAAGGGTTAAAAAATAATATTATAATAATAACAAATTACCCTAAAACGTGTCCTAGACTTATTGGTTGATACATGTTCGACCATAGGAATATTTGAGTCGATTTTGAGACCCCATGGTGCCACTTGTAGGTGATAGGGACACTTTATTTTAATTAAGTTTAAATGAATACAAAAATGACACAAGCATATATCTTTTAGGAAAACAATTTTTACATAGGGTTATATATGTTGTATTTTAGATTATAAATATTCCATTGAAATATAAAAATATTTCCTACATAATTATATTTTATTTATAATTTTTAGACATTAAATAATTTAATTTATTTATGACACAATGATGATGAATTAATTACTGTAATAGTGAAAAATTAAAATAATTGATATTATAAATACCAAAATAAATATAATATGAAACTTTTAATGAATTAAACTAATATTCTAGGATAATATGATATATTAGGATTGATTTAGTATACTTTTTTAGAAGTAATCAATCTGTTATGAGTTTTACAAAAATCAACTATTGAATAGTGTCAAAATTGACATAAAAGAGTTCTTAAAAAAATATTATATTATTAATTGACATTAAATTCCTAAAAATATAAGGTTCATCCAAGAGACTTATATCATGATAGGTTCATCATTAATAGACCACTTTGGGGTCTCTTGGATGTATAGTGTAAGTTTATTAACCATATTATATAAGAATACAAAGAGACATTGTAAAAGTGAAACTAATTAACATAGAGTTAATACTTACAGATATGGTTAATATAAGTACCCAAACCTGTCTAAATTCTATTGGTTGAGTTTTTTTCGACCCATCCCCACCTTAAAATTTATATAATAAACTTTGGAGCCATTAGAAACCGAATATGAATTTATTATAAACTAATATTTCTAGCTTTTCCAAAGGTGCCCCTCACCCCTCTTATAAAAGGGCACTCCTCCTTCTCATTTCTTCACACCTTCAAAACCTTTTGGTTCGGCAAACCTCTGCCCAAATACCCTCCCAACTTCCCTCACTACAACCTAGAGGCCTTAGTTTGATCAGAAAGCCAACTTAGGGAGCCCTTTTGATCTAATCAAAAGGAAGAACCCGAAGAAGAGGGAATGATTTCACCACCCTTTTCCAAGTTCCTATCTTCTTCCACTTATTCTTCCTTTGTTATTACCATTCTAAAATAATAACTCCAGTATCATATATATACTGTGATGTTATTATAAATATGGTACAACCATATTCAGTATTCTATCCACCCTTTGAATAACATGTCACCATACGTGCGTACGTATGGCTTACCGTCTCCACGTCGTGGTGTAATTATTATTCAATATATTATTATTTGGATGGGTATAATAATGATATTAAACTCATGTAAATAATAAATATAACATGTTAATGATTCTATATATATGATATAACAACCATTTATATATTATATCAAAAGAATGATATTGTCGCTCGTGCGTACGTACGGACTACCGTCTCCACAAACGCGATGAGATTCATTCTCCATCGTATCCATTCAAGTATAATTATTATTTGATGATTTAAAAATGATGTTTAAGGACTTGATATCATTATGGATATGAATAATATACAACCTATCCATTACAAACATGACTTACATAACAAAACATATAAAAGAAAACAAGTAAGTTAACACCCGAAACAACGATAATACTAAGATATTATTATCAAATCAATATTAAAAGATCATATATGATATCATATTAATGTATATGATTCTTGTATAATTTAATAACAATTATTTCACAATTATACAGGAGGTTAACCTACCCCAACAAAGGAAAAGTACAAGGTAAGGGGTTTTTCATCTCACTCCTTATTCCCGTGAGATTCATGCCATATTGCCACCATCACCTTTTGTGTGGTGTATGTACTGCCCATAATTATATTCTTTGTGTAATACACTCTAATTTATATGTATTTACATATTAATTGTATGATACCTCTTTCATGGGTTGTATGTTTCATAAGTTACCAAATTGGTAAGGGTTATTTCGCAATCTCTTCATTATCCGAGGTTGTTTATATGTAATAATCTACTGGGATCTCTTTATCATCCACACCCATGTTTCTTCAAAATAAATTTCAAAACATTTTTACTATTTACTAGAATATGGGTTAAAGTCTTTTATACCCTTGTTTGACTTTTTATAAAGGAATCTTTTCGTCATTTTCCAAACAAGGTGCTTTTTAACCTTTTCGACAAAATTAAGGTAAGAATGTTTTTTTAACCTATACGGCGGGTGTGGCTATTTTCCGCCGTTATAAAATCGTCGAAGCTTCCCTTACAAGATAATAAGAATATTTTCAAAAAAAATGTTTTATTTCATAAATATAAGACTCTTAAATGATTTCAAAATAGAAAGAGATATTTTTCTAAAATAGTCATTATTTCATCTCTGTCAACATCCTTTGATGGATTTTAAGCTTATTTGAAGTTGATTTATTATAATACAAAACATCCATATTTTATTGAAGGTTTTGTGATATTTTTGACTGTGGATAAGTTATTATTATGTCACTCATGGTTTTTGTTTAGAGTATTGACATTTCATAAGTTATTTTTAATCCGAATGTTTATGTTATATTTCAAACTTTCATTCAGATGAATGTGTTAGACAAGTATGTTCAGGGTTGGGGACCGGTAAAAGTAAGCCCTCCGGTTTGGTCTTCGGTTATTAGAGGAACTCCGGTTTGGTCTTCGGTTATTAGAGGAACTCCGGGTTGGTGTTCGGTTATTAGCGGCACTCCGGGTTTGTGTCCGGTTATTAGAGGCACTCTGAGTTGGGTTCCGGTTACAGTTAGCCCCTAGGTCTTGGGACGAGGCCTTGACAAAGAAATTAAAGTTCAGCATTATGAATTCCGACATTATGAAAGTGGTTATTGATATTGCATGTGATTATTCAATTAGTAGAATATCCATGTGAATAAGTAAATGGAATTATTTCATTTTACTTTTTCCATACTATATTGAAGTTCAAGTTTAAAAGGATTTTGTTTTAGTAATGCATTTCCTTAAATGTTTATGCTTATTTTTGAATGTTCCGCTATATTGTTATCCTTAATGGGCATTTGAGCTCACCCCTTTTCTATGTTTTATTTTTCCTAGGATGTGAAGAAGTAAGTTATGAATGACCTGCAGGGATATTATGAGGGGATAATAGTGTGGACTATGGAGACATTATGTTGTCGTAGTAGTTTTTCACATTATGATGTAATGTAAAACTTATGAATATATCTAATGTTTCCAAAGATACTAAACCAATCGGTCTTTCGAGATTTGATATTTCTTGTGATCATGCCAATGTTATGTAATAATGTACCGAATCTGGGTAACTAGGGTCGGGGCGTTACAGTTGGTATCAGAGGAAGTTTAGTACAAACCTTGGAAGCTAGATTTAGATAAACTCTGATTAGAGCACAAAGATTTAATATTAATTTTGAGGATTAGTGTAGAAGAACTTCCTAGAATTTTGGTATTGTAGAGATTTTGTGAGTTTTCCGAGCAATACATCCCTGTCTGGATACGAGCAGGTAGAGGCGGCTCTGGAACAGATGTACCTAGGTGTAAAACCCGAAAACACCGCTTTGAGCTAGAATCGAACGGGAACTGGTGCACGACAACGGGCCTTGCTGCACTCTTGGTTACGACACTCCCGTGGGATATGCTTAGGATAACTCTCATTTTCTTTACAAATCATTATAAAGGGTTTATGAGTATATAATTCCTCAAAGGAGACATTTTTATGATTATGGATTATATTCATAAACTATTTAATTTATGTTATGTGTTTTACAAGTTTGGGATTAGGTATTGTTATTCATAAACTAATCTAATGTATGCCATTGTTTAGAAATGGCGCCCAGTAGAAGGAATGAGAACTCTAGCAATGCACATGATACAAAGAGAAGGAAGGATCATATATTTTATGGTCTTAAGCTAGAATTTACAAGAGAAATAGTCTCACATGTATTATCATCATATGAAGAAATAATATCATGTGTTGATAAGATAAGTAAAGAGTTTACTGAGACCTATGCCTTTGAAGGGAAGCAAGAGAATAAAAGGATGGAAGAGAGAAAGATGGATAAAGGGAAGAGGGAAAAGAATAATTTTCCCATATGTGATAACTATGGAAAGAACCACCCTAGAACTTGCCTGAATGGAATGGGAGTTTGTTATAAGTGTGGATGAAAAGGGCACAAAGTACGTGACTGTAAGGGTAAGAAAATGGTTTCAAATGTACAATGCTTCATTTGCAAGGAGTTTGGACACTACGCGAATCTATGTCCCAGTCATCAGACTATGCCGCAAATGATGCTATTGGATAATAATCAAGTTATGATACTACCACAGATGAAGAGGAATTATTAGAGTTCTTATGTTGATTATGTCAATTGAGTGTTGTATCAACAATGTACTTGTTATAATAATTATGGAGTATATAAGGATTGTACTGCAGTACTATTTAATTAAGGACTTGAGATTGTGTGGAAAAAAGAAAAGTGACTCAATAGCAGGATAAATTTTTGGAAAATATATGGTTGAGAGAATGATAAACCATAATATAGTTCTAATACCAAGGTAGTGATTTTGGAATAATACATGATTGTTTTGGATAAATTATATTGGATATTATTAACTACCTTGGAACTGATTAATTATTTGTATATTCCATCATTGTTGGGGTTTAAAACATTTTTGGATTGATGAAGTATATCCAGCATTCTATATGGAATAAGGGAGCATGAATGTAATCAATAAGGAATATGGTAATTCAGGATGTTTTAGTGTATTAAAAGAATACATGATGAAGGTATTCATATGCTATTACGGGGTAAAAAGGATCTACATTATGTTTACCTTCCTTATAAATGTTGGACTGTGAGTTTGGACAGAAGTATTTTGGATAGTTCTAGTTTGGATTATTTTGGATTGCCATTAAAGGACATCCCGGAGGTCGGGCGGCAACCCGTCGTGTCCAGCAAGGCTGCAAGACTTGAACCCGAAACCGAAGGGCGACAAGGGTGTATCACCTACCACTGGCCCACGAGATGTCCTGAGTTAAATAATGCAGTTTTTTTTAAAATATCTGGTAGATGAATTATAAATTCATTTATTTTGGAACCCTGTACGAATAGTATAAATTGAAATTTTTTTACGTTCTATTATCTTTTAGAGTGAAAGATGAGTTTGTGGTAGAAATTTATTAATGGATAAAACTCAAATTATAAAGTAAGTATATCTCCTTATGATCTTATCCAATCTCATAAATAAATTCCTCAACATTAATAAAAGGAACTTAGAACAAAAATGTTGTCCTAGATGGTACCTTAAATCATCACTAATTTATGGCTTTGGGATTGTTGGCCTTTTTATAGCCATGTTCTCTACCACTCTCCATCAGATAATTGATGGTTATATTTCTCTTCCATATCCATATTTTCCTACATGGAACCCTAGTATGTGTTGTTTTAGGTAATCTTCATACTTTCCACTCTTTATTTTAAATAGAGGCCTCATTAATTCATTTTTCAATGTGGGATTTCAACTAAGATATTTTGAAATGTCAAAAAAGTGTTATCCTAATACCCTATGTTTTGTTGAACCGATGGTATTTCAAATCATCATAGATTGATGAGTTTAAGGACCTCAATTTTATACTTGTTTGTGATTGATGACCTCAATCACTACCTATAAATATTTACGTTTTCCTCTAATTATATGTCTCTAATTGCCACCAATGTTCTCCTAATCGAGATCATAATTTGGTGGTGACCCTTTCATTTCTCTTTTCCTCATATTAAGACTAAATTTTAGTAACCCAATTTCTGATGTGGGTTTTCCCACAAATATATTTTCTATTTTCAACCTTTTATTTTCGAAGAAAAATTTCAAATTGCGAGGATGCAATTTATTGAAGGAGGGGAGAATGTAACACCCCAAGATTTCAAAGTGTGTTATTTCTTCAAAATAATTCAATAACTTACACTACAAGCAACACCGAGTTCAATCACACCATGAATTACCAAAAAAAAATCCATTCAAAAGAGGTTATGAATAGTATTAACTAAATTTTAAACTTTATATAATACTTATAATTTTAGAATCCATATTATGAGTTTCTTAGACATAATGTAAGAACAGATTCATTTTCAGTATTGCACTTTTATCAAATTTTAATAGTGAAACCTTTTTAAGTACAATATTTTAAACTTTTTGACTAAATGGGGGACATCAAAAAATTTAAAATGAAACATCCCAAGCTTCCACGGTACGTTTTCCTTTGAATAATACAGTAGCGTGTGTTGTACGCAACTTCGAGTTCTAACACACCACAACCAATCAAACTAGCCATTATGAATAGTAATACCTACCATTTAAAATTTTAGAAATTTTATCTCTCAAAATGGAATTCATTATTGGATTCAGAGTATCGAATTTAGCCTAAGGTGAAATTTTGGTACTTTTCGGATAACTTTCATATTTTGATGAATAGTGAAAATTACTAAATTTTAATTAAAAACAACTTTTTTAAACAAAATAATTAATAGTGATAAATTATTAATTTGAGTGGTTTTAAAGTATATTTAGAATATATTTTTACCATTTAATATAATGTTGGTCATTGGAAATAATTTTACAATTAAACCGAACATAAACAAGTGTCAATCTTTTGATAGTTATTATCTCTTAAAAACACGCTTTTTGTTTTGACAGTGGGAATTAATTTTAAATTAATTTCTGCCACTTCTATGTTTTGAATTTAGAAAAATGGATTCCATATTTGGGATCATGATGTTCAAATTGTGTAAATAGGTAACTTTTATTTTTAGACATTTTGAATAATTACTGCGGTAAATATTTTATTTACCATGGTTAAGGGTAAATCCGGTAAATAAGGGTTAAAAAATAATATTATAATAATAATGAATTACCCTAAAACGTGTCCTAGCCTTATGGGTTGATACATGTTCGACCATAGGCATATTTGGGTCTATTTTGGGACCCCATGGTGCCACTTGTAGGTGATAGGGACACTTTATTTTAATTAAGTTAAAATGAATACAAAAATGACACAAGCATATATCTTTTAGGAAAACAATTTTTACATAGGATTATATATGTTGTATTTTAGATTATAAATATTCATTAAAAATATAAAAAGATTTACTACATAATTATATTTTATTTTTAATTTTTAGACATTAAAAAATTTAATTTATTTATGACACAATGATGATGAATTAATTACTATAATAGTGAAAAATTAAAATAATTGATATTATAAATACCCAAATAAATATAATATGAAACTTTTAATGAATTAAACTAATTTTATAGGATAATATGATATATTAGGATTTATTTAATTGACTTTTTTCGAAGTAATCAATATGTTATGAGTTTCACAAAAATCAACTATTGAATACTGTCAAAATTGACATAAAAGAGTTCTTAAAACAAATATTTATTATTAATTGATATTAAATTCCTAAAAATCTAAGGTTCGGCCAAGAGACTTATATCATGATAGGTTCATCATTAATGGACCACTTGGGGGTCTCTTGGATTTATATAGTAAGTTTATTAACCATATTATATAAAAATACAAAGAGACATTGTAAAAGTGAAACTAATTAACTTAGAGTTAATACTTAATGATAAGGTTAATATAAGTACCCAAACCTGTCTAAATTCTATTGGTTGAGTTGTTTTCAACCCATCCCCACCTTAACATTTAAATAATCAACTTTGGAGCCATTAGAAACCGAATATGAATTTATTATAAACTAATATTTCTAGCTTTTCCAAAGGTGTCCCTCACCCCTCTTATAAAAGGGCACTCCTTCTCATTTCTTCACACCTTAAAAACCTTTTTTTTCGGAAAACATCTGCCCAAATACTCTCCCAACTTCCCTCACTACAACCTAGAGGCCTTAGTTTTATCAGAAATCAACCCTAAGGAGCCCTTTTGATAAATTCAAAAGGAAGAACCCGAAGAAGAGGTAATGATTTCACCACCCTTTTCCAAGTTCCTTTCTTCTTCCACTTCTTCTTCCTTTGTTATTACCATTATAAAATAATAACTCCAGTATCATATATATACTTTGATGTTATTATAAATATGGTACAACCATATTCAGTATTCTATCCACCCTTTGAATAACATGTCACCATACGAGCGTACGTACGGCTTACCGTCTCCACGTCGTGGTGTAATTGTTATTCAATATATTATTATTTGGATGGGTATAATAATGATATGTAACTTATGTAAATAATAAATATAACATGTTAATGATTCTGTATATATTATATAACAACCATTTATATATTATTTAAAAAGAATGATATTGTCGCTCGTGCGTACGTACGGACTACCGTCTCCACGAACGCGATGAGATTCATTCTCCATCGTATCCATTCAAGTATAATTATCATTTGATGATTTAAAAATGATGTTTATGGACTTGATATCATTCTGGATATGAATAATATACAACCTATCCATTACAAACATGTCTTACGTAACAAAACATATAAAAGAAAACAAGTAAGTTAACACCCGAAACAACGATAATATTAAGATATTATTATCAAATCAATATTAAAAGTTCATATATGATATCATATTAATGTATATGATTCTTGTATAATTTAATAACAATTATTTCACCATTATACAGGAGGTTAACCTACCCTAACCAAGGAAAAGTACAAGGTAAGGGGTTTTCATCTCACTCCTTATTCCCGTGAGATTCATGCCATATTGCCACCATCACCTTTTGTGTGGTGTATGTACTGCCCATAATTATATTCTTTGTGTAATACACTCTAATTTATGTGTATTTACATATTCATTGTATGATACCTCTTTCATGGGTTGTATGTTTCATAAGTTACCAAATTGGTAAGGGTTATTTCGCAATCTCTTCATTATCCGAGGTTGTTTATACGTAATAATCTACTGGGATCTCTTTATCATCCACACCAATGTTTCTTAAAAATGAATTTCAAAACATTTTTACTATTTACTAGAATATGGGTTAAAGTCATTTATACCCTTGTTTGACTTTTTATAAAGGTATCTTTTCATCGTTTTCCAAACAAGGTGCTTTTTAACCTTTTCGACAAAATTAAGGTAAGAATGTTTTTTTTAACTTATACGGCGGGTGTGGATATTTTCCTCCGTTAGAAAATCGTCGAAGCTTCCCTTACAAGATAATAAGAATATTTTCAAAAAAAATGTTTTATTTCATAAATATAAGACTCTTAAATGATTTCAAAATAGAAAGAGATATTTTTCTAAAATAGTCTTTATTTCATCTATGTCAACATCCTTTGATGGATTTTAAGCTTATTTGAAGTTGATTTATTGTGATACAAAACATCCATATTTTATTGAAGGTTTTGTGATATTTTTGACTGTGGATAAGTTATTCTTATGTCACTCATGGTTTTTGTTTAGAGTATTGACATTTCATAAGTTATTTGTAATCCGAATGTTTATGTTATATTTCAACCATTCATTCAGATGAATGTGTTAGACAAGTATGTTCCGGGTTGGGGACCGGTAAAAGTAATCCCTCCAGTTTGGTCTCCGGTTATTAGAGGAACTACGGTTTGGTCTCCGGTTATTAGAGGAACTCCGGGTTGGTGTCCGGTTATTAGAGGCACTCCGGGTTGGTGTCCGGTTATTAGAGGCACTCCGAGTTGGGTTTCGGTTACATTTAGCCCCTAGGTCTTGGGACGAGGCCTTGACAAAGAAATTAAAGTTCAGCATTATGCATTCCGACATTATGAAAGTGGTTATTGATATTGCATGTGATTATTCGATTAGTATAATATCCATGTGAATAAGTAAATGGAATTATTTCATTTTACTTTTGCCATACTATGCTAAAGTTCAAGTTTAAAAGGATTTTTTTTAGTAATGCATTGCCTTAAATGTTTATGCTTATTTTTGAATGTTATGCTATATTGTTATCCTTACTAGGCATTTGAGCTCACCCCTTTTCTATGTTTATTTTTCTCAGGATGTGAGGAAGTAAGTTATGAATGACCTGCAGGGATATTATGAGGGGATAATAGTGTGGACTATGGAGACATTATGTTGTCGTAGTAGTTTTTCACTTTATGATGTAATGTTAAACTTATGAATATATCTAGTGTTTCCAAGGCTACTAAACCAATCGGTCTTTCGAGATTTGATCTTTCTTGTGATCATGCCAATGTTATGTAATAATGCACCGACTCTGGGTAACTAGGGTCGGGGCGTTACAATTTGGATTCTCATAATGACATTCTGTTCATTCCCCATCTCTCTTAGTATTAAAATTATTACAGCATGATTCACCCAGTTACTAAAACCAAAATTCAAATTATAAGAGACAACAATCATAGTGGATATCTATAAAAGCCTAAAAAACAAACATTTGAACTAAATTTTGAAAACCACTAATTTAGTCTATGACACAATTGGTTCATCCCAAGACATTCAAAGATATCATTAATTTGAATTAATTATGATGGTTTTTTATTGAATTTGTGAATTCCTATATCATATCCCATCATTGTATCAAACATGTTCTATATCAATGCCAGTTTTCATCCACCTGTTCCCGATCGACTGTAGCTAAATATTGTGTTTTCATGGTGTTCACACCATTCTGTATATGTTCCCTAAAAATATCTACATCTAGTATCTAGATATGGATATAATTTTTTTTCAAACCATGATATATGTTACTTACCAAAATTCTTGGTTATTTTCATATACTTTCAGATTTATCCATATAATTATCCTTATATATGTACATTGTGATAGATATATGGTTTTGATCATCATAACTTCTAATGTTTAAATAATAATGTTCATTGATACCAAATACAATGCCCCTCAATATTCATTCATTTACATTACATCATTATGTTAGAATATTTATTTTATTACATAGACTCTTAACCAAATAATGTATATGTTTAGTGACCTTATAAACATGAAATAAAAAGGGGTCCAAAATTGTACTAAATCGTCTCCCAGTACATTCTTAAAATCTAGCACCCTTCTTAGACACATCATTGATAATAAATATCTACAAAACATTGGTAAAGGATGTTTTTGTAAGGCTGAACTCAAATGTTTTTCATGAGAAAACTTGAGATATATATAAGCACAACATGAGATTAAGGGTATGATAACATGAATATAATAATTGAAAATCATACCACTCATATCAATTATCATATTATTGAATCATTGAATAATAATTGGGATTTCTTAATGCATGAATAAATAGATAACAAATGAACATGATCCATGAGAGCTTAATATAGGCACATATCATAGATTTGTGGTGAGAATTTTAAAATAAAAAAATATTTCCATTGTGGTAAAGGATCCCTTCTGTGGATAAATTTGTGGAATTTATTCACTAACCATACCATAATTGTATTCATGGTTCACACCCTAGACTATATTTGTAGAAAATGTCTTTAACTAAAATTGGTTCACTCCCCATTCCCACCACGTCATTTTTACGAGATTCAAATAATTACCCAATTCATTAGATAAAAATATATATCCCACTAGAATGATAATTAGATCATACATATATGTTCCACAACATAATAAGAATTCAGCATATCATAACCCATGAAATGAAATGGATAGAATAATCATTTCATCATATCTTAACCTGTCTAGAAGATATAGGTTTTATAAACATTTCATTATAGAATGTCATTTGAGAAACGGTGTGTTTCCTATTCTTATAACCTTCGGATTGGAATTTTTTTTCTTAATCATATAACCAGAGGAAGATAAAAATTTTTCATAAATTTTTTTCCATTATAACATAAAAATTTCAGAGAAATAAAAAAACTGTACCATTGAATCATATCCTTATTAAGGCATAAGTAACATGAATAGATTTCATTTTATATGTAAATTTTTATTAATGATTATTTAATGAATTTCCAAAAGAAAAAGATCCATAATACATAATAACTATATTAAAAAAAATTATTTGACAAATTAATGCAACGGTTTTATAGATGAATTTAATTAATGATTGTTCATGATGAATGAATATTTTGATCATGTCTTACTAGAAAAAATGGTATCCTTTAAAGTTTTTAGAAAATCACAAACAAGTATTGTATTTGAATATTACATGAAGACTATATTAAAACATATAAAATAATTTTTTATTACATAAAACATTGTTTGATAATGTACATGAGGGAAGTATAAAAAATTTGAAAACATTTTTTTAAACAACCATTTGATAAAATAAATATTTTGGATCGACTATATATATAATGTCTAGTTTCCTAAAAAATATCTAGAGTAGTATTAACTACCATGGAAGAATATTTTTTATATCACATGATTTTTTCATGAAAAACTATTTTATAATAAAATTATTAATAAATAATGAGATATCTAATCAATGAAATCATAATAACAATCAATCAAAATAAATTGATCAATTATAGTAATAACTCTTACGATGCTGGTTTCATAGAATCAAAATACCCATTAATTAATAATATAATTTTAGGAATAAAATATCATCAATATAATTTGATTCATGAAATGATATGTGGATGGTGCAGTATATACTCCTTGTAAATTAATATATTTTAATAATAAAAAATATGTCTTAAATAAGCCTAATTATTATATAGTTCCATTTCAAATTTATTTCTATTGAAACCTACCCACATAAAATAGAGATCATAAAATGGATCATTATGGTAAAAAAATTCCTACTATATGCATCATTAAGTACACCCACATTCATTATACACACTAAAATCAAAAAATAATGGGTGAACATGGTTGGTGTGTCACATAAAATAAAACTGAGAAAGAAATTTAGTAATTTATATCATGACACTTTTCATACACATCGAAACATCAGATATAATACATAATTTTCGTTTATAAATATATAATAAAATAGTATTCATATAATTAATACAATATATAATTTACTTATTATTCTAAATTACTCATGTCTTAACAATTCCATGTTAAATTTATGTTTTGGGTAAAGACCTATTTCGTTCTTTTATGTTTTTATTAGTAATATTTTTCATACACTTAATTAAATAATGATTCATAAATCTACTGAATGATTAAAATTATATAATTATATTATATAAAAAAAATATATATATTTTTGATAATCTATAATAGATTGAAATTATAAATGTAATAGAATATTCATGGTCACTGTAGGTCATACGTACGCATGGATTTTGTTTCCATTTTCTTATAATATTCAATGACTGAATAGTATATTATATATTATCATTTAATAATAATTTTTAATATTTTATATAAAATACCTTTTTAACAACTCCTTAATACGTTTTATGTAATTTTTGAATGAATCATATCATTTGGTGAGGCTATAATCTACTATAAACAGAAATGACAATATCGTATTCCCATAAAATAGAATGCAAGATTACATGTGTGTCATAATTATTAATGAATCGTAATAAAATAAATAAAATAATTTATATCATATATAAATTATAAATCCATAATTATTTCCAACATTGAATAGTTGTAATGGAATATCGAATAACATTAGTTAACAATAAAATATTTGATTATACCCCAAAATGGTGATTGTGATTCCCATTTGATATATGTAAACGATGATTTAGTTCATACCGTCAATGTAAAAAAATATCTATAAAGATATGATATTTATCATATTATATAATCAATAAATAATAATTTCTAATACTGTTTTGATGATGAAATAAAATAAATGTTTTTTTGAACAATGGATATTCTTCGGGTTTACAAATTGGTTAGCCCTAATAGAATCCTAAATATGGATTTATTTCCAAAATTATACATCTAGGATGAGGATATGAATTTTAGTAAGAGATTTTGATAAGTATTTTATTATAACTTGGTTTTAAATGTGTGATGATTTGGGAATGGGGTGGCCTTTAATATGGGACATGAGTGGAAAACATATAAATTTATTAAAGGGAGCATTACACTAAAATTTTTCATATGAAATGTAAAGACCCAGAAATTTCAAGAATTTTTTTTCTTAATTTTCATTGGGATTTTACGAGTACTCGGTTTCTGACGACACCTGATTCCGAGGCCCGGTGTGCCCAGAATCATTTTCTGAAGTTTAGCTCGGGTATGTTCAGTGAACGAATGAGCGGGTTTTTCTAACTTTTGAACCGGTGCTCGGAATTGAAATCCGAGGGCACCGGTGAACTTGTAGCACTGGTAATTGCTTAAGAAGACCCTTCCTGGAGTTGCGTTTTCTCGGGAGGAGTGGTTTTAAAAAAAGTGAGGAATAAAAATATAATTGTTTTACAATTATATTTTCTTTTTCTTGTTAAATAGATTAAGTGTTGTGTCACAAAACCTTTCCCCTCTCTTTGTGGTTATAACCTATGTAAGGGAGTTGGGGGTGGGACCCACTTGTAGTTAACTACCTATGTAAAGATTAAGGTGGGGTGGGGCCCACACGAGCCCAACCCCTCACCTTCCTCTAATATTCATAACCTTCCCTCTTAATTTTGTAACTCTAAACCCCCCCTTTAAATAAATTAAACTCATTAATTGAGTAGGTTTTTCAAAGTAATAAATTCTTGGATTCAATTTTTTATTTTCAAAACGTTTGGCTTGGGTGTTAATAAAATAAGGCAAGTCTTATTTTATTAAAGGGGTTTGTTGTGCGAGAGGGCTGGGGAAAAATCACTCAAAGCCTGGAAGCACTACTTCCTCGATGAAGAACACGAAGAATGCGGAGAACTCTGACCTCCGACGAAGGTCGACAAAAACGTCGGATCCTCGGAGATCGATGACGCGACGCCGACAAATCTTTTCTCCACGACGCGGCGATCATACTTCCGCGACACCTTCTTCAGCGACGTGCAATTCCACGATGAACCTTCGTTCAAATTTTTCTTCGAGGTATGGGATTATATTATTTTTGTTCGTGATTACCATCATCGCTGATTGTCATCTTTAATTGAGCCACCTGATATCACAATAATGATAGGGGGTCGGACCGCATGAACATGGCCGACCCTCAACCCCCTTGACTGTTGATTTGTTTGCGGCACGAATAAGGCAGCGCGGTGCCGGTGCACCGCATAGAAAATAATAAAGATTGGGAGAAGAAGCGCGGCGCCGTCGCACGACGCCAGAGAACCTGGAAGAGACCGCGACTATAGCGGGGCCACGGTGGAGGGACCCGGCGCCGTCACGCCGCACCGGACAGAACAAGGCTGCGGCCTTTGGCCACGGAGGAGCAGAGAGCGGTGGCCGGCTTCCGACCATTGGTGTCGGAGTAGGAGGGCAGGACCGCAGGGTCCCGCGGCAGCAGCACGACCGGCCTGCAGGGTCGGCCTGTCACCGAGAAAGCCGGGGGTCGTAACCCCCGGCTGGCCAACAAGAGTGCCCCCCCACATGGGGGCCACGGTTTCACGAACAGGCGGGGGGCAGCGCCCCCCCACCCCCCGCACCCCTTCCACTCGGCCGTTACGACCGAGCCGCCTGGCCATGCTGGCCGGGCCGGGCCACGCCCAAGCGGTCCGGACCCAGACCCGAGTCGGGTTGCCCCGGTTCGGGCCGACCCAGGGGGTATCGGGCCGGGTCAGATCGGGCCCGAACCCCCTATTTGCGGACCTCTTCCAGTCTCTTGCCCATATCTTGGGCTACAGACCTCTGATCGATGCACCATCAGCTGTGATGCGATCCTGGAATCGAGATGGTATTTTCGGTATGTTACACTCAAGGTTTCGTAGAACTTTGAGTATGGTCGGGTTGGTTCGGATGCAAAACCAACCGGGCCCTCGGAGCGAAAACGCTTATTTTTTGAGTTCCGGACGTCCGTTTGATGTGCTGTCAACTTTGTTGGATTCCTCTCGAAGAGACAGAACTTTTGGCATACTTTGACTGAGATTTGAATGCAGTTGGATAGTGTCCGGGATGGATTGTACCGAAAATCCAACCGGGACCCTGGAACAGAAAAGCTGCTAACTTTCAGACCAGACGCCCGTTTGACGAACCGTCAGCGGCATTGGTGATCATGTTGGGAAACAGTCACTATTGGTATACCCTATGAGAGTTCGGGGTACAGTTTAGATGTGGTCAGGTTGGTTCGTACAAGAAACCAACCGGGCCCCTGGGATGAAAAGGCTAATAACTCACAGATCGGGCGTCCGATTAACGCGTCGTCAGTTGCTTTGAGAACCCTATGACGAGGCGGTCCTTTGAGATACTTCTTCGTGAAACTTGTGATACTTGGAGTATCGATAGTAGCTCATGGAACAGACCCTACTGGAGACGAGCTAGCAGAGTGTAGAGACCTAGTAGCTGACTGAGACTTGATGACTACCGATCGATCAACTCGGAGTGATTTAGATAGCCTAGTGGGGTGCGCTTGGTTGTAGAAGCAGACCCACGGCGGAGGTGCTCTTGGTTGTAGCGGCAGACCCGCGGTACTCAACATAAGAAGTACCTCTGTAGGCTATGAGGGGGTGCGCATGGTTTTAGCGGCAGACCCATGGTGGGATGCGCTTGGTTGCAGCGGCAGGCCCATAGTAGTCGACAACTAGAGTACTTCTCCAGTCCAAGGATAGTGGGACGCGCTTGGTTTTAGCGGCAGGCCCACTGTACTCGACAGAGGTGGAGTTCTCCAACAGCCGTGGTTTCGTTTTCATGAATAAAATCCCGGTTTGAGCTGAGTCTATGACCTAAGTGTTTACCTCATGATTGAGATGGGTCACTTGATAACTTCGGTATATGTATGGGCATATATCTAAGTAGAGGTTATCCGTTGATTTCAAAAACGTTGTGTTTCCTCATGATTGAGATGGGTTACTGATGAATTAGGTATATGTAAGGGATTATACCTAAGTAAGAGTTATCTGTTGAGTTTCTGCTTTGTGGTTATCCTTGTTGGATTTAGAGAGACCTTGAGGGTCTCGGGGTCCCTACTGAGTATTGTTATACTCACCCCTGCATGGGCTATGCCCGCACCTCGTTGTGTTGAACGCAGACGACAGACAGTGCTGACGGAGGCTGAGTGTTCGAAGACTAGACGATACCCGGAGGTAGATCTCACGACAAGTCGGTACCCGGAGGAGACAGACAGACAGATGATCGGACGTGGAGTGCTGAGAAGGGCATCTGTACCTACCCTTCAGGTAGGATCCGTGGTGGACGATCCAGGAGCTGCATGTTTTCTTCCAGGTGATTGTCTTTTCTGTTGTACTTTCATTCTTTTGTAGCTGTACTTTCAATTGGGTTTGTATTCTGGCCCATTTACTTTTCAGCACTACTTTTGTACTTAGTTTTTTACTTCCTCTTGTACTCTGTGGTGTTTTGTTTACTTTTATAAATGCAACACCTTCGCAGTTATCGGGAATTATGCCTTTGGAGCTAGTCTCCAGCCCCTGGCCTATGGAATGCGGGCTTGGGGTAGTCACAGCACGGGCCCCGAGGACGGGTCATTACAAATTTCTATCAGAGGGGTAGGTTCTACCGCAAAACATATAACTCTAATATTTATTTTATGTGAAGAAATAATGCTAAAGGTACCGAGTGTGGTTTTCAGTTCAGGGAGTCTAGTGTTGGTGCGGGCGGCCGACGTATCCATACACCAGGACCCTGACAACTGATTTCCGACTTTGTGCACGAAAACACTGATTGCGTGTGTGTTTCAAAATGTTTTAAAAGTCAGATCAAACTAGGTCAGCTCACTAGGTATAAATCGTTTGACCGTGTCATGTTTGTTTCTCTCAGGATGCCTCCCCGCGGACGACCAGCTAGAGCTCCGAGAGTTGTACGTACAGACAGCCCACCGAGCGACGTAGCCTCAGTACAAGGCCCTATCCCAGTTAAGGCACCGGCGGTACTACTACCCATTGGGCCACCGATGCCACCAGCCCCAGCAGAAGAGGGTGCACGTCACTTGAGTGCATTGCACGAGTTCCAGCGCCAGAGGCCACCCAGGTTCAGGGGAGAGACGGACCCACATGCGGCTGAGGATTTGCTGGAGGCTATGGTGACAGTGTTCAGGCTAGTGGGGATGCCAGTAGACTTCATGGTGATCTTTGCTGCCAGCCTTCTTCAGGCAGCAGCGGGCAGATGGTGGAGCCTGATGCTCCAGATGCATGACGAGGTGACACTTCTGTGGCAGACTTCGAGAGCCTGTTCTAGGTAGTGTTTGTACCATCCACCCTTCGAGCGGTGCGTATACAGAAGTTTATACATCTACAACTGGGTAGCATGACGGTGGTGCAGTACTCAATGAGGTTCACAGACCTCTGGCGCTACTCCATAGATATGTTACGGGACCCATTCTTCAGGGGCCGAACCATCAAGCAGGGGCTCAGGCGAGAGATTAAGGCTTTTGTTGTTTCTCACAGCATTCTGACGCAGATAGGGGTCTTAGAGATAGCCCTATTAGTGGAGAGTTTCCTTGCTAAGCAGTCTCTAGCAGTAGGACCCACCACTATCCGTCATGCGGTAGAGTCTTCTGCAGCGGGTAGTAGACAGATGACACAGAGGTCCAAGAGGACCAGACCTACAGGTGGTCGACCGCATGACACAGGATCGTGTGTGCGAGGCACCCGGGGTGGAGAGCGACTTACCAGGAGCAGACAGTGTTACTCCTGCGGCGGGGTTGGTCACATGGCACGTGACTGTCCGACCCTCTATACATATGACCAGAAGATAAACGAAGGACCTATCATGCAGAGGCAGAGGTTCGATCGAGGCGGACCGCAAGGAGAAGGAGACCGTGGCATGGGAGCTGGCCATGCAGCTGGAGGTGGACGACACTTCGAGGTGTTGCCACCGCCTACACCAAGAGATCCACCCCGACCACAGGGAACAGGTGGACATGGGAGAGCTTAGCTTCAGGCAGCATAAGCATACAACTACGGAGCTCCGGAAGAATGTGGACAGGAGTGGAACTAGTTGTTTCCTTTTGTTCTTCATACTTCTAGTTCAATGTTGTTACATTTGTGTCGTTGTACTATGATATTCAATAATAAAAATACACTTACCTTTGTGACATTTTATTCCTTCATTTTTATTGTTACTAAGAGGTTCCGGTTTAAAAACCGTTGACTTGACCCTCAATTTGAGATACCTACTAGAGGAGACCCAGTGACCACACACTGATGCCAAATGTGTGACTCAACCCTTAGAGGCAAGAGTGACAGTTGGATCTCTTGGTAGTAACATCGAGGCCTTACGACGTCGTCCATTGCATGAATACATCATTCATGTCCGGATTGACTGTATTAGGCAAAGAACGTGGTTCATCCAGGGGATGAGACCAGATTTCTCTTATCGACAAAGAAGAAATCATAGCATCTCTTGTGGGACTAAAGATAGTCCAGGCCATGACAGAGAAGGTCCAGGTCATCCAAGAGTGGATGAGGATAGCTCAGAGTCGACAGAAGCCTTATGCTGACAACATGCAGAGACCACTAGAGTTCGAGGATGGCGACCACATTTTCTTATGGGTCTCACCTCGACGTGGAATTACAGAGTTTTGGCTGAGGCGGAAAGTTATATCCACGCTTCATCGGACCCTTCCAGGTCCTCAGCAGGGTATGCGATGTGGTTTACCACTTGACCTTTCCACCTCAGTTGCACAAGGTGCATGAAATCGTCCACATACCTAGGATGAGGAGATACATGCATGATCCTTCACACATCATCGACCTCAGGGAGTTGGACTTCAATGACAGGGTGACATGCGCGGAGATTCCAGTGTAGATTGAGGATCGACTAGAGCGGTTTCTACGTGAACGATCGATTACTCAGATGCGCTTTCACTGGTAGCACATGAACCTCTAGGGGAGCACCTAGGAGCGGAAGGCTCAGATGTGTGCTCAATACCGCTTTTATATCCCTAGTTTGTGTTAAAGCTTTACGGGGACGTAAAGCCCAGAGGTGGGAGCAATTTAAAGACCCAGAAATTTCAAGGAAATTTTTTTCTTAATTTTCTTTGGGACTTTATGAGTATGAAGTTTCTGACGGCACCCAATTCCGAGGCCCGGTGTGCCCGGAATCATTCTCCAAAGTTTAGCTCGGGTACATTCAGTGAACGAACGAGCGGGTTTTTCTAACTTTTGAACCGGTGCTCGGAATTGAAAACTGAGGGCACCAATGAACTCATAGCGCCGATAATTGCTTAAGAAGACCCTTCCTGGAGTTGCGTTTTCTCGGGAGGAGTTGTTTTAAAAAAAAGTGAGGAATAAAAATATAATTGTTTTACAATTATATTTTCTTTTTCTTGTTAAGTAGATTAAGTGTTGTGTCACAACACTTTCCCCCTCTCTTTGTGGTTATAACCTAAGTAAGGGAGTTGGGGGTGGGACCCACTTGTAGTTAACTACCTGTGTGAGGATTAAGGTTGGTTGGGGCCCACACGATCCCAACCCCTCACCTTCCCCTAACGTTCATAACCTTCCCTCTTAATTTTTTAACTCTCAAAATGAAACCCCCATTTAAATAAAGTCAACTCATTAATTGAGTAGGTTTTTCAAAGTAATAAATTCTTGGATTCAATTTTTGATTTTCAAAACATTTGCCTTGTGTGTTAACAAAATAAGAAAAGTCTTTTTTTTATTAAAGGGGTTCGTTGTGCGAGAGGGCTGGGGAGAAATCACTCAATGCCTGGAAGCACTCCTTCCTCGACGAAGAACGCGAAGAACACGTAGAACACTGACCTCCGATGATGGTCGACAAGAATGCCGGATCCTTGTAGATCGACGTCGCGACGCCGACAAATCTTTTCTCCGCGACCCGATGATCTTCCTTCCGAGACGCCTTGTTCCGTGACGTTAAATTCCACGACAAAACTTCGTTCAACTTTTTCTTTGAGGTAGGGGATTATATTCTTTTTGTTCGTAATTAACATCATCGCTAATTATCATATCTAATTGAGCCACCTGATATCTCAATAACGAGAGGGGGTCAGACCGCACAAACACGGCCAACACTCCTCCCCCCTTGATTGTTGATTTGTTTGCGGCACGAATAAGGCAGCGCGGTGCCGGTGCACCGCGCGGAAAATAATAATGATTGGGCGAAGAAGCGCGGCGCCGGCGCGCCGTGCCGTTGAATTCGAACAAGCCGAGACACCGTCGCGCCGTGCCGGAGAACCTGGAAGAGACCACGGCCGGATCGGGGCCACGGCAGAGGGACGCGGCGCCATCACACCGCGCCAGACAGAACAAGGCCCCGACCTTTGGCCGCGGTGGAGCAGAGAGCGGCGACCAGCTTCCGGCCGCCGGCGCCAGAGTAGGAGGGCGGGACCACGGGGTCCTGCGGCAGTAGCACGGCCGGCCGGTCACTGAGAAAGCGACGGGTCGTAACCCCCGGCTGGGCGACAGGAGCGGCCCCCCAAATGGGGCTCGCGGTTTCACGAACAGGCGGGGGGCAGCCCCCCCCCCCCCCCCCGCACCCCTTCCGCTCGGCCGAGCCGCCTAGCCACGCGGGCCCGGCCGGGCCGCGCCCAAGCGGGCCGGACCCAGACTCGAGTCGGGTCGACCCGGTTCGGGCCGACCCAGGGGGTATCGGGCCGGGTCGGACCAGGCTCGAACCCCCTATTCACGGACCTCTTTCGGTATTTTGCCCATATCTTGGGCTACGGACCTCCGATCGACGCACCGTCAGCTGTGATGCGATATTTGAACCAAGACGGTCGTTTAGGTATGTTACACTCAAGGTTTTAGAGAACTTTGAGTATGGCCGGGTTGGTTCGGATACGAAACCAACCGGGCCCTCAGAGCGGAAAAACTTATTTCTTGAGCTCCGGATGTCCGTTTGACGTACCGTCGACTTTTTTGGATTCCTCATGATGAGGATGAACTTTTGGAATACTTCTCCTGAGATTTGAATGCAGTTGAATAGTGGCCGGGTTGGATTGTACCGAAAATCCAACGGGGCCCATAGAACAGAAAAGCTGATAACATTCAGACCGGACGTCTGTTTGATGTACCATCAGTGGCGTTGGGGATCATGTTGGAAATTGGTCGCTATGGGTATACCCTATGAGAGTTTGGGGTACAGTTCAGATGCGGTCAGGTTGGTTCGTACACTAATCCAACTGGGGCCCTGGGACGAAAAGGCTAATAACTCACAGACCGGGCGTTCGATTGATGCACCGTCTGTTGCTTTGAGACCCCTATGACGAGGCAGTCCATTGAGATAATTCTTATTGGAACTTGTGATACTCGGAGTATCGAAAGTAGCTCATGGAGAGGACCCTCCCGGAGACGAGCTAGCAGAGTGCAGAGACCTAGTAGCCGACTGAGACTTAACGACTGCTGATCGATCGACTTGGAGTGATTCGGATAGCCCAGTGGGGTGCGCTTGGTTGTAGCGGCAGACCCATGGAGGAGGTGCACTTGGTTGTAGCGGCAGACCTGCAGTACTCGACAGAAGGAGTACCTCTGTAGGCTATGAGGGGGTGCGCTTGGTTGTAGTGGCAGACCCATGGTGGGATGCACTTGGCTGCAGCGGCAGGCCCACAGTATTCGACAGGTGGAGTACTTCAGCAGTCCAAGGTTAGTGGGACACGCTTGGTTGTAGTGGAAGGCCCACTGTACACGATAAAGGGGGAGTTCTGCAACAACCGTGGTTGTTTTTCATGAATAAAATCCCGGTTTGAGCTGAGTCTATTACCTATGTGTTTACCTCATGATTGAGATGGGTCACTTGATAACTTAGGTATATATATGGGAATATATATAAGTAGAGGTTATCTGTTGATTTCATAACCTTTGTGTTTCCTCATGATTGAGATGGGTTACTGATGAATTAGGTATAAGTAAGGGCTTATACCTAAGTAAGAGTTATCTGTTGAGTTTCTGCTTTGTGGTTATCCTTGTTGGATTTAGAGAGACCTTGAGGGTCTCGGGGTCCCTACTTAGTATCGTTATACTCACCCCTGTACGGGCTATACCCACACCTCGTTGTGTTGGATGCAGACGACGTACAACACTGACGGAGGCCGAGCGTTCGAGGACTGGACGGTACCCAGAAGTAGATCTCACGATGAGTCGGTACCCGGAAGAGACAAACAGACGGACGATCGGACGTGGAGTGCTGAGGAGGGCATCTGTACCTACCCTTATGGTAGGATCCATGGTGGACGATCCAAGAGCTTCATGTTTTCTTCCAGCTTCTTGTCTTTTCTGTTTTACTTTCGTTCTGTTGTAGCTGTACTTTCAGTTGGGTTTGTATTCTGGACCATTTACTTTTCAACACTACTTTTTTAATTAGTGTTTTACTTCCGCTTGTACTCTATTGTGTTTTGTTTACTTTTATAAAGGCAACGCCTTCCCAGTTATCGGGAATTACGCCTTTGGTGATAGTCCCCAGCCCTTGGCCCATGGAAGGCAGACTTGGGGTAGTCACGGCATGGGCCCTGAGGATGGGTCGTGACATTAAAAAAAGACAAAAATTGATCTTATTAAAAAAAATACACATTATATTGTCTAAATATGGATGGATAGTTTTTAATGTCTATGTTTACTAGTTATATATCATCAAATGATTAATGTTTAGTTCCATGGTAAAATGGTATTTCTCTTAATCTATATGATTATTTTTAATTATTTGTACTAAACACTTTGGTTGAAAAACTATTTAGTCATTATTAGAAGTTATATATATAATTTATTCATTATATTTTTTCCATTTTTCCAAATTTAAATAATAGAAGTAGAATATATATGTGTAAAAGTAATCCCATAGGTGGGATGTGAGAACGATTTTTTAGTATGTGATTTTTCAAAAGATTGATATGTTTTTATATAAAATTTTTATTTTTATTTTATTATAATAACATAAAATGTATTAAAGGATTTATTTTTAATCTTATTATACTTTTAGAACAATATAAAATTTAATTTAACTCTATAAATTAAATAAAAAATAATAATATTTCAGTTAAAATTTTGTATTTTTTATTATTCATAAAAATATTAAATATTTTTGAAAAAAATTCAAAATATTCACCGAAAGATAATTCTGATAGTATTAATTCAAAAATAAATTTTATTTTAGTATATTTTAACTCTAAATGTTTCATAAAAATAATTTATTCATTTTTCATAAGAAGGAATAAAAAAGATCTCCTGAGAATATAATATTTTGAAAAACATATAAAGACGTTAATAAAAATTATATATCTTATTATAAATGTGTATAATCTATTCAAAATTATTTTAAAAAACATTTAAAAAGAATTTTTTTACTTTTTAAATTATTATTATTATTCCTTGTAATATAATGGTTATGTTTAAATAACTATATTTATATTATATGATGGTTTTATTATAACTCTTTGTCATATATCAGACAAGATAACCAAGTGTTAGATTTAGCTAATGATACTATAATGATTAATTTAATTCATGAATTTAGTTATGTACTGTGTAAATAAACCCACCAATGAAATTTAATTTTCTCATAATTTGTTTTTATAAAATTTAGTGGAGTTACATTTTCCCCAATTTTCTTTTCAGGAATCATTTATTATATTCATTACTTATTCCTATAGTGTATAGTATATAATTATTCATTGATATTTTATATAATGAATATTTCTATATTCCTATTATTTAAATTATAATTATAATTTATTTGTTTCATGGGAGATATGATTCAAATGTATTAACACATTAAGGGTTTATTTCACTATATTTTGATTTTTCGGGAATATTTATGATTTAATTTCAATAGAGATAAATTATTTAATTATAATATACTAATAGACATTCATTTTATTGTACAAAGGTTATTTATTTATTTTATTTAACAGTATCATTTCACTCTCTTGGGTACATATCACTATTAAGAATGTATATTTGTAAAAAATATTACATTGTGGATGATTTTTGTAGAAAATTTATTCCTTACATAATTGGATTATCAATAAAATTTTAAAATTAATATTTTTAATATCATACACTGATTTATTAGATAAATGTTTTCAATTTTTAAATTTTAAAATAATGTTGTCATATCAACATTCTTTTCCCCTTCTAAAAAATTAGCATGTTCACTTGTCAGAGAAAATTACAATGAAACATTGTGTTATCATTATCTTCGTGATTTGAATGTTCCCATCATCATGATAACTTAATTCATGGATCCTTAATCTATAATATTATATATATTAATTTCAATAAAAATATTCTACAATTTTTAGGAAATTATTATATTTTGACAAAATGACTTAAACATGAAAATTCAATTTTCCCCATGAAATATTCCATGTAATATATGAATATATATAATATTTTAATAATTGATTAAAAACCATAATATTATAGATTTAATATAAATTAGATATATGTACATCACATATATTCCTAGCATTTTGTCCCTTACATAGACATGGTTATTCAGGAAATATATTCATCTCTCATATACCTTTATTATGAAACATTCAATGAATGAGATAATATATAATATTATGTTCCTTATAAAAGTAATATACTTTTTATGAAAAATGTCATTAAAAGAATTTTTGTTATTCGATAGAATGAATTACAAACAACATCGTGTTTAGCTGAGCAACGTAACAATATTATAATTTAAATTTTCAATTATTGCATATATGTTCTCTTGGTGGAATTAATATTAAAAAACATATATTAATAAAGAATATGATCTATATATTTATAAAATTAGTTAATCAACTTTCATGGTTCTATAATTAAACTCAAAAATGTTTCAAAATAAATGATATTTTTAAAAACCAAAATTATTATGCATGCAATTTATTTGATATCATTAAAATAAATTAATCAAAATTAGTGAATGGTCATAATAAAATTTATATTAAATTTTCTTCTAAAACAAATTATCATAAAAGAGATAATTTTATATGAATATGATAAAAGGAAACGTTATTTAACATATAAAATTGTTTTTATAGAATTGTATTATTTCACATTTCTCACAGTCATATTAAAAATAATTTCAAATATTAGTATATATTTAATAAGTCAAAATATTATACATTTTTAACATTATAATTTTCAAACCCAGAATGTATGACTATTTTATTCTATGTCAATGTGAATAGTTACTGTGGTAACCTGTATCACCTTTGTAATGCATATATCATGACAATCTATAAGTAAATTAACTGCAAAGGGAAAAAAATTTCAAAGTAGTTCTTATTGGATGATTTAAAATTTACCCTCAACACCTTATCCTCAATGATTAGTTTTTTTATGTACGCATGTCCCTAAAAATTAATTTTATATTCATTTAATCAATAAATGATACAAAATGAATCTCTCTTAGTTTTTAATATCATTTATGTGTTAACATAAGGATGAAAAGAATCAATGAATGAATCATAATATAAATTTGTTAATTAATTATATTATATCATAATTGTAATTAATTTATAATTTTTAGTTATAATATTGTTACATCAAATTTTTACTCAACACATAAAAGATATTAATTAAATTAAAAGAAAAATAAAATTAAAAATTCGAATATATTAAACATGTATTAATTATTGTAATTTAATGGTTTAAAAAAACATTATAGATTTATAATACCTATTTTTATTATGTGAAAATATTCTATTTTAAATATAACTTGTTCTTTATGACTTTTAAGTAAAATTAAATGAATTGGGTCAAATTTGACTATATTGATAATATATCAATATAATATTTCATTAAATTATTTTAATATCATAAAAATATTTAAAGAATACACAGTGTATATTATATGATCTATAATTTCTAACATAACCATATATTGTCCAACAGTCTCCTTTTTTGAAAGAATTATAATTCTTTAGATTTGAAATTTATTTTTCACCATGTTAAACATTAAATTAATTAACTAATGGTGAATCAAAATGATACGGTAAAAAATAACATAAAAAAAAGTCTAAATTATATTATTTGATGGAATAATAAACTTATAATACCTTATCATAGAATAATTTTCCATTTTGTGTTATTTAACCAAATATTTAATTTATTATAAGTAATTATTTTGGGAAATTCGGAAATCACACATCAAATAAATTATACAATAAATCCTCATCCCTCACAAATAAACCCCTATATTAAAACTTCTATATCTACTATAAACAACAATTTTCTCTTATAAATAACCATATCAATATTGTAAATGTTATTTTCATTCTAAAATATCATCCATATATCCCAATAGCTGAAATCTAATGGAGTCATTTGAATGAAAATATTATCCCCATAACTAAACACACTCGTTTCTACTCTTCATTATGTCAAATAAATATATGTTATATATCATAAAATAGTATATTCAATATATAAAATATGAAAATATTTTACTATGGTTATGGGAAAACCCTTATACACTATCACTCCCAGAAATTGAAAACTGAAGGTATCGATCGTGGGGAAGTACGACTTACCATTTTGACATCGAGATGCAATTCATTTTTCATAATAATATTATATAGATGAGTATTATATTGTGTCTAATTTTTTTCTATCATATCTATTATAGAATTAATATTTTTTATTTGTAATTTCTGCTCTACTTTCTTACCATCTAATCAATTATAAATATTGATGACACTCGTACATATGTGTGGACTGTCTCCACTACACTAAAATTAAATCAATTTATCATTTTTTATTAACATGGATAGTAATTAAGAGGAATTTAATGAATATATATTAAATATATTATTTTATATTTATTTTCTAAGTTTTAATTCATATAAAACATTCTATCACTCATACAGTTGAAAAATTAAAATAGAATTCATATGTATGTATGAATAACAACACAATGATTGGTGTAAATGATTTCATTATTTAAAATTTTATTGATGAATCTTAATATGTTTATATTTAATATATATTTTATTTATATCATGATAATTTTTTTGGAGATTAAACAACCAATATAATTATATAAGAACCCAAACTACTGAACTAAAAAAATCATTATAATCGAAATAGTTAATACCAAGAAACAATAATTGTAGTAATGAAGTTTTGATAAGGGGGGTTTCAAATTTTTTTAAAGGGATCATAAATGATACTATAAATATTAATGTCTTTTTTTATTGAATTATTATAAATTTAAATATATTATACATGAATTTCAGACATATATTATTGAATTCATACCTTAGTTAAAAGGTTTATATTACAATATCATTTCATTATATTAATTCACTGTGATTATTTTATAATGATGATATATTATTATTTACCTTTCAATAAAAAAATTATAGATGCCTCAAATAGTTATTTATTCAAACAATTATTTTATTCTAATTTTTATTATCTTATGTACTGATGAGACCGAAAATATGTATTGATAGAAAATATAAATTTTTATCTCTTTTTATTATTTTCTTTCTTCAATTTCTATATTTTCTAAATTTTTATGAAATATTGTTTTTATAATTATAATATGATTTTTATTTAATTTTTACCCATAATTTTTATTTTTACAAAATGGATTGAAAAAAATACTCTTGATTTTTAACAATCATGGTACATTGTGACTTTTCTAAAAAATGATTGTATGTAATGTTTTATTAACATATATGTTAAAAATAGAATTTTACACCATAGGGAATTATCAATATATTGATAGCCACCTTATTTGATTCAATGAATCTATTTAAAAAATGATTTATATAATATATATGTTTTTTTAGATATTAATGACGTGATTTGAAAAAGTAATAGTGTTTTCCTAAAAAAATTAATGATCATTTTTATATATTTCTTATTACCATTTATTTTTTTAAAGTTTTTAGTCCTTAATAGGGATATGATTCAAGGATATCATACATATTCTTTCTATTTATCATTTATTTCCATGGTGATATGTTTTTATGAATCACATTACTTTTTTAATGGTTTATTCTATGACAAAATGTTGGAATTTATATGAAAACAATTTATTTTCAATGAGTTATACTGTGAAAAAATTATAACTAATCTTATTTGTCATAATGGGTTGTGATATGAAGAATTATTTATCATATTATTGGATTCATATTTATTATTTTCTTCATGAGATGTGTATGACCGATATAACCTTTTATTAAATTGGTTAACAATTTATATATTATGAGATAAATAGTACTTGAATGAGGAGTGAACTCATTTCAGTAAGGGTAATTACCCCTAATGAAATTATTTGGAGTGGTACTTTACTACAATTATAATATTGATACTTATCTTATTCCACTATTATAGTGATGGAAAAGTGTCATGATGACTAAAGAAACAATTTTACATTATTGTGATTATTCAATAGCGCCATTAACTTATAAATTAGTTATAATCTCATTGATTATAATAATTTGATACTTTTATTATTTGTATATTTTAAACATCGTGGATTTATTTTGTGATTCCTAATTATGAATTATGATATATAGTAAATGGTTTCGATTAGTTACTAAATTCTTCTACAAACATTTTCTCATGTAATGATCACATGATCATTGACCTACACCTTGTTTATCATTAATTATAATAATTACTTCCCATTATTATTATTTCATACCAATTTTATATTTTTTTTATGTATGACATTTCAAATAAAGGAGATAGTAATGATGATCAAAGTCCGAGATTATGTGGAACATTTATGAACCAATTTATTTTTTTGAAATTATTTTATGGAATATATTATAATTATATGATTCTATAATTAATTGATATATTATGTAAAAAATATTCATCTATTTCATTAAAATATATATGTATGGAATTTTTTGGTCTCCATAAAACTCATTTTAATAATTTTGGTAAATGTAATTTGTATTGTTTAATGTTTATTTCCATTTAGTAGAACCAATAATATTAAGAATCATATTATGTGTACAGTAAGATAACAAACAAATGTAGTTTGTAACATATTTTTCCCATAAAACAACTTGTATAGTATTTTTGTGTGAACCTAATATATTATGGAATTTTTTCAACCATGTGTCATTAAATACAATTTTAGACATGACACATGTTTTTTATTTCATATAGTATTTCCACATTTACTATGCTTACAATGTATTATTATACAGTGTTATTTCTATTGGTATCCCATGTGATTTATAATTATCTTTCTCTTTTGAAATATCATGTTACCCATTATGCATCTTTATCATGTTTATTCAATTAAAATTATATAAAGTTCACCAATATTTTTTTTATCTTCAATGGGTTATCCCATGTAGTTTGATGAGATAAATTATGTTAGATACCATTTTCAATAAAAAATAAAATATTATTATTTATGTCTTGCATTGATTTATTTTTAACGTAATATTCCAGAGATATAAGGACTCAGTATCACTAGGGTTTTAGATTATGGATATTTTAGTTTATAATGATATTAAAAAATTAATATAATGGTATTTCATGATATTTTTTATCAGAGATATATATAGTTATTATAGGATATTATGATAAAAATATTTATTGGGAACCATATAGATAATATTATGGATGAGAATAACTATTGAAAAAATACTATAATTTTAATTATTTATAGAGAACATTGATTTCAATAAATTACATCTGTCTTTAAACACTACAAGTGGATGTTTCCCTAGAAAAGTTACACCTACGGGTAATAACCTCAAAAGTGTGCATTGTTCCTAACATAAATTTCACCCCACGGATGAAAATCAGCCTCACTACACACCTAGTTTGACACTCCTATGGGGAATGTTTTTTTATATTTAGAAACTCATGAAGAAATATTATAATGGCGCCCAAAAAAATTAAGTTGGAAATCTAAATATTAATGACCAATATTGATAAACTCTTTTGAAAACATATATTTATATAATATGATATACATGTCATTTATATATTCTTCATTATTGGTTTATATGTTTAACTTTGTTCTGTTAACTGATTATCAACTTGTTTCATTTACTCTTTTTATTTAATTGATAGAAATGTTTGAAAACATGACAACAACCAAGATGATGGAAAATGTAAGGACATACCTTAAAAACCTTATGGGAAACATTTTAACCATTTTTTTATAATTATATATGAGTTATATCAAATTTACAATAATAGTTGTAAGGTAGTTGAATTTATAAAAAAATAATTGAAGAGATCTATTGAATATCATAGATGTTCATGTTATGGAAACCAAAATTAAAACATGATTCAATTTCCTACATGTTAAAAATTTATAAGGAGGATGATTTCAATATTCCATAATGGAATTCAATGAATAATTATGTGTGAAAAATGATTTCACAGAGTAACTAATTACAAACGAAATTGAAGTGTGTAATAAACAAGATGTATGGAACTAAGGTTCATCCTAAGGGAAAACTAATAGTTCCATGTTGTAGATTTTTTGAACAGGGTAATTATCATAATAAATATTCTAATATAAGGATTTATTACTAAGGGCCACAATTATGAAAATCATTAAAGATGAATTTTTAATGTTTTTAGGTGTTAGAATAGGTGAATCATGTAGGTTAAAAAGATTCATTAAAGGTATTCCATTTTTTATGTCATAAAACATCTAAGTACTATTTTACAGATGAGTATATTTATTTATTTTAAAGAATATGATGAAGTGTACTAATAATCATGGAAGTTGTTTTAAGGGTTTGATTTTAATTTAGTTGGAAAACAAATTTTTGATGAAAATTTAATTTTAAATATTTTATTAGTGATGAGGTAATTATAGTGAAATATTTTTTGTGGAAATGAATGTTCTGGATAGAATACTATAGAGGCTTAAAATAAATATTTTACATTTAACGAAAAAATTTAATATGTTCAACATATTCTGTGAAACAATTTAGAGTGATCTTGAATTATGAAAATTGTCATCACATTAGTTTTTCTATAGTTTTAGGAAAATAAATTGTCGTGTATTAGGTAGATATATATTTTATCTATAATAGCTATGGGGCATGAACCCATAACCAATGGGATTTAAGAATGAAAAATCTACCACTAGAATATAATATGTAATAGTTAGTATGAATTTTATACTATAGTAAATTATTAATAAATATTATATTTTTTTGGGAAACCTATTTTAAGAGCATGTATTTTTTAGTTTTTACGTATTTAATGTGATTACTGATATTTTTTAGAAAATTATTAATTATTGTAAGGTATATATGACCCGTGAGTCTCACATGTTATTCAATATTAATGTTTAGTCGGGATTAAATGAATTAAATTTTATGTGATAATGTTATTTAAGATATAGGGTTTTATATTTATAAAATATTCTATATAGAACCTTTGGTGTAAATCTTTAACTAAAATGCATTATTTCCATATATGAATGTTTATACAATTATTTTATTATCTTATTTTATCCTATCTATTTTAGTGTTTAATAATATTTAATGAAATTTTTAATATAATGTTAACCTTTAATGGATTTGTTCTATTTAAAAAATTATTTTAGTTTTTCCATCATTATAATGCATATTTAATACTATTAATTTATAGAAATAGATGAGATAGTATTGAAGCAGAATGAAGGATTAAATTATACATGTTAAATATATATACATCCTTACATTAATAGTATATATGGTAAACTTATCCCACAAGCATAGAAAAATTATCATAAAATAAAAATTTTATTCACTTTGATTATTTGGTAGCCTCTTATCTTTTAAAAAATTGATGTATAACATTATATCTTAAATGGATCATCTTTAAAAATCTATATTTTTTACTTCGCTATTATTTTCTCCAATTTTTAAACCTACTTATCTTATTAAATTTTCATTAACATTTCTCTCTTTTCATGTCGATGTTTTAAATATCATTTTTTCAAAGTCATATTTCAGTAAGATTATTTTTTAAATTATAAACCATTATTTACTGGGAACATGTCAAAATTGTTAGGATACAATTTATTGATGGATTTCAGAATGAAAAATATTGATATATTATTTAGAAAAAAATATGTTCGATAGTGTATACCAAATGTATCACCATATATATATATAGAAAAAAATATTATGATTTAAATATGAATGTTATAAAATATATGTAAAAATCATCTAAATTAATAATATTAATAATTTATGAAATATATAAAAATTAAAAAATTATTACATATTTATATATAAATACTAAAGAAATAAGATCCCAAATTTTAATAAATATATTTTATTTAAAAAAATATGTTTCCTTCGGAATTTTTTTTCTTTTAGTAAGAAATAATTTAATTATTCATTGGAAATTTTAAATTTTTATTAGGTAAAAAAACATTTTAAAAATAATCATATCAAATTTAACATAATGTTAATTTTTTTTGAAATATTTCATTTTTCAATTAATAGTGATTATTACTGATTTTTCATATACTATTATTTCATTAAATTATTTAATTTAAATTTTACATTAATTTTTTATTCAGTAATAATGTTACATGTTATGAATTTAATTTATAATTATATTGATAATTAATGATTCATCATCATTATTCTGGTATTTTCTATATGTATATCTTTATTCTTATAAATCATTTTCCTGTAAGTTGTTTTTTAATACATAATATTTATCCATTTAAATAAATTAAAATAATCCCCAATAAATATGGATTAATATTCAATGTAAATATTAGACATAAATGTATAGTAAATGAAATTCATATTTACACAATTTATTATCATATGGTTAATATGATATCATCAACCACATTAAAATGAATTTCTTGGAAAGATTTCACATTGTTTTGTGGGGGAAATTAAAAATTGAATTATTTAATAAATTTATTATAATTTTAAAAAATGGATTCAATAATGTTAACCATAAAAATATTAATAATTAAGTTATTCATCATAATCATTGGTGAAAATATATTTTAAAATTGTAAAAAAATGAGTTACCATGTTGAACAATTATAAAATGGAAAAAGTGTGTAACAATAGTGTTAAATAGAATAACATGTTTCTAAAATTAATTTACATTAATGTTTGAGGGTTTTCAGGAATATGTCATGCCTCCAATGCATTCGATGTCTATTTTTTAAGACTGTTTTTTGGGAGAGATGCCCAATTAATGAATTGTTTTGGGTATTTCAAATAATGTTACTCCCTCTAACATATAAAATGGAACCGTATATAACATCCATTAAAAAAATAATAAAAACTATGGATAGGGAAATAAATTCCCAAATACCATTATTAATTCCATCCTATATTATAGTGGCCTTTAATGAATCAAAAACAGTATTTTGTGAGGCATTACTTATAAACCAAAATAAAGGGTATGATGAAGTTGTGTTGTTCTAAACTGAGAATCATTATGTATTTTATATTTCCATATATTTATAGTCATAATACATTATGATGATAAAATTAAAATGATATATACAATTTAAGTATATGTTATTCTAATAAGTTCATAAACAAAACCTATATGATCAAACATCAAATTTAAAATGGAACCATCGCTCTGATATTCTTGAGGTAACCACATCAAAAATAGATATAACTTGTTTTTTATAATTTTATATCATTACAATTCGTGATGATGTAATAATTTTTATATATTATATTAATTAAATATTTATAATTATAAAAATTTTATATAACATATGCATTTTTACCAAACATTCTTTTGTAGAATGAAAGAATTATATGTGATTATAGTGGACTTACGCCTTGAGAAGCGATGTGATTCATTTTACATATTTTAATTTCATGAATTCTATACAAAACTATATTTAGTGAAATAAATTGATATATATGATATAATCATATTTCATGTTTTTTTTAAAATGAAACTTTCCTTTCCTCAATCACGATCATTGTCAAAGGTAAAAGTTACTTATGAGCATGTACGACCAATCATCTCTATTATTGTTACAATTCTCATTTTTATATAACCATATTACATAGATGGTATTGACAAAATAATTAATTAATAATATATATTTTTATGACTCGATTATTATTCTATATATGAATGAAAAATTACATATTTGACTAAATTCAACATATTGATTCCATTTTAATATTATAAATTCTGCTGCTATAAAAAACCAAAATTGGACATAACTGAACAAGTATATAAATATGATATTAAAATCAATGTATTTAATGAATTATTTATATGAAATTAATGCTATAATTATTTAAATAAATTAATTTATATATGTTTCTCTTACCTCAGTTAAAAGAAATACATGAAAACTCCAAATAATATATAAGGGTTTTCATCTCAAAATATCCTTCCTTGAGGCACATAACTATTTATGGGCCAACATTGATTTAGAAGTTATATATACTATAAATTAAATATTTGAAATAAATTTTTAATATTAATTCATGTATGTTAATATAAACATAATTCTCTCTCTCTCTAGAGTATTTTATCAAGACGTTTCATAATCTGTAAGGGACATAATCTGAATTTACATTCATCAAGTTATATTTTAATATAATGCACCAATTTCATTAATATTGATTATATAATTACCCTTCTATATTTATTATAATTAATCATTAATACAAGATGTAATTCAATTATTAAACAAAAATTATTTTATCCAACATGATTTGATTTGAATCCTACCATGTAGTAAGGGATTTTGAAAAACTATATCATTATGAATTCTAAATTACATATTCATTTCTAATAATATGGTAAGATTGTGTTTGTAATAAACATTGATTTTTTCATTATTTAATTTTTTTATAGGGACATATATTTATCAAAACAAAAATCATTATTAATAGATTATCACTTTAATTACAAATTGTTGGATGTAGATTTTCATGTACTTTTATTTCATTGAGACAAATTTCATATTGACCACTTATTAATTTTTTATAGTGTATATATAAACCCTATTATAGGATATATCATGATTAAATTTATCATAATTTTATTAAATTTTTCATTTTATGTAATTTTAGTCATGAGGATTTGAAACAAATATTTCCAAAGCGTCAACAAGATATTTTAAAATCACATCACATTCATTATTCGTTGTACATAAATATCCGATGATAGAAATTATTGGAAGATTTTAAGATAACCCCCTTTATAATTATTCTCTTTTTTTATTTATATAGATTTCATGTTATTTTTTCATTTTCATCCCTTTGGTATATAAAATTACTTTGAATTATTTTTAAAAGACAATACATATTTATTTACTTTTTTCATGAATTTTATTCTTTATATTTAAATATTATACTTTCAAAGTAAAAATAATTATGCATTGTATTATATAATAATTTATATAATATATTTTTAGAAAATATAAAATTTTTAAAAGTTTTAAAAAATATAAATATTATTATTACATTTAGAACATGGTCTTTTTGTCTTTTTTCTAAAATTGTGAATGATTATTTTAATCTCAAAAATAACATGAATAAAATATCCCCATTATCATAATGACAAAAATTAATGATTATTATATTTTATTATTCATTGGTTATTTTTTAAATATATTTTATATGATAATTTTTGAGACAATCTACCTTTATGAAGAACAAATTTACAATTGAAAATGATATTTTTCTCAATAAATCCTTAATGAAATCATTTGAAAATATTTTCTTCAATGATAAAAACAATGATATTGGTGATTATTTATAGATTATCTATTTATTTTAATAACATATATTCTTGCATTATTCGATATTTTATTTACACTTTATTACATTAATCAGGTGAATCTCAATTATACATTAATTTAATTTTTTTTGATTATTTTATGTTATAATATTATTCAAATTATTTTAATTACATGTGCAATTAATAAAATTATGACTTCTGATTGACTTCTGTATTGTGGAAGACATAATAATGACCCTATAATGATGGGAACACCGAGATATCACTCTAATATATTAAGTTAGGCATTAATCACATGACACATCATTTACGAGAATATGGAGTAAACATAATCCATATAGATACATTGTCCACCATGTGATATTATCTTGGAAGATTATTTTAACTCATGTTTATGTCATTTAATATGTTAACACACTCATTCCCATGTATCAATTATATTATGATATTATCTAATTTATTAAATTATATCATGTTTTTAAACTAGTTCCTTCTCTTTTGTGTTATAATTTTATATCTTTGACATGTATGTTATTAATTCATATGAGGTTTATTCTTGTGCATGGTATTTTAGCACACAATATTTCTCTACATATTATTTTTATATCCCATGTGGTTTTTTATCTCAAAATTTTTTGGTAATTTTTATGTTTAATAAAATAATGATATTTTAGTTTATCCTCACATTGATATATAAAAACCCTAGTCTTGAAATTCTATATTGTATAAAGATATTTATGTTTGTACTTATTAGTTATTTATGTTTACAAATAATCCAATACTGTGTATAAATTTATTCTTAACTATGATTTACTTTTAAAATAATTATAAAAAAGGAATAGAAAATTATAAATAGGTAACAAGGACTGATAATTGATGGTAAAATGGATTGACACCCTTGATTTGAGAGAGATTTTGTGATGTGGTAGTAGGAGAATTAATAGTCAATGAAAATTTCAAAAAAATTAATTTTAGATAATTTTTAAAAAAATATCAACATCATTATTATTATATTTTGGAATTATTTCCGTGTGTATATTCTATTCAATTCAACATATTGTCAATAATAATATAGCGTTCAACCTAGATGTAGAGATGGATGATTGTAGACCCATATGTTAACATGATTCCAACCCATGATGTGGGCCATATATCAATTCATGAAATATCTCATGTATTTAATTCAATAAAATGTATTATTTCCATATAATAATCATTATTAAAAAATAAGTAATATATAATGTGTATTTTTCAATGTTAACTGCAATGGGAAAACATATATTTATTCCCAGTTATCTTTTTAAAGAGTGATAGTTATGATAGAGTTTTATATAATTTTACCCATGACATTATCATGGTCTTTTTGTTGATAAAATACAAAAATCGGACATAGAAATGAATTTAGTCATTTATAAGTTCAATTTCAAAAAATACATAATGGTGGTAAATTTCTTGATATGAAATGTGAAGAATGAGATGGTTCAAGTGTGTTCCTATTTTATTATATGTTTAGATAAAGGTATGGTTCAAATGTGATCATTAGTGTGGTGATGGGATCAGCCCTCCCCTAGTATTGGGTCTTCATTATGTTTGGGTCCCCAGAACATATATTATAAATGATTCAATGGTGTAAGTGTCCTGCACAAATATTTTTAATCCCTTGAATGAATTTTCCATAATCCGTGCATGGATAAAATACTATATATAATGTGGTTTTTTGATGGTAGATCGATATTATAAATACTATTATGGTACGAAGACAATGAAATATGAAATTCTCACTTCTTTGAAGAAAATGTTTTAGGATGAATGTTCCCAACATTATGTATTTCTGTATTGGTGTAACTGTTTGGAGAATGAAAATGATTTACGCTTATAAAACAAGAGAATAATTATTAGTGAGGTTCATTTCTTTCAGATTTGATGTTTTAGATGGTTATTAACTTCGACTTTCTTAGTCTATTTAATAATATGAAGACATCTACATTCTCATGCGATGTGGTTATATTGTAACACCGGAGACTTTTATGAGAAATATTTTGTTTTTAAATCATCAAAGGAATCTTTCACTACACACAACACTAGATTGGATTTCTTTACACGCAATCACAGCCTTCCTCGATATCTTGCGTCGTACGCAATACCGAGTTTTACTAAACAATGATATGCTATTAAAATATTATTAAAACTAACTGTTATGAATAGTAATAACCACTTTTTTAAAGTTTATAAATTTTATTTTTCAAAATGGACTTTATTTTTGGATTCAGAATATCGAAATTAGCCTAGGGTGAAAATTTGGTATTTTTCTGAAAACTTTCAATTTTTGATGAATAATGAAACCACTAAGTGGTAGTTAAAAAAACTGAATTTTTCATAAAACATAATTTTACCGCTTCTGTGAGTATAATTTCGAAAATCTGAGATACACGATTAATATCAAGGACTAAAATGTGGTTCAATGAGATGAAAATAATTTTTGGTGAATAGTAACTTTTTACTTTTTTTTACCACGGTTAAAAGTAAATAGGGTAATTAAGGGTAAAAGTGTTATTATTATTACACTAACACATGTCCTAATTCTATTGGATAAGTGTAATTTGACCAAAAACAACCTTAGGAATAAAATATGACCATTTAGGCCCACTTGGATTAGATTAGGACATTTATTATCAATTTATTTAAAGAAGGGTTAAAATAGTTAAAATCAAAGTTTACTAACTAAATAATTTTTAATATAGGGTTATACATAAGATACATTCGACTATATATATTCATTAGAAAGCTAAAAAGATTTCCAACATAGTGGTATTTTATTTTTAATTTTGAGACATTATATAATTTAATTTATTTATGACACAACGATGATGCAATAATTATCTTATTAATGAAATATTGACATAATTGATGTTATAAATACGCAAATAAATTTAATTTGAGACTTTTTATGAATTCCACTAATATTATAGGTTAATATAACATGTTAGTATTGATTTAATTAACCTTTTTCGAAATAATAATTCGGTTATGATTTTCACAAAAATCAATCACTAAATAGTGTCAAAATTGACATAAAATAGTTTTTAAAACAAATATTATATTTTTAATGGTTATTTTATTCTTAAAAATCTACGGTTCGGCAAAATGACTTAGATAAGGTTATATATATTAATAATAAACAACTTGGGGTTCTTTTGGCTTTTTATAGTATGTTTATTAACCTTATAGCGTAAGAACACAAGAAGACACGGTAAAAGTAAAATTATTTAACTTAATGTGAAATCTAAATGATAAGGTTAAAATAGGAACCTAAAATTGTCTAAATTCTATTGTATGGGAGTATTTCGACCCATCCCCACCTTATATTAGAAATATATCAATTTGGAGCTATTAAAAACCGAATTTGACTTTATATTAAAATAATATTTTTTGTTATTCCAAAGGTGCCCCTCTCCTCCCTTATAAAAGGGCACCTCCTCCCTCTCTTCCTCACAACACATTGAGCCTTCAAGCTCGGCCCACCCCTACCAATTTCTTCTCTCCACTTCCCTAGAGATATCATAGAGGTCCTGGTCTTCTTCAAAGACCAATTTTAGTTCCCTAAAAGGAGGTCTCAAAGAAGCGCTTCAAAGAAGAGGTAATGTCCGTTACCGATTATTTCATCTTTATTTCTTCTTCCACTTCTTCTTATTTAGTTGTTTCATTATGAAGTAATAACATCAGCATCACTCATATACTGATATGTTATTATAAGTATGAAACAACCCTATTTAACCATCTATCCATCCTATGGAAAATGAAATCACCACGCGTGCGTACGTAAGGAATACCGTCTCCACGCCGTGGTGTAATCTATTTTCCACCACCACCTTACTTGGATGGGTATAATTGTGTAAAGAATGAATATATATGACTATTGTAAAGTGATATTGATTCTGAAATAGTATACATACACTCCAATACAATTCCACGATCACGGGAACGATATCATCGCCCGTGCGTACGTACGGAATACCGTCTCCATGATGTGATGCGACTCGTTATAAATGATCTTCATTGCATAATGATTATATAAATGAATTTAATGGATGAATATGAAATATATTACACTAATACCATTCTGGAAATGAGGTATCTATAACCTAAAAAGAATAATAAGAATTTATTCGACAAAACACGAATAAGAACAAAAAGTAATAAACACCCAAATAACACGTAGCAATGAAATATTACTAATAATAAGCTTAGAATATGACCATATATGATATCATAAGAATGAGTATGATTATGGAATAAATCAATGACATGATTTAAATCATTATACAGGAGGTTCGGACACAGACGAAGCAAATCAGACCTAAGGTAAGGGAAAAATATCACAATCTCATTTTTATCCGAGATTGTTTATACTTTGGTATTTACTGGGGTGTATTTCATCATCCACATCCATGTTTCCTCAATATTTAATATTATTTCCATCCACCTACAATTGTTTAAATACAATTTTACCCTCCGGTGAGATTTTAGTAAAATATAGGAAAGGAATCTTTTTTCGTTTTTTGTACGAGGTACTTTTTGACTTTTCTGAAAAAAGTATGAGAAGAATGTTTTTTAACTTATACGGCATGAATGGATTTTTAAAACATTATTTCCAAGAAGCTTCCTTTACAAGTTTTCAGGTTTATTTTTAATCAACTTCTTTTAGTTTAGAATTGTATGACATGTTAAGAAAGGAAAATGTTTTTGAAGTAGAAAGGATATTATCCTCAAGAATGGTGTTCAAGTGTTTTATCAAAATTATTTTCCATGTAAGATAATATAGGGTTCTATTTATATCCCTATTATTACATTGATTTGATTATGTTATGATGAAATTATTTTTATGAATTCCTTTATCTTATATGAATTGTTTTATGATTTCATGTTGTTTAAGAATCCCATTTTTATTACATGGGTTATGTAATGATGTATGATTTATGATTTTGTGGCACACATAAGAATGGTATCATTATGAGATGGGTGGGACCTATATCTCCCTCCAATGCATTGGGTAAAGATTTCATATCTCATGATATAGACATGGGTGAAACGACAGGTTAAACCGGTTTAGTGAAACAGGACTGAAACAAGGAGTGAACTCGGTTCAGAAATGGACTTTGTCCACTGAGATAGTCTTGGCCATGAGTCTTGACTAATAAGAAATGATTCTCTATGATTATGTGTGTATGACACAAAGTTTCATGTTTTAAGTTATGATTATTTGGATTTCATTTCACTACTATGATTTATCCCATGTTATGAAATTATGCTCTCTTTTCCAGGTTAAGATTTCCAAAATGTTATGTTCTTATGAATATGATGTGATTGATATTTCTTTTGTTTACCATTAATGAGAATTTGAGCTCACCCTTTTGTATGGTTTCTTTCCCCAGGTCAGGAAGAAGGTTATTAAGTAAGATATTCCAAAAGGGACTATAGATATGTTGAAATAAATGGAAGATAGTATAGACGCTTTATGAACTAGTTGTTTATGTTTCCCTGTTTCTAAAGACACTATACCTATACGGTCCTTTCCTAGTTTTGTTATATGTTGTAATAAGTGTGCTTCAATTTTGAATTAATAAAAATGTATGTAAATTATGGGTCGTTATAGTTGGTATCAGAGGAAAGGTATAGTCAACCTTTGGAAACTAGGATGTGAAAGCCTTAGTAAGAACCCTAAGGATAAGTCTAATCATATAAAAAAATCTTAGTGTTTTAGAAATGGCCATGAATAACCTAGGATAAGACCTTATGTGTTAAATTTTATTCTTGATTATGTGGTTTTCCTATTATAATTATTGTTTCTCACACTATTCTTCTTGGTTTTAGTCAATGGCTGGAACCCAAAGGAACCATGTTAATGTGGAATGCGAAGGGAAATGAAATGATTGTCCCCCTGAGAAACCAAACGTTATGGGAGCTGGAATACAAAATCTTATAGCCATGCTCACACAAATTTCTCAAGCTATCAATCATGCACGACTTCCAAACGAGCAAAGGAAGGAGCATCATTCTGTTGAATCCTTCATGAGGCAGCATCCACCTTCATTCAGCGGGTCTACTGATCCCTTAGTTGCTGAACAATGGATTAGTACTACTGAAAAGATATTTTCAGTTCTCCAATTTCCTGAACATGATAAAGTCATCCTAGTAGTGTATCATTTGGAAGGAGATGCTGATAAATGGTAGAATCTTATCAAGAATACGAGGCAAAGAGATGAAATTGAGTACATGGAATGAGATGAGTTCAAGAACTTATTTTTCAAAAAGTAATTCCCTCGTATTCTCCGAACAAAGATAGAGAAATAGTTTCTTGAACTGAAGAAAAAGGATGACGAATCTTTTGGTACCTATGAAACAAATTTTACAAGACTTGCAAGGTACGCTTCTGGTATTATTATCCAACCTGAGAGTAAGATCGATTGATTCTTTAGTGGCTTAAAACCAAGTCTTCGAATGGCCTCAGACATAAGGGAATTCAATAGATATGAGGAAATCGTTCGATGTGCTCTCAAAGTCGAGATGGATATTGGAGTAACCCATCAGTCTTATGGGTTTGATAAGAAGAGGAAAATGGAATTCAAAGGAAAATATAAAGAGCACACTGAAAAAAAGACGAGATTTCCCTTATGCTCAAAGTGTGGAAAGAAACATGGAGGGAGTTGTCTTAAAGGGACAAGTAAATGTTTCAAATATGGAAAGGAAGGTCATCGGGCATTTGAATTCCGTAATGATGGGAAGAATATGTCTAATGATGAAAAAAAAGGAATGGAAACACAAAATGAACCTACTACACTTCAATGTTTCAAGTGCAAGGAGATGGGGCATTATTCCAATCAATGCCCAAATCCAATTGTTGATGATGGTGGTCGACGTCCACAAAATAAGGCTAAAGAAAAAAGAAAGTCACATGCAATTTCTATCAGTGATGTGGAGTACGATAACTATGTGGTAAAAGGTACACTTACCATCCACTCTAAAGTAGAAAATGTTTTATTTGATTCTGGATCAACCCACTCATTTATTTCTGAAGAATTTTCTAAGGATATCACCGTATTACCTCAACAATTAGATGTTGAGTTAGCTGTGCCAACCCATAATGGCGCAACAGTCGCATCAAAAGTTTATAATTATTCTCTGATTGAAGTTTGTGGGAAAGTGCTTCCTGCAAATCTTTTGATCCTTCCAATAGTCGAATTTTATGTGATTCTTGGAATGGATTGTCTTTCTTTATATGGAGCTCATATCAATTGCCAAATAAGGGAAGTCACATTTCATATTCCAGATCAATCTATGATCGTCTATCGATTCAAGGATGAACATAACCTTCCAGTGGAAATTTCAACCATCTTATGGGTCTTGATTCCACTAAATGAAGGTTATTTATCTCAAATAGTTGGTGAGAAACTCATGATTAAGAATATGCCCATTGTACGGGAGTTTGACGATGTCTTTCCGGAGGAATTGCCGGGTCTTCCACCAAATCGTGAAGTTGAGTTTTCAATAGAACCCGTACCGGGTGCTTTACCTATTCCAAAGATACCTTATAGAATGGCCCCAATTGAGTTGCAGTAATTGAAGAAGCAACTCCAAGAGAATATTGATAAGGGGTTCATATACCCTAGTGCATCACCTTGGGGAGAACCTATTCTATTTGTTATGAAGAACGATGGATCAATGAGACTCTTCATTGATTATCTAGAACTTAACAAGATCACTATCAAGAACAAATATCCTCTCCCACGCATTGATGACTTATTTGTCCAACTACGCGGAGCTCAATACTTTTCCAAGATTGATCTTCTTTCAGGGTATAAGAAATTATGGGTCAAAAGGGAGGATATACCAAAGACGGCTTTCTGTACAAGGTATGGACACTATGAATTTATAGTGATGCCATTTGGTCTTACTAATGCCCCTGCTATCTTCATGGATCTAATGAATAGGGTCTTTAGAGACTATCTTGATCAGTTTGTGGTAGTCTTTATAGACAATATTATGGTATATTCAAAGAGCAAGGAAGAACATGAAGATCACTTGAGAATTATATTGAAGACCCTGAGAAAGGAGAATCCTTATGCCAAATTTACCAAGTGTGAATTTTGGCTTCAAAAAGCTTCAATTTTGGGTCAAATAATCTCAAAAGAGGGGATATTTGTGGATCAAGCAAAAATAGAGGTTATCGAAAGATGGTCGAGACCAACAACAGTAACTGAGATCCGAAGTTTTCTTGGTTTGGCTAGATATTATCGACGTTTTGTGAAAGATTTTTCATGATTATCTAATCCACTCACCAAGTTGACTCGGAAAGAAGTTAAGTTTGTTTGGACGGAAGAATGTGAAGAGAATTTCAAGGAGTTGAAAAGAAGGTTATCCAGTGCACCTGTGCTCACACTACCTTGTAGTGGAGAAAGGCTTGTGATCTATAGTGATGCATCCAAGAAGGGATTGGGGTGTGTTCTTATGCAAAATGATATAGTGATAGCTTATGCCTCACGACAGTTGAAAATCCATGAGCAAAATTACCCAGCTCATGATTTGGAGTTAGATGCGGTAATATTTGCATTAATGATTTGGAGGCATTACCTTTATGGTGAAAGGTGTGATATTTATACTGATCATAAATGTTTAAAGTATATTTTCACACAAAAGGATCTGAATATGCACCAAAGAAGATGGTAGGAGCTGATTAAGGATTACGACTGCTCAATCCATTACCACCCTGGGAAAGAAAACAAGGTGGCAAATGTATTAAGTCGACAAGACCATGCCATTTTATCCATGATAAGGATCACAAAAGATCCAATATTTATGGATTTACAAAGGATGGATCTTGGAATTATAATGGAAGGGGGAAAATCGTATCTTTCTCAAATGAATGTTCAACCATATATACATGTGAAGATTAAAGAGACACAGAAAGAAGATGCCGAGTTACAAAAGAAGGTGAGAAATGTTCCTAAATTCAACCTTGATTGTGATGGGATAATAAAGTTCATGAATCGGGTTTGTGTTCCTCCTATCCCCATAGTTCTTCATTCTCTATTCATCCTGGAAGCACGAAGATGTATAGGGACCTGAAAGAGTACTTCTGGTGGGATGGCATGAAAAGAGATTTTGCTGAATATGTCTCTCAATGCTTGGTTTGTCAGCAAGTTAAAGTTGAGAGACAGAAGTCCAAGGGGGTGTTACAACCATTACCCATACCCGAATGAAAATGAGAAAAGATCACTATGGACTTTGTTATTGGACTTCCTAAAACATCCAAAAGAAATAATGCTATCTGGGTCATAGTTGATCGTCTTACAAAGTCCGCACACTTCATTGCTATTAGAGAGGATTTCTCTCGGGATCAGCTTGCCAGGATATATGTGAAGAAAGTGGTAAGATTGCATGGAGTACCACTTTCTATTATATCTGATCGGGATCCGAGATTTACCTCAAAGTTTTGGTGAAGTATTCAACATACTCTGGATACATAGTTGAGTTTCAGCACTACTTATCATCCTCAGACAGATGGTCAGTCTGAAAGAACAATTAAAACTCTAGAAGATATGTTGAGAGCTTTCTCTATGGATTTCAAAGGTGGTTGGGATCAACACCTACCTTTAGTGGAATTTTCTTATAATAATAGCTTTCACTCTAGTATTCAGATGGCTCCTTATGAAGCTCTCTATGGAAAGAAATGCAGGACTCCAACTTGCTGGGATCAAGTTGGGGAAAGAAATCTATTTGGACCTGATCTTGTTGATGAGATGGCAGAAAAGGTCCGATCTATTCAACAACACATAAGAGCAACTCAGAGTCGACAGAAAAGTTATGCCGATAACCGAAGAAAAGACCTAGAGTTTGAAGTGGGTGATAAAGTGTTCTTATGAATATCTCCTTAGAAGAGGGTCATGAGATTTGGAAAGAAGGGGAAGTTGAGCCCTAGATATATCGGTCCTTTCGAAATACTGGATCGTGTTGGAATGGTAGCTTACCGATTGGCGCTTCCACCGAATCTCTCTCAAGTTCACGATTTGTTCCATATATCTCTCCTGAGAAAGTACATACCTGATCCTTCACATGTACTCAGCTCAGAAGTTGTACCGCTGGAACAAGATCTTTCTTATGAAGAACAACCGATAGAGATTCTGGATCATAGCAAAAAAGTCCTACAAAACAAGACCACTCTCTTGGTGAAAGTTGTATGGAGGAACCACCAATTAGAAGAAGCTGTATGAGAGCTTGAGGATATGATGAGGGAGATGTATCCTCTTCTGTTTGTTACAAAGTGACGAATTTCGAGGGCGAAATTCATTTTAAGGGGGGTAGAATGTAACACCCGAGACTTTTATGAGAAATATTTTGTTTTTAAATCATCAAAGGAATCTTTCACAACACACAACACTGGATTGGCTTTCTTTACACGCAATCTCTGCCTTCCTCGATAGCTTGCGTCGTACGCAATACCGAGTTTCACTAAACAATGATATGCTATTAAAATATTATTAAAACTAGCCATTATGAATAGTAATAACCACTTTTTCAAATTTTATAAATTTTATTTTTCAAAATGGACTTCATTTATGGATTCAGAATATCGAAATTAGCCTAGGGTGAAATTTTGGTATTTTTCTGAAAACTTTCAATTTTTGATGAATAATGAAACCACTAACTGGTAGTTAAAAAAACTGAATTTTTCATAAAACTTAATTTTACTACTTCTGTGAGTAGAATTTCGAAAATCCGAGAGACACGGTTAATATCAAGGACTAAAATGTGGTTCAATTAGATGAAAATAATTTTTGGTGAATAGTAACTTTTTACTTTTTTTTACCACAGTTAAAAGTAAATAGGTTAATTAAGGGTAAAATTGTTATTATTATTACCCTAACACATGTCATAATTCTACTGGATAACTGTAATTCGACCAAAAACAACCTTAGGAATAAAATATGACCATTTAGCCCCACTTGGATTAGATTAGGACAGTTATTATCAATTTATTTAAAGAAGGGTTAAAATAGTTAAAATCAAAGATTAATAACTAAATCATATTTAATATATAGATATACTTAAGATAAATTCAACTATAAATATTAATTAGAAAGATAAAAATATTTCAAACATAGTGTTATTTTTTTTGTAATTTTTAGACCTTAAATAATTTAATTTATTTATGACACAACGATGATGCAATAATTATCTTATTAATGAAATATTGACATAATTGATGTTATAAATAACCAAATAAATGTAATTTGAGACCTTTTATGAATTCCACTAATTTTATAGGTTAATATGACATGTTAGTAATGATTTAATTAACTTTTTTTGAACTAATCATTCTGTTATGATTTTCACAAAAATCAATTACTAAATAGTGTCAAAATTGACATAAAATAGCTTTTAAAACAAATATTATATTATTAATTGTTATTTTATTCTTAAAAATATAAGGTTAGTCCAAATGACTTATATAAGGTTATATATATTAATAATAAACAACTTGGGGTTCTTTTGGCTTGTTATAGTAAGTTTATTAACCTTATAGTGTAAGAACACAAGAAGACACGGTAAAAGTAAAATTACTTAACTTAATGTGAAATCTAAATGATAAGGTTAAAATAGGAACCTAAACTTGTCTAAATTCTATTTTATGAGAGGATTTAGACCCATACCGACCTTCTTTTCTAAATATATCAATTTGGAGATATTAAAAACCGAATTTGACTTTATAATAAAATAATATTTTTAGTTATTCCAAAGGTGCCCCTCTCCTCCTTTATAAAAGGGCACCTCCTCCATCTCTTCCTCACACAACTTTGAGCCTTTAAGCTCGTCCAAAACCTACCAATTTCTTCTATCCACTTCCCTATAGACATCCTAGAGGTCCTTGTCTTCTTCAGAGACCAATTTTAGTTCCCTAAAAGGAGGTGTCAAAGAAGCGCTTCAAAGAAGAGGTAATGTCCGTTACCGATTCTTTCATCTTTATTTCTTATTCCACTTCTTCTTCTTTAGTTGTTTCATTATGAAGTAATAACATAAGTGTCACTCATATAATGATATGTTTTTATAATTATTAAACAACCCTATTTCACTATCTATCCATCCTACGGAAAATGAAATCACCGCGCGTGCGTACGTACGGAATACCGTCTCCATGCCGTGGTGTAATCTATTTTCCACCACCACCTTACTTGGATGGGTATAATGGTGTAAATAATGAATAAATATGATTATTTTAAAGTGATATTGATTCTGAAATAGTATTCATACACTCCAATACAATTCCATGATCACGGGAACGATATCATCGCTCATGCGTATGTACGAAATACCGTCTCCACGATGTGATGCGACTCGTTCTACATGATATTCACTGCATAATGATTATATAAATGAATTGAATGAATGAATATGATATATATGACACTAATACCATTCTGGAAATGAGGTTTCTATAACCTAAAAAGAAGAATAAGAATTTATTCGACAAAACACGCATAAGAATAAAAAGTAATAAACACCCGAATAACAAGTAGCAATGAAATATTACTAATAATAAGCTAATAATATGACCATATATGATATCATAACAATGAGTATGATTCTGGAATAAGTCAATGACATTATTTAAATCATTATACAGGATGTTCAGACACTTACAAAGCAAATCAGACCTTGGGTAAGGGAAAAATATCAAAATCTCATTTTCATCCGAGATTGTTTATACTTTGGTATTTACTTGGGTGTATTTCAGCGTCTACATCCATGTTTCCTCAATATGTAATATTATTTCCATCCACCTACAATTTTTTATATCCAATTTTACCCTTCGGTGAGATTTTATTAAAAGATATGAAAGGAATCTTTTGTCGTTTTTTGTACGAGGTACTTTTTGACTTTTCTGACAAAAGTACGAGAAGAATGTTTTTTATCTTATACGGAATGAATGGATTTTTAAAACATTATTTCCAAGAAGCTTACTTTACAAGTTTTCAAGTTTATTTTTAATCAACTTCTTTTAGTTTAGAATTGTATGACATGTTAATAAAGGAAAATGTTTTTGAAGTAGAAATGATATTTTCCTCAAGAATGGAGTTCAAGTGTTTTATCAAAATTATTTTCAATCTATGATAATATAGGGTTCTGTTTCTATCCCTGTTATTACATTGATTTGATTATGTTGTGATGGAATTATTTTTATGAATTCCTTTATCTTATATGAATTGATTTATGATGTCATTTTGATTAAGAATCCCATTTTTATTACATGGGTTATGCAATGATGTACGATTTATTATTTTGTGGCACACATAATAATGGTATCATTATAAGATGGGTGGGACCTATATCTACCTCCAATGCATTGGATAAATATTTTATATCTCATGAGATAGACATGGCTGGAACGGTAGGTTAAACCGGTTCAGTGAAACAGGACTGAAACGAGGAGTGAAATCGGTTCAGAAATAGACTTTGTCCACTATGATAGTATTGGCCATGAGTCTTGACTAATAAAAAATGATTCTCTATGATTATGTGTGTATCCCACAAAGTTTCATATTTTAAGTTATGATTATTGGGATTTCATTTCACTACTATGATTTATCCCATGTTATGAAATTATGCTCTCTTTTTCAGGTTAATATTTCCAAAATGTTATGTTCTTATGAATATGATGTGATTGATATTTCATTTGTTTACCCTTACTGAGCATTTGAGCTCACCCTTTTGTATGTTTTCTTTCCCCAGGTCATAAAGAAGGTTATTAAGTAAGATATACCAAAAGGGACTATAGATATGATGAAATAAATGGGAGACAGTGTAGACGCTTTATGAACCAGTTGATTATGTTTCCCAGTTTCTAAAGACCCTATACCTATACGGTCCTTTCCTGGTTTTGTTATATTTTGTAATAAGTGTGCTTCAATTTTGAAGTAATAACAATGTATGTAAAGTATGGGTCGTTATATATATGGTTTGTAGTTTAGATGACTTTGTCTACAATGTGAAAATAGGTCTTCTATTGTTTGAAAATAAATGTATTATTTTTCATTATAACCCATTTCATTACTCTATAGTACCATGAGAAATATGATAACATTTGAGTTATGTTTCCACAATTATTACTCTAATTTTTATCCCCTCATACCTAGAGTTTAACTGGATTATATTTTTATTCCTTTATTTTTTTTAATAATAAATAGTTTTTATGTACATACCCATGATTAGTTAGTGGGATTTTTTTGTTTTTATAAAGACAATTAATAAGACTGAATGAGTTTTCAGTGCTAAATAGTTGGGGTATATTATTTAACTATGAGAGTTTATGGTTCATAGTTATGCATTTTAGATATTTGGGTTATATGATGTTTGTAGGCAGTAATTCTTCTAGTGTATGATCATAGTGTATTTATTTCATGAAGAAAATTATTATTGACTATTATTTAATAGGATTATTTTCTCTTGAGGGTCCTTTGTATTTAAATTTTTAGTTACAATTATACTTATTTTCTCTTGCATGTATATTTATTTATTTTGAAAATTTATATATATATATAATCCCAGTGTTTTGGTCATATTTTGTTTTATCGAGGGAAATATTTTCTATGTTAACATTATATATGTCCCCCCCATATTGTTATAAATTCATACATGGTTCTAGTCTCTAACCAAGATATTATTAGCTGTAGTCATTGTGTTCCACTTAAATATGACCATGTAATTGGGAAGGGACTCATTGGTTCAGGTTATGTATGTGTGTTATTAAGCATGAATTTTATACAAATGAAATTCAGAGTTAGTGTCCATGTGAGGAGTACATTCAGAATTAACCAAAATAGCGTTAATTGGGTCAATAATTATTTTATCAATTTAAAGAAATTACCAAGGGTGTGGGGGACAGTTTATCCTTACACTTTTACAATAATAACATGAAGGTCTAACCATGGATATATTATATCTTTTTTGATAATAAATTAATGTTCATGAATGAATTATATAGTTATATTCTTAATTTTCAATACCATTTCCATCTTATCATTTCCAGATATTATTAATTCAATTTTTATTCAACATATCTATGCATGTTGTTATTGGTTAGTGGCCTAATTTTCATAGAGGAAATATAATGAAGATAATATGAATTTATTTGGACTATTAAATTTTATATTATAAAGGATGAGTAATTTTTTCAGTGTATTAGTTGATGGATATCCACCTATCATATCCATTACGTCCTCTCCAGTTTGTTATTAGTACATTAGTTATCATCAACGAATTTTAGTTTCTTCTGAATGGGTTAGGTCTATCCATGTTTTGATATTCTATATATATTTTGAAAATTAATTTGAGATTTAAAATTTAGATACAATGGTTTTTATGTAGTATGATAATAATATATTCATATATCACTATATTTTTATAAAAGAGATGGTTACTCTTGTATTGATTGTAATATATAAAATGGTGGTATTTTGTTAGAAAAAAATTATCTAACATATCTATGGACTACCCTACAACTTTTCTGTGTTTGATAATTGGTCCATCGTGGAATTTTAATAATTGGATATTAACCCCTTTGAAGGGAGGAGTGACCCTTACCATGTAAACATAGAGGATTAATAGACCAATTTGTTTTTCCTTATAATTGCATCATATAGGGATTGTTTGAGAGGAGTGACATAGATTTATATTTTTTGGGAGGATATATAAAAATGAGGTAGATTATTAGAAAACACCACCTAGGATTTTTCCTTATAGGTATAATGTGAAAATTGGTAAATCCTTGTTATTATGTGTCTGATGGTTTCATATGGATATGAATAAATTGGTAATGAATTTGGTAATATTTTTCATTGATCTCCAAAGACCATTAAAAAAGAGAGGCACCAGAATAAACTAATCACATTGCATATTATGATCAGGTGATAGTTAATATAGTGTAGAACCTAGATAGTCTCTAGTAAGTTAAATAGATTCATCTAAAATTGAAAATCATTCACTCAATATATCCTGTGATGGGAGTATAAACATGAAAGTGTAAGAAGTTCTTTCATAGTATTATAAATGTAAAAAAAATTCTATTTTGATCCAAATCGGAAATATTTTGGAGTCCCATTGAGTGTTTAGAAACTATGTTGGTTATAATTCTCATATTGGGGTTTCTATAGCCTTGAAGAAGATCCCTATGACGTAGTGAGATGAGACAATACACTCGGTGTAAATTTATTCTCCCAATCAACTTATAATTGTGGATTGGTGTTTGAAGTGAAAAAGAGTTTCATTTGTTATCAACTAGAAGTCAATATGTTAATGGATGGTATTGAGAATGTAGTTGGATAAGACTTAGAGAATTGTTGTTGACTCAAATAATTTCATGCAACACCTGATCAATTATTTAAGAGGATTACTCTAACAATTGTTTAACTGGACTTATGTTCCAAGACATGTATCAAGGTGACACAATGTTATAACACATGAATAAGTGAATTCAATACTAAATTGCATAAGGAAAGAAGTATCATCCATCAATATTCACTAAGTGGATGACGTGTTGAAGGCCATGCATTATGTTTCAATATGAAAGGAATGAAACACATGATCTATTCATCATCCATGATTGGATTAAAAGAATGTATTGACAATTATAGAGTTTTTATTTCCAAAAGAAAATGAGAGGATAGTCTTTGAATGAGGAAGGTGTCCATAAATTTTTCTTATAAATGACACTTGGTTTTTAACCACGTAAATTCTTCCTTCACTAAAAAATTATCCATCCAAGGAGGAAAGCTGATGACCTCACCACAAGCGCCTATAGGACCAGAGGGTCAACAATACTCAAAGTAATCCCTCTATTCTAGGACCTCCCACGATGAGTGTGGGTGGGTTTTCCCATAGGTGTTGCATGAAAATGAACCCAATCAGCACGGGCACTAGGTGCACTCCCAGAAGAGCATAGTGTGCCACCTAAACATGCCCGTAGGAGAACCGATGTGGGGAGGCACCGGAGGGGGGAGAGGATTAATCTGAGACTCAGTTGTTGTGGATTGTATTATAATAAATTCATTCTCATGTCTCCGTTTTTATGTGGGATGACCAAACAATCCATGGATGCAATCTCGACTATTCGATGCATCTCAGAGACATGGTGTATCATCCGATCGTCACATCACTGATCCAGTGCATCTTGGCCATCCATCTGATCGCGTTTCGCGTGATGTTTTGACTGTGGCTATTCGTTCTCTCCACTGAGGTTGTCTTCATCCTCCGAACACCCGAGAATGGGTGATTAAGCTGGATGATGATCTCATCTCTCCATGCATCATTTGGGCCCATTTCAAACCCATAGTGGTCATCAGGAAGAACCGTAGTCATGCATTCATTAAAATTTTCATGCATGTGACTAATATGAGGAATCTACGAAGGCCGAATCAATAGAAGGTGTGAGGCTACATCTTTTTGCTCGGGTACTCATATAAAATCCTTACATGCATTATAAAATTTATTATTGAGATATACTCACTGAGAAAGGAGTCCACATTGAACAAAATATACTGAGATTTACATCCATATCATGATCCACATTTGAAGATATAAAAACATAGCATATATCATGCATTCAAAGAATTTAACCTCATTGTATTGTACGAGCTCCTCACCTATAAAAGGAGGTTCCCAAGATGAGAAGAGGATTATTCTATTCTTAATGAAAGGAGTTCATGTTTCGCTAATGAAATAGAGAAATCGCAAACCCATCTAGTTCACGAGAGGTAGATGTTTCCACGTAGCCTTTCTACATGCAGATGAGGCATCTAATACATCCCTTGCATGATGTAGTCCCGCATTGGTCTTGAGAAGAGGAGAAGGGAGAACCATTTGGTTTTCATAACAAGTTGTGCATCCCTTAAATGGATATAATAACCATGAAACCCCTGGTTCACTAAAGAGCTCACACCACTTTGCAATGGAAGCTACAAGCACTCGACATGTTCTTCTGAACCCTCATTGTGTAACAGTGAGGAGAATCCCATAAGCTTCAAAAATCGGTGCCACACACCCTTGTTGTACCCTTGCAAAGAAGAAAAACCTGTGGCATTTTTTTTCCACAAAAATAAACACATTCATGTGGTTTAGGATTTGACAAACTCTTGAAAAGAAAAACTCACACATACACCATTCCCACAACCATTCGTGTTGTGTTTCAATAAAGAAAAAAAGGAGGGTTCATGCAAGGTGGAGTTCATGTGCAAGCAAACATAATACAAAGTGTGTGTGAGAAGTACATTGAGCAAGACCTACAGATTCTAACTGAGTTTGTTGAAGCTACATGAACACAAGGAATACTATCAATTCATTCGAAAGAAAAATTTGAAACTTGGGGGTGTAACCATTTTCGGGAAGAATGAAGAAGGTGTAGAAATGTTGCAGGGTTTAACAAACATGTAATTGGGGGATCTATCCAATTATTGTTATTAATCATCTTCTGTTATGGTTAATAATTCATGTTGGGGAGAATAACCAACATGGTAAGTATTAGTTCTTTTTACCAAACCTTTAAATCCTTGTGTAATGTTATTTTGATTCACTACATCTATTGAAGAGTAGATCAGAGCCTTATCCAGCCATAAAGGTTTAATTTACAAAAAAGTCAATATATAAAAAAGAAATTTTAAGGGTATATCACTGATTAACCCCTCCCCTCTGAGTGAACTTGCACTTTTCTGGGCATTTCAAGTTGTATCATTGGCATGTTACCTCTGTAAGGATCTACTTCTTTCAGAAAATGGACGATCAAAATTCTATCAACAGTATGGGTGTTAATAATTTTGATGGAAATGTTTTCATAGTTTTAAGAATATGATGTTTCCCTATCTTCTATCCCTTGGCCTCAATGATAGAGATGTAGTTATGTTTGGATTCCCTAATATTGCTGATAGAAATGTTATAAAATTTGTTGTGAAAAGAAATGTGGAGGTTGATGGAAAATCTCCAAATTCCATCTTAATGTATCTTTCAGAAAACGTGTACCCAAAGGTTATGGGACATAAAAATTATAATTAAATCTGGGGTAAATTAAAAATATTCTATGAAGGGAACATGAATGTCAAGTAATCCAAATTGCAAATTTGGAGGAGAAAATTTAAAGATATCAAGATGTGAGAAGAGGAAAACATTTATGATTATTTTACAAGAGTCATTGAGATTGTCAGTAATATTCGAGTATTTGGACAGAAATTGGATGATTCAACTATTGTCAACAAAACTAATGAGAAATTTTCTTGACAGGTTTGATCTAAAAGATTTATCTGTATAAGATAGAGATTATTTTCTCTTGATGAGGTACATAAAATTCTAATTTCTTTTGAAATGCGAAAGACCCCAGTCTTTAAAAAGAGGATGAAAGATTATATGGCTTTCGAGGCCATGAGAAAACTCAAAATCAAGGATGATAATGCATCAGAAACAATTGAAATTGATGATGAAGATAAAGATGAATAATACAATAAAATTATTTCTCTTATATCAAAATTATTTAGGAAAGAAAAATATAAAGGAAAAGGGAAACTTCCAACAAGGTTCTATAACTGCAATTACATTAGACACATTGCTATTAATTATCCAGAGAAATGATTTGTTTCACCTGAGACAAATGAAGAAAATTTGGAAAAGGAGAAATTGGGAAGAAGCACAATTAGTTCAATCAAATTTGGTACAAGAATGAAAAACATCCTTCTAGGTGAAAGAAGAAGCTATGTGATCAAAGAAGAAGATGCTGACTCGACATCAGACTGTCAATCAGAAGAGAATCTAATTTCATGGATCATGTGGAAAAAGGGTTTGATACATAGATCAATGAATATGATTTAATAGAAAAGATATATCATAAGAACATGTTTAGAAATTAATTAGAATCCTGCCTTGAGAAAAACAGAATTATCAAGAAAGAAAAAAGGTTGTTACTGAATGAAAATGAGAATATTGATGGAGAAAAGGAAGAATATATAAGTAATGAAGAGTTTTACATTGAAGAAATAAAAAGACACAAATTAAATGTAACTAAAATTGAAAAGATGGTTAGGGAACTTGAGGAGAAACTGCACATCAAAGAAGAAGAGAAATCAATGACTCTGTCCAATTGACTTGAAGGACAAAATAGCTTGAAGAAGATCAAAGAAGATTTTAACAAATCTGTTAGGGTCAAGGGAGAATCATCAGACATAGGTGAAAAGAAGCAGGTCGATTCAACACCAGTCATATCTGAAAATAAATATGTTATTTATAACAATGCATGTTCAAAGAAATCTGATACAAGTTTGGAGCACAAATTATTGTGACAAATCTTCTTATAATATAATGAATTAAAGAAATCCTCCAGGAAGATTAACACATGTTTTGGAAAGAAAAACACAACAATCATATATACTAGACACCTATCAGTGGGGAAGATCAAGTTTTAGAGGACACTGCTGGTGTTGTGGAGTTTTGTTGGATCAAAGCATATTTATACTGGTATAACATGTCCTTACCTCAAGATAGTCATGAATCATGGGGGGAGCTATTCAGAAAACAGAAGGGAAATAGAGAAATCATCTAATATGCCAACACAAGAAAAAATATAACTACATGGAAGAAAAATCTGGAAGATGTGATCAGCAAGGTCATAGTGCTGAAAAGAGTGTGGTTGTTCTTCCTGAACAAGTCCTCAGTGTCATGAATGGAAAAGAAATTCCAAAATTAAATGAAGAAAACTCATGTTTTGTTGAATATTATTTGAATCCCAGTAGTAATCCCATGTAATGGATTCACGATAGTGTATGTTGATTACCCATGAATAGTGAAAAAAAAATCTTCGGCATCATAGAAAATCATGATGTGGGAGACGTAATATTAGGATACTAAAAATCTCGGGAGTTGGAAAAGATATTATTGAATACAAAAATCTAATGTCCAATGATGTGTTATTTGTTGATGGGTTAAAACAAAATTAACATAGTGTGAGTCAACTATGTCGTGATGGACATGAGTTTTTGTTCAAAAAGTACTCATGTGTCATTAAAATCTCAAAGGATGTATGTGTCATCGTTTAGGGAAAAAGAACCACTGGAAATTTATTTCAAATTGGTAATTCTAGTGATTCCTGTCTCTTGAGTTCCAAGAATGAAAAAAATATCTAGCATAGAAGACTTGGACATCTTGTTTAAAGGAGTATATGTAAAATCCTGAAGTATGACATTGCGAGAGATTATACAAAATTGAACAGATAAAGGGATAATGTTTGTGAAACATGTCAGAAAGGAAAATTGTTGCATAGCTCACACAAAGGAGTGAACATCCAATAAACTAGACCCCTTTAACTTATTCATATAGACATATGTTGTCCAATGAGACAATAATCTAAAAGAGGTGATTTTTATTTAATAACATTTATTGATGATTACACTCAAATGACTAATGTCGTGTTTATTAAAAACATGTCAGAGGCTACCACAATGTTCATAAACATTTGAAGGCATCCTGAAAAGGAATTGGGAATCTATATTAAGAAAGTGAGATCATACAATTGTAAAGTTTATTATTGTGATGCTTTTGAAAGCTATCTCTACAAGCATGGAATAAAATATCAATACAACATGACCTATACTACACAACAAAATGGAGTTTCTAGAAGAAAGAATTGAAGCTTAGTTGAAAATGGAAGAACTATGTTGGATAAACATAACATCTCAATGTTTATATGGAGAGAAGATATATGAAATGCCATAAATATACAAAATAGATGTTTTCTTAGACCAGAAACACAAATTAGATCTTGTTAAATTTGTTACAATAGAAAAACAACCGTTAAATACTTTAACGATTTTGGAAGTCCATGCATCATAAAGATTATGAACATTAATCTAGTAAATTTAAAAGAAAAGGAAAATGAAGGGATCTTAATGGGCTACCTTTCTGATGGTAAAGGATACATATGTAGGAACAAAAATAATGAACAATTTAGTGGATTGTATTGATGTCAAATTTTTTGAAAACAATATCAAATCAGATATTGCAATGAATGGTGATTCAGAGGTTTTGGAAGAAAATGACAAGGCTGTGGAACAAAATAATGAGGATGCAGCTAGGAATGAACAAGACAATGTTCAACTTAATTCTTGAACATACCATGGATGAAGAAGAAGACGATGAAAATAAAAGAAGACGGTAAAATAAAGAAATGAAACATGTTGAGACAGAAAATTTCACTGGTAATATACAATCTCCCATGAAAAAAGAAGAAGATTGATAATTTATAATCAAACTGCACTCAATTCTCATGTTGAACCACATACAGTGGCTGAGGTAGTTGAACATGTGGAATGGATACATGTTATGCACGGGGAGCTTGATCAAATTGTGATGAAATTCACTTTGGATCATGTGTCAAGATAGGGGGGTAAAAATATTATTGGCACCATGTTAGTATTCAATAAAAAACTAAATGAGAAAGGGGAGGATTCAAGAAACAAGGCCAAACTGGTATGAAAGGGATATTAACAAATTGAAGGAGATGACTTTGGAGAAACTTTTTCACAAGTAGAGAAGATGGGAAACCATTATAATTTTCTTAGCAGTTTCTTCTCACTAGCATTATAAAATTTATCAGATGAATATTCAATCTGAATTTCTAAATTGTGATATTAAAGAAGAGGTATATATTGAACAACAAGATAGTATTATTTTGGAAAACGATGCCAGCATGGTAAGTAGGTTGAGAAAATATTTACATGGTTTAAAATAGTCTTGTAGAGCCTGGTACTCAAAATTGGATGGTTTTCTATGGGATATGATGTTTTTCAATTGTACAGTTGAAATCAATCTTTATGTCAGAAAAATTTCCACAGCTACTCTCATAGTCATAATTAATGTAGATGACATCATCATTGCAATAGAAAATGATGGTTTTTGTGAATAATTTGCAGAGGAGATGAAGAAAACCTTTGAAATGTACATGCTTGGTCAAATGACTTATTTTCATGGATTTCAAGTTGAACAAAAACACAATATCATATTTCTATCACAAGATATGTATGCATGGGAATTTGTGAAAATGTTTGGAATGGAAATTTCAAAAAAAGTTTCAACACCTATTTTAGCAGAAATTAAATAATGCAAGGATGAAAATGGAATCAATTTTGAATAGAAAGACTTCAGAAGAACCAATGTGAGCCTACTTTATCTCAAAAAATCAAGTCCAGATATCACTTATGCAGTAACATTATGTTCCATATATCAGTGTAATCCAAAATAATATCACTTATCAGAAGCTAAGAGAATTTTGAGATATGTAAAATGTACATTGAAGTATGGTTTTTATACAAAAATAGTGGAGAAATGAAGTTGTAGGGATTTACAGATGCTGATTGGGCATGTGATTGTACAGATAGTAGATCCACCTCTTGTGGATCCTTCTTTTTGGGAGAAAGTTGTGTTAGTTGGTACAACAATAATCAAAACTCAGTAACTTTTAGCATAGCTAAGGCAGAATATGTGGCATCCAAAATTCATGCCCATAGATGATTTGGACGACAGTACATATTGCAGACTTTCTCATTGAAACTAAGAAGCCTCTAAAGATATTATGTGATAATCAAAGTGCCATTGGATTATCTAAGAATCCCATATAACATTTCTGATAAAAAAAATTGATATAATAAATCATTTTATTAAAGAAAAAGTTGCTAGTGGAGACATTTAGCTTCAATACATATCTACTCAAGATCAAAGTGGACATCTTTTAACTAAAGAAATGTCTGCAGAGTGGTTTGTTGAGTTAAGGACGAATCATGATGTTCCGCCTTCTCTTTACACTTGAAGATCATTGACATGTTCCTTTTTATTCCACAAAAATATCAATTTTATATTGAATTGATTTGTTGGGAATTGAAGGAGATGAATGCATCCCTTATGGGGGAGCATTGTTTTCTGGTAGTTTGTGTAGATTTTTGGCAGTCTAATGATAAATTTGTTCATTCCCCTTGATGATGAGATGAATCATTCTGAACATAATTTCACATATATGGTTGTCTCTAAATTGTACTGATAACCTTTGTTATATATATCTTTTTTTCTATATCGGGTTATCCCATGTAGACTTAGAGTTGATTAACTACAAGCTCTTTTATAAATAAACAATACTATATCAACCCTTTGAATTTGGTTTCCAATAATGGGGAGAAAAGTTTGGCATGCATATTAACCCATAAAAAGTGTGCTTAAGTGATATTGACAACAAAATACAATGGGAGATATTGAAGTGCATAAGAGTTTCATTCGTTGTAAATGAGAGGTCAATATGTGAATAAAAGATATTGAGAAATATGTTGGTGAAACCTTGGATAATTGTTGTGTAATTAAGGCATTTCATGCTACAATTGATCAATTCTCTAAGAGGATTACTCTAATGATTGTTGAACTGGTCTTAATTTTCAAGACTTGTATCATGGTGATAAGATGTTATAAAACTTGAAGAAGTGCATGAAAAACTAAATTGCATAAGGAGAATAGTAAAATCCATCAATATTCACTAAGTGGATGAATTGTTGAAGGCCAGGCATTATGTTTTAAAACGTGAGGAATGAAACACATGATCCATGCATTATCCATGATTTGATTAAACGAATGTATTGATGATTTTAGATTTGATATTTCAAAAGGAAAAAAGATAGGATGAGCTTTGAATTAGGAAGGTGGCCATACTTTTTTCTTATACATGACACTTGGTTTTTAACCATGTAAATTCTTCCTTTAATAAAAAATTAGCCATCCAAGGAGTCCAACAGGGGACCGCAACTCAAGCACCTACGGGACCCAAGGGTCAACAACGCTCTAAGGAAGCCCTATGTGCCAGGACCTCCCATGAGTCATTAGGGTGGGCCGTCCCATGGGTGCAACAAGATAATGAACTCGTGCAGCATGGGCACTAGGTTCACGCCCGAAGGAGCATAGTGGGCCGCTTAAACATGCCCGTAGGAGAACCAGTGTGGGGAAGCTTCGGTGGGGGGAGAGGAGTAATATTAGACTCAGTTGCGGAAGAATGTATTATAATCATGTCATTTCCGTGTCTCTATTTCTATGTGGGATGGACAATAAATCCAGGGATGCAATATCCACCCTCGGATAGATCTAAGAGACACTGTCCATTATCCGATCGTCACATTATTGATCCTACACATTCAGGCCATCCATCTAATCGCCTGCTGCATTATGTTTTGATTGTGGCAGTTCAACCTCTCTATTGAGGTCGTCTCCAACCTCTGAACACCCGATAACTAGTAATGAAGATGGATGACGATCTTATCTCTCCAAGCATCATTTGAGCCCATTTCAATCCCATGAGGATTTTCTAGAAGAACCGAAATAATGCATTCATTAAAATTTTCATTCATGTGATTAAAATGAAGAATCCATGAAGGCGAAAGAAACAGAAGGTGCGATGCCACATCATGTCGCTTGGGCACTCAAATATAATCCTTTCATGCATTCTAAAAAGAATGCATATGATATACTCACTGAGAAAGAAGGAGTTCTCAGTGAATGAAATATTACAAGATTTATATCCATATCGTGATCCACATTTGATGATTTCAAAACACCTCATATCTCGTTCATTCAAAGATTTAAACCCCACATGTTTTTACAAGCTCCTAGACTATAAAAGGACGAGGCCAAGCTGATAAGAGGTTGCTTCCATTCTTTATGAATGGAATTTCTGTTTCTCCAAAGAAATATAGAAACCATGAACCCCTATGGTTCACGAGAAGAAGAGGTTTCCACACAGCCTTACTACATGATGAAGAGGTGTCTCATTCATCCCTTGCGTGAAGTAGTCCCATGTCGTTCTTGCACAGATGAGAAGGGCGAACAATTTTGTTTCAGAAATATGTTGCACATCCCTTTCATGAAGTGAAGAGTCGTGAACCACCTGGTTTGCGAAAAATATTGCACACCCTCTGCGAAGGAACCCACAAGCACTAGACAGGTTCTTCTAAACTCACATTGTGTCTTAGTGAAGAGAATACCACATGATACACAATTGGTGTTACGCACCATCGTTGTACCCTTGTGAAGAAGAAGAACTTGTGGCATTGTGTTTTTTACAAAAAGAGACACATTCATGGGGGCAAGGCTTTTATAACCTCATGTGAAGAAAAAATCAGACATACACGATTCCCACACCCATTGGGGTTGTGTCTGAATGAAGAAGAAAAAGGAGGGTGCTTCAATGGTGGAGTTCATGTGCATGTAAACATAATAACAAAGTGTGTGTGAAATGTACTCTGAGCAAGACTGACAGATTCAAAATGTGTTTGTTGAAGCTACTTAAAGAAAATGAAGACTATCAATTCATTTGAAGGAATAATTTGAAACTTGGGGGGTGTAAACTGTTTTGAGATGGAAGAAGAAGGTGCAGAAAAGTGGGGGGGGGGGGAGGTTTAAGCATCTTGTAATTGGGGGGTCTAACAAATTCTTATTTGTAATCATCTTCTGATATAGTGAATAATCTGTATTGGGTAGAATAACCTACACGGAATAGATTAGGTCTTTATATGGAATCTTGTAAATCCATGTGTTGTTTCCTTTTGTTTCATTGCATCTTTTGAAGTGCAGATCAAGGCCTTAACCAGCCATAGAGGTTGAATTTGAAAAGAAGGCAATTCATAAAAAGGAAAAATAAATTTGAAAAGGGGATATCACTGATTCACCCATCCCCTCTAAGTGATCTTGCACTATTTTGGGCATTGTAGTGTTGTATGTGCAAGGTTGAAAATTTAAAATATTGAAACATTGATTGGTGAAATTTAAAATGGGAAAATTGAAATGTGATACCATCTAAAATGAAATATGTTTGAAAATTACATCACCAAATATTTTTCCAGGGTAGTCCATTGCAGAATATTTTTTTTCCTAAAATTGTGCCTCATAGAAAATTGTTTCCGGCTAAATAATTTTTTTAATATTTACAATAGAATATTTTTTACATCATAAACAACTTATGTGGAAAAAATTATATATTATCCACAAATATCTTATTAGAACAGAAATTTTATTCATTACCAAATATTCATAAAAAGTTAAAAATAATAAAAATTAAAAATTAAACTATGTAATAAAATGAATAAACATGAGAATATTTTTTTAAAAGACCAATTATTTAAATATGTGAAATTATTAATTATTGAATATATTACACATAAAATATTCATCAAATAAAGATCATAAACTCCTCATAATTGTTTTTTAGCAGCATATATCAACCACAATAGAGGTGGAGGATTATCAGGGGGACCTTGTAGAGGGTACTCCGTCCTAATATCAAGTGTATATACCATTATTTTACTATATTATGGTATAACTAAATCCCTATTTTAAAAAATAATTAAAATGTTTTCATTAAATATTTTTTCAGGATTTTTTTTATAAATTTTAATGTTTTCGGTGGTGTGCACGATTAACACACACTTTTCCCAAATTGTGCGCCTTCTTAGTAGAAATTGTGAGAACGTATAAAATGATTTTTCTGGTTAGCACATGGATTGAAATATTGTGTCCCCAATTAGGATAATCCACACTAATTGAGGAATTTATTCTATGGGTAGGGAAAATATTTTCACTAAAAGGTGGGGCTATATGTAGCTAACCATGTGTAAAAGTGTTTATAGTCAAAAAATATATTCTAAAATCCATAAACACCCATTTTTTATTAAATCAAGGACTTATGTGAACAATATTTAATTTAATCATCCATGGGTACTCTTAAGAACACTTTTTTCCACTACACACTCTCATGGAAGTAGATCAAGGTGTGGAGAATTACATTCAAACTCCTTTAGGTAGGTTTATTCTTTATATTCTATTTGTCCACCACTGGCTTCAATTCTTCGAAGAGTTTCTTATATTCATTAATTGTTTGATGATATAATATCCATTATTTTTTATCTTTTTTCTACTAAGGTTTAAAAAATATTAATTATTTATGTTCTTTATTCGATTTTTCTATTTAAGGTATGACGTTGTGAGATCATGTGATCCCAAGGTTTATGGTTTCATTTTGATTCGCCAAATTGAGTTACACTATATTTCATGTTTTAATTTCAATTATTTAATTTTCATATAATTTAATCATATTTGGTTCATATTTTTTATTCCAAATACATTTAATTTGAATTAGATGTTTTTTATTTTTTTGTGTTGAAATTTGGAAAGGCACCCAATTCTGTTGGAATAAAGAGTGATTTTGAAATTAATGGAAACTATTGGAATTTAATTTCTGAAAATTAATTTTATGGAATTTTTTAAAATGTATTATTTTTTTTAAATGGAATAATAATTATTTTTTTATAGAAACTGTGGTTTTTTATCTTGTAAAAGACACGATTTTAATAATACCCCATGTGATAGTTTTATAATTGAAAATATGATTTTTTGAAATAAATAATTGTATAAATTGCATTTAAATGTTTACTAAAATTTATTTCACATACATTATTTTGTACTATAAAACATACATTACTTGGAAGTTAGTAATTTATCAGGATTGAAATCTACAATTCTAGAATGATAAAAAAACATAATAATATTACATCAAATACCTGATGGGATAGTGAATAATTTCATCTGACCAGTGTCAAAGGGGAATGTTTATACAGAGTATTTTTTTATCACATTGAGTGTTATTGATTCCCATATCATAGAACTATCATACATTTGAAACATGATAATGTTTCTCACATGTGTTTTTAAATGATGTATAAAATTTCTATTGTAAAATATTTTACATACCTATTTAATTTAAATAAACCGTTTTATATAAAATTATTTATTAATCCTATTATTTATAAATCTTCCATCAGGTGAAATGTGATGAATTTTTTTATTGTATATAAATCATTTAAAATTTAAATAATGATCTCTTAATTATTCTTTATAAATTACGAAATTGATTATTTAAAATTGAAAACATTATTTGGGTAATAATTTGTGGAAATATAATTATGGAATCCTTGTTGATACCCTATTATGATTTTTTTCTCACACCTTATTGAGGCTTGGGGTTTTTTATATTAGAATCATCCCAATTCGATAAGGGTAAGGAACCACATGGTGGTAGTGGTAGTTGTTAATCCATGGGCATGGTGAGTTGTGTCTTGTAGGACTTGGGAATTATTTTTATTTTTGTGGTACATTTGGTTTCACATTGGTCTGTTTATTTCTGTTATAATTATTCTACACATATCCTTATGAAGTGTTTTTTATGTATACTAACTTATTTATCATGATTCATCATTGTTTGTGGAATAATTAATCCAGCATTTATATTTCATAATGCGAAGTTATAGTTTTCAACCCATCTGGATCGGGAATTCACATCTACATATGTGAGGACCAGATCAGTTAATGGTTTACCAGGGTGCCATACTGGTTCATGATAAGGTTTTATTATAGGCATGTTGATCTTTTACCTCAAATTCAATATGTTTTTGTTTAATTTTTTCAATATATATGAGGTAGTTGTGATTATGTGCTATGACTTCTCTCACAATAACAAGACTTATGACACCAGTGGTGTTTTAAGAATGATGTCTTGGGGATATGTTCTAGCCTTTTTCAACTTTTTATTTGTATTGATTGAAATGCAGATATTGTATTATTATCTAGTTGGATTAATTTTCTTTGATTCCTTGTTTGAGTGTTAATGTAATGTATTCGGTATTGTATGATGATGTTCTCCAATGTAATCCTTTTAGAATCCATGAAAATATGATATATGAGGAAGAAACTGATGAACATAAGTGATAAAATCCTCTAATGGACCAAAGTATGGTTGTAGTGATTGTCTGTATTGTCCCAACTATGTGATACAAATGACAACAAATTCGTGTTCAGGCTCCAGCTGTGGCACCTCAATGGGATGATTTCCAAAATCATTATGAAGATGTTTTTATCCATAATACACCAATTTTTAATTTCTCAAATGATCCTTATGATGTTGTGGAGAGGTTGAGAGATATTGTGTTTTTTGGGTTTTTAGAGGCAATAGATAAAATCAAGGTGATGTGAGACTCTTCTGTCATTTACGTAAAAAAGAATAATATTGTGGGAGATGATGGTGATTGAAATGAATCATGAGTTATTAGAGTTGAAATAAATAAACGAAAATTTAATAGATATGTTCCATCCATATTTGATGGTGTTTCCCAATGCATGAATGTTTTTAATTGTTAGGATGTCTAAGAAGATTGTGATATATTATACAAACAAAATTTCTGAGCTTGTGTAGTTCATGCCAATTTTTATTAAAAAGTTAATTTGTAGAATCAATTGTTCCATATGGAAATTAGATATAATATTCACTCGTAGGATAACTATTGATTCTTCATTATTGTTTTTAGGAGTTTTATAAATGATTTATGAAAGATATGTACCTAGACGGAAACTCAGGTTTTCCAATTATTTCTTTTTTCCCTCATACAATTTCAATTCCACTAATGGAAAGAGGATGACTAAAATCTCATGGAAGATGTCAACCTCAATTTTTTTTCTAGAACTCCTTAAATTCCTAGAATAATCTATCTGATTTGATACCATTGTGGAAAGATAGAACATTCAAATAGAGTTTTCAATATGGAAACCTAGAATTGATGCTTCTATTTTTTCTCCAGTGGCCTAAAAAGGTGTTTCTTTATATTCTCGGATCCCTATAGTAGTATGGGATCTTCATCACCAAAATGTATTTTGGTTAAATAACATGATTTATGAACAAAGGGGTTCCAACAATATTAATCCATAAAGATGTTTCCTCACTTAGTGGAAGAGTCTCTAGAAGCAGAAGATATGGGTCTAGTGATAGTGATAGGTACTATTACTATAGCTTTGTCATTAGTAAATAGTCGATATGATACTTGTTTATCTCATTGATTTATTTCAACCCATTTTTTTAATCTATAATATAAGCATTCAATTCCTTTATCGTATGGGATGGATATTAGTACACCCTTTGAAACAATGAGAGGGACTGGTCTCTATAGTATCATTTGAGTTTTCACGGTATCATATGGTGATCATTCAATGATGATTACTGTTCTTATGATGCAACCTATTGACATCATATTGGGGTTGTATTGTATCATTTCCAACATTTCATGAATTATCTACTTTTTACAATGAGTCTCGTTCACTGCACTAAATGGGGTTGGTAGAATAATTCAAGGAGAATGGGACCTGAGGTCCAGTAGAGTTGAAACATCTTATCATATGATATGGAATGTGATATCAGAGCATTATTTTGATCTGAGGGCTTAATAATTTATCACAATTTTTTTTTCTTTTTTTTTGTCGATTTTTTTGTTGTGTTTCATTCTAAATTATGTTGTTTTCCAAAGTTATGGGAGGTAGAGTTTTATATTGATTTAGAGCATGATACTCTACCTGTATACATTCCCTCTATACCATGTTGTGCCTATATAAATGAAATTTTCTATGTCATAGTATGATTACCTTAACATGATATTATTTATATGATAGAGTGTGTCTCCTTGGGTGGTGTTGACACTATTTTTTATGAAGTATTATAGTTCACTTCCCCTTTGTGTGAATTACTAAAAACTCAATCGACATATGTTAATGAAAAGGTATCAATATCCATGGATTAATGATATGTGTTATTAGTTTGAAGGCACAATGGGGTCCTCGATGATTGATCTTTGGTCTGGATATCTTAAGATTGTGATAAAATAATATGTCATTCATAAAAACTCATTTTGGTACAGTTATTGTCATTATGAAATCATTGTTCAGCAGATGGTTTACCCAATATTCAAGTAATATGTATGGATTTTAGGAAAATTATTTTCATTTCAATTTTGATACATTCATAGTTTTCTTTCTGGATTACATCCTAGTATAATATATATATGAGGAGGATCATAAATATTATTTAAAAGAGGTTATTTATTTTTTTGTAAATAAACTACATTAAACTATGTTTTAGAAAAATGTTTTCTGGATTTGGGAAGTGATCTCTTAGAAAATTATGTGTTTGGACATGATATTTTAGTTGATCATTTATGAACAACAGTTTTATGATGGGTTTCATATCATAAGAGATTATTTTTATGATGGGGATACCATTCTTGTGTAAAAATTCATTGAATGGTAAATATATACATTCAGATATATTTTAAGGTACCATTAGTGATATGGAATGATTTGGTGGTATATGTCGATAATTCACATTATGTAGTGATACTTGGAAACATGAATATGTGTTGTGACTTCTAGTGTTGATCCTGGTGGTTATGTATGGGAGAAACCATCTGTTAATATGTCATTCATTATTAAACATGCCAATCAGTTGAGCCAAATCACCAAAAACATTTATGTTATCATTAGATACAATCAATTCATACTTACATGTGGTTTGATATCTCAATGGTCTTTTTTATAAGTATTATGTATACCTAGATAATTAGTAATGTGATTTGGGAAGTGATTGTTCGGTGGACAAAATCAGATCACCTTTTACCCACTTGTGATGCAACCAATATTGATGTGTTGGATAAATATATAATTTATTAATAGTTATAATATTCAAATAGTTACACATGATATAATCTCTTGTATGAATAATATATTCACTTATTGTTTTTTATAGTCGTTCAGGAAACACTAGGATCTCATCTATTTGAGTACGACATTCCGTCTACAATCGAATGGATATACAAAAAGATTTGTATAGATTCTTGAGGATATTTTCAATAATTGTGTTCACAACTTTGTTGTGGAATGGTAAGACCATATAGTATTGGTTAAATTTTCATATAAAATTTGTTACCATTCATAAATTAGTATGGATCCTTTTTAGGTGTTGTACGGTAGGCCATCTAAATCAATTTTATTTTTCATCAGGGAATCGTTAATGATTCATGGTTGGACTAAGCTTGGTTCAATAGATGATGGAAATGATTTTTATTATTCATTGGATAATGTTGATAGAATAGATATGGTATATGTATTATGTTGATCATCTTCATAGACTTATGTAATATTCAATTGGTGAATAGGTTTTCTTCATGTTTCACATTGGATGGGTCATCGACGGAGATGGATGAAATATAAATGTGATCCTTATATTATAGGACCTTTTGAAGACATTGAGTTGGTAGGAAAATATTCTTACCAGTTAGCGCTTCCACCCAAAATGATGTAGATACATAACATGTTCAAAGAATATCAGTTATGAATGTAACTATCCAATCTATCTCATATTTGGTGTTGGATTGACAAAGAGGTTTGACCTAATTAATCCATGAATTAACATCCTGTTAGGGTAGTTTATTCTAAAACCAAGGTGTATCATGGGATGAATATACAATTTTTTTAGTAATATAATTTCACAGTTTTTATTCCCCATTAGATGTGGAATAGAAAGGCATAGATGAGGGAGAAATTTCATCATCTTTTTTTACAAGGAAGAACATTGGTAAATTTTTTGACGACATACTGTTTCTATGGTGGGGATTTTTAACAACATTCTACCATCATATGGTATTCCTAAACCCCACATTTTATCATTCATTGGTTGGGTTTATTTAATTTTTTTGAAAAATTATGGAAATTTTGAATGCTTCTAGGAATCTGCATAGTTGGCCAATGGTTTTCCCAAACTATGTTCCACCTCAATGAAACTATGAAAACCATGTTATTGGGGTTTTTCATGGCTAGTAAATGGTTTAAAAAACGTGCACCCACATAGGAGAACCCCCTCACATGGAGGAAAGGGATACATGATTATGGCCATCTATATGTCAAAACGATGTGCCTCTTCCTAGCAAACCATGTGTACAAGGTTAGTTTAATCTGAAATAGAAATTTAAAATTCAGAAACAGATATTCCAGGATCCCTAAGGAACCATATGACCCTCATTAGTCTTCCTCTTATTCATGATCTCCAAAGATAAGTTTTTATCCCCTCTTCACTCTACAGGAAGTAGATAAAAACATTGAGGATGACATTAGATACCATTTTTGTAGCTTTCCCTTTTCATTATCTTTCAATTTTTGTCTCTCTTCTTTTATAAATTTGTTTTTATATATCTATTTATTTTTTGATGATCTAATAACAATTATTCTAGATCTTCTTTCTATGTTTAGTTCCCAAATATTTTTTGTTTATGTTCATTATTGGAGTTTCCCATTCAGGTTTGACATTGCAAGATCTTATCATCTCAAGGTAGGTGGTTCCATTTTGATTGTCTAGTTTAATTAATATTAAATGGAATAACATAATTTTTGTAGTTCTAATTGAATTTTATTGATTAAAATTTCTATCAAATGTTTTATTAAAAAAAATTCCCTTGAATTGGGGGATTCTTATTTGATTGGATTAATATTGGTGGAAACCCCAAATTCTATTGATTTTTGGTGAGTTTGTGAAATTAATGGAATCCTTAGAAATTTAAAATATTGAATTTAAATTGTGAAAACTTATTTGATTGTTTTTTTTCAAATTGGTATTTAGAATAACATGTAATAAAAATGAATATTAATAGAAACTATTATGTTTTATATTATAAAGGCATGATTTTATAAAAAACCATTATGTTTTTTAATGTGAAAATTATATTATTAGAATGAGAGAAGGTGATGAATTATGTTTAAATTAATTTTAAATGAATATAAAACCATTTATTTAGTTCTATAGTAGATTAATGGCTTGGTAATTAACGGGTTCATAGGATATCAATTTATGATTATATGACATTACTCAAACATAATATTTTCACATCACATCCCTGATGGTATGTGGATGATTTCATTTTGAATAGATTCACACGGGTGTGTGTATAAACATATTTTCATGTAATTTTAGTTGTGGTGGATTCATATAGCCTATATTTATCGTACATTTTTCTACATGACCATGTTTCTTGGTTTCTCTTATTTGAAATATATATTCCATTACTATTTTAAAATGTTCTACTTTCCTTATGAATATATAAAAAATGTTTGCTAATGAAACATTTATTAATAATTTTTTAAAAATATTCCATAGATTATAATTTGATGATTTTGATTAAATTATATCAAACATTTGATATGTAAAACATGATTTTTTAAAATATAATTTTTAAATTCTAAACCTATTTATTTAAAATTTTATGCTTTATATGGTTAATCAAATTTTTTTATAGAATCCTTTTCGAGAACATATTGAAATTTTAGCTCACACCGTACTTCATCATACGATTTTTTTAGGTCTTAATATTCTATGTTATAAATTTGATAAGGCGCCACATGGAGGTGGTAGTAGTTGTTGATCATTGGGCATGGAGAGTTGTATCCATGGGGAAACGGTATGTTAATTATTTTTTCAGTACATGTGGTTGTATATTGGAAAATTTATGCCTGTTTGATGTCTGTTAGACTTATCCCTGTTGATTTTATTTTGTATGCATACTGATACTTTGACATTATTTCTTAACGATTGTGTAAAATTTGATCACATATTCATATTGGATTATTTCATCTACTAATTTCAAAATTATTGGAATTAGGAACACTCTTCAGGCTATGTCTGATATGGCTCATCTAAAGAAATACTACTGTACCTATTCTAGTTCAAGAAAGTGCATTATATCTCTTGTATAGAATAATATTCTCATTATACTACTCCTAATATTGAATCTCCTACAATACTTATTAATACTAGTGTTGATTATGCCTCTCACAATTTATTAATAAGATCATTCTGAACTCATTGTGGGAACATTACCTCTCGTCAAACTCAAATAACCAAAACAACAACTCTTCACATGCTCCCATCAAGCAATATAACAACAACAAAACAATTTATAAAAATTGTAATGTGTTAATGGAGTACCAATTCCAACCACTCAAAATTTCTCAATACTATATTATGTTTCCTGTATGTAAGTTACCACATCTATTCTTACCGCACTTATGACCAAACCAATAATCATTGACCAATTTTGATCATCTGTGTGGTCATTATTATCCTTACAAGAATCCTTAAAATTATTTTTTAAATTAAAATTGTTAAACTATTATTTTCACATAATTAAAAAAACTAAAAAAAGTTATATTGACCACAATATAAAGCTGAATCCCACAAATCATATAACTAGTGGCATGATTGGTGTACATATTCTTAAATAAATTAGAATCTATAAAACATCGATTATTATCTACCTATATTAATATAAAATAATAATTTTACAATTATAGTATATATACATTATTAAATAATATTTTTTTTTCATATTTTGTCAATTATTAATAAATGCACATCTACCAAGACTATGTGTGACCTCAAGTCTCACATAGAATTTTCAGACAAATGATGATCTCCACGTAAAAAATATCTCGTTAAATAAGATATCAATTCATCCGAAATAAGAGATGAGAGGTAATAACCTCGATGAAGATAGAATATTTGATTAAAACTATGGATCTACTTTCCCATGGATTTATTCAAATCATTGTGAAAAATGATGATAATAATATTGCATAATGTTCTTCCAGGACTCATATACAGTGTCTCTCATGCTATCATTAGTAGAATGCCATGAGTCTATCAAAATAATTAATATACCATCTAAATAATTAATCTAATTTAAAAATAATATTTATTAGATTCATTATTATACAATGATCAAATATAGGAAGAAGAACATCCTTTACAATCAGAGCACTCATCACACATGGTCAGACAAATTCCATAGATTCCCACTCGCATGGATCAATTATATTTGATAAAATAAGACATAACAATAAATAATTATTATTTTAATTAAATATATGTTAATACAAAATTCATAATTAGTAAAAAATAATTTCAATAAACAACTATTGATGCCTACTACTACATTAATCCAAGTCAAGTAGAGGGAATTTCTCAAATAAAGTATTAGGATTCATCAAAATCACTATACTACAACCTCTATGAGTCAAAAATAATCTTTTAGAAACTAGTGGGAAAAATAATGATTGCTTAGTTAGATATCGATGATTAAATGTATGTTTTATAGTATGTATTGTGTTATTAATATCATCACCAACATTTAAAACAAGAAAAATTGTTTTCAAAATTAAAATGAAAAATTATATAATATATTATTTTTCACTATAACAGACAATAAATTTCATCATTATTCATCTCTATCCTCATATTAAAATTGTATTACGTCAATATATTGATAATCCTTTTCATCATCATTAATTTCTATAGAAGCATCACCTTTAATATCTCATCGTATTTAAAATTCATGATAAAATACTCAAAATTATCTACACCCAAAGATTTTAATAGTTGGGTTTCATCATTGATATTATTATCTCATTATAAAAATGTAATTTTGGGGAGTTTTTTCTAGAAGAATTGATGATCCATGAACTTTAGTAAATCCACATTAACATTTAAAAAAATTAAATTTACATAGATTTGTTTTTTATAATTCTCCATAATAGAAATAAATATGTTAAACATGAATAAAGATTTTCTTAATTAATTTTATATCGATCATGATTAAGAAGAAATCATTTTATTCTCATTATAATGTATTTATATTTATTATTTATTGTTTTATATCATGTATAGATGTGAAATTTATTGTCAGTATTAAACCATTAGTATTTAGACATTGACAGATAATCCTTTCCCAAATTTTAAAAATAAGATTATTTCATCAAGGATTACATTAATGTCAAATTAAAACTATATATAATTAGATCCATTTAAATGAATACATTTAGTCATTATTTACACTATATACACTTTTATGGAATCCAATTATATTCTCTATATATACATTATATGATTTAAACAATTTGGATGACGAGATTCTCAATAATGATAATCTATTATCAATTAATCTATATTGTGTGATAGCAAAAATATTAAAGATGATTAATAATATAACAAATAATAAATTGATTTCAAATATACATCCATAAACATTTCACCTAACTAGGTATTAAAAAATATTGTAAAAATTATATTGTTACTGTTCAATAAGAGAATATGGTGTTAATTACATGATTTTATTCATGAGATATTAATAAAATAATAAACAAATGGAAAATATTAATTAACATTAAAAATATTTAGAATAGGTAAATGTTGGAAAAAATCTAAAAATCATGTCATTTCATAACAATTAAATAAATATTATTTCGAATATTTTTGTATTCATTGTATTAAATACATCCATCATAATATCTTCCAATACCATGCCCTAAAAGATTAAAAACCTAAATATATTGGGTCATTTCATCATAAAAATTTCCCCCATTATGACCTGCTCTATTATTTTTTATGGATATTGATTTTCAAAATTCTGAGTGATGAAAAAAAGAAATATTTTCTTACAAATACACATCTAAAATTGATCATTTAAATGAAGTATTGTTGTGTATGTTTTTATTTATCTTCAATATTAATAACTCATATATATATATATATACATCCATATAATATGTATTGGTCCTACCTATATTTTTTCATGTTAAAAATATAACATTAAATGTTCCAATTATTCAATGAATATTTTAGGAATTCTCACCTATTTTACATAAAATTAAAACAGGATCATACGGTATCATACATAGAGCATCATAGTTTCATCACCATACAAATATCATGGAAAATTATGATATTTATATAAAAAATTACAAAAATAATAAATTTTAAGAATCATGTATGGAAAATAAATAGTAGACACTCCATTAAACTATGACATACATGAATTTTTAATATTATAGGATTACCAAAATTGATACATAATGAAAAAATTATATGATATACATATGTTATTCTAAAATATGAAAACTGCTAATATAATGATAAATGATTTTATTTTGAAACTTTATAAGATAATTTTGACATCATTTACCTATAAGATATTTCATTTTAAAATAAAATAAGTACTAAATTTTTGACAAAAAATTCTACACATAGACATTACAGTATATTATATTTAGTCTTCTAAGAAATGGGAAAAAATAAAAAAAATATAATATCAAAATAGAGGATCTCAATATATCTTAAATCTAACATGTGACAGGTTATTAAATGAGAAAAATATTTATATCCTAAAAATGAATATCAATTATCCAATTCTCATAATTATAAAAGTGACTATTTTTTCTTGGTTTATATTAAGTCCAATTGTAATAAGAGGTACGGAATATAAAATTAATGTTTAATAAATATATAGTTTCATTAGTAGTGGTCAATCTATTTCAGTTTTACCTGTTCTATTTTTTTATTCCATAGAAAATTACGGTCTTTTAAAAAAATATTTGTTACCAGAAATAAAATAAAATTTTAATCCATTGAAAATAATAAATTCTTTTCTATCACTCATTTAATATGCATTTGATTTTTGAAAATGATACCACCATAAAAATATTTCATTTCATTGGAAGTCAACAAATCATTATATTAATGAATTATTAAATATACGATTCTATTTGACATTCAATTCTTTTTTCTCATTCCATTACACAATAATAAATTTCACTCATCATTCTATGGTCTCAAATAAAAGAACATTATTATTTTTAATATCTATTAGAAATAGTAATTTCAAAAATAAATATTGTTCATTCATAAAAAAAATGGACTTATGTTATACAAATATATGAAAATGAGTGAATATATATATTATCAACCATATGAATTGAATAGAAAAATGTATTAGTAGAAATATTTAACCTCACATAATGACATTAAGAATAAACATATTATTGAACATAATCAAAATGATTCCCTGATTCACTATCGTACACACGATAAAATATAATAACACGTGAAATATTGGATTGTTTCATTCAAAAAATTGATATAAATTTTTGAGACATTAATAAATGCAACAATCTAGTTGTAAGCGAGGAATAAATCAAATTCTTGATGGAAACTAATCCCTACATAAAATATTGATCCTCTATAAAACTTGATTCTTCACATGTTTTCCAAATTACTAATGAAAAAATAACATCATAATATTTTATGATATAATATGAACATTCATGAATCTTTAGATAACCAATACTCAAAATATGGTTTAACAAGTATAATTTATAAGAAATTATAAGTAACAAATTTCCCTCATATAACAGGGATTTAAACAAAAGAACAGGTCATCAAAAACTATTTGGAATTCTTTTGTCAATTTAACATTAATAAATTGTATATTAACTTCACATATTTTTATCATCATTCTGGGATATAATTATTCTTTAATAGACATTCTGAAATCAATAAATTTATATGGTTCTAAATCATGAGTTGAATTATTATTCAGAGTAGATGTTTATTGAAATGATGTAAAAATAACCTCATTTATTTATATTTGGAACCATGATAAATATGGTACCAAATTATTTGTAACTTTTCTATATTTTTATCAATTATATTCATACTAAAAAACACAATAACTCTGAAATCCAAAATATTATAGATGAACCCCAACACTATCAAGGATTCAAATCTCATCTGGTAAAAGTATATATCTTGTCATTTAATTGAACATAATGAAATGAAATTCTTGTTCTAGGGATGAAAATTATAAAACAAATATAGTACAATAAATATTTTGAGTATTCATAACAACACTATTGGGTTTTTTTGTAATTGTTAATCCAATCATGACCTTGTTATAAATGATGTTTTGTACTTATATGTAACATTTTATTTATAATATGTTTAAAGAAATATTGATTTTTATTAATATGAATAATGGGATGGGATTATCAGAGAACAATTATAAAATTATTAAATGAGAAATAACTTTTAACTATGGTCAAATATTGATATTTAATATAAATTTCATATAAATATAATATATTATTACATAATAAATATTGAATGGAATGATTGTAGACAAATTACTAAAAATTAATAAAATTTAATTCATTTCAATAACAATTACTTCTAGTTTTCAACCAATATTACTAATTATTAATATTTATCAATATTTCATGACCATTACAATTAATTGCTAGTAAATATTACCAATTATTAATATTAATCTATAATTATAACCAATTATCTATATTTACGACAAATTATATTAAATTATCACATGTTATCGATAATTAGAACTAATAATGTCCAATTATTACTAATTGATATTAATTATATATAATAATTCTTAATATTTTTTAATTATTGGTAAATGTTTTTAATGATTAACAATTATTGTATCATATAGATAATTAGTGGTTATTATATGCAATTACTACTAACTATTAATAAATATTTTTATTTACATGTTATTATTACGAATTATAAATAATTATAATTATTTATAAAAAATTATTAATAATATTAATAAATATTTACTAATTAATACTTATTATATGTAATTATTTTTAAATAATTATAATTATTAATATTTTTTAATTATTTATTGTTATCTATATTTATTATAAATTATCTATAATAATTTCAATTGAATGTATTTATTATTAAATATTGGTATTTATTAGAAAATATTTGATTTTATTAGTAATTAATAAAAAAAATAATTATACTTTTTTTTCTATTTTTAACCTGTTATTTATAAATTGTTATATTTTTGTACATGAAACTAATTATTACTGAGATTTACTAATTAATTCAAATTATTTATCTCTATTACAAATTAAAGGTCATTATATAACTTTATGAATATATACTATTAATTATTATTAATTGTTATTATTAATTATTAATTAAAAATAATTGTAAATATTAATAACAAATTATTAATATGATTGGTAACTTTTTTTAATTATAATCAATAATTACCTAATTATTGATAATTTATTTATTTATTGAAAATTAATGTAATTATTCATAAATATTTCCATTTATTCGTATTTATTACTTAAAATTTGTAATTATTATCATATATTACTATTTTTTACCAATCATTGCTAAAAATAATTAATTAGTTATAATTATATTCAATTAGTTGTAATTATTACTCTTTTTTTAATTATAACTATTTTCATTAATTAATACTATGTTTTGTTAGTTAGAAGAAATTATTATGAAATATTGGTACTAACTAGTAAATATAATCGATTATTGTCAATTATAATTAATTGTCAGTAATTATGATTAAATATTACCATCAATTTGTAATTTTTTGTTAATCTTTCTAACTATTTTTAATTATTAATAATTTTGAAAAATCATTATTAATTATAATTATTTATTTTAAAGTATTAGTAATAATTGGTAATTATATGTAATTATAACTAATTATTACGAAATATTAGTATTTTTTACTAATTATTGGTATAATAGTTAATTATTATCAGTTATTTGAATAATTATTTATTTGATTTGTTAATCATTACAAAATATTTCAAATTTATAGTAATCATTATTAATTATAGAAAATTTTTTCTTATTATTACTAAATGTTACTATTTATTGGTATTTATTAATAATTATTACTATTTAATGGTTTTGATTAGAATTTATAACAAATTATTACTAATTATTACCAATTATTTATATTTATAACTAATTATTACAAATTAATGATAATTGATACTAATTAAATGTAATTATTAAAAATTATAGGTAATTATTACCGCTTATTTCAAGTTATTATTAATGATATATATTTATAACTAATTAATAATATCCATTTCTAATAATATTTATTTATGAATAATTATGAATAATTATCAATAATTATTACTTATTATGGATTATTATCAATAATAATTAATAATGATGTGTAATTATAACAAATTATTATGAATTATTATCAATTATTATACATTTAGTGTCGTGCCAATGTGGTAAACCCCATAATCTATCATCCAAAAGACTAGGGTTCAAAACCTGGAAGTCCCCTTGAGGATTTATGACGCACCCACTAATGTGGGTGTTGGCATAAGTAGTGGTGACACAAGCATTGCATGGGTAGGAGGAGACACAGACATGATGCAAGCCTGGGGTGGAAACCCATTTACATGTTGAAGCAAGCAAGGACATTGTGTCATAAAAAACAATCGACACATCCCTTGTTTGGCCTATGGAGCATTAATATATGAATAATTTTTGATAGATGTGTGGGTTATACATCTGAGCCTATGACCTTCCTTTTTGTCATGGTTGTTTGGTGCAAGTGTTTATTTGAATGCAGTGATACCCTTGATCACCAAAATAATATATTAGTTTCAATTATAAAAAAACATTACTATTTATAATAAACTGCAATTAATTATTTTTAATTATTACTTAATTTTTTAAATTTTCAAAAGTAATTTTAAATTGTTATTAATAATCACTCATTCTTGTTAATTAATTCTAACTTTTGGTATTTGATTGAAGTTATTACTAATTATTGGTAATTATTACAAATTATTCATAATTATTACTAATTATCATCAATTGTTAGAAATAATTATTTACACCATATTATCTAATTAGTATTTGTCAATGATACGTAGTATTAGTCAATAAAAATAATTTATAATTATTAATAAATAATAATAGTTTTCTTCAATTAAGATCAACTACTTCAAATTTCTATTAATTATTCCTAAATATTACTATTATAAAATAATTAAAAAATTAACTATTCCAAAATATTAAAATAATTACCAAAAAAATAAATCATGTTTGAAAGGAAATCATAGATGCAATTCTGAACACATTTCTATAGAAATAATATGTTAAAAAACATTGTCATGAGAAATAAGGGTGAATCTAGAAAATAATTTTAGAAATTCTGATTGAAGAATGGTAGTTGGGGTGTTATCTTGGTTGGGTTATTGGGAACTGTTAGGAACCAAAGCTGGTCTCCATAAAAAACAGCACCTGACACGGTCCTCGAAAAGGCCCGAATGGTTTTCCTGATCCCCACTAGCATGAACTTGTTTTTTGGTATTGTAAAAGGATAATTGGAAACAAGTTTCTCGTGTTTATAAACCTAAAACAACAAGCGAATCGGCTAAACTGAATCTGTAATATTTTTTAAAAATAATACTTTAAAAAATTTCAGAATTGAATTAAATAATTTAAAACAATTATCAAAAACTATATAAAATGAAACTACCCAAAATTGATAGCCCAAGATCCTCCCCATTTCAGGAGACACCAACCTCATCCCATCTCCATACCAATGCACCATAAAGGATCGCAAAAAGCAAGAACCATTTGAACATAAAGTTGTACCCAAATATAAAACAAAATAAAAAAGTATATCAACTGACAAATGTGTAATTAGGGTGTGATCTAAATACTTTTAGTAATACACCACTCAAATATACCATGAGATATACATTCATTGTCAAAAAGCATAAATGTTTTCATAAAATGAAATGCTAATAATAATTTTAAAGAGATTAAACTTTAAATAAAATAGTTTTCATGTGGGATACATCAACATTTAAACATGTTTAGATACAATATAAAATCTACTTAATTTTCTAAAAAATCATATTATATACTGATAGTAATAATAAAGTATTTAATGAGAACAAGCTGCGAGAAATAAACCCTAGGCACTTGCTCGCTGTGGGTCCTAGGTACCTCGTATCTCAGTGAAATTAACCATCAAAATATTTTTTTCTCTATTATATGATCCACTATTAGGGATCATAACCATATCCTAATGGACCCCAAAATCATCATCCGTATTATCATATATTAATTAGTGTTTTCATCATCAAACAAGCTATGTGAAAATGGCTCCAAACACCACGGGATCACAAGGAAACTAGTAACTGTCCCCCCACCTAGATTCCTAGGTTTTCCCTCTTCTAGTCAAACATATTCCAAAAGACATGAAATACAATTTTAACCTTAAAATAAAACTTCCATGTGACAAAAACACCAAATATCCCACACATATATCACATAATCCATTTTCTCATTCAAATTCATATTGAAACCATACTAATAACAAAACATCTCGCAACATGTTTCAAATCACATTCACAATTCGCTAAATCCTTCAAGAAAAATTATAAAACGTTCCCAAGAGGGTCAACATCACATAATGGCTGTTTCAAAAAAAAATAGACTATTTTAATGACATACACCTACCAAAATAATACATAAACATCTTTTTCACACTTTGCAAAACTCAATAACCCATTTACAATTATCATTAAACACTTTCAAGAAGCAAGATATGGTATTTCTCTTAAAACCCATTTAAAACCATATTATAATCCGAAAATCATACCATAAAACTTCCACATCATAATCGATCATCAATAAAATTTAATAAACGACATGTATATGTTATAAAATGACCCAAAATATTACAACAATAGTTACACATCAAAAACTCCCAAATTGAAGAAAACGTTCAACTATAAAATCACCCGCTTAACAAACTCAGCCCAAAATGGGTTTTTCATATTTAAAATCATATAATTAACATTAAAAATTATAATATCCATCATGGTATACAATAAAGATATGATTACACATCGAATCACCTAACTATGGTACCAAAAACTCCATATCATAGTGTGAAATATCAACCGCACAATGGCCACAACACAATGAAGTGAAATTGATCTGTAATCAACAATAATTCACAAAAACATTATCAAGGATAAACCCTATGTATGGAACATATCTTATTGATATGTTATATCTTCGATAAAATGTGTAATAAACCCCTAATTAAATGGGAGGAACATGGGAGGAAACCCACTTATATGAGATGTTTTGAATGAAATGAAAAAAATATACCAGTTGATAAATTTAGATACAACAATAAATTAAAGTGAGTTCCAAATAAGCCATAGGATTTCATATAGGAACTAAAATGGAGGAATGTAATAATTGAAGATTTATGAAAGAAACAATTTACCTCTTCAAATTTGGATGATTTGAGAAAAATAGAGATGTTTTATCTGCATTCATGATGAATATGGGATCCAAAGAGGGGGAGTATAGAATTTTGGCACTACATGTATATTTGGGGTCAGGTGAGATATGTAATCAAAGAAAAATATAAAATTGAATAAGATGATATATAATTAAGATCAAATTAAGCTGTAAATAGGCTTTCAGGATGGCCGAAACCCTTAATAAAAAACCCAAATCTATCTTGATAATGGATTCTTATGAGGTCCAAATGTATATTGTGATTTTTATGTAGAAAATAATGCCAATTGGGAATTGAAATGGGTTTAAAATTATAAAAAATAAACGGCGTAAAAATGAATAAAATTTGTTTTTTAAACTTGAAATGGGCACATAGTTTTGCCCGAACCACAAAGACTCACCGTTTCCCAAAAAAATTAGAGTAAACCCCCACAATAAAGAAAGAATGGAAATTTAATAAAAAATAACTTTAATGTAAGGAATATATGTAACAATTATCCCCAATATATATCTTCCCACCCATATAAATACATAAAAATGCCAAAATAAAAAAAACAAAACCCAACTGAAATGCCGAAATGGACACTTTTCCAATCTTCATCATCAATGGACAAAACACTTTTAGTGATTAATTAAGGTAATAATTATATCACAAAACAAAACATAAACCAATTTCATGAAATAATCCATAACATTAAGATATTATCCCAAAATAAAACTCCTCAAACACTATCGAAACAAGACTTAATAAATTTACCCAAAAAAACAACAACATTGAACATGGTTACCCTTACATTACTTTAACTAATATGTTGGGAACTCCCCAATCCCAACATTTACCCATTGAAGATTTTTGTTGTTAGATATCGCCATATGAAACTAAATATGGCCTATCCAAGACCATGGAAAAAATATGACTTACTAGTATGAGGAGACACAAATGGGCTTCCCCACATAGAAGACAACTTATGTTTTCCCGAGACAGAATTAGGACACTAACAAGGGAGGCCAGAAGATACTCTCTGGTTCAAGGGTAAGTCTTCAATTATAAATTTACAATATAACATCTATAAGACTTATAGTGGGTTTCCCCACCATAAGAACCTTCCATCATAAATGACCAACATGGGCCAACACAAAAAGTCTCTAAAATTTAATGTGTTGGGACAGATGTCTGGTTTGTTCGCACAGTTTTGGAAACAGTACTCTAACTGTGTTTATACTTTTGTTTGAATAGTTTTCATGGGAATGTTTTGTACTAACTGCATGTAAAGCATACACTCATCCTTTTTATCCAAATTTTAAACATTTCGTTAAAAACATATTAGAAATCAATGGGGGAAGGAATGACATTGGGTGATAACATGGAAGTAATTTCCTCCAATTTAATTCCATATAATGAGAAAATCAAAATCATGATGATGAAAAAAGAGGTTTAAACTATTACCATATATTATAATATGGATAATACTTTTTCCAAGGGTTTTAATGACCATGATATTTCCCTTGAATATTTGTTAGCATTTCTATGAGACCTATGGATGGAGGTTTAATGATTGATTCATATTCGGCCTCACAATTTGGATTTTAACCACCCCCCACTAAAAGGAATTTTTCATTTTGCTGTTATGAAATCTAGAACCTGATCACAGATGGGTTTATGAAGGCATAACACATTCAAAAATCACATAACCATAATTTTACATTTCACTGAAACAAGTCCAAAGAAGATGCACTCACATGACCACTTGGTTTTGTTCCAATCAGAAACATAATGAGGAATGGAAATATAGAAACACATTCCTAAAAACAAAGGATATCAATATTTACGTAATGTAGACTCACTTATGACATAAAAAGAACTAAAAATGGATTTTAAAACATCACCTTTATAGTCAAACGAGTAGATGGCAACACAAGGCGTCACCGAACATGACCATTTCAACTTATAGAAACAATGCATTGAGAAAGAACTTATGAAACGTTACAAAACATAACACAATTCCATAATGTTTCCATAACAACCTCTAATGACCAAATTTCCCACACTTTTAGTTCAACATGGACACCTACTTCAAAAAACTATGAAGGACCCAGAGGGCCTCTTTGACACCATCCACACTAACAACCCTAGACTACTCCCACCTTCAATGAATCAGGTAACATAAGAAACATAGGTCTCTTTCAACATTCTATGAGCAATCTCCTACAATAAGAGGATCTTCATAACCATGAAATTAAATAGTATATAATAAATCTATAATTCAAGAGAAAAATATTTCTTGTATTGATCAACTGGGGGATCATCCAATGGTGAAACAATTTGGGTTGCAGATCAGCCATGCATTAACTCTTAGTGGGGGATCCACTTATCCAACGAGAGAACCCAAGGACCCGACCAAGATAGTCCATTGGTCAAAATATTCCACAAACCATATCCAAACACATGAAGGGAACCATCGTAAAGGCATCCCGAAACATTTTTCATAAGGATACCACTAACCATTCCATCAACCCAACTTACCAAAAAAACACAAACCCCAAACACCGTTAAAACAATAGTTGTTCTTGTACTCAAAACATCCCAGAATGAAAAAATTTACAAAAAACATAAGACTCACCATCCCAAACATGTCATCTAGACATCATGGTTTCTTTTAAAATCATATCATTGAAAACAAATGGTCCGTTGGTTATTATATCCACCAATGGTACCCTATGGGACTCACACGTGAACGTTTCTATGCCACACTGGGCACCCTCCTCATATTTATCCTGGAACTCATCCAGCCATTGGATTAACCACCCATCATCCCATGTAACCGCATGAACATGGTCTCCCATGGAAATACCAAAGGTTAAAACAAAAATTCTTTCTACATTTTAAAACCAAAATAGTCCACCAATAAATAATTTATTCTCAAAAACTCTAACCACAAAATAATAATAACAATTTTCCTCTATGAAAAATCTTTTTTTTGAAAGGACCAATCAATAAAATATGAAGTCGATTTCATGTCATATGCATTAATTTAAAAACATATCATCCCATTTTATAAAACTCCTAATTTTATGAAAACTATATTTCATCAAACCCTATTCCTTTGAAATCTAATCACTTATTACTTAAAACAAAGTTCCAATGATTTATAATACATTTCAAAATAACAAAAATCATTCCATAAAAACTCATTTTCATTTCATGAATATAAATTTCAAAACATTTCATCCCATCTCAAAACACATCAAATTTCATGACAAACTCCATTTCATAAATACCTCTTAAATTTGGAACGCATCTCTTCTCGTTTAAAAAATATTCCTAAATTTCCAAAAAACAATTAAAATGATCACTACTTTTTAAATAAAAAAATCATTTTTAAACTCCACACATGACTTTTAAAACATTAAATCCCAATAATAAACCTTTTAATTGTGTAGAGAACTCTATTGGAAATATGTTTTCTAAATTGACATTATCATAGTTCCTACTTTCAGAATATGTGTAAACACAACATTTTCCATTTCAAAACACTTCTAAAAAATTATTTCAACTATTATAGAAATCAAGCCAATTCCCCTTTCTCAGAAAATCATATCATAAAAGATCACATTTCATAAATGAAGTATCTTTTATTCATTAAAACCATGTTACAAGATTCCTAGATGAAGTGACAATAAAAAATGTGAGAGAAAACTAGTTTTGTTGGGTGACATGGACATATTGTTGGCAGACATACACCAATCACATCATCATCATAGAGAGTGTTATAGGGAAATATCCTTGTCACCACATGGATTTCTAGGCCCTTCTAGCATTCTGAGATCATTAACACAACACTCTTTTCATTTCCCCATATATTCATCAATCCATGGAATCCAAAGGACTCAGATAAAACCTGACATCCCCTGGAAACTTGAATCATGTCACTAGGGGTGCTAGCCAGCCAACCAACTTTTAATCTAAATTTCATACCCCAAAAATCCTATATTTCTACTATCCAAGCTATTTTCAAAATAATATGACCCAAACAGTGAACCTTACCTCCATTGATAATATTTTTTCACAAACCAATTATGGTCGCCACCAAAACTGGCACCCTATATGATTCGTAATAAGGCATGAAGGGCATTAACGATCCCCATGGTCTAGAAAAATTTCCCATGTATCGTAAAGTAAATTTTGGGAATGATTTAATCGTGTTTATAAAAATAAAACAACAAGTGAATCCGATTAACAAAATCTGAATTTTTAAAACAAAAACATATTTTACAAAATTTCTGATTTGAATTACATAATTTAAAACAACTCTCTCTGAATATAGAAAATTATGATACACAAACTAGATATCCAAAACGCTCCCCATGGAAAGATACACCACCCTCAAGCCATCCCCACAACAGTTCATCATGAAGGACATATAAAAACTCGAAACATTGGAACAAAACGTTGTACCCAAATATGTGACAAAATAAAAACATCTAGTTAAAACTAAGGGTGTAATTAGGGTTTGATACGATGACTGGTTGGATGAAACCACTAATATATTCCATGTGATAAACATTCTATGATGAAAATAATGCTAATTTTCATAACTATAAAATGAAAATAATAATTTTATAGAGGCACAAAATTAAACAAAAATAGTTTTCAAGTGTGATACATTAAAGAATGAACATTTTTACAAATAATTCCAACAAAACTGAAATTTCCATCCAAACGTACTATATACCTATAGTAATCATAAGTTATCTAATGATTACAAGAAATAGGAAATAACCTCTATGCAGTAGCTCACTATGGGTCCTGGTACCTCATATCTTGATGAATGTAACCATCACAATATTTATTATCCTACAAAAGATCCACTAGTTGGGATCATAACCATAACCTATTGTCCCCACAAAATCATAATCATCATTATCATAATATAGTTATTTTTTTCATCGTCAAACTAACTGTGTGGAACTAGGGCCAAACTCCATGGGATCACTAGTATACTAGTACACGTCCACCAACCCAGATACACGGGTTTTTGTTTCTGTACTGAAATAGGTTTCACAAGACATGAAGAACACTTTTCATATGAGTATAACACTTCCAAGTCAAACACACACCTATTATCCAACAATCATGTCACATAATCCCCTTTCATTTTCAAATTCATTTTTTAACTATACTCACCCCAAAACAGCCCACAACAGGTTTCAAATCACTTTCACTATTTGATAAATCCTTTAAGAACTTTTATAAAACATTTACAATATGTTAAACATCAAATTAAAACCCTTTAAAAAAAATAAACCATTTTAAAAACATACACCCACCCTAATAGTTCATAAACCTTTGTTTCACACTTTTTGTATCACAATAACCAATTAAAAATTTTCATAAAAACACTTTCAAGAAGCATGACAGTGTATTCCATGTAGAACACATTCAAAAACCATATTTTGAACCCCAAATCACACAAATACCATACCAAAGCAAAATTGGCAACCTAAAGAACATTAAATAACCACTTACATATGATATAAAATGAACCCAAATATTACCACAAGAGTTACAAATGGAAAACACCCAATTTGAATAAATAGTGAGAAAATAAAATTAAATGTTTAACAAAATACATCAGAAAAGGGTTTTTCACAATTCAAATCATATTAGGAACATTCAAAATAAATAATTCAATCATGATAACCTATCAATAAATTTTTACACATTGAATAACCTACCATTTTTTCCAAAAAATCCGAATCTTGTTGAGAAAATAAATTGCACCATCGCCGCACCAAAAAGAAATAAAATTGAGCCCTAATACAAATTATTTCACCAAAATTAATCAAGGTTAAACCATATTTAAAATAGCTAGAATATGGACATTTTATAACCTCAAGAAGAGTTGAAGAATCCCTATGAAAATGGGAGGAACATGAGAGGAAACCCACTTACATGAGATATCATGAAAAAAACTGAAATACACTATTAGTTGAATTTAAAAACACTCAAAAATGAATTCGATGTTTTAATAAGGATGAGGAGGTAGTGTAGGAACTCGTATGGAGAAATTGAATAAAAATTGAAGGTGTAATCAAAGAAACAATTTACCTCTTCAAATTTGGATGAAATAGGAAAATATAGAGATGTTTCACCCTTTTTTATGATGAATATGATACCCAAAGTAGGAGATCAGAGAATGGGGGAGTGCATTGTGTAAGTGGGCTTAGGTGAGGGTTGGAATCACAAAAAAATCATAAAAATTTAATGTTTTATTAATGAATTAAAAATTATTAATGTAATAAATGGGCTTTTGGGATGACCCAATGCCTTAATAAAACCCCCAAATACATCATGATTATGGATTCCTATGAGGTCCAAATGTATATGGTTATTTTAATATACCAGTGTAAACCAATTGGGAAGTATAATAGGTATAAAATTATGAAAAATGAAATAGTAATAAACGAAAAAAAGTTGTTTTAAATAATTATATAGTCTCACTTTTTCGCCCAAATAATGAAAACACACCCATTACTCAAATAATATATGGGGAACCTTTACAATAAAAAATTAATGGATTGTAAATAAAAAATACCATTAAAATTAGTCATGGATGTGACAGTCATAGAGAGTTTGAGATGTAATATATGTCATAATATATTATTCACTATAAAACCCATCACAAGTAGTTTCTAATGTAAATACATATCGATACAACCAAAATAGATTTTATGATTGATTTTTCCACCCTTTTCAAATACAATCAACTAAAGATAACTATTATGTTATCTGAATATAGTTTATTTGCAATATAATTTTACTTCCATCTTAATGAAAAATAATTTTATATATTCATTTTTTGATATAATAGGTTCTCATCTAAAAAATATTATATATTATGAGATAGATAATTAAATCACAAATAAAACACTCCCCCATTATAGTATCTATTTTTTGTGAAATACTTTTATGATGAGTCATTTCCTAAAAAAATCAATGTTATGGTAATTTTTTATGTGAAATGATATTCATCTCAAGTAATAATTAATTTTGGAGTATTGGTGATGAGAATATATATTATTATAGAAATTATATTTTTTTATATTATTTTACCATGGAAGAATGAATTGATTTTATTGAAAGCATATCCATAGTTTACCCTAGAAAAATGTTATTGTATTCATCTGTTTACCTTATATAGATGATGTCTTTAGTGATATCAACTGGGACAAAGATCCATAGTGGTTGTGTTTCAGAATGCAGACTAAATCCATCATTTAATTAATATAAAGAGAAAATATTAAGGTATTTTATAGAGATTACCTAAACATATCGTGTGAGAAATAGTTGTGTAGTTAACATGAATCATTTCCCCCATTATGGTTGATATAACCATAGTAATATATTTGGGTCATGGAGCTTCATGATGTTTAAAAGTGTTCTATGTGGCTAAATTGTTCTGCAAGTGAATTTGACATTATCGTTAAAAAATATGTTAATTCTAGTAGAGGGATATTATTCTCACAACTACCTGATAGTTCAGGAATTACACTCCATACTCTTTTGATATATTACGTGATGTTAGTAATGGATTAATTTTCTAATGTAGTTGGTTGATCACAAATACAGTTCTCATATGGTTTTCCTTATTTTTGGAGAAAAAATCCCATTATCTTTATAAGGTACTGGTTTTCTCGAAATGTGTGTATTGAAAATAATGAGGATTATTCTAACTAGAGGCCACAGAGACAAATAATTGCTTTTATTATGATATTCTTAGTGGATCAATGGATGTGTGTTCCTCATATGTGAATCCTTATTATATGATGGATAACGAATGGTATCCTTGAAATGTTATTTATTTTTATTTATTAGATTGGGTCATTATAAGATTATAGAGATAAAAGTGCATATTCATATGAATAGTAAAGACTATATACATTGGATTATGGTTGTTATGGCCACATGGAGGATAGTGGAATGACGATGTAAAATTGTTAATTATTGGGGTTTTATTTGAAATTATTGTTATAACACTCTATAATGGAAACTTATTACAGAACCACTGTAACATTGATAGAGGATTGGGTCTTTTGGAGATCAATATATGTATAATTTCTGTATATATTTGGTACTAGAGGGATATGAATTCATTTTATTATATTATCCAAATTTCTCAAAATGATGGTCCATATGCCTGCAATGTCATTGATCGTATAGGGTATGATGAGAATACCAATGAACAATAATACATAAATCATATGTGATGAAAAAATATATTTTAGTATACTAATTGTTATGTAAGATTTATAGATGGATTTATCTCTTATGATAATTATAAAAAATATTTTTAATGGTTGGGATGAAAATGATACCAGAATTATAGTACATGTTGAAGACCATAATTGTTTTGGAGATGGATTTTGGGTGAACAAGATTTGAAGGATATGTATGTAGTAGATTAATGTACCACAATAGTTATTTCATCAAAATAGACTTGTTTTACTATATTTATGAATGATAATTATTTCACCCATAATATATATGTGTGAATTTTTCTTGTTTAGAGCTCATATATCTATGGGAAATAAATTTGTGTGTGATGGTTGGGTATTTCCTTATGAATTTTTACTGTGATATTTTTCTTATGGTCCCTTGATGTCTTAATTTAAAAGATAAAAAGGCTTATGATGTTGATAATGAGATGAGTTTAATTTAATTTTATGTTATCTTAGCTCCCTTTTGATTTTTCAAAACATCAAGAATACCCCATGGGTAAAATGTCAAATTACCCATGTAGATGGAATTTGAAAAATTAAGTGATGTATTATTTGATTCAGAAGTGTGATGTTTACCATAGGGCTGAGGTGAAATATGATTGATAATAGAAAATGTAAAAGGATAAAAATTAATTATTAATATAAATATTATTTTAACTGTTTTCACACATATTTTTGATAAAATGAAATTACAAATTAAACAATGGATAATATGGGAAAAAATATAATATTAATTCTTATTCAAGGTGGACTTAATCCTATTAATTATATATATTTTAGTCACATCAGGCCCAGTGATAATGCATTTTCATGTGGTGTGTTATAGAAAATTTTTAAATAATAATTTAATTAGTTTAATTTATTTCCTTGTCTGAAATTTACTTATATAAACTCCATTGTAAACTCCATCAATGGATATCCACATTATATTGAATACCTCATTGGGATGAAGATATTGGGGTTACAATATGGGGGTTATGGTATTGATATGGTCAATAAGATTTGTTTTTGTCATGATGATGAATGATTTGCCAACATTGATATTGGATGCAAGAATTTTTTATTGAAAATAAATCTATTTTGTAGGTAGGGTTGTGTCATTTCATTGTGAATCACACTTCACGGGATTATATTGATATATTATTTTGGTAGTTGTTTGATTTTTGGTACATTTTAATTTCCATAAATAATTCTAATTTCCCTTAGTATATGGATTCATTGGATTTAATTAACCATATTGATTCAAATATACCTAACAAAGGGGAAAGGAAGATAAAAATTAAATTTTATTTGATAGATAAAAAAGATTATCTAAATTTCCACCATCCAATCCTCTGATTATTACTTTATTTGATATCTCAATTCTATAACATTAAAAAGAACATTTATTTATTTTATTTGATGATGAATGATTATTTGAAAGGCCTCCTTTAATAGATATTGGACTTTTGGTTCATTTATTTAAAAATGTATTGTTCATTCAATTACCTTAATTTATATTGAAAAATTTTCATTGACTATTATAGGAATTTGATCCATTCAATTAATGCAGAAAAAATTCTATGAATATGAGTTATATAAAAAAATATTCAATTATACCACACTATATGAATTCCACTAGAGTATCGAAAAACATCTAACATCTCCAAAACTACCACCTTTTTTAGCCTGTCTTCTGGGTTCCCCATCATGTGGATATTTATAATTTTCATCACATATCGATCCATCACATTTCATATCGATTGATAGATGTTGTCAATATGTTTCATAATGTAATAATATATATACGATTTTTGCTATTCCAAATAACATTCTCTATCTCAATGAACATTATAAACCATTTTATTCAATCCATGCTCTTGGGTGAATCACTTTAACCAAAAAAATTCTATTCCTTCACCAACAAACACCTCTACTCTCATTATGTCATGGATAAATAAACAAACCTTTTAAACCTAGAAACATATTATACTTCTCATCTATTAGATTTATTGATTTATAATGATTTAGACATCATGATATCTGGATCTCTAGCCACATATTTTTTTTCAATGTAACACCCCAAGATTCAACTGTACGTTTCCCTTTGAATAATGTAGTATCTTGCGTTGTACGCCACTCGGAGTTTAAACACACCACGACCAATCAAACTAGATGTTATGAATAATAATACCCACTTTTAGAAATTTTATTAATTTTTAATTTTAAAAATGTAATTAATTTTTGGATTTGGAATATCAAAATTATCTTAAGGTGAATATTTGGTATTTTTCTAAAAATGTTATATTTTTTATGAAAACTGAAAAATAGTACATTATTTTTATAACAGACATTTTATTCAAATAATGAGTTATTTTATAGTAATTTGTTTTACATAAAAAATACACATCATACCTATATACATTCAATGTAATTTATTGGGGTCATTTTATAATATGTTTTATATATATAAAATTTTATTGAACTTATTACTCTCTTTTACCCACCTTGTAGGTGTATTTGTGAATTTGCATTTAACATAATTTTACCACTTTTGTGAGTTGAAGTTCAAAAATCCGAGAGACATGGTTGACCTTAGTATGAAATTTTTTTTTCAATAAGATGAATACAATTTTTGGTGAATAGGAACACTTGACATTTATTTACCACCGTTAAAAGTAAATAGGGTAATTTAGGGTAAAAATGAAATAATAATTAGGATAACCCATGTCCTAATTCAATTTTATAGGTTTAATTTGACGAAAATCATCCATAGGAAAAAAAATATGGTCCTCTTTGGTCCCCATGGATTAGATCAGGACATTTATTATTATTTTATTTAAAATGGGTTAAAAGTGTTAAATTCAATGTTTAATTAATAACCCATTTTTAATATAGGAATACACAAAAGATAAATTAGACAATATGTATTAATTGTAATGATAAAAATATTTCCTACCTATAGATATTTTATTTAGAATTTTTAAAAATTAAATAATTTATTTTATTTATGACACAATAATGATGCAATAATTACTTTATTAAGGAAATATTAAAACAATTGATATTATAAATATCCAAATAATAGAAAATTGAGACTTCTGATGAATTCCACTAATTTTATAGATTAATATGACTTGTTAGGGTTGATTCAAAATAAATCAATGAAATAATAATGTTATTAATTACACAAAAACAAAATACCCACTACTGTCAAAATTGACATAAATGAGTTTTTAATCAAATTTTATATTATTAAATGATATAATATTTTTAAAAATATAAGGATAATCCAAAGGACTTATATAATGATATATATATCATTAATTAACCATTTCATGTTTTCTTTGCGTTTTATAGTAATATTATTAAACATATAATATAATAATACAAGAATACATGGTAAAAGTTAAACTATTTAACAAAGATTTAATTCTAAAAGATAAGGCCAATATGGGGACATAATCCTATCCTAAACCTTTTGGTTGGGAATATTTCGACCCATCACCAAATTAGCCTCTAAATTAAAAAATTTGGAGCCATTATAAAGATGATATGATTCAATAATAAAATAATATATTAAGCTTTTCCTAAAGTGACCCTCACTACTCTTATAAAAGGGTAATTTCCCTTCTCTCAAAATCACAGCTCCAATTCCAATTGGATTGTCCAAAGCCTACCAGAATTTCCTCTGAAATATCCCCAATCGACCTAGAGGCCATATATTGATCAGAAAGACATCCAAAGTATCCCATTTTATCAACTCAAAAGGAAACACCCAAGAAAAAAGGTAATAATTTCACCACCCCATTCAATGTTCTTTTCTTCTTCTACTTCTTCTTTCGTTGGTGTTTCCATAAAAAATAATATCTCTACTATATTATACATACTATGATGTTATTATAAATATTTTACAACCATATTCTTTATTCAATCCATCTTATAAAGGATAATGTCACCGTTCATGCATACGTACGACGTACTGTCTCCACATCGTGGTATAGTATGATATTCAAACACATCATTATTTGGATGGGTATAATAATGAGTATAAACGATGTAAATAATAAATATAAAATGTTAATTATTCTGTATATATGATATAAAATCCTATTACATACAATTCCACCATCAATATATTGATATTGTCACTCATGCGTACATACGGATTATCGTCTCCACGAACGAAGTGAGATTCATTCCCCATCGTATCCATTAAAGAATAATATTCAATTGATTATTAAAAATAATTTTTAAGAAAATAATTTCATTTTTTATAAGAATAAAATACATCATATCCATAACAAACATGGATTATGTAACAAATCTTATAAAGTAAAATGAATCAGTTAGCATCTGAAACGATGATACTACAAAAATATTGTTAAAAAAGAAATATTAGAAGATAATATATGGTATCATATTTATGTATATAGTTCAAGTAAAATTTAATAACAATGTTTTAACTATTATACAAAAGGTCAAAATACCATCAAATATGGAAAAGTAACAGTTAAGGGTTAATTTAACAATCGCTTCATGATCTGAAGTTGTTTATATGTGAATATCTACCGGGACCTCTTTATCATCCAAACCCATGTTTCATAAAAATATATTTAAAAACATTATAATGTTTCCTATAATAAGAGTTAATTACATTTATACCATTTTTGAAATTTTTAAAAAATGTATATAAAGGAATCTTTCTGTCGTTTTCCAAACATTAACCTTTATGAACTTTTTGACAAAATTTAAAATGAATGTTTTTTAACTTATAAGGCGGGTGTGTCTATTTTTTCCGTTATAACACCTTATATTCTTCCCTTACATGATTATATCAATATAAAAGTTTTCTTTTATAATTACATGAATTCTAAATGATTTCAAAATAGAAAGAGATATATCTCTCAAATAAATTTATTTTATCTATGTCAACATTCATTGAATGATTTTAAACTTGTTTGATGAAGATTAATTATGATAAAAACATCCATATTATATATAAGGTTTTGTGATATATTTAATTGTGGATGTATTATTTTTATACCATTCATGGTTTATGGTTACAGTATTGACAATTCATAAGCTAGTTTTAATACAATGTTTATTTTATGTTTCAACCTTTTCATATGAGGAATGTATTAGACTTAGTATGTGACAGGAGGATCCCGTTATAGCTCCTCGGTGCATCGGTAGGTATCATGGGAAAATTAGACGTGGAATTTTCCATGGACATTCCCAATTTTGATATACGGTTTTTGCTGAGGCCTTATTAATTTTTAAACGTATTTGCAACGCCCTTGACAAAACACTTCAGAGTGTCCCGTATTATACACTCCTTCATTATAAAAATATTATTGATGGTTCATGTGGGTATTTCACTAGTAGAATACTCATGAATATGTTTTATTATGGAATTATTTACACATCTCATATTCCTACCATAAAGTGTTCATGTTTATTATTTGTAATGGCATGTGTTTTATATTATTCAACATGCCTAATTTTTATGTTATCTTCCTCTGTATTTATTACCCTTAATAATCATTTGAGCTCACCCATTTATTATATATCATTTTCCACAGGATATGAAGAAGTTAGTTATGAGTGACTTGGAGGCATAATCTAGGAGGCCTTGATATTTCTAATGGAATAAATTATTGTTGTATTTCATATCATGTTGTAATGTTGAACAAAGGTATGTATCTTGTTTCTAATAATACCAAACTGATCTGTCTTTCATGACATGATTCCTTGTATCATAAAAATGTTATATAATAATGCACTGATTCTAGGTAACTAGGGTTAGGTCATTTCAGTTGGTAACAGAAGATGTTTAGTACTACCATTAAAAACTAGATTTAGAAAATCTCTAATTATAGAACATTTCCATAATGTAGACTTTGAGGATTAGTATAGATGAACAACCTAGAATTTTCGTAATGTAGTGATTTTGTATGTTTTACTTGAAATATATCATTTTCTGGATTCAAGGTGGTAGAGGCGGCTCTTACACAGATATACCTAGAGGTAAAACATAATAGCATCGCTTTGAGCTAGTCTCGAATTGGAACTAGTGCACGATAATGAGACTTGATGCAGTTTTTGTTACGACACTCATGTGGGATATTTATAGGATAATTCCTATTTTATTTTAAAACCATTATGAAGGATTTATAAGTATATACTTCTTAAAAGATAATATTTTTATGATTATTTATTACATCCATAAACATTTAAATCAAGGTTAAGTGCTTTACCATTCAAGAATTATGTATTACGATTCATAAACTAATCTAGTGTAATCCATTTCATAGAAATGGAGCCTAGTTGAAGGAATGGAAATAATATCCACAAACACAATCCATGTAGGGAATTCCCTCATACTCAAGATAATTATAGTGGAGATGGTGATGCAACTGGTGATGATCAACTTATTACCATAACGAGACAACTCACTTAGGTTATGAATAATAACCTTACTGGTAGAGGGAACTGATTCACAATGGGGAGGTTCAATATTATACAACATCATGAGGTAACTACCACTAAGGTCTAATGGGTCTACAAGTTAATTTGTACCTGAAAAATGGATATGTTCCTTAGAGAACATATTTCTTTCTTTGGTGAGTTGTGAAAGGGAAAAAGTTGGCATAGTATTTTTTCACCTCACGGGATATGTAGATCAATGGTAGTCATTAATTCAAAACACAGAATAGGATGAAGAAAAATATTGTATGGAATGAAGGGTGTTTAATGATTTTTCATAGAAAATAACTTTCCTCAAAACCATCGAGTGGATATGGAATGTCAATTTCTGATTCTAAGGAAAATGGAGGATGAGAATGTCATAATGAATGAGGATAACATTACAAGGGTATAAAGTCATGAAACAGATTATAAATGTAACCCCATGAGTAAGATTGATTGATTCTTTTATTGGTTAAAACCATTTCTCCATTAAACATTAGTCTCACAATCCTTCTCATTATACAATGAAATTTTCTAATGTGATATCAAGAATGAATAGTAATTATTTAAGTCTTGTTACTTTAACGAAAATCAAGAGAATAAGAGATACACAGAACACTCAAGGAAAAGAAATAAGGAAACCGTGAAGAAGGGAAGAGTTGAATTTCTAGCCTATGATAATTTTGGAAGGAATCACCTTGGTGCCTGTCTAGAAGGAAATGAAGTATGCTAGAAATGTGGACATAATGGCCATATTTCTGGTGATTGTATGGGGAAGAAAGAAGCTATCAATGTTCACTGCTACAATTGTAGGGTAATTGGACATTATGAACATGAATTTCCAAAGCACCATGAAAACATACTTTAGAAAAGGCCAAGGGAGCAAGGCAATGCTTATGTGATGACTACTATTGAGGTTGAATCTTTGAAATATGTGGTTGAAGGTAATTTAATGGTTTCCTCAAGATTAGCCAGTGCTTTATTTGATTATGTATCATCACCATATTTCCTACCTTCATATTTGGCTAAGATAATTAGATATTTCTGATTTTATTTAACAAATGGGTTTTCAGTAAAAACTCTTAAGGGAAGTATCATTGAAATAATGTTTTGTTAATCAGTTCCCATTAGAGCATATAATTTTTTTAAAAGGTTGGGGCCGAAGCCTCATTTTATTATTAAAGAAAATCAAAGACCTCTTTTAACTGGGTAGAGGGAGACCCATTACATATCCCAAAGGCCTAGTGGGCTTGTAGCCCATTACATAGCCCGTAGGCCCAATTTCCATTGTGTGAATAGTAACCCGGCTGTTACAGTACCACACAATACTGTCGCTGATACAGTGCCCTACTGCCGCTATAGTACCCACCGATCTACATTACCACCACTCCTACAGAAACCTGCGCCCAATGGGGTTTGAACCCCCATTTTTCATGTAAGATTACATGGTGCTTACCACTAAGCCAAACCCCAACTACATTTTAGAGCATATAAATGTTATTTATCCACTGATCTCATTATCATAACTATGATTTAATTTGACATAATATTCTTTATGGATGTGATTTTGGACCATTTAAAAAAATATTTCATGAAGAAAGAAGTTAAATTTCTCTATTTTGATAAGGAGTACTGATGTGGCAGTGTTTTCACACTCTTTGCCACATCCTTTTTGTATTTTCTATTGAATTTTTTATATTAAAATGATGTTTTTTATTAAATAAAGGATAAGTGTTGTGTTTTTGTACTTGCTGTGTAAAATAATCAATTTTTAAGTTTAAAACATGTGTTTTAATATACATTAGTGTCATTTTAAATAAGTCGTAAATTAACTTAGTCTCGCCAATTAGACTTTAAATTATTTATTCTTTTTTTTAAATTTTTCATTCTAGTCAGATTACTAATTCATTTATTAAATTAATTAATGCCTTATTCTTTAAATTGTAAATAAATAACTCTTTTTGGTTTTTATACTTTTAATAATTTAATTAGTTTTAGAAATTTAATTTCATTCGTTTAATATGTTAATTCTTAAATTTAATTAGTTTTTTAATTAATTAATTAATTTAAGCAAGTAATTATAAACATTTTAATTTTTTTCTTTAATTATGTATGTTTATAAATTTTAACCCAAATTAATTCAATAGTTTAAATAAAGTTCCATTAATTTTATTTTACTTAACTTTGTGTTTTTTAATTTTATTCTATTTAATTTAATTTATTTATTGATTAATTTATTATTTATTTATTTATTTTATTTATTTAATTTTCTTTGTTGTTTTTGTCGCAGGTGTTGCAGTCGCACGGTCCGGCCCTTAGCGGTGACACTGCCTCACCGCTACAGCATCCTCACCGTTACTAAGTCTACCTTTACACCCTTTTTCTTTTCCTTTTCCAATCCACCGTTATATATTTTTTTAAATCCTCACCGTTCCATTTTTTCTCACCATCAAGATAAGCCTACCGATAAGACCAACCTACCGTTACCGCATTACCTCACCGATACATCTCCCCCTCATTCTCACCGATACACCTCTGCATAATCCTCAGCGATACGACGCCCTCTCCACCTCGCCTTCTTCCCTGACTCCAGCCCCATCGCCGCTCCTCTGCTTTCTCATCCGCGTAGCACTACAACAACAACATCCCTCCTTACTTCTTCGCATCGCACTCCATCACCTCCATTCCTCTGCCCTCTACAAGCAGCCGCACCTTAATTCACGCAAAAACATCACCAAAACTCAAACATCCGCACAATAACCATCAACGCAACAGAAAATTTCAAATACACTACAACAACAGATTAAATCACACAGCATCATGTTTACTTTTCAGTTCTCAACAGGACAAGATATGAAGAATTGATGAACTCAAAATAAGAACAAAAGATTTCAACCACTTTGGATCAAAATTCCATATGTGGACTGAACTATCTTCATCAACTTGAGCCTCCGCACCAGCACCTCAACTCCAAATCACCAGCGGCTATTCTGGCCTGACCTCCCTGTTCTCAAACCCTAACCTGAATCAACCCCTTCGCCACACTCCACTCCAGCCGCAACATTGCCAGGCCACCGCCACGAGCCCGCACCGCCTCTTCTCCCACCGCCACGCGCCGAATACCCCCATCTGCTTCACTTCTCCCCAGAGCCTCTGCACCGAGCTGCCGGCTGCCTGCCGCGAGGACCCCCTGCTTTTCCCCTCTCATCCGCACCGAACAACCCCCCATTCACATCTCATTTTTATTTTCATTAGTTTTTATTTTATTTTATTATATAACATAATATATTATATCATATATTATATATGATATACTATACAACAAAAATTATAGGTTTAATAATAATAGTATATAATCTTTTTTATATATCATATATGTTATTAAATGAATATAAAAGTTATGAAAACATATATATATATATATATATATATATTAATAAAAGTATTAGGTTTTATAAATTATATATTCTTATAAGTATTTTTATTTAGTATACATATATATACAATAATAAGTAATTTTAAGTAGTTGTATGTGTATATTTACATAATCTGACTCACGTGTGTATTTTGCTGTTTCGTTACAGGGGGGAAGGGAAGGATGCACTTACATGGAGTTCACTCGGGAGAGGGAGACGTACACATAAAAGCATGCCACGTGGATTGGATGTGTCCAAGGAAATAATTAGTTCTCCGCACGCGCATTATTTTTCATTCAGTTAGGATCCACTGCTCCGGTGACAAGCGCGGGAGGAGCAGTACAGTGAAGGAGCCACGTGGGGCCCGGGGAACACTTCAGGGGAGATTCCAGAGGCTTCGGTTTGGTGATGAACGCATGGGAGGCGGGAGAGGCATCTCCTGGGAGATAAGCAGGAGTGGGAACAGAAAGGGGACACACTTCCATCGGGAGAGACAGGCAGCAGGACTTTTGTTCCAGACCACGGGAGCGGAGCAGGAGCAACTTACACCATCTTCCTCAGAGTAGATTGGAGTAGGAGATCGGAGCATTTTCACACCTCGATTCCCAGGGCGGGAGATGGAGTGCATTCCAGCATCACATCCACCATCAAGAGGTAGGAGTTAGTGTTTCCGAGAGCTCGAGCAGGGAGACGAACATTCTTATTTGACTTGTGCTCTGTTTTTCTGCAACATATTTCAATATGAGTTTCATTGCTCTTAATTGTACTATTGCATTAAAACTTTTCACCATGTCCAGCTATTTTCCATTGGGGGGGGGGAATAAAGTGGTTTATTAGGGTTGTTTGATCTCATTCATGCACCACATCACTCAATTGGGTTATCTCTCTCTTACTGTTTACCGACAAGCCTTTTTTTTCAAAACAACAAGATCATGTGAAAACCGATCATGCTTGTACCATAATTCAAACTGTTTCAAATTGATTAATTCAATGACAAGTGAATTACTCTCGAAATAGAGAGACACACCGAACTCAACAGACAAGTTCAGCTCGATGACTACTGACTTGATTTCATTATTGGATGGAATGACTCTTACAGTCAAGGGACTATAAGATCTATTCCATCACAAGCTGACCAGACGAAAACTCTGGCTGGTTACTCTTAGTCAGATCCATGCTCTTCAATTTCATTGCATGAATAAGGTTAAGAAACATCAAATCGGCTAGTGGACTTCACCCCCTTACTCATCTATTGGTTTTTTGCATCACTATTCCTCTTGCTGCTTTGCTCTGTCTACTCCCGTGAACTCACTAGCTCTCCCTCACTTCTTCACACACTAAATCTCATTCTCTTCACTTCACCACCACCATTTTTCCTTGCTCGATTTTTGTATGTGTGTTTTTGTTTAGTTTGTTTAGAACACCAAACACAACAATAGGACTCCCTGTGGTTCGACCCTATCTTGCCACTGTCCTAAGTAGTAAGTAGGTATAAATTTTAGTTTGTCGCCCGTGCCCAACGACTCACGAGCGCGCAAATATTGGAACCGTTTTCGGGGAAGCTAAGTGCACTAAAAAAATTCACATAAAAAATTAAAAAAAAAATCAAGAAAATCACTAAAAAAATCGGCAAAAACAAAATTAAAATTCAAATACATTTGTGAACCTGTTTCATATAAACTAGGTCTATGTCTGAACACATAGTACCTGGTAACCCTGAAATTGATAAGCACCTCAAAGAAGTGAAAAAGAACAAAGATAAGCTAAAAATGGAAGAAAACAGAAATGAAAACATGAATAATCCACTTCCTGAGAATGTGAACCAACTTGGAATGATGAATCAACCTGGGAATGAAATAGCTGAGAGACACAGTCTGAGAGAGTTCTTACTACCATCAGTGTCTAGCAACCCTTCATGTATTAGACTCTCTCCTAGGTCTATGAATTATGAGACCAAACAATCCATGCTTAGTCAGCTTCCTACCTTCAATGGAATGCCTAGTGAAGACTCACTTGACTTCATTAGAGCATTCTATTGTAGTGTCCAGCAGCTGCCACTTAGGGGTCTCACTGAGAAAGAGATTAAATTGAGAGTGTTCCCTTTCTGCCTCAAGGGCAATGGTAGGTCTTGGTTCCAACAGTTAGAGTAAGTGATCTTTGCCACCTGGGATCAAGTTTACAATGCCTTCACAATGAAATTCTATCCTAGGAGGCTGACATCTGAGATTAGGCATAAAATCACTGGATTTCTTCAGGATGAAGGAGAACTGTTTCATGAATCCTGGGATAGGTTTAGAGGGTTGCTCAGGCAGTGTAAAAACCATCAATGTACACCTAAATTCCTCATGGACACCTTTTACAATAGTCATACCCCTTACCAACAAACTTTGGTGGATCAGCCTTCTGGAGGAGATTTTAGTGATAGGACTGCTGAGGAGCTCAAACAGATCTTTAACACATTAGCTCAGAATTCCTAGCACAAATGCTCTAGAAGGAGAACCATTGTTAGAAAGGAAACATCCCCTGCTCCTCAAGCTGAAGCCCAAGCTGCTGGGTTCTTCAATGAGAACCCACATCAAATTCTTACGGAGCAGTGTCACCACTGTGGCATGTATGGCCACTCTCAAACCTGTTGCCCAAATTTTGATATGCCTGTCCAGCCTCATGAGAGTGCTAGATTTGCTGGCTATGGACCTCGGATGTAGCCTAGGGATGATCCTTTTTCCAACACTTACAATCAGGGGTATAGGAACCATCCGAACCTTTCATGGAGGGAGCAGGGAGTCCTACGACCTTCTGCTCCTCCTGGATTCCAGCAGCCTCCTAGGCAGTAGTTCCAACCCCAATCCCAACCAAAGGCTGAGTCATACAACTCAAAAGATGAGGTGAGAGAAATGTTCCATCAGTTGATAGGGAGGTTTGATGATCAAAAGACCAAAAATTATTTTTATAAAGTTCAAATGGATGCTAGAATGAAGAAACTGGAAATTCAAATAGGGGCAGTTGGCTAGGGATGCTAGCAATAGAGAAAAGGGTAGGCTACCCAGCACCACTGAAGCCAATCCTAGGGAAAATTCTATGGCTTTGAGCACCAGAAGTGGTCTCCAAACCCACCAAGAGCCTAAGAAAGAACCCCAAAATGCTAAAAATAAGAAACTGGATGAAACTGGAAACTCAAATCTGAAAGAACCTGAATCTGGAAAATTGGATAGCACCACTGGAATCTCTCCAGTTCCTGCTGTTCCAAATCAAAACTCAAAATAAAATGGCTTGAAAAACAAAGACATTAAGGGGAAGAAAATTGGTGAAGAAGAAGTTGTAGAGATGCCTCCAATTGTGAGGAAATTTTCCCCTGCAGTCCCCTTCTCACAATGAATAATGAAACAAATTCATGATTCTGAACTATTGAAATTTTTGAAAGTGGTTAAAAAGATGAACGTCGATATCCCATTCTTGGAAGCACTGATTCAAAGCCCATCATATCTGAAATCACTAAAGAAAATATGTTCAAACAAAAATAATTTGGAATAATTTTCCACCTATAGCTTAACAGAGGAGTGTAGTGCAGTCTTACAGAATGGGATACCTCCTAAGCTTCTGGACCCTGGAAGCTTTGTCATCCCTTGAACATTTGGGGATAGAGGTGGTAAGTTCAATTTCTTGTGTGATATGGGTGCTAGTATTAATCTGATTCCACTGTCACTTTTTTAGCACCTAAGATTAGGAGTTCCCCAACCCACCACTGTGGTGTTACAACTTGCTGATAGGTCTATTACTCATCCAGTGGGTAGGGTCGATGATCTGTTAGTGGGAGTAGGCAAACTCTTTTTTCCTGCTGACTTTCTTATCCTTGACATGGAGTGTGACCAGGAGGTTCCTATCATTCTTGGTAGGCCCTTCTTGGCCACAGGGGGAGCTGTGATAGATGTGTCTAAGGGGAAACTGATTTTCAATTTGGGTGAAAAGAAAGAAGAATTCAATGTTTTTAAGAAAATCCAAGAACCCACCCACCCAATTTTCCTAAGAGATGAGATGCTAGCTGTTGAGAGTAGTGTTGATAAGGAAGAAAAAGAGTTTCTAAGAATGATAGATGAAATCAATAGTGAACCTGAAATCCCTGCTGCCTCTTTCTTGGGGATCATCTCAAGTAAGGAGAATGAATTTGTTGATGAGTATGAGGGATAATTTTTGGAGAACCTAGATGAGTTTGTCTTGGAGCATATTCTTACCCTGATAGAGGAGTCTGAGTTTGAGGAGATATCTCTTGGAGGCTTTTATACTGAAGAAAAAGTCTTGTCTACTACCTTCTTTAAGAGGAAATATGAAGAACATGGGCCAACCAGGCCCAAGTGTCTTCCCTCAAGCCAGTCACCACCAACCCTTGAACTTAAACCCCTCCCTTCCCATCTCAAATACGCCTTTTTAGGAGACAATTCCACCCTTCCTGTGATCATTTCATCCAACTTGGAACTGGGCCAAGAGCAAAATCTGCTTACAGTTTTGAGGAAGTACCAGACTGTCATTGGCTGGTCAATTGATGACATCAAAGGGATAAGTGTAGCCTCTTGTATGCATAAAATTCCAATGGAACCTGAGTGTAAACCCAGAGTAGAAGCCCAAATAAGACTCAAACCCAACATGAAGGAAGTTGTGAGAGAAGAAGTGATTAGGTTGCTGGATGCTGGAATAATTTTTCCAATTTCTGATAGCCCCTGGGTTAGTCCTGTCCAGGTGGTACCCAAAAAGAGTAGACTGACTGTGGTCACTAATGAAAAGAATGAGCAAATCTAGACAAGAGCAGTGAATAAATTTAGACTCTATATAGACTACAGAAAATTGAATGCTTCTACAAGAAAGGATCAATTCCCTATTCGATTTTTGGATCAAATGTTAGAGAGGTTGGAAGGCAATGATTTTTTCTGTTTTCTTGATGGCTACTCTGGTTACAACCAGATTTCCATTGCACCCGAGGACCAAGAGAAAATCACCTTCACCTGTCCATTTGGGACATTTGCCTACTGGAGGATGCCCTTTGGCTTGTGTGGTGCTCCTGCCACTTTTCAGAGATGTATGATGGCAATTTTTTCAGACATGATTGAGAGGATAATTGAAGTGTTCATGGATGATTTTTCTGTTGTGGGAGATAACTTTTAGAACTGTCTGAAAAACCTGGACCTGGTGTTAGAAAGGTGCCAAGAGACCAACTTAGTCTTAAAATTGGAAAAGTGCCAATTCATGGCCACTTAAGGAATAGTTTTGGGACATAAGGTTTCTAAGAAGGGGCTGGAGGTCGATAATTCTAAAATTGAGGTCATTCAAAAGTTTCCCCCACCAGAAAATGTCAATGGAATTAGAAGTTTTTTGGGTCATGCTGGGTTCTACAGGAGGTTCATTATGGACTTTTCTAAGATTACTAGACCCCTGTGCTCCCTTCTGGTTAAGGACACACCCTTTGTCTTTGATGAAACTTGTTTAGAGTCCTTTAATTTACTCAAGGAGAAGTTGACTACCACACCTGTAATCACTGCTCCTGACTGGCAGCTTCCCTTTGAGGTTATGTGTGATGCTAGTGATTTCGCAGTAGGAGGTGTGTTAGGACAGAGGAAAGACAGGAAGCTATATGTTATTTACTATGCAAGAAAGCTGCTAGATGATGCCCAAAAGAATTATTCTACCATTGAAAAAACGTTAGCTACTGTGATGTTTGCTTTGGAAATGTTTAGGTAGTATTTGATAGGATCAAGGATCATAGTTTTCACAGATCATTCAGCCCTTAAGTACTTGCTGACTAAAAATTACTCAAAGCCTAGACTCATTCAGTGGACCTTGCAGTTACAAGAGTTTGATTTAGTGATTAAGGATAATAAAGGGGTTGAGAATGTTGTTGCAGATCACTTTTCCAGATTTCCCAATTCCCCAAGTAAGGAACCAAAAGATATCAACAGTTCTTCCCCTGATGAACAACTGTTTGCTGCATCTGTGCAGCAGTCGGCTTGGTTTGCAGACTATTCCAACTTTCTGGTAGCTGGAGTCATGCCCAAGGATCTTTCACACAACCAGCGGAAGAGGTTTATTTCTGATCTGAAATTTTATTTTTGGGATGACCCTCTTCTCTTTAGGAGGTGTGCTGATGGGATTCTGAAGAGATGTGTGGTTGAGGATTACATTCTACCCATACTTGAGAGCTGCCATTCATCACCTTGGGGTGGCCACCATGGAGGTGAAAGGACTGCTCAGAAGGTCCTCCAGGCTAGTTTCTACTGGACAACACTATTTAAGGATGCTAGAAGTCTGGTTATTGGCTATGAAAAATGTCAAATGTTGGGAAATGTTGGAAGAAGTCAGAAATTACCTCAAAAAGGTATTCTAGAAGTTGAAATCTTTGATGTGTGGGGCATGGACTTCCTGGGACCATTTTCATCTTCTTATGGGAATGAGTACATTTTTGTTCCTATGGACTACGTGTCCAAGTGGGTTGAGGCAGTAGCACTGCCCGACAATTCAGCTTCTAGTGTGGTGAAATTCATTATGAAAAACATTTTTTCTAGATTTGGTGTGCCTCGAGCATTCATAACTGAAAATGGGACTCACTTCAAGAATTATAAGTTCAATAGTTTGATGGAAAAGTATGGGTTCTCCCATAGGACAGGCACTACTTACCACTCACAGTCCAGTGGGCAAGCAGAAGTTTCAAACAGATAGCTCAAATAGATTTGAGAGAAAACAGTGTCTAGCTCTAGGAAAGACTGGTCAAGGAAGTTGGATGAGGCCCTTTGGGCTTATAGAACAGCTTATAAAACTCCTATAAGGATGTCACCATATAGGATTATTTTTGGGAAAGCATGTCATCTACCTATTGAGTTACATCAGAGATCTTATTGGGCAGTGAAGGCTCTTAACTTTGATTTTAAGTCTACTGGAGAGAGGAGACTACTAGAGCTGTGTGAGCTGGATGATATCCGAAGAGAGTCCTATGAGAATGCTGAAATTTACAAAGAAAAAAAGTATTTTCATGATTCAATAATTCAAAATATGAATTTCATTGTTGGTGAGAGGGTCCTACTTTTCAATTCAAGATTGAAGCTGTTTCCAGGGAAGATGAAGTCCAAGTGGTCAGGAACCTTTACCATTGTTAGAGTCTTGGTTAATTGAGATGTTTAGTTGGATGGAGATGAGAATAGACCCTTCTCAATTAATGGTGAAATAATAAAGCACTTCTTTGAAGGGAATCCAAAGGGCTTGGCTGCCATTTCTCAGTTGGAAGAATGAGCTGATTCAAGTCTAACTGAGGACTATAAACTCAGTGTTGCATGGGAACTAACCCATGGTTTCTTAGTAGTTTCTCTTTTATTTTATGTATTTCAATAAATTTCATCCCTTCTTCTTGTTCTCTGTTTCAATTTCTTGACTACTGATGGTGCCTCATGATCTGTTGTTATGTTAGAGAGAGTTGTTTCTTCCAGAAACTTGGCTAGAAAACCCAAGGGAGCAATCCACTACATAATATGAATAAAATTTCTCTCTACTCACTCTCTTGGGTTACTCTTCTTGAACTGTAAACTCTGAAATCTTATTCTACTTATTTGAACTTGCAGGTTTTGAAGAGGAATAACAACCCAGTGATGCTGATGAGGATCTGTAGATGAAAGCCACTGCTAAAGCTCCAATAATTCAGGGAAGTATTGTTCTCCCTTTTTCATTTTCAATTAATTACTTACTCTCTACTGTGAACTAAGTGTGGGGGACCACCTCCCACTCTGTTAGTAATGAATATATTTTCTTGCTTGGGTGTTAGCTGCTAATATCTACTTAGTTGAGGATCTACTTGAGTTGATTTGATGAAACAAGCTTGCACACATTTTTATTATTCTCATTATACTGCAGCTGCACATCATTGCTAAACATGATACTATTTGAAGTAAATTGTTAAAATCTTTTGGCTGCTCACACTGCTTCAAAAGCATGAAAATGTTAGGAATAGAATTTTACATGGTTGCTGGTGAGGCTGGTGGGGTTGGGCTCTTCTGTTTTTGTTCTTTTTTGTTTTTATTTTCATTCACTTTTTGTGTGGCAAATAAAAATTTTGAACTTCATTGATACCCCTCCATTTCCTTTTTCAGTTGAAATGTCCATCTATTTTGAACTATACATGTCTCCCACCTTGAGATTCAACATTGGGGACAATGTTGTGTTTTAAGTGTGGGGGAGAGGGGTCATTCTAGTGTCATGCCGAATCCCTCCTTTTTGAACCCATGTTTGTGTTGGTTTTAAAAAAATGGTTCAAAATTCCTTTAAAAAAATTCAAAATTCTTTCATCACATGATGGTCATTGGATGTTCATTGGTACTTCAATTATGTCTGGTTTAGTGAATAATGGTTTGCTTGATGTTGAGAGTAGCACTGAGTCAGAAATTGTTAAGTATGAATGATTGCTGTGTGCAATTGTTCACTGTCTCTATGGATCTATCCATTTAGGAACATAGGATGAGAGTGTGACAGGATAGGTTCTATGGAGTAAGGATCATGGCTTAAGGTAACTTTTTGTTCTTACTGGAACCCAGGGGACTCACATTTTTTATAATATAATATTCAATCACTTTAGGAAGTCAACTTGATTGATTATTAATTAAGTCATTTATAACTGGAGTAAAATGGGAAAATGGGATCCCATGGTGAGTATCTTAGACAAGGTGCATTGGGTGCGTTTCTGTGAATAAATAATGCCAATTTCAATCTTAATAAGTGCTATGAACAGTGCTATTCACATGGAATATGGCTTGGAAAAAGTAAAATAAATTGCCCTTGTCAAAAATGAGCTCATTAAGGTGAGGGGAATTTTGAACCCAGATGAAGAAGGGAGCAATTGACTTGGTTAATTTTCATTTGAGTTGAATCAATAAAGTGATCAATTTAATGGATTTTAATTCTTGGAACCTAGGGGAAGGTGAGAATAGAAGGTTCCCTTGGTTATGTTTTTTGAGTTCCACTTATTCTAACCAGTCAACACTACTTGAATTAGTACTTGAATTGGAAGGTGAAGTAGGATGGTTATTGATTACACATAAGAGGCATGAAATACTTGATAGTATATGAATTTGTGAGGCTTTTGACTTCTAGTGAGTATTTGAATCTAGACAGGACATCATTTTTGAACACATTTGAAAAACCCGACTCATTGTTTGGTCCTGTCCATCTGGGTTTTTAAGTTCAATCATGTACCTTTTTGAGCTGAAATTCCCAAATCATATTACTGTTTTAAAATCAAATGCATGAACTTGTTTGAGGACAAACAAGGCTTTAAGTGTGGGGGAGTTTTATGTGGAAGTGTTTTCACACTCTTTGCAACATCCTTTTTGTATTTTCTATTGACTTTTTTATATTAAAATATTGTTTTATATTAATTAAAGGATAAGTGTTGTGTTTTTGAACTTTCTGTGTAAAATAATCAATTTTTATTTTTAAAACATGTGTTTTAATATAAATTAGTGTCATTTTAAATAAGTCTTAAATTAACTTAGTCTCTCCAATTATAATTTTAATTATTTATTCTTTTATTTTTAAAATTTTTCATTCTAGTCAGATTACTAATTCATTTATTAAATTAATTAATGCCTTATTCTTTAAATTGTAAATAAATAACTCTTTTTGGTTTTTAGACTTTTAATAATTTAATTAGTTTTAGCAATTTAATATCATTCGTTTAATATTTTTATTCTTAAATTTAATTAGTTCTTTAATTAATTAATTAATTAATTTAAGCAAGTAATTATAAACATTTTAATTTTTTTCTTTAATTATGTATGTTTATAAATTTTAACCCAAATTAATTCAATTGTTTAAATAATGTTCCATTAATTTTATTTTACTTAACTTTGTGTTTTTTAATTTTATTCTCTTTAATTTAACTTATTTATTGATTTGTTTATTTTTTATTTATTTATTTTATTTATTTAATTTTCTTTGTTGTTTTTGTTGCAGGTGTTGCAGCTGCACGGTCCGGCCCTTAGCGGTGACCCTGCCTCACCGCTACAGTATCCTCACCGTTAGTAAGTATACCGTTACACCCTTTTTCTTTTCCTTTTCCAGTCCACCGTTATATATTTTTTTAAAACCTCACCGTTCCATTTTTTTCTCACCATAAAGATAAGCCTACCGATGAGCCCAGCCGACCGTTACCACATTACCTGACTGATATATCTCCCCCTCATTCTCACCGATACACCTCTACATAATCCTCACCGATACGACGCCCTCTCCACCTCGCCTTCTTCCCTGCCTCCAACCCCATCGCCGCTCCTCTGCTTCCTCATCCGCGCAACACTACAACAGCAACATCCCTCCTTCCTTCTTCGCATCGCACTCCATCGCCTCCATGCCTCCTCCCTCTGCAAGCAGCCGCACCTTCATTCACACTGCAACTTCACAAAAACTCAAACAGAAGCACACTAACCATCAATGCAACAGAAAATTTCAAATCCACTACAACATCAGATTAAATCGCACAGCATCATGTTTACTTTTCAGTTCTCAACAGGACAAGATAGGAATAATTGAAGAACACAAAATAAGAACAAAAGATTTCAACTACTTCGGCTCAAAATTCCAGATATGGACTGAACTATCTTTATCAACTTGAGCCTCCACACCAGCACCTCAACTCCAAATCACCAGCGCCTATTCCGGTCTGACCTCCCTATTCTCAAACCCTAACCTGAATCAACCCCTTCACCGCACTCCACTCCAACCGCAACACTGCCAGGCCACCGCCACGAGCCCGCACCACCTCTTCTCCCACCGCCATGCACCGAAGACCCCCACCCGCTTCACTTCTCCCTGAAGCCTCTGCACTGAGCCGCCGCCTGCCTGCCGCAAGGACCCCCTGCATTTCCCCTCTCATCCGCACCGAACAACCCCCCATTCGCTTCTCATTTTTATTTTCTTTAGTTTTTATTTTATTTTATTATAAAACATAATATATTATATCATATATTATATATGATATACTATACAACAAAAATTATAGGTTTAATAATAATAGTATATAATCTTTTTTATATATCATATATGTTATTAAATGAATATAAAAGTTATTAAAACATATATATATATATTAATAATAGTATTAGGTTTTATAAAATACATATTCTTATATGTATTTTTATTTATTATACATATATATACATTAATAAGTACATTTAAGTAGCTATATATGTATATTTACATAATCTTAATCACGTGTGTATTTTGCAGTTTCGTTACAGAGGGGAAGGGCAGGATGCACTTACATGGAGTTCACTTGGGAGCGGGTGATGTACACATAAAATCACGCCACGTGGATTGGCTATTTCCAGGGAAGGAATTAGTTCTCCGCGCATGCATTATTTTTCATTCAGTTAGGAGCCACTGCTCCGGTGACAAGCGCGGGAGGAGCAGCACAGTGAAGGAGCCACGTGGAGGCCGGGGAACACTTCAGGGGATATTCCAGAGGCTTTGGTTAGGTGATGAACGCACGGGAGGCGGGAGAGGAATCCCCTGGGAGCTAAGCAGGAGCGAGCATAGAAAGTTGACACACTTCCATCGGGAGAGACAGGCAGTGGGACCTTTGTTCCAGACCAATGGAGCGGAGCAGGAGCAACTTACACCATCTTCCTCAGAGTAGATTGGAGCAGGAGATCAGAGCATTTTCACACCTCGATTCCCAGGGTGGGAGATCGAGCACATTCTAGTGTCACATCCACCATCAAGCGGTATGAGTTAGAGTTTCTAAGAGCTCGAGCAGGGAGACAGACATTCTTATTTGACTTGTGCTCTGTTTTTCTGCAACATATTTCAATATGAGTTTCATTGCTCTTAATTCTACTATTTCATTAAAACTGTCCACCATGTCCAGCTAATTTCCTTTGGGGGGGGGGGGGAAGAAGCTGGTTGATTAGGGTTGTTTGATCTCATTCATGCACCGCATCACTCAATTTTATTATCTCTCTCTTACTATTTACTGACAAGCCTTTTTTTTCAAAACAACAAGATCGTGTGAAAACCGATCTTGCTTGTACCATAATTCAAACTGTTTCAAATTGAGTAATTAACTGACAAGTGAATTACTCTCGAAAGAGAGAGACACACTGAACTCAACTGACAAGTTGAACTCGGTGACTACTGACTTGATTTCACCATTGGATGGAATGACTCTTACAGTCTAGGGACTGTAAGATCTATTCCATCACAAGATGACCAGACGACAACTCTGGCCGGTTACTCTTAGTCAGATCTATGCTCTTCAATCGCATTGCATGAATAAGGTTAAGAAACATCAAATCGGCCAGTGGAATTCGCCCCCCTTACTCATCTATTGGTTGTTTGCATCACTATTACTCTTGCTGCTCTGCTCTGTCTACACCCGTGCACTCACTGGCTCTCCCTCACTTCTTCACACACTAAATCTGATTCACTTCACTTTACCACCATAATTTTCCCTTGCTCGATTTTTGCATGTGTGTTTTTGTTTAGTTTTTTTAGAACACCAAACACAACAATAGGCCTCCCTAGGGTTCGACCCTATCTTGCGACTGTCCTAAGTAGTAAGTAGGTATAAATTTTAGTTTGTCGCCCGTTCCCAATGACGCGCGAGCGTGCAAGTACCATATTATTAGAACAGAAATGTCACCATCTGATTCTTATCAAGATCCACCCCCAATAGCTCTATTAAATTATGTAATTGGGGATGAAGAGATTAAAATATCTATGGGTGAGGAAAGGCGTGTTCAAATAGAGGATGTACCTATTATGCATGAATATGTTTATGTGTTTCCAGATGATTTACATGCATATCCTCCAAACTGAGAAATTGAGTTTTCCATTGAGTTATTTCATTAATCAATGCCCATATCAAAGACCCCTTATTGAATGTACATATTAAAATTAGTGGAACTAAATATAAACTATGGTAATTGACTAATAAATGAATAATTCACCATATTTATTCTCCATGTGGAGCCCCTATCTTTTTTGTTAACAATAAAGACAGATATATGAGGTTGTGAATTGACTAGAGGGAGATCGATGTTATAAAAATGATGAAAAAGTTTCCCCTACCACGCATGAATGATTTATTGGATCAACTTCATGGAGCTAAATATTTTTCAATGATTGATAATTGATCTGTATACCACTAGTTCTTTGTGATGAATGAAGACATTCCAAAAACCACATTTTAAACCAGGTATGAGAATTAAGAGTTTACAGTAATGCCTTTTGGACTGAATAATGCAAACATTATATTCATGGATCAAATGAATAGAGATTTCAATTAATATCTTGATGAATTTGTATTGGTATTTATTGATGATATCATGGTTCAATCAAAAATCAACAATGATAATGGAAATCACTTACGTGCACTATTCTAAAAACCCTAAGAAAAATGAATTATATGGGATATTTTGTAAACATTAATTATGGATTCAATATATTTTTTTCTTGGCCATATTGTCCCTATCAATGGAATCTCAGTTCATCCTTTAATGACCAAGGATAACCAAGAATGACCAGAACCGACAAGTATAATTGAGGTACAGAGTTTTATTTTATTAGTAGTCTATTATCTATGTTTCATCCTGAATTTTTTCCAGTTGGAAAACACATTAACAATTATCACACGTAATGTGATAATTTTTTTTTGGAAAAAAGAGTGTGAAGAATTTTTTGATGAACTGAAGAGAAGATTATTCAATGCAAATATATTTAATCTACCATCGGGGAATGATGTGTTTGTTATTTATAGTGATGCATCAATGAAAGGAAACAGTTGTGTCCTTATCCAAAATGACATAGTTATTTTCTATGAATCATGATGGCTAAAAACTCTTTGAAAAATCTATCCCACTCATTAAATTGAGTTATAAGAAGTAATATTTTCTCTGAAAATATGAAAAAACTATCTCTATGGTGGGAAATGTTAGATTTATACTGATCACAAGAGTTTGACGTATATTTTCTCACAGAAAAAACACAACATGAGGAAAATATGATGGATTGAAATACTCAAGAATTATGATTTCACTATACAATACCACATAGGGAAAGAAAATAAGGTGAAATATTCTTTTATTATGATTGATCAATGAGTTTTGAACAAGATTAGCGTTGAAAGGGATCAAATTTTATTAGATCTGGTAATTTTGGATATGGTAATAACCACAGAAGGTGTAACATAAATACTATTTCAAATGGTTGTCAATTCATCATTACTAAAAAGGATTAAAAGTTCTCAGACTGATGATGAGGTGTTTCAAAAGAATATTAATGCTATGAATGATGTGAGATTGAGTAACCTCGTATATGAAGGATGGATTTTGAAATTTGGGAAGATACTTTGTGTTCTTGATATACCTGATATAAAAAAGTAATAGTTGGATGATGATCAAAGCTCCATTTTCCATATACACCATGGGAGAACCAAGATGTATAGAAATTTGGAAGAACATTTTTTATGGGAATCATGATGATAGAGATTGCAGATTACGAGTCAAGATGTATGGTTTTTCAACAAGTAAATGCAAAAAGATAACATCCTAGTGGAGTCATGCAATCTCTTCCCATACGTGAGTGGAAATGGGATTATATTACAATGGACATTGTCGTGGGACAACCAAATACTTCTAGATGGAATGGTGTAATATGGGTCATTTTTTATCGTCTAACCACGTCAGCACGATTTCAAGTTATAAGATAAGATATACCACATTAATGACTAGATATACTATATATTAATGATGTTGTATGACTTCATGGACTACCCTTATTGATTGTTTCTGATCGTGATCCCTGTTTTACATCAAGATTATTGAAAAGTGATCAGAAGGGCTAGGATAATGAACTTTGTTTGTGCACTGCCTACCACCCTCAAACCAATGGAAAATAAGAATGGACTATTCAAACCATAAAAGACATGTTGATATCTTTCTCACATGGATTTCAATGTATGTGTGATCAATATTTACCTCTGTTATAATTTTCCTGTAAAAATTTCTTACATGCAAGTATTCAGATGACACCATTTGAAGAATATAATGGAAATAGATGTGGTACATCAACTTGATGGGGTGATGTTAGTGAAAGAAAACATGCAGGCCGAGAAAATGATGAGGAAATAATAGAAAAGGTAAAGATTATCCAAACCCATATCAAAGCAGCCCAATGTAGGAAAAATATATTTACTGATAACCGTAGGAAGGCTTTGGAATCTCAAGTAGGAGACCATCTTTTCATGAAGTTATCTCCATGCAAGGGTGTTATATTTTTCAATAAGAAGGGTAAATTGAGTCCCAGGTACATCAGACCTTTCGAAATTCTAAAACAAATTGGAGTAGTTTCTTATCATTTGGTAATTACTCCAATTCTCCCCAATGTTCATTATGTGTTCCAAGTATCATAGTTGAGAAAATAAGTGTATGACCCAACCATGTACTCACCTATGTGGAAAATGATCTAGAACATGATCTATCATTTTGTGAATATCTTGTCAAGATTCTTGATACAATAGAACAAATATTGAGAAACTGGACGACTCCTCTGGTGAAGGTTCTATGGAGAATTCAAAAGATTGAAGAGGCATCATGGGAACCCAAGGAACATATGATGAAGACCCACCCAAATGTTTTTATTCGTAATATTCTATAAATTTTGAGGATGAAATTATTTTAATAATGGGAGAATGTAACACCCCATGCTTCCACAGTACGTTTCTCTTTGAATAATTGAGTAGCTTGTGTTGTACGCCACTAAGAGTTTTATCACACCACGACCAATCAAACTAGCCATTATGAATAGTATTACAAATTTTTTTAAATTTTATAAATTTTAATTTTCAAAATAGAATTCATTTTTGGATTCAGAATATCAAAATTAATTTAAGGTGATTTGTTTATATTTTTATAAAAATAATCAATTTTTGATGAAAAGTGAAAAACCCTGCTTTATTATTTAAATTGACTATTTTTTTAAATAATTAGATATTTTATTTAATTTTATTTTTAGTCAAAATATATACATAATACTTATATATGTTCAATATAATTCATTGCAGTCAATTTATAATATGTTTAGATATATAGAATTATATTAAACCTTTTATCGTCTTTTACCAACCTTCTAGGTGAATTTGGAAATTTTCATTAAACATAATTTTATCGCTTCTGTGAGTTGAATTTAGAAAATTTTAGAGACACAGTTGACATCAGTATGTAATATGTTGTTCAACAAGATGAAAATAATTTTTAGTGAACATTACCTTTTGACTTTTATTTACCATGGTAAAAACTAAATAGGGTAATTAAGGTTAAAAATTATATTATAATTACCCTAAAACATGTCCTAATTATATCAGAGAAATTTAATTCAACCAAAAAAACATAGGAATAAAATATGATCCTATTTGGTAGACTTGTATTAGAGTAATCCATTTACTATTATTTTATTTAATAAAGAGTTAAATGTGTTAAATTCAATGTTTAATAACTAAACCATTTGTAATATAGGGTTATACATATGATATATTGGACTATAAAAATTAATTATAAAGATACATTTTTTTCCTACATAATAGTATTTTATTTGTAATTTTTAGACATTATATAATTAAATTTATTTATAACACAATAATGATTGAGTAGTTACCTTAATAATAAAATATTAAATTAATTGATGTTATAAATATCCAAATAAATGTAAATTTAGAAATCTTATAAATTCCACTTATTATATATATTAATATGAAATTTTAAAACTGATTAAAAAAAATAGACGTTACATACTGTTATGACTTTCAAAAAATCAAAATCCCAAATAGTTTCAAAAATGACATAAATGGGATTTTAAAAAAATATATTATATTATTAAATGATACAATATTCTAAAAAATACAAGGTTTGGCCAAAGGACTAAATGATGATATAAATATTGTTAATCAATGACATGGGGTTCACATGGTGTTTAATAGTATGATTATAAATCATATATTATAAAAATACAAGAATACATGATAAAAGTTAAACTATTTAACTATGAGTTATATATAAAAGATATGTTTATTATGGTGACCTAAACTAGTATAAAACCTATTAGTTTGGTGGCTTTCGACTTATCCTCTTATTATCCTTGCAATTAATCATTTTGAGCCATTATAAATCGAATATGTTTATATAATAAAATAATATTTCAAGATTTTCCTAAAGTGACCCTCACCTCTCTTATAAAATAGGACTTCCCCTTCTATAAAAATAACACCCCCAAAACCATTTGGCTTGACCAAAACCTACCAAAATAACCAGAAACTACCCTCCCATTGACATAGAGTCCTTAATTTTATCATAAATAAAACATAAAGATCCCTTTTGATCAACTCAAATGGAAACACCCGAAGAAGAGGTAAAAATTTAACCACCTCTTTCAATGTTTTTTTCATCGTACACTTAATATTTTATTGTTGTTTCCATACCAAAATAATTAATCTAGTATCATATAAATAATTTTATGTCATTATAAATATTGTACCACTATATTAGTTATTTTATCCATCCTATAAATGATAATGTCACAATACGTGTGTAAGTACGACTTACCGTCTCCACTTCATGGTGTAGTTTGTTATACAAACTCTTAATAGCTTGGATGTGTATAATAATGAGTAAAATATATTTAAATAATAAATAAAAAATATTAATGATTCTGTATACAGGATATACCATTCAGTTACATATGATTTCACCATCAATATAAATATAGTTTTGCTTGTGCGTACATAAGGATTACCGTCTCCATGAACGTGATTAGATTCATTCCCCATCGTAACTATTCAAGAATAATTTTCAATATATTATTAAAAACAATATTTAAGAACATAATATCATTCTGTATATGAATCAAATACATGAAATCCATATCAATACTGGTTTACATAAACATGAATATAAAGGAAAACAAACCTGTTAACACCCGAAATGATGATACTACTGAAATATAATTAACAAACCAATTTTAATGGATAAATATGATATCATATTTATGTATATAGTTTGTTATAATTTAATAAAATTTTTTTAATTACTATACAGATAGCTAGAACCCATCAACTAAGGAAAATTACATGGTAAGGTTTGATTCTACAATCTCTTCATTAATTGAGGTTGTTTATATGTGAGTATATTCAGGGACCTCATTATCATCCACATCCGTGTTTCTTAAATTTATATTTCAAAACACTTTTACTATTTCATTTTCAATGGTTTATAGTCATCTATAATCTTATTTTAATTTTCATAAAATGTTTATTAAGGATTCTTTCCATCATTTTCCCAACAAGGACCTCTATGACCCTTTCAACAAAATTTTGGAATGAATGATTTTTTATCTTATACGGAGGGTGAATCTATTTTCCTATATTATAAAACTTTCGAGCTTCGCTTATAAGATTATTAGAATATTAATGTTTTCTTTTCTAATTACATGACTTCTATATTATTTTAAAATAGAAATAGATTTCTCTCAAAAAATGTTTCGATTTCATCTATGTCAACATCTTTTGATAGATTTTAAACATGTTTGATTTATTATGATAGAAATCTCTTATATTGTATTGAACGTTTTGTATTATATTTGAATGTGGATGTATTATTTTTATATCATTCATGATATATAGGTAAAATATTTCCATTTCTTATTCTTATTTTAATAATAATGTTTATGTTATGTTTCATCTATTTCATATTTGAAATGTATTGGACTTAGTATGTGACAGGTGGAGACTGATATAGATTTCAATTCAACGGTAGGTCTAAAGAGATAATTAGACATTTTATTGGCCAAGGACTTTCCAAATTTTGAAATATTTTTTTTGGTCTAGGCCTTAATCATTTGTAGACATCACGGACGAAGCCTCGGAAAAATGTTTCAAAATGTCCATCATTATACATTCCCCCATAAGAAAAAATATTATTAATGATTCATGTGGTTATTTGACTAGTATAATACCCATGTCTATTTTTGATGGAATTATTTAATGAGCTCATATTCCTTCCATAATGCGTTTATGTTAATTATTTGCAAAGGAATGTGTTTTAAATTATTCAACATTCCTAATGTTTATTTTATCTTCCACTATATTTCTTACCCTTACTAAGAATTTGAGACAACTAATTTATTATGCTTCATTTTCACTAGATATGAATAAGTTAATTATGAGTTACTTGCAAGAATAATCTAGGAGGCTTGGATGTTTCTAATGGAATAAATTTGTCTTGTATCTTTTTTTTTCAAGTTTTAATGTTGAACATATATATGTGTCTTGTTTCCAATAATACTAAAATGTTAGGTATTTTGGGAAATGATTCCTTGTATTGTGCCATTATTATGTAATAAAGAGTCAAATCTAGGCAACCGGGGTCAGGGTATCACAGTTAGTATCAGGGAAGTTTAGTAGAATCGTTTGAAACTAGGTTTAGAAAAAGTATGATTAAATAACATTATAATAAGATAGACTTTGATGATTAGTATAGAGGAACATCCTATAATATTTGGTATTGTAGATATTTGGTGACATTTCTAAACAAAATATTCCCTATTTATATATTATAATGTATAGGAAGCTCTGACATAGATGTACCAAGTTGTAAAACCCAAAAACACATTTTTTAGCTAGAATCGAATACAACGTGTGCAACGACAACGAGACTTGATGCAATCTGGGTTAGGACACTCCATGGGGATATTCATAAGATAATTCAAATTTATTAACAAACCATTAAGAAGGATTTATGAGTATATACTTTCTCAAGGAATACATTTAAATGCTTATGGATTATATCCATAAACTGTTTAATTTATGTTAATTGTTTTAAAGGTTTGGAATTATGTAGTACTATTCAGAAACTGATATACTATATGCCAATGTTTCAAAATGGTGACTAGTTTAAGGAATGGAAACTGTATCAGTGCAAATTGTCTATGTAGGGACTATCCTACTACTAAAGATAATTATAGTGGATATAGTTATTCCAATTATGCTGATCAACTTATTTCTATACTGAGTCAACTCACTCATGTTATGAATAATATCCTTACCTATATGGATCACCTAGATCCACAAATGTGGAGGATAAATGATATACCACTTCAACGGGAAACAATCACCAACATTATATGGGACTTCAAATCTATTTGAAGCTGAGCAATGGATAAGTTCACTATTGAACATATTTCATGCATTGGGGAGTAGCGAAAGGGAAAAAAATTTCATCACAACATATCGCCTCATGAGAGATGCAGATCAATGGTGTTCATTAATTAATAACACAAATAAGGATGAAGAAGTATCATGTTTGTAATGTATGGAGTTTAAAGTGATTTTCATAGAAAAATACTTTCCTCGTGACCCACAAGGTGTTATAGAAATGAAATTTCTGATAATAAGGAATATAGAGGATGAGAATGTCACAATGTGTGAGGGAAACATTACAAGGATATAAAGGCATGCCAAAAATTATATATGTAACCCAAAAAGTAAGATTGATCGATTCATTGATTTGTTAAAACCATTTCTCTATCAAGAATTAGTCCCACAATCTTTCTAATCATGCAAAGATATTGTCTCATGTCCAATCAAGGCAGAAAAGGAATTATATATGTATTATGACTTAAAAGAAATACAAGAGAAGAATAGATCTACTGAACACTCTAGGAAGGGAAATTAAGAAATATGGATGAAGGGAAGTGTTTAATATCCACACGATGTTAATTGGGGAAGGAATAAACATGGTTCTAGCCAAAAAGGAAAAAACAATATGCTACATATGCGGAAAGAAAGGCCATATGGATGGTGATTGTAAGGGGAAAAAGATACTAATGTTAAATGATACAATTTCAGTGATATAGGAAATTGTGCAAATTAATGTCCTAAGTTCCAAGGAAACATACCTCAAAAGGGCGAAGGGGGAACAACCTAGCATTTGTGATCCCTACCGTAGATGTTGAAGCTCTGAAAAACGTGGTTGTAGGTAATTTAATGGTTTCATCAAGTTTATTCAATTAATTATTTAACCATGGATCTGCTCATTGTTTCATATCTTCCAAGATTTCTATAAAAATTAGATATTTCCAATTTTATTTAACAAAGGATTTTTTAGTCCAAACATCTAATGGATGTATCATTCTAACAAAGTTTTGTGAATCAGTTCCCATTAAAAGATTTAAATGTTCTTTATTCGCTGATCTCATTGTCATACCCATGATTTAATTTGATATATTCTTTAGTTAGGATTGGATTTCATACTGTGGTGTGAAAATTTACTGTATGAATAAAGAGGTTACAAATTTCGATGATGATAAGGAGTACCTAATCTTTAGAGTAGAAACATCAACATCTGATTCTTATCTAGATCCACCCCTAATAGCACTACAAAAATAAATTATTAGGGATGAATATAATGAAATAACTATGGGTGAGCTAAGGTATGTTCATATATAGGATGTACCTATTGTGCAAGGATATTTTGATTTGTTTCTATATGATTTTCCTAGATATACCCCAGAAAAATAAATTTAGATTTCCATTGACTTAATTCCTGGTCCAAGGACCATATCGAAGACCTATTATAGAATGGCCTCTATTGAATTAGTGGAACTAAAGAAGCAACTAGAAGAATTTTTTAATAAAGTATTTATTCTTTGTAGTGTTTCTCAATGGGGAGTCCCTATCATTTTTGTTATCAAGAAAGACAGATCTACGAGGTTATGCATTGACTATAGAGAGTTCAAATACATAACAATAAAGAACAACTATCCCCTAACATGAATAGATGATCTATTCAATCAATAACATGGAGCCCAAAATTTTCCAAAGATATAATTTCGTTATGGATATCATTAGTTGTGTGTGAAGAAGCAAGACATTCTGAATACCGCATTTCAAACAAGGTACGAGCATTACAAGTTTGCAGTAATGCCTTTTGGACTGACTAATTCACCCTCTATTTTCATTGATCTAATGAATTGAGATTACACGGAATATCTTGATGACTTTGTAGTGGTATTTATTGATGATATACTTGTTTACCCAATAATCTATGAAGGTCATGAAAATAACTTGCAAATACAATTCTAAAAACCCTCAAAACAAATGAATTATATTGGAAGTTTAACAAGTGTGAATTCTGGATTCAAGCGATTTCATTTCTTGAACATATTTTCTTCATGTATGTAATCTATGTTGATCCTTCAAAGGCCAAGGAAATCAAAGAATGGCTAGCACCGATGACTATAACTGAGATAAGCAGTTTTATTAGTTTTGCAGTTTATTATCGATGTTTTCTCCATAATTTTTCCCAGTTTTCTAACCCATTAACCAAGATCACATGTAAAAGTGTTATATTTGACTGGAAAAAAGTGTGTAAAAATTTTTCTGAAGAACTGAAGAGATGATTAGTCAATGCTCTTAAATTGACTCTACCATCGGGGAATGAAGGGTTTGTTATGTATAATGATTCATCAAAGAAAGGAATTGGTTGTGTCTATATGAAGAATGATAGACTTATTGTCCACGCAACACGAAAACATATAATTTATTATAAAAAACTATCCCAATCATGATCTTGAGTTTGCAGCTATAATCTTTGCTCTGAAAATATGGATACACTATCTCTATTGTGAAAAGAGTGAGATTTATACTGATCAGAATAATTTGATGTATATTTTCTCACTGAAAGAATTCAACATAAGGAAGATATGATGGCTTGAACTACTCAAGGATTATTATTTCACTATACACTACCAATCGGGGAAGGTAAATAAGGTGGAAATGCTTTGAGTTGAAAAATCATGGGGTATTGAACAAGACGATAGTTGAAAGGGATTCTATAATCATGGATCTTGTGAAGATAGATATGGGAATAACCATGGATATTGAAACATCAATACTCTTTCAAATGGTTTCCAATCCATGACTACTAGAAATGATAAAATTTTCTCAAACTGATGATGAGGAGTGTCAAAAAAATATTTTAGCAGTGAATAATGGGAGATTTATTAACATCGTATATGAATTTGGAATTTTAAAATTTGGGAAGAGACATTGTGTTACCAATATACGTCATCTAAAAAGGGAATTTTTATCTGATTCTCATATCTCCAATTTCTTTATACACCCTAGGAGCCCCTTGATGTATATATATTTAAAGGAACATTATTGGTTGGACAACATGAAGAGAGAAATTTTTTTATTATATGTCAATATTTATAGTTTTTCAATAAGTGAAAGATGTAAGACAACATCCTTGAGGAGTCATGAAACCTCTTCCCATACATGAGAGGAAATGGGATGATATTATGATGGAATCTATCATGGGAATACCAAATACTCCTAGAAGAAATGATGAAATATTGTCATTGTTGATCGTCTTACCATGTCATCAAATTTTCATGCTATAAGAGAAGATATACAACTTGAATGTATAGAATGACTATATATTTATGAAGTTGTATGAATTCATGAGGTACCCTTATTTATTATTTCTGATCTCGATCAATGTTTTACATCAATATTATGGAAAAGTCATCTGAATGACATTGATATTGAACTTGGTTAGAGTATTTCATACCACCCTCAAACCAATGGACAATAAGAATGGATTATTCAAAAAATATAAGATATTTTATGATCTTTCTCACAAGACTTTCAAGTATGTGGGATCAATATTTCCCTCTGGTAGAATTTTCATATTACAATATCTTATATTCCAGTATACATATGGCACTATATGATGCTTTATATGGCAAGAGATGTTTCACACCAACTAGTTTGGATGATGTTGGTGAAAGAAAACTCATAGGTCCCAAAAATGTTTAATAAAAAAAGAAGGGGGAAGATTATCCAACCCGACGTCAATGTAGTACAATTTAGGAAAAAGAGCTATGGCGATAACCGAAGGAAGGATTTGTAATTTCAAGGAGGAACCATGTTTTCTTGAATGTATATCCATGGACGGGTGTTATAAATTTTGGTATGAATGGTAAATTGAGTCCCTAGTACATCATACCTTTCGAAATTCTAGAACAAAATGGAGTTGTAGCTTATAAATTAGAAATGCCTCCTACTCTATCCAACGAACATGATGTGTTCCACATATCACTTTTGATAGAATACATGACTGAACCAAAACATGTAATCAACTATGTGGAAATAGAACTGGAATATGGTCTATCTTATTGTGAAGAGCTTTTCGATATTCTTGATACAAGATAAAAAATGTTGAGAATGTAGACAACTTGTGCGGTGAAGGTTCTATAGAGAAACAATAAGATTAAAGAGTAAACATGGGAACCCAAGGAACATATGATGAAGAACCACCTAAATATTTTTATTCATTAATATTCTATCAATTTCTAAGAAGAATTTATTTTAAATAGGAGGGAATATTACTCCACAAGCATTAACGGTACGTTTGACATTGCATACTGTTGTAGCTTGTGTTGTACACCATGTGGTGTTTTAGCACACCACGACAAATCCAAATAGCAATTATGAATAGTAATTCATAATTTTTGAAAATTTATATATTTTTATTATCAAAATGGGCTACATTTTTGGACTTGGAATAAAAAAATTAGATTAGGGCAAGTTATTGGTATTTTTCGGAAAAATTTCTATTTTTTATGAATTGTAAAAAACACTACATTATTGTCAAAACTAACATTTTATTTTTATAATTTATTACTTATTTTAATTTATTTTATGAAAAAATAGATATATAATACGTTTATATGTTCAATGAAAATCTTTGTAGTCATTTTCTAATAAGTTCAGATGTATAAAATTTTATTAAACTATTTACTGTATTTTACACACCTTCTAGAATCATATTCAAATTTAAAGAAAACATAATTTTACCACTTTGATGAGTATATTTTCAAAAATATGAGAGACACTATTAACATAAGTATGTAAAATGTGCTTCAATAAGATGTATTTTTGGGGTGAATAATAACTTTTGACTTCTATTTACCACAGTTAAAAGTAAATAGGGTAATTATGGGTAAAAATGATATTATAATTTACCTAATACAAGTAATAATTCTATTGGATAAGTGTAATTCGGTCATTAAAAACCTTAGGAATAAAATTTTATCCTCATTGATCCACATGGATTACATTAGGACATTTATTATTATTTTATTTATAGACGAGTTTAAAGTGTTAAATTCTATGTTTAATAACTAAACCATATTTAATACGGGGTTACACATAAGATAAATTAGACTATATATATTAATAAGAATGTTACTAATATTTACTAAATGTTTGTATATTATTTATAATTTTTATACATTAAATAATTTGATTTATTTATGACACAAGAATGATGTAGTAATTTCCAAATTAATGAAATATTAAATTAATTGATATTATAAATATCCAAATTATTATAAATTGAGTCATTTGATAAATTACACTAATTTTAGAGATTAATATGAAATTTTAGGGTTGATTAAATAATTTTTTTTATGAAATCATGTCGTGGTGACTTTCACAAAAACAAAATACCAAATTGTGTAAACATTGACAAAAATGTGTTTTTAAAACAAATATTATATTAGTTAATAATATAATATTTCTAAAAATCTCAGGATATGACAAAGGGATTATATAATGATATATATATCATTAACTGAAACTTGGGGTTCTCTTGTCATTTTATATTTTGATTATTAACCATATAAAATAATAATACCAGAATACATGGTAAAAGTTAAACTCTATAACTTAGAGTTAAATCTAGGAGATATGGTTAAAATGGTAACCTAAACCTGTCTAAAACAAAATGGTTGGGGTTTTTTGATCCATCCCCAAGTTATCCAAAAAAATAAATCATTTTGGATCCATTATAAACCGATTATGATTGTGTAATAAAATAATATTTTCATCTTTTCCTAATGTGAGCCTCACATCTCTTAATAAAGGGAACTTTCTCTTCTCTCAAAATCACTCCACCAAGGGTATTTGTCTCGCCCAAAACCTACAAAAATATCTTATAAAAAATCCTCCCTTAAATATAGGGGGCTTACATTGATCATAAATTCTACATAAGGAGCAATTTGGATCAACTCTGATAGAAACAGCTGAAGAAGAGGTAATAATTTCACCACCTCATCAAATGTTATTTTCTTCATCAACATCCACATTCCATGTTGTTTCCACACCAAAATAATAACTCCAATATCATTAATATAATGTTATTTTATTTTAAATATGGTACAACCATATTCATTATTCAATCCATCCTATAAATGACAATGTCGCCATACGTGCGTACGTACGGCTTACAGTCTCCACATCTTGGTGTAGTTTATTACTCAAACACATCATTATTTTAATGGGTATAATAATGAGTATAACAGATTAAAATAATAAATATAACATTTAAATGATTAAGAATATATGAAATAAAATATATTACATACGATTTCACCGTTAATATAACGATATTTTCACTTGTGTGTATGTTCGACTTACCGTCTCCACGAATGTAATGAGATATATCCCTCATCATAAACATTCAAGAATAATTACAAATTGATTATTAAAAATAAAATTAAAAAACATATTTTCATTAGTAATATGAATAAAATACATCTTATCCATACCAAACATGTCTTACATGACAAATCATATAAAGGAAAACAAATCAGTTACCACCAGAATCGATGATAGTACTGAAATATTATTTACAAAGTAAAATTATAGGATCATATATGATAACATATTTATGTATATAGTTATTTTATAATTTAATAAAAATGTTTTAGATTTTATACAGGAGGTTAAAATACCATTAATTATGTAATAGTAAAAGGTTTGGGTTAATTCCACAATTTCGTCATTATCCATGGATGTATATATGTGTATATCTACTGAGACCTCTTTATCATCCACATCCATGTTTCATAAAAATATACTTCAAAACAATTTTATTATTTCATATAATATGTGTTAATTTAATTTATACCCATATTTGACTTTTATAAAACGTTTATAAAGTAATATTTTTGAAGTTTTCCAAACAAGGAACTTTACGATCTTTTCGACAAAATTAAGGAAAAAATGTTTTTTTAAATTAAACAGTGGGTGATACTATTTTTTTCCATTATAAAAACTTCAAGGTTTCCCTTACAAAATTATATAAATATAAATTCTTTATTTTATAATTACATGAATTATAAATTATTTCATATTAAAATGGATATATCTCTCAAAAAGTTTTGATTTCATCTATGTCAACATCTTTTGAGGGATTTTAGACAAGATTGATGTTGACTTATTATGATACAAATCATCCATATTGTATTGAAGGTTTTGTGTTATATTTAACTTTGGAAGTGTTATTTTCATATCATTCATGATTTTGGGTTAAACTATTAACATTTCGTATGCTATTTTTAATACAATTGTTTATGTTAGGTTTCAATATTTTTTTATAGAGAATGTATTGAACTTAGTATGTGATGGGTGGAGCTTGCTATAGATCCTCGGTTCATGTGGTTATTCAACTAGTAGAATTCCAATGACTATTTTTTTATTATGGAATTATTTACTCATCTGATATTCCTTCCATAAAGTGATTAGTTTTATTATTTGTAAAGGCATGTGTATCCAATTATCCAATAAGCCTAATGTTTAAGTCATCTTCCACTACATTGTGTACCATTAATGAGTATTTGAGCTCACCCCTACCATATGTATTATTTTCCCATGATATGAAGAAGATAGTTATGAGTGATTTTTAGGAAACAATCTAGGAGTCTTGGATGTTTATAATGGAATAAATTTGTGTTTTATTTCTTTTCATGTTGTGATGTTGAACTTATGTATGTATCTTGTTTCCCAAAACAATAAACTAATCTGTATTTCGGGACATCATATCCTATATCATGCCAATATAATGAAATAAAGAATCGACTTAGGGTAAATGTGGTCAGGGTGTTACAGTCTATCCCTCAAAAAATATGACAGAACACCCATAAATAAGTTATTAGATATATCCTTTTTACACATAATAAATTACCTGATTGTTTACCAGTGATTTTTTCTATGATTCAAGAAACGATTTCTCAGAATACCAACTTCATTGTAAATGTCAGGAAATGTACAAACAATATCGTACATAAATATTTCAGTAACTAAGGACTATTGTATTATCTATGTCATGTAAATTTCATTCATAAATGATGGAAATTAACTATTACACAGAATAATATGTCTATATACAACTTATTACAGTTTTATCTCCATCGATGTTGAAATGATTTAAAAAAACATGTACATACATGTCCTGAAATAGCCTAGAAAACCTCTTATTTATTTCGTGATTGAACTGCATCCACGAAATATGATGATCCTCTCTCAATTTTTTCCTAATGAAATATATGGATAAAAATATCTTCAATTTAGTGATATTCACTAGATAAACCCCAATTAGTAACATATTATAAACATAAATGATGATAGAGGTAATGTTACCTTCTTAAAATCACAGGACACTGTTACATTATTGCACCGATATTCTCTTGTAGCAATGCATAACTATGAATGTTTCAAACATCTTATTAAACTATATTAGAGCATGTTACATTCTATATAATGTTTTCTTTAATCATAAAATTATTTTTTCTTTTCCAAAAACTTCAAAACCATAATTCTACATCATATAGATCATGTCAGATTGGTAGTAGGAATATAAATTTTTTCATGACATCAATTAGTTCAAGATCGTGGTTCGAGATAGCCACCAATTAGAAAATTACATGAATTTATGACATCTTCTCCTAAGGAGAAAATATCTTATCAAATTAAAATCATATATTCTAAAGGATTCCCCAGACAACATGCCTAGAATTATTCTTTTCCACTATTATAATATCACCATTTCCCCCCCATAACACCCATTTGATTATTAATTCACTATAACAATTGCATATTTCCATATATTACTATTTTTATTTCATTAAAAATCCCTATCTCATCATATATTTCTTAAATATAGTTGAGTTTATTTGAATGAGATATTGTTCCTTGATATCCTTTTGGATCCCCCTATTAAGTTATTAATAGCTACCCTAAATCAATATATTTTGTTGACTAAATTCGTAATCTTGATTAATAATAAAGATTCTTATCCATATTAGTGGTAAGTGGTGCTGGTCTAATTTCTAGATCAGTAATTGAATCACCGAAAATTTCACATTTTTATATTATATGATTTTTTATTTTCTAAATTCACTGGTTCAAATGGAATTTGAAACACTTCTATCACATCCCATTATTCTCCTTCAGATCCTAATGATTATATCAGAACACCTCACCTAAATTTATGATTTTGATTCATAGATGATATATATAATCAATATTTTTCATGTGCTATTTTGATGCAAGTGAAAAATAAAAACATCTAAATAATCATAAATGGCAGTTATAAGTAAGTTTATCATACCTTATATTTTAATAAATATTTAAATTCATGATAAATGACAGTGATCTATTAAAATTGGTAGCAAAAAAATAAAATAAAATACCCTCATAATTTGTTATGATGCTTATCAAAAGTCATCATACCCCTAACCATCTCCATGATGAATATGTTCATCATTTTTGTAATTCCATTTTCTAGTTAGATGTGTGATACCATCCTATCAAGTGTAATTCCCCAATACCATAAATAGGTACCAAATTTACTAGAAATATAATCTACTACATTGATTTAATGAATACACATAATTTTCTGTACATTTTCATTCTCTACCATGGTGTGTGAAATCATGACGTAGTCCATCCCATCTTCCATTATTCTGATAAATAAAACCCACTCCATTTATTATACAACAATAAAATGTATGGAAATATTTCTAACATCTTATGGACATCACATAAATGGGATTGATACATTACATTCAACATTTCTTAGTAACTCTAATCTCTTTAGTATTTATCTACACAATGAGACTTTTTTTTACATACAATACAATAAATATTATATTGGATAAAGATATGAATCAATGTGAACTCTATTGTTCTTATAATTTTAAATGGATAATTTTAATATTCCACTAATGTGGTCGATTATCCAACTACACAAATTGGATATCATTCCTCACTGAACCATATTGAAGTTGTCATCATTTAACCTCAATAAAAAGAACCAAGCCTTTATCAAGGGAATTTATCCCTTCTTATAATTATTTCAATTTTTATAAATTACATAAAATAACATATATACTATAACAAGAATGTTATAAATAATGAGTTAATGAAATTTAAACTATTTCAATAATTTAAGGATCCAATGCCGATGAAATAGTAAATTGACATTATGAATAGTAATATGACCCTTGTGAATAGTAAATCAAAAAAATAAATGGTAGGCCACCATGGAAGTATAAATAAAATTTAATTAACTTAGAAATTCTATTATTATATAAATAAAACAATTTATGAGTAAATAAATATTTTAAAAATTTATTAATTAAGTGCTGGTATTTCTGAAAGTCATAAATATTTAATTATAGTTGTAGGATTAATTTAACAATTTTAATGAAAATGTGTTTTCATAACAAGTATTTATTAGATAAAATTTTAATTTCTAATGGTTTTATTATATTTTTATGAGTCCTTATGATATTTTTCAAAGTGTTTTAACATTATTTATATTTTTAAAATCTGTAGATTCCAAGTAAATTATTATCTTAATTAAAAATAATATTAAAAATATTTATAAATTTTTTTTTATTAAATGGAGTTCATTTATATTTTTTAAACATTGAAAAAATGTTAGGATTAATTTTTGTGTTTTTTATTAAATAATTGAATTGTTGATGAATAATGGAAGATGATAATTTACTCTAAAATATAAATAACATAATTAGGGAGCGATAGATGATGTAAGGATGATTTAAGCCAAAATATCAAATTACCCATAATTATTTTAACATTATTATTGATAAATATCAAACTATTCATTTTATTGACACAAAAAAGTAATTAATGTATATAATAATGAGAAAACACCCCTCCCCTCCACTATAAATACCACCCCTCAACCCCTCTTATACTCACACTTCTAAAGCACTGATAATTTACGAAATTAATCTGAATACAATACCATATTACCTGCCCTACATCCAAGATATCTTGCTTGAACCAATATACCAAAATCCTTTGTCAATAGTGGTTCTCAAGGAGGATAAATTGAAGAGGCATATTCTCTCTCTCAATCTTTCTTTTAAATTCCGTTAAATTTATGTTTTTTCTTCTCCACCAATAACATACTTTCATAAAAAGGGTATTAAAAATATAGTGTCTTTGATATAATTTAATTATAGAATGTTAATCCAATATTCATCATCAAACTCTACCCTCTACCTCATTTAGTTTTAAAATGAAATCATTTCCAATGATGTGTTAATATACCGACATCATGAGTGATATAACTATGCATTCTATTAAGGCAATAAAGGATATTAACAAAACCATTAAATGGATGAAAAATTATTTTAAATTTAATTTATTAGAATATTTATGTTTTTTATGTATCATTTATGCACAATTCTAAATGATAACTCAAAACTAGATTTTTGGGATCGAAAACCCTTCAAAATTAAGCTATAATAATAAAAATTAAATATTATCTAATGATTAATCATCATAAAATATAAAATAATTATTTAAAATTTCATTTAAACCTCTAAAATTATATTAATAACATATAATAATAATTCATAATATTTAACCTCACTTTACATGAACATTCATTCAGGTATACAAGTCAACGGGTCCTGAAAATTAAAAAAACTGACACACCTGAACGATGAAATTAAACTTCATAACATATCTAAAGGCCCACAAAAGAGCATTCTAAAACCATAATTAATCATATTAATGTATAAATGGTTATATGATTTTAAATTAATTAATATAATATAATGTACCAAGACCGTAATATGAATGAAGAATTCCGACACTAGCTAGGGGGAATTCTCGAAACCAACTCTCTTTCTTTTTTCCTTTTCCCTATTTCACCCCATTTTTCATTACAAGTATTACATAAATATATTTTATTATTCATTATCTTAATATTATATTGGATATAAATGTTTTTTTATTCTTTTAATGAAAAAAGTTATTATTTTTCTATAAGACAACTTTATTATAAAAAGACAAACCATTTACATCTCGAGATTGTTTTTCCTTCACTCAAGGTTGATGATTCTTATATCCAATATGATATTAGCTAATACATTTGGGAACCCAAATATTATGAATGTGTGATTTATTATATGCAACCCATTCCATTCCATGGGTTATTTTATGTCCAATACTGAAATATGATTTATCTTTCATGAATGATAATGTAAATGTAATGATGTGACACGTCCACCCGAAAATATATAGAGCATTGTAAATGATATGATATGATGGGTGCACCAAGAATTTTTTAGAGCACTAATTAATTAGGTAATTTGATTTTTCACATGATAATACTGATATACGTGTGAACATGATTCAATCATTTTTCAAAACAATATGTGGTTGTTTACCACTATGAAATGATGTTTCAATTTTATGTATTTCCAAATTCCATGCATTTTTGTAATGATCTTATGACAATGTTACAATGATTATGATTATGATCTCTCAATGTTATATTGTTTTGGGTTAATATCTATCATTATACTATGATTTTTTAATACAAATTTTTGACGTATATACCTAGTTTATTAATTTTAATATGGAGAATTCAGGAGCCAATAAGAAGTTATAGATAAAGGAATTAAATACAATACTATATTTTAATTTTTTAAAATTTTTTATAGTCATAGTTTTACCACGATACTAAACCTTTGGATCATGTTCATGTAATTATTTTATGTTGTTTATCATTAAAAATATATAATAGTAATGAAAGAAAAAATATGGTCATTAAAGTTTGTATCAGAGCACAATCTAATTAATTTTGGAATTAGGATTATAAAACTTAAGAAAAAAAAGCCTTAGTATGATACTATGTATATGTAAGCACCCATGATGTTTTTTTGAAAATTATAAACATACGGATCCCAAATGGTAAGACTTTAGATTTAATTTTACAAAGGGATAAATTAATACTTTTGAACATTAGTTTTGGTCTCAGCTTTTTCATTTTATAAAATGGTGGGATTTAAGGAAAAACCAGACAACAACCGATTTGTGGGAAAATGAAGCGATTTTTCAAATAATATACCAAATTTTCTAGAAGGAGGAGTAGAAAAAATTCATGGTGATTCTAGAATAGTTATCTTATGTTATTAATAATAACCTGAATATTGTGGAACCACTTCCTTCACCGAAGAGGATGAAACTAACTTTCGAATGATTTATGTGGCAATGACCATCGACATTTAGTGTATTTTAAAATACAATAGTTGTAGAATAATGGGTTAAGAAATTGGGGATGATATTTTCTACTCATCACTATTCAGAGATGGAGAATTTAAATCTCATTGTTTATCATCAATATTGAGAGTCCTATCAACAGTGATTGGTGATTAAGTATAGTAAGAAAAAGGATTAAATTGATGTGATATAGTGGGAATAATTTAGGAGAGTGTTTATTAATAAGTATTTACCTAGAACCATTCAATCAATGATATTGATATAATCTATAAAGATTAAGGGAAATTAAGGATAATCACACATGTCCTAGGAATAAAATATTACAAGGCTTGTAAGGTACACTTATAGTGTTGTTATCAACAATGATAGAAAGATTGATAGATTCTTTAGTTGTTTAAAACAACTTATTTGAAAGGACCTTGATATTTTAGTCTTTAGGAGTTATGAATATGCTTTTTGATACGATCTCAAAGTGGAGAGGGAGTTTGGATAACGGTCTCATGGATATGGTGATAAGTAACAAAAGATATAAATTCAATTTGGAGGATCTAATAGGAAATAATGAATGAAAACTCAAACAAACTCATGTAAAAATGTGGGAAAACACATTATCATAACCACCTCAAAGGGATGGGGATGATAGTTAATTATGGGAGAGATGGCCACCAAGCTCATGAATATTGAAATGTCATGAAGAAGTAGGGAAATCATGTGGAGGGAAGGATAACACCACCTATAATCCAATGTTATAACTATACAGATAAAGGGAACTATGGAATCCATTTTAGAAAACCTCGAGTACATAAGGGTAATTAATATCATCAGCCACCAAATCCAAAAGAGATTGGAAATTATTTTTTGAACACTATTGTGAATGTATGGAATGAAAATAAAGTCTTACTAGGTACACTTCATGTTCAATCATGAATGGAAAATATCATATCTGAATATGGTTCTATGTATTTCTTTATAACTTTCATGCTTTCTAGATCTATTGAATCAAATCCCTAAATCTTTTAATTATATATATCTCTATAAACACCATGTGTTGAAATAATGGAAACCCAAGAGTTGGACTCCTCTTCTTTTGGGGTGTGTGGGATGATTCTTCAAGAAAATTTCGTGAAACATTCCTTGTTGGAATTCAATGCTATACTGTGAATGGATTTTCTCTTGTTATATGGAGAACAAATAAAATGTTTGGAAATGGAAATACAATAATATATTATGAACCATCTCATCAACCTCTATAATAATAAATAAGATCATGAATCTCTTTTTTAAAATACTTTAATGTCGTCGGTGTTTATTCCCTATAATGAAGCATGACTTATTCAAATGGTTGAGTCAAAGGAATTTATCAACCTGGTATAAATTCCCAAACTATGGGAAAAAATGATATATTTTTGATGAGTTTCTCAGAATCCACCCATATTGTGAGCTTGAGTAACCAATTGAACTAAATCCTAGAGCTACTTATATCTCAACATGTCCCTATATGACAGATCCTATCAAATTATATGAGTTAATGAAAAAACAACATGACCATTTTAGAAATATATTTATATTCCATAATGTGTTACCTTGGTGTGAGGCATTTTTATTTTTTAAGAAGAAGTTTGGATCCATGTGGTTGTGTATCAATTATCAGGAACCCAACATGATCCACATAAATTACAAGTATCATGTTCCAAAGATTGATGACTAGTTTGATAAGTTGTGAAGAGATCAGTACTTCTAAAAGGTAGATATTAATTTTATAAATAATAAGATAAAGGGAAAATAATAATATATATAGATGAGTATGTTTTGTTCATGATATGGTCACTATGAGTTATTTTTTATTCCCTTAAGACTTAGTAATACCCAATTTTTTTTCATATATTTCATTATTAGTTTCTTTAGACAATACCTGGTCAATATTTTGGATTTTTTTATCAACTATATTCACATATACTCCAAGATCAATGAGGAACATGAAGAAAAACTATGAAATTTTTTGGCGACACTAAAAAAAGAATGCTGTACTCCAAGATCATCATGTGTGAATTTAGGATCCAACAAGTAATTTTATTTATACATGTGACTAGTAGAGATGGAATTTATATAATCCATTCGAATACAGAGGCGATCAAAAAATTTCCTAGACCCTCTGGTGTCACAGAAATTCGTAGTTTTTGTGGATTATATGGGTAATACCTCAATTTTTTTTATAAAATATAAATGAATTTATAGAACACAAACTATGTTAACAAATTAAAGTGTAATGTATATTTGTACAGAATAATGTGAGGAATGCTTCATGGAACTGAGGAGATGGTTGATCACTACACTTGTACTCAAATTACAAATATATTTAGAATGTTTTGGGAAATAAAGGTATTCATAATACAATTTATTGGGCTGTTTACTCATGAAAACTGGAAATTTTATAGCCTAAGCCACACAATAATTGAAGATCCATGAGATGAAGTACCCAACACATGAACTATATTTATCAATTATGAATGTTTCATTGATAATATGGTAGCACTACTTTTATGTTGAGTAGTGTGAGATATATACAGATCCCAAAATTATAAAGTTTGTATTCTCACAAAAGGAGTTCAACATGAATCCATTTTTTGGGTAGATAGAATAATAGAAAACAATTTATCTATTAACTATCATTGTGGAAAGTTGAAAAATGTATCTGATCCACTTAGAAGAATATACCCTGCTACACTATCCATGATGTAGATTCAGTACACCCTTGTCTTCATGTATAAAAATAGAATAGTTTTCAGAATCCTAATTTTAGGTAATACATCCAACCTTTCCCAAATTATTTCCCAACCATTTATCGATGATAAAATTATATAACCAGAAATGGATGATCTAGAATTTCAAAAGAAGGAGAATGTAGTAAAGGATGGGAAACTGGAATTGTTCATATAGATGATGATGGTGTGTGTAAATACCTGACCCTAGTTGCCTAGAGTCGGTGCCTTATTTTATTTTGTTGGCATACATACAAGGAATAAAAATCCTGAAGGACCAAGTTGTTTAGTAGCTTTTGGAAACAACATACATAAACAAGTTTAACATTACAACATGTATGAAAAAAAACACTAGATTATTCCACTAGCAACATCATGTATCACAGATTATGCATGCATGTCATTAATAATTTACTTCTTCTTGTCTTGAGAAAAATGAATCCTATGAAAGGGTGGCCTCAAATGCTTAGTAAGATTATTATATACAGAGGAAGATAGTATAAACATCAGGCATGGTGAATAATCGAAAAATATGCCTTCAATAATGAACTTGAACTCATTATTGAAGAAATTTGTTCTGAATAAAAAATGCCATAATAAAACATAATCATGGGTATTATAATAGTCAAACAACCACGTGAACATTCAATTACTAGCTTCATAACATGGTAGGTTCATATGTCGAACATTCTCAAACATTTAGTCATGGACTCGGCCAAGATGTCTATTGATTAAGGCCTCAACCAAAATCCATATCACATTTGGAAAGGCCTCGACCAATTCCATGTCTAATGGTCTCATGAGACCTACCGATGCATCGAGGGGCTATTGTGGGCCCCACCAATTAGATAATAAGTCCAATGTAATCCTCATATGGACGGGGATAATCATAAACAAAAAATACATTCATATTGAAACTATTATATGAAATGTAACTATCTTTCCACAATCATTAAACGTAAAACACTAACCATTCGGAATAATATGTTGAATGGATTTAGGATAGATCATCCAAAATATTGTTAGTCATAAACCATTAAATAAAATATGTTATATGACTTCATAAATGGTTATCCCAATAAATTCCATGTAATCAACAAAATAATTGAATTAGATGAAAACACTCTTATAATATCATTAAGCAATTCTGGAGATAAATACTCTTTTATTTTAAAAAGAAGAGATCTTTTGGAAAAATATTTAAAAAAAATAGAATTGAAGTAGGGTAGTATTTTGATAATATAATTAGTGATATTATAAATATAATGGTTTCCAAAATTATATTATTTAGTGCCCTTGAATATCAGTAAGAATTTTAGAAATTCCATTGAATCATGCTTGTATTTTTTAAACAAATTTTGAATGTTCTTTTTAAAATGTGTAACTATCCATAAAATAAGGAAGGATTATGGTTTGTAAACATATATATGATACTCACATACATTATATTATGATTACATTACAATACACAAGAATTTTATTTTTATAATTAGACAATGAAAGTATCTAGAATGAAAATGGAAGTTCGGATGGAATACACCTTAACACTTTGTAATCAAATGCTTCATATGCCCCAAAAATTAATAATAAAAAATTATAGATTTAATACCATGAATATAAATATATTCATGATATGTGAAATCAATAGTCAGTATACATACACCACACAAAATTATTAGTAGTGAATACGGAAAATCACATGAAAATGGAAGTGAGATGAAGAAACCCATACCACAATGTAATCAGTCAAATCATAACACCAGATCTTAATCAGATTCAAATGAATCATTGAATAACATGAATATAAATAGAATCATGTTATTAAATATCAAATTTATGTACACATATACCACATAAAATAAATAAGTGGCGAGCAATGAAAATCTCACAGAAATGAAAGTGAGATGAGAAACCCCTTACCTTAACAACAAACGTGTTCCTCTATTGAACATAAGATTTTGGAATATAAAATTATAATTTTTAATAACATGTTCAAGAAACTATTATAAATTTATCTATTTTATCATAATTCTATTTACTTCATTTATACCATTATTTCTATGTTATTATATTTAATTTCGTTGTTCCAGGGTGTTTGTTTTCATTATTTTCTTAATCGGTTCATTGGTTTTTAAGTAATGGAGTTTATGTTTAATGTTTATAAATCTCCAAGATTATAATTATCTATTATATATGACATAAATAATGGGTATTGTTCATTTATGTCATTTGGTTACATGGAATGAGTATGAATCATTATATGACAACCGCTTCGATTATTCGGCGGTATTTAATTTATTATTAACTAGTTTCGTTATATAACTTAAGTATATGTACTTATTATGGTTCCTGAATATTAATAATGTTATAATACGTATATAATATTATTTTTTAACAATAAATATGGTTTCATGACTTGTAATAAAGGAGAAATTGAATAACTAACCTTTTTCCTCCACGAATGCTATAAATTGAACCTTATGGATGTTGATTTCATTTATAAAAATAAAAGGGATGGTGTAAGAGTATTCCAGATGGTTCTTACATTCACATGATATAAATATATTATATAGGTGTTACTAGAGTTATAAAGGTAATTTGGATAGAGGGGGTGAGGAGAGGATAGAAAACAATATAAATTGAAATGAAAGGAAATGAAAAAGAAGGGTGCTTTACCTCTTGAAATAAGCTCCTTGAGAAACTCATTATGGGAAGGGGTTTTGGTATTTTGCAAAGACATGAAGCTTCTTGGACGTGGGGAGAGACTAGGGAGTAGTAATTGGTTAGAACTTTGAAGAGATTCATGACTTAGAGGAGGGAATAGAAGAGGGAGTGGTGAGGGGTTTTTATAGTGGAGGAGAGGAGTAAAATTTTGAATATTTAATTCATTATTTATTATTTCCCTCAAGACAACCAATAGTGTTGTTTTATGTGACCACTAATAGTAAAAAGTTAATGTGAGTTTGAACCAAGTGTCCTTGAATCACTTGTGATATCATGAATTGTTTATTTAAATGATAATTTGTATATACGATATTTTATCGAATTTCACTATTCTTAAAAAATTCTAGAATTTCAGAAAAATACCAATAACACACCCCTTAAATATTTGGATGTGTAGAATTCAAAAGTGAAATCCATTTTCAAATATAACTTTCTAAATTTTATTAATTTAATTTTTTTATAATGTCACAATTAATTCGAAAAATAACAGTCTTAAAGTGCAATTAGTTTTATTTCTCATTGAAAAACTAATTATGATCTCATTATCTTATTTCCTTATAAAAATAAAATAATATTTTTATTTACTATTCATCAGGGTCATATTACTATTCATATTTCTATTTATAATGGTATGTTATAATTAAAAAATAATCATGTTTGTTCTATCAGATTCCAAATGACTTATTGAACACAACTGTAGATGACCATTTTTTGAAATTCAAAACATAAAAGTGGAAAATTTATATTTAATGGCTAGATTTTTACTATCTTCTAAATAACCTTGTGTTGATTCAAAGGAACACAATGATTAATAGAATTTATTTAATAGAACTATACCATAAAATGTTTGGAGTGTTACATTATTCCCTCCATCAAAGAATTGCTTCCTCACAATTCATTTCATAACCACAAAAGAAAGCTCTATGATGTTCTTACCACATCTCCCATCATAGAGGATCCTCAGGTTTGTTCAACGGAAAACCCAAATTGATGCTCAACTCCACTACCTATCTGACCTAGACACACCTCGAATAGAAGGGGTTAAAATCTAACATCGAACACTTAGGCTTCCAATGGGAGGCTCGAATAGTGCAATGTTTGGAAATGTCTGAATGGACCAAGACACAAAGAACATGCTGAACTATGTCTCGACTGAGGAAATCTTAGTCATAGACATTGTTGTATAGGATAAAACTGAGGAGTTGGTACATGTAGGTCACACAATGGATTCCCTCAAATGTATCCTCTTTAAAACATAACATGGCTGTGTATTTCCGGCCTAGGGTGAAACATATGAATAGCCCTTCATTGTATTTTTCTCTTCACCTATACATATCCAATTGTTCAATAGATATCGGTAGTAAATGGAAGAATTCCCTTCACAGGTGTGGAGATTTTCCAGACTGTTTGTCACTTAATATAGTTTTTTACATGTCTTTCTCATGTTTTCGAGAGGTAGGTACTCCTCTTCATAGGGTTTGATTAAAATATTCTCCAGTACCTCCACATGAAGAGATAACATATGGGTTTGTCACTCCATCAAAAAATATCTTATGAGAGTTCACTTAGTGATACTCATTAAAATGTATAACTGATGAAAGGATAACAAAAAGAAGAGACAAAATGTTATATTATTATATAACGGCTGGTTCAAAACGTAAAACAGGGCTAATGGTTTCCCAGTCCCATAATACAAGATTTCCCAAAAAAAATATTTCAATCTCCCGGGACTATATGTAACACAAGACACACGTTACTCCTGAAGTCCCTTTATCGTGAAAACCACTGATACTAGGGTGATGACGACCTCACGTGGATTCCTAAGGTAGTATTCAGCTGCTCAATTTCTTTAGCCCAGACACAATGTAGACAGTTAGGGTTGAATTTGTGCTTAGAAAAATTAGGCTTCCATAGAGAGGCAAGAGAAGTGTGGGGATTGGAAATAATTGTGTGGGATAAATCCCTATAATTCCCGCACACCACGTCATTCATGAAGATATTGATGTCGTAAAGTTCTCCATACAGACTAAAACTCAGGATCTGAAATTGGTAGGTCATTTGATGGTCACCATATAAAGCAGCTTCTAGAAATTTACCCATATCTCGGTAGTTATCATCCAGAGTGACACCTAGAAAAAGAGATTCATGATACTTACCTCTTTTCCTATATGTAGAAAATTGTGCCTATGATATATGGTAATAGACCAGATTGCTTTATTGGTACAGATGGAGAATATTTGGATTATTCGATACCCGATGGAGTAGTTTACAAGGCTGACATAAGTCGGCATAAGGTTGGTCCTCTTTAGAGCATGTCTTGACAATTATAGTCTCTAACAACATGGTAGGTAGTGATAAAATAATGGTTTCGTGACTCGTATATTCTATCTAAAAAGTTTCGGTAAATTAACATTCAGTATGGAAAATCCATTTTAAACCATGTTATTTTTTATATAAAAACACATCAAAGCATAGAATTAATTTAGAAATGATTTATAAAACTCAAGAAATTACACAATCTCTTGCTCCCTTTCACAAAACACAAGTATGGTCTTCCTAAAGTCCTCTAAAATGAATCCATATAGATTCCACCGATGTTGGGAATTTCCCTAGTTTTCATAAAAACAGTTCCCCAAAGCAATTCCAAATTCCATTATATCCTTGGTCTAGATGAAACGTGTGCAACAAGGTTCAACTGCGTGTGGACATCTAGAATTAAGATTGAATGAATCATGTCGGGTATCAATTTAAGGTTAATCGGTATTAACTTGTTTCCAATAATGAAAACATGAATTCTCATTCTCAAGGGATTCAAAGTCCACAACTCGACCACGCAGTCCGTATGTCAAAATCTAACATAGATATACTACCCGGAGGTAGCACCCTTGTGCAGCCTCCTCAAAGTCCCCAAGAGAAATTAAATTATTAGATATGGTAAAATATTTAAATATACCCTTGTAGTATTTCCCTTGTCTTACATTAAAAGGGAACTGTGCGCTCCTCATGAGGTAATAGACCAAGCTTGCTCCATGGTGAAGATGGAGTACCCGAAGAGAGTTGGATTCTTGGAAGAGAGTTTTGGATAATAAAAAAATATTTTAAAAAGTATCGTATTTTTATACAAATGATTTCCCCACTATGGTCTCTAATAATTCTGTTGGAAAATAAAAAAGAGAATTACCGTCATTTTCCATCTGAAATTTATGAAAACATCGATCTTATTATTGTTTATGTATGTTTTTAATTGTTCAGTTTTGGTTTCCAGAGTTAACCAAACCAAATCCTCTGAGGAAAACTTACATTAAACTCCCTCATAATGGCTAGTAAGGAAAATGTGAATTATCCTAAGAATATCCCCCTGGAGTGTCCAAACCCAAAGTGTAACAAGGCCAGTTTTCAAGTACATGTTCCCATTCGAGTCCAGCTCAAAGCGGTGATTTAGAGTTTTACCCCTAGATACATCTATTCTAGAGCCGCATGTAACTACTTGTATATAGAAATTGATATATTTACTAGAAAGATTCATGTAATATATTCATTACCAAAATACCAGGACATTATTGTATGTATATCCCCAAAGACTAGCATATGGACTCTTCTATAATTATACGTTTTCTAAATCTAGTTTCCAAGTATTCTACGAAACTTCATCTGATTCCAACTGTAAAGACCCGACCTACTTACCCAGAGCCGGTGCATTATTTTATTTCCTTGGAATACATATAGGGAATAAAAATCTGGAATAACCAAGTAGTTTAGTAGCTTTTAGAAACAAGATACATAAAAAAGTTTACCATTAAAAATGTGGGAAAAAACACTAAATTATTCCACTAGAAACATCATGTCTCCTAAATTATGCTTGCATGTCATCCATAATTTACTTCTTCATGTCCTAAAAAAATGAAACATGTGAATGGGTGATCTCAAAAGCTCAGTAAGAGTAAGAAATACAGTGTAAGATTGTATAAACATCAGACATGGTGAATAATTGAAAACACATTCCTTTAATAATTAACTTGAACACATTATGGAATAAATATGAGATGAATAAACAATGCCATAATAAAACAAAATCATGGGTATTTTACTAGTGGAATAACCACGTGAACATTCTATTTATAGCTTCTATATGTTGTAAGTTCATATACCAGACATTCTGAAACAATTTTTCTTGGCCTCGGCCAAGACGTATAATTATTAAGGCCTCATAAATAATCAATATCCCATTAGGAAAGGCCTCAGCCAATTCAACATCTAGTAGTCTCGTGAGACCTAATGATGCATCGATGACCTGTTGTGGACCCCACCCGTAACAGAATAAGTCCAATTCATTCCTCATACGAGTAGGGATAAACATAAACAACAAATAAATTCATATTGAAAATATCATATGAAATGTAACTATCATTCCCTCATCATTAAACATAAAACATTAACCATTAGGAATAATATGTTGAATGGTTTTAGTATAGATCATTCATAATAGAGTTAGTCATAAACCATTAAATCAAATATGGTATATGAATTCATAAATGATTAACCCAATAAATACCATCGAATCAACAAGAGTGTTGAATTAGATGAAAACACTCTTATAAAATCATTAAGCAATTCATGAGATAAATACTCTTTTATATTGAAAATAAGAGTTATTTTGGAAAAATTATTATATAAAACAATAAGTGAAGTAGGATAGTATTTTAATAATAAAATGAGTTATTTTATACAGATAATTGTTTCCAAAAACATATTATAGAGTGCCCTTGAAAATAGGTAAGAATTTGAAAAATTCTCTTGAATCAGGCTTGTATTTTTGAAACAATTTTGAAAGTTCTTTTAAAGAAATGAAAATATCCATAAAATAAGGAAAAATTATTGTTTTTAAACATATATATGATACTCACATATAATATATGAGGATTACATAACAATACAAAATAATTTCATTGAGGTAAATAGACAATGAATGTATCCCGGTTGAAAATGGTTGTTCGGGTGGAAAAACCCTAACCACTTTGTAATCAAACGATTCTTATGCCCCAAAAAAAATTATAGATTTAATAACATGATGATAAATATATTCATGATATTTGAAATCAATGGTCTGTATACATACACCATAGAAAATTATTATTAGTGAATATGGAAAATATCAAGAAAATGGAAGTGAGATGAAGAAACCCCTAACACAATGTAATCAGTCGAATCATTTGACAAGAAAATAATGAGCATCAAATGAATCATTTAATAACCTGAATATATTGATAATAATGTTATTATATATCAAATGGTATTACTCATATACTAAATACATGAAATATGTGCCGAACAATGAAAATCTCACAGAAATGAAAGTGAGATGAGAAACCCCTTACCTTAACTGCAGACGTGTTCCTCTCTCGAACATAAGCTCCTAGAATATGAAATTATACTTATTAATAACTTATTTAAGAACCTATTAGAAATTTATTTAGTTTATCATAATTCTTTTTAATTCATTTATACCATTTCTTCAAAGTTATTATATTTAATCTCGTTGTTCCGGGGTGTTCATTTTCTGTATTTTCTTAATCGGTTCACTTGTTTTTAAGTAATGGAGTTATTTTTTAATGGTTATAAATCAACAAGATTGTAATTATATATTATTTATGAACATAAATAATTGTTATTGGTCATTTCTATCATTTTGTTACATGTAATGAGGATGAATCATTTGATGAGAACCACTTCGATTATTCGGTAGTAGTTGGATTATTATTGCCTTGTTTTGTCATATTACTTAATTATATGTACATATTACGGTTCCTGAATATTAATAATGTTATAATTCATATATTATATTCTAGTTCAACCATAAATATGGTTTCATGACCAATAATGAAGATGAAATTTAGAAATGAAACTTCGTCATCCACGAAGGCTATAAATTGGAACCCCATGGACGTTGATTTTCTTTATAAAAATAAAAGGGAGTAAGAGTATTTTCAATGGTTATTCAATTAAAATGATATAAATTAAGTATATAGATGTTACTGAAGTTCTCATGGTAATTTAGATAGAGGTTTTGAGGATAGGATATCAAAAAAGATAAATTAAAATGAAACCAAATGAAAAAGAAGGGTGCTTTACCTCTTGAAATAACGTCATTGAGAAACTTCTAAAGGGAAGGGGGTTTATACTTCTGGAAAGACCATAAGCTTCTTGTACGTGGGTAGAGACTATGGAAGGTTAATTGGGAAAAACTTTGAGGAGCTTCAAGTCTTATTGGAGTTAAGAGAAGAGGGAGTGGTGAGGGGTTTTATAGTGGATAAGAGGAGTAAAATTTTGAATATTTAGTTCATTATTTTATTATTTCCCTCAAGACAACCAATAGTGTGGTTTCATGTGACCCTAATAGTATGAAGTTCATGTGAGTTCGAACCAGGTGGCCTTTCATCACTTTTTATGTCATGAATTGTGTATTTTACTGATAATTTGTGTATATAGTATTTTATCATATTTCACTATACATCAAAAATTCTATAATTTCAGAAAAATCCAAAAAATTTACCCCTAACATTATTCGATGTATAGAATTAAAATGTGAATTCCATTTTTAGAAAATAATTTTCAAAATATTATTAATTTGATTTTTAAATAAAGTCAAAGTTAATTAGAAAATAACAATTTTAAAGTGCAATTAGTTTTATTTCTCATTGAAAAACTAATTAAGATCTCATTATCTTATTGCCTTAATAAAATAAAATAATATTAATATATACTATTCCCTAGGGTCATATTACTATTCATATTACTATTCATAACGGTATGTTATTATTCACGAAAAATCATGTTTGTTCTATGAGACTCCAAATGTCTTACTGAACACAGCTCTAGATGACCATTTTTCGAAATTCAAAACATAGAAGTGGAAAATTTATATTTAATGGCTAGGTTTTGAATATCACATAAATAACCTAGTGTTGTTTCAAAGGAACACAATTATGAGTAGAATGTATTTAATAGAATCCTATCATAAAATGTCTGGGTTGTTACATTGTGATTTTGTTGGAACTTGAATTTCTGTGCCTTCATCACCTAGGTTAAATAGAGATATATTGTATAATGCACATATCTCAATTTTCTATATCCATCATGCATGTACCATGATGTATTGAGATCTTTGAGAAATCATGTGGATGAAAAACAAGAATAAGGAGATTATTGAGTATATCCCATGATTCATGATATGTCATCAAATTAGATATATATGATAAAAGTCCAATTGGATGATTCAACCAATTCCTATAACAATATTTAAAAGGAAGAATGACCCTATGGACTTCATTACTAATTTTCCAAAGAAATCTGAAGAAAAAATGTTGTATTTGTTGCGGTGGACCGGAACCCCATGACTATCCACTTTATCACATTCTGGAATATCTATCACATGAATAACATGAAAATATATATTTGAATGATGTGGTGAGACTCCATGGGGTTCCACTCTAGATTTTATTTGATCAGGATCCATGTTTCACATATAAATTCTAGAGATGTTTTAAACATGTTTTCAATAGTAAAATAAATTTCATTAGGGTCTATCAATGCCAAACTGACGAACAATCTAAAAGAAATATTCAGACACTCAATGTTATGATTAGATAATTCTCCTCAGAATCTAATGGATGATGAGATCAACATATCCCATTGGTTGAGTTCTCATACAACAATAGATACCACTCTTGTATTATTATGGATCCATATGAATCACTCTATGTATAGGTATGTAGAACTCCAAACTACTAGGATGATTTTTGTAACATTCCGACCTGGCTCACCTCTATGATGTTGGCTATAACTATGGGTCACATAACATCAAGTGTTTTTACAAACATGCAAGATGATTCTAAATAGTAGAGATGGTCATCATAGATTATAGTGGGGATACTATACACTATTATTAGAGTTTTATGTCAATATAATATAGTATAGGCACAAGACCATAGAAGAATTAGTAAATAAATATAAAATAGGGGTTAAAGGATAAATAAATAGTTTTCAAAGTTCCGAAATAAAAAATTTAACAATATTATAAAAGTGGGAAACTATAAATTATAAGAAAGATGAATGAATTTCAATGTGATGATAGATATTGAAAGAAATTAAGAATAAATGAAACTTGACAAACCACAAAAATAATAAAGAAAAGACAGCTGAGCCCCATTGGAAATATCCATGAGCATTTTGACCTCCAACTCAGTCCTTCTCTCCTAACTTTACAACACAAACATCACAAAATAAAAAACAATCATCGTACATAGTTCTGCGAACATGAATTTTCTACTCGGGTACCCTAGTGTAATGGTGGCCCATGTAGGGTGTGAGATATTAATCTCAGTAGGCCATCTCTATAGGTGCCTAACCCAATATAGACAATGAATAAGAAATTAAAATGTGAGCTATATAAAATAATGGTGATTGATAAAAACTAAAACATGAGACTTGGTTTGTGTTTTTAAATGGTCACATTTCTTATATCACCTGCACCGGCCAAAACATGAAATATAAAATGAGAACCTGTCAGAAGAAAGATATATTTTAATATATAAAATGATAGAAAATAGAAAGAAGCCAAAAAGGAACCATATCCTAAATCGTATTCCTTAACATCAGGTCAAATATATGTATAAAAAAATATCATAGAACATATAAAATTTATCACAATGCATAAGGGAAACAAACAAACAACTTTATTATTATTATTATTATGAAGTTGTAGAGTTGGATTCCAATCTGGTACCGAAGATATTAGTACAATACATACCTCAAATTAACCAATACCACAGAGACTTTATAATGAAATCTTTCAAAAGACCATGTATCGCGTGAGGAATGGAGTTTCCCAGAGTCCATCTCGGTATAACACAGAAGGGGTTGAGTATCACCTGATGATTGTCGTAGCCACTTTTCCAATGAGTATATCCTCAGTAATCCCTTTGTGAACTAGTATCATGAATAAGTATTTAGAAAGCCTACAGAATCCTTCTTTTGGTGGATACTAAAACATAAATTCCACGACACATCATGGAATAACAACACGAGCATGGGAGTTCATCTATGTGTTCTTAATACAGAACTCATGTTCTCACAAATTTTGTATCAAGAGAAACAATGTATAAAAATAAAATTATAAGGAAACCACCGAAACATATAACAAATAGAAATATTAGGAAAAGATTTTGCTATCAAATAATCATTTTGAACCACAAGTCATTAATGGAATCAAATAAACCATTTCAAGACATCCTCATGACATAAAACATATTGAACAATGTAAACATGCAACAATTACAAGGAAATATTATCACACTAATGTCTCAAGAAAACAAGTTTAGAAAATAAGTGAAATCACTAAAACATGGGCATCCCAATTTAGACATTCATGAGTGATAAAATGTAAAAAACCCAAAAATCATCAACATGATTCAACTATATGTTATTAATAACATAAAAAGGTATAGGCTAACATCTTTTTTCAAGTAGGTAATTTAATTCAAACTGACATTTCATTTATAACATGGCATTTTGGCAGGGTGCACCCCATGGGGTGGAAAAAATGTACGGAAAATAACCAAAATAGTTTTTCTATAAGCGAAGGCCAAAACATACATTGTTAAACAATCTATAAAAAAATATGTGATAACTAGGCCTCACAAAAAGGCTTCAAGGATTTTCACAAAGATGGAACATGACATAAGTAATGAATAGAATAAGTTATACGCCCTAAAATATATGTCAAAATTATCTTGTGATCCACTATCATAGGAGGATTCTTGTCTCATCTTTTAATTTACAATGAAGTAATTTCATTTATATGTAACAAATAAAAGAATAGTAGAATCCTAACATTTATCAATTTATATATCAAACAATAATAGACAGAAATGCATGAAGGAAATGATGACAAAATATATCACTACATATTTATCTTGAATTCACCACACCTCCATTGGAAGAGATTTATTCTAAATTATGATTTTTTTATCATAGAAGTCATTTAGTGATATTTAACATTTATTGTAAAACACTTTCACCACTAACCCAAAGAAAGAAAGAAAATGAACTAGAAAAATTCAAATGTGAGTTTTCATAGTAAGAAAACCACCATCCAAGGGGTTTTATTAGAAAACCAAGAATTTCATATAAGGAACCCATTTATCAAATTTAATGCTCATATCAAGAATCACCATCAATGAACATTATAAAAGGAATATAATCTAGATTATAATGCATTAATTTAAATATAATAAATGTATAATAATAAATTGATTAATTATAATTATTAATGCATTCATTAAATTAAGGTCAAGGGAATGAGATCCTATCCTATGTGGGATCCACACCCTCCTCTTCAGCTCTTGAAGCTTTCCAACTCAAGGTCGCTGCTCCCCCACTGAGCATACATTATTTTCCAAACATGCAAGGAATCATAGACCCTATACACATGAATGCACAAACCTAAGATGGTGCAAGGGGATCCTTACATATGTACAAATATTCATATACCCATCTCTACTAATCTATGCTATTAAATTTTATATATATAGGTAGACACACCTAGCACCAGACACATATAAACACTTTCATGCATGAATATACATGTATCATGGGAATATATATATATATATATATAAACATAACTTTGCATACATAGGTAAGTATCCAATGACTCACTGAGTCAAAACCACTTAATAATGAGTGATGGTATTTAGGACAAACACTGGGAACTCAGAAACACACAATGGTTGACATATAACTAGGGTTAAACTCTACAGTTGGTCAAAAACCATACCTCAGATGGTGATGACAATCCAAATCTCCCCAAAACCACAAAACAATGTTTAACGCACTATAATACACATTCTATAGACGCACATATACAAAAATCAAAAAAAATAACAAGCGAGAAACAATGTAGGGGTGAAAAACATGCCCCAAAACCAAATCGACGATCTAAAATCACCCGAACCACCTCTCCTCTATCGGTGGTTACCAAAATACACACCAAAACATCCTAAATGCTCATTTGAACAACCTATAACTAAAAGGATACATAAATCATTGAAATCCCAAAGCTAGGGGGTTCAACAAAAAATAAATTGGGTAAATGGGAGGCTGAAAATCGGCCATGGATGGTCACATGATGGGGTTTTCGGCCGATGGAGATCTATGGTGGGGGTGTGCGCTACATGAGTGGGGAATCATTGAATGGTTCCACCATGGAGAGGGGGAGGTAGCGTGATCCAGATGAAAGGAGGAGTGGCTCACATGTGGAAGATGGGGAGACCCTCTTTGGGTCTTCACTTAAAAAAATAAGCATAATTAATATAAAAAATAAAATTAATAATTAAAATAATATTAATCATAATAATTAAAAAAATATATTTATTATCATACTTAAAATATTAATTTATAATATCGTCCATATTCTATTTTATGTCAATTAATTAATTTTCATTTTAAATTTTATATTAAATTAATTAATCTTATTTTAAAAAGAACACACATTTCTAGGGTTCCAACACCGAGAAATTTTTTTCAATGATATGTTTTTTAAACAACCTACCCTGTTACTAGGAAAAGATAATTTCATGAACTTTTACATCTGTTTGAAAATGCTTAATTTTAAAACCATACCACCATAGAAAATCACGTTCTTTAGAAACCTTCAGGACCAACACAACCTTTATATGATCCACAAGGTTCATTATGTTGCATGAAAAAGGTTGTGTTGCATCTCTAAACACCCAATTAATGTTCAATAATTGATTAGAAATGTGATATATAAGCCATTTAGATCTGATCCAACAATCATTTTTCAAATGAAACACCGAGATGCTACTTATTTGAGCCCATTTTTCTAATTATGTGACCATGTATTCGTCTCATTAAAATTATGTCCAATGTTACATCCCACCTTAGGCATTAACATAGAAAGAGTAAAATTACCAATCATCCATAAATCACATTTTGAGGCAGCATTTTTTTGAAAATCCCTGGTCGAACCAAACCACACTCCCTTCCTATGGAAACTGAATGAAGAACAAAAACTATGCATATAAAATATTTTAAATGAGGACACCAATTCTGGTTCCCTTACAATGCATTTTACATTTATTCACTGTTAGGTTTTGTATAAAAATTAATAATGATTAAAAGTGACATAATGAGACCATTTTAATAAGAACACTAGGTACATGATTTAGCTAATTCCCAAAGGGAAAAGCATGACAATACAAGAATCTAACTCTATGAAGCAAGATGTTACACCGAAGCATGATATTTTAATCACAAAGACATGATAATAAGATCATAATCATGATACAAAGAAAAAATGATAGTAAACAAGAAGCACAAAAATAGTCCAGAATGATAGATATATCACGAAAACATGCCATAAGAACATCCATGATCGATAAATACAAAAAATGGAAAAAAATTACGACATTATCAAAACAATGGGAAAACTACAATGTAATTACACATTATAGCACTATGAATGACATGTCAATTTCGATGTGCCTAATACGATGCATGTTATGTTTCATCCTTGACATAAAATTCTAGGGGCAATATACTATAAACATCATAAATCCATATGAAGTGGAAATTCCACCAATAAAAGAAGCTATAATCATGTCAACTGCAATATCAAAAATCATGACCATCAATTCCAAGCCCTTGTAACATGGTCATTTCCCATATGTGGGGTGATCTGTCCCAAGCATGGGTATTAACACAGTGCTGGAAAATTCATAGTGTATTGTCTAAAAACCCAAAATAGTAAGACAAAGAAAAATATCCTCCAATACTGATTTATAACATACTGATCCAACACACCTCTAAGATGGTTGTCAGACTAGTGGGTCACATAACCTCAAGCACATCACCCCATATGCCAGAGGCTTCATACTAGCAGCAATGGTCTCATGAGGTGGTAGTGGGGAGATTATACACTATTATCCAAGATTCACAAAAGAATAACAGAGTATATGAAAATGGAAATAGTTGATGTAGTAAATCAATATAATACAACAGTGAATGAAACAAATAAATACTTAAAAAATTAGTGAATCAAAATATTTATCTATTTTATAAAAGTGTGACAAAATTATATAATAGATGAATACATGTAATTGTGATGTTACTTACTAAATGTAGTAAATAATAGACAATGATTGAAATTCATGTACAATAATAATGAAAAGGCAATAGATCCCCATGGGAGATCTCCTTGAGAATCCCGAGCTCTAGCACAGTCATTTTCTCATAATATCATGTTACAAAAAACGCATCATAGGCAATCAATCATCATTTGGAGTCTGGAAAACAAGAAAGGTATACTCATGTACAATAGTGCAATGTAGACATGAGTAGGGTGGGAGATATAAATCTATGTAGTATGGCACAACCGGTGCCTAACAAAATCCGGACAATTATTTTGACATTAAAAATTGTTCCTAATAAAATAATAGTGAGTAAAAGAAACTAAAACTAGAAACTTGGTCTGGGTTCCTAAATGGTCATCCTTCCCATATCAAGTACTTAGGCCAAATTGTAACATCCCAAGTAAGTATAGAATTATGGATTTTCATATCTATGACTATATAAGAATTAGATAGTGTTTTAGACGCTTAAAATGAGAATAAATCCAATCTTATGCATAGAATACTCTAATATTTTTAAAGGAATGTTTTACCGCCTTTTGATGAAAAACCTTTTTTAAATCAAAATTTTGAAAATTTTATAACATCTATTTTTCAAAATAAACTTCTTATTTGGTATTGGGACATTGAAATTTACTTTGGATAAATTTTTGGTATTTTTCTAACAATGTTCATTTTTTAATGAATAGTGAAAAATACTGCATTTCACTTCAAAACTCATTATTAACCTAATTTAATTATATGGTTATATTATCTTTTAAAAGGGTTTAATGTTTAATTATAATAAATTTTTACCATTTAATCCAATGATGGTGATTGAAATTAATTTTACTTTGGAATTGGGCATAAACAAGTGTCAAACTTTTGATAGATACTGCTTAAAAACAGCTTTTTGTTTTGACAACTGGAATTATTTTTAAATTAATTAATGCAATTTCTGTGATTGGAATTTGGTAAAATTTATTCCATATTTGGAATCAGAAGGTCAAAATTATGTAATTAGGACTCTTTTTTTTGGACATTATGAATAGTAACAATGGTAATTATTTTAAATTATCGTGATTAATTAGTAATTGGGTAGCTAAGGGTAATTGAATAATATCATAATAATATTAAATGACCCCAAAATGTGTCCTAATTATACTGTTTTTGTCATGGCCGATCATGGGTTGCCTTGTGCCAACTTAGGGACCCCATGGAATCACTTTTGGGTGATAGTGACACTTTATCATTTTATTTTTTAAAGAAAGGATAATATCAAAAAAGTATGTTACACCTAAGTAAAAAAAAGTAGTTTTGTCCGTGTAAAAGATCTATTAGACTATAAATTTTCATTGGGAAGCCTAAAATATTTCCTACATCATAGTATTTTTTATAATTTTTAGATATTAAATAAATTAATGATGCTACGATATCCTCATTAACGAACAATTTAAATAAAATGAAAAGATAATTTAAAATCTAAGACTTATTCTTGTCAAAAACATATTGGATGGGTGGATTTTGAACCATTATCACCTTATCCTATAAATATTTCATTGTGGGGCCTTTAAAATACGAAACTCATTTTAAAATAAAGTAACACTTCATGAAATTCCAAGAGTTCCCCTCCTCCCTCTTATAAAAGGCCCCCACCTCTACCGTCGTTACCCACACCTCTCAAGCCATTGGCTCAGAAAAAAACAGATCCTTTTATCACTACACATCCCTCTCTTAATCATAGAAGCCTTACCTTAGGCAGAAATTTCTTCAAGAAACCCTTTTGGTTCAAACCAAGTGGAGTTACCTGATTTAAAGGTAAAGTTTTCTCAAATTTTCTTTTGTTTTATTTTGCTTCTCCAACCCCTAAAAATTTTTTATTACTGTATTTTGTAACAACACCAGTATATTAAATATACTAGGAAGTTTTTATGAGAAGAATTCGTTCTACACTTACACACACTACCGTCTAATAGTTAAAGAACATACTGTTTCTGTGAATGGAGAATTTCTGCCACACGAAACGATGATTGTTCAATATTCCTTTAACATCTTTCATTGTGGCCATTTATATGATAGTATATGTATATATGATATATATTATGTTTATGTTTTCCATATGATTCTTTATTTTTTATTTATGGTATAAATTTATGGTTTCCATTATGGCTAAACATGGTATCTTCATTTTAGGAAGTGCGGACTACCGCCCCCTCAAAGTGATTTGATTCGTTAATGCCATATGTGAAACGTATAAAGGATGGAGTTAATTATATCATATATGATATTATACTGGAATTGTAATGTACCTTTATATCATTATGATATCATTCCATTAAATATGAAATAGAAATTTAAGTAGCATTCATGCCTACGTACGGCGTACCGTCTCCATGAATGGTGCATTTCATTTCTTACCTCTAAATGTCATGTAATATTATAAATTCCAGTATATATTGGATATATATGATATATATGATATCTAAATCATGAATATAATTCTGGATATAATGGATATTTTACCACATGAAAAACTTGTAATTATAAGAAGTTTATTTTTGACTCAAATACAAAATATCAAAAAAACGACAGTTATTAACAAAAATAATTAAATAATGTTCATAAAATGGTAATAATTGATATAACATAAGAACATGAAAAAGGTTCTTAAGATAGTATAAATTTACTCTAGTTTATTAATCAGGATATTAAAGAATGATCGAGTCAAGTCGGACAGGAGGTAAGCGACTTCACCTCAATCTCCTTTCAGCGAGGCATATTTTGTTTTATACACAACTTTATTTTATATGGTGTATAAAACCCATTGACTTTTACTTTTATTCAAAAGGAATATTTTTATAAAAATCGTTTTACTAAATTAGAAAAGGTATTTTTTTGTCTTACGTATGCAGAGACAACGACTTATCTGCCTCCATGACCATTATTTGTGTTTCTGATTCCTCTACAAGCCATAACATTTTTTAGATGAAAAATAAATACCATATTTTACATTTCTTTTATTTTGGTATTAATTTTTTTTTGATAATTTTTTGATTATATAATTGTGTTGTATTGATATCATGTGATTGAAATGAGGAGATGTTATGTTTCCTTTATACATGTTATATGTGATACGATTATGTTATGGTTCTTGTGCATTGTTTATGAAGACTGGTGGTTTCGTGATAAACTAAAGGCGGGTGAGCCTGATATAGCTCACCAATGCATTGGGTAACATGAAGGAGTTAAATTCTAAGGTTTCTTCGAAGATATTTAGGGAATATACTGCGATGGGTATTCCAAACGTAACTATGAGGGTTACTCCAAACGTAAAAATGTTATCAATGCCTCAAGTTAACTTTATGTCTTATGATTTCTATGAGTTATTCATGAAACTTATGATTTAATGAGGTATGTTAAAGTGCCTATGTTTTATGACTAAAGTATAATTTCATTGATTCTTATGTATAAATGAACTAATGTTTTCATTCCATATTTTTATATCCCTTACTGAGCTTTTTATGCTCATCCCAATTTTTTGAAATGTTTTGCACAGGTTTAGGGAAATGTACATGATATGATGATAATGTCAAGGAAGTGTCAAGAAAGATTCTGTGTTTTATTTTAAATATGTTTCCTTTGATGGGAAAAATGATTACTGTCTTTTATGTAACCACCTTGTTTAAATGTGGAATGTAATGCTTGATTTATGATCTAATTTTCTTAAACTCTAAACATGAATGGATCCTCAATGTATATTCTTGTAATAAATCAATATTAAGTAATGATTAAGGCCGGTGAATTATATTTGGCATCAATGGTTGGTTTAGATAACTTTAAGAGTAGGAATTCTTTTAAATTATTTTCCAATTTTTTTTTAAATTGAAAATGATAATGCATTTGAAGATTACCATGTTGCATTATCTAAGATATGTTTGTTCAGAATGGTTTTCCACAGAGGAAACAGGGAAGCCATGATAGGAAGGTATACAGAAGGAAATGACCTTCCGAATCAGCATCCAGAGATTGTCGGAATTGGAATTGAACAGTTTTTTGCTACAATGGCACAACTGAATCAAGGGATAAATGGTGGTGGTATCCATGCACGAGATCATCCAGATCAACTTCAAAGGAACATGTAAGTGGTGGAACATTTCATGAGGCAACATCCCCCATCATTTAGAGGATCATCTGACCCCGTGTTAGCTAAAGTGTGGATTAAAGCACTGGAGAATATTTTCAATGTCCTGGGGTGTTCAGACAATCAAAATGTTTGTCTTTCTGTTTACCATTTGGAGGGTGAAATAGATCAGTGGTGGACGATGGTTAAAAATATCAAGGATGCTGATGAGATTGATGATCTTGACTATGATGAATTATAAGGTATGTTTCTAGAGAAATTTATTCCTAATGCTATTTGACTTAGGATGGAAAAAAATTCTTGGAATTGAGGCAAGAGGACGACTTAGTGGTTTCTTATGAAGAAAAGTTCACTGGATTGGAAAGGTATGCTAAATATTTTATCGAATACCATGATTGTAAAATCAATCATTTTTACTCAGGATTTAAGCCAAAATATTGAAGGGAATTGGCTTCTCATGAGTTAAAAAGTTATGAAAAGCTTCCTCGATGTGCTGAGAAGGTGGAAATGGAGTTTGCCGATGATCAATTATAAGGCCCTAGCCTTAAACCTTACTTAATCTTGAGTTATTAAAAAATTACACAATGAGGATATTTTCAGGTTTAGAGTTTTAGAGAATTAGATCATGAAACCTGCATTACATTCCACATTTAAACAAAGTGGTACATAAAAGACATTATTAATTTTTCCCATCAGCGGAAACATATTTAAAATAAAACATGGATTCTTTCTTGACACTTCGTTAACACTATCATCACATCATGTACCTTTACCTTGACCTGTGAAAACACATTTCAAAAACTTGGGATGAGCATAAAAAGCTCAGCAAGAGTTATAAAAAGTATGGGAAGGAAACATGAGTACATATATACGTAATAATGAAATCATACTTTACCCATAAAGCATAATCACTTTAACATACCTCATAAAATCATGAATAAATCATAGAAATCATAAGACATAAAGGTAAATTGAGGGATTCATAACATTATTACGTAGGGAGTAACCCTCTTGGTTACGTTTGGAATACCCATCAAAGTATATTCCCTAAATCTCTTCGGAGAAACATTAACGTTTAACCCCTTCGCGTTACCCAATGCATTGGAGAGCTATCTCGGGCTCACCCGCCCTTAGTTTATCACGGAACCACCCGTTTTCATAGACAATGCCCAAGAACCATAACATAATCGTATCACATAAAACATGTATAAAGGAAACATAACATTTCCACATTACAATCATCATGATATGAAAACATCAAATAGAATCATTAAAACTCTATGAGAGAAATGTCCCTTTATACTTTGAAAATATTAAAAGAATACATTTAGAAGAGATTTTAGAATCAAAGTGTCCCATACCACTTCGAAACTTTTGAAAGGGTTTTAAAAAATTCATGTACATATAAATAAATCCTTAAAACCATTTTTCAAACATGTACACGGATGAAAAATGTTTAAAATAATAAATCTTTAAGACCATTTAAAACAATGTTTTAATAAAAGAGTCCTTTTCCATTTTGAACATTTAAATTTTAAGCCACATGAAAGTAGACCATTTTCAAAACATTTAAATGACTTGAGTATAGACATAATATGGATATGGAATGTCAAAGGGGATGTATATACAGTTTAAAAAGAATAAAAGTGCATATCATCAAGAAGTGTCTCAAGGAAGAGAAATTGAGATGTAATCCCATTCAAAGATCATGTCATTAGTGCAAGGATAAGTCAATGACATAATTATGTATGAAAAGTATAAATAAACCCAATATAAGTGGATATTATGTATAAAACAACCAGAGGTCATTCACACATATTCATAGGATGTCATATTCAATAACTACAAGTTGAACCTAAATAAATCAAAATTGGGTTAAGAAGTTCCCTTGTAAGAATTTGACAGCCTAACGGTATCACTTTAAAATTAAGAAAACGAGTTGATGAGACAAAAAGGGTATCTCATCACCTGGAAATAAATTTTACATCAATAAATATATATAAGAACATATCCCAACATAATAAGATGTAAATTAAAAGACCCAACAAAAGAAGTCTTTTAAAAAGAGGAGGGTGAAAGGTTCCCTTACCGACTTGGGTATCTTTCGAAACATACACACGATGAAATAAAGACATTAAAAAATTGATGCAAATACTCATAAACGAATGTATATTACACAAAGAGTAGAAAAATGGGCAGTATCTATACCACTCAATGAGAATGGTGGAAAATGCAGCATAAATCTCACGGGAATAAAAGTGAGATGAAAAATCCCTTACGAAAACTCGGCAGCCTAACGACACCACTTAAAACATCCAAAAATGGATTGACGAGATTAAATAGGGTCTCCATCAAATGAAAATAAAAATTAAAAAAAGAGGAATATAAAATAAAATCCTCTAACATAAGAACATGGAGCATAAAAGAAATGACATAAAAGAGAGTACTTGCAAAGAAAGAGAGAGGTAGGATTCCCTTACCTCGTGTCCGACATGACTCGATCATTCTTTAATCTCCTGAATAATAAAATTTGGTCAATTTAAAATTTCTTAAAGAACTCCTGTAAATATTATTATTCAGTTCATATCACATATTATAATGTTATAATAATTGGTTAATAAAGTGAGTTCATATTAGACATTTTTGTTGATGTTCGGTACATGAGTAAAAATTAAATTTGTTGGAAAAGAATTTTCCATGTAGTTATAGGTACATCATCTCCAGAACAGTATTTATGTTTTTAATATCATATATATCCATTATATATTCATTTTATACTATTACATAGCATTTGGGGATGAAAAATTAAAAGCACCGTTCATGGAGACAGTAGGTCGTACGTATGCATGAACGCTACTTTCAATTTTTTTGTCATATTAATGGAATTAAAACAGAATGAAAGATATATATATTATAATTCCAGAATGATATCCTTCATTTAGCTTTAATATATAACATATATATCCATTATATATATGTACTTATAATAGTTCATAACATTTGGAGATAAGAAATGAAATGTACCATTCATGGAGACGGTAAGCCGTACGTACACATGAACGCTACTTTCATTTCTTTTTTTTTTGTATTAAATGGAATGAAATAATAATTATATAAAGGTATATTATAATTCCAGTAGGATAACATATGTAATATCATTAATTCCATCCTTTATACGTCCCACATATGGCATTAACGAATCAAATCACTTTGAGGGGGCGGTAGTTCACACTTCCTAAAATGAAGATATCGCGTTTACCCATAATGGAAGCCATAAAGGTATGCCATAAATGAAAAATACAGAAGCTTAAGGAAAACATAAACATATTATATATCATATATAAATATAGTGACATCTTAATGGCAACCTTTTAAGGTGTTAAAAAAATATTGAACAATCATCGTTTCGTGAGGCAGTAATTCGCCATCCACAGAAACAATACGTTCTTTAACCATTAGATGAAGGTGAGTGTAAGTGTAGCTCGAATCTTTCACATTAAAACATCCTAGTATATTGAAGATACTGGTGTTCTTAAAAAATAAAATAATAAAAAGAGTTTAGGGGGTTGGAGAAGCAAAATAAATCAAAAGAAAACAAGGGAAGACATTACCTTTAAATCGGGTAACTTCCTTTGATTTGAGCTCAAAGGCTTACTTGGAAAGGATTCTACCCAAACTGAGGCTTCAATGATGAATAGAGGGGTGTCTAGTGATGAAATGTGCAGGGTTTGACCGAGCCAAAGGCTTGAGAGGTGTGTGTAAGGTGGTAGAGGTGGGGGCCTTTTATAAGAGGAGAGGAGGGCACTCTTGGAAAGTTATAAAGTATTACTTTATTATAAAATGATTTTCGGATTTAAAAGGTACCAACAGGATATATTTCAAGGATAAGGTGATAAGGGTTCGAAATAAACCCATCTAATAGGTTTTTGACAAGTTTATGTTATATTTTTAACATTATCTTCTCATTTTATTTAAATCCATTATTAATGAGGTAATTGCTGCATCATCATGATGTCATAAATAATTTAATTTATTTAATGTCTAAATTTTTTAAAACAAATATCATGATGTATGAAATCTTTTTATCTATATAATGAATATTTATAGTAAAAAATATGACTTGTATAACCCCATTTAAAAATTGTTTTAGTAAAACATCTCATGTTTGTGATATTTTAATTTTAACATTAAATAAAAAGTTATTTATGTCATTTTCCAACCAAAGTGGCTCCATGGGATCCACAAGTTTCCCATGGATTGTATTTGTCGGCCATGACACATCCAATGAGGGTAGGACATGTTTCATGTTCATTTTATATTATTAAAACATTATTTTTACCTTAAATTACACTAATTAACTCTAATCACGATTAAAAAAACATAAAAGTTACTATTCACCAAAAAATTATTTTAATCCAATTGAACCACATTTTAATTTCTAATGACAACCATGTATGTTGGATTTTTTAAATTCAAAACACAGAAGTGGTAAAGATTCATTTAAACGAAAAATCAGTTTTTTAAGTACCACTTAGTGGTTTCACTATTCATCAAAAATTCATATTTTTCAGAATAATACAAAAACTTCACCCTAAGATATATTTGATATTCCGAATTCAAAAATTATGTCTATTTTACAAAATTAAAATCGTATAAGTTACATTAATAAATTTAATAATTAATTCTCGCTGTCATGACAAATAGCGTGTTTTTATGAAACAATATATATCAAAAGATTGACACTAGTTTAAGTCCAATTTAAAATTGAAATTAATTCCAATGACCACTATTGGATTAAATGGTTAAAATATATTCTAATTTAACTTTAAAACCAATTCAAAAGATAATATATTCATATAAATAAATTAGATTAAAAAGTGGTTTTGAATTAAAATACAACATTTTTCACTATTCATTAAAAAATTAACTTTATCGGAAAAATACCAAAAAATTACACCATGTAAATTTTGATGTCCCAATTCCAAAGAAGAATTTTATTTTGTCAAATATAACACATAAAATTGTCAAAAAGTGGATTTAAAAGAGGTTCGCCCTCAAAATGCGGTTAATCGACCTTTTAATTAATATTAGAATATTTACGCTTAAAATTGGATTCATTCACATTTTTAATTCTCCAAAATTTATTGTAAAGAGTAAAAATATTTGAAAAACATATATAATCATTTTTTAGTTCGTTCTGTTCATTCCCGCCATTACAACGGCTAGGCGTTAACTACCATTTAAAATAATATTATTTTATTATTAGAGTGCAACGTAAGATTTCCAAGAAACTCGTTGTTGCGTATTGGGTACGCCATCGCGCATAGCGTCCCCTTTAAAGTAATATTAATATTTTATTAAAAAATATGGATAAATGTGAAAATGTCATATTCTTTATTTACCTGGGGTGTTACATCCTTCCCCACTTTTGGGAATTGCGTCCTCGCAATTTTAAAATTGGGCTTGGAAACTTCATTGAAAATCCCACATCGGAACAAGATTTAGTAAAACAATCACTTTAAAATAAAGAAAGAGAAGTACAAAGGTCACCTGAGTTAACCCATACTAGGATTCCATGTATGAAAATATGGACATGGAGGAAAAAAACAAAGGGTCATGTTCTGATGGAGAGTGATAGTAAACATGTCTAGGAGAAAGTTAACCATAAGAAAATCACAAACATGTGATGGGATAAACAGTATTCAATTCCCCAGTAGGAAAAGTTAATAGACAACATTTTTGTTTTATGTTACTCTTCATTGATGAATTTTTTTTTGAGATTAACTAAATCATAATGAAACATACTTACTTGTCACGTAGACTTTCAACTTTTACTAGATTCCTTAATAAAACTCATATTTCTCCAAAAGATGAGTATTTAGGAAGACTTGTTCGCATTAAGAGTACTATCATCAACTTCTTGAAAATCACCTAATCCACAAAAGATAACTATATATTTCCCATGTCTTGAGACAAAATCCAAAACCAAAATTGTTAGTATGAGATTAGATAATCCACAAAAGTATAATCCTTTATAAAAAGAATCTATTCTTAATCTCCAAAATTTGTCCAAAAAAACCAAAAGTTCAAAGAAGTCCATTCGATAAACAATTGTCCATAAAATTATTCAAAGTAAAACAAACTAATATTGAGACCCAAATATTTGAAGGATTCAATGACATAGTCTTCCAAGGTACAAATTAACTTTTATCTCCAAATAACATCAGTTGCTCTTAAAATCTCATATTGAAAATTAATTAACCTAATCACATATCCTCCATGATAGGTTAATCATTTCCATAGATAACCCAAAATAAACTTACTCTTGATTCCTAAAATCATCTAACTAAAAAGAATTAGTCAAACTAACCAGGGAATTCACGTAGTCCAGTGGTAGGCGATAAATACCAGTCACACTTTGGTTGTGGGTTCAATTCCCGCAGCTTTGTCCGACGCGACGGGTTGTCACACGGTCTGCGTGTTGTCCCTTTTTCCATAACTATATAATTCTTAAAACATTCCCCAGAATGAGATAAAATCTTCAAAAATAATCATATCATATTTTAACCTCAAGTTTATCTCTTGACTTTCATTTTCCATAATAGCATATAATAACCCATAATTACCTCAAAAGTAAGGATCATATAAACCCTAATGGTTACCTTTATAATTATTACCTGAACTTCCACATCGATTGGTCATCTCGTACATGATGCATTACAGAATATACCAAGGTTGAAGTGGTTGATCATGACTCCTTGATAGTTGGTTTAGAGCAACCACGAGTTTCCTCATTGAATCCCACATTTCATCCAGTCTCTTAATCAGAGAACCACCATAGTTTCCTTCAAACCTATTGTCACTTTGGTGCCTGCTAGATCCATCCATCCACTAAAAACAGAAATGTCAGTGTGAGTATATCAACAAAACCATCATGTACTAATGAGGAATATATACTTACTCATTCACTTTATCTAAAATCTATGACTCTTTCTGAAATCCTAGCCATTATGGTAATGTCACTTATGCTTAAAGAATACCCAAGCCTCTAAAGTTATCTAAACCGAGCTCTGATACCAACTATAAGGCCCCAGCCTTAAACCTTACTTAATCTTGAGTTATTACAAGATTACACATTGATAGTTTTAGAGAATTAGATCATGAAACTTTCATTACATTCCACATTTAAACAAAGTGGTACATAAAAGACAGTATTCATTTTTCCCATCAACAGAAACATATTTAAAATAAAAAATGGATTCTTTCTTGACACTTCCTTGACACTATCATCACATCATGTACCTTTCCCATGACCTGTGAAAAACATTTCAAAAACTTGGGATGAGAATAAAAATCTCATTAAGGGTTATAAAAAGTATGTAAAGGAAACATGAGTACATATATACATAAGAATGAAATCATACTTTACCCATAAAGTATAAGCACTTTAACATACCTCATAAAATATTGAATAACTCATAGAAATCATAAGACATAAATGTTACTTGAGGCATTCATAACATTCTTACGTAGGGAGTAACCCTCTTGGTTATGTTTGGAATACCCATCATAGTATATTCCCTAAATCTCGTCGGGGAAACCTTAACATTTAACCCCTTCGTGTTACCCAATGCATTGGAGAGCTATCTCGGGCTCACCCGCCCTTAGTTTATCACGAAATAACCCGTCTTCATAAACAATGCCCAAGAACCATAACATAATCGTATCACATAAAACATGCATAAAGGAAACATAACATTTCCACATTAAAATCATCATGATATGAAAACATCTAATAGAATCATTAAAATTCTATGAGAGAAATGTCCCTTTATACTTTGAAAATATTAAAAGAAGACATTTAGAAGAGATTTTAGAATCAAAGTGTCCCATACCACTTCGAAACTTTTGAAATGGTTTTAAAACATTCATGTCCATATAAATAAATCCTTAAAACCATTTTTAAAACCTGTACATGGATGAAAAATGTATAAAATAATAAATCTTTAAGACCATTTAAAACAATGTTTTAATAAAAGATTCCTTTTCCATTTTGAACATTTAAATTTTAAGAAACATGAATGTAGAACATTTTCAAAACATTTAAATGACTTGAGTATAGACATAATATGGATATGGAATGTCAAAGGGTCTGTATATACACTTTTAAAAGAATAAAAGTGCATATCATCAAGAATTTTCTCAAGTAAGAGAAATTGAGACGTAATCCCATTCAAAGATCATGTCATTAGTGAAAGGATAAGTCAATGACATAATTATGTGTGAAAAGTATAAATACACCCAATATAAAAGGATATTAAGTATAAAACAACCAGAGGTCATTCACACATATTCATAGGATGTCATATTCAATAACTACAAGGTGAACCCAAATAAATCTAAATTGGGTTAAGAAGTTCCCTTGTAAGAATTCGACAGCCTAACAGCGTCACTTTAAAATTCAGAAAATGAGTTGATGAGACAAAAAAGGTATCTCATCACTTGGAAATTTTTTTTACATAAATAAGGATATATAATAACATATCACAACAAAATAAGATGTAAATTAAAAGACCCAACAAAAGAAGTATTTTAAAAAGAGGAGGGTGAAAGGTCCCCTTACCGACTTGGGTATCTTTCGAAACATACACAACATGAAATAAGGACAATACAAAATTGATGTAAATAATGATAAACCAAAGTATATTACACAAAGAGTATAATAATGTGAAGTATCTATACCACTCAACAGTAATGGTGGCAAATTTAGCATAAATCTCACGGAAATAAAAGTGAGATGAAAAATCCCTTATGAAAACTCGGCAGCCTAACGACGCCACTTAAAACTTCCAAAAATGGATTTACGAGATCAAATAGGGTCTCTCATCACATGAACATAAAAAGTACAGAAAGTGGAATATAAAAGAACATCCTCTAACATAAGAACATGGAGCATAAAATAAATGACATAAAAGAGAGTACTTGCAAATAAAGAAAGAGGTAGGATTCCCTTACCTCATGTCCAACATGACTCGATCATTCTTTAATCTCCTGAATAATAAAATTTGGTCAATTTATAACTTCTTAAGGACCTCATTTAAATATTATTATTCAGTTCATATCACATATTATAATGTTATAATAATTGGTTAATAAAGTGAGTTCATATCATACGTTTTTGTCGATGTTCAGTACATGAGTAAAAATTGAACTTGTTGGAAAAGAATTTTCCATGTAGTTATAGGTACATCATCTCCAGAATAGTATTTATGTTTTTAAATATCATATATATCCAGTATATATTCATTTTATACTATTCCATAGCATTTGGAGATAAAAAAATTAAAAGCACCGTTCATGGAGACGGTAGCCCGTACGTACACATGAACGCTACTTTCATTTTTTTGTCATATTATTGGAATTAAAACAGAATGAGAGATATATATATTATAATTACGGAATGATATCCATCATTTAGATGTAATATATTACATATATATCCATTTTATATATGTACTTATAATAGTTCATAACATTTGGAGATAAGAAATGAAATGTACCGTTCATGGAGACGGTAAGTCGTACGTACGCATGAACGCTACATTCATTTCTTTTTTTGTATTCAATGGAATGAAATAATAATGATATAAAGGTATATTATAATTCCAGTAGTATAACATATGTAATACCATTAATTCCATCTTTTATACGTCCCACATATGACATTAACGAATCAAATCACTTTGAAGGGGCAGTAGTCCGCACTTCCTTAAATGAAGATATCACGTTTACCCATAATGGAAACCATAAAGGTATTCCATAAATGAAAAATACAGAAGCTTAATGAAAACATAAAAAAATTATATATCATATATAAATACAGTGACATATTAATGGCCACCTTTGAAGGTGTTAAAAGAATATTGAACAACCATCGTTTCGTGAGGCAGTAATTCGCCATCCACAGAAACAGTATGTTCTTTAACCATTAGAAGAAGGTGTGTGTAAGTGTAGATCGAATCCTTCAAATAACAAAATACTAGTATATTGAAGATACTGGTGTTGTTACAAATGAAAAGAATAAAAAGAGTTTAGGGGGCTGGAGAAGCAAAATAAAACAAAAGAACACAAGGGAAGACATTACCATTAAATCGGGTAATTTCCTTTGATTTGAGATCAAAGGCTTATTTGGAAAGGATTATTCCAAAAGTGAGGCTTCAATGACGAATAGAGGGGTGTGTAGTGATGAAATGGGTAGGGGTTTGCCGAGCCAAAGGCTTGAGAGGTGTGTGTAAGGTGGTAGAGGTGGGGGCCTTTTATAAGAGGAGAGGAGGGCACTCTTGGAAAGTTATAAAATATAACTTTATTATAAAATGATTTTCGGATTTAAAAGGTCCCAAAAGGATATATTTAGAGTATAAGGTGATACGGTATCGAAATCCACCCATCCAATAGGTTTGTGACAAGTTTAAGTTATAGTTTTAACATTATATTTTCATTTTATTTAAATCCCTTATCAATGAGGTAATTGCTGCATCATCATGATGTCATAAATAATTTAATTTATCTAATGTCTAAAAATTATAAAACAAATATCATGATGTAGGAAATAATTTTATCTTTCTAATGAATATTTATAGTAAAACAAATGACTTGTATAACCCCATGTAAAAATTGTTTTAGTAAAACATGTCATGTTTGTGACATTTTAATTTTAACTTTAAATAAAAAGGTATTTATGTAATTTTCCAACCAAATTGGCTCCATGGGGTCCCCAAGTTTACCCATGGATTTTATTGGTCCTCCATGAAACATCAAATGAGGGTAGAAAATTTTTCAAGTTCATTTCATATTATTAAAACATTATTTTTACCTTAAATTACACTAATTACCTCTAATCGTGATTAAAAAAACATAAAAGTTACTATTCACAAAAAAATTATTTTAATCCCATTGAACAAAATTTTACTTCCTAATGAAAACCATGTATGTTGGATTTTTTAAATTCAGAACATAGAAGTGGTAAAGTTTCATTTAAATGAAAAATCAGTTTTTTAAGTACCACTTAGTGATTTCAGTATTCATCAAAAATTGAAGTTTTTCAGAATAATACCAAAACTTCACCCTATGATATATTTGATATTCCGAATTCAAAAATGATGTATATTTTAAAAAATTCAAATCCTATAAGTTAAATTAATTAATTTAAAAATTAATTGCCCCTGTCATGACAAATAGCGTGTTTTTATCAAACAATATATATCAAAAGATTGACACTAGTTTAAGTCCAATTTCAATGTGAAAATAATTTCAACGACCACTATTGAATTAAATGGTAAAAATTTATTCTACTTTCACTTTAAAACCAATTCAAAGGATAATCTAATCTTATAAATAAATTAGATTAAAAAGTGTTTTTAAATTAAAATACAACATTTTCACTATTCATTAAAAATGAACTTTATCGGAAAAATACCAAAAATTTACACAAAGTAAATTTTGATGTCCCGATTCCAAAGAAGAATTTTATTTTGTCAAATATAAAACATAAAATTTTCAAAAAGTGGATTTAAAAGAGGTTCTCCATCAAAATGCGGTTAATCGACCTTTAAAAAAATATTAGAATGTTTACGCTTAAAATTAGATTCATTCGCATTTTTAATCCTCCAACATTTATTGTAAAGAGTAAAAATATTTGACCAAAATATATAATCATTTTGTAGTTAGTTCTGTTCATTCCCGCCATTACAACGGCTAGGCATTAACTACCATTTAAAATAATATTATTTTATTATTATAGTGCAACGTAAGATTCCCAATAAACTCGTTGTTGCGTATTGGGTACGCCATCGGGCATAACGTCCCCATTAAAGTAATATTAATATTTACTTCAAAAATATGGATAAATGTGAAAATGTCATATTCTTTATTTACCTGGGGTGTTACATCAATTGTTCTATGACAACCAACAGAAGAAGAGACCGAGGTGGCAGGAGAAAGGGAAGAATTATTCAAAAAGGTCTGATGGTAAGAAAACTAAGTTTTCAGTTTGTGATAAATGTGGTAAAAAGCATGATGGGGAGTGACTTTTAAAATATAGAAAGTGCTACAGATGTGGTAAGATGGCACATAAGGATCGTGATTGCACTGGAAAAGATCAAGTTGATGGTAAGACCAAGTTTGATTTACAGTTAGTGAAATGTTTCAAGTGCAACGAGATGGGTCATTATGAAAACGAATGTTCGAAAAAGAGCTCGAATGATGGAAAGTAGTCAGACTAAAAGGAGAAAGGGGAGGTGAAATCATTTGCAACTACTTCACCAGATGTTGGGCCATCAAATGAAGTGTTATCAAGTACATTTTTTGATTTTTCAGATTATTCCAGTGTATTGTTTGATTCAGGGTCTACACATTCTTTCATATCTGAAAACATTTCTAGTAAATTGGGAATACCATATCAAGAAATGACTCCTGAACATTTGGTAAAAACACCTGAGTGAAATGTTGAGGCAAGAAGAATTTATAAGAATCTTTTTATCCTTATCCTTGGAAAGAACCTACTTGAAAACCTTATTTTTTTTACCTATAGTAGAGTTTGATGTTATTCTGTGTATGGATTGGCTCTCTGTTTACTATGCTAATATTGACTATAGTGATAAAGAATTATCTTTTCATAAAGACTTTCAGTTTGTGTACAATAATTAACCCTTACTATTGATAACATATCAAGAGGCTGTGAGACATGTAAAAGGTGAAAATGAATGTTACCTTGCACATATTGTTGAAAACAAAGGAACCATTCATATTAATGATGTTCCCGTGGTAACTGAGTATCCTGATGTTTTTCATGATGTGTTTCCTAGAATAATACCAGATCAGGTAGTTGAATTTACCGTTGAATTAGTTCCTGATGATAAGCCAATTTCAAAACCCCCTTATCAAATGGCTCAAATTGAACTTTTAGAGTTGAAGGAGAAATTGCAAGATTTATTAGAGAAAGGTTTCATTCGACCTAGCACATCACCATGGGGTGCTCTTGTCTTATTTGTTAAAAAGAAAGATAGTTCAATGAGACTTTTCATTGATTATAGTGATTTGTATAACATCATTGTTAAGAAAAAATATCCTTTGTCTCATATCAATGATTTGATTGATTAGATTCAGGGAGCTCAGTATTTTTTGAAAGATTTACCTAAGATCGGGGTACCATCTATAAGGCCCCGGCCTTAAACCTTACTTAATATTGAATTAAATGAATAATTCCCATTGAGGATCTTTTCAGGTTTATAGTTTTAGAGAATTAGATCATAAAACATGTATTACATTCCACATTTAAGCAAAGTGGTTACAGAAAAGATAGTATTCATTTTTCCCATCAACAAAAACATATTTAAAATAAAACATGGATTCTTTCTTGACACTTCCCTGACACTATCATCATATCATGCACCTTTCCCTTGACCTGTGAAAAAAATTTCAAGACTTGGGATGAGCATAAAAAGATCAGTAAGGGTTATAAAAATATGGAAAGGAAACATGAGTTCATATATACATAAGAATGAAATCATACTTTGCCCATAAAACATAGGCACTTTAACATACCTCATCAAATCATGAATAAATCATAGAAATCATAAGACATAAAGGTAACTTGAGGCATTCATAACATTCTTACGTAGGGAGTAACCCTCTTGGTTACGTTTGGAATACCCATCACAATATATTCCATAAATCTCTTCGGAGAAACCTTAACGTTTCACTCCTTCATGTTACCCAATGCATTGGAGATCTATATCAGTCTCACCCACCCTTAGTTTATCACAGAACCACCCGTCTTCATAACAATTCCCAAGAACCATAACATAATCGTATCACATAAAACATGCATAAAGTAAACATAACATTTCCACATTTCAATCACAAGATATCAATAACACAGTGATATAATAAAAACATTATCAAAACCATTTTAAAATTCCAAAATAAAAGAAAAGTAAAACATGGTATTTATTTTTCATTAAAAAAGGTATGGATTGTAGAGGAAGCTGGAACTCAAATAATGGTCACGGCGGTAGAGAAGTCGTTGTCGCCACATACGTATGAAAAAAACATTCCATTTTGTCATTTTGTAAAATGATTTGTATAAAAAATATTCCTTTTGGATAAATGTAAAAGTCAATGGGGTTTATACACCGTATAAAAGAAGGTTGTGTATAAAATAAAATATGCCTCAATGAAAGGAGATTGAGACGAAGTCCCTTACAAAGATCATTTTTTAAATAAAATTGACCTATTATGTGTATTCACTATAAGTACACATAAAGGAAGTAAAAATACAAGATAGAACATAATAATATCATGACATAATTTGAAATTAGGAGATTAACCCAAAGAACAGAAATTGGGTTAAGAAGTTCCCTTACCTCGGGTCCGACTTGACTCGATCGTTCTTTAATGTACTGAATAATAAACTTGAGTTAATTTATACTTGCTTAAGAACATTTTTCAAGTTCATTATTCCTTTTATATTACTTATTACCATGTTATTAACATTATGTAGTCATTTAAGTTAATAACGGTCGTTTTGTCGTTATTTGGTACTTGAGTCAAAAGTGAACTTCTTATATTTACAAGTTATTCACGTAGTCAAATATCCATTATCTCAAGAATGATATTCATGATTTATATTCCATATATTTAATATATATCTAGTATATACATGCATTTATAATATTACATAATCATTTATAGGTAAGAAATGAAATGCACCGTTCATGGAGACGGTAAGACGTACGTACGCATGAACGCTACTTTCATTTCTATTTCGTATTTTATGGAATGGAATCATAATTATATAAAGGTATATTATAATTAAATTATAATATCATATATAATATCATAAATTTTTCCTTTATATGTACCACATATGGTATTAACGAATCAAATCACTTTGAGGGGGCGGTAGTTCGCACTTCCTAAAATGAAAATATCGCGTTTAACCATAATGGAAACCATAAAGGTATGACAAAAATGATAAATACAGAATCTTAACTAAAACATAAAAATATTATATATCATTTACAAATATAGTGTCATCTTAATGGCCAACTTTTAAGGTGTTAGAAGAATATTGAACAATCATCGTTTCGTGAGGCAGAAATTCGCCAACCACGGAAACAATATGTTCGTTAACCATTAGATGTTGGTGTGTGTAAGTGTAACTTGAATAATTCTTATAAAAAAATACTAGCATATTAATGATAGTGGATTTGTTACAAAAGAAATGAATAAAAAGAGTTTAGGGTGTTGGAGAAATAAAATAAAACAAAAGAACACAAGAGAAGACACTACCTTTAAATCGGGTAACTATTTTTGATTTGAGCTCAAAGGCTTCCTTGGGAAGACTTATTCCCAAAGTGAGGCTACTAGGAGTTAGATAGGGATGTGGAGAGACAAAATGGGCATGGTTTGGCCGAGCCAAAGGCTTTGGAAGTGTGGGTAAAGAGGTAGAGGTGGGGGCCTTTTATAAGAGGAGAGGAGGGGCACTCTTGGAAAATAAAGAAATGATACTTTATTTTAAAATGAGTTTCGTATTTAAAAGGTCCCACATTAATATAATTCTAGGATAAGGTGATAAGGGTTCTAAATCCACACATCCAATATGTTTTGGATATGTGTAGGTCATATATTTTACATTATCTTTTCTTTTTATTTAAATCGTTAAATAATGAGGTAATCACTACATCATCATGGTATCATAAATAATTTAATTTATTTAATGTCTAAAAATTTTAAAACAAATAATATGATGTAGGAAATATATTTATCTTTCCAATTACTATTTATAGTAAAAAATATGACTTGTATAACCCCATGTAAAAATTGTTTTAGTAAAACAACTCATGTTTGTGTCATTTTTATTTTAACATTAAATAAAAAGATATTATTGTCATTTTCCTACCAAAGTGGCTCCATGGGGTCCCCAAGATGACCCATGGATTGTATTGGTCTGAAATGACACATCCAATAAGGTTAGGACATGTGTCAAGCTCATCTCATTTTATTAAAACATTATTCTTACCTTAAATTACACTAATTACCTCTATTCGCGATTAAAAACTTAAAAGTAACTATTCACCAAAAAATTATTTTAATACCATTGAACCACATTTTACTTCTTAATGAAAACCATGTATGTCGGATTTTCAAATTCAAACCACAGAGGTGGTATATTTTCATTTAAATGAAAAATCATTTTTTATAAGTACCACTTATTGGTTTCACTATTCATCAAAAATTGACGTTTTCTAGAAAAAAAACCAAAACTTCATCCTAAGCAATATTTGATATTCCAAATTCAAAAATGATATCTATTTTACAAAATTCAAAACATATAAGTGGCATTAATTAATTTAATAATTAATTCCTGCTGTCAGAGCAAATAGCGTGTTTTTATGAAACAATAAGTATCAAAAGATTGACACTAGTTTTAGTCCAATTTCAAAGTGAAATTAATTCCAATGACCAATATTATATTAAATGGTAAAAATATATTTTAATTGAACTTTAAAACCAATTCAAAATATAATCTAATCATATAAATAAATTAGATTAAAAAAAGGGTTTTGAATTAAAATACAACAGTTTTCACTATTCATTAAAAAATGTACTTTATCGGAAAAATACCAACAATTCACACAAAGTAAATTTTGATGTCCCAATAATAAGGAATAAGTTTATTTTGAAAAATAGAGCTTATAAAATTGTCAAAAGATAGATTTAAAATATGGTTTTCCATCAAAAGGAAGTAAAATAATCTTTTAAAAATATTAGTGTATTCTATGCTTAAGATTGGATTTATTCTCACTTTAAACCTCTAAAAAACTATCTAATTCATTAATATACATAGATAAAAATATATATTATTCATTACTTACTTGGGATGTTACATCCTTCCCCCCTTTAGAAAATTACATCCCCGTAAATCATTTACTTATCGAATAAGTGGGGGTATTTATCCCTCATTGCATTTTCAGATTCCCATGTTACCTCTTCAATCATGTGGGTTTTACACAAAACCTTTACCTGATGAATCACCTTATTCCGTAACACTTGCTCCCTGTGGTCATGAATCTGGACCGGTTGTTCCTCATAAGATAGGTTCTCTTCCAGCTGAACTACCTCTGGACTCAAAACATGAGATGGATCTGGCATATACTTTCTCAACATCGAAACATGAAAAACATTGTGTACCTGAGATAAACTCGGAGGTAAAGCCACTCGGTAAGCAACTGATCCAACTCTCTCCAGAATTTCATATGGTCCAATGAACCTTGGACTCGACTTTCCTTTATTACCAAATCGAATCACACTTTTCCATGGTGATACTTTGAAAAAAAACATGATCACCTACCTCAAAAGAGAGTTCCTTCCTCCTATTGTCCGCATAACTCTTCTGCCTGCTCTGAGATGTTCTCATGTGTTTCTGTATCAACTAAAATTTTTCTGCCAACTCTTCTACCAATTCTGGTCCCATCAACTTCCTTTCACCCACTTATCCGATAAAGATGGAGTTCGACACCGCTTCCCATATAATTACTGAAATGGTTCCATCTGTATACTGGAATGAAAATTGATATTATAAGAAAATTCAACCAAACAAAGATGTTGGTCCCAACTTCCCTGATAATCCATCGAACAATCACATAGCATATCCTCCAAAGTCTGGATCGTTCGTTCTCACTACCCATCTGACTGAGGATGAAAAGTTGTACTAAAATTTAATTCAGTACCCAACGACTTCTGAAGGGATTTCCAAAAGTTAGAAGTGATCCTAGGATCACGGTCAGATTCAATAGAGATAGGAACTCCATGTAACCTGACTATCTCTTTATGATACAAATGAGAAAGTTTATCTAGGGAAAAATTATCTCGTATAGCAAGGAAATGAGCAGATTTAGTCAAGCGATCAACAATAACCTAGATTGTATTATTACCTCGAGATGTCTTAGGTAATCCCACAACAAAGTCTATAGATATATTCTCCCATTTCCACTCTGGCACTGGTAAAGGCTGAAACATCCCTTTCGGTAACTGCCGCTCTTCTTTAACCTGTTGACAAGTCAAACACATCATAGTAAAATCTTTAATATCTCTTTTCATTCTGTCCCACCAGTAATACCCCCGAAGGTCTCTATACATCTTAGTACTTCCAGGATGAACTAAAAACGGAGAACTATGAGTTTCACATAACAACTCTCTCTTCAACTGTGAATCACAAGGCATGCACAATCTCTTCCCAAATCATCAAACACAATCATTATCAATGTTGAATTCTGGAAACTTACCCTTCTGAACCAACTCTACCTTTTTATGCAACTCACTGTCTTGATTCTGTGCTTGCTTGATTCTGTCTGATAGAGATGATCTCACTGATACCTCAAACAAAATAGAAGAACTTCCTGTACCAACAACTTCTATGAAAAAGTTCATCAAATCAAAAACCAAAGGATCTCTTTCCAAACGTAGAATGGTTAATGAAGCATTACTTTTCCGACTCAAAGCATCAAGCACTTTATTTTCTTTTCCCGGATGGTAATGAATTGTACAATCATAATCCTTGATTAATTAAAGCCATCTCCTCTGTCTCATGTTCAACTCTTTCTGAGTGAATATATACATTAAACTTTTGTGATCAGTATATATTTCACACTTTACTCCATACAAATGATGCCTCCAAATTTTTAATGTGAAAACAAAAGCAGCTAATTACAAATCATGTGAAAGGTAATTTACCTCATGATTTTTCAACTATTGTAAAGAATAAGAAATTACCTGATCATTCTGCATTAGGACGCAACCAAGTCCTTTTAATGAAGTATCACTATATATAACAAACTCACCATTCCTGGAAAGTAGTGCCAAAACTGGAGCATTCACCAATCTTCTTTTTAGTTCCTCAAAACAATCATCACATTCTTTTGTCCACATAAACTTAACACCCTTCCGAGTTAGCTTCGTCATTGGACTAGATAACCGTGAAAAAATTATAACAAACCTTCGGTAATAGCCTGCCAAACCATGGAAGCTATGAATCTCAGTTACATTTGTGGGTCTTGGCCATTCTTCAAAAACCTTTGTTTTTGCAGGATCAACAGTTATCCCATCTTCAGAAACAATATGACCAAGGAATGAAATTTTTTGCAACCAAAACTCACACTTGCTGAATTTTCCATACAATTTATTTTCTCTCAAGGTTTGAAAAATAACCCTTAAATGTCTTTCATGATCGTCTTTACTTTTAGAAAACACCAAAATATAATCAATGAATACAACCACAAACTTATCCAAGAACTGATGGAAAATTCTATTCATTAAGTCCATGAATAAAGCAGGTGAATTGGTTATCCCAAAAGGCATTACTAAAAATTCATAATGGCCATATCTTGTACGAAACGCAGTCTTCGGAACATCTGCTTCCTTTACCTTCAGCTGATGGTACCCCGATCTCAGGTCAATCTTTGAAAAATACTGAGCTCCCTAGAGCTGATCAAACAAATCATTGATATGAGGCAAAGGATATTTGTTATTAATAGTGATGTTATTCAAGGCTCTATAATCAATGCAAAGTCTCATAGGACCATATTTCTTTTTGACAAATAAAACAGGAGAACCACATGGTGATGTGCTTGGTCAAATGAAACCTTTCTCTAATAAATCTTGCAATTGATCCTTCAACTCTAAAAGTTCAATTTGTGCCATTAGATAAGGGGGTTTTGAAATTGGCTTAGCATCGGGAACTAAGTCAACAGTAAACTCAACTTCACGATCAGGTATTATTCCAGGAAACTCATCAGGAAAAACATCAGGATACTCATTTACCACTGGCACATCATTAATCTGAACAGTTCCCTTATTTTCAACAATATTTGAAAGGTAACATTCATTTCCAACTTTTACATGTTTCTCAGCCTCTTGATATGTTATCAACAGTAATGGTTCATTCTTGTACACAAACTGAAAGTCTTTCTGGAAAGAAACTTCTTTAGCTCTACAATCAATCATAGCATGGTAAATAGAGATCCAATCCATACCCAGGATAACATCAAACTCTACTTGAGGTAAAACAATAAGGTTCGCAAGTAGGTTCTTTCCACGGTTAAGAATAGGAAGATTCTTATAAATTCATTTTGCCTCAACATTTATCCTAGGTGTTTTTACCACAAGTTCATGAGTCATTTCTTGAGATAGTATTCCCATTTTACTAGAAAATGTTTCAGAGATGAATGAATGTATAGACCCCAAATCAAACAACACAATGGCATAATCTGTAAAAACAAACGAAGTACCTGATACAACTTCATTTGATGGCCCGACATCTGCTGAAGTAGTTGCAAAGGATTTCACCACCCATTTCTACTTGTAGTATAACTTCTTCCCATCACTCAAGCTCTTTGTCGGACACTCGTTTCCATAGTGACCCATCTCATTGCACTTAAAACATTTCCGTAACTGTAAATCAAATTTGGTCTTACCGTCACCCTGATCTTTTTCAGTGCAATCATGAGCCTTATGACCCATCTTACCACATCAGTAGCACTTTACAGAATTCAAAAGACATTCCCTAGCATGAATTTTCACACATTTATCACAAACTGAAAACTTAGTTTTCTTACCATCAGACCTTTTTGAAGAATTCTTCCCTTTCTCCTGCCACCTCGGTCTCTTCTTCTGCTGGTTGTTATAGAACACTTGATCATCGATAAATTCCATTTCCACCTTCTCAGCACATCGAACAAGCTTTTCATAACTTTTGAACTCATGAGAAGCTAAATCCCTTCGATATTTTGGCTTTAATCCTGAGTAAAAACGATTGATTTTACTATCAAGGTCTTAGATAAAAATTTGAGCATACCTTGCCAATCAAGTGAACCTTTCTTTATAGGCAGCCACTGAGTTTTCCTCTTGCCTCAATTCCAAGAATTGATTTTCCATCCTAATTCGAACAGCCTTAGGAGAATAATTATCAAGAAACATACCTTTAAATTCATCCCAGTCGAGAGTATCAATCTCATCAGCGTCCGTGATATTTCTATCCATCGACCACCACTGATCTGCTTCACCCTCCAAATGGTAAATAGAAAGACTAACCTTTTGATTGTATGAACACCCCATGACATCAAAAATCTTCTCTAGTTATTCAATCCACCATTCAGCTAGCACAGGGTCAGATGATCCTCTGAATGATGGGGGATGTTCCCTCATGAAATGTTCCACCACTGACATGTTCCTCTACGGTTGATCTGTTTGATCTCGTGCATGGATACCGCCACCATTTATCACTTCATTCAACTGTGCCATTACTGCAACAAACTATTCAGTTCCAATTCTGACCATCTCAGGATGCTGATTTGGAAGGTTATTTCCTTCTGTATGCCTTCCTAGCACTTCTTCCCTATTTCCACTGCGGAAAACCATTCTGAACAAACATGTCTTAGATGAAGCAACATAGTAATCTTCAAATGCTATATCATTTAAATTTGACCTTAAAAAAATATATTTGGATAATCATTTAATAAAATTCTAACTCCTAAAGTTATCTAAACTGACCTCCGATACCAACTATAAGGCCCCGACCTTAAACCATACTTAATATTGAATTAAATGAATAATTCACATTGAGGATATTTTCAGGTTTAGTGTTTTAGAGAATTAGATCATAAAACATGTATTACATTCCACATTTAAGCAAAGTGGTTACATAAAACATTGTATTCATTTTTCCCATCAACAGAAACATATTTAAAATAAAACATGGATTCTTTCTTGACACTTCCTTGACACTATCATCATATCATGCACCTTTCCCTTGACCTGTGAAAAACATTTCAAAAACATGGGATGAGCATAAAAATCTCAGTAAGGGTTATAAAAATATGGAAAGGAAACACTAGTTCATATATACATAAGAATGAAATCATACTTTACCCATAAAACATAGGCACTTTAACATACCTCATCAAATCATGAATAAATCATAGAAATCATAAGACATAAAGGTAACTTGAGTCATTCATAACATTCTTACGTAGCGAGTAACCCTCTTGGTTACGTTTGGAATACCCATTACAGTATATTCCCTAAATCTATTCAGAGAAATCTTAATGTTTCACTCCATCGCATTACCCAATGCATTGGAGAGCTATATCGGGCTCACCCGCCCTTAGTTTATCACGGAACCACCCGTCTTCATAACAATGCCCAAGAACCATAACATAATCTTATCACATAAAACATGCATAAAGGAAACATAACATTTCCACATTTCAATCACAAGATATCAATAACACAATGATATAATAAAAACATTATCAAAACCATTTTAAATACCAAAATAAATGAAAAGTAAAACATGATATTTATTTTTCTTTAAAAAAAAGGTATGGCTTGAAGGGGAAGCCGAAACTCAAATAATGGTCACGATGGCGAAGAAGTGGTTGTCGCCACATACATATGACAAAAACATTTCCATTTGTCATTTTGTAAAACGCTTCGTATAAAAAATATTCTTTCGGATAAATGTTAAATTCAATGGGATTTATACACCGTATAAAAGAAGGTTGTGTATAAAATAAAATATGCTTCAATGAAAGGAGTTTGAGATGAAGTCCCTTAAAAAGATCATTTTTTAAATAAAATAGACCTATTATGTGTATTCACTATAAGTACACATAAAGGAAGTAAAAATACAAGATATAACATAATAATATCATGACCTAATTTGAAATTAGGAGATTAACCCAAAGAACGGAAATTGGGTAAAGAAGTTCCCTTACCTCGGGTCCGACTTGACTCGATCGTTCTTTAATTTTCTGAATAATAAACTTGAGTTAATTTATACTTGCTTAAGAACCTTTTTCAAGTTCATTATTCCTTTCATATCACTTATTACCATGTTATGAACATTATGTAGTCATTTAAGTTAATAACGGTCGTTTTGTTGTTATTTGGTACTTGAGTCAAAAGTGAACGTCTTATATTTACATGTTGTTCACATAGTCAAATATCCATTATCTCAATAATGATATTCATGATTTATATTCCATATATTTAATATATATCCAGTATATACATGCATTTATAATATTACATAATCATTTAGAGGTAAGAAATGAAATGCACCGTTCATGGAGACGGTAAGCCGTACGTACGCATGAACACTACTTTCATTTCTATTTCATATTTTATGGAATGGAATCATAATTATATAAAGGTATATTATAATTCCATTATAATATCATATATAATATCATAACTCTGTCCTTTATATGTCCCACATATGGTTTTAACGAATCAAATCACTTTGAGGGGGTGGTAGTCCGCACTTCCTAAAATGAAAATAGCGCGTTTAACAATAATGGAAACCATAAAGGTATGACAAAAATGAAAAATACAGAAGCTTAAGTAAAACATAAACATATTATATATCATATATAAATATAGTGTCATCTTAATGGCCACCTTTGAATGTGTTATAAGAATATTGAACAATCATCGTTTCGTGAGGCAGAAAATCACCAACCATGGAAACGTTATATTCTTTAACCATTATATGTAGGTGTGTGTAAGTGTAGCTCCAATCCATATTATAAAAACATCCTAGTATATTGAATATACTAGAGTTTTTACAAAAGAAATGAATAAAAATAGTTTATGGGGTTGGAGAAACAAACTAAAACAAAAGATCAAAAGAGAAGACACTACCTTTAAATAGGGTAACTCTTTTTGATTTGAGATCAAAGGCTTCCTTGGGAAGACTTATGCCCAAAGTGAGGATTCTAGGAGTTATATAGGGATGTGTAGAGACAAAATGGGCAGGGTTTGGCTGAGACAAAGTCTTTGGAAGTGTGGGTAAGGTGGTAGAGGTGGGGGCCTTTTATAAGAGGAGAGGAGGGGCACTCTTGGAAAGTAAAAAAATGTTACTTTATTTTAAAATGAGTTTCGGATTTAAAAGGTCCCACATTGATATAATTCGAGTATAAGGTGACAAGGGTTAGAAATACACCCATACAATAGGTTTTGGACATGTTTAGGTCATATATTTTACATTATCTTTTCATTTTATTTAAATCGCTAAATAATGAGGTAATCGCTACATCATCATGGTGTCATAAATAATTTAATATATTAAATGTATAAAAATTAAAAAAAATACTATGATGTAGGAAATATTTTAAGCTTTCCAATGACTATTTATAGTTAAAAATATGACTTGTATAACCCCATTTAAAAATTGGTTTAGTAAAACAACTCATGTTTGTGTCATTTTTATTTTAACATTAAATAAAAAGATATTAATGTCATTTTCCAACCAAAGTGGCTCCATGGGGTCCCCAAGTTGACCCATTAATTTTTTTGGTCGTCCATGACACATCAAATAATATTAGGACATTTTTCAAGCTCATCTCATATTATTAAAATATTATAATTAACATAAATTACACTAATTACCTCTAATCGCGATTAAAAACTTAAAAGTTACTATTCACCAAAAAATTATTTTAATCCCATTGAACCAAATTTTACTTCTTAATGAAAACCATGTATGTCGGATTTTTGAAATTCAAACCACAGAGGTGGTAAAATTTCATTTAAATGAAAAATCAGTTTTTATAAGTACCACTTAGTGGTTTCACTATTCCTCAAAAATTGATGTTTTCCAGAAAAAAACCAAAACTTCACCCTAAGATATATTTGATATTCCGAATTCAAAAATGATGCCTATTTTAAAAAATTCAAAACATATAATTTGAATTAATTAATTTAATAATTAATTCCCGCTGTCAGAGCAAATAGCGTGTTTTTATGAAACAATAAGTATCAAAAGATTGACACTAGTTGAAGTCCAATTTCAAAGTGAAATTAATTCCAACAACCACTATTGGATTAAATGGTAAACATATATTTTAATTTAACTTTAAAACCAATTCAAAATATAATCTAATCATATAAATGAATTAGATTAAACAGAGGTTTTGAATTAAAATACAACATTTTCACTATTCATTAAAAAATGACCTTTATCAGAAAAATACCAAAAATTCACACAACGTAAATTTTGATGTCCCAATCATAAATAATAAGTTTATTTTGACAAATAGATCTTATAAAATTGTCAAAATATAGATTTAAAAGATGGTTTTCCATCAAAAGGAAGTAAAACAATCTTTTAAAAATATTAGTGTATTCCATGCTTAAGATTGGATTTATTCTCACATTAAGCCTCTAAAACACTATCTAATTCATTAATAGACATAGATAAAAATATCTATTATTCATTACTTACTTGGGATGTTACACCATCAATTGTAGGTAAAGGAATAATATATTCTGAAGACCGCATTTTGTACAAGATATGACCATTATGAATTTGTAGTAATTCCTTTTGGGCTAACCAATGCACCTGCTGTATTCATGGACCTTATTAATAAAATTTTCCATGAGTTCATGGATAATTTTGTGGTTGTTTTCATTTATGATATTTAGGTATATTCTAAAAGTAAATAGGAGCATGAAAGACATTTAAGGGTTATTTTTCAAACCTTAAAAGAAAAGAAATTGTATGTGAAATTCAGCAAGTGTGAGTTTTGGTTGCAACAGTTTTCTTTCCTTGGTCACATTGTTTCTAAGGATGGAATAAATGTTGATCCTAAAAAAAAGGTTGTTGAAGAATGTCCAAGACCCACAAATGTAACCGAGATTTGTAGTTTTCTTGGTTTGGATGGATATTACTGAAGTTTTGTTAAAAATGTTTCAAGGTTATCTAGTCCAATGACTAAGCTAACATGGAAGGGTGTTATGTTTATCTGGAAAAAAGAATGTGATGATTGTTTCCAAGAATTGAAAATAAGATTGGTTAATTTCCAGTTTTGGAACTACCTTCTTGGAATGGTGAGTTTGTTATCTATAGTGATGCTTCATTGAAAGGACTTGGTTGCATCCTAATGCAGAATGATCAGGTAATTGCTTATGCCTCACGTCAGTTGAAAACTAATGAGGTAAATTACCCTACACATGATTTTAAATTAGTTGTTGTTGTTTTTGCTCTAAAAATATGGAGTCATCATTTGTATGGATTAAAGTGTGAAATATGTAATGATCTCAAAATTTAACGTATATACTCACAAAGAATGAATTGAACTTGAGACAGAGGAGATGGCATGAATTAATCAAGTTTTTTGATTGTACAATTCATTACCATCCAGTAAAAGAAAATAAAGTGGCAGATACTTTGAGTCAAAAAATTAATGCTTCATTAACCATGTTACATTTGGAACGTGATCCTTTGGTTAAGGATTTGATGATCTTTGGCATTGAATTTGTTGGTGTATGATGTTTTTCTATTTTGGTTCAGGTATTAGTGAAATCATCTCTATCAGACAGAATTAAGAAAGCACAGAAGCAAGATAGTGAGTTGCAGAAAAAGGTAGAGCTGGTTCAGAGGTGTATGTTTCCTGAATTCAACATTGATAATGATTTTTTTTTTGTGATTTGGGAAGAGATTGTGTGTGCCTTGTGATTCAAAGTTTAAGAGAGAGTTGTTATGTGAATCTCATTGTTCTCCGTTTTCAATTAATCATGGCAGTACTAATATGTATAGGGATCTTTGGGAGTATTACCAGTGCAGGATTGAATGAAAAGAGATATTGTGGATTTTACCATGAAGTGTTTGACTTGTCAATAGGTTAAAGCAGAGTGGTAGTTACCGAAAGGGATGATTCAACCTTTACCTGTGACAGAGTGGAAATGGGAGAATATATCCATGGACTTCGTTGAGGGATTTCCGAAGACCCTTCGAGGTAATAATGCAATATGGGTTATTGTTGATCACTTGACTAAATCTGATCATTTCCTTGTTATACGAGATACTTTTTCTCTAGATCAACTTTCTCATTTGTATCTTAAATAGATAATTAGGTTACATGGAGTTCCCCTCTCCATTGTATATGATTGTGATTCCAGGTTTTCTTCTATCTTTTGGAAAGTCTTTCAGAGGTCATTGGGTATTGAATTAAATTTTAGTACATCATTTCATCCTCAATCAGATGGGTAGTCAGAACGAACAATTCAGACATTGGAGGATATGAAACGTGCTTGTTCGATGTACTATCAGGGATGTTGGGACCAACATCTTTCTTTGGTTTAGTTTTCTTATAATAACAGTTTTCATTCCAGTATAAAAATGGATCCATTTGAGGAATTATATGGGAAGCAGTGTTGAACTCCAGGTTTTTGGGATAATGCATGTGAAAGGAAGTTGATGGGACCAGAATTGGTAAAATAGTTTCTAGAAAAAGATCAGATGATTGAGAAGCACATGAGAACCGCTCAGAGTCGGAAGAAAAGTTATATAGATAACCGGAGGAAGGATCATTATTTTGAGGTAGGTGATCATGTTTTTCTCAATGTATCTCCATGGAAAAGTGTGATGCAATTTGGTAATAAAGGAAAGCTGAGTTCAAGGTTCATTGAAAAATATAAAATTCTGGAGAGAGTTCGATCAGTTGCATACCGAGTGGCTTTACCTCTGAGTTTATCTCAGGTACACAATGTTTTTCTTATTTCAATATTAAGGATGTACATTCCAGATCCATCTAATGTTTTGATTCCAGAGGTAGTTTAGATGGATGAGAATCTATCTTTTGGGGAATGGCCAGTCCAAATTCTTGACCATATGGAGAATGTGTTGCGGAATAAGGTGATTCACCAATTAAAGATTTTGTGGAAAAACCAAATGACTGAAGAGGCAACATGGGAATCTGAAAATGCAATGAGGGATAAATATCCCCACTTATTCGATAATTAAATAAATCACGAGGATGCAATTTTATAAAGGGGGGAATAATGTAACATCCCTAGTAAGTAATGAATTATGTATTTTCATATCTATGTCTATTTATGAATTAGATAGTGTTTTGAGGCATAAAATGAGAATAAATCCAATCTTAAGCATAGAATAATCTAATATTTTTAAAAGATTTTGTTACCGCCTTTTGATGGAAAAACTTTTTTAAGTCAAACTTTTGACAATTTTGTAGGCTCTATTCGTCAAAATAAACTTATTATTTAGGATTGAGACAATGAAATTTACTTTGGATAAATAGTGGTATTTTTCTGACAATGTTCATTTTTTAGAGAATAGTGAAAAATACTGCATTTCACTTCAAAAATGCTCTTTCATATAATTTAATTTTATGGTTAGATTATCTTTTTAATTGGTTTTAATGTTTAATAAGATTATATTTTTACCATTTAATCTAATTTTGGTCATTACAGTTAATTTCACATTGGAATTAGGCATAAACAAGTGTCAAACTTTTGATATATATTGTTTCAAAAAAACCCGATATTTGTTTTGACAATAAGAATTATTTTTAAATTAATTTATACAATTTATTTTTCTGGAATTTGGTAAAATGGATTCAATATTTGGAATCAGAATGTCCAAATTATGTAATTTAGACTCTTTTGTCTTTGAAAAATATGAATAGTAATGATGGTAATTATCAATAATTATTGTGATTAATTAGTAATCTGGAAGCCAAAGGGTAATATAATAATATCATAATAATATAAAATGATCCCAACATGTGTACTAATGCTACTGGATTTGAAATTTCCGACCATGGGATTCTTTGTGACAACCTAGGGACCCCATGAAATCACTTTTGGGTGATAATGACACTTTATCATTTTATTTATTAAAGAAAAGAGATTATCACAAAAATATGTAACACCTAAGTAAAACAATCTTATTTTTGTCTATGTAAACGATCTCTTAGAATATAAATTTTCTTTGGAAATCTAAAAATATTTCCTACATCCTAGAATTTGGTTTATAATTTTTAAACATTAAATAAATTAATGATGCAGTGATTACCTCATCAATGATCGATTTAAATAAAATGAAAAGATAATGTAAAATCTAAGACATACACTTGTCAAAAACCTATTGGATGTGTGGATTTAGAACCTTTATCACCTTATCCTCGAAATATATCATTGTGGGAGATTTAAAATATGAAACTCATTTTAAAATAATGTAACACTTCATGACTTTCCAAGAGTGCCCCTCCTCCCTCTTATAAAAGGCCCCCAAATCTACCCTCCTTACCCACACCACTCAAGCCATTGTCTCAGAAAAACTCTGCTCATTTTATCTATCCTCATCCCTCTATTCATCATAAAATCCATACCTTAGGTAGAAATGTCTTCAAGAAACCCTTTTGGTTCAAACCAAGGAGAGTTACCCGATTTAATGGTAAAGTCATCTCTAATGTTCTTTTGTTTTATTTTGCATCTCCAACCCATAAACTCTTCTTATTAATTTCATTTGTAATAATTCTAGTATATTCATTATACTAGGATGTTGTTTTGAGATGGATTATAGCTACACTTACACACACTCCCGTCTAATGGTTAAATAACATATTTTTTCTCTGAATGACAAATTTCTGCCTCACGAAACGATGATTGTTCAATATTCTTTTAAAGCTTTTCATGGTGGCCAATATGATATAAAAATATTTATATATGATATATATTATGTTAATTTTTCCATATGCTTCTATGTTTTTCATTTATGTCATACCATTATGGTTTCCATTATTGGTAAACACGATATCTTCATTTCAGGAAGTGCAGACTACCGCCCCTCAAAGTGATTTGATTCGTTAATTCCATATGTGTGACGTATAAACGATTGAGTTAATGATATTATATATGATATTATAATGGAATTATTATATACCTGTATATCATTATGATTTCATTCCATTAAATATGTAATAGAAATGGACGTAGCGTTCATCCGTACGTACGGCTTACCGTCTCCATGAACGGTGCATTTCATTTATAACTTCTAAATGTTATGTAATATTATAAATTAATGTATATACTGGATATATATATGATATATATGATATCTAAATTATGAATATATTTCTGGATATAATGGATATTTTACCACATGAACAACTTGTAATTATAAGATGTTTATTTTTGACTCAAGTACCCAAGATAGACAAAACAACCATTATTAACTAAAATAATTACATAATGCTCATAACATTGTAATAAGTGATATAAAAGGAATAATGAACTTGAAAAAGGTTCTTAAGCAAATATAAATTAACTCTAGTTTATTATTCCGGAGATTAAATAACGACCGAGTCAAGTTGGACACGAGGTAAGGGTCTTCATCTCAATCTCCTTTCATTGAGGCATATTTTGTTTTATACACAACTTTATTTTATACAGTGTATAAAGCCCATTGAATTTTACTTTTATTCAAAAGGAATAATTTTATATGAATAGTTTTACTATGTGACAAAAGGGAATGTTTTTGTATTACGTATGCAGCGACAACGACTTCTCCACAGTTGTGACCATTATTTGAGTTTCGACATCCTCTATAAGCCATAACTTTTTTTTTAAATGAAAAATAAATACCATGTTTTAATTTTCTTTTATTTTGGTATTGAAAATGGTTTTGATAATGTTTTGATTATATAAATGTGTTGTATTGATATCTTGTGATTGAAATGTGGTGATGTTATGTTTACTTTATGCATGTTTTATGTGATATGATTATGTTATGGTTCTTGGGCAGTGTTTATGAAGACGGGTGTTTCCGTGATAAAATAAGGGCAGGTGAGCTTGATACAGCTCTGCAATGCATTGGGTAATGCGAAAGGAGTTAAACAATAAGGTTTTTCTAAAGAGATTTAGGGAATATACTATGATGGGTATTCCAAACATAACCATGAGGGTTACTGCCTACGAATGAATGTTATGAGTGCCTCAAGTTACCTTTATGTCTTATGATTTCTATGAATTATTCATGATTCTTAAGATTTCATGTGGTTTGTTAAAGTGCTTATGTTTTATGAATAAAGTATGATTTCATTGATTCTTATGTATACATGGACTAATATTTTCATTCCTTACTAAGCTTTTTATGCTCATCCCATGTTTTTGAAATGTTTTTCACAGGTCAAGGGAAAAGTTCATTATATGATTATAGTGTCGAGGAAGTGTCAAGAAAGAATCCCTGTTTTATTTTAAATATGTTTCCTTTGATGTGAAAAATGAATACTATATTTTATGTAACCACCGCGTTTAAATGTGGAATGTAATGCATGATTTATGATCTAATTCTATAAAACTCTAAACCTGAAATGATCCTCAATGTGTATTCTTGTAATAAATCAATATTATGTAATGTTTAAGGTTGGGGTCTTATACAAATCCAGATATCTGAAATGTGTAACTATAAGAAGAAGGATGTTTATTTATATGTAAAAGTAGAGAAAACATAAACTAGGAAAAAAAGAAATATATCCCCAAGCATGTTCTTTATCTATGGGTATATTGTATGTATCAAACAATAGTGTCATGGGACATCTAAAACGTATCACAATCCACAAGGGAAACCAAACATCTTCTTTATAATTATTATTATCAATTTGTAGATTTCAAGTCCAAGCGCATCACGAATGTTTCGCCATAGTATATCCTTCAAATTACCCAATACCACCAAGACCGTCCAAGGAATTTTTTTGAAAGACCATGTTTCACTCAAGTAATGGAATTAACATGAGTGCATCCCACTATCACACATATGGGGTCGAGTATCACTAGAGTTTTGGCATATCCACTTTTACAATGAGTCGTTCCTTGATAATACCTTTGGGAACTTGTATCACTCAATGTTATTTAGAAATCCTAGGGAAACCCACATCAGGAAGAGTCTAAGACATCATTTACCCATCGTGTTGTTGTATAACCACCAGATCACAGGAGTCCATCCATGAGTTCCAATTATGGAACTTGTGTTCCCATATATCCCATATCATGTGAACCACATTAACTAATGAAAATTTCATGGAAAACAACAATACATATATCACATGGAATGTATATGCATAAATTATGATATCAATTAAGCATCATGCACCAGAAGTCCCAAAAAGAAGCTACATGACATAAGCAAAGAAAGTAATAGGTTAGACTCCCTACACAAGTAATCATAATTAGCTTATGATCCATGTACGTAGAAAGTGTCATGTCTAATAATTCATTTTACATTGAGGTGAGAACATGTATAAGTAAATAATAATGGAATAATATAAGCACACCATTTAGTAAATTATATCTCAAACAATAAGAGACACCAATGCATCAAGGGACAAATCCATTAAATTATATCACTATATTTTTATCTTGAATACTGAACACCTCCATTAGAGGATTTAAATTATTATATATTTCATTATTTATCAAACAATTCATTTCATTATATTTAACATTTATTCTAAAACTCATTCTGCACTGACCAAAAGCAATAATCCGAAAAATTTAAAAAATCAATTTTGAGTTTTCATAGACAACACACCTTTGTTGGATTTATTTTATTATACAACCATGATTTTCTTATCAAACAAACGTTTCTCACATTTGACACTTCTACCATGAATCACACTAAATTCACACTCCCAAAGGCGTTTTATCTGTATTATACTATATTATGTATAATCAAATAAATGGGAATTAACAAATTTAGTAAATATAATAATTAATTCATTCATTAAATTTTAGCACTGGGAATGGGATAAAACCTCAAGGTGGAACCATGCTATCCAAAGAGGCTCTTGATATTTTTTATCTACATGTTGCTGCTCCCCCATAGAGTATACACACATTAACATACATGCTAGGATACCGAGACCCTATTTCCATTCCCGCATGGCCATGAGAATTTACATAGGGATCCTTAAATATATTCTTATATACATATACACATCTTCCCTGTCCTCTACATTTACATTATATATATAAATATATGCACACCATGCCCCATACATGTATAACCCCTACCATGCATGAATATACTAGAAACTGGGTAACCTATATATATATATGTGTGTGTGTATGTATGTATACATATGCATATACAGGTGATCCTCCCTTGACATGGATACTCAATACCACTTGACAGGGACAAAGGCTCTACATGATAAACACCATGAACCCTTAAACACCAAAAGGATACCATATAATAAGGGAGAAACTAAACAACACGTCAAAAACCATAGCTCAGATGGCAATGACAAATCAAATCACTCCAAAACATCACAAATGAATTATACACACTAAAAAACATTTAATATACTCATAAATACCGAAATACCTATTATTAGAAATTGAGAAACAAAGTATCAAGTTAAAATTGTAACCCGATACCAATCTTATAGATCAAAATCACCTAATATATCTCGCCTTCATTGGAGGTTATCAGAACATGCACTGACACATCTCGATGACTCCATTGCACATCCTAGAATGAAATGGAATCAAAAAACAAAGACACCCACAAACATAGGGTGATCAACAAAACTAAATAGAAAAATGGAAGGTCTGAAATAATCCATGGATGTTCACTCTTGTGGGTATCTTGCCAAGGGAGTTCGATGGTGGGGGTTCGTGCTATATGAAGGGGGTCGACTTGGTGTGATCCACCCTAGAGAGAATGTGGTCATGTGATCTAGAATAAAGGGGGAGGGGATTACATGAGGAACATGGGAATACCCTATGTGGGTCTTATCCTATAAAATTAAACATTATTAATATAGAAAATAATAATAATAATAATAATAATAATAATAAAAATAACATTATTATAATAATAAATTAAAAATTTATTTATTATGTCGTTCATTTTATTAATTAACATAAGAAAATTAATTTTCATTTTAATATTTTAATTTAATTAATTCACTTCATTTAAAAACAACACACATTTCGGGGTTTTGGACTCATGGAAAAATGTTTCGAAACTCCATTTAAAAAAAGGTATGCCCAGTTAACGACAACAATTAATTTCCCCCAGCTTTTTACTATGGTTCCAAATGTGGAACATTATAATTTTGGAAAATAAAAGGTACTCAAACTGATCTTGTATAAGATAATATTTTGATGATTCAATCCTTCAAGAAACATATCAAATATACTTAGATTTAGCAAAAGATATACGATAGAAACCGTTATAGGGACTTAGAGTTCAACAATAGAGATAATGTCTTCCTTAAAATATCACCATTAAAGTGAGTCATGTGGTTTGGGAAGAAAGGAATGCTAGGGATATGGTACATTTTCTCTTCTAAGATCCTTGATCTCATTGGATCCATGTAATATGTGTTGCAATTCCAAAAAATATTGCTCTGGATCATGATGTGTTTCACGTATCACTCATGATGAAGTAAATATTAGATCCCACACGTGTATTGAGCTCAGATGTGGTAGAACTAGAATATGATATCTATTATGAAGAGAAGTCTATAAATATTATGTACCCTATAGATAATTATATACAGAACCATAAAACCCACCATGTAAAATTGTTTTATAGGAACCATATGTACAAACAAGCATGTTGGAAACTGTAGGACGAAAATGAAGGTTATTTTCCCTCATCTGTTTATTAAAATCAATGTTTTGAGAGAGAAATTTTTTTAGGGGGGACAATTTAGTGAACAAACATTTATCAATGGAATTTACTACCAATTATAGATATACCGTATAATATAAATCACATAAATTTAATTATATAACATATTAAAAATGTTATAGATTAATAATTAACGATATAAGAAGTATTTCTAGAAGTTATGAATCCAATACTAATTAAACAGTAACACGATATTTGGAATACTAATATGACCCTTGTGAATTGTAAATAGGCCCAATAAACAGTAACCCCACAAAATAATGTATAAATAAAATTTCAGCATCTTATAAATAAATTTATGATATAATTATATCATATTCTATGTTAATAATTTTTTTAAAACAATTACTAATTAAGTGTTCTTAATTTTGAAAGTTATAAATAATTAATTATAATTATATGATTGATTTAATATGTTAAAATAATAGTTATTTTCATAAAATTTATTAACTAATTAATAATTTCAATCCTTATTGTTTTTAGATAATTTTATGAGACCTTAATAAATTTTCTAATTTTGTGCAAAATAATTTATAATTTTAAAATGTGAACATTCCAAGTAAATGATGAATTTAAATAAAAATTAAATCAAACATATTTAGAAACCTATTTTCAAAAAAAATTGTTCTGTTTTTAATTATACAAACCAAATAATATTTATGGTTAATTTTTGGGATTCTTCTCAAAACATAAATTTTTTTATGAATAGTAAAATATGATAAGTTACAATAAAATGTAAATATATGAATTATTGATTCATAGATGATGTAATTATGATTTATGATAAAACTCCCATAAAATATTTAATTATATAATATTTTTGGAGATAATTAATAACCTATTCATATAAATGATCCATATTCATTAATTAAGGAATCTAATATTGAGAAAACACCTTTCTCCTTGACTATAAATACCAAACCTTACCTCCTCATCTCCCAAAAATTCTCATGCTTTGAGCCTTTCATATATTCTTCCCAATATAATTCCATATTCCATCATCAATTTCAAATAGATCTTGATATAAAAAAATTTCCAAACCCATTATTTGGGTAGGTTTTAAAGGTGGACAAATTTAATAGGCAAATCCACTACCTCTCTCTATCTTTTAATATCCATTTAATTTCTGTTCATTTCTTATTATGTCATAACATCCCTGAATAAAAATGGAATTATAACACCATTATGTACGATCTAATATAATTATATCATGTTAATGGGAGATTTACCATTTAAATCCACCTTCTATCTATTTTATTTTAAAAATGATATCATCTCCCTTGATGTGTCATTTTACCATCTTCGTATGTCATGCGCTGTCATTTTCAATAAACCCCATCATGGTGGTTAATAGAAAAACATTAAATAATGAAATAATATTATAATATTTATTTTCTAACCAAATTTGTTTCCATACATAATATTAAATTAGAAAACAAAATGTGTTTATTGTGATCGAAAAACCGAGAAAATAAAGCTAAAACAATCATCAATAACTTTTATACAATGATTCATCCTCATACCATATCAAAAAGTTAATTAAAAATCATTTAAACATATTAAATATAATCAATGAAATATATTAAATGTTATGTATATTTATTCCCATTTTACACGATCTTATATTTATATATACAGGTGAACCCATCAATAAAACTAAGAAATTGAATACCTTGAATGATGAAATTAAACAATAAAACATATCCAAAGGCCCATAAAAGAACATAATAATTACATAATCAATAATATTCATGTATTAATGGTTCATTAATTGTTAATTAATAAATCTAATGTGATTTCACATGATATTAAACTGAATAAATGATTCAGACACAGGCAAAGGGGAATTACCAGACCCATCTATCTTTCATTGAATTTTCCTTCTTTAAAACCATTATTAGAATAGATCTTAAAAATATAACATTTATCCATAATTATCTTAATTTTTGTATGATATTAATATTTTCAAACTGTGTTTATGAAAAACACATTATTTTACAAAAGAAATCTACTTTAAAAAAACACATCTTTTACTTCTCAAGATTTTTTCTTCTTTAATCAGGGTTGATGATTCATATATAAATTATGTTATTCCATCATTTCATTGGGAACCCAATGTTAATGAATATATTCATTATGTGATGTAACTCATTGATTTCAATGGTTTTATTTTTTAATGAATGATATGTGTTTATGGTGTCATTCTTGTTAATTTAAATGTTATGATATTAAAGGTGTGCCAAGAATTATATAGAAAAATTTAAAAGTTGTGATGTGATGGGTGAACTCAGAATTATATAGCACCAAAATGAATTTGGTAATGTGATTTATATCTTGAGAAAAGTGAAATATTCTTGAACATGATGCTTGATTTATTTACAACTATGTTTCTTAGTTTACCACTAAGTCATGATATTTCAATTTTATGCGTTCCCACATTCCATTATATTTCATAGTTATTCATCTCATTGTTATGATCATATTCCGATGATCAGATGATAATGAATATTCTCACCTCATTTTATATTGTTTCATGTTATTATCCTTCCTCTTACTGAGCCTTTAAGTCGCCATTTTTGGATGTATATCCTCATGTGATTACATGTACAAAGGATAATTCAAGGGAAATTAAGAAGCAATGAAATAAAGAATTAAATCAAAGTCTTTTTTTCTTATGTTCTGTAATGTCATAATTTTCCCATGATAGTAAACTTCTTGAACAATGTAATGTAATGCTATTATGTTATTTATCATTAAAATTAATAGATAATAATGTAAGAAAAATTTCGGTCACTATACACAAATATGTTATACATAATGTACCACATATGTTTCCACGAGCAACAATAATGGATCCTCATATCATCTTATATGATTATTTATTGATGATTTTTATAATATCATTTTTTGTAATGGCTACTCCTGATAACATGTGGATGAAAAAACATGAAACATATTGAAAAAACTTCATTTTTATTATCTATTAAATGTTCATATACACTTTAATATTATCCATGTTAAAAATATCATCCTAATAAGTATTTTCCATCCTATATATGAAAAAAACATAATATGTTGTGAAATATTCTACTTTTGGGGTGATTTAGAATGACGAGCTAATATCTAACACCCATTCTATGATATATATTGATAGTTCAAATTATTTCTATTATTTATAACTCTAGATAAATGTGACAACTATAATGATGGATGAAATAATATATTCAGTTCATATTAATTGGTTACTAACTTGACCTTTCCTTTTAGTGATTTCCAAAAAATATTCCTCTTGTATTCCCCTAGGATATAATGGTAGATATTTTTTTGTTGTCCGTGTTCCATTAATGGACCTTTTTATAATATTTCACTGACTATTGTTACCTTCCCAAAGACCACCACCTTATTGGATCCCTAACGTGAATATAAATAGAGTTTTCATTTTGTGTTAACATGGATTATTCTTATGATCATCCTATTCAAATAATTTATCTTTATATTTGGCAAGGAATTTTTTTATTTGACAACCATTTTGATAATGGATACCACAAGTAAATCCCATCTGTCCAGAACTATTAGATTTTTATGGTTTTCATATTATTATCAGTTAGAATTTTATATATAAATATTATCCATCTCCATCTAGTATTAGGCACATTAAACATGTGATCAATGTCATAGTATAAATTCTGATTGATCAGTTAGTGTATTAGACGAATCATTTTCTTCTTTAGCTTTTTCAACAGGGTTTCCTTTGTGGAACGATATTTATATTTATTATTCATAATAGGATATAATATATTTATAAAATTAAATATATCTTATATTAATGACTTATAAATATAGTAGTTTTAGGATGTACACATTAGAATCCCTAATGTTTATGGTCGCTTGTTAAATTTATATTTTGTACAATTTAGAAAATAGTTTTGTAAAATAGAGTATACTGTTGAGTCCAAAACTATTAGAAAATGTTGAATAAACTTCTAGATCATCAAAATAATACTCTCATAAACTGATATGTGATCAAAAAAAATAATTAATTTTTCATATTTACTAATTCTATAGAATACTAAAGACCCTTCTGAAAACACCACAAAAAAATTCTTTGGTAGAATAATGGTATCATCTCACTATATTTTCATCATCAATTATCATTTAATACCTCATGTTAATCACAATGAAATCTAAACAATATTGAATAGGCAAATTAGCATTAATGGGAAACTTGGGTAACATGATTTTCTCCATACACTCTTTCCACTATTTATCTTATGAAGCTATCAACGATCTCGCTATACAAAATCCTACATTGCTTACAATGGATGATGATATACTGTCCTCACATACTCATTTTATAGCCATTGAAAATAAATTATATTTAACGGAAAAAAACATTTATTGAATTTAATATATTTATATTTATTTACACATATTAATTTAATATAATTCAAATTTAATATATACTATTTATACAATTATATATTCAATGAATATGATATCTTGAAAAACAAATATTTTGGTCTAATATTCAATTTTACTTCTTAATAAATATTGATCCCATCAGATTGTATTAAAGAATATATCCTTTGAATATTATCATCAAATTATCATTATTCTCTTATTTATCACCATTTATTACTTGTATATTATTAATGAGAAGTACACCTATGGGGTGGTTAGTGGAAGTAACAATTATTGTGTTCGTGGTCAAAAAACAAAGAGTATGAGTCTAGATATTTCATATAGAGAGGAATAGTTGAGTTAATTTTGTGAATGGGATAAAATATCAACAAAGGAGGTGGAGTAATGATTCAATATGAACTATATGGTGATGGGGATTAATGGGGTTGAAGAAAAATTAGTGGATTTCAGTCAGCTAGACTAGATAGTGGGGTATGTTTTATGTTGATTTTTCCTAATGTAAAAATAATGCCTTGTGTTGAAATCATACTAAAAAAATTAAAAATCATGATGAGTGATGAAAATATTAGATATAATAATTAATAAAATAATTATATAGTTGTTCTATTGAGGGAAAAATTTTTAGATATGGGTCACATATTTCATTGGAGATAGAGTATTATGGGTGATAGGTTCATGATTCTCCATGTATAACAATATAAATTTAATTTTATAGTTGTAATAAATATATATTTGTTATAATTAATGTCAAAATGTATTTTTCTACTACAATATCCGCATAATACATCATATTGATGAATCAAATACAGAAATATAACCCCATAAATAATACCGACAAATTGATACTAATATGTGTTCATTAATATTGACTAATAGTTCATAGCATGTGTCCCTTTACATAGGTTATCATATATTTAATAAGGTGAAATTAATTATTTTCATCTAATTACAATTTCAGATTAGTGAATTTATAGTGTTGATTATTTTTCCACATATATTTACATAGTAGAATCCTACCATCTTTTTAATATTTTTTATTATGTGAGATAAAAATATTAATGATTTATCTCAAATAACCAATGATAAATGTCCAATTTGAAAATTTTGGAATTATAGAAATTTGATTAAGTATGTAAATTATATATATGTATAATTTCAAATAGTATTTTATTGTTTATTATATTTCGTTATATGATATATGTCATGGTGTGGGGTGATTAGGTTTCTCCATTCAAGCATCTTTAGAAAAAGCCTGTCATAATATATGATCCTCGAAGTTATGATGGGTTTACTACTCCCCTAATGGTGGGAAAATTTATGGAATAAGTCCCCCATATCCGTTATTCAAGTAGAGTTTGTAGACCCCCATATACACATTTATTTAAGGCTATCCCATTGGAGATCATACACCCCTTGATCAAGGGCCTTATTTAAGTGTCATTCCACTAATATGACGGTAACCCTCTAATTTAGATATTAAACATTGAGGCTTGTATCCCCAAATACATATCTCGTGATTTTATGTTGATCTTTATATCATTTTTTAATTGGTTTTCTATTATATATTCACTGGAATCATTGGGTATAATTTTTATGATGATGTTATTACTCTGATGAGTTTCCTATACATTATAGATTGTGAAAACAATATGACTTTTAAAATTCTGAGATGTATTTCCTTCCTCAATACATTATATTCCATAGCACCCCTGGTGTATTCTTTCACAGGTATTGACTTCTTTGGATATTTTAATCAGTTATAATGGACTTTTAAGAGTGTTCAGTACCTTTGTATTATCATTAGATATGGCTTCAACAATTCAGAACTAAATTGATCTGGGATACTCATTGGATGTAAGGATTATCATTCCTTAGAATAGGTGAATAATTATTCCTTAACACCACTTTGGTTACTATATAATATCATTATTATTTATAAAAATTATGGTACTTTTCTTCACTATTCATAATCCACATAGGCATCATTCATATGATGTGTTGTAATGATCCATTTTTTGTGTTTATGTTTTGATTTTGGTGTTTCATTATGACAATGAATATAATATCCAATGAAAAGTTCTATTTCCCATTGATTTATCATATATATAGAAAACCGTAAGTTTAAATATGGGCATAGTTGTATATAGTATATGTGTTTTTTGGAATATCATAATGATTATTCCTGAAATGTTTTTTACATTATTGTTGTATTATGGTAGAGGTGAATATTGTTTCTGATGTGCTTTATAGTTGTATTAATATAGTGGATTAGTTTCTTAGTGCTTCATATTTATTTTTCATGTTGGTTATACTATTTCCATTGTATTTACCTTGTGCGTTACACATATATTATTTGTCTCATGAATGTGTTATATAGAGTTTAGTAGAACCCTTATATAGATCTTTTTGGGTTTTTGGTAATATTACTAATTAAGGACATGTATCTACTATTAATCAACATATGATAAGCAATCAAATATTTTATATATTCCTACTAAATGGTGTTCACTATCCTTTGTACTATTGGAAGAATGAAATGGGTATAACTCTTATCTTATTGAAGAACTGTTTAGGGACCTTGTGGGTTTGGTTTTGTCAAAACCATATGGTTGAAAATATTACGATACTTTTATTATAAAATATTATTTGAGATCATATGTGGTGATGGTCATGTTTAATAAAATATATTATGATTACACAGATAAAAAAATACATAACAAATTGACCAAAATATCCAATGAATCTAATATTTATCCCATAAGGATGTAAGGTATCCTATATCAATGAAGTGTTTAATTTTATTATATACTTTTTTTACATATTTTATATAAAATTAAAGAAAAAATAGAAAAAAACATAGGAATACAACTAGATATTTTATTTAGGTAAATATTTATTGTGTTGTAAATTATTTATCCATGGAGGCTTAGAGATCTTGTGAAGAAATTATATATTAAATTACATTTTTAATTGTACTAAAATGTTATGTCAGAAATATTTTCCAATTTTATTAACTCACATAGTTTATAAATGTTCCTAAAAAGTCTAAAAGTTATAGGCTAAATGTTGAGAATATATTTCAATAAAAAGATAATGATTTTGAATGATATAGTATGTCTGATCAACCTATTGAATATTTTTTACCATTATACCTACCAAATTGTGTATGAATATAAATATATAATGTCTAAAAAGAAGTAAATATTTATGAAAAGTAATTTTAATTTAGTTAATTTCCTTAACTAATCTAAAATTGGAATTACCATGTATTATATGATGTGGATTTTTTTTTCACATGTATGTGATTTATATGAGTTGAAGGATATTAAAGTGTGTACATAAATCATGATTATTATTACAAATGGTAGACCTCTTAAAATCAATGGAGTAAAATAATAAACTATTGGGATAGAGGTGTTAAATCCCATGAATTTTTTTATTCACGGGATGATGATGAAATTAATTTTTGTGAGTCTAAGTTATTTGATTAATCTAAGTATATTGTTTTTTATAAAATTGAAATTATATTATTTCAAAATTATATATTTGTTTTTAGTAGTCGATATTGAATATGGGAAAAAATTTATGTGTGTTTTCAATGAATAAAATAATTGAAACTTATTCTTGATAAAAGAAACAAATATGGGAATCAAAGATTGGGTCAAAACCTCATAAATTCATGAAATTTCATTCCCAAAGTGTGAATTTTTCATATCTTCTTATGTTGAAGAGAGATATAGATAGATATTAAATTCTCTACATGTTAAAAATAAAATAATTATAAATCATTAAATTATATTTTAGATATTAAAAATATCAAATATTTTAGATGATACATTTAGACATTTCTTCTTCTATAAAGGAAAAATGATTAGAAAAGGTATATATTTTATTTACTTTTTAAGTGAATTAACTAATATAACTTGTATAATTTCATCCAATCATATATAATAGTAATAAAATAAAAAATAGATATCAATGAAGTGATGATGAAGAGTGGGGTGTTTTCATTCAATATATTAGTACCAAAAGCGTAACATGATATTTTATTCAAATATTATTTATATTTACTCACAATAATGGTTTTAATAATTCAGATAGTTCACCATACATATAACATTAATATAATAATTTTTTTCTATATATATATATTTTTTGTGGTGCATATGGATCATACAATGTTCATGATAATGATACCACTGATATTTAGTGATAAAAGAATTGGGTGAATGGATTCAAATAAGAACACATACTTTTAATGAAAAAAGTTATATATGTTACAATAAAATATATATTATAATAACTCATACTATTTAAAATGTTGTGATTTTTTGGTATTATATAATCAAATGGAATGAGGAATATTTTAGAATGATTTCATATAGAGGAGTTGATAGAATCATCATTATTTGTCCTCCAAATAATAGAGTATAACACGTTGTAATATATTTTCCATGAAAATATTTTAATGTATTTTATAGATGTTATAAAATTCTAAAAAATGAAAATAATATATCAATAATATTATAGTATAAGTGATTATTGATTTTTTTATCAGAAGTATTGGATATTAAAATATAATCATAGTTTTATGGAATAACATGATATATATGGTGATTCACCTATTTCATGAGATTTATAGAACCCATATACTTATTTGTTATGGTCAAAAATATAATTAATGGTATGATATATAAATATGATTAAAAGAAACTATTTTTATAATAGAGGATATTTTTTGATAAAAAAATAAGTAATATTTTTTTTTTCACGTCGAACCATGACATGTGAAAGAAGATAATGGCAATAAACAGTGGAATGATTCTTTGTGTGGATAAATTAATCAGATTGAGATGAGAAAATCATCTGAGTTGGTACCCTATCAATCAAAAAATTATATTGATATGTGTTTTACAAAAACTAAATGAAAACTAAATGAAAAGGCTGAAGTCATAAGAATCAATTTATGAGGTGGGTGAAAAGGGTACTCATTGGTTTAAATAAGTTATTCTGATTAGACAAAAAAATAATATTTTTTGAATGGTTACCAATGGGATTTTTTTTGAACTTTTAGTAGATGTTGAATTCATTATTTTTATAATTTATATAATAGTAATAAATCCTCAATATAGATTTACTATAGCTTGTTTTCCTTGAGAAACCCGTTGAATTTATTTGTGGTGATAATGAATATTAAACACTAGTTTAACTAAAGCTCTATAAGTGTTTAATCAATCTCCAAACATATTTGATATTAGATACATTTTTATTGAGATTTATGATCTACAAATGACAAGTGGATGAAAACTCCAATATTAATGTTGACTCAGTGGTATTTTTTATTAATATTTTTTTGTAGTATAAAATAATTTCTATATAAAATAATAATGTGCTTCTGAATTGTTTTTGTAATGAATATTTTTGATGACATATTCCGTATATAATATTTATGATATATTTTTGTATTCAAATTGTTGCATGAGGTAGATCATATCAATATTTCTTAAAAGAAATATGGTAATGAGTTTTTTAATAATCTTTCATGATAGATTCTGGGAGTATTTTTATAATAAATTTAATCAGAATCCAATTTCCTCAATGTGATTATTGAAAATATTTTAACTTAGAAAGAATTTTAGTAGATATTTAAAAGAATTCATTACTTAATAGCATCAATAACATATTTTTTGTGATAATAATTTTATTATAGGTATCACGGTGAACCAAAATATTTTCATTTCATTATTGGAAAGATAATTATCAGGTATATTAATTTCACTATTGTCATTGTATAGGAATATCATATTCATTAAATACAAGATATATTTTTTTATACATATGTGGAATATAATATAACTATATATGATAAAATATAAAAATATAATATCGTTTCCTTTTTTTGAATTATCTATATGTTCTCAGAAAAAGTGATAATGCATGGAGACTATGGGTACAACAATTATAGAATATGTTTATTTAACACGTTAAACAAACTAATTGATGTGAAAACGGTCTCAATGGGTATATAATTTTTTATAATTAATATCTCAACTACTTTTTCATATGTGATAATATACATGACATAAATTTATTAAGAATATAATTCATTATTCTTAGTCAATTTAAATAGACATAAAATATTTCATTACCAATGTTTAAGGGTCGAAAATTTTATTGAATAAATATTTTATTATATAAAATTACTATATATGAATTTATTACAATAAAACAATTCCAATTGATATATTTAAATGATTGGGAGTTATGATTATATATCAAACTCATTCATCTAATTGATATTTTTTAGTGAATTATACACATTTAATACATTTTCCTTATATTATCATTATTAGAGAGGACAATGAAAAGATAAATTCTTTAATGTTTAATCCCAAAACTTGATTAAAATGGTAAAATTGTATTAAACTGTTAAAATAAAAATATATTTTGTTAACCTAATTAGATAGGTTTCTATTTTTATGGAGAGAATGTATATTGATTGATTTTTAAGTGAGGTAATCTATGAGCCCAGAATGTAGGTTTTTCATAGTTTTTTGGTTGTGTAAATTTTTAGAACATGTTTTCTGACCATGTATATTGGATGGTGTTACAAAATAATTTAAATAATTTTTTTATATAAATAATAAAATATGTTTTTATCATTTGGAATCTCACGTAGTTATATTTGGTGAAAAAAGGACTATAATTTTTATCATTGTATATGTAAAATGAAATGTAAGTCAATTTTTATGGAGGAAATTATATTATTATCCAATTTTCATATATAGTAAATCTTGTTCACTAATTTGGGATTTAAATTTTTTTATGATTCAATTATATATATAATATTTAATAATGTGATTTATGTTACTTGGTTGGTAAAAAATAAAAGGGTGGATATTGGGGAAACATGTAATTTTTTTTATGATTATTAAGTCATTGGTTGAAGTATAATTTGATAAGATATTATAGATGTTAATATTTTCCATTTATTTCTTTCTGAAATAGAAACCATTTCAAAAATATTGTAGTTTAGTTTTTTAAAAAACATTGATGTTAAGTCCATGGAAATGAAAATAAATGATGAAATGAATTATTTTTTTCATGTTATAGAGTTGTGTTTGTAGATAAATTAGTTATATGTGAAAGAATGACATCTGTAGGAGGAATAAAATTTTTTATTAAATGAGAAAATAATGATGCTTCATATGAATATTAAATTTTTACAGGTAATATTATGTATAATTTCTCTCAAAAACAACAACACCTTGAAATTATAATGAATGTAAATTTTATTTTATAGTGTGTATGACAAAAAAAAATTATTGAAGGGAATATTGATTCCAATTATAGTAAAATATATTCAAAATATTAATATTAAATCAATATATTTTATAACATACAATACACATTCATCTGAGATATCTTTTATTAAACAATACAAAGAATATATTTGATACATTTTATTACACAGAAGACTGAGTTTTAAAAAATAATAATATTATTATTATTTAAGTTAATTGGATATAAAATAACTATCAAATAAGAAGTAAGGAATAGAATTAACAAAATTAAGAAATTATATGGTTTAAATTAATAAAAAACTAATTTATTCTAAATTATTTTAATTGAAATGGAAATAAAAACAAATTTATATAAGGGGATTTTTTTAAATAATATCTTTAGGATCTCATAGGTGTTTTGTATTAATAAATTAAAGTATTTAAAATATTGAATGAAATTAATAAAATAAATATTTTTTATTAAATAATAAATATATTAAATTCATCAAATAGATTTTATTGACATTGTATAATAATGAATTAAATTATATTCCAAAAAAATTAATTTCTCTATTTGCTGTTTTTGAACATTTAAATAGGTTAATAGTTTTAATAAAAATTATAAATTATAAATAGTATTTTGAATAATAAACTTAGTTTTTTAATGAGTAATTTAAATATTATATTCGGGTTAATTGTTGGTATTTATTTCTCAAAATAGTCATTTTTTGATAAAGAGCGAAAACTACTATATTTTAATTGAAACCTCACATTTCTGTTCAATAATTTATATTGAAAAATTATATTTAAAATTTTTCTATATTAATAATATATCAATAATAAATAAAATATTATAATTTAGTTCGTTTTAATAAATATCACATTGATATTGGATATGGAAATATTTCAATCTTTTGATCATATAATTTTATAAACCAACTTTTTCATCTCATCAATGAGATTTGATTCATATAAAAAAATTTCAATTATGAGATAGGAAATTGGAAAAAATGGACAAAAAAATTAAAATAATAAATTTTTTATAATGGCTATTAGGTTCAAATTGTTTTATTACCCAAATTAATATTGAATGAAATTACAATTCATTACATCGATTAAGAGAAAAACTACCATAATAATTGACCAAACCTTAACTATATAGGACAAAATGACCTATTAAATTTTAAAAAATACCTTTTGTGGAAATATATAAATTATATAACCCATTATATATAGTTTAGTTCATTATTGAAGACTATATTTATAGAAAAAATGATGGTGTAATTCTCTTTTTCAAATATTTACAAAAATACCACTCAACCTCCACTATTAAAAATGCATTTATCCCTCTAACTTATTTAAATTTATAAACACATTTTACAAATACAAACCATACTCAAATAATCTTCCATAATCCCTAAACTCAAACAAGAATCCGTTATTTTGGATGAAACCAAAATGTTGATTTCTTTTGGTATCAACCAAAATAAGTTACCCGAATAAGAAGTGTTATTCTTGAAAGAAATATTCTCTTTCATTTACATCTCTATTACATCAATTATTTGTTTATCATTATTCTATAATAATAAAATTATCTTAAATATATTGATATTTTTATTTTAATGGTACTAACTACACTCACAGACACACCCATAAAATGGGATACACTATAATCATTCATGGTTATAGTGGGCCGATGCATTACGAACCGATATCATCTGTTGTTTCACATCAACATTTCAAGGATGGGAATAATGACAGATTAGTAGTTTATATATTTAATATATATGAAATTAATAATTAAATTATTATTATTTAATAAATATATACCACATACCTTCATGATTTAAATTTTGTGAGAATACAATAACATTATCTGTGGATCTGTGGACTGCCGCCTCGTCAAAGAAATGGTGATGATTCACTCTATACATAATATGAGTTAAAGATATTTTTTATAAAAATCTATCAGATATATAAAATAAATATTATTATGGATATATGATATACATATATATATAATTTTTTTGTCACACATTTATTATTATATGAAAATTAAAACATTGTTTTTATATCTGTACAACCTAGAGTAACCATAAATGGTGTATTTAATTTCCTATCTCCAAATTTTATGGAATATTTTAAATATATATATATATAGAATATTTATTATATTTAAATAAATTTTTTCAACTTTTTATATTATTTAATAACAATATACGTAATAAAAACAAAAAGAAAAATAAAAAATATACTCAAAATACCTTTCACGTGACACATAAAATGGTGAAAATAATTAATGATTGTTAAGAAAAGGGTAATAAAATATTATAAGAAGATATTATATGATATTATAAATATGTGATTAGTTCTTGTTCTCTTATTGGTAAATTAAATTCTTAAAATCATTTAACATGATATTAAAATACATTCACCAAAAATGAAAAACTGTTTAAGGGATTCTTGTCTAAATTATTCTTCTATAGAGAATACATCATATTAATCAATTATATATTTTTATAGTGTATCTAATTCTAGTATTATATTTAAAATTATGAATAATTTTATTTTTATATAATTTACAATTTCATTTGATTTTATTTCATTCATCTCTATTATAATTCAAATTTTACCATGTTTTATGGTATTTCCTTTCAATTTATCTTCATTGTTCCATATTTTAATGTTATTCACCTTGTTTTTTATATAGTTTATATGCTGCCCCAATTACATTTAATATCAAGAATATATCATTAATAATGGTATTTTGGGTTTCATTTTTAATTATTTCATTAAACGTATTTTGAGCATATAGATTCCATGTGGTACAAAAATTTCATAACTCAGTTCATTTGAATTGGGTTACATTACTTCCTTAATGATCATTATATTATATGATCATGGTCATAATGAAATTGAATAAAAATATATTGATATATTTAAACTTCTTATATTTGGATACACATTTTATAAACATAATCGATCATTTATCAATTCACACATCAAAATTATTATGATTTTAAGGTGTTATTTCATAATAACATTATAATCGATATTTCATATTCTTAAAAATTAATTTTATTAATTTATAGGACATTTATTAATATAATATATAATTATAATATATTATTGTTGTTAATAACATTTTATTTTATGATTATAATTTTATTTACTCAATGATAATAAAAACGTTATAGAAATTTTTTGTATTAAAACCTAACTTCATTTCGTTCTTCGGCCAAATACCTGTTTTCTCTCAAAAACATTTTTTATAAATGCATTTTCAAAATTTATTTTATTATATACATTTATAAGCCTTTTGAAATGATTTTTTTTCATAGTAAACCTCTTGTCTCTTTATAAATAATTTATTTTCTATCCCTTTCACCATGAAAATAAAATTTTGTTTTTACCTTGTATGGAATGTATAGAAGTTCCCAAGAAAATTTATTGTATTCATCCATTGAAATTTTGTGAAAATATTTTTTATGAAATTATTTTAAAAAGTGATAATAAAATAAGATGGATTTTCGAAGTGTTTTTGGATATGAAAAGGATATGTTTTTCTATTTTGTGTGATTACATTCATAAATTACAACAAACCATTATATTTATAACAATCAGGATATGTTTTATTGATAACATCCATATTATGCATGTATATGTTTAATTATTTCATTGACATATGATATTATTAAAATTAAATACCTTTATTCTCTTTTAAACCCCCTGGAATATATAATTATATAAGATAATTAGTGATTACATTCTCTCTTAAATGTACATATTATTTATCATGGATATATATATTTCATATACCATATACCATTTAGAAATATGGTTTTGACCTAGAATGATGACTGATAAAATGGATATAGATTGATAGGACAATATCACATACGTAATATATATATTTGATAAGTTACATTATTTTTTAGTTAAATAAATTATGTGAAATTTGAAATAAGATTTGGAAATGTGAAATATAGGTTGGGGACTCGATACTGCCATCCCCTAGATGCATTGGTAGTCTCCTGGAATGAATCAATTGGACAACTTACGATATGTGTGTTTTCACACTATAAGATTTAAACTGACTTGAGGATATATCTTGAGGGGAATGGTATAATCTTCCTGGAAAATATTACATCCAATATTTTAGAATATACAATTTGATAATTTAGTTTTCATTCGTTTACATGAATTTTTTTGTTTGAATGTATTTATTGATACATTTTCATTACCAGTTTAGTGATTCAATGTCATGTGTGTTCAGTTATTTAAATTGACATATAAATTATTATTTATACTATAAATTAAATAGAAAGTGTGATTATTTATTTAATTATCTATATTTTTTAAACTCCCTCTCCACTTATTAATTACATGTTATGTGTGTTCAGTTGTTTATCAGTCTATATTTTTTATTTATATTTTTTCATTATTATTTCCGCCATATATAAACCATACTAGGAATTTCAGTTCACAGTAATTTTGTATCTAGTGCATTCATTTTTAATACTGGAATAATGTGTGTATGTGGTTTACTAGGACTATTAAACTCATTATTTATTTTTTTATTATATTCATTATAATCATGAAAACATAATAGTACTCAAAACTAGCTCTTGAGTTACTAGTGTGAGGGCACAACAGTTTCTATCATAAAATTATTAATATAAATACTAGGAACCTGAATTAGGAAAATATAATTAAGGATCAGAACACTATGATTGGCACAAAGGATATGTAAAAAAAATTATGGTAAGGTATATATTATATGGAAATTCCTAGAAATAAATTAGAGTACTGATTCTAAACGTGGAAATTCTTTTATAATAGATGTATAATTTGTTAAAAACTATAAAATCATGCATCAAGATATAAATTGGGGAAATAAGTTACATGGAAATGAGGATTACAAAAAAACCACCTCAAATAATATAAGTGATTTATTCTTGTAAAAGTTCAAATTTTCATTATAATTCATTATGACTGATTTAGATAATGATAATGAATCATGTAGGTTGAACCTGATGTGTCTTAGTTAAATAATAATGTGTCAATATTTAAGCAAATACAAAATGATTATATGTTTTTAAACTATGTTATTTTTTTCTCATACAATTATTATTTTGTTTTAGTCAATAGATAGAACCATGAAGAAGTAATGTTACCATTAAACATTACGATTGATGTGTCAGAAATTGGAAACCAAATGGGATGTATATAGGAGTAAAATATAGTATGCTAATTACTATTTATTTTTTCAATAAAATAATTAATAACATATATATTATACAACTCAAATACCCACCAAAGAAGATAAGATGGATTTGTCAAAGAGATCGTGTTGTTGTGACCGTGGGAAAAAGAAGGGTCAACTTTTACAATATATGAAATGTGGATGGATGATCCCAGTAAAGTATCTTAATTGAATTCATAAGTTCATATTATGTGGTAATGATATACATAATGAAAAAAAATTATTGAGGAAACTGAATAGTATGATGAAAGGAAATAAAAATAATCCTAAAAATTCATTTATGTATTTTTTCTATAAATATGGGGAACCTGAGAAATACCCAGGCCACCTTAGATCTTCCCCTCAATGTTGGATCGGTGGCTTTCAGTGATTCATCATTCACGAAATTGTGGACTCAACTGCCTCAACTTTCCTCACCGCTGCTGGACCTCTTGGCCATACTCCACCATCAATGGATAGGGATTTTATGGCAGCACGGTGATGGTCCAGCGGACGAGCTCTGGATTCCATGCCTAAGGATTAAATCTTGCCTAAGGTGTATGCGTTGGGTAGTCTGCAGTGGTCCGTGAGGTGATTTGGATGGTGGCGATAGGATTTGGGCTATTTTCCACTGATATATGATGCTCAGATGTCCGCAAAATGGCTGATTGTTTCTTGATCCTTTATTTTTTTTACATCATTTTTAGCTTTAAGATTTGGTTGCTTCTCTTCTTGTGTTGGATTTGGGTCCGTGTTTTTCATGGGTTTTTTGTTCAATGATATGGATCTGTAAATCTTGGGTTCTTGTCGGTTCATGGGTTTTTGATCAATGGAGTGATTGAGGTTTCTTCGGATTCCATGCTTAGCCAAGAGGAGGAATACAAGTGTGGTTTTGAATCTTAATGCTGGATATTTTGGTGATGTTTTCCCATGGAGTCGGTTCAAATGGCTTTGTGGTTTGAGGTGTTGTTGCTATGGAGACCGAGGGGTTCAATCAGTACTTGTTGGTGCTGATTTTAGTGCGGCCATGTTAAGAATTGTAAAATGCCAGATCGAGTATACTCATGCCTGAATATGGATGCGTTGGGTTTGTCTACAGACCTGTTCAGATTTATTGTCGTGGAACCGACAATGCCTTTGGTTTGGGCGGTGTGGTTTGAAATTTTGGGTGGTATGATTTTTTGAACAGAACTACAGTCTTTTAATGTTGAAACATGGATTACTTATGATGTTGAAAGGTGGTTTTGGTCTTTGATGATCTGAATCTTTTGTGGCCCTGTAGCCCTGTGGCCTTGGACTATGATACACTACATTTATTTTACTTGCTAGGGATTGCTTCAGAATAGGTTCATAGCAAAAAAGCGTTCTCCTTATCACCACTATCTGGAATTGGATTTTTTTGTGAGGGTATGGAGTTTCCCATTGCTACTATGCCCATCCATCTTTGCACAGTACTTCTAGAAAAGGAGTGATGGGAGGGAGGACGCTATTCATATTGTTCTTATCTATAGGGTGGAGATTTTCTTTAATTTTGAACTGGATGTTTTTTTGTCTTGATGATCATGGCCCATGGAGGCATGGTTGTGTTTTATGTCTTAAATATCGGTGGTTTCCCACATTTTCCTCAAAAGTTATTTTGAAATAATATAATTTTTTAACTTTTATATACCTTCAAATAATATAAAATTTGTATACTTTTGAACTTCATCTTAAGCTCTTTTCAGATCTTTGGCAAGTTGTGTTAAAAATAATATAATTTTTTAACTTTTATATACCTTCAAATAATATAAAATTTGTTATAAAATACTTTATTTCACTATTCATCAAAACATAGAACTAAATAGAAAATAAATAATTCAACCAAATTATTTTTTTATATTTCTTATTAAAAAAATAAGATTATTTTCCCATATAATATTAATTATATTGTAATATATTATATTTAAAATGGATTATCAAATTAATGGTTGTAATGTTACAATTTTGAAAAGAAAATCTTTTTATTAATTGAATTGGATTTTGTGCTATAATTTTCCCATAAAACATATTGGAAAAATATACAATATATTTGATTTAATAAATATCATATTTTCTTATTTATAATCATTCAATAGTTATATTTAATTTTATTTATAAAATACAAAATTACTTCAGGAGAAAAACAATTGTCTTTGAATTTAACTGGTACATATTTTTATTTATAAGTAATTGGTAAATTATAAATTAAACTTATAAAATCTATATTTTTATAATATATTTAATAATCATCATAACAAATATTTTTAAATGGTAGGTTATTTTATTATTTAAATATTAATAATAATATTTTCTCAGAAACTCAGTATTTATTGTAACGCAAGCTAATATTGTGTTATGTGCAGCACAAGATTTCAATGAAAAAAAAATTCAGAAAAATATTTCTATGGAAAATATTTTCATGATACAATTTTACTGGAAAAAAATTAGTGGAATTTAATTTCAAAAAATAAATAAGACTGTCACTCCTCTCCAATATGAAAATGCATTAACCCCTAACACTTCCCTATAAATCCCATGTTTATTTGTCTCAACCATGATAAAACTAAATTAATCTTAAAAATACCCTTCATCAATATAGAATCCTTACCTTGTTCATAAATATATCATTGTAATCCATTTTATTCAGTAAAAGAGTTGTTATCTGATTAAGAGGAAACATCGTTCTTTGTGGTGTTTACTTTTATTTCCATTCTCCACCACTAAAATGTTTTTACACAATTATTATATAATAACAACAGTATCATAAATTTTAATTTATTTTTTTATCATGGGTTTTACCTAAACAGACAACCACTTCCATATAAATTGTAACTAACTTACCCTTTATGTGTACGACAAACTGCCACCTCACGAAATGAAGTCGATAATTTTTCCGTTACCATAAATCGTGGTTGGTAATTATGATGGGAAATATTTTTTTATCTGATATATATGATATTTATGATTACCTTATTCTTATATAATTATTTTAAAACAAATACATTTATGCTCTATATTTTAGGGGAATATGATAATGATGTTTGTGGATGTGTGGACTACCACCTCTCAAAGCGATTTGATTCATTCACACTATAAACGTAAAGTATAATGGATGGTTTTAATAATCCATTTTATCATATATGTCAAATATATGATACTTGAATTATAATATTAATATATAAAATTTTATTTTCACTCTTTTAATATGGAATATAAATTAATGATGTTTTCATGTGTATGTACAACATACCGTCTCCATGAATGGTGAATTTCATTTTATCTCAAAATATTATTGATTATTCTAAATACATATATACTATATATATTTTATATGTACATACTAATTTAAATTATATATATGATTTATCCATGTTATATTTAAGAATAAATTCATGTAAAAAAGTCTACTCATACTCAAAGGGCTAGGCAATTGGCACCAGAATTAGTGAAAACAATGAATGATTATTAACAAAAGGGTAATAAGATATTATATGAAGATAATATTTGATATTATAAATATGAGTATGTTTCTGGTAATAGTTATTGGAATTTTTAAAACCATGATATTATATTTTAATGGCTATTCACTAAATAATGTAAATACAAGGTATTGGTTTATTCAAAATTTAAATTCTATTGATACTTAGTTATTTTGATGATCCTAGTTATTTATATGGTGTATAGAATTCCCTTTTCCATGTTTTATCAGGTATCTATATATTTTCATGACATTATAATTTTCAATTAATATTATTCCTTCATAGAGATTCTTTTTTAGATGTTTCATTCTTGTTTGTTACACATTGGAATGCTTAATGATTATTCTCCTATAGAATATTTTTATTGATTATATTTGTAATCACATTTACTATTGTGATTGTTAACATTATCTTGAACAAATCACTTTTTTGTGGAGTTAATTCTTAAATATTGTGTTCACAAATAAATTTTTTCAAATAATCTAAAGATTTATTCATGTGTCATGATGTTTTCATTTTTAATTTGAATTATTTAATCTAAGTGGATTCAAGATAACAATACCCAAGAGGAAATGAATTTAACAACCAAATTTCATATCATTAGATTATATTAACTTCTTATTATCATTATTATTCAATGAAAATGTGTATAATGACTTTTAATATATACTGATTAATTCCACATCTATATGTGGATATAAAGATTATACTCATAATCTACACATTGATTGATTCTAATTCTACCATTATAATTATATCAATTGTGAAATTAAAAATATAATTTTGTTCGAGAATATTTGAACATGAATTTCTTTCATAAAAAATTTTATTATCATTTTGTAACAACCCTTTCATTTTTTTCTCCTTTGGTTATTCATAATGATTATAAAATAATAGAACATGTTTTATACTAAATTGTATTTAAATGTTTATAAAATATTTTAAACAAATCCCAACATCATTTATCCATTTACTAAGAGAATATTATTTCATCTAAAAACACTATTCTATAAAAATAATATCAAATTTTATTACCATTACAAAAAATTTTATAAAATTGTTTTACACTTTTTTTCTGCAATCGATGATTTGAAAGGAATATTATTTTAATTTTTAAATAATTAATTTTCCAATACATTTTAACTTGGAAAAGGAAAATAATTTTAACCTCATACTACTGGTAAATATTTACCCACAATCAATTAATTGAATCCTCATATGAATGTTTACAAGGATAATTGTTAAATATATTGTTTTAAAAAGTTATTTAGAAAGATAACGATTGTAAAAATGATTTCCTAAATAAAAATATTTTTTTCCTAAATATTAGTTTAAAAGATCATTTTTTAGTGTTTATATTCATCTATGAAATAAATCCTTTAAATTCATTCCACTTGGGATATGATTTATAGGTGTCATCATTATCCTTTATCTAGATGGTAATTTATTTATTTTTCTAACGGATGTATTGACTGTGACCTACTTGTTACCTTTTTTAGTCCCTTTGAAATATTCTATTTCCTATAATAATTGAACACCAAATTTCCACTAATTATCCATATCTTTTATCATATATATTTTTATTTCCTAATACATATTTATTTTACATATGGTTAGTACTTTGATAATTATATGATTATTTAGGGAAATATTTATAAATTTATATCTTATATTCAATATTGATATTTGATAAGACATCTGTTAAAGAATAAATATATTATTCAATATATGAAGATTTCATTGGACATTTATGAAAAAGGTGCACCTGATAATAAATATCCATTCAATGCTTCAGTAGTATCTTGGGATTAATTTGTTTGCTAGATTAATAAAATGGGTTTATCAAAAAGTTAGTTCTGATCCCTCATGTGAGAGGTCTTTAAGGAACATGTATGATGTACCTAGGAAACATGACATCAAAAAATTAAGAATTTAATTCATTTTTACTCAATTAGAATTCATTCAAGTTATTTCTCATCAATATATATATATATATATACATATGGAAACATTATAATCATATATCATTGATTAAATGTAAATTTTTTGAGTTTCTAACATTCCCATGTTTATTTTATCTAATATATTTATATAAATGGAATGTTTTTTAGTTATTACCTTGAAATATTGATTCTACACTACATTCTTCATTTTTTGATTAAATGTCCAGTTTATTGATTAAATGGAATATGTTTCAATTTATTAGCATTCAATGTTTTTATTTTCTCATATTGTTATTTCAATGGATGTTTTCTCTATTTATTACATTTCCATATTTTTTTGAACATCCTATATAATTTATTGATTACCTGCTATGTGTGTACTGTTGTATACCATTGGATAATTATTATTCTTACAAATTTGTTATTTCTTATTATATATATTATCCTTACTACGAAATACCACTCACCCCTTTTTTCCCATTTTCCATGAAATCCATGTAGTGCATAAAGTATTATATTCAAGGATACAATATATAGTATTGTGTTATTATTTAATGAAACAAATTATTTTATAATTAGTGTATTAATTTGAAATTCTAGATTTTTGTATTTATTAATTTTACCAATAATAAGAAACTCTTCATCCTTTTAGTATTTTATTTTATATAATAATTCCTATATAATAGTTTTATACAATATATTTGGGCTTTATGTGGGTGGGTCTCTACATGTTTTATTACAGGATGTTTTTTAGAAACAATGGGAACTAGATATTGAAAAAAATAGATTAAATAATTAATACTAATGCTTTAATTATGGATATATACAGAAAATAATCCTAGAGTTTCGGTTAGATATAGATTATGTGGGACCTCTTATAATGGCATACCTATCAAGATATAACTTGTTGACAATGATATTGATCATATGTACCTATGAGTAACAACTATGAAAAATATGTTGGCCCCCAATCTTTATAACATGGTTCAAAACAATAGACCTTACTACACAACTTTCTTGACACTTATAGTGGATATTTATAGGATACATCAAATTTTCATTAAAAATCATTATGAAGGAATTAATAAAACGCAATGAATGACCTTTCATAAACCTTTTACCAAGGATGTACATGTGTTGACATAAAATATATGATGTATTTATTTATTAAGGATATATTGAAAAACATATTTAATAGTATGTATAGAGATTAACCTTCATTCAAGGATGTACATCATATTTATTTTTATATTATCTTGTTTTAATATTAAAGAAATTATTCTGAGTGGAAACCAATCATGCCAAACGTGGTCCCGAGATGTGATGCCATGACCGAAGGACAATAACTGTTCAATGAAAATCACTGATCTACACAATGTCCTGGTAAATATGGTATTGATTATAGTAAATAAATTTGATGAATAAATATTAATGATGAACTAGTTGTGTATCATTTTTAGTTTTGTAGATTAATTTATTAACCATATTGAATTTGATAATATTTAGAGACTAATATATAGACTTTTCACTCATTTATGTACAGTAGGACTCATTAATAGTGTTTTTTAGTTATTATGTCATAATTTTTTTGGACATCCATTTCATGAAGTTAATAATGAATTAATATTTTACTAATTTGTTTAAAAAAATATGGAATTATTAATAAGAAATTAAGATGCATCATGTATGTAAATTACATTTTATTCATAGACTGTAAAGGAATTTCTCAACATGATGAAATAGATTTTAAATGCATTTTTCTCAATACATTGAATATTTAAAATGATGGTCTTCTAAATAATCTTGTATTTATTTATTTGAGGCCCTCAAAATTCAAATTGATCATTCAATTTTTTGTGATTTATGACCTCAATGAATCCCTATAAATATTTATGATTTTCCACCAAGTATATATCTCTACATTCCACTAATGATCTCTTACTTTGAGACATTGTTATATGTTATACCATGAAACAATTTTACTTCCAATTCTATATATTATAGTGGATTTTTAGGAACCCTTATCAAAATATAGGATTAAAAAAATAAGAAATATCAAACAATATATCACTATGATTGAGAATAAATTGTGATGATGCAATTTAATTAAGGATTATAGAATGTAATTCCATAAAATTCTTAAGTAACCAAATTATATTCTGTAGTAGGTATGTCACACAACACCAATAAAATATATGGATTTAATTTCCCATGAGTTTAAATTATATTTTTTATTTTATAACAATTTAATATATTAAATAGCGTGAAATTTACCTGACACTGAGTTAACATACATTGCAAGAAACAATGAGTTTCTTCAATGGCTTGTGTAGCACACAATACTAAGTTTTACCAAATAGTAGAATACTATTTAAATATTACAACATAATATAAACCAGACATTTTGTACATAAATTACAAAATTATGAAACTGTATGGTTTAAAAAAACATAAAACTAATTCATTGGTTAATAATTATTTAGAAATTAATTTATTAGCCAACTGAATATAAATAGAACAAATTATAGAAAACAATATTATGCTGAAAATAGTGTTTTATCGTAATAAATTTAAGTAATTGTAATTAGTGAAGGATATTAATGAAATATATATATTATATATTATATATTAATCTATTTATTTTTTAAATTCATACTCTAGGTTTTCAATGCATAAGAAAAGTAGAAATCTAATTTTACTTATAAAATCAATATATTTATAAGGACAGTTTTACCTCCTTTAATTTTTGAACACCTATTAAATATATATTTTTTTTATATTTTTTAAATTTTAAAAATAGAAATAATCTTCATAATTTAATGAGGATACAAAATAGGTTTTGGAAAATTTAATATATTCCTCTGTAATGTTTTATAGATTAATGAATAGAGAAAAATATTGAATTTTAACTCAAATCATCTTTTTCTTTTAATCAATTTATAAGGAAAATTATATTATAATTTTTTACTATTAATTAGATTTATTTGTTTAAAAATTATCAAATTGTGTTCAATGGAATGAACTTTAAATTGAAATTGAAAATAAAAAAACAACATTTTTTAAACATTTTAGAATTAAGACCCTAAATTTTCATCCCTTCTATAGGATTAAATTATAATTAATTTCTTAAACATATATTATTGGTAGTTGAAAAAAAAATCAACTCGATAATTATAATAAAAATAATTAAAATTTAGAGTTTTTTATACATTGTTTTCGACCATAAAAATGTGTGAAATAAATTAAAATTAATTTCAAATGTTAATTTTAAATTAAGTGAAACTGAAGACTAGATCTTAAATATATGTTATAAATGACAATGAAACTGGTCCAAAATCAATTGAATGTCTATATATCAATAATACCATCCCTTAAATATAATATAACCATTTTGGGATCCACTTTCAATTGAATAAACTGTGTTAAAATTCCATTTCAAAAAATTTAAAAGAGTGACACTCCTCTCTACTATTAAAAGTCACCAAACCCTATAAATTTTTATACATGTATAATGATCCATCAATTAACAATACATAATTATGATTTAAGTAAATAATTCAATTTTATGATATTTTTAGGATTTTAATTTTATATAATTAGGCCATATGTGTTACATAATAAATCAAATTTATACAATGTGGATACAAAAATTACAATATCCATTTCTTCCACAATATAAAACATTTAATACTATTCTTGATTTATTTTTTTCATGAAACCAACATTCATAAAATTAATCATGAAAAATAATATTCCTATATCAATCCTTATACACAGTGTAAAACATATCAAAAACATGAGATGACTATAAAACTCTTAATAAGGTATTTAATTTAGAAATGAACCCATTTGTCAAAGAATATTTTAAACTCAAGAAATTTTTTTAAAAAAATCAAACATTTCAACCAAAAAAATATTTAACATATCATAATAAATCAAAATATTACCTAAATATTTTTTAACAATTTTAAATCATAATGTTAACTGGTGGAATCCATATCATACTTACATTATACCTTTCACTACTATATAGTGTGTAACCTTCATGGTTACATGTATAATACCCATCAAAACAGATTCGTTAAATATCAAAAGGGAATCAAAACTATTTAAATCCATCACATTACCTAACAAATTTTTGACATATCACAATTTCACCCACCCTCATTTTATCACAAACCCACTCGTATAAAAAATGATTCCCATAACCGTAACATATTCATAACATACAAAAAAAGTATAGAAAAATAAATTTCCCACACTATAGTCAAAAGATATCATTTTCAGATATTGAAAGAATAAATTCATTCTAATTTTTTTAAATAACCCAATTCAAGAAAAGTAATTTTGTTTTTAATTTTTCTTTTAAAAACATTATAGATTATATAGGTATCTAAATATTAAATAATGACCAAAGCTGCAGAAATGTAATTGTCGCCACATTCGTTAAAAATTAACATTTTTAAAATTTAATAAAATACTTCATAGAGAAATATTCCATTTGAAATTATTTTAATGAAATTAAAATTATATGGGTTTCAATATACACCATATAAACTATTATTGTGAATGTTATCAATATATAACTTAATTAAAGGCATTAGAGATGAAGTCCCTTACAGTGACTTCGACATTCCATGTACAATCATTGTATTCATGAATAATAATATGTTAATTTCTAATTTCTTATAAACCATTTTTACCATTTTTATTTCATTTATATCACTTATTACCATGTTATAAAAATTACATAATTATTTATGTTCGTTTCAGATGTATAGCGATATTAGGTGCTTGAGTTGAAAATAAACAAGGTTTGATGCAACAAGTCCATGTTGTCATAAGTCCGTCATCATGAGAATAATATTAATGAAATTATTATCCTCTTTATACATATATTATACTTTTAAATTGTACTATGATGTGTGATTATGAAATATTAAAAATGATGTAATCATGGAGATGGTATGTCGTATGTATGCCTATGTAATGTTTTCCAGTTTACCTTAATAATTATGGAAAGTGAATAAGTATTATTTTACATTTATATAATGATAAATACATTATTAATATCATATTAATCTTTTAAATTTACTTTTATATATCATACAAGTGATATTATGAAAAAATAATTGAGTCACATCGCTTCGTGGAGGAGATAGTTCACATGATCACACGGACGACATTATCAATTTTATTTTCATGAAAAGATAAAATGTAATTTATATTTTATTTTCATATAATTATTTATAGTTCATGAATATAACATATGAAAATCAATTCAATTATTATAACTAGTCATAATTGATGATTATGAAAACAAAATTTGAATGGTTATTAGAGGTGATAGTTCACAAGTACAAACAAATGATTAATTATTTTCCCATTTGACAGACGGGTATGTGGATTTTGGTGATGATATTAACATAAGGAAATATCCTTATATTTTTAAACATGATATATTAACTCGTCATAGTTGGAGAGGAAAATTAGGGTTTGGATGAATAAATAGAATAGTAATAATTTAAGAAAATGACACATCTCTTTCAGTTGGTCACCCCTGAAGAACACCTTTACAAATCAAATGAGGGTGTCCTATCTAAAATAATCCATCAAGAATGAGGGATCCGATTTTAGGATGATTTTTGGGTATATATTGAATGAAGAAATGGTGCTTCATGTGTGAGCATTAGATAAGAGGGAGTACGTTTTAATATGAGTGGGAATGGGAACCCTTGGAAAGTCTAGAAATATTAAATTAATATAAATTGAATTTTCAACACAAATGACTCCAACCAGAGTTATTTATAAGATGATATGATAATTGTTCAAAATAATCATATCTAATAACATTCATATATGTGATTTTTATTTTATATCATATCTTTTAAATTTACAATTAGTTATTCTCTTTAAATTTTAATTATGTTTACAAAATTTTTAAAATTAAGACTCTATTAATTTTACTCATATAGGTTAAATTTACCATTAATGAATATATCATGAAAATAAAGATATTTTCAAAATCACATTTTCATTTTTAAATATTTTTATGAATTTTTATTAATTTAAAAAAAAAATTTAATAAAATATCAATATTTTCAAATTTGACACTATTTATTTCATTAAATTTAAATAAAATACATATATCTATATAAAATTGAACAAATACATTGAATTAATTTATATTATTAAATATTAATACATAAAAATCATGGATGGAATCAAACATTTCTTCATATATTTATTTTAATATTATTAATATCATTTATTTGATTATTCAATTAATAAATCATTTACTCCATCATCATTGTGTAATAATTAAATTTATTTATTTTTTTTAAATTACCATGACGTAGATAATGATTTTAGCTATATAATTATTATTTATAGTGTAAAATATCTCTAATATAACCCCATGTTAATATTATTTTAGTAATCAGAGACACGAATATGACATATATTCCATGACCTAAAATTAAAAGTTATAAATGTCATAATCACATGAAAGTGGCTTACAAAAGTCATATTTTCTGCCAATGTGTTGTTTTGGTTGAAAATAACACCAAAAATAATATTATGAAAAGCTTCAGGGATGTTTCAAAATATTATAATATTAGTTATAGACATCATTACTCTATTTACCTTTAATTGTGGTAAATATAATTTTAATGTTACAATTCACCAAAAATTATTTTTATTATAGTTGAACACATATTTCATACTTATTGAATACATATATATATATATATATATATATATATATATCCATTTTTGATATGTAAAATCATTTAAGTGGTTAAATTATGATTAACACTAATCTCGTTGATGGGTTTATAAAACATTGTTTTAATGTAAAATGTTCAAAAGTTCACATTGTTTTTATAATAAATTTCAATGTGTTTTTTTAATGAACATAAATGGATTAAATAATAAAAACATCATCTATTTATAAATTAAATCCATTTATATTGATAATAAAAAAGTTGTACAAAAAAGGCTAATTTGAATTAAAATGTAGTAATTTTAACTATTCATTTTATTATGATTTTTTTAGAAAAATACTAAAAATCAACCAAATTTAATTTCGAGGTCTTATATAAAAATAAGATGTTTATATTTACAAATAAATCATATAAAAGTGAAAAAAAACTATATTTAAATAGCAGTCTTCATCAAAATTTGGTAAAAATACCGTTTAATAATAATAGATTATTTTTTGGTTAAATTTGTATTTATTCTCATTTCAAGCATCTATGATTTATTAGATGAATGTAAAAACATTTTTTAAACATATTTCAATATTATATAGTTGTTCTGTTAATTTTTTTATCAATATAATGGCTAGGTGATAACTATCATTTTAAATAATTTTATTAATAATATATTATTTTTCGTTATATCTTAATATTTTGTGCAACATAAAATTTAGGAGAAACCCATTATTGCGTGTCTAGTATGAAATCAGAGGTAATTTTACATTTAAACAATAAATAATATAAAACTAATAATTATTAATATATATGAAAAATAATTACTCTACAATTACATGGGATGTTATATCCTTCAAATCTTTTGGAAATTACATCCTCATAATTTTATTTACTTATAAAATAACTGGGTGTATTTCCCCCTTATAAAATTTATAGTTTCCCATGTAAAAACATCAACCATATGGTTTTTCATAAAACCATAACCTGATTAATCACATTATTCATCAATACATTCTATATGATGTCGCAAATCTGGAATGCCTATTCCTCATAAGAAATATTATATTCCGACTGAAATACTTCTGTTCTCAAAACATGAGATGGATATGAAAAATAAATTCTCAATATTGTCAAATGAATAACATTGTGTGACTGGGATATACTAGGAGGCATATCCACTTGGAAAATAACTGATCCAGCATTCTCTTGGATTTCATATGGTCTAATGAACTGTGGACTAAAATTCCTCTTTGTACCCAAAAACATTACACATTCAGGTTGTCAAACTCTAAGAAAGACAAGATTACCTACCTTGAGAGAAGGATCCATCCTTCAGTTATTCTCATAACTTTTCTACCATTACAGAGTTGCCCACTTGTTTTAATGAATCATCTGAACATTTTGGTCCATCTCTTCTACCAATTTTGGCATCTTCGACTTTCTTTCTTTAATTTCTTTATAAAAATTTGATGTTCGACACCACTTTCAATATAATTACACAAATGGTTCCATCTTTGTACTGTAATGAAAAATATGATTATAAAAAAATTTAACTAAATAATGAGGCTGATCACAAATTCATGGGTAAACCATTTAACAAACACGTATCATGTCCTCCAAGGTCTGAATTGTTCGTTCTGAATGTCCATCTGATTGAGTATAAATGTTTTTACTAAAATTTAATTAATATTCCAATGACATATGAAGGCCCTTAAAAATATTATATGTGAATCAAGGATCACGATTAGAGAAAATGATGAGAGAAACACTATATAACATGACTATCTATTTAAGATACAACCGGAAATGTTGATCTATGGGTAATATATGTCAAATATTAAGAAACATACCTGATTTAGTTGATGTATCAATAGTAAATAAAATAAAATAATTACCTCAAGAAGTATTTGGTAATCCCACTAAATAATCTGTCAATATTTTTTCCCATTTCCACTTCGGAACTGGTAAGTATGAAGTATACGCTTTGGAAATTTTAGTTTTTCTCTAACTTACTGACAAGTGAGACATTTCACAGTAAAGTCAAAGATATCTCTTTTAATTAGATCCCATAATTAATACTGTCGATGGTTCTATACATATTTGTTCTACCAGGACGAACTATAAATAGAGAACATGTGAGCTTCACATAACAACTCTTTCTCCATCCGTGGATCTTCATGTACACATAATCATATTCCAAATCTGCAAACACAATCTATAACAATGTTAAATTTAGGAAACATATCCTTTTAAACAAATTATACATTTTCCTTCAATTCAATATATTCCTTCTGTAATTTTATAATTTTATATTGTAGAGATAATTACACATATATCCTTTAAAAAAGACAGAATAATTTACTTTAACAAAAACATCCAAGAAAAATTTAATCAAATAATTAACCAAAGTTTCATGTTACAAATGTAAAATGGTTAATTTAGCATGAATTTTTGATCTCAAATCATCGACCACATTGTTTTCATTTCAATGATGGTAATTAATCATGAAATTATAATCCTTGATTATTTTCAACCATCTACTCTATATCATTTTCAATTTATTTTGAGTGAATATATACTAAAAAATTATAGGGCCATTAAATATTTCACATTTTACTCCATATAGATGATTTCATCAAATTTTTAACACAAAAACAACATTCGATAATTATTAATCATGTGTAACCTTATTTAACTATGGATTCTCAACTGATATGAAACATGAGCTATTAACATATCCTTATGCCTTTAATCACATCAAATTCCATTCCACGAAGCATCATTGTAGATAAATAATTCATTATTTTTGGAAGGCATTTCCAAAAATTAACTATTCACAAATCATCTTTTCAATTACAGAAAACATTCATCAAATTCTTTTTTCTAGATGAAATTAACAACCATTTTGAGTTAAAATATCCAATGTAATTGTTTAACATAATGAATTTTCATCAACCCTTTTATAATATCCTTAAAAAAAATAAAAACTACAAATATCACTTATATATAAGGGTCCCAGAAATTATAATTTTTTTTTTGTTTTAGTAGGTTCAATAATTATAAATTATATAGAAACAATGATTCCATAGATTGAAATTTTATTAAATAATAACCAAGAACATTAAATTTCCTATAAATTTCCATTTCATTTATGGTTTTCATGAAAACCTTAAATGGAATTCATTCCCCACCTTACTCATAGAATATACGAACATTTCATCCATAATCACAACCACAAATTAATATATGAAATAATAGAATATTTTATTCATAAAAATTATGGATACAATAGGTGAATTAGTTAACCCAAACGTCATATCTACAAATTCATAATGGTGATATCTAGTATGAAGAATAGTCTTCGGAATGTTTAGTTCTTTTAAATTCATCTAATTGTACATTGGCCTCATGTAAATAGTCTAAAAATATTTTCCTCTCTCATGCTGATCAAAATTATAATCAATATGAAGAAAGAGATACTTATTCATAATAATTATGTTATTCAATGCTCAATAATCAATGAAATGTCTAATTGAACCATATTTCTTTTAAACAAAAAACATTGGAGTACCCCATTGTGATGTTCTAGGTCAAATGAAACCTTTATCTAATAACTCATGCAACTACTTCCTCAACTATAAAATTTCAATTTTTTATTTTTTTTATGGGTGTTTTTAAATTGACTTTGAAATAAGTACTATGTCAATTGTAAATTCAACTTCTCAATAACATATAATTATAGGAAAATAATCATGAAAAACCTCAAGATACTCAATTACCTCTACAACATCATTACATTTAAATGTTCATTTATTGTCAACAATTAGTACAATATAACATTAATTTCCATCTTCTAATAGTTTCTCAGCTTCTAGAGTTGTTATTAATGGTAAGGTTTCATTCTTCTACACAAACTAAAATTTTTTCTAAAAAGAAACTTATTTATCTCTATATTTAAACTTTTCATGGTAAAAAGCAACCCAATCAATACATAGACTGATGTAAAACTCTACTTGATTGAAACAAATATGGTTTCCAGGTAGATTATTTCCACAAACAACGACATAAAGAATCTTGATTAATGTTATCTCTTATGATCTAGAATGAACGCAGCCACGGTGCCATGGTGAAGTCCAACCTCATAGTCTCTGATGATAAGAAAATCAAATTTTGTGTTGATTCATTCCTGGAGAAAAAAAATCAGAAAAAAATCAAGGATTCCTATTGAAATGTTCTTTAGAATGGTTACATGCATACATACCCGATTAACTAGCACATTTGACTATTTTGGATCAAGGGGGACTGATTGGATCAGATAGAGGCTATGGAAAAATTTATCACCATGAATGTCAATAAGGGTAATGAGTGCTTCTTTTCTTCCTTTGTTTTTTGATGTTGTGACGCTAAGGATCTAAAATGGTTGTGACATAGTCTTGGGTCTTTTTATCAACAGGACCTCCCATGATTTGTGAATGGGGACTTTAACTCCATCCTTTACCATGAAGAAAATAAGGGTAGATGAGTATTTCTTCATCTGGAAAGCTTGTATTTTTTTTCATTTTATGTTTTTGAAGTGACTTCTTGAAATTGGGTATTATGAAGATCTGTATACATAGTGCAACAAATAGATTAGAGAAAAGAGATGATTCGAGTAGGCTGGATCGGTTTCTGTCTAATAACAATGCAATCAATATAGACATGAATGTAAATGTTAAATATCTAGTCATTTTTTATCACACCATTTTCCATTTCTGGTTTCATTTACTTTTAAAAGTGATTATTAGAAGCCGTTCCGGTTCTATCAATATTGATATTGAATTCAAGGTTATCAAAATATTAAGAGGGAGCTGTGGGATGCTCCAACTCAAGGCAATACATTTTTATCCCTTCACAACAAGCAAAAGAGGTAGAAGAAGATTCATGTGGAGTGGAAAAAGAAACTACCTCCCTTTGACCACAAGTTTGTGGTCATAAATTATAATATTGAAAAACTATAATGTAACCTATAGGAGGAGTTTAGTGACATGGTGTTTGAATAATTAGTAGAAAAATTATGTGTTTGGCTGAAATTATTCTCACACATGTGTAGATGGAACGGGATCACTCCAGGTTGAGGTTGATGAATAAGGGAGACAAAAATATATCCCATTACAAATCTTGTATTCGAGAAATGAAGCGTTTGATCAATATTAAAATCCTACTAGATGATGGAAGCTACAGATATGAAAAAGAAACTATGTGGAGAATGGTTCAATCGTTCTTCATGAATCTTCTTGTGGACATGAACTTGAGGTTTCCCAGTGGGAATCCTAGTAGAAATGCAGGTTTGAAAGAGGTGATTACTAACAACGTGTATAACCTGGACAATGAGGGCCTAGATATGATACATAGTGAGGAAAAATATCCACTTGCCCATTCGTCATCATAACCTTGTGAGTTCACCTAGACATAAAATCTTTTCATGATTGTTTTATAGGTTGCATAGTATGTGGTAAATACTGATTTTATAGTTTTAGTTATAGATTTTTTTTGTGAAGGGAACCTCCCCTGATTTTCTAGTTCTACGACTCTATTACTCTTACCAATGATAAATTACCCTTTTCCCTTACTCATTATAGACCAGGGAGCTTATGAAACATGCATTAAAAGATCATAGTGACTATTTTTGACCAAAGGTTGTCAAAAAATATACTTGGTGGATATCAATCGAGCATCATGGATTTAATAAGTGTCATTATATTTAGGGAGAAATAAATCTCTCCCATGAGATGGTATGATAAATCAACACAAAGACTCGGAGATGTAATATGTTGATTAAATAGTAAATGAATATGCAATATTATATGATCGAGTAGAGTTTCATTAACAATGTTCTCTTGGTGATGTGGTTTTTAGCCTGGGCATTGGATATCCTCTATTGAGGATTTATCTCCCAGTGGATAGCGGTTTTATTAATTGGAAAGGCCCATGGTTTCTTTATGGATACTAGGGGTATTTGACAAGGTTAGCCACTCTTTCTTAGTTTCATCATCCTTGCATCAGATACTCTTAGTGGTCTTATTAAACAAGGAATATCTCAAAGAGATGTCTTTTATTTATAAGTGGAAGAATAACATCCCTACGATTACCCACATTATGATTGCTGGCGATACAATAATCTTTAAAAATTCTGGTAGGAGCCCTATTTTTGGAATCATTAAAATTCATGGGGAATACTGTTACTAGAGTGGAAAATCCATCATAATCCCTAATATCATCATCATTATCACTCACTAGATCAATTCCAGGCAGTTTTCCTCCCTGTGTAGTAGCCTATGTAAGAAACGAGGTTCTTTTCTGATGGAGTACTTGGGAACACCTATTTCTTTCTGTTTAATTCATCTACATGATATTTCTTAAATTTTAATAGGATAAAAAGACATGTTATAAAATGGATGAACCAATTCCTTTCACTTTGTGTGTGATTAGTGTTGGTTAATAGGGTAATGTCTTTGATTCCTATTCATGCATTGGCTTCCACCATCGTACCGCAAGGAGTGATTAAAAATATAGATACAATTTTTTTGTAACATTGTATGTGATGTAATGTTGGAAGGAAATAGGAATTAGGCCTCTTGGGGAAGAATAGAAAGAGACAAAGATGATTATGGGAGAAAAGTTAAGAGTCTCTAGAGAACAATTCATTGTAGGCATGCAATTATCATGAGAGAAATTGATGAGGTACATAATCAATGGGGTCAGTCCATGACCCTTATATGTGGGGGTAGTATGGAGGAAGGTCGTGGCTATGCAACTTCCTATTGGTCGAATATCAACTCAATGGTTCAAAAAATTCAACGAAGCCCTCGGTGGATAGTTCACATAAGGTATATTTGTTTCTAGGATAAAAAAATCTTTTAAATTTGTTACTACTTTCCCATGATGCTTTACTTATTTGAAAAAGATTAAGGAATGTGCCCACACCCCAGATTCACTATGGATATTTTATAAAGGGTAAACATGCACTTATCGATTACATTTAGATTAATTCCAAACCAGATAGTTTTGTGTTCAAATCCTGTTCTTTTGTTGTTTTATAACTAGTGATTTTCACAGGATGAATACCTCATAGGATCCCCAATATATTTGGAATGAAATGGTATGGTAACATAGGATCCAAAAAATGTTTAATCTTCTAACATTGAGAATTAGGAACCCTTCAATCATTGTGGCTGATAAAATCATGATTGTGAGGATATTCTTGGCTACATGGTGAAACCATTGTTGCAACATGAAGGAGGAAAACTTTGAATATTTATTCCTTGAGGGGGAATGGGATATTGCAATGTGGTCTTTTTTTGGAGGACAAACGACTTTCTTTTCTAGAGAGAAGAATGATGCCCCCATAATAGAGATATAGTTCCATGGAATGATGGGAGATGATAAAGAAAGGATGGATTGATCAATGATTCTCAGTGCAGTGTGCTAGTTCTTGTTGAAAGATAAAAATATGGCATGTTTTGAATGTTTTGTTCCCACGGTGAGGTCTATCATTGCGAGATTTCATTTCGTGTAGATTTATATGGTATCAGTAATAAATGATTAATAGAATTGTATTTAATTTAATTTCATGTAGGTCAATTTATCATTAACCCAACCTTTAACTAAAAATTTTCACGGGAATTGGATTTTCAAGTATCCTCCTTGCATGGTATAAGTAATAAATGATTAATAGAATTTTATTTAATTTAATTTCATGTAGGTCAGTTTATCATTAACCCAAACTTTAACTAAAAAAATTTACGGGAATTAGATTTTCAAGTATCCTCCTTGCATATGCAACAAACTGAACACTGATGGATCCTTATATTTGGGTGTAATAATGGGAGGGGGTGCGGTTTGAAGCACTATGGGGAATGTGATGATAGCCATTAAATTGTCTTATGGAAAGATACACCAACTTGACTAAGAACAATGCTATGCTCTCTCAGCTTATTCTATGCATTCACGAGAATATGGTTTCTACTCATGTGTAGACCATCCCTATGATTCTTCATGATTCCTTAAATAGTAAAGGCTCTAATCCTTTGCTCATATCTGAATCTTTCAAGAAATATTGAGTCCTTCTACTCAACAACATCCAAGTGACCCATGCATGGTTGGAGGGAAATAAAAACATGGATTACATGTATTATAATGAAGACCAATTCTGTATCTACAAAATCCCATTATCTATTAATTTATTGAAGCCTAAGGGTTTTAATTTGATCTGTGGGGATGACATGGTCGGAACTATTTTAGAACACCCAAATCGTTGGGATTCCATGATGTATTCTATCATTGAATAAAAATATAATTTTGATAGAGAGATTGACCAAATTCAAGCAGAGTAGTTTCAAATTATTTCACCACACGATTTTTTTATAGTATCTACTCTTCCCATTATTTGGGTTCTTCATCATAAACTGATTTTCATAATGTCCCATCTAGTTGCACTTAAATAAATTTACTGATAATAAATTAGATTTTTATTACAAATAAAATGATCATTTTTTTTATAAATTTGATGCTTATATCATATTTTACCACATCTAAAATACATACTAGAATTAAAAAGTCATTACCCCATGTGTATTTTAACATAATTTTCCCAAATTGTAAACTTATTTTTTTTACCATAAATAATTTTAAAATAATTCCTTTATTTGAACATTTATATCAGCCTGTTTATTTTTATATTTTTCAAATTACATTGGACCATATAAAAATATCCATTTCCACCTTCTCAACATATAAAACATGTTTTTACAACATTTGAACTAATGAGAAGCCAATTCTCTCATATGCATTGCCTTTAATCCAATGTAAAAACTATATTTTATAATATAATGATATCATATTAAATTTTGATTTTACAATTCTAGATAGGATTTTTCACTTCGTATGTAGCCACTGAATCCTTATGTTGAATGAAATCTATGAATTATGTTTCCATCCTATGTTGAACTGCCTTAGGAAAATATATCTCATGAAAAATATTTGTTATTTCATCCCACTAATGAGAATAAATATATACATTGTCATTTAGATTGATTACCATATACCCCCACTAATAAGCTCTACCTTCAAAAATTTTAATAGAAAACGTAAACTTTTGATTTTCGGAACTCCCCATGACATCAAAAATATCTTCTAGTTGGTTAATCCATCCATCAGCTAGGACGGGGTCAATTGAACAAATGAATTATGGATTATTTTTCATAATGACACTATGCACTACAAAAATGTTCCTATACGGGTGATATGTTTGATCTTGTGCTTAAATTAGACAACTTTTTAAATCCTAATTAAATTGTGACATCACTACAACAAACTATTGAGTTTTGATTCTGACGATATCTAGTTGCGGGATGGGAAAGTTTTTTTCCTTTGGATGTAATCATAGAACAGTTGCCCTATTTCTATTATGGATAAAATTTATGAAAATACATACCATAGATGAAGAAAAATGGTAATCTTCATAATATATTTTATTTCATTTTGACTATAATGTAAAATTTTTATGGATATTTTATTAACAATATCAAAACAACTATATTTAACAAAACCGACCTCTGAATACTACTATATGTCTACTATATTAAACATTTAATAATATTGATTTAACTTAACAATTCACATTGAAGATGTTTTTAGGTTTTTATTTATGGAGAATTTGGACATAACTATTATATAAGAACTCAAATTTATACAATGTGGATACAACAAACAACAGTATTCTTTTCGTCTTCAATATAATACATTTAAAAGTAAAGATGATTTTTTTTAAATTATTCATAACATTCATAATGACATCTTATTTTTAGTTATACATCCATATACCATGTGAAAAACATTTCAAAAACAATGGACAAGCATAAAAAATTCAATAAGTAATATACATATGTAATGAAACCATTAGTCCTTGATTATTTTAAATCCATGAAACCATTTCCATTAAATAAAACTTTAATCTAATAAAACATAAGTCCTTTACCATACCTCATCAAATCATAATATTCTATAAAACCTTTTTAAAAATCACAAATCATAAAGGTATCTTTTGGAATCCATATTATACTTTCATTGCAGTTTGATTACTCTATAGGGAGAAACATTTATGGTTATGTTTGGAATACCCATCACTGTATATTCCAAAAATATCATACGAGAAACCCAACTATATAACTCATTCTTAATAAATAATGAATTTAATAGCTATCATAGGAATGACCACCCACATTAATTCTTTAAACCACCCATATTAAAAAACAATGTGGAAGAACAATTTCATAATCATAGCACATAAAACATGTATAAAGTAAAAAAAACTATTCTATAATAAAATAACACTAAAAAATTTCAAGATATTGACATAATTATTCCCTTACTAAATAATTTTCAATAAAAATATACATGAAAATGGAATATCGTATTTATTATTCAATTTAAAAAATTATGGCTTCTAGAAAATCTAAATATAAAGTAATGGTCACAAATTCAGAAATGTTGTTTTCACCACATACATTAAAATTAAACATACTTTATTAATTTATTAAAAAACTTCCAAGAAAAGGAACTATATTAAAAATATTTGAATAAAATTTAATTTAATGGGTTTTTAGTATACACCTTATAAAATAGGGTGGTGTATAATATCAAAACATGCCTCAAAGAATGGACATTAAGACGATGTGCATTTCTGTGAATACAACTCATCAAGTACAATAATTATATTCATTAATAATAAAAATTTGTTTTTTATACTTTTCTGATAATTTTTTTCAATATTATTATATCTTTTATTTCACTTATTTCCATGTCATAAAATGTTTTTAATTATTTATAACCATGTTATTAATTTGGTCGATATTCGGCACATGAGTCGAAAATGAACATAGTTCAATCTCACTTGTACATGTATTATTAAGTCCATAAACTATAGAATAATATTAATTAAATTAATATCCACATTATTCATATATTATACCATTAAATAAAATTATTAATTTTGTTGATGAAAAATGAACAATTTTATAATCAAGAAGACAATAAGTCGTACGTTCATAGGATTGACATTTTCTATTTTGCAATGATCATTATGGACAAAATTAAATTATTATTTTATCCCTCTAGTCTGATAATATCATAATTAATATCATATTAATTATTTATATATACTTATATATATATATCATACAGGTGATATAATGATTAAATACGAGTCACATCGCTTCATAGAGATTATAATTCACAAGTATGTAGGAATAAAATTATGATATTTATGCACATTGAAAGTGATAATGTAATTGATATATTATTATCATTTTAAGAATAATTATTTATTAGAATTACATATTTACATTAAATAAATTATTATAATGAGTCATGAGATATGGTTATGAAAGATGAATTAGATCGGTTTGTGGAGGTGAAAGTTCAAACATACACATGAATAATTAATTATTTCCCCATTTGATTCTAGTGGGGATTGATTTAGTTAATGATATTAATGTAATACAATCTCATTATATTTTGGATACTAAATTTATTATCTCAAAATTTTTGGAGTATATTTGAATGGATTGAAACAAAAAAATAGAAATACTTGAAGAAAATGATACCACTTCTTCGGTTGATCAGCTTGTAAGAACACCATAATAATATTCTAGTGGGGATTGATTTAGTTAATGATATTAATGTAATACAATCTCATTATATTTTGGATACTAAAATTATTATCTCAAAATTTTTGGAGTATATTTTAATGGATTAAAACAAAAAAATAGAAATACTTGAAGAAAATGATACCACTTCTTCGGTTGATCACCTTGTAAGAACACCATAACACCTCTAAAGAGTGTGTTCAACAAAAACTAATTCCTGAATAATTTGGGGAAATAAATTAAAAGGGGGTTTGGGTAGATAATGGTGAAAAAAATGGATCTTAATGTGTGACAATTAGATTAGAGTGGGTATCATTTTATATGAGAGGGGAGATGCACTCTAGAAAACTCATGAATTATTAAATTAACATAAACTGATTTTTAAATCCAAATGACTCCCAAATGAGTTGTGTATAATATAAGATGATGAATGTTTGAAATATATTATGAAATAATTTTGAGACTTGTATTGAATTTTTTAAACCTTATCTTTTAGGTTTAACCTTAATTATTCAATTTTAATTTTAATTGTGTTATCTACATTTAAAATAATAAAAGGCTATAAATATAACTCATATGGGCTCAATTTACCACTAATTGATTTTTAATTAATATATATACCTTATCATAGTTAATTTTTTATTTTTTATTTTTTTAAGTTTTTTAAATATTCATTTATAAAATATCAACAGTGACAATTTTGATACTATTTAATTTGTTGAATTTAAATAAAATCCACATACAGATACAAATTTGAAGAAAGAAGTTGAATTCACATGTAAAATTTGTTATAAATCACTATAATTACTGTTTTCTATCAAATTAAAAAAATTATATTCATTTTAATAATATTAAATTGATTTATTTTATTCTTTCTGTAATAAATCATTTACTACTCATCATTGTGGCGCAATTAAATTTAATTATTTAATTTCTAAAAATTATAAATAAAATAAAATTATGTATGTAATAATTTTATATTTCTATATATTATTTAAATTTGAAAATATATATTATATAACTAAATGTTAATATTAATTTTTAATAAAAAAAAGACATTATTATGTCATATATTTCATTAATTTAAATTAAATGTTATAAATGCTATAATAACACACAAGTTTCTTCCAAAGATCGTTTTTTTGTACCAAGTGATGTCTTGGTCGACAATAACTCATCCAAAAATATTATGATAAAGTGATCGGGTTGTTTTATAAAATTATATTATTATTTTTACCCATATTAAATGTATTTTTCATTAATTGTTGAAAATAAAATATTAAATATAATATTGACAAAAAATTATTTTGTACTTATTGGACAAAATGTTTTATACTAATTACAACCATTTATTTTTGTTTTTAAATATTTAATTCTCAATAGTGGATAAATTACCTTTAATACTAATCACATTGATTGGTGGAGAAAATAGGGTTTTAATGTAAAACATTCAAAAGTCAACAAAGTATTTCTATTCAGTTTAAATTTAAAATTTCATTAAATGAAATAAATTATATTAAAAGATAAAAACATAATCTAATTATAAATTATATACATTAAAATTTATAACATAAAAAATATAAATAAATTAAAATAAAAGGTAGTTTTAAATTATAATGCTATATTTTTCAATATTCATTACAATATGAATTCTTTAAAAAAACCAAAATTTAAAAAAATGAATTTGGATGACATGCTTCTAAATAAGATGTTTATTATTTTAAAATAGATCATATAAAAGTGTAAAAATTGATTTAAAAAGGGTTCTCTATCAAAAGGTAGTAAAATTTACTTTTTAATATATTAGATAATTTAATGCGTAAAATTGGATTTGTTATCAATTTAATTCTCTATAATTTAATATAGGGAATTATAGAAATTTATTAAACATGTGTAAAAAACATATATTTAGTTTTTTCATTAACTCTAATACAAAAACAATGTGATAAATACAATTTAAATTAATAATATTAATAATAAGTTATATTTTGGTATATCACAATCTTGTGTGCGACAACAAATTTTAGAGAAACTCATTGTTGGGTATCGGGTACGCTCTTGGACATATTTCCCCTATTATAGAAAAATTAATATCTAATTAATAAATATTAATATATATATATATATTATTCTCTAATTAACTGGGATTTCACAACCTATAAAGAAAATTTGGTTTTAAAAATATCAACCATAAAAACTCATCATAATCCCAACCCACAACCTAGAAGCCTCACCTTGGTTGGAAAATTATCAATGGAATCATTTTTTTTCAATCATTAAGGAGTTACCTAATTAATAGGTATCATCATTCCCCATTTTATTTAGTTTTATTTCAATTTTATACTCCCTAAACAATTAATATTGCATTAATATATAATTAAACCCCGTATTCTCAATATGATGAGATGTTTTCATATCAAGGTTAATAACTACACTTACACACACATCTATATAATGGGTAAAAAAATACCAATTATGGGTAAAAATATATAACGCCTCATGAAATGGTGTGATTTGTTTATCCTTAACCACGTATAATGGTATTGAATTATGATGTAAACTATATTTTTATTTGATATATATGATAAATATAATTCATTTACAATTCATAAATTATGCAATAAGACAATCCTTTATACACTGTATTATGTCAGAATATGATAACATCATTTGTGGATGTGTGGACTATATCCCCCTCAAATAGATGTGAATTGTTCACACTATACATTGAATGGATAAACGACGGATTTAATATAACTATTTAACATATATTTCTACGAAATGATATGGACTCATAATTTACAAATATATAATATTATTTTATTTCTACTATTATGAAAAAAATGAATGAAAAATTCATTCATGCATATGACCTATCATATCAATGAATAGTAAATTTCATTTAATACAAACAAATATAATAGATTTTTTTAAAATAAATAAATATATAATAAATAAGATATTAAAATCAGGTATAACAATATTCAGATGGTTTATCACTTAATAATGTAATGAAAAACATGTAACATGTCAAAACATTCTCTAAAGGCCAAACAATAAACACTCAAAATTGGGAAAATAATAAATCATTGCTAAAAATTGGGGAATTAGATATTATAATAATATAATATCTGATAGAATATATATGTGTATTGTTATAGAATTTGATAGTGGCATGTTTAAAACATTTATACAAGGTGGTTTAGTCCTATTCAATATAAATGGAAATTCACTATAACCAATTTCATCTCAATTTACATTCCATTAAGACTTGTTTGTTGTTAATAACCTAGTTTCTTTTATATGGTGTATATACTACCATTAGTAATTTCATATCTAAAATATATAGTTATTCTCATATTATTCTGAGTAGTATTTATTGTGATTCCTTTAAAGAGATTATTATTTAAATGTTTCAATGTGGTATGTTACACATTTTAATTTTTAAACATTATTCTCTCCCTGAAGATTTTAATTATTATCTTTACAATATCATTTCCTTTAGTTATTTTCAATAATATAATGCATGTATAACTTTATATTTGTGTACATAATTTCTTCTATATATTGTACATATGGAAAGATTTTACTTATTATATAATTATTCCTTTATTCTTTATGATATTTTAAATTTCAACTAGAATTATATCATATATGGATATTCGAGATAAAAGTTACCAAGTTGAAAAGAATATTATAACCCAATTTATTTTCATTACGTTATATTAGCTTCATGTTATGGTTAATAATCTATGATTATGTGTATAATGACTTTTACAATTTATGATGTATTTCCATTTCAATTTGAGGATTTTATGTTGATAAAAATATTTTACACAATTGTTGATTCTCATTCCAAAATTATAATATTTTCAAGGGTTTACATTACAATGACATTTCATAGTCTATATGAAAAAGATTTTCCATGTAAAGAAATTATTTGGTCATTATATAATGAAATATTTGATTTTGTTCTAATTTTTTATTGATGAACTTTAAAGAACAATTATATAATTTTACCACGAAATTATACATAAATATTTTTACAGAATGTTTTTAGCAAAAAATGTCTTCATTTATTTATTTAGTCAAAGAACCTAGTATCTTCTAAAACCCCAATATTTTAAACAGGTTATCAAAAATATTTTTAACAATGAAAATTCATTTATAAAATTTTGTTATAACATTTTTTTCTTTTACCAATGTTTTCAATGTAATCGTATTGTCTTTTTCCGAATAATGAATTTTTATAGCCATTTTACCATGTAAAAGTAATAGTCCTTTTACCTCATACAACATTTACATATTTACCGACCATAAATTTATTTAATCATCATTTTAATGATTAAAAATATAAATTTAAAAAATAATTTTTTAATGTTATTCAAAAAAATTATATGCAATATTTTCTCAAAATAATATTTAAATTTTAATCAAGATTGTTTTTGAAATATATATATTTTTTATATTTATATTGGATATTGAATACAAACATTTAGATATATTCCAATCTGGATATGTCGTAGTGGTACCATCAAGATCCTTCCAAGGGATGGTTTTCAATTTATTTAGCCATGGATTGTATTGATATTCACCTCCATGATTCATTTTTTAAGTCTCCAAAAATATACAATTTCCTATGATCATTGAACATTGAATTTCATTTAACTATACATTTTATTTATCATGGATATTTCTATTTAATAAAACATATAACATTTTATAATAGGTTTCTTCTTTTAAATTTGTACGATTATTTGGTGAAAATTGAAAAAGCATTATATCATCTGCAATACCAAAATTTTATAGGGAACATGATTCATGAATTCAATCAATTATTCATTATATGAGGATTTTATTAGATATCTACAAAACAAGTGAGTACTGATTATAGATATCCCATTGATGCTTCATTAATCTCATAGGATAAGTTAGTTTTATAAACTAAGATAATGGACTTACCACCCATTATGGTTTATACTATATTGTGAAAGGCAATGATTATAAATGTATTGTATACTACGAAAACATAGAATCCAATAATTAATGATTAACTTTGTTTTGACATAGTTATTATTTATCCATGAGGTTTTGAGTTAGTATATATATGGATACATTTCATTCTTAGTTTATTTATTAAACTGAATGTGATTTATTTTCATACCATGAAATATTTAGTTTTCCTCATATAGTTATTTATATGCAATGGGTCTCCAGTTATTACAATTACATATTGTTTTTTCACATCCTTCTCACATTAATAATTACATACAATGTGTGTCCCTTTATTTACCATAACACAAATATTATTCTCATTGATTCATTATTACTTCTTCTATACATTACCCTTATTGATCATTAGAGATCACCCTTATTTTGGGTACATTCCCTGGAATCCAAAAGTGGAAAATGAAATATACTCAAGGATACAATATATATAATAACGTTTTCCTCAAGAATAATAATATGTTTTAATTTGTGTATTTATTTGAAATATGAGACTTATGTATGTGTCTTTATTACCAATACTACTAAACTCTTTGGTGGTCCTAGATTTAATTCCATGTAATCATGTTATTGTAATGATCATGGATAGTAGTTCTGATCATTTTGGGTATGAAAAAAAATAATACTTGTCTATTTATCTTAGAATCACTTTGATTATAGGTATTTGAAGAATAAAAGCATGTGGGATAAAATAAAGAAGGATATTGAAGATTTTATATGATGAACATGGATTATATCTATCAAATGAAGAATGATACATTTCTTTTGGGATAATGAATCCATTATCATATCTTTAACAATATGTTAAAAAATATCCATGAATTTATTCATTAGACTCCCCATGACTACTAAAGGAAATAACATTTTCTGTATGGTAGAAAAACACTATACCAAGACAAAAAATCTCATATTCATCATGGAATATGTATCAATTCAAAAACTCTACATTATATACACATGGGATGTTCTACATCTTAATTGAGTGAAACCATCTACTATATATAATAATGAATCGATGATTTCTTCATGTTTTTTTAGAAGCCTTTAATATGAATGGGATTAAAAAATTAGATTTATCACTACCTAACAAACATAGATAGATAGTTAGTCTAAATGGTCTATTCAAACTATAGAGGGATGTTTTGGATAGTTATTAAAATATTTACTATGAACTTAGGACAATCGTGTATCCATTAGGGAGATCTCATATATAAATTTTTGCAAATGTAATGAAAACAATAAAACGTATGAGACTCAATATGGGAAGAGGTGTCTCACTCTAACGTTCTAGGATAAATTTTGTTTGGAGAAGTTCTTGGGACCCGATCCTGGATAGGAGGTGATAGAAAAGGTGCAAACCATTTAGCATTATATGAAATCTATATAAATGTGATTGAAAATAAAGGATGACAATCACTAACAATATATAAAGTTTTATTTTTGATATAATTTTTCTTTTATAAATTTTAGTGGAATAAATTCCTGAATACTGTAATGATATTAATTATTCTCCCTATATATATTGTCCTCACTGATATCCTTGATAACATAATATTTGTTTCATACCCACTAAAACTCCATACTAATCTATCTCGTCAACTTCAGTCCTTCCATGTATCCCTCTTGAGAAAGTACACACAATAACTATTACAAAAAGTATATCTATAGGTGGTATCTTTGTAGTCTAGTATTTTGTATAAGGAGTAGTAGGTTATGATCATTAATTCCAATGATAGGTTTCTAAAAAATAATACAAATATCCTAGTGAAAGAGTTGTTTCCAAACAAGATGTTTTGTGAAGAAATATAAGAACATGATGATTTAAGGAAACTTAAAAACCCAGATATATTCTTTATGAAATGAAAATTTCAATGATAAAATTTATGATGGGGGATGAATGTAGTGAAAAAATAGTAATTATTGATGTTCCCATTATTATTTAATTAAATTCCATATTATGTAATGTATTTAAAGAAACAACATGAACTAATATGTTTATTTTATATGTTTATATGTTTTATCCGGTTTAAATTAATATAATTTTATGATTCATAATAATTGATAGTGAAATGGTTATATAGTGACAATATTATTAGTAAATATTATGTGTTATGATAAATTCCATTGAACATAGAAAAGGTAAGTAATTTCCTCACCATGTAAGACCGTAGCATATAAATCCCATTTACTGGTCATTATAAGGGATAAATGATTTTTGGTATTTTAACTTGAAATTGTTTATAGATTCATAAATTATAGTATAAATGAGACAATTTAAGACAGGAGATCATGCTCCTAGAGAATATTTCCCAAAAACATGTATGGGGGGAATACCTAATAATTTATCACCATTGATCGCATAACCCCTTGGGAAATAAATTTTGTAATGAATGAATATATATCAATATCATAATAATATAATTTATTATATATTCTTTTAATAAAACTATGACATTAATTTTCCATTTTTAATATTAATATTATAATTTTTAGATAATGTTTTTTATTAATATTATGTTTTCATATGATAGCAATCAAATTTTAGTTTTTGAAAAATGTATACATTCAATAAGAACACTCAAATTTAATATTATTTGAAATAAATTTTATTTAAATAACATATTATACTATATTTGTCAAATATAAATGATTAAATAATTTTATGATGTCAAAAATAATTTTCTACGGGTTTCCAAATTATTATTATTAACATAAATAATTTTAAAATAGTTTTGTATTTTTTAATGTGTAAACTCTTTAACATTGGTACATATTTTTATTAAATATATCTTATTTTTTAAATCCGCTCTTCAAAATTAACAAATTTTTATTTTTTCAAATTTTTTTAGATAGTATAATTTTGGTGTCATAATTAAATATAGAGTATATAATTATATAAGAATGATCCATATGTAATGAAATATATTCCATTAAAGTAATCCGTTGAAAAAAATATATTTCTAAATATATTTCAAAATTGTTTTTTATTTTAGTATTTTGATTTTACAAACAAGTGATGAATCTTTTAGAAAATATTTCTTATTATATAGTTTATGAATATTTTCTTGGTTACCATGTGAACTAATGAAAACATAATAACATATGTAAAAACCATAGGGAAAACTGTGCATGGTTTATTATTGAATCATATTGATTTTAAAACCTAAATTTTGAAACTAATAAAAAATTAACATCTTCTTTAAAATATAAACCCTAATGATTTTCAAGTCATAATAACTTAATACCCATGGATCATAGATATGATTAAAAATTTATTCTCTAGATCCCTTCCAATGATCCTTCAGTCTCATAAGATTCACCTACAAATATTTTAGAAGTTCCCTCACTAGGTAAGAGATCCTCAACATCACTATTTATTCAAGAACCTCATGTTTCATTTGGATTTAATTTAATATTTTAGAGATGGGATATGTTCATATGAAAACATATTACATTATGTATAATCCTTATATAACTATAGACCCATGTTACTAAACCCCCCCTTTCAATGTAGTATTATGTACACTTGTTATTCTTCTATAATCATCATAACCTTTTCCATAAATAAATTTTGTGTAATGATTATCCATATAAATATCCACTCAATGATATTAAACTAGTTTTTTATATTTCTAATATATTGGAGAAATATATTAATTTTAAAAAAACTCTAAAATCAAGGGATTTTAATTTATAAATGTCTTCCTTATGTTTTATGATCTATATTGCACACTTATTCACATAAAGGACATGAGAGTGACATGTGAACCCTAAATTATTTATCCCTACAATGTATTGGGTAATGTTTTATAATCATGTAATTCGATTTATAGTGTGAGTGATGTTATCCTAAACCCAATATTTTTTCTTGGATTTCATCAATGATTATGTTTATGATAATTTGTTTTATGTTTTTCTCATATTCAAATGTTTACATTATACTGCTATGCAATATCATTCCTCATTGTTCGCGATTTAAATTCATATACCACTTATATAAAATTCATGTGCCTATTGTCTCAAATATTAAATATTATATTATTATATGATTTTTTATTCCCATACTAGGATTTATAGATCACCCCATTCTTATGTACGTATTGGGGTTATCATGTGTAGTATTATAATAATGATGTAATTTTTAGATCATGATAAGGATGCTTTGAAAAATGTAACCACATTCCTATTGTATGTATTTATGTCAAGTACTTAATTTCCCAATGAAACTTTCCTTAATTATATATATTGATTTTATTATGTACATTTTTGAAATAAATCCTTAAAAATAATGTATTAAATATTTTGGTATATATATTTATAACTCATTTATATGAGTAAACATCATAATTGATTAGTTTTTCCTTCAATGTGTTTACGTGATGCATATTACATTGGTATGTTCATTCAAATAAAATTGAAATTAAATTTTTTTAATATAAGATCCATATATGGGAATAAACGTATTGGTTTGTTCCACCTAAAAAATAAATACATAATATGGTTTTGAGCATAGTTATATACACCTAAACCCCCATAAATAACATATAGAAATAATAATGGTAATTTAAACATATATTAGGGAACTAACGAGTTATAGTACCTTATATACTCACTAAACAAACCATTCCAGTTAAAAAAATGGGTTTTTATCAATAGAAGTAAATAATAACATCAAAAACGTGAAATTTATTATATATTTTATGAGTCGATCATCCAATCTGTATAATGTAATTGGTTTTGGAAGAACAATTGATGAATGAAAATTCTTATAAGCCCACAAAATGAAAAATAATTTCACTATGTTAAGGGAATTTGAAACCCTAGTCAATCTATCCCAAGATATTTGGGATTTCCGTAACATTGGGAACAAAATTATCTTATATATTTAAATGATTAATTAATTGTGATGATATAAATAAATTCATAAAAATATTTCATTCAAAAGTAGTGTCAAAACCATAGAAAATTCATCAATAATTGATCAAAAATATCATTTTCCCCCATTTTAATATATAGATGGTGCATTACAGATAATTTATAAATGTATAAACTTATAAACACCTAGGTATTTCATTGTATTGAGAGATTCATCCTTAATCTATCATCATTTCTCTCATAGATTATAATGATTCATTGATCTCATTGATGTATATTACTTAATTTGGGAAAACATTTTCATATTATAACAATAATTACTACATTTAGATGGTGATAATTCTTTTAAAAGTATTATTGGGGCCTAATCACCCATATAAGTGTAAGGTCATTAGAGGCTCATTACAAAGTGGTTTTAATAACAATGTTTTAATCATTGAATACATGTTAATTGACTTTTACTATATGGAATCAAGTGGGCTTGGTTAGGTGGCTATTGAAAACACCCAATATACTACATTCATGAAACATTGCTCACCTTTTCTAACAATATGGTGATCTATATATTCTACCACAACTAATTCAAGAACATCCCATGTTATTCATTCAATTAATATTATTTTTTTCTATTACCCCCTAATAATTTTACTATAAATATGATTGAACGATATTTAAAAGATATATTAATATATATTAGTTCATAAAACCTTTTAAAATATATAATAATTATGTTAATTGATCATTAATATCATATTATAAAATTAGGACAACATGAAAATTGGGGTTCCATACTCTATCATAGAAATAATTCCTTACTCCAATGCCAAAAACAACATAGACATAGTTGTAATAATGGTCATATAGTAGAATTTGATTTTGAGATCCTCCTTTGGAAAATTCTAGGTGTGACCCTGATTATTTTATTCCTACAAATCTAAAATGGTCCTTTCTACAATTTCATTATAAAAAATTTATTTTTTAAATTTCAATTTCATGTAATATTGTTTTTTAATAAAAATATGATTAATATTATCCCAATAATCTTTAGGTTTTTTTGAACCTGGGTTTCTACAAAATGATTTCTGATTTTGATTCATGATCATTGTGTGGAATTTACGTTGAGATGGATCTCATTATATAAGAGAACCAAAATATTTAATAATATAAATATTTTATTCAATAAAATATTTATCACTGGGAGATTTAATGGTAAAACATAGTCATGTATATTTTACTATGATTCGCTAAAATCATATTGTGAGGTATTTAATTTGAAAAAAATATAAAACATTATCAATAAATAATACCAATGTTATGGATGAATACATTTAATTATAGCTAAAATTAACATGGAAAAAGTACAATATAAGGGCATCAGTTGAAGACTTTTTAAATTTTAATAAATATAAAAACAAACTAAATTGGTTTTATTGTGACAGATAATGTAGGGACATTGTGTATTTCCATGAATCCCACACCGGAGCCTCCAATGTTGGTATCATGGCACTTTACAAGGACTTAATTATATAAAACATGATTTATTTTTTATAATTTCTTATTAAAATATAATAGCCTAAAATAATCATTGTTATATAATATAAAACATGATATTTTTTTATAAAAATAAATATTCATGTGAAAACAAATAGATACTTGTTTGAAATATAAAATTCATAACCAATACATTTATATTAACTCAATGTTTAACAAGATAAATTGTTATCCATACTCTCTATAATAACTACCACTTGATATCCAATTGTCCTATATTAAATATTTATTCATTTACTAAGTAAAAAGAGTTGTGTGTAACCATTTGTAATGAATAATCCCATGGAAACCAACAATGTCACCTAAGATGATCTGATGAAATGTTTAATGAAAATTTATAGAAAAAAATTTCATGAGACAATAACTGATCATAACAATCATATATCGTGAGAAACAATTTATTTTTAAAATTAAAAAAATATAAAATATTATTATTGAAATTATACTAGCATGTATCCAGGTATTGTATATTAATTAATAAAATATAAATAGTTGCAAAATAATAACTAAAAAAATTCATAATTAGTGATGATTGAAAACAATTAACATTGATTTATAATAATAATGATTAGGGATGATAAATAACAGATAAATAAAAAATAGTTAAAATGTTGATATTGGGTTTTATGGATAATATATAATAAATTTTAAATCTAATACAACTATTACTTAATGAAACAAAAACCATCACCCATGATTATAAGTCACCATGAATTCACTATTGGGGCCCCAAACATAATGACAACTACATGGGACAACCAACACATGATTCTTAACTATTTTCATTACTATTTCCAAATAATATCTTATATATATTAAATTTGGAGTCTATATTTATGGTGGGATTAAATGTGTAGTAGAATATAAATAATTCATCTCAACTGGATAGATAGGAAAAATCCATGGACCATGTTTTATATACAATGAGAAATTTCATATTTTTATGTTAGGTGTAGAATAATAACATACTACATATCATTAAAAATTACAAATGTGAATACGTTGTTTATGAAAATAAATATAATATATGTGAATATGTTAAATTAAATTATATGAGTAAACATCACATGTTAAATCAAGATAACAAGTGAAAAATACCTTAAATAGAAGATAATATATGATATGAACCATTATTTTAATATTATAACGTAAAACATCAACCAATAGTGATCCACCCACTAAACTAATGTGTGATTCACTTATTAATTTACCTGTAAAAAAACACAATTTCATCATCAGGTAGAAAACAATTATATATTAGATTAACTACACTATGGATAATTAATCACTGCATAATTTAATATAGTAAATAGCAAATCTTTATTAGCATTAAGAGTACCCATGGTTTCCTGAAAAAAATTCAAAAATAAATTAAACAATTAACACAGTTAAATATTTATCATAAATTATTATTGTTTAATTGTTAATGAATTTGAATAAAAATAATATAACAATGACCAACAATGATATCTTCCAAACCTTAATAATATATACAAGTAAAAAATTTACATCCATTAAATTTTCATTATACAGTGGTTAATCATTCAGACTATCCTTTGTAAATCTGTTTTTCTAGTATAAGTCTAAATAAAACTTTTTTATAATCATATGTGAATGTAATGAAATGTTTGTTATAAAAATATTATGTTACATTAAAATCCCCTCATTTTCAATGAAAAAAAACATGGAATAATTTTAATCTACTAAAAATTTATATAGGAAATATATTAGTAAAACTAATAAATTAAAAATTAATATTACCTTTTCATTAAAGTAAATTGGGTTTACATTTGAATTCATACCATGATCTAATGACATCAATACACCTTATTTTTATTATGGTTTATTGGGTTGAAATGATATCATAAACCATAGAGTCAATAATCTTGAATAATTATAAATATTATATACCTGGAATTTTACTTCATGGCCTACTAGGGAAAGAATAGTGGAATGAAAATAAAGAATAAGAATATAATAGGTGAAAATGGATACATAATAATGTGAATAGGTGATATAAATCTAAGAGATTCCATTATAATCTATAAAGTTGGATCACAGATCCTTGATGGAGTAATAATATGTAATGAAAAAGAATATATTGGTGATTCCTATAAATGACCTAGAAAATATAATTAAAAAATTACCGAATATAGTTATAAAATCTAAATTTATATATTATCTTGAAAATTATACAACTCGACTACCTTTTCAACAATGTGGTACATCGACCAAAAATTCTCTAGTGTCCCAAGACGTCCCCCACTGTATAATGATATTGAATATTATAAATGATCATGGAAATCATGATATGACATAAATATGATATATGTAAACATGTTACCAATTTTCATATATTATAAATGACATAAAATAACCCCTATATTTACAATTCTTAGTATATATTTAGATATGTTTTCATAAAAGTATTATTTTATATTATTTCATAATATTCCCCTACCATTTATAACTCAAACTGAATTCTGTCATAGACACATTATACAGAGTTCTATTTTAATTTAAATGTGTAAATAGGAAACATTATAAAAAATTCTCTAAAATGACTGATAAAAAACAAAAATCAACATGTTAAAAAATATTTTTCATTAGATCATTAAATTAAAAGAAACAAAAAACATGTGAAAATGAATATATTTATGGGAATAGATTATTATATCATTTGAATTTATAATAAGGCATTAACATGTTTTACATAATCATTATATAAATATAAAATATCCTAGGAGTTACTATGATAAAATATCCTACACAATGGCATAGAAATTGGGATTCAATAATAATAAACTTTAGTGACATAAAAAACCAATGTGAAAAACCATATATATTGAAATATTAACTTATGATAACACTTATATATAATAAAATCCATAAATATAATATATATAACAACATCCAATGTCTAATAAATGCGTTAATATTGAATTAATACTCACATTCCATAAAATAGTGGATCACACATTATTATTTATGTCCAATAATATATCATTTTATATTAGTATTTACCAAATGTGACTTGTCGAAAATACCCATAAGGACATTAGGATATAACCACATTCCTTCACGATTTTGGACATTGGTGGGCCAAAAATGGCCTACCTCCATGGTCATCTAGTTAATATGGAAACATGATGACCAAAAATTTCATACTACCTTGGTCATCTACTCCCATGACTGTTTAATTTCTCATACATGTTTGAGAATATTTTCCCCATTCAAAAAGTGTGAAAATTTATATATAGAAACTATCTAGATATCCTATAGGTCATAAAATATATATATACAATTTATATACCTTTTAATCTTGATAGTAATAGGGTTATGTAAATAGTTTTATTAGAAATAATACTCCATTTTGAATCCAGCAACAAGCTTGTCTTTCTCATATTTCTATGAGCCTGATGCCAATGAAAATTGGTTACCATATATAAGGAATATAACCATGTGAGTAGAACATTAAAATTGGGTCCCATTACTATATCTTAGTTAATATCCCATTAAATTAGGTAATTACAGCTATTAAAATATCTGTTTGGATAATTGTATAACAATATCCTCAACTAGTTCTCTTATTGGAAGGTTTTTATCAATGTTCATGTCATTTAGATATAGGTTAATTTACCTCTAGCGTGAATTGGAGGTATTTTTTATTTTAGGATACATTATAACATACTAATTAACTATAATAATCATTACTATAATAAATAATCTATAACCCATAAATTTGTAAACCTCTAATAGTAATGTACCTTATAAAAAAACTTCATATTTAATATATTTCGAATAAGTATTTAATTTAATCATATTCCTCCAAAAAATAAATCAATAAAAAAACTATAACATTATATATATAAATTAGTTAAAACATTAAGGATATTAGATATTCAGTTAATATGTGTCTTCTAGAAAATCAATAAAATAAAAATGTATTTCAAAAAAAATTCTCTTTTTGTTTTTGTATTATTTTAGTAATAAAAAATAATCATGTCACATTAAAATTATTTTTAAAAACCTAAAAGGATTTAAATTTTTTATAAATAAACATCTCAAATAATGAACCCTAAAAACAGAAAATATAAATAGAGAATAAATTTGGGGTGAAAGATAATTTTTTTTGCAATTGTTAAATAAGTTAAATTTTAAGAGAAAATATAATAGATTAGAATAACCTGAATAAATAAATGTGATATAATTTTTTTTAATAAATTTAATCATAAATATAAATGGTATAAAATATAATCCTGATTTTACAATAAAAATATCAACAAGGTTTTTCTGTTATAAGAATGAATATACGCATGGAAGGGAGAAAACAATGTGTATTGTAAATATTTATTCAGTCCTCAAATTTTTATTAGTAAAAAATCAATCAGTATACAATATTTTTATATGTAAATATTTACTACATAGATAGAAAGATATAATATAATCTCAAATAGATAGGATACTTAACATGTCAAACATAGAAGAGCATAATTTAGATGAAAACAGATTAACTAATGAATTGAGATCAAGTCAATAGAAAAGCCTTATGATTTTTGTATTTCATGAATAATAATAATTACTGGTATGATATTTAATATAATTATAAATATTATCACTAAAATATATATTTTTATAATATGTACAAAATGTGGTAGCATTTACACCAGTTAATATATAATTTGTGGGTAATTACATGATTTTTTAAGACTCAAAAAATAGAGGGAAACCGCTAAATTAAATAATTTCACAGTCTCACATGCAATAACATCTTATATAATCAAATATTGGTTAATATTTATCCATATTGAGATTTAATTTATATTTTTTAAAAATAATACAATAAATATATAATTTATTATTAAACATTTAAAATTAATTAGTAGTTACATTTAACCATGATGGATTCACTGTACCATTTGTAATATATTTAATTTTCATAATGGAAAAAATTATGTAGTTCTCATCACAGATTTAAATTCAATAAAATGAATATTTCTTTTTGTGATATTTTTATTGAGTCACGTGATTATTTCATTTATGTTATAATAATTGTTATAAATTTCCACTTTTTTAATAAATGACTGAATAATATATATTTTATTAATCAATATAATTATATATAATCCATTAGGAAATCATAACTTCGTATTAAATTTTAAATTTTTGAACATATTTTAAGTATTTATATTTCATTAATCATTCATGATGAATATTTTAAATCAAAATTCTTTTAGATGAATGATTTAGAAAATCATATTTTATTTTTGGACAATCATTTTTATACAATAATAAATGTGTGACTTTACTATTATTAAGGTGTTAATTTAGAATTATGAATTTATGGAAGAAATATGGTAGATTATAATGATTAAAGGGATTCTAAACCATAAAACGAAGAGTTAAATAATCTCTCTAATACCTTGTTAGAAATTATTGATTTGGGGAATCCTTGTGAAACAATAATTTCCCAAATGTGAGAGACCATTAGTAAAGATAATAATTGAGAAGAGAATTGAAAGCAAACCAGAATAATAATGCGGTTAGATATATTAGTAAGAGTCAATATATATAGGTGGATTCTATATAATTATTAAGTAAATAATAAAATATTTTATTTTTCAATTATACAAACAGCTCCACTACACCATATAGTTCTTAAATACCTTCTATACATCCCAATAAATTAATTATTTAAAACATTAGACTAATATCACTTTTTAGGTAATATTTGGTCACTATTACCTATGTTGGATTTCATATTATATATATCATATTTTATTTTAGTATATTATACTTTATTTTACAAAAATATAAAAATTTTACCCAATGAATTATTTTGACCTTGTGACTAAAAATATGTAATCAATTTTAATAAATTTAATCATATAAAGTGATAAAAAATTATAAAATATAACATTATTATAATTTTTTCCATTTCAGATAATATTTTTTAATAATAAATTATTTTTTAGTTTTTCACATTAAAATTTCATATATCATTAAATAAGTATCTTCATTAATTTTTTATCAACATATATCATCATTCATCATAATATTTTTCTCACAAAAATATGAATTTCATTGAAAATGTTATCTTTGAATAATGTCTCTTTTTACCCTTAATTGATTTTTTTATTATCTCATTAAAATTATCAATTTTTATTCAAAATTTTTATATAATAATATTATTAAATTCATATTTAATTTAATTTAAATTTAATGATTATTTTAATGTTATAAATTTATGGAATATACAAAATTTCTAAATATAAAATTAATAAAACTAATTTCTAAAATAAATATTTTTTAAGTATTATTTAATAGATTAATAATTACATCATGATATATTACACTTTTTTGTAAGAATTTATATTTTAACCACAATATTAAATAAAATGTAGTAAATTGGATTTTTAATAATAATGAGAGAAGATTTAGCAAGCATGGATGTAATAGTTATTTACACGAGACTGTACATTTCTACTAAAAGAATTAGATATATCCATACATTAAGAGGATGTGATTATGATTCATTATGAAAGAGGCATGTTATTCATTTTTTTGTCATTCATAATATTTCATTATATGCATGTTCATTTAATCACCTAACACATGATATGAATAAACCATCTATGGTGTTTTTCAAATTAGGCTTCATTTAAATGAATATTATAAATATTACTGAAATCATCATATCTAGGAACATATTTGAATAATAAAATTTTTATAATAAATTGAATGGTTGGTACTATAAGACCATGAAATTTGAATAAAATTATTTTTTATTTAACGACATATACAACACACTACACATAGCATAAATAGCCTGTGTAATATATTATTTAAATATTTCTCTAATAAAAATGTTCTAATTTTTTTATGTTTGAGTATTAATAACTAAAATATAAAATATATTTTAAAATTATGTAAAATAAAAATTTACTGAATAATTATTAGAAAAAAATTATGAATTTTAATAATAAAGATTTATTCTAAAAAAATATAGTTTATTCATAAACATGTGTCATTACATTTTGTTAGAAAATAATATAAAATTTTATTCCTATTTTTGAAAATTTATTTTATAATTTTAAAAAAATTTTCTATGTCATAATATGATAATTCTAAAATGGTTAAATGTTTTAAAAATTTTAAAATGATTATTTTTTAAATGAATAAGGAAAAATACTAAAATTTATTGATAACTAATTTTTTTTAAAGCATTAAAAGAATTATGTTTCAAAATTGAATTGAAAGTAAAAATATTTTAATTATATTAAAATTAATAAAATTTATATAATTTGAATAAGAAATTGAAATGATAAATGAAACCGTGTCATATTAATTGAATCTTTTTATTTAGAAAACATATATTTGTCTTGCTTGCCGGTTTGAATATAAAATAAATTCAACCAGTTCAATAAATTGAATTTGGTAAAAATAAATTCAATATTTATGTAATTATATAATCATAATAGGTTTGGTTACTCTAATAATAAAATTTAATTACTCTGATTATGGTAAAAACATGATTAATATGGGTGGTTTGACTAAAAGTGAAGGGCATGATTTCCTATTAAAAATATCAAAGTATAATTTTATATAAATATTTCAACCTTATCCAATACAAATACTAAATATATGGCCATTTAAAATATTATTTTTTGTAAATGAGTATAATTTTGTATTTATTTCAGGTATTTCAAAAGGGATGCCCTCCCCCAATTAAAATGGACATACCCACTCCTCTTATATCCACCATACAAAAATGTGTTCGGATACCAATCTATCCACAAATTAGTTTCATACAACCCTACTGATAATCCTAGTAACATGTATTTATCATAATAACATCCTGGTAAGGATTTTAGTATAACCCTAAAGTGGTTCTCATAAAAATTTGTATAGTTCATGATAATGGGTTTACATTTTATATCATACTCTACCAATTTTATATTATCTAAATAAATGATAGGATAATAAAACCATTACATTACATATATACTAATTTTTTATGTTAATTGAATATCATAAATCAATCATGTCTTTCATCTAATTTGAAATGAAACTGTTGATCATGTGTACAAAAGACAACAGCGTCATGAACTAAGGTCAGTCATCTTCTACCACTCCCTCTCCTAGATAGATATAATGATGAATTTAATTTATATATATTTATATATATTAATGAAATAATTTTAATTAATAATTTTTATTATTACTTATATTTTATTTCCTCCCAATCTATTGGATAATGGTATCATCGATCATGTGTACATGTGGATTAATGCCTCCGTGAAGTGATGGGATTTTTTAATTATACATTTTAGATAAGTTATTAAGGTTATATATTTGAAACATATATGATATATATGTTATAATAATTAATAAGTTAAAAAATGGGGGAACCTGAAACACTAGTATTATTGATGTGCACAAAAGTATTGATTTTGATGAAACTCCAATCGGCAATTCATACATTACCGAGGTTTATATTTCTTGAAATAAGGATATTATTTTCTATTGTACTATATACAGATATACCCTAGTGTATATTGCCTCCATAGAACCATATGGTCCAAATATGGAGTTTGTGGATGTTTTATGTGTGACTAATTTTCTCTCTTTCTATGATTTTGATATCTCCTCACCAGAGAAGGTCATAAAGAGATGGTTAATTTGACATCTATTAACAAATCATGATGGTGTCAATGATATTTTAAATTTTTTAAAATAGACCTTAATTGCGCATGTAGAAATTCTATGATATAATAATCTCTTTAGTATTAGTGATATGACTTGATGTATTTCTGAGATTAGGGTTTTGATGACATGGGAATAATTACTATTGGGTGTGGACATTATCATAAAGTATTTATGTCCAAATAAGGTAAAATATTGTCTTTGAGGTTGGGATCAATATGTCTAAATATTATATTCATGATAATCATGAATGAGATCATAATTTTGATCCTATTAATGTTCGGAATACTCACATGCAGTTTTGGATATTCATTTTGAATCATAACTAGATTAATTTACACTCATGACATTATAGAACATTTACTCATCATTGGTTAACCTCATCATGATAAATTGTCGAAAATAAAACCCAAAACTAGGGAATTACAATTGGATTCATGTGGGGTTTTGTATTTGACACACATTAGATGAGGTGGGGGTGTCAATGATGATATCTTATTTCATTATTCATGAAATTTAGTATGAGAGAAACACACTATTTTATATGGATAAATGCTTACATGGGAATATTTCATCAAAATCCTATAGAGATAAATTTTCAAACATCTACTAGGTATTGATTTGTGATTATTCTTCTTCTATAAATAGAAAAGGAAATAATAATTTCCTTCATTTAAGTATTCCTATAATTTAAATTTGTATACCCTCTAATAAGGATGGAGCAACATTGGCCATATTGGGGCCTAGGTAGGATGAAACTCCTATAAGGGAATTATGTGGAAGCAGTGATCAGGTTAATCTAAATACGAATGTTTTTGTGGAATTAGTGGATAAGGGAATAACACAATGGAATCATTTGGATCCATGTTTAAATGATTTCGGTCTAAATGAGGACTCTCAATGATGGAATGTGGATGCTGCTGGACCCCTCTATCATTTCATCTCTGATGAGAAAACATCATTATGCCCCCTTATTTTTGGGATGGATACAAATGTGATCTTCAAATATTATCCATATAGATCTTATATGGTTTTCACAATGATGTAAGGGATGTCACTAAGACCCTTATTTTTTAATTATTATGTTTTTATGTGCTTTCAGAGTTATTTGGGAAGAATTTTCGAAACGAGGATCATTCTGATGTTCCAATAAAATGCTATGATTGATATGGATCTAATGGGGATGTTCCTGATTGCTATTTCTGTTTCATTGGTACTTTTGATGATCTATTAAATATTACTCCCATGTTGTTAATGTATAGGGTTTCACTTCCTCACCTATTCAGACTGGGGACACAGATCCCAGAGGTAAAGTTAATGTTGATACAGAAACCTATTTTATGAAAGTTTTACACTCTAATGATGCACGTAAAAAGTGTGTCGATGATATTCCAGTTGATATTTTTCAAAATAATAATAAATTATCCCCTTTAATTTGTTATTTATATAATGATGTCACTATAGAACCTGTCTTGCATTAGACTCAGGATGGGGTAATTCTAGAAAATGAGACTGGAAAATTTGTTTTCAATGTATCATCAAGAGTGATAAAGAAGAATTGATAGGGTCCAAAAAAGAAGGATTGTATTAATATTTAAAAGAAGACAATTCCACATACAAGAGCTAAAACTCACATGAAATAGTTATTTTTTCTCAAACTATCATTGGAAAATTATTCTCCAATGTTCATTCCCCAAAGGTAATTTATTATGAACAAACACCGCTAATTAATTGGGATATATAAACTGAAAAGATATTTTGACATGTGGATGATACTTTATTTGGATTCTTTTTTATATAACCATATTTCTTTTAAATTATGTATCATTTTGATGTATCCACTTTGGGGCCATAACAATGAAATAAACCAAATTCATTCATGTGAAACAAGGATAGTGTATTTCAGTTTCCCTATTAATTAGAGGTTCTTCAATCATGGCCTCCATCATTTAAGTATTAAATTCATAAATTGATAGATTATCTCTATGGAGGGATATAGAATTTATTTCTTTTAATATTAATAAATATTGATTATTCTTGTGCATATAAAGTCATTTTTAATACATGAGGATATATAATTATCCCAATTTAATTGGTTATTTGAGAATTAATTTTCATTATGGATAGATCAATGAAATATTGTTGAGGAACTTATTATCGAAGCACATTTTAATTGGAGGAGATTCACTCAGAGTGGTATATAGGGTTGTAACATGGATAGATGTCTGGTTAAAGTATAAGATAGAGGTTCTTACAATATAGCCTCTAGTTTCACCCTCTCTAAATATAATTATAATAATAACCCATACATTTTTTAGGATTACATGTGTCTACCCAGGTTATCCTCTATCCATTTAAATATCAATAGTTGTGGGATGGTCACACCATGTTACAAAGAATGTTTACTGAAACCATGAGAAAAAATATCATGATAGCCCATATAACTTGATTCATTTAAATTAAATTTTACCAATGTAATCATGAATAATTAAATCAAATATACCTTTTGGGGATGGATAATTCAATTAAAGTAGATAAATTTCCCTAGAAATGCTTTCATGCTCTCAATCAGTAAAATTAACACACATAAAAATTTGAATTACATAATATATCTCATCTTGATGAGTGATGAGAAATAATAAATATATGGATTAGAAATCAACTTAATTTTTAATGGAATAAAAATAGATATTGACTCACAAAACATTTCTATCATTCTCCTAGGGAAAAAGTGTGACATGGGTAATGAATACAATCCAGATTAATGAAAGTATTCTTACATACAGAAATGATATATCCTCTTTTATGGATTATTAATGGTAATGAATAAATTATCATGATGGTGTTGAAGAAAACCATATGTTTGTATATAACATTTTATCATGACATTTTGACCAGAATAATCATGTTTTCATCTGAGATTCTTCGGAAAAGGAGGTCATGTTTTCCTTTTTTCACTGAATATTGCTAGTGCAGAAGGTCTCGATAATTTTACCGAAAAAATATTCATTTTCTATTACAAACATTTTCATCAAGATACTTTTAATGATATGTTAGTACTATTTAATCATGTATCCATGACATATGGTATTAACTCTAACTTCACATAAAATCATTACAAGAAGGACAATTCCATTTATATCGATTAATTCAGACTAGTGTAAATTAGGAATACTATTCCTCATGTTATCAGAAAAAATCCAGTATCCATAATTGGGATAACATTCAAAGAAATTATTTTACAACATTAATTTTTCATTCTACCTAGTTGTAGCATTCAAAATATTCTTCTCACAACTTCAAAAATTCTCAATCTAATGGGAAATATAAAAAAATTTCTGTATTTTACTCCCAAAATGTGAATATCAATGGATTTTATCACGAACCAGAGGAGAATAATTATGTAAATATTAACGAAATATGGATTCTTGGATGATTTTAGTAGAGTTTTCACAAGCTCGCATAATCTTAGAATAATTATAAGGGTTATTCCTTTCATTTCTCTCATTGTAGCATGACTTTTGAGAATAATTAAATGATTTTGTGTTCAGTACATATCTTCCAATATATTAAATCATATTTCACGAAGGAATGGAAATTATATGTCCCGTGTTCATAGGGGTGTTTGGTCAATTTGTTTTTTACATCAATTTGTTTCTACACCTTATCATTTTAAAAGTGGACTAGAATTATTATTTTGAATATTCAAATAATAATTTAAAATATTATATATATTAGATCAATTAATTTGAAAAATATTTAAATAGATGTGTGTAAATATTCTATCAATCCATGTAACACTATGGGTTGTTGAATTAAAGTCCCCAAAATTCATATTGATTCTTTGATTTCCAAATTAGCATGTAACCTCGTTTTATAATATGATCCTTCTATGCAATTCCTTTAATATAGGATAAACATGAAATTAATTATTGGGTAATATTTTTACCTTGATTCCTTGATCTATTCAGTAATCATGAAATCCATCATTGATCTAATGGGAAATTCCAAATGGTTGATCTATATGATTTCTAATCATAACTACATGACCTCTACATGTCATGATAAACCATTGTTAAATAGAATGGTTGTTCCCCCGATGATGAATTTGTTCATCATTGTTGGTCTTGTGTCCAAAAGTCCAATGTATGATGTGTTTCCCTTCCACACACCCCTTAAAATATTGAGGTATCTTTTCTATAATTGGGAAAAGTAATATGTAACCCAAAAATTAATGGTTATTTCAAAACTATAGAATAATAAATTTTCAAATGTATACATACCACCACAACCCATAAATGTCATATTAAATCCAATAATCTATTTATTCAAATGGTAATATTTATTCTCTTCTAGATGGTCTAGAGATGTAGGTTATTTACTAAATATCGACTGTAAAATGATTGGTTTCATCTAGAATTATCATTCCCATTATGTTGGAGGGAAATGCAAAGCTCTAAAAATATATTTTTTAACTATGATTTTGTTTCCCAATTGTGGGATTACATGATTGGAAATTTCAGATGTTGTCTCACTATTTAGAATCTAACTAGGGACCTACTCTCGTCCATCATGTATAATGTGCATATTGAGAATGTTATAAATCATATTATTATCATAAATACCTCTCTAATGGATAACCCTTATATAGCTTGAAATGTTTTGATGTTTGAAAAAAAATATCCTTCCTTACTTTCTTGGATACTAGGATGTATTTGATGACTCACGTGTACAAAAAGAATCAATGAAGAAAATTTTCCTGATATTTTGGTTTTATGGATTATTGAAATTGATGACATGGAATGTAGCCCCATATTTATGATATTAATTAACTGTATTTCCCCAATAAATCTATGGATAATGGTTAATGTATCCAGTTATTCCTATAAAACTCATAGACCCTCAGGGTGTGGTGGTTTCTACCACACTCATTGCGGCATCATCAATAGTTTATTATCTCATTATATCTTCATTCGATTGGATTTTGATTCAGAAATTTGGGACCCATTTAATATTTTATATTTAGAATTTTTAAGGAATAAAAAATTTATTTGGTTTAATTTAACTCCATGTTATTCATTTAGGCCTTGAGAAACATAACCATTATTTTTACTTGAAGGGTTCTACCATATACGGTAAAATGTTCTTCCTAAATTAGAAATATTAATTGGACTACAACACATACATATAGGGAAGTTAACAAGGATGTAGATATCTTGTAAAAGATGGTAGTTGTGGAGTTGATAATTATGTGGTCTCTCTAGATCCCATATTTTTTTCCATCAAACATTTTGATGAGGATATACGACTTATGACCGTATCATGAATTTGTTAAAACCTTTACAAATATTAATCCTCTATTTTTATTTTTTATTTACATTTTTGGCTTGGTATGGGTCCTGATATTTTTATAGTATATATTATATAATAATGACTATTTGAGGGAAAGTCAAAAAAATAATTCTATCCATTGAATCAATTGGAAACAATATTCCCATATACATACAACCTACCATCTTCAGTAATGGGGTAATTCATTTCACCATATCAATCATTTATAGATTACCATAAATACATATCATGTACTAGTTACATGTAATGTACACAATTCATGTCTTGTACAATGTTCACATCTTTTTCTCATCATCTATAACACAATGTATACATTAATTACACGATATGTAACATCATAGGGATTTGTAGTAGATATTACATATTCTATATAGAAAATTCCTAAAAATTATTGAGCTCCCTATTATACGTCACCTTCCAATTTCCATTGTGTTAAATTGTAAATAAATAATAATGAAAACCAAAATTGTGGTAAAAACATACAAGACAAAAAGGTAATTGTGTGTTAAAAATGTGATAATAACATAAAAAATCACAACATGAGTATAATTCAATATTGGTTATTATAATATAATAATATTGTAATATTATTATAACATCACATGTACTATTAATTATATCTAATTGGATAATGTAATTTACATATTCAATTGAAGGATATATATATTTGTTCACACCTGCTACATTCACATCATACACAAGAATTTGTTTAAAACAAATAACATACAACATGATAATGTTTTTTCTAATAATTGATCCCATGATAATGGTAATTGGTTTAAATAAATGGTATATAAAAATAAATTCAAAATAGTTAGAGATATCTGAATGTCATTGACTTTAATTAATGATTGGTATTCACAACCGAAAATATTAGAATGTAAAACCATTAGATAACATTGTCATTATAATATGTGTAAATAGATAAACTTTGAATGAATTAATGAGAGTTAACAGTGTTTTATCCAAAATTGTGAATTATATGGATAATGATGTAATTTTTTTCAAAGAAATGAATGCATTATAAACTTGAAAAAAAATAATTTTATAAAGAATATACCATACATAAAAAATGAAATTAAGAGGACCCATCACTTTGTCAAAGTAACATATTGGGAAATGGTGATAAAAAGACAAGATAAATGATATACAATTCATATATCATACAAATTAATATAAAGGATATTTATAAAGGCATGGAAATATAATAATTTGAGATTCAAAATTTTAAATTCATAGAAGGTTATTTAATGAGAAATAAAAGAGGTAGATCCCTTAACATGATAAAGTGGTTTAAAAGCATGGGTAGTTTTCTTATGATCATATAATCACCATATGAGCAATTTCAATTAAGAGGGTGATATAAAATTCTTTATCAGTGAGTATTGATTAATTATTAAGGGGATTCAAGGATGGTATTTTTGTAAAAAACAATGTAATTCATTTTTAAATACTAATCAATGTTTTTCAATGATGTAAAATAAATTAATAAAACCCACAATCCATTTTTTAGGTTTTATCATTTATTTATTAATAAATAGATGTTAAATTTAACTTTTCAAAAGGATATAAATAAAATATATTAAAGTAATTCCATTTTTTATTTGAAAGTGTTTCATGTTTATAGGGAATGGATTTTCTATCCATAAAATTTATAATTGGGTTTTAAAGATAGAATAATGTTTTTGAATAATTATAAAAGATCATAAAATAAAAATTATTTTCAAGGGAATATAAATTTTTTTTCACTGATGAAATAATTTTAATTTGGTACATAACTTTTGGGATATTATAAAGGCGATATTGTAACTATATAATTAGATATTATTAATTTTTGTTAAAAAAATCATCAGAAAACTATGAAACATTCAGTAATTTATATTTTCAAGGGCCCGATATAAAAAATATTATTTCAGTGAACAATAATATTAATTTTGATAATATTATAATATTATTCAATAAACTTATTTACTATAAAATATTACTATTATACCACACTAAATTCATTTTTTATTATAATAATACATTTGATATCATGGAAACAATTTATCATTTATCATTAAGTGATATATTTTTTCATAATATTATTTATAAAAATTTATATTTTTTAAAAAAAATTAATGAATTTATAAAATGGATTCCTTAATTGAAAATATATATTTAACAAAAAATCAGTTATTATTACTTGAATGTATGACCTAAGGTTATAGTGAATAATGGATGTTCTTTATTTTGGATTTTTTGTGAACCATGATTGCGTCATGATATCAACAATCTTTGTCTTCTATTATATATTATTCAACACGTGTATTAATTATAGGATCTCATCTAAGAAATTGTTAAAGGAAAAGTCTTGGGATACCACATCCCTCATAATCACTAATTAATGGTCATAATAGGTTTACATCATATGGTTCATGAACATCACATCTTCCATCTCAATCATTTTGGAATTAGAATAACACTAAATGTATAATACTCTAAATTATCTATATATAGAGACAACATTATAAAATATCATTATTAACTACAATATCCTAAATCAGATATGATATATTTATATTTCTACATACAAAAATAATGTTATACAGTTTCACGATTACTATATTAGCAAACAAAAACTTTATTCATTATGAATGTAATTTCATTTATAAAATTTTATGTCATTCTATTTATACCTCATTTAGATAATTCACACATAAATTTAATATTAATTATCTAAAATATATAGGTATACTTTTTTCTCCTCTTATAATTTTAATGTACCCTACCGAATCATTTGGTTTTAATTAATACATTGACCGTGTGACATTTCAATTTTCATAAATAGTGTATTATGTTCTAATATATATTTTGTATTCCACAGTATTGAAATACATTATTCTTGTTTTCCACATATATATTAATCAAATTTGATGGTGTCATATATACATATTAAATAGGGATACATTGAACACATCTTGTACATGATGTAAGATCGGTATGATTTCGATTCAATAGGACATAGATTTAAGGATATCAATGTTCTATAAGGGGACTATGTATTTAATAATATGATTTACCTTTTTCCAAAACCACTTGAAATTCACCCATGATGATATATGAAGTAATACTTAATCACTATCCTCAAAATGGAGGTCTCATTGATGATTTTATGGATAATTTGTTTTATGAATTTATACGAATTTCATATGACATTGAATGGTTTGAACCACCTCTATCATATGTTGAATAGGATTAGGTTATAAAATACAATTGTCATCGACACCAATACAACATGCATCACTCTGAATCCTCTACCTGAAATCATCCAGAAAATGATTTATTAGAATGATATAATAGACATTGATTTCAATTTATAATTCCATTAGTGCAAGGTGTTGATCCATAAATCTTCAAATATGATTTAAATATTATCTCATTAAGTTTTATGGGATTGAATATTTAACATAAAATGCCAATGAATATTGGATCTCTTTTATTCCTCCTCATAGATATATCGAATCATAGCCTGTCAATTTCTGGAAGTAGAGTATGGTTTGTATTTGTTGTCAGTCCTCCCAAGGAAGATTATAGAGTTTTAAAGGAATCTGATCTTATATTCTAAACTAACTATAGTTTTGAAGTATATATGAATATTTATAAATGGTATTATTTTATTTAATAATGGGTTTTATGTACGGTGTTTCGTGTAGGTTATATGGTTCTGGCTGAATTATCCATGATTAGCAGAAGCAGCGGGAATCGTTGATTTAGTTGAATGAATTTTGGAAAATATGTAAAATTTATGAGTTTCACAAAAATGGGTTTTCACAATGATTGGTTAATGATTTAATGGATCTTCATGGAAGATCATCACAATGGCATGATGGTTTTGAAATTATATTACATGATTATGATAATTGGTTAATCGTGAGTGAATTATGGTTTGATGGTAATATTTGTGACAACAAGAAATCACAACAGAGCTTCATGATAAGAGGAGCACTGTGATGATATTTTTGAACGATATTGAAAATAATCTAGTGTAAGTGGATCACCAAGAAGTGAGGATCATATAAATATGACGTTATCCAAATTATTTTTTATGAGTTTTTAATGAAAAATTCGTAATCAATCTACTTTTGAGATGCAATGGGAGCTTCAAGAATCAATATTTCTATGCAATCATGGTATTTTTCAAAAGGATATTAAGGCTAGTATGATTGATAGGCACATGAGTAATGTGTTCTTATTGATTATGGGGTATTCCACATTAAATCTATGAGCATCACAATGGATGTAGTTTTTTGATGATATGGGAGAATCACGAAAGGTTGTTTTGAACAAATAGTTTATGGTGATTAGTGATTTCAGAGCATATGAACTCTTGTACAAACTGTTAGATGATTGTGATGGTAGTCAATGACAATGATATTAATTCAAATCCATTGAATTATACATTATGTTAATAAACTAAGTTAAAATTCATCCTAAGAAGTGATCATGGGGTGTCAACGAAAGACTTCTTAGAGATGTAGTGTGCAATCCCTAAAATATTGTAATTGAATTATTCCAATAATAAAGTGAATATATTTGAAAACATGTATTCCATAGCTAATTAATATTACTAGATTTAGTTATGACTGACACCCTGCCACCATATGCTCCTTGGAATTTCCTTTAGAGGAGAACCAAGTAAAATTTATATGTGATCTCTTTTCCAATGGTTGATTGTTTTCTACACATTCCCTTCAGAAAATTTTAATTGGTTTCTACCAACATTCTAACAATAAAATATGTTATTAAATGAATTATTACACCCTAATCACCCCTCCATTATAAGAATGTTCGGGGCTCCTTTATGTGGTATCACAGTATACATGTTAGTGGTGCTAAATATTTCATTCATTACTGTCACAGACAACATTGTTAATGTAAGGGGATTCCCCATCATTAGTGAAATTAAATTCCATATTTGGATGAATAAGATGATATATCATCTAATATAACATAGAATGGATGTACTATTTTGTTCTATATAAGGGATTCCGGTAACTGATTCAACATTTCAATCTATGATTAAATTGTATAGAAAAATTCTTGATGCAGATGCCAAAGCCCACAATTCATTTAATATATCACAATATGATCAAATCAAACTAATGTTGATATTTTTCACCAAAGAGATTTCATTATGGGAAATGTTAGAAAATATATAGTAAGGTGTTAAAAAAGTGAAGGAGACCAAAAATATAGTGTTTTACAACGTGTTTTATGATATGAGCATGCATACTAATGAAAATGTGAATACCTTTTTCAATCGAATTACTGAATTCATAAGAAAAATTCTAGGGTATTGAGAAGATATTAAAGACATTGAATTTTTAATGAAAATCATGAGAAGATATCCACTTATTTACAATCTAAATGATTCATCCCTTGATTAATGGGATCTTTAAAAACATTCTTTAAATTAATTACTTAGAAGTCTAGTAGTTTATGAAATAGGGTGGATCTCAAGGCCATAAAAATTCAATATAGAATGGATATTGTCTTCAAAGTCATAAAAACCTGAGATTTCTGGAAAGTGTTTTAATTATGTTAATGAATAACATGAACTAATTTATCACTATTCAAATAACTTCAATATTGGAGAAGGGATATTTGGTGGAATGTTTTTATTGTTGTAGAGTTTGTCAGATTTCCAGTTGGAGCACGGGGAAGTTCGATGATGAAGAAAGTGAATAATGAAACTCATAGAATCCTCAATAAATGATTTATCAATGGGAGAAATCATATTTCAGATGAAATTATAGAGAAATTATTTTTCATGTTATATATAAGGTGATGACAATTAATTTTCTAAGGAAGAATAACAGGAGATTAAATCTGGAACCCAATTATATGTGATGGATATATTTAAAAAATCAGATCAATCAAAATATATAACTAGATATAATAAATTTATTTGCATTCATATCTCAAAATTAAACTTCCAAATGTTGTTATTGATATTGATAACCAAATAATCCTTAGAAAAAATTTGATACAATTTGTAGAAGAGTCATCATAATATATTGATTGACTGGAAGTTAAAATCAATCGATTAGAATAATTAGTATATGACTATTATACATCCTTTCAAATCATAGAAGAAATAAAATTAACAAATCCATAACATTACTATCATCAAATGATCATCAATGACATTAAATTAAGACTAGAGGATATGTCCATGAATATTGAGGGACATAAAAAAGAATATGTTTCTCATAAGAGTAAACTTGAAAGTTAATTAATCTCAAAAGAAACAAAAAAAATAAAGTTTTTATTATTCTATATGGATGAGATTCTAGAGAGAGATATGCGTAGTTATAAAGGTGTATAAAATTATTTAATTGGTCAACGATCCACAATCATGGTAAAAGCCAAATTATATTTGATTATGAAACATCAAATGTAGGAAATAAAATATTCCAAATTAATGGAAAGCTAAAATATGCACATATCACAGAGATGCCTAAAGTTTAAACAAAGAAAGACTCAAATAAAAATGAAATTGTAATATAAGAATATCCCCAGGTATTCAAAAATAACCCACAGTCAGTCTATTTATTTATATAAGGCTAAATGAGGATGAATTGAAGTGTGAAGATAATTCCTCTTATTAAATATTAATATTTGGCTATCTCAGTCACACCATATCATACTTTGAATAGGTATGGATATACTTTAATTTGGAATAGATGGTAATTCAATAATTGAGAATGAATTATTAACCTACATCTTATCGAATAAATAGAGTTTATGGAAATAGATATCACTACTACAAAATTGGACATAAATCCATTCATTTCTGGAAGAGGAATGGTGAAAATAATACCTACAAAATTTAGAGAAAAATAAACACTCTAAAACTATATGGGGTTTCTTCTACATGTAATTTTTGACACATTTCTAAAAAATATGTGTATGATAAACCAATAAGCATGGAAAATGGAGTAGAAATACAATTTTTATCTTCCTTCCAATCAAATATTTCATTGAAAGAGATAAGTAATGTCGTGAAATCTAATCATGTTGATGTCTCTTTAAATTATATTAATTATAGTAGAACCTAGATACTTGATAATAGATTCTCTTACCATATAAATGTAAATTCATAACTATTAACAAATATTAACATAGGTATTGATGCAATAGTGTGGTTTGATAATTAATACTCTTTGATGATCAAAGGTTGTGGACATACTAAATAAGATAATGGTGATCCAAAGAAAACTGAAGTTATCTTTATGGATGGTCAATGTCACAATCTCTTAGCTTTGAGTCATCTATGTGACTTAGGACTTATGGATAAATTTCATAAAAATGGTCACAATATCATATAATGACATGAAATTCTATTTTGAAAGGATGGATAACATTTGGAAACTTATATTAGGTTGATAGTAAAAAAATTAGCAACATGACTGTTTAAAATGAAAAAACATGTGGATCCATAGATTGGGTCAAAATAATCAACAAGAAAACAAAAAGACATCTATCTTGATAATATTTATGGATATCCCCAACTGGTATAGTGAAATGGAAAATACTTGTAATGATTTCATATGAGGGAATTAGGTTTTAACATTACATCATCCAAAGAATGGACATCAAATATTTTTATTCTCATCTATACAGATGTACATGGTTAAATAAATGTTACAAGATGATATAGATAATAATAATTCATTATTTTAATTTATTTTTATACTATAATTTCTTGTGTCATGGTTATACATATGAAACAATATGTTATTGAATACATTAAAATTTAACGATGAATAGACAAGAATGATACTGGATTGCTAATAAAAAATATATAGTCTGAAAATGGAGTGGAATACAAATCCATTGAGTTTTAATATTACATACAGAATCTTGGAATACAAAATTAGTTCACTTATATAAGAACCCCACAACAAAACCGCTTTTTTAGTGTATAAATCGACAGCTGAACAATATGGCCAAAACTATGCTGATCGAGAGGTGTGTTGCATTCTATTACCAGAAATAGGATGTTCTAGATTTAGTGTATACTCAGAATCAAACTATTATTTATTTCTGAGAAACTAATACCCAATATGGGTTCTTAAATGGATGTATTAAAACATCAATTTATTTTTGGGTCATCAGAAGATAATGTATCATTTGAAACAAAGAATGAAATCAAGGTTGAAATGGTGATTCTATAAAGGAAGGAATAGTCCTTGAATATTTAATACATTGTAAAGCCTAAAATGTCTCAATAAATATCTTAGAAGAATTATGGAATGTAATGATTTAATGATCATAGAAAATGAGACCAAAACTACCTTGAGGGGATTATAAAATGATGTGATTTAAGATGTAGAATAGTATGGGAACGAAAAAAAAACAAATGCAGAAGTAGATTTATGAGTGAATAATCATTCAGATTGCATAACATGATTTCAATCCAAAATAAGAATTAATAAGCAATAACCATTATGGGAGAAATATCTTATAATCCACATAGGGGAAATGTAATTGAATAAATTGACCAATGAAATATCATTGGAGATTGTAAATCACCCACACATATGAGGGGAATGAGAAATAATGGAACAAAATTTTTCTTATCAATTATTTATCCAACATCATTTGAAGAATCTTGAAATAAAGAATCATGGGTGAAATATATGAATTTAGATTTATATAACATTTATATGAACCAATCATGGGATCTTATTGTGATACTCAAAAGTAACAATGTGATGGGTACACAGTTTATATTAAAAAATAAATTTTATTATCATGGTAATTTGATCAGAAATATGGTTCGATTTGTTTTTAATGTATATTCAAATATGGATGGTCTTCATGTTGGAGAAACATGTAAACAATTTTCTAGAATAGATTAAATAATACTATTTCATTCCATTAAAATTCAAATAGGATAGAATATGTATCAAGTGGTTGACACAACAACTTTCTTGAACGATGTTCTTGATTAATATGTCTACATTGAACAACCATTGGGTTTTCTAATTGGTAATTATTAAATAATTGTTTTTTTGTTTAATGAAGATATTATTATAAAAAAAAAGAACAATAAAAATATTAATCTTTAATGGATTATTTTATGAAAATATTTAAATTTCAAAGAGGATAAATTGATAACAATTTTTATGAGAATAATTCTCAAAAAGATCAGTTCATGGTACTGGTGTATGTAGATTATATTATATTTTGTGGATGTCAAAAGGGACTAGTGGTTGAATTTTTCAAAAACATGAAGTCAATATTTCAAATGTCTATATTTTTTGAATTCAAATACATCTTGGGGATACAATTGATTCATATGAATGAACACAGTTTTATTTCTCATGAAAATGATTCTTGAGAGTTGTTGATGAAATTCAATATGCATGGATCCAAAGAAATTCCAACTCATGTTTTTTGTTGGAAAAAAACTAGGAATTCTTGAGTATTGGGAATTTATATATCCCAAAATGTACATGAGAATCATTTAATTCTTATTATATCTTGCAATGACAGAAGAAGTTATTTTATATTCAACATTCTTTGTGGACCTCTTCCAAAGTAATCATAAGGAAGAACATATAGATATAGTGAAATGAATAATCAGATACATTAAAGGTACTAATCATTATGTCATATGCATTGTTATGGAAATAGATAAATAACTATAAGAATTTTATAATGAAAACTAGGATGGAGGTTTTGTTGATAGATACTCCACAAGTGATGGAATTTCCTATGCTAGTTGTAAATGTGTGGGCTAGTTGTATAAGAAATAGTAAAGTACTTCTATATGTTCTTCTGAACCTTATTATATATCATGAAAAAGGCTTTCACTTAGCAATTTCTATGAATAAACAACGTATTGATATTGGTGATGTGTTGAAACAACCAATGGTGATTCACTATGATATCAATAGTATGATATATCTTATTATGATTCATGCTCACCGTTATCATTTAATACATATTTAAATATGATATCACTTCATCATGGAAAAAGTCAAACAATTCTTTATTAAAACTGACTGTGATAGAACTAAGGAGAATGTTGATGATATATTGACCAATCCATTGTAGAAAATGTGTTTGAGAAACATCAGTTGTACCTCATTTTTCAGCCACCTCCTCGTATATGAGAAGGTTATGAGTAGTCCCATATCCCCAATTGTGATATTTTTTTAATTTTTTTTCAATGTGATGTACGTTTATTGGGGATATATGATCCCACAATAGTTTTTTTACAATAAAAGAAAACAAAAAACGTTTTTTGGTTTCATTCCAATGAGTGAGAAAAGAGAAATAGAGAAATTCAATGTTTCAAATTCGTAGAATTAGTTGTAATGGTGAAGAATGAGAATGGTCAAAACAAAATAGTGTTCTGAGGAAATAGTTAGTGATTATCTTGGATATCGTTAATAATTCAAAAACCTAATAACCCAATTCATGAATTCTCACATATATTCTACATTATTCATTACTCACATGGACCTAGAGTGTTGGATGAGGTGTTTATTATGTATAATATTTTTATAGTGGATGGTGCTTCATTAATTTCAGTATATATTTCTAACAATACCATAGGAAGATTTTTGGAACCAAGGGGTTTTCTTTTCTAGAAATGGAGTATTTTTTGTATTTCTTGTCAATCTGCACTTGGAAGATCTGAGAGTATGCCAGGAAATTGGTCTTTAATTTCAATATGATAAAAATGTTTAAGGAAATATGAAAATAATTAAAGGATAAAAGTTTTATGAAGAATGGAATTCATGATGGGTTTTCTGTGATGGTGTCAGGTTGTGTATGTGATGATATACAATTAAGAAAAGCAATGTAAAAAAGCTGATATCCTTGAAGGACTTTAGAATATATGGAAATTTCATGATTTTAACATAGACTCATTATTCCAAGAAGGTTGATTTGCAAAGGAATAGATCATTATGAATGATCATCAAGAATGATAATCATGAAGGAATGAAGAATTTTATGGTGTTCTATGTGATTCAGAGAATTGGACCATTGTGAGTGTGCAATGGTTTGATGAAAATCATTGCGACAATGCGATATCTTAAAATAGATTCTCAATAGAAGGAGCACTACGATGATATTTTTGAATGATCTATAATATTTTATAGAAGTGATGAAGCAACGTTAATGGTTGAGACTATAAATAAGATTCTTCCCCCATATCATTAATGATGATTTTTTTAGGTAAAATAGGAAATGATCAGATTTTTTTTAATCATGGGGAGCTCCACAAATCCTGATTTCTATGTAATCTTGAGAATATTGATAAACTAATATGTCTTGACATATTTCAATTATTTTCATTAAAAGGTGATTCGTGATGATGAGGTATTTCTTGTTGACTCGGTGAGATTTAAGAGGATTTTGTTCCACGAATGCATAAATTCATTAAGAAAGAGTGTGATTCACGATGGAACTTCATGAATAAACTTTATGAAAGGATGTTTTCAACAAGTTATTCAGTGAAAAATTCTTTCAAAATCCATCAAATCAAGTCAATGTTGAATGAAGTTTCTCATATTAGTCAAAAAAAATGACTTCAATGTCAATCAATTGAAATTACCTTCATGTCTATAATCTAAGAGAGACTCTTCCCAAGGAAGTGAACTAGTAGGATTAGATGGAAGTGTTTCAATGGATGTATTGCAAAATCCCTAAAATCATGTAAATGTTACATCCATTACATTGTTTTGTTTTCCCTAAACTCTGCAATTCCATAATTAGTGAATATTTTTTGATTTTGGTATGACCCACACACTATCGACATATGTTCCTTGGATTAGTCCATGGTGGTGAACCAAGTAAAATTTGGGGGTGATATCTCTGAACATTTTTTTCTCATTCAACAAATTCTATTCAGACAGAATTAATATTTTCCTACCAACATGCTTACAATATTAATGTAAATTGAAAAAATTTGACAAACTGATCCACTACTCCCATCTGAGGGTGTTTTAGGGTCCATCAATATAGGGATGCATGAGACTTTCATATCAAAGTATCTAAATAATTTTCCCCTTACTAGGATGGTAATGGGTTGAGTAATAATAATCATATATTAGAACTACTCACCTATTAGGGAGTATGTTTGTCTACTTTATTGTTATTATATACCTTTGTATTTTATGTTACATATATATTTCCCCAATACCCTACATGAGAAAATGTAAAAAATAAATATTCTATGAAAAGAACAACACTACTAATTATAGATCATATATAATTCTTCTAAAGTGGTGTTAATTGGTCGGAGGCATAAGAAATCAAATTTTCATCATTCATAGGTTTACTACCGAAGTATTATTTTTTATGATTTTCTCTATATTATAAATATTATCCCCTTTTTTACTAATAAGAGAAAATGTCTATTTATTACCAATTTATTCAAATTTTTAATGTTATACCCATAATCCTATGCTTGAACATTCATTACATCCATCATATTTATCAATGTATGTGGAAAACAATCAGAATCTGTTTTTAAAAAAATAATGAGAAAACTCATCAAATCCCATAAAATCAGTATTATCCCTCACAAATGTAATTTTATTCTATCCATTAACCATATCAATTTTTGAAGGATATATTTATATATATATACCACTATGTTGGTCATAACTTATCATGTAATGTTATTTCTCTATCCAAAACACACCTAAATTGTAAATCCTAAATAAAATTTCCTTTTACTAAGTATTTTGTACATCATTGAAATACTCATAATGTCCCTCAATTATTTTGGAGTATATTACAATATAATATATAAATAATACCAATTTTTTTATTCCCAAAATACACTGTTAATTAATATGCTAATGATAATTATGGAATTATTATATCCAAATAGAATAACTATGGCCTCATAGTCCATGTAACTACCCAAACTTTTATTAATGAACACTACTCTTGATCTAATTAAATGTCTTATTATGTAAAATGGTTATATAACATATTCAATTCATTTGTTTTATGATTTTGGATTTTAATATACAATTAGAAATTTTTATCTTTGAAAATATAGCCGTTGAATAGTGACCAAATGATTAGTATAAATATAGGGCTTTAAGAAATCAAATTTACAAAGACAAAGGATGTGGTGGCCTCATCAAGAAGAATTTAACCATAAAAATCATATTTTTCAGATCTCAAAAACGAGTTACCTTCACTGGGCATCACTAATTAACATTCCCATGTTGATCTTCAACACATTAATCATGATCGAAACTGCCAATTGGAGAAGTGGAAGTTAATAAATATTATCAATCGATCGATGTTATCTCAGCCTCCCAGATACTCTGTCACCATCACAAACCTTACCCTTAGGTCAAAATATAGTATTATAAGGGGGTATGTAACAAGATCCTATCACTATGATTATGTGTATTATTTTTGAATAGAATAAATAATATACATTTATTTTTTAATTATAACATTATAAATAGTTTTTATGCAAAAATAGTATTTTTACAAATATTTCATAAGGAAATACATTTTGATGAATTAATGTTTTTTAATAAAATAATTTCTTAATAAAATGTTATTACCAAAATAGTTTTTAATAAATAAAAATTATAGTATAATTTTTATTAATACAATTATAATTTTAATTGCGGTTGGAATGATGTTTTTCCAAAACCTATGAAATTTCGATAAACATAATTTTTTTGAATCTAAAAATTCAGTTATTTATAAAATTATTTTTATAAAAATTAATATTCTTTTTGGAATCAGGACTTCAAAATTATCAATAAGTGAAATTTTCATAATTTTTTCGAGACAGTCGAATTTTTGGGTAAAAATTAAATATCGTTTAAATATATAATGTTTTTAATGACATCATAATGACCAAAAAGTGATGTAATAAAATATTATATAAACTTTTTCTGGGCAATATATGTTTTAACTTTAAAATACATCTATTTTAGATTTGTTTGATTATTTTTATAGTGACTTAGTGGACCCTCAAAGTCTTATAATACATCTTAACTTTTAAAATGATTTCTTTGAGAGTGAGACTCACATCCAAATAATAATGGATTATTTCTTATAATGTTCTCCCACTAAACATATAATTTTTTTCTACTTATCATTGGAGAAAATCATGGCCATGAGACATGTGTAGGTTTTTGGTTTTGATTTGCTTAATGTGTGGTTTCCTAAACATAATAATATATAATTCCCTCTCATTTCTTATATAAATCCACTCACGATCCCATTTTTCTTCCCTCAAATGTCATGGAGTTCATCCTAAAATTGTCCTCCCCTATCCATTATCCTCATAATGCTCCATATAATCCCATGAAGCTTTTATCAAGCCTCTCCCAAGCCTTTGGATCCTATATTAATATAAGGGATTTAATTCTTTCTCATTTTTGTCAAAATTTCATTATGTCATTATGCCCTTTTTTCAATTACTAATGATGGTGGTATTATTTCACACCTCTATAATACTTCCCTCCTTAAATTTGAATAATTGGATACCCCATTCTCTCTAAATAATTTATCTAATTTTCACCTCTGACCATGTGGAAATTGCATAAGGTTTTTCTATGTAATCATATACATTCATGATATTCTTTTATATAATGCATCTAAATTCAATTTCATATATTGGGACATGTATCTTTATGAACCCGTCACTATTAATTTCATGTACATATTATGAGATACCCCTTTCACTCTCATCAAACATTTATATGAATTCTAAGGTCATGTCATTATGATGCTGAATTTTCACCATGATTTTTCAAGTCAATGTCATTGTGTAGTGAATACAAAGCCCATTTATCTATAATAGGTATTCACCATTATGCACATTTAATTATCTAATATATATTTTATGTTATTTATTCCTCATTCCTTTATAGTGGAATTAATGATGATTTTTAATGATTCAATAATGTATGATTCATTTGGCACACTCATTCATGAAAAGAGATGATTAATTATGGTGATCCCTGATATCCCTCTAATGCATTGTGTTAATATTAGTATCATGATATGTCAAGTTCAATGAGGGTTTACTCATTCTAATTCAAATTAAATGTGGGATTACTCATTCTCCTTACACAACGAGTATTTCCTCATGATAAATTCATCTTTATTGTTGATAATATATTTCAATGTTATGATAATCTTTCAATATCATGTGTTTAAGTTCATGTTTCTCTCATTGATCATTGATAGAAATTTTTCCAAAATGTACTGTGATATTTAAGTTATGCCTTTTTTACTCCCTTACTAGGCTTTATAGATTTCCCTTTTTTGATTCATTTCCTTAGGTTATCCCATGCAATGATATGTACGAATGAATGTGCATGGTCATGTAATATCAGTTTCCAATAATGATGTGTATTTCATGTTTTAAGATATAATGTAATTTTCCTAATCCCCAAAGACACTAGACCTATCAATCATCTATGTTTTATCAAGAGAATATTTTATGTAATGAATTATTATTATGTGTGAAATAAAGAGAAGGGTTGTTTTTGTTGGTTTTAGAGGATAGGATATGTTATTTTTTCTATTTGTATTAGAAAACCCAAGTGAGAGCCTTTGGGGAGAAGCAAATTTATAATAAAACCATCCCTAAATTTTTGTGAGTATGGAATAATTGGTTTATCATGAAAATATATCCTTATCTGGATGTGAGCTGGTGGAGGTGTCTCTGTCATAAATGTATCTAGGTGTAAAATCAGAAAACACTACTTTATGATATAATCAAACAGAAAAAACTACATAGAAATGGTCCATGCTGCACTATTTTTTATGACTGTCTCATAGGATATACATTTCTAAATTAATAATCTTATTATGAAGGATTATTAAGGAAATTATAAAATTCCACTATGAATATATGATTGTAATTAGACCATGGATAAAATAAATTAATTTGTTAAGTAAATAAATCTAATTTATATATAATAACTCTTTTTAATTGGAATTACCTTTATCTGTTACCCCTAATATTCCATTAATTCTAGCCAATGGATTTTAATAAGAGGACTCGGGCAATCAACAGATTCGATGATAATTGTGAAGACAATTATAATGATATTCCCAATACTATTGGAGAAGGAATCACAAGATTTGACCTGATACTCTCTCAATTAACTCATGTTTTAAATGGAATCATGCATCAAGAGGAACTGTCAACCCCCTTCCCATTGAAAAAACAGCAAGCTACATTCAAGAGATTCATGAGACACAGGCCTCATACTTTAAATGGGTCATCTGATAAATCAATCACTGCCAAATGGATCAAATTCATTTAAACAATATTCTCCTTCAATAAATGATTCTAACAATAGATGTTTATTCTAGATACTTATCATATGGATGTTGAACATGATCAGGGGTGGACATTGAAAAAAAATACGATGCTTGAGGAAGAGATCGTGGTGTTGGAATGAAAAGATTTATAGAAATAGTTTTTTTGTAAATATTTTCCTTACACCCTTTAACTTATGCGGGAAAGGGTCATTTTTACCATAAAAAAGAAACAAAGATAATAAATCACTGTGTAGGTGGAAATATCCAAAGTCTTGCATGATATGCCTCTAATACTATTGTTACCCACGAATTCAAGGTTGAATGCTTCATTGGTGGGATAAAACCTAGATTATGAAAATACATAGTGATCCATGACTACGAGAGATATGAAGAAATTGTCTGATGTTCTCTCAGGGTAGAAATAGATATTGGATAATCCTAGGTGTTTCATAAGAATATGATGTGTAATTATGACATTAATGCTAGTGGTATGATAGATAAATCCAATGGTTCTATGAAAATACATCACACACATCCCGAAGGATCGGAAAAAAGAACCACTAAAATTTCATTATAGGGGAAAGGAAATGATTTAGGTGTGGAATATAAGGTCACCTATACATTAACAATAGAAAATAAAAATCCCTGACTGTGATAATGGATAGGAACGCTCTGTTCAACTGTCAACACATTGTTCATTACATCAACTGCAATGAACTGGGGAACATTGAAAAATTTTTCTCTATGCCAACAGTTTTTTGAGGCAACCATCAACCTATATGGAAGGAAGGGTGAGATTTTTCTATCACAACCACTAATGTGAACCCTGACAATGATTCTGTGACAATTAAGATTGTTATTCATTCTATAATAGTTAACGTACTTATTTGTTCTGCTTCTCGACATTCATTTATATCCCATATGTTTAGTAGAATAATCCCTATGCCACCACAAATCATGGAATCATTGATGCTGATGAGAATGGAAAATAGGGTAATGAAATCATTTCAAGAATATAACTCCTCCCCTATCATAATTTGTGGATTTAACATTCCGGTGGACCATTATATACTCCCTATGGTGGAATTTTATGTAATTAATGGCATGGATTGGCTTTCATTATATAAAGAAAATCAAAATTTCCATGAGAGTGAAATCACTCCCTATATGGTGTATTGACCCCCAATTCTTTACATGTGATGGGGGTAGTGTGGACCTTCTTTAGCACCATAATCTCAATAATTGATATTATTCACCTATGAGCAATTATATCATGCATTGATGATTATGTATATGGATGAAACCATCCATGAATTCATTCCTATTTTGAGGGAAATCGAGGAAGTGTTTCTGAAGGAATGGTCTTCCTCCTAGAAGAGATGTTGAATTATCAATTGATATTATTCATAGAAATTTTAATTATCAAGGACTCCATATAGAATGATAGTTTTGTAGATTGAGGATATGTAAATTAACTATATGAGAATTTAGATAATGGGTTTATATTCCAAAGTGCTTCACCATGGGGTGTACCAGACCTCTTAGTCAAGAAAAAGGATGGGTAAATGTGCCATTGCATTGATTATCATGAGCTCAAAAAATCACAATAAATAAAAAGTATCCACTACAACGAATTGATGAATTTTATGATAAGATATGTGGAGCACATAGCTTCTCCAAGGTGGATTTTTGGTTTCGATATTACCAAGTATGTGTGAAGAAGGAGGATATCCTTAGGTCCTCTTTTCGTAATAGATATGGGCACTATGAATTCTTAGTAATTATTTTCGGACTCACTAATACTCAAAAAATATTCATCGACTTGATGAGTAGTGTCTTTAGAGATTACATTGAACAATTTGTGGTAGTTCTTATAGACGATATCATAATATACTCCAAAACCAATGAGGATCATGACAAAAAATCTATGCACTATACTAGAGACCATTTTAAACGTGATGATCTATGAAATGTACATTAAGTGTGAGTTATGGTTGAAGGAAGTAACATACTTGGGTCATATCATCACAAGAAATGGGTTATCTGTGGATCCCTCCCAGACAGATGAAATTGTGGGATGGCTGAGGCCAACCTTAGTAAAGGATATCCCTAGCTTTTGGGGGTCATCTGGATATTGTAGCCTATTTTAGAGAAATTTATCACAATTATCCAATCATCTTTCTAAGATAACTCATAAGGGATTAATGATTTCATGTAGTTATAAATTCAATGAGTTATTTATGTATTTGATAAGGAGTCTTATCACTACACCTGTGATCACACTACTCACAAGTAGATAAATTTTTGTGTTATTCTGTGGCGCTTCGAAAAAGGGAATGGGTTGTGTGTTGATGAAAAATGACAATGTAATTACCTATGCTTCAAGTCAATTGAATTTTCATGAGGAAATATATACAACACAAGATCTATACTTGGATGTTGTAATAATTTCTTTATAAATTTGTTAACATTACCTATTTGGGGTGAAATGTGAAATATATATGGATAAAAAAGATATAAGTATATACTCACAAATAATGATTTGATCATGAACCAATGAAGATGGTTATAGGTGATCAAATAATTTGACTGCTCAATAAATTACCACCTTAGAAAAAATAACATGATGGAATATTATCTATCTAGAAAGGACTTACTGATTCTATCATTGGTGAGAATTGAAAAGCATCAAATCATCATAGATTTGATGAAGATGGACATGGGAATAATAATTAAGGGAAAATCATCAGTCATTTCAAAACAGATTTATCAATCATCTTTTTTGGAATGGTTATAGAATTATCAAATGGATGGGGTGTGAATTCAAATAAAAAGTGGAAACTATCAGAAAAGGGAAATCCCCAGTGTTAAATTTTATTAAAGAAGGAATTGTGAGATTTTGGTCATAAAAATTTGATCCATAAAATCTAGAGTTGAAATAATATATTTTTGATGAGGTGTAAAGCACAAAAATCATCATTCACCTAGAAAACCCAAAGACTTATCGTGATCTCTGAGAGATTTATTGGTTGGATAATATCAAGAAGGATATCGTTGAGTATACATCAATGTTCATCGTGTATCATCAAATGAAGGTTGAGTGGAAGAAATATAAGGGGATGATGAAACTATTACCCATACCAACATGTAAATGGGGGAACATCACCATGTACTCTGTCATCATACTTCTAAATACATCAAATGAAAAAAATGTGATCTGGGTTTTTGTGGATCATCTTACAAATACTACACACGTCATTTAAATTCAGGAGATTTCACATTGGATAAATTAGAATGGATATGCATCATAGAAGTGAAAAGGCTACATGGGGTTCCACTATCGATTGTATCTAATTGAGATCCACGATTCACCTCAATGTTTTGGAGGAGTCTTCAACATGTTCTGAATACTGAGTTGAACTACATTGTGCATTATCATCCTCAAACCATAATCCAATCTGAGTGGAATATCCAAATTGTTTTGGACCTTTTGAGATCATTCTCAGAGGACATTGAAGGGGGATGAGATGAATAAATTATTCTGGTTGATTTATCTCAAAATATCATATTCCACTCTAGTATCCAAATGGCCCCTTATGATGCCCTTTATCGGAAGAGGTACAAAATATTGTCATGTTGGGATGAAATTGGGGTAAAAATATTCTTATATCTAGAAAAGTTCAATGAAATGGTGGAGAAGGTTAAGACAATCAAGTAGAACATTAATTCATCTTAGAGTAAAAAAAAGAGCTATGTTGATAATTTTTTATGAGACATAAAGTTTGATATCATGGAAATGATATTTTTTCATATAATACCTTGGATTTGTGTTGTGATATTGGGAAGGAGGTAATGCTTAGTCTAAAGTACATCATCCCTTTTTGAGATCCTTGATCACATTGGAGTAGTGGTATATCAACTATCTCTAAAACTAATCCTATCTGAAGTAAATGGTGTATTCCATTTATCACTATAGAAGATGTACATATAAGAACCATTGCATGTACTCATTCTAGAGGTGGTACCACTGGAGAATGAAATATAATATAATGAGAAACCAGTGAAGTTTATAGATAGTAGGGAAAGAGTTCTAGGAAATAAGAACATTCCCCTTGACATTGTTTTGTGTAGAAACCACAAGTTTTAAAAAGCAACATAGGAATCTGAGGAAGCATAGAAGTATAGTAACACACATATATTATATTTTGTGAAAAGGAAATTTCTAAGTATAAATTTCTTAACGTATAATATTGTAACGACCCAAAAATTTATTATAGAAAATTACTCTTGATCTAATTAAATGTCTTAGTATGTAAAATGTTTATATAACATATTCACATCCAAATTTTTATGTTTTTGGATTTTAAAATTCCATTATAAATTATTACTGTTTCTAATATATCCATTGAATATTGGCCGCATGATTAGTAAAATATAGGTATTTAACGAATCATATTTACTCTGAAAAAAGAATCAATGGTATCATCTAGTAGAATTTCTCCATTTGATTCGATATTTTTGAAGCTCTAAAAGAGGTAGTGTAAGAACCCAATTTTTGGCTATAAAAGACTTTGGAATATTCTTGATATTATTCCAGAGTAGCGCCCTCAGACGGCATGCGATTCTGAGCCCCAGAGTGGTCAAAATTAAATTTTCAGTGCGTTCTCATTGGAAACGCCAAATCAATGCGATAACTACTAAATGATGCTTTAGATAAGAGATTCAAGTGTACAGATGGGTACGGAATGGGGCGTTTACCCTAGGAACGATGTAAAAATTGTCGGCGCGAGACGTTTGGACCCCTCGCTCGCTTTCAGAACGTGGAACAGATAAATTAAATAATTAATTTATTCATTTAATGGCTTAACTCAAGTATCTCTTAAACGGTGGCTCGGATTGGAAAACTGAGGGCATCGTTGACTTCAGAGCGTTCCGTTTACCCTATGAGGGGTATAAGTCTCGCGGGTGTGGGCCGTCTGTGAAAAATGGCCTCGGGGGTGTTTTTTCATAATTTGGCGGCATTGGGTGTTCAATATTATAACATTCAAATGGAAGCACAGAATCAAATTCCTAGACCACCATTGTGCCCAAGAGGTAGCATTTACCCTATGGGAGGCTTAACCATGACCCCATCGGGCGTTTTAGATGCGGGTTATTTTGGGAGTTTTAATTAATTAATCTTTTTATTTAATTATTTTTCCTACTTAAACCAAACCCCTTCCCCTTCCTCCCATGTTCTACCCTGGTGAAACCCCCCTCAAGGCATCCCCTCAAGCTCCCTCTCCTCCTCCACTCCGGTGAGGTAGCTCCGACAAGGCGACGGCGTGGCGGCGAATCCTCCGTGAAGCTCCGAGAAACACTCAAGAGGTAGGAGGTTTTTGCTGTGTTTTCATTTCTGAACCTTCCTTTATATTCAATTTTATAGGTCGATTTGCTGTCAAATCTTTGAAAAAATCCCATGGTCATATAGTACAAATTCTACTCTTTCCGATTCTCATTTTGGATTTGAAATCCGGGCTCGGATGGTGTCGCGGTCGTTCTTCGACGTTTGCGGGAATTCCCGGTGTTGTGGGTGTTTTCCGGCGGGCTCTAGCAGGGTGGCGCGGTGGTTCAGCTGAGCTTTAGGCGGCGCGAGGCGGCAGCCTCATGAGGGTCTTCCAGGCGGTGTCGGGTCATCTGGGCGTCGGCGCTGGTGGTCGGGGTTAGCAGTCGAGTGAAGAAGGTCGGGCGACGTCGGTTGAGAGGCGTCAGTCTCCAGTAGCGCTAGCGGAGGAGGCACGCCAGCGAGGCGTGGAGACCTGGCCGACCGGCCTTGCCGGCCGACGCGCAGCGGGAGGGGACCGGGGTCATCGGACCCCGGTTGGCCAACAACGACCCGCACGCTGCGGGTCCTATTGGAAAAAGGAGACTCGCCGAATGGACGGTCTTGCTTTTAAAAAAAATAAAAAAATGAAAATAAATAAAAATGTAATTTAAATATAAATTAATAATAATAATAATAATAATATTATTATTATTAGGTGAAATTATTTATTATTTATAAATCATAGACCGTGCATCATATTCGAGCACCTTCTGCGGCGACGCGGTCCTTAAATTGTGAAGAATATTTTGAGATGGTTTCGGGAATTTTTAATTCCTGAAACGATGGGCCTCAGAGGCACGACACATCTTTATGTGAAATGACGTTTTTCCAGGGGATCTTGTTTTGGATGGAACTGATGTGTCTAACGTCCGTTTTGAAGGCCGTCAGTGGCATTGGAACCCTGGAATCGAGGCGGAGCTATCTAGGGTAGTTTCAGCTGTTGAGACCAAAGTTGAGGCGGGGGACCACAACCCGTCTTTTGAGTTGCATGCAACATTTATCACCTATCTCACCGAGTGTCCGTTCGAGGTGTGCGAGCAGTCAATTATGGATGTTTTTCCGAGGGGATTGCAATTGTCCAGTCTGCCCACTTTAATTCCGCACGATGGTGCGGGCCCCACAAGGGTAATTTGGGCATTGACGGTGATATTCCATCTCTATCACCGGGCGGCCATTTTGAACATGTGAATATTCCATTTCATGTACTTTTTCAAGAGGATCACAAAAGTATGATCCGTTCGTTGTGTTTCGAGACTGGGTTGCGGGTCCCATGAAACACCGCTCATGTTCGGTGCACCAGAATGCATCTTTTTCTCCGAATATGCATTGCACTCAAGTGAGAAGTCTTTTTAACGTATTTTCTCAAGGGGATCACAATGGTGTGATGCGCCTGACTGTTTTCAGGGCCGAGGATCGGGATAATGAAACGTCGTTCGGGTGTGAGGTGGTGTTGGTGACATTTCTACCGGATATCTGTTTGAGGTGAGTAACTAGTCTATCTCACGTGTTATTCCGTGAGGATTACAATGGTGCAATCCGTTGGGATGTGAAAAGTCTTCTTTGAGATCTCATTAAATGTGGTAGCATGAAAGGTGTACCGGTAGAGGTTCGTCCTACGGTGGATGTAGCGGACCCTTAGCGTGTGATCGTGTGCACTCCCATGCGAGTGATGTAAATGCTTGAAGCGATGTGGTTGGCCGTGCCTCAGCCGTTGAGGTGGCTGGTTGGAGTTGTTACATTACGCCTTCGCGTTGACATTGGGTTCCATGTGCATGATGGTCTTGGGGCTAGAATGTGGTATACTATGGGAGTATACGGGAATGCTGGGAGGTACATGTAGATTTTGGTACCTGAGAACGTTTGTGCGCTCAGTTGGGGTTGACTTGGGGCCACACGTCGTGTGCGCCCCATGTGTGTGCAGTGTTCTGCTTTACATAAATTTGACCTCTCACGACGCAGAGGGTCCCGTTGTTTTCGTTTGTTGACCAGTAGGGTTGAGTTTTCCCCTGGTCCTGTGATCGTCTGTTGACCGGCAGGGTTGAGTTTTCCCCTGGTTTTGTTCTCGTTTGGCCGACAGAGATGGTTCGTTTCCTCTGATTCGTCAGTTGAGATGGGATTCCGTACCGTGACCTTTCACCGGACTGCTTCACTATTTGCGACTGAGGGTGTTTGTATAGTGTGGGTGTTTCCCCACTTTCTGGGATGAGTTGTCTCAGTCCGCTTTGACAGTGACTCAACGAATTGAAGCATGATCGCCTTGAGAGGCTTGGGGAGTTTCTACCGTTTCTTTGTGTTCCCTAGAATAGTACTTGTGGATTCTGTGTGACAAAAAATTTATGTGGGCACCGATCCTCTACCCAGTAAGTTGTTTCCAGCAGGGCTGAGGTTGTTTCCAGCAGGGCTAAGGTTGTTTCCAGCAAGGCTGAGGTTGTTACCAGTAGGGATAAGGTTGTTTACAGTAGGGCTGAGGTTGTTTCCAGCAGGGCTCTCAAGTGGGATACCATCTAGTAGGGATGGCCAGTATAGTAGTGTTCACCTAGAAATACCATTCAGTAGGGATGACCAGAGTAGTTCCAAGTTTTCCTCCAGTGGGGCTGGGTAGTGGTCCCCGATGTTGGGCTTACCTCCAACGGGGATGGGCAGTGGCCCCCGATGCCGGGCTTACCTCCAAATGGTCTGGGCAGTGGTCCCTGATGCTGGGCTTACCTCCAGATGGGCTGGGCAGTGGTCCCCGATACCGGGTTACCTCCAGCTGGGCTTGGCAGTGGTCCTGTTGCCGACATTAGTTGGGTCACCCTCCAGTGGATTACCCTGTTTTGAGACTGGGAAGTGTGGAACCCGTCGACTCTTGCTAGGTCTCACTGAAGTGGGAACTCGTCGACTTCCAGGGACCCTCTAGCGGGGCTGGACAGGGGGTCTCATGTCGACTTTGAGCAGAACTCTCGACTGTGGGGTAGTGACATGGTGTGGTTTGACGTTCCCCAAATAATGTCAAGTATGAGGGGCGCTTTCCCCCACCGAGATGTGTCCTTGTGATGCAACCTAAAACCATGAGGGCGATTCAGTGCTGCCCAAAGAGTATAGTGTTGAAGTGCGGTGGTTTGACCCCCTTGACTTGCAGTTCGGGGCAGATGTGCTGGATACTGGGCATCGATGATGTTACTTCTGGGACTGTTGGCTACTCATTTCTTAGGCTGAGCTACGGGATGTAGATCCCCTTACGACATTGTCCGGGCTTCTTATTGAGCATATGTATTTGTATATACCTTTTTCTAGTACCCACTTCTTGGTTTGGTTACTATCCTTCCATGAGAGGCGAAGACGCGCGAGGTATGCCACATGTTTTCGGTGTCTAACATCTCGTGGTTGGACGAGTTTACTCTCCTGCAATTGGTAGTTAATACTAGATGAGAATTTAATCTTCTCACCATTTCCAGTTCCTTGTGTCTGGATGAGTCTACCTTCTTTTCTCTTGTTGGGTTGAGCTGGACTCTTTACTGCACTCTTTACTGCACTCTCAGATGTACTCCTTTAATTTTCCTTGTTCGATCTACTACTCACCCTTTGGTACCTCATTTGTTTCTCCCTCAAGCCTTCAGGGTATCCTATTGAGTATTTTTATACTCACCCCCGCTTGGGATTTTCCTGCACATGGTGTGCCCTTTCAAACGACGGACAAGTAGGTCGTGACTTCAGTAGAGCATAGGTGTTAGAGAACTTGGATCGCGTGCAGTGGTCGTAGTCGGGTTCCAAGTGGGGAACCCTTCCAGCTGTTTTTATTTTGTTCACCTATTTCCGGACTGTCACACTTTTCATGTTCAGTTCTTGTTTTTTCCTTTTTCCTTTTCTGTTTACCTTCAGCTTACTTTGTACTCTTTAGAGGTCGATGCACATTTGGTGGTTTATATATAGCAGTTTCACTTTTCTCTACTTCTCTTTTCTTTTACTCTGCACTTTTGCATTGAGTGTGCTACGTGTGTGTGTAAAGGTACTTAGACAAGGCCTCCCTGAGTTTCTATGCCTTCGACGGTAGTCGCCACCCCCCGGCCTATGGAGGCGGTCTTGGGGTAGTTGCGGCTCGAGCCCGGGTAGGGTCGGGTCATGAAAAAGTGGTATCATAGGTGGTTCGTTCCTTGGGATGCTGTTCAGACATCCCTAAAATAAAAGGAATTGGTTGGGATTTAGGGAAACAGTGTTAACATGTCTCGAGAGTAGCACATAGTCCATGGAGTCTAGTGATGGTGTGGCGGATGACGTATCCATTCACCAGGACCATGATAACCCGCTTGTCGACTCGTCATGCTGAGACACTTGTTGTAGGAAAAACTGGTTTTTGCATCATGTAGGATTGATTCTTTGACTATCCTTCTTTAGTTAGCTCCCCATTGTTTTTGTTAATGGTATATACATATATGATCATCTGAATGCAGCACTCCTTGATAAGATTCAGGATCTCTCCGCGAAGACAGCTAGCCAAGATACTAGCTTTGGTGCATGACGGCGACCCTATGAGCTACAAGGCCATAGTCCAGGACCCATCATGCGATCCCCTTTCTCCGGGTGGGCTGGTAGCAGCACCCCCACCTGTTGAGCAGCAGATAGCTTCATAAGAGCATACGGGGCTTGAGCGCAGGTCAAGTGCATTCCATGACTTCCAGCGGTAGAGAGCGCTGAGGTTCAGTGGTGAGCCAGACCCTCAGGCAACAGAGGTTTGGCTAGAGACTGTGGTTCGCCTTTTCAGGCTTGTGCGGACGCCGAAAAATCAGAGAGTGGATTTGGAAGACACCCTTTTTAGTGGAGTATCTTGGAGTTAGTGGAGTCTAGTGACTCAGTTTCTTGATGAGTCGTCACTTACTTGGGGAGAATTTCAGTTGTCGTTTCATGAGGAGTTGTTCCCCTCCTTCTTGCGCTCCGTTCAGATTCAGGAGGTCCTGCAGTTTCTGTAGGGAGGGATGAAAGTGGCCAAGTACGCGGCTAGTTTCGAAGACCATGCACACTTTTACCCGGACTTGGTCTATGACGACAACATCCGAGCGCAGAAGCTTGAGTGGGGTCTCAGCCGAGAGATTCTTGCTGTCATAGTACCCTTGGGCATTTCCACATATGCTGGGGTGCTAGAGCAGGCGATGGTGACAGAGAGATTCCTGTCACGATCTAGAATTAGTGGTGGCAACAGGCACGTTGGAGCCGAGACATCTGCCGCAACTAGAGGGCGTCAGTGTAACCCTGTGTTGGTATGATAAAAGGCATGGGACTATTTCCTTTAGTCGATGGTGTTGACTCCTTCGCTTCTGAGCGTGCCAGAGGGCCTTGGATGTGAGACATCGATTGTGGAATCTTGCGTGACCAGATATCCTTGGGTGTTCCACCATATGGAAATTCTGAAAGAGGGAATCACTGGGCCTTGTTCCATGTGCGGGCGGTGATTCTAGTCGCAGCGTGTGATGTAAAGGTTCGAGCGGGGAGGTGAGCTATTCCCATGATCCTTCAGGCAGTTTGAGACCATGCGAAGGTATGAAGAGGTATTCAACCGCCTTTCCCTAACCCCACGGTCGTGTGTGGGTGAAGGACGTATTCCACGTGGCTTACCCAAGAAAAATTGTGCGTGCTCCTAAGCATGTAATCGGCAAGGGCATACCTCGCATGAACGGATTAGTCCTTTGGTCTGTGTGCAGTGGTGCAGAGTTGTGCAAGAGTTCATCTGGGTACGGGAGAGCCAGGTGTGGGCTTAGTACCCTGAGTTTTTCCATGGTTTTGCTTTTCAGGGAAGAAAATATTGAAGGTGTTAATGATGTAAGAACCTAGTTTTTGTCTATTAAAGACTTTGGAATATTCTTGATATTATTCCATAGTAGCTCCCTCAGACGGCGTGTGATTCCGAGCCCCGGAGTGGCTGGAATTAAATTTTTAGTGTGTTCACACTGGAAACACCAAATAAATTGGATAACACCTAAAAGGTGCTTCAGATCAAGGATTCGAGTTTACGGATGGGTTTGGAATGAGGTTCTTACCCTAGGAACGACATAAAACTTGTCAGCGCGGGATGTTTGGACCCCTTGCTCGCTTTCAGAACGTGGAACGGATAAATTAAATAATTAATTTATTCGTTTAACAGATTAACTCAAGTATCTCTTAAATGGTGGCTCAAATTGGAAAACCAAGGGCACCGTTGAGTTCAAAGTGGGCCGTTTACCCTAGGAGGGGTATAAGTTTTGCTGGCGCGGGCCGTCTTTGAAAAATGGCCCCGGGGGTGTTTTCGTAATTTGGCGGCTTTGGGTGTTTAGTTTTATAACCTTCAAACAGAATCTCAGAATCAAATTCCGAGACTGCTGATATGCTTAGGAGGTGGTGTTTACCCTTGGGAAGGCTTAACCTCGACCTCATCGGGCGTTTTAGATGCGGGTTATTTTGGGAGTTTTAATTAATAAAAGTTTTTAATTAATTATTTTTCATACTTAAACCAAACCCCTTCCCTTTCCTCCCGTGTTCTCCCCTGGTGAAACCCCCCTCAGGGAAGCCCCTCAATCTCCCTCTCCTCCTCTACTCTAGAGAGGCAACTCTGGCAAGGCGACGACGCGGCGGCGGATCCTCCGTGAAGCTCCGGGCAACACCCAAGAGGTAGGAGGTTTTGGTTGCGTTTTCATTTCTAAACCTTCCTTGGATTCAATTTTATATGTCTATTTGATGTAAAATCTTTGAAAACATTCCATGGTCATATAGTACAAATTCTACTCTTTCCGACGCTCATTTCAGATTTAAAATCTGGGCTCGGATGGTGTCGCGGTCGTTCGTCGACGATTGCGGGAATTCCCGGTGTTGTGGGTGTTTTTCGGCGGGCTCTAGCAAGGTGGCGCAGTGGTTCTGCCGAGCTCCTGGTGGCGCAAGGCGGTGGGTTTGTCTAGGCGTCAGTGATGGTGGTCGGGGCTTGCTGTCGAGCGAAGCAGGCCGGAAGATGTCGGTTGGGAGGCGCCAGTCTCCAGCGGCGCCAGCGGAGGAGGCACACCAGCGAGGTGCAGAGACCAGGCCAACCGGCCTTGCCGGTCGGTGTGCGGTGGGAGGGGACCAGGGTCGTCGGACCCCGACTGGCCGACAAGGACCCGCACGCTGCTGGTCCGGCTGGAAAAAGGAGACCGGCCGAATAGACGGTCTGGATATAAAAAAAAATAAATAAAAAAATAATTTAAGTTTAAAATAATAATAATATTATTTTTATTATTATTAGGGGAAATGATTTATTTTTTATAAATCATAGACAGGGCGTCGGATTCGGGCGTCGTCTGCGGCGACGTGACCATTAAATTGTGACGAATATTTTGAGATGGTTTCGGGAATTTTTAATTCCCAAAACGATGGGCCTCGGAAGCGCGAAACGTCTTTAAGTGAAATGACGTTTTTCCGGGGGATTTTGTTTTGGACGGTGCGGACGCGTCCGACGTCCGTTTTGAACACCGTTAGTGGAGTTGGAACACTGGAACTGTGGCGGAGCTTTCCAGGGTAGTTTCAGGTGTTGAGGTCGAAGTTGAGGCGCGGGCCCATGGCCCGTCTTTTGAGCTGCGTGCAGCGTTTAACGACTTTCTCACCGGGCGTCCGTTCAGGGCGTGCGAGCAGTCAATTCAGGATGTTTTTCCGAGGGGATTGGGATGGTGCAGTCTATCCGCTTTAATTCAGCACGATGATGCGGGCCCCATGAGGGCCGTTTGGGCGATGCCAGTGATTTTCCATCTCTATCATCAGGCGACCGATTTGGACATGTGAATAGTCCATTTCGTGTAATTTTTCGAGAGGATCTCAACAGTGAGATCCGTTCGTTGTGTTTCAGGACCGAGTTGTGGGTCCCACGAAACAGCGCTAGTGTGCGGGCTCCAGAATGCATCTTTTTCACCGGATATACATTGCACTCAAGTGAGTAGTATTTTCCACATATTTTCTCGAGTGGATCGCAATGGTGCGATGCGCCCAACTGTTTTCAGGGCCGAGGCTCGAGATCATGAGACAACGTTCGAGTGTGAGGCGGTGTTGGCGACTTTTCTACCGGATATCTGTTTGAGGCGAGTAAGTTGTCTATCTCCCGTGTTTTTCGGCGAGGATTACAACGGTGCAATTTGTTGGGATGTGCAAAGTCTCCATTGAGATCTCATTAAATGTGGTAGCACGAAAGGTGTACTTATTGAGGTTCATCCTATAGTGGTTGTAGCGGACCCTTGGCGTGTGATCGCCTGCACTCACGTGTGAGTGATGTAAATTCTTGAAGAGATGTGGTTGGATGTGCCTCAGCTGTTGCGGTGGCTGGTTGGAGTTGTTACGTTACGCCTTCGCATTGAAGTTGGGTGCCATATTAACGATAATCTTTGGGCTAGAACGTGGTATACTCTGGAAGTATACGGGAATGCTGGGAGTTACATGTGGATGTTGGTACTTGAGAACGTTTGTGCACTCAGTTGTGGTTGACTTGGGGCCACACGTCATGTGGGCCCCATGTGCATGCCATGTTCTCCTTTATGTACTTTTGACCTCTCGTGACATAGAGGGTCCCTTTGTATTCATTTGTTGACTAGTATGGTTGAGTTTCCCCTTGTCATGTGCTTGTCTGTTCACCGGCAGGGATGATTTTTCCCCTTGTTTTGTTCTCATTTGGTTGGCAGAGATGGTTCGTTTTCTCTGTTTCGTCAGCTGAGAGGGGATTCAGTACCATGCCCTTTCACCGGACTGCGACACCATTTGCGACTAAAGGTGTTCGTATAGTGTGGGCGTTTTCACCACATTTTTGGATGAGTTGTCTCAGTCCGCTTCGACAGTGACTCTGCGGATTGGAGTGTGATCGCCTTGAGAGGCCTGGGGATTTTATCCCATTGCTTTGTGTTCCCTGGTAGAGTTCTTGTGGATTTAGTGTGACCAACACTTTACGTGGGCACCGATCCTCTACCCAGGAGGTCGTTTCCAGTAAGGATGAGGTTGGTTCTAGAAGGGCTGAGGTTGTTTCCAACATATATGATGTTGTTAACAACAGGGCTGAGGTTGTTTCTAGTAGGGTTGAGGTCTTTTGGAGTAGGGCTCGCTAGTGGGGTACCATATAGTAGGGATGGCCAGTACAACAGTGCTCACCTAGAAGTACCATCCCGTAGGGATGGCCAGAGCAGTTCCGGATTTACCTCCAGCGGGTCTGGGCAGTGGTCCCCGATGCCGGGCTTACCTCCAGAGGGGCTGGGCTGTGGTCCCTGATGCCGTTCTTATCTCCAGATAGGCTGGGCAGTGGTCCCCGATGTCGGGCTTACCTCCAGCTAGACTGGGCAGTGGTCACCGATGCCGGGTTACCTCTAGCTGGGCTGGGCAGTGGTCTCGTCGCCAACTTTAGCTGGGTCGCCCTCATATGGATTACCCTATTACAGGACTGGGTAGTGTGTCACCTGTCGACTCTTGCCAGGTCTCCCTGTAGTGGGAACCCGTCGACTTCTAGGGACCCTCCAGCGGGGCTGGGAAAGGGGTCACATGTCGACTTTGAGCAGACCTCTCGACTGTGGAGCAGTGACACGGTGTGGTTTGACGTTCCCCCAAAACTCTCAAGTACAAGAGGCGCTTTCCCCCACTGAGACGCGTCCTTGTGATGTGACCTAAAACCGTGAAGGCGAGTCAGTGCCGCCCAAAGAGGATAGTGTTGAGGTGCGGTTGTTTTACCCCCTTGACATGCAGTTCGGGGCAGACGTGCGGAATGCTGGGCATCGATGGTGTTACTTATGGGACTGTTGGCTACTCATTTCATGGGCTAAGATACGGGATGGAGATCCCCTTATGACTTTTTTTGGGCTTCTTATTGAGCATATATATTTTTATATACCTTTTTCCAATACCCACTTCTTTGGTTTTGTTACTCTCCTTCCAAGGGAGGCGATGACGCGCGGGGTATGCCATGTGCTTTCTGTGTCTAGCTTCTCGTGGTTGGACGAGTCTACTCTCCTACTATTGGTAGCAAAGACTTGACGGGAAGTCCATATTCTCACCATTTCCATCTCCTTGTGTCTGGATGGGTCTACCTTCTTTCCTCTTGTTGGGTTGCACTGGAAACTTTACTGCACTCTTTACTGCACTATCAGTTATACTCCTTTACTTTTCCCTATTTTCTCTACTCCTCACACTTCGTTACCTCCTTTGTTGCTCCCTCAAGCCTTCGGGGTATCCAACTGAGTTTTTTTATACTCACCCCTGCTTGGGATTTTCCCTCACTTGGTGTGCCCTTGCAGATTACATACAGGTTGGTCATGATTTCAGTGGAGCATAGGAGTTCGAGAGCTTGGACCGCGTGTAGTGGTCGTAGTCGGGTTCCAGGTGGGGAACCCTTCCAGCTGTTTTTCTTTTTTTTCACATGTTGCTAGGTTGTGGCACTTTTTTGGTTGGGTGCATGTTTTGACCTTTTCCTTTTCTGTTTACCTTTAGCTTACATTGTACTGTTTAGAGTTCAATGCACTTTTGGTGGTTTATATCTAGCAGTTTCACTTTACTCTTCATTTCTTTTCTTTTACTCTGCACTTTTTCATTGAGTGTGTTGCGTGTGTGTGTGTACATGTACTTAGGAAAAGGCCTCCCCGAGTTGTTGTGCCTCAGCCGCTAGTCGCCAGCCCCTGGCCTATGGAGGCGGGCTTGGGGTAGTTGCGGATTGAGCCCGGGTAGGGTCAGATCGTGACAGGTAGCATCAATGTTATTTTATCTTAATCAATCCCAATACAAGCTTCATTATGATAATCTTGAATGGAACCCCCTAAGGGATAAGTGGAAGTTATAAGTGATTACCACATGAGCGATGTTATTTGAGCCTCCTCAAGGGTTTGTCCCCATGGCACACCATACCATTAGATATTATTTGGGAGATATAATAGGTTATGTAACAAGACACTAGAACAATGATTATTTGTATTATTTGTGTATATAATAATGAATATAAATTCATTTTAATATTTTTACTTTGTAAATAGTTCTTAAAGCATAAATAACATTTTTAGTAAATATTCAAATGAAAATCTATTTTGATGAATTACATTATTTTATAATTAAATTATATTTTTTAAAAAATATTATTTTTATATTAGTTTTTCTAAAATATAAATAATCCTGTAATTTTTATGAATACAATTGTAATTTTTATTATGGTTTGAAAGCTATTTTTCCGGAACAAATGAATTTTCTATAAATTCTAGTTATTATTTTAAACGTAAAAATTCACATATTTAAAAAATTATAAAAATAAAATGAAAATTATTTTTTTAATTTGGATGTGTACATTTTCCAATGGTTAATGTTTCATAATTTTCAGAGACTGACAAATTTTTTGGGTGAAAATTAAATACAGTTAAAATATATAATGTGTCTTATGACATCATAATGACCAAATATTGATGTAATAAAATACATAAAAATTGATTTTATTGCAAATATATGTTTTTACATTAAAATAAACTAATTTTTTATTAGTTTGATTAATTTTATTTTGCCTTAGTAGACCCTCCAAATCATATAAATTATTATAAATTTTAAAATGATTTCGCTAAATGTCTGACTCCCATCCACATATGAAAACCTAATATTTTAATATGTTCGTCCATTAGACATATAAAATAATTTTTCCACTCCCCTTTTGTAAAAACCTTATTAAAATAAAATGGGTTTCTTTCTTGTTTTGATATGTTTAATGTGTGGTGTTCAAAACATAAATAATTAATAATTTCCTATTTTTTCCAATTTAAATCAGCCATGATTTCAATTCTAATAACTAAAATTCTGTGGATGAAGTCCCTACACTTCCCTCATCTATACATATCCCCCCCAAGGTGCCCTATGTACCCAATATTCCTTATTCAAGCCTATCCGTAGACATTGGATCACACTTCCACATAAGGTGTTTCTTCCTTTCACATTTTTTCAAAATTCCATTATGTTTTAATGTCCTTTTATTTTAAATTAAAAATGACGGGGTATGATTTTTCAACAACCCTATACTTCCCTACTTATGTTTTAATGATGATATACACCTTTATCTCTCATTAATACCTTTCATGTTCACTCGTTACCTAGGAAAAATTTCATAACATATTTCGCTCTCCACATTTATAGTTAAGCAATTATTTTATATTATGTATCTAAAATCCATTAAATAAGATATGACATGAATCTATATGACCCCCATACTTTCCATTTTATGTGTATATTTTATGATATCCCTTTATCTCTCATTTACCATTTTTATAATTCTTATTTCACACCATTATGTTTCCGAAATTGCACAGTAAATTTCAAAGCCAATGTCATTGTGTAATGAATACCATGAAAATTTCACTATCAAGGGTATTCATCATTACACACAATTTTTATCTATTACATACTTTTAGGTATGAAATCATCATTTATTTTTCCTGTTATAAATTATTATGATGAATGATTCAATGTTGTATGATCCATGTGGCACACTTATGCATGAAATGAAATGATAAAGAAGGGTGTGCCCTGATAGTGATCCAATGCATTAGGTAAAGATTATTATCCTAAAACATCCAGTGAAATAAAGGTTTAATAATGATATATAATGTGAAATGTCATTTCTCTCATTCCTCATGTTCAATTAGCCTTATCTCGTGCAAATATCATGTTCAATGATGATGCCCCATTTCCATTTATAATAATAATTCTATATCTTGTCTTTATGGTCATGATTCTCTTAAGATATATTGACATGACTATTTCAAGTCATGTTCTATATTTTTCATACTATGCCTTTGTCCCCTTTATAGTTCTTTATAAACTATCTGTTTCTTATGCATATCCTCAGGTTATCTAATTAAATGCTATGTAAGAAGGATTGTGTGTTGTCATGTAATTGGTGTTTTTAATAAAGATCTGTATTTCATGTTTTATGTTTTTAAGTAATGTTCCTAAGCACAAAGGACACTATACCTATATATTTTTTTTGTTGTATCATGTGAGTAATTTATAGAATAAATTATGATTTTGTGTGAAATAAAGTGGAGGGTTGTTATTTTTCTTAAACAATGCACAATATGAATTTTGTAGGATATTGTACATAATTAATTTTTTCTAAAAATAACCAAAACATAAATCAAATTTATAGGTTTACCCCAAAATATATATCAATTTGAAAAAATACAGTAATAAATGGATTTTTGTAATTCAACATTATCATGTAATCGTTGAGATCGTAAAAATAAATTAAAATTCACATTAACCAATACTTATTTTTGATGAACTTGACTAGTAAACCCCAGGGTGAAGAAAATGGGTTAGTAGACCATTTCTATGGATTATACTAATATTAATCATAAGTAATTAAATTTTGGTAGTCACCATTCTATATAGAGTATGGGACATTCACAATTAACATGGTATTAGTTTGAATATTTCATACATCAATTTTCTAGGAGGAATACAATAAAAATCACTGGGGAATAAAAAAAAATTCCATTGTAATTGATTGTCTTACAAGATGATATATGAAATTGCATAAATCATTTTATTGTTATTAATTTTTTTATTTTTTAATACAATCCTTGATGATATAATGATTCCAATTGATATTCATCTTCTTATTCCAAACATTATACAATTGGATGATGATTTGTGAAAGATAAGTTCATTTTACTATATTAAAAAAATATTATTTCCCTATATAAATAATTCCAATTCATATCTATAATTTCATAAAATTATACTTATGGGTGATATATATGGTTTTATAGAAAATTAATCCCCCAAATAAATATAGAGTGGAAGATATATACATGGGATCAACAATATTTCCATTTTCCATTTTCTTATATAACTCGAATTCAATGTTTGGAGTTGTATATTTAATATTTATAAAAAATTAAATATATGAATGAATTCCTAGTACCATAATAAGATAGGATGTAAGATGTTCAAAAATAGATGATATGTTTGGCGTTCAATATACGATTCGGGTTATAATCATTTTAAAAAACAATAATATATATAAAGAACGTATTTTCAAACTATTTATGATATTAATTGCAATGTATTAGAATACAATGGATAACTCATTCATCACATGTATTCTAAAACATTAATTTATATATTTCAATCTAGGTTATCAAATTTCTATTTCCAAATAAATTGTGAGTATTTTTCCGCTAAATAATGGTTAATAATGTTCTTCAGAACGTAAAATAAATATCCCAGGGGAGTGTTAAACTAGAAGTGTAGCTAATTATTTTCATCATGTAGTGTGTGGTTATCAAGTTAATTTTCATTGTACCCATTTTTTATATCATTAACCATTGCTAAATATATGAAATAATCAAATCCACCTGTAAAATTTATAGAGTTATTTCTCATAATAGAATCAACTTAATCAATTATTTAACAAATTATAGGGTTTTATTCCTATGTTCATAAGTATCCCAATGAATATTATATGTATTTTTAGTAATATTCATGAAAAATAACAAGACCTTCTTCTGATACATGATATGAAAAAAAATCATTTTTATGATTTCTTTCAGGTATAATTACAGGATGACATAAGTATTAAAATACCAATATCATTGGAGGCCTAATTTAATTGGTTAATTAGGTAGATAATCATTATCCTGAATTGGGACACATGATTATTAAAAATATCAAAATAATAACCTTTTATTCCATTGATTTTTTATACTATAGGGGATAACCTGGTTATGTACATTATAAAGGGGATATATATAAATCCTTATAATGGAGTATGGAAAAAATAATATTATGAAAGATATAAAATTGATTTAAGATGCATATCGTGGTGATAGTAAATGGTTTCAATCATAATCATGATCATTATAGAATTATTAAAGAAGATATAATGAAGGAAACATATAAATTATTCAATGATATTTAACAATAAACCATTAGAAAAAATCATGGATAAACTCCATGAAATAATTAAATATAGTTCATATGATGGCCTCTCATTATCCATATATTGTATCTAATGAGACAATATCATTACCCAATGGGACTTCACCAAATCAATTAGCACTGGAACTGCACAGGTGTCGGGTACAAAGTGCAAGCTACTGGAGGTCGCCAGAATGGGAATCGGCTACGGCTACCAGTGAAGATGAATATGGTAGGGGATGCGGAGATGACTATGGTTTTTATGATGTGTAATTCGGTGTTGGATGGGTGGACAAGTTTGTGTTTTACTTGTTTGGGATTGTGGTTGTATGTTTTGGCACTGGTTCCCATAAATCGGATTTTGATAATAATAAAAATGATTTGCAGTCAATCATTCACAATGGGATTTTATCTTTTTTTATATGATCTACCAATGTATCCAAGATTTAAAACTAGTTATATAATTTCATTCAAATGTAACGAGGTTAATTGGTGCTTAACAACCATTGACTTTTAGAATCTCACATTGTTTGATGGGAAGGGAGTTAAGGCTCATCACACCCTATTAAGGGGAATTATTTCAAATTCTGGGACTCTATTAAAGATTAATTATATGCTCGTGACTCTATTACAACTCCCAATAGAGTATTGGTTACATTTATATAATGATCTATTTTAAAATAATTCAGTGTGTAGGGGGTTCTATTTATCATACCATCTGTATGATTCAATGTCTCTCTATCTATTTTCAACGATTACATAGTAATGGTTATCTATAAATATTTTCCAACAATATAACCAAGTTCACTATTGTTTACTTCTATCTTGGGAGGTGATTTTTGATTCAATAATGGTATTAATGATTTTAAGGTGTCCTAGTTTTAATGTTTAAGAAGGAACCACAACACACATAGACCATTTAAAATCAAACTATTCAATTTAGCATCATATTGATGGAATATATATGAGGTAACTTAATCAGTGAGTATATAGAACAATAGATTAGAAGGAATCATACATATCATTAATATAAAAGAAATTATATTCCTCGTTGTTAGATATCTCCACAACCAAATGATAAGAGTTGATAGATAATTAATGCTCTAGGAAATATATTAAAAAAGGTTTTACCAATATGGTAATGAATTCAAGAATTACACTAAAGCAGAAGCCCATATAAGGGAAATAATATTATATAATTAAATTGGTCATAAATACTATGGTTTCCATAACTATGGAAATGTATGGTGCAATTGATATGAGTTTTTAATTCCCTAAGACCACAAGGGTCATTCGCAATATAAGACACAAATGATATAAATTGATAAGACTCATCACATATGGATATGGGACTTATGTACTATTGAAGCCCAAGAAGATTTTTTGATATGGGTCTTAAACCATAGGAATGCATCCTAAATTTAAGGCTTATATAAGGAATTAGAAAATTCAATGATACGTGGGATTCCATGTCTGCTGATGCATGAATAAGAACAATAAAACCATTGGAGATTTTCGGTCCGATGGATAAAATTATTCTATAGTATGCGTGTACATGCACTGTGGTAGGCTCCCATTAAAATATGGATACATAAAATGAATCATTTTCAACCTACATATATAGGAATATGTGTCCTTATATTCCAATATTCCCTAACTTGGGGATGGTTTTGAGGTACTTAAGGCATTTTCAAGGAATATAATTAATAGGATACCTATGTATAATCCCACATATCTACTGATGATTTGTGATGAAGGATTGTATATTAATTAGAGAATAAAATCCTATGGGTTAGGAATATTTGGTACTTAAAGGGATAAAAACTATAATAGATTCCCATGTCATATATCCATTCTATATCCTCTAATAGATAAAGTGGACTATGTACTACAGAAGGTATGTTGAATAGGATTAGTATGACATGATGTACTTTCCCAGAACATAAATAAAATTGGGCCTCATTAGTTTGTAAACAAATTCAAATAGATTAAATTCACTTGTAGAGGGGGGTGCCTCGTATGAAGTTCCATGGATATGAGTATTGTTGCTTTATAAATAATTTTGTCTTCCGAACTAGGTTGACTTGTAATAGGATGTCTGCATGTCTTTCAATGTTGTATTCCGGACATGACCAGAGTGTAACCCTAACATGTCAGGGTTGTCAACTCAACATTTCTTGGGTTCCATTTCGAAATTTCTCGGGAATTGGCCTGACACATTATTACTATTTTCCCAATAAGGAATACATGTCCAAGGTTGTCTTCCTGACATGTCTCAGGTATTTCACAAGATCAATGCTAACATGTCCCAGGTTATATATAGGATTGAAGCTGACATGTGTAGGTTTGTTTGCATGACCAAGGATTACATTTCCATGTTAATTCATATTATCAAATATGGAATGTCTATGGTGCTACACATGACCATAGATTCATGTCAAAGGTGCTTCACATGATCAAAACTAACATGTTCATGATTCTTCACATAATCGTAGACGACATGTCCAAGGTGATTAAAATCAATGAATTTGAATGGTCTAGTGTTCTCTCCGTGATTGAATCTGATAGGTCTAGCGTCTTTCATGTGATCTATGATGACATGTCTAAGGTTCCTACCATTATCAATGTTTACATGTTAAGGGCCTTTCACATGATGAAATTACATGCACCAAATTTATTTTCATGATTAACTACACTCTAATTGGTTGTGTTATCATAATAATAACAACATTTATGGAATTTATTCAAATGATCAAACTAAATTTTCTTAGGTCTCACAATGGTATCATGAAATTGGAAATGAATAATTTGATCTCATGATCTCAATATAGTCATTTGATGATGTCTTGTAAAAATTTAAAGGATTTTACTGATTAAGAAGGAATCCTAAAAAATTGTTGACGTAACATGTGCAAGAGTATCATGCATTGTCATTGAGGAAAATTTGTTTCATGTTCAGTGGAGTCCATGGATGAGTATCGATGTTGATATCCTATATCCTATGATTATCATGGTGAGGGTGAATGTGGTCGCCAGATTTTGAGGATATCATTTGATGGATTTATTTGAATATGTTCATAGGTTGTAAATTAAAGATCTATCCCTGGTAAATGTAATTTGATAGTCTGTGGCATGAATCTCAAAATGTATATTTTGATCCATTCCCTCAATGGTTTGTATGGTTGAATTTCATTTCCATTGATTCGCATTCATGCCAAAGATAAATATCCAGAAATGGTTGTTGACATGATTGAAATACATATATATGGTCGTTCAATGTCAAAAAAATGGAATCACATAATAGAGGATTTATATGATTATATTTAAAATATCACATGATCACATATAGAATTTTTATGATTTTGTATCCATAACGGAGTACCAAAGATGGGTGTTGCCGTTCGGATTGGAAATTCTTCGGAATGCAATAGCCTACTGCCCCTTTATTCATTCTCTTTTTTCTAGTTCAGAATGTCGTCTCTTGTGTATCATCCTTTAAAGATTGGGGTATAGATTTTATATTGGATAAAGTTATGTGTTTTTTAGTCTCATATCCTAGTGAGGGAACAAGGTGCAATAACATGATGTGTTGGAGATCCCATCTTTAGTGTCATATGATGTTCATGTAATTAGATGAAGGCTTCACTAGAAAATATTTTAGACCTGAGGTATGTTATCCCTTCAATGTGGGAATGAATGGATTCTCATTATGATTTAAATATTGAAATATTTAATGCTATCTTGTGGAGAAAAAAATATAGTCTTATATATGATACTCTACATTCTGTCATCACATATTTCATTGGAGACAAATTTTACTTAGGAACCATTGACGATTCACAAGGGGAATTGTGAATACATAATTCCTCTAATCCTTATATCTTCATATGAGTTTATAATGTGACGACATATACATTACCGAGAGGAGGCCCCTCAACACAAGGCTTGTAGGATCGAAATAACGATGTAGATGCTCAATATACAAGAGGGGGGTGAATTGTATACTTTAAAAATTCCTTTGGAACCTTTAATATTAGTTATAGATAGCAATGTTTTCCTTAGAACAGGAAAAACTAGTTTTAACAAAGATAAATTAAGAAAATTTACAACACCTCTGATCACCAACTAGAGAATTGGAACCAAAGTTAATGATATAAGATTCTACCTTAAAGCGTCTAGAATCTAAACTAATCAGAGTAAAAGTATAAGGAAGTATAAGAAGGTTATACTTTCCTTATAATACAATATACAGCGGAAATAGACAAGTAGAAAAACTGAAAGTAACAAACAATAACTATTTTAACCCAAAGAGAAGGGTAACCAACAACCCTGGATAAAGGTCTCTTGATTTATAATTTCTAGAAAGTATGTCTTACCCACACCAGGATAAGCCCTCGATATGAAGATCGGAATCTCTGTCTTGCTATCCCTGCAAGCCCTCAACTTCAAGTTAGTTGGAACCTCTGTCTTCCTCACCAAGGAAGCCCTCGAACTTCAAGGTAGTCGGCACCTCTATCATCCTATCCCCGGAAGTCCTCGAATGTAATCACCAACATCCGGAGTCACACGAAGCAATCTGGACGAGCAGTTCAGTACGCACAAGGCATGGAAATCTTCTCTCTCTAGAAATCACCTTAACAACATGTGTTCTCTAGATCGATTAACTTGTTGTTAAGCTCTTTCAAAATAGCTCTTATTTATAGGAAAATTTCCAATGGTCGGCTCCCTCCTCCAACGGTCATATTTTCCATGAAATTCGGAGGGACCTGCACACGTGTTACTCAACCAACGGTTAATTAGAAACAGAATAGAAGACATCGTTTTATAACAAACCATGTATAACTGAATGCACGAAATCATTTTGAAATGAAGCATATGTAAGTAAAATCTAATCAATATTTCGGAGTGTAAGCAAGTCAAATGTTCGGATTCTAACCAAAATGAAATTCGGAGTCTATGTTATGAAATATTCAGATTCTGTTTTATAGGTATTTAGAGTATGGTTTCACCAGAGATCGGAATCTGAACATGCAGAGTTCGGAGTCGAACTACTTAAGAATTTGGAGTCGAACTGCTTAAGAGTCTGGAGTCGAACTGCTTGAGAGTTCAGAGTCGAACTTCTTCAGAGTTCGGAGTCGAACTACTTAAGAGTTTGGAGTCTAACTACTTAAGAGTTCGAAGTCGAACTACTTTAGAGTTTGGAGTCAAACTTCTTCAGAGTTTGGAGTCGAACTTCTTCATAGTTCGGAGTCGAACTTCTTCAGATTTCGGAGTCGAACTTCTTCAGAGTTCAGATTCAAACTACTTAAGAGTTCGGAGTCGAACTACTTGAAAGTTTGGAGTCTAACACATGAAAGTTCAGAGTCTAGAATTCGGATTAGAACTTCATTACATATCACATCCAGAATTCAGATCCTAAAAACTAGAATGCTCCAAATATTTTCATTATATGGCTTTGAGATTTTTGGTATGAATCCGGTTGTTGTACTTATGAAAATATGGCTATGTATAAGAAAATCTAGGTTAGGGTAAATTTCCTTAAAGAAGTAAATTTTCCATATGGGGGTAAAAAATAATATTTTCTTAAGTATAAGGTGTTTGTGATTTTCAAAACAAGATGGAATGGAAAAGACATAAGGAAAACCTCATTGACTCAACAATCTCCCCCTTTTTGGAAAGCACAAACATCCTTTCGAAAAAGAATATAAGGATTTTGAAAATTTTCATTAGACTTTGAAATTTAAAACTTATCTCCCTTTGTTCACGGATATATGTGAATACAACTAACTCCCCTTTGGGCATTGAAACTCTAAGGATAATATTCTGAGTTTCTGGAGTGGAGTTTTCATTATTGTATGAATGAAAAACTTTGTAGTGGGAAACCCCCACTTTCTTTAAGGATATTTCTCTTAGAATATTTTCCTTTCTCCTCCTTAGGATTAGTTCTTTTTTCCTTCTCCCCCTTTGTGATTTTCAAAAAGAATTGAAGGGAATGGAAAACAAATTATGATACCTGAAAAATTAGTATATAACAAGATACATCCAACCAAATAATATTTCATTAGAGTTGGGAAAAATTTTACAAGGAAAGACAACTACAACAAAAGATCAAAGTGGGTTCATTTGTCTTCCTTTTCCTTCGGTATGAGCTTCTTTAACAAGGTTTTGAGTTTCTTCAAGTCCCTTTGATCTTCCTCACCTTGCTTCTCCAAGGCATTTACCTTTTCTTCTTGGATTTTTAAAGCTTCTACCTGAGCCTCCAAGGCTTCTTTATGCAACTTTAACAACTCATCTTGCTGAATGACTTTTTTTCTCAAGATCAATCCGAAGATTTCTATCATTTATAAGATTTTGATCAAGAGATGTTTCCGTTTCATTTAGTTCCTTCACTTGTTGAGTCTGCTACTCTGCACAATAATCAGCTCATCTTCAAGGTTCTCAACCTTTTTATCTGCTGTGTCAAACGCTTCTTTCACGTCATTTTGAAAATTATCATACACAGCCAAGTCTTCTTCAACTCTCTTAGACCACTTTGTTACCTTATTGCAAGACTTTCTATGTATATCATAATCGATCAGAAAACTTTTCTGTTCAGCTTCCAACTTCACAAAATTATCCATGACCAGAGATAAAGAATTCGATTTTTGATTCATACTTTGTTGCAGCATCTGGCTTCTATAATCTATTGTCCGAAGAATCGGAATTGTGTACACCAACATTCTCAGAGACTAAACCACAAAATCATTCCCATGAGATGATGATTCTGAATCAGAAATTTCTCTTTGAGATTTCTCTTCTTAAACTTGCACCATCTTTCTCCTAGAAGTACCACCATCATCTTTCCTCCTAATGAGATATTTTATAGGTGTCTCCATGAGAGCTTGCTTCCCCTTATCAGATTTCGTAATGGGTTCCACATTAAGAGATACTTCATCGGATTCAGAAACTTGAATGATCTGGTCTTCATCTGGTTTCTGTTTTTCTTGACTTCCTCAAGAAAATTCCTCTCATAGGATTCTTCTTCATCATACAACACATTTTCCTCTTCTTATTCTTGATGTTTCTTGAAAGATTCCTCATCTCCCATATCTGGAGTAACTAACTTTGTGGATTCAGCCTTATCTTTATAGCCCTGTACTTGCTTGATAACGGTATCCAGATCTTCACTCTCCTATTCTTCTTCTTCTTCTTCAACTTCTTCAGCAACTTCTTTTTCAGCCTCTTCAACTATTTCATTAGCCTTGTCTTTTTTCGGAGTGACAAAGTTCTTGTCTGAAGTTTCTGGTAAAGAAGGTTCAACACCAAAAGATTATGGAACTGGAAGCATTTCGGAATCCAACTCTGTATCTTTCAGTAAAGATCACACCACTTCATCTTCAGAAATCTTCTTTCTCATTTTCTTTTCCTTCATTTGTCTTTCTAGATCCTCAGCAGCTTTCTACTTTAAGGCTTTAGCCTCAGTAGGGGCCAATCCGAATTGAGGATCCCCTTCCTTTCTCATTTCTTTTTCTTCCCTCCACTTGGTTGCTAGTTCATCCGTATATGTTTTCTACTTCTTCGGCTTGGGGGGAGCAGTTTGAGTTTCCGTAGCCTGAGGAATTTCTTCATCAGCAACCACTTCCTTAGTCTTTCTCTTATTCCTTTGCTTTTTGGATGGTTCTGGAGAGTCTGTTTCTTTTTGACCTGCTTCAAACTCCTCCACAGATAGGGGGTAAAATTCTCCGGATTCACTGGAAAATCCCATCTTCATCCTCTTAAGAGTATCATCACTGACTAGCATGAGCTTGCAATTTTGGATATTTGATTTGCAGGAAATCTTGAAATATTCTAAGAATCAAACTATCATCTTAGATTACAAGGAAGGAAACATGATAATCTGAGTTCTTAAATTTCCTTCTTTGATATTTTTGATCGTAACCAAGACATGCCTCATCAGATTTATCTTTCTTAGATTTACCAAAAAATCTAATACATAGATATCACTCTTCTTAGGATTGTCTTTATCACCTCTTCTTGGAACCAGAAAGACTTGCACCCATTGCTGAAGGATTCTATTGTTCAGAGTGGGATGAGAAATCTTAATTGTTGAATCATCTTTAAGCCCAAGACACATCAGTGCCTTCTCCTTATTGAAACTTCCTTGCACACTGGGAAGTTTGTGTGAGAAGAATTCTGATTCTCCTTCATATAACAACCCAACCAAGCTCGAAGAATTGGTTAAGAAGAGCATATAAGTCTTCCCATAAGACTTGAAATAAAACCATTCTCTTCCATCTTCCATCAGGAAGGAAAAAGACTCGTAAAACTCTATCAACAAATCTGTATAAACCAGATCTTGTTTATCTGACTTTGCTATGCATACATCTTCCCATCCATTCAGCTTTATGTTCTTGAAAAAAATGGAATCAAGCTTATTGATGTCTGGATGAACTAACCTTTCCCTGAAGACTAACCACATTGAGATTGGATTCGCAGTTGACATATCTTGAGAATTTGCTTCAACAGACATTCAGAGTGTAGTTTTCTGAAAGATTCGGACTGGCTTTACAATGTTCGGTGTGGTTTTGGGGTGGGGTGGAGTCTATTTATAGGCGAAAAAATGATCGTTGATCTTCTACGACTGATATTGAAAGAGAAGAAAATAAATTTTAGGGATTTAAAGGATTTTTTTTTTAAAAATAGAAACAATAAAATATAAGAAAAACAATACAACAATAGAAAGCATGTACCTGTCAGAGATTCTATGAAAATTGTTGGTTTAATAGTATTAACATAGTATAATACAACAGAAAAAATAAAATACATGAGTTTGAGGAAAAAGAATAGGATTGGTTTTGAAAATGAGGGAAAAAAATTCACTAGCATAGGTTTTCAGGATGATGGAAAACAATGTCATTATCATAGTTTGTCAAGCCGATGGAAAAAAAATTCATTTCCAAAGGTTGTCAAGTTGATGGAAAACCATGTTGTTACCATAGGATGATGTGCCGATGGAAAACAATGTTGTAACCATAAGGTGATGTGCCGATGGAAAACAAAGTTGTTACCATAGGGTGATGAGCTGATAGAGAACAATGTTGATACATTGGGTTGACGTGCCGATGGAAAGCAAAGTTGTTACGATAGGTTGATGTGCCGATGGAAAGAAAAGATGTACCATGGGTCGACATGCCAATGGAAAGAAAAGTTTTTACCATAGGTTGATGTGCCAATAAATATAAAATCAATATGGTAACCAGGAAAACAAGATAACAGATGTTTAAAACAATAAACAAATAGTTAAAACAATAATCAAATATATAAAAAACTGAAAGAATAATTGAATTATGAACATAAAAAATAAGAAACACATTATGTAAAATGTTCTCCCCCTTTTTAAGAAATGTTTTTTAATATAATGAGAGTGTAACAAATGATGTATATATGAATGATTATTTCAATGTAATCATTCTTAGCTTCTGTTTTATAAACTCAAATCTATCAGATGGCAATGGTTTTGTAAAAATGTCAGCATGTTGTTCTTGCATTACGATGAATTGAAAAACAATATCTCATTTTGGTTTGTGATCCCCAAGAAATTTATGCCAAATATCTATGTTTTTTGAACAAGAGTGATGTGATGGGTTTTTACTAAGAGCTATGGTGCTAGTATTCTCACATATAATTTGAGTTTTGGAAAATCTCAAACCACAGTTAGTGAGTGTGTGTTGCATCCATAACATGTGAGAATACAAACTTCTAGCTGCTACATATTCAGCTTTAGCAGTGGAAAGTGCTACTAAGTGTTGTTTCATGCATGACCAAGAATCCAATGAATCTCCTAAGAAATGACATGTTCAAGATGTACTATTTCTATCCATTTTACAACCACCGAAGTTAGTATCTGAATTTTTTTTAAAAAAAAATTCATTTCAAGAAGAATAGAATAGACCTAGATCTATAATCCCTTTTAAATAACGAATGATTCTTTTCACGGCTTTTAATTGAGACTCCTTTGGATTAGATTTGTATCTTGCACCTAAGTATACAGAAAACATTATGTCTGGTCGACTAGCTTTCATATACAACAAACTTTCTATCTTACCTCTAAATGTTGTTTGATCTAATGGTTTCCCAGTTTCATCAAGATCAAGTTTATTTGAGGTACCAATTGGAGTGATAAGACTTTTAGTATTGTCATATACATACATTTTGAGTAAATCTTTGATATACTTATGTTGAGATATATATGTTCCTTCTAGTTTTGGTGAAATTTGAAAACTTAAGAAGAATGTTAACTCACCCATCATACTCATTTCAAACTCATATTTCATTAAATTCTCAAAAGAATCAGTTAAAAACTGCAGATTTGATCTAAATATGATGTCATCAACATAAATTTGAACAATAAAAACATAATTCTTATCCATTTTTATAAAAAGGGTTGGATATACTATACCATTTGCAGAAATGTTTTGTAAAAGAAATCATGTAATTCTATCATACCATACTCTAGGGGCTTATTTAAGGCCATATAATGCTTTGGTAAGCTTAAAAACATGATTAGGAAATTTTAAGTTAAGAAAACCAGGGGGTTGTTCAACAAAAACTTATTCTTCAACAAATCCATTTAGAAAAGAATATTTAACATCCATTTTAAATAATTTTAAACTAAAGAACACTACAAAGGCAAATAGAATATGAATAGATTCAAGTTGAGCTACCAGAGCATATGTTTATTCATATTCAATTCCATCTTGTTGATTATAGCCCTTAGAAAAAATTCATGCTTTATTTCTTACAATGATTCCATTTGAATCACATTTGTTTCTAAAAACCCATTTTACACCAATTACAGTTGTTTCACTAGGTCTTTCAACTAATGTCCAAACTTGATTCATATAATAATCATTAAGTTCATCTTTCATTTCTTCAATCCAATAATAATCACCTAAGTAATCACTTGAACTTTTATGTTCGAATTGGGAAAGAAAGGAAAGATGTTATATTTCATTTTTGAAGGAATTTCTGGTCCATACAGGTTGATTTACATCGCCAATAATGTTATCACTGGGATAATTTGTAAAGACCCGTAAAATTCAATGAAATTTTTTTCTTAATTTTCTTGGGAATTTTACAAGAACGCAGTTTCTGACGGCACCTGATTCCGAGGCCCAGTGTGCCCGGAATCATTTTCCGAAGTTTGGCTCGGGTACGTTCAGTGATCGAACGAGCGGGCTTTTCTATCTTTTGAACCGGTGCTCAGAATAAAATTCTGAGGGAACCGATGGAATCACAACGCCGGTATTTGCTTAGAAACTCCTTTTCCGAAGTTTCCTTTTCTCGGGTGTGGTTTTTAATTTTTGGGGTTAAGTTAAGAAATAAAATAAAAGTGGTGCGACACTTTATTTTATTTCACTTAATGCCACTTAGGCTAGGTTAAGTGGATAAGGTGGAACCCATAATATCCTACCCATTGGTAGGATATTTGTCAGGTGGGGCCCACACGAGCCCCACCGTTTCATTCCCTCTAAGTAACGCACCTAGACCCCCTTTTTAATTAAAGTCAACCGTGCGTTTATTTTGGTTAAGAAACGCCTCATTAATTGGGTGGTTAATTCGTTGAAATTAATTCATTGAATTAATTTTTTCGTTTCTTATCTTTGAATTTCAAATTGTTGGCATGGGGAATAAAATAAGACCAACACTAGGTTTTTTTAGGGGTTTCTTGTTGAGAGGATTTGGAGAAACTCTAAAGCTTGAAGATCTTCATCCTCCTTCGCTGAAGAACGCGAAGAAATGTGATGAACACGAAGAACACAAAGAACGCGAAGAATGAGAAGAAATTGAATAACGCAGACCTCCGACGAAGGGCGACGAAGAACGCCAAACCCTCAGAGATCGACGACGCAATGCCGTGTACTGCGACACCGACGATCCTTCTTCCGCGACGCTTCTTCCGTGTCGTTCCTTCCCCCGCGACAATCTTCCATCAACAACCGATTGAGGAAGGGGGTTGCGGTTATATTTTTTTCTTTGTGAATTATATCATCGACATGGATTCTTTTGGTGCATCTTAAATTTGTGTGATTTTAAATCCTCAGAGTTTGACTACGCAACACCGTGTACCGTGACGACAGCAACGCCCCTTCCGTGACGCGACGATCCTCTTCTTCCACGATGGTTGATTCCGCGACAAACTCACGTTCGACGAAAATGTTGAGGTAGGGGTTTGATTCATTTAAATCATTGTGATTTATACCCGCGTCATATGAATAAATACTTGTTGGAAGACTTTTAAAACTGCTAACGCGGTGGGTGTGGACCAACAAACAAGTCCGAACCCACTGCCCTTTCGTTCTTGGTGTGCGGAACGGCGGAAGATGATGAAGCAGGCCTCACGGGCGATGTGAGGTCCTCGTAGTGAAGGACGGGCCCCATGAGGGCCATTGGCGAAGACGGAACGCAATTCCGACCACCGAAACTCGTCCAGTGGTATGCGGAGCAGCCCGCCGGCGGCAGGTGGCGGCGGCGCCTAGCGCGCCGCCGTGAGGAGCTGTCGTGGCTGAAGCCGCAGTGGCAGGTCGTGGTCCCACGACCGCGCATGACCGGAGGCGATGGGACGCGGCAGCCGGCCGCGTCCGCTGACAAGGGCGGCCCCACGCAAGGCTGTGGTCTCTCCACACGGGGGCAACACGCCCCCCTCTTCGCTCGGCCGTAACGGCCAAGCTGAACCGCTGGCCACCTGGCCAGCGCCAGCCGGGTCGCGCCCAGGCTGGGCCGGGCTGGGTCGCACCCATCCGGGTCAGACCCAGACCTGGTTCGGACCGACCCAGGGGGGTTGGGCCGGGTCGGGCGGGGCCCAGACCCCCCATTTTCGGAACCCTTTCGGTCTTTTGCCCATATCACGGTCTACAGACCTCCAATCGATTCACCGTCAGTGGCGATGTGATCCTTGGATCGAGACGGTCATTTCGATATATTACAATCAAGGTTTCAGAGCACATCGGGTTCGGCCGGGTTGGTTCGTATACCAAACCAACCGGGCCCTCGGAGCGGAAACACTCATAACTTGACTTCCAGACATCCGATTGACGTGCCGTCAACTTTGTTGGATTCCTCTAAGTGAGACAGACCTTTTGGCTTACTATGCTTGAGGTTTGGATGCAGTTGGAGTATGGTCGGGTTGGTTTTGACTTAAAAACCAACCGGGCCCCTAGGACGAAAAAGCCAATAACTCTCAGACCGGGCGTCCGATTGACGCACCGTCTGTGACGTTGAGTTCCTATTGACAATACAGAACTTTTGGATACATCAACTCCGGAATATGTGTCAGTTGATGTATCAGCCCCTCACCTCATGGAGCGGACCCTCCCGAACGAGCTTGCTGTGTGCGAGAACCCTAGAACTGGCTGCTTCTTCGACGACAATGAAGACAGTACGAGAATCCTCTGTGGGTTCGGTAGTGACCACTACGGTACTTTTTGGGATACATCAACTCTGGAATACATGTCAGTTGATGCATCGACCTCTTGGATCGTGGAGTGGACCCTCCCGGAACGATCATGCTGTGTGCGGAAACCCTAGAGCCGGTTCAGACTTGACGACTGATGATCGAACGACTCGGTGTGTTACGGATATCCTAGTGGGAAGCGCTTGGTTGAAGCAGCAGACCCACGGTGGAGGAGCGCTTGGTTGTAGTGGCAGACCCGTGGTACACAACAGAAGGAGTACCTCTGGAGTTTATGAGGGGGAGCGCTTGGTTGTAGTGGTAGACCTACGACGGAGGAGCGCTTGGTTGTAGCGGCAGACCTACGACGGAGGAGCGCATGGTTGTAGCAGCACGGGGGAGCGCTTGGTTGTAGCGGCAGACCCACAGCAGAGGAGCGCTTGGTTGTAGCGGCAGACACATGGTACTCAATAGAAGGAGTACCTCTAGAGCCTATGAGGGGGAGCGCTTGGTTGTAGCGGAAGACCCATGGTGGGAAGCACTTGGTTGTAGTAGCAGGCCCACAGTACTCGATAGGTGGAGTACTACAACAGTCCAAGGTAAGAGGGAAGCGCTTGGTTGTAGCAGCATACCCAATGTACTTGATAGAGAAGGATTTTCCCAATAGATATGGTTTCAACTTCATGATCGATTCTGTGTGAGTCATTGCGGGGGTTAGTACCTACCGATCCTTTGTGGGTCCAACAGCTTAGATGAATCAGTGGATACATCTGATCGTCTCTATCATCTTACGAAGTAGTATACATGTGTGAGCTGAATCATGTTTTGTTTTCCACGATAGATTGTGTTATTATATCTTATGTGGACTAGGTTGTGATTTCCTGTGTATACTGGGATGTACTTGGGCTCGGAGGTTGGAGCGGGCTGGAATTGGTGACTTAGGTATATGTATGGGCATATACCTAAGCAGTGTCGGATGTTACTTCGTGATTGTATCTTTCCTTTGTGGATTATCCTTTGTGGATTCTGGGAGACCATCGGGGGTCTCAGGGTTCCTACTGAGTAACTTATACTCACCCCTGCATGGGCTATGCCCGCACTACATTGTGTTTGTTGCAGACGACGGACAACGCTGATCGTGGTTGAGGCTTGCAGAGCAGAACGGCACCTAGAGGTGGACCACTAGGTGAGACGTACTCTGAGCGGACGGCTGGACCCGAGGAGCTGTGGAGGCTATATGTACTCACCCTTCAGGTGGGACTTCTAGTGGGCGGATCGACGTTGCGGATTTACTTTTTGTTGTTGTTTTCCCTTTTGAGATATACTTTACTTTCAGTTTGGGTTTGTATTCTGGCCCACTTACTTTTCTGCACATACTGTTGTACCCAGTTTTTACATAGTGGTTACTTATTCTTCTTGCTTTCTCTGTGGTGTTTTTTTACTTTACAAAGTCAATGCCTTCCCTTTTTACCGGGAATTACGCCTTGGTGCTAGTCGCCAGCCCCTGGCCTATGGATGGCGGGCTCAGGGTAGTCATGGCACGGGCCCCGAGGACGGGTCGTGACAAATTGGTATCAGAGGAGTTTGGTTCTACCGCAGAACTCAAGACTCTGATCTTTTTCTATGTGAAGAAATAATGTTAAGAGTATTGAGTGTGGTTATCCGTCTAGTGTTTGTGCGGCAGCCGACCTATCTGTACACCAGGACCTTGACTTCTGATTTCTGACTCAATGCACTAAATCATTGATTGCATGTGTGTTTCAAGTTTTCTTTGTGATTACATTATGTCAGCTCACCAGTTAAACTGTTTGACCGTGGTGCACCTGTTCCTTTTCAGGATGGCCCCATGACGGGAGCCAGCTAGGGTTCTGAGAGTTGTGCATGACGACAGCCCACCGAGCGACGAGGCCTCGGTATAGGGCCCTTTGACAGTAGAGTCACCGGCGGTACCTCTACCCGCCGAGCCACCGATGCTACCAGCCCCAACCGCTGACGATGCACGTCGCCTTAGTGCACTGCACGAGCTTCAGCGCCAGCGACCACCAAGGTTCTGCGGGGAGACGGACCCCCAGGCAGCCGAGGACTGGCTGAAGGTAGTTGTACGGGTTTTTAGGTTAGTGAGGACACCAACAGACCTCATGGTGATCCTCGCAGTGAGCCTACTGCACGCGGCAGTAGGCAGATGGTTGAGCTTGATGCTCCAGGTGCACGATGAGTCATCTCTTCTTTGGACGAACATTGAGAGCCTCTTCCGCTCAGAATTTGTCCCAGCCACCCTCCGTGTGGTGCGCATCCAGGAGCTTCTATAAGTGCGGCAGGGGCAACATGATAGTAGCCTAGTACGTGGTGAGGTTTTTTGATCTCTCGTGTTATTCCAAAGACATGGTACGAGACCCATTCATCAGGGCCCGAACCTTCGAGCAGGGTATCAGGCGAGAGATCTGAGCTTCATTTGTTTCTCACAAAATTCCGACACAAACAGGGGTGTTGGAGAGAGCCCTCTTAGTGGAGAGTTTCCTTGCTGAGCAGTCTCTAGCAGCAGGACCCACCACTAGCCAGCATGCGGCAGAGTCTTTTGCAGCGGGCAGTAGACCGATGATGTAGGGGTCTAATAGAACTAGACCTACAGGTGGTCGACCGCGTGACACCGGATCGTTTGTGCGAGGCACCCGGGGTGGACAACGACTTACCATGAGCGGACAATGTTACTCATGCGGCGGGGTTGGTCACATGGATCGTGAATGTCCGACCCGCCATACAGATGACCAGCAGATGAACGAAGGACCTCCCAGGCAGAGGTAGAGGTTCGATCGAGGCAGACCGCATGGAGCAGGATACTGTGGCAGGGGAGCTGGACATGCAGCTGGAGGTGGATGACGCTTCGAGGTGTTGCCACCACCACCACCAGGAGATCCACCCCGACCGCAGGGTGCTGGTGGACATGGGAGAGCTCAACTTCAGGTAGCTGAGGCCTACTATCATAGAGCTCCGGGAGCAGATGGACAGGAGCGGGACTTTCTCCAGACTTGGAGTCTTTTGTTTATGCTGCTTCTAGCGTTGTTAATGTTTGTTTGTAGATGATTTGTGTCTTTGTACTTTGAGCTGCAGTAATAAAATACACCTTTATTTTGGTGTTTACCTTCCTATCTTCTCTTTATGTTGTTACTAAGAGGTTTCGGTTTAAAACCCGTTGACTTGACCCTCACTTTGAGATACCTACTGGAGGAGACCCAATGACCACACACTGATGCCGATAGTGTGACTGAACCCTTGGAGGTGAGAGTAACGGTTGGATCTCATGGTAGTAGCATTGAGGCCTTACGACGTCATCCTCGGTATGGGTTATTATCATCCATGACAAGATTTACTGTATTAGGAGAAGAACGTGGATCATCCAGGGGATGAGACCAGATTTCTCTTCTCGGCAAAGAAGAAATCTCAGCAGCTCTTGTATGACCAGAAATTTCCAAGTCATCCAAGAGCAGATGAGGACAGCTCAGAGCTGGAAAAAGTCTTGTGCTGACAGGAGGCAGAGACCACTAGAGTTCGAGGATGGCGACCACGTTTCCCTACGGGTCACACCTCGACGTGAGTTACGGGGATGTGGCCGAGGCGACAAGTTTCTAGGTCCTCGACAGGGTAGGCGAGGTGGTTTACCGCTTGATCCACCCACCTCAGTTGCACTAGGTGCATAATGACTTCCATGTATCTAAACTGGGGAGATACGAGCTCGACCCGACGCTTATCATTGACCTTGGGGAGCTAGACATTGAGGATGGGGCGACATTTGTAGAGGTCCCGGTGGAGATAGAGGATCGACAGGAGCGGGTCCTACGTGGATGATCGATCCCTCTAGTGCGCATCAGATGGAAGCACGAGAACCTCCAGGAGAGCACTTGGGAGCGGGAGGCTCAGATGCATGCTCAGTACCAACTTTTTTTTCTCTAGTTTATGATATATATTTAAGGGGACATAAAGCACTGAGGTGGGAGTGATGTAAAGACCATTAAAAATCAAGGATTTTTTTTAATTTTCTTGGGAATTTTACAAGAACACAGTTTCTGACGACACCTGATTCCGAGGCCCAGTGTGTCCGGAATCATTTTTCGAAGATTGGCTCGGGTACGTTAAGTGAAGAACGAGCGGGATTTTCTAACTTTTGAACCGGTGCTCGGAATCAAATTCTGAGGGCACCGATGGAATCACAGTGCCGATATTTTTTTAGAAACTCATTTTTCTGAAGTTGCGTTTGCTCGGGTGTGGTTTTTAATTTTTGGGGTTTAGTTAAGAAATAAAATAAAAGTGGTGCGACACTTTATTTTATTTCACTTAAATCCACTTATGCTAGGTTAAGAGGATAAAGTGTAACCCATAATATCCTACCCATTGGTAGGATATTTGTGAGGTGTAGCCTGCACAAGCCCCACCATTTCTTTCCCTCTAAGTAACGCACCCACACCCCTTTTTTAATTAAAGTCAATCATGCGTTTATTTGGGTTAAGAAATGCCTCACTAATTGGGCGGTAAATTCGTTGCAATTAATTCTTTGAATAAATTTTTTCGTTTCTTATCTTTGAATTTCAAATTGTTGGCATGGGGAATAAAATAAGACCAACACTAGGTTTGTTGAGGGGTTGCTTGTTGAGAGGATTTGGAGAAACTCTAATGCTTGAAAATCTTCATCCTCCTTCGCTGAAGAACACGATGAACGTGAAGAACGCGAAGAACGCGAAGAACACCGACCTCCGATGAAGGGCGATGAAGAACGCTGAACCCTCGGAGATCGACGATGCGACGCCGTGTAACGCAACGCCAGCGATCCTTCTTCTGCGACACTTCTTCAGCGACATTCCTTCCCCCACGACACTCTTCGATCAACAACCGATTGAGGTAGGGGGTTGCGGTTCTTTTTTTATCATTGTGAATTATATCCTAGACATGGATTCTTTTGGTGCATCTTAAATCTATGTGATTTTAAATACTCAAAGTTTGACTACACAATGTCGTGTACCATGACGACAGTGACGCCCCTTCCGTGATGCAACGATCCTCTTCTTCTGCGACGGTTGATTCCGTGATGAACTCACGTTCAATGAAAACGTTGAGGTAGGGGTTTGATTCATTTAAATATTTGTGATTTATACCCGCGTAGTATGATTAAAAACTTGATGGTTGACTTTTAAAACCTCTAACGTAGTGGGTGCGGACCAACGAACAAGTCTGAACCCACCGCCCTATCGTTCTTGGTGTGCGGAACGGCAGACGACGATGAAGCAGGCCTCACGGGCGATGTGAGGTCCTCGCAGTGAAGGACGGGCCCCGGGAGGGCCATTAGCGTAGACGAAAAGCAATTCCGACCACCAGAACTCGTCCGGTGGTCCGCGGAGCAGCCCGTCGGTGCGCCTCGCCGGCACGGCGCCGGCAGCGGCAGGGGGCGGCGGCGCCCGGCGCACCGTCGGGAGGAGCCGCCACGGATGAAGCTGTGGCGAAAGGGCACGATCCTGCGACCGCGCGCGACCGGAGGCGACGGGACGCGGCAGCCGGCCGCATCTACTGACAAGGGCGGCCCCACGCGGGGCCACAGTCTCTCCACGCTAGGGCAGCGCGCCCCCGCTTCACTTGGCCGTAACGGCCGAGCCAAACCGCTGGCCCCTCCGGCCAGCGCCAGCCGGGTCGGACACGGACCCGGATCGGGTCGACCCAGTTCGGGCCGACCCAGGGGGGTTGGGCCGGGTCGGTCCGGGCCCAGACCCCACGTTTTCGAACCAGTTTTGTTATTTTGCCCATATTTTGAGCTATAGACATCCGATCGACGCACCGTTAGCGGCGATGCGATCCTTGGATCGAGACGGTCGTTTCGATATATTACACTCAAGGTTTCGGAGTTCTTTGGGTTCGGCCGGGTTGGTTCGTGTACGAAACCAACCGGGCACTCGGAGCGAAAACGATCATAAGTTGAGTTCTGGACGTCCGATTGATGTGCCGTCAACATTGTTGGATTCCTCTAAGTGAGACAGAACTTTTCTCTTACTCCGCTCGCGTTTTGGACGCAGATGGAGTATAGTCAGGTTGGTTTTGACTTAAAAAGCAACCGGGCCCCTAGGACAAAAAAGCCAATAACTCTCAGACCGGGCGTCCGATTGACGCGCTATCTGTGACGTTGAGTTCCTATTGACGATACAGAACTTTTGGATACATCAACTCCGGACTATGTGTCAGTTGATGTATCATCCCCTCAGCTCGTGGAGCGGACCCACCCGAACGAGTTTGCTGTGTGCGGGAACCCTAGAGATGGCTGCGTCTGCGACGACAATGAAGACAGTACAGGAATCCTCCGTGGGTTCGGTAGTGACCACTATAGTACTTTTTGGGATACATCAACTCTGGACTACATGTCAGTTGATGCATCGACCTCTTGGCTCGTGGAGTGGACCCTCCCGGAATGAGCATGCTGTGTGCGGAAACCTTTGATCCGGTTGAGACTTGACGACTGCTGATCGAACGACTCGGTGTGTTACAGATAGCCCAGTGGGAAGCGCTTGGTTGTAGAAGCAGACCCACAGCGGAGGAGCGCTTGGTTGTAGCAGCAGAACCGTGGTACTCAACAGAAGGAGTACATCTGGAGGCTATGAGGGGGAGCACTTAGTTGCTGCAGCAGAACTACGACGGAGGAACGCTTGGTTGTAGCGGCAGACCTACGACGGAGGAGCACTTGGTTGTAGTAGCCCGGGGGAGCGCTTGGTTGTAGCGGCAGACCCAAAACAGAGGAGCGCTTGGTTGTAGCAGCAGACCTGTGGTAATAAATAGAAGGAGTACCTCTAGAGGCTATGAGGGGGAGATCTTGGTTATAGCGGTAGACCCATGGTGGGAATCGCTTGGTTGTAGCAGCAGACCCACAATACTCGATTGGTGGATTACTACAGTAGTCCAAGGTTAGAGGGAAGCGCTTGGTTGTAGCGGAATACCCATTGTACATGATAGAGAAGGAGTTTCCCAATAGCTATGGTTTCAACTTCATGATCGATCCTGTGTGGGTCATTGCGGGGGTTAGTACCTACCAATCCATTGTGGGTCCAACGGCTTAGATGAATCAGTGGCTACATCTGATCGTCTCTATCGTCTTATGAAGTAGTATACTTGTGTGAGTTGAATCATTTTTTTTTCCTTTGTGAATTGTGTTGTTCTTTCCTGTGTGGACTGGGTTGTGATTTCCTGTGTGGACTGGGTTGTACTTGGGCTCGGAGGTTGGAGCGGGATGGAATTGGTGACTTAGGTATATGTATGGGAATATACCTAAGGAGTGTCGGATGTTACTTAGTGATTGTATCTTTCCTTTGTGGATTATCCTTTGTGGATTCTGGGAGACCTTCGGGGGTCTCGGGGTCCCTACTAAGTAACTTATACTCACCCCTGCATGGGTTATGCCCGCACTACATTGTGTTTGTTGCAGAAAACGGATGGCACTGATCGTGGTTGAGGCTTGCGGAGAAAAATAGTACCTAGAGGTGGACCACTGGGCGAGACGTACTCGGAGTAGACGGTTGGACCCGAGGAGCTGTGGAGGCTATCTGTACTCACCCTTCAGGTGGGGCTTCTAGTGTGCAGCTGGACGTTGCGGCTTTACTTTCAGTTGCTGTTTTCCCTTTCTAGTTGTACATTACTTTCAGTTTGGGTTTGTATTCTGGCCCACTTACTTTTCTACACTTACTGTTGTGCCCAGTTTTTACTTAGTGGTTACTTCTTCTGCTTTCTTGCTCTATGGTGTTTGTTTTTTTACAAAGGCAATGCCTTCCCTTTTACCAAGAATTACGCCTTGGTGCTAGTCGCCAGCCCTTAGCCTATTGAAGGCGGGCTTGGGGTAGTCACGACACGGTCCCCGATGACGGGTCGTGACATAATTTCTAAGAATCAATTGATTTGGGGTTTTTAAAACCTGTTCATCAATGAATGGTTGAAAATATTCTGGGGTAAAAGTTTCAGAAAGACTTTCTTGAACATAATACATATCAAAAGGATCTTCTTATCGATGTTGATAAATATTTTCTGAAAACACATCTAATGATGTAGGTTGGGGTTGTTTTAAATCAAAAGGATTAGTTTCATCAAATTTAACATGCACTATTTCTTCAACTGTACAATTATATTTATTGAAAACTCTTTAACCCATAGAATTTGTATAATAGCCTATAAAGATTCCTTCATCATATTTTGATGTGATTTTATGTAGATTCTATTTAGTATTCGGAATGAATACTTTTCATCCAAAAACATTTAAGTATGAAACTTTAGGATTTCAGCCAGTCCACAATTCATAAGGTGTCTTATTCTGAAATGGTCCTGTTAAAACACGATTTATAGTATAACAAGCAGTAATAACAGCTTCAGCACAAAAGTTCTTAGCAATTGAGTATTCACTCAACATGGTTATTGTCATTTTTGGAAGAATGTGATTTATTCTCTCAACAACACAATTTTGATGAGGAGTTCAAGGAGGTGAATTTTTTTGAGTAATACCTTTTTTAATACAAAAAAATTTCAAAATCTGAATTTTGAAATTCAACACCATGATCACTATGGATAGTTATCAATGGTAGGTTTTTATTATTTTTAACAAGGGATCTATAACATTATAAATTGTAAATGGCTTCAGATTTCTTTTTTAGAAAATAGAACGATGTAAATCTAGTAAATCCATCAACTAAAACAAATACATAGTATTTGCCTCTAATGCTTATAGTTTGTGAAAGACTAAAAAGATCCATCTTCCCTAATGGTAATGCATTAGAAGTTGAAACTTCATTAATTTATTTAAATATAGTTTTATGTTGCTTCCCAAATTGACAAGGATCAAATAATATTGAAGAATCGTATATAATATTTGGTAGACACTTTACTGGTCCTTTCATGGAATGTTTACAAAGGTTTCATAGGTTGCAGTGTCCTAATAATCTATGCCATAGCCAGGATTGGTCTTATATTTAACTTAAGCAGTGTACATTTCGGCCCCTAAGGTATTCTAAGTTAATAGTGTATACATTCTCTTGCATATGGGCATATAGAATTAATTCATCCTTTAAATTGTGAACTTTGAATTTATAATTTTTGAAATTCACAAGGTAACCTTCATCACATAATTGACATATGCAGATGAGGTTGTGCTTAAGACCTTTAACAAACTAAACATTTTAAATTTAATCTTTTCCAAGAAAAACAATATTACATATTCCCAAAATCTTTCCTTGAGTATTATCTCCAAATAAAACTTTTCCACCTTTTGTTTCAATAATATTTTCAAAGAAATCTTTTTTTCCATTCATTTGTTGGGGTCAACCACTATCTATGTACCAAATATTCTTATTGGTACAATTCTTATTTTCTTGAAAAAAGAATCAGTTAGTTTTTCGAAATCTAGACTTATTTGGATCTAGAAGGGTTAGAGAAAAGAATTTTATAAATCCAAATTTGTTTTACAAAATGAGATGTATGAAATCCTAAAGACTAAGTTCTATTAAGAGAACAATTTATTTTCCTGTGTCCACCACATTGACACTTAGTACCAAAAGTGGTACGTTGAGGAATAAAATAGTTATTACTAAAAACTGGTTTCATATGTGTATAACCAATACTAGAATTACTCCTCTAAGGTCGAATTTGAGAATAAATTTTATCAATGTTTTCTTTACCAAAGTTAATGTTTGAAAATCATTTCATTAAAGAAAACAATTTTTACTTTAGTTTTAAGACTAATTATTTATCCTTTATAACATTTGATTTTGAACTAGATTTAATATCAAAAAAATTTGTCTTAGAAATTAAATTATCAATATCAATAGAATCTTTATCCTTATACGAATTGACTTTCTCAAAGGTTTTTGAAATACTTACAAAATCATATGTTTTCATATCAAGATCATTAGAATGATCTGATACCTGTTTAGTTAAAATTGAAATTCTAGAATTTTCCTTATCAAGTTTCATTTTGAGTTCAGAATTTTCATTCTCAAGTAGTTTAGAAAACCTAGACAAATCTTCATACGAATGAAATGTATTATCTGTTGATGATGAAGACTCATCATTTGAAGATTCTTAATATTTATCATCAATAAAATATGAATTTAAGGAAACATTTTTAATGGCTTTGGCATTGTGTACCATAGCCATAAAACAATGATCTTCAATTGGTAGTCTGGCTATAAGTCTAATATTCCTTTGTCCTGATGATTCATATTCGGAAGAATCATCTCATGAATTTCCACCACTTTCACTCCAAGTATCAGTTTCCTTCAATAAATTCTTTGTCCTGTAATAATTTTTCTTATTTCTTTCATAATGTTTATCTTTTCTATCGTTTCTATTTATTAAAGGAAAATCTGGTATTATATGACCTACTTTCTTGCATTCATAAAATGTTACCTTTGAATCATTCTTATCCTTCCTATCATTCTTTTTTAATCTATATTGAAATTATTTCTTTCCCACAATTTTTTTATCCTTCGAGAAATATTGGTCAACTCATTATCTGAAAGATCACTATCACTTGATTCCGAAACAACAACTTTCAATGATTTGGATCTTGTTATCCTTTCAGGTGTTATCGATTTAGATGTAGCAGTAAAAGCTTCACCTCAAAATCCTTTTTTCTTTATATTGAACTCAACATCTCTCTGTATTATGGTGTCGTGCTATAGAAGACTTCCAAAGAGTTCATCAAGAGTAATCTGAGAAAATTTTCTATTTTCATCAATAGTTGTCGTTTTTTATTCCCATTCGTTTGGCATTAAATCAATAATTTTGTCTAAAATAGCTTCGTCTCCAAGAACTTTTTCTCCCATAGATTGTAAAGTATTTAAAATTTCCATAAACCTTTGTTGAACTTTACATACCGGCTATCCATAATGAAAAATAAATCCAAGATACTCCACTCGAATCATTCCTCTTCTTGTTTCTATAACTTTGGGTGTACCAAAATGTGTGACATCCAATTTCATCCAAATACAATTGGATAATTCATAAGAAGATATATAGAGATATGTATTCTTGGTCAAATAACATAGAAAAGTATTGTGTATATTGTAATTTAGATGATATTATTTCTTTTCTTGATTGGTGAATGTACTGACATCTTTGTCAAGAAATTTGAAACCTATAGTAAGGATAATAAAATTGTTTACACCAGTATTGATAACTAATGTCTTCATTCGATCACTGAAGTACACAAAATAATTCCCATAAAATATTTGTAGTCTAGTTAGATTTATATTTTCAATTTATCCAATATTAATTCCATCCATCTAATAAATCAAAATCTTTTCCACTCCACACATTAGTGAAGTAAGTATTTGAACCAAAAAATTAAAAAAAATATTGCAAGAAAAAAAATCAGTGGAAACCACATCTGATACCAATTTTTGGATCGAAATATAGATGGATATGTATATTATATGAAACAATACAAGAGGGGGGGGGGATTGCAGGTTTAAATACATTGTGTTTAAACACATAAAAAATAGTTAAAATTATCCTAAACTAATAAAATTCACAACAAAAACAATCAACCACAATTGTATTGAATATAAATGTATGATATGATGTAATACTATAAGAAATGTAAATTATTTTTATTCAAAATGAATACAATAGTCATAGTAATACAATAGTGAAGGATTCCACCATAAATCATATAGAATCTATCGATACAATATGTAACAATACAATTGTTATTGGAACAATTACAAATGAATATGAAATGAAGAAAGGAAACAATAAAATACCCTTTCTTAAACAAATAGAAGTGGAAATGTAAAAGTATTACAATACTTTTATCCCAAAGAGAAGGGTATACTTTCACCTAGTATAAGAGGTATGTCTTACCAACACCTTGGTAAGGCCTTGATACAGTGATCGGTATGTCTATCTTGATATACCCACAAGCCCTCGATAGGACTATCGGTATGTTTGTCTTGTTACCCTCACAATCCCTCGATTTTGCAGGTAATCAAAACCTATGTCCTTCAGACACTAGAAATCCCTCGATATGATGATCAGTCACACACATAAAATCAAAGAACTTAATAAAATAAAAAAACTATGAATGATCCGTTCACGTTTTGTAATCTCAAGGCTTTCACACAAAGCAATAGAGAAGTCACAACGTCTCTCTCTAGATCTTGATTGTAGAAAAGAATGATTAGTCTCTCAGTTGTCCTTCATAGCTTTAAATGACCTCCTATTTATAGGCCTCGGGTTCCAACAATCATATTTCCTCCAACAGTCATATTTCTCAAGAAAACTAAGAGGGACTTGGACACCTGGCATTATAATGGTCATGTTGAAACAGAAAACACAACATCGTTTTCATTAGTTTATAACTAACTCCATGACAATGATTTGGTTAAAACAATATATATATGAAATTGATAATCACGAGTACGATTGATATAAAATAGGGACTTTGATAAAGAATAAAAACAGGCATGTGATAGAAGTAAAATATGAGTACTATTAGTATTACATAGTGAAATTTAATGAAATTATGCAAAGAAAGTATGATGCACAAAATTCAGTACAATTAACATAGTCAATACAATTGACAAGGTCAGTATGATTGAAAGATATAGTAAAATTTATAGAGTAATTACGATTGACAGAGTCAGTACAATTGACAGAGTCAGTACGATTGACAGAGTCAGTATGATTGACAGAGTCAGTACAATTGGTAGAGTCAGTACAACTTCCATATATGAATAGATTTTTGATTTCCCAAAAAAGACATAAATGTCCAAAGGGGACTTTTGAATAAAAAGCCCTTTCATGTTAAAAGGGTTAGATTATTTTATTTCCATGTGATATTTTCCACAATGTATTTTTACTATACTTATATACCATGTAAACTATATGTGATGGACACAAATTTTTTTACATGACATTCCATGTTAACAAATTTAACTAACAGATCTAATGATATTACATTGAACGTGATTACATTACAAAAAATGAAAATATCTATATCTATATTTCACTCAGGAAAATATTACAATAGTGTATCTCATATCTAAAATTTGTTATCCAAGTCTGTAAATGATTATAATGTTATTCCATGATCTTTATATATATATATATATATCACCTTTTAAAAAACAAAAAATACATCACGGTTGGGTCTAGGGTCTCAATTTGTTAGACCCTTAATGGAATCATGATCATTATTTATTCCAAAGGGAATTATATAAATCATTTCTATCCACAACTCATTTTGGTATGATTTAACAAAAATAAACTCCTATTTAACCCATATGAGATTATATTAATATTGATGACCAATCATTAGAGGGATGGATCTTATGTGGGTTAATCAAATATATAATCTATACATGATATAACATGCATATTGTTGATATTTATTTTATTAATCATTTGATAATCTATTCAATGTTGAATCGATCACTGTTCTTTTTTACCCATTAGAAAAATAGACTGTATCTTGTATCTCTAAGATAAATAAAAATATTTCCCAAATTTTCATTTAGTTAATTATTTTTCTCCTATAATTAAATGCTAACCATTTATAAACTGAATAATTGTTATATGAATTATTCTTGGTATGATTACATTTGAAAAACAACCTCATGCTCTTGGATAATACTATGATATTTTATCTTGAAACACATCTGTATATTCCCATATAATAGCCATGTAATCAATGTTTACATCCTCATTAATAATTTCAGTCAAGATTCCCTCATTTTTTGTTATCAAAAAACATCATACACATTATACATTAATAATAAGGTTATTAATATCCTTTTATCGATATATTATTATTTGATCATTTGGGATATGAAATGGTACGTATTTAGCCTGATAATTGACATTCATTTTTATGGGGAATGAAATTATATTCCGAATATTTTATTAATTTTAAAAATAATAATATTAAATGGATGTAATGTATATATCCTCATAAATATCTACAATAGATCCAATTTATACGTCACATACTTGATCATTATGACATAAAAGGTTTTCATCGAAAATTTGATATCTGGAGATTGGGGGGTAATTCCACACTGTTATCAACATTATGTGATATAAATGAATTCAATTTAACATAATAAAATAATTAATAATCTTATATGATAAATATTTCAATTGTACATTTGACACTTCGTTATTTTGATATACATCAACAATGCTATTTTTGAATTCCCTTCCCATTTCCCTTACATTAGGAGGATCTTGGGAACTATATTCTTTTATTGAATTTGGGATGGAAAATTGGTCAAGATAATTATTTAACACCTAATACATGATGAATTTTGTACATGATGGATAATTAGATATGTTATACATATCTTTCTTGTGTTAATAAAACACTGATCTATAGTTTGATATAATTTGGATTTGTGTAATACTTTACAAAACATGAATAACTTGTTTGATCCCTTGATACAATTAAATATGTGATGCATCCAAAATTTAATTCATATATAAAATTATAAATTTCAATGACCTTATGTCTTATCATTGGTCCTTAATTTATAATCCATGTTTCTATTTATTTCCTCAATTATTTAGGGGTTACAACTTATATCGAAACCATTATTACAATTATAGAAATAACATCATCGTTTCAAATGTCTCTTATATATAAATTCCTTCTAAGAATGGTATTTATGAATGTGAATACGATGAATAATTATTTTGATGTCATAAACTAAGGACATGCACAAGAAAAAGGTTAGTTATAAATACCATTAAAGTGGTAAAAAAGGAATAACATGAAGAATACAGTATATGTTAGGAAATATTCATTTCAATGGGGAATAAGAGAAACTTGAACAAAAATTAATGATATATCAGGATTTACATTACATGAAAATATTGCAACAACATTTAACATGATATTAGCATGATCTAAGGCTCCTTTCCCATGGAGAATGACTAAAACATAATTTAACATGAATTAACATGGTTAAACCATCATATCACTTGGAGATTCATGATACTATTATTTACCCAATTCATTGGAGTGCTATCAGGGCACACCCTTTATAAACATTTCATTTAATGCATAAGTGTCCCACAAGGATCATATAACATTTAATCATTCATAATCAACATTAATTAAATGATAATGGAATGTGGAATACATACATAAAACTATATAATAAATTAGTAAATGTTTATAATGGTACATACCCTTGATAGAGAAATGGGTATGGGATTCACTTACAAGGGGATTTTCGCCTGGGAAATTTTGGCAGCTTTGCGACGTTATATAGAAAACATAAAATGGGTTGATGGGAGATAAAGGATTGTCTAGTAATTTAAATAGTAAATGGAAGTTTAAGAGTCATATATATACATTTCCATTCATATATAATGGGATTTATATGCATAATATGAAATAATTACATGAATGTAAATCAAGTGATGGAAATCTATTACTGAATTTTGACATTGAAACAGTTGAAATGGGAGGAATTAATGATAGTTAAAGTCATCTATAAACATTAAAAACATATTTAGTGATGAATGGGGGAGGTTTTAAATAATAACAATTTTTTTTAAATGAATTTATAGTTGTATAACAACAAAATGAAATTTTGAATAAAATGAGAAAGGAAGAAATATGTTACGAAAATTCTAGTATGGTAATGGCTTATGTAAGGGTCAAATGAGGGTGAAAAAATAATCACCCATTAAAATAAAAAAAATTGTTAGAAATATAATGATTATATAATTATGTCTCAATAAATATTATAATTTACAAGAACTACTCTCAAATAAGATTCTTTGAATATGAATGGAGGATAGGAAAGTGAGGATATCTAACAATGACGTGTGATACCAAAGTCTTGGGAGGGTCCTTCGAGGTGATTTTTGGGAGATTGGTGTGCCTTGGAAGGATTCAAGAGAAATTATGGCTTAGTAGTTATGTGATCTAAGGGTTTTGAGTGAATGGAAATTGGATAATGGGTGGGTTTATATAGGTAAAGAGAAGGAATTATTTATTATTAACGTGTTTGACAGTACATAATAAAAAAATCAAAACAAAAAACCTTCCCATGGGTTTTCCCTTGGTTTATTCCAATGTTGAGTGGAAAATATTATTTCATAAGGCCAATGGAGGAAATATTTAAAATATTAGGATTTCTTATGTGGAGATGAGTCACACTCTCATTGAAATAATTTTAAAATGTAAATAATTATTATAAGTATTATAAGTTACAATAAGGAATAATAAATTAAATAAAACAAATTTAAAATAAAATTATTTTAAAGTAAAAACATATATTTATCATATATTCCATTTATTTTATTTTATTAAATCATTATTGGGCTAATAGAATGTCATAAAACACATTATATTCTTAAAATATATTTATTTTTTACAAAAATAATCAATTGTCACATAAAATTATGAAAAACTCACTGTTAGATACTTTCGACAACATGATTCCAGAAATAATATTAATTTTTATATAAATAATTCACTAAATATGAGAATATTTTCTTTTAAAATAGAAACCATTAGTCATTGAAAATTCAAGGGTTTTGAAAAAAAATAGATTTCAAACCATTACAAAAATTTGAATTTTATTAAAAAAAGGAAATGGTCATTTTTGTCTAATAGAAATTAATTTAATAATAATATTTCACTAAAATATTATTAAATATAAAAACCCACTAGTTTATCAAAATATATTTTATTATTGAATTTAAATATTGACTATATGTACTATTTGTGCTTTAATAACCATTTAATAAGTAATAATAATAAAATGAATTTATATTCTTTATAAATAAATAATGATATATTCAATTTTCTAGGTTCCTATTACATAACCCATTATAACTCCCACATAAGACCAATGTGTTAGTTGTGCGATGGTTAAAAACTCATGGGGATCTCGTATAACATCCCTCGAGTGGTAATTCTATATTAACTTCCACTTCTCCCATAGGATATTTTCTTCTACCTAACCTATTGAAGGTTGGCTTGGGCTTATTCGCGAGAGAATCCTTTGGATGCCACCTACTTTCCAAACTCTGACATATGGGCATTGTATGGAGAAATTCTACTATATGAAGTCATAGCTTCCTTTGTTTTAGTAATTTGGACTTGTTAAAGCCCTAAATTTATATAAATCATGTGATCAGTTCTCAATGAATATATTAGAAACTATAAAAATTCAAAAAGGTATATTAAAACAAAAAAAACATAAAACCAAGGAATTGAATATGTTATATAAACATTTTACATAATACAACATTGAACTATAATAAGAATTATTTAGATAAATAAAATTTTGGTTCTTTACAATCATTTCCCCATAGGTAATTTCACCCTCAAAATGTCTATTTCACACACAAAAATAAATGAGGGTAACACTGCATCATCACTTCCTTTGATCCATAGGTTTTGTTCTTAAAACTTGTGGATTCTCCACAACTTATTGACTGGGGGATTTTCTAATTTAGTAGAACATTTTCTCAATGATCTAAGATATTCACAGGCTTAACTTTATATGAGGGTTCATATTAAAATTGTACCATATCGAGATAGAGTACATGCGATCAGTTTTGTATATACATCCTCATGAGTGATACATGAAATAAATCATGTACATGATATAGGTTTTGTGGTAGTTCTAGTTGTTATACCACTACTATAATTCGATAAAGGATCATAAAAGGTCATGCGTACCTTGGAATTAGATTTTAATTCTTCAAAAATCTCACAACACCCTTCGATGGTGATATGAAAAAGAATATCATGTATACAACATCAAACCCTAGGTATTGTTGATGATTATCAGCATCACTCTTCTGTTGAATCTATGCCGCATTAATGTTATTCTAGATGGACTTAACCATATCCAGCATTTCATAGAACATTTCTGGGCCTAATATTTTTCACTCCCCAATTTCATCCCAACATGCATGTATTGTACAGCTCTTCCCATAAAGGACTTCATAAGGATCCATTTAGATGCATTGTTTGAAACTGTTATTGTAAGAGAAATCAAACATAGGAATATAATGATCTCATCCTTCTTTAAAGTCCAATGAGTATTCTCTCAACATTCTATCATGTGATAGGATAGTCCACTGTGATTGACCATATTTTTAAGGAAGATAAGTTGAACTACAGTTCATCTGAGTATTCAGAGTGTGTTGGAGACACTTCCAGAACATAAAAGTGAATATTGGATGTCGACGGATACAAAATATAGTGATACCCCATGGAACCATACCACATCTCAGATGTATAGTTGTGGCAACTGATACAATGAGATATCCTCTTGAATTTCAATTAAGTGTGCAGAAATTTTCAGACAATCCACAATAATCTAGATTGCATTGTTTAATTTGGTGTTTTTTAGAAACCTACTAACAATGTCCATGGAGATGTCTTCTCATTTCATTGTTAAAATGGTTAATTTTAGAATCATCCCATTAGTAATCTACCTATCATCCTTTACTTTCTGTCATTCTAGGCACAATAATGCATACTCACAGATCTCCAACATCATGTTATACCACCAATAATGCTCTAAGATATCTCAAAACATCATTGTGTTTCATGGGTGAAATGACAAATTCAATCTATGTACATCATCCAATAGTTCATTATTTAACTCCAGACATGATGGAACACGTAGTCTTGAACCAAATTTCATAATTACTTCTTCATTAAAATTGAATTCCTAGGATATCCCTTCTCTGATAGTTACCAGTTTCTTATGAATTCCCACATCATCCTTTTGATAATCCTATAAATAATAAAAAAAAGATTATTTATCTATCATTTGTGAAAATATTGATGATTCACACTTATTTATTTTTAACATTAAATATCATGGGAAACACTTCATCAATTATCTCTCAATAGGCATGTCTTCACAAATGGTTTCATAAATAGACTCAATCATTGTAGAAAGATATACATTGTCATAGGGGATTAATACCCACACTTGAGATGATGATTCTGATGAATATTTATCCATATCCTTGCACTTTTATTGTTTTTTGGGTCACTTTTCCAAGTGGAGAGTGATTTCTATATCATAACAAGTTATGTGGAAAATATATATGTAAAGCCAACACATGCCACAAATTGCATCAAATTACACTAGAGGGACTATGACGAGGGTCAACATGATGTTCAATCCACAATGTATGATAGAGAAGGAGTTATATTCATGCGATAAAATTATTTCCCCGTTTTTGTTATCACCAACATCTCTACTTCCATGATTTTTTGTGGGGTTGGAATTTTTCTACTAAACATTGGGAATATAAAATAATTCATTTAACTAGAATAAAAAATTATATTTTCTATTCATGAATGAATAATTATCATAGATGTCAACACCTTTTTTTTGGGTTTAGATTCAATGGCAGTGATGAAAAAAAGAATTCCCTTACTACCGTGGAGGTTTTTCGTTGCCTTTAAAACCCCTTGGCTTAGAGAACTGGTTTGTAATGTGCCATGTTCATTGTAATTTAACCAATGAACAATGTATTGAGGGTTTAATGGAATGTTCCTCTACCATATCACTATAGTATTGTCGATGGTTAATAGACAGGTTCCCTTCTCATCTACACCAAAAGCATTACCAATTCTCATATAGGAAATTTTTAGGGGTTTGGTTTCCAAACATTTGGAAAATTGGGTGATGTATTTTCCTAGCACCATTGGATTTATCCATTAGACCACCAAAATTAAAGTCCACATTCTTCTTCTTTACCCAATTATACCCAAGATATTCACCAATCTCAATTTATATTTTGAGGGCACATCGGTTAATTTCCTCAAATCTATTGAAGTCACATATCAATAGGGCCTCTATAACCTACATTTTATCCCACCAATAAAGTTATCAAACATGAATTCATTGCAAATAACAAAGCTGGATGCATATCCTTAAATCCATGAGAGTTTTTACTCTTATGCACTGATGGATTTAACCTTCTTTTAGGGAATGGATTTACCTTTTCATCCTATATAAGAGTGTGCGAGGAAAATATTTATCTATAAATTTCAATAAATCGTTCTATTCCAACGCCTCGATCTCTTCCTCATGATTCATATATTTTATCAGTTTCCACCGTATACTAGCTTCACCATATATATAATAATCATCCAGAAGTACCGTCTCTATGTCAAAACATTTAAGGATGTATAAGATATTATCAATGGAGTTAACCATGTTTTTTGTGATTAAGGGATCAAATGATACATTAAAAGTTGCAGGCCTTTGTCCAATGAAGTTGTTGATTTCGAATTATTATTTATTTTAGGCAGTTATACTATCCTCTTGAAATATGTTTCTTATAAACATATAAGATAACATAGAGAGTATTATGATAAATATCCGGATTCTTTACCCCATCATATTAGAATAGTCTTCACATTGATCATCAAATTAGTTGTTAGCCTCAATACACATATTACTGGCCATATGACAGAATAAAATGAGTGTTAGGGGTAACACATAAATAACGATCTAATGACTAAAATGGATAACTTAAAAATTACATTTATTTCCTTACCATATTAATTTATTGGCTTCAACATCTGTTAACCATGATATAATTCCCAACATATATTCTTACATGAATATTTTTAATTTCAATAATTAGGGTTCACAATTAGCTTATGAATTTACCAATGTACATCCACTAGGAGTGTCATAACCTAATGTGTAGCAAGGTCAGTTGTCTTTCACTAATTCTCATTCAACTCTTGCTGAGAATGGTGTTTTTGGGTTTTACCCCTAAATACATCTATTCCAGAGTCACTTAAAATTGTTCTTATCCGGAATATGATGTATTTTCATGAAAAACCACATACACTAAACTTAAAAAAATTGGGATGTTTTATTATACATAGTCTTATCCCTAATTCTATCACTATGGGTTTATAACCCTAATCTAATAAATAACAAAACATATCCTCTGATACCTATAATAACATACATGTTCATTATTTTTTATTTAAAAATAATTTATTACATAAAATCTTCACATGATACAACATATAAGATTGAGATATCTTGTTTATTTGGGGATTAATAACATTACATAAAAATTTAGAACATAAAATACCAATCTTTATTGAAAACATCTTCTACATGACCACAACATTCCATGATACACAGCATTGCATGGGATAACCAGAGGACATGCATTAGAAAATGGGGACCTATAATTCCCAATAAGGGAGTACAAAATTCATAACAAGAAGAATAAATTACATTTAATTAAATAGGTATATCAATGGATTATAAGAGAAACATGAACATAAATGCATGATATGTCATTATTATCATAACATGGTAATGTGTTAACACAATTTAACATGACATTAGCAAGAGCCAAAGCTCATTGCACATGGATAATGTGTAACCCCTAATTGATCATTTATTAGTATAAGTAAACCCTCATTTCACATTTAATATCATGATACTATTTTTTAACCAATTCATTGGAGCACTATCAGGGTGAATCCTTTATAAAGATTTCATTTAATGAATATGTGTGCCACATGGATCATATAACATCGAATCATTAATCATTTTAATTTATTCCAATATAAAAAAATGTGGATTAATTAAATAAAACTATTTAATCAATATGTATATGTGTATAATGTTGAAAACCCTTAATAGATAAATGTGTTTTGTATTCACATGGAAGATGATTTTGGAATGGGTATTTTTGAAGCATAATGACATCTAACAGAAAATGTAAAATGGTATAATGGGAGAGAATGATGTATATCATTATTTATACATGAAATAGACAGTAAGGGGTCCAAGGAACAAAATATTCCGATATATGTAATGTTTTTTAGATTCATTATATAAAATAATTTCTTGAATATAAATGAAAAGAGAGAAATTCTCTCCATAATTTTTGCATGGTAACAGATGAACATGGAAGGAATTAATGAGAGAGAAAAACGCCTTTCATAATTCAAAAATTAATTGTGATGTACGGGGGAGTTGTGAAATAATAATCCCACAATTTTAATTTCAAACTATATGGTATAAAAACATAAATAAATTTTGACATAAAAGAGAATGGATGAAATCTCTTAAAAACATTTGGAATGGTAATGACATCAGTTTGGGTAAAAATGAGGGATCATAAATAATCATTCATTAATATAACATAAAATTTACATTAATATAATTTTTTATAAAAAAACAAAATTATAACCATTCAAATTTACAAGATTAAATTTCATATAAGATGAATTAAATTTGAAAGGAAGAGGGGAAAGTAAGGATCATTTATTTGAAAGTACGTTTCCAAAGGCTTAATAGGGGCATGCAATAGGAATACAGGGACATTGGGGCATCTTATTAGGATTATAAATCAAGTAGTAAAGACTAGGGATGTGCACTCTAGGTTTTTAGTAAAGAGATGTTGGAGCATGGGTGGGTTTTTATTGTAAAAGATAAGGAATTATTTATTATTTTTGTTTTGGACATTACACATTAAAATAATCATAAAAAAAAACTATAACATTATATTTGCTCATGGTTTTTCCAAAATTTATTGGAAACATTATTTTAGTAGAAAAATGGATGAACATACTAAAATATTTGGCTTGATTATGAGGAAGTGGATCAAACTCTAAAGAATATCATTTTAAATTGTTAAAATGTTATATAAGTATTGGATGGTCCCCTATGGCATTGTAATATAATTAAAACAAATATAATATCAAATTATTTTAAAGGAAAATAATATTTCAGTCAAATATATGTTTCATAGTATTTTACTACATTACTATTCGGTCATTATGATGTCATAAAACAAATTATATATTAAAATATTATTTTATTTTTACCAAAAAATTCAACTATGTAATTTTTTTTGAAAAATTCCCCATTATATAATTTATATATCATGATTCCAAAAATAATATTCATTTTATCTAAATAAATTTTTAAATACGTGAATTGTTACTTTTAAAATAAAAAATGACATTTATCGAAAATTCTTGTTTTTAGAAAATAATAGATTTCAAACTCAAAAAAATTACAATTGTATTCATAAAAATTAAAAAATCACATATATTTTATAAAAAATAATTTATTAATTATATTTTATTAAAAATTCATTTAATTAAAAATTCATTAATTATAAAAATACATATCTGAATTTTATTTAAATATTATCTAAAAAACTATTAGTGATTTAAATTTAATTTAAAAATTAACAATAATAAAATGAATTTATATTCATTATAAAAAAATTAACATAATCATAGTGCTAGGATCTTGAAAAATAACATTTTATAACACTTTCATAGGACCTTGGGCTAATGTGTGCGATGTTGAAGATCTCTAGGGAGCTCCGATGACAACACTTGAGTGTTAATCTCTATTATCTTCCACTTATACTGTAAATGTTCACATTCAAGATTAACATGTTAAATCTTAGGTTGGGATAAATCAATAATGAATCCCAGGGATTCCACCTCCTTTCCGAGCTCCAAAAAATGGGCAATGTAATGTAAAGTTTTACTATAAAAGGCCATCAATTCCTTTTTTTTGTGTAAAATGGATTTGAAAAAGCTCTAAATTGATAGTAATCATGTGGTCATTGTAATATAGATATATTAAAAATGGTAATATTTCAAAAGGGTATTTTAAATTACAAAAACATAAAACCACGGATGTTTACATGTTATATAACCATTTAAAATATAAATATATTTAATTAGATAAAGATGAATTTTAATTATTATTTTTTTTGGTCGTTAACAAAATACTTGATACTAATAATCTTATATAACTCTTCCCATTATGTAGAGTTCACATACTTCTATTCCATGGTATTCTTAAGAATATTCTAGCATAGATCAAAATCAACATACATCAGATAAAATTCCTAAATTTCTATCATAGGTTATGAGCACCGAATAATGGAAAATAATTTTCATATTTAAATATAATATTTATCATCAACCTTTTTTTAGCTGACTCATAAAAATTGAGTAGACATTTTCTCAATAATGGAATAATTTGGTTTTTCCCTACCACTGTGTATGTGAATCCTCAATAAGATTATGGTTGTTACCCAAAACATGAGAGATTCATGTGTGTATTTCCATGTGGTTTTTTATTCCAAACCAAATATCAATAGTTTTCCCATTGGATAAATATGCACATTTTCGTTGGTAACCATTATTATTTCAATTTTTTCGGGTCCCACCATTGCAATAACCAAAATAAAATTTGTAATGATTAATTCGAAATTAATGAGTCTATATAAATTGAATATGTAAAATTATAAGAATGATTTTGAAAATGATGGTTAAACAATTCCTACGAATCTCTATATTTAATTTTCTTTGACTTATATTTTCATTTATAAATAGTAAAGTAATATTCAATTAAATACATCATAATATATTAAAAAGATAATTTTATTTACTAAATCATACCGCTATGTAGTGTCAATCCTTGTGTGTATTTAGGACTCATTTTATTTCATTAGGTGTTGCTCATGTTAATAACCAGTCCAACCATATCAGTGTAATTAAATCATTCCAAATCTGTTATAAAACATGAAACAACTTGTAGTTTCTATATAAGGATTCAAACCTTATAAGAACCATGAAATATCTTCTGTAAAACTATTTTACAATGTTGTCTTGTATATAATATTTTCTCTCGGGTTTTAGTTGGGGTATATAACCTCAATACCAAAGGTAAATAAGATGACATCAAAATGTATCTAAACCCATATCTGATACAAACTATATAAACAGAATATAAATTTCACATTTATAATATGTTAATATCATGGCTTATATAATCTTATAAAAATAATTATACAGTCCAATGAAAAAATTAATTATTTTAATTATGAAAATATACATAAAACCCATATTTATGGAACCATATAAACATTTCTACATAATTATGCATATCTTGACCCTTATATAAACATATCACACAATATAATCATGCCTATGTGTTGGTTAACGGAAATATTTTAAATGGATTAGTACAAATGTTCTCTATGAAAATCATATATAATAATGTGACATATATTAAAACAAAAGGACTTCTTCAGTAAGTTTTAAATTGAATAATAAAATATATTAATACAATATATTATATATATATATATATAATAATTTAAAATTATATAATATCATAACTCTATCCTTAGTGAAGATATAAAATTATAACATGTAATGAATGAAAAATAAGTATTCTAAAATTATTTGATAAATATATAAAATATGAAATACTTTAAAAATTAAATAATAAAAATGAAAAAATATAATTATATATAAATTAAATAAATCATGAAAATTTGAAACTGTAAGATAAAAAATATTAATTTTGGAAAAACCATAATCATTAGAAAATATATATGAGTAACCCCATTTTCCACCACATATGTGAATACACTCATTATTTCTTATACCTAAAAATTATTGATATCCCATCAAAGCCATGCTAGTCTGGGAACCTCTGTTATTTATATTTTCCCTATCTAAGGATTTATAATCATAATTTAGTGTATTATTTGGTGATATAGGATTTCTCATATAATAATCCATAATATTGGGGACCATGTAAAACAAATCATAATCATATATTAATAAACCATTAAAAATAATTACTTTCATAATATTTTCAAAAAATAAATTACATAACATATACAATATATATTATAGGATAATAATAATATCATTTTGAAAAATGAATCATAACCTAATATCACATATAGGTTTATCACAACATTATTTCATGAGAGATAAATATTTAATGAAAATTATGTGATTTTTTATATATCCCATTAAAACCAATGTTATTATTGTTGAATTGATTTTTTTTCAATATATTATTTATAATGTATAAATAATACCATTAAACATGATTTTCATTTAAAATAAAGATAAAAAATAGGATCCTTTCATAAATAAATTTTGTTTTATGAAAATATTTTGTAAAAACACTTCGAAAATATATAATTATAAAATAAATTTTAAATAATGAAGATTTAAAATATATATAGGGTTTGAAAATGGAACATGTAGTGCATGATAAATAATTTTATTTTGAATGAAGAAATCACGTTTAATACAATGGAATAATGTTTTTTGAAATATCATAATTTAATAATATTATTAGATATTTATTTAAAAAATGAGAAAAGAGAATTGTTAGAATGCTTTAAAATAAATCATAAAAAAATTTCAAAAAAGGGATTATAAAATATATGTGAAGAAAATTAAACACACGAATGAAAATATTAATTTGAAAAAAAATTGTGGTTATTTTAAAAAATGTTATAATATTTTTTCAATATTTTTAATCGATGACCATGTTATTGTTGATGAGATTTAATTCCCACTAAGTTCAAATAATTTAAACCAATATAATATTGAGTAATGATTTTATAATTATAATTAATAAAATTATAATCTAGTGAGATCTATTATGTACTAAGGAAAATGATATTAATTTGTTGATACTCTTATGGAATTGGTAACATAATAAAAAGGGACTTAATAGGGAAATATAGAAATGATCATTAGAATATTTTGAAATGAATGATATTTCATATGCTAAAAAACATTTAAATGAAAGAAACCATAAAAATGAATTTATTGTTCCCAATATTAATCATATCTCATGCAATTTAAAATGATATAATGAGGCCTTAAAAATTATTATTAACATCAATATATGTTATTAATACTCGGTAGTAACAAACTAAACTTTTTTAGAACAATATTAATATATAAAAATATTTATAATTATCATTTAAAATCATTATGTATGTATATATTATACAGTTAAAATGTAATTTCCCACATCACGTCTTCACAGTTTTAATAAGTTGAACTATTTTCATCGAAGTAGTGTTAGAATTAATTTTTCTCAAAAAGATAGTGATTCAATGTTCATTATTATTTCATTGAAATATTTATTATATTATTTTATGATTTTTCATTTCCTTAGTTCGTTTTTTGATTCATTATCATTGAATTTTAAAGTAGACATAATCACAAATCATTGATTTTATAAACCAATGAAAGCTGTTTTCTTTATTATAGAAATACATATTGTGGTTTAAATTTGAGAACCATTTTTTTAAATCTCTACATGACATTATAAATTAATTATGTCTTCTATTTGATTGATTATATATATTATTTTAAATATGTCACTAATATGACCCATTCATGAACATACCATGATTGATGGATGGTCATGAGAAGATACTGAATCAATATCCTTATAATAGGATATTACAAAGAAAAATTATTTATTAGGTTTATATATAATAATTAGAAGTAAATATATTAATTGTTAATATATATAATGATTTACATAATACTAATATATTTTTTTCTAACAATCTGTGTTTGAGACCACTAATTTTATTAGCATTGTTTATCCTTAACAATATTAATTTGTTATTGAATTTGAATTATCAAAACTCTATTTATAACATAAAAACTGTATTTATCGTATAATATTGTTCTCATGACTATCCATGAAATGAGGTGATGAAATTAAATGTGAAAATATATTATTCAGTGTAGGCCATAGTCCATACATAAGCATGGATACAATTTAATTTTATTAAGAAAAATAAGTAAATAAATATTAATTATCAACTATTTATTTAAACTATTTAAACATATCATATTTATATATTGAATTACATTTTCAGACCATCATTTTTTATCTTTAAAAAAATTCTGTTTCATCAAGGAGTGGGTAGTTTTCACTATATTTGATGAATGTTTTTATTCTTATAAATAGAATATAAAAGTGTTGTTAATACTTGTCCCATAATTATAATAATATAATTATATAATAACTATACTAAGGATATACATAAAAAAATTTAAATTTAATTTTATGGATTATGAAAATAATGTAATAAAATATAAAACTATTAAAAAAATAATAACTCTATACCATACTACATCAATTATATCTATTTTGACATGGTCTAAAATATTTATGGTTGTTTTTTTGAGTATTTGATAACCTATTTGATAGGAAAATGAATGTTAGGGAGTGGGGTGGGAAGAATTTTTTTTAATATTAATGGATATTTGTGAGAATGGATATGAGAAGAGGAGATCTGTGTATATGAGAAATGTATTATAATATTTTTAAAAACCCAATATATTTCAATATTTATATTTTACTCTTAAGTAAAAATGTAGTAAATAAGAAAAATTATTTAAAATTAATGTAATAAAAAATCATACATTCATTTAAAAATAGTATTTTAACATGTTAGATCTATTACATATTTTACTACACAATTTCTTCCATTTTTTATCACGGTAACTAGTATTTAACTAGAAAATATTTTATTTATTCCATAAATTAATGTGTTCCATATTATATAAGTTGGAACTAATAATTACATGTTTTCAATATAATTTTATTGTCTATAATATTTTTCATTATATAATTTTTTTGTTAATATTATTTGTATTGTATATCTAATACATTTTAAAAAAAGTATAACATAACTACAATAATATGAACTTCTTGTTTATAAGACTAAGATAAAACTCATACTATTATTAATTCACATTATATGTATATATTCATATAAAAATAATTTACTAATTTTAAATATATATTAATATAATATCAATGTCCAAAAATAAAACTTATTTGTTAAAACTATAGTGTTCAATATTTATCCGAAAAATGAAAAACATTGTTTATCGAAAAAATTAATCATATTCTAATATTTCCATGATAAATATAGAAATGATGTTATTTTCTCAATTTAACATCTTATATTCATAAGTATTATTCTTATCTAATAGAGTGAAATATAAATAAAAACTATTTTTATAAGAAAATGAAAATTTCAATATTTACTACTTTTTATCATATAAGCAACTAATATGAATATTGTTAAAAATTTATTCTTATGTAAATATATTAAAATTGAAATTTATTAAAATTATGAGAATAAATTTTAATAGGTACAAAATAATACTAATTAGAAAAATATTTAATGTAATTATTGATTTTATTTGTTCTTATATATATAAATACTTTACAAATCTATTTCCACTAATTTTTACATCTAGTTCCACATATACCTTACATTAGTCTATGTATTTTTGGGATTGGTATTTTTCATACGAAAAACTATTGAATATATCATTTATTTAATGGTAAAAAACTCATTTCATTACAGTGCATCTTTTTTTGTCACACCAGACATATATGTAAATACTAAATTTGAGTTAATGAATAACTTAAGTGATTATAGAGAGCTTAGAAATATCGAAGAAAATTACTTTAAACTTTTTTGAAAAGACTTGTTCAATAAACATAGAGGAACTTAGAATTATCTGATCAATTGACAGTGATGAATATATCATCAGTTAAGGGGAAAAATTCTGTGTATTTAAAAAATATCTTTATGAACAAGATATATAAAATATGAACATATAGTGATTTTATTTGGACTAACAGAAAATAATAACCTCATTATAGATTAAATGAATATTGACTATAAAGACTACCTTAATCAATAAATGGTTCTATCAATGATATATTTTATGTATAAGTAATCTAATAGACCACTATAATTGAGATTCAATGTTTTCGTAGGTTTATATGATATTATAAATTCATTAAAAGAAATTTACCATTACTAAAAAAATCCAAATATCTAGTTAAACATTAAATGGTGTTAACATAAACATGAAATTGGAAAATAGATTCTGATTTATGGAACTAAAAAAGTGTTTTGTCACCCCTCATGTACATAAATTACATAAACACGAGTAATGGTTTTAATATTGACTATTCCGTTGAGACTTTCTTTGATTTTCATCTCCATTAGGAATAATATGTTAATTAATTAAACATCATGAAAATAAAATAATCATGTGGAAAAACCAATATAATGATTTGGAGCTACTAGAAAAGATATTATCATTATTTATTTTTGTATATTATATATAATTGGATATATGGGATTACTATACTGAGAAAAATATCTTCAAATATAAATTTACATAAAAGGGGATGAATATAAAATTAAAGTTGTTATTATAATGTAAAAATTAATATGAATTCATTATATATTACCACAAAATTTGAAAAATAAGTTTGTCTGATGCTTTATTAAATAATGATAATACTATCTTATTGTTAATGGGATTTGAAAAAGAATATGTAGACATGTATTTGGAATAGTTGAATCATCAATCCATTTGGGTTGTTGCTAAATAATATATTTTTAAAATGATTTCCATTCCAAATATTTATGTAATCTCTAATTTAGGCTATACTAATGAAGTAGAGATATAAAATTGTATTGAATACTCCAGAGTTGAGCATTGATAAATATAGAGTTGAATGGTTGGGAACAAAAATCTGTTTACTATCCATACATGAATTGAATGAAAAATTTGGATGATTTACCTTTCTGATTTTTCTCTTTTCAGATAGAATTTAATAAAATTTATATATAACTAAAATAAATAATATTTTGTAGTGGAATGAATAGAAAACATTAAATATACATATCTCATTGCATTGAATTTTAACATGGTGAAGATAACTAAAAAAACATTAATGGAATATTTCAACAATTTCAAAAGGATTATTATTATTATTATAAAACACCATGAATTTTAACATATTAATTGGAAAAATTTATAAAGGATATAATGTTATTTGGGTTATAATGGTTCTTCATACGATGTATGTAAATTTTATTACCATTAAATATGTTTTCTTCCTTGACATAATAACAATGATATACAAAAATAAAGTTTTGAGGTTTCATTATGTACCATTATTCGTTATATCTTATTGTGATCCAAGGATTTCTATAAATTATATAGATTTGTTTATAAATCATTGAATATAAATTTGGTTGTCTACAATTCTTATCATCATTGGTAGGATTGTCAATTTGAAATGTAAATTAAAACTGTAATGGATTATTTTATCTTGTTTGATGGATTTCCAAGGATGATGGTATCAATACCTTCTAATAGTTGAGATATTATATATTCATATTTTAAATTCTATAAATAATATGTATTTATTTGTGTAATATTACAAGATGATATTTAGTAATCCAACATGTTTGGATGATGTTGGATAGATGAATCTGAAGATTCTTAACCTTGTCTAATAAATTATGGACAATCATACAAACTATTTAGTGGAAATGGATGGATTAAATTTTATTAAATATTTGTTATAAATATAGTATTAAATGTGATATAAATTTTGAAATTTTTGACAAGGTGTTCCTATGAATATACCTAAGAATTTCAGTTATGGTATTTGAGATAAAATAGAAACTAAAAATATCATATTCCAGTCCCTTCCATACCATTTATCATGTCAGGATCACAGAAAAATTCCTCGAAATCATTCCACACCTATTGTAAGCACAATATGTGTTCCACATATCCCTTTTGTGGAATTATGTGTCAGATATATCAAATTTAATGAGATTAGAAAATGTAAAACTCGTATATAACATTTTGTCAATACTACTCCATCCAATGGTTCCGTCTTGAGTAGAAAATGATAGAAGAGAGATAATGGACCCCAAGAGCCCCACCTTTAGTAGGCACTTGCTGGTGACCAACACCAAGGGTTTAAAAATATCTTAAAATTAGATGCATTATACATTTTTAATAGTATCCAAGAACATGATATATTATGTATCAACATAAAAAACATTGAGACATAATGATATATAAGAATTCCAAATCCATCCCACATTCATGTTTAATGATAAAATTATAGAAATACAATAAAAACATCACAGAATATAGTAATAGTACAATGATATGCAGTGAAATGACAACAATCCCAATGTTCGAGCTAGTAAATCCCAGGAAAGACCATGTAGTCCTGCTAGAAACCTTAAAACCATTTTATTTACATAGGGCGAGCATACAAGTATACCTAGTAGGTAAAAATCAATATCTATTGTACACAAGTGGGGAAGCATTCTAATGCCCGCGTGAGAAACAATAGAAACCAAAATAAACTAAAAAGTTATAATATCCACTCAAACCCCACTAGAGGCATGCTCACCAAATAAATCAATCTAGGTAATGTTATATAGAGCACATCAATGATATGTTACATGAAACCAAATTCCCATATATTATATTCTCTCACAGTCAAATGAAAAATGTAATGGTGCTCCCACCTCATCTGAATATACCACGTCACTACCTTACAAACCACATCTGGGCCACATACCATATCACATGTAATATGCCATATATTTTTATGATATCATGTTTTAAATTTCATTAATATATTGTGTTGTATGCTACACCATGATAGGTGTGCGTAATATGCAACACCAACACAACTTGGATTACATGGAACTCTAATCATGCCATGTCTAATACACAATTTGATATTCATTATAAAGATTTAATTTCATGTAATACTGAGTATAAGTGCAAAAATAATATTATAACCGTCATATTATAATGGCAGGTATGAATACTTTTATCTTTTCTTTGAAAAACTATTTAAATGGAAATAAGCTAGTTTATGATGTAATATTATCATTATTTATGGAATTTATTGATGAATAATATATTTAATATATTTAATCAATGGTTTAAAATTCATCTTAAATATTATATTGACATGATGTAAGAACTTATTATTTTTTGTTAATATAATTATTTTAAAGAAAATATTATTTCCACCTTTTTATGGTGATTCCATTTTAAATATATTTATAACATGTTATTATATTCAATTTTCAAAAAAAATTATTTTAACTCGAAATATAAAAAATTGATGATTGTTGTTTATATTTTTTCTGATAAGTTTAATATTTGGTTGAATTATATAAATATCGATTTTTATTGAAAACATTATTTTATTTTATAGTAATTAAATATTTATGTTTTTAAATAGATTAAAATTATAATTAGTTTAATTTATTCAAAATATTGTATTTGAAAATTATTTTATACAATAAGTTATTATAAAATTCATTTTCCATTTAAAAGGTTAATTTTCTATAAAAATTGGTTTTCATGACATTTGGTGAGTTTCATTTTAATTTTAATTCTATAAATTATGTGTACTTAAATTTGAAAAATTAAATCCAAACTTTTATTTTGTATCTCCAAATTTGGATTCTTGTACCCTTTTATTTTTTACCAATATGAATAGTAAATATGGTAAATATTGTTACTACAATGAAGGGTAAATTAGGTAATTTATGTAAAAGAGATCACTATAAAGACTATAAAATGACCAAAATAAATGAAAAAAATTTATTTTAGTAAGGTATTTTAACCCTTAACACAAAAGGATAAAAAATATTTCATTTAATGAACATATTCCCCTTAAAATGACTTAATGATATTTGAATAAAATAAAGACAAAATGTTTCATTTTCATTTCCATTAATAACTATTATGTGTCAGCATATGGACAAATGGGTGGTATCAACAATTCTAAATTGTAATTTTTACCTTAATAAAAAATATGTACATAATATATAATTATTTATTTCAATTTAGGACCACTTTTTATATTTTATGGTATATATACTATTTTATTTCATAAAAAATTAAATATGTTTCATTCATGTTTTAAATAATATATCGTATTTAAAATTAGGTTACGAAGAATATATATTTTAATAAAAATAAAATTTTGAAATATTAAATTTTTTTATTTACCATGGTAATTTATTTATAATTTTTTTAGAATTAATATTTAAATTAATGGATAATAAATTGATGATGCAGAAATTGTTTCACTATTGAAATATTAATTAAATAAAATTATTTAAATGATAATAAATATTAAAAGACTAATAAACATTCCACAATATTATTTTTTGATAATATATCGACCAAAAATATCCACGGGTCGTTTTATTGATCATTTTGATCCTTTTATATTAAATTATGAAACATATATTATTTTTTTTATTTTGATTTTAACTTGTCACATTTATATTTTAATATGTATAAGATTTTTATTGATTTATTTTCTAGAAGATATATTATACTAAATGATTTACAATGAAACATAAAACATTTATTTTCATTATTTAATTATATTACCAAATTTTTACCCAAAAAATAAGAATATTAAATAATTACACAACACTAATGTAGAAAATATTTTATTAATGATAATATCAAAATAATGTTATAAAAAATAGTAATATAAAATTGATATGATATAATTAATATGGAAAATTAATTTTAATGATTTCCTAGATCCATTATGGATATAATAAAATATATTATTTAAATATAATCATATCTTTATATTTCAAAAATACTATAATTTAATAGTGTCCAAATCGAAAATTTTTTTGTTTTTCCATAATGAGTTTTATTAAATTATTTCAAAAACATAAAAAATTAACAATAAAAAATAATAATCATATTTTATATAAGGTATAAATAATATTTTTTTGATTTAATTTACTTAAAATAATTAAATAATCAACCATTCAATAATGAAACATTTATCACCAAAGTTAAAATGAAATAGAATAACTAATTGTTAAATTAAAATGATAATGATTAATTTGACATAAAACCATATTAAAAATTTATTGGTTGGTTAGATTAAAACCTTATCTCATCTTATCATCTAAACTATGATATTTTATAGGTTTTTTCTATTTTTTATTTCATTATAAATTAACTATTTTTTTGAGATTCAAAATGTTCTACTAGAATCAATTATAAAAAAACACCCCGAACTAATTTCAAATCACATTAAGCCTTCAATATCATCCATCACCTTAAAATTTACCTTTTTAACATCCTTAATTACATTATAGTGGTTCTGGTCTTCTCAATAGACCACATCTAGTTATTGTTTGAGGAGATCTAGAGGGATCTCGTCGAAGAAGATGTAATCTCCACTACTGATTCATTCAAATTATATCTTCTTCTACTTCTAAATCATGATTTTTGACCATAATTAATAAATTATTTCTGTATAAATTTTATACTGATATATTATTAATATTATAAAAACACCATATTCTACCTTCTATCCTTACTATGTAAAAAAAAATCACCAGTCATGTGTATATATGACATATTGTCTCCACGACCTGGTGTAACATGTTTTCACCACCACTAGAATTGGATGGGTATACTGTTGAAAATAAAAACTATATAAGATTATTATAACAAATAATTTATTAAGAAAATATATATATTCTATCCACATTGATACCATTTCTAATGAAAGGAATGATATCATCACTCATGCGTATCTATAGTCAAACATCTTCAAGATGCGATACGATTAATTCTTAATGATTCCCATTAAATCATGACTATAAACATTTATTGAATAAATAAATATGGTATATATTATTTAATTATCATATTGGTATTATATAACTATGACAAAAGAAGAAGAACCTTGAATTCTTTGATAAAATATGCATGATAAAATGATGTAGTTATTCAAAAATTATTTGTAATGATGATATATTATTATGAAGAGGATGATAATATGAATATATATGATATCCTAATAATGAAAATTATTCTAGTATAAGTCTATGACATCATTTAAGTCATAATATTTGAGTTCTAGATACGAAAAAAGGATATCATACCTAATGTAAGGTATAATATTTCAATCTCATTATTATACAAAATTGTTTATTAATTAGTATTTACTGGGATATATTTATCAATCAAAATCCATGTTTCTAAAACAAATTGTCACGACCTGTCCCCTAGGGCCCATGCATTGACTACCACAATCCCCCCTTCAATAGGCCAGGGGCTGGTGACCAGCACCAAAGGTGTAATTCTTAATACTATGAAGTCATTGAATTTGTATTTTGTAAAAAGACACAAAGGAGCACAAGCTGGAAACAAAAAAACATTGTAAAAATTTATAACAAAAGTGTGCTGAATGTAAAAAAGCAGCCGGAGATACAAGCCAGAATGTAAAGTAAAACAAACTAGAAATACAAGTACATTTGAAGAAAAGAAAAACAGCTATTGGGATGTCCTCCGGGATTCCTACCTGAAGGAAATGTATAGATAGCATCCTCACCACTCCATGTTTGTCAGTATCCTCCGCGTTCCAACTCGTATTAATGTCAACGTACAGGTACCGTACAGTCCTGGTATTCTCTGCCTTAATCAGCAATGTCTGTCATCTGCAACAAACACAATGAGGTGAGGGAATTGACCCTGCCGGGGTGAGTATAACGATACTTAGTAGGAACTCAAGACCATCAAGGTCTCACAATATCCTTCAAGGATAAACCACAAGGTATGAAATCAACAGATAACCCCATTTATGTATATGACCATACATATACCTATGTTTTCAAGTAATCCATCTCAATCATGAGGTAAACACAATTGTTACTGACTCAGCTCAACCAATGTTTTTATTCACATTATCAAAACCATGGATACTATAGAACTCCTCCTCTTTCGAGTCTACTAGGAATTCCACGACATAAAGGCACTTCCCTCTAACATTGGACTGCTGAGGAAATCTTGCTATCGAGTACCATGTGTCTGCTACATCACCAAGGCGCTCCCCACTATGGGTCTGTTGCCACAACCAGGTTCTCCCCCTAATAGTCTGTAGAGGAACACCTCTTGTCAAGTACCGTGGGTCTACCGCCACTACCATGCACTCCTCTGTCATGGGTCTACTGCGGCACCATGGCGCTCCCTACTGTGCCAATCGAGTCACTCCGAGTCAATCCGTCAGTAGTCATCAAGTCTCAGCCAGCAACTAGTTCTATGCACTCTGCTCACTCTTCACCAGGAGGATCTGCTCCATGAGCTATTAGTCAAAACATAAATTTTTACTAAGCCGAAAGATGAAGTATCTAAAAGGTCTATCATGTCATAGAAGTCTCAATGCAACAAACGGTGGGTCAATCCGACTCTTGATTTACGAGTTATTAGCCTTTTAGTCCCAGGGGCTCAGTTGGATTTGTGCATGATTCAACCTAACTGTATCTTAGCTATACCCAAAACTATAGTGGGGTATACTCAAAGGTACCTCAATGATCCATTAATATCATCACTGCTAACGGTTCGTCAAATGGATATCTGATGCCAAAGATATGGCAAACAGAAAGTAAAGGGTTAGTAGTAGGCTCAGGTCTGTTCCAACCCGATAGGACCGACCCAAATTGTCTTAGTATGGGCTGACCCCGTTCGGTTCGCCCCGGCCTTAACCGTTTGGTCCGGTCGGGCCCGTTGGGTGGGATGACCTGTTGGGTTCGGCCGGGCTAGCTGGGCCCATCCCATTAGGCCTCGAGGGGGGTTTGGCCCGGTGGGGGCCTCTTAGGTGGGTCAGCCCAGTGGTGTATAGCCTTTTTGGCCCAGAGTTCCGCGAGGGGTGTGGGAGGCTGACTCGGCCAGGGTGACGTGAGGGGCGCAACTCAAGCTGGTCATCCCGGAAGCCCGGCTCAGCCGGACTCCATAAGGGGCACAACTCAAGAAGATCGGCTCGGGAGAAGGGGGGATGGCGTATGGCCAGGCGGTGTGAGCTGGGAGGCCAGTAGGTGGTCAGGAGCTGGGATGTCGGCTGGTGGCTATAAGGCTAGCATGACCGAAGTGCCGAGAGGGCGGTGTGGGATGCGGAGACCACGGGTAGCACAGTCATTTTCTGTTTCCTTCGTCGGCTTGTCATTTCATCACCTTGTAGATGAACATCACAAAAGGGATCAACAGAGGGATAATTTCCATTTTATTTTGTCCCGCACCCTCCACCTTTATGGTGATAGCAATTAGTTAATAAGAATGAATCATAACAATACACCCACAAAATGAAAACATCCTCGTACATTATTCTGAAAGAAAATAAGAACATGACTCTTAAAAGAAATTTAACACCTACTTGATCATCAGTTTGTGTGACAGATCATCATAGTTAATGAGGTCCTATGTCGAAGAATATTTTGAGGAAGAAAGTCGATGATGCTCCTCTCCGGCATTCTTCGTTGGAAGAACGCAATTTGTTCTTCATTTTTCATTGGTGAGAGCATTTCTACATAAGATCTCTCCTCTCCAATGTACTGCCATGATGAATATGCTAAGCCAAAATAATCGATTAAGTTTATCTATTATTTAATTGTGGGCAGAAAATTAAAATTAGTTACATAATTTATTGAAAGGGTTAGCTCAAATTATTAAGGCATAGGATTGGGCATAATTAGGTGTTAGTGGAGTTGAAGAGGCTCCCCTACACTTAATGGATGTTTGAGGGTTTCTCCATAGTAATGGGGAGTTTAAAGGTGGATAAAAGCCCGGGTGGTCCTAACCATAATAAACATGATGTGGAGGTCAGGTTCGGGTGGGCCCCACCAAAATAACCTCTCATGGGAGGTTAAGATATAGTGGTCCCCAACTCCAACATCGACAAGGAGAATTTAACCAAAAAAATATAAATAATTCTACCCAACTTTATTTTTATTTAATTATTTAACTAAAAATAAATAAACATTATTTTATTCTCGACCAACTACCACCGAGATGAAAGTCTCCTTAAAGAAATACATATGCATTGAGTTCAATGGTTCCCTCAGATTTCAATTCTGAGTATAGGTTCAAAAGTTATAAATATCCACTCGTACGTACATTGAACATAATCAAACAAAACATTAGAAATTGAATATGGGTACACCGGGAATCAGAATCCCGGGCCTTCAGTTTTCGCGGACTCACAAAATTCCCATGTATTTATGAAAAAAAATTGCATAAAAATTTCGGGACATTTTCATTATCCCCACCTCAGGGAATTTCATCCCCATAAGATAAAACTCGATCTAAGGGAACAAGTGGGTGTAGTGATCACACATATGAGCCTCCTGCTCCCATGTGCTCTCCTAGAGGTTCTCGTGCTGCCAGCAAACACACGCTAGAGGTATTGACCGTCCATGTAAGACACACTCATGTCGATCCTCAATCTCCACTAGATCCTCTGTAAAAGTTTTCCCATCATCAACACCCTACTTTCTAGGGTCAATGATGTGAGAAGGGTCGTACACATATCTCCGCAGCTGGGATAAGTGGAAGATGTCGTGCACTAGGTGCAAATAATGTGGAAGAGCTATGTAGTGTGCCAACTCACAAATTCTGCCGAGGACCTGAAAAGGATAGATTAATCATGGAGATAACTAATCCCCTTGGCCTAATCTCCATAATCCTCAATGAGGTGAGACCCATTGAAAGATTTGGTAACCATTATCGAACTCCAGAGGTCTCCGTATCCTGTCAGCATATGACATCTGCCTGATTTGTTCAGTCTTCATCCTCTCTTAGATGATCTGAACCTTCTCTGTGGAAGATCGTACCATATCTGGTCCCATGACTGCTGACTCCTCTAGGTCTGTCCAGGACAGAGGTGATCTGTATGGTCACCTGTATAATGACTTAAAATATGCCACCTCAATAGTGGAGTGATAACTATTGTGGTATGAATACTAAAAAAAACATATGTGATCCCTTAAACTACGACTGATGTTGAGGACATAAGCCTGCAACATGTCCTTGAGGGTCTGAATGGTTCACTCGGTCTGTCCATCCATCTGAGGATAGAAGGAAGAGTTTATGGGAAGCTATATCCTGAAAGCCTCATGAAACACCTTCCATAAGCAGGAAGAAAATCATGCATCACGATTGGAGAAAATCATCGAAGGTACTACAAGTATCCACACAATCTCCTGTACATAGAGGCCTCCCAATCTCTCTACATAACCTTTCTCTCTGATCGGTGGGATGTTTTCCAACTTGGTGAGTCAGTCGACGATCACCCAAATCGAGTCATGACATCTATATGTACGTGGAATTCCTATCACAATGTCCATGGATATCCCATCCCACTTCAAATCTAGGTCCTCTAAAGGCTGACCCAATCTTTCTGGTACCTGATTCATAGCCTTCACTTGCTGAGAAGTGCGGCATCGAGAGATAAACTCTACAACTTCTTTCATTATTTTCGGCCACAAGTGCTATCATTGGAGATACTTTTACATCTTCGTCACTCGTAGATATAAAGCTAGAGTTGATTTGTGGAACTTCCTCAACAATTCCTCCTGAAGTGTCATTGTTAGCATGGTACGTTCTCTGAAGAGGATGATGTGCTCAACACCTTCAGATAATCCATCAGGTGCATGTCCTATTGATATTTGTGCAAGTCATGTCTCACAGTCAGTGTCCCCATGCTGTGCCTCCCTGACTCGCTAAAGAATTGGGGGAGTGATTGTAAGATACATAAGGAAGGTTTCTCTATCTCTATCCACAAAGGGTATCTGTAAAGTAGCCAGTTGCTCTGTCACCTCACCTAGAAGCTGTATAGAAATTCCCTACTAAGTGAATATACAATAACCTTACCATTCCCAAGAGTATAGACTATATTGATGTCATATTATAGGAGGAGCTCAAGCCAATGCCGATGTCTCAGGTTCAGGTCCTTCTGGTAGAAGATATTCCTGAGTCTCTTGTGATTAGACTACATGGTAGAATGTTCGCCCATAAGATAGTGTCGCCAAATTTTCAAGGTTAAGACCACTGCAGCTAACTCCATGTAATGGGTATGTAGTTTGGAATATGTTGTCTCATATTCTGAGAACCATAAGTGGTCACTCCTCGCTCCTACATAAGGACACATCCGGATCTAGTCCCTAATGTGTCACAGTAGACTACATACCCAACACCTTCCTCTAGAAGCCTCAAGATGAGGGAACTAGTCAGAATCTACCTCTACTCATGAAAGATCTGTTAGAAACACTCCGACCACAAAAAGGGTTTCCCCTTCTTCGTCAAGGCTGATAGTGGTGCTGCAACTTGGCAAAAATATGGCACAAATCTCCAGATATAACCAGCAAAAACCAGAAAACACCATACTTCCATAAGACTATTGGGTTTCTCCCAAGCATGTACCACATCAATCTTTATTATATCCACTGCAACTATAGCCTCTGAGATGATAATTCCATGAATGTGAACCTCTCATATCCAAAACTGGGGCTTCAGGAGCTTACCATAAAGATGGTGCTCTCAGAGTGTGTCCAGTACCACCTGTAAATGGTAGACATGCTCCTCCTCAGTGTTCGAGTCGATCATAATGTCGCCGATGAACACAACTACAAAACGAACAAGGAATGGCAGGAAAATCTTGTTCAGGTGTCCCATGTACATTGCTGTAGAGTTTGATACACCAAAAGGCATAACTAAGAACTCATAGTGGTCGTACCAACATCTAAAGTTTGTGTTCTGCACATCCACATCTTGAAATCTGAGCAGGTGATAGCTTGATCTACGATCTACCTTCAAGAACCAATGTTCTCCCTTAAACTGATCAAAGCGTTATTCAATCCATTGGAGTGGGTACTAGTTCTTCATGTACAACTGGTTCTGGTTCCGATAGTCAACACAAAGCCCCATGCTCCCATACACCATATTAGCAAACAGAATCGGGGTAGCCTAGGAAGAAAAAATTGGTCGGATGAATCCATTCCCTTGCAAGTCCTCTGGCTATACTCATAGATCATGACGCTCCACTAGAGCTATCCGATATTCTGGTGTATATATTGGCGTTGTCCCATGGTACATGTCAATGCAAAATTCCACCTCTCTGTGAGGAGGTAGACCTATGACATCATTAGGGAAAACTTCTGTGTAATGGTCCAACACTGCAAGATATCTCGGACTCTCCACATAAACTTCTCATAGGGTAAGGGTAGAAAATTTGTATGTGATCAGCTACACTCTCCTCTAGGAAAGTCCATCCTATGCTACAAAGGCTCCCTTCTCATCGGTGAAGGTAACCCTGGTCCTATCCTTGCAGAAACACCATAATTTGTGCATAATACAGTCTATCTGAGCATGGACTATAGAAAACTAGTCCATACCCAAGTTGTCATCGAAAGGCCTCGACTCCACTACTAAGATACTACAGCTGAAGCTCTCGCCTCATTTAGTAAGATCGCAGTGATTGAACAAGTGTGTAATCGTCAAATTTTCTCTCATAGGAGTCACTATCCGTATTGATCTAGCCAATGTCTACATTGGAATCTTCGAGCTTCGAATGAGGGAAATGGAAATGAAAGAGTGACTAGAACCTATGACTATATATATTGCAACTCTGGTGGACTAGACATAGATCATACCTAGAATCATCTCTGGACCACTGTGATCATAGTCCTTAACTTCCTAGAGCTGAGGTCTCCCCTGTCCACCTACTCCATGGGGTTGGGGTGGAACTCATGGTGGTGGTGGTGGTAACACCTCAAAACGTCGTCCACTATCTACTAAACGACCAGCTCTTCTACAATATCCGCCTGCTCCATGCGGACCGCCTCAATAAAATCTTTGTCTTTTATTGAGAATTCCTTCAACAGTATGCTGATCATCCAAACGGTGGATCAAAAACCATGAGCCATGTGAGCCTTCCTGCAGTATGAGTAACACTACATGCTACTGGAATGTCTGAATCTGTCTCCGGTGACCTGCACAACCGATCATGAGTTATGAGGTCGTCCACATGTAGGTCTGGTCATCTTGGACCTCTGCGACATCTATCTTCTCCCAGCTATAGAAGACTCCACTATGTGTTGAATAGAGGTGAATTTCACTACAGGAGACTGATCAGCAAGGAAAATCTCCACTAGGAGGGCTATCTCTAGAAAAAATACCTACATCGGGATACTGAGTGAGATTATCGGAGCCCAGATCTCATGACTAAGTCCCTTATCAAAGGTCCAGGCCCAGATTAATGGGTCTTGCACCATATCTGTGGTGTATCATGAGAGGTCTTTGATCCTCTATGGGTATTGAGCTACAATCATGCTATAGTGCTGTAGGTGAAGTAGCTCATGAATGCGCACTACACAGAGAGTCGATGGAACAAACTTTGCCCGAAACTGGCTATCGATGTCTGCCTATAGTAGCGTCATCTCCTCATGAACCTAGAGCATCATGCACCACCATCTTCCCATTTCTTCCTGTAGAAGTTTGGAAGCAAGAATCACCATGATGCCAGTAGGTGTCCATACCAGTTGGAAAAATCACACCACATCTCTATCCAATCCTCATCCCCATGTTGGCTCATCTCTCCCCTGAACCTGGGTGTCCTCTGGTGCTGGAACTCGTGAAATGTTCTAATGAGACATTCATCATATGCTTTTGGGGCCGGTGTCATCAGCGGCCCAATGGGATGTGGTATTGATGGTACCTTCACAGGAAAAGGGCCATGCACCAAGGGCTCGTCACTCAGTGTGATATCTGTGCATACAACTCTAGAAACTCTAGCTTGTTGTCCGCGGGGATGAATCCTAAAAGAAACAGATGCAACACAGTCAGAAGATTATACCTAGAAAGATGACCTGGTCAAGATGACTTAAAAGAAAACCTTTGAAAATAGATACACAATTAGTGTTTTCCTGCACTGAGTTTGAAATCAGAAGTCCGGGTCAAAGTGTATAGATACGTTGGGCGCCACACCAATACTATAATCCCTAAACTGAAAGCCTCACTCACTATATATAACACTATTTCAACATTGAAATGATCAGACTCCTATGATCTGTAGTAGAACTGACTCCTCTGAAACATATTTGTCACGACCCATCCCCTAGGGGCCATGTCGTGACTACCCCAAGCCCAAATTCCATAGTCCTGGGGTTGGTGACTAGAACCACATGCATAATTCCATAAAATAGGGAATTCATTGACTTTATAACTTGTAAACATGAAAAACAGATCACATGATTGAAAAGAAAATACTATGTAAAAATGTATAAAAATAGAGTGTTGGATGTAAATAGGGGCTCCGAAATACAAGCCCAACTGTAAATTACAGGAAACTGGAAATACATGTACAAATGATGGAAAGAAAAACAGCTTTTGGGTTGTCCTATGGGATTCCCACCTGAAGGGTAGATACAGATAGCCACCTCATCATTCCATGTTTTTCTATCTCATTTGTGAACCGACTCGTTGTAAGGTCCACCTCCTGGTATAATCTAGTCCTGTACTCTCATCCCCAATAAGCGTTGTCCATCGTCTGCATCCAACACAATGAGGTGAGGGTATATCCCATGTAGAGGTGAGTATAAAGACAATCAGAAGGGACCATGAGACCCTCATGGTCTCAGAAAATTAAACAATGATAAACCACAAGGTATGAAATCAAAATATAACCACATATAGGTATATGCCCATTCATATAACTATGTGATCATGAAATCAATCCCAATCAATAGGTAAACACAGAAGTTATTGACTCAGCTCAAGCATGATTTTTATTCCCATTATCGAAACCACAACAACTGGAGAACTCCTCCTCTGTCTAGTACAGTGGGTCTACCATGAGACCAATGCACTTCCCACTAGCCTCGGACTGCTGAGATACTCCTCCAGTTGAGTATTTTGGTTCTGCTGTGTCACCAAGGTGCTCCCAATTGTGGGTATGCCACCATAACTAGGCGCTCCTCCTAACATCCTACAGATGTACTCCTCCTACCGTGTATCACGGGTTTTCTGCCACAACCAGGAGCTCCTCCATCGTGAGTCTTCCATGACACCAAGGTGCTCCACACTAGGCTAGTCTAGTCAATCTGAGTAAATCATTCATTACTCATAAAGTCTCATGCAGCTACTAGGTCTCCATACTCTGCTCGCTCGTCACCAGAAGGATCTGCTCCACGAGCTACAGGTCAAAACTCCAAGAATCACGAATTCCCATGAAGAAATATCTTAATGGTCGGTCACTCCATAGAGGTCTCAACACAGCAGACGACACGTCAATCAGACTCTCGGTCTTTGAGTTATTAGCCTTTTACTCTCGGGGCCCGGTTGGATTCGTGCACAATCCAACATGACCTTATCTTAACTACAACCCAATATCCAGTGGTGTTTATTCAAAGTGTCCACCATTCTCCATTATTAACTGTGCTATTGACGGTTCTTCAAACAGACGTCTGATGCCAAAGATATGGCCAAATGAAAGTAAAGGGTCTGTAGTAGGCCCGAGTCCAGTCCGACCTGATCAGACCGACCTGGCCTGTCATAGTCTGGGCTGACCTGGTTCGGGTCGACCTAGCCAGAACTGGTGGGTCCGGCATGGAACATTTATTTGGCTGGCCCATTGGGATCGACCTAGCTTACCGGGCCCATCAAAATAGGATGCGAGGGCGGTTCGGCTCGGAAGAGGGTCGCGTAGGGAGCTCTACTCGATGGCGCGTAGAGGGTTATGCCTGAATCACCTTGAGGGGAGCGGGGGGCTAACTCGACCGAGGTTTAGTGAGGGGCACAACTCAAGCGGCTCGACCCATGATCCGGGAGGTCGGCGGGTGGCTAGGATTCGGGAGGCTGGTGGGCGGTTGGAAGCTGAGGGGCCAACGGGGGGCCAGGTGCAGGGAAGTTGGCGGGCGGCCGGGGGGCGGCATGGCCAAAGCCCCACGAGGGAGGTGTGGGTTGCAGATACCACAAGGACCATGGTCATTTCTTATCTCCTTCGTCTCCTCATCGTTTCATCACCATTCTAAATAACATAACAAAAGGGATCGAGAGACGGAGACATGCCATCTTATTTTGGTCTTTACCCTCCACCTTTATGGAGATAACAATTAGTTCATATGAACAATGCACAACAACTCACCCATAAAAGGAAAAAATAATCATTCTTAATTTGGAAAAAAGGAAGAACATGGAATATAAATGAAATTAAAACCCTAATTGATCATCGGTTTGTGTGTTTGCTCATCTTAGTCGAAGAAATCCTACGTCGAAGGAGGTTTTGAGGATGAAATTAGAATATGCTCCTTGCTGGCATTCTTTGTTGGAAGAACGCTTTCTTCATTCTTTGTTCTTCGTCGGTGAGAGAATTTCTTCCTAAGCTCTCTCTTCTCCAATGTTCCAACAAAATGAATATGCAAATCCAAAATAAAATATTATGTTTATCTATAATTTAAATTTTAGAAAAAAATTAAAATTGGTTTAATAATTAATTGAAAGTGATGGCTCAAATTTTGAATGATGTGGATTTGGCATAATTATGTGTTAGGGGAGTTGAAGAGGCTCCCCTACTCTTAAGGGAAGTTTGAGGGTTTCACCCCATTATTGGGGAACATCATGGGGTTAAAAACCCGGGTTTTCCCCACCATATTAAACATGAAGAGGTGGTTTGGTTCGGGTGAGACCCACCACCATAAAATCTCATGGGAGGTTAAGTTGTGTTGGTCCCCACCTCCAACTTCCACATGGATGATTTAACCATCAAAATAAAAATAAAGCTACATAAATTTATTTTTATTTAGATCTTCCACTAAAAACCCAAAAACTATCTTTTATTCTCAACCCACTTCCATCGAGGTGAAAGTCTCCTTAAGATAATACATGCGTTGTGAGTTCAACAGTGCCCTTAGATTTTAATTCTAAGCACCGGTTCAGATGTTATAAAAAACCTGCTTGTACGTTTACTGAACCTACCTAAACAGAACTCCAGAAATTGATTCTGGGTACATTGGGCCTCGGAATCACGCACCGTCAATTTTCATGGACTCACAAAATTCTAATGTATATATGAGAAACATTTAAATGGAAATTTATTTTATTTATATATATCATATTATTTATATTCGTATAAAATTATATAAAGTCAATTTTTTATATTGGTGAATTTTTATTAAACTGTATGATTGTATTTTGTTGTCATTTTTTTAGTATGAGGTTCTGGATGACTATTCATACTAAATTATGAGGAGAATGTTTTCTGAAATTTTACGGAATGAATGGATTTTTATGATTTCAAAATGAATAATTTTCATAATGATTCCATTATATAATTTTATGTTTATTTTAATATAAATTCATTTAATTTAAATTGCGTATAGTTTTTGGTAAAGAAAATATTTTAGAAGAATAAAATATATTATCATCAAAAATTAATTTCAACTATTTTATTGGAATTATTTTCCATCTATTATTAAAAATATTTTCAATTATACTATCCATATAATTCTTATGGTTGTTTATGTTTATTATGGAATTCTATTTATGAAATCCATTTGTTTTACATAGATTATTTTATAATGGAATAATGTTTAAGATACCTATTTTATTACTTGGGTTAGGTTATGATATATGATTTTTTATGATGCACACATATGTATGGTTTCTATAATGTGATGGGTGGGACCTACATATCCCTTCACCCACTTGGGTAAATATTTATACCTCATGATATTGACATGATTGGAAGGATATGTAAATCTGGTAAACTTATACATGGATGGAACGACAAGTAAATATGGTTCAGTAATACATAGTTGCAACAAGGAGTGAACTCAGTTTAGTAAGGGAATTTTTCCAATTTGATGGTCTTGGAAATCATAATTGGATAATATAGAACTGAATTTATATGATTATGTGTTTTCACCAATTCCATGTTTTATGATGAATCTAATTTATCAAGGTTAATGTTCTTTTATAATTTATTCTTTATTAACTACCATGATTTATTTAATCATTCATGATTTTGAAAATCAATATTAATGGTCATGTATATAAATTTTTAGGATTTGTATAGAATGATGCTCCCCATTTTTATCCATAATTAGAATTAGATCTCACCCTCATTATGTTATATTTTTCTCAAGATATAATGAAAGGTTTTAAGAAGTAAATGTAAAGGGGATGTTATTTATTGGAGATATTATGATCTGTCACCATGATAACGTATTGTGTTCCATGTTTTCTATAAGATTCATCTAATATGGTATTCGAGAATCTATTTGTGTAATTTATTATTTTTCTACAAAATAAATGTAATATCCATGTATTACATGCTTGGGTTTTCAAATATGGTATTAGTGTGAATGTTTAGTAAACCATTGGAAATAAAGACCCAAAATCTCTAGTGATATCCCTAGAGATATTTTTGAGGATATTTCTCGGGATGCCTAATGGATAATTCTATGTATAGGTTACAATAGTTGAGTTTTGTGATAATCATGAATAACCATGGATTTTGTATAACAGGTTAATGATTTAATTTACCCTCTTGACTATGTTGTTTCAAAAGTATGATTTTTTACTATCAAACTAATTTTTTGGGGTTTTGGGAAATGTCTATAACATAAATGAACTACGCTAATTATGGATGAAATGTGCAATGAAATAAATTTCCAAATGATAAAATGAATATTATTGGAGTTGGAATATAGATTCTTGATTCCATTAATGTTGTGTGGTTTCCAAATGATAAAAGAAGATAATATTGTTCTCTTGAATCATTCTTAATGAAATGTACCGCTAGTTTTAGTGGAATGACTTATCCAATAGTTTCTAAAAAATTAATATGTTCCATTGAAAAGATTTTTCTAATTTTTTGGTATTCATAACCTGAACATGTTTGGTTGGGAAATTATTGTTTAGAAGGTAAAGAAAATATTTGGTGGAAAATTACCATCAATATGAGGCAATAATATTAACTTTATTTGATGAATTGGTAGTTGTTCATTAAGTTATTTATCATTATATACATTCCTTATATAATTCTATGAAAAATGGAGATTGAAATTACCCATCAATCTCATGGTAATTACAAATTTTTTTGAAACTCTTGGGAAACTCTAAAAAGTATGGAGAAAATAATATCATATTTTCTTTATTCTCAAAGCATAGAAGGAAACATAGAGGAAATTTTCAATATAGAACTGATAAATATTTTAATTTTTGGAAATAAGGTCATCATTCATTTAACTAACAAGTAATTTTGAATATTTAGAAAGATCCAAAGAGTGCATCTTAAAAAAATAATCGTTTAATGTGCAAGAAAAATGGGTATTATGGAAACCATTTCATAAATCCCAGATTTAATGATGATGATGGATGTTAAAAACCTCATAAATACCAATACAATTTGAAGTCACATGCGAAGTAGAGTGTGACAATATTGTGATTGAATAATTTTGTTGTTATGTATTGGGATTCTAGAATAATAATATAGAATACCTTTTATATTAAAATGGTATATTAAAATATATCTACATTGGACATTTGTAGTTGTTGATAAGTATATGGTCACAATAAACATGATAATTGATTGAAATATTTTTAGATAAAACATGATATGTTAATAATGATGTTATAATGAGATAATGAGATGTTTGATAGTATTAATTCCCTCTGGAATGATATATGGGCAATGCGATTTCATGGATTTAGTATATATAATTTTTGAGATTTTTGGTATGTTAAATGAGTGAATTTGTTAAATCATTCATGTTTTCAATAAGGTACTACAATAATTTAACTTATTACCATGTTTAAAGAGAGTACATGAATAAATTATTCACATATTTTGAATGTGACAAACATGAACTGCCTTTTGTGATATTTGGTTTAATTTAAAAACTTTTTAGTTCACCTATATATAATGTTTTATATTTTACTATTTTATAAGGATTCTAAGGCTGTAAATTTATATATAGATTATGTTAAACATAAAATGATGTTTTTTAGAAAAAAGTCTTACATCTATATAACTATCCATACTTTACATACATTATTATTACTTCAGAATTGAAGCACACTTATTACAACATATAACAAAACCAAGAAAGTACCGTATAGGTATAGTGTCTTTAGAAACTAGGAAACATAAACAACTAGTTCATAAAGCATCTACTTTGCCTCCCATTTATTTAATCATATCAAGAGTCCCTTTTTGGCATATTCTACTTAATAACCTTCTTCCTGACCTGGGGAAATAAAACATACAAAAGGGTGAGCTCAAATGCTCAGTAAGGGTAAACAAAAGAAATATCAATCACATCATATACATAAGAACATAACTTTTGGAAATCTTAACCTGCAAAAGAGATCATAATATCATAACATGGGATAAATCATAGAAGTGAAATGTAATCCCAATAATCATAACTTAAAACATGAAACTTTTTGGCATACACACATAATCATAGAGAATCATTTATTATTAGTCAAGACTCATTTCCAAGACTATCTTAGTGGACAAAGTCCATTTCTGAACTGAGTTCACTCCTCGTTTTAGTCCTGTTTCACTGAACCGGTATAACCTACCGTTCCAGACATGTCAATCTCATGAGATATAAAATCTTTACCCAATGCATTGGGGGGAGATATAGGTCCCACCCATCTCATAATGATACCATTCATATGTGTGCCACAAAATCATAAATCATACATCATTGCATAACCCATGTAATAAAAATGGGATTCTTAAACAACATGACATCATAAAACAATTCATATAAGATAAAGGAAATCATAAAAATATTTCCATCACAACATAATCAAATCCATGTAATAATAGGGTTAGAAATAGAACCCTATATTATCTTAGATGGAAAAGAATTTTGATAAAACACTTGAACTCCATTCTTGAGGAAAATATCCTTTCTGCTTCAAAAACACTTTTCCTTTCTTAACATGTCATAGAAATTTAAACTAACATAATTTGATTAAAAATAAACTTGAATACATGTAAGGGAAGCTTCTTGGAAATAATTTTTTTTAAAATCCATTCATGCCGTATAAGTTAAAAGAAAACATTCTTCTTGTACTTTTGTCGGAAAAGTCAAAAAGTACCTCGTACGAAAAACTACAAAAGATTCCTTTCATATCTTTTACTAAAAACTCACCGAAGGGTAAAATAGGATTTAAACAATTGTAGGTGAATGGAAATAATATTACATATTGAGGAAACATGGATGTGGATGATAAAATAATCCCCAGTAAATACCAAAGTATAAACAATCTCGGATAAAAATAGATTGTGATATTTTCCTTTACCTTAGGTCCGATATGATTTGTACGTGTCTGAACCTCCTGTATAATGATTTAAATAATGTTATTGAATTATTACAGAATCATACTTGTTTTTATGATATCATATATGGTCATATTCTTAGCTTCTTAGTAGTAATATTTCATTGCTACTTGTTATTCGGGTGTTTATAACTTTTTGTTCTTATGCATGTTTTGTCGAATAAATTCTTATTATTCACTTTAGGTTATAGATACCACATTTCCAGAATGGTATTAGTGTAATATATATCATATTCATTAATTCAATTCATTTATATAATCATTATGAAATGAAGATCATGTAGAACGAGTCGCATCACATCATGGAGACGGTATTCCGTACGTACGCACGAGTGATGATATCGTTCTTATGATCGTGGAATTGTATTGGAGTGTATGTATACTATTTCAGAATCAGTATCACTTTATAATAGTCATATATAGTAATTATTTACACCATTATACCCATCCAAGTAAGGTGGTGGTGGAAAATAGATTACTTCACGGCGCGGAGACGGTATTCCGTAAGTACGCACGCGCGGTGATTTGTTTTTCCGTAGGATGGATAGATGGTGAAATAGGGTTGTTTCATACTTATAATAACATATCAGTATATGATTGATACTGATGTTATTACTTCATAATGAAACAACTAAAGAAGAAGAAGTGGAAGAAGAAATAAAGATGAAAGAATCGGTAACAGACATTACATCTTCTTTGAAGTGCTTCTTTGAGGCCTCCTTTTAGGGCACTAAAATAGGTCTTTGAAGAAGACCAGAACCTCTAGGATGTTTTTAGGGAAGTGGAGAGAAGAAATTGGCAGGGTTTGGCCGAGCATGAAGGCTCAATGTGGTGTGTGTAAGAGGGGGAGTAGGTACCCTTTTATAAGGGAGGGGAGGGGCACCTTTGGAATAACTAAAAATATTATTTTATTATATAGTCAAGTTCGGTTTTAAATAGCTCCAAATTGAGTTATTTCAAAGATAAGGTTGGTATGGGTAGAAATACTCTCATCCAATATAATTTAGACAAGTTTAGGTCATTATATTAACCTTATCTTTTAGTTTTAAATCTTAGTTAATTAGATTGACATTTACCATGTCACTTTGTATTTTTATATTATATAGTTAATAAACATACCATATACATCCAAGAGACCCCCAAGTTGTGTTGTATTAATATATATAACCTTATATAAGTCATTTGTCCGAACCTTAGGCTTTTAGGAATAAAATAACAATTAATAATATAATATTTGTTTTAAAAACTATTTTATGTCAATTTTGACACCATTCAATAGTTGATTTTTTTGAAACTCATAACAGAATGATTACTTCGACCAAAGTTAATTACATTAATCCTAACATGTCTTATTAACCTAGAAAATTAGTTTAATTCATAAAAAGTCACAAATTATACTTATTTAGGTATTTATAATATCAATTATGTCAGTATTTCATTAATAAGATAATTACTGCATCATCTTTGTGTTATAAATAAATTAAATTATTTAATGTCTAAAAATTACAAATAAAATAAAATTATGTAGGAAATATTTTTATCTTTCTAATGAATATTTATAGTAGAATTTATCTTATGTATAACACCATATTAAAAATCATTTAATTATTAAACATTGATTTTAACTATTTTAACCCTTCTTTTAATAAATTAATAATAAATGTCCTAATCTAATCCAAGTGGGCCTAAATGGTCATATTTTATTCCTAAGGTTATTTTTGGTCGAATTACACTTGTCTAATAGAATTAGGACATGCGTTTGGGTAATAATAATATCATTTTTACCCTTAATTACCCTATTTACTTTTAACCGTGGTAAAAAAAAGTAAAAAGTAACTATTCACCAAAAAATTATTTTCATCTCATTGAACCAAATTTTACTTACTGACATCAACCGTGTCTCTCGGATTTTTGAAATTCCACTCACAGAAGCGGTAAAATTAAGTTTTATGAAAAATTCAGTTTTTTTAACGACCACTTAGTGGTTTCACTATTCATCAAAAATTGATAGTTTTCAGAAAAATATCAAAATTTCACCCTAGGCTAACTTCGATATTGAGAATCCAAAAATGAAGTCCATTTTGAAAAATAAAATTTATAAAATTTCAAAAAGTGGTTATTACTATTCATAACAGCTTGTTTTAATAATATTTTAATAGCATATCATTGTTTAGTGAAACTCGGTATTGCGTACGACGCAAGCTATCATGGAAGGTCGCGATTTCATGTAAAGCAAGACAAGAAAGTGTTGTGTATAGAAAAATATTCCTTTGATGATTTATATAACATAAAAGTCTTGGGTGTTACATTCTACCCCCCCTTAAAATGAATTTCGCCCTCGAAATTTGTCACATTGTAACAAATAGATGAGGATACCTCTCCCTCAGCATATCCTCAAGCTCCCATGTAGGTTCTTCTAATTGGTGGTTCCTCCATAAAACTTTCACCAATCGAGTGGTCTTGTTTCGTAGGACTTTTTCGCTACGATCAAGAATCTCTATCGGCTGTTCTTCATAAGAAAGATCTTGCTCCAACGGTACAACTCTTGAGCTAAGTACATGTGAAGGATCAGGTATGTACTTTCTCAGGAGAGATACAAGGAACACATCGTGAACTTGAGAGAGATTCGGTGGAAGCGCCAATCGGTAAGCTACCTTACCAACACGATCCAGTATTTCGAAAGGACCGATATATCTAGGTCTCAACTTCCCCTTCTTTACAAATCTCATAACCCTCTTCCAGGGAGATATTCGTAAGAACACTTTATCACCCACTTCAAACTCTAGGTCTTTTCTTCAGTTGTCGGCATAACTTTTCTGTCGACTCTGAGCTGCTCTTATGTGTCGTTGAATAGATCTGACCTTTTCTGCCATTTCATCAACGAGATCAGGTCCTAATAGCTTTCTTTCCCCAACTTCATCCCAGCAAGTTGGAGTCCTGCATTTCTTTCCATAGAGAGCTTCATAAGGAGCCATCTGAATACTGGAGTGAAAGCTATTATTATAAGAAAATTCCACCAAAGGTAGGTGTTGGTCCCAACCACCTTTGAAATCTATAGTGAAATCTCTCAACATATCTTCTAGAGTTTGAATTGTTCTCTCAGACTGACCGTCTGTCTGAGGATGATAAGCAGTGCTGAAACTCAACTCTATATCCAGAGTATGCTGAAGACTTCACCGGAACTTCGAAGTAAATCTCGGATCTCGATCAGATATAATAGAATGTGGTACTCCATGCAATATTACCACTTCCTTTACATATATCCTGGCAAGCTGATCCAGAGAGAAATCCTCTCTAATAGCAATGAAGTGTGCAGACTTTGTAAGATGATCAACTATGACCCAGATAGCATTATTGCCTTTGGATTTTTTAGGAAGTCCTGTGACAAAGTCCATAGTGATGTTTTCCTATTTCCATTCGGGTATGGGTAACGGTTGTAACATCCCCTTAGACTTCTGTCTCTCAGCTTTAACTTGCTGACAAACCAAGCATCGAGAGACATATTCAGCAACATCTCTTTTCATGCCATCCCACCAGAAGTACTCTTTCAGGTCCCTATACATCTTCGTGCTTCCAGGATGAATAGAGAATGAAGAACTATGAGCCTCATCCAGTAGCTCCTTATTTAATTCGGGGATGGGAGGAACACAAACCCGATTCCTGCACTTTATTATCCCATCACATTCAAGGTTGAATTCAGGAACATTTCTCACCTTCTTTTGTAACTCAACATCTTCTTTCTGTGCCTCTTTAATCTTCACATGTATAGATGGTTGAACATTCATTTGAGAAAGATAATATTTTCCCCTTCCATTATAATTCCAAGATCCATTCTTTGTAATTCCATAAATATTGGATCTTTTGTGATCCTCATCATGGATAAACTGGCATGGTCTTGTCGACTTAATGCATCTTACACCTTGTTTGCTTTCCCAGGGTGGTAATGGATTGAGCAGTCATAATCCTTAATCAGCTCCAACCATCTTCTTTCACACATATTCAGCTCCTTTTGTGAGAAAATATACTTTAAAGTTTATGATCAGTATAAATATCACACCTTTCACCATAAAGGTAATGCCTCCAAATCTTTAATGCAAAGATTACCGCAGCTATCTCCAAATCATGAGTTGGGTAATTTTGCTCATGTATTTTCAACTGTCGTGAGGCATAAGCTATCACTATATCATTTTGCATAAGAACACACCCCAATCCTATTTTGGATGCATCACTATAGATCACAAACCTTTCTCCACTACAAGGAAGTGTGAGCATAGGTGCACTGAATAACCTTCTTTTCAACTCCTTGAAATTCACTTCACATTCTTCCGTCCAAACAAACATAACTCCTTTCCGAGTCAACTTGGTGAGTGGATTAGATAATCGTGAAAAATCATTCACAAAACGTCGATAATATCCAGGCAAACCAAGAAAACTTCGGATCTCATTTGCTGTTGTTGGTCTCGACCATCTTTCGATAACCTCTATTTTTGCTGGATCCACAAATATCCCCTCTTTTGAGATTATGTGACGCAAAAATGAATCTTTTTGAAGCCAAAATTCACACTTGGTAAATTTGGCATAAATCTCCTCCTTTCTCAGGGTCTTCAATATAATTATCAAGTGATCTTCATGTTCTTCTTTGCTCTTTGAATAGACAAGAATATCGTCTATAAATACTACCACAAACTGATCAAGATAGTCTTTAAAGACTCCATTCATTAGATCCATGAAGATAGCAGGGGCATTAGTAAGACCAAATGGCATCACTATAAATTCATAGTGCCCATACCTTGTACAGAAAGCCATCTTTGGTATATCCTCCCTTTTGACCCTTAATTGATGATACGCTGAACAATGGTCAATCTTGGAAAAGTATTGAGCTCCGCGTAGTTGGTAAAATAGGTCATCAATGCGCGGGAGATGATATTTGTTCTTGATAGTGATCTTGTTAAGTTCTCTATAATCAATGCAGAGTCTCATTGATCCATCTTTCTTCTTAACAAACAGAACAGGTGCTCCCCAAGGTGACACACTAGGGCGTATGAACCCCTTATCAAGATTATCTTGGATTTCCTTCTTCAATTCCTGCAACTCAATTGGGACCATTCTATAAGGTGTATTTGAAATAGGCAAAGCACCCGGTATGAGTTCTATTGAAAACTCAACTTCACGATTCGGTGGAAGACCTGGCAATTCCTCCAGAAAGACATCATCAAACTCCCGTACAATGGGCATATTCTTAATCGTGAGTTTCTCACCAACCATTTGAGATAAATAACCTTCATTTAGTGGAATCAATACCCATGAATGGAAGAAATTTCCACTAGAAGGTTATGTTCATCCTTGCATCGATAGACGATCATAGATTGATCTGGAATATGAAATGTGACTTCCCTTCTTTGGAAATTGATATGAGCTCCATGTAGAGAATGCCAATCCATGCCAAGAATCACATCAAATTCCACTATAGGAAGGATCACAAGATTTGCAGGAAGCACTTTCCCACAAACTTCAATGGGAGAAGACTTATAAACTTTTGATGAGACTGTTGTGCCATTAGGTGATGTCACAGCTAACTCAACATCTAATTGTTGAGGTAATACGGTGATAACCTTATAAAATTCTTCATAAATAAAGGAGTGGGTGGATCCAGAGTCAAATAAAACATTTGCTACTTTAGATTGGATGGTAAGTGTACCTTTCACCACATCGTTATCGTACTCCACATCGCTGATAGAAATTGCATGTGACTTTCCTTTGTCTTTAGCCTTAAGAGTTTGTTGACGTCGACCATCATCATCAACCCTTGGATTAGGGCATTTATTAGCATAATGTCCCATCTCCTTGCACTTGAAACATTGAAGTGTAGTAGGTTCATTCTGTGTAGCCCTTCCTTTGTTTGCATCATTAGACATATTCTTCCCATCATCGCGGCATTCAAATGCCCGATGACCTTCCTTTCCACATTTAAAACATTTACTTGTCCCTTTAAGACAACTCCCTCCATGATTCTTTCCACACTTTGAGCATAAGGGAAAGCTCATCTTCTTTTCAATGTGCTCTTTAGATTTTCCTTTGAATTCCATTTTCCTCTTCTTATCAAACCCATATGACTGATGGGTTACTCTAATCTCCATCTCAACTTTGAGAGCACATCGAACGATTTCCTCGTAGCTATTGTTGTCCCTTATGGCTAAGGCCCTTCGAAGACTTGGTTTTAAGCCACTAAAGAATCGATCGATCTTACTCTCATGTTGGATAATAATACCAGAAGCGTACCTTGCAAGTCTTGTGAAATTTGCTTCATAGGTACCAACATATTCATCATCCTTTTGCTTCAGTTCAAGAAATCCTTTCTCCAACTTTGTTCGTAGAATACGAGGGAAGTACTTATTGAAAAATAAGTTCTTGAACTCGTCCCATTCCATGGACTCAATTTCATGCCTTTGCCTCATATTCTTAATAATATTCCACCATTGATCAGCATCACCCTCCAAACAATACACTACTAAGATGACTTTATCATGCTTAGAACATTGAAGAACTGAAAATATCTTTTCAGTAGTACTAATCCATTGTTCCGCAACTAATGGATCAGTAGACCCGGTGAATGAAGGTGGACGTTGTCTCATGAAGGATTCAACAGAATGTTGCTCCTTCCTTTGCTCGTTTGGAAGTCCTGCATGATTCATAGCTTCAGAAATTTGTCTGAGCATGGCTACAAGATTTTGCATTCCAGCTCCCATAACGTTTGGTTATTCAGGGGGAAAATCATTGCATTGCTCGTCGCATTCCGCATTAACACGGTTCCTTCGGGTTCCAGCCATTGACTAAAGCCAAGAAGAATAGTGTGAGAAACACTAATTATAATAGGAAAACCACATAATCAAGAATAAAATTTCACACTTAAGGTCTTATCCTAGGTTATTCATGGCCATTTCTAAAACACTAAGATTGTGTTCTATGCTTAGACTTATCCTTAGGGTTCTTACTAAGCCTTTCGCATTCTAGTTTCCAAAGGTTGACTATACCTTTCCTCTGATACCAACTATAACGACCCATACTTTACATACATTGTTATTACTTTAGAATTGAAGCACACTTATTACAACATTTAACAAAACCATGAAAGGACCGTATAGGTATAGTGTCTTTAGAAAATGGGAAACATAAACAACTGGTTCATAAAGCATTTACTTTGCCTCCCATTTATTTCATCATATCAAGAGTCCCTTTTTGGCATATTATACTTAATAACCTTCTTCCTGACCTGGGGAAATAAAACATACAAAAGGGTGAGCTCAAATACTCAGTAAGGGTAAACAAAAGAAATATCAATCACATCATATACATAAGAACATAACTTTTGGAAATCTTAACCTGCAAAAGAGATCATAATATCATAACATGGGATAAATCATAGAAGTGAAATGTAATCCCAATAATCATAACTTAAAACATGAAACTTTTTGTCATACACACATAATCATAGAGAATCATTTCTTATTAGTCAAGACTCATTACCAAGACTATCTTAGTGGACAAAGTCCATTTCTGAACTGAGTTCACTCCTCGTTTCAGTCCTGTTTCACTGAACTGGTATAACCTACCGTTCCAGCCATGTCTATCTCATGAGATATAAAATCTTTACCCAATGCATTTAAGGGAGATACAGGTCCCACCCATCTCATAATGATACCATTCATATGTGTGCCACAAAATTATAATTCATACATCATTGCATAACCCATGTAATAAAAATGGGATTCTTAAACAACATGACACCATAAAACAATTCATATAAGATAAAGGAATTCATAAAAATATTTCCATCACAAATTAATCAAATCCATGTAGTAATAGGGTTAGAAACAGAACCCTATATTATCTTAGATGGAAAAGAATTTTGATAAAACACATGAACTCCATTCTTGAGGAAAATATCCTTTCTGCTTCAAAAACACTTTTCCTTTCTTAACATGTCATAGAATTTTAAACTAAAAGAAGTCGATTAAAAATAAACTTGAAAACTTGTAATGGAATCTTCTTGGAAATAAGTTTTTTTAAAATCCATTCATGCCGTATAAGTTACAAGAAAACATTCTTCTCGTACTTTTGTCGGAAAAGTCAAAAAGTACCTCGTACGAAAAATGACAAAAGATTCTTTTCATATATTTTACTAAAAACTCACCAAATGGTAAAATAGGATTTAAACAATTGTAGGTGAATGGAAATAATATTAAATATTGAGGAATCATGGATTTGGATGATAAAATAAACCCCAGTAAATACCAAAGTATAAACAATCTCGGATAAAAATGAGATTTTGATATTTTCCTTTACCTTAGATCCGATATGATTTGTACGTGTCTGAACCTCCTATATAATGATTTAAATAATGTTATTGACTTATTACAGAATCATACATATTTTTATGATATCATATATGGTCATATTCTTATCTTCTTAGTAGTAATATTTCATTGCTACTTGTTATTCGGGTGTTTATAACTTTTTGTTCTAATGCTTGTTTTGTCGAATAAATTCTTATTATTCTCTTTAGGTTATAGATACCTCATTTCCAGAATGGTATTAGTGTAATATATATCATATTAATTCATTCAATTCATTTATATAATCATTATGAAATGAAGATCATGTAGAACGAGTCACATCACATCGTGGAGACGGTATTCCGTACGTACGCACGAGTGATGATATCATTCCTATGATCGTGGAATTGTATTGGAGTGTATGTATACTATTTCAGAATCAGTATCACTTTATAATAGTCATATATAGACATTATTTTCCCCATTATACCCATCCAAGTAAGGTGGTGGTGGAAAATAGATTACACCACGGCGTGGAGACGGTATTCCGTACGTACGCACGCGCGGTGATTTCTTTTTCCGTAGGATGGATAGATGGTGAAATAGGGTTGTTTCATACTTATAATAACATATAAGTATATGAGTGATACTGATGTTATTACTTCATAATGAAACAACTAAAGAAGAAGAAGTGGAAGAAGAAATAAAGATGAAAGAATCGGTAACGGACATTACCTCTTCTTTGAAGTGCTTCTTTGAGACCTCCTTTTAAGGCACTAAAATTGTTCTTTGAAGAAGACCAGAACCTCTAGGATGTTTCTAGGGAAGTGGAGAGAGGAAATTTTCAGGGGTTGGCTGAGATTGAAGGCTCAAAGTGGTATATGGAAGAGGGGTAGGAGGTTCCCTTTTATAAGGGAGGAGAGGGGCACCTTTGGAATAACTAAAAATATTATTTTATTATAAAGTCAAGTTCGGTTTTAAATAGCTCCAAATTAAGTTATTTCGAAGATAAGGTGGGTATGGGTTGAAATCCTCTCATACAATATAATTTAGACAAGTTTAGGTCATTATATTAACCTTATCTTTTAGTTTTAACTCTTAGTTAATTAGATTGACATTTACCATGTCACTTTGTATTTTTATATTATATAGTTAATAAACATACCATATACATCCAAGAGACCCCAAAGTTGTGTTGTATTAATATATATAACCTTATCTAAGTCATTTTTCCGAACCTTAGACTTTTAGGAATAAAATAACAATTAATAATATAATACTTGTTTAAACAACTATTTTATGTCAATTTTGACACTATTCAATAGTTGATTTTTTTGAAACTCATAAAAGAATGATTACTTCGACCAAAGTTCATTAAATTAATCCTAACATTTCATATTAACCTAGAAAATTATTTTAATTCATAAAAAGTCTCAAATAATACTTATTTAGGTATTTATAATATCAATTATGTCAGTATTTTTATTAATAAGATAATTACTGCATCATCTTTGTGTTACAAATAAATTAAATTATTTAATGTCTAAAAATTACAAATAAAATACCATTATGTAAGAAATATTTTTAGATTTATAATGAATATTTATAGTCTAATTTATCATATGTATAACCCCATATTAAAAATTATTTACTTATTAAACATTGATTTTAACTATTTTAACCCTTCTTTTAATAAATTAATAATAAATGTCCTAATCTAATCCAAGTGGGCCTAAATGGTCATATTTTATTACTAAGGTTGTTTTTGGTCAAATTATACTTGTCAAATAGAATTAGGAAATGTGTTAGGGTAATAATAATATCATTTTTACCCTTAATTACCCTATTTACTTTTAACCGTGGTAAAAAAAGTAAAAAGTTACTATTCACCAAAAAAAATATTTTCATCTCATTGAACCACATTTTACTTACTGACATCAACTGTGTCTCTCGGATTTTCGAAATTCCACTCACAGAAGCGGTAAAATTAAGTTTTATGAAAATTTCAGTTATTTTAACGACCACTTAGTGGTATCACTATTCATCAAAAATTGAAAGTTTTCAGAAAAATACCAAAATTTCACCCTAGGCTAACTTCGATATTCCGAATCCAAAAATGAAGTCCATTTTGAAAAAAAAAATATAAAATTTCAAAAAGTGGTTATTACTATTCATAACGGCTAGTTTTAATAATATTTTAATAGCATATCATTGTTTAGTGAAACTCGGTATTGCGTACGATGCAAGCTATCGAAAAAGGCCGCGATTTCGGGTAAAGAAAGCCAAGCAAGTGTTGTATGTAGAAAAATATTCCTTTGATGATTTTTATAACATAAAAGTCTCGGGTCTTACAATCTCCATAGGTGGACTTTTGCACATATGATTACATGTGAATTTTTTTTGTGATAAAGATAGATGGATTACCTATAATTCTATTTATGATTATCATGGTCTTATAACTCTATAACAATGAAAAATTCCGCTTCATTTCGTTAAATAAGATATGTAATGGGATTTTTTAGGCAAGACCAACATTGAGATTGTACTTAAATGAAGGAAATATTTCTTCCCATGTTATTCAACATAATATAAATGGTCCTGAAAATAAAAATTGGTATCCCAGAACATTCTTATCAGATAAATAAAATGGCCCATTAAATCATATCAAATGTACGGATTTTGAATTTTTATGATTTTTTATCATTTTTCATCATCACTCTCTAAAAGAATTTTATGGTTATTTTTTTCTCTTATATCCATGTTTTTTCTTGGCACCTATTTTATACTATGTGGAATCCTAGTGAGGAGTTACATTAGTTAAAATATATGTTTCTAAATTTATTTTTTAAATGAGTTGTTTGTATAACTTTTTAAAATGTTGGTTTCTAAGAAAATATTGTTCTAGTAGTAATCATTTTATAACCCAGAAAAATTTTTATTTAGAAATTAATTTTAATGGGGATAGAATGCAGCACACCATGATTTTTAAGAGATATATTTTTAATTTCTTTGATGTCTTATGTAGGACATTACACAATGATATTATTGTGCTATACACAACATCAGTTTAGATTTTAGTATATGCGATGCTATGTATGGATTCGATTACCCACAATTTCATGTTTGTTTGATATAATTAAATATCTTGTATGAACATATATAAGTGAAAAACTAAATATTATAACCTAGTCATTGTAATGGAGTGTATGATTATTATCAGTTATCATCTAAAGATAATTTAAAATATAATTAAAGAGTCTATAAAATAATAAAATCATTCTCGAAAGATTCAATTAATGAAACATATGTTCAATATTTAAAATATAATGTTTTAAATTAATATTATATGTTTTGATGACATTATTTAAGAATAGATCCAATTTTTATGTATAAAAAACTAATTTTTCAAAAAAAAAAATGATGTTCTTCCTCCCGTTGATTGTGTGCCCATTTTAAATATAGTTTTGACAATTTTTATATTTAAATTTATAAAATAATCTTCATTTTTTAACTCATAATATATAAAACATACTTTTTTGTAATTTTTTGTATTTTTTCATAAGTTTCATTTCAAGAACAATAATGAAAAATATGATTTTTAATGAAAATTTTCTTTTCATTAAAATAAGATATATAATTATTTTTGGATTTATTTTTAAAATATAAATTAGATTATTTATATAAAATTATTTTTTATGTTAATTTTATTATCATTTAATTTTTTATATAAATAACTTCCATTTTTAAAAGTGCATTTTTTCTAAATTAATTAATTTTTTGACATTTTACTAGTTTTTCAATAAATCAAATTCTAAAACATCTCTATTTTTAATTTCAAAAAATTAATGTAAAATTTAGATGCAATTGTTTCAAATTTGGCAATTATATCCCTTTTATATTTGAATGATATGAATAATAAACAAGATAAATTTTGTTACGACAGAAAAGGGTAAATAAAGTAATTTAGGTAAAAAATAAAATTATTATGACTATAAAATGATTCAAATAATAGAAAAATAGAATTGATTAAATAAATTCTACCCATAATACTTAATTATTTATGTTATTATTTTTAATTGAAACTTTTCCATGAAAATGTGTTATATGATGTAACATCCCATGCAAATAAAGAACAATACAATTTCAAATTTATTAATATTTTAGAGTTTAATATTAATTTTACTTTAATGGGGATGTTATGTTCGATGTCATACATGATATTCTATAACAAGTTTATTTGAAATCTTACATTGCACACAATGTTGGGTCATAAAAAAAATAATATAATATTATTTCAAATAGTAGATAATGCCTAGCCATTGCATTGGAGATAATGAATAAAACTAACTATAATATGATTATACATGTCTGTTAAATGTTTTTACATTTATCCTATAAACTTTAGTGGCTTAAAATGTGATTACATCCAAATTTAACCATAAATACTTTCATATTCTTTAATAAGTCAATTTACCACCTTTTGATGGTGAACTATCTTTTAATCTAGTTTTGGATACCTTTATATGATTTATTTGAGTAAATAAATATATTCATTATAATTGGGACATCACGATTTACTTTGGGTAAATTTTTGTGTTTTACAGACAAAATAAATTTTTAATGAATAGTGTAATATATTTTATTTTAATTCAAAACTGCCTTTTAGTTTAATTAATTTATATGGATAGATTATATTATTAAATTTTTATTAATTGTAATTAGATTATATTTTCACAATTTATTATAATTCTTATCATTGGATGTAATTTTACTTTGATATTGAACATAATCAATTATCAATCTTTTGGCCATTATTCTTTCATAATAAACACAATTTTTTGTTTCAACAACGGGAATTAATTTTAAATTAATTAACTCTAATTATATTTTTTAAAAATTTTAATAAATAAATCATTTTTCAATTTATAATAAAAAATATATATTAGACTGAATTTTTGATATTTTTCTTAAAAACATCACTTTTTGATGAATAGTACAAACACTAAGTAGTAGTTAAAAACTGACTTTGTCATTGAAATGAAATTTTACCTCTTCTGGGAATTGAATTTTGAAAATATGACATACATGGTTGTTATTATTATGTAAATTATGTTTCAATAAGATGAAATTAATTTTTGGTGAATATTATCTTTTACTATTATTAACCTCGGTTAAAGGTAAATTGGGTCATTCAAATTAATAAGAATATTATAATAATATAAAAATACCATAACAAAAGTAATAACCTTATTTTATTAGTCATTGTCGACCAATACAATCAGTGTGTGAGATTATTTTCCTTTAAAATCCATTTGGGAAAAATAAATACATTGATAAATTTTTATTTAATGTAAAATTAAAAAAGTCAGAAACATGTATGGTTTTTACAAATCAATTTTAATGTTGGGTTATATAATTAATTTATTGTACAATAAATATTAATTATAATTCTAAAAATATTTCTAATGTCATGGTTTTTTACTTTTAATGTTTATATTTAAAACAAAGAAAATTATTTATGACACAATAATGATGTAGTGTTTAACTCATTAAGGAATGATTTAAATAAATTACAATATAAATATAATAATAATTTCCAAAACCTATCCCATTATTATTTGTTGATTTTAATTTTAACATGAGTCATCTTATATTTGACTTTAAAAGGGTTTGTACCTTTTGTAACCGAAAATCATTATACAATAAAATATTTTTTTTTAGACATTCGTAAAGTGCCCCTCCTCCCCCTTATAAAAAACCCTCACTTATTACCCATTACTCACAGCATCAAATACCCTTGTAACAACCCATATATTCACAAAAAATCTCTCAAAATCTCTCTCTTACAACTATAAGCCTTACCTTAGGCATAAGTCACATCAAGAAATCCTTTTGGTTCCAACCAAAGGGAGTTACCCGCTCTAAAGGTAACCTCATCTCTTAAGTTCTTTTTTTATTTTACTTCTACTACCCCATAAACTATTTTTATTACAATATTTTATAATAATCCAAGTTTCCTCAATATACTAGGTTTTTGATATGAGATGTATTCTAACTGCACTTACACACACCACCGTCAGATTGGAAATGAACATAAAGTTTCTGTAGACAGTGAACTACTACCTCACAATACGATAATTGTTCAATCTTCTACAACCACCTCTAATGGTGTCAATTATGATTAAAATATATTTAAATATGATATATATTATATTTATAATGTCTCTATACTTATTTATTTCCCATTTATATCATACCATTATAGTTTCTATAAATGCTAAATACGATAATTTCATTTGAGGTAGTGTGGACAACCACCCCCTCAAATTGATATAACTCATTCATTCCATACACGGAACATATAAAGGATGGATTAAAATATATTAATTAACATAACTATTATATTGAAATTATAATATACCTATTTATTATTAATTTTCATTATTTTTAATTTAAAATAGAAATGAGCATAACGTCCTTGCATACATATGACTTACGGTATCTATAATCACTGGGTTTCATTTCATAAATAAAAATGATATGGAATATTATAAATATGTATACAAATTATATATATGATATATAGGATATATAAATATTTAATATCGTTCTTGTGATTATGGACTTCTTACAACATGAACAATTTGTAATTATAACATGGTTATTTTTGACTAATGTTCTGAACATCATCAAAATGTCTAATATGAAGTCAAATAAATAAATAATTGTTATAGAAATGTAATAAGTGATATAAATGGAATAAAAAACTTGAAAAATGTATTTAATGAATTTTAAATTAACTTATTTTTATTTTTCAGGATGAACACAGAATATATGAGTCATGTCGGACACGAGGTAAGGAGTTTCTTTGGTCACTTTTAATTCCATGAGATTTTAATTTATCACCACTTATTTATATAATATTATGTATTGTGTACTTCCATTTGATATATATTATCATGACTCTATTTATTTTCATGGTTTTATTTGATTAATTTGGTTGTTATTATATTTTGTTCTTATGACTCGATTGATTAAAATATGGTAAGGGTTTTTCATCTAACTTTTTATTCCCGTGAGATTCATTCTATACGTGCCACTATTTCCTTTTTTGAGTTTTATTTACTGCCCATTATTGTTTTTTTAGTGTAATATATATTAATTTGTTTTTATTTACATCTTATTTGTATGCTTCTTCTTTCTTGGGGTGTATGTTTCGTATGTTACCCAATCATTGAGTGAATCCTTCACCACCTACTTTTTAAAATAATTCATTTATGATATGTCTTATAATTTACAATTTCATATGTTGGGATATTTTATTATATATCCTTATTAATGTACATATTGTATTAAAGAGATGATATAACCTTTCATCTCCCATCAATTAATTTTCATTATATTTATGTGACATCGTTAGACTGTCAAATTTCTATAAGAAAACATCTTAACCCAATATCAATTCCATGTGTTCAACTTCTGCTACTTGGTTATGTCATTCTATGAATACATGTGAATAAAATATGATTGTTTTACATTTAATATCCACTTATATTTGGTTTATTATTTTTTTTCTCAAATAATGATTTCATTTCATTATCATTAATCTACGGAAACGATCTATGTAAGGGAATTTGTCTCAATTTACTTTCCATTGTGACATATTTGTTATTATAAACCAATTGAATTTTATATAGTGTATATAATTACTTTTGACATATTAAATCATGAATATCATGAATATCATTATATTATATAATTTTATTAATTTTATTCCTCAATTATTTTTATTCAGGTGTCTCTCATTTAGTTATGAATTCCATAACTAATGTATGGTTTTAATGATTTTTTCGTCTAAATAATTATCATAAATATCCATGTTTTAAAAAAGGTTGTAATAATTTACTTATATGGATATGAATGTATGAAATTAAAATTCCTTTTAAAAGTTTCAAAGTGTTAAAAGATACTTTTATTCAAAAACAACATTATTAATTGTTTTAAAAGGTTACAATTTTTTTTGATAAAGCACTAATTGTTTCAATATCTTAAAATCATATATTATTATTGAATTGTGGAAAATATATCTTTCTATTATGCTTGTATTATGTTTAATTAACACATTACGGTTATTAGACATTGTTTACATATACTGGTGGTTCCCTAATAAATATAGGGTGAATGAGCCATAGATATATCTCCAATGAATTATGAAATGTGACAGAGGTAATCGTTAATGTTTATCCTAAGAGATTTATGGAATGTATTATGATAATTATTTGAAGTGTAAATCCCAATGTAGATGTGAAATCTAAAAATTATATATGACATGTATGCTATAATTTACCTTTAGGATTTATAATTTGTAGGAGTTATTTATAAATCTTATAATTACAATAGGGTTTTCAAAGAGCCTATGTTTTGTATGAATTGATAATATAATTATTTCATTATTTATTTTATAACCCTTTCTCTATTTTTATTCCCATACCATGTTTTTGAATTTTTTTTTTCACTGGGTATAAAGTAGGGTAAGATAAAGGAAGAAATCAAGACGATTTATATCATGAAAATAATTATTTTTTAATTAAATATTTATTATTTTATGAAAAAAAATTTATTCTGATTAGATGTGTCTAGTTATTAATTTTTGAGATGTAATGTAATAGTTGTAGCCTAATTAACTAAAACACTAATCCTAGAAATATCCTCAATGTAAATTATTAACATACTTCATGATTATGTAATGTTCAAAGATGGGGCCTTATAGTTGTTATCAAAGGCCAGTTTAGACATCTTTAGGGATTACGAGTTTTTTTAGACACATTGTTAGTCTTTATGTCTACTAATTATGTTAAGTCCTTAAATTTTAACCTTTTAAGATCATGGATAATATTTTACAAATGGAAGGAGGAGGATTTGGAATGACATTCTTATGTCTTCCTAGTGACTATCTTGAAATAATTATTACCAAGTCATGTCCAAATGACTCTGAAACATATTCTAATATACCACTAACTTGAAAGAAATTGTTTAAGATATCAAACACATTCGATATACCTCGATACCATCTTGGATAATGGGTTGTATTTAATTAAATCTTATTTTCTTAATATTAATATATTTTCAAGAAAACCAAATATTATCACTTCATTTTAAAATATTTGACCTTATCCAAAGATTTTGAAGCATATTATGATTGAGAAAAATGTGATGAATAAGAAGACCATTACGCAACCAATTTATATTTTCATTTAAATTATATTTTTTCATCACATAATTATAGTGTTTTAAAAGGACCATTGATTGAGAGTTTCAAATCAAACTCAGTTTGACTATCTTATAAAAATAATGTTTAACAGATATTTTGAAATTATATATTATACCTTATTATTTTCTAAATATATGTTTATTTTGAACACCCATATAACCAATGTTTTATAAAGAGTATGTGCATGAAGGATGAAAATGATATTTAAATATATATAAATCATATTTGTAATGCATGTACCTTCTACCTATGTGAACAAGATGACAATGGAACCATGTGGACACCATGACAAAGGTACGATGTTCTTTATTTTGGGAATAGTTTTATTTTATCATATAGTGGTGAAATTAGAAAATGACAATATATTTATGTCTTCATGAAGATGTTATGATCTTAATGATTTAGGATGAAAATGATTGGTATGATAATCATTTGAAGTTAAATTATGTTAGGGTTATTTTTGATTTTTATAAAAATGACAACCCATAAAATGGGTGACCAATCATCACGACTGATAAGGCCATGTGAATCGAACCCACAACCAAAGGGCGACAAGGGAGCATTTCCTACCCCTAGACTACATAATTTCCATAGATAGTATGAGTTATTCATTTAGTTAAATGATTTTATGGAACAAGAATAAAAAGATTTTTTTAATATTATTTTTATCAAAATGTTATCCTTAGTATAATAAAATGAATTGGTTATTAAGTGTTAAATGTAATTTTGGAAGATATTATCACTTTTGCTGAAAAAAATATGCCTATGGAAAATAGAATACCGCGAGATTTCATTTGTTCAATAATGGTTGAGATTTTATTTTCAAAGAATCAATGTTTTATGTCTATATGGGTTATTTATGGAAGTGATTAAACTATCATATAGAATATGTGATTTGGTAAATTACACCTCATTATGATACATTAAGAGTATTCTATGTTATTTGGAGATAAATTTTGATATTTACTATGGAAGACTATGTGATTAAATGATTATGAGTTTTGGGTTTTAATCATAGTTTTATTTAAGTTGAATAATATTATGGATAATTGTTTATTAATTTTTCATTGTTGAACATTGTGTATTGTTTGTCGAAATTTAGATATTAGAAATAATATTTTTTAATGGTTTATTTTTTTGGATTATATGATCTTGTACTAACCATTTTGGTTTTGAATAATGTCTAACAATAGGGACAATATATATTCCATCATTTTTTGATTATGTGATTCTCTAGATATTGATTCTAGAACATCAGATGTGAACAAGTCATCTTGAATACTCATAATTTGGAGAAAATATGAATTTTTGGATGAAACTTATTAAAGGATGAAACTCTACTAGAAAATTAAATATATGTCCTCATGTCCTTAGTCAATAATATAAATAAATTATCCAACATTATAAAATGGATCATAAAAATGATGTATGTTTACTTTTCCTATTCTGAAAATGATAAACGTTTAACTTATTACTAGTTTGTTATTTTCGGGTTGTTAAATTTTCCTTACTCATTCTTTCTTTCACTCTCCATAAGAAAATGACACTTAGTTATTCTTCTATATCCATGTTTTCTTAAATGGTATATTAGTGTGGGTTATCTCATGCGAACTTTTTACATCAAATTAATTCTTTTAAAGTGATATTTTATTACACTTTTTTTGATGTGGGACATTTAATTAAGTTTCCAAGAACAGAATTAAAATTATGGGGATGCATTTTATAAAAGGGGGGAAGGATGTAACATCCCATGTAAATAAAAAAATTAATATATATTAATATTTATAAGTTATATTTTTATTTTAATTTAAATTAGATGTTATAGTTAATGGAATACCCGATACACAACAATTATTTTCATTGAAATATAACATTGCATACAATGTTGGGTCATCTAGAAAAATAATAATATAAAATTAATTTAAATTATAGTTAACACCTATCCATTGAATTGAAGGGAATGAATAAAAATTACTGAAATATGATTATAAATGTATAGAAAATGTTTTTACATTTATCCAAAATAAGCCAGAGTCTTAAAATGTGAATAAATCAAATTTGAAGGATAAATACTATAATATTCTATAAAAGCTTGATTTATAGCCTTTTGATGGTGAATCCAAATTAAATCTACTTTTGTTAAATATTATATGTTCTATTTGAAAAAATAAAACTTTTCTTTAAAATCAGTTCATCAATATTTACATTGGGTAAATTTTTTGTATTTCTCTGATTGAATTCATTTTTTAATGAATAGTGGAAAATCTGGTATTTTGATTCAAAACAACCATTTAATTTATTTTATTTATATTAATTGATTATAATTTTAATTGGTTTTAAATCTTAATTAGAATATGTTTTTACCATTTAATCAAATTCTGTTCATTGGAATCAATATCACTTATAAATTGGACATAACCATGTGTCAATCTTTTCAGTGTTATTATTTCTTCAAACACAATTTTTGTTTCAAAAAATGTAATTAATTTTAAAGTAATTTATGCAAACTCTATGTTTATATTTTGGTAAAATAGACATCATTTTTGAATTTGTAATATAAAATATAGCATGGGAAAAAGTTATGTATTTTTATGAAAAACATCAATTTTTTAAGAATAGTGAAAACATTGACTAGTATTTAAAAAACCGACTTCTTCATTTAAATGAAATTTTACTACTTCAGTGAATTAATTTTCAAAAATTAGACATACATTTATTTTATTATTATGTAAAATGTTTTTCAATATGAATAAAATTATTTTTTCTGAATAGTAAATTTTGACTTTTATTTACCATTGTTAAAGGTAAATATAATAATACAAGTTATAAATAATATTATAATAATATTAAATTACCGTAACACTTGTCCTAGAATTATTTTATGTTTAATTTATTACCAATAAAATCCGTTGGGAGATTTATTTATTTTGAAAGCCATTTGGGTATGATAATGACATTAATGTCTATTTATTTAAATTAAAAATAAAAATATCATAAACATGTATTATTTTTCTAAAAATAATTTATTGTGGGGTTATATATATGATCTATATATATATATATATTAAGTGTAAAGCTAAAAATATTTCCTACATCATTATATTTTATTTATAATTTTTAAACATCATGTAAATAAAATTACTTTCCAAACTACAATGATGCAGTGTTTATCTGACTAATGAAGGATTTAAATAAATAAGATTAGAATGATTAAAACAGTATCAAAAACCAATAAATTTATAATTGGATGTTATTATTTAAAAAAATATTCATCTTATCTTTGTCTTTAATATGTTTTGGACCTTTTGAAACTGATGTCATTATATAATAAAATAATTATTTCCAACATTCTTTAAGATCCCCTCCTCCACCTTATGAAAAGACCTTACTTCTTAACCCATTTCTGAAAAATATAATGCCACATGGCTCGTCCAAACTCTGCCTAAATAATATCTCAAGATACCTCCCTTCCTCTTAGAAGCCCTACCCTACGAATAATGAAACTCAAGAAATTATTTTGGATCAAACTAAATTGAGATAACCGATTTAAAGGTAACATCTTCTCTTAAGTTATTTTTTTTATTTTAATTTTCCAAATCCCTAAACTCATTTTATTCATTTATTTGATAAAAAATCAGTATCATAAATATAATAGGTTGTTTATATGAGAATAATTATAACTACACTTACACACACCTCCGTCTAATTTGTAAAGAACATACTGTTTCTGTGGACGACGAACTACTACCTCACTAAACAAAGATCGTTCAATATTCTCCTACCAGCTCTTATGGTTTACATTAAGATAGTACTATATTTACATGTGATATATATTATACTTATCTTGTATCTTAACTTATTTATTTTTCAATTATATCATACTTTTTTTGTTTCTATAATTGGTAAATACTATAATTTCTTATAAGATTGTCCGGACCATCGCCCCCTCAAATTGATATGACTCGTTACATTCATACATGGAACATTGAAAGGATGAAGTTAATTAAATTAAATAACATAAATATTATATTGGATTTATAATATACCTATGTATTTTTATGTTTTCATTCCTATAATTATAAAACATAATTGAAAGTAGAGTTCATGCCTACGTATGGCTTACTGTCTCCATGAATAGTGCGGTTCATTTCTTAACTCCAAATGATATAGAATGTAAAAAATACATATACATAGGGTATATATGACAAGTATAACATCTAAATCATGAATATAAATATGTAGATAATTTAATTTTGACCACATGGAAAATTGTTAATTATAACATGTTAATTTATGTCTAATTTTCCAAACATCGACGAAATGTTCGATATGAAATAAAATAAATAACTAATTTTTATTGAAAGTTAATAAGTGATATAAATGGAAAAAAAAACTAAAAATGGTTCTTAATAAAGTATAAATTAACTTATGATTATTAATCATGAAGAACACATATCATACGAGTCATGTCGGACCCGATGTAAGGGGTTTAATATCTAAATTTTTTATTCCGTGAGATTTCCATTGTTTAAAACATAATTACTTCATGGGATGTTTTTGTACTTAAATTTGATATATATTATAATTATTATTTTTATATTCATGGAATTATGTGATTCATATGGTGGTTATTAAGATTTTTTTTCTATGAATTTATTGATTACAACGTGGTAAGGGGTTTTCAAGTAACTTTTTTTTCCCGTGAGATTCATTATATATATACCACTATTTCATTTTTGGTGGTGTATGTACTTCCCATGATTTTATTCATTGTGTAATATAATTAAATATATTGGTATTTTCATCTTCATCATATGATCCTTCTTTCATTGGTTTTATGTTTCGTATGTTAACAAATTCGCGAGAGAATCATTCACCGTCCTCTTTTTAATAGAATTCATTTATGTTATGTATTTTATTTTAAACATTAATATGATAGGATATGTTATTCTATGTCATTATTTTTGTACCATTTTTTCAATTTTTGTTATAACATATTCTCTCTCATCAACTCATTTTCATAATTTCAATGTGATTTCGTTAGGATATCGAATGTCAATAATAAAACATCCTAACCCAAATTCAAATCTTTGGTTTAAACATCTACTTTGTGATTATGATGTTCTGTGAAGAAGTTTGAATTAACTCTGATTGTTTTAAAATTAATATCCACATATATTGTGTGTATTCTTATTTATCACACATAATTAATTCTTTTAATTATGTTTAATCTAAGGATACAATCTTTGTAAGGGACATTTTTTAAATTTATATTCCATTGAGACTTATTTGTTGTTATACACCAATTTACCATTATATTGTATATATACTACCCTTTCAAATATTATATCCTAAATCTTCTTATACTAATTATAGTATATTGTATGATTAATGTTTTTTCTCAATTACTTTTACTCAATCATCTCTCATTGGTTTAACTACCTAACTAATGTATTGTTTTCAAATTTTATTCTTCTAAATATTTGTCATTAATTTCCTTGTTTTAAAAAGGATTTAAGGATTTATTTATAAAGATATGAATGTTTGAAATTAAAAATCATTTTAATTGTATCAATGTGTTGTGGGGAACTTTTATTAAAAAAATGTCATTATTAATTGTTTTAAATGGTTTTGAAATTTGTTTGATAAATAATTGAGTATGTCAATATATTAAAATGATATATTTTGATTAAAAGGTCGAAATATTATCTTTCATTTATGATTGTTTTATGTGTTATGAATAAGTTATGGCTATTGAGTGTTGTTTACATTAATGTGTGGTTCCATGATAAACACGGGACGAGTGAGCCCGAGATAGCTCTCCAATGCATTGGGTAATGTAATAGAGGTAACCGTTAATGTTTATCTAAGGATATTTATGGAATATACTGTGATAGGTATTACATGGGTACCTCTCTATGTAGGTGAGAATGCTACAAGTAAAGATGATATAGATTCCATATTTTACCATTATTATTTATGATTTTTATTTGTTATACATAAATCTTTTGACATCACGAGGTACGTTAAAGATCTTATGTTTTATATGTATTGTTGAACTAATGTATTCTTTCTTTATTTTATAACCCTTACTATGATTTTTATTCTCATAACATGTCTTTCAAATGTTTTTTTTCTCTCGGTATAAGATAGGGTAATAGAATGGAAGAACCCATGATGATTAATGTCAAAAAAATAATTATTGTTTTCTATTAAGTATTTTTATTTTATGAAAAAAATTGATACTGAGTAGAAGTGTTTGATGTTTAATTTTTGAGATGTAATGTAATACTTATCGCCTAATTCTCTAAAAATTAAAACCTGAAAAGATCCTCAATGTGAATTATTAACTTAATTCATTATTATGTAATGTTTAAGGATGCGGGCTTATATATAATATTTAAGTCAAAGAAAGAAACAATGTGACATTATCATTATCTTTGATATATATAATGTGTCCACATACGGACAAATTGGTGGTATCAATGAATATAAATTGTAATTTTAATATAATAATCATAATTCCCTCATATAAATTTAGTTTTAACATTTTTTTGGCCATTTCGGAGATATTATGGTATTTATACTATTTTATTTAATAAAAATTTAAAAATGTCACAAATAGGATTAAGATAATATATCATTTTGAAAATAAGTTTATAAAGAAGAAATATTCAATTATAAATTCTCCTTATAATCATATGATATTTTGATTTTTCTTCATTAATTTTTTATTATATTATATAAATAATTACTTTATTGGCTTATAAACTTATGATTCAAAATTTATTTAACTGAAGAAAAATAAAAAAATATTTTATTGATACGTTAATAAATATTAAAAGACAAAAACACCTGACACAATATGATTGGTAACTTATATATTTAACATAATCATCCAAGGGTGTGTTTTTAAGCTTTTGGACCCTTATATAAGAGATTATAAAACTGATATTATTTTATTTAAAGTGATATTAAACTTATAACATTCATATTTTAAAAAGTAAAACATTTTTAATGATTTATTTACTAGAATATATATTCGACTATAGGTATTATACCAAAATATGGGTGATTTATATTCATCATTGAATTTTATTTTTTATTTTCAACAAAAAGTAAGGATATTAAATAATTATACAATACTAATGTAGTAATTATTTTTTTAATGGAAATATCAGGTTAATGTAATTAAAAATATTAAAATAATTATAATTAAACATAATTAACATGTACAATAAAAATTATAGATGACCTAGAATGATTATTGAAAAAAATAAATATTTTTTTCATTGATTATATATTATCTTGATATTTTGTGAAATCCAATAATTGGATAGTGTCGAAGTTGAAAATAATGTTGTTGTTTAGAAACATTGTTTATTAAATTATTTAAACATCATAAATAATTTTAAAAAATATATAATAATAATATTATTTTCTAAAATTATCTAAATTATTTATTTATTATTAATTTTACATCATATAATTAAATATTTCACCCTTTTTAATATTGAAATAATTATTACTCTAGTAAAAATGATATATAATTACTAAGTGTTAAATTAAAATTATTATTTTTAAATTGACATATCACTTGTAACACTTTATTGGTTGATGTGATTAAAATAACATCTAATCTAATATTAGAAACTATGAAATTTTTGTGGTAATTTATGTGGATTTATTTTTTTAAAAATTAATACTATTAGATATTCCAAATGTGCCCCTCACCTCAAATAGAAAAGGGTACATCCTACCTAAAAATTTATATTCACATTGATGCAAGTATATCAGCCATCCACTACCCATTTCTCTTCTCAATATCCTTAATTACATTATATTGGATCTTATTTTCTTAAAATAGAAACTATAGTGCCATTAAGAGGTGATCTAGATGGAGCTCATAGAAGAAGATGTAATATCTTATATTGATTCTTTCAAATTATTTTTTCTTATAATTTATATTAATGAATTTCTTCTGAAATAAATAAATTATATGAGGATCACATGTATATTTATATGTTATTATGATTATTTAAAAACTATATTACACCTTATATCAGACATATTAAAAATTAATTCACCTCGCGCGGGTACGTAAGGCTTACAATCTCCATGTCATTGTTTAATCTGTTTTTCACCGCCACATGACATGGACTGGTATAATAATTAAATTATTCACTATATATTGTTATTATAAAATGTTTTTTAATATTAAAAAATATATATACCATACACTTTGATAAAATTTCATTTTTAATTGATTGATATCATTGTTGTGGCGTATGTATGACCTATAATATCCAAGATGCAATGTGATTCATTCTACTCGATATCCGTTAAATCATAAATATATAAATGTATATAATAAATAAATATAACATTTATTATATTAATATGATTATATAATGATATAAATATGACCTAAGAAGGGGAACCAGATCTTATTCAACATAAAATGCATGAGAAAATGAAATAGTTAATACCCAAATAAAAATTATAAATTAAATATTTTTACCTTAATTATAATAATATGATCATACATGATATCATAATGAGGAGTATTATTATTTAATATTTTAAATAAAGTATTCCAATCATTATATAAATTTTCTAATACATACAAGGGATATCGGTCCTAAGGTACGAGTTAATTTAGTAATCTCATTATTATCAAAGATTGTTTATTCCTAATTATTTATTGGGGTATATTTTTTATCCACATACATGCTTTGTAAATATATAATATTATTTCTTTTGTTGTATAATTATTTAAAATAAATTTGAAACAATAGGGGATTTTCAATAATATGTACGAAAAGAATATTTTTTCATTTTCAGTATGAGTTATTTTTGCCTCTTAATGATAATGTATGTGGAGAATGTTTTTAATATTATACAACTTTAATGGATAATTATGGATTCAAAATTACTTATTTCCATGAATATTCCTTTACAATTACTCAATTTTATTTTTTAATAAATTAATTCCAATAAAAATTTGTTAGAATTTTAAGAAATATAATGTTTTAGAAGAAGAAAGTATATTATTCTCCAAATTAATCTCTAATGTTTTATCAAAATTATATTCCATATAATATTAAAGATATTTTTTGGAGTATACTATCCATATATCTATTATGGTTTATTATGTTTATGATGGAAATTAATTTATTAAATCAATTTATTTGATATGAATTATGTTATTATGGAATGATATTTGTGAAACCCTCTTTATATCTTGGGATATGTCATGGTGAATGATTTTTTATTTTTTATGGAATTCGTATGTATTAGTTTCTTTATGAGACCAGTGGGACTTATATCTCTCTCTAATTCATTGTGTAAAGATTTATATCTCATTAGAGAGACATGACTGTAATGGAATGTATGTCCAGTTTAATAAAACAACATTAGAATATAAAGTAATTTATGTTCAGTAATACAGGGTTGGAACGAGGAGTGAACTCAGTTGTGTTATAGACATTGTCCGCTATGATTTTCAATCCCTTGAATTCCCTGATTTTTTATAAAATAATTAAATGTGATTATTTTGAGACTAGGAACATATAATACCCATAATTCCTTGGTCTGTAGTGACCGAAATGGATATTCAATATTTTTTGATTTTTATTACATAATCATGCGAGTATGTTTTTAATTATTTTACACAAGTTCCCCGATCATATATATAAGGGAACTGTTTAATACAGATGATCATGATTTTCATAAAAATGTTATATCATTTGTTGGCGTGTGTCAAAAAAAGGTTTCATATTTTAGAAATTAATAAAATAATTAAATAAAAATTATTTTATTTTTTAATCCTAATAACTCATAAATTGTAACTCGGATTGGAAATTTGAGAGGACTATTGATCTCCTAGGGCATTGTTACCCTTATGAGAAGACGAACCTTGACCAGCATGTGTTGATGATGAAGGATTGTTTTTGAACTACTATTAAGAGAATTAAAATAGTGCACGTGCACAGTTTTGGAAACATCAAAATGGGTGACTAGATTGAAAAAATGAGGGCATCGTTGCTTCCAGAATGATGACATTACCTAAGAATGGACATAACCACAATCAGAATAGGTCGATCGAAAATGTAAATTTTCATATTACATAAGGGAAGTTAAAATATAATGAACTTTATTTTTTTATTTTATATTATGTTATCAAATTGATTTTGTGAAACAACTCTGTAACATAGCCAAACTACAAACTCTATTTCATTAATGAAACAGTGTTATGATGTTTCAACATAGCGATAAGAGAATGATGGTTCCACCTTTATTGTTTTGACCTTGGGGGATGGGGTGTGTCGTTGGAACGATGGGAGAAACCATATGAACCTCTAGGGTATCTCCATTTATGAACTATGAATTACGAACAATGACCAAGATCATCCCTGATAATTCCTCATATTCTTATTTAGGCTTATTCCTCATCAAAAGATTGCATAACATTGCCGACATATCGCCTTCAGTATTGGATCATTCCCATGAACGTACCTATATGAGGTAGGGGTTGTTATTTAATTCTATTATTTAAATTTTCATGGTTTTAAATGATGATCACAGAACAACCCACGAATAGGTTTACTAGAAGATCATTTTCTATTGTGTGAGGGATTTGTATCGGGTTTTCCTTTGAAGTATTAGTCTATTCATGATTTAAGTATATATTATTTTCTCTTTTCAGTACTTCTAACATGAGTGTATGAACGACATGATGTAAGACAATAGATGTTTGTTCCACACTTTAGTGGATGTGTATTTCTTCTCCAATCATTACAGGCGTTCTTCGTGTTCTTCATAGGTTGATGAATGGTTGGTCATTGTGCAACAATTTCTAATGATAATGATTTGACATATAGGTTATGGAATGAAAATGGCACAAAGAATGGGTGAAGATATTGTGCATGGATGTATTGAGGTGGTGGAGGTGATACTACAAATCATACTCTTTCTTTATTAAGGGGTTGCAATGAATATTTGAACCCCCTGATGATGATGAACAGAGACTGAGGGCTTTAGAACACCATGTAGATCAAATAACGGACCATTGGAGCACATCTATTGGTCCGCAGAAGTTCTTCTAGTGCACCAAAGGTGGCATGTAGTGGCAGCTACGTGCCAGACAGCAGGTGGTGCAGTGAAGTTGTGGTGGCAGCGACATCTGAGAAACATGAATGTTAGCATGAAGAAGCCATGGCTATGGTCGCAGCATGACCTAGACCTGTGACAAACCATGTGTCGAGCCAGCAATCCAGGACTGTGTGAGACGAATTATTTACCAGAATCAGATAGAAACGGGCACCATGTGGTATGATAAGTACACAGATATACCACATCTTTTTTGGATGATAGGGACCACTCAATGGTGGTCCGGGTGGGTTCGGGCGTGCTGCGCCCCAACCTATAGGGTTTAACCATTAGTGGGATGGGCCTTCCACCTAGCACGCAGGGCTGGGCCCAATGGGCTAGGTCAGACCCAGGTCGCGTAAGACTCAGCTCATGTCAGGTGGGTGTGACCGGGTCTGACTGGACCCAAACCCAACTGGTAGTTGTTTGCCTAAAATGCCAGTATCCTCCAAATGAAGCGTCTGTTTGATGGTCCATATATAGTTTTAGTACCATTGGGATGATACAATCCTTTTTGAGAGAATCTATGTGAGTTTTATATTGAGTTTTAGGATAGAATATTGATTTGGAGTGTAGGCCCTCCCGATACAAGAAGACGTTCAGCAGAGTCAGGGTTGTTCTCTTTATTAGAAGCTAGTATCGTCATTCCTTTCAAAACATAGGTAGAAGGTACACATTATCTCTCTTATTATTTTGATTTGGGACACACCATGTCATGTGTATGGATTCATGTTACTCGTAGAGTTTCCTCAGGGCGTGTTAGTCTTTTAAAGGAAATGAGCATCAAATATCAGGGATGTCCATGGAGGAATATTATAAACTCTATTGTGAGACTAAGTAGGGGGTTAACAATCATTGGATTCATTACTCCAATTTCGTTCCATGGTTTATGTCCTCCATTTGAATTGTTCCAGCAGAGTCGATATTCACTTATCGTGCTCGTGAGTGGATCCTCTAGCTTGGGGTCTGTATAATATTAATGTACTAGGGTAAGTGTCCCCTATATAAATGAAACTGAAAGTGTTTTTACTCCCATAGTATGAGTGTGTGGGTCTTCTAGTCACCGATTACTACTCCCATGTAGTTTAGGTTTAGGGTCCCAGACATATTGTGTAGTACTCCCATATCACAATACGGTGTGGGTCCTTCATGAGCAGTACCCCTCTGTTGAAACCCGGATGTAGTTCCTCACATATGGAGTAGTACTCCACCATCCTTGAGTAGTGACATGGAGTGGATGCTCCTTAGGTGTTGGAACTCCCTCGACTATATGTAACATCATTGTAGAGTAGGCCCCACTATGTGAAGAGATCAATACATTAGTAGGATAAATTTATTCCTCTATGAGACTATGATGTGGGCCACTCCTTACATGAGCGAAGGGGGTATCATAGGATAAACTGGAGCAATGCTCCCTTAACTCTGTGTAGTGGCTGGGGGGGCATGCCTCTTCACATGGGATTATTTATTCTTGTGTTGGATGACAGACTATTCTGAATAGTCTTCTAGTGTCTTTCACTATTGTTGGACCATGTAGAATGTTCACCATGATATATAACTGTCAGTTGGGTTCCACCAGAGATGGATGAACACAAGGAGTATAAACTCAAATTTTTTGTGTGGCGAGTTGATCCTTCAATGAGAATCCTGATGTTAGATATGAGGTTTGTACCTCATGTATATTAGTGGCTAATAAATGTATATTTGGATGTTCGTGGTATACATATGGGAATATAATTTATTAGAGATGACAATGAATTTATTCATGGTTTTCCTCGGGTAATTTATATTTTTGTTTTTTGGGGAACCTTCTGAGTATTGTTTTGCTCACCCATTCCTAGGCTTCACTCACAAATGTTGTGTTTGGTGCATAAGACGTGTTCGTTGTCAGAAACATTAATGGCTTACGACCAGTTGGTTCTCATTAAGATACGAAAAGAAGGACGTACTTCCACAACTTCCAAAAGTAACTCCTTGCATACCCTTCACGTTGGATCTTTTGAGGATGTCTTACAGAGAAATTTTTAATTTCTAGTTTCCAATTTTACTTTATTTGGGTTTTTATTCTATATAATTTGATATACATCATGTACCATTACTCATTGGTTGTTTAGTAGAATTCATTTTTTCCATTCCAGCTGTTTAGGATGTGGTTGTGTTTCTGTGTGTGTGCATTGGTACTCAAGAAAATGCCTCCCACTCATCGTATAATGGCTTTAGTGCCTGTTTATATCCTTTTCCATTGGAAGGTTGGCTTGTGGTAATCAAGACGTGGTCCCCTGGTGGTAATTTCAAGAAAAATGGGATTTGTAGTAAGTTTGGTTCAACCATTCATCCGAGCGTTGTTTGTTTGGGGTTGAGTTTCCTAGTGATAGTGTTTAGATGTTTCGAGTTCGACTCTATGGAAAGAGATTCTAGTGTTAGTGCAGTGTCTAATTTATACTTTCAATGGGACTCTGATATCCAACCTTTTCCACATGGTAGATTATGCCATAGTTAACTGGGAAAATAATGGTACATACATCATATAGAAATGGATTTTCTTCATTCCATTTCCTTCTTTAGTCAGCTCTCAAGATATAATATTTTAACTATGGTTAATCTTGATCCATTCCAGGATTCCACCACATAGATTTCTACCCAGAATTTCAAGAAGAGACCATGATGATTGTCCACTATGTGATTAGGTGTCAGTACAAGGGACCATAACTGAAGATATCCCTATCAGGTGGTGTACTAGTGATACCACTTTCCATAGATTAGTAGTTTCTACCACTGATATAGGTAGAGGATTTATGCAGGCTGAGTGCACTACACAAGTTCCATAGGCAGGGACGTCCTAGGATTAGGTGTGATACTAACACCCAGGAGTCCAATGATTGGCTTGAGGTGGTTATACTAGTCGTCAACCTAGTGAGGACACCATTCGGCTAGATCGTAATCTTGGATACATGTCATCTTCAATGCTCGATGGGGAGATGGTGGAACATGTGGTTTCAGATACCCAAGGAGTCCACCCACACCATCATATAATTTTACCACCTATTTGAGGAGGTGTTATTTCTAGTGACACTACACTCATTTCATATTCAAATGCTTCTGCACATATGACATCGAAGCATGATTGGATCTAAGTGTTCATCGAGATTCAAAAATCTTTCATGGTACTCTATGGATACAGTACAATCCCCACACATCAAGGCTCGAAATATTTAGAAAAGACCACGATATGAGATCAGGGAATCGGTAATACCCCATAGAATTTTGACATATGCTGGTGTGCTATAAAAGTCACTACTGTTTTAGAGTTTTCTGGTAGAAGAGCAGATGGATGTGACCTTAAACGGGGGTCTCGAGATAGAGGCATCTACAGGATCTAAAAGGTGAATGGTGATTTGATCACGACATAGTAAGCATACAAATTCTAGAACATATACACATGGTTTGGGGGATAAGGTATATCTCCATGGGTTAGATCATCCATAGAGGAGGCTGTGTTACACTTGCAACAATAGAGGGCTTCTCACTAGATATTTCATGACCCTTCGCTACAATGAGATGGATCCTGTTGACGAACCACATTGGAAATTATAGTGCATGGATCTAGGAGTTCCAAAAACATATAGGGTTGGCACTGAAGATGGATGATAAGTAGGCAGTGGAAGGCAATTTTCAACCATTACACTACTACCCCAAGGTGATACGTGCCAGGCTGAGGAAGCCTGAGGACGTAGGTGAGTACGAATGCATGTGGTCATGGATTATGACTGAGAGTATATTGGAGTGATTCGAGGTAAGATATGTTTATTTAATATTGGTTACCATTTTAATAGACCTGGGTGGTAGTTGTTCTACATTTTATGTGAGTTCTATTTGAGACATTGAGGTTCTGTTTGGACCGTGGACATGACCCTCACACTTTGAGGCTCCTGTTGGCGGTGACCCGTTAACTACAAAATGGTTCAGATTGTGTGACCTGACTCTTGGAGGTAATATTTCATGATTAATTCTCTTAATCATGGAGTTGATGACTTACTACAAAAATATTGGTATGGATTACTACCATTCATACTTGGGTTGGCTATAATTGTAAAAGGATGTGATGTGTCTATGATGGTGAAGAACGATTTTCCTTTACAGTGAAATGGAATCTGTGGTATCACAAAGTGGTCCCCAGAAAGGATTTATTCTTTGAATCATTCCGGGGTAGGAGATTTAGTCCCAATGTTTTTTGTACTGGGTGGGATAATTTCTTACCATCTATACACAGTAGGGAATCCCCAAGTGTGTATTGAATTGTTCCTGTTTTAACAATTTGTGTGGATATTGGAGGTTGTACATAGAGGGCCTAGTAAGACCCGGCATTTGATTATGGGAATCCCTATTTCAATCATAGAAAACCATTTGTGTTTAGCATTAACCCTAATCACAAAACAGAAGTGGTTTTTAGCATTTTTCATCCAGGGGTGGATGTGAACATTGATGTTCTGTATGTGTCTATGTCAGGTAATCATGTTGGTGAGTCTCTAGACCCCATGACTGTGTATCGATCATATCTTATATGGATTTCCCACATATCACCAGAAAAGAAATATGTATCTATCATTGCATGATGTTGTCCTAGAAGAATACGGACATGAGTGTGGACAATCTAAGTGCTCCTTCGAGGAGCATGCTTGTATGTAGTTCATGTACCCTTAGTGAAATAAGATTTATTCCCTTTAGTGTATGCCATTTCTTAAGAGGGTATAAATACCTAAATGGGGGAGTAATTTATTTCCTTTTAATTCGATAATTTTTTTATTAAATGGGATTATTTCGATACTAATATCAGAGGAATCATGTAATTCTGAGTCTTGGAGTGGCCATAATGGATTTTCAATCATTTTTAAATGATTATTAAATAATCATTTGTGAATGATTTTCAATTGTTTAAATCAGTGCTTGGGTAAAACTCCTAGGGGAATGATGATCTCAGAGCATCATACTTCACATAGAAAGGGTATAACATTGGATTACATGGAAAAATAGTGGACGATAGTTTTGGTACATGAATGAAATAGTTGAGTAAAAATTATTCTATATTAAATTCCTGAACACTTAAATGGAAACTCATATTGGAAATATGAGTGTACCATTGATCTCCTGAGGGTTTGTTCTCTTAGGTGATGATTAACCTTGACCATCACGAGTTTTCGGTGAGAGATTGTTTTATCTCTTTTTTTATGTGAATTAAAATTGTGTGCATGTGTAGTTTTGGAAACATATATGTGTGTTACATGATTGAATTTCTGAGGGAATCATTGCATCCAGACGACATTACCTAAGAATGAAAAAAACCACAATCATCGCAAGTTGACCTAAATAGTGAATTTTCATACTATTTTCAGAATGTTAATATAAAAGGAATGTTATGTATTATATTATTTTGATTTTTCATAATGATGTGGAGGAATGGATTTGTATCCCTGAGAAAATGATAACATTGTTTCATTAATGAAATAGTGTGAAATACAACAATGAAGTGGCAACAAAAAGGCATTTCTATAATAAATATTTTTACTAGGGTGTGTTTTTCTAATATTTAGAGAAACACGCAGAACCCATTAAGGATGTCCATTGGAAAACAATGAACTATTATCAACAACAACCTTGAGAATTCATCCACTGCTTTAGGAGATCACTTCCATGAATATAGATGGGGAACATTTCATGTGGATCATATTTAGTAATAGATCCTTCCCATGAATGGACCATCACCGGGTAAGGGTTGTTATTTAATTATATTATTTCTCTATTCATGGTTTTAAATGAATAACATGGATCAACCCATGAATAAGTTGACCTGCAGATCATTGGTTGTTAGGGAATGGATTTTTCGAGGTTCAACTATGTGGAATTAAACGATTCATGGTTTAATTATATTTCATTGGAAATATTTAATCCTTATAATGGGAGTAAATATATGCCATGAAGAATGAAGTATAATGTTTATTCCTAACATTGGTTGATGTGGATTTAATTTCCTCTCTTAACCAGTGTTCTTTACATTCAACACGGGTTAACAAACGGTTGGTCGTTGCACAACCTTTCTTGGTGAAATGATCCAACATTGTAGACCAGAATTGAAATGTCAAGATAGAGGTTTAATGACGTTGATGATAGACAGATTGAGGAAGTGCGGGAGATACCACCGATCAAACACATTCAAGAAGAAGGGATCACAACAAATATTTGATCTCTATGTGATAAATAACATGACCTGATGTATATGAAACACCATACAGATCAACAAACAGACCACAGGAGCATGTCTAGTGGTACGTGGAAGTTCTGCTGGCTCACTAGCATTGGAGGTGGTGGCGTGCGATGATAGTTTTGATAGCATACTGGATGAAGGGGCAGATCAATGTAGTGGTATGCTTCGATAGCAGTTGCAACAGTAGTCAATCAACGCAACATCCCATGTAAATGAGTCGCTGCGCCGGACAATGTTTGACGTAGACCTACGACATGCCTTGACTCACTCTAGCAAACCCGATACATGTGAGAGGACTAGATCAACAAAATACAGCACCAGTAGGCACCGTGTGGTGTGAGACAGACGCGACTCTACCATGATTGGGCTAGAGGATCTGTCTACCTCAATGGATAGCTGGGGAGGTTCGGGAGGGCCTTAGCTCTGCCATGTGGTCCAGACCCATGACCTAACATGTGGGGTCAGGTCGACCCTGACCCCAGACCCAACTATCCTCTATTTCATTAATACACATGTAATATTCAAAAAGAGCATCTGTTTGATGTTCGATCCATAGTTTTTGGACCAGTGCATTGATAAGGTTCTTTTGAGATACTCTACATGAGTTTCTGATGATGGTAGAGGATGAATTATTTATTTGATGAGTAGGCCATCCTGATAGAATAAGTCTTTGAGTTGAGCTGGGGTAGTTCTCTTGATGTTATGGTAGTACATCTACTCCCATGATGACACTGGGTGTAGGAACTCAAACTCACACTTCCTATGTTAATATGGGACTCCCCATTTCAGGGGTGTCAGTTCATTACCTTTGAGTAGATTTGTACTAGTGTGTTACTCTCATGAAGGACTATGGTGAGGAGTCTCATAGATGTTGATGATGGTAGATTATATACTCCCATGTGGGATCATGGATTGGGTTCCCTATCATTGGAGTCATTAGTCACCTTCCATTCCGTGGTGCACGTTATCCTTACGCATTGTTCTGGTTGAGTCGGTACTCCCTTATTTGAACCAGGGCATGGGTCCTCACATTCATAGTAGTACTCCACCATATTTGAGTAGTGATGGGGAGAAGGTCCTCCATAAATGTGGGATCTACCTCAACTGTAGGATACATATATGAGGAGTTGTCCCCACCACCTAATGACATCCATACCTATGTTGGACAATGTGATCCTTTAATGAGACTGAGGTCTGGTCCACCCCTTTCAAGATTGAAGGGGTTATCACGGGATAGTTTGGAGTAGTTATCCCTTAACTCTACACTGTATAATGTTGAGGTACTCTACACTAGGTTTTCCTTAGTCAATAATTGAACACAAGGCTGTGTGGAAAAGAAATCTAGTTTCAGGAACTATATTTCGACATAGATGGGCGTTACTGATGGAGTGTATCTCTTAGACTAGTGCCACCAATGATAGTTGAACTCAAAAAGTGAGTACCCATTGTTTGTGTGTCCCGACATAGACCTTCAGTGATAATAATGACGCTGCCAATGGGGTTGGGACCTCATGTTTCTTAGTAGTAGAGACGAGTATATCAGTAAGATCATGTTATTTGTATGGTAATTTAACTACGTATTAATGAATTGGAATTTTTTAGGGGTTCTCATCTTATGATTTATCATTGTTATTTTGAAGTCCCCTTCTGAGTTTTTCTTTACTCATCCCTGCACCGGCTTAACCCGCACGTTTAGTGTTTTTTTGAATATTACATGTGCTTTGAAAGATACCTAAGTGGATGGGGCAAGGAGGTGTGAAGTGGGATATGATAGGTTAGATGTACTTACATAGCTTTGGATAGCCACTCCTTACCTAAAATTTGGATGTGGTCATATGTGGACATCTTAAATAGATCTTTTGTAATTTCTTATTTTCCGGTTTTTAGTAGTTGCATTTGTATTCTGGTCCATTCTGACATATATCATGTACCTTTAGTCATTGGTTGTTTAGTGGAATGAATTCTTCAATTTACATATATTTGGGATATTGGTTTTGTGAATTCATTTACACAATTAATCAGTAAAATTCTTCACACTCGTGGGATAATTCCTTTGGTGCTATCGCCAGCTTCTGGTCTTTGGGAGGCTGGATTGGAGAAGTCATGAAACGATGCCCATGGGACAATTTGTGACATTGATGGTCTTGGAAATTAGCCTTTTATAATATAGAAATGATTTTAGATGCACATATTTTTCCCACAATCTCATGTTTTGTGTCGACGCGGATTTTTCATGGTGAATTTTGCTTTATAATTTATTCCTTATGAACTTCCATGATTAATATCATGACTCATGATTTTCATATTCAATATTTATATTAATTTTTTTACATCATTATGATAATTTTTTGTTTGGGGTACATCATGTTTACACATAATGAGTCTTTGATGTCACCATTTTTATGTTTCCTTTTCCCTAGGATATAAAGATGGGATTTAGTAGGAAAACGGAAGGTGATGATAATTATGGGAGATGTTAAAGATATTTAACAATGATAGATGCTAGAGTTATATGATTACAAATAAAATAAACTAATAAGGTATTTGGGTGTCTATTTTTAATATTTTAAAAAAAGTTCCTCAAGTGAAATATAATTTCCCTATACTTCAAACATTGTTCATTAGATCACATCCTTCCAAGAGACACCGAGTTGAAATACCACACCACATCCTTCTTGTGGACTCCTAGGTCACATACAACATCATATACCATCTTGAAAAATAATTGGAAATAATAACTCTCCCACACAGACATAGGACTCATAAACCACAACCTTCCCGATGTATATGGGGATAACACAACTTGGAAGTGGGAGCAGGGAAAATAGGGTGGAAAGCCATCTATCCTCCAAATAGGATGTTGGGAATGAAACCATCCCACATGAAAATGGGGGTGCTTAATGAATAGTTATCAAATAGTGTAGGGGTTCATTTAGAAAAGAAAAGGTAAATACCAGTATGTATATATATTAACAAACAACCTACCTCATCCGATGGTTTCATTATCAAACTTTCAGCCACTACATAATAATTTAGTCTCTACTACTACCACTATATGTATTTATTAACACAAAAAACAATCACTTAAAGAGTTTGTAAAAGATATCCATTCACAATAACCCAAAAAAATTACATAACCCAAGGATCCCCCAACATACATCCACTACCTAAAAACCCCTTCACAACCACAAGCACGGTAGCCCTAATGCATAATAACACCACACCCATCACAACCAGCAAAATAAACATTGAAAAAATCAAGACCTACATCCCTCTATGCAAGCACATTCCATCCATTCCACAATCAATCAATATCACATTCTGATGTTCTATTAAACCACATGTTTCACCCTTGATACAGTCAAGATCTCAACACCAACACCACACAACTACCCAGTGTATAATACATAACAAATCCAGACACATCACACTCCCAAAACAACAAGGAATAGTGTATTCAGATTTAGAAAACACTTGTTCCTCAATTCCACTTGGATAATTATGGGGTTATCACGGAGCATGTTCTATTCTAGATATTCCATTTATTTAAATAAATTTACATGGTTAACCAATTACATAGTACAAGAGTCATTCACAACGGGTAAAAAATAATCATTTCAAATCCATGATAAGTCATCCCATGTGAAAAAATACCACTATTGACCATGATATTTAATACGAATGTAGCCTATACATATCATAAAACCAGTAACAAATAAAACATGACCATGTGTCGATTTTCCCTAGTTCGTTTATATTGATATTAACCAAATTCAATTATCATTATCTATTTATATTTTCACTATCATCAAAATAGAAAATTTTTACACCCACCCCACATGTTACAAAAATTTAATTAGATTATGGGATCCATACATGGATGAATAAGAGATTGTAAACACCTTTTAGAGCCAAAAAAGGGGTGTATAATTCTCTAGGGAAACATTATGCAGGGGTGAAACATAGAATCCTAACTTCTTGGGGATGGTTTTTTTGGTTACTTTTGTATCAAGTGAAATGGAAGTTCCCAATAATGGAAGGGTCTCAAATTTAAACAGTCATGATACTAATTATATAGGTAACACAATTTCAATTTCCCTTAAACCCATATCATGATCAAGACCATGTGTTTTTACTGTTAAAAGAAACCGGGGTATTTTGAAATTTATAATGTAATTTAAATCCATTGAAACACCATAAAAAACAATAAAACATGGTTTTAAACATATTTCATGTCAAATAATATATAAATGGTGGGACTCTTAAGAAAATATTATAAATTTGAAAATTGAAAAACTATTTGAAGTGAATCACCATTTGGGGAGTCACCATCGTGAGTCACTTTTGGGAAGTCATCGGGGGATGACTCGCTATGGGACTAGTCACAAATGAAAAATATTACTGGTGAGTAACCAATGACTATGTCAATAAAGGTAGAGTAACTGACATGACCTACCGATGGCGATCCACCGATGGTTGAGTTATCGATGGGTGACTCGCCGTTGAATGAGTCGCTATTAAGAGATAACATCAACCACCCACTATCACAACCTACTGATTCCACCTACCAATGATTCCTAACAACTCCACCTTCCAATTCCACCTACTGATTGCAAATACTAATTCCACCATCCAACACTACCTATAGATACCAACTCACAATTGAAATATAGTAAAAATTTCCAAAGTCTCAAAAAGAACAACTGTGACTTCTGAAACACCTCATATGATGAATTTGGACAAATTAGTGTAATGTAGTAGTATGTCCCATTACATTAGATATCTCTTAAACTGTTCTCGCACTCGATAATTCAAAACCAACCATGAAAAAAGAGGTTTCCGAACAACCATGCCATAATACACCTGTCTAAGATATTTCTGTGCTTGAAACACTACTACTGACTTATCACACTAATGCTCAACGATAAACCACCTAATACTTTTACAAAGTTGGAGTGGATCCCCAACTTCCAAGAACCCATAATCTGATATCTACTACCCCATCCAAATAAATGACACATAAAACTGTCTTAATAACACGAATCTTGGAGTTCCTCAATATTTATCATGATACTAACTACTTTATGTGGAAATGGATCACCGAAATATGTTTAATAGATTCTCAATTATTACATATTTATTATTAATCAGGTCCTCCCATTTCCACACTATAGGGAATCATCACACATCACTTAACAAGAGATGAACACATCTCATAGAGAAAACATTTCTACCATCACATTACAAAGTAAAATAGTGAAAGAAAAACTAAAAAAAATTCCATTTACTAAGAATATTTCTATAATTATATCATTGAAGTACTCCCCTCTTGGGTAACATTCCTCCACAACACATTAACCACATCAATTTTTTATTCACACAACACATTCTCTCGATGATCTTGGTTCTCCATAGGATGTTCCACAAACACTATGTATCCTTTGCTATCCAATTCATCCCAATTAATGATGTTGGAGTCTTTGTGAAAATACCAGCATTTCTAAGGGACATGAAAGACATCATGAATCTTATCTATAAAATGTTGAAAAGTAATCTAGTATTACACCTCACTAACTCACTCAAACACCTCTATGTGTCCAATGAACCACAATGAAATCTTTAACCCTGTAACAAACATCTTCATAAAATGTAGAGGGGAATCCTTTATGAACTTTTGGTCCCCAACATCGATATCCAAGGGCCTTTTACTCTGATTCGCGTATCTCTTATACCATTCTTATGCTACATTCATCATATCTCAGAAAAGTATAATCTTCTCCGTTATGCTCTAATCCACCTATGGACCTAGAAAACATTATATCCACCGTATTTTTAGCACAATATAAAATGACAAAATCTCCGATAAAATAACTCAGGAAGATCTATTCCAATAGAATAGTAATACCTATTATTGTATGAAAACTATAATAATGTTAGGTGTCATACCCAATATCCACTATAGACCAAGATAAATTCCTGCAACATTTCCTCAAATGTCTGGATGTTCCATAGGATTTTCCCATCGGTCAGAGGCTGGAAGGTAGTGTTGAGGTGTAACTGAGGATCAAAAGCATACTGAAATATCTTCCAAATCTATCTGTTAATATTTTTATCCCGAAATAATACTGTGAATCTAGAAACAACTTTTATATACACCACTTCATCCATATACCACATGGATGTGGCTTCCACTATTCCAAACTTCTTAATAACTATGATGTGGGCCTATATTATCTGTCGATCCACCAAAACCCAAATAGTATCATAGCCTCCATATGAACTTGGAATATCATGATGAAATCCCTCAATATTTCATCCCACTTACATTCAGGTAAATCCAAGGGATACAAAAACTAAATTGGAACATAATGCTCAACCTTCAACTCCTAGAACTCTATGTACTTTTCCATAAATCCAAACACTGCCCATTTCAACCCGAGCCTCCAAAAATGTTATCTGAAACAGTGTTATATCATAGAAATTATCAAGTGTAACTCTTAGGGTGAGATATGAAACTCATAGAATAATTCATTATGGATCTCCAGTGGAAAAATATCCTCGCATAGAATATCATCTAATTATGACCATACTATGACCTCCCCTCTGGAGAATCACTTTAGTAAATGTGATCGTGCATCACCTCTACATAAGTCTCTATACTATGATTCCTCCACCTACTGCATTAGAGTATAATGTACCATTATCCATTAATAGAAAGCCTCTACCTCCATCCATTCTGGCATTTATGCGAATGGTTTTAAACTCCTCCATTAGCTTCCAAGAATCTACCTATTCTCAAATAACATCCTTCTATGACATCATTCTCAAATCTATGGTCACAACCTTCCCCTTTCCCGAGTTATAAGATATGTTGAAATCGTAGTCATGAATAAAATTCATCTACATGCATTGTCACACATTTTGATATAATTGGGGAAATATATACCTCATGATCTTGTGAATCGTGAAGGCCCCAAGTTCCCCCCATTGAGGTAATAATTTCATATCATTAGTGGAAACATCGACAGTAGTAGCTCCAGATAATGAGTAGAATAGTTACATTCATGGGGATATATCATTATAGACACACAATAGATCACTCCACATGGTTTCATCAACACAGATCCTAATTCAAGATGGTACAATTTAAAAAACACATAGAAATATTACACATTCCTCTAGAAACAATAGAACATGGGACTCAATAAATACCCTTTTAGGTAACAGAACGCTACATGGAATTGATCAGTCCGCACTAAATCATGATCCTTAATGGTTAAATTCGTAATGAGAGTGAAAAATGGATATAAATCTGATTCATAAATGTAATAGAAACCTACTAGATCATGAAAACAACAAATCACTACAATTTTCTTGGGTTCTACCAATGAAACAAATACTTGTACTTTGGATTGGTCCAATGCTACTATTAGGACCTGACCCCAGTTTCCCATATTTTGGGCCATATTTTATTAAATTGGATTATAAAAAAGGAAGACATATACTAAAGGAACGAATAGTTTAGTAGCTTTGGGAAAAAATATTCATACAAAAGTTCTACATTCTAAGGTGGAAGGGCATTCAACTATTCGACTTTTATTGAATCACAGATACTAAAATAGATTATCCACGAATTTTATTTATAATATACATCTTCACAACCTGTGGAAAATAAATCATCTGAAATGGGAGATCAAAGATGCACATAAAGGGTAAATAATATCGCCAAATATAATATAAACAAAAAATAGGTATGATGAACAACTAAAAATGAATGCCTTTAAAAATATAATTGAGTAAAATTTGTAATAAATATAAATTGATTAGATAATTCCTTAAATCATTACCATGATATTAACTAGTATAATAATCACATGGACAATCAAACCATATTTTCATTATCTGGGAATGCATAATTTTGGACAACTGAAATATATCATCGTGGTCATGAAAATGATGTTTGAAAATACTAGGGTATAACGTGGGCTAACACATAGTATTTTTTAGTTTTGTGAGATGTAATGATCTATCAAGGGGATAAAGTGGGTCCCAACCATCACAAGAGAAGTCCAATTCACTCCTCATAAATAATAGGATAAACATAAAAGAAATGAACTTTTGAAATATCATTCTCCAATCTATACACATAATCAATAACCATTCCATTTAGTATGATGAATGGAATCAAGATAAATAAACCCATGAAAATTGATCGTAAAAAATTTAATGAAATATGGTATAAGATAAAAATAATATATTAATCTAAACCTGAAATAAATTCCAATAATGGTGTTGGAATTGGAAAAATACTATAATAAAATCATCAAATCTTTTTTCAGTGAAATATACTTTTACATTGAAAAGAATAGTTATTTTAGAAATATCATTGGATAAAACAAAAAATTAACTAAGTTATACATTCAAATATAAAAAATGTCGATTTTGATTGTTAATAGTTTCTTAAAACATATTACAGAGTGCACTAGATAATAGAAAAGAATTTGAGAATTTACCACTAATTTGGGTTGTTTGTCCTAATAAATTTTAAATATTCCTTTTAAAACATGTATATGTCCATAAAATAATGAAGAATTATTGTTGGTACACATATATAGAAAATTATCACATTATTTATGATGATTAAATAAAAAAAATATTAATTAGGATTAAGACACACGGAGCATAACCTAAAAAATGAGTGTTTTTGTTGAAAAACTTTAACTTATGTTCGAATATGATCTAATCATTAATATATGTTCTTGAATTATTATAATTGACATTTTTAAAACATAATCCAATACCTATAAAAAATATAATTTATTTATTATAATTTTATTAAGTTCATTTATGGTATTTATTATGCGTTTAGAGATTTTATATAATCGCTTGTGAGTGCTTGTCTCATTTGTTATCATGATTGGTTTGTTTGTATGGAAATTAATGTAAAAGGAGAATTGATTTCCAAATATGATGATATATGTTAATAACATTCATAAAAATGTTTAAATTATAATATTGTTAATTTTGTTACATTGGGGAGGGATGAATCATTTTAAATAATTTTAATGATAAATGATTGGATTAATATGTCCATTTTTTGATCACCATGAAATCAATTTGTTTAAGAATTTTTTTCAGGAAAAAATATGATCCCAGAACATTACATAGAATATATTACATATATCATGATATGGATCAACAATAAAAATGGTTTCATGACCATATTGAATATCGTTATTGAATTTGAAAAATCAGCATCCATGAATATGATAATTTAACACATTTCAGATCGTGCATTCATTTATAGTATAAAAAAAGGTGAAAGGATAGATGATGATGAATTAATAAATTATGATAGATCAATTCCAATATCTATAAGTTACTATATTTATCATAAAATTTTGATGAAAACATTTCTCGAAAGATTAATAAATAAAGGAAATTTAATGCAAATAAATCACATCAAAAGAGGGATTTACCTCTTGAATTTATCTTCCCAGAGAGCATATTTAGGGGATATGTTTTTTTATTTTGAAGAGTTCAAGGGTTAATGAATGTGGGGAAGATCCTAGGAGGATATTTAATGAGAACATATTCAATTAACAAGGATTCAGCAGAGTGAATAGTAGAGGGAGTTAGGGGTGCTTTTTATAATGGAGGAGAGGATTGATTTATGAATATTTTAGTATTTTTCCCAATAAAAGAAATATTGTTGATTCATCTTACCATAAATTGTAATATGTTCATTATATTTCTAACCAGTTCTGATTACATTAGCCCTACCTAAAATAAGACTCAATAAATCATGATTTTATCCTTTTTCATAAAATACTGTATTTTACTATTCATGAAAAAATCAAGTATTATTGAAAAAACCAAAAAATTCCCCATAAACATTTTTTGATGTGTAGAATTAAAATATGAATTCTAATTTATAAATAAAAATTTTTATACTTGTGAAATTTATTTTTTATATCAAATCATCATTAAATAACAAAATATAGTTGTTAAAACTAAATCTTATTTTATAATACCTAGATAAATTAACTAATGTCATATTATATTTTCATAAAAGAATAGGAAAATATTTTATTTAGGATTAAATTTAATGAAATTTAATTTTCCATAAAATAAATTTATTAATTTATAATTTTAATTAAATATTTAATTTTCACAAAAATATCAACACTTAATTATTAATTTATAAAATATTCTATTTTATTTTTATGTTCCCTAAATTTTCATTATACATTCATTAGTGAATTTTCTATTTTTAAAGTTTATATTACTAATAAAAATTTTATGTTATTATTAATAATATCCAACATTCTATTCATCTAAAAATATACTTACATCATATTTTATACAAAATATCTTACTAAATGAAACTGTGTATGTCAGTTTTTTGAAATTCGAAACATTGAGGTTGAAAAATTTTGTTTAATGTCTAGAATGTAATAATGTGGTGTTTTGTTGAAACTTAGTGTTTCATGCATTCAATATATAATTTATATTCAAATCATTAGGGAGTTACACCACCCCCCTACCGATATAAATTATCTACTCAAAACCAGTTAATGTTACCTCATTAAAATATTTGGGTAGTTCTTCATCATAATCTCCTCACTCTCTCATGTTTTTTCATTAATTATTTTATTTTTTCAATGTATAGTTACCAATCAGTTAATCTAATTCCTCAAAACCTATTTCTTATTTTCAAGTATACAGATAGGCTCTCCATATTAGAATAAGTCTAGCTCCAATTCAATACCATCATAAGTGAGTTCAGGCAATGGTTTTGCTTGTACAATTTAAAAAAATATAAATAGAACACATTGTGTACTTAATAGGCTAAAAGAATTTTCAAATGATTATACAAAACTCTAGTTCTCTCAATAATATCATTAGGTCCAATATACTTGAGGATCATTATCTCTTTATTAAAAAATTATATAGAACCCTTCCATGATTATACATTAATGAAAATGTGATATCCCAATTGAAATTAAAAAACTTTCATTCAATTATCAGCATATATTTTTCCCTTCATTTTGTTTCATTGATATGGGTTTGAATAGTCTTTACCATCACAATTGTTTCCTCGACAACTCGGGGCCCACAATATTTCCTTCACCAACTTCATCACAACATGTTGGTGCATGAAATCACTTTCCATTCAGTGCATTATATGGTTCCATTTGAATTCTTATATTGAAACAATTATTGCATGAAACCACCACTAAAGATAAATACAGACCACACATACCATGGAAATCATGTGAGCACAATCTTAACATGTATTTTAATGTTTGGATCACCCTCTCTTATTTCCCATCACATTGTCAGTGATAATATGTACTAAAACAAAGACTATTTTCAAATATTTCTTACGAATTTTTTAAAAATTCTATGTAAATCACAGATCACTATATGAATATATAAGATAAGTTATCCTTGAAGTCCCACAACATCATTGATATAGAGTTGAACATGGTTTTCTAGAATAAAATACTCCCTTACAGAGAGAAAATGTGTAGATTTTGTAATTTTATCCAAAATTTCCCATATTTCACTATTGTTTCATAGTGTTTTTGGTAAACCAGTGACAAAATACATGGTTTTTTCATCCCATTTAAATGAAGAAATGGTTAGAGGTTGTATTAATCCTTTAGTTTTTTGTTGTTTGAAATTCACTTGTTGAAAGACTAAACATCTTGATACAGAATCAATAATTTACCTAATCATTTTGTCAACTTAGAGATGTTCCTTCAAATATATATACATTTTAGTGATACCATGGTGTATAGAAAAATTCAATCTACAAGTATCATCTAATAAATCACTTTTATCTTGGTTTTATATTTAACATAAATCCTCTTCACATATTTTATAATTCCATGCTCAAACAAAAATTCTGTCTACATCCCACCATTCACATCTCTAGTTTTATTTTTACGATTCAGATCATAGGATGGAGAACATGTAATTGTTTCCAATAAATATGGTTTGGAAAATAATTGAAAAAGTATTTATGTTTCACCTTATTTAATAATTACTATATCTATATTCACAAGATCCATGTACATATAATCCTTTTCAATTATCATTTGGTTTAAAATTGAATGACCCATCTTGTTCAATTCATCAAATACATTATTTTCCATTCCTTGGCGGTAATGTTTTGAGCAATCATTGAGTATTTTATTCACTTGCCTTTGCTTCACATTGAGTTCTTTATGTGTGTTGATTTATATAATGATCCTTATTTCCACATATCTCATATCACGAAAAATAGAGATAGTGTATCCTAATCTTTAGAATAGTAATTACAGCTTGTAACTCAAAATCATGAGTTGGATATTTCTGTTTATGAATTTTTTAACTACCGTGATTCATAGGAAATGACACTGTAATTTTTTATAAGGACACAACCATGCACTTTCTTTAGGACATCACTATATATCACAAACCCATCATTTCTATATGGTAGAGTTAGATTGGAGGAGTCACTCATCTATAATTTAATTCTAAGAAATATTCCTCACATTTATTTGTTCATGAAAACATAACCCCATTTTGAGTAATATTGGTGTATGAGTTAGATAATTGAGTGATGTTCTAAACGAAATTATAAAAATAACCTACTTAACTAATAAAACTATGTACAATATTTATGATCATTGGTGTATTCCATACCTAAAGATACGTTCTCTTAACAGGTTCAATAGATATAAAATCCTTAGAGACAATATGGATAGGAAAAGAACACGATTGAAGCCGAAATATACACTTACAAAACTATCAATATAATTCAGTTATTTTATGAGTTAAATGCGCAAGTGATTTTCATAATATTCATATCTTCTGGAGTATAATATATATCATCAATAAATACCTCAAAAAATGACATCATGATATTCCTTGAAAACACAATTAATTACATCTCAGAAAACGAATGGTGAATTATTCAATCCCAAAAGAATTAATTAAAATTCATAATGCACATACCAAGATAAAAATATTGCCGTTAAAATAAATTCCTTCCTCACACACAACTAAATATATCAAAATCAATGTTCAATATTCTAAAAATATTTGTGTCCATGAATTTTAACAAATAAATAATCAATTCCATGTAGGGTATATTTGTTATTTTATGTTAAAAAAATGATCTCCCTATAGTCAATGTACAACCTCTTAGATCCATATTTCTTCTAAACAAATAGAACAAGGGATCCCCATGTAGAAACAGTAGGGTGAATAAATCCTTTATCAATAAATTACTATAGTTGTTTTAGTAGTTTTTCAAATTACATAGTGGTGATTCTATATTTATTATTTGATATAGGTCTTCAACCATGAATTATATCAATTGAGAACCCACCATTCCACTATAGAGGATGTCTATGAAAATTCTCAAGAAACAAATCAACATATTATTTCATAATAAGTATGTCTTCTATTTGATTCATTTCTTCAAAAATAGATATTGTTTTCCCTTCCTCCCTATGAATTAAATTTCTTAGAGCCACTAAAGGTGGATATATATGAGAATTTTATGGTGATATGTTTCCCTAAAGACAAGGTATTATACATCATTCACAAAAATTGTAACTTAGTTCTTCTTAAAATATATTTTTCTATGATACATTTAATGGAAATCCATATCGTGGATTATATCAATGTAAATCCTAGGTATGAAGATAAAATCAGTAGATAAATCATGACAAAATGTCATAATGTGTACTACCTAACACATCATCATTACAATGATACTTCCATTAGGTGTTATGACTGAAAAATAAGTTAATAAATAAAATAGTAAATATCTAATTTTCTTGGAAAACAATAAAGATATAAAAGAATGTAATGATCCAGAATAAATTAAGTCACTGTATTAGTTAGAGGAAATGAATATATTCTTTCCCCCACATCATTAGGAACTTCAACCTCAGTAGTTGTGATCACATTAGACTTTCCATTCTCCATTGGTCTATTCTGGTGATAGTTTAGTTAAAGCTTTCAAAAATTGTTTTAATAATGTTCTATCTATTTTCAATTTATTATTGATCATTGAGAGCATTTTCATTCTTTTTCAATAATGATATTGATGGCCATTTTATCAACACATTTTACTAACTCCATTACTTATTTTATAGGATATAGTGTGTTTCCATCCACAAGTATCACATTGTAGAAACAACACCTTTTTATTTTTCCTTTTATCAATTCAATCCCCCGCCATTATCTTCTTAACATATTTTTCCATAAATTCAAATGTCTTAGAAAATTATTTAACTATCTTGACAACACATGAGATGATAAATTCGTGTGATCGGAATCTTGGGGGGACTAGGGTCCTTCCAAGGAATGCCAATAAACCATCATATAAATGATTAATCATTTTCCATGGATTACACATTCTGTCCACAAGATGCATTTTTAAACTTCTAATGTTATCCTCATACTTAGATATATTATCATCCTAATTTTTTCACAGTATCAGAAATGTCCTTGATATATATACATATTATTTGTGAGGGACATAATTTTCATAGAATATTTCCTTAAAATCTCTTTATTCAATTTTTTATATTTTTTTTGTACTTGGTGTTTTGAATTAATGACCACTACTGATCCATGTCTCCCGATAGAGGATAAAATTACATGGCCACTTTCTCTCATTAATTACATACAAATGGGATAAATACATTCTCATAGAAACTAATCTAGTACTCCACTAAGAATGGGTTTCCATTTCGATTTAGTGATTAAGGTTGTTTATTCATAATGTGTCCAACATGTCTCCTCCATGTTGTGGATCCGAATTCTTCATATAGGCAAGGTTATGGTTCATAACCTGATTCATCTATCCCATGATAGTTATATGTTGTTTGAAACCAATTGCAGCACTAGATCCAACATCATTATATTTCATATGAATTAATTCCCTACATGTGATATTTGTGTTCATGTGATTTCTATACCATCCACTATGTTTCATTTATAAATAATGGCATAGAATAAAATAGGATATGAATCCAAATGTATAATCTGATGGGAGAAAAATAATTATCATAAATTGAAATCATATACATATATAATAACTTAATAAAAAACTAGGTTTCTTTGAGGAATAATTTACATTTAATTATTTTATGATCGTTTATAAGAAAATGAATGTTATTCTAAAAATATTCCCTTTGAATGTTGAATCAGGTTCTCAGTAAATCTCCTTTTCATGTACCATGAAACTGCCTGAGAATCCAAAAAATCAATGTTAGAGTTGTTACTTCTAGATACATCTGTTCTATAATCCCATCCACTTGTATTATAAAAACAGGGATGAATTTTATACAAATATTCACATAATCTATTCCTTACCAAAATTCTAGGTTGTTCGTGTTTCTTTATCAACAAATACTATTTTAGGGTTATATTCCCTAATCTATATTTCTAAATCTAGTTTCCATGTTTCCTACTAAACATCCAATGATTCCAACTATAACGTACTAATGCCAGTCACCTTGATCCAACTACTAATTTTATTATATTGACATATAAACAAAGAAGTTTCATATCAAATGAAGAAATACATTATTATCTTTGTAAAATAATATACATATATATGTTCTATCTTACAACTTTAAATGAAAAATATCATATAAATTTATTTTGAGTCATATATAATATCGTAGATTAATCTTGATAGTATTCATATTATACTTCATCAAAACCTATGAAAAATATAGAATTTTATAGCGGTGAGCATTGATTCTTTGTAAGTGTAAATAATACTATAGAAGATAATACAAACATAAACACTAGGAATAAAGAATAAGTAATAACATGCATTTAAAAATATAATTTATAACTATATGATATGAATAAAATCCGATTAAATAATTCACTAAAACATAACCAGGTATATTTTACTAGTTGAATAATCACATGGTCAATAAATTTATAGTTTCATATGAAGGTAATTAATAATGTCGAACAACTAAAACATATCTTCATGGCCTCTGTCAAGATGCTTGAAAATACTAGGATAAGGCCTCAGCCAAATCAAAATTCTATTTTTTCTCATGGGACATACTGATGAATTGAGGCAATATAGAAAACCCCACCTATAAATTTCAATGTCAAATTTAGTCTTCCTATGAAATGTGATAATCATAAACAACATGAAAATATTAAATATCCTTCCACAATATGTACTCCTATACACTATCCATTCTGAGTAGTATGGTTAGTTGTATCAATATTACACATCCACAGTGAAAATGATCATAATCTATTTAATAAAATATGTTTGATGATAAAAAAGGATATTGTCCTCATTAATAAATAAAATACTACATAGGTATGGTAAGAGGAAAACATACTCTAATAGAATCATCAATTAATTTTTGAGGGAAATATACTTCTACATTGTAACAAATATTTATTTTCGAAAACTATTTCCATAAGACTATAAATTAACAAAGTTAATAATTCAATGATAAATTGAGTATTTTTAAAATGATAATTATATTTTCGAATTGATTATAGATTTCACTTTAACATTAAGTTCAATTATGAATGTTTTTATGGGTTATGAGATTCAATATCATCAGCTGTGAGTGCTCATTTCATTAGTTTTCATGATTAGTTCATTTGTATGAATGATCATGTGAAATTAGAAATGAATTCTAGAATTGATGTTATATATTATTAATGGCCATAAATATGTTTAAATAATCATATATTCCATTTGTTCATATTAGATGAGGATGAATCGTTTGAGAAAATATAAATGATAAACAATTAGATTAATTTGGTTGTTTTTTAATCTCCGTGACCTTATTTTGTTTTATAAATTAATACCATATGAACAATAAGATTTAGGAAAATTACATACCATATATTAAAAATATTATGATCTTATTTGGGATAAAAATTGTTTAATGACCAGAAATGAATATAGTAATAAAAGATGAAATTCTGTCATCATTGAATGGGATAAATTAACACATCTAAGATAGTGCTTTATTTTCTAGTGTAATTTGAGGGGAAATAAGGGATGATGATGAATTTTTATGTTATCATAATAAAATTGATGTTTTTTAGGCACATGAGTAATCATGATATTTTTCAGAAAGGACGCGAGAAAATAAAAAGGAAAAATGGAACTTGAAATAAAATAAATGAAATGAAAAGAGGAATTTACCCCTTGAATTTATCTTCCTTTAGAACCACTTTGTGGGAGAGGATTTGATCTTTTGAATAGGCAGGGTCTGCTGGATGTGGGGAGGTTCATGAGAGGAAATTTAAGCTGAATTTATATATGGATGAAATATTTATATGAGTAAATATAATATGGAGTGAGGGGTGGTTTTTACAGTGGATGAGAGGGGTGAATTTTTTATATTTTAATCATTATTTAATTATTTTCCAAAATACAAGAAATAATTTTGAATATTGTGAATAAAATTTTAATAAGTTCATGTGATTTTAAACATTTATGATTACATCATCCTTACCTAAAATATGACTCAATATATGTATTTATCATTTATTGTAAATAACTGAATCTTAATATTCACAAAAAAAATTATGGAATTTTAGAAAAATCCAACAAAATCACCCTAACCAATTTAGATTGTTTCGAATTAAAATTTGACACCATTTTATAAAAATAAATTTTTAAATATATGATATATAATTTTTAAATAAAATCATCATCTACTTGATTTTTTATAAAATGAGATCTAATCTAATAATTTCTTGAAAAATTATCTATTGTATTATGAAATTTTTATAAAATCATAGGACATAAAAATATATATTTATAAATACAATATATTAAAAATAATTTTCTTTTGAATCAATTTATTAATATTAAATTTTAATTAAATATTTATTGCACAAAAAAATAAACATTTAATCATAAATTTATAAAATATTCATTTTCATTTATAAGGTGAATAAATTTTATTTATACATTCATTGGTGTGGTAAAAAAATGTATTGTTAACATAATTTTTAATATGTGAGTGTATCAATTTATAATAGTAATTATTCTAGTATCCAAAAAAATGTATGTTAATCCTATCATACTCTAAATATCCTATTGAATGAAACTATTTATATAAGTTATTACAAACTGAAAACAAAGAGGTTGAAAACTTCTATTTACTAAAAAGGTTCTAATAAAGTGGGTTTTTGTAGATACTCAGTGCATCTTCCATTCAATAATAAATTTATTTTCAAATCTTCGGGGTCTAATAGCTTCACCTCATGGTGACCCTCATCCCCAAGTATGTGTTACCCTTGTGACCAAAACGTGCATTTGGACAGATTCCCAAAAATATTGTGGTGTCAAAGAACATATAAGATGGTCCTTATATTCTCTCCATGATACACTTATGAAATTGAGTAGATCTAGATGACATTGAAGAATACCATAATGAACTGGTCCAAGAAGTTATGGAAAATGGAGTTAATAATCCCTAGTAACATAGACGATGTATTTATAACAACGAACGAAATAAAAAGGAACTTGACTTGCCCATACCACAAACTGAAATAAGTTTATAGGACATCATTATCATTCACCCTCAATGGTTGATACATAGACTATAGACCGTTCTTAAATAACCAACATTCTCCCCACAACAGGTTAAAAATTGCATATACCCTTGAGTGAGGGTAAACAATTCACGAATGTTACCAGATTCACCTTTCAATAGTCTATTCCAAACCTCTAGCATCAATTTTCCATTTTTCAACGAGGATGGGAGACTCCATAGTTAAACATTGTGACTGATAAATCCCTTTATCAAATCATCTATATGAATCATCAACTGTCTCGTCTTTGAATGTGCCTTCAAATAAAGAGCCATCAAAATTGGTGAAGCACCGATCTTGATGTCTATCTCAAACTCAACATCACATCAATGAGGTATAGTTAAAACCTCCTTGGGGAAGACATCCGTGAACTCCCCAAAAATTCTAGAAAACTCCCCTATCTCAGTATCCAGTAATTTGAATTACATATTTTCATTAATCTAACGAAGGGCCTCCTCACACCGAATCACATCTGACAACACTATTCACCAATGAAAGCAACACATTGTCCATCCACATATGAAAAAATTCATCTCCAGTAGAATAATTAGATAAAAACTTGAATATAGTAAAACTATATGATTCCATGTATGACATCGTACAGTTTCATATGTAATAAGAGAAAGTCCCCATGGGATTGATGTGGGACCATCATTAGTTTACATCCCAGACACACACAAAATATGATTATCTTATCTACGACTTGGGTAATCAACCATACGGTAATTAAAGGACTCTCTATGTATATTCTTGAATAATGGTCTTAACAAGGTGAAAAAATGGATTTAGAAGTGCCTATGTCAAAACAAGCACAATAAGGAGTACTAAACAAAACGATCATAACTCAAACGATCTATGACCCAATTTGAACTGCAATATCTATGGTGTACAACTGACCATTCCCTAATCCTCTACTCATTTTCTAAAGATCAACTCCTAGACCACACCCTGGACGACTTCCCTAAAGACAATTGTGATGTCATCCTCGACATCCTTGGTCTCCCCTCAGTGGAGGGGGAGGCTGTATTCCCTGCTGCTAAAACTACCCTGTCGACAACCACTATGGAAGCATTCAATAAACATACACACTTTCACCATAATGATCTATAATGAAAACTGGGAACTGACTCTGACGATTCCCATGGACTCCCTATAGAAAAACTATCCCTAGGGATACAAAATATACAAGAAGACCAGAACGATGAAGCATAAAATACTGAGGTTTCCATCCCACCATCAGAACCTCGAAGTCCCTGTATCCTGAGAACTACTACTAAAAATTATTTCTGTTTATGAAGTAGTTTTACTCCCCTAAAAGGATAAAATACATTGTGAGTGAATCTTCTCAACTACTTCCACCTTATTTTTTTCTTCCATGTATGTCATCAAGGTAAAGGGGGTAACTGCATACTTGAGAGAAGGAGACAATACCGCCTCGAGGGGACATGCATGATAATGTGCATCCAAAAAAAGAATTGGATAATAAATAATGAGATCCATAAATTTTATCACGAGATCTTGTACTGACATACTCCTCTATTTGAGGGAACATAAATCATTCATATTCTAATCATTCATGTTTGAAAAATTAAATGTGCCCCGAACTACTTTTCATAGTCATAACTCAAATCATGTGCCTCTTTCCACTATCATAGGTATGGATTTTTCCTCTGATGTGCAGCTACCGCATCTAACTGACCACCAAGGGAACAAAATTCACCATCAGAACACAGATGAAGTGGAAGGTCATCCCAAGACCCTCAAGCCATCTCTTTGTATCCATGTTCAAAACACTACCTTTATTCATCCATTGAGTCTATAACTGGATGGTACGTAATGTAATCCTCCAAATGTAATCCTCTTCCACATTTTCGACCCTTCCTCAAAAAACCGGGTTAGCCAGTTAATCCACAACTGCATGTACTACATGAAGATGATAACTGGGTCTTATAGATGAAAGGTATTCAATGAATTATTAAGATTGAGTATTCTGGAATTTTTTATCATTCATTTAAACTCATTTTTTTGTTATCCACTCAAAATTTACCAAAGATTACAATTAAATGAAAAAAATAAGTCATTATGATTCAACTACCTTTCCTAGTGTCTCTACCCTACTAATGGTCTAGCCTCACATAGACGTTTGGTAGGATGTGAGTCCTTTCATCAGATCATGGGGCCCCTAAATATCATGTTTTCTACACAGTATTCCTTGGCCTAAGACACATTCCATGATCACATAGTACTCTTCCTATACTATCCCAAGCAGTCCTCACTGTATCTTACACAAATCCATTGTATGTATAAACCATCACCTCTAATACCATTCTGTCATGACCTTGTCCCTCCACAGAATCCCCTCCTTTTCTAGAAATGAAGGAAGAGAGATACCTCCCCTGATTCCCACATCCAGAAGGCCTTGGGGTGTTGACCCTCACCATGGGTATATAAATCTAATAAATGGGAGGCAATGGCCTATTTTATAGTAACCATGACTAGGACATAATATGTATCATCCTCAAAACAACTCAAATTCATATATATAAAGGAATCCAAAATCATTCCCACTTGAATGTTTTCTGTAAAACTACAATAAATATAATGAAAATATCCGATGTAAATACCAAAAGAAAAATGCTAAGCAGTGACACGACAACTATCCCAACATATGAGCTAGTAATTCCCCACATTCTCCCAATATTTTTCTAGAATCCTGAAAACATTTTTATATAAGTCTGTTTAGCATACAAGTGTACTATTAGGGAAAAACCGAGGCCTCTCTTGCACATGTGGAGACACATACCAAATACAAAGTGAGAAAAATAAAAAACCAATAGCACCTAACAAGGTATACTAGGAACCAAAATCTCCCAAATGGAGAACTCACCAAATGACACAAGTCGTGATAATTAATATAGATAAAATCAATGATAGGGTACCCCATACCAATATCCTAATGATTACCCCCTCCCGCTAATAGATATTTTCTTGGCTCTCCCACCACTTTCCAAAGTACCATTTCACTACCCAACCACACACACCTAGGACACGTACCACATCACATCCATCTCATAGACAACTATAAAACATACCGCACCACATACATCCCACACACACCTAACCCACATACACAACACATGACACATCGAAAAGAATAGGAAAATAACAACTCTCCTGAACACACACGGGCCCAAAAAACACAACCTCACCGAAGGATCTTGGGATAATAACATCTAGAATAGGGAGTAGGGAAGATCATGTGGACATCCATCCATCCTCCCATCAATTTTTTTTTGGAATGACACCATCCCCCATAAAAATTGGAGTGTTAGGAACATAGTTCTCAAATAGGTTGGGTGTGTGTATATAAAACAAAAGGAAAATACATGTATATATGTTTATTATCAATCACTCAAGAATAACCTATGTTTTCTCAATAAAACAATAAACCAACCTATGATACTTCCAACTCTACTACAATATCTAAATATACTTATTTTCACTAGCAATAGTCATTTTGAGATTTGATAAAAGAGACCCATTCACAACTTTCCGCAACTCAAACATACCTCTAAAAATATCATTTAAATTATAATTATTCATTAATTAGGAGATAATTTATTCATTCAATCCATTCATAGGAAACTACCAATCATAGTATGCAGCAAGACACATAGTAGACAAACTAACATCATATTTCCACACCATTCAACACCCATACCATCCACTTCCATCATCTTTATTCAATGTCATTCTACTATATCCTTATTCTCAAAAAGAAAACACCGAACATAAATCCAAACCAAAAAATAATACCCTATTACATAAAAATTGGCAACACTGCTCCAAAACATCTCAATTACAATCATAGAAAACAACATAAATGTAGCCGAACATGAGTCGGGTAGCCTCCCTACTCAATCACTACCCATCAAATCCATAATCAATTAATCTCTCAAAATAATAATCTATTACAACACTTGTGTAACCCTATAAATAGTCAATCTCTAAGCCCCATCACCACTCAACATTACAAGGCATTATATTGAACATATCTAAAAAATAACATATCCAAACCAACAATGAATGGCTTATTTATATTTTCAAAACACTCATTCTATAATTCCACTTTGAAATTCATGGGATATCACATTGAATGTTCGATCCGGAGGCATCCATTTACTTAACCTAATATATGCGGTTATATAATTTTAGAATCATACATTCATTAATAGAGTATAGACAATAAACATCCCAAATCTATCACAGGTCATCCCTATTTTATAAACAAAGGCCACTAATGACCTTTGTTTTTACTAGATATGTGGCCTATACAGATAAAAATATAAGAAACAATTAAATGATATGAATGGATACCTACCTGATAAAATATATGACTAGAAATTACTCCTAGAACAAAATCATGGGGTGTGAAATTATATATAGAAATGTGAACAAGAGGTGAATCAAATACTCATTGCTCTTCTAGTAAGACATATTTTGGGTGCCTTCATTTTGAGAGATAGTGAAGCACACAAAAAATGAAGGGTCTAGGCGTTATAAAGGCTTGAATGTAAATATATGGGGAAAATGGTTTCAATGACCATTAAATATAGATCAAGATTAGGACCAAAACGTTTGACTGTTAAATGTCTATGGGGAAATAGAAAATTACTAAAATAATTTATATCCATTGAAATTTTTTCAAAACACATAAACATGGTTTTAAACACATTTTTCACCAAATAAAACAAAAAAAAAATGAATCTAGAAGCACTGGAAGAAAACATGAAAATTGTAAAATTGTTGGAAGTTAATCACTATTGGATGAGTGACCTTTATGAGTAATCATTTGGTGAGTCATAGGCAGATGATGTGCCACTGGATGAGTCACTGGTGTGAGCTACATGTGGCGAGTCACTAACGGATGAGTCACCGATGGAGGAGTCACTGATGTGAGATACGTCTGTAGATTCACAGATGGGTGATTTACTAGTGGATGAATCATCATTAAATGAGTCATAGACATATGCTAATATCAATGACCATAGAACAAGACCTACTGACTCCACTCATAGATGCCACCTATCGACGCCTCCTACCAACTCCACCAAACATCACCACTAACTGAAGCCACCTACTAAAGACACCTACAAAGGCACCAACCAGCAACACCTATAACCCCACATTCTAATGCCACCTACCAATGACTCTTAATGACACCACATAGTATCAAAACATACCAATCTTGAATCATAATTAAAAAAAATGTAAAAATTCGAAAACATTCATAAAGTGCCCCTATGACCTCCAAAACACCTCAAACATTGAGTTTTCACAAATTAATGGACTGGGGAGGTCTGGTCTATCACACAATTTTTATGAGTAACAAACTGTGGTTTCAATGGATGGAATAGAAATTGATATTGAAAAAAATACCACCCATACTATAAATGATAAATTGAAAAATCATTAGTTTGAGGTGGAATCTTGGGAACCTATTGATATAGTGAGGGAAAAGTAAAGTCACATATTTTATTCCATGAAACAAATTTTCAATGAATATATTCTTTTTAATGGTTGTAGAATTTTACAACCCATGTTTTTTTAAAACATAACTCTTAAAATAAATAAAATCATCGATATATTTCTCAAAAACCAATGTTGAAAAGGCATAAATGTAAATCGTATTACAATATTTATTGAGTAGTAAGGTATAAATTGTATTAACAAAATTATGATATATATAATATAATATATATATATAATGAAATCAAAATAAGGTCTTGTTCAATTAAAAATAAAAACAACTAGTGCAGTAAAACCATTAATAAAGTATTTTATTCAAAATATAATTTCCATTTTATTTATTTCACATGAATAATGGATTTATACTTATATTTTTTTATTTTAGATAAAATATAAGAATAATATATATTATTTCAATAATCATTTTCCTGTTAATTTTTTTCTATATATTTTGTTGTTTTTTAAAAGAATTTGGACTTTAATATGGAAATTTATCATAATTTTTCATTTATAATAGAAATATGATATTATGTGGAAATATATTTTATTTTCTAAAAAGATGATTTTAAAGTATTTTGAGAAAAGTATATTTTTATAAATATAACTCCATTAGTGAAATATTTAGTTTTTAACAATGAAATTCTAATTTATCAATACATTTTAATGAATATATATATATATATTAGGAGTTATATTATAAAATATTTTAAAAAATATTTTATTTTAAGATACTATATTTTAGGTTTTAAAACATATGTACGAGTGTCCTCATGAAATTATTGATAACATATTATATTAATACCATTTTCATATCACTTTTTATCACTTTTATAAATTAAATAAAAAATAATGGATTTTAAATTTTTATTTATTATTATTGAAATAGTCAATTTGAGAAAAATTAAAAATATTGTATCTGTTTCATGTGTAAAAACTAGTTAAATTAGTCATAACATAAATAGGGAAAAAAATAATTTAATGGTAAATGGGCATAAATATGATTAAAAACAAGAAAAATTGTTTTTGAGGCTTTAATAATCATAACAACTATAATATTCATTGTTTATAAATTTTTTCTCACATTACATGACATTTATATCAACTTATTAATATATTATCATTATTTAGAAATATTCCATATAATTAAAATTATGATTGTGGCTTTCCGTACCTCACTCACCCACACACAAAAACCACATATGATGATCACTAAATAATCCAACCCTCTATTAATCTCCATTAGTGTATGTATAGAGGTTTTTTTATTCTAAAATTTTTATTCATCAATGGTTTCTAAATTAAAATAAATGATAATACAAATAGTGAAGTATACAATTCTTATAACTCATTCCCCTATTATATTTCGTGATGTGCAAATATTTATCAAAAACTATAAATTAAATGATCATTTAATTATTTCCAAAGCATAACCAGAATACCAATATATAATTTTAATGATTGTAAAAGTACTTATCATGAATCCCAATTCAATTATGGAAAATAAATTAATCATCCAAATGTGCGAACTACATGGTCAGTAAATAAAAGTGTTTTGTTTTCCATAATCACCTAAAATTAATGGTATACCATAGAAATTTAATAACTATGAATGTTTTAGATGAAATTTTAAAATTTTAAAATTGATAATGATATTTATCATTTATATAATTTCTCAATAAATGGAATCATTATACATGCATACATGGGGACTACCACCTCAAAGGAATGAGACATTATTTTTATCTCTAACAAAATCATGTCTAGTTTTATTTTTAAATATATGAATATAATTGTTAAATATTATTATAATATATAATAAAGTTTCCCCTTTATAGGAAAACAATTATATATCATTATATGGTAATCCATTTATAATAAAAAAATATTTCAAAAGTAGTTAAACACTGAATTTAGTTCCATTAAACCTAGAAAAACATTTATATTAAGTAATTATTCAAAATAATGATATTACATAACAATGTTTAAAATGAAATTAAATGATAATTAATGATTAATTTTAGTAATAAAGTTAATTAATTCTCTACTATTACATAACAACTTCAAAAAATCAACACTTGTTAGAAAAAATCTAATAAATAAATATGTTTTTATCTAATTCAGGGTATGATTAGTTAAAACAATCCACACATGCTGCAGAATTTTATTATAAAGTCAAATGATTGATATAATATTATTATTTATGACATGGAGGACATGCATGTAATATTTTTACTCGAGGTATATGATTTCACATCAATTTCCATTCATTATGTAATATTGTAATGTTATTAACCAAATTTATTTTACATGGTGTATTTGAAGACTCACTTATATATTATATCATGATAACATCATAATTCATGTGATTTTACAAATCAACTGTAAACATTTCATCCAAGAGAAATTTATAGGAATTCACGTAATTTTTCTTTAATTTAAAAACATTATAATATTATTCACATACTATAATTTATATTATGTATTTACAACCATTTTTAATGTTATATCACGAATAATTCATTAATTATAGTATTTTTTGTTTCAACATTAATCATTCCCTCCAATGGGATTTTCATTGAATGTTTTATACTGGAATGATATTCTTCTCAATTTTAATTCAATGAAGAATATATTATTATTATGAAACTAATTTTGTTTATATGGTGTTCATATATCTAGTTTTACATGTAATATCATAAGTAATTCACTTATAATGGTTACTCATGTTTATTTTTGAATTATTTCATCCATGTGTATATGATGTGATAAATACCATGTGGTAATGAATTTCACAACACAATTATATTCAATTAGCATATAATAGATTTTAAAAGTCATTTATTTTATTTTATTATATATGTAATTATTTTTAATTACATTTTTTGTATGTATACATTAATTTTTAATATTTTAAATTTTGTAGAAATATTTTATTGATTGAAAAATTATCACTTCAAGGTTTTGATAATTATAATGGGTTCGTATCAAAATTTTAACATTTTTTGCTATTGTTGTGTTATATGGATATATAATTTTATGAGTTTTATATAATTATTATATGTTATTTCATATAAAGAATCTAATTATTTTCAGTACATTAAATTTTTCATATCAATTAATTCTTTCATAAATCATAGGATTGAATAGTTACAAATGAGTAAAATGGCCAATATTAATAACTTATTTCATTAGTGATTGATTATATTCAAGGTTACTTTAGAGGGAATAATAAGTTTTCATTTTCATGAACTATATCAATTTCTTCTCCACTATTTTAATAAATAGTTAATATTTTCAATTTCAATACATTCGTGATTAATTAATGGAACCTCATGAATATCATTCATTTGTGATACGGATCATTAATTTTCATTTACATCTATTATCGTTCTATTCCATATCATTGATTTTTAAGTATTTTTAAAAACTATTATTCTACAAATTAATAATTTTATAAGGTGATTTAACATTATATTTGACAGTGTAATAAAATATTTAAAAAAAAATCTTAATATTTTATAAATGAGAGAAATTTTACAATCATTAAAAAAATATCAGAAATGAATATCTAATTTAAAAAATTTAATTATGAATAGATTTATCCACTGTAATGAACATTATTTTTTTTTCAAGGCATTATAATTTATCTATCTGTTTTTATATTAAATTAAAATTATTTTCATAACAATTTTTTAACTTTTTGTTTTAAAAATTATTTAAAAATTCAATTTATTTAGTTCATGAAGATCTTTTTATAATGAACTTTTAATTTTATTTCTATTAATTAATGTATTAACCCTTCATAGTGAATTGAGAAATATATTGAAATTTTAATCATATAAAATGCATATTATTATTTTCAATCAATTATAATGATGATAGGGATCCCGTTTATTTATCATGGGTTAATCAAGAGACTATAGATAATGATAAATGTTATATCATAAAGTGAACTATTATAATTTTTTATTCCTGATTGTTACATATAAATTATATAAAAAATTGTTTAGACAAGTATATCTTTTATAAATATATATCCACCTTATAAATAACTTGGGAGCCTAATATTATAGGGACCCTATCCTTTTACAATATTTATTACATGATTTTAAGCATAATTGAATCAAAATTACATGATAAGGATTGAAATGACTATTTTATTAGGAAGACAAGATATAAAATTATAAAAAAAAGAAATGTATTATTTGAAGTCCATAAATAAATCTTAATATCCTTTCATCTCTCACATCTTCATAGGACAACATACCAAATACATGAATAAATGAATGAGCTAAAAAGTCTAGTAAGGGATTAAACATAGAAATATATTATAGCACTTGGTTTAGAAGGCATAACATGATGACATAAAAAGTAATGGAACAAAAATAAATATTAAATAACAGAACATGTAGATAATTAAATCTTATAAACATTGCATCATATGAATTTTGAAACAAGATACAACATAAAATTTCATAACTCAATGATGACTTCCAATACCAGATGATGACATAAAAAGTCATGGAACATAAATAATTATTAAATAACAGTACATGTAGATCATTAAATATTATAAACATTGCATCATATGGATTTGGAAACAAGATACAACATGAAATTTCATAACTCAATGATGACTTCCAATACCATTATATATGGAGGATCATTAGTGAAGGCTTTTTACAAAGGCCATTGAACATGTAAGACTAAGTAATATAATGAAATTATTTTCACTCATTATCCCAATATGAGGTCTCATGAGACTAAAAATTAATCAATTAATTTGAAAACAATATATTTACACCCACTATAGAATTTTAATGAATTTTGATTCTACATGAATAATCATACATATTGAAAATTAATAACTATTTCTAAAAGAAATAAATGGGTATCATAATCATATCATTAGTTATAAAAAATTGGTATATCCTAAAATATTCAATGAACTTATGGGTATAAATAATATATGGACAATAATAAGTAAATAATAGTAATGGATCAGGGTAACTTATTTCTAATTGATTAAAAACATGTAACATGGTTGTATAAGACACATTAAATGTGAACAATTTTAGTACAGGTAAAGGGAAAATTTGATATATTCTTCATAATGGAAATGATGTAATAGTATTTACGAAACTAGGAATGAACCGTTATAATTTATTATGATAAAAATATAGATTTTATTTAAATATTTTTGTTTAAAAATATACTATGTATTGTACATGAAAATGGATTACAAAATGGGAAGTTCCTTTTAATCGGGATTTCTCACCAAGATGAATTGAAAAAAATAAACCATACAAAAAAATGTATTAATAAATAAAATAAATAACAATTTTGTTAATATCATATTCATGGAACATAAAAATAAAACATTTGAAGATTAAATAATAGCATGTAATAATTACATTGGGTTAAATAGAGATAAATCATAACATGAAGGAAAAAATAGTGCTTCGAAGAGAATCCATAATCTTACTTCTTAATGTGTTATTCTTGTATACATATTATCATATATAATGAAATTAAGTAAATTAATTAATTATTTCAAAAAAAAATTAACATCTAATAGACTTATCATAATTTTATTATGTTAAATTTCAGTAATTTTATGAGTTATAAGATACAAATATCATCATTCATGAGTCTTCATTTAATTGGCATTAATTATTGGTTCAATTGTAAACATTTATGAAAGGTCATGAAAATATGGAATAAAAATATAGAATTAAAATTATATGTTATTAATGAATATAGAGTTGATTAAATGGTAATATATAAATATATATACTATTTTATATAGATAATATCACAATTCATTAAAATCAATTTTGAGAATAGTTTAGATTATGTTGCATCATTTCGATCATCACATACCAATATTTTTTTATTATTTAACATTATGTATATATAGTAGTTCAAAAACACTAAATATTTTTTAATATGAATTTTAAAATCTCGAATAACCATTAAAATATTTTTATGACCATCCATTAAAGAAATATTAGAAAAAGAGAAATCATTATCCTTGAAGGTGGTCAATCGAATCCTGATGGATAATGTTTTCATTTTTAGAACAGAAGGGTAAGGGAAGAGAATTGATTATTGATATATTAATAACATTAGATAATTATATTCTAAAAAAATATATTTATTGGAATAGATTTTTAATTATTTGGAGATAATTGGAAAATAAAAGAAAAGAAATTGATTTGAAATTGAATGTGAATGAAAGAGTATTTTACCTTTTGGATTTAATCTCCTTTAAAACCTCCTTAGGGAAATTGAGACTGGATTTCTATGAAGCCAAAGGATCCTAGGCCTATGACGGAGTGTATTATAAGATTATTGTGCATTATTTTTACAAGATTCTAGGATTTTGATCTGTGAGGATAAGAGTTGGTGAAGGGTTGGTATTTATTGTCGAAGGAGAGAAGCCATTCAGATTATTTAATTTATTAATTATTTTTTTCTCAAGAATAAAAATAGTTTGGTTCATTTTTACTATGTCGAGTATATACAACATGAACATTCAAACCAAATGTAATTAAATTTTCCACTCATATTATGTGACTCATAAATTCATTTATTTTTCTATATAGTTAATTACTATATTTCACTATTGAAAACAACTATTTTAGACTAATAAAAATTATTCAACCAGACCATTTTTAATTTTTAGAATAAAAAACAGACTCCATTTTTTGAAATATTTCACCAATATATGAGAAATTTAATTTTTATATAAAATCCTTATTTATTCTGAATTTTCTAATTTTAAAATTATAACTAAATTTATAACACATTTAAAAATTAATTAGGTTATCATAACTAAAATTATAATAATATGACAATAAAATACAAAATTATGAATCCATTTTATGAAATTAAATATTTTTTAATTAATTATTTTATTTATAGAATATTAAATTAAAATTTCTATTTTACATAAATACCATCACAAAATATATCATTTTAAAGTCATTTATTTACTTATTCTATGATATAATTTTTTAAAAAATTAAATTTTAAGATGGATAAAATGTATTTATATTTTCATTGGTTATTTTATTATTCTTTTGGAAAAATTACTATTCATAATGGTCACATTACTATTTCAAAGGTCATGTTACTATTCAATTTGATTAGAATCCTCAATTTTAAAAAATAACTCTTAATTAATTTATTATTAGTGTATAAAGTTTTTATTGTATTTTTACTGTCAATTTATGTGATTTGTAATATATTTCATAATTATAGGATGTGAATTTCCACTAATAAAATCATGGGTTATAACATACTTCCCCAAAATTTTCCCTTGAAATTTAATTATTATAATATAAGGGAAAATGTTTGGGGGGTATATATCATTCATTTCTTCCTAATGTTCTCATGTTTCCTCTTGGTAATTATGTTTCCCCTATAGTACATTTACTAGTGGAGTAGTTTTGTTCCTGAGAAAATTGTCTCTAGGATCCACGATCCGCATCATATTCTGTTCGTAGGAGATATAATTTTATAATTATACAACTTATGAATTCAATAAATGTGAGGATAATAGGATGTAAATCCTCACAATGGATACATGGAATAGATAATATAAACATTTTAGGGTTTTTGGAAATTCTAGTCCATATCCCAAAACTCCAACATGGTCAATAATATCAATGTTGTGGATGTGCCTTCAACATAGAATTCTGTCCCTAAAAAATTTCATGATCCACTTCAATGAAGATATAAGTATGTATACTAAGTCTTAAACCATATACTAAAAGTCCTATGAATGATTTTATTTTTATATATTCTCTCAAATTTTAGTATCTTGAATATGCAAGGTAATTGTTTTCATCCTTTCCATAATTTCATTTATAAATATATTTCCCATCAGCTTACCTTCACTAACATCATAGTATAATTCAGGTGTTTAATATCTCTTTCAATAAAGTGCTTTAAATGATATGATTTGGTTTCTTTAGTGGAAACTATTATATAAGGAATACTCATCCAAATATAGATGATAGTCTCATCCACACAAGAATTCTATAGAACATTCTCACCATAGGGACCCTATACTTTTATATATAACCATACATGATTTTACACAAAATTATTCATTAGAGTACAAAACAAGGATCATAAATTCTAGTATATAGGAAGACAAGGTACACAATCAAACATTATAAAAAAATATTTTTAATTAATATATATAATTAGATCCTATCATAAATTGTTCTCGTAAAACATCATAGGATAATATGGGGATAACAAAAACAAAGGGACGTGTTCACAGCCTAGTTGGGGAATAACCATAAGAACGATGCATTAGAACATGGGATAAAAGGCATGACATGATAATATAAATGGGAATGTAAAATATGGAATTATAAAATATAAGAAAGGGAAAATTTTTATATAGAATCATAGAAATGTGAATGAAACATAAAAATTTACTTTAGTACAAGTCTAGGATATTCACCAGGACTGTTTCCCCTAAAATCACAAACTAAGCCTAACGTCCAAGACTGTTGCACAAAGTAGAACATGCCTAGGCTATCTACTAAGACTGTCAAACAGAACATCTTATGACACTCAACATTACCCAATTCATTGGGGAGCTGTCTGGGTTCACCATTCATATATTTCATGAATATTTTTCCACATAAATAAGCATTAATAATCAATATCACATAACAAAAGGGATATCCATGGAATGAATTGGGTACCACAATAATGACATATTGCATAACCAATAGGCATATCATGAAAGGGTCCATGAAAAAAAGGAATTAGAACATAAATGTAAATTCATAATTTATAATAATAATATATCATTGAATGCGATTTTAAATATAAGCGACAACATCTAAGAAATGTATTTGAAAATTTATAGAATTAAAAAATTTATTTGCAGTCATAAGGAAAATACCATAAGGATTTTTAAATATAAAAGTGGACAATATTTTATATAAAACCATAATTTAACAGATAATGTTATCATAATAGAAAGAATAATTTTATAAAGACTATGGTTGCTTAAAACTGTTGATAGAGTGTGCATTAAATTGGGTAGAAATTTGGGAAGTTCCCTTAAATTGAGATTGTTTATTGAGACGTATTGAGGAGGGAATCACCTAAAATAATGTGTATCCATAAAATAGAATGAGGGATGCATCATGAAACACGATTTTAGAGCATAAAAACAGCTTGTAGAAGTTGTACATAAAATGAAAATACAACTTCATTAGGGTAAAAAAAACGAAAAATAAATCTAAAGGAATAAATGCAGTTTGGGTGGAATCCATTATAGAATATTGACATGGTAGTAGATGTACATAGATGAATTAGCTAGAAAGAATTGTATTTATCTCATTTTTATAAATCATGAGGAATTTATGGGGGAGTGGTGTAATTATACTCTATTAATAATAATTACACATAAAATGGCATAGCATAGAAGTGATAGAAGAATAAGACCGAAATATAGAGTATCCCTTACTTTAAGTCCGTTGGCGTTCTTCACTTTTTATTAATGAACTTAATAAAAAATAGGTTTATTAATTAATAATTATAATACCTATAATATATGAAAAATATTTATTATACCATTTTTTGTTCATTTATAAACATTTTTACTGGTTATGAGGTAAAATTCCAGTGTATGTGTCCATTTGCTTTCCTGGATTTATTGATCGATTTACATATGTTCATGTTTGAATAAAAATGTATGATAAAGGTGGATATCTATAATTAATGTTATATTTTATTATTTAACATCCATATGGTTACATGGTAGAAAATTTAATTTTGTTACTTGGATTTACGATATATCATTATGTAAAACATTATTGATAACTATTTCAGTTTATTAATATTTCTAGAATAAATATGATGTTGTGATTAATGAAATAAAAAAATCTGTACAAAAGGAATCTAGATCCATATATTATGAATTATAAATATATTTTGGTATAGTTCAACCATGAAAATTGTTTCATGACCAGAATTGAAGGCGGTATAACATATTCAAAAACTGTCATCTTTGAATGTGCTAAATTAACACATATTTGATGGTTTCTTTACTAATAAAATAAAAGAGTAATAAAGGAAAGATGATAATGATTTATCCCAATAAAATAACAACAATTTAGTAAATTTATATTACTGGAGTTTTCATATAATTTTGATGAGTAGATATTATGATCAAAAATTGAACAAAGGAACATAACATTGAAAAAAAAGAAAAAATGAATTTTACCACATGAATCTACTTTCCATGAGAGCCTCTTGAAATGGGAATATTTGGTCATTTGAATATGATAGGTATTTTGGATTTGGGGTAGGAGATGGATGATATATTTGTGTAGAATTTATGCAAGGAACAAGGCTTGAGAGTAGTAGAGAGAAGAGGTAAGGATGAGTGTTTTTATATTGGGGGAGAGAAGGGTTTTACAGATAGTATAATCATTAGTGTATTATTTTCCCATAACAAAAAATAGTGACGATTCCATAAACTAGAATAGATATAATCCCATTTCAATTAAATATTTGGATACTTACATCACTTATGAGGTCAGGAATAGTGGATTTAAATTATAATGTATTTATATGGTAAATTAATGTATTTTTTCATTCACTAAAAATTCATGTATTTTAGAAAAATACCAAAAATACACCTTAACCATTTTTCAATGTGTTCAATAAAAAATGACTTCATTTTTTCAAAAATTAATTTTATAAAAATGATTAATTTAATATATCATAAAAATTATAATTTATTAAAAAAACTAGTCTTAAACCATTTTATTACTTATTCGCAAATACAGGTACCTAAATCTTTAACTTGAATCATATTTATACACTATAATAAGTAATGTTTCAATTAATTAAATTTTGTCACTATTCATAATCATAACAATAATATTCATAATGGCATGTAACTATTCTCAAAAAAAATTTGATTGTCATATTAGACTCCAAATAACATACTGATCGCAGCTCTGTATGTCTTATTATACAAATTCAAATCACAAAAGTTAAAAACCTATTTGTAAAGGTCACATATGTTGTATTATGTCATTATATGTTAATTTCATGTGGTTATATGACCTAATAATAAGATGATGATTTCTATTGAAAACATTGGATCACAACATTCTTCCCATTCATGAAATTTCACCTTCGAAATTTCATTTTACATTATATTCCATAAACAGTTGTTTGTACTTTTACATAATTTCCTCCTATATTTCACATGTTGCCTGTTGGTACTTGTGATTCCAACATAGTTTATTCAACATTTGAGTAGACATGTTATGTAGAAAATTATCTCTTTGATCCAAAATCATAACTGGTTTCACCTCGTAAGAGAGATCATTCTCAAATTGTACCACCTCTGAAGGGAGTGCATGTGAAGGGTCTAGTATGCCCATATTTAATAGGGATAAATGAATGAAATCGTGTACTTTGGACATGGTAGATGGAAGTTCCAGTGGATATGTCACAACTCTGACATGATAAAGAATCTCGACAAGGCTGATATACATTGGACTTTTTTTCCTTTCATCCTGAACCCCATGACCTTCTTCTATGAAGATACGTAGAGTAATACCATATCTGTAACATTATACTCAAGGTCACATCATCTTTTTTCTTCATATCTCATTTGTCGACTTTGGGATGCCTTGATATGCTGCTGAATTGTTTTCACATTCTCCTCCATTTTCGACCATTTCAGGTTCTAATAGCTTACACTCACCAAATTCAACCAAACACACCATTATTATGCATAATTTCCCATAATGGTCTTTGAATGGTGACATTCAGATGCTTGAGTAGAAACTATTGTTGTATGATAATTGAACTAGTGGATGATGTTGTTACCATCTTCCATTTAAGTCCATAGAATATTCTATCAACATATCTCCAATTTTTGAAAAGATCACAAATATTGTCTTTCATTTTGGGGATTATAGGTTGTACTGATGTTTAGTTTAGTGCTTAGGGAATGTTGAATACTTTTCCATAACATCAAGGTGAATCTCAAATCACGATCAGATACAATAGATAGTGGTACTCAATGCAGCCTTACCAATTCTTTAATGTTAATCCATGCAAGTGGATCCACTATGAATTTCTCCAGAATTGAGATAATGTTATTTTTATTTTTTTGATGATCCAGAATGATCCATATAGAATATTTTCCTCTAGATATCATTGGAAGTATAATGAAAAAGTCCATTGTGATGTTCTCCAACAACCATTTTGGTGTGAGTAGTGGTTGCATCACCCCCTTAAAATATTTCTTCTCATCCATTACATGTGGACCTACTATGCAATTTTCTATATATTCAGAAATTTCCCTTTTTATATTGTCCCACCAAATGTATTCTTGGATCTCTATACATAATTTTTATCCCTAGGTGAATAGAGAAGGTTGAGCTAATTTAATAATTCAAAAGGCCAGTCTTTATCTATTGATTAGATGAAAAAAATAATCATGACCCAAAACATACAAGTCACTCCATGTCAATTTTGAATTCAAAGGATTTCCCATTTCAGATAGCATCCACACATTTTTTAATCTCCACATCTTTTCTTTGAACATCCTTTATTTTCTCTACGTGGTATTGTTGGACCATTATTTGAGAAATAATTGATAATGTTCTTACATTAATGATCCCCCATGTCAATCCTCTTCTTATAAAATAATATTTAATACTTTTTAATTATCATCACTGATAATGATGCATTATCCTTTCTACATAGAGCAATTTCTACCTTATTTTGTTATCGAGATGTTAGTGGATTGAGTAGTAATAATTTTGGATGAGCTCTATCCATCCTTGCAAGATAATATTATTCTATTCATTGAATATATATTTGAGACTCTTTTGGTCAGTATATATCTCACACTTATCCCTATAGAGATAATTCGACCATATTTTTAATGCAAAGGCCACCACTGCCAACTCCAAATCACGCGTAGGTGATACAATTCTCCAAGAATGATACATCCTCCACACAGAAATCACATTTATTTTACATCGCATAAAACTTATTACTTTTAAATTCATTAAACATAGTATTCAATTTCTCCTCTTGTTACCCCTTACTCTAAGTGTATATAAGAATATCATCAATAAATAATACAACAAATTTTCCTAGGAAGTCTCTAAAGGCACAATTCCTTAAATAAATGAATATTTTCTGATCATTAGTGAGTCTAATGAATATCACTATGAACTCATAGTGTTTATACCTCATTAGAAAGCCAATATTGGGAATATATTCCTTCATCAACTTTATTTGTCAATATCTCAACCGATGGTCCAGGTTAAAAAAATAACTAGACCCATGAAGCTGATCAATAAAGTCATATAACTATGATAGGGGATACTTGTTGTTTATCGTGCTTTTATTTTTCTCATGATAATCAATGAAGAGGTGCATTGATCAATCCTTATTCTTGATGAAGAGAACTGAAACACCCCATAGTAAAGCACTAGGGTATATAAATCCCTTTTCCAGATTCTCCTATAGTAGATTCTTCAGTTCTTCTAGATCTATGGTGGCCATTCTATATAGTGTCATTGATATAGGTTGAGTTCCCAGAATATGGTCAATTGATAACATAAACTACCAGTCAGGAGGAAATATAGGCAACTATTCATGGAATACATTAGTGTTATCCCTCACGATGGGATTTTCTTAAACCATGATTCTTTCATTTTTCCTAATAATTTGATCTATACATTCTTTTCATATGGAATTAATATCCACAATTGATTCCAAGATTCTAATGAAGATTCATCTTCTTCCATACACATGTAATGAATCGTAGGATGTTTCGAGATGTGAAGAGTAATCTCTCTTTCTCAATAATTGATGTTGGATTTGTAAAATGATATCCAATACATTCCAAAGATAATGTGGAACTATAAAATATCATTTATGAATATATTTGATGGGCGGTTCAATCAACAAACGTTAAACATGGAGGAGTTATAAACCATGGATGCAATGATTTCCCCATTCACTATTCTCACAGATAACTTTTCCCCCAAATTTTGATGTTGTGTTTGATTAGATCTACTAAACACCCCTAATATGAAATAATGCATAGAAATATAATCAAATAGTTCGTTTATTATTCATGAATGAATAACTTATGTACCTATCACCACATCATTTTCCAACTCCACCTCATAAATAGGGATAGCATAAGCCCTTCCATTTTTTCATGGAAGTTTTTGTTTATTTCCTCCAATAACCCTTGGCATAGGGAAATTATTTTCATAATTCCCATGATCCTTGTAGTTGTAACATTGAAATAATAGATGACTATTGATCTGAAACTTCCTTTCATCTTCCACATTAGTAAATTTCTTCATATCCCTTGGACAGTTCTCTTCGAGATGTCCCAGCTATCCACATTTGAAGCAATTCTTAGTTCTATTTAAATAGTTCCTAGGTATCTTATTCCCACAACTTTTACAAGTGATATGTTCATGATTCATTCTATCATGGGTTTTTTTTGTGCAATCACCCATGTTTTTTTTTCAATTTTACCCTTCTTTTCACTAGGCCTATAAGATCATTGAGAGTCTCCAATAAATATTTCAACCTTGAGGGAAGAATATAAAATCTATTTATATCTGTCGAAGTCTTAGATTGACCACACCTTCTGTAGACTCATCTATATTAAACTAAAAATGAAATCTACCTTGTTTTTTAGTGTTCATGAAAAATACAGATGTGTACCTTGTTTTCCTTATAAATTTTCATCATATTCCCTGATGGTCAAATCATACTTCTACGTGTGAATGAGGAACTATATTTCTTCATGAGAGAGAGGGTTTGAGGAAAATATTTATTGAAACCCATAATCTTAATTTAATCCCAATCCATGGTATCAATTACCTTATGGGACATTGTATTCTTGATCAGTTTCTACCACTGATCAGCTTCCCCGTCAAAACGAAACAACACAAGTACAAATATCTATTCTTCTGATGACTATAGGACAGAGAATATCTTTTCAATGGATTTAATCCACTACCCCACAAGGAGGGGATCAAAATATCCTCTAACTCAGAGAACCATTTCGATATGATGGATTCTATAGTAACATTCTCTATTCATAGAGGAGGAGTTCATTACACATTATTAAAGTTATTATTCATATCTTGATCTAGAAGAGGAAGTACTATCATGATGTTTCGAGCACCTATTCCCATCATATCAGAAATATCATTAGGTGAATCATCACATTTCCAATCACATTGATTGTTGGGACATGTTCTTATATAATCCTCTCTTAACTATGAAATAGAACATACAATTAGAGGGCTTTAATACATAGCTACTAAGCATAACAAGGAAACATTAAACGTAAGAGGATAAAATAGTAAAAGAGAAGTAAATCCTAACATGTGATTCAATAGGATTAGATCTAGGTTATCCTCAATCTATTTTATAATGTATATTCTTTTTGGTATTTTTTATTTTCCTTAATAATGGATTGTTATATGCTCATGAATTTACCAAATCGTATCCCCTGAGAGTGTCAAACAAAGAGTGGAGCAAGGAATGTTTTCATATACCATGATACCTCAGGACAGGCCCAAAACTCATATAAGAACTTTTGACTCTTATGTTCATCTGTTCCAGAGCCTCCTCTACCTGTTTGTATCTATACTGGGATTTATTTTCGTGATACACCACTTACTCTATTCATAGAATAATTTAGTGATGTTTTCTTATACTTCATCACATCCTTTATATTCATACTAAAGTGCCATATTCATAATCACCAAAAAAAACTAGAACATCCTATGATACCATCTATAGAGACCATATGAATTTACATATAACATTACAAGATTTTTAGAATAAATATATAATAGAGTACAAGCCGTGGATCATAATGTCTAGTGTCATGAATAACTAGGTACATATTCAAACATTATAATGGATTTTTTTTAAACTCCATAATGAGATCCTATATTCTATTTTTCTCATACATCTACATTGGATAACCTACAGATTTCATGAATTAAGGGATGATCTAAAATCTGAGTACAGTAATAAAAATAAGAACAAAGTGCTGGAAAATGAGTTTGAAGGCATTCCATGATGATATAAAAAGGCATGTAACATATTGAATCGTAACATATAAACAAGGGATAATTTCAACATGGAATATGAAAAATATGGTAGATACATAAAATATGACATTACTATTAGTCATGTATAACCATCAATAATGTTTCCCATTGAAGAAAAATCCAAAGCTAACAACCAAGACCATTACATATAGTATCACAAGCTAATGCTAACCCCCAAGACTTTCACTCATAACGTCCCATGAGACTATACATCACCCAATGAATTATAGATATATCTAGGAAAAATTATTTTAAATTCATGATTTTTTTCCACAAATATAATCATAAAATATCAATCTTACTTAATCATATAAGTTACACATAGAATGAATTTGGTACCACAATCATTAAAAATAGCATAATTAATGGATGTATCATGAATGAGTCCATGAAAGAACAGAATTATAACATAAATTGAAATTCAAATGGTATAATTGTCATATATCATGTATTGTTATGATCACCATATAATAAAACATATAAGAAATGTCTTTGAAAAATTTAATCATTAATACATTTTTGTGTAGTTTTAAGGAAAATACTATAGATATTTTAAAATAGAAATTGGTAAAATAATCAATATAAAATTAGAAGTGAACCTAGACATTTGGTATAATAAAAAGTATAACAATATTAGTTATGTTTTGGCTAAAAATATATGATATAATGTGTAACAGCCCAAGATTTTATAAAAAAATATTCTTTTTAATTTTATTAAAGTCTTGTGTTGTACGCTACATCAAAAGGAGCTTGCACAACACGCATCCTTGACTTGCCTTGCATTACACGCAATCACGACCTTCCTCGATAGCGTGTGTAATACGCAATACCGAGTTTCACTAAACAATGATATGCTATTAAAACTAGCCGTTATGAATAGTAATAATCACTTTTTGAAATTTTATAAATTTTATTTTTCAAAATGGACTTCATTTTTGGACTCAGAATATCGAAATTAGCATAGGGTGAAATTTTGGTATTTTTCTGAAAACTTTCAATTTTTGATGAATAGTGAAACCACTAAGTGGTAGGTTAAAAACTGAATTTTGCATAAAACTTAATTTTACCGCTTCTGTGAATGGAATTTCGAAAATCCGAGAGACACGGTTAATATCAAGGACTAAAATGTGGTTCAATGAGATGAAAATAATTTTTTGGTGAATAGTAACTTTTTACTTTTTTTACCGCGGTTAATAGTAAATTGGGTAACTAAGGGTAAATATGATATTAATATTACCCTAACACATGTCCTAATACTATTGGACAAGTGTAATTCGACCAAAAACAAACTTAGGAATAAAATATGACCATTTAGGTCCACTTGGATTAGATTAGGACATTTATTATTAATTTATTTAAAGAAGGGTTAAAATAGTTAAAATCAAAGTTTATTAAGTAAATCATTTATAATATGGGGTTATACATAAGATAAATTCGATTGTAAATATTAATTAGAAAGCTAAAAAGATTTCCTACATTATGGTAGTTTATTTGTAATTTATAGACATCAAATAATTTAATTTATTTATGACACAAAGATGATGCAGTAATTATCTTATTAATGAAATATTGACATAATTGATAATATAAATACCAAAATAAATGTAATTTAAGACTTTTTATGAATTCCACTAATTTTCTAGGTTACTATGATATATTGATGTGGATTTAATCAACTTGGTTCTAACATATAATTCTATTATGACTTTCACAAAAATCATATATCAAATAGTGTCAAAATTGACACAAAATAGTTTTTAAATCAAATATTATATTATTAATTGTTATTTTATTCCTAAAAATCTAAGGTTCGGCCAAATGACTTAGATAAAGATATATATATTAATAATTAACAATTTGGGGTTCGTTTGGCATGTTATAGTAAGTTTATTAACCATATAGTGAAAGAAAACAAAAAGACATGGTAAAAGTTAAATTATTTAACTTAGAGTTAAATCTAATTGATAAGGTTAAAATAATACCCTAAACTTGTCTAAATCTTATTGGTTGATAGTATTTCGACCCATCCCCACCTTATCTTAGAAATAAGACCCTTTGGAGCCATTATAAACCGATTTTGACTTTAATATAAAATATTATTTTGAGATATTCCTAAGGTGCCCCTCTCCTCCCTTATAAAAGGGCACCTCCTCCCCCTCCTCCTCACACCAATTTGAGAACTCAAGCTCGTCCAAACCCTGCCAAAATATCTTCTCCACTTCCCTAGAAACATCCTAGAAGTTTTGGTCTTCCTCAAAGACCAATTTTAGTGCCCTAAGAGGAGGTCTCAAAGAGGCGCTTCAAAGAAGAGGTAATTACCGTTACCAATTCTTTCATCTTTATTTCTTCTTCCACTTCTTCTTCTTAGGTTGTTTCATTATGAAGTAATAACATCAGTATCACTCATATACTGATATGTTATTATAAGTATGAAACAACCCTATTTCACCATCTATCCATCCTACGGAAAAAGAAATCACTGTGCGTGCGTACGTACGGAATACCGTCTCCACGCCGTGGTGTATTCTATTTTCCACCACCACCTTACATGGATGGGTATAATGGTGTAAAGAATAACTATACATAGTTATTACAACATCATATTGATTCTGATATATTGTATAATCCACTCCGATTCAATTCAATATTTATGAAAATGATATCATCGCTCGTGCGTACGTACGGACTATCGTCTCCACGACGCGATGAGATTCATTCTCCATGTTAACCATTTAAGAATGATTATAAAGTATACATAAGAAATAATAATGAAATATATGACATTATAAAGCTACTGGATTATGTATATATATATATATTTATGTCATCTACTTACTTCCATTTCAAGACAATAAGGAATGGAAAACAGCGTTCATGCGTACGTACGGACTACCGTCTCCATGAACGGTGTTTTTCATTTTATCTATCTATTATATATATATATATACTGAATATATATGATATATAAATCAAATTTTATATTCTGAAAGTATGTAAATCATGATATAAGTAATAATAATGTCAAGAACAACAAGTCAAAACACCTACGATAAATGAAACGATTTTACCCAAAACGCTTCTTTAACATGGAATTTACAAAAGAACGGGTAATATAATGTCATAAGTGAACCATATATGATATCATAACAATGAATATGATTCTATAATAAGTCAATGACATTATTTAAATCATTATACAGGAGGTTCGGACACATACGAAGCAAATCGGTCCTAAGGTAAGGGAAATATCACAATCTCATTTTTATCCGAGATTGTTTATACGTTGGTATTTACTGGGGTGTATTTTATCATCCACATCCATGTTTTCTCAATATATAATATTATTTACATCCACCTACAATTTTTTAAATCCAATTTTACCCTTCTATGAGTTTTTAGTAAAATATATGAAAGGAATCTTTTGTCGTTTTTTTATACGAGGTACTTTTTGACTTTTCATACAAAAGTACGAAGAATGTTTTTTTAACTTATACGGCACGAACGGATTTTTACAGTTTTATAAAGCCTTATTTTCATGAACCTTCCTCCAAAATATTTCATGAATATTTTCAATAAAATCTTTTTCTTTTAAAATCGCATGATGTTTTGTGAAAAGAAATTGATTTTGAAGAAGAAAGGATATTTTCATCAAGAATTCAATTCAATTGTTTTATCAAAATTATTATCCATCTAAGATAATAAAGGGTTCTGTTTCTATCCATATTTTTACATTGATTTGACTATGTTGTGATGGAATTATGTTTATGAATTCCTTTATCTTATATGAATGGTTTTATGATGTCATGTTGTTTAAGAATCCCATTTTTTACATGGGTTATGCAATGATGTATGGTTTATGATTTTGTGGCACACATAAGAATGGTATCATTAAGAGATGGGTGGGACCTATATCTCCCTCCAATGCATTGGGTAAAGATTTTATATCTCATGAGATAGACATGGCTGGAACGGAAGGTTATTTCGGTTCAGTGATACAGGACTGAAACGAGGAGTGAACTCGGTTCAGAAAGGGACTTTGTCCACTAAGATAGTCTTGACAATGAGTCATGACTAACAAGAAATGATTTTCCATGATTATGTGTGCATGCCACAAAGTTTCAAGTTTTATGATATGATTATGGGGATCTCATTTTCACTTCTATGATTTGTTCCATGTTAAGATATTATGCTCTCTTTTGCAGGTTAAGATTTCCAAAAAGTTATGTTCTTATGAATATGATGTGATTGATTTTTTTCTTTTGTATACCCTTACTGAGCATTTGAGCTCACCCTTTTATGTTTTCTTTTCCCCAGGATATAAAGAAAGGTTTTAGGTAAAAAAAGGGAAGATCTTTATGGGAGATATTGAAGATCTTTCACCACGATTAGAAGACTACGTTCCGAGTTTCCAAAGACACTAAACTATTACGATCCTTGTGTGGGTGTTTTTTTTATGTACTAAGTATTCCGCAAAAGTAATGTAATGTCCATGTACGTCAGGCTTCGGGTCTCTACAGTTGGTATCAGAGGAAAGGTTTAGTCAACCTTTGGAAACTAGGATGCGAAAACATTAGTGAGATCCCTAGAGATATTTCTAAGGTATGTTCTGGGATGTCCCTAAGGATACGTATACGTATAGGATATAATCCTAGAACTACGATACCGATCTTAGAATTTAACCTAAGATGTTATATATTAAGGGTACTTCCCCTTTACTATTTTGTTTTCCCTAGCATTATTTTTCCTCTCACACTATTCTTTTTTGGTTTTAGAAAATGGCTGGAAACAAGATGATTCATGATAATGGAGGATATGATGGACAATGGAATGATATTCTTCATGAGAAACCAAATGAAATGGGATTTGGAAGTCCAAAAATCATTATTATGCCGAATCAGCAATCTCATAATATGATCAATAAAGTAAAATTTGGTAAGTTTCCTGACTCAGCTAATAAGAGAAAGATGGAGTTTCATGATGACCATAGAGGAAAGAAAGTTCAATTTCCCTCATGTAAATCATGTGGGAAGAGGCATCAAGGAGAATGTTTCAAGGGAACTGGAAGATGCTTTGGGTGTGGAAAATAAGGACACAAAGCAAGTAAGTGAAAAGGAAAAGGGTCGGTTAACACCATGGATGAGGATAATGGTATTGCTACGACATCAAAAATGGTTATGTGTTTTAAATGTGGAATGTATGACCATTATGCAAACAAATGCCCTAAGGGAAAGACTCATGAAGAGAATCAGTATGGTCATATGGGTAGTATTTATGTGGATGATGATGAAGAGACTACAAATGATATGTGAGATGAAATTTTTTTTTTGAAGCTCGGTCAATGGTTTGAGAATGTAGTGGAATGATTACATGTTTATCGTGTGTAATTTTGTATAAGTAATCTCATGCTACTATGGAATAAAGAGACATCTATGGATTGTTACACTGTTGTCTTTCCTTGTGTTTTGAAAGTGTATGATTAATGTTACCAGTATCCATGAAAGGTTATTCAGATATTTTTGGAATGTAGATGATATGCTCATAATGAAGGGATAAGGAGAAAATTAAATGTTTGATAGTATTCATGAGCTCATGATTGATATAAGGACTATGTGATATCATGGTTTGAGTATATAGAATTTTGAGGATTTCGGTATGTGAAAAGTGTTAACTTTTAACTGCATTCATGTTTTCACTAAGGTATTCAAGAGAATACACGATTAAGGCCTTTGAATGATTAGAATGTGACCAACGAGATATATCTTATGATATATGGGGATCAACGATGGTATTAAATCTCTGGAAATCGTTTTCACTATGTTATGAGAGTGGACTGCAGTATTATGGATAAGCCTAAAGATTGGAATGGATTATGTTGGAAACAAGTTAGTATTGTTTAAGGATAGATGTTTTCTCGATATTATTGATGGGATGTTATAGTAATATAGTTTTAGAAAAAGGACAACCTGCAGGACGGGCGACATCCCATCGCGTCAGACAAGGCTGTGGGAATCGAATCCACAACCGAAGTGCGACTGGCCTTTATCGCCTACCACTGACCTACAGGAAGTCCCTGTTTAGAAGAAACTAGTTTTATTATATTAAGCAGTATGATATAAGAAGTATAAGTCCATTTTAGGAAACATATATGATTAATCTCACTATAGATCGACTTATGTATATAATTTTTGCTAACCTTTTATTCGAGACAGATGGAATGACCCGTCATTCTATCACATGATCTGCTAACACTTCACGAATAACAAATTCAACTTCATTTATATAAGAGATGAAGTGGAAATTGTTCAAGGCACGAACAATAGTGAGATTTTACCAAAATAAAGTAAGTATTTATTCTAATTCAAATTCTTCAACTTTAGGGAAATGATCTTGAAAACCAAAAATGTTGTCCTAGTGCCCTTATATCTGATGAATCAGATGGTACCCTAGATCTTCACAAATTTATGGCTTTGTGATTACTGGCTTTTCCATAGCCATGTTCTCTACCACTCTCCATCACAACATGATGGTTAGATTTCTCTTCCATATCCATATTTTCACTTATGTGGAAACCCAATGATTAGTTTATTTGGGTAACCGTTACCTTTCATACTTTTGTTTTTAAATATTGGTTTTGATATTCCTTTTTACAATGTGGGTTTCTATAAAAGAAACTTTCGAATAGTAAACCATTTATAACCCCGACGAATTTCGAGGGCAGAATTCATTTTAAGGGGGGTAGAATGTAACAGCCCAAGATTTTATAAAAAAATATTCTTTTTAATTTTATTAAAGTCTTGTGTTGTACGCTACACCAAAAGGATCTTGCACAACACTCATCCTTGACTTGCCTTACATTACACGCAATCACGACCTTCCTCGATAGCGTGTGTAATACGCAATACCGAGTTTCACTAAACAATGATATGCTATTAAAACTAGCCGTTATGAATAGTAATAATCACTTTTTGAAATTTTATAAATTTTATTTTTCAAAATGGACTTCATTTTTGGACTCAGAATATCGAAATTAGCCTAGGGTGAAATTTTGGTATTTTTCTGAAAACTTTCAATTTTTGATGAATAGTGAAACCACTAAGTGGTAGGTTAAAAACTGAATTTTGCATAAAACATAATTTTACCGCTTCTGTGAATGGAATTTAGAAAATCCGAGAGACATGGTTAATATCAAGGACTAAAATGTGGTTCAATGAGATGAAAATAATTTTTTGGTGAATAGTAACTTTTTACTTTTTTTACCGCGGTTAATAGTAAATTGGGTAACTAAGGGTAAATATGATATTAATATTACCCTAACACATGTCCTAATACTATTGGACAAGTGTAATTCGACCAAAAACAAACTTAGGAATAAAATATGACCATTTAGGTCCACATGGATTAGATTAGGACATTTATTATTAATTTATTTAAAGAAGGGTTAAAATAGTTAAAATCAAAGTTTAATAAGTAAATCATTTATAATATGAGGTTATACATAAGATAAATTCGATTGTAAATATTCATTAGAAAGATAACAAGATTTCCTACATGATGGTATTTTATTTGTAATTTTTAGACATCAAATAATTTAATTTATTTATGACACAAAGATGATGTAGTAATTATCTTATTAATGAAATATTGACATAATTGATAATATAAATACCAAAATAAATGTAATTTAAGACTTTTTATGAATTCCACTAATTTTCTAGGTTACTATGATATATTAATGTTGATTTAATCAACTTGGTTCTAACATATAATTCTGTTATGACTTTCACAAAAATCATATATCAAATAGTGTCAAAATTGACACAAAATAGTTTTTAAATCAAATATTATATTATTAATTGTTATTTTATTCCTAAAAATCTAAGGATCGGCCAAATGACTTAGATAACGATATATATATTAATAATAAACAATTTGGGGTTCGTTTGGCATGTTATAGTAAGTTTATTAACCATATATTGAAGGAAAACAAAAAGACATGGTAAAAGTTAAATTATTTAACTTAGAGTTAAATCTAATTGATAAGGTTAAAATAATACCCTAAACATGCCTAAATCTTATTGGTTGATAGGATTTCGACCCATCCCCACCTTATCTTCGAAATAAGACCCTTTGGAGCCATTATAAACCGATTTTGACTTTAATATAAAATAATATTTTGAGATATTCCTAAGGTGCCCCTCTCCTCCCTTATAAAAGGGCACCTCCTCCCCCTCCTCCTCACACCAATTTGAGCACTCAAGCTCGGCCAACCCCTGCCAAAATCTCTTCTCCACTTCCCTAGAAACATCCTAGAGGTTTTGGTCTTCCTCAAAGACCAATTTTAGTGCCCTAAGAGGAGGTCTCAAAGAGGCGCTTCAAAGAAGAGGTAATTACCGTTACCAATTATTTCATCTTTATTTCTTCTTCCACTTCTTCTTCTTAGGTTGTTTCATTATGAAGTAATAACATCAGTATCACTAATATACTGATATGTTATTATAAGTATTAAACAACCCTATTTCACCATCTATCCATCCTACGGAAAAAGAAATCACTGCGCGTGCGTACGTACGGAATACCGTCTCCACGCCGTGGTGTAATCTATTTTCCACCACCACCTTACATGGATGGGTATAATGGTGTAAAGAATAACTATACATATTTATTACAACATCATATTGATTCTGATATATTGTATAATCCACTCCGATTCAATTCAATATTTATGAAAATGATATCATCGCTCGTGCGTACGTACGGACTACCGTCTCCACGACGCGATGAGATTCATTCTCCATGTTAACCATTTAAGAATGATTATAAAGTATACATAAGAAATAATAATGAAATATATGACATTATAAAGCTACTGGATTATGTATATATATATATATATGTATGTCATCTACTTACTTCCATTTCAAGACAATAAGGAATGGAAAACAGCGTTCATGCGTACGTACGGACTACCGTCTCCATGAACGGTGTTTTTCATTTTATCTATCTATTATATATATATATATACTGAATATATATGATATATAAATCAAATTTTATATTCTGAAAGTAAGTAAATCATGATATAAGTAATAATAATGTCAAGAACAACAAGTCAAAACACCTACGATAAATGAAACGATTTTACCCAAAACGCTTCTTTAACATGGAATTTACAAAAGAACGGGTAATATAATGTCATAAGTGAACCATATATGATATCATAACAATGAATATGATTCTATAATAAGTCAATGACATTATTTAAATCATTATACAGGAGGTTCAGACACATACGAAGCAAATCGGACCTAAGTTAAGGGAAATATCACAATCTCATTTTTATCCGAGATTGTTTATAGGTTGGTATTTACTGGGGTGTATTTTATCATCCACATCCATGTTTTCTCAATATATAATATTATTTACATCCACCTACAATTTTTTAAATCCAATTTTACCCTTCTATGAGTTTTTAGTAAATGATATGAAAGGAATCTTTTGTCGTTTTTTTATACGAGGTACTTTTTGACTTTTCCGACAAAAGTACGAAGAATGTTTTTTTTAACTTATACGGAACGAACGGATTTTTACGGTTTTATAAAGCCTTATTTTCATGAACCTTCCTCCAAAATATTTCATGAATATTTTCAATAAAATCTTTTTCTTTTAAAATTGCATGATGTTTTGTGAAAAGAAATTGATTTTGAAGAAGAAAGGATATTTTCCACAAGAATTCAATTCAATTGTTTTATCAAAATTATTTTCCATCTAAGATAATAAAGGGTTCTATTTCTATCCATATTTTTACATTGATTTGACTATGTTGTGATGGAATTATGTTTATGAATTCCTTTATCTTATATGAATGGTTTTATGATGTCATGTTGTTTAAGAATCCCATTTTTTACATGGGTTATGCAATGATGTATGGTTTATAATTTTGTGGCACACATAAGAATGGTATCATTAAGAGATGGGTGGGACCTATATCTCCCTCCAATGCATTGGGTAAAGATTTTATATCTCATGAGATAGACATGGTTGGAACGGAAGGTTATTTCGGTTCAGTGATACAGGACTGAAACAAGGAGTGAACTCGGTTCAGAAAGGGACTTTGTCCACTAAGATAGTCTTGGCAATGAGACATGACTAACAAGAAATGATTTTACATGATTATGTGTGCATGCCACAAAGTTTCAAGTTTTATGATATGATTATGGGGATCTCATTTTCACTTCTATGATTTGTTCCATGTTAAGATATTATGCTCTCTTTTGCAGGTTAAGATTTCCAAAAAGTTATGTTCTTATGAATATGATGTGATTGATTTTTTTCTTTTGTATACCCTTACTGAGCATTTGAGCTAACCCTTTTATGTTTTCTTTTCCCCAGGATATAAAGAAAGGTTTTAGGTAAAAAAAGGGAAGATCTTTATGGGAGATATTGAAGATCTTTCACCACGATTAGAAGACTACGTTCCGAGTTTCCAAAGACACTAAACTATTACGATCCTTGTGTGTGTGTTTTTGTTATGTACTAAGTATTCCGCAAAAGTAATGTAATGTCCATGTACGTCAGGCTTCGGGTCTCTACATAATGCACATAAAATTGTGTAAAAATTAAGGAAGTTCTCTTAAAATGAGTTTTCTATTTGGAAAGTATCGAGGTGTGAATCACTTAAAAGAATTTATATCCCCAAAAGGGAAATAGGGATGTATCATGATAAATTAGTTTGTCACATGTAATAAGAATTTATATGTTTTAAATAAATTAAAAAAAATCCTTTGGCTAAAAAGTAATATAGAGAAACATGAAGGAATAAAGGATGTTCAGGGTGGAATCCCTTATCGAATATGTAACACCCTGATATTTTATGAGAAGTATTTCTTATGTCTTATGTTATACGCATCATCAACAGAATCTTTCGTTACACAAGACACTAGCTTAGCTTGCGTTGTAGGTAAGAGAAACATTCCTCAATAGCTTGGGTTGTATGCAATATCGAGTTTCACTAAACAACGATATATTATTAAAATATTATATAAACTAGCCGTTATGAATAGTAATACCCACATTTTGAAATTTTATAAATATTATATTTCAAAATGGACTTCATTTTTGGATTCGGAATATCGAAATTAGCCTAGGGTGAATTTTTGGCATTTTTCTGAAAACTTTCAATTTTTGATGAGTAGTGAAGAACACTAAGTTATTAGTTAAAAATGACTTTTTATTTAAATAATAATTTATTTTATTTAAATTTATTTTGTTAAAATAGATACATAATAACTATATAAGTTCAATGTAATTCATTGAGTAATTTTATAACAGTTTTAGACATATAAAAATTTTATTGAATTTTTACCGCCTTTTACCCACCTCCTAGGAGCATTTGAAAATTTAAATAAATCATAATTTTACCTCTTCATTGAGTGGAATTATTAAAAACTAGAGATTCAGTTAATATCAAGGAGTAAAACTTGGTTCAATAAGATATGAATAATTTTTGGTGAATAGTAACTGTTTACTTTTATTCACCACGGTTAAATGTAAATGGGGTAATTAAGGGTAAAAATGAAAATATTATTACCCTAACGTATGTCCTAATTCTATTGGATATGTTTAATTTCACCAAAAACAACCTTAAGAATAAAATATTACCCTTTAAGTCCACTTGTATTAGATTAGGATATTTATTATTTTCTTATTTCAAGAAGAGTTAAAATAGTTAAAATCAAAGTTTAATAAATAAAATTTTCTCAATATAGGGTTATACATAAGATAAATTCGACTATAAATATTAATCAGAAATAAAAAAAGATTTCCTACATAATGGAATTTTATTTTTAATTTTTATACATTATATAATTTAATTTATTTATGACACAATGATCATGTAGTAATTACCTTATTTAAGAAATATTAACATAATTGATATTATAAATACCCAAATAAATGTATTTTGATACTTTTTGTGAATTAAGCTAATTTTATAGGTTAAAATAACATGTTATTATTGATTTATTTAACATTTTTCAAACTAATCATGCTGTTATGAGTCTTTGAAAAAATCAATTACCAAATAGTGTCAAAATTGACATAAAATAGTTTTTAAAACAAATATTATATTATTAATTGTTATTATATTCTAAAAAATCTAAGGTTCGGCCAAATGACTTAGATAAGGTTATTGTTATTTATAATTAACCACTTGGGGTTCTTTTGTCTCGTTATAGTATGTTTATTAACCATAGAGTGTATGAAAACAAGAGGACACGGCAAAAGTTAAAATATTTAACTTAATGTTAAATCTAAATGATAAGGTTAAAATAGTAACCTAAACTTGTCTAAAACATATTGGTAGATATTATATCTAACCATTCTAACTTTAGATTCTAAATTAATCAATTTGGATCTATTATAAACCGAATATGACTTTATTATAAAATAATATTTTATGTTTTTTATAAGGTGCCCCTCTCCTCTTTTAAAAAAGGGCACCTTCTCCCTCTCCTCCTCACACCATTTTGAGCCTTCATGCTCGGAAAAACCATGACCATTTCCCTTCTCAACTTCCCTATAAACATACTAGAGGTCCTGGTCTTCTTCAAAGTCCAATTTTAGTGCCCTAAGTGGAGGTTTCAAAGAGGCGTGTTGAAGAAGAGGTAATATCCGCTACCGATTCTTTCAAATTTATTTCTTCTTCTACTTCATCTTATTTAGTTGATTAATTATGAGATAATAACATCAGTATCACTCATATACTGATATGTTATTATAAATCAAAAACAACCATATTTCATCTTCTATCCATCCTATGGAAAACAAAATCACCTTGCGTGCGTACGTACAGAATACCGTCTCCACGCCATGGTGTAATCTGTTTCCCACCACCACCTTACATGGATGGGTATAATGGTGTAAATAATACCTATATAATATTATTTTAATGTGATATTGATTCTGAAATAGTATATGTAAAATTCAATACAATTCCAAGATCATGGGAACAATATCATCGCTCGTGCGTATGTACGACCTATCGTCTCCACGATGTGATGTGACTCATTCTACATGATATTCATTGAATAATGATTATATAAATGAATTTAATGAATAAATATGATATATATTACACAAATACCATTATGGAAATTAGGTATCTATAACCTAAAAATAATAATTGGAATTTATTCGACAAAACATGCATAAGAACATAAAGCGATGAACACCCGAAGAAAAAGTAACAATGAAATATTACTAATAAAAAAGATAAGAATATGACCATACATGATATCATAAAAATTAATATGATTCTTTAATAATTAAATGACATTATTTAAATCATTATACAGGAGTTTCAGATACATACAAAGCAAATCGGAACTAAGGTAAGGGAAGATCTCACATTCTCATTTTTATCCGACATTGTTTATACTTTAGAATTTACTGGGGCATATTTATCATCCACATCCATGTTTCCTCAATACGTAATATTATCCTCCTACAATTGTTTTAATCCAATTTTACCCATTGGTGAGTTTTTAGTAAAATATATAAAAGGAATCTTTTGTCGTTTTTAGTACGAGTTACTTTTTGAGTTTTTCGGCCAAAGTATGAGAAAAATGTTGTTTTTAACTTATATTACATGAAAGGATTTTTATGATTTCATAGAAAATTATTTCCAGGAATCATCCATTACAAGTTTTCAACTTTATTTTTAATTAACTTCTTTTAGTTTAAAATTTTATGACATGTTAAGAAAGTAAAAATGTTTTTGTAGTAGAAAGGATATTTTCCTCAAGAATGCAGTTCAAGTGTTTTATCAAAATTATTTTCAATCTAATACAATATAGGGTTCTGTTTCTATCGCTATTTTTACATTGATTGATTATGTTATAATGGAATTATTTTAATGAAGTCATTTTTTATTACATGGATTATGTTATGATGGCATGAAGTTTAAGAATCCCATTTTCATTACATGGGTTATGCTATGATATATGCATTATGGTTTGTGGCACACATAGAAATGGTTTCATTATAAGATGGGTGGGACCTATATATCCCTCTGATGAATTGGGTAAAGATTTATATCTCATGAGATATATGTGGCTGTAATGGAAAGTTAATACGGTTCAATAATAGAGGACTAGAATGAGGAGTGAACTCAGTTCAGTAATGGACTTTGTCCGCTATGATGGTCTTGGAAAGGAGCCTTGACTAATATGAAATGATTTTCTATGATTATGTGTATATGCCACAAAGTTTCATTTTTTTTTTATGATTATTGGGATTACATTTCACTACTATGATTTATCCCATGTTATGATATTATGATCTTTTTTTCAGGTTATGATTTTCAAAATATTATGTTCTTATGAATATGATATGATTGATATTTCTTTTGTTTACCCTTACTGAGAATTTGAGCTCATCCTTTTGTATGTTTTCTTTTCCCAAGGTCAGGAAGAAGGGAATTAAGTAGGATATTCCCAAAGGGACCCTAGATATGATGAAATAAATGGGAGACAATGTAGATGATTTATGAACCAGTTGTTTTTGTTTCCCAGTTTCAAAAGACAATATACCTATTCGGTCCTATAATGGTTTTGTTATATGTTGTAAAAATTATGCTTCAACTCTAAAGTAATAACCATGTATTTAAAGTATGGTTCATTTTAATTCGTATCATAGGAAAGGTATAGTCAACTTTTGGAAACTAGGATGTGAAAGAATTAGTAAAAACTCAAAGGATATGTCTAATCATAGAACACAATATTAGTTTTTTTGAAATATCCATGAACAACCTATGATAAAACCTAAAATTTTATTCTTTATTATGTGGTTTTCATGTTATGATTAGTGTTTCTCACACTATGCTTATTGGTTTTAGTCAATGACTGGAACCCAAAGGAATCGTGTTAATGGAGAATGTGATGAGAAATGAAATGATTGTCCCTCTGAGAAACCAAACGTTATGGGAACTGGAATGAAAAATCTTGTAGCCATGCTCACACAACTTTCTCAATTTATAAATCATGCAGGACTTCCAAACGAGAAAAGGAAAGAGCAACATTCTGTTGAATCCATCATGAGGAAGTGTCCACCTTAATTCAGCGGGTCTTCTAGTCCATTACTGGCTAAACAATGGATTAGTGCCACTGAAAAGATATTTTCATTGCTTTAGTGTTCTAAACATGATAAAGTCATAATTGTAGTATATCGTTTTGAAGGTGAAGTTTATCAATGGAGGAATGTTATTAAGAATACGAGGAAAATGGATGAAATTGGGTCCATGGAATAGGACGAGTTGAAGAACATATTTTTTACAAAATACTTACCTGGTATTCTTCGAACAAATATGGGGAAGTAGTTTGTTGAACTGAATCAAATGAATAATGAATTAGTTGGTACCTATGAATAAAATTTTACAAGATTTGCAAGGTATGCTTCCAGAATTATTATCCAACCTGAGAGTAAGATCGATCGATTTTTAGTGGCATAAAACCAAGTCTTTAAAGGGCTTTAGCCATAAGGGACTTCAATAGAAACGAGAAAATTATTCGATGTTATCTCAAGGATGAGATGGAGATTAGAGTAATCCATCAGTCATATGGCTTTGATACGAAGAGGAAAATGGAATTCAAGGGAAAATATAAAGACCACACTGAAAAGATGACGATTTTTCTCTTATGCTCAATGTTTGGAATGAAACATGGAGGTAATTATCTTAATGGGTCAAATAAATGATTTCAGGGTGGAAATGAAGGTCATCGGGCTGTTGAATGTCAAAATAATGGGAATAATATGTCTAATGATGCGAACAAAGAAAGGGATACAAAGAATGAACCTCCTACATTTCAATGTTTCACGTTCATGGAAACGTGGCATTATGCCAATCAATGCCCTAATATAAGGGTTGTTGATGATGATCGATGTCAACAAACTCTTAAGGCCATAGACAATGGAATTTCACTTGAAAATTCTATAGGTGATATGGAGTATGATAACGAAGTTGTGAAAGGTACACATATAGTCCACTCTAAAGTAGGAAATGTTTTATTTGATTCTGGACCCACCCACTCTTTTATTATTGAATAATTTTCTAAGGGTATCACCATATTACCTCAGCAGTTAGATATTGATTTAGCTATGAAAACCCCTAATGGCACAACAGTCACATCAAAATTTTACAATTCTTCTCCGATTGATGTTTTTGGGAATGTGCTTCCTGAAAATCATGTGATCCTTCCTATAGTGGAATTTGATGTGATTATTTCCATGGATTGGCTTTATTTATACGGATCTCATTTCAATTTAATCAATCTTATGGGTCTTGATTCCAATACATGAAGTTTATTTATCTCAAATGGTTAGAGAAAAATCATGATTACGAATATGCCCATTGTATGGGAGTTTGATGATATCTTTCCATAGGAATTTCTAGGAAATCCACTAAATCGTGAAGTTGAGTTGTCAATAGAACTCATACCGGGTGCTATGCCTATTTCAATGACACCATATAGAATGACCCCAATTGTGTATCAGGAATTGAAGAAGAAACTGCAAGAGAATCTTGATAAAGGACTCATACACTCTAGCATGTCACTTTGGGGAGCATCTGTTCTGTTTGTTAGGAAGAAATATGGATTAATGAGACTATACATTGATTATTGAGAACATAAAATGATCACTATCAAGAAAAAATATCCTCTCCCGTGCATTGATGACTTATTTGACCAACTATGTGGAGCTTAATACTTTTCCAAGATTGATATTTGTTCAGGGTATCATCAATTAAGGGTCAAAAATGAGGATATACCAAAGACGTGTTTTCGTACAATGTATGGACACTATGAATTTATAGTGATTCCATTTTGTATTACTAATTCCACTGCTATCTTCATGGATCTGATGAAGAGAGTATTTATAGACTATCATGATCAGTTTGTGGTAGTCTTTATAGACGATATTCTTGTCTATTCAAAGAGCATGGTAGAACATGAAGATCACTTGAGAATTGTATTAAAGACTCTATGAAAGGAGACACATTATACAAAATTTACCATGTATGAATTTTGGCTTCAAAAAGATTCATTTTTTGGTCACATAATCTCAAAATAAGGGATATATGTGGATCCAGCAAAAACAAAGGGTATTGAATGATGGTCGAGACCAATGACAATAACTGAGATCCGAAGTTTTCTTGGTCTGGATGGATATTATCGAAGTTTTGTGAATGATTTTTCAACGTTATCTAATCCACTCACCAGGTTGACTAGAAAATGAGTTATGTTCGTTTGGACGGAGGAGTGTGAAGAAAATTTCAAAGAGTTAAAACAAAGGTTATCTAGTGAACCTATGCTCACACTACCGTGTAGTGGAAAATGTTTTGTGATCTACAGTGATGCATCCAGGAAGGGACAGAGGTGTGTTTTCATGCAAAATGATATGGTGATATCTTATGCCACATGACATTTGAAAATCAATGAGAAAAATTACCCAACTCATGATTTGGAGTTAGCGGCGGTAATCTTTGCATTAAAAATAAGGAGGCATTATCTTTATGGTGAAAAGTGTGATATTTATACTGATCATAAAATATTAATGTATATTTTCGCAAAAAAGGAGCTGAATATGCACCATAGAAGATGGTTGGAGCTGATTAAAGATTATGACTGCTCAATTCCTTGTCACCCTAGGAAAGCTAACATGGTGGCATACACATTAAGTCGACAAGACCATGCTAGCACATACATGATGAGGATCACAAAATATCCAATATTAATGGGTTTAAAAATGATGGATCTTGGGATTATAACGGAAGGGGATATATATTATCTTTCTCAAATGAATTTTCAACCATCTATACATGTGATGATTAAAGTGTCTCAAAAAGAAGAAGTAGAGTTACAAAATAAGGTGAGAAATATTCCTGAATTCAACATTGATTGTGATGGGATAATATGGTTCAGGAATCGGGTTTGTGTTCCTACCATCATATAATTAAAGAAGGAACTGCTGGATTAGGCTCATAGTTCTTCATTCACTACTAATCATGGAAGCACGAATATGTATAGGGACCTGAAAGGGTTCTTCTGGTGGGATGGCATGAAAAGAGATGTTGCTGAATATGTCTCTCGATGCTTGGTTTGTCAGAAAGTTAATGTTTAGAAATAGAAGTCTAAGGGGATGTTACAACCATTACCCATACCCAAATGGAAATGGGAAAACATCACTATGGACATTGCCACCTGACTTCCTAAAACATCCAATGGAAATAATTCTATCTGGGTCATACTTGATCATCTTACAATGTCGGCACACTTCATTACTATTAGAGATGATTTCTATCTAGATCAGCTTGCCAAGTTATATCTAATGGAAATGGTAAGATTTAATGTAGTAACACATTCTATTATATCTGATCGGGATCTGAGGTTTAGCTAAAAGTATTCTTCAGCATACTCTAGATACATAGTTTACTTTCAGCACTGCTTATCATCCTCAGACATATGTTCAGTATGAGAGGACAATTCATACTCAAGAAGAAATGTTGAGAGGCTGCTCTATGGATTTCAATGGTGGTTGGGATCAACAGATACCATTGCTGTAATTTTCTTATAATAATAGCTTTCACTCTAGTATTAAAATTAATCCTTATGAAGCTTTCTATGGAAAGAAATACAGGACTCCAACTTGCTGGGATGAAGTTGGGGAAAGAAATCTATTAGAACCTGATCTTGTTAATGAGATGGCAGAAAATTTCCAATCTATTCAACAACACATAAGAGAAGCTCAGTGTCGACAAAAAAGTTATGCCAACAACTGAAGAAAATACCTATAGTTTTAAGTGGGTGATAAAGTGTTCTTATGAATACCTCCTTGGAAGAGAGTAATGAAATTTGGAAAGAAGGGAAAGTTGAGCCCTAGGTATATCGATCCTTTCAAAATACTGGATCATGTTGGGAAGGTATTTTACTGATTGGTGCTTCCATCGAATCTCTCTCAACTTCACGAAGTGTTCTATGTATCTTTCCTGAGAATGTATATACCCGATCCTTCACATATACTGTGATCAGAAGTTGTACTGTTGGAGAAAGATCTTTCTTATGAAGAACAGCCGATAGAGATTCGGGATCATAGGGAAAAAGTTCTACGGAACAAGACCACTCTCTTGGTGAATGTTTAATGGAGGAACCACCAATTAGAAGAAGCTACAAGGGAGATTGAGGATATGATGAGAGAGATGTATCCTCATCTGTTTCTTACGAAGTGACGAATTTCGAGGGGGAAATTCATTTAAAGAGTGGTAGAATGTAACACCATGATTTTTTATGAGAAGTATATTTTTTATGTCTTATGTTATACGCTACATTCAAGGAATATTTCATTACACACAACACACGCTTGGCTTGCGTTATATGAAAGAGCAACCTTCCTCGATACCGTGTGATGTACGCAATATCGAGTTTCACTAAACAACGATATGTTATTAAAATATTATATAAACTAGCTGTTATGAATATTAATACCCACTTTTTGAAATTTTATAAATTCTATCATTCAAAATGGACTTAATTTTTGGATTATGAAAATCAAAATTATCCAAGGGTTAATTTTTGAAATTTTTCTGAACACTTTCAATTTTTGACGAATAGTGAAAAACAATGAGTTATTGGTTAAAACTGAATTTTTATTTAAATAATAATTTATTTTATTTAAATTTATTTTAGGAATATATATATATATATATATATAATAACTATATAAGTTCAATTTAATTAAATAGAGTCATTTTATAATAGTTTTAGATATATAAATTTTTATGGAATTTTTACCATCTTTTACCCACCTCCTAGGAGCATTTGCAAATTTACATAAATATTAAATTTACCGCATCTGTGAGTGTAATTTAGAAAATACAAGAGATATGGTTAATATTAAGGAGTAAAATGTGGTTCAATAAGATAAAAATAATTTTGGGCGAATAGTATCTTTTTACTTTTATTTACCACGGTTAAATGTAGATAGGGTAATTAGGGTAAAAATGATATAATTATTACCCTAACACATGAAATAATTATATTGAATAAGTGTAATTAGACCAAAAATACCATAGGAATAAAATTTGACCCTTTAGGTCCACTTGGATAAAATTCGAAAATTTATTATTATTTTATTTAAAGAAGAGTTAAAATAGTTAAAATCAATGTTTAATAACTAAAACATTTTTAATATAGGGTTATACATAAGATAAATTTGACTATAAGTATTCATTATAAATATAAAAATATTTCCTAGATAATAGTATTTTATTTCTAATTTTTATACATTAAATAATTTAATTTATTTGTGACACAATGATGATGTAGTAATTACCTTATTTACGAAATATTAACATAATTGATATTATAAATATCTAAATAAATGTAATTTGAGACTTTTTATTAAATAAAATAATTTTATAGGTTACTATGACATGTTAGTATTTATTTAATTAACTTTTTTCGAACTAATCATGCTGTTATGATTAAAAAAACAATTACCAAACAGTGTCAACATTGACATAAAATTGTTTTTAAAACCAATATTACATTATTAATTGTTATTCTATTCATAAAAATATAAGTATTGGTCAACCGAGTTATATAAGGTAATATATATTAATAAATGACCACATGGGGTTCTTTTGGCTTGTTATAGTATGTTTATTAACCATATAGTGTAAGAAAATAAGGATACATGGTAAAAGATAAAATAATTAACATATATTTAAATCTAAATGATATGGTTAAAATAGTATCCTAAACATTTCTAAAAAATATTTTTTGAGAGGATTTCGACCCATCCCCACTTTAGCTTCTAAATAAATCAATTTAGATTTATTATAAATCAAATATGTCTTTTTTTAAATAATATTTTATGTTTTTCCTAAGGTGACCCTCTCCTCCCTTATAAAATGGAACCTCCTCGATATCCTCCTCACACCATTTTGAGCCTTCATGCTCGACCAAACCCTGCCCATTTACCTTCTCAAATTCTTTAGAAACATACTAGAGGTCCTGGTTATCTTCAAAGACTGATTTTATTGCCCTAGGAGGAGGTCTCAAAGAGGCGTTTCGAAGAATAGGTAATATCTGGTACTGATTCATTCAGATTTATTTATTCTTCTACTTCATCTTAATTAGTTGATTCATTAATATGTAATAACATCAGTATCACTATTATACTTATTTTTTATTATTAATATGAAACAACCATATTTCACCTTCTTACCATCCTACGGAAAATGAAATCACTACGCCTGCATACGTACGGAATACCGTCTCCTCGCAATGGTGTAATCTGTTTTTAACCACCACCTTACTTGGATGGGTATAATGGTTAAATGAAAAACTATATATGATTATTTTAAAGCGATATTTATTCTGATATAGTATACATACACTTCAATAAAATTCCATGATCATGGGAACAATATCATCGCTCATGCGTACGTACGGTCTACCGTCTCCACGATGTGATGCGACTTGTTCTACATGTTATTCATAGTATAATGATTATATAAATGAATTTAATGAATTAATATGATATATATTACCGTAATACCATTCTGGAAATGAGGTATCTATAACCTAAAAATAAGAATAAGAATTTATTCGACAAAACAAGCATAATAACACAAAGCAATGAACACTCGAATAACAAGTAGAAACAAACAATTACTAATAAGATGATAAGAGTATGACCATATATGATATCATAACAAGGAATATGATTCTATAATAAGTCAGTGACATTATTTAAATAATTATACAGGATGTTTGGATAAGTACGAAGCAAATCGAACCTAAAGTAAGGGAAGATCTCACAATCTCATTTTTATCTGAGATAGTTTATACTTCAGAATTTACTGGGGCATATTTATCATGCACATACATGTTTGCTCAATATGTAATATTATACACCTAAAATTTTTTAAATCCAATTTTACCCATTGGAGAGTTTTTAGTAAAAGATATGAAAGGAATCTTTTGTTGTTTTTAGTAGGAGGTACTTTTTTGACTTTTCTGGCCAAAGTATGATAAGAATGTTTGTTTTAACTAATACGACATGAATGGATTTTTATGATTTCATAGAACATTGTTTCCATGAAGCTTACTTTAAATGTTTTCAAGTATATTTTTAATTAACTTCTTTTAGTTTAAAATTTTATGACATGTAAAGAAAGAAAAAATGTTTTTGATGTAGAAAGGATATTTTCCTCAAAAATGGAGTTCAAGTGTTTTATCAAAATCAATTTCCATCTAAGATAATATTGTGTTATGTTTATATCCCTATTTTTAAATTTATTAGATTATGTTATGATGGAATTATTTTTATGATGTCCTTTTATCTTACATGGATTATGTTTTGATGGCATGATGTTTAAGAATTCCATTTTTATTGCATGTGTTATGCTATGATATATGCTTTATGGTTTTTTGGAAGACATAAGAATGGTTTAATTGTGAGATTTGTGGGACATATATATCCCTTCAATGTGTTGGGTAATGATTTATATCTCATGAGATATACATGGCCGGAATGACAAGTTAATCTGGTTCAGTGATATAGGACTAGAACGAGAATTGAACTCGGTTCAGTAATGGACTTTGTCTGCTATGATGGTCTTGGAAAAGAGACTTGACTCATAGAAAAAGATTTTATATGATTATGTTTGTTTTCCACAAAGTTTCCTGTTTTACGTTATTATTATTGGGATTAGATTTCACTACTCTGGTTTGTCCCATGTAATGATATTATGTTCTTTTTTGAAGGTTATCATTTTCAAAATATTATGTTCTTATGAATATGATATGATTGATATTTCTTTTTCATACCAATACTAAGTATTTGAGCTCACCCTTTTGTATGTTTTCTTTTCCCCAGGTCAGGAAGAGGGGTATTAAGGAGGATATGCCAAAAGGGACTCCAGATATGATGAAATAAATGGGAGACAATGTAGATGATTTATATTCCAGTTGTTTATGATTCAGAGTTTCTAAAGACACTATACATATACAGTCCTATCATGGTTTTTCTATATGTAGTAATAAGTATGCTTCAACTCTAAAGTAATAACCATGTATGTAATGTATAGGTAATTATAGTGTATCGTCATGGTATCTGATGTACTTAAGAGGGGTTAATAAGAGAGAACTATATTTCTCATCTTTTATACATCATGAGGAATGTGTTTGGGGTTTAGTAATAATACTAAATTATTGTAATTTCACATAAAAGGGCATATAATAGAATACATACTTGAATAAAAGTGAGAATGACTGGATCCCATAACCTATGTCTGGTTGGGTTCTCATCTTGTTATTAATAACCTGAATAAAAAAATATGTTTTATTAATTAATAATACCAGAACCACTTTTATATGTTATATTTTTATTATCCCCATTTTTTGATATCTTATAACCATTTGGTTCTACGAGACCATTTGTCTGCTTGGTTTTAATGATCAGTTTAGTTATGTTCATGTTCGGATACACATGTAAGATGAAGGTGGATGTCCAGAATTGAAGTTATATTTTATTATGGATCATAAATAAGGTTACTTGGTTGAAAATTTATTTTGGTTAACTTTATTTAATATTTATCATTATATAAATAATTAGTGAAAACCTTTGGGGTTAATTATAATTTGTTGGACACAAAGAACATGATTTCTTTTATGAATCAAAACCCTGTGTAAAAAAGGTATTCCAGTAAAATAGATGAGTAATAATACATATATTAATGTTATGTTCAATCATGAAAATGTTTTCATGAAAAAAATTGAATATGGTTACATAAATTGATAAACTGACATCGTGAAATGTGATAAATTAACACATCTCATATGGTTAATTTACTACTAAATTAAAAGAAGAATAAAAGAGAGATAGTAATGATTTATCTAATTAGAATAACAACACTACAATAAAAATATGGTACTACTGTTTTCATACCATTTGGATGATTATAAATTAGTATATAAAATATAACAAATGATCATAAAAATAAATTAATAGATAAGGGGGATTTTTCCCCATGAAACGATCATCCTTTAGAGCTGCTTATGGGGAGAGTATTTGATCTTTTGAAGAAAATACGAGATTTTGTACGTGGTGGTGGACATTAAGGATGGATTTGGGTAGAATATAGGCAAATCACAAGGCTTTAGGGTAGTGAAGAGAAGTGTTAAGGATGGGTGGTTTTTGTAGTGGAGGATAGGACGACTTTCATGATAATGTAATCCTTAGTTTATTATTTTCCCATATGACAAGAAATAGTGGTGATTTCAGGAACAATAATATTAATTAATTCATGCAAGTAGGATATTTGGGTTCATAAATCACTTATGATGTCATGAATAGAGGATTTAAATTATAATTAATTTTTAAGGAAAATTAATGTATTTTACTATTCACCATAAATTCCCATATTTTATTAAAATCCCAAAAATTCACACTAACCTTTTTTCCAAATGTAAAATAATAAAAAGAAATACATGTCTCAAATATAATTTTATAAATATGATTAATTTTATATTTAATTAAAACATAATTTATTTTAGAGAAACCAATTTTAAAACAATTATTTATTTATTCAAAAATACTTGTACATTATTATTTGACATAAATCCCATTTATATAATATCATATGTAAGTGTAGTATTCATTACGGTATTTCACTATTCGTAAGGGTAAAATTACAGTTCATAAGGGTATGTAACTATTCCCCCATCAATTATTTTGGTCATATGAGACTCCAAATAACATTCTAATCACACAAATGTATGTTACATTTTTGATATTCAAATCACAATAGTGAAACAATTATGTTTAAGGGTCACATTGCACATAGTGTTTCATTATGTTTTGATTTCAACTTATTATATGACATAATTATATGAATGAAATTTTCATTGAAAACTTCGGGTAGTTACACTCACAACATATCATCTAGTGTCGGAATAATATTCTCAATTTGAATATAATTTTGAGGATGATATGTCAAAATTATGGTAGACTCAGTGCTTAGAGCAGGTTTGATTCCTTTCCAAAACATGGTGGTAAATCTCATATCCTAGTAAAATAAAATAAATATTCATACTCTATATATCCTCACAACATATTTGATGTATATCCATTAATGTGGGTTATGGTGCGTGTCATCTAATATAGTTATATGGTGGGTTGTCTTTGTAATATGATCCACAATGATCCATATAGTATTATTTCATCTAGATGTATTTGGAAGTCTTGTGATAATTAACATGTGGATATTTTCAAATTTCCATGTTGGTGTGGGTAATGGTTGAATCATCTACTTGTAATTTTTCCTCTCATCCATTACTTAATAACATATGAGGCACATTTATGTATATTTCGTGGTCTACTTCATCAAATTTTCCGACCAAAAGTGCTATTAGAGTTCTCAATACATAATTTTTCTTCTTGTGGGAATATAAAAAGTTAATCTATATGCATCATTCAAAAGATCATTATGTATCTTTGGATTGGATAGTACACATAATTTTGACCCACCATATAAACTTCACATGTTAAAAAATGTATATGGTGAGTTTTTGGGATTTTTCTGATGTTCATAAATTTTTAATGAATAGTGAAATATTGTAATGTATCGTATATACAATCTATCAGTTAAATACACTATTATTGACATCATGACTGATGTTAACCTACTTATATACAAATAACATTATCTATATAATATTTTTATAAAAATAAATATGATTACTCATAGTCTTTTCCAAACATATAAAAATAATGAATACATTAATGTAAACTCCCTCATCTCCTCCACTATAAAAGCCACCCTAATCCCCCTCTTCCTATCACACCTATCAAGCATGGATAATTTTTTATGTTCTACAAAATACCCTCTCCTAGGATATTTACTACTTCCAAAACCTACTAGTTGAACTAAAAGTCCAAAACCCATAGACTAAAGGAGGATCTAAAGGAGAAGAGATCAAAAGGTTAGAATCCTCTTTCATTTCCTTGTGTTTTCTTTTCAGTTCATATATTTTCTTCTACACTAATCTCCTCCACATTCATAGGAGGTATGAAAACAAAATAATAGTATATGTTTTTTATGTTATCATGTTCATGTTAAAAATTTATCATTTTTTTTCCTCTCATTTTCCTATTATTCCAAAAAAATTAAAAACATTGTTCATGATGTGTTGTTTTCCAAAATTTGGAATGTTGTGCGTTCAATTTCCATTACCTCCAAAAAAAATGATCATTAAACCATATTTATGGATGAATATGATTTTAAATTTTATTATATGTCCTATAATATTTTTTTAATTAACATATATGGATAATATTAATGGTGTATGAAGAAACATGTTCGTGATTATCCATGATGATCCAAAATGATCAAAACAGCTACCACTAAATATTTATCTAATGATTAATCCAAACACCATATAAATAAAATTTATGAAACAATTTAATATTATTGAAATATTATAATACAATTTCATTCCACTTTTTCATATTCAAATGACAAGAAAATGAAATTCAAACTTTCTATGGAAATCATCTAAAGAACACACCTGAAATAAAGGAAGGACCAAAATAATAATAATTAATAACAAAAATGATGGTATGAAATGATCATATGAGGAGATATAAAACTTAATATGTTTCCATAAGATATTAATAATACACTTTTAATCATTATAAAGGAGGTTTAAACACATTTAATGTATAAATATTCTTATGTAAAAGAATTCTTAACGCAATTTTCATTATTTCGGTTAACCATCCCTTTATTAATTTTATGGTATAAAATTATTTTTGTGATGAATTATATTTATATTTTTTTTAATTAGTATTAATTATAGTGTATATAAATATCTAATCAACTTTATTAATTATTAGTTAAATTATATGATATTTAAAACGGTCATTTCTTTTAAAATCCACTTTTACAAATTTTATTTAGAAAATTCAAAAACATTTTTTTTAAACTACTCATGTTGTATGGTTATGATATAGTTATGGGGATTGTTTATGATAATATTTTGGACCTACATCTCCCTCCAATTCCATGGGTATGTTTATGTTTATGGTTTTTCATATGGTTACTCCACGAGTAACTACGATGGTAACACCATAAGGTAGCCGTAATGGGAAAATTGTATGGTAGCCGTGAGGGTTTCAAATCATAAGGTATTTTTGAGGGTTACAAATTTATGTTTGAAAATTACTAAGTTTTATTTATAGATCTATATATGTTCATTATGTTTTTTTGGAATCTCAAAAAATATTAATTTTCACAAAGTAATCATATATGGTGAAAGGTTGTACTTTTGAAAATGATTTTAAACATTTAATATTATTCATATACTGATGTTTTATTTTCTCCATTATATATCCCTTTCAGAGTTTTTTTCTCATACCTTATTTTTAAATGATTTTCATATGTTCTAAAAATTATTATGAAAATTAAGGAATACATGTAAATTATTAGGTTGATTTTTCCTTGATATAATGTTTTATTTGAAAAGTATTTTACTTACAAAGTAATTGATACTATTTTTATGGTATCTTCTCTATATCAATGTAGAATGTTATGTATTTATATTATCCCAGTTCTATAAAACACTGAAATTGATCATAAAATCAATATGAAAGGATTTTATTTATTGACTAAAATTATCAATTATTTAATTTAATAAGGATGTGTCCTTATAATATATGTGTTTAAAGAGTATTCATCTAAAAAGAAGCATGTGATATGTCACATTCTCTTTGTCTCTCTACATTGAGCCATATTATAATGTTATGAACGTAATTTCATTTATAAGGTGTACATGCTATCCCCATTTACCATTAATATAAATATTCATTAATAATTCTTTTCATATTTTCATACATGATGAATTATTTCATACAAGTGGATTAGAATTGAAAATTACCAAGTGATAATTGTTATGATACACTCTAATTTTCATTTGTGATTTGAAAAAATTCACCTCAAACAATCACATTCATATAATAAAATTTATTTGGAAAGTAATTATTATTATTTTAATTATATATATTATTGTATGATGTATGTGAATACTTTCTAATCCATAAAACATTTTTATAAATTGAATTTACATTAATCAATATTTGATTAACTCGTTATATATTCCAAAATCTACATCCCATAATCAATAATGAAATCGATGTTAATGAACATTATTCATGTATTAAAATGATTTTAATTATATTAGTAATTATTTTTACATACAGATAATTGTTGGGATCAATTATTTATATTCACTCGATATATTGATATATCTCTTGGGACAAATAAATTAGAAATATCATATGGGGTTTTATCTAGTAGATTTAAATTTTCATAAGGAATGATCATGATGGTAGTGGCATCATGATGCATGAGACATTAAATTCCAATATTTATAATATTAATTAATCAATATAAAATTTATTAGTATTAGTCTTGATAAATTTTCTATGATATTATATGCGGATTTAATTATATTTCAGTTATTTATTAAATGGAATACATTTTCAATTATATACCATTCTATATTTACTTATCCATAACATATAATTATTGTCATATTTTTTAAATGTAATATGTTTTTAGTTATATATATATATTTTTTGATTATTTTTACTTGGTTTCTTCCACTTTACATAACTCATATAAAAAAATTTAGATCACCCTTAATTTTATTCCTTTCCTCGGGATTTGAAAAACCAATCATTGAATGAGCTCTCAAGGATGCATATTAATTTATTTTAACATGTATTATGTTTTATTTTCTATTAAAAATTTAAAATGTGTGTCATTTTTTTATTTCATTCTAGAAGACCACTAAATAGATTATCCCTTATGAGTTTAACCATTTCCATATATATAAATTTAATAAATTTACAAACCAGTTCTAGATTATTTGGGTCGAGGTCACTATAGATGGTACAAGAGAATGTGTAGTAGAAACCATTGAAAATATATTTAAAAAACATAGATTAACGAACACATCCAAAATATTTAATTTTAGTATATTTGTATAGGAATATCATAATTTTTTTGGTACGGAATAGATTATAGGGTTTACCAAGAAAATATACCACTTTATTGATACATATAATATGATTTCATTGTAGATAAAATGTACATATGGGTAATAAATACGAAAATGTTGCATTGGTATTGACACTATAATCACTAGTTTTATGAAAATGGGCCTTAATGTGAACCTAGACTAATAATCCAATGGGTCATTCTCTAGAGAATTCACATTTTCTTTACAATTCATTTTGAATTATTTGAAAATAGTGATACCCCAAAGGAACTAATGTTAATGATTATGATATTATTAATGAATAAATTGATTTATTTATGTTAATAGTTTCAATTTTTGGTATTACATATTATGTGTCATAGTTATAAAATTTAATCTTTTATGTGCCATTATTTGGATATGGCACCTTTTAGATGGAATGTGAATATTATAAATACACATATACTATATTGGGATTTACCCTAGGTAATATAATTAAGAGGGATTTAGAGATGGAGTGGGAATTTTAAAATTATATCCATATTAGTGAATTTATCTCGATCTATATGTAATAATCTTTTTTATATAGAGTAACATGTTGATACACCACGTGTTGTAATAATCATACACTGACTCAGGTGTCAGAAATATACCTAATTCAGTGTGACTAAAAATCAACTATTATCAAAAAAATGGGTATGTTATTTAGAAAATATATTTATCAAGCTATAAATTATTGAATTGATTGATGTTTACATATAATATTTTAATATATTTGGAGATATGTAAGGATAGCGTTCATTGATTCCAAATGATAATTTTAATGATATAAATTAAAAAATGAAATTGAATGATTTAAAATAACACTTCTTTGAAATATATTTTCATCATGTTCAGTGAAAATATATTTGAATAATTTTCATGACTATATAACAAAAGGAATAGAAAAATGATTCTATGTATAACAAAAAAATTAAAAGGTATTAAATGCATGATTTGATTATGTACTCAATATAAAGAGAAAATGGAATGGTTTTTTATAATATTAATCCAATCCCCCATAAAGATACAATATTTATAAATTTCTCACCATCTGAGGATATATTATCATTTATAATCTTAAAAGAGAAGGAAATATCTAATATTTATTACTTTAAAATGATGAAATATAATGAGATCATGGAATCAAAATAAACAGACAAAGGTAAAAATGTAAATAAGGATTTCACAACATCTAATACATATTGATGGAAATAAATAGTTTCATTGATAAAATGAATTGGATTTTTCCTCGGATTTGGGAAAAAGTTACACCATGCTATAGATTTCAAGGGAACAAAAAATATTAGAAATTGTAATGCTTCCCCTATAAAGATATGTGGAAAATTGATAATAAATTACTATAGTGTAAAGAGATATACAATATAATAAACTAATATATCAATTCCAATATTATGATATTGATATAGACAAGGTGGAATAGTTAATGTTTCTATGTTTTATATCAACGAAATATATTTTAAATGATGAATATTAATGAAGTTATGGTAATAAAAATTATGAAATGTATAATTATTATATAGTAGTAATATTAATTTAATGATTTGAAATCATGTGTTTAATGGTACAAAGAAATGTGATTTATTGGGAAGTGTAAATTCTTTGGAAAAAAATTATTTATGATGTATAACACATTATAAGTTACTGATTTTTAGATAACCAGGATAAATTAGTTTTTATAATGTTATAAGAAACCATTAAAATTATCAAATATTTGTTTTTTATGTAATTACTGGATATTAAAATTAGGTATCACTATATGAATTATATTAACATAGTTTCAGAAAAAAGTCAACCCATACAATACGTGAAGACCCATCTCATCTGTCATGTTTTGTTGGATTGAACTCACAACGGAAGGATAATATGTTTTTATTAAATACAAATGACCTATGTGATTTCCTATTGAAAATGAAAAAGTATTTACTTTAAGGATTTGATAAATAAATATTAATTAATATCTAGTGGTAAAACTATTGATATTTATTAATTAATGTATAATATTTTATAACTTATTATAACTATATTACATTTGTTAAATAGTTAGAGACATACATACTAACTTTTCACTCTTTAATGTATCATGTGATAAATTAAAATACAATTTTAGTCATCCATTCATAAAAAAATAGTTTCTAATATCCAATTCACTGAGGAAGGTATGAATTAAAAAACTGTTGATGAACAAAAAAAGATTAATATATTATAGGGACCAAAAGATAATGTGTAAGCATGTTTTAGTTGTGGCTAATGTAGTGTTTTTATGGAGATCAATTATTCGTGTAGGTGTTTCAATGGTTTAAGACATGTAAAAAGTATAAAATAAATGATAATATGAATGGTTTATGGTTTGAACATGGTTAGAACATACCATGAATTATCGCAAGGAAACTATGTTTCTAACACCTCTATATAGATGTTGGAACATAGCCTCTATACTATTCAACAATCTTTGGGGTGCCCCTAAGAGACCATGTGTTGTAGTACCCTCTAAAACGTATATAACTAGGTAGATATCACATGATTTTTCAATCTATACCACCAATCATTTCCCCTATTAAAAAATATATAAATATAAAATTTTCCAAGAAGTTATTTATGGTATATCCCCCAGTTTGTTTCTCCACTAACCCCCTTATAGAAAGGGTAATGAACTAGGTGTTCCTGCCACCACTATGGATGATTTTGTATCAATTTATAGGTATTCAAATTGTCCCCAGTTGCAAATCGAATCTCTGGGAAAGTCAACCATAGTATTTAAATCCATTTTCTAGAGTAGGATTTTTTTTATTATTCTTCATTTTTTTATTGTCTATATATTATATTTTCACATTTATTTATTCATCTGAGTGATTGAGTCTTGTATAGTTTGAATCAAGTGTTGTGATTGGGAATGAAATCTTATACGATAATTAAGTAGGCTGTCTATATGATTTTCTGATTTTCATAATATATTATATGTATTTTTGGTTAATATAATGTAATTACTTACTAAGTTTTTATTTAATTATTTGTGTGTGTTGTTTATACCTTTAATTGAGATGTAATACCGTCATATACCACATTGGGACTATTATTGATTTGAGAACAGACCTAGGGATACTAGTTGGGTATACCAAATCCTTGATATTAGTGTGTTTAATTGGAATCTGTTGAATAATGTAAAATTTGAAATTTAATGGGGTGTAATTGTGAAATAGTATATTTTCATAGTTAAATGGATAATTGAAAATTTTAATGTTATTTTTTGATAATTACATATGAGTAATTTAATAGGTTTTATATTATGTGTTTTATATTTTTATCCATTTGTGGTTCTAAATGAAAAAACGATATCTTTAAATTGGTCATTGTTTTTTAAATGATTTGTATCAAAAAAGTAACTAAAAATGGGTTCTTATTATATTTATAATGATATATTGAATTTTTAGTTTAGTTTAACCCATGTGAAATGCCATGTTATTTTCTCATAATGAGTAGAATGTAATGGATGTAATTATAAATGTCTTTGATTTTAAAATATAATTAACCTCGTTGACTGGTATTTTCAAAATGATTTATGTTGTGTTCTATGAAATTATGAAAAATGTATTTAGTTTTAATGACATGTGTATATTTTTAAAGGACCTTTGGGTTTGTGGAAAATGATGAATGATTAATGGAATTAGTATTGTTATAAATGATATCATAAAGATAAAAATGATTGTTAATGGATTTATTTATGGATTATTTGACTTTATATACTTAATCTTGGTTGGATTCATGGTCAAATATTATTTTTTTTCTAACCAATAAAATATGGATTTGGGATGTTGGACTAATTCTACACTCCCTGATTTTTAGAGGGACAAAATGATTATCTTGGATCCTTAGTGAATCAATACATTCAATGGAATAACTCTTTATTATGACTCCACATGAATTATCATTGAGTTATGTATCATGGTTGGAATGGTTAGACATGATATTCTAAATCAATAAGGGATAAATCAACTAAATCTATTTCTTTTTTGGCTTGTGACCTTTATCATGTGACAAAAAAAACCAAACTGATGCTCCCAATTACAAATAATATTGGAAGGATTAATTAATTCCCTTTGATAATTAAATGGTTGAGAAATGTGGTGTATGGGATATGTTCTAAAAATGGTTGAATAATATTTGATTTTTTGGATGAAATTTTGTAATTTAGATGTTTTAATTGATAGCTAATAAATGATTAATTCAGTAACATGTTACTTCTAATGCCTAATTTATTCATTTCACATATTTAAATACAATATTTTTTGATACTAATTATTAATTTAGATACCGATGGCAGTTTCCTCCTGAGTTATACTCACACCCTTTTTGGTCCTCCAGGGGATATGAGACCCAATAAAATGAGGCTTTATTATGGTATAAGTTTATGATAACTACATGGTGGTTGGTTTATTCCTAGAATAATAGGATGGATCAAGGTGTTTTATGTCCATGTTGGGACTCAATAAAGTGTTCAATTACTTTTATAGTATATTATCGGGGATTCTATTTTATTTATGTCTTGAAAAGTAGATTATATGTATCATTATTAGATCAGGTATATATATGATTAATATTATAATTATTCATTTTTATCACATTTTCTATTTATATTTGTTGTTATATATATTTATATTTTTTACACTATGGTTTACTCTGATATTCATGTATTTTCATCCCATTATACACTTGTAGACTAGTGCTGCTAGTCTGAGACATCTAGCATATAGGGTTTATAACAGGAGGTCATGTGGTGAGCTAGATCGAGGGACATTTTTTAGTGGAACATTGGATCTGACATCAAAATAATTTATCATTTATGGTACTTTTTTCCTTAATAATTTTCATGTCATGTTAAGATAAAAGTATCTTGTTAGGGACCGTTTAAGAGCATGTGCCTTAGTGTCTAGGGCCTCATGCCTATGGGAACCCCAAGATTCCTTGTGTAGGGACTTATTGTCCAATTTATTTCTTTTACAATTCATTTAAATATCCACATTGAGGGGTGCACATTTATTTAATAATATTAAAATATGAGGATTTATATATTAGGTCAGTATTGATAGAGAGGGTGTCTGGTTTCAGGCATCATGATTGGAACATATCATTGGCAGGTCATCTATAAGATGACTATGATTGATTGTTCCCTAAGATTGAAATGTTTTTATTGTACATAATATCTATGGTTTATGCCATGTGATATTTTATTAAAATTATTATTATTGAAATTTTCCTAAAATATAAATTTTAATTAAGTAGGGAGTCATGAATTATTGGATAATAAAAAGGTCCTCGAATCCGAATCATCATATTATGAGATGGTAAACAAAAATATGAATGGGAAATGAGTAATGATTTGAAATTTACATCATTTAAAGGTAAGTATTTCGTGTTTATATTTTTTCTCAATGTAAAGGTGGTTTTGGCTTATGTGAGTACCTATGTTTTGATGTGATGTACATTAGATGTGAGGCCCTGATGTGTTTTTTTGTTCTTAATAGTTGAATGTTTCCCATTGTTCTTTTGTTTGGCTATGACCATATGTTTTTGAAATGAATATTTTAATATGGATGTGATTAAATTGTGGGATGAGACGTTTTGAGTTGTGTTTTAAACCCAATAGTGGGTGTTTAGATTTAATCATTAATCATTAAAATTTTTAAGAAATAATTTATTGATTGAAAAATTCTCACATTAATGTTGTGATAATTATAATGGATTATTATATAAAATTTATCATTTGTTACATATATGTTTTTATACATGTCTATAATTGTATGAGGTTTATATACATCATATAATATATTTCGTTTAACAAATATAATTATTTTCTATATAATTAATTTTTCATATGAATTTATTCTTTTATGAATTATACGATTGATAAGTGACCAATGGGTAAAATGGTATGTGTTAAAATATAATTTCATTTGTAATTGATATACACAAGGTTAAATTAGAGGAAATAATATGTTTTCATTTCCAAGAACCATAACTATTTCATTTCATCTATATTTATACATGTTCAGTATTTTTAATTTCAAATCATTCGTGATTAATTAATGGATCCTCATGAATGCCATTCGTTTGGGGTACCGATCGTTAATTTTCATTTACATCTATAATCATTCTATTCCATATCAATGTTTATGAAGTATTTTATAAAAATAATTCTACAAATAAATAGTTTTATAAGGTGATTTTACAATGTATTTCATATTATATTAAAATATGTTAAAAGGAAAATACATAAAACTTTCTAAATGAGTTACATTTTACACTCAATAGACAATTTCTGAAATGAATGTATATTTTAAAAATTTTCATTATGAATATATTTATCCCATGTAAATAACATTATTTTATTCAATATATTATCATTTCTCTATCATTATTTATATTAAATTTAAATTATTTTCAAAACATGTTTTAAATTTTTTAAGAAATTATTTAAAAATTGATGTTATTAATTTCATGAAGAAGTTTTTAATGACATTTTAATGTTATTTCTATTCATTAATGCATCAGCACATCATGATGAGTCCACTAAAATATGAAAATTTGGTACTAATAAAATTCTTATTATTATTTTCAAACGATTATGAAGTTGATTGGGATCACATTTATGTTTCACGGGTGAATAAGGAGACCATAGACAATGAAAATTGTTAATTCAAAAAGTCAACTATTGTAATTTTTTTATTCCTGAATGTTATATGGAAATTATATGAAAAATAGATTAGGCTATTATATCTTTTATTAATTTATATTGACATTATAGTTAACTGGTGATCCTAAACTAATAGGGGCCCTAGCCTTTAAAAAAAATTATTGCATGATTTTGAGCATAATTAACCCAAAATTACAAGACAAGGATTGTATTGACTATTATATTTGGAATATTATATATAAAATTATTAATCAAAAATAATATATTATAAGACCTCAATAAATATATCTTAATATCCTTTTATCTATCACATCTGTATAGAAAAACCTGCAGAATACATGAATAAAGGAATGAGATTAAAAATATATTAAGGGATTAAACATAGAAATATAGTATAGATCATGATTTAAGAGGCATTACATGATGACATAAAAATTCATGGAACACACATAAATATTAAGAAATAGAACATGTTGATCATTGATTCTTATAAACATTGCATCATATGAATTTGGAAAAAACAAACAACCTGAATTTTCATGAGTCAATGATGACATCCCATACAATTATATATGGAGGAACATTAGTGAAGGCTTACTACAAATTCCCTTGAATATGGGAGACTAAGTTATATAATGGAATTTGTTTTTCTTTATATCCCAATATGACATCTCATGAGACTAAACATTACCCAATTCAATGGAAAAATATATATTTACACCCACTAAATAATTTTAATGAATTTTTTTTACATGAAGAATCATACATAATGAAAATTAATATGTTTTTCCCATGGAAATAAATAGGTATTGGAATCATATCATAAGGCATAAAAAATAGATATATCCTAAAGGGTTCCATGAAAAAATGGATATAATGACACATACTTTACATACATTGTTATTACATCAGAATTGAGGCACACTTATTACAACATATAGAAAAACCATGAAAGGACCATATAGGTATAATGTCTTTAGAAACTGGGAAACATAAAAAAATGGTTCATAACTCATCTACACTATCTCCCTTATATTTTATCATATCTAGAGTCCCTTTTGGCATATCTTACTTAATATCTTTATTCCAGACCTGGGAAGAAGAGAACATACACAAGGGTGATCTCAAATGCTCAGTAAGGGTAAACAAAAAAAATCAATCACATCATATTCATAATAAAATAACATTTTGGAAATCTTAACCTGAAAAGAGATCATAATTTCATATCATTGTATAAATCATAGTAGTGAAATGTAATCCCAATAATCATAACTTAAAACAGGAAAAATTGTGGCATACACACATAATCATGGAGAATCATTACTTAGTAGTCAAGACTCATTACCAAGACTATCTTAGCAGACAAAGTCCATTTCTGAACCGAGTTCACACCTTGTGTCAGTCCTGTTTCACTGAACTGGTTTAACATGATTTTCCAGCCATGTATATCTCATGAGATATAAATCATTACCCAATGCATTGGAGGGAGATATAGGTCCCAACCATCTCATTGTGAAACCATTCTAATGAGTGCCACAAAATCATAAATCATACATCATAGCATAACCCATGTAATAAAAATGGGATTCTTAAACATCATGCCATCATAACATAATCCATATAAGATAAAATGACATCATAAAATTAATTCCATAATAACATAATCAAATCAATGTAAAAATGGGGATAGAAAGAGAACCATATATTATCATAGATGGAAAATAATTTTGATAAAACGCTTGAACTCCATTCTTGAAGAAAATATCCTTTCTACTTCAAAAACATTTTCCTTTATTAAAATGTCATATAATTTTAAACTAAAAGAAGTTGATTAAAAATAAACATGAAACCTTGTAAAGTAAGCTTCATGGAAATAATGTTCTAAAAATCCATTCAGTCCGTATAAGTTAAAAAAAAGTCATTCTTTTCTTAATTTGTCGAAAAGGTTAAAAAGTTATTTGTTTGGAAAATGACGTAAAGATTCCTTTATAATCATTTTATAAAAATTCAAACAAGGGTATAAATTAATTTAACCCATATTTTGTAATATAGTAAGAATGTTTTAAAATACATTTTTAAGAAACATGGATGTGGATGATAAAGAGGTCCCAGTAGATAATTACGTATAAACAACCTCGGATAATGAGAAGATTGTGATATAAAACCTTACAAAGATATTTTTGTAAATAAAATAGAGCACTTATGTGAATTAAATATAAGGTCACATAGATAAGGCATAAGTACATAATATGATATAAAAATTCATTTCTCACATAATCAAAAAACGACATAAACAGAAATAGAAGATCAACCCAAAAAACGAAAATTGGGTTAAGAAGTTCCCTTTCCTCATGTCCGACTTGTCTCGATCATTATTTAATCTCTAGAATAATAAAAAAATGTTAATTTATACTTTCTTAATAACCTTTTTAAGTTTATTATTCCTTTAATATCACTTATTACCATGTTATAAACATTATGTAACCATTTAAGTTAATAACATTCATTTTGTCGATATTTGGTACTTGAGTCAAAAATGGACTTCTTATAATTACATGTTGTTCATGTGGTCAAAAGTTAATTATATCCAGAATGATATTGCTGATTTATAAATCATATATATCATATATATCCATCACGTACATGTATTTATAATAGTACATAACATATGGAGGTATGAAATGAAATGCAACGTTCATGGAGATGGTAAGTCGTACGTACACATGAACGCTACTTTCATTTCTATTTCTTATTTTAATGGAAGTAAGACATAATTATACATAGGTATATTAGGTTATAATATCATATATAATATCATTATCTTTACCCTTTATACATCCCACATAAGGCATTAGTGAATCACATCACTTTGAGGGGCGATAGTCCGCACTACCTCAAATGAGATTATCATATTTACCCATTATGGAATCCATAAAGGATTGATATAATTGTTATGTAAAGAAGCATAAGGAAATAATAAAAATAATATATATCATATATAAAAATATTTCCATCATAATTTCCACCATGAGATGCGGTAGGAGAAAATCGAACAATCATTGTTTCGTGAGGCTTTAGTTTTTCCATCCACAGAAACATTATGTTCTTCATCCACTAGATGGAGGTGTGTGTAAGTTTTGTTCGAATCCTTCTTGTAAAAACATCCAAGTATATTGAGGATACTGGTGTTTTTAGAAAATAAAGGATTTAAAAGAGTTAAGAGGTTAGAGAAGTAGAATAAAGGAAAACAATTTAAGAGAAACTGTTACCTTTGATTTTGGTAACTTCCATTGGTTTGAACCAAAAGGACTTCTTGGAGTGAATTATGCCTAAGTTAAGGGTTATAGGAGGAGGATATGGTGTAGGGAGATTAATTGGGCAGTGGTTGGATGAGGAAAATGGCTTGAGAGCTGTGAGGAATTGTATAGAAGTGGTCTCCTTTTATTAGGGGGAGGAGGGGTTCTTTTGGAAAGTGTCAAAATATTATTTTATTATAAACTTATCTTCAGTTTGAAAAGGTCCAAAAATAATTAAAGATGATTATAATATGACTCATGGTAGAAATAAAATCATCCAATCATAACTGGACATGTTTTGGATAATATTTTAATCATTATAATCTTATTTATTTAAATCATTTTTTAATGAGGTAAATACGACACCATTTTAGTGTCATAAATAATTTAATTTATTTGATGTCTAAAAATTATAAAAAAATATCATCATGTAAGAAATATATTTAGCTTTCCAATGAATATTTATAGTTCAAATGATAATTTATATTACCCCTTATAAAAAATAATTACTATAATATTTTTGTTAATGTCAATTTTTTCCTTACATTAAATTAATTAATCAAAATTGTCATTTTCACTACCAATTGGCTCAATGGGGTCCGAAAATTGACCCAAGGATGCCCATGGTCGGCCAATACTCATCCAATAAGGTTAGGACAAGTGTTAAGGTAATTTTAACTATTATAATATTCTTTTAAACTTGAATTACCATATTTACTTTTAACCGTGGTACATAAAAGTAAAAAGTTACTATTCACAAAAAATTATTTTTATCTTATTGAACCAAATTTTACTCCTTGATATTTATCATGTCTCTTGGATTTTATAAATTCAACTCACAAATGTGGTAAAAATAAGTTTTATGAACAATTGCAAATGCTCCTAGGAGGTGGGTAAAAGACGGTGAAAAGTTCAATACAATTTTAATAAATCTAAAATCATTATAAATTTACTCTAATGAATTACTTTGAACATATATAGGTATTATGTATCAATTTTTACCTAAAATAAATTTAAATAAAATAAATATTTAATTAAATAAAAAGTCGGTTTTCAAATAGTAATCCATTGTTTTCACTATTCTTCAATAAAAGTTTTCAGAAAAATAAAAAAATTCACCCTAAGCTATTTTCGATATTCTGAATCCAAAAATGAAGTCCATTTTGAATGATAAAATTGATAAAATTTCAAAAAGGGGGAACTACTATTCATAATGGCTTGTTTTAATAATATTTTAATAGCATATCGTTGTTTACTGAAACTCGATATTGCGTACAAAGAAAGCTATCAAGGAAGGTTGTGATTGCGTGTAAAGCTAGCCAAGCTAGTGTTGTGTGTAATGAAAGATTCCATTTATGATGTATATAAAATAAAAACAAAATATTTCTCATAAAAATATTTTTTGTTACATTCTACCCCCCTTAAAATGAATTTCGCCCTCAAAATTCGTCACTTCGTAACAAAAAGATGAGGATACCTCTCCCTCATCATATCCTAAAGCTCCCATGTAGCTTCTATTAATTGGTGGTTCCCCCATAAAACTTTCACCAAGTGAGTGGTCTTGTTCCGTAGGACTTTTTCGCTATGATCTAGAATCTCTATCGACTGTTGTTCATAAGAAAGATCTTAATCCAGCGGTACAACATCTGAGCTGAGTACATGTGAAGGATTGGGTATGTACTTTCTCAGGAGAGATACATGGGACACATCGTGAAATTGAGAGAGATTTTGTGGAAGCACCAATCCGTAATCTACCTTACCAACACGATCCAGTATTTCGAAAGGACCGATATACCTAGGGCTCGACTTTTCCTTCTTTCCAAATCACATTACTCTCTTCCAAGGAGATATTTGTAAGAACACTTTATCACCCACATCAAACTCTAGGTCTTTATTCAGTTATTGGAATAAATATTTGGTCAATTATGATATGCTCTTATGTGTTGTTAAATAGTTCAGACCTTTTCTGCCATCTCATCATCAAGATCAGGTCCCAATAGCTTTCTTTCCCCAACTTCATCCCAGCCAGTTAGAGTTCAAAATTTATTTCTAGATAGAGATTCATAAGGAGCTATATGAATACTTGAGTGAAAGATATTATTATAAGAAAATTCCACCAAATGTAGGTGTTGATCCCAACCACCTTTAAAATCCATAGATAAATCTCTTAACATATCTTCTAGAGTTTGAATTGTTCTCTCAGACTGACCATATGTCTGAGGATGCTAAGCAGTTCTGAAACTCAAATCTGTATCCAGAGTATGCTGAAGACATCCCCAGAACTTTTAGGTAATCCTCGGATGCCGATCAGATATAATGGAAAGTGGTACTCCATGCAATCTTACCACTTCCTTTACATATATCTTGGCAAGCTGATCCAGAGAGAAATCCTCTCTAATAGCAATGAAGTGTGCAGACTTTGTAAGATGATCAACTATGACCTAGATAGCATTATTTCCATTGTATGTTTTAGGATTTTTGGTGACAAATTCCATAGTGACGTTTTCCTATTTCCATTCGGGTATGGGTAATGGTTGTAACATCCCCTTAGACTTTTGCCTCTCATCATTATCTTGCTGACAATCCAATAATCGAGAGACATATTCAGCAACATCTCTTTTCTTTCCATCCCGCCAGAAGTACTCTTTCAGGTCCCTATACATCTTCCTGCTTCCAGGATGAATAGAGAATGAAGAACTATGAGCTTCATCCAGCAACTCCTTCTTTAATTCAGGGATGGGAGGAACACAAACCCAATTCCTGAACCTTATTATCCCATCAAAATCAAGGTCAAATTAAAGAACATTTCTCACCTTCTTTTGTAACTCTACATCTTCTTTTTGTGCCTCTTTAATCTTCACATGTATATATGGTTGAACATTCATTTGAGAAAGAAATGATTTTTCCCCTTCCATTATAATTCCAAGATCCATCCTTTGTATATCTATAAATATTGGATCTTTTGTGAACCTCATCATGGATAAGCTAGCATGGTCTTGTCGACTTAATGTGTCTGCCACCTCGTTTGCTTTCCCCAGGTGGTAATGAATTTAGCAGTCGTAATCCTTAATCAGCTCCAACCATCATCTTTCACGCATATTCATCTCCTTTTGTGTGAAACTATACTTTAAACTTTTATGGTCAGTATAAATATCACACCATTCATCATAAATTTAATGCATCCAAATATTTAATTCAAAGATTACCATAGCTAACTCCAAATCATGAGTTGGGTAATATTTATCATGGATTGTCAATTGTCGTGAGGCATAAGCTATCACCATATCATTTTGCATGGGAACACACCCCAATCCCTTCTTGGATGCATCACTATAGATCATAAACCTTTCTCCACTATAATGCAGTGTGAGAACATGTGCACTGGATAACATTCTTTTTAACTCCTTGAAATTATCTTTACATTCCTCTGTTCAAACAAACATAACTCCTTTCCGAGTCAATTTGTTTAGTGGGTTAGATAATCGTGAAAAATCATTCAAAAAAAGTCGATAACATCCATCCAAACCAAGAAAACATCGAATCTCAGTTATTTTTGTGGGTCTCGACCATCTTTCGATAACCTCTGTTTTTTCTGGATCCATAGGTATCCCCTCTTTTGAGATTATATGACCAAAAAATGAAACCTTTTTAAGACAAAATTCATACTTGGTAAATTTGGAATAATGCTTCTCATTTCTCAAGGTCTTCAATACAATTATCAAGTGATCTTCATGTTCTTCCGTTCTCATTGAATAGACAAGAATATCCTCTATAAAGACGACCAAAAACTGATCATGATAGTATCTAAAGGCTATATTCATCAGATCCATGAAGATAGCAGGGGAATTAGTAAGACCAAATGGTTTCACTATAAATTCATAGTGTCCATACCTTGTACGGAAAGCTTTCATTGGTATATCCTCCCTTTTGACCCTTAATTAATGATACCGTGAATGAAGATCAATCTTGGAAAATTATTGAGCTCTGCGTAGTTGGTTAAATAAGTCATCAATGCGTGGGAGAGGATATTTGTTCTTGATAGTGACCTTGTTATGTTCTCGATAATCAACACAGAGTCTCATTGATCCATCATTATTCTTAACAAATAGAACATGTGATCCCTAAGGTGATGCACTAGGGAGTATGAATCCCTTAACAAGATTCTCTTGGAGTTTCTTCTTCAATTCCTGCAACTGAATTGGGGCCATTCTATAAGGTGTCCTTGAAATAGGAAAAGCACACGGTATGAGTTCTATTGAAAACTCAACTTCATGATTTGGTGGAAGACCCGACAATTCCTCCAGAAATACATCATCAAACTCTAGTACAATGGGAATATTATTAATCGTGATTTTCTCTCCTACCATTTGAGATAAATAACCTTCATTTAGTGGAATCAATACCCATAAGATGGAATAAATTTCCACTGGAAGGTTATGTTCATCATTGCATCGATAGACGGTCATAGATTGATCTGGAATATGAAATGTGACATCCCTTATTTGGAAATTAATATGACCTCCATATAATGAAAGGCAATACATGCCACAAATCACATCAAATTACACTATAGGAAGGATCACAAGATTTTCAGGAAGCACATTGCCACAAACATCAATTGGAGAAGAATTATAAACTTTTGATGCGACTGTTGTGCCATTAAGGGTTGTTGAGGTAATATGCCGATAACCTTAGAAAATTCTTCAGAAACAAAAGTTTGGGTGGATCCAAAATCAAATAAACCATTTTCTACTTTAGAGTGGATGGTATGTATACCTTTCACCACTTCGTTATCATACTCCACATCGCTGATAGAAATTGTATGTGACTTTCCTTTTCCTTTGGCCTTAAGAGTTTGTTGACGTCAATCATCATCAAAAACCCTTAGATTAGGTCATTGATTGGCATAATTCCCCATCTACTATCACATGTAACATTTAAGTGTAGGAGGTGAATTCTGTGTAGCCTTTTTGTTGTTCGCATCAGTAGACATATTTTTCCTATCAGTGTGGCATTCACATGCCCGATGACCCTCTTTTCCACATTTGAAACATTTACTTGTCACTTTTAGAAAATTCCCTCCATGTTTTCTTCCACACTTTGAGCATAATGGAAAACTTATCTTCGTTTCAGTGTGGTCCTTATATTTCTCATTGAATTCCATTTTCCTCTTCTTATCAAACGCATATGACTGATGGGTTACTTCAATCTCCATATCAATCTTGAGAGAACATAGAACGATTTCCTCATAGATATTGAATTCCCTTATGTCTAACGCCCTTCGAAGACTTGGTTTTAGACAACTAAAGAATCAATCGATCTTACTCTCAGGTTGGATAATAATCCCAAAAGCATACCTTGAAAGTCTTGTAAAATTTGCTTCGTATGTACCAACAAATTCATCATCCATTTGCTTTAGTTCAAGAAACTCCTTCCCCATCTTTGTTCAAAGAATAAGAGGGAAGTACTTTTTGAAAAATAAGTTCTTGAACTCGTCCCATTCCATGGACTCAATTTCATCTATTGGCCTCGTATTATTGATAAGATTCCACCATTGATCAGCTTCACCTTCCAAACGATATACTACTAAGATGACTTTATCATGTTCATAACATTGATGAACTAAAAATTTCTTCTCAGTGGTACTGATCCATTGTTCAGAAACTAATGGATCAGTATACCAACTGAATGAAGGTGGATGCTTCCTCATGAAGGATTCACCATAATGTTTCCCCTTCATTTACTCGCTTGGAAGTCCAGTATAATTCATAGCTTTAGAATGTAGAGTGAGCATGGCTACAAGATTTTGCATTCGAGCTCCCATAACATTTGGTTTCTCAGAGGGACAATCATTTCATTTCCCATCGCATTCCGCATTAACATGGTTCCTTCGAGTTCCATCCATTGACTAAAACCAAGAAGAATAGTGTGAGCAACACTAATTATAATAGGAAAACCAAATAATCAAGAATAAAATATCACACTTAAGGTATTATCATATGTTGTTCATGGCCATTTTTAAAACACTAAGATTTTTTTCTATTCTTAGACTTATCCTTAGGGTTCTTACAAAGTCTTTCACATCCTAGTTTCCAAAGGATGACTATACCTTTCCTCTGATTCCAACTATAACGACCCATACTTTACATACATTGTTATTACTTCAAAATTGAAGCACACTTATTACAACATATAACAAAACCATTAAAGGGCCGTATAGGTATAGTGTAATTAGAAACTGGGTAACATAAACAACTAGTTCATAAATCATATACATTGTCTCGCTTTTATTTTATCATATCTAGAGTCCCTTTTGGCATATCTTAATTAATATCCTTCTTCCTAACCTAGGGATAAGAGAACATACAAAAGGGTGAGCTCAAATGATTAGTAAGGGTAAACAAAAGAAATATCAATCACATCATATTCATAAAAACATAACATTTTGGAAATCTTGACCTGCATAAGAGATCATAATTTCATAACATGGGATAAATCACAGAAGTGAAATTTAATCCCAATAATCATAACATAACACATGAGATTTTGTGTCATACACACATAATCATAGAGAATCATTTAGTAGTAGTCAAGACTAATTATCAAGACTATCTTAGTGGACAATGTCAATTTCTGAACCAAGTTCACTCCTCATTTCAGTCCTGTTTCACTAAACCAGTTTATCCTACCATTCCAGCCATGTCTATCTCATGAGATATAAATCTTTACCCAATGAATTGGAGGGAGATATAGGTACCACCCATATCATAATGAAACAATTCTTATGTGTGCCAAAAAATCATAAATCAGACATCATATCATAAACCATGTAATGAAAATGGGATTCTTAAATATCATGCCATCATAACATAATCCATATAAGATAAGAGGAAATCATAAAATTAATTCCATCATAACAAAATCAAATCAATTTAAAAATGGCGATAGAAACAAAACCCAATATTATCTTAGATGGAAAATAATTTTGATAAAACGCTTGAACTCAATTCTTGAGGAAAATATACTTTCTACTTCAAAAACAACTTCCTTTCATAAAATGTCATATACTTTTAAACTTAATGAAGTTGATTAAAAATAATCTTGAAAACTTGTAAAGTATGCTTCATGGAAATAATGTTCTAAAAATCCATTAATTCTGTATAAGTTAAATAAAGGCATTCTTATCCTAATTTGTCGAAAAGGTTAAAAAGGTCTTTGTTTGGAAAATGACGTAAAGATTCCTTTATAATCATCTTATAAAAATAAAATCAAGGGTATAAATGACTTTAAACCATATTTTGTAAAATTGTAATAATGATTTGAAATAAATTTTTAAGAAACATGTATGTGGATAATAAAGAGGTCCCAATAGATAATTACATATAAATAACCTCAGATAATAAGGAGATTTTGATATAAACCCTTACAAAGATCTTTTTGTAAATAAAATAGAGAACTTATGTGTATTCAATATAAGGTCACATAAAGAACTCATAAATACATAATATGATATAAAAATTTATTTCTCACATAATCAAAGAACGATATAAACAGAAAGAGAAGATCAACCCAAAGAACGGAAATTGGGTTACGAAGTTCCCTTACCTCGTGTCCGACTAGACTTGATCGTTATTTAATCTCATGAATGATAAACCAATGTTAATTTATACTTTCTTAATAAACTCTTTTAAGTTTATTATTCCTTTTATATCACATATTACCATGTTATAAACAATATGTAACCATAAAAGTTAATAACATTTGTTTTGTCGATATTTGGTACTTGAGTCAAAAATGGACTTCTTATAATTACATGTTGTTTCTGTGGTCAATGTTCAGTTATATCCAGAATTTTATTCATGATTTATACATAATATATATCATATATATCTATCGTATACATGTATTTATAATAGTACATAACATATGGAGGTAAGAAATGAAATGCACCGTTCATGGAGACGGTAAGCCGTACGTACACATGAACGCTACTTTCATTTCTATTTCTTATTTTAATGGAAGTAAAAAATAATGATACATAGGTATATTCCAGTATAATATCATATATAATATAATTAACTCCATTCTTTATACATCCCACATAAGGTATTAGCGAATAACATATCTTTGAGGGGGTAGTAGTCCGCACTTCCTCAAATGAGATTATCATATTTACCCACTATGGAAACCATAAAGGATTGATATAATTGGTAAGTAAATAATTATATATAAATCATAAACATAATATATATCATATATAAATATATTAACATCATAATGGCCACCATAAGAGGTGGTAGGATAAAATCGAACAATCATCATTTCATGAGGCGTTAGTTTGCCATCCACAGAAACATTATGTTCTTCATCCACTAGATAGAGGTGTGTGTAAGTGTAGTTTGAATAATTATCATAACAACATAATAGTATATTTAGGATACTGGTTTTGTTAGAAAAGAAAATATTAAAAATAGTTTAGGGGTTGGAGAAGTATAATAATAGAAAACAATTTATGAGAAACTGTTACCTTTAATTTGGGTAACTTCCTTTGGATTGAATCAAAAGGACTTCTTGGAGTCCCTTATGCCTAAGTTAAGGCTTATAGGTGGAGGAGAGATATGTAGGGAGATTAATTGGATAGAGTTTTTAAGAGCCAAATGTCCTGAGAGGTGTGAGGAATTGGATATAAGTTGTCTCCTTTTATAAGGGGGGGGGGGATGGGCTCTTTTGGAAAGTGTGAAAGTATTATTTTATTATAAACTTATCATCGGTTTCAAAAGGACCAGAAATCATTAAAGATGATGATAAGATGACTCATGGTTGAAATAAAATCATCTAATCATAATTGTACATGTTTTGGAAAATATTTTAATCATTTTAATCTTTTTTATTTAAATCATTTATAAATGAGATAAACATGACATCATTATTGTGTCATAAATAATTTAATTTATTTGATATCCAAAAATTATAATAAAAATACCATCATGTAGGAAATATTTTCATATTTACAATTAATATTTTTAGTCGAAAAGATAATTTATATAACCCTTTATAAAAATAAATTACTAAAATATTTTTCTTAATGTCAATTTTGTCTTTACATTAAATTGATTAATCCAAACTGTCATTATCACTACCAAGTGGCTCAATGGGGTCCCAAAATCGACCCAAGGATTCCCATGGTCGGCCACTACTCATCTAATAAGGTTAGGACAATTGTTAAGTTAATTTTTAACTATTATAATATTCTTTTAAACTTAAATTTCCCTATTTACTTTTAACCGTGGTAAATAAAAGTAAAAAGTTACTATTCACCAAATATTATTTGTATCTTATTAAACCACATTTTACTCTAATGAATTACTTTGAACTTATATAGGTAATATGTATCAATTTTGAACTAAAATAAATTTAAATAAAATAAATAATTATTTCAATAAAAAGTAGGTTTTTAAATAGTAACCCAGTATATTCACTATTCATCAAAAATTGAATTTTTTCAGAAAAAAAAAATTCACCCTAGGATAATTTCGATATTCCAAATCCAAAAATGAAGTCCATTTTGAATGATAAAATTTATAAAATTTCAAAAAGTGGGTATTACTATTCATAACGTATATTTTTAGTAATATTTTAATAGCATGTCGTTGTTTAGTGAAGCTCGGTATTACGTACAACACAAGCTATCGAGGAAGGTCGCGATTGTGTGTAAATAAATCCAAGATAGTGTTGGTTGTAGTGAAAGATTCCTTTGATGATGTATATAAAATAAAAAAATATTTCTCATATAAATCTCGGGTGTTACAATGGATATAAATAATATGTGGACAATCATAAGTGAATAATAGTAATAGATCATTGTAAAATATTTTTATCAAATTAAAAACATGTAATAAGGTTTTACAAGACACATTAAATATGAACTAATTTAGTGCAGTTTAAGAAAAAATATTAATGATTCGTCATAATAGAAATGACATAACAATATTTAGGAAACTAGAAATGAACCATTATAATTTATTATTATAAATATATAGAATTTATATAACTATTTTTCCTAAACATATACTATGTATTTAACAAGAAAATGGATAATAAAATGGAATGTTCTGTATAATCGGGCTTTCTCACGAAGATGAATTGAACATAAACCATACAAAACATGTATTGTTCAATAAAAGAAATAACAATTTATTTAAGAACATAAGTTTGGAACATAAAAATATAATATTTCATGATTAAATAATAGTATGTAATAATTACATTGGGTTAAAGAGAGATAAATTATAACTCAAAGGAAAAAATGGGGCTTCTAAGATAATCCATTTACTTACGTCTTAATGTTTTATTCTCGAATACATAATATCATATATATTGAAAATAAGTTAATTAATTAATTATTTCATAACTAATTTAACATGTGTTAGACTTATAATAATTTTATTATATTCATTTTCAGTACTTTTTTATGAGTTATAAGATACAAATTTAATCATTCGAGAGTGTTCATTTCCTTAGCATTCATGATTGGTTCAATTTTATATATGTATGAAATGTCCTGAAACGTTTTATTAAAAATATATTATTAAAATATATTTTATTAATGAACTTATAAAATATTAAATGGTAATATATATAATATTTATTCTAGATTATATGGTGATTCATTAAAAAACAATAACGATAGTAGTTTATATTATTTCGCATCATTTCGATCATTAACAACTAGTTTTGTTTTATTATTTATCATTATGTATATACACTTGTTCAAAAACACTAAATAAGTTGTAATATAAATATTTAAATCTGGAATAACCATGAAAATTGTATTATGACATTACATTAAGGAAATATTAGAAAAAAAACATTACCCTTAAAGGTGGTCAATCAACACCTCACAGACGATTTTTTCATTATTAGATCAAAAGTGTAAGAGAATAAAATTGATGATAGATATATTATTAACTTAGGAAAATTATATTACATAAATTATTCTATATTAATCATACCACATATTTATAGTTTAGTGATAATTGGAAAATAAAATAATAGAAATTGATATGAAATTAATGTGAATGAAAGAGTATTTTACCTTTTGAATTTCATCTCCTCCAGAACCTCCCTAGGGGAATTGAGACTAATCTTTCTATGAAACCAAAGGAAGCTAGACATATGGGGGAGTGTATTGGAATATTATTATGAATTAAATTTACAACATTCAAGGATTTTGATGTGTGAGGATAAGTGGTGGAATTTACAATGGGAGGAGAGAAGCCTTTTAGATTATTTTATTTATTTGTTAATTTTTTTTGGCTCATGAATATGAATAGTGTGGATTATTATTTCAATGTAGGGTATATAATGCCTTACCATTCAAAACAAATGTAATTACATTTTCCATACATCATCTATGACTCAAAAATTCATTTATTTTGCTTATATAGTAAATTACTATATTTCACAATTCACAAAAAATATACTATTTTAGAATAATAACAAATATTCAACCACACCATTTTATATTTTTAGAATAAAAAAATAGAGTCCATTTTTTTGATATTTTTCTCTCAAATTTGAGAAATTTAATTTTTAGATAAAATCCTTTCTTATTTAGAATTTTCTAATTTTAAAATTACAAATATTATTATAACAAATTGAAAAATTAATTATGTTATCATTAAATACTAATATAATAATAAGACAATAAAATAGAAATTTGTGAATCCATATCTTGAATATTACCATTCATTTAAATAATTATTTAATTATATAATTTTAAATTAAAATTTTTGTTTTATAAAAATATTGTAACATAATTTATCGTATTAAAGACTTTAATTTACTTATTATATGATATGATTTTTAATACATTAATTTTTAATATGTATAAAATATATTTATACATTCATTGGTCATGTTATTATTCTATTGTAAAAATTACTATTCATAACGGTCAAATTACTATTCAAAAGGTCATGTTAGTATTTGATTTTATTAGAATCCTAAATTTGAATAAATTATTATCATTTAATTCTTTATGTATTTATAAATTTTGTCAGGATTTTTCATTGTGATATTATTAGATTTATAGCATATTTCATAATTATATTATGTGAATTTCCACTAATAAAATTATGGGTCCTAACATACATCCCCTTTATTAATTTTTTCACTGAAATTTCAATTTTTCAATAATGAAGAAAAGGTTTGGGGGTACATATACTTCATTTCTTCCTAATGTTCCCATGTTTCCTCATAGTAATTATGGTTCCTCTATAGTACATTTACCAGTTGAGTAGTTTTGTTCCTCATAACATTGTCTCTATGATCCACAATCCACTCCAAATTCACTTCGTAAAAGTTATAATTTTATAATTATACAACTTTTTAATTCAATTAATGTGAGGATTATGGTATGTAAATCATCACATAGGATATACAAATAGATCATGTAAATGGGTCATGGTTTGTGGAACATCTATTCCATAGCCCAAAACTTCATCATGGTCAATAATATCAATGTGGTGGATGTGCCTCAAACATACAATTCATTCATAAAAATTCTCATGATCCAATTCCATAAAGATATGAATAGGGATACTTGGTCTAAACCATAATCTACTACTCCTATGAATGATTGTATTTATATATCTTCTTTCAAATTTTAGTATCTCAAAAAGTCAATGGAATTGTTTTCATAATTTACATAATTTCGTTAACAATTTGAAATCCTATTGATATACCGTCACCAAATTCATAATAGAATTTTGGTGTTCAATATCTCTTTCAATAAAGGGATCTATATGAGATGATTTAGATTCTTGAGTGGAAACTATTATTATTGAATAAATTATCCAAATATAGATGTTAGTACCATCTACACATGAAGTCCATAGAACATTCTCACTATATTGACCCTATCCTTTTACATAAAATCATACATGATTTTACAAATAATTAGGTGTTAGAGTACAAAACAAGGATCATAATGTCTATTTTATTGGAAGACTTGGTACATAATCAAACATTATATATAAAATATATTTAAACCCAATAATAATATCTTATAATACATTGTTCTCATACAACTTCATAGGATAACATTGGGATAACATAAACAATGGGATGTGTTCGATGACTAGTTAGGGAATAACCATAAGAACAACGCATTAGAACATGTCATAGAAGGCATGACATGATGATATAAAGTGGAATGTGACATATATAAATAATAAAATATAAAAAAGGAACAAATTAAATAGGAAATCATTGAAATGTAGAAGAAACAGAAAACATGTCTTTAGTACAAGTCAATGATAACCACCAGGACTATTTCCCCTAAAAGTACAAACCAAGGCTAACTACCAATATTGTTTCACAAAGTAGCACAATCCAAGGAAAACTTCTATGACCTCCATACATAACGTCTTATGAGACTCAAATTTACCCAATTCATTGGAGGGCTTCCTGGGTGGACCCATCATACATTTCAGGAATATTAATTCCACACAAATAAGCATACATAATAAATATTACAACATATATGGGATACCCATGGAATGATTAGGGTACCTTAAAAATGACATATAACATAACCAATAAGAATATCATGAATGTGTCCATGAATGAAATGAATTAGAACATAAATGAAACTTCATATTTTATAATAATAATATATCATTGAATTTTATTTTAAAATAGTTGACAATATCTATGAAATTTATTTGACAATTTTTACATTAAAACATTTTTTTGGGGTTTTAAAGAAAATAACATAGAGATTTTTATATATAATAAGTGAAAATATTTTATATAAAACCTTAATTGTACCAATAATGTTATAATAATAAAATGAATAATTTAATAAAGAAAATTTTGTCTTAAAATTGGGGATATACTGTACATGAAATTTGGTATAAATTAGGGAAGTTCTTATAAAATGTGATTGTTTATTGGGAAGTATCGAGGAAGGAATCACCTAATATCATATATATCCTTAAAAGGGAATGAGGTATGGATCATGAAACATGATATTAGGGTATATTAAAATCATGTAGAAGTTGTACATAAAAATAAAATACAACTTCATTAGTGTAAAAAAGAAAGAAAGAGAATCATGAGTGAATAAATGCTGTTAGGGTGGAATACCTTACAGAATATCGACATGGTATCAGATGTACATAGATGAGTTAATGAGAAATAATGGTATTTATAATCATTAATAAATCATGAGTAATATATGGTGGAGGGGTGTAATTATACTCATTCAATTGGAATTACTCATAAAATGGCATATCAAAGAGGATATACTATAATGAAAGTGAAATGTATAGTATCCCTTACCATAAGTCAATTGGTGTTCTGCACTTGTTATTAATAAAATGAATAAAAAATTAGGTTTATTAATTAATAATTCTTGTCCCTATATATATTGAAAATATTTATTATACCATTTTAATGTTCATTTATAATCTTTTGTAATGGTTATGATGTTCAATTCCATTATTTGTTCCCATTTTCTTGCTTGGATTTATTGATCAATTAACTTATGATCATGTACGGATAAGCATGTATGATGAAGACGACTATCTCCAATTAATGTTATATTTTATTATTCAACATTAATAGGGTTAAATGGTTTCATATTTAATTTTATTAAATGGATTTTAGATTTATCATTATGTAAAACATTAGTGATAACCATTTCAGTTAATTAATTATTTTGACACAATGATTGTGTTATGTTTTATTAATCAAAACCATATATACAAATGGAATAAATATCCATATATTAGGAATTATTCATATATTATGTTGTAGTTCAACCATGAAAATTTATTCATGTCTAGGATTGAAGATGGTATAATAAATTCATAAACTATAATCTTTGAATGTTCTAAATTAACAAATCTAAGATGGTTTCATTACTACTAAAATAAAAGAATAATAATGGAGAGAGGATAGTGATTTATCCAATAAAAAAACAATATTATAGTACACGTATGTTACTAGACTTTTAATATAATTTTTTAAAGTAGTTATTATGATAGAAAAGAGAACAAAGGAACTTAACAATGAAAAAAAATTACCTATTGAATCCAACTTCAATGAGATTCTATTTAAGGGGAAGGTTTTTGTCATTTGAATATGAGAGGGATTTTGAATGTGGGTTAGGAGATGTATGATAGGTTTATGATGAATTTATTCAATGAACAACGATTGAGTGTAGTGGAGAGAAGATGTAAGGATGGGTCGTTTTTATATTTGAGGAGTGGAGGGTATTCATGATATTATAATTACTAGTTTATTATTTTCCCATAGAAAAAATAATAGTGATGATTATAAGACACAAAATAGTCATAATTCCATCTGAGTTAAATATTTGGGTGGTTAGATAACTTATGGGGTAATGAATAGTGTATTTAAATCATAATTTATTTATATGAAAAATTAATGTATTTTACTATTCAATAAAAACTCAAGTATTTCAAAAAAATCCAAAAAACAAACCTTAACCATTTTTTAATGTCTGGAATAATAAAAAGGCTTCCATTTTTCAAAAAATATGATTCTAAATATGAATATTTTTATATATCATTAAAATCAATTTTTTATTAAAAAACTAGTTTTAAAACATTTATAAACTTATTCCAAAATATATATTTATAATAAATTAATTTGAGTCTTATTTATATACAATAATAAGTAAGGTTAAAATTGATTAGGTTGTGTAACTATTCTTAATCAAAACATTACTTTTCCTTATGATATATTACAAATCACTGAAAATTTTGTTGGTCAATTTTGACTACAAATAACATACTGATCGCAACTAAGTATGTCATAATTTCCAAATTCAAATCACAAAAGTGAAAAACTTATTTGTAAAGGTCACATATGACTTAGTATGTCATTATGTCATGATTTAATGTGGTTATATAACCTAATTATAAGAAATAAATTTCCATTGAAATCATTAGATCGTTAAATTATTCCCCTTATGAAATTTCTCCCTCGTAATTTCATTTTACATTATATTCCATAAACTTGTCTGGGTACGTTTACATCATTTCATCCTCCAGTTCCCATGTTTCCTCTTTGTACTTGTGGTTCCCCTATAGTTAATTCAACAGGTGAGTAGTCTTGTTATGTAGAACATTATCTCTATGATCCAAAATCATCACTAGTAGCTCCTCCTAAGAATGATCGTTCTCAAAATGTACCACCTCTTAAAAGAGTACATGTGAAGGGTCTGAAAAGTACTTATTTAGGAAGGATACATGAATGAAATTTTTTACTTTGGACATGGTAGCTGGAAGTTCGAGTCTATATGGAACATTTCTAACATGATCAAGGATCACGATGGGGCTGATATACAATGTACTTTACTTCCCTTTCAACCTGAACCTCATAACATTCTACCATGAAGATATGTAGTGTTATACCATATCTCTAACATTTAACTCAAGGTCTCGTTGACTTTTTTCTTCTTAACTCATGTGTCGACATTGGATACCTTGATATACTGACAAATTGTTCTCACATTCTCCCCCATTTCGACTATTTCTAGACCTAGTAGCTTGTGTTCACCAACTTCATCCCAACACACTAGTGTTATGCATATTTTTTCATAATGGACCTTGATTGGTGTCATTTAGATGCTCATGTGGAAACTATTGTTGTATGATAATTCCACTGGTGGATGATGCTTGTACCATCCTCTATTGAAGTATATATAATAAGATATCAACATACCTTCCTATTTCTGAATAGTTCACTCAAATTGGTCATTGTTTTGAGGATGATAGTCCATACTCATGTTTAGTTTAGTGCTTAAGAAAATGTTGGAGACTTTTCCAGAACATCAAGGTGAATCTCATATCACGATCACATACAATAGATTGTTGAACTATATGTAGCCTTACCACTTCTTTCATATAAATCCATGCAATTGGATCCGCTGAGTATTTCTCCTAAATTGGTATAAATTGAGTTGTCTTGGTTTGACTATCCCCAATAACCCATATAGCATTTTCCACTGGATTTATTTTGATTTCTAGTTACAATTTCCATGGTGATGTTATCCCACATCCATGTTGGTATGAGTATTGGTTTCATCATCCCCTTAGATTGTTTCCTCTCATCCATTACTTGCTGATGTACTATGCACATTGAGTTATTTTAAAAAATATCTATTTTTATATTGTCTCACCAAATGTTTTCTCAAAGGAGGAAACATAATTGTGCTTGCTGGTGTAATAGAGAAGGTCAAGCTATGTGCATAATTCCAAAAGCTTGTTTTTTTATCTATGGATAAAATGGAACAAATAATCAGGAACCAAATCTTACAACATAATCGATGTCAATTTGGAAATCAATGTAATTCCCATTTATGATATCATCATGAAATTTCTAAATCTCCACATCTTTTCACTGATCATCCTTTATTTTCTCTGTATGGGATTGTTGGTCCATAAATTCAAAAAGTATTTTATGATTTTATTCCATTAATGACCCCACATGTCCATCAACTTCTAGTAAAATATGTTTGAATACTTTAAATTATCATCAATGATAAAGTTTCAAGATCCATTCTACTTAGAGCATCTGCCACGATATTTTCCATACTGGGATGTTAGTGGATTGAGTAGTAATAATCCTTGATGTCCTCTATCAATCATTCATAGAGCATGTTTTTCATTTTTTGTGAATATATATTTGAGATTATTTTGGTTAGTAAATATCTCAAACTTATCCCCATAGTGATAATTCATCCATATTTTCAATGAAAAAATCACCGTTGCCACCTCTAAATCATAGGTAGAATAGTTTTTCTCATGTAGTTTCTCCTGCCATGAGGCGTAGGCTTACAATTTTTCATTTTTCATCAACACAAAGAATATTTCATTCATAGAAGCATCAATTTACACCACAAAGTGTTCTCCACTATTGTTGGAGTGTGGGTACTAGTGCATTGATAATCCTCTTTTTTCATTCCTTGAAATAGTCTTCATATTCTTGGGTCCATAGAGACATTACTCCCTTCCATATCAACGTGGTCATGATGTTTGATAATTTTGAAATGTTCCTAAAAAATCATCAATAATACATAACTAGACAAAAAATACTTCGGATCTCCTTTATAGATGTTGACCTCGGCCACTCATTAATATTTCTTGTCTTGGAAGGGTCCACTGATATCCCTTTATTTGTGATAAAACTCCTCATGAATGATACATCCTCCATCCAAAACTCGCATTTACTATACATTGAATACAACTTATATATTTACAATGTTTTAAATGTTGTATTCAATTTCTTCTGATGTTCCTCCTCACTCTAAATGTATATACAAATATCTTCAATAAATACTACCAAAAATTTGTCCATGTAGTCTTTGAAGGAAATATTCATTAAATATATGAAAATTTATGGTTCATTAGTGTGTCTGACAATAATCAATATGAAATCATAGTTTCCATACCTCATTTGAATCCATTCTTTGGAATATCTCCCTTCCTCGCCTTTAATTGGTAATATCAAAACCGATGGTCCACCTTATAAAAATAACTGGCCCCATGAAGATGATCAAAGAAATCCTCTAACTCTGAAAAGGGATACTTGATCTTTATCATGATTTTATTGTGCTCACGATAATCAATGCAGAGGTTCTTTGATCAATCCTTCTTCTTAATGATGAAGACTGAAGCACGCCATAGTGAAGCACTCTGGAATATAAACCCCTTTTCCAGATTCTCCAGTACTAACATCTTTCGATCTTCCAACTCTATAGTGGTCAATCTATATTGTGTCTTTTATATATGTTGATTTCCTATAATATGTTCAATTCAGAACATAACCACTCATTCAGGAGGAAAACCATGCAACTATTCAGGGAATACATTAGTGTAATCCCTCACGTTGGGCTTGTATTCAAAAATGATTCTCTCATTTGTCTCAATAATTTGATCTACACATGCTTTCTCATAAGAAATTAATATCAAAAATTGATTCAATGATTATAAGGGTGATTAATCTTCCTTTATAAACATGATACTAATAGTAGAATATTTCAGGATGTGAAGAGTGATCTCTATTTCCCGACAGTTAATGTTGAGTTTTTATAAAAATATCCAATCCATTACTAAGACAGTGTTGAAATGCACAAAATCAATTATGACAATATTTTATGGGAGTTTCAGTCAACAAACGTTAACTAGGAAGAATTTATAAACCATGGATGTAATGATTTCCCCATTCACTATTCTCAAAAATAACTTTTCTCCCACATCTTGATGTTGTGTTTGAACAGTTCTACTAAACATTCATGATATGAAATAATGAGTAGAACTAGAATCAAGTAATTCATTCATTATTCTTGAATGAATATCTATCTTATCATTCACCACATCATTTTCCAACTCCATATCATCATTAGTGATGGCATAAGCCCTTCTATTTTGTTTCATAGGTTATTGTTGATTTCATCCAACAACCCTTGGCTTAAGGAAATTGTTTTCATTTTCCCATGCTATTTGTAGTTGTAACATTGCACTAATTGATTAGTATTGATCTAAACCTTCCATTCTTCTTCCACATTAGTGTAATTTTTCATCTCTATTCAGCATTTCTTTCCCTGATATCCTAGCTCACCACATTTGAAGAAATTCCTAGTTCCCTTTAAACAGTTCCCAGGTTTCATCTTCTCACAATATTTAAAAGTGGTTTATTCATGATTATTTACATCATGGGATATTTTTTGTGCAACCTCCCATGTTTTCAATTTTCCACTTCTTTTCCCAAGGCCCACAAGATCATTGAGAGTCTCCAATCTCCATTTCAACTTTGAGGGTAGAATATATAATCTCTTTATAACTGTCAGAGTATTGGAATGTCAACAACTTCTATAGATAGATCCTTATCCCACTAAATAATTGATCCAACTTTCTTTTTGAGGTTCAGGACAAAGAAAGATGTGTACCATTTATGCAATGTAAATTTTTCTTCATATTCCCTAATGGACAAATCTTTCTTCTACGTGAGAATGAGGAACTCTTTTTCATATTGGGAGTGCAAGGGTTCGAGGAAATTATTTATTGTAACTCATTCTCTTGAATTAATCCCAATCAATGGAATCAATTACCTAATAGGACATTGTATTCTCGATTAGTTTTTACCACTGATCAACTTCCTCGATTTAATGATAGACTACGAGTACCAATTTATCTACTTCAGAGAACTTGAGGATGGTGATTATCTTTTGAATGGAGTTAGTCCACTACCCTACAAGGAGGGGATCACAATATCCTATAACACTGGGGACCAATTCAATATGGAGGATTCTATTGGAACATACTATATTCATAGTGGAGGAGGACATTCCACATGATTCAAGTTATTATTTGTAACATGATCCAGCTGAGGAAGTACAATCATGATGTTTTGAGCACCCGTTCCCATCATATCATGAATATCATTACGAAAATCATCACGTTTCCAATCACATTTATTGTTGGAACATATTCTTATATTTCTTGCCATTAACTAAGAAATAGAACATAAAATTAGAGGGCTTGAGTACTTATTTATTTAGCATAACCAGGAAACATTAAGTATAAGAGGATAATCTTGTAAAGGAGAAGTAAATACTAAAGTATGATTCATTATGTTTAGTTCTATGTTATACTAAATCTATTTCTTAACATATATTCTTTTGGGATTTTTTTATTTTTCGTAATAATGGTGTGTGTAATGCTCATGAATTTACCATATCATATCCCCTGAGAGTGTCAAACGAAGAGTGGAGCAAGGCATTTTGTCATGTAATAGGATACCTTAGGTCAGGCCTGAAACTCATTGATTGAATTTTTACTGTTATGTACTTTTGTTCCATAGCCTCCACTAACTGTTAGTATCTATACTAGGATTTATTTTTGTGATAAACCACATACTCTAAACAAAGAAAAATTTACTGATTTTTTCTTATAATTCATCTCATCCTTAATATTCAAAATAAATTTCCATATTATTAGTCTCCAAATATAACAAGACCATCCTATGATAATAGCTATAGTGACAGTAGACATTTAAATATAACATTAGAGGAATTTAAGAATAAATATATATCATAGTACAAGCCAATGATCGTAATATATATTGTCTTGAAAGACTACGTACATAATCAAACAATATAATGGAAACTTTTTTTAAACTCAATAATGAAATCCTATTGTTTTCTCATACATCTACATTGGATAGCCTTGGTATATCATAAATCATGCGATGAGATAAAAGCCCAGAAAGGTAATAACCATAATAACAAAGCATTATCAAATGGGATTGATGGCACGCACTGATGATTTAAAAGGGCATGTAACATATTGAATTGTAACATATAAACAAGAGATCATTTAATCATATAATAATAGAAATTTTCTAGAAGAATAAAACATGAAAGTACTATTAGTCATTGATATACTCAAAAAATGATTCCCATGGAAGCAAAATCAAAGGCTAACGACCAAGACCATTGCATATAGTAGCACCAGCTAAGGCTAACCCCCAAGTCGGTCTCAAATCACATCTCATAAGACTAAACACTACCCAATGAATTGGAGATTTATCTAGGTATACCAATCTTAATTTCATGAATTTGTATTCCACAAAAATAATCATACAATATCAATCTTAAATAAACATATAGGTTACCCATAGAAATAATTTGGTACCACAATAATGGAATATATCATCATTAATGGTTGTATCATGAAAGTGTCCATGAAAAAAAAGAATTAGAACATAAATGGATGATAAAATGGTACAATAGTCATATATCATGTAATGTTTTAATAATAATAAGTTCAATAATTTATGAAATTCATTTGAGGAATTTTAGCATCAATACATTATTTTTCAGTTTTAAAGAATATACTATAGAGATTTTATAGTAGAAAATAGAAAAATAATATATATAAAATCAGATGTGATCCAAGAAGGTTGGAATAATAAAAATGATAATTTTATGAATAATATTCTGGATTAATAGCTGTGATAAAATGCAAATGAAATTTGGTTAAAATTAGTGAATTTCCCTTATAATGACTTCTCTATTTGGGATGTATAGAGGAGGGAATCACTTAAAAGCATGTATACCCCTAAAAGAAAAAAGGGTTATATCGTTATACATTAGTTCGGTGAATGTAAAAATAATTTGGATATTTTTATTAAAATAAAAAGACAAATTCATTTTGGTTAAATGTATTATAGAGAAATATGTTGGAATGAAGTAAGTTTATGGTGGAATCCCTTACAAAATATCATCATGGAATCAGATGTACTTAAGATGGATTAATGAGAGAGAAATAGATTTATCGTCTTTTATACATCATGAGGAAATTTTTGGGGGTATGTAATAATACTAAATAACTAGGTATTACACAAAAAAGGGCATATCATAGAATATATACTTGAATAAAAGTGAAAAATATCGGATCCCATAGCTTATGTATGGTAGGGTTCTCAACTTGTCATTAATGACCTGAATAAAAAAATTGGTTTATTAATTTATAATACCAGAACCTAATATATATGTAAAAAAAATTATCCACTTTTTATGTTAATTTATAACCATTTGGTTGTTTGGGACCATTTGTCGGCTTGGTTTTAATGATCGATTTACTTATGTTCATGTTCAAATAAAAATGTATGATAAAGGTGGATATCCAGAAATGAAGCTATAATTTATTATTGAACATCAATATGGTTACATGTATGAATATTAAATTTGGTTATTTGGATTTAATATTAATCATTATGTAAAACATTAGTGAAAACCTTTTGGATTAATTCTCATTTTTGGACACAAATAACATGATTTGTTTTATGAAAAAAAAACCATGTGTAAAAAAGGGTTCCATAAAAATAGATGTGGAATAAATCATATATTAATCTATGTTTCAATCATTAAATTGGTTTCATGAAAATAGTTGAATATGGTAATGGAAATTGATAAACTGACATCCCTGAATGTAATAAATTAAAACATTTCATCTGGTTTCTTTACTGCTAAATTAAAAGAAATGTAAAGGAGTGATTATAATGATTTATCCAATTAGAATAAAAAAAATTCAATAAACATTTGTTACAAGAGTTTTGATACCATTATGATGAGTAGAAATTAGGATATAAAAGAGAACAAATGAAAATAAAAATTAATTAAAATAGAATAGTACAGTTACCTCTTGAACCGACCATCCGTAAGAGCCACTTATAGAGAGAGTATTTTATCATTTGAAGAGGATAAGGTATTTTGGACATTGTAGAAGAGATCAGAAAAATATTTGGGTAAAATATAAGAAAATTACAAGGATTTATGGGAGTGAAGAGAAGTATTAAGGATGAGTGGTTTTTATAGTGGAGGAGGGAGGGTTTTCATGATGTTGTAATCCATAGTTTATTATTTTTCCATATGACATGAAATAGTGAAGATTTTAGGACAAATTATATTAATTATTGCATATGAGTTGTATATTTGTGTTCTTAAATCACTTATGTTGTCATGAATGGTGGTTTTATATATAATTTATTCAAATGGAAAATTATTATATATTACTCTTCAAAAAAATTCAAGTATTTTAGTAAAATCCCAAAAATTAACCCTAAAATTTTTTCGACATGTAATATCAGAAAATGAAATAAATTTTTCAGATATAATTTTCTAAATATGATTTATCTTATATTTAATTAAAATCATAATTTATTCTAGTAAATCCTATTTTAGAACATTTATTTACTTATTTAGAAATTATTTTACATCATTATTTGACATAAATCTTATTTATATAATATCATATGTAAGGTTATTATCCATTACTGAATTTATCTATTAATAATAGTAACATTTATATTCATAAGGGTGTGTTACTATTCCCCAAACAATTATGTTGGTCATATTAGACTCCAAATAACATACAAATCACATTAAGTTTTGTATGATTTTTGAATTCCAAATAACCAATGTGAAAAATTTATATTTAAGGGTCACATAGCACATAGTAGTTCATTATGGTTTGTTTTCAAGTTATTATATGATATAATCATTAAAATGAAACTTCCATTGAAAACATTGAGTCATTACACTCAAAACATAACCTCTACTATCGAAATAATATTATCAAATTGTATACAATGTTGTGGATGATATGCCAAAATGATGGTAGAATCTGTCCTTATAGTAGGATTGATGCTTTTCAACAATATTGTTGTAACTCTCATATCTCGAACAAATAAAATCAATAGTCTTACTCTATATACCCTCAACACTTATTTTATGTATATCCATTAATGTGGGTAAATGGAGGTGTCTTCTCATATTACTATATAGTGGGTTGTCTTTGTAAGATGATCCTCAATGATCCATATAGTATTATTTCATCTATATGTCTTTGGAAGTCCTGTGATAATTATCATGGGGATAATTTAAAATTTCCATGTTGGTTTTGGTAATGTTATAATCATGTACTTAGAATTTTTCCTTTCATCCTTCACTTTATGAGATATGATTCACATTGATGTATATTCAGTGATCTCTTTCTTCAATTTTTCTAACAAATAGTTCTATTAGAGATCTCAATACATAATTATGCTTCTTATGAGAATAGATATTGTTAATCTATGTTCATCTTTCAGATGTTGATTATGTAAATTCAGATTTTATGGTATATATAATTCTGACCCATGTCTTACAAGTCCATTCCCTTTATATTGGGACTCTGAGGAATACCGTATACTATTTTATTCCACATTTTCATACATTCCATATCATTTCATTGATGCTCATCTATTTTAATTGTAATGGATGGTTGACATATCACTTTAGTAATGATTGATTATTTTTCTAACCATATAAATTCATATTTCCTTCTATTTAAAATATAAGAATATTAGATCCTTCTCAATACAAATTTTCATAAAGTTTTAGGATCATATCCACTTAGATCATTGGTCAAATTATTTACATTTCCAAGAAGGCCATGGATTGAGTTATCATAACCTATAATGATATATAAGCATGTCCAATATATCATGATATTCTCCTTATTTGTGAATATATATTTTAGGTTATAATGATTAGTAAATATCTCACACTTCTCCCAATAGGGAAAATTCCTCCATATTTTCATTTTGAATATTGCTACCACAATCTCTTGAGAAGGCTTATGATTTATTTTCTCATTTATTTTCAACACCCTTGAGGTTTAGGATCTCACTTAATCATTTTTTTAATTGTACATAACCAATCAACCTATTATTAATCATTGTATACCCCATAGAGTTATCCACTTGTTGGTAGTGTGAGTACTTGTGTTGTGATAAGCCTCATTTCATATATCTGAATTAGTCTTCACATTCACTAGTCCAAAAAACATTACCCCTTTTTGAGACATCTTGGTTAATGGGTTATAAAAACAATGATAAATTCCTCAAAAATCATCTTCAATACCCATATAGACTAAGGAAACATTGTATTACCATTACATAGTTTTTCCAATGCCACTATTTCATAGGAATTGTTATAGTAGGGTCTATAGATATCCATTTTCTTATGATAACATGCCCTAATAGTAATAGTTTCTCTATCTGAAATCCACTATTACAATGTTTTATCTGAATGATTATCCATTAAAAAAACATCATTAATTTATTTGAATGGTAATCATGTTGCACTTATCTCATGGAGTATATCATAATATCATTCATAAAAACTATCTTTATAATGTAATATTTAATGAATCTATTCATTAAGTTCATAAATATTAATAGTGCAATAATACGACCAAAGAGAACAACTTAGAAATTATATTTTCCATACCTTATTTGTATGGATGTTTGGGGAATATCCTCATTCTTCAACTGTAGTTGGATATATCCAGAACGAAGGTCCACCATAGGGAAATACTAGGCCATAATAAGTTGATCAAACAAGTAATCTATGCATGGAGGATGTACATGATCTTAATCGAGATTTTTTGGAAGTCATGATAATCAACGATGAATCACATTGATCCATACAGCTTCATAAATAACAGGATTGTTGTAGTTCATGGTGACACACTTAGGCATATAAAACCCTTGTCCAGATTCTATTGTATATAAATCCCCAGTTCTTCAAACTCAATAGTTACCATTCTATATGGTTTCATTGAAATTTGAATTGATATAGAAATATGTAAAAAGGAGAACTCTACCACTTAGTAGGAGGGAACCCAAAAAATCAATATGGAACAAATCATTGTGTTCCCTTACAATGGGAAAATCATTAATTATGACTGTCTATTATATAAATCATTTGAGATAGATATGATTTCTCATAAAGAAATAATATACATAATTGAGATAATGGTTCTAAAGGAGATTCATCTTCCTCTGTGCACTTCTACAAAATTGGACGATTCTTCAGGATTTGAAGAGTGATAACTCATTCATGAGAATTGTTGTTTACATTATATAATGATAGCCAATCCATCCCTATTATTGTGTAAAACTCCACCGAAAGGAAGTAAGAAATCATATTTCGGTGTTTCATTCCTAATAAAAATAACTAGGGAGGATTTATAATCATTGTATGCAATAATTTCCCAATTTTTAATTATCACATTTAATTCTACATCCATATTTTTTATGCGGTGTATGAATAGTTATATTGAACATTAACGATGTGAAAGAATGGTTAGAACCAGAATAAAATACAATGGACATTAGTTTTTAAAGAATAAAAGATATACCTATCACCACATAATTTTCATGCTGAACTTCAATAGTATTTAAATAATATGTCTTAATTTAATGTATTGTACATTTTTTATGATTTCATTAAATAACCCTGGGATTTGGGAATTTTCTTGGAAAATTCCCCAGTTCTATGCATTTTAAAAACTGCACAATTAGACGAGTGTAGATCTAAACCATCCTATATTCTTTAATATTATTGGTATTATTGATATCCCTTTTATTCTTATTATCTATATTACCCACTCTTAATAATTGATATAGTCTCTTGGTTCAGTTGAGATAGTTCCCTGTATTCTCAGTGCCAAAAGTTTTTACATGTATCATTTTGGTTTTAATTTTTAATTGGTATTTATCTATTGATCATCTAATATTAATATCAATTTTATTATTTATCTTCCTTCCCATGAGACCATTGAATGTCTCTAATCACCATTTAAACCTTTCTAAAAATTTTAAAAATCTCCTCAAAACTTTGAATTTCTTAAATAAAAAAATGTTTTTATAGACATAGCGTCATTCAACTAATAAAGTCAAACACATTGAATTCAGTGTTCATTAAATAAATGGTTGTGTATCATTAAATACATTGGATGTTATATTTATTCACCATGATAGAATCATCTTCCAATTATGTATGTATTAAGAATTCCCTATAAATATTATGATGTTGTGTTAGGGGAAAATCTTTATAGAAATTTTTTATCTTGAAATCCTCTCATTCCTTGAAATCAATTTCATCTATGGAATTCATGTTATGGATCAGTCTCCACCACTGATGATTTCCCATAAATGTGATAGATAGCTATCAAAAAATTCTCCTTTTTAAAACATTTAAGGATAGAGAATATATTCCCAATTAAGCTAATCAATTATTCTGTGATCATGCGATCTGAGTATCCTCTAAAGACTGGTGGATACATAATCCTAATGGATGTGACAAAAACTTGAGCTTTCTAATGAAAAAGACTTTGTTCCTCACATTTAATGTTATTATTCACAACATGATCCAATTTATAGAGCACGTACAATGTTTTTAAAGCTCTTATTCTAATCATATTTGGAAACATGTTATGTAAATCATCACCTTGCTTTTCTTGTTGTCAGTTGGAATAGGTTCTCAAATTTCCATACATTACCTAAGAAAAAAATTAAAATTAATGGGATTGAATACAGTTAATAATATAAATAATATTTGAATATACATGCATAAATATGAAAATAAAAATTCTATCATCATTTTGCGACTCCTTATATATAAATCCATGTAACAAGTAGTGATAGAATTATCCCTTGTGTTACTTCTGATGTTTAATACTTTTAATATAATAAAATATATTAAATATACATTGATACCCATTAGTAAAAATATTTTACTTTTAAAAATATTATTTAATGATTTGATTCTTAATTTGCTAACTATAAAAATCCAAGATTTGTATTTTTTAGTATATTTGGAATATTAGATAAATAATTAGAAAGCATAAAAACATATTTTATTCAATATCCACAAAGTGATCTTATCATTATTTTAAGCCTCAAATATACATAGGACATACTATGGAATACATAATTAAAATTTGGATCTTAAAATTATAGTAAAGTTACTAAAATATAAATAATGAGTATAAAATTTCTTAGATGACTTAACATAATGACATAAAAAGGTGTGGAACCAAAATAAACATAAAAAATAATATCATACATATCATGATATCTTGTTAAATGGTATCATATTATTGCAAAAAAACAAAACATGGCATAATCAGGAGTCTAGGATAACTACAAAGACTTTTTCACTAGTTGGAGATGGATTCAAGGAATACCTCTTAAAATATCTCACATGGAAGGCCAAGTCTCAAAAAATAATAAGGTTAAATCTCTATCCCAAAATGAAGTCTCATGATAAGAAAAATTGCCTAATGAATTAGAGTTTCATATAAGTTCATTCATAATTACTTGATCATGAATATTCATGATAAAAAAATTATTGTACTTATGGAATAGGAATAAGGGTTACCCATGATAAAAATTGGAATCATAATCATGTCATAAAAAATGCAATGTATGTATCCTAATTGTGTCTCAGAAATAATAGATGAAAATAATAAATGGAAAATAATAATAAAAAATAGTGATAATTCTTGATAAATTATCTCGTTGATAATTGAAAACATGTAAAAATAGTGTTTAAGATACATTAGGAATGATCATCTTTAGTGCGGTTTCCGGATACATTATAACGATTCTTAAAAATAAAGAAGACGTATTTGTTTTGATAAAACGATAAATTAATCATTATTGTTTATAATGATAATAAAAATATTTTTTGAAAAATAATTTTGGGTTAAAATAAATTATGGAGTGTAATTGAAAAACGGTTTGAAACAGGGTTATTCTCATAAATTGGGATTTTTTAGGAAGGAATTAAAAAATAAACCATATAAAAATATATATTCCTGTAAAATAGATAAAAATTAAGTGAGGAATAAATGTTTGAAACATACCCACATAATGTATAAGGATTAAATAATATGAAATAACATTTTCATGTGGGTAATGAGTGAGAGAGCATACCCTGATGGAAAACATGGTGTTTTTGAGAGAATCGCTTTCATTATATCCAAAAGTGTTCTCAAATTGAATTTAATGTCATGAATAATGAAAATTAATTAAATTACAAATTTATTAATAACCAATTTAAAATTTATTTGATTTATTAAAATTTTATAATGTTTAATTATATTCTTTTAAAAAATTTGAATTATTATATTTTGACATTTGTGAGTGTTCGTTTTCATGGATTTAATGTTTGATTAACATATATACATGTATGAAAGATAATATAAAATGAAAATAGATTTCAAAATTTTAAATTATATGATATTAATGAACATAAATAAGATTAAATTTTCTTATATATCATTTTTATATATGAGGATGATTCATTAAATAAATTGTTAATGATAACCTTTTAGATTTTTTGGTGTCTTTTCATTCATCCTGAATTGGTTTAGTTTTATTACTTAATCTTATGTATATATATTAATTATATAACAATAAATAAGTTTTAATATTCATTCTAACATATTCCTTTACAATTATAATGGTATTAAGATCAATATTTATGGTCGCCTTATAAAACAAAAAATCACCATCCATGAAAGTGGTAAATCGATACCAGACAGACAATGTTATCTTTTTTAGAAAAAAAATATAAGTAAAGATAAATTATGATTAATATACCAATAAAATATTAATAATAATAAATATAAAATACGCCGGATATATGATTTCAAATAGGGATCTGGATGTGAGAAGATATTTTGAAATGACAAGAAATTGAAATGTAATGAAAAGAAAATGAAAGCGATTTTTGACTTAAACTACTTCTCATTGAGGAACTCCTTTGATGTCACGACCCGCCCTCGTGGCCCATGCCGTGACTACCCCAAGCCCGCCTTCCATAGGCCAGGGGCTGGCGACTAGCACCAAGGCGTAAATCCCGATAACTGGGAAGGCATTTCCTTTATAAAAGTAAACAAAAAGAACCACAGAGCACAAGCGGAAGTAAAACACTAAGTACAAAAGAAAGTGCGGAAAAGTAAATGGGCCAGAATACAAACCCAAATGAAAGTACAACTACAACTGTAAAGTACAACTCGAAAGGGAAAATAGCAACTGAAAAGTAAAGCTGCTACGCCGAGCTGTCCACTGGATATCCCACCTGAAGGGTGGGTACAAATAGCTCCTCTGCTCCTCAGGTCCCACTGTCCGCTCCGAGTATGTCTCGCCCAGTGGTCCACCTCCGGGTACCGCCTTGTCGTCACGTCCACCTCTGGGTACCGCCTCGTCGTGAGGTCCTCCTCTGGGTACCATCTCTTCGTATAGTCCACCTCCAGGTACTGTCCAGTCCTCGAACACTCGGCTTCTGTCAGCACTGCCCGTCGTCTGCAACCAACACAACGAGGTGCGGGCATAGCCCGTGCAGGGGTGAGTATAACGATACTCAGTAGGGACCCCAAGTCCCTCAAGGTCTCACTAAACCAACAAGGATAACCACAAATAAGATCTCAATAGATTACCTTTACTTAGATATATGCCCATTCATATACCTAAGTTATCAAGTAACCCATCTCAATCATGAGGAAACACAAGGATTGTGAAATCAACGGATAACCACTACCCGGGTATATTCCCATACATATACCTAAGTTAGCAAGTGACACATCTCAATCAAGAGGTAAACACAAGGTCAAAAGTCTCAGCTCAAACCAGGATTTTCATTATCGAAACCGTAACTGCTGAAGAGCTCCGTCTCTGGAGTGTACAGTGGTCCTGTCACGACCCCGAGGTACTGCTCACTAACCTAAGACTGCTAAGGTACTCCTCCTGTCGAGTACTGCGGGTTTGCGTCCAACTACCGGGCGCTCCGTCCGCTGAGGGTCTGTCGCCAAATACCGGGCGCTCCCACTAATAGCCTACAGAGGTACTCATCCTGTCGAGTACCGCGGGTTTGCAGCCAACTACCGGGCGCTCCGTCCGCCGTGGGTCTGTCGCCAAATACCGGGTGCTCCTTCCACTGGGCTAGTCGACTCACTCCAAGTCGAGTCGGTCAAGCAGTCGTCAGGTCTCAGCAGGCTACACGGTCTCCGTACTCCGTACGCTCGTCTCCGGGAGGGTCCGCTCCACGAGCTACTGGTCGATACTCCAAGTATCACAAATTCCCGCAAAGAGGTATCTCAAAGGACCGCCGCGTCATAGGGGTCTCAACGCAACAGACGGCGCGTCAATCAGACGCCCGGTCTGTGAGTTATTAGCCTTTTCGTCCCAGGGGCCCGGTTGGTTTCGTGAGCGAACCAAACCCGGCCGTATCTCAACTATACCCCGAACTCTCATAGGGTAAACTCATAGGGACAGTTTCTAAACGCGATCACCAACGCCGCTGACGGTTCGTCAAACGGACGTTCTGTCAGAAAGATATCAGCTTTTCCGTTCCAGGGGTCCGGTTGGATTTCGGTGCGATCCAACCCGACCGCACTCCGTCGACATCCAAACCTCGAGCGGAGTAAGCCGAAAGATCCATCTCACTTAGAGGAATTCAACGAAACAGACGGTGCGTCAATCAGACGCCTGGTCTGTTATTTATCGGCCTTTCCGTCTCACACCCACCCTGGGAAACTTCCCAGGAGGTCACCCATCCTGATCACTACTCTAGGCCAAACACGCTTAACTACGGAGTTTTAACCACGTAGGCTCCCGAAAAGGAAGGTGCACCTTGAGTATAGTATACCGAAACGACCGTCTCGATCCAAGGATCGCGTTGCCGCTGACGACGAGTCGTTTGGAGGCCCGTAGCCCAAGATACGGGCATTTGACCAAACCGCTCGGTAACGGGGGTTTCGGGCCCGGGCCGTCCCGGCCCGAGACCCCCCGGATGGCCCGAACCGGGTCGACCCGCCCCGGACGGGGTCGACCCGGCCCGACACAGCCCGGCCCAGCCCGGCGCGGCCCGGCCCGGCGCGGCCCGGCGAACCGGCCGGACGCACCGGTTCGGCGCAAGGCAGCGCACTGGGCACACAGCCAGCTTGGCCGAAGGCCGAGCTTGCTAGAAACGCGGGGCCGCCTGCCCCCCTTTGTGAAACCGGCCCCCTCATAATGGGGGGCCAAATTACTGCCCGGGGGAATTAAATTCCCCCGGTTTCCACCAACCCGGCCGCCCCGACCTGGCCGGTCGGCTTCTTGTCAACGGGACCGGCAAGGGCCGGTCCTCTTCCGTCTTCCGGCACCGGCGGCCCGGTTGGCCGCCGGTCATCACGATCCGCCGCAGCCCGGAACCGGCCGCGGCCTTCGTCATCCGGCGCGGTGCGACGGCACCGCGCCCCTTCGCCGCGGCCCCGCTCCGGCCGCGGCGTCTTCGGTTTCCTTCGACGCGGCGCGACGGCGTCGCGTTCATGATAATTCTTTCCACGGCGCGGCGCGACGGCGCCACGCAATAATTTCCGTGTGATTCCCGCGTGGTGCGACGGCACCACGCTATCTCGTTTCATCCGCAAGAAACATTCAAGAACAAAGGAGGGGGGTTCGGCCGTGTTTGTGCGGTCCGGTCCCCCTCTCGTTAGACGATAACACTTAAATGTTCACCCTCAAGTTTGTCATGCTAGAACCAAGAACAGAAAATAATTAAATAAAGCAACAACAAACCCCTACCTCGCTTTTCGTTATGTGTTGACGAAGTCGCGGAATGGCGGCGGCGATTCGTCGACATCGGAAAAGAGAAGCCGTTGAGGACGTTCGCGTTCTTCGTGAAAGGCACTCCCTTCTTTATTCTGGAAGGAGTGGGAAGGAGGCATCCAAGAAGGGATCGACGTTGGAAACTTCACGTTCTTCTTTGGAAAAGGCATTCTTCATCGAGAAGACGTTGTTCCATGTTTGGAGATGTCCTTCGTGTTCTTCGTCGCGGGTGGAATTCTCTTCAATCCTTCCATGACTCTATCACAAAGATTTTGCCAACCCCAAACAATAAAACAACACACCTTATTATAGTGTTAGCTTAATGAATTCAAAATAATTCAAATTCATTAAGTTACATCCTTCATTAATGGGTGGAGAGACTCCAAAATTAATGAAGGTAGAAGTGAAGAGTCACATTTAATTGGGGGGGGGGGTTCAAGGGAGTTAAGGAGTTTAAGGAGTTAGGAATTTGAGGGGTTTTGGCACATTAAGTGCAAGGGGGTTTAAGGGGGGTAGAAGAGAGTTAAGGGGAAGGTGAAGGGTTGGGGCTCATGTGGGCCCCACCTCACCTTAATCCTCACTTGGTTAGTTAGGAACTTGTGATTCCACCCCAACTTCCACACTTAGGATATAACCACTTAAGAAGATAAATAAAAATTGTAACACAAATTTTATTTTTCTTTACACTTAAACCACAACCTTATTAAACAACTGCTCCCAAGCAAACGCAACTCCAAGAAAGGCATTCCTAAGCAAAAACCGGCGCTACGGTTCCATCAGTGCCCTCAGAATTTGATTTCGGGCACCGGTTCAAAAGTTAGAAATTCCCGCTCGTTCGTTCACTGAACGTACCCGAGCCAAACTTCGGAAATTGATTCTGGGCACACCGGGCCTCGGAATCAGGCACCGTCAGAAACTGCGTTCTTGTAAAATTCCAAAGAAAATTAAGAAAAAAATTTCCTTGAAATTTCCGGGTCTTTACATTACTCCCACCTCAGGGCTTTACGTCCCCATAAAGCTTCATCACAAACTAGGGTCACAAAAGCTGTACAGAGCACGCATCTGAGCCTTCCGCTCCCATGTGCTCACCTGGAGGTTCTCGTACTGTCAAAGGAAGTGCACCCAAGGAATCGATCATCCTCGTAGGATCTGCTCTTGTCTATCCTTGATCCCCACTGGAACCTCCGAGCATGTCGCTCTATCATCGACGTCCAACTCCCTGAGGTGGATGATGTGTGAAGGATCAAGCACGTATCTCCTCAATTGAGTTACGTGAAAGTCATCGTGCACCTGGTGCGACTGAGGTGGATGGGTCAAGCGATAAACCACCTCTCCTACCCTACTGGGGACCTAGAAAGGTCTATTGAACCTCGGAGATCTCTTGCCGCCTTGGCTATATCTCTGTAAACCTCGTCGAGGTGAGACCTGTATAAGAACGTGGTCGCCATCCTCGAACTCTAAATGTCTCCCTTTTTAGGCTAGAACTGAAACTCAAAACTCCTGCTGCCACGAGGGTAAGGTTGGATGACCCAAGAATGATCGGCTACAACCTCCCATGCACGAGTTTATCTTGTGCTGCCCAGGGATTCCTTTTCGCCGGCCAAGGAAAACCCATCCCAACGTTTGCCTAATACCGTCAATTTGAGTATGAACAGTGATTGCCAAATACATACTCAAACTAACGTCGTAAGGCCTCGACGCTGCCACCAAGAGGTCCTAACCAAGACTCTCGCCTCAAGGGTCAGATCACACCGTCGGTGTAAGTGTGACTATCGAGTCTCCTCCCAAAGGTATCTCCAGACGTGAGGGTCAAGTCAACGGCTTAACCGGAATCTCTAGGTCTGGGACTAGATTCATGGAAGGAAGGGATGATTCGTTTCGATGCATGTGGCTACGACAGCTAGTAGAAGATAAATTCTGCACTTCGAATCATCCTTAGAGTCCCTTTTTGGTCGCACTCCATGACCGCAAGCAGCTACCCTCTTTCTCTTCTCTCCAACTCCCTGAGTCTAGCGGGGACTACAAAGGCGGGTGATGGTAACATGTTGAAATGTACACCACCACGAGCTGCTCTCCAAGCTCTACCTCCATGTCTGCTGCTCTGCAGATTCATCTGTCCTTAACATTTACTCTTCTTGAAACATTTTACATGCCCAAGTCTCCGAGACTGGTGTCAGTTTCCTGCTTTCCAAACTTCTAACACTCTCTGGCTGTATTCGATCAGCAAAGAATTCTCAACCACAAAGGTTCCTTCTAGCACTCTAGCCTAAGTAGAAATGCATAGAGAAAAGGTGCTGGCTCGGAAGCCCTTAAACATACCATGCTCAGAGGTCCGACCTCTATTGCACTGATCGAAACGCTTCCATCGAGTACCCGATATGTTCGGTACGCCTCGATGAATTCTCAGCTATCAACACGTCGTCCCGCCGAAACTGTAAAAGTTCTAGAAAATTCTCAGCCACCTCTTCAAGATAGTCCTCAGCCGCCTATGAGTCAGGTTCACCTCGGAACATGAGGGTATCTGAAGTTATAACACATGTAAGGCAGTAAACATACATGTGTCACCTACCGGTACCGCCAGTTGTAACTGCTGACCAACATGTAGTGATGTATAGCTGACACACTACCCAAAGGCACTATCTCAGGCATCGGTTCACGTACCGAAGCCTCATCACTATGCGGACCATCCTCTGGTCATTCACTGGAAAAAACTAGTGGCAAAGTCCACCATCCACTCTACTGATGTCTCAGCTAGGCGGAAAACTCTAGCAATCGCCTCCAGCCACTGCTCTGCTGTCTGGAAATCTGCCTCGCTTCATAACTTCTGAGGCCTCTACTACTGGAACTCGTGCAACGCGCTCCGCCAGCGTGCACAGTTTGCTAGTATAGCCGTTGGCATCTGCTGCCCAATAGGTGGTGATGTACTGGTACACCACCCAAGGGTGCCAACATAGTAAAAAGGGCCCTGCACCAGAGCCTCGTCGCTCGGTGAGCCGTCATCGAGTACTCTCTCGGAACTCCAACTAACTGTCTGCGTGGAGACATCCTGAACAGATGCGACACGGTCAACGTCTTATACCTGGTGAGCTGAACAGGTTTGAGATGACGTTAAAACTTTGGAAACACACACGCAATCAGTGTTTTTGTGTACAAAGTCGGAAATCAGTAGTCAGGGTCCTGGTGTACGGATACGTCGGCCGCCGCACCAACACTGGACTCCCTGAACTGAAGCCCACACTCGGTACCCTTAACAATATTGCTTCACATAGAAAAAGATCAGAGTCCTGAGTTATGCGGTAGAACTGAACTGCTCTAATACCAATTTGTCACGACCCGCCCTCGGGGCCCGTGCTGTGACTACCCCAAGCCCGCCTTCCATAGGCCAGGGGCTGGCGACTAACACCAAGGCATAAATCCAGATAACTGGGAAGGCATTGCCTTTATAAAAGTAAACAAAATAACCACAGAGCACAAGCGGAAGTAAAACACTAAGTACAAAAGAAAGTGCTGAAAAGTAAATGGGCCAGAATACAAACCCAAAAGAAAGTACAACTACAACTGTAAAGTACAACTCGAAAGGGAAAACAGCAACTGAAAAGTAAAGCTGCTACGCCGAGCTGTCCACTGGAAATCCCACATGAAGGGTGGGTACAGATAGCTCCTCTGCTCCTCAGGTCCCACCGTCCGCTCCGAGTATGTATCGCCCAGTGGTCCACCTCCGAGTACCGCCTCGTCGCCACGTCCACCTCTGGGTACCGCCTCATCGTGAGGTCCTCCTCTGGGTACCATCTCTTCGTATAGTCCACCTCCAGGTACTGTCCAGTCCTCGAACACTCGGCTTCTATCAGCACTGCCCGTCGTCTGCAACCAACACAACGAGGTGCGGACATAGACCGTGCAGGGGTGAGTATAACGATACTCAGTAGGGACCTCAAGACCCTCAAGGTTTCACTAATCCAACAAGGATAACCACAAAGAAGATCTCAACAGATTACCTTTACTTAGATATATTCCCATACATATACCTAAGTTATCAAGTAACCCATCTCAATCATGAGGAAACACAAGGATTGTGAAATCAACGGATAACCACTACCCGAGTATATGCCCATACATATACCTATGTTAGCAAGTGACCCATCTCAATCATGAGGTAAACACAAGGTCAAAAGTCTCAGCTCAAACCAGGATTTTCATTATCGAAACCGTAACTGCTGAAGAGCTCCGTCTCTGGAGTGTACAGTGGTCCTGTCACGACTCCGAGGTACTGCTCACTAACCTAAGACTGCTAAGGTACTCCTCCTGTCGAGTACTGCGGGTTTGCGGCCAACTACCGGGCGCTCCGTCCGCTGAGGGTCTGTCGCCAAATACCGGGCGCTCCCACTAATAGCCTACAGAGGTACTCATCCTGTCGAGTACCGCGGGTTTGCAGCCAACTACCGGGCGCTCCGTCCGCTGTGGGTCTGTCGCCAAATATCGGGCGCTCCTTCCACTGGGCTAGTCGACTCACTCCAAGTCGAGTCGGTCAAAAAGTCGTCAGGTCTCAGCCGGCTACACGGTCTCCGTACTCCGCACGCTCGTCTCAGGGAGGGTCCGCTCCACGAGCTACTGGTCGATACTCCAAGTATAACAAACTCCCGCAAAGAAGTATCCCAAAGGACCGCCTCGTCATAGGGGTCTCAATGCAACAGACGGCGCGTCAATCAGACGCCCGGTCTGTGAGTTATTAGCCTTTTCGTCCCAGGGGCCCGGTTGGTTTCGTGAGCAAACCAAACCCGGCCGTATCTCAACTATACCCCGAACTCTCATAGGGTAAACTCATAGGGACCGTTTCTCAACGCGATCACCAATGCCACTGACGGTTCGTCAAACAGACGTTCTGTCAGAAAGATATCAGCTTTTCCGTTCCAGGGGCCCGGTTGGATTTCGGTGCGATCCAACCCGACCGCACTCCGTCGGCATCCAAACCTCGAGCGGAGTAAGCCGAAAGATCCATCTCACTTAGAGGAATTCAACGAAACAGACGGTGCGTCAATCGGATGCCTGGTCTGTTATTTATCGGCCTTTCCATCTCACACCCACCCTGGAAAACTTCCCAGGAGGTCACCCATCCTAATCACTACTTTAGGCCAAGCACGCTTAACTACGGAGTTTTAACCATGTAGGCTCCCGAAAAGGAAGGTGCACCTTGAGTATAGTATACTGAAACGACCGTCTCGATCCAAGGATCGCGTTGCCACTGACGATGAGTCGTTTGGAGGCCCGTAGCCCAAGATATGGGCATTTGACCAAACCGCTCGGTAACGGGGGTTTCGGGCCCGGGCCGTCCCGGCCCGAGACCCCCCGGATGGCCCAAACCGGGTCGACCCGCCCCGGACGGGGTCGACCCGGCCCGGCATAGCCCGGCCCGACCCGGCGCGGCCCGGCGCGGCGCGGCCCGACCCGGCGCGGCGCGGCGCGGCCCGGCCCGGCGAACTGGCCGGACGCGCCGGTTCGGCGCAAGGGAGCGCGCTGGGCGCGCTGCCAGCTTGGCCGAAGGCCGAGCTTGCTGGAAACGGGGGGCCACCTGCCCCCCCTTTGTGAAACCGGCCCCCCTCATAATGGGGGGCCAAATTACTGCCCAGGGGAATTAAATTCCCCCGGTTTCCACCAACCCGGCCGCCCCGACCTGGCCGGCCATCCTCTTGTCAACGGGACCGGCAAGGGCCGGTCCTCTTCCGTCTTCCGGCACCGGCGGCCCAGCTGGCCGCCGGTCATCACGATCTGCCGCGGCCCGGAACCGGCCGCGGCCTTCGTCATCCGGCGCGGTGCGACGGCACCACGCCCCTTCGCCGCGGCCCCGTTCCGGCCGCGGCGTCTTCGGTTTCCTTCGACGCGGCGCGACGGCGTCGCGTTCATGATAATTCTTTCCACGGCGCGGCGCGACGGCGCCACGCAATAATTTCCGTGTGATTCCTGCGTGGTGCGACGACACCATGCTATCTCGTTTCATCCGCAAGAAACATTCAAGAACAAAGGAGGGGGGTTCGGCCGTGTTTGTGCGGTCTGGTCCCCCTCTCGTTAGACGATAACACTTAAACGTTCATCCTCAAGTTTGTCATGCTAGAACCAAGAACGGAAAATAATTAAATAAAGCAACAACAAACCCCTACCTCGCTTTTCGTTATGTGTTGACGAAGTCGCGGAAAGGCGGCGGCGATTCGTCGACATCGGAAAAGAGAAGCCGTTGATGACGTCAGCGTTCTTCGTGAAAGGCGCTCCCTTCTTTATTCCGGAAGGAGTGGGAAGGAGGCATCCAAGAAGGGATCGACGTTGGAAACATCACGTTCTTCTTTGGAAAAGGCATTCTTCGTCGAGAAGACGTTGTTCCATGTTTGGAGATGTCCTTCGTGTTCTTCGTCGAGGGTGGAATTCTCTTCAATCCTTCCATGACTCTATCACAATGATTTTTCCAACCCCAAACAATAAAACAACACACCATATTATAGTGTTAGCTTAATGAATTCAAAATAATTCAAATTCATTAAGTTACATCCTTCATTAATGGGTGGAGAGACTCCAAAATTAATGAAGGTGGAAGTGAAGAGTCACATTTAATTGGGGGGGGGGGGGGGTTCAAGGGAGTTAAGGAGTTTAAGGAGTTAGGAATTTGATGGGTTTTGGCACATTAAGTTCAAGGGAGTTTAAGGGGGGTAGAAGAGAGTTAAGGGGAAGGTGAAGGGTTGGGGCTCATGTGGGCCCCACCTCACCTTAATCCTCACTTGGTTAGTTAGGAACTTGTGATTCCACCCCAACTTCCACACTTAGGATATAACCACTTAAGAAGATAAATAAAATTTGTAACACAAATTTTATTTTTCTTTACACTTAAACCACAACCTTATTAAACAACTACTCCCAAGCAAACACAACTCCAAGAAAGGCATTCTTAAGCAAAAACCGGCACTACGGTTCCATCGGTGCCCTCAGAATTTGATTCCGGGCACCGGTTCAAAAGTTAGAAATTCCCGCTCGTTCGTTCACTGAACGTACCCGAGCCAAACTTCGGAAATTTATTCTGGGCACACCGGGCCTCGGAATCAGGCGCCGTCAGAAACTGCGTTCTTGTAAAATTCCAAAGAAAATTAAGAAAAAAATTTCCTTGAAATTTCCGGGTCTTTACATTTGAGAAATAAGGTTTCATATTTTTTGGAGACCAAAAGATCATGTACATGGGGGATATTAGATTATTTAAATGAATGTGGATATGATTCAAGGAATTGGATTTTTTTCGAGAAGGGGTGGTATTTATAGTGGATGGGGAATAGTATTTCTTATTATTTTGTTAACTCGTTTATTATTTTTTGTCAAGAGTATGAATACAATTTATTATTGTGAATAACATTAATATCTAGTTTCGTTTATTTATAAAAAATGTTTTTTAAATTTTCTACACATCATCCATCACAAAATAATTCATGTATTTAGGTTATTCCATAAAATACATTAACTCAATAATCACCATTTATTCTACTATTTATAAAAATCACAATGCATGAAATGAATAATTTTCAGAAATGTTGAATTCAATAATGGACTCAATTTTTTTGAAAATAATTATACAAATTTTAAATTTTAAATTTTTTAATTAAAATCCCATTTTATAAAAAAATAACATTTTTAAATTATCAGAAATTTTTTGACAATTTTAAAAGTTAATTTAGGCCCCATAAAAGTATCATATAATCATAAAAAAATAATAGTTTTTGAATATATTTTCTAATTTTTTAATTAATTATATTAATATTAAATTTGAAAATAAACATTTATATTTTATAAATATTATGAAATTAAATTTTTTATTTTCAAAACATTTATTGACTTATATTAAGATATAATTAAAAAATATTTTCATTTAAAATATATTGTAATTTTATTTAAACTATTATATGTTTGGTTTCTATTATTTTATCTATTTTATTATTCATAATCATCCCATTACTATTCCAATGTCCAAGTTACTATTCAATTGGATTAGGTTCTTTAGTTTCTATATATACCTTTTATTACATTAATTGTTCATTTAAAATGATTTTATTTGTTTCTCTGTGTGAATTATTTTGATTTATAATATATGTAATTACTATAAGAGTGTAATTTCCAAAGACAAAATACTATGTCGAGACAAATATAGATTTTATAATTGGTGCACCTAGATAGTTTCAGGTGATCCAAATATATTTTATATGCTTTTTGAAACCATATAATGTATCACGATACAGATATTGTTTATAAACTGGGAATTTCTAGATATTTATAAGTGAGGTAAATATATATTACATAATGGGTGTTCCCAGATATTATTAAAATTCATTGGGTATCATTTATTTTCTATATAAATAAGAAAGAGGGACATACTGAATGGTTTTCCTTAGATTTATCTCAGTAAAAAATATTTTTGGATGTGTATTAAAATGTTTTATTAAGATAATTTTCCATGAAAACAACACATTTAATTTATTCATGAAATAGGTTGTAAATGTTTCATTTGAGGATTATTTTTCTCCCATGTGTCTTTTTTATTGATTCTGAAGAATCTTTAGGTAGTTAATCTTTTTTCCATTATATATTTCTGTTGATATATGTTTGATGGGTTTGAGTTTTCACGTGTTATGTTAATTAACTTTTATTATGTCATCATTCAATTATTCTCATCTTATTCTGTGTTGTGAAATTCTATCCTTAATATTTATATTAACCGATACTATCCATTTAATTTCAAACTTTTAATATTTCATTTTACCAATAATATCAAGATTTATAATAAATGAGTTGTCTTTATAAGTGTTTCATCTGGATGATGATGATGATGCACTAATATTGAATATCAAAAGATAGGTATAGTGAAAAAATTACTCCATTAATTTCATAATTTTATGTATATAAGATGATATCCTAATTTTTCAACACCTTAAACCTAAATGCAAATTTTTTATATGAGTGATAAAATATTTCATTCTTTTTGTCTATTTTTTTATTTATTATTAGGAACTAAAATTTATATCTAATAAAGACATATAATCTTTATGATGTTTTTCCCTTATCAAAGACTATGGGTTTAGGATGTTATAATAATAAAATTATATTTTTTAATGCCTTCATTTTCAACAATATTATGTAATGATATAATCCCAATGGAACTGAGTAAAAAATGGGATTATTGGGGAAATAAAATGATTATAAAAATGACAAACAACATGAGATAATGTCCTAAGTTAATGATACATTGTTCTTACATTCCTAAAATTTGTAACCTTTGATCAACCTCTAGAACCCTAATAATCTCCCTATCTCAAGAGTGAATAAATGAATAGTTTTTCTTGACTCTATAGGGTTAACAGACCATGAGAAATTTGCATTCCATGTATTTCACTTTAGGAATATCAGAAGAAGAACCCACATTAATTTATCATGGGAATATAAAACTATTTCAATTAAGGAAGGACATTCCATCAGTCTCATGGATGTCAATTTAGGGTGAATAAATCATGTATTGAAATAAAGATTTTCAATGTCCTATTATTATTTTCATTTGAGTTTAGTCAATATCGAAGTCGATTCTATAATACACAAAATATAATTTATATTAAAAATATATTGTATGATCCTAATATTTTAGAATATGAATATTGTTTTGTAATTTTTTATAATATAGAAAAAATAAATTAATCAACCAACCATATGATGTTTATTAAATTTAATCTCATCTGTAGACTATAAAAAATGCACCCTGAGTCAAAATGTACAATAATATAGTGTACTATTTTTTTCAACTTGTTAAATTACTATGTATGAATTTTATTTTGTAAATTAGTAATATTATTATTATCTATTAATTATAAATATGAAGAAAATAATTTAAGATAAAAATGATATGTTTACAAGAGGAAATTTATTTTTCAATAAAGATATTTAGTCTAACATTAAATAGATATATTAAAATTACCAATAAAAATTTTTATGTATTTTTTCCGTTAAAATATTTTTTGAATCATCGTATTAAAATTATAATAGTGAGATTTTTTTTATTTTTATGGAAGATTTCATTTTATATGAATTGTGAAAAATACTGAATTTTATTAAAAAAATGTGTTTATTTAAAATTATTAATAATGTAACAATTTAATTTGACCTGGTTTTAATGTAAAAATAGTGAATTTTTATATCTATTTAATAAATTATGGTTAATAAAATCATTTTTATAATATATTTTGAAATAAAATAGTTGTAACAATTAGTATATTTTCTCTTTAAATATCATCTTTCTCATAACATAATTGTGGTTAAAATTAAATTTATCTTGTCACACTATGTGACTGTAATTTAGAAAAATGGAATAATTGTTCTGTTAATTATTATTTATAATATCTAATTATAATAAAATAATTGATTAATAATTACTAGTATAAAAAGAAAAAACATATCTAACATGGTTAAGGTAAAAATTGGATTATCACGACGTTAAAATAAAATGATAACAATTAAAATGATATAAAAGGAAACAAAAATATATTTTATGTAAATATATAGACATCATCTTGTATAAGTATTTATATTAATCAATTAATGGATCCTTTTGAATGTGAAAAATGGGTGTGCCCATATTTTTAAAAAAAAAATATGTTTTCCACTCACCTCACATATAAAAGGCATCCAACTCTCCTCTGTTATTGAAACATTGAAATCAAATTTAATCACAAATCACATTTAAAGAAATATTTTTACACATTAGAAGATCATTTTTGGAAAAATAATCCAGTCTACTATGGATTTTTGGGAAAATATAACGATTTTACCCAATGAATAGGTAATGTTCATCATTAAGAATTGTTTTTATATCTCCCTCCACCATTATCAAAAGTTATTAAACCACTATGATATAAAAACAAAATTTAAATAACTATATATTGATTTTTATATGATTTTTACATCACCTAATTCCATTCCCATTTCTATAAAATGAGTTACAAAATCATCATTTGTGTGTATATAAAACTACTGCATCACAAAATGATGTCATTTGTTTCTTACTTTACCACCTCTCAAGGTTGTATATAATGAATGATATAAAGTAAATTTATATATATATGTGATATTTATTCAATAATTAGAAATTTTTTGTAATTATATCATATATATCATTATTACATTTCATTATGTAGGGGATATAATAATATCGCTCGTTTGTGTAATGGATGACCACCTCATAAAGTGATGTAATTTGTTCTTAAATAAAGAATTACATGGTGGGTAAGGGAAAAATAACAATGAATATATTTCATATAAATTAAATAATTATAATATTAATTTAATATTTATCTTTCAGAAAATATATTGCATTATTTTATTTTTTACCCTTTCAGTCACAAAACATAAATGATATTGTTCGTATACGTGTGGACAACCACCCACCCGAAGCTATGTGATAGTCTCTTCATTATCACAACAAAATTATGTAATAAATAATTATAATTTAGGAAATATTATCCAATTTATTGTATTATCATAAAAAACAAATGAAAAAATGAACCTAACTGATTTCCATTTTTATTGTTGAACAACAGAAGTTTTACTTATGAGTACCTATGACCTACTATATCAATGAGGGTAAAAAAATTATTCTCATAACCAACATTCAGTATTGGTCATAGAAGTATAATTCATGTATAAATATCACAAGTATTTGACAAATAATATTTTTTACATGAAATAATTATATAATTTATATATGAAACGAAACATTTATGAGAGTGAATAAATGAAAAAAGGAAAATCAACACCAAAAACAATGAATAAATGAATGATTATAAATGAATGGGATATAATATGTCAAAAATCATTATATAACATATAATAAATATTAAAATCAGTCTTCTATATACTATATAAATATATACGTCCACAATATATGATACACCCCAAGGTTTAACAAATAGATGAAATGCTATAAATATTGTGTCTCTTTGAAAAAATGATGTGTTTTTATGATTATGTTATAAATTAGCCATTAAAACATAATTTGTATGCTTCAATGTTTTGAATTAATAAAACGGTCATCTACACTTGTGAAAAGAATGTTATTTAGAATCTGATAGAACCGACATGATTTTTAGTGAATGGTAACATACACATATGAATAGAAATATGACCCTAATGAATAATAAATTGTATAATTATTATTTCTTTCTTCATACCTTATTATAATGAAATCCTGATTAAATTTTCAAGGTGAAAAATATGAGTTATAGTTTTAATATTTTTCATTTTTGAATAAGTAATGATTTTATTTAAAAATAATTTTAATCATATTTATAATATTCTTTTCAAAAAATGGAGTTCATTTCAAAATTTGATGCGTCAAAAAATCATTACGATGAATTTTTAGGATTTTTTGGAAATTATTGAATCATTGATGAACCATGAAATATAGGAAAATAACATATATACAATTATCAGTTAAATATACTATTTATTAACTAATGACTGAGGTAATCCGAATTATTTCGAACTAACATGCTCTCGATACTATTTTGATCACAAGAATGAAGTCTATTAATATTCATGATTGAAAAAATTATAATAATTACTAAAATAATGTATATACATCCTATCCTCTACTATAAATAGCACCTTGATTCTTCTCTTAATCTTACACCTCTCAAGCTTTGAGAATTGTCTAATATATAAAGAATACCATCCCCAAGGATCTTCCCCACATACAATAACTTGTGGTCTCACTAAAAGGATAAAACGAATGGTCATAAATAAGATCGAAAGGATAAGAGATAAAGAGGTAAAATCCCTCATTCATTTTCATGTGTTTTATTTACAATTCCTTTATTTTTTATAATCTCTTCTACTACACATATCCATGAAGTATGAGAACTCTAAATTCATATATATTATTTATGTCATCATTTTCATATAAAAAATTTATCATCCTTATTCATATCATACTCTTCGTATTCTAAAAAATAAAAACATTGTTCGTGATGTATTGTTTACCAAAATTGTTGAAGATGTGATGAAAATTTTCATTACATACATTAAAATGTTATAATAAAACCCTTAAAATAGTTTAATAATATTTTAATGTTTATTTAATGCCCACTCATGTGTTTTTAATTAACTTATATGCATAATATTAATGGTCTATGATGGAACAAGTTCATGATTATCAAGGAACTGCGTAAATGATCTAAACAGATATCACTAAAGATTAATATTATAATTCATCCTTATACTGTAAAACCAAAATTATTTATGGAATAATTTAATATTATAGAAACATATTAAGACAATTTCCTTCAACCTAAATAATTTCATATGATAAAATAATCCTATACAAACCGACCATGGAAATCATGTCAAGAACAAACCTATGATAGTTGAGAGAACAAAATACATAAAATTAAAGTGTGAGATAATGTTATGAAATGATTGTATATAGTTCTATAAACATGAATATTTTCTTCTAAGATATTAATAACATTCTTTTAAAAAGTATAATTAATTTTTTAACATGTATTATATAATAAAAATATGAGGTAAGGGAACTTATAACCCAATTTTCATCCATTGGGTAAACCATATAATTCATTAATTAGGTTTATTTTAAAAACATTGTTTGATGAATTATGTTTATATTATGTTTAATTATTTTTAATGACATTTTATATTCATTTTTAATCCACTCTATTAAGTATATCTTCAATTATATTATATTTTTAAGGGGAATTTCATTTAAAATCCTCTCAATATAATCCGTTTTACAAAATTAAAAGCAATGTTTTTAAGAATGTTTTGAGGTTGTATTAAAATCTTATGGTACATGTTAAATTATCATTATGAAATGTGGGCCATATATATCCATCAAATACATTGGGTATGTGTATGTTGGAGGTCAACTGTATGGTTACTCATGTGTAACTATGACGGTTACACCCTATGGTAGTCGTGAGGGTTACATTTTAGGGTATCCATGGGGGTTAAAAATATAAAGGTAGTGGTGAGCATTAAAAATTAGGTAATTAATTCCCCAACCTATGTTTATGGTTTTATTTACATTAATTATGTTTTTTGGCAATCTTTTGGAAATCTCATGTTCCAGAATGTAAGTATATATCGGTGACAAGTATGTATTTTTTAAAATGAATTCCAAAATTTACAAGTATTCTTGGACTAATGTTTTCTTTACTACTTTTTATATCCATTATTTTGATTTTTGTGTACATAAATTGTTTTTAAATTTTATTCCAAGATTATAAGGATGTTTAAAATAGATAAGGAATCCAATATAACTGTTTTGATGATTTTTCAATGGAATCATGATTTATTCGAATATATATATTTTTTGTAAAAAATTGATACTATTTATGTGGTATCCTATCTATATGAATGTGGAATGTTATTTATGTATTATATAAAAATTATATAAAACTATAAATGTGAAAAGATCTTTAATATGATAATAAGTGACTTCTAGAATAAAATTTATTATTATGTAATGAATATGGTTGCGTCCTTTTAGTTTTTATCAGAGGATGGTTAAGATAACATTGGGTGTTAGGATAATTTAAATATAATACAATAAATTAATTTTACTATATTGTTAATTTGAACTGATATATAATTTAAATATTAATATATTGCTACAACTAAGATATGTTTGTTCAGAATCGTTTTCCATATATGAAATAGGGAAGGTGAATTGGAGAGGCACTGATAGAAGAATAACAATTCAAATCAACATCCTAGAATAGTAGGGATCAGAACCAATTATATTTTGAAAGTAATTTCTCACATGATGCAGGAAGTAAATGGTGGTGGCATCCATGAAAGTTTAAACCAGAGATACCACAAAAGAACATGATGGTAGTAGATCATTTTACAAGGCAACATTATCCTGCATTCAATGGATATTCTAAATGAGTACAGGCTAAATGATGGATTGTAGTCATAGATATGATATTCAATGTTTGGGAGGTGTATATAATCAAATGGTTAGCCGTTACATTTATCATTTTTAAGGTGAAGGTTATTATTGGTGGTCAATTGTCTCAAATATCAAGGATATGAGGATATTGAAGCCTTAGAGTGGGATAAATTTAAATGTTTATTCATAGATATAAATTTTTCTATGGTGGTGAGACATAGGATGGAGATGAAATTAATTGAATTGAATTAAATAATGGAAGATTAAGTGGTTGGGTATGATGTAAACTACACTGGAGTGGTGACGTATGCTCCAAATCATATTATAATTCTTGATTGAAAAATCAAATTTTTTTATACAAGATTGAAGCCAAGGTATCAATGGTAATTGGCCTCCTATGAATTCAAAAGTAATGAATAACTTTTTCAATGTAAATAGAGGGTAAAATGGAGTTTCTATTGATCACTTTCACTATGAAAACAAGGATATGAAGAGGTATATATGGATATATATGGGTAAGAATAGATCTATGAATTCAGATGGTAAGAAGTTATAGATTCCAATAATTGAGAAGTGTGGAAAAATGAACACTATGATATTTGTTACCAAAACATCGATGTATTTTCAATATGGTAATTTTTGACAAACAACCTGGAATTTTAATGAAAATTATCCTATTAATAATTCTAATTAGAAAATTGTTAAGTGTTTTAAATGTGTTTAGATTGGTCATTATGAAAATATCTTCTGAATTATGCAATGATGATATACTATAAAAAAATTTGTAGTGATATCCTTTGTGACTATGTCAGCATATATCAGGCCATCCAATGAAGTTAAATTAGGTACTTTTTTTGTTTATGTGGTTTTTTCTAAGGATTTGTTTTATATGGGGTCTACACAGTCCCTTATTTCTACCTAATTTTCTGGTTAATGGTATATATTACCTCAAAAAACGAGACAATAAATTATTATTAAAAAGGGGAAATTTTATAAGAAAATTGATTTTTTAGAATCTTCCTATTATTACATGTGTAAAGCTATTACCTGCCATCCTTATAGCCTTTCCCTTAGTAGATTATGATAACTTTATATGGACGGAATGGAATTTTTTTAATCATGTTATGATTGCTTATAGAGCTAAATAATTTTTTTTTCTTGTAGATATTCCATTTTTATATAAGAATGAACCCACAAATTTGAAAACATATATGGAAGATGAGAAACTATTGAAAGAGGGAAATGAAATTTATATTACTCATATTGATGATAACAAGGTAACTATTCATATTTATAACGTGCTAGTGGTATATTAATATCATGATGTTTTTCCTCTTGAGTAACCTAGTGTTATACCTAATTGAGAAGTTGAATTAAGAATAGACATATTTCCTGATGTGAATCCAATTTCAAAACCCCCTTACCGAATTGTTCAAATGAATCTTTTAGATTTGAAAATATTGTTTCATTATTTTTTTGATAATGTCCAATTTCATCCAAGCACTTCACCATGGGGTGATTCTATTTTTTTCTATTAAAAAAATATTGTTCCATGTGACTTTCATTGATTATAGAGACATGAATAAAATAACTATTAAAAACATGTATCATTTGCCTCTTATATATTTCTTGTTTGATGAGCTCCAAGAATCTCATTAGTTTGCTAAATTTTACAAGAGATCTGCATACCATCAACTGAAGGGGAAGAAGAATGGAATCCTAAAAATATGTTTTTGTAATAGATATAGAAATTATGAATTTTTTGTTATTCCATTTTTGTTATGTAATGCACATGTTTTATTCATGGATATTATGAAAAATAAAATTTACTTGTTCTTGGATATGTTTGTGGTTGCATTTATTGAAACAATTATGGTGTTTTACAAGAGTAAACAAGAGAATGAATAAATATCTATGGGACATTTTGCAAACCATAAGGGAAATGAAACTCTAGGGATAGTTCAGCATGTGTGATTTTTGGATGCAACAAATTTTTTTTCTTGCAATAATTTTAAATAGGGATAAAATTACAATATTTCTAACCAAATCAAAAGTGGTTGATTAATATCCATGAACTACAGATGATATAGAGATTCCTAGTTTTCATAGATTAGTATGTTACTACTAATGGATTTTTAAAAACACAAAATGATTTTCTGTCCAGCTATTTATGTTATCACAAAAAGGGGATATTTTTTGGATAGAATAATGTAATGATTGTTTTTTGAACTAGAAAATAAATTATTGAATGCTCAAGTTTTTTCCCTACCTTCTTGAAATGTGGAGTTTTTCATCTAAAGTGATTAATTATTAAAGGGGTGTGGTTGTGTTTTGAAACAAAATGATAAAGAAATTACGTATGCTTCATGACATAAGAAACCACATGAGTAAAATTAACCAAAACATGATTTCTAATTGGAATCTGTTATTTTTTCATTATAAATTTTGAGGTATCATTTATACGAAGCCAACTATCAAATATGAACAAAACATAAAATTATAAATTTTATATTCACATATAAATAATCAATCATGAGTTATAGAAGATCGATTAGAATAATAATGGATTTTGATTTCAGGATCATTTACCAACAAGGAATAGAAAACAATGCGGCGGGTTCCTTAAGTTGAAAACATAATCCATCATTATCCATGTTATGTTTTGAACATGATCCCTTGATTTATGATTTTATGAAATTTGACATTGAAATTGTTTATATGGGAACTAGTCATGTTTTTTTCGGCTTCAGTGTAGTAATAAATAATAGGAAGAATTAAGAATGTGCAGAAGGAGGTCTGTGAGCTATAAAAAAATGTAATTGGTTAAAAAGGAAATGATCCCGAATTTAACATTGATAATTATTGTGTTATATAAATTATAAAAAGGTTTTGAGTGACATGTGATTCCCAGTTGAAGAATGAATTATTGTGTGAAGCTTATTGTTCTCTGTTTTCAGTTCATCCTTGCAGTACTAAGATGTACCGAGAACATTGGGAGTATTAATTGAAGAATGAAATGAAATGGGATATTTCTAATTTTACTATGAAATGATCTACAAGACAATAGGTTGATGTATATCTATAGTCACCTAAGGGGTTTATTTATCTTTTCTAGTGTTAGAGTATAAATGGGAAAATATATCCATGGAATTTTTTGTTGGATTATAAAAGAACTCTTGAGGTAACAATGTGATTACAGTTATGTTAGATTGGCTAACTAAATCTAAACATTTCCATTCGATTCGAGATATAATGTATTTTGATTAGGATTCTCTACTGTAATTGATTGTGATTTTCAGGTTATATGGAGTTCCTATTTCAATTATATCTGAATATGATCCTAGGTTTACTTTTAATTTATGGAGGGGAATTCAGATATTATTGGGAAGAAAATTATATTTTAGTAAATTTTTTAATCCTAAATAAGATGGGTATCCAGAATTAATGAATCCTAAATTATATTATATTCTTCATTATTTTCAATGGACTTCTAGGGAAGTTGGGATCACCATATTTCATTAGTTGAGTTTTCATAAAATTACAATTTTCATTATAGTATATAGATGGTACTATTTTTAGAATTGTATGGGAAGTGGTTTAGAACAACATATGTAAGTGATAATGTCAGGTAAGAATGTTAATGAGGTCCAAATTAGTAGAGGATGTGGCTGGTAAATTCATGATGATTTTGCAACACACGAGGAAATCTCCTAGTATGATGAAAATTTATGAATAAAACAGGAATACAGACCTTCCTTTTGAGGTGGTTGATCATGTTTTCCATAGACTATCACTGTGGAGAAGTTGTATGCATTTTGGTATGAATGTAAACTAAGTCCACAGTTCGTTGGATCTTATAAAATCATGGATAATGTTGTACCACATACCCAAGGAGTTGATTTTCTTCGATGATTATCATAACTACAAATTATTTTCTTGTTTCGATATTGAGAACAAATGTTTTATATTTATCTAATATCTTGAGCGTATAATTATTTTTGTTGGAATAGATCATTTCCAATGAAGAGAAATAAGTTCAAATTATTGATCGGTAGGAAAAAATATTGCATCATAATGTGATTCACCATGTAAATGATTTTTTAGAGAAAACAAATTGTTGAATAATCTGCATGGGATTCGATACATTATATTAGTGAATGGTACCATAACCTGTTTAATAAATAAAGAACCAAATTATGAGTATTTCTTTTCCAAAAGATAAAAATAAAGTGACACACAATGGTTTTATAAATAAACGAAATGCCTGAAATACAACGACATTATGAAAAAAATTACATTAAAGAGATATTAATAAATTATCTATTAAAACATAATTTTTAAAATTCTATGTTTTGTGTTTCAAAAAAATAATTATCTACAAATGTGAATAATCACTTATTTGTAGGCTGATGGGAAAAATATTATTTTTTATGAATACTAACATATGATTATGAATCATAATATGAATATTAATATAGCTCCAATGAATCGTAAATTTTATTATTATTTTTAATTTTAATAAGAAATCAAAATAATGACTTGTTAATTAATCATTAAATGTTATATAAAATGTGTTATAATTTTTAAATTGTTAATTTCTGAATAATGTGTGATTTTTTTTAAATTAAAATATTCATATTTAGAAAATTATATTATAAAATTAGAGTTAATTTTTTAATTATACATGTAAAAAAATGTATATGGTGAATTTTTGGTATTTTTATGATGTTCATTAAATTTTAATAAACAGTAAAATACAATAAAATAATTTATATACATTCCTTAAGTTAAATACACTATGTTGGACATCATTACAGATGTAAATCTACATATTTCAAAATAACACAATGTATTTACTTTTATTATCACAATAAAAATGATTATTCTTTTACTTTTATCAATATATAAAAATAATGATTAAAATAATTTAAATTCTCTCATCTCCTCCACTATAAATGCCACCCCCATTGCCCTCTTCCTATCACACCTATCAAGCATGGATAATTTTTTATGTTCTAAAAAACCCTCTCCAATGCTCTTTACCACTTAAAATACATACAGATCTAACCAGTTCCAAAACATAAGGCCTAAAGGATGATCTCAAGGATAAGAGATCAAAAGGAAAGAATTATCTTTCATTTCCATGTGTTTTATTTTTAAATCCTTTATTTTCTTCTACTCTCATCAGCTCCTCTTACCTAGGAGGTATGAAACCTCCATAATATTATATGTTCTTTTTTGTTATCATGTTCATTAAAAAAAATCAACCCTTTTTATTCCTCTCCTCTTCCTATTATTCTAAAAAAAATTAATAACATTGTTTATGATGTGTTGTTTACAAAAATTGTTAATGATGTGCATTCGATTTCCATTACTTCCCACAAATATGAACATAAAACCATTTTTATGGATGAATAAAATTTTTAAAATTATTAAATTTCCTCTATTATGTTTTTTTATTAACTTATATTCGTAATATTAATGGTATATGATGAAACAAGTCCATGATTATCAAAGAACAACCAAAATGATCAAAACATCTACTACTAAAGATTTATCTAATGATTAATCCACATACAATATAAAATAAATTATTGGAATAATTAAAAATTGAGGTAACATTGTAATAATATTTAATTACACTTTTGGAAATTCAATCGACATGAAAATGAAATCCATACTAGATAGGGAAATCATGTAATGAACACAACTAAAACAATGGAACAGAATAAATAAAAATAATTAATTGAAAAAAATAATGTTATGAAATGATCATATGAGGTGTAATAAACCTGAATATGTTTCCATAAGATATTAATAACACTAATTTATGCATTGTACAAGAGGTTTAAACACATTTCATGTATGAAAAATCTGAGGTAAAATAATTCTTAAATTTTTTTCATTATTTGGGTTAACCTTCACTTTGTTAATTGTATGGTATAAATTTATTTTGTGATGAATTATATTTATATTTTAAATAATTATGTATTATTATAGAGTATATACAATTTTCATCTGCTATATTAAGTCTCAATTAAATTATATGACATTCTAAAGGGTATTTTCTTTTAAAATCCACTTTTACAAATTTGTTTCACAAAATTCAAATTCAATGTATTGTTGAAACTTTTAATGATGTATGGATATGTTATAGTTTTGGGTATTATTTATGATAATTTCTAGTACCTTTATCTCCATCCAATTCCTTGTTATTTTTTATATTTGAGGTGTTCTATATGGTTACTCCATGTGTAACTGTGATGGTTACACCATAAAGAAGTTGTGAGGGTATCATTTTATAGTAGCTGTGTGGGTTACAAATCATATGGTTGTTGTGAGGGTTACCAATTTAAGAATGCAATTACACATGAAGAAATTATATATCTATATATTTTCTTTATCGTTTTTTGGAATCTCATAGAAATCTCAAGTTTCACTAAGTAAGTATATATGTGTGAAAATTATGCCTTTCTAAAAATTATTTCATATATTTAGCAGTATTCATATACTGATGTTTTATTTTCTCATATTTATATCCCGTTCATAGATTTTTTCTCATCTTCTTTTTTAAAATTATTTTCATATTTTATAAAAATGATTATTAAATTTAAGGAAGACGTGTAAATTATTAGGTTGATTCATCCATAAAATCATGTTTTATATGAAAATTATTTTTTCGAAATTTATTTATACTATTTTTATGGTATCATCTCTATATCAATGTGAAATGTTATGTATGTATTATATCCTAATTATATAAAAAATTAATATTTAAAATATAATTTATATGAAAGTATGCTATTTATTAACTGAAATTGGGTATTATGTAATATAATAAGGACGTGTATTTATAATATATGTGTTTAAAGAGTCATTATCCAAAAGGAAGCATACAGTAAGTCGCATTCTCTTTATTTCTCAACATTGAGCCATATTCTATTATTATGCATGTAATTTAATTTATAATAGGTACAAACATTCCATTTTTACCATTAATATACATTCTCATTAATAATTCTTGTCATATTATCTTTCATGATGAATTATTTTATACATGTGGATTTGAATTGAAAATTACAAAGTGGTATTTATTATTGTACATTCTCATGTTCAAGTCTGATTGATGAAATTCACCTGAAACAATCACATTCATATGATAAAATTTAATTGGAATTTAATTATATATTTATATATAATTGTATGGTGGATGTGAATTGTTTCTAATCCATATATCATTGACTTTAATCATTATTTTATTAACTCGTTATATGTTTAAAAATATACATCCCATAATTGATACAGATAATTGATTTTAATGTCGATTATTCATAAATAAAATTGATTTTTAATATTGGAGGAATGATTTGGACATAGAGATAATAGTGGAGAACAATTATTTATATTCCCTTTATGTATTTACATTTCTCTTGATACAAATCAATAGGAAATATCAACTGGGGTTTTATCTAGTAGTTTTCAATTGTCATGCAGAATTATCATGACGGTAATGGAATCATGCTGCATGAGACCCTGAATTCCAATAATTATAATATTAATTCATTGATGAGAAATTAATTAGTTTAATTCTTGATAAATTTTCTATGATATTATATTTGGATTTATTTCTATTTTAGTTATTTATTAAATGACATGCATTTTCAATTATACACCTTTCAATATTGACTGATCCTTAACTTATAATAATAGTCATGATTTTTAAATGAAATATGTTTTTAGCTATATATATTTACTTTTTATTGTGATTATTTATTAATTTTTTCTTCCACAATACATAACACATTAAAATAATTTGAGATCACCCTTAATATTCTTCTTTTCCTCAGGATTTGAAAAACTATTCAATGAATGAGATCTCAAGGATGCAGTTTAATTTATTTTAAAATGTATTTTTTTTTATTTTCTATTAAAAATGTTAAATGTTTGTCATTTTTGTATTTCGTTCTGTAAGAAAACTAAATAGATTGGTCCTTCTTGATTCATCCCTTTCCATCAATATGACTGTAATAAAGATAGACACCCATTCTAGCTTATATTAGTCGAGGTCACATTAGTTGTTACTAGAGAATGTGTAGTAGAAATAATGGGAAATATATTTAAAAATAATAGATTATGGAACACAACACAATTATTGAATTTTAGGATATGTGTATAAGAACATTCTAATGTTTTAGTAAGGAAGAGATTATATGGTTTACCAAGAAAATATATCAATTTTTTAATACAATAATAGGAAGTCATTATAGATAAAATGTACCAACAAGTAATAAATATGAAAATGTTGCCTTGGTATTGACCCGATAATCACATGTTTTATGAAAATTCGACTTCATGTAAACTAGGACTGACATTCCAAAATCACATTCTCCATACATTTCATATTTTTTACAATTCATATTGAATGATTGGAAAGTAATTATATCCCAAAAGAACTAATGTTAATTATTATGATATTATCTATGCATAATTTTTTATATTTAACATCATAGTTTCAATTTTTTGGGATTATACATTATGTATAATAGTTTTAAAATTTAATCTTATATGTGCCATAGTTTAGATATTTCACATTTTAGATGGAATGAGAATCTTATCAATGCACATATACTATATTGGGATTTCCCCTATGTAATATATTTAAGAGGTAGTTTGAGATACAGTGGGAATTTAAAAAATATAACTATATTATTTAAGTTAACTCTCTATAAATGTAATACCAATTTTAGTATAGAGTAACATGTTGATCCACCATGTGGTGTAATAATGATACACTGTCTCATGTGTCAAAATCCTACATAATTCAGTGATACCAATGTGTAAGTTATTTAGTAAATATATATACCTCACTATTAATTATTGAATATATTAATGTTTACATATAATTTTATCATCTCATCGGATATGTGTAAGCATATCGGTCATTGATTCAAAATTCTATAGATAATGAAATAAATTAAAAAATCCAATTTAATGATTTAAAATAACTCTTCTTTGAAATATATTTTCATTAGGTTCAATGAAAATATATAGGATGAATATTATTGAGTATATAAAAAAAGGAATAGAAAAATGTTTCTATGGATAAGAAAAAAAATAAAAAGTTATGAAATGCGTGATTTAGATTATGTACACAATAAAAAGAGGAAAAATGAATGGGTTTTTATAGGATTAATCCAATCCTCCATGGGGATACAATAATCCAAAATTTCTCACCATATGAGGATATATTAGAATGTTATATCATGATAGAGAATGAAATAACTAATTTTTATGACTTTAACAGGAAGAAATAGAGTGACATTATGGAATATAAATAGATAGATAAAGTTTAGAATGTAAATAAGGATTTAAAAATATCTAATATTTATGGATGGAAATAACATGTTTCATTGAAAAAAGGAATTGGATTGTGCCTTGGGTTTGGGAAACAATCACACCATGTTCTATACATCAATGCCACAAAAAAAATTACAATTTGTAATGCTTCCACCACAAGGATATGTGGAAAGTTGAAAATAAATTCCTCAAGTGTCATGAAAACATTCATTAGAATAAACTAATATTTCAAGGACAATATTATGATATTGATATACCCATGGGGGAATAATTAATATTTCTATGTTTTTATATTAATGAAATATATTTTAAATGTAGAATATTAATGAAATTAGGGTTATATTATTTATGAAATATATAATTATTTTATAGTAGTAGTGTTTATTTAAGGATATGAAATCATGTGTTAAATGGTTCAAGGATATGTGATTTATTGGAATGTGTTACTTTTTTCGGAACAAATGATTTATGAATTATAACATATTATATGTAACTAATGTTTAGATAACAAGTATAATGTATTTTTTATAGTGTTATTAGAAAATAATACTATTATCAAATATTTTATATAGATTTAATTATGGGATATTAAAATTTGGTATCTCTAAATGAATTGTATTAACATGGAATCAGAAAAAAGACAACCCATACACTACGTAGAGACCTATCTCATCTATCATGTTTTCATGGATTTGAATCACAACTGAATGACAATCGAGTATTAGTATATACAAATGACCTATGTGATGTGCAAGTTTAATTGACAATGTATATACATTAAGGATTTTAAAAATAAGTATTAATGAATAACTAGTGGTGATAATATTGATATTTTTAAATTAATTTATTATATTTTATAACTTATTATAACAATATTACATTTAGAAAATAGTTAGAGGCATACGTATGCACTTTTCATTTGTTAATGGATCATGTGATCAATTAAAAGACAATTTTAGCACTTTATTCATAAAAAATTAGTTGTTCATATCCAATTCATTGAGTAAGGGATGAATGAAAAATTGGATGATGAACAAACAATATATGATTTATGATCTGGACCCAATGATAAGGGGTATCCATGTTTGAGTTATGGATAATGGAGTTTATTCTGAGAGATTAATTATTTTTTGTGTCTGTTTCAGTTATTTGAGGCACAGAAAAAGTAGAAAATAGGGGATAATATGAATTAGTTATGGTATGAGCTTGGATAGAATGTAATGTTGGTCAGAGTTGAATCTAATAATGGGATTAATTGAGTTCTGAATTAAAATTTCTATTAAAAAAATTATAATAATGATCCCCAAAATATTGAAAATGTCCCAATTACTTAAGGCATTAGAGATATGGATGTATAATTGGCCAATAGGTTTCTCAAAGGGTTATTAGTTTTCAGTTGAAATATTGGGAATCAATTATTTATCTTTTGAAACAAGTTTACTAAATTAAACATATATACACACAAATGAAATCTAACTATCATAATAAAAGGAAAATAGTTTTATTTTTTAGCTAATGTAAGCAGTAGAAAATAGATAAAATAGTTTATAAAAATATATATTACACAGTGATGTAAAACAAGTGGTTCAGTCTCAAGCTGAGACATAATCCTCTCCACTTGGTGATAACCTGACACCAAGTGGTTTATATTACAAATAAACATGATACATAGACTGTATCAAGGTTTACAACAATTTTCACAATCTCTCCCGGGTTCAAACCCTCTCCCACAATTCTTCATGGAAGAAACAAATATTATAGAACACACATGGTCTCTTCAATAGTTATACATGGTAAATAAATGTAGATTATGATTGATGTGAGTATATTCCATATCCTCATGTTTATGCACAAAAGATAGTGCGTGAGACATAAAGACACACAGACACTAACTAGAAATGTATAAATGAAATAAACACAATAGGGAAATTAAGATGAGTTGGTGTTTAGAAGGCTCTATGTGTTTGTAATTCAGCTCTTGACTCCTTTAAGTGAGGTATTTTATGTTTGAGTTTATCTCAAGATGTTGTCACCAAAACCGAGTTTCGCAACTCCAGGTACTAGCATTCCAAAATTGAGTATACAACTACTTGATTTGATTGAATGTTTATGAGGCATAGAAGGTGTCCTCAAGTTGTTTTCCCAATATGATCTTCATTAAGGTCATTGGGTATGTAGTGAAGCTTCTCGAATGGTTGTTCCTTGTTCTTTAGCAGTTTATTCCTTGCATTTAACTTCTCGACTCTCTTCTATTTTGTTTTTCTTGGTTCCTATATATATAACATTCTTCCTTAGAAATTTTCTTAAATATTTGATGTCCAAAAATAGAAGTAATTACATCACTTGCAATCATTCTCGTACTTATTACTGTCATGATATGGTCTCCTGATATGTCTAATATAATCATTAATTATGTCCGAGGAATTAAAGTTAGAAAAATATAACCGTTAAACTAATCATATTGTTTTGAAAACTTATGGAGTAGAAGAGTATGGTAGACTGGTAACGGTAGCATTCATTTCAGTAGAATTCAATCAGTAGGTGCATGTTGCAACCTCCAACTGTATCCTTTCATCATAAACCTTCAGTGGTAACCTTCAGTAGTAGGCTTGTATCATTGAACCTGTATCAGTGACATTGTATTTGAGACCTTTTAATGGTGACCTTGTATTAGTGAACTTGTAACAATGACCTTGTATCAGGGACCTTGTAATTGTGACCTTGTATCAGTTACCTTATATCAGTGACCTTGTAATAGTGACCTTGTATCAGTGACCTTGTAATGGTGACCTTGTTATGGTGACCTTGTATCGATGACCATGTAATGGTGGTCTTGTATTGGTGACCTTGTACTTTGATAAATTTTTCACTATAAGCTCAACCCATCAAGCAGTTAGATTGAGAGTATATGAATATTATTCTATAGAAACAAGAAACATTAATGAAACAAAATTAACATCAAATGATATCATGATTGAAACATGATTTGGGATTATAAAAAACATTATTTGGGATTATCCACATAGGTGAGTCCATCAATCTCCCCCTTTATAATAATCACAAATTATTTCATTGAATCTTTAGGATTATGAGTTTTGAATCAAGGTTAAACACATCTACTAATTTCATCAGTTATGGGAGCATACAAAAATTTTATGGTGAACAATAAATTTTGGCTAGAACATATATGACATATAAAAACAGATATAAACACTTCCCCCACTTGGGGTAACTGATAGAGTTCAAGTTGACATATTTTCTCCCCCTTTGTGATTAAAAAATAGCATACGTAACAAAAAATAGTGAAAAGAGAGTGTTTGTATCAATACAATAGTAGAAAAATATACATAAAAATACACCAATCACATTTAGCAATGAAAGTCTACAATCATTTCACATTAGATATTTCCAATAAAGCATTACCCTTGGATGCTAAGGATGTAGTTTTTGAAAGTGGAGGGATAAGACGAAGGATGGAAGTTAGCAGTGTTGGAGGAGAAACCACAAATGTATCAGTAGACCTATAGTGAGTAGATATCTAAGGAAAGGTGGGGGTCCATCTTCTGATGGCCTAGGAAGAAGTCATCATAGGTGTAGAACCTGCATATCCTGAGGCACCTGAGGTAGAGGGAAAGGCTGGAGGTACAATGATGGTAGTGCAGTCCACATGGGGAATGGATAACAAAAGATTCCAGAAATCCATAATGATACTACCTCCTCATTCCATATCCGAAATGAAATCATCCTTATTCTCCATAAATTTCTCATAAGCATGAGTTAGCTCTCAATTCAAAAACACATGATCCTTAAATTTTGGAGTGACAGGTGGAATCTACATGTTCTCCAATAGAAACTTGAAATGGAAATCCATATGATGCTTTGTGCGTACCCTTTTGTAATAAAAGTCAACTTGTTCCTTGATGACCTTCTGATCTTGAGCATCTTCCCTTAAATAATTTCCCAAAAGGTTGTGAATTTCCCCGGTAATGGAAATGACCTAATACTCTGTGGTACAATAACAAGATAACTTTTCCACCTCATCTCTAACAACAGTCCTGAAAATCCAATTTCAACTAGGGGAGAGGCTGAAGTGGAAGAAAATGCACCTAGAGGTTCCAGAGAGAAATCCATGGTCTCCTTAAATGACATTTTTATCCCATTAATCATCCTTTTTACATCATCATCATGCTTTTTCACATATATTTCCATGGACTTCTTAAAATCCTCAAATTCTATAATCATTTTTTGAACCATACATTAAACATATCTAAGGTCTCTGTCCACCTATGCTCTTGAAGCCATATATCCATATAAGATGGAAATATATTGTTTCACTAATTCAATATAATCTTTCAATGTTATTACTAGATTCTGAAATTCCTTGACCTCATGTAACACAGTTGAGTGAGAGGTAGTGACTATCCTTTCCACTGCAGATGTCATGAGTTTTTGATTGTTAGGTATTTATCTTTCTATCTCAGTGGTTATCTCATCAATATGTCTCTGCAGTTCTGATTTCAAAGATTCCAATCCAACTTTCTTTACATATTCATGAGGTAACAGAACCACAGACTGCAATATTTTAGTTTTTGAGACAGTAGGAGTTGGAGGACTTCTGAATGGATGGCCATCTTCAGAATCTCCATAATCTAGTCCTAAACCCACAAAGTCGGGAGCTTCTTCCTAGTCCCTGATCTAATGAGAAATAACAACTGATCCTGTAGCAACAGGTTCCTCTTACTCCCTTGGATCATTACTCATAACATCCATTACTACCTCCATCTAACCACCTTTATCTACTTTATTAATAGGAAGGTTTACTACCACTTCCTCTATATAATCTTAAAGAACATCAAAATGAATTCTAGATTCAACTGAATCAGCAAATTCACTATCTCTACATTCCAACCTTACTGTATGTCCTATTAAAGGACTGAGACTTCAAAATTCCTCATCACGTTCAAAATTATCTATTTCAAAGTCACCATGACTTAACTTAGAGTCGTCATCCTCATCTGAGGTATCTCTAATGTCTGATAATACATTTTCAACTCTTTCTTATTCACTGGTTTCCTCTTCACTATCCCTTAGGAAAATCTCCCTTCTAGTCAATCTATTTGGTGGGACAGGATCACAAAAGGATAAATTATTAACAATAGGATTTTTGTGAAGGTCACAATCAATCATATCATCTATAGGATAATCCTATCCTTCTTTCACAATAGAAACTTCATCTCATTCTTCATCTGAATAGGCATGCTCAACATCATCAAGCTGAAGACCTGGGTCTCTCTTATTCATTGTCCTATAGGAATGAGTCATAGGTTTAAACTCTTCATATACCATAGCCTCATCATTCAACCATATCCTATCCATGTATTACAGTTGATATTCATCAACTATCAGATTAATTTGGTGATGCAACCGTTATCTTTCACAACAGCAGTATCTTCTTTTTCTCCACCAACTCCTTTCAATTTCAATATAATGTATATCAACTTAGCCTAAAATAAGTCATTGAATTCGGAAATGGGTTTGGTAATATCTTCTAGTTGAATCATCAATTGTCTACATAAGTTGATCTTAACTTCATGCTTTAAAATATTCAAGAGAAAAACATCCTGATACTTTAACGATGCAACCATCCCTCTCATGGGACTGAAAACATGCCTGACAAACTTAAAAAATATCTTATCTTATTCTTACATCTCAGAATTAATGAATTTCCTAGGAATTACATTCCTTTTCAATTCAGAAATTTCTTCTTTATAGAAAAATAACTCACTACTGGGAGGAACCACTTTTGTGTAATAATTATAAATTCATTTATGTGCAACTCTCAATCAGTCAGCCCACTCAGCAGAGGAGAATCTCACACTAAATCCATTTACATTGGAATCCATCTGGTGATCATCCACAAACTATTAAAACATAAGATACTCGTAATATTCCTTCCCTAAATTCGGGTAATAGGTTCAATTATTGTTTTCAAAACACTCATCCGACCCCTAAGGTTAATGTTCCTTCAGTAATAATGACGGGTTTAACAACAACCATTCTGAACTTAACTCCATCTCAAACATTATTTCCTTCCTTGATAATTGAAGTTTAAGCACCCTTTCAACTATCTAGATTCCACTACTCAACTTGGCTATATGTCTCATAGTTTCAGGCCCATCTCCTTTATCAGCAACTGATGGCCTTTTGACTCTTGCTATCTATCTAGAGTGTTTCAATGTTTCAATAGAGGTATAGGTTCTGAGATTGGGAAGAAAGAGGTTCTGGAGAGGGTTATATGTGGATTGAAATATGATCTGTGTTTTATACTTACCATTTAGGGATCGATAAAAGAAATAGATAAAAGAAATATGTAATATACAGAGAACATTTCAGATTCTAGCTGAGAAAAAATACACAAAGTCTCACACTCATGCTCTATATCGGTTTGGAGGCATCAGTAAGGTCTAATAGTGAGGTTTCTAATGGTGGCGTCGAACGGTGATGTTATATCAGAATGGTCTAATGGTGAGGTCCCTAAGGGTAAAGTCTAATGATGAGGTCTCTAACAGTAAGGTCTAATAGTGAGGTTCTATACATGAGGCCTAACAGTGAGGTATCTAATGGAATGGTATAATGGTGAGGTGATATCGGTAAGGCCAAATATTTAGGTCTCTAACGGTAATGTCTAACGGAGAGGTTCTATCAGTAAGGTCTAATGGTGATGTCTCTAAAGGTAATGTCTAATGGTGAGGTTCTATTGGTATGGTCTAACGATGAGGACTCTAAGGGTATGGTCTAGTGGGGGGGTCTGTAACAGTAAGGTCAAACTTTGAGGTCTCTAATGGTATGTTCTGACAGTGAGGTCTCTAACGGAATGTTCTAACAGTGAGGTCTCTAATGGTGATATCTAATAGAGAGCTATCTAACTCAACAGTTTATCATACGAAACTCATGTTTGATCTAATTTAGCCTCTCACAATTCATATTCTTTGTGAATATATCCTTCAATTTGTGTTCAGTACCAATGAATTCAACAGTGATATCACCTCTTTGATAACGATCTCTCAAGAAGTGAAGTCTTACATCGATATGCATTGTCTTAGCATGAGATACTGGATTTTTAGTGATTTTGATAGAACTTGAATTTTCACAGTATATAAGGACACGTTTGAAATGATATCAATAGTCTAGTAAAGTGTGTTTCATCTATAGAATTTTAGCACAACAACAACCAGTAGCAATATATTCTTCTTCTATAGTATATAATGTAGTAGAATTGTGTTTTTTACTATACCATGATACTAGTGACCTTCCTAACTTGTGACATGTTTGAGAGTAACATTTACTGTCTAACTTACAACAAAAAATTCATAATATAAATAAATTTATAAATAAAATGGTTTTCCTCTTGGATAAAATAGTCTGAGATTTATAGTAAACACGAGATACATAGAAATTCAATTAACAATAGTTATTTGATATTCATTGGTATTAGATTGGAAATGATCACACATGAATACACTGAACTTAATGTTAGGTCTGCTAGCAGTAATGTATATCATACTCCCAATCATATCTAATTGATTGGTTTTATCCACTTATTTACCATCATCATCAGCATCCAATAGACAAGTGGTACTCATAGGTTCATCAACACCTTTATTAATATACAAATCAATATGTTTCAAAATATCCTTAGTATATTTATTTTGATTTAGAATAATACCATTTTTATTTCAGAAATTTTTAAATCCAAGGAAAAATTAATGTTCCACCATTAAACTCATTTCAAATTCAACTTGATTCATTTTTTAAAAATCAGAACAAAAAGTATTTTTAGATGATCCAAAAATTATATCATCGACATAAATTTATACAATTAAAAAATATATGGATATACTTTTAATAAACTATGTTGGATCCATTTTTCTTTTAGTGAAACGTTTTTGAAATAAGGAATGAACTAAGTATGTCATACCAAGCCATTGCAGCATGTTTCTAACCATATAAGTATTTTGACAGTTTAAAAACACGATTTAGAAAATGGGGATTTACAAATCTAGGGGTTTTTTCAACAAATAAATCTTCAACTAAATACACCTTTAAAAATTCACATTTGACATCCATTTTATAATGTTTGAAATTTAGAAGAGATGTATAAGAAAGTAATATCATAATGGATTCTACTATAGGTACAAGAGAAAAGGTTTCCACATAGTCTATCCCATCCTATTGAATATATCATTGTGCAGAAAACCTATCCTAGATTCTAACTATGTTTCCAGATGCATCAACATTATTTATAAAAACCCATTTAGTGCATATGGTCAAGGCGTCCTTAGGTCTGTCCACTAATTTCCAAACATTGATTCTTTGAAACTGAATCAATTCTTCATGCATATAAATCATCAAAAATTCATCACTTATTGCTCCATTGATTTTTTTAGGTTCATGTTGTGAAGGAAAAGCTTGAAGTTAAATCGGGTTTCTCAAACAAGCTCTAGTTTGGGTCCCACTATATAAATCACCTACTAACGAATCCAAAGAATGATTCTTGAGTGTTTTATTACCTCTAGAAATAGTTTAAGTAGACTCCTTTTGGTAGTATACAAGTTCAGACTCAACATGTTTTAGATTCTGGAAGATTCCCAGAATTGGTTACTTTTACAAGGGGTTCATGATCATTATCATTAAGGTCCAGAATTGACATATCTTCATCCAGATGATCATGAAAGGTTTTTGGATCCTGTGAATTTTCTCATAAATTTTATCATGAAAAATTCATCCGCACATTTGGTTCTCTTGTTAAACACTCTGTAATTTATACTAGAGATTGTGTAACCTAGGAAAATTCTTTCGTCACTTTTGGAGGAAAACTTATAAAGATAGTCATTAGTGTTATGGGTAATGACTTTTCAACCAAAAAAGCTAATGTAATTAAAATTACACTTCCTATTATTCTAGATATCATAAGGTTTATTCTTAAGAACATATATAATCAAGACTCCATTGATAATATAACTATTTGTGTTAACAACTTCAACCAAAAAATAAATATGTTTATTATAGACATTGAGCAAAGTCAGAGGAATATCGTGAAGTGTCCTATTTATTATTTCTACAAATCCATTTTATTGAAGTGTTATAGGAGCAGAGAAATTGTGAGTATAGATATGAAAAGGAATAAAATACCTTATTTTCAAAGTCACAGCCATGATCAGTTTTCATGGTCTTAATTATAAGTCCACTAAGATTTTCTACAAAATTGGATTATTTTATAAAATAAGAATAAACATCACGTTTATGAACAAAAAATTATACCCATGTGTACCTTGAAAAATCATCTACATGAACATAATCATAGTGCTTCCCATTTCAACATGAAACTCTTGGTTGTCCAAAAAATCCATGTAAACCAACTAATGTGGTTGAGAAGTTGAAAGTTATATATTTGGTTTGAAAGAAACTTTGTGTCGTTTTCCATTTTTATAGGGATTAAAAACTTTCTTATGTGGGAATTCCAATTTAGGTAAGTCTCTAACTAAAATATTCCAAGTTAGTTTCCTCTATTAGTGCACATTGTAGTGTCTTAAGCTTCTATTCCACATCAAGGATTTCTTTTGAAATACTTTTAAACAAGAAATATTTTTCATATCTATAGAATATAAATCAACATCATATACATTCCCATTTCTAAGAGAAATAAATATTAAATCATGTTTAGAATTAAAAATATTACAGGAATAATTATCAAATATAACATTGAATCCATCATCACGCAATTGAGAGATATATATCAAATTTTATATCTACCCATAATAAAAAGTAATTTTGAAATTAATATAGAATTAGGGTTACCAATCTGGCCTAAGCTAACCAACATTCCTTTAGAATTTTCACTGAATGTGACATATCCACCATCAAAATAAATTTCGATTTTGAAGCATGAGTAGTCTCCTATAATTTTCTTGAACATCCACTATCCATGTACCATAGAGTTTTACTGGAACTCTTCAGATAATTTATATGCAAAACAGATTTATTGTAGTGTAACATTGGTACACAAATTTTCTCTGGTCTAGAGAGGAGAGAAATTAAAAAATTGACTACCCATACTAGTCTCAAAATATTCCTATAATCTGTAGATATATTTTGAGACATAAACACAATATTTGGTCATTTAGAGAATTTTTTTTCATGAAATGGTCCAAAACAAGAACTAGATGTGAATTTTCATGATTTTGGGGAAAATATACTTTTAATGATCCTTCTATTTCTTAGTTGATACCCTAGACCATTTGTATATTTTCAATTATTCTGTTTTCCTATAAATAGAGCCAAGGTATCTATACCATTAGAAAAAATTTCAATATTCCTTTTTAATTGTTCATTTGATAATTTAAGTTCATTGTTTTCATTTAACTACTGAACACATTTTTATTTCTCAATATCCAAATCAGAATTATAATTAGAATTTTTAGCATGATTCATTTTCAATAATTTATAATTATCTTTGAGTTCATTAATGGTATAATCAAGCATTCCACAGTATTCACATAGTTATTCCTTATTTATATTATCATCATTGTTTGATTCACTTTCATTCTCAGAATAAAAGATATTGTGTGAAAGAGAATTGGTTATTACCTCTAATATTTATATCATGAAGAAAAGATTTGAACGTTTGTTCTTGTCATAATTAGAAGAGTCAGATCCACTTTAGATATCTTCTTAAGAACACTAGGTGAATTTCATAGAGATTTTATATCTTTTTCCATTGTCTTCATAATTCTTCTTAAATTTAAACATGGGGAAATCAGCCTTCACATGACCTTTATGTTTACACTCATAACAGAATATATTGTGTGTGTTTTCATTCCATTGTTTGTCCATTTTCCATTATCCTTTGTTATCCTACCTTTCTTTGTAGATTTATTGTCTATTGAACATTTTATTTTTGTAAAAATTCTTGAATCACGTTGAATGATGAGAAATTTAATCATCACTTTAAGAGTTTGAGTCTTCACTTGTGGAACTTTCTAAAAGAGCATGAACTTTTTCATTATATTTTTTATTTGAGGTCGTAGTCTTCAATGCTATAGTTTTTTTAGTTAATCATCTACTTCTTGATTAACCTTACGCTCTTATTAATAAATCATAAGCATTCCGATTAGTTCATTTACTAGTTGTTTTCCTATGTACCAAATTTCTCTAATAGGAACAGAAGTACCTCTCTATTCATTAAGTAGGCATCTAAGAAACCTCATAATCTAGTCATCGATGTCCACTGGTCTTCCAAGAAAACTCATGGTATTCAATTTTTCATTGAACCTGATATACGTTTAAAAAATGAGTTCATGAGACTGCATTTTAAAATTATCATATTCAATTTTATATGTATTTAATCTCATTATTTCACATATGTTGTTCAAAAATGTGAAATAGCTAAAGTATCCCAAATTTCATATGTAGTATGAAAAACAGATATTCTATTGAATTCATCATCACCTAGATTACTATATAATTCATTCATTGCATTACATTTATTATTATATGTAGATTTATTCAATTGAGACCATGTGTCCCTAGTAGTAGCAGGAAATACATGTTGTTATTCAATTGTTTTCTTGATTTAAGGTATCATACTCTCTAGATACATTTTAATTTTCAATTTTCACTGAGCATAGTTATTACCATTAAAAATGTGTCTTGTTCATAGTAGCATGCTCAACTCTATTATCAATTGATAATTAGAATTTAAAGAACTAAAAATTTAGATATGATAGAAATTTTATGATCTTTAGGATACAACCAAAATCACAGTTAAAGAATTTGAACACTGTAGAAAAAAAATCCTCTAATACCAAATTTTGGTCAGTGTGGAATCTCTAGAGGGGGTGAATTTATTTCCTACTTAATATTTCTATATAAAACATTATTATAAATATCCCCCAAAATTTTAAAATGGCCTACTTAATTATTGAAGTAGAGATATAAATTTCTAAATGGTAAACATGTTTCTCAAAGGGTGATTAGTCTTCAGTTGAATTAGTGAGAAACACTTCATCAACATTTGAAATAATTTTACTAAATTAATCAAATATAAAAACTAACCAAAATGAACAATCAATGTGAATGAAAAATAGTTCAATGTTTTAGCTAATGTAAGCAAAAATAAAAAATAAAATAGTTTATAACAAAATATAGTGCATAGTGAAATAAAAAATAGGTTCAGTATAATATCGGGATGTAATTATCTCCCCTTGGTGATCACCTTCAACAAAGAAGTTTATATTCAAAATAAACTTGATAGACATCCTGTATCAGGCTTTACTATAGCTTTCACAATCGATCTAGGGTTTACACCCCCATCCATTGATCTTCGAGAAAAAAACAAATAATACCGACCACACACGGTATCCTCCATAGTTATATGAATGAAACAAATGTAGACGAAGTTTGATGTAAGGATAATCAGTTTCCTCCAATTTAAGAATAGGAGATAGTGTGTGAGTTAAATAGACACACACACTCTTCATAAATGTAAAATTGAATGAAACATAATAGAGAAATTAAGATGAATAGAGTTTAGAAGGATCTATGTGTTTGTTGTTCATATCTTGACTCCTTGAAGTGATGAATTTCATGTTTGAGTCTATCTCTGGATGTTTTCACTAAAACAAAGTGTCGCAACACCAGGTACTAGATTTCAGTAATTGAGTATTATTCTTCTTCAGTTGATTGAATGCTTATGAGACACAGAAGGCAGCCTAAAGTTTTTTTCCCGAAATGATCTTCTTGAAGTTCATGGGGTACATAGTAAAGGTTCTCAAATGGTTCTTCCATGTTCTTTAGTAGTTTCTTCATTCAATTTATCTTCTCAAATATCTTATATTTATTTCTTTGTGCTTCATTATATATCTTTTTTCCATGGTCTTTTTCTTTCATATTTCAGGTCTGATAATAAGAGTAAGTACATCACGTTAAATCATTCTCATACCATGTACTATCCTGATATGATATCCTAATATGCCTACAATAAGAATTAATTATGTCAGAAGAATTACTTTTATAAAAATATGATGGTTAAAATAATAATAAATATTTGACAATGTATGGAGTAGAAGAGTATGCTAGACTGGTAATGTTATCCTTCACATCGGTAGGATTCAATCAGCAGGTACACATCCACAACCTCCAACTGTAGCCTTTCATCAGTAACATTCAGTAGTAACCCTCAACAGTAGGTGTGTATTGGAGACATTTATCTTCCACCATGTCTTGGTGACCTTGTATTGGTGACCTTGTATCCGTGACCATGTATCGACGACCTTCAGTAGTAACCTTCAATTTTTTATCATGTTTTCCTTGGGATATTATTTTCACTTACTGTATGATATTCTTATAACAATTTATTTTTCTTTTTATATCTATTGATATAATTTAGATTGTGGTTTATATAATATGATGTTATAGTCTCCAAAAATTAGCTTCAGAGACCCATTCTTCTATTCTGCAACCTCGAACATATGGGGTGGAATGCCTGAGATCATTTGATGATCTTGATTGGGAGACTAGTTTAAAATCACTCGAGCATGAACATCACATATAACATATTTCTTATGAAACAAAAATGTTAGAAATATATTTAATTATAGTCAAAGATATTTATGTAATTACTTAACGTTAACACAAGTATCCAAGAATAGAAATGTTATCTCATTACCATCAAATCTAAATGAATTAAATTACTATTTAAATCATCCCAAATTTATTGTTATTTTGTCTCTAACATTTCACCAATCATTCACTTTCTTGTCATCAATGACCTCAATCAGTCAATATATTTATTTATTTTCTTCTTATATTCCCCTAACATCACATTCCACGAGTGTTCTCATATATATATAAACATTGTAATTTTTTATTCTATATGAACCTTTTAATTCTCCTTGTCTTTTACTAAAGGATAATATATTAACCCTTTTTATTATGTCAATTTTTTATCTACAGTATTTCTAAATGTCAATCTAGTGATTTACATGATCAAGATTAAATTTTAAGGAAATGATTTAATTGAGGTGGGAAAAATGTAATATTCCAATATTTTAAAGAAGTTGAATAATTTTCAATGATTATCTGATAAAGAGAATTAAAATTCATCACACCACAAAATATATTTCCTGATGGTTAATCTTGTTGATAGTATGCGGAAAACACAACCCCAAGTAGGAATGGCCATAATATATAATAACATTATAATTTAATAATTAAATTTGAGTGTATGATAATTACTAACAAAATTTTATAATTATTTTCACATCACAATTTTGATTAAAATCATAATCATTTAAAACAAAAAAATATGTTTCATACGAAAATTTTATTTTTTATAATTGATAGTTTAGCCACTCATTGTTAAAATAATATAAAATGAATTTTTACAAAATTTTGAAAATTTATTTAATAATATTAACTTCATATTTAAAATTAACATATCAAAATTATCATGATTTAAATTTTTTGGATTTTTTAATGTTTCATTTTTCAATGAATTTTAATTGAAAACTAATTTTTTTAATTTATTGATAGTATGAATTTGTATTTTGAAATAGATTAAAATTAAAAATATTAATTTTATATTTATATTAATAAAAATTATGGAATTTTATTAACTAAAATAATATTATGTTGATAAAAATAATTTTTGACTTTTTTTATCATTTTCACTTAAAAAACAAGATATCTCATCGCATCCCGAACATTGATTTTAAATTAAAATTTTATAATTTTGTGATTTAAATTTTTTAAAATGGGTTAAAATATTTTTTATTAGAGCATGTTATATGTTCTAATGAGATAAATATAATTTTTTTTTCAAATTGAATATGAAATATAATAATATTATTTTCTGTAATTATTTTAAAAATCGGTATACCATTGGTTAAACAAAGATGATAATGTATAAATTAACCTAAAACATGTCTATATTTTATTATATAGCCATATTTAAATCTTATAATATTTATTTATCTAGAATAATCCATTATAGAAACTTCTGTAAGGTGAAAATGTTTGTCACACGTTTTTAATTTCTGAAATTATTGGTGTGGCACTTCTCTAGCAAACAAATCTCCAGCCAGTCGCCTATATTTTATAAAAAAACAACAAACCTGTTTTTCGTTAACTAGCCAAATCACATTCCAACTTCAATATTCATATCCAAGAAGCCTTATTTTGGGGTTAATGCCACATATAATATTATTTCAGTACAATCCTAAAATGGTTACCCTAAGAAGTGGTAAGGTACTTCAATGACCATTTTTATTTTAAATCATCCTTTAAATCGCAAAGTTTTTATGAAAACATGATGATAAAATGAACATAGTATCTAATGTATTCATAAATTTTTTATGTTTAGGTAATTACCTAAAACCACCCCCACTTTCATCAAATTTTTTAATAAATTTGAATTCATGTTTATGATGGACTACCACCTCGTGAACTGATATCATCCATCTTTTAATTACTACCTAGAATGGTTTGGTATGATGATATATCTAAGTATGTATATTTTATTAATAACATATTTATACACACATATTCATTATAGAGTATATTTTTGTTTTATGTTATATTCTATAAGAGATAAGATAATTTCTCTTATGAAAATGGATGACTACTCTGTTGCAATGTGATTTGATTGATTTCCCACTATCACATTACATAGAAAGTAATAAAGAAATTTTTAAATAATATATGTGATTTAAAAGATATTATAATAAAATTAATGAAATATATTTTAATATAATAGAATAATACATAATTTTAATTTTATTACCTATTCAATACAAAAATGATGACAACATCGTTGAAGTAAGTGTACACTACCACTCTCAGAATGTGATGTTTTTTTTATCATCATCAATCATCATTTAAAATGTTCTGAATTAGTCCTATAAGTTGTAACCCTAATCATATTCATCACTTGACAATAGGAAAACCACCCAATATGATTAAATATATTTACTAAAAGTGGGGCCTTATATATACCATGGAGAGACTATACCCTATTTATCAAAGTAGAGGAATTGTGTAAAAAATAAGGATATCCTTACTATAATGATAAATAACCAACAATAATAAGATAATTAATAAAAACTAAATAACATTATAATTATAAATCATTGATAATTGACCATGAACCTAAAACAATATATATGTGGTTCCGTATAAGTTCCCTAATTCAAAATAAAACCCAAAATAATGACAAACTAACATACCTAAATAGGGTCCATATATCATGTATGGATTCCCAATACATATATCATCTCAAATAAAAACTCATACATATATTATTAAGAAATTTACCTTAACCATTCCTTGTGATATATTATATTTGGGTACTGATCAAGTAGCACATGTATGGCATAATTTCAACTCCTTAGCCCATTACCACCAGCATCTTAAAGATTATCTAGTCAATAAAAGTTTATGAATTTTTATAACGAGTAAACTAAATAAGTTATAAAAATTATTTTTCATATTAATTTATTCTTTAATGTGTTATTTAGTCAATAATTCTTGGTCACACACGAAAAAATATTATCGAAATGAGATTGTGCTAGAGTCCGAACATAAACCTTTTATTACATATTGGATCGTAATATATGATCTTTTCATTTCATGAAACCCAATCATATAATAAGTTGTTAATTTTATGTTAAAAATAGTTTAAAATTTTTAATCTAATTAAAATAAAATCCCCTATATGTAAAACAATCTAATTTATACGTGGCCCTCGGCCTGATTAATAAATTATTCTAATGAATATTGAATTTGATATATCATAGTCATGGAATAGAAATCACATATGATTAAATTATAACATTTTAAATAGATCAAATGCATAATAGATATGATTTATAGATTTATATTCATTCTATTTAGATACATTGCCAAAAAAATAAATCATGTTTATTCGAAACGAAATCATGTTGAGAAAAAATTAATACAATTGCAAACATATGTAAGATACAATCATATAAATAGAAAAAATATATACTTTATCCTGAATATTAAGGTACTCTATGTTGAATTATAAGGGAATACCTAATTTTCAACTTATGAGAATGTATATCTTTCCTCAACAAGGAAATCCCTTGATATGAATAATTGATATGTCTTACTCGACATTAAATCCCACGATCAGATGGATCAAATATTCTACCTCACTCTCCCACAATCCCATTTTCAAAATGATGAGATACTCATTATTCATATATCTAGAATCTCTCTATCATAATTAATTCAATCTGGTTCATGATTAAAATGGAAATTTTAATAATGAGACAACCTAAAAAGGATTCAATGGAACTAAAAACCAATAAACAATTATAATGAATATGATCATGATATTTACAATGTATAATCCCCATATATTTTGTAAAATGAGAAAATCAGATATGATTCGATTAGTAAGGTCCAAAATCATCAAATGAAATGGTATTTATAGGAATCTTCACAATGGAAATCTCGATCTCTAGAAAGTCATATATTGTCGATGCTTTTTATGACTACTTATACTACTAACACTGAACAGATCTATTATAAATAATTTTCTTATATAATATTTGTTTACACAATTAGAGTGTAAAAATGATCCTTGCATTATAAATATTTTTTCCATATTTATAGGTTCAAATAGTTAGTACATATTCTTCCTACAAATTTTAATACCATTGTATTTATGACTATGAGTCTGATTATTGTCATAAGTGGAATATGTTAAAATGTTAAACAATATTAGTATGAAATGACAAAAAATGTCTAATTTCTTTCCTGATAATGATGATTCTAACATTTTTCCTAGATAGTATTATTTCAACAATCAAAATTGATTATGTTAGTTTATAACAGCGAAAAATATAGAACTCATTATATGTATTAAAAAATATTTTTTATTTACAAATAATATTATAAAATAATTTGGACATATAAAGTTATTAATAATTGTTTTGGAAATTATTTGTCATTTCAAAAACTAACTGATTAAAAAAATCTTATGTACAACTTTTTACATACCAATATCCCTCTTTTTGGAAAACAAAATCCCAAAACATAAATGATAATATAACTTTGAAAAAAATTAAATTCCATGTTCTTTTAATAACATCACATTCATAATAAAATATTAATACTTACATCCCCCTATTTTGATTACTCATCTGAATATGATGTAGATAATGATATTGAATATTGTTACCATCCCTTTTGGATAAAAACTTCCTCAATGGATAGTCTTCTCTAGAATAGTAAAAAAAAATTGTTAATGTATCACTATTGATAAAAGTTTTCCCATATTTAAAAATTTTACCCCTTTTGATTATATTTATCTGTCACAATGACATATAAAATGAGTGGAAAAATTAGAAGATTCAGGAAAACTATTAGAGAATAAATTGTCCAAAACAATATAATTTACTAAAAAATAATCTGAAAAAATGTATGAATAAATATTAAACCAATATAAATTGATAAAACATTCAAATAATCATATTTTTATAAAAAAAATAATCCATATAAAATCATTCAATGTTTTATAGAAAAAACATCATCAAGGGTTCAAAATATAATCTTTATTCATCAATGTTTTTTAAAATGATGTCCCATTCTTTAACACATTCATATAATTTGTGGATGAATGTTTTCTTTATAATTTTTTCTATTGGAATCCATGTTTTTTAAATTTTTTAATTGATCTAGATTCTTATCCATTAATATATTAATTGTTCATTCATGGGATTTGAGTTTTTTTATTCTGGAAATATATATTTGATATTTTCAATGAAAAAATTTATTTCATAATTGATATTTTTAGATATATATCAGAACCCTTTTACAGAACGTCAACATTTCTTCAATTTAATTAGTAAACTGATTTTATTATTTCACGAATTGATTCATCAGTTTTCCACACCATAAAAATTATCAACATCCAAATTGATATTGTTTCTGATTTTGTGTGGACACTTCACCATTTTACTATATTCAAATCTCTATGTTAGACTAGTTTATTGTATTGTGTTCAACTATTTTTAATAACAATAACATTCTCGGTTATTATCATTATTATTTTTTATTTTTGATAACTATTTTCAGTGATTTGATATCCCATTTCAACAAATATTTGAAATTATGAAATTATTACATCTTGAATTTTAATATCATGAACTATATAATTGAACCATTGCATTAAAATTCTATCAACTAAATCGGATTTATATTTTTGAGTTTCATGTAGTGGAATTATTATATGTTCGAAATTATCTATTCACTTACCTTTACAATACTTTATAACATTCATATAATGTTTATTGTCACCAATTTTCTTTTTCATCTATAGTATCAAGTATCTACTCTTCCTTGGCATCAATTTTTTTAAATCTGGTCATCTTCATGGTTCAATAAATACATAGATTTCATTGATGGTGATTCTTATTCTTCTTAAGAACTATAAGCTTCATTATCATTGTTGGTATTTGAATGATTGTATGTTAATGATGACCACGAACATTTTCTTGAATGGGAATTTTTTCCTCATAATTATTATTTTCTTCATCATCATTTTTTATCTATATCTTATCCATCTTTACTTGCATCCATCACATTTTCCACAGTTTCAACTGTTACATCTTCATATTCATCTTATTAACTTACTTATTACTATTCAAAATTGTTCTCTATTATCTATCCCCTAATAGGTTCATCAAATACATTATCCTGATCCTCCTCAATCATTAAGGATGATCATTAATATAATTTTCTAATATATATATCTTCTGAGGGATTTTCATGTTCACTTGATATTGGTTCATAAAAAAGAAACTTTCATTTTCCCTTTCCTATGACAGAGTTAAGTTCATAAGGGAAAACAATATTTTTCTAAAAACCTAACCTCAAATCTGGAATAAACTGTTCGGCATGGGATGAATTTAGTACCAAAACAACATTTCCAGTAACATTTTATACTTGTTTAAACATATTTTTCACATAAATAAACTTCAATTAAAATATTCATCTTATTTTTTCTCTTTAATTATTCTTATATATTATCTGTTGAATCATTCTTTATGTACATGGCCTCAGCATGGTCAATTCAAAAGTGGGTCATAATACGATCTCAAATAGCATTATATAAATAAGTCAAATTAAAATCTTATATATTCAATTATACTATTAAAAGGGAATAAAATATATTATCTCACAATATTTGATTTGTTTTCAATCTTGATATAAATCATTAATTAATCCAGTAACTATGTTAACAATGCTAGAAAAAAATTGATATTGAAAGATACTGACATGGTTTTTTCAACAGTACAAAAAAATAATCCCATAAGATTTATATTCTTAATGTTTAATAAAAAATAAAATTTCAAAGAATAATAAACATGGAGTGTATTTAAATATATGTTCTTTGGAATCAAAAATCCATACACACATAGGGTTATTAAATATTTTTTTTGTGTCTGATGATTAACAATTCTAATTAATATATAATGGAAAAATAATTATTCTTTAAAATTATTTTTATAAACTAATCAAGGATTCTCTAGAATCTTGTATGATGGATAGAAAGATTCCCTCTATAGTTTCCACTGGCAAAACATAAAACATTTTTATAAGATAAATTGCATCTATTCCTATCCACTGAAAATGAAAATTGATCAATTTAATATTTATTAAAAATATAAACCACAGAATAAAAATAGTTGAAAATATCTGGGTAGAAAATATAAAAATCATTTTCATGTTTTTTAATCGATATGGATTCCCAACCATGAATTTAAATAATATTTCATATGGTATAAAATGGTTTTTTCATATAAATACCTTTCAACTAATTATTCTATGAATATGATCTATTATATGTAATTTACATCAAAATCATTTATATTGGTACTGAGATTATTGTATCATATTAAAAAAAATGAATTTGAGACTAGGAAATATGAAATTAGCACCAACTCAAACAAAAATACATTTTAATAAATTATATGGGACATAGGGGGTCCAACATTATATAGGAAATTGGTGTGTCAGATTAAATTCCAAATCAAATCCAATTACTGAGATTAAAACTGTTATGATCTGATTGATGAAAATAATTGAAATAATTATATATGGATTTTAAAATGTTGAAGAATTTTTTTAAATAATATCATATTCTGAATTAATGGGATTAGAAAAAAATTATATTTAAAAAAAAAATTGTTTTAAAAAAAGTATTAAAAATCATAAATAAAAAATAATCTAATTAAACAAATAGAAGAATAACATTGGGAATTGAAGATATCCATGAGTGTGATAACCTATTATTATTGACTTTTTTAAAATTAATCCAATGATTATAAATTTAAAAATTACTAATACTATTTTTTTTGAATTAAAATAATTATGAAAACAATTTTAAAAAGTTTAAAAATGAAAACATGTTAAAAAATGTAAGGAATTTTGAGTCTTGATATTTTATTAGTTTTTTAGAATTTGAAAATTATTAAAATAAAATCATATCTAAAATAATAAAATATCAAGCCAATGTACAAAGACATGAATACATTTTTTATATAAAAACATATATTTATAGATGACTAGAATATTTTTGAAAAACAAGAAGCATATGTTCCCCCCAAAATGATGATGGCCAACCTAATGTAAGGAGATTAGTAAACCAGAATTATATATGATTTATTGATTTAAATTGACTATAATTATATTCTGTTTAATGTATTGGAATTTAAAAAAATGAATAGGATTTATAAAAATTATAGTATGTTGATATTATGTTAAGATGAATTGTAAAATGATAAATAATTTATCTGTGTAATCCCTAAGTAAATGGTGTCATATATCTATATATTTTTCACATGAGGGGAAGTGGTTAATTTTTACTTACTCTAATGACACTAGTATTATATTATAGTATAAGATATTTAGTAAAACCAAATCCATAGTTATAGAGTGTATGATGTATTCAAAAAACATGAACACAACAAATTCCAGCAGCCAAATCATCAGTATTAGTAGTGGAAAGGGAAACTGAATATTATTTCCTACATTGCAATGAAACTAATGAATCTTCTATATAATTAAATGTATCAATTTTAAATTTATTATCCATTATACAACCACCACATTCAAAATATAAAAAAATTAATTCAAAAATAATTCCAATAGAATATAAAATCCCTAAAATGATAGATAAATTAAGGTAACAAAAATAATTTTTTAAATATTTTCAATGGGATTCAATTAAATTAGATTCAAACCTTTTAGAAAATTAAGAAGAGAAAATAAATAAGGATCAATAGAATATAAATAATCTATAACTCATATCATACCTCTAAAATTAATTTGTTCAACTAGTTTCCTACCCTCACTATGATCAATGATATTTAAGGTTATGATACGAGTAATTACGCTTCTAGTGTCTTAAAATACAATATTTTTATGAAATATTTTATATACTTATGTTAAAATAAAAATGATATTTGCTATTTTTTTTTTGAAATTTGAATACCTATATAATATGTTAACTCACACATCATTCACTTATCAAAATAATATTTTATAAATTACATGAAGGAATATATAAAATTTTTGGAGTCGATAAGAGTATAAAGTCATCATAATAGAATTAAACTATTATAATATTTTTAAGAACATATTTTATAAGAAATATATATCCAAAACACCCTCAATGATGTTTTTCATAACATCATCCATGATAATATATATTATTAGTCATTGGGAGTTTGATTAATTATTTATAAATATTTGGTATGATTATAAATTTGTTTATGATTTTTTTACATTCAAATCCAGTGGTTTTTAAATACATAAATCCTCCCAAACATATCTATTACGAAATTAAAACAACAAATCCATCATAAAATCTATGAAATTAATGAATGATGTACAAGATAGAAGAATAATAATAGCATTGTTACTACATACCGGTGCTTAGGTTTCTTCATAGTTAATTACTTTTTAGTGATTATAACCCTATGAAACAACTTATTATTTATTTCTAATAATTATTTTATTTTCATCAGAGATGTTTCAAAAAAATTATTCCAATTATAGAATTTTATTTTGGTATTTCAACCAAGGAAGAGAATTTTTTTCTCTCAAATTAAGGTATCTAATAATTCATACACATAATTCAATTTTTATCACCTAAATCCTAATAAGTATTATAAAGTTATAATTATGAAAGTAAATATATATGTTGAAATTCATTTCATAGTTATCTTCTAGTTAAAAATGTTGATCGACATCATCAATGATACTGTCAGTATAATGTTTCTTAAGAATAAATAATTTATTTAGAGTTTGAAAAGTATATTCTTCAATATAATATGAAAGAGTTTTCTAGATATATAACTTGAGAATCAAATTCTTCTTTTATATACCATTGAAAATGATTTTATAATAATGTTTAAAAACTATTTTGAGAAATATCATTTGAAGAGGATGTGGTTTGTGGTTGTCTGATATCAAATGTATCAATTTCATTAAACATAACTTTAACATTTTCTCCAACAGTACAATAAATTTTATAAAATAATCTATATGACAAATAATAATTTTAATAAAATAAATATACAAATTCATTATAATTGGGGGAAAATTATAGTATGTTATATTTAGTATAAATAATTAATACATTCCAACTAAAAATAATGATCTATGGAAATTTATCATTTCTTCTTTTCCCCAACTCATATATGGTTTTTATTATGAAAGGGTCTAATTAAAAAATTATTTATAGTATAGTAGATAGTATTTACCGCTTCAGCCCCAGAAAAATTAGCAGTTCAGTATTCACTCAACATGGATCTTATTATTTCTTATCATATTCTATTTCTTATTTTATAATAGCATTTATATATAGTGTTATAGGAGGGGAAAGGTTTTTCTCAAAAACATTATTAATAAAAAAGTTTTAAAATTGGAAATTAAAAAGTCTCTATAACGATATCAATGAATATTTATTATGGGAAGTTTATTCTTGTTTTGAAATTTGGATATAAAAAATTTAAAACAACAATAAGATTCATATTTCATTATGTGAAAATAAACCCATGTATACCTTGTGATCATCAAACTATAAAAAGTAAAATTATTTTCCACCAAAAAATACAAATTTCTTTGGACCTAATAAGTTAATATATATTAATTATAAAGATTCATAAGTTGTGGCGTCATTAATAGATTCAAAAAAATAATTATGTTGCATTCCATATAGAATGGGTAACCATTTTTGACGAATAAATTTTAGGATTCGGATGATTCTTAACCAGAATTTTTTAGAAAATTTTGTTGTGTATCATAGGATACAGTGCATAACCTTCTATTATATAAACTTGATTTTTCATCCATTACAACATGTAATGTTATTTCATGTCACATAAGGTCTTCTATGTTATGTGTCTAACTATTCTCATGTAAATTTTCACAATTAAGAAATCATCCTTTGAAGTTTGTTCTAAAAAATTATCATTACTAATGTTTAAAAGGTACATATAATCAATTAATTAAATAATGTTTATATGTATATTAATTATACAAATATAAAACAAAGCATTTAAAATTAATTATTTTTCAAGAAGAACAACATTTCCATTACCAATAATATCTCTTTCATCATTATATTTAATGGGAACCTTTACACCATTCATGTTGATAATATTTTAATAAATGATAACATTTCCAGTCATATGCCAGGAACATCAACATTCCATGTACCATGTATTGTTGTTTTTTGGTACATTATATTCTTTTTATATAAAAAATAGTAGACTTTCATCAGCTAAATAATCATGGGTCGAGTAGTATTTTGTAAACAATTAGGAATCATCATTTTATTTATTAAATAGAATTTATGAAATCCTAATGTTTGAAGATTATTTTGATATTAATTTTTCAATGGCTTCCACATTTCCTTTTTCAAAAAATGGAGCACTTTTTGGAACAAATATATTGTTACTCAAAATAGGATTCTCAAGGTAAAAAAATTCCATAACTAGTATAATGAGGATGGACATTGATGTATAGTTTTTAAAATTTCTATTCTCCAGTAGTAATATATGAAAAAGAATTATTGAAATTATAAAAATTTTATTTTATTTTTATAAATCAATGTTATCTAAACCTATGTTTTTTAAATAATTGTATATGTCAAAATAATTTATAAAGTATCCAATTCAGAAATTAAATTTTCAAAGTAAATAGATATAATATATTTTATGGAAGATAATTAATCATGATATATATATATATCTCATATTTTGTTTTATAGAACATATATATATGAATCTTGATAAACTATTTTATCCTTTTCATTAACATGATTCTTTTATATTTTATAATTTTCATTTTCTAAAATATTAGTATGACATGAATCATCTTATTTATAAAGAAATGAATTATCTTCACATGATGTGGAATATTCATCATATGGATATTTAGAATCCTTATCATCAGTATAGTTTTGTCTTATCTAAATATTGTTAATGTTCTCAGTAGTTCGTCCCACATCCATAAAAAATGTTTCCCAACACGAATATTTAAAAAAGACATATTTTACTTTGATAAGAAAATAAATTCAAAGAAATATCTACAAAAGAATCACCTCATCTAGAATTCAATGTTTCATAATATTTTAGAAAAAAAATTCTCTAATTTTTACAATATCATGTAATTCCTTTATGAATTTTCATCTTTTATATCATTCCTCATAAGCATTGGAAAGTTTTTCTTGATATGTCTATATATTTTTCATTTTTGTCATGTTACTTCAACATATTTCATATCACTTATTTCCATGATCTGTTTCTTGTACTACTACTATAATCATTCTATATAACCATTTTATTCATCCTCTTGTCTAGATTATCCTTTTAATTTTTAGAATGTTTTGATAAAATTGATTCTGATTGCATAACCAATTTTTTATTTAAGGATGATTCTTTAACATTCGTAGTAGTTGTGACATTAGGAGTTATGTTAGATGTTTTAGTGAAAGAAACACCACAATTTTTATTTTTATTTTACTCATATTATCATTTTAATATTCAATTATAATTTACAAGTGTTATAATATGTTCAACAAGAGTAAGACTATTTAGCATCCATAAACCATTAATATTTGTGTTGTTAGACTCTCATTCATTTGGAATGATATCTATTATCTTCTCCACTATAGTTTTATCATCTAATCATTGTTATCCATATGTTTTCTTAACTATTTATAGTAGTTATAAACCATTGATTCATCATGGAAATAGATTATCCAAGAAAAAAAATCACTAAAAATAGATCTTAACATAGATAGGCATGCTTCAACAACATTAGATATTAAAAAGGGGGAACTACTATGTTTTCCCGAATACTATTTTCATTTTCATACGATTGAATTTAACTGTATATAATTCTTGTCCTGAACATAAAAACTTATTCCAACCTCTATAATTTAATTTATATTCTATAATATCATGATTTATAAAGGTTTTAACTTCATTATCATGTATCTTACAAAATTCATGTATGAAATAAATTGAGATCCACTAGTGTATTGATAAAAAAGATTTCATTCTTTATATCCAAAATTCATAGCCCACACCCTCGCAGATAGGTGGACTGTTTGGATTGAGATTTCCTATTGATATTATATTGATTAATGAATCATAATATAATATAAAATAATTCTCTTCCAAACATGTTTGTTTGAAAAAAATATTATAAACAATAATATAATATAAATAACATTAAAAAATTCATTAAAATGTAAAATATATAAATTCATATCATATAGTCAAATTAATGAATATTATAATAAATGAGATCTTTACTTGGATATGATTCCAGTTGTAGGATCATAATTTTTGAGATCTATATATTTTGAATGCTATTATTAAAAGAGGTGAGAGTGAATTATTGTTTTACTAAACAATGTTTAAAATAATTATAATCATTAAAAAATGAATAATTTATTTTGTAAAACTATAATATTTTGAGTCATCACTTAGTCAGATTTATAATGTATCATAATAAAGATTCATTTTTATATATTATAGTTATAGATTTATTATCAAATGGTATTTGATTGTATAATATTATTTTGATTATGTAAAATTTTGATCTGAATTAGAAATTAATATTTATCATAGTTAGATACATAATGATAAAACTAATATATTTTTTCAGAAAAAGTAAAATTTATATGAAACAAATAAAAAAATATAAAATATATGCCATAATTATTTAAAAATATTAAAATAATCATATTATTATCCTTAAGAGTATGGTGATAAATTTCCCAAATTAAACGTACCCATTTTTTATTTGTATAAGAATGTATGTATTTCCACAGTATGTATATCCATTGATACAAATATTGGACTTTAATTTACAGCCATGGAGTCCATTGATCTCATAGAAAAAATTATCTATTTGACACTCCCTATGATCCCTTAATATAGATGATCATATTTTCCATTTTTTTATCCCTATAATCCCTCGATCATAATCATTATAAACAGACACATGATTATAACAGAAAATTTTATAAAGAATCAACCATAAAAGTTTAACTTATAATTAATAAACTCTTAACAATTAAAAAGACTACAAAAATGATTTTCATACTATTTAATCATTAAATATCACTCAAAAATTAAAATTCACAAATGAATCAATCAAAAAGTTGAAAAATCCTAGAATATATAGTTATTTATAGGCATCTTCCATTTGGTCATCCAAATATGCAAAGGATATATTTTCTTTGTGTTTATTGGAACAAAATAGAGATCTAATAGTCAAAGAATATATTGTAACTTATTTTCAAACATTGAATTGGTTTTCAACACCACGTTAAAAAAAATTTCTTAGATTGGAAATTAGGTTTTGATATTCACTATTTAAACTAAGACATTTCGATTGAATTCCTTAAAAATGTCAACATGATAATACTTATGATTATTTGTTCAATGTTAATATGAACATGTACCAGTATTATTTATTGAACTTTTTCACTATGAAATACAATACAATTGTCATGTCTTAGTCCTGGTAATGATATATCTAATTTTTATCGAATAATGTCTTATTCTGAAAATCGTAATGAATATTATTAATTTATATTCATAAAAACATTATAACTAATTATATTTATGGAAATAGATTATGTTTTATAAAAACACATTATAAAATATTTATGACATAATATTATAGTTATCAATTATTTAATAACGTGGTTGTGATTTTGAAAACAAAAGGAATAGGAAAATAAAAAGTATAAATTTGTTCTTAACAATATCAAAGCTCAATCATCCATTGGATATCAATAACTAAAAATAAACATTTAAAAATCATACAATGGTGTACAAGAGTATCAGTTAAGAACCCTTTGGGTATTTTGATTTGAACTCTATGTCCCATAATATAGGAATCACAATAAATTAAAATACTACATGTGGGCCTTGATCGATTGTATATAACCATGATGGTATTTGTAGTAGAATTCAATAACCTATAATTAAAAAATACATGTGTTAGGACTCATAAAACATTATTATTACATTTTTAGAAATTGGGATTCAGATAATGAAATAAAAAATATCCCATATACAACTCTAAAAGGTAAAATCTATGCCCATATAACTATGTTCAACCATCTCTTACCTTGGCCATGTATAAAATAAGTTAAAACACATTCATATTCAATTATTATCCTTTTTATCCCATTTTATTCTTTATTTTTTTAACCACATTTTGAATTATTTTTATTATGGGATTCTTATTAAGAACCCTATTATTATTAAAATACTCAAATAATGAAAATCATTTTTCATTTTAATCAGTCATTATATACCTTTCTTCTTGTGTGTTCATAATATGATTCATGTAATTAAAATATCATGAGTTCCCATAATGAGAAATATATAATCGTCACTCACCCCATGTTGAGCCTTGAGGAAAATATCATAAACCAATAACATCTCACAATAAGTAAATCTACCAAGTTGAAATGCCATTCATCTATAATGAAAATCATTAAGAACAAGAATCTAACTTTGGGTACTAGGGTTAAACCCCATAAATGGTTTAGCTACCCCCATTCATAATCTCATGACCATTTAAAAAATTATACTACTATCATTTCTACATTCACCAAATTAAATGGAAACTGTAAATATAGGAAAATAAGCCTTGCATACCAAATTGTAATGTCTTAACTCTGGTGCCACATGTCGGTGCCCTAAGACGGTTCGTTAAAGTACCTCAAGAGTGTCTACAAATATTCAAGAGGTTAACGCCTACTTTTTAGAGTCTAATATATATATCATGGGGAGACCATATCCTATTTGTCAAAGACACACATCAAAAGTCAAATAATGTTATCCAATCAATAATGAATAATAAATAGAATAATACTATTATCAGTAAAAGTGACATAAAATGATAATAATTAATCATGGATAAATAAGAATTCCAAAATTGTAGAGATGAAATTATATATAAATATCATCCACTAAATTCAAATGAAAAATAAAAACATTCTAAGAACAACATATGTGTGTCCATACAACATCTCTGGTTTTTTCATACATATTATATATTGAATTTTATCACATATATATAATATTAGGATATTATAAATATTATTTAAAAGTGTTTTAATTAAAATTAATCTCATAGATTAGGAAATATCCACATTTTTCCATTCAAATAATTGTGTGAAATTTAGAAAAATTTAACTATGTTAAAGATCATATTGAAGTTAGTTAGTTTGATTAAAAAATATTTTGTTACAATAGGTAGAACCAATTTAATTTTTTTCTTTCCAATCTTGGATGGTCTCCTATTGTATCAATTATCTACCTAATATATCATTGTAAGATGCATCCAATTGCATTTTTTCCTTCTAAGGTGACTAATTTTTCTATATAGTATGGTTTTCGAGTAATTATTTCATCATCATTCTTATGTTTGATATTTTAAATTACTTTTTTCTATAAAAAGAGTGTTCATATATAAATAATTATTCACAAAAATAAACCATGAGTACAATTATTATAAAACAGTAAAATTAATAAATTAAAAAAACATAAAAATAGAAACTTTATTTTATGATTTTCCCCAAAAATGGGGATATGAATATAATTTCTCATTGGATATCATTAACACTATAAATGCATAATAAATTTTAATTATTTATATTTTAAATGAAGTTAAAATTATTGACTAATTAAACACCATAGATTTTGAATTCATATTTCACCCAATGAGACTATGTAAGTTGATTTTAGGAATTTAAACGATTATTGGTTATAGATTTTCCAAAACTTAATAAATTGAAACAAAATATATATTATTTAATTTGAAAAAATGTTATAGGTTATAAAATTTATCTCTTCATGTGCTAGTATATTTTAGAAATTAAATAAATTTGTTATATTGTTTGGTATTGTAGATATGGTGACCGATAAATTTTCTCTTCATCCCTTATTTGACTGAAAAATATACCATTTTTCATGATAAATTACATTGGTTTATTTATTAATTCATCATATCGATGAAATTATTAAATATGAATGTCATACATTGCACATTGGTTATAAGAATTTCAATATTATCATATGATTCCTGAATTTCATCTTTCTTGTCTTCATTTAAAATGCTCATTAAATGAAAAAAAATTGATTATAATGTTTAAATATGATTCCCACAAACAAAAAAGAACAAAAATAATTGAAATAATTCACACATGTTCTCCATATTTATTTATATTACATTAAATAAATTGGAAATTTCCAAATAATGGTAGTTTTGAATATTTATAATTGGAAAACACAAAAAGTAATAATATTTATTAAATTAATATTAACATATTTGAAGACTATATAGAAGGGAAAAACATTTCAATTAGAATTAATCTCTATTCTAGCATGATTTTTTGAAACTACACAATCATTGAATTTATAGGGGTAAAAAATAATAGGTGGTTTATATTCCATAAAAAATCTAATTTTTGGTGCCATGTCTTCCATGGTATTAACAAGGAAATTATTTCTGTGGCACGATTAAAATTTCTAATAAAAAATCAAACTTAATATTTCCCAATAGCATATTTCACTATGTGATAGATGGTGTCATGCCATAATTTTTTTTATCCCTCATCATATTTCATTATTTAATTATTCTTCACTGATCAATAATTCCAAAAAAAATTACAGGTCATGAATATGTTATAATGACGTGAATATTGATTTTCCTATGATTTTTCTTTCTTTTACACTTGTATCCAGAATTCTGATGTTAAAATTCAGGCCTTATCTAATCCCTCATTATGGAGAATAATTTTATTTCATGAATCCATATATTATTTTAAATTTTCACATTTTAATTTATTTCACATATATCATTCAAAAAAATTAATAAAATTTCAAATATATTGTAAATAATTTTTAATTTACATAAAAAATTAGTATATTTTATATTTATGTATGAATCGATGAAGTGCAGTAATCATTCATTGTGAAAATTAATCCTAATTGTTCTCTAAAAAATATTAATGTTATTTATTAGTTTTACTTATAAAACTAAAATGGATCTATTGAGATACTCTCATTGGGTATGGATCATATCCACTTCTTATTCAACATAACCAACAAAAACTGGTCGAAGATGATAAATCATTGAACCATACTAATGATATCCCAACTATAGTGATATGTATGATTCTAGTAATTCTCCTCATTCTTCTATCCCATTTTATATGTATATTTTTCATTATTTTATATTATAGATTATTGTACATTGATAGGTAATAGTGTAAAATTATCCCCAATAATCTAATGTATTAGGACATCAATTTGTCAGTAGTAAGAAAAAATGAGGTTATTTCCTTTCAACACTAATTAGGATGAAGTAGATAATAATAACGTCTATAATAAATGATATATTTTATATCCATGCATTTGAACATGTAATAGAAATATTTAATTCAATAAAAGGATAATTTTCATTATTTTTAATTATATGTTATAGATTACTCATATCAATGAATTGGAATTTCCTAAAAACAATTCTATGTTTTATTATTATCATATTGACGTTATTGTTTCTCAAATGGAGATTATGATACTCAATGTTATATGTGTAGTGAATTCAGTTACATTAAATCATATAATAAGTGTCTTTCCGAATTTATCATACAATTATTATAATGGATCTCTTCTTCCATATTGGGTGTTTTTAATTGACATTGATATTGGATCATAAATAATTCCACATCCACCATATCAAATAGTTTTATTAAAACAATGATAATAAGGTATTTAATGTAATAATATTGAATTTAAATATTTTATTTGATAAGTAAATTATATTACGGGTGAATCAATTATTTTAACCATGAATGGTGTCAGATTATTTGTATCTTTTTGGATTATTTCATGTGTAAATTTATTTCCACTAAGAACAATTATACATATATTAAAACCAATTATTTATTTTATCAATTGGAAATGATTAAATTTATTCCACAAAAAGAATGTAATGATTTTTGATTTTGTTATCAGTTACTCCAAGTAAGAACTGACAATAATTAATAGATGTTATCTAAGAAAAATTGTTATTTTTTAATAAGAATAGTAAATCAGGTTAAAAAAATTAGCTACTATTTTTATTATTTTTATAAACCAGATTCTTCGTCAACTTTAGACACATTTTTTGTAGTTTTAACAGATGAGAGAATATTTTTCCACTATCATAGCCAAGGCCCTCTCTGCTAGTCGACAACCTCTGGCGTTTGATGAAATGTGCTTCAGGGCATGTTACCCACCAGGTACGGGGAACATTAGGGCGACTTTCAGAACCATGACGTTACATGGGCCTCATCCTAAAGACACCTAGGAAACAACAGTTGTACCTTCCACCTGAAAACACCAAGGCCTCATCCCAAAGACAAATTGGAAACAAATTTACCTTCTCACATCTAGGAAAACCAACCACAACAAATTCTTTCTATAGATTATTGGGATATAATAAAAAATAGGTCATCACAACCTTCTTAAATAACTCAGGTTGTCTGTGAGAGGGAGCAGAAAGAAGCTAATAACCATCCACTCAAAGGAACTTTTTAAAATACATCCTCCATCATGAAATGGGCGTCTTCAATGTGATTTTCATAACATAGGTGTGGTGCGTATAAGAAACACATGAACTAAAATTTAATCATATAGATAATCAGGCACTCATCCAAATATAAGGTTCTGGAAACTAATAGTCAGATTGCACACAACCACTCTTAATGTTTCCCCTACATGCACAAATTCAAAACAACAACATCTAGAGCACAACCTAGTTTTGGAAAACATTTTCACACTATAATCATTCATGTTATCATGTTCAAGTGATTCCATTTAAATATTTAATTTCCACCGAAAAACTAATATTCATAATCCACCCAACATTATATGAAATCTGAGTTGTAGTACCACTACACATCACCCCCATGAACCATTTCAGTCACAATATACCAGTCTGTCCCACAACCACAACAAAACCAATCGAAGTGTCTACTGCCTAGAAGCTCATATATTCTACAATCTTCCAACCACCATAACTTAAACTTCATTCCCACTACTCAATTATTCTAAAAAAGCTATGAAAACCCAACAATAAAACACAACACATAACCACACCCACCATACATGGGTAATTCCAGATTCATCCATCACTTTTACTTAGTTACATTTGGTTAACAGAGGTTATCACAGAAGGGTTTTTCCTTATCGGGAATACATTTAATTAACCATGTGTATATGATTAGTTAGTTTCCATGTTAAATTAATTCAACCAAAAAATCATCCATAAAAACATTTCATCTTTAGTGAACAATGAAAGGTCCACCAATGACCATGAATTTTAGTGAACATGAGATGATACAATTCACAACATAAAAAAAGGTAAAGTACAACAACATCCTCCTCTTCCTTGAACTTTCATTAATTTCAAGGGAGTATATTATCTTATTTAATGTGGTTTTTATCTACGTCATGAGGAAACATCATCATACCAAACTAGCATGATGCACATTAAAGATATATGAAGGAATAAACCGTACATAGATTATCCAAGATCTATGTTTTCTCCTTGTGCCTTAAACTAGGGACACATGACAAGAAACTCCAAGATGTACCAAAACAAAGGTCTCTCACGTAGTAAAAAATCGTTCCTAGAAGAGTCACTCAAATTTCACCAAGTATAATTAAATATAGTAATGAATATGATGTTCTGGGTGTGATAAAATACCTGATCCAAGATTAACAAGATGTGAAATATCAAAGTCCTTTAAAAGAAGATCGTGGTTTAACCTCAGGGTTCGGATGTGGCACACATGTTAGTTAATTGATATTTAATAATTCCCTTGGAGATAGTTAGATATAACATTACACAATGGAGGGTTTATAGGTTACATTTAAACTGATAAAATTGCATAACAGGGGTGTAACTAGAACTTCAGAAAATGGTGTGAAATTAATTAAAAGGTAACACTTTTAAGAAAGTTAGTGGTCACCCAATCTTAGGGTATTTAAGATATAATTCATGGGATTTATAAAAGAAATTAACCCACTCGAAATGTGTATATTATTCAATTTTTTGGTAATGTAGATGTTAAGGGAGGTAAATTGCAATGTATAATTAAATCCCAACGGTGGCACCGTCTGGGTGCGTCACTGATTGGTTACACCATGGTGACACCCTTCAAATGATATTGACACACTATAATACTAGAATATTGACAATGTAATGGGTGAGGAGGGTCCCAAAAATTACATAATATACCTCTCAAATTATTCTCATCCTAGAGAATCCGAGAGTAAACCCTAGGAAATGAGAGGGTCCAAACAAACCCCCATAAGATTCCTCTTCAGGATAATCGACCACGAGTTTCTCTAATGAAACAATAAAACCCTGAAATCCAAGAAAAACTATATATAGCTATTACTCTGAACATCTACATTATCCTCAAAGATCACACTATCCTAACACATATATTAGGGAGTTCTTTCATCCATGTCAAAATATTATTCACTTTGGGAGGCACTGTCTTGGCCACTCGGGTTTAATTGCATCTACACTAATATTTCTTGACTTGGAATTAGGACCTCCCTACCCCACAGATTGGGACATTTCAAACACATTCATAGAGAAAACTAAACAACCCATCTCATAGCCAACATGGTCAAGAATTACATCACCAAAAAAACAAATGTAATAACATCAATTTTAACTTATAAAAACAACTCAAAACTACTCAGAGTACTAGGCATGCATCTATGATTCTTTCTCACATGTACTCTTTTTGAGGCCAGTGTGCCACCACAACACATGAACAAAAGGAATGATCCATACATGAAGCACCTTCTCCTTAAGATTCATGATTCATATTATTCACTCCATGAACATTGTGTCACCATCGACATCCAACTTTCCCCAGTTAATGACATGGGAGTCATTTTGTAGGTACAGACGAAGATGGGAGACATGGAAAATATTGTGGATCCTTTCTAGATTGGGTGGAAATGCCAGCTGATATTCGAACTCACCAACTTGTACCAACACTTCTAAAGGCCCGATGAACCTATTGGAGATCATGATCACGTTACTGAACCATCTATTCCCATTTTGAGGGGAATCCTTCAAGAAGACATGATCCCCAACCATGAATTCCATGGGCATCCTCCAATTATTGGTATACAACTTCTGTCGGTCATAAGCCACCACCATCATCTAATAAAAATGATGAACCTTATCTTTCGTGATCTGTACTATCATTGGTCAAAGATCACCTATTTAACAACTCCCACCTAGCACAAGAGTGAAGGACATGATCTTCCATACAATGATAAAAATGATCCATTCAAATGGTAGTGTGATAGATTTTGTTGTTAGAAAACACTATGATAGGAGTGTGTCATACCAATGATACTCAAAAGTTGAGAACAGATACCAATAACATATCCTTCAATGTCTGGATGGTCCGCTATATCATCCCATATTATTGAGGGTGGATAATAGTTCTATGCCATTGATGGGTTCCAAACGCATGCTCCAATATCCTCCCGACATGTGAGGTAATACATGTATCTTGATCCGAGACACTGGACCTCGGAACTCCTTGAAACCTCATTACATCACCCACATACCTCTTCGATAAGGAATCCACTATTCTTGAATCATTATATGCAAATAAGTGAAATGATTTTGTCAATTCTACCACCACTATCATGATGGCAACATATCCTCCATCATTCATGGGTAGTGTTGTGATGAAATACATCGAGTTATCATCAAACATTTACATAGTATCATGTGAAGTCTGCAAAAACCCACTAAGAACCTGGTGTCCAACAGTCACCAGCTGACAGACTAAGCACCATTACAGAATCTATTACATATATCACTTTACACTAAGACACAAAAAATTTTCCCATTGGCCTCGGTACATCTAGGAAACTCCTTAGAGTTCCTCCATGGTTAAACAATAGAACTCACATAGAAATCTCTCATGCATCATCACCCATAAAAACAACATCCCATTTAAAATAATCGGATTCTGAACATCCTCTTAAAATCCATAAAGAACATTTACCTAGTCAATATGGTCACACATCACATCAGTTACTAATTCCTCCCACAAAGACTCCTACACCTTCTGCATCAGAGAGAACTGCACTTTCATCTGATTTAGATGGAATCGAAAACCATCCACCCATTAATCTAGGTGAAAGGTATCCAACTTCACCATCTACCTCTATGCAACAGTAGACTTATGAACTAAACCCCCCTATGAATTTCTAGTCAATGAATCAACCACATTGTTCCCATTTTATGAGGAGAAAAATCTCTTGATGTTGTATTCTTATAAAAATTTCATCCATCTTCATTACTACAACTTTTGGTCTCAGTGGGGGAAGACATACCTCCAAATATTATTATACTTTATTACCATGAATTATTATCCAATGAGGTAATGCCACCAAAACTTCAGTGAGAACACCATTGTTTTATGATCAATGTCATGGGTGGCATAGTAACATTCACGAGGATGTAACAACATATATACATAAAATAATACACCCCACTAAAACATCATCACACATCACTTGACTAGACACGAGTCATAATAGAACTCTAACAATGTCACACATTCCACTTTCATCCTCAACACTGGGGAAGTGACCAACCTCTCTTTTAGATATGTGAAAGCTCTATGGCATTGCTAACTCTACACGAAGGCATGGTTCTTCAATTAAAATCTATAAATGGAGCTACAACTCAAGATAATCAATATACAATCCTCTGATAATATTTTTATAGTCCTAGGAAAACACGATCCTCCTCTACATTTGTGAGTGTTGTAACATCCTGGTTCCGGTGGCCACCCAAAGGCGCCCTATATCTGGTTGGTCACATTTACTCAAGTGCATTTCCCTGAATGCTAGAGGCTGTCGACTAGTAGTAAGGGCCTTGGGTGTGATAGTGGGGAAACAATACCCACTTTGGAAGAGTAAAAAACAGAAGAAAACAAATAAATAAATGATTCGAAACAGTAATAATGACATATAGCAGTAACAACAGATAACTGAATGTATAAAGTGGAGAACCTATATATAAAATGATGTAGGATACATATGTCTTGGGAAATTTCCAAAAAAGTAAAAATGATAAAATACAACAGTGCTAAACCAATGTGAAAAAAATCATATAAAACCTTCAGCATCAAAAGAAATAGATTGGTCTCATGCTCTACCGCTTCATATCATATCAAGTACCTGATGTAGAAGGGTGCTCTCCCTTATCTATTCATGACAAAATATAATCTGATTGGGCCCAAAAGCATGTCCCAAACATGGTTTGAGACTAAATCCTACCAGAAAACCACCCAAAGATCTGTGCATAAGATTCAATGAATATATGGTAGGTAAAATATAGAAACCTGTAAACAGGAAAGTACTCATCAATAAAAAATCCACAGTTTCAATGTCGACCAACAACAACAAACAGTTGAACCCAACAGGTAACCATCTGGGAAGTACTCATGGTCATCCCATCTGGTCCTACCAAACAAGTACAAGAAACCCTATTGGCAGGGCACTCGACCTAAACCCTCTAGTTTAGTATATAATGTCTCTTTGAGGAATCATTCTCAGTCAATTCCAATTACAGTTTGTGGTAGTCAGGATCTCTCTGAGAAAGCCGGAACGATCAATTCCTCTTATATCCCCATGGTCAAGGACTCTATGAGAATTATCAATCATTCAATTCCCCTTATTTCCCAAGTCATTCATAGAATCTTTGAGAAAGCACTCACTGTCAATCCATATTATAGTATAAATAGTTCAAGAATAAAATCAAAGACTCCATGAGGATACTCACTCTGTTAATTCCACTTATAGTCTAAAGTAAAAAAGGGTCTCTGGGGAAACTCGCTCAGTCAATCCCCCTTATAGCCTAATGTTATAGAAGACTCGCTAAGGAAGCTCACTCGGTCAATTCCCCTTATAGTATGCTACACCAGGTTCTCACGGCCCTGTGTAGGTCAACGAGCATAATAGTGAAATATGGCCAAGTAAACCTACAGAAATACTAATATAAATAATCTAAAAAATAACAAGCATTCCAGAATACAAACTCTCCATCATATGGATAAAGGCATTGAAAATAGGTAAGGCAGTCAAACTAGATAAATGGGACCAAACGGTCGTAAATACAACATGTGGGGGAAAACACATCCAAATCATAGCAATCAACCCTATTAATATCCAAATAACCTCTAGAAAATCATTCAAGCATAGCAACAAACAACAGGGGTAAAACGATAAACACACAATACCCCGTTAAAGGGTTCTGTTGGAATTTTCACATAATACTCAAAGTATTTGAATGGAAAGTTACAAACCACCTACCTAGACATGGGGAGATCTATATACATGATCCTCAAAGCATTTTTCTCTATAGAACTTCCAAGATATACAAAAACATCTAAAAAGTTTAACCGATGATATCTCATGGGAGAGGAAAACTCAAATGATTGAGCTCTAGGAGAAGAGAGAACTCTCCATTTCGATTCTAACCCAATAGAAGATTTTCAAATTGGAGTATATAAAATCAGCTGCGGGATCATCAATGATCAGAAGATGCTCAACGATCTTAGATAAACTAGGCTGAGAAAGAGACAGTTCAGTCCATCAAACATGACTCTAGTGTGTTTAATGAAATAAACAAAATACATGGCATGTACTCGTTGTTTCCAAAAACTGCAATAGGAAGCCTCCAGGGCATCATACATGGTTGTGGGAAAGGCCTCTACACGGCCATTAGACAACTACCCATGGTAACAGAGTACAAGGAGTGTTCTCCTAAAGTACACAATGTGTACATAATTTTTTTACAGAAACTCCTATTTTCTCAAAAACTGCAGAAAAAAAAGATAAAACATTCCACAATAGAGGATCCGGGTTCTTTAAAACTTCTACCCTTAAAGAAATTAATCCCTAAATATCACTAGAGTGATGTAGAAGAAGACACCTCGAACAACTCTGGAAACTGTGATCGCACGTCTGCCTTCCTCTCCCATGTCTCGTTCTGATCCTTCCAGTGCTGCCATAACACCCATACCAGAGGAACATAGTGTCCACGAAGTACATTCTCACTATGATCGAAGATCTGGATAGGATTCTTCTCCAAGGATGCATCTACTTCCAATACAACCTATTCGGGTTGGAAGATCTGAGACGTGTCTGAGAAGTAACGTCTAAGGTGAGAAATGTGGAAGATGTCATGCATAGCTTGGTAGCTCTAAGGTAGTTGCAACTGATTGTCAACTGACCCAAATATCTCTAACACCTCAAAAGGACCTATGTACCACGACAGAAGCTTACCATGTCTCTTAATACTCTTGCATCCCAACCACGGTGTGACACGTTGGAAAACCTAATCTTTGTCCTCTAACTCTAGAGGTCATCTCCTTTGAACGACACAAGACTTTTATCGAGACTGTGCAATATCAATCCTCTTCTGAATCAACTCTATCTGCTCTGTGGACTCACTAGTTGAAATTCCACCTATTCCAATGATTTTTTCCCTATGGTTTTAAGAATCTGTTGTGAAAAAGAACCTATGCCAATAGTTCATATGATCCATTTTCATATAGGTCATATGGATTGGTTTTCCCCAATGGTTCAAATGAACCTTTTGGATATATCTATCTAAAATCACTTCTCCCTCGGGATACTTCCCCTATCCCAAAGATGCACATCTCCAAACCCTCAGCGCCACTCAAATACTCCTCTTTTCCTCACCGCTGCTCCCATACTCACCACCCCTCATCGCCAGTCCCATCCCAACCAAACCTCGCCACTCGCCGCTCAACGATCACTACTCACCACTCGCCACTCATAGCTCCTCGCTCATCGACAGTCACACATCCCCCTTCAAGCCATAGTTATCCACACCCTTCAGGGCCGTTCCACACCTCCCTCCATTGCTGCCACTCTCATCCCCCTTGGGTTTCCCTCCTCCCATCCTAAATCCTGCTCACCGCTCACAGCTCCCCGCTCATGGTCGCTTGTGAATCCCCCTTCTACTATGTATTCCTCAACTATAACTCTCTGTAATAATGAATTCATGATAATTATGTTTTATTATTTGTATTTATATGATACATTCCATCTATATACCTCATTTAAAATGTTTTCAATTATTTATTTTAGCTCTGTTGATGATTCATTCATTTAAAAAATTATCCAAAGGAGGGATATTAAATAATACATCATTGACTCCTGTACATTGAATCAATGTTTTTTATTCCACATTTTCATACGTGAAACCCAATTACTGTAGGACATGTGTATTATAATCAGAATCCCAATATGTTTGAGGGGTGATCTTCCATATTTAGATTCTTTTCTTGATACCTTTCTGTTGAAACATTGTTTTTGTCTTTAAACTGTTTTATGAGATCATTTATCTTCATCAATGTGATTCTTTTTAATGGATTTTCCATTTTTTGAGAGGCAACTCACATGAGAGTGTTTATTTTGGTTATTTGATATTGCATGGTTATGAACCTTGTTCATCTGATGTGAAGCTATCTTCATTATATAATGATATCCTAGGGAATCATCTCATAAGGTGGATGTTCAGGACCCTTTCTCTTCATTTCAATATTGTTTTAAATTCTAAAAGAAATTAATTGTTTGATTGATTTATATTATAGGTTCCCAATTTTATAAAACCCTTTGTGTTCTATGAGGGTTGGAGGTTTCTAGTGGTTGACTAGAGCCTTTTAAATTTTCAAATTAAAATATTATTCATTGTTTTATTTGTTTGATCACACATTTGATTTATTATACATGTGGTAACTTGTCTGATTATGCAGTTACTAGTTTGTTTTTTCCACCCCTTATTTGACATTTAAATCTATATTTTTGTGTGGTCAATTGGTGAGGATTCTCACTTGGTTTTGTGAGGATACATTGAAAGCTAGAGTAACCTTTGTGTATTTTATGAGATGGATTGGTTTTCTTAAAACATTAGTTGAGAACATTTCTGGAGTTTGTTGGAGTTATGAAATAACCCCAAATGTCTCCTTGAGATACCATAAATTACCCCAAGTTTCTCCATACGTCATATCCTTCTCACATGGGTTGTCCACTCACCCAATAATATTAAACATATAGTATTCTATCCTCCCAGTAACATAGTATAGACTTCACACCCGAGGATTATCCCATAATCCTAATCCCACACACTATAGTCTTCTCTCATCATGTCGACCATTCTTTAAATATATTCTAATGATTTTTGTCAAGAACCTCATTAAAATCATGTATTATAACCCGACCCAACTAACACACCAAGCCTTTAGGCATTATAATGCCAATATGTTCGACAATACCAGATAATCACTCTATCATCTCATCCTTGATCTCCTTAGATGAACTTTTGAATCATTAAATGGATTAAATCCTTTCATAAAAAAATTTATATACTCCGAGGGACCATCCCACTCTATGAACCCACCATGTTTCTAATCCATCCTCATAATTATTTCCTCATCAAACACTAGATGTACAATTGCCACATCTATCCCCATAAGGAAAAATCCACTTTGGAATATTTTACTTGATCTAAACCATCATCCAGTCCATACACATATCATCTAAATTATAAGACATGCTTTAGGATACTCATATACCAATAAATATATTATCCACTTGGAGACCTAGTGGCAGGGAGATTTTATTTCAATAAAATCACTATTGAATTTTATCTAAACCCAGATAGCTTGTGTACACAATATCTATAGGTCTAATATGTTAATCTATTTTCATTCATTTACCATCCTTGGACTCCATGAATCCCCATGGAACATAGTTATAATCAATTCCATGGAAATCTATGATCGAATAATCAAGTTAGTGTTTAAGGGTCTATTGAGGCACTTAATATTGTCTTTATATACATAAGAATTCTTATTTAAAGTAATAATTAATTTAAGTAATGGTTGATCACCATGGAGGTTCTTATACTTAATCTTCTAACAACTAAATGATGTATTCCCTCCACTTGAATGAGGAATTAAATAAATCCCCTACCATGTTCATGTAAAACATATATTTTCCAAAGACATTATACTAACCACAAATATATTGGTGTGAAAAATCCGAAGACGGTTCCATGATCACATCATTAGTCATAGAATTAACACAAATCTTCATTCCTTAAGCTTTATATTAATTATATTATTTGTCATATACCTACCAGATTAGTGAATGTTGATTCATATTCAATCACTAACAATTTTTTCAACTCAATATCTAAGTGATCTTAAGATCTAGCTTGTTTATCCTCATATAGGATGTTTTGTACATTGAATATTAGTTGGAATCACGTCTAATATTGTTTTCATCCTTCCATTCCATAATAACATTACACCACAACCTATCTTGACCCTTTCGTAATGGTGTTGCCTTGGAATTTCACAAACAAACTTGTATTGAACAAAACCAAACTAAGCTGAAACTCGAGCCAAACTATTTATATACCATTTATTGGAAGAATAATTGTTAATTAATAGGAATATACTTTTTTATAGGTTCATTTTGAATAATGGATCTGATTCCCCCTTGCTTGCAGGAACATGATTTGACCCATGTGGCGTTGTGGTTATTATATGTTGGGCGGTGACATATATAGTCACAGGAGATAGGTATGTTTTAGGTTATTTTTTATTTTATTTTTTTATCACATTTCCCATTTTGGTCTTTTATTGGTTTATATGGATATGGAGTAGTTATATTCTACGAAGGAGGCCAAAAGGGGATCAGATTGTTTCAGTCCACCGTCTTTGTTCTGAGGTAAGATTCTATGATTACTACTAGTCTCGAAAATCATATATTTTTGGGATTTCATTGTTTTTGACTCCATATAATGTTTTTGGTAGGGTTTTGGATCGTTTATTGTTGGTTCGAGTGGATTTGGTTCTTGCTAATCGAGGTATGGCATTAATGTTGTTGGTTGGTTTTTCACTGGTTATGTAGGGTCCTTTATGTGTTTTATGGTTCTAAATATCCTTTATGTAGTTTTTTGATCTATGATCGTTGGTTTTGAGTCACCAAGTCAAGGGTGACTCGTCTGAGTGTGCATAGGTAAGTAATTATATGTACATGGGTTCCCTCAATACGTGTATAGTCAACCATGGCTATGATTATGCATGTATGGGCTTAGGTGTACCCATGAATATATATAAAAATGCATAAGCAGGTGAGTGGAGACTGGTATATGCAAATAAGAATATGTTTAAGGACCCCCTTGCAGATGCCCATTTCCATGTGGGCGTGTGAATAGGGGATATGTGTCCTTGCATGTCTGTGAAGGTGCATATAACTAGTGGGAGAGCATCAACTTTTAGTTAGAAAGCTCCAAGAGCTGAAGTGGATGGATTGGTTCCACCTTGAGGTAGGGTCCCTCTCCTTGTCTTTTTAATTCATGAATTCATTAAATTGTATTTACCTTCTTTCTTAATTATGCTTAATTATATTGACCTTCATATATTGAATAAGTGTTCTTTTATATAATCATTTAATTTGATAAATAATGTCATGTTTTTTTAATAACCCCCCCCAATAGAGGTGCGCTGTTAGTGAAAACTCAGAGTGATAGTTATGTTGATCTAGTTACTTAACTTATTGCATTTGATTTGTGCAGAATGAGTTTTAGAATAAATGATAAATATAATTAAATGAATTTTGTGATAATGCAATGCCATGATTTTATAAAAAAACCCCTCCAACGGAGGTGCTCTGTCTTCTAAACCAATGATTATTTATAGTTATTTGAATCATCTTTAGATTTAGTTTCAATTTTCTGTATGCCTCTAATTTGTGTTTGTTTTGTGGATAGTTAGATTTTGTGTTCTTTGAATAATATAAATTGGCTTATCATACTTATTTAGCTCAATTGACATTTCCCAAGTAGGCATATGCCTTACCATGTCACTTTTCTTTTCACCCTTTGAATATTATAAATGAAATTTTCATGTTTTGGCGAAGTGAATGAATTTGTAAATGGTTTATTTTGGTTGTATGATTCCTAGTCATTTTTGTCTGAACTAGTTCGTAGGGTTCATTTCAGCTCATCTCATAACTTTTGAAGTTCCATCCTAGGTTTCATTGTACCCTACAAAGTATCTCTTTCCTTCGGTGCTCCTTTTGATGATCCAATCATAAGTTTCAGGTTCAATATGAAGTCTTCATTGTACCTTATGAACATTTCGGACATTACGAAGAAACCTTACAAGCTTCATGACCATTGTGAAGGAATCATACATGGTTTTGTATACCTTGATATTCTACTGTACCTTACGATTATCTACACATACCATAGTATGTTTCTATGCCTCTACCCAAAACATCATCTGGGTGTACCCTATGGAATCCTGTATCCGGGACCCTACGAAATCCAGTATCAGGGTGTACCCTACAAAGGTCTCCTTCACATTTCTCCTCAAACATCACAGCCTTCAAAATAACATCAAATCATTTTTAAATAAGCTCCAATCATCTTTAACCTTTTCAAAAACCTTCAAATCATCTATGAAATCTTCTTTTAAGGGAGTGGGAACATGATTTATGTATTGACAACAAAAAACAACATATTAACCACATCTACTTCAAAAATATCAAGACCTTCTTCTCTAGAAAAAATACACATGCTAGAGGGAACATATTGTCTCAACTATATCCTTAAGTACTCCACATCTTCAAAACATCCCATGATCTCAGAAATCTACACCTTTAGATTTTGTTTCCAAACAAGGAACATAAATCACATTCAAACTCAAACCACTTATCCATGATTCATCATTCAATTATTCTATGTCTACTTGAGCGAACTCGGTGTAGGATGTCCAAAAGATAGTGATTTACATTCATACCATCACAAACATTGAATCTCTTGACCGCATTGAAATTCGTGAGATATGTGTAGGGAATAAATAATTCATCAATCTCAAAATCATTCATGGAACCTATAAATGACATATTCATGAAAAAATTCTTAGAATACCTTTGGAGAAGTTCACAGGTTACAAAAATAGTTAACAAGTTTTGGATTTTGTAAACATATTTTAGATTATCTACATCCATGATCAAAAAATTTTTAGAGCAGTTCACAGGTTATAAAAAGAGTTCACAGGTTCTTGATTTTTTAAAATGATTTCAGATTTCCTACAACCATGATCTAAAAACTTTTGAAGCAGTTCTCTGATAACAAAAATTGTTATCAAATTCCAGATTTTCTAAAAATATTTCAAATTTTCATATTTCTGTAAACAATTTCCAGATTTTGAAAACCCAAAACATTGCTGAATTCACAACTTATCCCATTTAGAAGATCTTTCTAAATACATACATCTCTTTTTGAGATCAGTCCCCCAATTATATAGACACATATCAAACTATAAACAAACCTATCATTTTCTAAAACCGCACAATAGATGTATCGTGGAACCTTAAGAACCCACAGTATGTGCTAACCTCAGTTAGTCTATCCACATTTGACTCATTCCCTGAGCACCCATCTCCCTTAATCGACATGTTTCCACCTCAATTCATTTTAATTCCTTCACTACCGAATGCATTACACATCTTCCCAAACCCACCAAATAGAATCTGTACCTGATCCTAGTGTATTTCAATAGTTAAATCATCTACTAACTCAAAACAACATTTGTTTCCTACCGCACGCAGCAACTCACCTCAGTTACCCACAAATCATATTTTTTCGAAAACACCCCAATCTCATGCCCACAATCGGCTCAATCATATACAATAAATGATTTTATATTTAAACACCATATGAATACTAATTGCACACAACAAGGATTCCACACTAGAATCACAATTCCACCCCAACAAATCTAATAACAATGAAATCCCAACCAATAAAAAGCTAGTTCCAAAAACCAATGAGCCTTCTAGAACAATGATTGCATCGTTTCCACAAATACATCACTCTCCACCATAAGACATTTATTCATCATCAACTTACCCAAAAAACATCAACCACTATGTCGAACTCTACATCCACGACTAAATATAGAATTAGACGTGTCTATATTTCATACACCTGAGCAACCAAATGAGACACCAATTGTCACTCATTCTCTACATCCCTGAATGAATCACAAGGTATAATTCAATATTTCATCAACTAAGAGTACCTCGTTCGTAAATAGTCAATAGTGTATTTTCCACCATGTGGCTTCACAAAAACAATCCATGATCATAACCCCTAAGATTTTTCATATCTGTCCAAAAGCCAGTAGGGTATCTAGAAATATACCCATTTCCCCCTATTATTATAATGGAGATATTATTGTTTTTGGAATGATCGTCACTAAATAATTTTATGATCTGATTTTATCGATGAATACCACCAACAGTCAACTATTTTAGATATCTCCAATCACTACATGGACGTGTAAAAGTTTTTTAATAGTCTTGGGCATCCCTACCCAAGATAATATCATTACATCGAAATCATTAATCATCCTACTCATAGTTTTTTCCCTACACAAGAATCTCATAATACACCCTCTAACATGTCCTACCCCTAGTAACCACATGCACTAGAAAAAACACCAACACTCCATGAAATGCTCAATTAATGAATACCAGGCTCCTCCATGTGCATCCTACCAAAACCAAATCCCCCATGCACTCTCTCCACCCAAAGAGATTTTTTTCACATAAAACCACATCAACTCACATTTACTTGTGCACCTATTATTCTCATGATCAAATTTATAAGTATAAGGACCACCCATTTTAATAAACATAAAAAGGGTTTGGCACCCAATCATGTCCATCTCTCTAGAAGCCAACCACAAGGGTAAACTACATGCACTAAATTTATCATCCTAAAAACAAAATACAACCTACATTCCAAAACCCATATCAGGTTTCAACATTAATGTAATATTTTCAATAGTCCAAAAAAAACATCTATATGTCACACACCCAAAATCACACATAGCCTATCTTACCTATCTCATCATTTGATGCATTTATCAAAATTTCATTTTACTTCTGAAGTAATCACGCATTTATTACTTTCATTTTCTCATCTGCATCCAGATCCTCAAACATGATATTTTCTTCTTATTTCATTAAAAGTATTAACAATTTAACATTTCATAATTTCATTCGGTGATTACTACACCATGTTTTTTCCATATTTTTTATTGAACTCTCATTATAAGGTGAAGTTAACCTTTCATTCCTTAGGAATAAATCTTATGGAATCAATATTAAGTACATTTTCAACTCGTTAAGGTATTATATTCTTTGAATCATCTTATTTTGTTTATATTTTGATGACGGTAGTTTCTCGGTATTTATACAAAATTCAAAAGTGAAGTGTGTGACTTCTATTTAGTTTATTAACCAAATTCGTCTCAATTTTGGAACGATTTGAATACGAATGAAATCATTGGGGAGAAATATATTTTTCCCCCTTTTAGTGGAATCCATTTCTCTCAATGGTTTCGAACTCACCAATCTGATTGAATACATTTTTTTCTGTGGTCCAATTACATATACTAGAATAGAGATCCCCTGATTACTTCACTTTGGATGTTTTGAAACCTCCTACATGTTTTTTGTGGCTTGAGGTTGAAAAGTGGGTTAGCGATCTGGTCCTTCATCTCTGACCTACAGATATTGTATTTTTGGCTTGGATCTTAGGAATAAAGAGGCATACCATACAGGTTCATAGAACATCGATGAAGCGGAATCCTAGAAGGAGGGTGATGCTAGAAGATCAATTTCCAATTGAGTTCCCCTTCAGAACAAATTATTATATTTAGGTAAAGGGCCTTCCGATGATGATGATTCATTGAGTTTAAAGGGTTGGTAACAGAAATAACAAGAAAGCTGGGAAGTATAAAATGGAGAAATCATAGGTGGTTCAAGAAGAGAAATCCCATAATTCCCTTTGGGTTTTCAATCTCCCCAACTACTGGCTTCTGAACATTTATCAAAAATTTTGTAAATAGTTATCATTGGACTATTAATATATGGACCCAGCCTTAAACTTTACTTAACCGTGAGTTATTACAAGATTACACATTGAGGATCTTTTCAGGTTTAGAGTTTTAGAAAATTATATCATGAAACTTTCATTACATTCAACATTTAATCAAAGTGGTACATAAAACACAGTATTCATTTTTCCCATCAACATAAACATATTTAAAATAAAACATGGATTCTTTCTTGACACTTCCTTGACATTATCATCACATCATGTACCTTTCCCTTGACCTGTGAAAAACATTTCAAAAACTTTGGATGAGCATAAAAAGCTCAGTAAGGGTTATAAAAAGTATGGAATGGAAACATGAGTACATATATACATAAGAATGAAATCATACATTACCCATAAAGCATAATCACTTTAACATACCTCATAAAATCATGAATAAACCATAGAAATCATAATACATAAAGGTAACTTGAGGCATTCAAACATTCTTACGTAGGGAGTAACCCTATTGGTTACACTTGGAATACCCATCATAGAATATTCCCTAAATCCCTTTGGAGAAACCTTAACGTTTAACCCCTTCACGTTACCCAATGCATTTGAGAGCTATCTCGAGCTCACCCGCCCTTAGTTTATCACAGAACCACCCGTCTTCATAAAAAATTCCCAAGAACCATAACATAATCGTATCACATAAAACATGCATAAAGGAAAAATAACATTTCCACATTACAATCATCATGATATGAAAACATCTAATAGAATCATTAAAACTCTATGAGAGAAATGTCCCTTTATACTTTGTAAATATTAAAAGAAGACATTTAGAAGAGATTTTAGAATCAAAGTGTCCCATAACACTTCGAAACTTTTGAAAGGGTTTTAAAACATTCATGTACATATAAATAAATCCTTAAAACCATTTTTAAAACATGGATATGGATGAAAAATGTTTAAAATAATAAATCTTTAAGACCATTTAAAAAAATGTTTTAATAAAAGAGTCCTTTTCTATTTTGAACATTTAAATTTTAAGCAACATGAAAGTAGACCATTTTGAAAACATTTAAATGACTTGAGTATAGACATAATATGGATATGGAATGTCAAAGGGGCTGTATATACACTTTAAAAAGAATAAAAGTGCATATCATCAAGAAGTGTCTCAAGGAAGAGAAATTGAGACATAATCCCATTCAAAGATCATGTCATTAGAGGAAGGATAAGTCAATGACATAATTATGTGTGACAAGTATAAATACAACCAATATAAGTGTATATTAAGTATAAAACAACCAGATCTCATTCACACATATTCATAGGATGTCATATTCAATAACTACAAGTTGAACCCAAATAAATTGAAATTGGGTTAAGAAGTTCCCTTGTAAGAATTCGACAGCCTAACGAAGTCACTTTAAAATTCATAAAACGAGTTGATGAGACAAAAAGGGTATCTCACCACTTGGAAATAAATTTTACATCAATAAGGATATATAAGAACATACCCCAACATAATAAGATTTAAATTAAAAGACCCAACAAAAGAAGTCTTTTAAAAAGCGGAGGGTGAAAGGTTCCTTTACTGACTTGGGCATCTTTTGAAACATACACACCATGAAATAAGGACAATACAACATTGATGTAAATACTGATAAACGAATGTATATTACACAAAGAGTAGAATAATGGGCAGTATCTATACCACTCAACGGGAATGGTGGAAAATGCAGCATAAATCTCACAGGAATAAAAGTGAGATGAAAAATCCCTTACGAAAACTCGCCAGCCTAACGACAACATTTAAGACATCCAAAAATGGATTGACGAGATCAAATAGGGTCTCTCATTAAATGAAAATAAAAATTACAGAAAGAGTACTATAAAATAACATCCTCTTACATAACAACATGGAGCATAAAAGAAATGACATAAAAGAGAGTACTTGCAGAGAAAGAGAGAGGTAGGATTCCCTTACCTCGTGTCCGACATGACTCGATCGTTCTTTAATATCCTGAATAACAAAATTTGGTCAATTTATAATTGCTTAAGGACCTCCTTTAAATATTATTATTCAGTTCATATCACATATTATAATTTTATAATAATTGTTTAATAAGGTGAGTTCATATCAGACGTTTTTGTCGATGTTCAGTACATGAGTAAAAATTGAACTTGTTGGAAAAGAATTTTCCATGTAGTTACAGGTATATAATCTCCAGAATAGTATTTATGTTTTTAATATCATATATATCTATTATATATTCATTTTATACTATTCCATAGAATTTGGAGATAAAAAATTAAAAGCACCGTTCATGGAGACAGTAGGTCGTACGTACGCATGAATGCTACTTTCATTTTTTGTCATATTAATGGAATTAAAACAGAATGAGAGATATATATTATAATTGCAGAATGATATCCATAATTTAGATGTAATATATTACATATATATCCATTATATATATATACTTATAATAGTTCATAACATTTGGAGATAAGAAATGAAATGTACCGTTCATGGAGACGGTAAGCCGTATGTATGCATGAACGCTACTTTCATTTATTTTGTTTTTGTATTCAATGTAATGAATTAATAATGATATAAAGGTATATTATAATTCCAGTAGGATAAAATATGTAATACCATTAATTCCATCCTTTATACGTCCCACATATGGCATTAACAAATCAAATCACTTTGAGGGGGCGGTAGTCTGCACTTCCTAAAATGAAGATATCACATTTACCCATAATGGAAACCATAAAGGTATTCCATAAATGAAAAATACATAAGATTATGGAAAACATAAACATATTCTATATCATATATAAATATAGTGACATCTTCATGGTCACCTTTTAAGGTGTTAAAATAATATTGAACAACCATCGTTTCGTGAGGCAGTAATTCGCCATGCACAGAAACAGTATGTTCTTTAACCATTAGAAGAAGGTGTACGTATGTGTAGCTATAATAATTCACATAAAAACATCATAGTATATTGAAGATACTTGTGTTGTTACAAATGAAAAAGAATAAAAAGAGTTTAGGGGGATGGAGAAGCAAAATAAAACAAAAGAACACAAGGGAAGACATTACCTTTAAATCGGGTAACTTCTTTTGATTTGATCTCAAAGGCTACCTTGGAAAGGATTCTTCCCAAAGTGAGGATTCAATGATTAAGAGAGGGGTTTGTAGTGATGAAATGGGCAGGGGTTGACAGACCCAAAGGCTGGAGAGCTGTGTGTAAGGTGGTAGAGGTGGGAGCCTTTTATAACAGGAGAGGAGGGCACTCTTGGAAAGTTATAAAATATTACATTATTATAAAATCATTTTCGGATGTAAAAGATCCCAAAAGGATATATTTCTAGGATATGGTGATAAGGTTTCGAAATCCACCAATAAAATAGGTTTGTGACAAGTGTACGTTATAGTTTTAGCATTATCGTTTCATTTTATTTAAATCCCGTATAAATGAGGTAATTGCTTCATCATCATGATGTCATAAATAATTTAATTTATTTAATGTCTAAAAATTATAAAAAAACTATCATGATGTAGGAAATCTTATTATATTTTTAATTAATATCTATAGTAAAAAATATGACTCGTATAACCCCATTTAAAAATTGTTTTAGTAAAACATCTCATGTTTGTGACATTTTAATTTTAACTTTAAATAAAAAGATATTTATGTCATTTTACAAACAAAGTGGCTCCATGGGGTCCCCTAGTTGACCCATGGATTGTCTTGGTTGGACGTGACACATCCAATGAGGTTAGGACATGTGTCAAGTTCATTTCATATTATTAAAACATTATTTTTACCTTAAATTACACTAATTACCTCTAATCGTGATTAAAAAAACATAAAAGTTACTATTCACCAAAAAACTATTTTAATCCCACTAAACCACATTTTACTTCTTAATGACAACCATGTATGTCAGATTTTTGAAACTCAAAACACAGAGGTGGTAAAGTTTCATTTAAACGAAAAATCAGTTTTTTAAGTACCACTTAGTGGTTTCACTATTCATCAAAAATTGAAGTTTTTCATAATAATTCCAAAACTTTACCCTAAGCTATATTTGATATTCCGAATTAAAAAATGATTTCTATTTTACAAAATTCAAATCGTATAAGTTACATTAATTAATTTAATAATAAATTCCCGCTGTCATGACAAATAGCGTGTTTTTATAAAACAGTATATATCAAAAGATTGACACTCGTTTAAGTCCAATTTCAAAGTGAAATTAATTCCAACAACCACTATTGGATTAAATGGTAAAAATATATTCTAATTTAACTTTAAAACCAATTCAAAAGATAATCTAATCATATAAATATATTAGATTAAAAAGTGGTTTTGAATTAAAATACATCATTTTTCAGTATTCATTAAAAAATGAACTTTATCGGAAAAATACCAAAAATTTACACAATGTAAATTCTGATGTCCCAATTCCAAAGAAGAATTTTATTTTGTCAAATATAACACATAAAATTTTCAAAAAGTGGATTTAAAAGAGGTTCTCCATCAAAATGTGGTTAATCGACCATTTAAAGAATATTAGAATGTTTACGCTTAAAATTAGATTCATTCACATTTTTTATCCTCCAACATGTATTGTAAAGAGTAAAAATATTTGACAAAAATATATAATCATTTTGTAGTTAGTTCTGTTCATTCCCTCCATTACAACGTCTATGTGTTAACTACCATTTAAAATAATATTATTTTATTATTAGAGTGCAACATAAGATTCACAAGAAACTCGTTGTTGGTAATGGGTACGCCATCGCGCATAGCGTCCCCTTTAAAGTAATATTTATATTTTTTTCAATAATATGGATAAATGTGAAAATGTCATATTCTTTATTTACCTGGGGTGTTACATCCTTCCCCCTTTTTGGGAATTGCGTCCTCGCAATTTTAAAATTGGGCTTGGAAACTTCATTGAAAATCCCACATCGGAACAAGAGTCAGTAAGAAAATCACTTTAAAATAAAAAAAGAGAAGTACAAAGGTCACCTGAGTTAACCCACAATAGGATTCCAAGTATGAAAATATGGACATGGAGGAAAAAAACAAAGGGTCATGTTCTGATGGAGAGTGCTAGTAAAAATTTCTAGGAGAAAGTTAACCATAAGAAAATCACAAGCTTGAGATGGGTTAAACGATATTGGATTCCCCAGTAGGAAAAGTTAACAGACAATATTTTTGTTTTAAGTTACTCTTCATTGAGGAATTTATTTTTGAGCTTTACTAAATCATAATGAAACATACTTACTTATCACATAGACTTTCAATTTTTACTAGATTCCTTAATCAAACTCATATTTTCTTTAAAAGATGAGTATTTAGGAAGACTTGTTTGCATTAAGAGTACTATAATCAACTTCTTGATAATCAAATAATCCAGAAAAGAGAACTATATATTTCCCATGCCTTTAGACAAAATCCAAAACCAAAATTTTTAGTATGAGATCAGATAATCCACAAAAGTATAATCCTTTATAAAAATAAAATCTATTCTTAATCTCCAAAATTTGTCCAAAAAAACCCCAAAGTTCAAAGAAGACCATTCGATAAACAATTGTCCATAAAATTCTTCAATGTAAACCAAACTAAGATTGAAACCCAAATATTTGAAGGATTTAATCACATAGTCTTCCAAGGTAAAAGTTAACTTTTATATCTAAATAACATCAGTTGCTCTTAAATTCTCATATTGAAAAGTAATTAACCTAATCACACATTCTCCACGATAGTTTAATCATTTCCATAGATAACCTAAAATCAACTTACTTTTGATTCCTAAAATCATCTAACTAAAAACTAAATAGTAAAACTAACCAGGGACTTCACGTAGTCCAGTGGTAGGCGATAAATACCAGTAACACTTTGGTTGTGGGTTCGATTCTCATAGCTTTGTCCAACGCGACGGGTTTTCACACGGTCTGCGTGTTGTCCCTTTTTCCAAAACAATATAATTCTTAAAACATTCCCCAAAAGGAGATAAAATATTCAAAAATAATTATTACATATTTTTACCTCAAGCTTATCTCATGCCTTTCATTTTCCATCATAACATGTAATAACCCATAATTACCTTAAAAGTAAGGATCATATAAACCCTAATGGTTACCTTTATAATTATTACCTGAACTTCCACATAGATTGGTCATTTCGTACATGATTCATTACAGAACATACCAAGGTTCAAGTGGTTGATAATGACTACTTGATAGTTGGTTTAGAGCAACCACGAGTTTCCTCATTGAATCCCCCATTTCATCCAGTCTCTTAATCAGAGAACCACCACAGTTTCCTTCAAACCTATTGTCACTTTGGTGCCTGCTATATCCAGCCATTCACTAAAAACAGAAATGTCCGTGTGAGTATATCAACAAAACCATCATGTACTAATGAGGAAGATATACTTACTCATTCACTTTATCTAAAAACAATGACTCTTTCTGAAATCCTAGCTATTCTGGTAATGTCACTTATGCTTAAAAAATACCCAAACCTCTAAAGTTATCTAAACCTCCCTTTGATACCAACTATAAGGCCCAGCCTTAAACCTTTCTTAATCTTGAGTTATTACAAGATTAAAAATTTAGGATCTTTTCAGGTTTAGAGTTTTAGAGAAATAGATCATGAAACTTGCATTACATTCCACATTTAAAGAAAGTGGTATATAAAAGAAAATATTCAATTTTCCCATCAACGGAAACATATTTAAAATAAAACATGGATTCTTTCTTGACACTTCCTTGACAATATCATCACATCATGTACCTTTCCCATGACCTGTGAAAAACATTTCAAAAACATGGGATGAGCATAAAAAGCTCAGTGAGGGTTATAAAAAGTATGGAAAGGAAACATGAGTACATATATACATAAGAATTAAATCATACTTTACCCATAAATCATAAGCACTTTAACATACCTCATAAAATCATGAATAAATAATAGAAATCATAAGACATAAAGGTAACTTGAGGCATTCATAACATTCTTATGTAGGGAGTAACCCTCTTGGTTACGTTTGGAATACCCATCACAGTATATTCCCTAAATATCTTCGGAGATACTTTAACGTTTAACCCCTTTGCGTTACCCAATGCATTAGAGAGCTATCTCGGGCTCACCCGCCCTTAGTTTATCACAGAACCACCCGTCTTCACAAACAATGCCCAAGAACCATAACATAATCGTATCACATAAAACATGCATAAAATAAACATAACATTTCCACATTACAATCATCATTATATGAAAACATCTAATAGAATAATTAAAACTCTATGAGACAAATGTCCCTTTATACTTTGAAAATATTAAATGAAGACATTTAGAAGAGATTTTAAAATCAAAGTGTCCCATACCACTTCGAAACTTCTGAAAGGGTTTTAAAAAATTCATGTCCATATAAATAAATCCTTAAAACAATTTTTAAAACATGTACATGGATGATGAATGTTTAAAATAATAAATCTTTAAGACCATTTAAAACAATGTTTTAATAAAAGAGTCCTTTTCCATTTTGAACATTTAAATTTTAATCAACATGAAATTAGACCATTTTCAAAACATTTAAATGACTTGAATATAGACATAATATGGATATGGAATGTAAAAGGGGCTGTATATACACTTTAAAAAGAATAAAAGTGCATATCATCAAGAAGTGTCTCAAGGAAGCGAAATTGAGACGTAATCCCATTCAAAGATCATGTCATTAGTGCAGGGATAATCCAATGACATAATTAGGTGTGACCAGTATAAATACACCCAATATAAGTGTATTTTAAGTATAAAACAACCATAGGTCATTCACACATATTCATAGGATTTCATATTCAATAACTACAAGTTGAACCCAAATAAATCAAAATTTGGTTAAGAAGTTCCCTTGTAAGAATTTGACAGCCTAACAGCATCACTTTAAAATTAATAAAATGATTTGATGAGAAAAAAAGGGTATCTCATCACATGGAAATAAATTTTACATCAATAAGGATATATAAGAACATATCCCAACATAATAAGATGTAAATTAAAAGACCCCACAAAATATGTCTTTTAAAAAGTGGAGGGTGAAAGGTTCCCTTACCGACTTGGGTATCTTTAGAAACATACACACCATGATATAAGGACAATACAAAATTGATGTAAATACTCATAAACGAAAGTATATTAAACAAAGATTAGAATAATGGGAAGTATCTATACCACTCAACGGGAATGGTGGAAAATGCAGCATAAATCTCACGGGAATAAAAGTGAGATGAAAAATCCCGTACGAAAACTCGACAACCTAACAACGCCACTTAAAACTTCCAAAATTGGATTAACGAGATCAAATATGGTCTCTCATCACATGAACATAAAAATTACAGAAAGAGGAATATAAAATAACATCCTCTAACATAAGAACATGGAGCATAAAAGAAATGACATAAAAGAGAGTACATGCAAAGAAAGAGAGAGGTATGATTCCCTTACCTCGTGTCCGACATGACCCGATCGTTCTTTAATCTCCTGAATAATAAAATTTGGTCAATTTATAATTTCTTAAGGACCACCTTTAAATATTATTACTCAGTTCATATCGCATATTATAATGTTATAATAATTGGTCAATAAAGTGAGTTCATATCAGACGTTTTTGTCGATGTTCAGTACATGAGTAAAAATTGAACTTGATGGAAAAAAAATTTCCATGTAGTTATAGGTACATAATCTCCAGAAGAGTATTTATGTTTTAAATATCATATATATCCAGTATATATTCATTTTATACTATTCCATATCATTTGGGGATAAAAAATTAAAAGCACCGTTCATGGAGACGGTAGGCCGTACGTACGCATGAATGCTACTTTCATTTTTTTGTCATATTAATGGAATTAAAACAGAATGAAAGAGATATATATTATAATTCCATAATGATAAAAACAATTTAGATGTAATATATTACATATATATCCATTATATATATGTACTTATAATAGTTCATAACATTTGGAGATAAGAAATGAAATGTACCGTTCATAGAGACGGTAAGCCGTACGTACGCATGAACGCTACATTCATTTCTTGTTTTCTGTATTCAATGGAATGAAATAATAATGATATAAAGGTATATTATAATTACAGTAGGATAACATATGTAATACCATTAATTCCATCCTTTATAAGTCCAACATATGGCATTAGCGAATCAAATCACTTTGAGGGGGCGGTAGTCCGCACTTCCTAAAATGAAGATATCGCGTTTACCCATAATGGAAAAAATAAAGGTATGCGATATATGAAAAATACAGAAGCTTAAGGAAAACATAAATATATTATATATAATATATAAATATAGTGACATCTTAATGGCCACATTTGAATGTGTTAAAAAAATATTGAACAATCATCATTTCGTGAGGCAGTAATTCGCCATCCATAGAAACAGTATGTTCTTTAACCATTAGACAAAGGTGTGTGTAAGTGTAGCTCGAATATATCACATAACAACATCCCAGTATATTTAAGATACTGGTGTTGTTACAAAAGAAAAGAATAAAAAGAGTTTAGGGGGTTGGATAAGCAAAATAATACAAAAGAACACAAGGGAAGACATTTCCTTTAAATCGGGTAACTTCCATTGATTTGAGATCAAAGGCTTCCTTGGAAAGGATTCTGCCCAATGTGAGGCTTAAATGATGATGATAGGGGTGTCTAGTGATTAAATGGGTAGGGTTTGTCCGAGCCAAAGGATTTAGAGGTCTGTGTAAGGTGGTAGAGGTGGGGGCCTTTTATAAGAGGAGAGGAGGGCACTCTTGGAATGTTATAAAATATTATCTTATTATAAAATGATTTTCGGATTTAAAAGGTCCCAAAAGGATATATTTCGAGGATAAGGTGAGAATATTTCTAAATCCACCCATCCAATAGGTGTGTGACAAGTGTAAGTCATAGTTTTAACATAATCTTTTCATTTTATTTAAATCCCTTATTAATGAGGTAATTGCTGCATCATCATGATGTCATAAATAATTTACTTTCATTAAAGTCTAAAAATTATAAAAAAAATATCATGATGTAGGAATTATTTCTAGCTTTCTAATGAATATTTATAGTAAAAAATATGACTTGTATAACCCCATTTAAAAATTTTATTATTAAAACATCTCATGTTTGTGACATTTTAATTTTAACTTTAAATAAAAAGGTATTTATGTCATTTTCCAACCAAAGTGGCTCTATGGGGTCCCCAAGTTGACCCATGGATTTTCATGGTCGTCCATGACATATCCAATGAGGGTACGACTTGTGTCATGTTCATTTCATATTATTAAAACATTATTTTTACCTTAAATTACACTAATTACCTCTAATCGCGATTAAAAAAACATAAAAGTTACTATTCACCAAAAAATTATTTTAATCCCATTGAACTAAATTTTACTTCTTAATGACAACCATGTATGTCGGATTTTTGAAATTCAAAACACAGAAGTGGTAATGTTTCATTTAAACGAAAAATCAGTTATTTAAGTACCACTCTTGTGGTTTCACTATTCATCAAAAATTGAAGTTTTTCAGAATAATACCAAAACTTCACCCTAAGCTATATTTGATATTCCGAATTCAAAAATGATTTCTATTTTAAAAAATTAAATTCTTATAAGTTACATTAATTAATTTAATAATTAATTCCTGTTGTTATGACAAATAACATGTTTTTATGAAACAATATATATCAAAAGATTGACACTAGTTTTAATCAAATTTCAAAGTGAAATTAATTCCAACGACCACTATTGGATTAAATGGTAAAAATATATTCTAATTTCACTTTAAAACCAATTCAAAAGATAATATAATCATATAAATAAATTAGATTAAAAAGTGGTTTTGAATTAAAATACAACATTTTTCACTATTCATTAAAAAATGAACTTTATCGGAAAAATACCAAAAAATTTACAAAAAGTAAATTTTGATGTCCCAATTCCAAAGTAAAATTCTATTTTGTCAAATATAACACATAAAATTGTCAAAAAGTGGGTTTAAAAGAGGTTCACCATCAAAATGCGATTTTTCGACCTTTTAAAGAATATTAGAATGTTTACACTTAAAATTGGATTCATTCGCATTTTTAATCCACCAACATTTACTGTAAAGAGTAAAAATATTTGAAAAACATATATAATCATTTTGTAGTTAATTCTGTTCACTCCTTCCATTGCAACAGCTAGGCATTAACTACCATTTAAAATAATATTATTTTATTATTAGAGTGCAATGTATGATTCCCAAGAAACTCGTTGTTGCGTATTGGGTACGCCATCGCACATAGAGTCCCCTTTAATGTAATATTAATATTTTATTCAAAAATATGGATAAATGTGAACGTGTCATATTCTTTATTTACCTGGGGTGTTACAATTAAAACATTGTATTTGACTTAAAGATCATTTTAACATTAATTTTGTATCATGGAGAGGTGTCGATTTTCATATTTATAGGATGAGGTTTATAGTTTGGGAAGTATATAGGAGAGGTGAATGTTTATAGTTTTACAGGTTGGGGTTTAAATTTTTGGAATCAAGGGTTTACAAGCAGGCTGTTTACATGAAAGCTGTCCATATGCATGATGCAGGATTTTTAAATGTATGTTGTCCAGTATTGGTGATATAAGATGTATACCAACGGTTCTGCAAACTGTTGGTATACAGAGTATGCTGTAAAGAGTATGCAAATGATTTTGAAATTGTTGGTAAAAAGGATAGATTATGCCAACGGTTCTGAAACCATTGGTATACTATAAGTTTGAATAAAATGTATACCATTGGTCTGAAAACCATTAGTATACCCACCAGTACCAATAGTTCATCAACCATTGGTACATATATATACCAACAGTTTATATAGAACCGTTGGTATAGATTAATTTCAGACCATATATTCCAATGGTTCTCTAGGAACCGTTGGTATAGAGCTACTGCCACGCGTTGGGAAATACTATCCCAATAGTCTCTATGGATATCCCAACGGTTTAAAACCTTTGGGAAATATAGAATTTCCAACAGTGTGTCCTTAACAATATGAGGTCCCATAAAAGCTTCCTCTCCTGCCTCTATCCAACATCAGCGTGATTGGCATGACCTACTGTACAAAGCCTCATAAGGTTCGATCTAAATAGTTTCATGAAATATATTTTTCTAGGAAAACTTCACAATCGATATATGCTTCTCCCATGAACATTAAAAATCTAAAATGCATGTTCATAGCTTATCTTCCATAACCTAAATGGTATGCTCAGACTGGACATATTTTTGGGGGTGGTAAGCTATACTCAAAAGTACCTGTGTACCCAAAGCCTTCTAAAGCCCCTTTCAGAACCAAGAAGTAAAACATGCATCCATGTATGAAACAATGGAGTGTGGAACTGCATCCATACGTACAATCTCTAGGATTTACAACTGTCCCAACTCATTATGAATGATGGTATCCTTGATTGGAAAGATGTGAGAAACCATCATGAGTCTATCAATGACAACATTCACATATTCAATTCCTCAAGGTGACCATAGCAAAAAGTTCACAAAGTCCAACTCAATATCATTCCACTTCTACTCAGGAATGGGTAACTACTATAAAAGCCCTACTAGTCACTGATTCTAGGCCTTCACCTGCTAATTAGTGGAACACCTCAAGAAAAAACCAGCAACATCCCTCTTAATACATGGCCACCAATACTGACAGTGTATATCACGATACACCATTGTGACACCAAGACGAACTGCCCAAACTGAGGAATGAAAATCCCTCATCAGCTCCCCGCGTATATATGATGGCACCCATACACTCCCCTGGAATAAAAATATCTCTTCCTCTCCTATGGTCAATCTTGGAATAGGTTCCTCTCTTAACACACTCTCTATTAAGACTAGACCTATATAATCTGATAGCTACCTCATTCGGACTCAATCCAGAAGAGTAGAGTCCACAGCTATAGAAGTATCAAACATCTGCCCCTGACTATCTTGCACATAAAAATACATCTCAAATAATAGATCCATAAGCTACCAATCACATCTATTTTCATGAATTTCATGAATCTGAGTCCTCCTGGTCAATACATCAGCCACCACATTTTCCTTCTCATGAGTATAGACATGCTCAATGTCAAAGGACTGTAGTTACATGACCCATCTCGGATGTTTCAAATTAAGGTCTCATTGAGTGATGATGTACTTGAGGCTCTTGTGGTCGGTGAAAACCATAAATTTGTTTCCCAGAAGATAATGTCTCCAACACCATAGGGCCTGAACAACATATGAAAACTCTAGATCATTCATCGGGAAATTATTCTCATTTTCCCTTAACTGCCGAAACATGTACACAATGACTCCATATCCCTGCATAAGCATAGATCTTATCCCAATACCTGATGCATCACATTAAACAATATAGCTCTTTCCCAGCTCTGGAAAGACTAGTATTGATTTTGAATTCAACCTCCCTTTCATCTCCTGAAAGGATGACTCAATAGAATCTGACCATATGAATATCACACCCTTCTTAGTCAGACATGTCAGTGGTGCTGCATGGCATGAAAATTCATATATGAAATTTCTTTAGTATCCATCCATCCCTAGAAAACTCTGCATCTCAAAGACATTGTTCAGCTTCTCCCAGGAAACTATAGCTCTCATATTATTTGGGTCTACTGATACTCCTACCTCTGAGATAACATGACCAAGGAAGTGAATTTGAACCATCCAAAAGTGGAACATTGAGATCTTAGCATATATCAGATGATATCTTAGTGTACATAGAATGATATCAATATGGGAAGAATGGTGGTGTCGAATGTGAGAGTAAATCATGATATTGTCCAAAAAAACACAATGAAGGAATACAAATATTGATGGAACACTCGGTTCATTAGTTCCATGAAAATTTCTGGAGTATTCGTGAGACTGAACGACATAACCATATACTCATATAGACCATAACTTTACTTGAAGGCTGTACAAGTTATATCAGATGGTCTAACATGCAACAGATGATAACTGTGCCTCAAGTCAAACTTCGAGAAGACCCGTGATCCTCGAAGATGATCAATGAGATCATCAATCATTGATAGGGTAAATCAATTCTTGAATGCAAACTGGATCAACATCTTATATTCCACAAAATTTCTGAAGGTATTGTTTTCCTTCTTCGCAAATTGGACTGGCGAACCCCAAGGGGAATATTGGGTCGGAAGAGACAATTTTCCGACAACTCCTCCAACTACTTCTTGAGCACCTACAACACTGTTGTATCTATTCTATTAGGAGGAATGGACACCGGTGTCGCTCCTAGAAGATGCTCAATTGATAAGTCTACCTCACTATATGGAAAAATTTTTGAAAGGTCCTCTGGAAAGACATTTATGGAATGATCCACCACTGGAGGAAATTCTTACATTGATTTCCCCTAGTCATACAGATATAGACTATAATATTGGGATGTAACTACTCTCAACCCATTATGCTCTACACCATCTCTACTCGCCTGGACATCCCATTCTCCATTATGAAAGAAAGATTCACCTTCTTTTGACGTGAAACTCAACCTATGGTGATAACAATTGACAAATACCTAGAATGGACTTAACCATTCCATCTTGAGGATGATATCATAATATGTCATCTCTTGGACATGGAGGTCCCATATAAAGTGACACCCACCAACCTCTAGATGGAACTCCTTGCACTAACATACATTGGTCATTCTTGTCCTGAATGGAGTGTCTAGCATCAATATATTAACATAAGAAATGATGCATTCACCAAGGATCCCCATGATAGCAATAGATATAATGCTATGGGAATCCCATTTGTGGAAAAGAGTTGAAGATAAAACTGAGGCTACTAAGATCATACCTTGAAGTGGGGAGGGTCAGGTATCCTAATCTATCTAGGTCTACTCCCCATTAAATGTCTGGACTATGTTGCGTCCCTATGACCCTACCTGACCACTCTGAGATGATCCACCTTACTATTACTGAAGAACAGGCAACTAACTACAATGGCTATGACCCCCACCTCGACCTAAATAGCCAGAAGAACTCTACTTCCCAGACTGGTGAGAAACAGGCAGCATTGCTCTTAAATGTGGGGTCATAGAAAACCCATGTCACCAGCTGCGGGTGAGAAGTACAAACAAAAGCACTGAAGATGGCCCATCTTGCTTCGAGGTCAGAACTCCACTGGGTCTATCGAACAATGAGTCCTCATATTCCTGCTTCTCCCACACTGGTAGAACACCATCTAGATACCAGAAGATGCATCCTACCTATTATGATCTCCTCATGCAGCCTCCCTGCATTTCTTCCTACTATCAGCTCGTGAAGCACTAAATTTGGAAGTCAAACCTCCGTGGATCACACCAACAAAATCCCTCAGATTGTGCTATGTGATCAGTTCTTGGTTGATGATTGAAGATATCGAGGTAAACCTGAATATGTTCACCTGGGAATGAATTTCGTGCCACAGACCATCCTCAATCATCCATGAAAGGAACAGATCATCACCTCCTGGAATAGGCATGAAACATTGTTCCTCTATAAAATGGGAGGAATAATATAAAACAGAATGAGCACCCTACTCCATAATCATTAACTCTTGGGCTCGAACATCCCTCAAGGTCTCCGGATAGAAGTAATCGTAGAAGATGATCTGAAGCGCGTCCCATGCCATATTTTTTTGGTGGCCCACCTATGAGATCACATCCCACCACCTCGTGGTGGACTCTCAGAGTACGTAGGTTACGAGCATTACCCTATTCTCTGGGGGTATATCCAGATGCTAGAAAATAGTTAGTGTGACTTCTATCCATAACTATACAGCTTGAGGTTCTCTAACCCCTGAGAATGTAGGATGATGCTGTGTTGGAAGACCCATGTCAAGTCATCCATCAACATGACAGGAGTCGGTGGTCCCTGAAATGTCTTCATCGTCCTCAAAATTCCCTCCGTGAACTTTGTATCCTCACCTATGCTAGGAACAATAGTTTGTGCCATGGATGGAAAAACTGGAGGATTTACACCTTGTCCCCGATATGCCAGGTCCGGGGTCTGATCACCATCTGGAAACTAGCGCACAAATGAAGGACATCTCAGTGGCATGAATATGCATGGTCAAGAACACACCATAGATCAATGTTATCATGGACTAAAAACAAGGAGCGTAATAAGAAAACATGAGAAAGAAATCATTCATGTATTATAAAACATGAATACATGTCGTGTATATTTCCTCCACGACATGTTCCAATATTTCATTTACATGGGCATGTATTCCTTCCAAAACTTCTCATGTAACACCCCAGACACATGGTGTGTTCTCCTAACACATGGTGTGTACTTGAATCCTCTTCCCCTTCCCAAGTCAATTTACATAGTTAATCCACACGGGTCTCCTATGTCAAGACTTCACGACATGTTTATGATAGACATGACATGTACAGGACATGCTTCACCTAGCCCGTGATGTTACTAACACGACATGATAGAAGGATCACACTATATGGTGTGTTCAATGTGGACATGATGTGTATGTGAAAGGATAACACCGACCCATGTTTTTTGTTACACGGTCGGCTACATGGATGACACTACAAGGTGTATTCTAGACAGACACAACATGTACGAGAAGGGATAACATCAACCGTTGTTGTTCATGAAACGGTCGGGGACCTGGGTCTGACTACATCGCATGTTCAATACTGACATGAAATTCATAGCGTAAGGTGTTATCCATCTATGTAGTTAGTTACATGGGCCGACACTGTGTCGACACTACACGGTGTGTTCTATGGTTACATGACGTGCTCCCACTAGACTTTCCCTCATCCTATGTCTCTGCCTACACGACCAATGACATGGTTAGAGAGTACAAGGCATGTACTTAGAAAAACATTTTCTTCCAGAACAGAATAACACATGGAATTTATTCAATACTACACGGTGTGTATCTTGGGTATGTCAAGATAGTAAGCCTCAGAAACTACTCTAGAGCTAAGAAAAACAACGAAAAAAACTTTGTAGGTTCCAAATTTTGATACATGGGGCACCATTCTCCCCTATAATAAATGTTTGGATCCTTATACATGTTATAAAAAGGCAATGATCCACCAAATTCTGGTCTATGAGGGGCCATAACACCTCAAGAACCATATTTTAGCATCCATTCATTAAAACCATACACAACAATACCCAATCAAAATAGCAGGTGTTCTTATCAAGGCATCTATCTCAACAACATGAATATTCTACTCAAAGTTTATCAAAACAACATGTAGTCACTAATGTAACCTAGATGGAACCACAAGAATTTGTGGCATTTTATTTCTAGCTAATTCATGAATGATGCATGAGATGACATAACCTTATCTCATCAGGTTGCGAAAGAAATAGATCCTTAATTACGTCAACTGTAATGACACAAAACATGTGATCCACCCAAAATTGAAAATCATATCAACCGTAATCTTGCAAAACCATAAGAAATTTTAACAGACCAGGTAAATTGGATTTTCCTTGTACACAGGTTAGCTACTCCCGGGCACAGCTTATTACAATGTATTTATTCTTTCTTATCCCTAGATAAAGGATCCCAATAGTAAATCAAGAGAAATGAAACTCTCTAATACCACTTTGTAACATCTAGGATTCAGATGCCACCTAGAGGCATCCCATACCAAGTTGGTCACACGGCCTCAAGTGCATTTCACTAGACGCAAGAGGCTGGTGACTAGAAGTGATTGCCTTGGTTGTGATAGTGGGGAAAAGATGTCATCATTTTTAGAGTACATAACTGAAGTAAAGAAATACATAAAATAGCAGAAGTAGTAATAATGACATACAACAGTAACAATAGAGAACTGAATGTATAAACTGGAGAACATATATATAAAATGATGAATGATAAATATGTCTAGGAAAATTGGAAATCATGTCACAATGTTGAAATACCATAGTGCTAAACCAAATCAAAAAATAAAGCAGATAAACTCCTTAGAATCACAAGCGAAAGCTCGGTCCCAAAATCTCTAGCTCCACATCATATCAAGTACCTGAATTAGAAGGGTGCTTGCTCTTATCTATACCTACAACCACATAATCAGTTTGGGGCTGAAATCATGGCCCAAACAGTGTGTGAGACTAAATCCAACTAGGAAACCACCCAAATATCTGTGAATAACAGTCAGGGAATATATGTCAAGTAAAGTACAAGAAATCAGTAAACAGGAAAATATATAGCAGTAAAGAATCTAGAGTTTCAAAATCAATCAATAGTAACAAATCAACTGATCCCAAGAGGTAACCTTCTGGGAAGTACTCACGGAAATCCCCTCTGGTCCTACCATACAAGTACATGCAAACCTCTTCGCAGTGCACTCAGCCTTAGCCCTCAGGTTCAGTATAGAAAGACTCTCTAAGAAATCATTCACAGCCAATTACCCTTATAGTCTAAGGTATTAAGGAACTCTTTGAGGAAGATCGCATGATCAATTTCACTTATAACTCCAAGGTCAAGGACTCTCTAAGGAATCTCACTCAGACAATTCCCCTTATAGCCTATGTCATTCATAGACTCTCTGAGGAAGCACTCACCATCAATCCCCTTTATAGTCTAAACCATTTAGGAATAAAATAAAACACTCTCTAAGGATGCTCACACGATCAACTCCCCTTATAGTCTAAATCATGAATGGACTCTTTGAGGAAGCTCACTTAGTCAATCCACCTTATAGCATAATGTGCTCAAAGACTCTTTGAGGAAGCCCACTCTGTCTATTCCCCTTATGGTCTACTACACTAGGTTCTCATGGACCTATGTAGGTCAATGAGCATAGAAGTGTAATATTGATATGTAAACCTACAGAAAAACTTGGCTAAATAGTCTACATCATAACAAGAATGTCAGAATACAAACTCTCCATCCTACAGCCATAGGCATGGAAAATAGGCCAGGCCGTCAAATTGGCTAAACCGGACCAAACTATCGTAAACAGAACATGTGTTGTAAGAACACATCCAAAGCATAGCAGTCAACCCTTTTCAAATCCAAATAACCTCTACACAAGTATACAAGAATGGCAGGAAAACAATAAGGGTAAATCGGTAAACATGTAACACCTCGTTTAAGGGTATTGGTAGAATTAGCACATAACACTCAAAGAAATTGAACATAAAGGCACAAAATACCTACCATGGTGTGGGGAGATAGATATACATGATCCTCAAATCTTTAATCTCTATAGAATGTCGATGATCTACAAAAAAGTCTAAAATGATCAACCTAGGATATATCAGGAGAAAGGTGAAATCAAAAGACAGAGCTCTTGGAGAAGAGATAATTCATCGATGAAATTCCAATGCAAACGATGGTATTAGATTAAGAGTTCAGATGCTCGCCCAGGGTCTCATCAAATATAAATGGCTATTCGGCGCTCTCGGACAAACTATGTTGACAAAGAGACTTTTTTTCCATCATACGGGACCCCTGTTCTTTTAATGAAAAAACAGAATACATGGCGGGTAATTTTAAAGTACACTGTGTGTACTCTCTATTTCCATACACTGCTTTAGGTGTCCTCTAGGATATCTTATGTGGTTGTGTGTAAGGCTACTACTTGTCCAACACATGCCTACCTGTGGTTACCAAGTACACGGCATGTACTCATAAAAACACGACATGTACTTCAAAAATATCCAAAAACTCCTCTTTTCTCAAAAACACTAGGGAAAAAAATATACCTGAAAAGAAGATCTGGTTTCTTACAAACATCTTCCACATTCGTGCATGCTTACCAAGAACACACCACTTCAACCTCTGAAGGATCCACTGCTACACCTTTTTTAGAGACCAAATTTCTGAGGAAGTGTACTTCTCATGTCAATAACAAGATCTTCGGCAACTTCACATAGACTAGTGGTGTCATGGGATCTACAAGACTCTATTAAGGTGATTAATGAGATCCTCCTCTGATCTTGAGTAGATCGAGATGTCTTTGAGGAACACAATGACGAAATGGTCTAGAAACTCGCGAAAAACATATTTCATGAGCCCCATAAACAAGATGATGCATTTATAACATAGAACTACATAACCACAAACTCAATGTCTCCGTACCTACACCTAAATTATGTACTAGTAAAATAACCATCATTCACCAATAACTGGTGATAACTTGAAAAAATATTGATCTTAGATAACCAACCTTCTCCACACAACTGGTCAAAGTGATCATCTATCCTCAGTAGTGGGTAATAATTTTTTAATGTTAACTGATCCAGCCTCCTGTCGTGTCTGCACATCCTGAGACCAGCATATCCCTTCTTCGCAAACAATACAAGAGCACCACATAGTTACACACTAGTTCAGTCAAAAACATTAGTCATCAGATAATCAATATAAATACGCAACTCCCAAAACTCAAAAGGGGCTATCTGATAATGAGCCATTGTAATCAGACACACACCGAGTTGTATGTCTATCCTGAACTCCACTTCACATCTAGGGGGTAGAGTCACATCCTCTTCAAGAAAAAATTACATGAATTCTATGAAACCTTCCTAAAAATAAATCAACATTCTATCCAATAATTCTACTAACATCCCACAAAACATAGATAGAAGAGGCTCGAGAAGCCATCTAGACACCAGAAAAATCTATTCACCAACAAAGGCCACACACTGGCCATCCTGTTGGAATACATGACTCTAATTTGGAATCAGTCGATAATTGAACACACAGAGAACAACCATTTGTTGGCAATGATGACATCGTATGGAATAATCTATTGAAGAAGATGATCTCCAATAAATCAATGTGTCCTGAACGTTAGTCTATATCCCATGAAAACATAATACTAACTAGTATGTCCTCCATCTAGTATAATTAAAACCAGGGGAAATAAATGTTTCTCTTTATATACACCCAGATCATTGGATAGACTGGGTGCTTCCAATGAGTACGAGGCTCCTGCATCTAACAATGCAAGAAAAGAGGTTCTGAAAAAATTGATTGTAAATCGAACAACCTCACGCCCTAATTTAACCACTACTTCTAAAATGTGAAAGATTCTGTGCCCCGCTACACTACCTTTCATCATTGGAAACCCTCATAGACCACACACCGGCTAAGGTCTTTGAGGGGCACCCTTAGGTATCCCTCCACCTATAATGTCACCTCTTTGAGGGGAAGGAGCGAGCTGCTACTGTGGAATGTTCTTCCCGAAAACTAGGTATTCTTAAGAGAGTGTTGAACATTCCCAACACCACCATACTACGCTCAAATTGGGACCCAACTCTAGATATTCCTTATACCTCCACAAGAAAATCACTTCGGTCAAGGGACCATAGTGAAAGGGAAAAGACCACTAGATGTGAACTAGAATTGCCAATGTCTGCTCCCTACTTGTCAAAACCTAAAAGGTAATGTCACTATAGATCTACATGATACTACCTCCCCCTTTTATGATCTCTGATGGATCCCTCTCATAGAACACCTCCTATTGAGTTCATCCCTTTGGGACTATGTTGGATGGAGAAATGATTAATAAGAGTTTACTATTACAGTGTGTTGACTTTTTTGTCAAAGAAGATAAATCAATTCACTTTGTAAAGGACATGTATATCAGATGATTCTTTACTGATATGTATTTCACAAATATCATAAGTTAAGAGAACTTGTGATGCAATCATTATGATGTAAATGGAGTGAAATGATAAAACCAGTGATATAATGTTTTGATTTGGTGGAATGATGCTGCTTGAAGATAGGGACATTTCAGTACATTCCATTGAAAATCTGATGAGGATAAAATTGTTCGATCAAAGGAAACATACCACAATAATGGATGTTGTGGTGAAAACTAAAGAATCATTATTTTATATTGTGAAGAGATCAATGAAAAATTTAAAAAACTATATGGAGGTGACACAACCAAATGTTTTATGGTGGAAACTTGTTCTATTTTTTTCCAAATTTTGGGGCATGCAAATCGATAGATAAAGAAATGTGTTTTTGGAGAAGGGTGTTGGGAGCATGTTTGATGATGTATTATTTTGTTGTGCTCATGTGGAGTTTCAACATCCGAACATAATATTCTTGAAATCTATCGGTTTTCAACTAAGATGGGTTTTTGCACGCAAGACTGAAGGTAGTAAAGAATATTGTTCTCAAGGCATGATTCGAGGTCTAATCATAGAAAAATTTCAAAGGCATAAAGTGAGAGAATGATTCAAATAAGTTTTCAAAATATGAGGTTGGAAAGAAAGATAAATCCATCCCCAATGCGACGTCAAATGGGTTTTTTCACAATGCATCTGGATCTTCCACAACACATCATGGTTTTTGCGCACATGGGTCATTGATGTCTATAAATAAGAGGTGACCCCTTTCTCACATTGTGTGCTCAACACTTAGATAAATTTCTTACTCTGAGGTGTGAAAAAATATTAAGAAAAACAGTGTTCTATATAAAAAATAGTGTTTTATGAAATAAATAGAAGTTGCGAGCAATAAGTGTGTTGCACAAAAGATTAATGTTGTGTGAATGATGTGTTTCATGAGAAAAGTTAAATCTTGCTCATGTGGATTAAATGTATTGAAAAAGTCACGTAAAAGGATACGTGAACTATTTGGGTTTTTTCCGCGTATTCAGTTGTGCGTAAGATAGTTCTTACCGACTTTTGGGTAAGAAAGTGAGGATTTGTACATCAAATAATAAACCTATTCAATTATAAAGATGCAGTGAAATACTGTAATTCACTATTTATGCTAAGAGGGTGCACACACAAAAGAAAATTGTTTTCCATGTGATACATGAGTGTATGGGTATATCCTACTCATTGTATTCCATATAAAATGATTGTTTTTAGTGGATTGTTTGGTACTGGATTATTTTTGTACCATACCAAGGAGGTAGCTACCCATGTTTATTAGTGAACCTTGTAAATCCTGAGTTTTAATTGTTGTGTGTGTTCAGTTGAGGAGAATTTATTTAACAGGAGATGAAGGTTGTTACAAACAGAAGGAAACATAAAAATAAAAAGACATCACCGATCCTCCCACTCCCCCTCTTAGTGATACTTAGATCCTGATTGGGAAATTCACAGCGTTTCTACAACCTCATTGTTCTACTGAACTAATGTGTATGTTGGTAGAGTAAAGGGATTAACAAAATAGTTAAGAGAAGGTCAAATGGCCTCTTCCCATAATATTTACCACAACTCCTCTTTTGTAAATTGATCAAGATCTAAATAAAGGGGATCATTTAAATTGATACCCATATCCCATACCGACATACTCTCTTGTAGAAGGGAGAGAAGGTCATGTCACTTCTTAGACATCATCACAGAAGAATAAAATGCCTCTAGTAACTCTTTCTCAAGGTCAGTCCATTGTACATAAGTCTGATTATTCTATACGAGCTAATGCGTTATCCACTGACATTCTACCACTCATCTCCGGCTCGATGCCACAGAAACCCCATAAACATTCAGATCCAGAATCATGCTGAATGCAATAACCAGCTCCTCAAATCCATCTCTCTATCTCCATGTCTGAGATACTACCCTCTTGAAATCCTATAGCCTTACCTTGTATGAAATAAATCAACTACTTCCACTAGTCTTCCTCCTCCTCTCGATCGGCACATGGCTGAACAACCAGATCAACCAATTGGTCCTTGACTACTTATACCACTGATGGAAGATATCCATGTGCCATTAATTCTAGGTAAACAAGGAATGCCTAATCCTGCGTAGTAAGGAATTTTGTAAGGGTTTTCATTATTATTTATTTAAATTTTTTCCAATAAAACCCTTTTATATAATGAACAATAGTCATTATAAGGAGTGTACCTTTCCTAGTGTCTATGCCCTGTAAACAATATAGCCTCAGTTGGTCATTCGATTGGCCGAGAGTCCTTGCCTCAGATCACAGGGGGCCCTAAAATCCTATGTCCATGTTAGTCTTTCCTAGATTATGTCACACACCAAGGCCACCTAAAAATGTTTCCCTACCTTCCCATGCAATACTAACTTTTCCTAACTTCGAACAACATCCCATATGTCAACCTTCACTTATGATACAACTTTGTTATGACCCACCATAAACAAGATGATATAAGTGAAGATAGAGTGTCATTCCGTTTTTTCCTCAATATAAAATCCATATAATAACTCCCTAGTCTTTCCTCCATTAGGCCTTAGGGTGGCGACTAGCACAATGTTTATGAAATCTTGAATAGTACGGAAGGTATTACACATTTTTTTGAAAAATGATTAAGAATTAAGCTAGTAAATCCATACCACTCTAGACACTAATCGGAAAAATAAAAAATGAAATCAATTCCCACATCCATGATCAAAATGAAAAACCATAAAAAGTACATGAAAACTATGATGGACAGTACTAGATGAAAAAGTAATACAACAATGGAAATTATTCTAATACGTAAGATAGTATGGTCCTTCACCATCCTCATTTTCCTCCAAGAAACATGAAATGAGGTTTTTTATATGTTAGGTGAGTGTAATTTTATACATTGTAGGGAAACCAAAATCTCTTGTGCACAAATGGGGAGGTATTCTAATTCCATGTGAGAAAATAGAGGTAACCATAACCCCTAGTGTGGAAAAATATCCTCCTAGCTTCAACAAGGAAAACTCCCTATACAACACATGTCGAGTAAAGTAATAATAATATCACATCGATATTAGTGTACCTAGAACCACTTTCTCACTGGTTATTAGGACATCATACGCATCAGACCTCACCCACAAATCACCCTGTAGTCCCCCAACAACCCCAACTACAACCATATAATCCATCCCAACCGCAAGTTTATCTTGCCCAAAAACACCTCAGAAACTACAACCAAACATCCATCCCCCAAAAACCTATGATATCACAACCACACATCATAACACAGAAACATGGGCCCCCAAAACAACACAACATACCCACAAAAACATGGTCCTCATCCCAAAGTCCAATGGGAAACAACAACCATAACTCTTTCCCAAAAACACCTGGGCCTCATCCCAAAGACACATCAACAACAAACCATCCCACACACACCTGACCTAACCAACCACAACACATCATGCCGGTATAATATTAGAATATAAGAATCCTCAGGTAGTCACAGCCTTCCCAAATTACTAGGGTTTTCTGGGAGAGGGAGCAAAAGATTTAATAACCATACACTCATAAGAATTTTGGGGAAAACACCCACCCCCATGAAATGGGGGTGTCCATCACAAAGTTATCAACACAGGTTGGGCGAGTATTTGAAAAAAAAGAACAAATATATATATATATGTAATAATGCACTCATCCCATCATAAGGGTCTCAAATCCAACAATCATTCCCCACAAAACTACTCATGCTGCTACATCTATATGAACAAATACCCAACAACCACAACCTGAGAGTAACCCCGTTCTATAAAATAGTTCCACATTATACAATTTCAGGTAATCATGTTCAACATATTCCATTAAAATATTCCATTACCCAAAGTAAATAAATAGTTATAACAAACCCAACATAGAATGAAACCCAATCTAATTTACCACTACACAAATCCACCATAACACGTTATAGTCAAACTGTACAAGCCTATCCCACAGCCATAACAGAACCAAGGTAATTCTTCACTACCTACAAGTTCATTTATTCAACAATTATCCCACAAAAATGGCTATAACCATAGCCTAACTTGTCAACCATTACACAGAACCCATGAAAACCCAAGAATAACTTAGAGCGCATAACTACACCCACCAAATAGGGTTAAATTCTGATTCAACCATTGTTTTTCCTTAATTATATTAGGTTAATCGAGGTGATCGCACAACAGTTTGTTTTTATCAGGAAACCATTTAATTAGACATGATTACATGATAAGTCGGTTTCCATGTTACATTCATTCAATCACAATATCATCCATAAAAATAATGTTTCATTTGTGCACAAGAAATGATCACCAAAGACCATGACTATCAATGGACATGAGCCCATACAATTCACGCCATAAAAAATATGGTAAAATACAATAACAAAATCATCTTCACCAACCCATTATTCTTTAAAATAACGTTCATTATCTTCATTAATGTTGGTTTCATATACATATTAATATAACATCATCATAGACAACCAACATGAAGAAAAATAAATTATGATGAATGGTGAAGAATATCATAGTTTGATAAAAGGATCAATCCAAATGTTACGAGATCTGAAATATTGCTGTTCTTGAAAGGAGGATCATTTTTGACCACGTGGATAGGAGGTTGGACACATTGAAATTCATTTATATTTAATAAATCACTTTGAGATAGCGAGAGAAAAAATTTTATGATGTAAACTTGATATGATACATTTAATACAATAAAATGCAAAACAGAGGCGTAGATGGAATCTCGGGAAAAGGTATGAAACTAATTAAAAGGCCACTTTTTTAGTTAAGTCAAGGGTCTCCCCACTATTATTTTATTTAAGTTATCGTTTATAGATATTAAAATTGCGGTAAAACCAATCGAAATGTCAGTCTTAAACAATTATAAGACAAATGAGACATTACATAATCAAAATTGGAAAAGGATACCCAACACATCAAGGTGACACCATTTGGGTGCGCCACTGATAGGTGACACCACAGTGACAACCCTCCATTGATACTGATGCCCTTGAATACCAAAATTTTGACAATTTAATGGACTATAAGGGTCCACTACATTACAATAAGAAATATCAGGTTCACACATTTCTCATATAATGATAATGCTATTTCTGATTAATAAATAAATATCATGATAAAACCCATTCAAAAACACTTTTATCCCCATATGTAAAAAATTATATTCCGAAAATTCTCTTTTCATGTTAACAGAAATCAATTCCAAAAAACCATTTTCATTGAACACCCATTTTCAATTCCAAAATATACAAAAATAGGAGATTTAGTTTTTTTAATAAAACATTCAGGATCTAAATTGAAGGTATAAATTATATAATATTCACAGTGGTGGAATATTCATTTATTTCATGAACATTACGAATATAACATTTTTTTTATTTTTTTAAAACCTTCTATATAAAATATATAAACTAATTTATTTTGAAATCCATCAATTTTATTAAAAAATAGACATAAAATTTCCATTATAATTCATTTATGTTAATATAAATTATCAAATAAAATAATTTGATGATTTTTTTAATCAGGGAAAAAATATTTAATATAAATCATTAAAATTTTAAAAATAGGATTTTAAACAATCTTTTCCATGCCACTGTGAATTATATGAACCATAAACCCTATAAAGTATTGAAATTTTACAAAACATTAAACAAAAAATGAATAAATAATATAACTATATGATATATATAAATGGTATTTATATACCCCTCATGAATAAAGGTTACTATATACATCCAAATATTCCTTAATTAATAGAGATTCAGATGATGTCCCTTATGTCAGTTTACTATTCCAATAGACATGTTAAGACATCTAGTATAATGGTTTAAAGAATGTTATAAAATCATTGAAAAAATATACTATTATTTATAATATTTTATTTTATGATATTATAACATCATAAGACCCATTAATTAATAATATTTTATTCGGTTCATGGTTTCTTGTGTGTTTGATTCAATATTTATTGATAGTTCCATTGGTGTATAATTATTTTTGTTCTTGTAAAATGGAATTAAAACAACATAAGTGTTATGTAAGAATATTAGTGAGCTTCTTGAAGTATAAATTTTACCATATACCCATTATATTTCTAACATTCAGAAGATTCATTTGATAAAATGTTAATGATAGATCATTAGTTTAATTATGTGGGTATTTTCCTATATCAGAATCTAGTTCCATATTATTTAATTTTATGTGTTTTTTATTTTTTCCATACATTGAAATATGCTATAAAATATATAATTCAATAGTATTCAACCACAATAAGTCTTTTATGACCACTGTTTAAGGATGTAATGAAAAATGAAAATTCATTATTTATGGAGACAGTAAAATGACACAGGTTGAAAAATTATTTCATTTTTAATAAGAGATCCTGATAACTAAAATTTTAAGTGATGTTACATTAGAAACTTTCAACTCCAATTTTAATATTTTTATTGAATTATCATTTCTTAATGGATTAAATTGGTGGGAAGAAGTTAATAAAAATAAATAAATTAAGAGAGGTTCTTTAAGAAAATTACCACATGAATTTCACATCCTGGAGATATACTTTAGGGCCTTGTATTTGGTATTGTGGAGATAAAGAGAGAAGATATATGTGGTGAGACTTCTTAGAAGAGGTTTTGTATGTTATACTTATAGAAACAACGATTTTGAGTCGAAAATTTATTGTGTGGGGTGATATTTATACTTCACAAGAAGTGGGTTTTATGTGATTAAAATAATGATTATTTTATTTATAAATCAAACTATAATGATTTGGTATTAATTTAATAGAATAATATTTCTACATACTATTTTATACTATGGTTGGGGTAAATAAATACCTCCACCTACTATTAAAATTTTTAATATTTGGGCATGCTAAAATTATACCTTTTAACTTAGACACTTTTCACTATTTTATATATACTGTGATATATAATTTTTTTAACATTGTATTTTTTATATACCTAAAAATAAAAATGTCCATAAAACCAAATTTTTTAATTTTTATTCAAAAAAATTAATCCATGTTTCTATATAATATTTATACAATTTTAAAATTTATATTTAAAACAATGCTGGTGGGCACAATTGAAAAATGATATTTTAATGTCAAAAGTTCAAAATATCTATATGTTTTTATATAACATTAAAATTAATAATTTATTACAATGACCTAAAATAATATTTTTGAATTATATGTTATCAAATAATACATTAAAACAAATTTAAAATTTAATTTACCTATATAAATTAATTATTATATATTAATGTTTAAAATTAAAAATATGTATTTTTCAATATTCACAAAACAATAAATCCTTCTAGAAACAATTCAAAAAATTATCCCAAACAAAATTAATAAATTATTATTAAAAAAATAATGTTAAATCATAATATAAAGTTTATATATGTTTTAAAATACATATTTAAAATAGGTACTCCATCAAAATGATTTAAAATTATCATTTAGAAATATTTTTATTTTATACTGAAAATTTAATTTATTTTCATATTAAGACAATAAATCCTATTAGACTAATTTAAATATATTTAAATGTATATAAAAAATATAAATTTCATTAATATATATCACTAACAATGAGTAATCTAATTTATTATGTCAAAATAATCATTATACACATAAAACAATTTCAAAAACAATCACATCCTATATATTAAATTCAACTTTTTTTCATTTATAAATAAATGGGAAAAAATGAATTTGTTTAATAAAAATATATAAACTATAATTTCATAATTTAGTTACCATAATTCATTCATTCCATTCCAATAGATTGGTTATAAGTATATCATTTAGAATTTTATTTTCAATTGTTTGTTATAGATTTATGTTACATATCTTATATGGAATTGAGTGTAATGATTCATTTTAAAATAATTGGGTTTTACATTACTCCCCACCCTCTTAAGTAAATTGTTTTCTAGAATTTTTAATTGGGGGTCAAATAAAATGGTTTTTAATTTTCAAAAACATATTTGTGGAAATCCCACATCAGAATAATGGTTAATAATGCATACACACTATTAGAGAGAATATAAATTGTGACGGTCACCTAATAAATGTCATAATATGATTACATGTATGAAAATGAGGAAATATAAGAGAATGATAACTATCAATTTCTGATGGATAGTGATAGTGAATATGGTCATGTAAAAATTAATAATGACATAATCATAAATATTTGTTTGGTTAAAATGACGTGGATTTTATAATATGAACTGTTAAATGATAATATTTTTCACTAAAAATATTTTTAAATGATTTATGGAATTTATTTATTTGTTATAATATCATTAAAATGAATCATATTTTAAATGTATAGTTTCATTATTTTATCAATTTCCACCATAATCTCATATGTTCTTTACTCTTTGATTTATAAAAAAAATTCATTCAATCAGCATTAGAATCAACTTATACATATAATAAAATAAATTAATATATAACTATATATTCTAGATGACATAATGAATTATCCAAAAACAAAATGGTGAGCAAAAGATAAGACCATTCCGAAAAAATTCTAACCAATTTTATGAATAAAAAAACATTAATCTATGAACAGTTAAAGTGACACCCATTATTCCACACAAAACATTTAATAAGTAATTTCCTTCAGATTAATAAAAATAATAACAACTAATATTAAAACAAAAAAATTCAAATGGATTTTATCAAATAAATTTACATGAAAAATTTGAACATTTATTTTCAAATTAAAAAAATTGCTCTAAATGTCCCAATCCACAATATATATTCCAAAATAATTTAATATCTTAGATATTATACTAATTTCTATAAATCAAAATAATGAAAAAATTATTTAATATTTTCCTCCAAAATATAAATAAACACTTTTTCCTCAATCTACTTCCCAATATATTATATTTACAAAAATCCTCTAGGATTCAGATAATAGTTAGTGTCTTCCAAAAATAAATTAAATCTCATTATTACGAACTAATTTTCAAATACAATAGAAATATATTCAAAATAAAATATTTTACCAAAGTAAATATAATATTCATTAGAAAAAAAATGAAAAAAGTTCATAATATTGGGTACATCACATAGTATATTTGTAGTTGATTCACATAAATCAACCTTCAGTTGTGGGTTTAAAACCTACATCCATACCTTGATAGATTGGTTGTCACATTGTATGCAGTTTGTGATATTAGGAAGCTTATATAATTCTTATTATATTCCAAAAAATAGAATAAAATCCAAAAATATAAAAATTGCATGTTTTACTCTCAAATTTAATGTTATAACCGTCAATTTTCATCCCAATAAATAATTATACGTAGTTACCAAAAATAAAATTTATCACAAAATACCAATATTTACATTATAATTTTAATAAATTAAAACTAAATAGTGGTTTTTATATTGAAATTTATATAAAATAAAGAAATTATAAACACATAATGATATCCTAAACACTGAATATTAATTCTTCATCTATGAATTTTTCTAAACTGTCATCTAATACCACATGTAAGGTCCCAAACATAAAATGTTCTTATTATAGATTTCTTTACCAGATTTCCCATCTGATTATATATTGATTTATTGTTTTAGGTATTTATGGAAGTAATTAATATTAAAGCATAAAATACATGTAGAACCATATATATAATATAGAATATTTCAAAAATTGAACATCATCTAAATAAAACATTGTCCCTCTTTATGAACAATAATTACAATATTCTCCAAGATCTTATTATTTTATATAAACATCCATAAATAAAAGGAGAATAATTTCAGAACATGAGATGATAAAAAAGTGAACAATGATGGATATTACTGAAAGGAAACCATTAATATAAGGGAAAAATGAAAATTATCTTTAGTTTATTTTCAAAAAATAAAATAAAACATTTATACCCGAAAAACACATATTATTTGCTCAAATAAATAATTTGAAACCCATTGGAATAAATTTAAATGTATTTTAATTTAATTATGGAATAATTGATAGAAAACCATTTCCATCCACTTCAATTATAATTACAATATATCCAACTTTCAAAATAATTATCACCCAATACATTGGAGATAAATAATTAAGATAACCCATCTTATAATCTATATCAGGGTAATCTGTGAGATACAATGGGGATCATCCATTTATATAAGCTATATCGTTACCATCTATGAAATAAAATGTTGTTCAAAACAGTCTATAATAAATATTGGGATCAATCATTTTTAATGAGAAATAATAAAGCTAAAGCATTCGTAAAATATATATCGGCCTCAAACATAACCTATAATATAAATTATCCCTTCATATAATCTTTATTATGATCACCCATTTCTCATATAATTATCGAGTAACATTAATTGAATAAAAAAATTTCACGTAAAAACCATTAAAAACATTTTTAACAATAAATAAAAAACATTTTCATATAAAAATACACTTTAATGACATTTTCAACAAGAAAACTACTTTTTCATTAAAAAATATTCTTAAATTACAATATACCAAATAAGGAAAGAATTTTATTATTTAAAAAAACATGTAATATTGAAATTGAATATAGAAATTAAATATTAATTATGGTGGTGGAAACTTATTTTCCATTGTGAACATAATGTTTTGACCATTCCTTTTTTCATCTATCCAAACGTTCCATAAAACATGTATAAAAATATTCCCTCTGAAAACCATTGAATGAAATTTAAAATCGAACTAAACTATATATCATAAATATTTTATGTTAATAAAAATTAAAATATAAGATTATATCAAGAATATTTACATAGAGGGAACATTTTAGAAATTAAATGGATAAAACAATTAAAAAGATATTATTAAATCAATATATCAAATTCCACATTGATTTATATAAACCAAAAAAAATTATAAGAGACAAATTTGATAAAACATTAAATAACATGAGAATAAATAAACTAATGATATTATATATAAAATAGTCTATATATAACCCTTATAAAATAGGGTCGTTTTATAGTCAAAATACACCTCAAAGAAGAGATATTAAGGCAATGTACCTTAACTTAGTCTTGACTTCCATCAAATTTTCTCAAAACTCATTTATAATTGTTGAAATAATTTTAGTTATCATTAAAGTGTTTTATTAATATTTATTATTCCTTATGTGGTTATTTTAAAACATTTTATGACTAATTAATTAATGATATTTTATTATTTTCATGGTTTAAGGAGTGTTTCATTCACAGTTTCATGAACAGTTTATTGGAGTATAATTAACTATTTTCTTGTAAAATGGGATTAATATAATACATTGGTAATAGAAAATTAATATTTAAACATAATATGAATATATGGTCCCACATATCATTTTTATTTATAACATTATAATTATCTATTAGATAAAACGTTAATGATAAATGTGTAGATTATTTTTGAAATTTTTTTCGAACAACGTGAACTACTTTCATCATAATGATTTTTTTCAATTTATATTAGTTAAAGAATATTTAGTGGGTTATAATATATTTATTTAATAATTAGTTAACCACAATAACTCTTTTACAACCATTCATAATGGCGATAATGGAAAATGAAAAATCATTATTCACGATGATTGTAAACTGACATAATCTAGACAACATGTTCATATCATTTAATAACTAGAGATGATAACTAAAATGGTAATGAGATATTGAATTATTAAAATAAAAAATAAATGGAATAAATTAAAATATTGTCAGAATGAATTTATTAATGAAATATGGTAGTATAAGTTAAATGAAGAAAATAAATTAAGAGACATACTTTGAGAAAATTGCCTCTTGAATATCACATCTTTGAGAGACCCCTCTTGGAGTTGGATTTTGTCTTTTTGGGAAACTTGATTCACATGGATATGGTGATAGTGATGTGGAGAGGTTTGGGATGTGATTTTAGGAGCAATAGGTCTAGTGAGTTGAAATTGGGTTTTAGGGTTCAAATTTATAATTAAAGAGAGGTGGCATTTATGTGATTGAAATAAAGAATATTTTATATTCAATGTCATCCAAACTAAGGTTCCATGAATTCCAAAAAATTATATTATTGAATTTTTTTTATTTTCAGGATTGATATATTCTTCAATAATAGATTAAATTTTTTAGTTGTTATATATGTTATTCTTTTTTTCATTTATCATTAACACTTCTCGCTATTTCACATACACAATTGTAATTTTTTTACCATGGTATCCTTTTTATAACTAAAAATGGAATTAATTATAAAAAGTAATTATTAATATATAATTTAAAATATGGGATTATTTTTTAAATATAATTTCACATAATTCAAAAAATTATATTCCAAATTAATCTCATTATATAATGAAAAATATATTTTTTATGTAAAAAGATTAGAAGTTATAAATGTTAATATAACAAATTTATAAGGGAAATAAATTAAAATTAACTAAATTGGTTAAATTTATTTATAATTGAACTATTTATTCTTCAAAAAAGATTTATATATATTTTTATTTATAAATTAATTAGATTAAAAAGAATTTATTTAATTAAAATGTAATTTTTTCACTATTCATAAAAAATTAATGTTTTCAGAAAAATTTAAAAAATTCACCATAATATAATTTTATAAAAATATTTAAAAAATAAATATTATTTTTTCATTATCATATTATAAAACTATCAAAATATATATTTAAAATATGTCATTCATCAAAAGGGGAAAACTTCTATTTTGAAAAATGAAGCTTTTTACCTAAAAATTGTGTTAACTCTGTTCTTAATCTTATAAAACCTATTTTAATAATTTAAAAACCTATTATTTTATATTAAAAATAATTAATATATTTCATATTTACTGAATAATTTAATACATTAAGATAATATATCATTATGTTCACAAGAAATAGTATTTTATATAAAAACACAACATTTATACTCAATTGGGTTTCATTTTAATTTCAAAATAATTTTTAACCAATAATTTTGTTTTATAAACATGTGTATGATATATTTTCATAACTTTGTTAGTCATATCCATTCCCTAAATTCCAACATCTATGTTTTAATAATAGCATTAAAATTTTAATGTTCAGTTATTTGTTGTATAATGATATAATGTATCATGTATTGTATTTAGCATATTGTTTTATTTTGAAATAAATGGTTTTTACATTACATGATTTGATTATTACGTTGGAATAAATAAAAAATAAATTTTTAAATGAAAAAATTCATTATGTATATTATCTTATTTCTAATCAATCATTTTACATGTCATTAATTCCATGGAATGAAAAAAATAATGGTGACCTCGAATTCTCAATAAGTGTTAATTATACTAGACACTACAACGAATCAATGTGAATAAATTAAATGTAAAATTAAATTACAAACCATGCATTGCATTTTTATAATTTACCATCTTTAATGTATAATGTAAAATTAAAATTAAATTGTTTATAACTAATAACACATTCAATTTAATCAATAATTAAAATTAAATTTTACACAGAGATACTATAATTGAGAAAATAAAATGTGTAATATTAATAACATTTTACCAAATAAAATAATTTTATAATTATTGGATGTCTTCTTATATATAGTAACCATAACTCTTGAATCATTATAATTCTTTAAGACATTCGAATTGTACTTGGTAAAAGCCCATCAAATCTAGCTAAATGAATTCTCCCTTGAGACCTCTCCATACATGTAGGGGATATATATAATATATATCCAAAAATTTATGATTATCCTAAGTTCTTATCATATTTTGAATAATCAATTTAATATGTGAGTCAATATTATATATCGTAAAATATATGTATTGGATAAAGGATATATATTTTTCAATATTCCCCCAATTAATCAAAATAAAATTCAGTGTGTATTAGTTATTTACAAATTTTTAATTATATAAAAAATAATCATATATATATATGAAAATTAATATGAATATTTAAAGGTAACATAATGAATAATAATAATAATTTAGAAGATATTTCAATAAAATGTTAATGAAAACATATATGAACTATGATATTGAATATCAAAACATTCCTTGGTGAAAATTATCATAACCCATGTAAAGAATCAATGATGATGGTATCAAGAAAAAAAATCCCCATTGGTGTATATATTAAATAAACTGTTGTTTACATTGATAAATAGAAATACCAAAATAAATACTTCTAAAAATTTCTAAAGGAATATAACCTTTTCTTTTTGAAAATATATTTGTTAATAATAAAATCCCAAAAAATATAAAAACGTTTTTTGATGCAAATAACAATTGAAAAATTATATAATTTTTTAAAACCATGACCACTCGTGATGGATAATGATTTTATAGAACTGTTTATGTTAAAAAAAAATATTATTTTATCGTTTTCGGTGAAATCAAGAAGTCCATGTATTGAAAATGACAAAGAAATACATTTAAAATCATTTTTTGAAGCTTCATTAGTGAATAACATGTAAAATGATAAATTAAAATTTGAAAACATTTTTAAGAAGACATCATTTTTCTAGAAAATTGAATTCTGACCAAAGAGACAAATGACGTTGGATTTTATTAAAATTGGGTTTCATTAATTTTATGTTCCATATAGTGAAAAAAAATTACAATCACATGAAAAAATAATTAATAAATTTATAAGAAGAAAATTAAATAGTTCTATTATACAATAATAAAATTACACCCTTTAATGGAATTAAAAAAACAATACCGATAAAAATGAGATAGTGATATAAACAATTATATGGATATTAAAATTGATGTGAGAATTGATTGTTGAATCAATTATTTTTAAAATATAAAGATTCATTTTGAGAAAGACTAAATATGATAAAATATAGTAAAAATTAAATTTCGGCCTGATCATATAATTTTTATGATAAAAAATAATTGATTTAACCCAATGAGAAAATTGTGTTATGGTATTTATTTCCAACTAGAATTATCTTAGTAAAAATTCTTTTTGATGAAATATTTAAAATAGAATCATAAAATAAAATTAATTATTTTTTAATCATTATATTATATATTAATGTATAATCATATAAAACATATAAAATATATTTTGACTATAATATTATATAATTCTACAATGATTAAAAATTGAGATGAAGTCCCTTAACTCACACATTCCAACATTATTATTGATTTAACAATGTAAATAATGCTTCATGGTGTTTTATTTATTTATTCCATAATCGACAACATATTTATAATTTCATATATTATACTATTAAAAAATTTTATCTCCCTTTTAGTAAAAATATTCTATTAATTTCCATGATTTAGGGGTTATTTTTCATCATTCACATAACATGTTTTGTAAGGAAAGATGCTATTATTATATATCAGTTATATTTAATTCATTAATTTAATAATAATAATGTTTTAAATATAATATAAAATTATTATAAAAATTATTATAATTACTCGTATAATATTGTAGTAGATAATTAATCTCAACAGATTGTGGCGATGGTATGTCGTACTGACGCACAAGTGACGATATCATTCCTTTGACCAGTGAAATGGAAAATAATTGGGTGATATAATAATTATAATATATCAATTTCATCTAATATATATTATTTATATTAATTAATTTCATCCGTATAACATTGCATGTTGATAAAATGTGAAAAACTAATCACATTGATTCTTGAGGTAGTAGTATTCCAGACACATGAGCGAAATTATCATATTTGAAATGTAGTGGACTGAAAAAATGTTTATGTGATATCAAAATTAAATAATTATAAAAATATCAGAAATATAAATTAAATGTTCTTAATAATTAATTATGGATTTTATTAAAATATGGAAATTGAAAATGAACTACATCGGTTCAGGATGTAGTTGTTTGTCAATAACACGATCAATGATTTTGTTTCCCATGTGATGGAAGTAGAATATAATAATTATTTTTAAATCAAACTAATAAATAATATATAAATGGAATATAATTTTTTATATATATAATGCGTAATTGAATTTGTAAAATAATAATGATTTTGAATGTTCATTGTTAATATTATTACATTATTTAAGAAGAAGCTACATTGAATTCCTCTTAAAAACGAAACAGATAACCATTTTGAAATGTAGTTGGTTTAAAATTTGAATTAGTATGTTGGGGATAGAATTTGATAGTATTTCTTTTATCAGATGGACTGGGTAATTTTTATTAAGTTATGGGGTGAGTGTCCATTTATAAGTGGGGAAAGAGAACCCTCTTGTATATAGCTTGATATTTTCTCCACTGAATCCAAAATAATAAATACTCTTATAAGAAGAAATCATCTCTTTGAGTATATATTATTATACGTTAATTATATGATGTAAATATGGAAAAAATAATTTTTAACAAGAAGGAATATTATTTATAACACATATCTTCTTAGTTTAACCCTCATGGTAACTCTTTTCTACCTTAATCATTGTAAATAATTTATATAATATTTATAATACATTATGATAATAAATTCTATTTACCTTAATATTTAATTTAAAATATTTATATTCCAATTATGGTATCCCATTTTCCAATTTCAATTCACATAATTTGTAATTATAAATTTAAAATTATTCCAACAGACTAGATGGGAATGAAATATCTCTAAGTGAAACATTTCTAAAAGATACAAGGATTTTTTTTAAAAAAATCAACATTAAAATGATGTTAATTAGAATAGTTATATTAATTTATACAATATTCAACTAATGGGTCATTAAAATAATTTAATTAATATATTATATTTTGAAATCATTAAAATAAAAACACAGTATTGAAATAAAATTCATTATTTTCACTATTTGTGACAAATTTATTATTTGAAAAAACAGTTAACCATAATATTATATTGATATTATTTCATAAAAAACTATTTTATTATTTCAAATATATTTTCCAAACGTGGAAAAAATTATTTTTAAATTATTCCCCTAAAAAATGATTAAACTATTATTTTTTTAAATGAAATTTATTAGAAATGATTATTATATTACTTATACTATATATGGAGCCATGATTTTCATAATATATTTATTTTTATTCATACTGACATGTTCTATGTCTAGGTTATTATATAAAATTATATTTGGTTTATTTATACTCGGGGTTTCATGTTCTGTAGGCTATCAAAGATATTGTATTTAAATAAATGTATATCAAGAGATGTTTTAGTTCGTACGTGCATTTCACAGACTCTATCAAACATAATGTTATTATTCAATAATTTTTCCTGATACATTCAACCCAACAAAAATATATTTCATCTTTTCAATTTAATCATGATCTCTGTAATAATGGATTTTATATATAGACTATTTTTAAAAAAATCCCACATGTTACAAAGTTTTGTATATAATCCTATTAAAAACAGTTAATGGTAAATAATATATCATATAGAATAAAAAATAACTATAATTAAAAGTAGGAGAAAATTAGTGGTATGTGACTATATTTACATGGATTAAAAAAGAATAAATAACTATATAGAATGACATTGGTCATTAATAAAAATAAACTGAAAGAAAAATGGAATTTTAAGGACCTCAAAACCATAAATATGTGATTATATGATGGACTATCTGATTATGAAAATATGAATGTAATTGGACAACAAATTTTTTCATAACCCTTTTACAAACCAATAGGAATTCAATTACAATCTAATATTATACGGATATATTAAGACATTATAATTTTCTATTTCGTTTCCATAATGTTATAAACCTTTATGCTTCTATAAATTTAAAATCTATAACCTATTCATAAAAAAGGATGTCCCACCATGGATTTTTTTAACCTTAAGAAATATTTTTTTCAAATATATCATATGATCCATCATAGTATTATAATTAATTCCCTTAATCTTTATTTATTATATTCAGAAATGTTTTAGTACATGTTATTTAATATGCATAATTTATCCACATGGTGAAGTAATCTATTTTACTATAAATAGTAAAAAAAAATTCAACATTACCCAATATAAAAAATGTAAAAAATTTTATTCATAAAAATGATTATTATACAAAATATTCAAAATAATGTAACTAAATTTCCAAAACTTCTTCCCATTAATACTTTAAACAAAATTATGCAGATATTAATCATTACATACCAACCATTTTAATAAATTCATCATATATTCTCTTGAAACATACTAATAACATTAATTAATATAAAATAATGTAGAAAAAATGAACGGAATATTTAATATATTCATTCAATTAATATTAACTCTTGACTTTTTTATTATAACATCAATGTCATTAATAAAAATAATTTTTCTATTCCATTGTAGTTAAAAATGAAAATTCAAATTATCAATATCAATAATCACTTTGGCCCAAAAACATTATATCCTCATCATGAACATATTAATGGTTCATTATCCATCAATCAAGTATTTTTCAAGATGATTAAAAATACACAAAATCATTATTCTTTTTGTTTGGTACCATTTAATGTATTGTTTGTAATCAATAATGAAGAACTATTTTTTTCTGGTTCATGATGAAATCTAAACTTGCATTATCTACTTCATCACATGATGGAGTTCAAACCATCCACCACGAGATATGAAATATCATTCCAAAATGTGTTTGCATTATTCATTTAATCCCAATATTTCATTCTGTCAATAAAGGCATAGAGAATCTTTTTAGAACACCATGGGTATTTGGAATAGTAATCCATGTAACAAGAATCATATATCACATTCAATACATACATATATATGTTCTGGGATTATAATGATAGATTAGAAAATGGTGCGTATTTAGAATAGTAACCCCTATACAGAAAAGCATTCACAAACATCAAATATCATGATTGAACATTCTCAACAAATATACCAACCATTTACATAATTCATTATTTAATGCATTCCATAAGTTCATTCCTCAACCAAGAATAGTTTATAAATCACCAATTCAATCGCACTATTACACCTCATGGGTCACCATAAAATTTCATTAACCCTTAATCAATAAATATCATAAATCCATTAATCATGGAATTTCTTATACCCGTATAGAATATATTTATTTATAAAAATTAGAATTAAATTTATTAATTTTGAAACAAAAAATTTCAAAATTATATACATCCTATTTTTAGAAATAATATGGCAATTAATAATTTTTCCACAAAACATAAGTTCAATTTGTGAATTTTCTATAAAACGAAATTCCCGATTTGATGTGTAACTATTAATATAAAAATTGTGTAGAATATCTAGGAAAAATATCTAAAATCCACTTCTAATAGATTGAGATCCATCAAAATCCAGATCTAATCTATCACCAATATCCAGAAAATATAACAACATCATTTAGAGAGAGATTATAGATAGGTTAAACCAAACTGGGATTATAGAACATTCCCTGTAAGAGACTATATTTCAATTTGGAATTTGACGCATCAATAATGGGATTCATGGAACCCAATAATCATCATGAGATCTTCCATGAATGAATGAATTTTAATAGGGTTGGAAAGGGGCAATTAATGGTAAAATCAATGGGGTTAAATAATTTCAAATATATTTTGGGTCATTTAAACCCACATTACTTTTCAGATGGGAAAGATAGATTGACATGAAATCCTAGGTGCCTAAACTATGCTCATATACATAGGGGTTTATATTTTCTCAAAATAGGAACATGATTTGGAAAAATATGTGCCAACCATGAATACCCGCTCTATTTTATTGTTTATCATTTGGGGATTGATGATGAAATGTTTGGAAAACCTATATGAAAATTGTCTCCACTAATTATACCTCCAAAATAGTGTTCATGGTTACTAGGGGAATCAAATTTTTTTTTTCTAAATATGCTAGAACCATGAAAACCACTAGAAGATTTCAAATTTCTCTAATTTATCTCTAAACAACAAAAAATGGATACCCAACTGTGTTTTAAAAATCATGTTGAAATTATTTCATGATAATGATCTCAAAGAATCTCTCAAATGGTCTCGATATTACAATATCTACACCTTATAAAATCCCATCATCATTATATACTCAAATGAATATTTATGATTCCATGGAAAAAAATTTAGTCCTCTAGTCCAATATATCTTAATCCCACTCCCATGTTTCCACATAAAAAAATAATTATGCCAAAACACACAAAATATTGGCATTGTATTTGAACAAAATATTTTCCCACTATGATCCATCACCCGAACTAGATGTTCCCCAAAGGATTAATTTTCTTCCATATCAACATCAATATCATCATTAACATTAGAATAGTTATTGAGATACTACCAATGCTGTGACACATGAAAAATCACAAGCATTTCTCTAGACCTATGTGGATGTTCCAATAATTGTTCCCTAGGTTTGAACCACTCCACAATCTCAAATGGCCTGACCAGCTTATATTCCAACATAACCTGCCTTTGAATCCTTTGTTGGAAATATATAGGTCACAACAGAAGGATCATATGATCACCCACCATAAACAAAAGAGATCAATAAATCGATCAGTGTATGACTTCTAAAAACACTAAGAGAAATATAAATATATATATATATATATATATATATCAAAATCAGTTGATCCCACTCTGATGTATCCTACATATGATAGAACCCCAATCATTTGGAATCAGATACCTCCATCAATCATAGTGGTGACCTATAAGGTTTGACATAAACATATTTATATGGTTCCTTTTGTAAAGATGTCTAATAATTTATTTTATAGGTGAACTCCTTGAGTGCCATGTACTTCTCTAAAGACCCATAAATATCAAGAAAAATGACCCATATCATATCCCCCAATGATTCTATATTAATTTATAACTCCCACATATCAATGGGAAAACATATATATAAATAAATACATATACAATGATAGAATTTTATAATACTTTATATAAACACAGTGTCAAACATGAATCACAAATAAAAAATTCCCTATTTAACACCATGTAGAAGTGATTTCTTCTAATCATACATGACCATCAAGTAATCTACTATGAAATTCTACATGATATCCTCAAATTAGGATACTTTCTTTATTTTTTCTACAATATATTATAAAAATTCAATCATCCAAGGCAAACTTGGGAAAATAAGCTTGAAATATATGATCACATTATCCCACATGCATTTCAGAATATGAAATGGAAGTAGTGAACAATAAGGTTGTCGATTATTGAACTTCATCCATTGATAAGTTTAACATCAGGTCCTGAAAACAACAACCTAATTTTTCAATCCCGTCTAATAATTCTCTTGACAATGGTCATGGTACAACATTTCCAAACCAGGAAGTGGAACCCACAATTAGTTAGGAAATTTTAACATTAACTCCTCTAACATATATGTATGAAAATACCGGTTTTCAAAATAGATGATCTCATTATAATATATATTTATATTAAAATATGACTCCCCAAAATCATGTATTTCCCTCAATGAAAAGTAATATAAATCCTTATTCATCCTCTCCATGATCTAGATCAAATGTGTAGACTCAACTAACATTGATATTAGGGTTTTGTAATTCTATATCTATAGAACCACAATATCCCTTTCATCTATCATAGAAATCACGTTCCACTGAAAATGAAACTCTTAAACAATCTATCCTTGTGTAATCCTACAATATGAATAAAAAAATTACACTTCTCTTGTCTATATACATACTAAAAATAAAAATAATGTATATACATAATCCATATCATAACTTTTATAATAAAATTTTATTATGAAATGCTATACTTTAGGATTTTTTGACCATTCTATGTAGTAAATATTCCACCCAACAGAACGTGTCACCAAATCATTCTTGCATTATTCACTATATCTGACATGATATAAAATATATACTAATTTATTTCATGTGGACTCTACTTTCATAATCATTATGCCACAATCTGGTATCTCTTCCTCAATAATACTACAATTGCAATTCCAAACACATCACTAAGCATTGAATACACCTCAAATGAATCATGAAGGATCTATATCAGTTAAGTAGTGTAACGCTCCATCATCTATTCAAATGCATTATAACATCCTATAGACCATGAAAAATTGTACCATTCTTGTTAATTCCCTAATTTGTTTCTACAATGTGGGAATAATAATGTATTAACATTAAAACATAACACATTAATACCAAAAATCTTCATATATGAAAACAATTCATGGGCATATCCCAGGAAACCACATCCTGGTCATTAATTGGATATAATTCCACAACATACACTACGATTATGTGACCAATGAAATGTTCCTAGTCAGTCAATAATTGACCCTTAGAGAGCATGGTGTATAGGAAATACTCTCTTAGTGTTCATAGATGGATATCAATATAATGGTGATTATATTCTTGTTTAATAGAGTATACCATGAAATCATCCAAAAAACAACAACAATCTAATCTATGCATGTGTGAATTATTTGGTTCATTATGTCCATAAATGCATATGAAGTGTTCAACATCCTGAATGACAACACAACTTGCTCATATAGGCCATACCTTCTTTTTAATGCATTATGTGGTAAATCGGAAGTTGTAACTCTCAACTAAAAATCCCATGGCATCAATTAAACCTTATATAATACACAATAGCATCATAAATAACTAAAGAAATATTTGACATATGGTGGAGGATATTAGTTCACTATATTCAGCTGGTTCATCAATTGGTAACCAACACAAAAATTCTATGTTCTATAATACTTATTAGAGAAAATATACTAGAGACCCTCAAGGTTACGTACTCAATCAAGAAAATCCATTATTCAACAGCTCTTACATCTAATACATCAGATCTTGAATCTATGTTGGTTCCACTATATAATTTTGAAGAGAGAATCCTCTATCTATATGTATGTAGTCAATTGTATTTTCAACATCACTCCCAGCTGGTAACCTAGAGATGTCCTTCGGAAGTACATTATTCAACATGCCTACTATGGGTGAAACGATGTCATATTTCAATCTCCCAGCATATAGAAAAAGGGTTGAATCCTAGGTGGTTAGATCCCGTACATTTTATCGCATTGTACAAGCATGGAATTCTAGGATATCCTACATTAGATAAAGAATATATCAATTTTCATCAATAAAAATAATGGTCACCCTCTTATAGTAACTATTGACATTGGATTATTATAATCACAAATAGTACATATCCAAAATCATGTCAAAGAATTACATATCATATAATGATATCTATATTAAAGATACTCTCCTTCCTTAACAAAACAACCATTTCTTGAATAGATTCCCATTGACCATACACTTAATGGCATGTAAATAAATATAACCCCACACAAAAAATCAATCGTTAGACACAAACCATATAAAATTTATGTTGATTTAAATGAATGATAGGATCATGTATATATTAATGAAATAGAAAAAATACAGTATACATGAATAGAACCTCTTTCTATCGATGGCCCAAACTCACTATAAATAATTGATTACATAACAACAAGAAAATATATGTCCTTTATTCCATGTGTAGCAGTCATAATCCCTTGAGGTACACCACTCTAATGATACAGTCACTCAATCCCCCACACACCATATACACTACCTCAACTGCCACGACCATGATGAATACTAAATTATAAACTTTTATCGGTTAGAATCCCAATTAATGAACATAGATTCTTCATATGTCCCCTATAAAACCCATCAGTCATGGATTCTTATAAAACAATAGCAATTGACCATAGTGATAATGTCTTGAAAATCCAGTTATTGTTTGGTAAAAAGGCTATAAATTTTTCCCATCTGCAACCCTTGTAGAATAATATTCAAATACTTCTATAAGTAATTGATCTCTTCCCCTAGAATCTGTATTTTTTATTTCCATTGATGATATACTCATAGAGACACTTCATATGAATTAATGATGTGAATCTATGTTGTCTAGAAGAAACATCCTAAACATTACATGAGGACATGTTCAATTTCCCTTTAGAAATGAGATCCCAAATTACCACAACCATAAACATATTTTCTGAATAATGTTATCTAAGGACATAATATCACATTTATGACCATCATAAAAATATTTATTTATAGTATCTTTATTTCTTAATAACTGTTCAAAAAAGTACTATAAATTCATGAGAACACTGACATAGTAAATTGTGGAAATAATCCCATGGGTCAACTATATAAACTTAGTAACCCACATCTACCTTTTTGTCTCACGGTAAAAGTGTCATATAAACATCTCCTATATATCATTAAATAAAATGGACTCTAGATAAATTTCTCAAGACTAAATTTCTAACCAACCCATCACCTTACAATATAAAATCTATTATTTCATCTTTATTCACTTCTCTCTTAGAGTCTATAAATTTTAACAGTTCATTTGGATATACACAATACAGAACTCATATACCTCAAGTAAACCCTCTTTATTGAATGTTTGAGGATGATTTAACTGGAAAATTCACGTTAAATCAGACATATTTGGCATAAACCACAAGAGGTAACAATCCATACACTCTATATAGTGCGGGAATTTCTCATTGATTTTCTCTTTGAATTCTTGATGTTGAAATATCATAGCCTCTTCCTCTATTACTGGATGCATATATCTATCCTTTTCCTTCTTCTATCCAATCAACAATCATCATTATGAGGGATTATCTAAACTTTTCTCAATGAATGTATTATGATACATAACTCATAATTAACACATTTTTGTTATATGGATTCATAGAAGTCCATAATAATTAACCCCATTCCCTTTCACATGGTCAATATAGAGGCACTACCATGACCCTCAACCATATCCCAAAAGGTTTATGGATTACAAAGGGTAAACACTTTCATAAATAAATGTTTATATTATAAACATGTTTGATCCATTTTAAATTACCATAATATGATTCATTTTCATTTATGATTGTTATATACGGTTTATTTTAATCCCAAATTAGTCAGCAGTAAATAATTATTTTTAAAAATTCACACATTAAATTAAATTCCATGGCTTCCAAAAATTATTCATGTCACGAGAAAAATCATTATTAACAGGAATAATTCATGTATACTAAATTATTTTTCCATAATGGTCTCTAAGGTAATTATCAAAAAAATAATAACACAACACAACAAGTTAGGAACTTGTGACTAAATAATATTCATCAATAACAAAAAAACGACAAGAACATTAATTTGGAACTATATACATGTGTTTCCCCCCAATAATAGATTACCTACACCGATGAAAAATCTCATGAACAAGTCCGCACTTCTTTTAGTCTCTCGTCTGCCATATCAAGACAACAGAAAAGATATGAAAATAAATTTGATATAATTTTTATATTTCCTTATACTATGTTCCATAATCTTTTTCTCCAAGATCGTCGGACACATGATCTTAGTCATTCACCCACATAAGATCTAGGATTAAGACTAGTAGAGAGTGTATAATATAAAACATGTGTAGACTATACCATCCATATTAATTAAACTCAACAACTAAAATAAATATTTTATAACAAAAATAATACCATATTTGACAATAATGACATCACCTAATAATCCAAAAACATTAATAAATTACAATAATATAATAAATTAGGTATGTAATGCATTATATGTGTCTTGTGTGGAATAAAAACAAAATAATAATGAAACACCAAAAACTCCCCTAGTGGGTCTAAACATTATGTCCTGCCCCCTCATCCATATATATCCCAACTCTACTATCTAACATAGACATGTTTCACTTATCTTGTGATTTAATCATTTAATTTATTTTGGTACTAATCAGAAACCTAGTGTATATTGTGAGTACAACAAACTAGGCCACCACCAACAATATCTAATACAATATATAATACAGAAATGTTTAAGAAGTTGTATAATTAATATTGTAAAAAGTTGAAGAAGTCACATTTTCAAATAAATGGTTATTTAATTAACTAAATGAATCTCATTATTCAGAAAAACGGTTTGACCAACTAAAACTGTATAGGCCCATTCCAGTGTTTGAAATATCTACAAAGTGAAATCAAATTTTAATATATCATGGATTTCTTTGATTCATGTAATACAAATTTCTTATTAAAATAATGGGGTCCTAGAGCCACAGTATGGGACCTCATGGGTATTTGGATTATCATTCCTCATCCCAAAACATAGTGATCACATGAAACAACCCCCCCCCCCACATATATATATAATGGGTTCCAAGAGTAGAATTATTCCTCACAATGGGTATTTTTTGTAGTAGTTCCTGTCAAAAATTATAGTCACAAATATATTATCAAATGATTCCAAATCCTAAAATTAAATACCGACCATTTCAATAAATCATTACACATCCATTTTCATAAGATAAATCATTAACAAGACATATATTTGAAATATTAAATTCAATCAAAATTTCATACAATATGGTCAGCCATAATATTTCATAATCGCATTGATCATTTAATTTATTAAATTATTTACTCCATAATTTTTATGTGAAACCCATTGACTAACAAAAATTTTAATTCTATTTATTGAAATTAATATTGAATTTTTTGTAATTGCATACAATCAATTAAAATCAACGATATGATAATTGATAATAAAATCACCGACCTTATGGTCAGTTGTTAAACATTTACCAAATCAAAATCGTTAATTTTATGTGTAATGATGAATATCATAATAGAGTGGATGATCTATGACCATACCTAAGGGCATGTTCCAAGAGAACTAGAACCATAAAAACCATTATCTAATTAATATCCAATATTAGAAAATCATCCCTCTTCATCATGAGGGAGAGGAGAGAGGGAAGGGAAACCATAAGCCGAAGAAATCGCATACTACAGAGGAGAAAATCATTTAATGAAATATTCAATCCTTGAAAAATGGTGTTTTGAGGATCCTTGGAATCCTATATAGAGCTAAATAAATAGAATTAAAATTTTAGGTCCAACCAGTGGATATTTCAATTTTAATAAATGATGTTATAGAAATTTAGATAAAATTTTCAATGGTTTAAAAACTGGATTAATTGATTTATTTTATAAGGATCATGTCTTTCATAGATGTGAACCATTACTGTGCACATCTATATACAGGAAGCACAATTTCACTAATGTGGAAAATGGTTTCTAATATCACTTTCCAACTGTGAAAACACACTATGATTAATGTTCCATTTTTTGGGGAGGGAGGTCATATGGTTTGGTGAAACCATGTGCCATCCATGTGCGAACTCTTATTCCATCAAAATGGATAGTAAAGTTTACAAGGTAAAACAAAACAGTTTTCCCTAAAAATTACCATTCCAAGAGAGACCCCATGGGAATCCAATGTTTTTTAATTCATCAAAAAAAATCCCCAAAATAAAATCTATACAAATAAAACCAAAAAGGTGAGAAAATACTAGAAAATATGAACAAAAAATATCTTGAAGGATAAGGATCATAAAATCTAGTATGATCCTATATCTTTTCCCTAAAATCCTATCATAAGGTTTTGTTCACCAATATATGTTATCCTTAATCTAGTTCCCAAATGTTATAATAAACATTATCTTATACAAACTAGAGAGACTCCGACATTATTATCCTAAATTCAATGTACTACATTAATAATTTTTTATAATATTAATGGAATCATATCCTAATAGTCCAAATAGATTTTTATTCTGGGTAAAGTAGATTAATACTAGATTCCCATATTACATTTTAATTCAAAAATTTAAACATTATATTTTTCATGAATAATATTATTTCATGTAGAATATCAATAAATATAAATTGTAGTACATTTCATGTATTACTAATAAAAGAGATAGGAAGTGGTGATAAAAAATGATTTATAAGAGTTTAGTACATTGGAATCTATCACAAATCAATATTAACAAAATTCATGATATCATAAAAAACTAATTACTCATGAAATATAAATTATCTGACTATTATTATTAGATAATACATAATCAATATAGAAATGTAAATAACTGAAAAGAGATGTCTTTTAATCATATACATAGATTCAAGTGAATTAATCTAGATATAATATCATAGGTTAAATATCTTGAATAATAATAATTATTATATTCTGAAAGATGGAATATCTTATGTATTGAATGTCATGATATCAAGAATCATGATACCCTAATTGATAACATCTTCCCTCAAGATATTGGAAATCTAATCCGTATAATCCATTACATTTCACCAACACATTTCTATCATTGTAGATATCGATTCATCCAGTGGTTATATATAATCTAGACACACACATGACTTCATGTTCAATTAATTCATCATATATCAAATAATTTATTTACCTCTTGAATTGATATTTTTTATCGTATAATATCTATATTGTGTAATAGATAAAAAATTATAATTATTTAAATATATAATAAAATAAAATTCAAAATAAATACACTTTGTAAAAAATGGGATATATTATTATTCTATCAATGATATATAATATAGATATATAGAGGTTTTTTAATGTCCAATGATCATAGGAAATTTAATATTTCAATGGATTTTTAATTACAAAAAAATGAACCATGAATGTGGATTCCAATAGATCCCTATGTAAAAATGATCACAACCCATCTAGAGGAGGAGTAATTATACTATTAATACAACATATCCCTAGAAGATTATATTGATTTTAAGTTGTAATTTTAATTTCCTAATATAAATACTATAAAAATATAATGAAAATCAATCTTGAGGAAAAAAATCTTTTCATTTGGATTTTTTTTAAACTGAAAATTCCAAAAAAAATAAACATAACTTCAATCACAAAAACCATTAATAAATATAATGTAAGCTTTAAATTATGGATTTACGGTGACAAAATTATATATCATACATAACATATATGTTGAAAAAAATAATTCTTCTAGTTTATTAGTATATATTAATGGAACTATTTTTTAAAGATTAAGTGATGATTTATTTCAAAAAAATTATTTATATAATAAATGATGGTAAAATTTCATATAATATTCAATTTGGAAATGGTTTAATTTTTTGTAATAAATTATTATTATACATTTGATCAGACGAAAAATGATTTTTGACTGAAGTGAGTAATGAAGTAATATATTTTTAAAACATCTTCTAAAAAATATTAATTACCAAAGAGTTAAAAAATTGTACTAGTACATTACAATTTAATGAATAAACATAACATAATAAAATTATATTACTTTATTATAAAATTCTTAAACAATTTCATTCAATGGAAATTCATACAAAAAACATTTATTAAAATGTTATTATAATATAAAATGTTAAAAGATTGTTATGTTGAAGTATGAATTAATTAATGAATCAATTATGTATAGAAAATTTAAATATACATAAAAAAGTTTAAATAAAACCTAATATAGTAAAAATTAATTACCACATATTATTATAATGGAAAACAAAAATGAAAATGTTATATAACCTAGTGAAAATAAATTGAGTTATAAAATTCAATACCACTATGTATCCTTTAAGTAAAAATGACATTGGTTGATATATTTAAAACTGAAACATAATATTAAATTAATTATTGTATAATAAGGAAATTAAAAATGAATAGTGAAGTATATTCCCAATAAAAAATATTTAGCTGCATAACATTACAATATGCCTTAATGATGAGTAATCGTGGAGAAGTCCCTTACCTCATGTCTTTCATTAGATAGATATGATTTAAATGAATGTATAATTGTTTTAATAATGTTATTAATTTATTCATAAAACATTAAAATATTTATTGTTTTATATATGTCCTCTTATAACATTAAACCACATTTTATTTTAATATTCACCTATTTTAATTATTTTGGGTGTTAATTTCCATATTTCATCATGCATGTTTTGTAATGAATGTTATATTTAAAATACATGGTATTTAAATAATAAAAATCTAAAATGGTATTATTTATATAAATATATAATTAATTCTATATATAAAATTTTATCAGAACCCTGAAATGATTGGAATGGACATTGAATCACATTGATTCATGGAAATGGTATGTCGTACATTTGGATGATAAATAATATCAATCCCCTAATGTGAAAAATGGAATGAAATTGGTTGATGTGTTAATTTTAAATATCCCTTATCATATATTATATATAGTATATTTTTATTAATTTTATCTATATCACATTTCATGAAATGCAAATGTGAAAATGGATAACATCACTTCATGATGTTGTAGTATATCGTATATAGAAGTGAAATTATACAATATTAAATAGAATGGAATATAAAATATTACATGTGATATTATAACATAATAGGTATAATTTCATGGTAAATATTATATAAATTTTATTCATCCTTCATTAAATCCATCCATGAGTAGTGGTGTTGAAAAATCAACTACATCGGTTCGCGAGGTGTTATCCCATCGCACAAATGATTTTCGATTTCGTTCCATATTTGACAAAATTGGAGGTGGATAATTACAATTCCATACACATAATAAAATATTTTTAGATGTTATTTAATGTTTTTATTATATTTTATTTTTTATTAAATAATTTAATATATTAAAAATGAAATATAATAGAATATATTTGTTACGATAATTACCATCACTAAGATAAACACTTTTGGATATCCTCATTAGGACTCTAGAAATTTTATATTTATTTAATTAGTATATATATATATATATCATTATTAATGATTATAAAAAAATAATTTTTCTATTAGTGGAATTTACTAAGTGCGTTGACGGAGAGAAAATGTGTAAGGAGTGACATTCCATTTATAATTGGGGAAATATAAACCACTTGGAAATTACATGGAAATTTACAAAAAAAACTCTATAAAATGGTAATGAAATTCATATTTAAAAAAGAATAATAAATATACTATATTTTAAAATTTTATGTAAACTATGAAAATAGTTCAATTAAATAATAATTTGACTACTTGGTATGTAATTGTTTACCCTTATAATCTTAGTTTACCCCCATAATGAACCCATTTTTACATTAACTACAATAATTATTTTTTATAATTTTAATATTACTTATGGTAATGAAATAACCATATTATATAGAATATATTATGTTTATTCCAAATATATAAAAAAATATTCAAAAAAATATTTAAAAGAGTGTAAAATAGTATCTTAATATTAATCCCATATATTTGATGAGAAATATTGTTTTCATAGAGGAAAATTTCAAATGATTACAATTATTCTGTCTCAAATTTCATTATTAAAATGATTGAAATGAACAAATTTGGATAAATAGATATATTATTGAACATATTCTAGTTCTAAATCAACCTAGAATATTATTTCTTTATATAATAACTTTAAATGAAATTCCAGATTTCAATTAATATTAAATAATATTCTCTATTCATCGAAATATAAAATATTTTTGAAATATACTAATAATTAACAAATAGATAAATCTGATATTGGGATTAAAAATTAAATGTTCAAATAAATTTTCTTAAATTGGAAAACATTATTTTTAAATTATGTATTTAATGCAGGAGTAGACGATATTTTTGAAAAAATATGGATTTTCAAAAATAATTCTCATTTTATTTATAATTAATATACAATAATATATATCATAATTTATTTAGTAATATTAATTCGAACAAATTATGTGGATATGTTACTATGGATAGATATATTATAGGTTATATAGACCTAAGGATTCACATTCTGTAAGCTGACGAAGAGATTTAATAAAAACCACATTAATTTACGAATTGTTATTTTTTCTAAATTATTTTAATTTTATTTTATATTTTCACCTCACGAAACACTAAATATTAATTAATATTATTATTTAAATAATCACTAATTTTTTATTATGTTATACACGACACCATTATATACTTTTTCTACATGCAACACGGACGTGGCTTGAATTACAAACAACATCTTGTTCCCAAAAACCCAATTTTATTATTATATATTTAAATAGGGTTTTTATTTAACAGATGTTAAACAATGAAATATCAATTATAATTACTAAATTTTCATTTTTTCACATAAATGAAACCTATTTATAAACAAATGTATAAATTTTTTTGTAAAATCATAATATTTGTAGGAATACTTTTTTCTTAAAGGAACTCATTTTTATTACATTTTGTAATAATTAAATTATGTTTATATTCTCATAGATAATGATTTTGAAAAAATAAAAATGTTTTTTGATTTTGTAATGACAAAATTAACTGAGGGAGAATTTTGGGAATTATTATGGGATATTGCAATTTTTTTTTAATAAGTGAAAGATAATGCATTGTAGTTAAAATTTTTATATTATATTTAAATATTTATTATATATTATATTTTTTAAAAAGTAAAATTATTTTTGTTATACATATATAAATAGAATTTAGGTTATTGAATCATTTTGTTTATAAAATTAGATATAAAATCATTCTAATGTTTCGATCATTCTTTTTACCTCCTTCTCAATACGTCAGCGTGATTAGTATTAAACTTAATTGTATCAAAAATCCAAATGGAATAAGAAAAATATACCTACATGTTTTCTATATGTATTATATTTAATGTCTTATATGATATATATATATATATATATACTGAATTAAAAATTTATTGGTTTTTACCACAGTTATGGATTAATTTTGTAATTAAAGGTAAAATTTACATAATAATATTATACAATTAACCTAAAAATTTTCATAATTAATATTTCATTAGATTTTTTAGAAAAAAATAAACTATAGTGTGAAATTATAAAATTTTTATGAAACATGGGTTATTATATATATTTTATTATATTTTAATTAATGATATGTTTATAATTTCATTAAAATAGTTTAAAAAAATAATTTTTAATAAATGGTTATAAAGAAGATAAATTATGCGATAAATGGTAATATTAAGGATAATAAATCTATTTTAATTATAATATTATATTTTTATTTATTACATTTTAAATTATTTAATTGATTGATTGTATACTGATGATGATGTAATTACTAAATTAAGGAATATATCCATGATATGATATTTACAATATTAAAATAAAAAAATCATAATTAACTCCATTAATTTTATAGTCAATTTTTGAAATCTAGATACATATTATAGTTGTTGGTTTGATGATATCATTCAATTAGTATATTTTTTAAAAGAAAAATATTAAATAGTATCTAAATTGGAAAAATTGATACTATAAAATAAATATTAACTTTTTAAATGTTATAAAATTATAAAAAATCTATAACTAAAAAACTATTTTATGATTAAATATATCATCTATGATATATTTGTGGTTTTTTTTAATTTTATAGTAACTATATACCCCCTAATGACAAAAATTACATGTTTTCTTGGTCAAAGATTAAGTGTTTGACTATGGTTTAATTCCAAGTGATAAGGTTAATATCATGTCCTAAACATGTCTAAAAATTGTATCATGATTGTTTTTAGGGCCATAGTCATCTTTTATAAAAAATAAGTTTCTTTGGATATATTATAAATAAATAATAAATTTATATTAAGTCAATATTTTGAGGGTCCACTATAGTGACCCTCCCCTCTTTTATAAAAGCGAACCACCACTCCCACATAATCACATCACATTGATACATATAACTACATAAAAACATGGAATTTCCATTAAAAAAATCAGTAGTAACATTATAACGGTGTTTATCATATCAAAACACCAACTCTAGTGTCCCTTAGTGGAGATCATGAGAAAGATCATTGAAGAAGAGGTAATCATCTTACCAAATCATTCAAAATTGTTTCTTATTATACATCCTATTCATGTGTTGAATCCATTAAAAATAAATAAATACAATATCACTTATATTAATTGAAATTATTTTTATTATGGTACAACTACATTATATATTTTATTCATCCTCTGAAAAACCATAGTATCGCGCCAGCGTACGTATGAGTTACAATCATTACATCGTGGTGTAATCTATTTTTCTTGAAAACATTACATTGATGGGTATAATGAATGATCTATTATAGATAAATAATAAATATTATTTAATATATATTATTTATAATTATAATACCATCTAATTATTCACTATTTTTAAATTAAGAGAATTATATTGTCGTTCAAGCGAACGTACTGGTTGTCTTCTCTTTCACACGATGAGAGTCATCTTCCATGCTAACAATTTCAAGAATGATTATAAATTTTTTTTATAATGAATAAATTTGAAAATCTATTATATTATAATTATAATGGAATAATATATATATATATAATTTAACCTTTTTCTTTCAGTACTATATGAAAATAGAAATAAATCTTATGTGTATGTACAGATTACCATATCCATTAATGGTATTTTCAATTTCATAGAAAAATCATTTTTATATTGTTATATAATAAATATATATGATATAATAGTAAATTTTTACATTATTTAATTAATAAAATCATAATCTATGTAACAAGGTCAAGAATATCAAGTCAAAACAAATATGATATACAATGTAGTTATTTCCCAAATTTTGCATTGACCAGATAAACGGTTAATATAAGGATTTAAATGAATCATATATTATGTCATGACAAGTATTATTATTTTGGTATAATTTTAAAATTTTTAATAACCACTATAATGAAGTTTTGGTCAAATGTGGAGGGAATCAAACATAAGTTAAGTGATTTTTGTCACACGTTCACATCAGTGAGACACATAATTAATTCACTACTTTAGTGTTCAATATACTGCCCATGCATTTATTTTATGAGTATTAAACATAATATAATTGAATTTTAATATACATATAATTTTTTTCCTTGTTCATCATATTCTAGAGATTATAATGTTCAATGTGTTAATTTTGTAATATCATTTGTATTAGGATTGTTTATACGTAAGTATATGATGGTAAATATTTTTCTTTTCATGTACTAGATTCTTAAAAATGGATTACAATTTTTTTTAAATATTTGTACAAATTATTTTGATATCATTATTAACCATGTATGAATTTTCATCAAATATATTATTTGGAATATTTTTTCATCTTCCTTTTGAGATGCTTTTTGAAATTTTTGGCAAGAGTATGAGAAGAATGATTTTTTACTTATATGAAATAAATGGTTTTTTACTCTCTAATGAACCCATATTATCAGTAATCATCCATTAGTATCATATATAAATATATTCAAGTAAAAGGACTTATTTTAGTATTTTGTATAATTTTATAAAAAAGAAAAGCATTTCAAAGAAGAAATGATATTCTTCTCAAGAACTATTATAAATTATTTATCATGATTACATTATATGTATTACATGTGTTTTAAAAGAAAATAATTTTTAATATATTTTATGTTTTAAAAATATATTTTTATGTTAAATACATGTTCTATGTGATATTTCTTAATCCTTCCCTTTCTAAGATGACACGCATTATTATAATTCAATAATATCATAAATATTTTATCTCATGATTTCAAATGGTTTCATTATTGAATTTTTTTAATACCAAACTATTTTCATAGGATATTACAATGAATAATATATTATTAAACCAATTTATTTTCCATAGGTTTTTATATGAATACATGATTATGATACCCATTTTAATTCATGTGTTATGATATGGCTGTTTATGTTCTTTTGGATGATGAATGAATGATTTCATTATGTGAAGGGTGGGACCAATATCTCCTTCTGATGTAAGGGGTAAATATTTATATCTCATATGATATAATAAGATGTATTGGGATGTGATCCTTGACTATTATAAATGTAATAGAAGTGAACTATGACTATAATGATGAACCATGACTACGAAGATTGCCATGGAAGGGAATAATGACAACCATGATTATCCCAGACTACCAATTGGGTTGTGGAAGTTATCTATGAATAACATGTTGAAATGGGTAGTGAACCAATACTATAATGATGGTCGTGCCATTTATTCCATGTCTACTATGGAAATAATTATTATATAATTATGTTTCTATGAAAAATTCTATGTGATATTCCTATCTTGTGATTTTATTGATAATATTTTTTATTTTCTTATATTTCATGTCTTATAAATGTTTAATATAATTATTCCAAGTAAAATGCTTATGATATTTGATATTTTGGGTATGATATTATATTTTATTGGTCATTTTCATACCCTTATTCTCATTGGATGCTTTTCTATCTGTTTTGATTACCCTTATTTAGAGTAAGAGCTCACTCCTTTTAATTTTTCATTAGTTAGATTAAAATGAAATTTTTTAAGTAGTAGTAGTATTGGGAATGTTTTTTGTGTGAAACAATTAATATCATAAACAAGAATAGATTTTTAAGTTCTTTGTTTAATAAGTCTCCAAACTAATATTGTCTTTGCATGTGTGTTTGGGTAATTTATTATGTATTATAAAAAATGATGGGATATCCATGTGTAATAATCATGGGATGTAATAGTTCAAATCAGAAAAATGGATTTTTTCAACCTTGGAAACTAGAATTTGATATCATTAGCAAGATTACTATTGATATTTTTAATGATATGTCCACAGATTCCACTAACGATATATCTAATGATATGTAAGAAGTATAGTAAAATGTCTTTATATTTTTGTAGTGTATATAGGGAATGGTTTAAAAAAAATACCTATTTAGATACTGTAATTGGATGTGTAAACATAATAAATATATCTAGGGGTATCAATTCCCTTAGGGTGTGTCAATCATGGATCGATCATTACTTGGTACACGATAAAACGCTTTGATAAACACATGGTTTGACACTCCATGGGGATATGCTTCAAAAAATCACATACCAATTAATAACCATAATGATAGTTTAAATGGATGTTTTCTATGAATAATCTTATATAAACATATGGTGTCATTTAATAAGTAATGTTTCATAATTTAGACATAATATATGTTTTTTCATTATTAGGTGGTTCGTAACAGGGATAGTGTTTTAATACACATTGGTTTCTAGTTTTTGTCAATGGAGGGAACCATAAGGGACTAGATTACGATTGAATGTGATGGAATTTTTTTTGATGTGAACTCCAATGTAATGATCAGTGGACGGAAGGATGTTGTGATCATTTCTAATCATTTTTCACTGAACATGATTTTCAATGTTCACCTTAACTAACAATCAGACTCACCAAATAAGAGAAGGAAATATTTTAATGATAGTATAGTTAATGGAGACAATGAAATAAATAATAATTTATTTCCTCTATGTCACAAATGTAGATTGGATCACCCAATTTATGTCTTAGATGAAAATAATATGTTTGGTGTGTGGAAAAGAATAACAGTAATCAAGTAACTATAATAGTATCATTTAGGGTTTTATTAAAAAAATGAATGGGAATCATGGAATCCCAATGAAATCAGTAATGGTTAAATAATTTTCATGTGAAATGAAAGGTATGTATGAAAATAAATTCTCTCTGTGGAAATATCATCAAGAGAATCATAATGGTTGAAGATTTAATGGTTATATTACTGATGGGGATGATACTATAGATGAAATGTGAAAGGAAATGGGTATCAAGTAATATGATGAGGTAATCATATTATGGATTATTTGTGAAATGTAATAATAAATGTTTAATGTATTTTGATATCAGAATTATGTTATGGTAATGGTGAAATATACAAGGATTGATTATTTTATATTTCTAGATAAGGATTTACATGAATATATTGAAGGGTTTCGATGGACAACCTACACGATAATGACATTTTCATTGAATGAATGATAACGCTTAATATTTTCTTTATGTTTGGATAATGATGTTAGGATAATGATACGTGGGGTATGAATATGTAAATTTGACGATACATCTTTCATGGGACCTAATTATGATATCATCACCAAGGAATTATTGTATAATAGAGGAAGAAAAAAATTTCATGTACTAAAGGAATATACCCATTTATATTTATAATATGAATCATGGATGTTTTCATTAATAATGCTTGATAATTTCGATTGTTTCCATGTTATAAGATAATATTTTATTAAAGTATTAACTTATTTTGAGTGCGACCACAAAAAACCGATTTATTATATTTGGGGGAGTAAATGTTAAGAATACTTCATGACCTTCAATATTAAGATTTGGATTTTTATCATTCAGAAGAGTTATATGTTAAACTATTAATTAGAATATTATATTAATTTCTGTGAGATTAATGTATTTTCCCTCGATAATATGATATTTGAAATTTATATACCCAATTCAAAAAACATTGTGTAAATCATAACTGATGATTGATGGGATGTTTTACCATACATATCATGATCTGTTATTTATTGTAGAATTAAATTTTACCATTATATTCTTATGAAATATGTGAGATGGAAATTGATCAAGTTTTCCACGAACCATCCTCGGGACCCATGCCGTGACTGTCCCAAGACTGTCTTCCAAAGGCCAGGGGCTAGAGACTAGCACCGAAGGTGTAAATCCCGGAAAAAGGGAAGGCATTGCCTTTAAGTGAGTATTCAAACCCCACAGAGTAAGAAAGAAGAAGAAAACACTAAGTAAACTGAGTACAAAGGTTAGTGCTGAAATTTAAATGGGCCAGAATTCAAACCCAACTGAAATTAAATTACAACTGAAAAGAGAGTGCAGTAGCAGAAAAGTAAAGCAGCAACACCGAGCCGTCCTCTGGAAATCCCACCTAAAGGGTGGGTATAGATAGTCTCTTACACTCCTCGGCTCCAGCCATGTGCTCCGTGTACATCTCATCCAGTGATCCAACTCCAGGTACCGCCCAGCTCCACGAGGTCCTACCAAGATCAGCGTTGTCCATCGTATACATCCAACACAACGTAGTGTGGGCATAGCCCGTGCAGGGGAGTGTATAGGCCACTCAGTAGGGACCCCGAGAACGCCGAAGGTCTCCCAGAATCCAGGAAGGATAAACCACAATGGAAAGTTACAATCAAGAAGTAACAACCAACTCTACATAGGTATATGCCCATACAAATACCTAAGTCATCAATTCCATTTCAGCTCCATAATACTAGCCCAAGATCAATCTAGTCCACACAGGATAGCATGATCCAATCCACACTGGATCACACAACCCAATACACACTGGATAGAAAAACAATCATATCGAAGATAAAGATTGAAAGTCAAGACTCAGCTCACACAGGTATACACTTCGTAAGGTGATAGATATGATCAGATATAGCCACTGATTCATCTAAAATATCAGACCCACATATGATACAAGACCAGCTAAGCTGTCAGACCCACAAAGGATACAAGACCAGCTACTCTGTCGGACCCACGTAGGATACATGTACAGATTCAAATACTGTCGGACCCACATAGGATATAGGAACATTAATCATGTACTGCCGAACCCACATAGGATACAAGAATAGTAGTCATCTCCATCGAACCCACGGAGGATTTCAGTACGATTGTCGTCACTGCCGAACCAACGGAGTATCCCAGTACAGTCGTCACCGTCGTCGCAGTCACAACCAGCTCTAGGGTTCCCACACACAGCATGCTCGATTCCGAGAGAGTTTTCTCCATGAGCCAAGGGGGTCGATACATAAACTGACACGAAGTTCAGAGTTGATGTATCACAAAGTTCCGTCTCATCAATAGGAACTCAACGCGACAGATGACGCGTCAATCGGACGCCCGGTCCGAGAGTTATTGGCTTTTTCGTCCCAGGGGCCCGGTTGGTTTTTAAGTCAAAAACATCCCGACCATACTCCAACTGCGTGAAAACCTCGAGTAGAGTAAGCCAAAAGAACCTTCTCACTAAGAGGAATTCAATGAAGTCGATGGCACGTCAATCAGAAGTCTGGAGCTCAAGTTATAAGTGTTTCCGCTCCGAAGGCCCGCTTCGTTTCGTGTTCAAACCAACCCGGCCATACCCAATGTTCTCTGAAACCTTGAGTGTAATATACGGAAAAGACCATCTAGATCAAAGGATAGCTACACAACTTATGGTGCGTCAATCAGAGTTATGTAGCCCATGTTATGGGCGTTTGAATGGATCTGTCCAAAAGCAGGGGGTTTGGGCCCGGTCCGACCCGACCCAATACCCACCGGGCCGACCCGACCCGGGTCCGGGTCCAGCCCGATGGGCGTGGCCCGGCCCGGCCCCACGAGGGGATCTTGCCCGGGGCGGGCGGCCCGGCCCGAAGCGGGCCGTCCGGGCGCCCGTGCGTTGAGCGAACACGGGGGGGGGGGGGGGGGGGTGCTTCCCCCCCCTGATCGAAGGAAACGGCCCACCTTTGGGGGGGGGGGCCCGCACACGCCACCTGCTGGGGGGGTTACGACCACTTGGACTTCGGGAATCCGACCGGCCGTAATGGTCAGCCGGTTACTGCTGGTCCCGCCACCCTGAAGCACCGGCGGCTGGAGGTCCGCCTGCCCTCCCCTGCACCACCGCGGCCTCAGGCCGTGGCCCATGTCCGATCGGCACGGCGCGACGGCGCCGCGCCCCTCCGCCGTGGCCCGACTCCGGCCGCAGCTTCCTTCAGCCTCAATAGTGCGGCGCGACGGTGCCACGCTCCTTCGCCGCATCTTCTCCTCGTTCCTGCGCGGTGTCGTCGCACCACGCTGCCTCCGTTCCAGGCCACATAATATTCAACAACAAAAGGGGAGAAGGATCGGCCATGATCATGTGGTCCGACCTCCTTTGTTATTTTGATAACATGCAGCATAATTAATCAATAAAAAATTCATTAAATAATACTCGAATGAAGGACAACCCCTACCTCGAAGTGATTCATGGATACTTACATCGTGGAAGACGGTGTCGTCGGGTGAGGCTCCGTAAACGTCATCGGTGTACGTCCGATGAAGGGTTGACGTCTCACACCAGCTACCGAGAGGAGAAGAACAACACATAAATCTCTCTTTGTGGTGACAGCGTTCTTCGTTGAATTTTTTGCGTTCTTCATGAAGAAGATAAAGTTCATCATTAAAAACCCCAACAGTTATCTCCTCAATTCCACACACAACAACCAGGCCAAATAAAGTTGGGTTCATCCTTATTTTATTAACTCATGCCATGAATTCAAAAATACAAAATTCAAACTCTTATTAACTTAATTTAATTAAGTGAATTGGCATGCAATTAATGAGGGTGAGAAGGTGAGTTACAAAATAAATCAGAGAGGGTGTTTAATGGGAGTTAGGGGATTTGAAAAGGATGGGGCTCGTGTGGGCCCCACCCCAACTCCCTGACGTGGATGTTAAATTACAATGTACAGAGGAATTAAGTTGTGACTCAACTTAATTTCACTTAACACTTAAACCACCTCGTAATGAAATAAAAATAAAATTGTAAAGTAATTATATTTTTATCCCTCACTTTTTTTAACATCTCCCCTTGAGAAAACACACCTTTGGAAATGGTGTTCCTAAGCAATTACCGGTGCTACGGTTTTTTCGGTGCCCTTGGATTTCAATTCCGAGAACCTATTCAAAAGTTAGAAAAACCCGCTTATTCATTCACTGAACGTACCCGAGCTAATCTTTGAAATTGGTTATGGGCACACCGAGCCTCAGAATCAGGCGCCGTCAGAAACTGCGTACTCGTAAAATCCGAAATAAATTTAGAAAAATTTTCCTCGAAATTTACAGTTCTTTACAGTACTCACACCATAGAGATTTACGTCCCCGTAATGATACATCACAATCTAGGAGAACAAATGAGGGTACTGTGCACGCATCTGTGCCTCCCCGCTCCCAAGTGCTCTCTTGGATGTTCTCGTGCTGCCACCTGATGCGCACTAGAGGAATCTACCACCCACATAGGACCCACTCTTGTCGATCCTCTATATCCACTGAGACCTCCTCAAAAGTCACCCCGTCATCGATGTCCAGCTCTCCATGGTCGATGATATGTGTCGGGTCCTGCACGTATCCCCTCAGCTGAGATACGTGGAAGACGTCGTGCACCCGGTGCAACTGAGGTGGTAGAATCAGGTGATAAGCCGCCTCTCCTATCCTGCTGAGAACCTAGAATGGTTAGATAAAGTGCAGATATAACATGTTGCCCCGACCAAATATCTATAATCCAGATCGAGGTGATACCTAAAAGAAAACGTGGTCGCCATCCTCGAACTCTAGTGGTCTCCTCCTCTTGTCATCATAAGACTTATGTCGGCTCTAAGCTGTCCTCATCCGCTCTTGGATGACCTGGACCTTCTCTGTCATGGCCTAGACCATCTCTGGTCCCACAAGTGATGACTCCCTAGGGTCTGTCCAACACAGAGGTGACCTGCAAGGTCGGTTGTACAATGCCTCGTATGGTGCCATCTCGATGGTGGAGTGGTAGCGGTTTTTGTACACAAACTCCACCAGGGGTAGGTGATCCTCCCAGCTATGACCAAAGTCGAGGACACATGCACGAAGCATGTTCTCGAGAGTCTGAATGGTCCTCTATATCTGACCATCCATATGAGGGTGAAAGGTGGTGCTCAGAAGTAGCTGTGTCCCGAATGCCTCCTGAAACCCCATCCAAATCTGGGAAGTAAAGTGAGCGTCATGATCAGAGATGATAGATGATGGCACACCATGAAGTCGTACGATCTCCTAAACGTAGAGGCATCACAAAATCTCCTCTGAGCCCTGCTCTCTGATGGGTATGAAGTGGGCCAACATTGTGAGTCATTCGACAATCACCCAAATAGAGTCGTGACCTTTGGAAGTATGTGGAAGTCCAGTCAAAAAATCCCAATATATCCCAACCCACTTCCAGTCCGAGACCTCTATGGGCTATACCATGATTTCTAGTACCTGGTGCTTCTCCAACACCTACTGACAGGTAAGTCATCGAGAAAGGAATTCTCCCACAACCTTCTTCATACCCGGCCACCAGTGCTATCGTTTGAGATCCTGGTACATCTTTTCCATTCATGGATGTACCGCTAAATGGGACGTGTGAAACTCCCTCAAGACCTCCTCCTGTAAAGCATCTAGTATCATGGTACATCCTTTGAAAAGGACAACGTGGTCTCCACATATAGAGAAACCATCAGTTTCCTATCATGTGGAAATCTACGCACGCCGCGTCTCACGATCAGCGTGCCCATGTTGTGCCTCTATAACCTGCTGAAGAAGCGGAGGAGTGACTGTGAGTGACTGAAGGAATCCTTCTCCATCTCTATCCATGAAGGATATCTGCAAAGCAGCTAACTGCTCGGTCGCTTCTCCAAGTAGCTGAATGTCTGTCCTCTTGCTGAGAGAATCGGCTACTACATTCCACTTTCCAATAGTATAAACTATCTCAAAGTCATAGTCATAGAGGAACTCGATCCATCACCGTGGTCTCAGGTTCAGCTCCTTCTGTGAGAAGAAGTACCTGAGACTCTGGTGGTCAGAATAGACTGTAAAGCGCTCGCCCATCAGATTGTGCTTCCACATCTTCAAAGAGAATACTACTGCTCCTAACTCCAGGTCATGTATAGCATAGTTCTGTTCATTCTGCCTCAACTGTCGTGATCCATAGGAGATCACTACACGCTCCTGCATCAGGACACACCCGATTCCGGTCCCTGATGCATCACAATAGACTACATACCCTACTCCCTCCTCTGGTATCCTCAAGATGGTTGCACTGTTCAATCTCTGTTTCAGCTCTTAGATGCTCTTCTGACATCTATCTGACCACACGAAGGGTTTCCCCTTCTTCTTCAAAGCTGAATGTGGTGCCGCAACTCTGGAGAAGTCTGGAACAAATCTCCGGTAGTACCCAGCTAGACCCAAGAAACTTCTCATCTCTGCCACGTTCCTGGGTGTCTCCCAAGCTATCACTTCCACGATCTTTGCAGGATCCACTGCAACTCCCACCTCAGAGATGACATGTCCCAAGAAGTGGAACTCACGTATCCAGAACTGGCACTTAGAGATCTTACCATAAAGCTGGTGCTCTCAGATTGTGTCCAGTACAACACGCAAGTGGTAGGCGTGCTCATCCACAGTGGTTGAGTATATCAATATGTCATCGTTGAATACTATGACAAATCGATCGAGGAGAGGGTTAAATATTCTGTTGATGAGTCTCATGAACAATGATGGAGCATTGGTTAAACCGAAATGCATAACCAAGAACACATTGTGGCCATACCGACACCAGAAATCTGTCTTCTGCACATCCTCGTCTCAACCTCTGAGCTGATGATAGCCTCACCTGAGATCTTTCTTCGAGAACCACCATGCTCCCTTGAGCTGATCGAAGAGGACGTCAATATTCGAAAGTAGATACTTGTTCTTCACAGTCACATGGTTCAGGCGACGGTAATCGACACATATTCGCAAGCTCCCGTTTGCCTTCTTGGAAAACAAAATCGGGAAAGACCAGGGTGAAACACTGTGTCAAATGAATCCCTTGACCAGCAGGTCCTCCAGCTATACTCATAGCTCTCGAAGCTCAGTGGGAGCCATCCGATATGCTAGACTAGATATCAGGGTTTTCCTGGGATATAGGTCAATGAAAAAGTCTACCTCTCTACGAGGAGGTAGTCCTAGAATGTCTTCAGGAAAAACGTCTGCATATTGATCCACCACTATAGGAAAACTCGGACTCCGCATGACAACTGATCCAAGGATGAGTCTATCCAACTGATGGGGGATGGTTTTCCTATCCTCTGCGCGAGTCCATCCTACACTGCGAAGGCCCCCTTCTTGCCGGTGAAGGTGAACCTGCTCCCATCGGTGCAGACACACCACACCTTGCACCTAATACAATCAATATGAACATGGACTATAGATAACCAATCCATGCCCAGGATGACGTTGTAAGGCCTTGAAGCCACTACAAGAAGATCTCAGACAAAGCTCTCTCCTCCTAGAGTAAGATCACAATGTTTACATTAGTGCGTAATCGTTGAGTCCACTATCGTAGGAGTCTCTAGCCATAAGGATCGATCCAACGACTCTGTCAGAATCTCCATGCTCCGAACAAGGGAAGTGACAATGAATGAATGACTCGCTCATATGTCTGTAAGAACTACAGCAATGGTGGAGTAAACACATATTGTACCTCGAATCATCTCTGGTGTGCCTTGGTCGTAGGCCTCCACTACCTGAAGCTGATCCTGCCTCTGTCCGCGAGCTCCCTATGGTCGGGGTGGACTTCTTGGTGGTGGTGGTGGTAGAGCCTCAAAGCGTCTCCCACCACCTGATGCTCGGCCAACTCCTCTACCTCATCCGCCTGTTCCCTATGGACCGCCGTGGTCGACCCTCTGCATCTGACTGGGTGGTCCCTCAACCGTCTGCTGCTCCTCTACACGGCAGGTCGAGCAGTCACGAGCCATGTGGCCCTACCCGCCGCATGCATAGCACTGCTTGGTCCTCGTAAGGTTGGCTCTACGCCATGTGCCTCACACCTCTGAGCCAGTGTCTTGTGGTCATTCGCCTGACGGTCTGGTTCGCTTGGACCCCTATGACATCTGTCGACTGCCATCTGCAGAAGACTCAGCAACATGTCGCCCTGCGGTAGGTCTCACTGCTGGTGTAGGCTCATCAAGAAATATCTCCACCAGAAGGGCTCGCTCCAGTACTCATGTCTGTGTCATAATGCTGAGGGAAATCATCGATGCCCTGATCTCATGCCTTAGTCCCTTCCCAATGGTCTGGTCTCGAATGAATGGGTATCTTACCATGTCTGTGGAATAGCGTGAGAGATCGGTAAATCTCACCGAGTACTGGGCTACCGTCATGCCGTCCTTCCGCAGTTTTAGTAGCTCCTGAATGCACACCTCATGGAGGGTGGCTTGGACGAACTCCGAGTGACAGAGGCTCTCGATGTCCGACCAAAGGAGAGATGCCTTGTCATGCACCTGGAGCATCAGGTTCCACCATCTGCCTGCTTTCACGTGTAGGAGACTCGCTTTAAAGATCACCATGAGGTCAGCTGGTGTCCCTACTAACCAGAAAACTCATACAACAGCCTCCAGCCAATACTCATCTTCCTGAGGGTCCATCTCCCCGCAGAACCTGGGCGGTCTCTGACGCTGAAACTAGTGCAGTGCACTATGGTGATATGCAATATCAGCAACTGCGGCTGGTGGAATCGGTGGCTCGGTGGGTAGAGGTACTTCCGGTGCCTCTGCTATAATAGGGCCTTTCACCGAGGTCTCGTCACTCGGTGGGTTTTCGTCTCGTACAAAGCTCAGAACCCTAGCTAGCTGCCATCGTGGGGTCATCTTAAAAAGATAGAGGTCAGCCACGGTCAATATAGTATACCTGGTGAACTGAGACAAAGTAATAAAAAAGAAAACTTTTGAAACACGCATGCAATCAATGTTTTCATGCATTAAGTTGGAAATCAGAAGTCATTGTCCTAGTGTATGGATACGTCGGCCTCCACACCAACACTGGACTCCCTGGACTGATAAACACACTCAATACCCTTAACATTGTTGCTTCACATAGAAGAAATATCAGAGTCCTGAGTTCTGCGGTAGAATCGAACTCTTATGATACCAATTTGTCACGACCCGTCCTCAGGACCCGTACCGTGACTACCCCAAACTCACCTTCCAAAGGCCAGGGGATGGCGACTAGCACCAAAGGTGTAAATCCCAAAAAGGGATGGAATTGCGTTTATGTGAGTAATCAAACACCACATAGTAAGGAAGAAGAAGTTAAACCTATGTAAATGGAGTACAAAGGTAAGTGCTGGAAAGTAAATGGTCCAGAATACAAACCCAACTAAAAGTTAAGCACAACTGAAAAGAGAGTACATCAGAAGAAAAGTAAAGAAGCAACACCGAGCCGTCCTTTGGAAAAACCACCTGAAGGGTGGGTACAGATAGTCTCCTCCGCTCCTTGGCTCCAGCCATCCGCTCCGTGTACGTCTCGTCCAGTGATCCAACTCCAGGTACCACCCAGCTCCACGAGCTCCTACCTCGATCTGCGCTTTCCGTCGTCTGCATCCAACATAATGTAGTGTAGGCATAACCCATGTAGGGGCGAGTATACAGTACTCAGTAGGGACCCTGAGACCCCCGAAGTTCTCCTCGATCTGCATTTTCCGTCGTCTGCATCCAAATCTACTTTTGTATATGCTCATATATATACCTAAGTCATCAATTCCAGTTCAGATCCATCATCCGAGCCCATGTTCGATCTAGTACACACAGGATATCACGGTCCAATCCACACAGGATAACACAACCCAATCCACACAGGATAGTAAAACAATCATATCGAAGATAATGATTGAAAGTCAAGACTCATCTCACACAGGTATACTCTTCTTAAGGTAATAGAGATGATCATGTGTATCCACTGATTCATCTAAGCTGTCGGACCCACATAGGATACAAGACCAGCTATGTTTTCAGACACACAAAGGATACAAGACTAGCTACTCTGTCGGACCCACGTAGGATACAAGTACAGAGTCAAATACTGCCGGACCCACGTAAGATACAGGAATAGTAGTCACGTATTGCCAGACCCACATAGGATACAAGAACAGTAGTCATCGCCATCGAACCCACAGAGGATTTCAGTACGGTCATCGTCGCTGCCAAACCCATGGAGGATCCTAGTACAGTCGTTGTCGTCGTCGCAGTCGCAGCCAGCTCTAGGGTTCCCACACATAGCATGCTCGATTCTGGGAGGGTCCTCTCCATGAGCCAAGGGGTTCAATACATCAAATGACACGAAGTCTAGAGTTGATGTATCCCAATTTTCTATCTCTTTAATAGGAACTCAATGCGACAGACGACGCATCAATTAGACGCCAGGTCTGAGAGTTATTGGCCTTTTCGTCCCAGGGCCCGGTTGGTTTTTAAGTCAAAACCAACCCAAACGTACTCCAACTGCATACAAACATCTATTGGAGTAATCCAAAATAACCATCTCACTAAGAGGAATCAAACAAAGTCGACGACACATCAATCGGATGTCCAGAGCTGAAGTTATAAGCGTTTCCGCTCCGAAGGCCCGGTTTGTTTCGTGTTGGAACCAACCCAGATTTACCCAATGTTCCCATAAACCATGAGTGTAATATACAAAAACTACCGTCTCAATGAAAGGATCGCTACACAACTGACGGTGCTTCGATCGGAGGTTCGTAGCCCATGTTATGAGCGTTTTAACAGATGTGTCCGAAAAGATGGGCTTTGGGCCCGGTCCGACCCGGCCCAATACCCCCTGGGTCGGCCCGAACAAGGTCAACCCGACCCAGGTCCGGCTCAGTTGGGTGCGGCCCCACTCGACTGGTGCGACCCGACCCGGCTGGCGCGGCCTGGCCCGGCGCGGGTGTCCGGCCCGGCTCGGCACGGCCAGTCTGGCCTGGGTGCCCACGCGGTGAGCGGACGCGAGGGGGGGGGGAGATGCCCCACTTGATTGAAGTAAATTTCCCTCCTTTGGGGAGGGTCCCGCCTATTCCACTTTCCGGGGGGTTACGACCCCCCGGACTTCCGGAATCCGGCCGGCCGTAATGGCCGACCGGTTGCTGCTGCGTGACCTACTGGTCCCGCCCCGCTGAAGCACTGGCAGCCGGTGGTCCGGCCGCCCTCCCCTTCACCGTCGAGGCCTAAGGTTGTGGCCATTGTCCGACCTACGCTGCGTGATGGCGCCGCACCCCTCCGCCGCGGCCCAACTCCGGCCACGACTTCTTTCGGCCTCAACGGCGCGGCGCGACAGCGCCACACTCCTTCACCGTGTCTTTTCCTCATTCTTGCGCGATGCTGTTGCGCCGCGCTGCCTCTGTTCCAAGACACATAATATTCTACAACAAAAGGGGAGGAGGTTTGTCCGTGTTTGTACGGTCCGTCCTCCTCCGTTATTTTAATAACAAGCGGCTTAATTAATAAACAAACAATTCGTTAAATAATACTCAAATGAAGGACAACCCCTACCTCGATGTGATTCGCGGAAACATGCGTCACGGAAGACGGTGTCGCGTGGTGAGGATCCATAAACGTTGTTGGTGTACATTCGAATAAGGGTTGGCGTCTCACACCAACTGTGGAGAGGAGAATAACGGCACATCTATCTCTCCTTATGGTGACAACGTTCTTCTTCGAAGTCTTGGAGTTCTTCGTGAAGAAGATGAATTTCTTCATGAAAACCCCCAAGAGGTCTCTCCATAATTCCACACACAACAACCAACCCAAATAAAATAAGGTTCATTATTATTTTATTAACTCTTTCCATTAATTCATAAATACAAAATTCAAACTCTTATTGACTTTATTTAATTAAGTGAATTGGAATGCAAAAATGAGGGTGAGAAGGTGAGTTACAAAATAAATGAGAGAGGGTGTTCAAAGGGAGTTAGGGGATTTGAAAAGGTGGGGGATCATGTGGGACCCACCCGAACTCCCTCATATGGATGTTAAACCACAAAGTATAGAGGAATTAAGTTGTGACTCAACTTAATTTCACTTAACACTTAAACCAACTAGTAATGAAATAAAAATAAAATTGTAAAACAATTATATTTTATTACTAACTTTTTCTTAACATCTCCTCCTGAGCAAACGCACCTTCAAAAAAGTTGTTCCTAAGCAATTACCAGCACTTCGGTTTCATCGCTGCCCTCAGATTTCGATTCTGAGCAATGGATCAAAAGTTAGGAAAACCCGCTTATTCGTTCACTGAACGTACCTGAGCTATGCTTCATAAATTGATTCTGGGCACACCGGGCCTCAGAATCAGGTGCCGTTAGAAACTGCGAACTCGTAAAATACCAAAGAAATTAAGAAAAAAATTTCCATGAAATTTAAGGGTCTTTACAAAGTTATAATAAATGATGTGATTATACAAAATCAATTAAGTATATATTATCCTGAAAATTCATTAACTTTAAGAAAAGTGGTCTTTAAAATAACAATGTTATCCTAATATCTTTATTTCCAATGAATAAAATATCCCCTTTGATTATAAAATTTTTATATCATTATGAATTTTACCATTGTGATAACTTTGTTATCGATCACTCTCCTATGGGACATGATAGAGAAATTTATCATCCACGTCAGTGTTTTCACTTATAACCTATGTGTCTCTATGTGGGAACCTAAGTGTTAGAATCATTGGATAAAAATTTTGTTTATAACATTATTTGATAATATTAAATATTATTAATCAATTTTCTGAAGTAAGCATCAACGAAATGATCATTCATTAATTCAAATGTTGATAACCTGGTGAATTTCAGTGGTGAAATTCATTTTATGTTGGGTTGAATGTAACACCCCAAAAATTTGTGAATTATTATTATTAATTAATTTAATATTTATGATATTTTCAGTTCATGAAACACTAAATGTATATTTTTTTATAATATAAAATAATAACTATGTTTGGAGTATGTTATACAAAACACTATCTTATGCTTGCGCTATACGCATCACTAACTTCTATTTCATTACACAAAACATCGAGATTCCACAAAACATAATTTTATTTTAACAGATATTTAAATTTGATAGTTATAAAATAACTATTTAATATATACATAATAATATAAATAATTAATTTTTAATTGATTTCACAAAAATGAAACATATTTGTAATTAAATGTTTAATTTTTGGTAAAATCATTATATGTATTGAAATATTGTTTTTATAATTGAAGTAATTTTTTTTAATATTGGGGTGAAAATAAAAATTATTTTAAATACTCATAGAAATCGATTTTTAGAATTAATATAATAATAGAATTTTGAATTTCAAAATTCTCTGATTGTGATTTTTTTCATATTTTTCTATGAAGTTTCAATTTATTGAATAAGTGAAAAACACACCATTGTAGTTAAAAATTGTTTTTTTATTAAATATTTATTTATTTTAAAATATATTTTAATGTAATTGTATATCAATTATTTATATATTAAACTAATGTAGGTAATGTAAGTGTTATTTTATATTATATATAAAAACATCTTAAACATTTGAATGTACTTTTAACTTCATTCCTGTAACATCTGCATTGTTAGCATTAAAAATAATTTATCAGATTGGTGAATTGAATTTTAAAAACAATACGTAGATTTTTTTATTAATTACTATATTTATAGTCTAATAGAATCATTTTAATTTATAGTGAATAATATATTTATTATTATTATTACTGTGGTTAATGGTAAATTGGGATATTAATGGAAAAAATAATATTATAATCTTATAAAATAATTCTAACCCTTGTTGTAAATTTTTTGGAAGAGTGTTTTGTTGACCAAAACCAGTCTTAGGAAAAATTATAACTTTTATTTTCCACATTTGAATGAATAAGTCAATTATTCATACACATAAGAATAGTTAACAATGTCATACACATAATTTTAATAAGTAAATTATTTTTAATATATGGTTAACAGAAGATATATTAGAATATAAATACTCAATTTAAATATAATAAATCTATCATAATAATAAAAATATATATTTAATTTTTATATAATAGAATACTAATTAATGGAAACTAGAATTATGATCCTATAATTATTTCATTTGTAAAAATATCAAATAAATGATACTATAAATATTTAAACAAATAAAATTTCACAAATCTAATGATATAAATTAATTTAATGGAAGACTTTGATATGATATTGATATATTCAATGTATCATATTGAATTTATCATGTCATTAGCATATTCTTAGAAGACTAGTAATGAATATTATCATATTTTACAAAAATAATTATTTGAAATAAATAGTATTATATCAAGTGATGTAATATTAAACAATATATTTAATTCCTACAAGTTACTATAATATGGTTAAAAATGTCACCAATGATTCATTTTGTGTTATCATGGTATTTTATAGAATTTATCATATCATTAATGTTCAATAATGCCATGTATTCACGGTAAAAGATTAAGGATTTTACTAAGGGTAAAATTCCTGATATATGGTTATTATTATTAGATGAATATGTCTAAAAATTAACACTTTAGAAAATTTCTACCCTTAATAATATTAAATTATAAATAACTCATTTTTGAGCTATTAAAAATTTAAAAGTAATTTATATTAATTTAATGATTTGAGGGTTCTCTAAGATGACTCTCCCCTCTTTTATAAAATGGACACTCCTCCCACAATTATTTAGATCACATTGAGGCTTCTAGATCAAACAAGCCCGACACATTGTCCTTTTAAAATATTCTCTAAATTTTTTATATTTTCATGTTTTCTCAAAAGACCTACAATATTGTCTTAAATATGAGATATAGTCAGAGATCATCCATGAAGAGGTAATCTCATTACTGGATATATTATAATGGTTTCTTCTTATACTTCCCCTTCACAGAATGATTACATTATAAAGTAATAAATAAAATATCACTTAAATTCATATTATTTTTTATAATTATGTGAAAGACATATTCCAACATGTATTCATCCAAAAAATAGAATATACCACATGTGTGTTCGTATGGCATACCATCTCTACGACATAGTGCAATATATTTTTTACCCCAACATTTTTTAGATAGGTACAATAATATAAAAAATATATAGATGTAATAAATAATAGTTTAAATACACTATTTATAATAATTATACCATCAATTTCATTGATCTTTTACCATTAAGAGTTTGATATCATTACTCAAGTGTATATACGGCCTACCATCTCCACGACACCATGAGATTCATATTCAACGCTTACCATTTCAATATTTCATTCAAAAAAATGTATATAATGAATAAATATTAAATATATCAAATAATAATTATAATTTATTTACATAAATATACATATATTTCATTCTACTTGTTCCATTCAATATAAGAAGAAAACAAAAAAATGTTTATGTGTACGTATGACTTACTGCCTCTTTGATTGGTGTATTACTTTTCATATAAAAATATTATATATATTTTTATATACTAATTAAATATTATATAAAAATATTTTTTTAAATTATATAGGTATGAAATACATGATCTAAGTTATAGTTTCTGGAATAACAAATGAAAACACGTATAGTAAATGAAACAATTATTACCTGAAGTGTTTCTTTAACATGGATTGGTTAATAAAAAATTTACATAAAGATATAAATGTTTAAATTATGATATCATGAATATTATTAATATATGGTTATAAGTTAATATCATTTATAAAACTACAATAACAATGTTCTGGACATATAAGGATTAAATCAAGAAAAAGGTAAGGATTTCTTGTCTCAACATTTTTACAATGAGACAGATGCCTCATAAAATAATTATATGGTTTATATACATCCCCAGAATTTATTTTATGAGTCACACTATCAATATTATGATATTTTATTATCAATATAATTTCATGTATTTCATATGGAATATAATTATATTGATTGTAATATTTTATTTGTTTATTCTATAATCCCATTATTATCAGTATTGATTAAATGTAAGTATCTTCCAAGAAATATGTAATTTCCATGTCCATGTTCCATAAAAATAAATTCCTAAATATTTTTAATATTATTTTAAATGTTTTTAAATTCATTAATTCAAATGTATTACTTTTTTTAAAATTGTTTGAAAGGATTAATTTTTCAGTTTTCTAAAGACATACATTTTGATATCTTTGGAAAATGTACTAGAAGAATGTTTTTACGTATATGGAATGAAATGAATTTTACTATTTCATGATGCCTTATTACCTAGAGGCTCAACGTACAATCACACAAGGTTATCTTCAAATATTTCTTTTCTTTTATAATTATCTGTTATTTGATGTAAATAAAATGGGTTCTATGAATAAATTGTATTTTCCATAAGAACTAATTAAAATGATTTATTATTGCATTATAATATATCAATATGGATTCAAATAATATGGTTTTCACAAATATTTATGTTTTAAAATTTTATTTTTAAGATAATTTCATCTTCCATGTGATAATTTAAAATAATTCCATTTCTATGATGGCACAGTTTGTTCTAGTCCAAGAATAGCATTCATTTTCAGTTATTGAATTTTTTATGATTTGATTGAAATATGATTTTAAAAAATAATTCCTTTTATTGGTTATGCTTTTTATGAAATAATAATAATACATGTATCCTTTCACATGATATGATATGATTACATTTTCATGATACACATTTCATTTCCTAGGTTATGATATCTGTGTTTATAATCATTTAGAATATGTCTGTGTGATTTTATTATGATCTTCGTGGAACCTATATCATCCTTTTATTAATTAGGGAAAGAGATATATCCCATAAAACAGACTAATATTGTCATGGGAGTGATCCTTTACTTCAATAATGGTTATGTACGTGAACCCTAATTATAAATATGAACCACGACTACCAAGATGGTTATAGAAGTAAAGCATGACAACCAATATGTCAATGAACGTGTACCATGACTACTAAGATCAACCGTGAATATGAAGTTGTTTATGAAAGTGAACCACGACTACCAAGATCTTTGTTTTGTATGGTTTGATATTTTATTTGATTCATCAAATTCCTATACACATATTCTCTTGTTATTCTTATGTATCTATTTTTAACCCTTAAGGTTCCTCTAAGATCACCCATATTTATGATACCATTCCCCATGTTATAAACAAATGTTTTCTGATTGAGTAATATAATTAATTATCTTAGTGGGGAACTTTGATGATCATCCACCCAACTATAATTTTTTATTCTATGTTACCAAAGGCACTAAAATAATATAGTAATTAGCCATGTGATTTTATAATGTACTAATTAATCCACAAAAGGAATGATATATTAATTTACACAATTCATTTTTTATTTTATTAAATTTAATGGAATATATTTTGTGTGTTGTATAATCTCGGTGTTGAATGTTGAATATGCTACTGAATTCCATTTTTTTATTTTATAAAATCGGGATTTTATAATATAATATAAATTTATATGAAAAATTTAATGAATATTAATAAAATAAATTAAATCCATCATTATAATAACTTGTGAGATGCAATGATGGAAAAACACCCCAATTTGTGGTGGTAGTAATCAAAATTTATGAATAAATGAATTTTGGATTCACCATGGGATGAAAAATGAGATGAAAATGTTTGTAATTTAATTATAAAACATCTATTTATTTAGGATATTTTTATGTTATTATGTAATCAACGTTTAGGAAGATATTTTTCATGTAAAGAATAAGTAAATAGATATCATTCAACTAAAATTTATACATTTTATTTTAAGGAATACCTTTGGATTACCCCATAATACTTATATAACAAAAATTTGATGAAAAAAAAGGAAAAAGGAAATGGAGTGAAATTTTAATGATTGGAATTTTGATGGAATGGTTAAAATCGAGTGATGAAATGGTGTGATTATGATAAGAGAAAATGTGTAATCATGATAATAGAGGAGGTAACAATTTATAAGTGTCGAATACGACACCAATAGAAATATTGAAATAACTAATATTAAAATATATATACAATATAATACATCCATTTGTAATGAAGAGAATGTAAACATAATTATTTATTGTGATATTATATAAATAAACAAATCTAATGAAATTCAGTTTTGTTTTATTCATATTTGAAGTCGAATCTCACAATATAATAATATAAATGTTATTTTAAAATTACCAATGATAACATACCATTTTTAAATTTATTAAACTGTGAAGCGATCTTTAATTTTCATTTTCGAAATTCGAATCTATATTTTGAATACATTTTAATAGGGTCGTTATCTAATGTTATAGGAAATTAAATTTAATATAATTACAAAAAATAAATGATAATTTTTTTGGGAAATAATTTATCATTGTCTAAAAACAATTATAAAATTAAAAAATTTATATCTTGTGTAAATAATTTTCAAGTTAAATAACTAACAATTGGAATTTTGTAATTATTTTAAACAAGGTAAAAAATGGAATATTATGAACATGAAATTAAATGGAAATAACTAGAAAAAAGGTTTTGCTGTAAAATAAAATATATCTTCATTTTAGAAAATTAATCATGGGATACCGAATTATAAAATTTATTTTATAATACATATTTTAAATATTTAAACAAATATTTGGTTGAAATAAACAAATGTAATTTGATATTAGTAAGTGCTAATGAGATTTTTAATCATTTAAACTTGTTTTTATCAATTTTTCACACTCTTATTGTTGTGGGAAATATATAAAATGGTTTCTATTCATAATTAGAAATAATTTAGTTAAACAATTTATAAAATACTATTAATTATTATTCAAAATATTTATTCCATTATTCCCAATTAAAACCATATAAGTGGTCTAATTTAATTTAATATTGAGACAAAAAATAATAAATAGTTGTTTCATAGAGAAATTCCATCAGAATTATTTAAAACTTTTATATGAAAAATAATGAATAATATATATAATAATTATATTAATTATAATATTAAAAATATAATTCAATAAATCTTATATTTTAAAATATTGTAAAAAATTTTACCATTTTATTTCTTCAAATAGAAATACAAATTTGAATAAGAAATAATATTTTCCCATATTAAAAAACATATATATTTTCCAATTAAATTTACAGAATTTCTATTAAATTGATTTTGAAATAACTTTCTCAAAAATTGTAAATAATTTAGTCAATTTAAATTTCTAATAATGTTATAATTTAATTTCCATATCCATAATCAAAATATTGGAAAATTATTTTTTATGAAAATGTTATTTTGATGGATAAAATTATCTTAATATCATTCAATTCCTACTAAATTAATTTAAAATAATAAAATTTAATTGTATTAAATATATAGAGTCATATTTTTTGTGTTAATAAATTATCAATATTGGTAAATTTGCTTTATTTAGGAATAAAAATTTACCCATACAATATAATTCATTTAAAATATCACATTTACTTTCAAACAATTTTATCATTATTTCAAAAAAATTAATTTTTTTTTAAAATAAGCAATATATATATAATAGATATGATTCCAATATTATTATATATATATATTTCATATATAAATAATATAATTTTGAGTTTCATTTATGCTCTACCATGTATGTCTTGTAAGTTGTCATACATAATGACAATCATCTAAAATCTCTTAGTGTTATTATATTATTATTTAGAATCATTAATTTTTTGATATGTTGCACTAATTAAAAATAAATAAGGTCATTATTATTTTGTTATAATGATATTACAATCAAAACAAGTGATAAATGTTATTTAATTATGTCAGAATCATTTTTTGGTTCAATTACCTATGAGAATAAGGTATTTTTTTCTATCATGTATGAATAATCATATTTATTTTTTATTAATAAATTATTAATATAAAAAATAATATTTATTTATTCATAATTTTATTAATTATATTGTACATGTTATTTAATATAACTCCATATGTTTTGTAAGAATCATTGGAACACACTCGTCACTAAATTCACCAATAAATATTAAAACGAAAAATGTCAAAAAAATTAAAGAACAAAATGAAAAACAATTATACATCAACAATTTTAGAGTCTTTTAGGATCTCTAAATTATTAAATGTTTGATAAAAACAAATAACCACATCAAATTCCCGAAACATGTTCAATATGGCCAACATTATGGACACCCAATAAAAAATCGATAATAACTAACTAATATAAATGAAGATAATTATTATAAATGGTTAATATAATGAATTTCCTATATGTGTATCATTGAGAAATAATTTAATAAAAGATTTATATTTTTCATATAGGATTCTTGATAAAATTTTATTATGTGGGAAAACAACATTAGTGTTTCTTTTTTTTCATTTTTCAATAACGTGAAACAAACTTATTAATATGAATAGTTTTTATTTGAAATTTTTAAAACAAAACCTGTTAATAATTATTATAACTATTCCCATGAAATTCATTATTTTTACTATTATATTACATTTTCCTCATCTCTTGTTGTTTTGAATTAAATATTTTAACAAAAATTAATGGGATCCTTTCCTAAAATTTAATTTCTTCAAGAATATTTTATTTTGGTCACAAAGATATAATTAATAAAACATTATTTATTACTAATTTATATATATTACCATATAAATTTAATTTATAGAATCAGAATATACATTTATTTTACATTCATTAAATGCCCTTGAATTTAAAATATTACAATATTTATATTTGTATTTAAATAAAATATTACTCAAACTATAATTTGTTCGTTGGGAATCTCATACTTAAAACATTATTGTTTTTAAAAGATAATATATCAAGGTATTATTTAACAATTTAACATAATATATTATTTGTTATACACTGGGGTTTTCATATCACCTTAAAATATCATTTTCCCTTTTACTAGTTGTCAATGTGAACTGTTTCATTTAGTTGATATTGGAATTTTCCCTTATTCTTAACCATGATCATCAAATAGTATTGGTTATTAATCATTGGATTCATTATAAAAATATAGATTTTTTCCCTAAATAAAAAAATATTATTATAATTTAATAATTCAACTTCTATTAAATATATTAAATATTTTTTAGTATTGTATATTAGGAACATTCATCAATAAATTAAAATAATAATCATTATCATTTAAACGTGAAAATATATTCTTTCAATTTTTTCCCTTTTATATAATTAATTATACATATATTAAAATTTCATATAAAATAAATTTTTATTATTTATGACTTATAAAACATATACTTTATGATTACTTCAAATAATAATGGATATTTCTTTTTTCTAATTTTATTTCCCTACAATTCATAAAATTTATTTTTTATCTTCATTATTGTCATTTAAAAAATAATTTTCTTTATTAACGATAAAAAAATTTAACAATATACCAACATTCACTTGATGAATAAAATAATATCTTTTAATTTCTGTAGAATGATCAATTACTTCAATTTTATTTCCTAATAACCATTAGTATATTATAGTTATTTTTCATCCAATGTTATTCCATTTTTAGTAATTTAATATTGATTCAATTTATTTAGGTATGATCACATGGATATCATTAATCAATATAATGGGGAAATTATTTCAACGTGAATATACAATTTATTTATTCAGTTTTGGTAAAATAATACCTATTATCTCAATTAAAATTTATATCCTTAGAATAATACTATATATCAGTTTATACAAATTTATTTTCATGATTTTTTTCTAAATTAAGATTATTTGTGATTCCTCTATGTTATTCCATTTGAATATATTAAAAAAAATTAATTCAATGGGTCCTTTATTATGTTCTAAATACATAACACTGTATTTCTAAGTGATCTTGATGATGCGATATGTGAATGACTTTCCAATGTCACTCATTTTTATATATATTGACAAGAGGTATCATATATCACCCTAAAATTAATTTCATATATATTTGAAAATCATATGATATTTATTCCTGGGTAATATTATTTTGTTCTCAATCTTTAGTGTAACTTTAGGACTATGGAATGAGATTTATAAATAGGTATAATAAAATTTTCTCACAGGAATGGGAGAAAAGTGACACATAGGAATGTAACTTATCATTGTAATAATGTTTCATCCATATTTTAAACATGCTAAATATGATTATTCTTATTTTATAGTCTGTTTTATTCAATCATGGATCGTGTATATTGAATCATTTTTCTACACAATTTCATTCTTTTTTATGTCAATCCATGGCGTAAACCAAGTTTTATATTCGATGTTTTGTTGGGTATGATCTTTCTAAGTATCATTATTATACCCATTTTCATATCTCAGGATCACTTCAAGTCATCAATTATAATAGAATCTGATTAACAATACAACAAATTTGAGATCACCCCACTTATTTTTTTATTTCACCAATTTTTAAAAAATATTAATATAAATAGTGGGTTTATAATACTATCCTATGTAGAAAATTTGTAAGAGTTATTGAGGTCATACTGTGGAATATTTCGTAGAAAATATATAGATTTTCATTATAATAAATTTATTTATAGTTGTAAATTATTTTTTATAACCTTATTAAATAGAAATCATTCAATAGAATGTGGATTTGATTTGTTGTATTAAATATGATTTATTGTGTAATTAAAGTTGTGTAACAAATAAAATGTTTATGATATTTTGTTTTTTTCCAAATAATAGAGTATGGATCTATGGTCCATAGTTTTTGCCAATAGTGGTGTAGATAATTTTAATTGTCATTATATAATTATTTAATGATATATTATGTGTTGTAAATGTCATTATATATTTAATGGTAATTTTTTAACGCAGTTTGAATAGTATATAAACTATTAATATTATTGTAATTAATATTGACTGTTTTTATTACAAATAAATTAGATATTTAGAATAAACCCAATCAGTAGTTATCTAAATAGTATATCATCCTAGATTTTTTGGTAATGTTAATATTATGTTGTTACCCTATGAAATATTATCCCTTAATTGATCATAAAATTGGAAGTAAGCTCTAGTAAAAATGTAACAATGGGTATTATGTGTTGAAAGGGATTGTTGATAATTAACTAAATCATCCCCTGGTTCACAAAAAATAGGCATTAACATTAATGTAGTTTGTCATTACCATGGGATACTATTTAGAAAATTCAGTCTCTTTATGAATCTTTATGAATTATTGAAAAATATTTTGAAAATTCATTGTCTCGTTAATAATAATCATGAATTATTGAAAAATATTAAGGTTGTAAATGCTAATTATGAATGAATATTTATAATGTATATTAAAAAAAACATTCTTGAGTTATTGTTCATATTAATAGATATGTACTTTTTTAGGTTTAAGGGATAATATACTTTACTTTGATATATTTAAATGATTTTGGAATTATAAAATAAGGATAAATATATTACTAATTTTTTGAGATTTTTTTTGTGATTAAAAAAATAAGTATAGAATTATCTAACTCTAATATTTGAATATTAAAGTTGATGTCTCAATGGATGAAACAAATGTGTCATTACGGAAGACATATTAGTATTGAAGTTTAATATTCATATGACCATTTACTATAATATAATTAATAACCCTTTTAATATTCAGCATTTGGCTGAATCAAGATCAATTAAATGAATTGCTTAATGGAATTTATCTTGAAATATTAATGTTTCATAGTCAAATAATGAGGACCCTTAACAGGTTGGTAAATTTATATTATTTTTGTTTTTTAGAACTATTTAGTTTTGTAGTCTTAACTATTGTATTGATGTTGAAATAACAATAGCGATTAAATCATTATACAATTAGATATTCTTGATTATGATAGATATTTTTATGTGACATTCTTGTATTTCTATTTATGTTCATGATTAATAAAAAAATTATGCATTGATTATAAGTAGTTTCCCTTTTTTGGTTTGGAAAAATATATTAAAATAAATCCATAACTTTGAAGAGATAAATTATGAAAATTTAAAATTTCTTAGGGAGGAATATTGAATTAAACATAATTGAGGTACAAATAACTCACATTTTTGAAATAAAATTTAATGTAATATAGTTAAGGGTTAATTGATTTTTAGAAATTAATTCATGTACTATTGGTTACTTTTGGATAAATATTGTATTCATTCTTTTTTATTCTCTTTTCTTTTTTATGATTTTAAAATAAAATTTTGATTGTATGATAAAATAAAACAGTGGTGAATAATATTTTATTGTTAAAAATAGTGTTAATTTTTAGAAGAATAAATAGATTCCAAAAATTTAAGAATCATGGATATTTAAATGTGTTATCAAAAGGAAGATTTTTTAAAATTTATGATAAGGGTATATGCATACTTGGGAATATGATTTGATGAAATAGTAACGCTTTTTTGATGAATTATTTGTATATTAATATAGACTATGAGAGATAGGTAGATGATATACCCTAAGAGATAAATAGATTGGGAATTCCCCTATCAACTTTTATAAATGTATTTCTTTGGAAATTTTGTTAAGGGGTATAATTAAAAAACCAATTATTTTACATCCATTAAATTTATATTATCTTTGATAAAATATTCCATGAAATATAATAAAATAATTAAATTTCCAAATAATAAAACTACAACATATGAAAATTAAATTACGAATATAATCATGTGTAAATACGAAGACCATGATTAATTAAAATAATCACATATTAATATTTTAAAATTAAATTCATTATAAAGAAACTTTTATGAATGGTATCATCTTTTACCTTAATTATATAAATCAAAAAAAAAAAAATTTAGTTACATTTCAAATTTATAAAAAAAATTTAGTATGAAATTATATAGAAATATATATGAAATAATATTAAAAAAAATAAATTTTTAAAATATAATTATAAAAAAGATTTTATTTGTTATATTTTATATTTTAATTAAAATATCTAATAAAAAATTACAATAAGATGAATTTAATAAAATTAAAATTATATTTTAATTTATCATTTATTATCTAGCATATAGGTTTTGATATTTTCAAACAATAATATAATATTAGTTGAATAGTTAATAATTAAATTTTTAATAAATTATTTACATTAATGATAATATCAAGAAGTATGTTAAACGTAAAATCATATAATTAATTTTTCATAATAAATTATTTATTTAATAACTAATATTAAAAAATTTATAATTCTATTTTGAAATTTTTAATAAGTTGTTAAACAATACAAAAACAATTTGTGTTCCATTATTTAAATTAAATATTATTGTGAAAAAATAAGGTTTCGATTGATTATAATGAGATATAAATTTGAATAATACAAATTATAACAGGGAAATAAAATTAATTCTTATTTTTTTTTAAATGTAAATTTTATCATATGTAAATAGTTTCCAAAAATATTTAGGTGATACATGTGAAAATTTTTAAACTATTTTTTCATAAACATATAAATCTTTTCAATCATTAATTAAAAACTTCAATTATATATTGTTTCATTAACATAATTTTATTTAGGTAAAAATTATTTATAGAAATAAAAATAGTAAATTTTAAAAATCATGTTATGAAGGGTTTCTAACATGTAAAAAATGCCTTCCTAATTTTTTTTAAATGCTCAACCCTATCTTATAATAATATTCATTATTAAATATTATTTGGATGAAATTTACTTTCAAAACACATTATCACTCTACAATAAAATAAATTATGTACACAAATACCATTCTGATGACTTATACTTGGGTCCTCTCACAACTTCTGAAATAACACAAAAAAATTCAAATTTCATATAATTTCTCATAAATTCATCATTCCTGTATAATAATACTTCACTATCATAAGCTTTTGGTCCAATTATTTAGGTGAAATCCTTCATTTTCAAAAGAGTACATCAATAGAATGGTCGACATATCAAATTTATTACTTTTCACTCACTAGTATTTTCCCTTCTCTCTATATTTTTCAATAAATATATATCAATAATTAATAAATGATAAATTTGGTATTACCTATTGAATTATATTTCCTCTGTTTATGAGAAATACATCATCTACCTTTTTTCCCTTTTAGGAAAACTGAATTCCTTGATAATATGTGTCTATGAATGAAAATCATCCCCAACACAATGTTTTTTGTTTTCCATGAACCAAAAGAATGTTTAGTCCTCATTATTAATTATTTATATATATATGTGTGTGTGTGTGTTTGAAATTTTTGAAATTATTTCTATTCAAAAATAAAAGACCATATTAATATATTCTCACATTCTATGAGAAAATAAATCATCATCCATGCATATGTGTATCCTACCACACCCCTAAAACTTTGTGGTGCATATTTTAATACTAAACGACATAAATGTTTCCAATATTATGATTAATTAATTAATATAGTTTTTATGATATTATTGATGTTCTAATGATTCTAATTTTACATCCTTTTAAAAATATGATAAAAATTGTAAGTGGAAATGGGACATTCCAAATGAGTGTACTAAGAGAAAAATTGTTTTCTTTATAAATTTAACTAATTCATATTGGATATATTTAAATTCTAATTACATATAATTATTAAATATAAAAGTTACTAACACTAAAATATATCATTATTTCATAATTTAATTATATTAAAACTCATCTACTTCATAATAATTTACTTAGTATTGTATGTTCCTATTTGGGTTTTTAAATGACGTATATAAAAATTTCAATGAATGTGAATCATGAATGAATATAGTTATTTAATTTATGGTTATATATAATGTAGAAAATTATTATTTAATTTTTTACTTATTAATTGTTAATATAAATAAATATAACTAATTATTTATAAAAAAACATCCATCCTCTGTTAATTATAAAATCATTTTCAATATTGAATTAATAATTAATGATCATAGAAAACTAAAATAAAATTAAATAATAACCTTATAAATAATTACATGTTTTCAATTATATTACCATTTAAGATATATAAATAATTATAAATTATTAACAAATAAAAAATCACATCAATTTTGTGAAACTAATTGAGAATTATCAAGATTACACTAAACTAATATTAAAAATATATATGAACAAACTAATATACTTGTTGATATGTATTATTAATGTATAGTATATATGATTTTTGTTTTTAATATTGTTATAAAATAATTTTATCACAGTGATTATTTTTTTAACATATCATGTTTGTAACGTCCCGGATTCGGGTGCCACTCAACAGGTGCCCAGGACCCGGTTCCGCACATGACCTCAAGAGCATTTCCCTAAATGCTAGAGGCTACCAACTAGGAGGGAGGACCCAGGTTTGATAGTAGGGAAACTAAACTATCATTTGTCAAAGTGTAGTGCAACGGAATGAAATAAAAATCATACAACAACAGAATATGAAATACACCATACACATTTATTATAACAAATACAGTAAAAGATAACCAAACAGATATATAGATATGATGAAACATGTCTTGAGTTCTAAGAAAACAGCCAGAACATGTTACACAGTAGTACAATACAATACTGAGTACAAAAAAAACAAACAAAACAGCTGGTAGCATCGTGAGCCTATGCCTGGTCCCATGCTTTCCTACTCCTCAACAGTAATCAAGTACCTGTAATGAGACCCTTTCCCTTATACACACCTGCAGCAATGTATTCTGTTTGGGCCAAAAAGCATGACCCAAACAAGGTGTGAGAAATAATCTCAATAGGCACCAACCAAAGGCCCGTGCTCAACTGTGTGTAAACATGAAAAAAACAGTGTGCAAAAGTAAATTCAATAAACTATGCAGTACTGAAAAGTAATTAACATACCAGTTATATTGACATCTTAATATGGATTACATTATTGATTATTAAAAACCACCACAGTGAATTTCTATATAAACAGTCAGTGTCCTCAGACACGCAAACCCTTACCCTCTGGTAATCAGAATCTTTCCCTCAGGAATTTCCCTAAGGCTTAACAGAAATTACCCTCAGGCGTATGAAGTATTTCCCTCAGGCGCATAATTCACATCCCTCCGGAATACGAAACGTTTCCCTCAAGAGAAATAGGATGTTTCCCTCAGGCAAAGCAGTACCTTGCCCTCAGGCTAAACAAACAATTCCATAAGGATAAAAAGAACACTTCCTAAAGAGAAAGTAACCAAGCCATGACCAACATGTAAATCACCAATTCACATACAATTACTATCAACGAAAAAATTAATGCATAATTTAAACAGGGAATACCCTCGGGTATCCCAGCCGAATAGCTAAATAGAGGAACGCACCCCCGGGGTGGTCCGAGATCCAAACAGCAATCCCAAACAGCAGTTTAATATCACATTTAATTACCTATACAATTCTAGGTATTTAAACTGCCAAGGCCTCATCCACACGACACCCCAACATGGGTTCGTAGCATAAAAATACACAAAAACACACAAAAGTTGGAAATTATACACCAACACACCTACCATAAATTCCCCTGATCAGTATACTCGAACGTCGCTTCCAGAAATTCCTAAGAATGACGTAGATCTAACATAGGAGAAAACCTCATAAAACTCAAATAATCTCTATTAGAGGAAGAACTGGAAAGAACAACGTAAGTAGAAGAGAGGTCTTACCCTCACAGTTCCAACGTGATCGACGAATGTGGAAATGAATTCCCAGTGCTCGATCGGTTGATCCACGAATATTTGGCCGTCCTCTCCCAAGATCCCGTCTAGTTTTAAGACAATACTATGAACATGGATCGCTACTGCCCATTTTACGCAAGAAAAATAAATGTACACGTCCTGTACTTTTTACTACATGGCGTGAACTTCCCTCATTTATCTATTCCTCTGGCGGCACCGCCAAACTATTTATCCATCAACAGGCGTACACGACGTGTAGTCTCGACTACACGCCGTGTACTGTCGCTCAGGTGGCAGCTTCTCCCATCACCTTACTATTCATCTGCCGACTGACTACACTGCGTGTAAAGGAACACTACACGGAGTGTAGTTTGTTTTTTACATCCCTCGTCACCGACATGGCTACACACCCCGTGTACTCATCCCACACGACCAATGTACATGGCATGTGTGAATGTAAATGACATGTAGTCCCGAAATTTAGGATTTTCCTCCATTTTCCTTATTTTCTCAAAAACCTATAAGGAAAAGAGAAAACAGGAAACCAATTCATCAAAAATAAGAACCGGGTTCTTACAAAATTCCCCATTAATGCAATTCATCACCGAATTTCCCTTCCAATGGTGGTGAAGATATAACCATGAATAACTCCTAACACTAAGCATGTATGTCGGTCTCTCGTTCTGAGGTTTCGTCCTGCACTCGGCCATGCTGTCATAGCACCCGTACGAGAGGAATTGACCGGCCTCAGAGAACCTTCATGCTCCTATCAACGATACAAATCAGATGCTCCTCAAATGATGCATCTACTTCAAGATCAACCTCCTTGGGCTGAAAGACGTGAGACGAGTCGGAATGATAGCGGCGCAACTGAGATATAAGGAAGACGTCGTGCATGGCCTGGTACCTTTGTTGTAACTACAACTGATAGGCAACCGGGCCGACTCTCTCCAGAATCTCAAATGGCCCCACATACCTTGGTGGAAGTTTACCCTACCTCCTAATCCGTTAATGTCCCAACCTCATCAAAACAAGCAAGAAAACCTGATCCCCAACCGTGAACTCCAAGGGTCATCTGCCGTGATCAACATAAAATTTCTGATGAGAATGTGCAATAGCCATCCACTTCTAAATCAACTGGACCTTCTCAGTAGTCTCCTGCACAAGACGTGGTCCTAGTAAAGCTGCCTCACCTTCCTCTAACCAGCACAAGGGTGATCGGCATGTCCTACCATATAAAGCCTCGTAAAGAGCCATCCTAATAGTTTCCTAGGAACTGTTATTGCAGGAACACTCGACTAGGGGTATATGCTTCTCCCAAGAGCCCCCAAAGTCTAGGATGCATGCACACAGGATGTCCTATAGCACCTGTATCGTACGCTCTGACTGGCCATCGGTCTGAGGGTGGTAAGCTGTGCTCAAAAGAACCTGTGTACCCAGTGCCTTCTTGAAAACTCTACCAGAAACGAGACATAAAACTGGCCTCCCAATCTGAAATGATAGAATGAGGATCCCCATGAGGACGTATGATCTCTTGGATATACAACCTCTTGATCTCTTCAATTGCTGAAGGTATCCTTGATAGGAAAGAAATGTGCTACCTTCATGAGTCTGTCCACAAAAACACACATGAAATTTTTACCTCTAGGTGACCTCAACAACCGAGTCATGAAGTCCATCGCGACATCAACCCATTTCCACTATGGGATGGTAACTGTTGTAATAGTCTGGCTGGCCTCTGATGCTCTGCCTTCACCTACTGATAGGTTTAACATCTCGTAACAAAACCATCTATCTCACTCTTCCTACATGGCCACCATTACTGATGTCTTAGGTCACGGTACATCTTGGTAACTCTTGGTTGAACTTCCCAAACATAAGCATGAACCTCCCACATTATCTCCTCACGTATATCCCATGGAACCCACACTCATCCATGGAAATGAAAAACATCATCATCACCTATCGTCCACCCAGAAGGAGGGTCTTCACTTGACACCAACTCTCGTAGAACTAGGCCTTCTGAATTGGATAGCATTCTCATCCTTACTCTATCCATAAGGGTAGAGGTCACAACTAAATATGAATGATAGGTTTTCCCCTGAATGTCATGCACCTCTAAATGCATCTTAGAGAACAAATCCATCAACTGTCATTCATCACTAGTCTCATGCATAACATTTATTTGATTCCTTTTTCTCAGTGCATCAGCTACTACATTACCTTTACCAGGTGTATAGGCATGCTCAAAATCGAAGGAATGAAGGTTTTCGACCCTCATTCACTGCCTCAGATTAAATCCACGCTGAGTAAAGATATACATGAGACTTTTGTAGCTGGTGAAAACCTCAAAATGTTCTCCTAATAGATAATTTCTCCAACAGTGCAACACATGCACAAATGCAACCAACTCGAGATCATGCATCGGGTAATTCCTCTCATGTGGCCTCAACTACCGAGAACCGTATGCATCAAATCAATCGCCCTGCATTAACACTGCTCCCAGCCCAATACCTGATGCATCACACTAAAATATATAGCTCTTCCCGTGCTATGGAAGTATCATGACTTGTGCTGATGTTAACATTTTTTAAGGTCCTGAAAGGCTGTCTCGCATGCTTCTGACAAACTAGCTTCACACCCTTCTTAGTCAGACTCGTCAACGGTGCTGCTAAGCGGGATACGTCCTAGATGAAGAGCCTGTAGTAACCAGCCAACCCTACGAAACTCTGTATCTCAAACACGTTCTTAGGATGCTCCCAAGAAACTACTATTGTCACCTTCTCTGGGTCCATGACAACTCCTTTCTCTGAGATGATACATCCCAGGAAGTGAATATGGTCCATCCAAAAGTGGCACATTGAGAGCATAGCATATAGCTTATGATATCTTAGTGTACACAAATACGATCTCAAGATGGGTGGCATGGTCTTGTTGAGTGTGAGAGCACAAAAAGATATCATCCACGAATACTACCACAAACGAATCTAGATAAGGATGGAACAAACGATTCATCAGATCCATGAATACTTCTGGAGCGTTCATGAGTCCGAATGACATAACCAAGTACTCGTACAGACCAAACCTGCTCCGAACGTCTTTAAGCGGTATATCCGATGGTCTCATGCTCAGCTGATGATATTCAGATCTTAAGTCAATCTTCGAGAACACTCGTGCCCCACAAAGTTGATCAAAAAGATCATTTATCATTGTCAAGGGATATCGGTTCTTAACCATTAACTGGTTCAGCTTCTGATAATCCACAAAGAATCTAAGGGTACCATCCTCCTTTTTTTAAAAAAAAGGAGCGCAGAACCCCTAGGATAATTACTAGGTAGGATAAAAATCTTTTTTTTGTAACTCATCTAACATCCTCTTGTGCTTCTACAACTCAGTAGTAGCCATTTTATAAGGAGGAATGGACACCGGTGTGTGCCCTAACATAAGCTCAATAATGAAATCCACCTCTCGCTCTAGTGGTAGACCTAAAAAGTCGTTTGGGAAAACATCCCTGTAACGATCAACAACTGGAGGGAAATCTGTCTGACAAGTCCCCTGATCATCCAGATATAAACTCGCAATCTGAGTTGTGACTCCACATCACCCACGATGCTCTAGTCCAGCTCGACTCGCCTTAACATTCCACTCACCCATGTATAGAAACTATCTGCCCTCTACTAACGTGAAGTTTACCCTTTTACGATACCAATACCCAAAGGCTTGAAAGGGAACCAACTAGTCAATCCCGAGAATGACATCATAGCTCGTCATCTCCAAGACATAGAGGTCCCAAAACAAGTGACACACACCAACCTCAAGGGGGAACACCTTACACTAACGCACACATGTCATTGCAGTCCCCAACGGAGTGTCTAGCATCATGATATCAGAAGTAGTAAAAACACAAATCCCAAGGCTCTCCATAACAGGTACATATATGAAACTATGTGTAGAACCTGAATAGAAAAGTACTAATGATAAGATAGAAGCTAATAGAATAGTACCTCTGACTGTAAAAGGTCAGGGATCATGCTCTTATTAGGTATACTACACTGCATATGCCTACCCAGTGTCGTGGCCCTACGACAAAGCCTGGCTACCCTGAGCTGTCCCGCCCTGCTGCCTCTGAGATCCAGGTGTCTAGAAACCACGACCACAAATAGCATCACTTCCTACACTCCCTAACGTATTCCAGTTCCTTTACTGGTAAGAAGCTACTACTCCTTCTCCCTCACACGAAGTCTACACAGAACCCCTCTCACTAGTCACTGGTGTAAATGCCCTGCAAAAGCACTATAGCTGTCCCATCGTTCCGCAAGCTCGACACTCCACTGGGTCTCATGAACACTGAGGTGTCTTGTGCCCCTCCTTAATAAACTGGAAGAAAAAGACCAGAGAAACTGAAGAAATTGCTTGGCTAGTACTTCCACCACGAGAGAAACTCATCTGACGCTTCCTCTTTCTGGTAGAAATAGTACTAGAAACTTGTGACAAACAACCCTATCCTGCACCACTAGCCTCCAGAAGGTTCCTCTCTGTAATCAGTGCCTGATTTACAGTAGCATTTACTAAAGGCAACCTGAAAACATTCACCAGCGCTTGGATGTCTTAACGAAGACCATCCTTAAAACGTCTAACTCTCAACGTCTCATCATCCACCGACAGAGGTGCAAAGGGCTGAAGCTCGGTGAAACGAGCAGAATAATCCATCACCGACATAGTTCCATGCAGCAGATTCATGATCTCTCAATCCCTATCTACCATCAACATCTCTAGAAAGAAGAAGTCATAGAGGAAAGCCTAAAAATCTTCCCACGCCATGTCCTTGTGATGCTCTGACTAGGTGGTAACATCCCACCACCTCTTGGAAGAATCACACAACATATAAATCGTGAGCATGACCCTCCACCCTAGAGGCATCTCAAGATGCTCGAAAATAGTCTGCATAGACCCATGCCAATACTCTTTAGCCTGTGGTCCGCCATCCCCTAAAAACGTAGGTGGATGTTGCTGTTGGAAGACACGAGTCATCTCGGCCATAGTTATGGCAGCCGGCGGTGCTCCCTGAAAGGTCTGCATGAACCGCATAAAGCCTTCACGAAACTGATAATCTACACCTGTGTCTAGTATTACGGCTGGCGCTGCATCTGGATCTACTGGAGGATCCACTGGTAGCGCATGGCCCACCATCTCTGATGTATAATTGTTGCCGATATCCTGGCGAACAACGTGTGGTCATCTTGGCAGCATGACTCTATATGTTAAAACACACACCATAGATCAATATTTATCAAAGACATAAGCACACGGACCAAAAAGAGAATAGCTGGAAGTAGGCATTTCAAGATTTTTAAATCAAGACTACACAGCATGTATACTGACTACACGGCGTGTACTCGACTTCTCCTCCCCTGCCCGGGTCCTTCTACACATCTATGCCACACGGCTTCTGTTGAACAAAACTACACAGAGTGTATATAATCTACATGACGTGTATGGTGTAAATTTCCAACTGCTCTTGTTGTTTGTGGGACATTGGACTACTCAACTTGACACTACATGGCGTGTCACACCCACAGACGTCGTGTACACCACCCCGTTTCCCAGCCACACGGCTATTTCTACACGGTCTATCCTCAGACAAGACTACACGGCGTGTCCCAGAGGTACACGACGTGTATTAGACGAGCTTAGATGACCCGTGTTGTTTGTTACACGGCCTGAAAGATGGCTCACACTACACAGTGTGTTCTATAAACACACGACGTGTACACGAAAGGATTTCCCCGACCCGTGTTGTTAGTTACACAGCCGGATCCCAGGTAAGACTACATGGCGTGTTCCACATTGGGCATGACATGTATGTCTTAAGGTTTCCTTCGTCAGTGTTGTTAGTTACATGGGAGGACTCCGGGTCAACACTATATGACGTGTACAATGACTACACAATGTGTTCACCCCATGAATTTCCCTTCCCCGTGTTGCTGCCCACACGGTTCGTGACACGGGATGAGGCTACACAGCATGTACTCTGGGTACACGGCATGTAGTCAAAAAAATTTCTATTATTCCATAACAGAAGGCCATACACGGCGTGTTTAAGGTACTTCATGGCGTGTATACTAGGTTTTTCTGGACAGTATACCTCAGAAACTTCCCTGAAACCCAGAAAATACTCAAAACAACACCTAAGTGCGAAATTCTGACATGTGAGGGCCCATACTCCTCGTGAATCAATGTTTGGCATCTTATCAGTGTTATACAGGGATAAACAGTCAATGATACACCAAAATCCGGACAATGAGGGTCCATACTCCCCAAAAACCAAAGTTTGGCGTCCATTCTATGTATCGGCTCATACGAAAATACCCTATCACATAGCAGGTATTTATCAATGTAGCTATCACAACGACATCATATTTCTAATGCACCTACATGGATTGGAACTATTCATTCGATGTGAATTCTAGTATGTTCCTAAATGATGCATGAGATGGAATACCCTAATCTCATCAGGTTGCAACTAAATAGAACCCATGGATAAAATGTAAATAGCACAATCACGAGTGCATCAGCCAACGATGAAAATCAAATCAACTGTAGAATTTTCAGAATTAGAAAAATTAAAAAAATAAGAGGAAGACTTGCTTTTCCCTGTATATGGGTTAGCTATGCCCGAGCACAACTTATTACCAACTACAGTTTTGTCATATCCCTGACTGAGGCTCCAAATAGTATGTCAAAGAAAAGAAACGCTTCTGATACCACTTTATAACATCCCGGATCCGGGTGCCAGTCGATGGGTGCCCCAAACCCGGTTCTCCACATGACCTCAAACGCATTTCCCCAAATGCTAGAGGCTCCCGACTAGCAGCGAGAGCCCTAGTCTGATAGTGGAGAAACTATGCCCTCATTTTTCAATGTGTACCGCAGCGGAATGAAATAAATAACATACAACAATAGCAGAAGCAATAAACCACACACATTTATTATAACAACTGCAGTAAAAGATAACCAACCAGATATATGGATATGATGAAACATGTCTCAAGTTATAAGAAAATAGCCAGAACATTTTACATAGTAGTACAATACAATACTGAGTACATCGAAACAAACAAAACAGCTGGTAGCATCGCGAGCCTAAGCCCGATCCCATGCTCCCCTACTTCTCAGCAGTGATCAAGTACCGGTATAGGGACCTTTTCCCTTTTCCACACCGGTAGAAATGTAATCTGTTTGGGCCGAAAATCATGGCCCAAACAGGGTGTGTGAAATAATCTCAATAGGCACCCACCAAAGGCATGTGCTCAAATGTGTGTAAACATGCAACAACAGTGTGCAAAAGTAAATGGAATAATCTAATAAGTGGTGAAAAGTAACTAACTTACCAGTTATATTTCCATTTTAATATTCATTTCATTATTTATAATTAAGAAACTACTATAGTGAATTTCTATGTAAACATTCAGTGTCATCAGACATGCAAACCCTTACCCTCAGGTAATCAGAATCTTTCCCTCAGGCATTCCCCTCAGGCATAACAGATATTGACCTCAAGCATACAAATTTTCTCCCTCAGGCACAGAAGTCACAACCCTCAGGTATACGAAAAGTTTCCCTCAGGCGAAATAGGATGTTGCCCTCAGGCTAAGCAATACCTTACCCTCAGGCTAAACAAACAATTCCCTCATGCTAAAAACAACACTGCCCTTAGGCGCAAGTAACCAGGCCATGCCAAACATGTAAATCAAAAATTCACATACAATTCCTCTCAAGGAAAATGTAATGCATTATTTAAACAAGGCATACCCTTGTCTATCCTATCCAAATGCCTAAACAGAGTAACGCACCCCAAGGGTGGTCCTGGATCCAAGCCGTGATCTGAAACCGTAGTTTAATATCACATTTACTTACCTAAAAAATTCAAGGTATTTAAACATCCAAGGCCTCCGCCACAAGATACCCCAACATGGGGTTGTAGCACAAAAATACACAAAACCACACAACAGTTGGAAATTAAACACCAAGCCACCTACCTCAAATGCCCCTGATCAGTATACTCGAACGTCGCTTCTAGAAATTCCCAAGAACGACGTATATCTGACGTATGAGAAAACCCTCTAAAACTCAAACAATATACATTAGAGGAAGAATTGGAAAGAACTAAGCATGTAGAAGGGATGGATTACCTGCGCGGTTCCAACGTGATCGATGGAAGCAGAAACAAATTTCCAGTGATCGATCCATTGATCCATGATGGTTCGGCCGTCCTCTCCCGAGCTCCAATCTGGTTCTATTCAAATCCTAGTAATAGGGTTGGATACTGCCCATTTTATGTGAAAAAAACAAAGTACACAACTTGTAATTTTGATTACACGGCGTGTACTTCCCTCATTTAACTGTTCCTCTGGCGGCACCGACAAACTGTTCATCCGTCGACATGCGTACACAACGTGTAGTCTCGACTACACGGTGTGTATTGTCGCCCAGCGGGAGGCTGCTCCCACTGCCTTATAATTCACCTTCCGACTGACTACATGGAGTGTTAAGTACCACTACATGGCATGTAGTCGGTTTTTACATCCCTCGTCGCCGACATGGCTACACACACCTTGTACTCATCCCACATGGCCAAAGTACATGACGTGTAGTCCCAAAATTTCGGATTTTACCCATTTTTCTAATTTTATAAAAAACACTTAAGGAAAGGAGAAAAGAAGAAATCCGTACCTCAAAAATAAGAACCGGGTTCTTACAATGATAAATTTCATTCGACTAATAGTGAATATAAGGTATGGATTTTTGTCTTAATTATCAATTTTTTCAGACATTGTTATTAATGTACTATAATTTAACATTGTAATAGTTAATCAAATACACATTAATATTATGAATCATGATCCCATTTAATGTTTTTATGTTATAATTTTTATTCCATGTTCCATGTATTTTGTGGTTTGAAAGAAAATTAGGAATGATGTAATCGATTACTTGTGTCAATTTTACTTTCAGGACACATATTCCATATTACGAACCATGATATTTTTGATATGGTGTGATTTTATTATAATGAATTTAATTTAAAATATTCATTTAATTGATTTTTTCTTAAGACCCAAATTATTTAAATTATTAATATTTACATCGTTTCAAATTATAATATATCAAAATGTGGTTTTCTATTAAAATGTTACCCAGGTAGTAAGGGTTTCATTTTCAATTAAAATTTCATATCATGAATTTTTTTAATATATAATCCATCTAGATAATTTTTATCATTTATAAATCATTTCATCATTTCATTGGATATTCCATGGGATAATATGTTAACACAATCTTTTATATTCTTTTTGGCTAATAGTTTACCAAAAAGAGTTCATTTGGGGAAAATAGACAAAATCTATTTTTCTAATTCCTTTACATACCTTTTTCCTATCTCCAAATTCATTATATTCATTAGATAATTTTTTTTGTATAAATAACTTTTGAAGTAGAATTTCAACTACTTTGAATACATTTAAATGTGCTATGTAAAATTTTAATTTTTTCTAAATAATGTGTATGGATTCTTTCTTAATGTTAATGAAAACATAAAATTTTTTATTCAAATTTATCATTTTATAAGATGATTTATCGTTATAATTTCACAGTTTTTAAAAAATCATTTTTTCCTATATAATTTTTTACAAATATACTTATAATTAAATTATATATTAATGGATATTTAATTATGAAAATTTTATTTTTCCTAAAATCATTAAAATAATTTCTATATATGTCATTTTTCTTGTATTATATCATATGGTTGGTCATGGATAATCTTAAAATTTTAACATACACCGTAATTATCTTAATTAATTTTTTAATATGCCTCTATTTTGGAGTGATGATCCATAAATTCATTTCTCATTACTAATTGTCTTCATTTTATTACTGTACATTTTCTTATAATGCATTTCCCTAGGGAATATTTTATTTTTAATATATTTATTGAATGATTTCATCATATATTTCCTTCATGGATTTATTTAGGAAATTATTAGTGTAACTTTATAACCTTCGTATATCACTAGTAAATACTTATAAATTATTATCATGATTAAATTATATTTTCAATGAAATAATAGTAAATACCTAAAGACATCCATTTATTTTTGGGGGGATCATATTATGATTATTGAGGGTGTCTTTGTTTGTCTCTATTTGGAATGAATATAAACAATATTTTTATTATAATTTTTTATTATGATTTTATGAATAAAATTTATTTTATTTAAAAGGGATATTTATAATGATACAAGTGAATGATTTTTATTTAGCCCACACATGTGTGTGTGATGATTTGTGTTGTCCAATAAATCCTTCCAAATAATTAGTTAAATTTTTAAACATCATGAATAATATATAAATGTAAATAGGTGCAATTTAGTTATTCAAAAGAATTTATGAATGTATTTGACACAACATGGTGATATAAATATATATATACATGTGTTTGTGTGTTTGAGAGAAAAATTGGGTTAAGTAGGATGAATAAATGAATAATTATGACTCATGAATTTAATTACATCATATTCTAATGATCATTCTTATGTTGAATAATATCACATAGCCTTATTATTTTCCTAACAATTATGTTATTTTCTCAGAGTTCATTTACATTGACTCGTGTTTCCTCTCTATTTTGATTATATTGTGTGTTATTTAATTTAGTATACAATGGTTAATATTATGAGTTTTTTTGGGAATTAATTTATAATGTACCTACATTATACTTAAATGATAAACCTATTATCACTTATGATATTTAATATTCATCAAATAGGTATAAATATACAACCCACAATTTCATTAGATTCTATTTACCAATGTTATGCATATATGTAATATGTAATATGTTTATATAAGATTATCCTATGCGGAGAATTCATTGGATATTTTGTCATATTATTATGGATTATGCAGTTTAAAATTTATCCATTTGATATAAAAAATTTGAAAAATAAAAGATCAATATTTTTCTTGAAACACTAAAACACTAAATCAAAAAAGGTAATAGGAGTAGATATTATTGTTATTTAAGGAAGATCATATAATAAATGATGTATACAATATATTGTTTTTAATGTATGTTTTTTTATCAATGGATCCTAGAGATCTCGAATGAGAGACCTCAATGCATATAAAAATATTTTTTAAATAATGGTTCCTTAAAATAATTTGCGTGTTCTTCAATAATTATCTACGATTTTTTATTAACTTCAATGATATCATAACTAATAAAATGTTCCAATTTGTTAGGTTTAAGTAATTTGAAATAAATTATTGGGAATTAATGAAGTGTTTTAATATATCCATTATCTAAAACTCAATTGAGTTAGGGTAAGGGGATTTAGTATATTGAGATTCCACTCATGTGAACTTTAGATGTGTGATTATTACGGATTATCATGTGGTAAAATAGGGTTCACTACATATATTACACTATGAATCTAAATACATGAAAAATGTTATCAAATTTGAAATGTTAGAATATAGATAAATGATATAATGGTAGTACCAAATTTTTGAACAATTAATCATGTACACTATCCCAAAGGGACTTACATATATCCACTATTAGTTATATATGAAAATTCTACCACATCAATGGGCCAGATATTTAAAATTATTCCAATTTAAAATCATTATTATATAATGGATGGTTGTTTTTTTGATTATAATTTTATGTGTATTTCATAACATTAAGTTGATAGTAGTGAAAAATGGGAATGTGGGTTAATTTCATTGATAACATAGGTTTTTAAATAGTTAATCATATATATATATTGAAGTTTATATATATCATATTAACTTATTAAAATCCATCATTGATCCAATATAAGAATCTAATGCCTCTAATTTTGATTATATCATCATTCATTCATGAATAAATATTATTGAAATCCTATATTGTCTGTGTCATTTTTAAAATATTTCTATAATGAATATGGATGATTGATAGTTCCCATCAGAATTTGGTAATAGATTATGAAATTCATTTTATTAAATTCATGGGGTATTAACATGGGAAACCCAATATTTCACTGTCATATCATATTGTTTTTTTGTTTTATGGATTTAAAAAATGCATTTGGTGTATTTTTTTGAGATATATTAGTTTTGACATAGGTTAAGACATCAGAATACATCTGATTAATTAAATCAACATTAGGTTTCATTAATGAAATGTGTTGAAATTCTTACGGATTATTTAAAAATAATTTCGTGATCAATGCATGTATTATATATAAAAGTGGTGGTCTTTTATCATATAAAAATGAAGTTTTTGTATCATTAAATTTGGGAAGCGTAATTATTGAATTACAGATGTGAGTATTATATTCAGTGAAATGAAAATATTTAATTGGATCCAAAAAATTTCATATTTTCTAATAACCATATATTTACATACATGATTTAGGAAGGATTTATATGAATGTATCAGTACATTGATCACATTGAGTATACAGTTTCTCCCATGTATATACATTAATATAGATATGGATATTTTAATTAGAGAAGACATAAAAAATAATATATTGCTGATTTTTAGGATCATGGATATAAATTAAATCACTCAAATAATTTCCAAATAATAAATTTTATTACTCATATAATCATAAGGATCTAATTGAATTAATCTTTATCAGACATTTTCAAACAATATTTTACAAAACTAAAATGGATAAATAATCAGTAATTGTTGTTATTATAGTATAAGATATAAATGAGTTGGTTAAATTTATACATATGTTATTAATGACGCAATAAAATTGAAAAAACATTGTATTTCCCCTATAGATTATAACCCTCAAAACACTTGGGTGGTGGCCTTGTGGTACCCAAAATATATTCAAATTTTTTTCATCAGCTAATTAGGATGATATTGATGCTTTCACATCATATTAATATGTCTTAGAGATTTTTGTCATGTTTAAGAGGTTTTCTATACAACCTTATATATTTATGTTTCAAAATTAAATGTTATTACAATTTTGTAGTTATATCTCCCCAATCCTCTTATTAAATTTCTAATGATGATATTGAATAGTAATATATGGATTAATTCAAAATGATACTAATTTATGTGGTCCAATAGTGAGACATTTTTCCACAATTTACAACCATTCATTTTTTTAGGAACTATTGTAGAATTGTTATTATTTAATAATTTAATAGTTTAGTTTTTTTACATCCATAAAACATTTGGATAAGTATAACACAACAATTTTAATTTTTATAATCAGAAAATGAGTAGAATTATGTTCTTTATGTTTTAATAGTATTTGTAAATGGGAAGATAGAATATTAGTCAATAAATGAAAAATGTAAATGTTGGTTGAATAGAAATGGTGTCATGGTAACTTTCCACCCCCTGCCTGATGACACATTTGTGGACAATGTATGTCTTTTGGGTTCTATGGATATTTATTTAAAGAAAAATAGATCTTTTTATTATTTTTCCACAACTTTTTAACCAATATAAATGTTTTATTCCATGAAACTAATATAAAACCCTCTCTCATTAGCTCGCATATACAATTTATTCATCATATGTTATTCATCATTTAATGTAACATCAATCTAGGGTAAATATGATATGATTAATAACATGTGTTACATATAAAATATGTTAATAGTTTAATGAATTGTTTACTAATGCTATTGTAGTTGTTTAAAAATAAAAAAAATGAACGATTTCAAAAGGGGGATTTCATATTTTTCTTGTGAATATTACAATAAACAACAATAATATTAGAGAATGTAACAACCATTTAATAAATAAGAAATTTATTTTTAAGTAAATTCAATATCATCTAGAGTATTCAATGGATCCAATATTATTTTTGATCCAAAAAAATTACAATATTAAAATATTACTATTCAAACATTATCCTTATATCCCAGCTATTAAGATGCAGGGTTTGAATAATAAAAACAAAATTATGAAAATTTAAAATTTATATTGATTTGATATTTGTTATTTGAATTATAATAAAAACCATTTCAATGAGAATGTAATGCTTTCACAAAAACAGTAATTTTATAAGAGTGGATTTATTTAAACAATAAAAATATAATGGCACGACCCGTCCATGGGGCATGTGTTGTGACTACCCCAAGACGGTATTCCATAGGCAAGGGGCTAGTGACTAGCACCAAAGGCAAATCCATGATAAAAAGGAAAGCCATTGCCTTAAAACCTGTAACTCACACAGTCTGAACACAAGCTGTAGAAGCTATTAGTACAAAATAAAAAGAAAATTGTGCTGAAAGTAAGTGGGCTAGAATACAAACCCAACTGAACAACATGTACAAGTACAAGTAAAATGGGAAAACATCTCCTGGATTGTCCACTGGGGAATCTTACCTGAAGTGTAGGTACATAACTCAAACAACTCGTCCTTTTTTTATATCCCATCTAGTCCAGCTTTGAGCAGCCTCTCGTCCGTCATCCTAAGCCTCGATAACTGCTCACCGTCATCTGCACAGAACAAAACAAGGTGCGGGTGAAGACCATGCAGGGGTGAGTGTAACAATGCTTAGTAAGGGACCCTAAGACCCCCAAAGGTCTCCCAGATTCCATAAAGGAGAAACCACTGAAGAAAGATACAATCAAAAAGTAACAACCAACAATACTTAGTTATATGCACATACATATACCTAAGTTATCAATGACAGTCTGAATCCAACTCTTGATCTCAAGAACAAACCATTCCACAAAGGAATTAATGTCAACCACCATAATGAAAATTGTTTAAAGATAAGACCCAGCATACATAGTTAAACAACACATGGAGAGGGGTAGAGATGATTAGATGTAGCCTCTGAATCATCTCCTCAGTCGAACCCATATAGGATCCTAAAATAGTATCAGTGCTGTCGAACTAATGTACAATCCCAGTACAAAAGTCACTATTGTTGAACCCATGGAGGATCCTTGTATAGTAGTCATCACTGTCGAACCCAGCATCCCGATACAGAAGTCGTTGTTGTAGAACCCATGAAGGATCCCGGTACAGAGGTCATCGCTATCATCTCACTCACATCCATCCCTAGGGTTCCTGCACAGAGAACTGTCTATTCCTAGAGGGTCTACTCCTCTAGCCATGTTTTGATAAATCATCATTCACGAAGACCTGAGTTGATGTATCTCGTAGTTCCGTCTCATCATAATGAACCCAATTCAACCGAAGACATGTCAATCGGCCGCCCGGTCTAAGAGTTAATGGAATTTCCTTTCCCGGGGCCCGGTTGGTTTTTAGGCTCAAAACATCCCGAACATACCCCAACTGCATCCAAACATCATGGGGAGTATGCCAAAAGAATCATCTCACTCAAAAAATTCCATTTCCGTAGGAGGTACCTCAATCGGACACCCATAGCCCTAGATGGGGGCTAAAAGATGTAAAATACCATAGTGTGTTCGGGTCCAGTCTGACCCAGTCGGACTGACCTGGCCCGACCTGGTGTAAAACAGGGTCTGACCTAGTCCACAGTCTGACCTGGTCTGAGGAAGCGACTCGAGACGAGGGTACGGGCCGACCCGAAGAGACAGCCTGGCACGACGGCGGCCTAACCCAAGGGTGGCCCGATTGAGGGTGGCTCGGCCATGGGCGGCCCGACCGATGGTGGCCCGAAGGCCTGCCCTAGTCGTTCCCAGGGAAGTGGTGCGTGCCCCCTGGCACCCGAACAGCTCTTCCATTGGGGTGTCAGCTGAACCGAAGCCTATTGGTGCCCTCGACATTAGGTGATAAGAATTAGCCACCGTCGAACCAAAATAAATGACGAAGAATGAGGGTAAAATTCATATATTAAAATAATCAAATCCCCCTAACTTGGTTTGATGATTGTTTGTTGACGATGACATCCTTTCTTTGACTTCAGGGTCCGTTTGAGGAATAAGAGTAATCAATGTGCTTCGCAGGCGGCTCCTTTTATTTTAGCTTGGTCAAAGATCGAGGACGGTCTTCTTCATTCTTCGGAGGAGAGTAGCATTCTTCGTTGGGAGGATATCATTCATCCACAAGTTCTCCCAAATATCCCCAAAGAAGAATTCCCAAGCCCAATATAATGTAATAGCTTCTATATTATGTAAATGTTTCCATGAAATTCAAAAAAAAATTCAAAAGAATTCATATCAATACAAATTAATTAATTATGGAATTAATTAATCCTTAGGTGTGTTGGAACCATTATAAGGGAAGGTGGAAATTCTACCAAATTAAATGGGGAGCTCCATGGGATAAAGGGGGGATAAGGGGGGTTTGAGTTAGTGTGGGCCCCACCACATAATATCCTCCCAAAGGAAGTTATGTGAAGGTGTTCCCCACCTCCAACCTCCCTTTGAAGATTATAACTACCATTCAAATAAAAATATGTTATACATATTTTTATTTAATTTATTTAGAAACCCCAAAAATTAACATCCATCCTCGATAAAACCCAACTATGGTGAAGGTCTCCTTAGGAGAATATCAACGCTGTGAGTTCAACGGTGCCCTCAGATTTAAATTCTGAAACCTTGTTCAAAAGATATAAAATCTCTCATGTACGTTTACTAAACATACCCAATCAAAACATCCGAAATTGATTTCGGGCACACCGGGCCTCGGAATCAGGTGCCGTCAGAAACCGTGGGCTCCTAAAATTCCCATGTATTATAAAAAAAATTTCCCAGGAATTACGGTCATTTACATTCTCCTCACCTCAGGTCTTTATTTCCCCATAAGCTATAACTCACACTATGAAAAAATGGGGGTACTGAGCATGTATCTGAATATTCCTCTCACATGTGCTCTCCTGGAGGTTCCAATGCTAACAGCTAACGCGCACAAGAGGAATCGACCATCCATGAAGTACCCGATCCTATTGATACAAAATATCCACTGGAATCTCTGTGAATGTCGCCCTGTCCTCGATGTCCATCTCCCCGTGGTAAATGTTATTGGATGGGTTGTGCACATATCTCCTCATCTGAGATACCTGGAAGATGTCCAGCACCCAGTGCAACTGAGGTGGATGTTCCAAGTGGTATGACACATAACCTACTTTGATGAGGACATAGAGAGGTCTGATTAATCATGGATATAACTTTCCACCTCGGCCAAATCTCTGTAGACCTCATCGAGGTGAGACCCATAGAAAGACAGTGTCGCCTTCCTTGAACTCCAGTGGTCTCTGTCTCCTATCAGTGTAGGAATTGTGCCTGCTCTGTGCAGTCATCATCCGCTCCTGGATGATCTGCACCTTCTCTATCATATCTTGCACCATCTTTGGTCCTACAAGAGTTGACTCCCATGGGTCAGTCCATCACAGAGGCGTTCTACAAGGTTATCCATAAAGTGCCTTCTATGGTGTCGTCCCGATAGTGGAGTGGTAGTTCTTATTATACGCATACCCTTCCAAGGGTAAGTGATCCTCCTAGCAGTTACTGATGTCGAGGATGTATGCACAGAGAATGTTCATGAGAGTTTTAATGGTCCTCTCAGTGTTACCATATGATTGAGGATGGAAGGCAGTCCTCCAAAGAAGTTGCATCCTACAAGCCTCCTGCAACCCCTTCTATTGCCGGGAAGTGAAACGAGCTTATCAATCAGAGATGATCATCAATGGAACACAATTAAGTTTTATAATCACACATACATAGAGGCATCCCAATCTCTCCACTGAACCATACTCTCTGATCAGTAGGATGTGGGCTAACTTGGTGAGTCGGTCAACAATCATCTAGATCGAGTCGTGCCTTCAAGATGTATGTGGAAGTATCATCATGAAATCTGTGGATATCACATCCCACATCCACTCTAGGACCTCTATGAGCTGAACCAAGCCTGATGGAACTTGGTGCTTCACCTTCACTTGCTGAAAAGTGAGGCATCGTGAGAAAAACTCTTCTACTGCCTTCTTCATAACTGGCCAATAGTTCAATCATTGGAGGTCCATATAAATCTTCTCCCCTCCTAGATGTACCACTTGGGAGGATGTGTAGAACTCCCTCAACACCTCCTCCCTAAGTGTTACTGGTACCATGGTACATCCTCTGAAAAGGATTACGTACTCCCCACCTTTAGAAGTTCCATCAGGTGCCTGCCCTATGGATATCTGAGCACATCGCGTCTCACAGTCAACGTCCCCATGCTCAGCCTCCCTGACTCGCTGAAGAAGTGGATGAGTGACTGTGAGAGACTGCAAAAAGGCTGATCAATCTCTATCCACAATGGATATCTACAATGTGGATAGCTTCTCTGTTGCCTCCCCCTATAGTTGAATTCCTGATCTTCTACTTAGAGCATCAACTACAATATTCCCTTTCCCAGGAGTATAGACTATCTCGAAGTTATACACTAGGAGGAATTCAAGCCAACGTCATTGTCTTAGATTAAGGTTCATAGGTGAGAAGTTATTCCTTGGACTCTGGTGATCATAAGAAACAGTAAACCTTTCACTCAACGAACTACGGGTGAGACTATCCAATTGTAAAGAAATTGACTACACCCTTCGTTGCCTACGTCCTACAGGAGCTGCTAAAATTTATCCTTTTTCAAAAAAGGAAAATCTTGTCTAATCCCTTGGATGATCCACATACTTTGCCTAATACTACCAATCATGACATGAATGGTACTAATTCATGCCATGGATGACATCGTAAGTCCCCAATGCTACAACAAAGAGATCCAACCGTTACTCTATACTCCAAGGGTTGAGCCACACTGTCGGCATCTGTCTGTGGTCACTGAGTCCCCTTTAGTAGGAATCTCGAATGTGAGGGTCATGTAAGTGGTTTTAACTAGAACATCTCAGTATCAACCACACAAACAAGCAGGAAAGAAAACATCGCACAGACATGTGTCTTTGATTAATGCAGCTCAAAGTACAAAGACAAAAAGAAACCAAAAAAATTGACATCAATGAAGCTATAAGCATCATGAACGAAGGTCTATAAACATGGATATAGTCCCTCTATTTTACACCTACTCCTGGAGATCAAATTTCACAATCTAGGGGTGGTAGTAGTGGTAGAACCTCGAAACATCATCCACCACCTGCTGCTCGATGAGCTCCTCTACCACGTCCGCCTACTCCCGGCGGACCATCATAGTCAAACCTCTGCCTCTGCCTGGATGGTTCCTTAATTGCCTAATGATTGTTTGTACAGTGGGTCGGGCAGTCACGTGCCATGCGACCCTACCCGTTGCACGCACTGCACTTCCTGCTCCTCATATGGCTGGCTCTATCTCGTTTACCCCGCACAACCGAACATGTATCATGTGGTCACCCACCTGATGGCCTGGCCTTCTTGGACCTCTACGAAATAGGTTCACTACCAGCTGCAGAACACTCCGCTACGTGTCACCTTTTGGTGGGTCTCACTGCTGGTGTCTGCTCAGCCAGAAAACACTACACATGAAGGGTGCGCTCCAGCACCCCCACCTGCGTCGGGATGTTGAGGGAGATCATTGAAGCCCTGATCTCATGCATGAGTCCCTTCTCGATGATATGATCCCTGAAGAATGGGTCTTGTACCATATCCATGTAGTAGCGCGAGAGGTTGGTGAACCTAGTTGAGTACTGAGCTACCGATATGCTACCCTTCTGTAGATGCAGTAACTCATGTATCTGCACCGTATGAAGGTTGGATGGAAAAAACACTGATCAGAAGTGACTCTCGAAGTCCTTCCTGAGTAGTGATGCCTCATTACGCACTTGGAGAATTATGCTCCACCATCTTCTTGTTTTTGCATGCAGGAGACTCACAACAAGGATCACCATGAGCTCAGCTGGTGTCCCTACCAATCTGAAAATGCTCACAACAACCTCTATCCAATCCTCAACCGCATGTGGGTCTGTCTCTCCCCGGAACAAGGTCTACCTCTGGCACTTGAACTCGTGTGATGCACTCAGATGGTGTGCACTCTCTGCTGCTGGAGATGATGGTAGAGGTGGCCAAGCGAGCAGTGCTACCGATGGTACCCCCGTTTTGATGGCCCCCTACTCCGAGACCTCATCGCTCTGTAGGCTACCATCTCATACAAAACTCAGAACCCTGGATGGATGCCTACATGGGTATATCCTGATAGAAACAGGTACCCCACAGTCAAAACAAGTTATACCTACTGATATGACTCAATGAGATCATAAAAGAAACTCTTTAAACACACACTCAATCAGTGTTTTCATGCCCCTAGTCTGAAATATGAGGTTTGGGTCCTAGTGCATGGATACGTAAGCCGCTGCACCAACACTGGACTCCATGGACTGAAAACCAAACTCAATACTCTTAAAAATATTACTTCATAGTAAGACAGATAAGAGTCCTATGATTTGCGGTAGAACTGACTCCTCTGATACCCATTTGTCGTGACCCGTCCTCGGGGCCCGTGCCATGACTAACCCAGGTCCTCCTTCCATAGGCCAGTAGCTGGCGACTAGCACTAAAGGTGGATACCTGATAAAAAGGGAAGGCATTGCCATTAAACCTGTATCTCACATAGTCTGAACACAAGCATTAAAAGCAACAAGTGCTAAATAGAAATGAAAAGTGTGCTGAAAGTAAGTGGGCTAGAATACAAACCAAACCGAACTACAAGTACAAGTACAAGTAAAAATGGAAAACCACTCCTAGATCATCCACCGAGGAATCCTACCTGAAGGTTAGGTACAAGACTCAAACAACTCATCCCTGATGTACGTCTCGTCTAGTCCAGCTCTGAGCTTCCTCCCATCCATCACCCTCTACATCGATCATTGATGACCATCATCTGCACAGAACACAACAAGGTCTGGGCGAAGCCCGTGCAAGGGTGAGTATAATAACACTCAGTAGGGGGCCTCGAGACCCCCGAAGGTCTTCCAGAATCCAAAAAGGATGAACCACTATAGAAAGATACAATAAAGAAGTAACTACCAACTATACTTAGGTATATTTCCATTCATATACCTAAGTTATCTATCACAGTCTGACTCCAAATCTGGAGACCAAGAAAAAACCATTCTACAAAGTAAAGTCAATCACCATGATGGTAATGGTTGAAAGACAAGACTACGCTCACACAGATACACAACACATGAAGATTGGTAGAGATGATTAGTTGTAGCCTCTGAATCATCTCCTCAATCGAACCCACGTAGGATCCTAGAACAGTATCATCGATGTCGAACCCATGTAGTATCCTAGTACTGATGTCATAGATGTCAAACCCATAGAGGATCCTAGTACATATGTCATCATTGTTGCTCTCACGTAGGATCCTGGAATAGTATCAGCGCTATCGAACCCACGTATGATCCTGGTAAAAAAGTCACTACTGTCGAACCCACGGAGGATCCTGATACAAAATACATCACTATCATACCCACATAGGATCCTAGAACAGTATTAGCATTGTTGAAACCATGTTGGTTTCTGGTATAGAAGTCACTGCTATCTATCCCAAAGAGGATCTTGGTACAAAAGTCATCAATGTCATCTTAGTCGCAGCAAGCCCTAGGGTTCATGCACACAACACGCTCGATTCTTGGAGGTTCCGCTCCTTGATCCAAGTTTCAACACATAAACATTCAATTATTCTTGATTTGATGTATCTCGTGGTTCCTTCTCCTCATGAAGAACCCAACGTGACAGACCACATGTCAGTCAGATGCCCGGTGTGAGAATTATTGGCATTTCCGTTCTAGGGGCCCAGTTGGTTTTAGGCTCAAACCAACTCGGTCATACCCCAGCTGCGACCAAACTTCAAAGGGATTATTCCAAAATATTCTTCTCACTTCATTAATTACATAGTCACAGGGGTACTTCAATCAGAAAGTCGTAGCCCTAGATGCGAGATAAAAGGTGTAAATGCCCATATCGGCCCCGGGTCTGGTCCGTCCCAGTCAGACTGACCCGGCCCAACCTGGTCTGAACCGAGGTCTGACCCTGTCCATGGTCCAACCTGGTATGAGGATGCGACCCAAGCTGAGGGGACGACCCGACCCAAAGTGACGGCTCTGCCCGAAGGTGGCCCGACCATGCTGAGGGTTGCCTGACAGAGGGAGGCCCGGCCGAGGGCAGCCCAACGGGCTGGCCTAGCCATGACCAAGGGGGAGGCACGAGCCCACATAGAAACCGAACTGATCTTCCATGTTGGTGTGAGCTGAACGGAAGCCTGGTAGCACTAGTCCCGCACAAGTGGAACCCGACAGGGTCCTGCTCATCTCGGCTGGCCCGAGCAGCCAACCCCTCTGGCGCTACTGCAGCTGGCCTGGATGGCTGCCACCTCACCTCCACCGTGGCACAATGGAGCCACGATCTTCCTACTCTCTACACAGTATGACGACGCCATGCCATCACCGTCATGGCCAGGCTTGGCCGTGGCTCATTAGCGGTGCGACTTGACATTGCCTCACCCCTTTGAATCAGCCCACTATGGTCGCAGTTCAATACATCCGGAGCGGTGTAGTGCGATAGAACCTTGCCTCTTTCATCTGCAGCGGTTCTTCTCCGGCGCAATGTGATGGCACCGTGCCCTTCCGGCTCCACCTTCTATGTCAACCAAATAAGAATCCATGGAGGGACGTCGGGACGTGTTTTTTCGGCCCGCGTCCTCCATATTAGGTTATTCCAATTGGCGACCGTCAAACCAAAATAAACGTCGACGAACGAGTGTAAAATGAAAACATTAAAACAATAAAATACTCATACCTTGATTTTACAATTTTTCGTTGACGACGGTGTAGTTTCGTTGAAGTCTGGGAGTGTTCGAGGACGAAGCATCGTCGACATTCTTCGCAGGCGACACATTCTCTTTTAGCTTGGTTGATGATCGAGGACGGTCTTCATCATTCTTTGTAGAGGAGGATAATTCTTCATTGAGATGATGCAGTTCCTACAAGAGTTCTCCCTAAGATCCCCAAGGAAGATTCACCAAGCCCAAAATAACGTAACAACTTCTCTATTATTCAAATGGGGGGTTGTATTTCTAATTTATAAGTGAGTGTGATGACACAATTTGTATTTTAAAAGAATAATTCATTTCCATGTTTTTACGTGAAAAAGGCCCCAAAATGGGCCATTATCAATCCTTGGATGTAATATGGTTCCAATATGGCCATAAACATGTAAATATACACGTTGGTAGTTCATTGTAACACTTTTCTTATTACTCTAACCCTCAGTATTCCCATTTAACCCTAAAAATGACAAAAAAACATTTCTCATAATACTATTCATTATGGTCAAAAATTTTCATAAACATATTAAATAATATTATCTACTAAGATTCTAGATATGTAAACCATTTTAAGAAAATAAATTCATATAATTGGGAATATTTAATTGAGAAACCATCCTGTAATTCATATAAAAAAATTGGTTCTCAAGAAATATATTTTCCAATTTTAAAATGATATTATTTTATCTATATGTAAAGTAATAATCACTATATTGATTTAAATTATTATATTTATAAGTATAATTTTTAAAATTTATTAATTTCATAAATCATTAAATATTATTATTTATAACTAAAATGGAATGAAAAATTTTAAAAAAATATGAGTTTTATAAAAAATAGCTCTTTTACATCCAAATGTTTTTATATTAATTTATATAAAAATATATAGTTAAATAATTCATAATTTAAAATATTAAATTAAATTATTATAATTAACAGTAGGAATACATAAATACTAAATATTTACAAATCAAAATATGTTAATTTTAAATGAAAAACTGAAAATTTCAGTCAATGTATATTTTTTATAAATAAACTCATAGTAGATATTCCATCAGAAAAATTAAAAAATATTTCTATAATGTATCAAAAAATGAATTGTCATAATTATTTATTAAAATGAAATGTTCATTTACAATAATAATGGTTTTGGGTTTTCTCTATCATATCTTATCAATGATAATGAAATTATCTAAAAATGAATATATAGTAATATCTAAAGGTGTTACATTCCTGCTCCTAAAAAATTAATCCTCAAAACATCCTTGATATTACCTTATTTAAATTAAAATTAGTTATTTTTCATGACATACATTAGTCCCAACATTACATACACAATTTTATGATTTTTACAACGTACCTTTATTAGTCGAGTCATCATATTCCACATTACTTGTTCTCTATTATCATGAATCTGGACACACAATTCAATGTGAGATTCGCTAGGTTTAATTTATATCACTATAGAGGTGAGAAAATTCCTTGGGTGTAGAATATAATTGTATTAAAATAATATATGGAATAAATTATGTACATTATTGTGTCTTGGTGGAATTTTTTATATACAATCCTCATCATTAGCCCTTTCTGAAATTTAAACGATTTCATGGCACTTGGTGATCAAATTACCCTTCATACAAAACCATATTAAATCAATGCATAGATATTATTTCAAGAATACTAGTTCTTCTATAATAAATTCAAATACATTCCTTTAGTTTTTGACATTTATCTTGTTCATGCTATGATATTATTCAACATGGGTTTTAATAGTCTTTACCATTTCTGTAGTATCCTCCATAAGTTACGGTACTATAATATTCCTTTCACCAATACCACATAAACATGATTGAATATGACATGATGTTCCATATAATAACTTATATGTTTCTAGATGAATATTTAAATATCATAAACATCCTTTATAACTTTAATTTTTTAAAAATACATCCAAAAGTTATGATAAAACATTTAAAACAAAAATATTATGTATATCATTGTGTCACATATCAAATATGTTAGTATTTTGATTATATATTCTTCATAAAAATGGTAGTAATCTGTATTACCAAAAAGAATTAATGAAATTTTTTTAATTTTCCAAAAATAAACTCTCCCTCCAATATTGAAAAAAATTAATAGAATATTAAATATACTACATTAATATGGAAAAACAATAAATTCCATCCAATATGTCATAGAAAAATTTTCATCAAATCATTATATACTTCTAATTTCACTAGTACGGTCCCACTTATTTTACCAGTGTCAATCATATCTATTAATGATTAACAAAATATTTTTCACCTTTTAAAGGTTATCTTCCCCATATTTATGTTTTTTACAAATATATAATGTTTCAACTAAATAACCATTCTTGGTTATAAAAAACAATCAACATATACTCTAAAATACATAATAAAAATAACAGTTGTACAATCCTAATAAATTTTATTATTCTTATGACCATAGTATAATTAATAATAACATATTCAAAAAAATAATTACTTAATGTACACTAATAACATTAATAATTCCACATTATTAATAGTAATTACATAATCATGACCATGATATCCTAACTTCTTCACATGTATATTCCATTGAGAAATGGTGATTTTTCAATATGTTAACTTGTATCCGTATAAATCAAACATTAAACATTAATTTTTGATTTATTAAAATTTCTTGTATGATCCTAATCTAAATTGTATATATACATGAAGAAAACATACACTCACATCATACATGTTTTATGGTGTTTCATTAAACAATTATCATATTTGGTAAAATCATTATTCCACTAATTGCCAAAATCTATTTTTTTCTTGTCTCCCAATTTTCTCTTTATTAAAGTTGAATAAATACTATCAATAAAATTCAATCAATGTTTTTGTTGGGATATATAATATTTCTCTATATTAAAAAATTATTGATCTTTATGGGCCCATTAGAAAGATGTCTAATGTTCCTGAATGTAGTGGTCATTATTATATTCTATTTTATGTTGGTAAACATAACCATACCTTAATTTTCTTGTAATAATATAACTATACACTAATAAACATTCTTCATCCAATTAATTTTATATAATTAAAATTATATTCTTCTCAGCAAATTTCCCTTGAGGGAAATATTTTTACATTAAATATATCTATAAAGGATCATAATTACATGTGTTATATTTTATCATCCATAAAAGTATTATGGTTAAATTGAAACTAATTTCTAAAATTTTCATTGGGAAATTAAATATCTAATTTATCCTAATTTATTTCATCATATACCTTGTAAAATAATCATTTATAGTGGATAAATCAATTTATTAGCAGCCATTGAATTCGTTTCCCACAAAACAATTGGGGATTCAACAATATGAATCAATACAATACTGGAGGGTCACACTATGGGAGAATAGTTATATATTTTCTGGTATGGTTATTTGACTGAACATGATTAGTATACCCTAGTATATCCACTATCATCACGGTCCCAATAAAAGTTTTATTAGATTATTCAGTCGAGAAATCCCTATATTACCAATGATTATTCAAACTCTCATGTCTTCCAGGAATAATTATGATGGAATGTAATATATTGTATTGGATTATAAAATTATGAATTTTTTATCATAATTTATAATTATATAAATGTAATAACACTTACGATAAATTGAAATTTATATATTATTAATCTTAAAATCATAAAAAAAACCATTCAGAACATCTATATATTGAAATCTATTTTAACGGTTCTTATATAAAATTTATAATGTCTTAATAATATAAAAATATAGTTTCAAAATACATTTATAATAAGGAAAACACCACACACACTGGTATGATGGTCAATATACACTCATTCAACTCTTTTCGGTGATATTAACTATAGATTCATATGTTCCAAAATGACATCCACTTACTGTGTATTGCATCAGATATATTCATATACAGGTCCATATAATATATCACATGCAAAGACAGAATTACATTATTTTTTAAAAATAATAAATTTCTATCCTGTGGTTATGTTCAACAATATATTTTTTCCTAAACCTAGTTCTAATGGTTAAAACATTTATTGATAAGATACCATGTTTGACAAAGATGAATTTAGAAACCTATATATGAGGTCAAAATTATAAAATTGGAATATATAAGTGTGGAAATATCAATGGTCCATTTAGTTTAGTTATTTAGATGAATCCTAGATATACATAATACTCATTATACAATAGGGAATTTAAATGAATTATATTAAATGGTAATATTTGGAATCCTTGAACTCATTAAAAATTTATTTTTCATATCCTATGAAATGAAAATAAAATAATTTTGACATAAAATGAATTGAATGGGGTACATACATTAGAATATATTATGAATAAAAAAATATATGGAAATTTTGACAACATGAAAACAAATTAGTCAATTAACATCATTACTATCATAGTTTTATGAGAAATAATCTATTTGGAAATATAAATATATAAAAATAAATTAAATCTAATAAAAAATGTCCACCAAATGAATCTGCTGACGCTATAAATGAAATAACCACATATATAAAAAGTACTCAGTTAACAATGAATGAAATGATAAATTTTTGGTTTTCAAGATGTTAGATATCTAGATAGGTAAACTATAATGACTACTTAATATATGGATTAAAATAAGAAAACACACTATGATTTTATGAAATATTTTATTACTAATGAGTTGAATCTATTTTATTTTTTCAGTACACATTACTCTAAGTTGTTTTTTTCTACAAGATTCACTAAGACTAAATAATCCTTAAAATACTATATTATATATTATTAAAAATAACTCTTATTCCTTGAATATTTGAATTGTTTTTATAAATAATATTAAATAAAATTGAAAAATATATTATTTACACATTTCTGTAAAATTATTTTTAATGAACAATTAAAAATGGAAATAAAAACTCTCTAAAAATAAATGATATTTTATTGAAAATCTATTTTTATACCCACGATCAAGAACTTACTCAATAAATTTTTAAAATATATCTTTGTAGTTATATTTTTTTGAAATTTATATAGAATATATACATTAATTTATTTAAACATTCATAATATGTGTTTCCTAGACATTAGATAAGTATAAATCCAATTTTACTCATGTAAAATATATTTCAATAAAAATAATTTTTTTATTCATTAATTTTTTAATATTTTCAACCTTATAGAAAATATATATTAAAAAATCATTATTGAAATAATAAATCTATAATTTTTATGTTTAATTTTTTTTTAATTTTCATAAAAGATAAATTTTTTCTAGGACTAGTGAAAAAATTCATATTTTATAGTTCAAAACATTTTATTATTACGATCAATCAAAAATAAAAAAATGTATAATAAATTGATTTTAAAGATCAATTAGTTAAATTATAGAAAAATTAATTCAATTATTTTCATTGTAATATTTTACATTAAGAATTTTGAAATAAAAACGTTATAGTCTTTTGTATATTTTCTTAACTTAAAATGACTTTATTATCACATTTGTTCAATAATTTTAAATCAAATTATTCCAAATATATTAATTTAGTCAGTAAAAAATTTATTATATATAATTAATCATTATATTTTATAATTATTACTATTATAATATTATTAGTTTAGAAAAAAAAGTGAAAATATAAATAATTAATTATCCTGATTAACAAAAAAAATTAATTAAATGGGGATAAACAGAACAATAAGAGTTATAATGACCGAATAAATTATCCAAAATAAATATAATGGAAATATGTGGACCCTATCATGTATATTTTATAATATTAATTCATTTCGGGTATTTTTGGTTGAAGATAAAGGTGAGTACATATTTTTCATTAAATAATTACTAGTCTATTATTCTCTATAATAGTAAATGACCACAACTATTATCTCTTACTAACAGATTAAAACCATTATGGATCAACCGATACTGCCCAAATACAATCCAAACATTCATCCTCTTATATTATAAATAGTATTTTGTCAGTATTCCATTATAAAAATGGGTATTTGGAACCATGAGGTTGCATCATGAAGAAGAGGTCATGTTCTTCAATACGAGTTTTCTATTTTAATTATTCACCCACCTTTAGCAATTTAAATTATATGATAATGAAATAATAATAAAAATCTCCAATATAATGAGTTTTTTATTTATTTCATTTCCTTAATCAATTTATATTTTAATCATTGGATTATGATATCATCATTAGTGTATAAGATAGACCACAACATTGCAAAAACATATTATTCATTATTCCAGTAATACCATTCATGGTTGTATATGATAATGGTTATAGAGAAAAAATGTATATATTGACTATAAAATTATTATACAACTATATCAATCATATCATATATAAATTATTTACGTTACATTTCCTAATGGATTTGAAACATTGATAGTGTGTAAGTTATACTACCGCATATTGAAGCGATATAGTTCATTTTCAGTAACACTTTACAAAGAATATAAAAAGGATAATTTTAATCAATTTATGTGATATTAATTAAATATATATCATTATTAAATAATAATATTTCATTTTTTCTTTATGTTTCACTCATGTAGTGATTATAACGCAATTCATGTACATGTGGAATACCACCTTCCTGTAGTGAATGACTCTATGTTCATTACCACACCACAAATAGGATATGTATAAGTATATTTAATGAAATATTATTGAATTTTTTATATTATTATAATTATTAAAATATATTATATTCCATTCATTTTTTCTATAATGATCATCTAATAATATAAGCATTACTCATCCATATGTAAGACATGCCATCTGCATGATAATAATATACATCAAATCCCAAAATAAATCATGAATGGTTTAAAAAATATAATTACCATATAAATATGATAATATATATCATTATTATTATTATGGAGATATTTTAACCATGTTAAACTTTTGGGGACCATAAATAACAAGTCAAAACTCATACAGAAAACAAAAGGTTATTACATGAAATGTGTCATTAAAAATTATTTGTTAATTATAGGGTAACGAAAAACATATGTAAATAATATATGGTATTGTTTATGTTTTTTTGGGTCATTAAAATACATATAATAATGTAATATTTATTATTAAATATGCTTGAATGATTAAAATGGATGTTGGGGCTTACAGGTAGGTATTTTTATCTTAGTTTTATGTTTTCTATGATACACATGTCATATTCACCATATGTCTCTTTTATATAAATTATATATGGCCCTTGAATTTTTTTTTTGTGATTCCAAAAAAAATTTATTTTTATTTTCATATCCATATGACTATCTCTCTTTCATTGTGATAATTATTCCGAAGTAAAAAATCGATATGGGGTTCTTGTATCAATTTTCCACCACTAAAACATCTGATTATATTATACGACTATCCTATCATATGAGGAATATATACATAGAATTTTAAATTAATTAAATTAATTTAACTACTATTATTATAATTTATTTTTAATTTATTTATTTTATTTCATTGGGATTATAATTTTAATTTAACAGTGGAAAACATTTGTTGTTAAATTATCATCATTTATCGAGATTAATTTTTGTTATAATGTTATTTATCATGAGAGAATAAATATTTTTTCCCATATGATTATTTAAGGAGAATACATGTGATTCCCTAATTTTTATCTCTTTATGTGTTCATGATTTCAGTAAAATGATTTCAATAAAAATCTTATTTTTTTGTCAAAATCCCATATTATTTCAAAACTATGTTTTTAAATATAATTTCAAATAATGAATTCATAATATTTATAAAAATATTTATAAAATAAAATTTTCAAATTTTTAATTTTCATGATATTATTTAAATTTAATATTTGTTTGGTTTTTAAAAATAATTCATGTTTTACCTTTACTAAAAATATGAAAAGAATAATAATAAACGGAATTAGTAGTAGTTACTTACATCATTAAAATTTTATTCATTGAATCTTATTTTATAATTTTCATGGTTATTTTTAAGGGAATGTATATTAGAAAAATTTATGTTTAAATATTATTTCTAATTTTGAATGTTTATTTTCCTCAATTTATGTTTCAAATGATTTAACACCATTATTTTTAATTTTGAATGACAGTTTTCATTGAAATTGGTTACCAAAATGTTTTATATATTTCAAAATATATTTCATAATAAATTTTATCTTTCACAATTAATTTCTCATGTTTTTTATATTTCAAAAATAAATATCCAACATAGATGATATCATTTAATGTAACATATTCATTTTTAGGGATATGAACAAATGATAACATTATAATTCATTCAGTGAATGAGTTGAAATGTCATGTTGATTATGATTAGTATATCATTTCTTGTTGTTATGTTATGATGGAAGGAAAAATGATAATGAAAACCATTTTTTGACATAGGTTATGCTCTAATGAAATTTTTTATGAAAACCATGTCATTTTATGTGTTTTGATATGATGAATTATTTATATTCTTGTGAAACAAAAATGTATGGATTATCTGATGGGTGGGACCAATATCTCACACTAATTAATTGTGTAATTATTAGGTTTATATGATCTCAAAGGGTTCATTGGAGGTTATTTAAAACAACCATATAGACACTATCTTATTACATATAACATTAAATAATTTAACACATAAATGAATATCAGGGTATTAGATAAGTATCGTGAAGTATTGTGTCTTTGAAAGCTTGGTAAATAAAATGTAAAACATGGGAATAAATGTAACACCCCAAGATTTCATAGTGTGTTATTTCTTCAAAATAATTCAATAACTTGCACTACACGCAACACCGAGTTCAATCACACCATGACTTACCAAAAAAAAAGCCATTCAAAAGAGGTTATGAATAGTATTAACTAAATTTTAAACTTTATATAATCCTTATAATTTTAGAATCCATATAATGAGTTTCTTAGACATAATGCAAGAACAGATTCATTTTCAGTATTGCACATTTATCAAATTTTAATAGTGAAACATTTTTAAATACAATATTTTAAACTTTTGGACTAAATGGGGACATCAAAAAATTTAAAATGAAACATCCCAAGCTTCCACGGTACAATTTCCTTTGAATAATACATTAGAGTGTGTTGTACGCAACTTCGAGTTCTAACACACCACAACCAATCAAACTAGCCGTTATGAAAAGTAATACCTAACTTTTAAAATTTTAGAAATTTTATCTCTCAAAATGGACTTCATTTTTGGATTCGGAGTATCAAATTTAGCCTAAGGTGAAATTTTGGTACTTTTCGGATAACTTTCATATTTTGATGAATAGTGAAAATTACTAAATATTAATTAAAAACATCTTTTTTAATCAAAATAATTAATAGTGATAAATTATGAATTTGAGTGGCATTAAATTATATTTAGAATATATTTTTACCATTTAATATAATTTTGGTCATTGGACATAATTTTACAATTAAACCGAACATAAACAAGTGTCAATCTTTTGATAGTTATTATCTCTTAAAAACACGCTTTTTGTTTTGACAGCAGGAATTAATTTTAAATTAATTTCTGCCACTTCTGTGTTTTGAATTTAGAAAAATGGATTCCATATTTGGAATCAGGATGTTCAAATTGTGTAAATAGTTAACTTTTATTTTTAGAAATTTTGAATAATTATTGCGGTAAATATTTTATTTACCATGGTTAAGGGTAAATCCGGTAAATAAGGGTTAACAAATAATATTATAATAATACTAAATTACCCTAAAATGTGTCCTAGCCTTATTGGTTGATACATGTTCGACCATAGGCATATTTGGGTCGATTTTGGAACCCCATGGTGCCACTTGTAGGAGATAGGGACACTTTATTTTAATTAAATTAAAATGAATACAAAAATGATACAAGCATATATCTTTTAGAAAAAAAAATTTTACATAGGGTTATATATGTTGGATTTTTAATTATAAATATTCATTATAAAGATAAAAATATTTCCTACATAATGAAATTTTATTTATAATTTTTAGACATTAAATAATTTAATTTATTTATGACATAATTATGTTGAATTAATTACTATAATAGTGAAAAATTAAAATAATTGATATTATAAATACCCAAATAAATATAATATGAAACTTTTAATGAATTAAAATAATTTTATAGGATAATATGATATATTAGGTTTGATTTAATTGACTTTTTGCGAAGTAATCAATCTGTTATGAGTTACACAAAAATCAACTATTGAATAGTCTGAAAATTGACATAAAAGAGTTCTTAAAAACAATATTATATTATTAATTGATATTAAATTCTTAAAAATCTAAGGTTCGGAAAAGAGACTTATATCATGATATGTTAATCATTAATGGACCACTTGGGGGTCTCTTGGATGTATATAGTAAGTTTATTAACCATATTATATAAAAATACAAAGAGACATTGTAAAAGTGAAACTAATTAACTTAGAGTTAATACTTAAAGATAAGGTTAATATAAGTACCCCAACCTGTCTAAATTATATTGTTTGAGTTATTTTCGACCCATCACCACCTTAACCTTTGAATAATCAACTTTTGAGCCATTGGAAACCGAATATGAATTTATTATAAAATAATATCTCTAGCTTTTCCAAAGGTGCCCCTCACCCCTCTTATAAATGGGCACTCCTCCTTCTCATTTCTTCACACCATAAAAGCCTTTTGGTTCGGACAAAATCTGCCCAAATACTCTCCCGACTTCCCTAAATACAACCTAGAGGCCTTAGTTTGATCAGAATGCCATCTTAAGGAGCCCTTTTGATCAAATCAAAAGGAAGAAACCGAAGAAGAGGTAATGATTTCACCACCCTTTTCCAAGTTCCTTTCTTCTTCCACTTCATCTTCATTTGTTGTTACCATTATAAAATAATAACTCCAGTATCATATATATACTGTGATGTTATTATAAATATGGTACAACCATATTCTGTATTCTATCCACCCTTTGAATAACATGTCACCATACGTGCGTACGTACGGCTTACCGTCTCCACGTCGTGGTGTAATTGTTATTCAATATATTATTATTTGGATGGTTATAATAATGATATGAAACTCATGTAAATAATAAATATAACATGTTAATGATTCTATATATATGATATAACAACCATTTATATATTATTTCAAAAGAATGACATTGTCGCTCGTGCGTACGTACGGACTACCGTCTCCACGAACGCGATGAGATTCATTCTCCATCGTATCCATTCAAGTATAATTATCATTTGATGATTTAAAAATGATGTTTAAGGACTTAATATCATTATGGATATGAATAATATACAACCTATCCATTACAAACATGGCTTATGTAACAAAACATATAAAAGAAAACAAGTAAGTTAACACCCGAAACAACGATAATACTAAGATATTATTATCAAATCAATATTAAAAGATCATATATGATATCATATTAATGTATATGATTCTTGTATAATTTAATAACAATTATTTCACCATTATAGAGGAGGTTAACCTACCCCAACCAAGGAAAAGTACAAGGTAAGTGGTTTTCATCTCACTCCTTATTCTCGTGAGATTCATGCCATATTGCCAACATCACCTTCTGTGTGGTGTATGTACTGTCCGTAATTATATTCTTTGTGTAATACACTCTAATTTATGTGTATTTACATATTCATTGTATAATACCTCTTTCATGGGTTCTATGTTTCATTAGTTACCAAATTGGTAAGGGTTATTTCGCAATCTCTTCATTATCTGAGGTTGTTTATACGTAATAATCTACTGGGATCTCTTTATCATCCACATCCTTGTTTCTTAAAAATTAATTTCAAAACATTTTTACTATTTACTAGAATATGGTTTAAAGTCATTTATACCCTTGTTTTAATTTTTATAAGAGGTTTATAAAGGAATCTTTTCGTCGTTTTCCAAACAAGGTGCTTTTTAACCTTTTCGAAAAAATTAAGGTAAGAATGTTTTTTTAACTTATACGGCGGGTGTGGCAATTTTCCGCCGTTATAAAATCTTCGAAGCTTCCCTTACAAGATAATAAGAATATTTTCAAAAAAATGTTTTATTTCATAAATATAAGACTCTTAAATGATTTCAAAATAGAAAGAGATATTTTTCTAAATTAGTCTTTATTTCATCTATGTCAATATCCTTTGATGGATTTTAAGCTTATTTGAAGTTGATTTATTATGATACAAAACATCCATATTTTATAGAAGGTTTTGTGATATTTTTGACTGTGGATAAGTTATTCTTATGTCACTCATGGTTTTTGTTTAAGGTATTGACATTTCATAAGTTATTTGTAATCCAAATGATTATGTTATATTTCAACCTTTCATTCAGATGAATGTGTTAGACATGTATGTTCTGGGTTGGGGACCGGTAAAAGTACGCCCTCCGGTTTGGTCTCCGGTTATAAGAGGAACTCCGGTTTGGTCTCCGGTTATTAGAGGAACTCCGGGTTGGTGTCCTGTTATTAGAGGCACTCCGGGTTGGTGTCCGGTTATTAGAGGCACTCCGGGTTGGGTTCCGGTTACAGTTTGCCCCTAGGTCTGGGGATGAGGCCTTGAAAAATAAATTAAAGTTCATCATTATGCATTCCAACATTATGAAAGTGGTTATTGATATTGCATTTGATTATTTGATTAGTAGAATATCAATGTGAACAAGTAAATGGCATCATTTCATTTTACTTTTGCCATACTATGTTGAAGTTCAAGTTTAAAATGCTTTTGTTTTAGTAATGCATTGCCTTAAATGTTTATTCTTATTTTGAATGTTCCGCTATATTTTTATCCTTACTGGGCATTTGAGCTCACCCCTTTTCTATGTTTTATTTTTCCTAGGATGTGAAGAAGTAAGTTATGAATGACCTGTAGGGATATTATGAGGGGATAATAGTTTGGACTGTGGAGACATTATGTTGTTGTAGTAGTTTTTCATTTTATGATGTAATGTAAAACTTATGAATATATCTAGTGTTTCAAGGATATTAAACCAATTGGTCTTTCGAGATTTGATCTTTCTTGTGATCATTCCAATGTTATGTAATAAGGCACCTACTCTAGGTAACTAGAGTCGGGGCGTTACAATAAAAAACATCAATATTTAACATTCATAGGGATATAATAACTTCCATTAATCCCATACATCTTTATAGGGTACCCTGGGGATCACATGAACTATGTGATGAGCTAAAATCTCGATAAGGGAATAAATATAAGAATAATTCATCAACACATGGGTTAGAGATTATGAAATATTGATATAAAATTAAATAAATATTCCAAACTTATAAACATGGAATCATATAAACATTGAATTTTATAAATGAGGTAGCAACATAAATCATGACATTAGAATGATTCAAAGCTTACTGCCACGATCGATGCACATAGTAGCACATGCCAAGGATAACCGCCAGGACCATAGAACCTAAAGTATTATAAGACTCATATTTACCCAATTCATTAGAGTTCAATATAGGAACAGTCATCATAATATTTTCTGAATATTTTTTACACAAAAAAAATTTATACATAATAAATCTTACATAAACATAAGGGTTACCCATGGAAAGAATTAGGTACCACAACCATGTCATAAATCATAAAAAATGGGAAAATCATACAACTGTCCATTAATGAAAAGAAATAAAATATACATGTAATTTCATTAAGTAATATCATCTTGTTTCATAGTATTTTATGCGAAGAATATGTGATAACTTTTATGAAAATTATTTAAGGAATTTCAGCAATAAATCATTTTTGTGCGTTATTCAGAAAAACACTATAGATAATTCAAAATATAAATGGAAAAAATAATTTATATAAAATATTAATTAAACCAAAAAGGTATTAATAATAAAGAGAATTATTTTATAAAGTAAATGGTGGCATAAAATAGAATATAGAGTGCATTTGATATCGAGTAATAATTCTTGTTGTTCCCTCGAAACAAGTTTGCTTATAATGAGGTATTGATGAGGGAAACATGTATATCCCTAAAATGGTACGATAAAAGGGTATTTATAAATGTGTTTGGTACATATAAAATGAATTTATAAGATGCACATAAAATTATAATAAATGTTCATTTTGGTAAAATAATTATATGGAAACCTAAAGGAATGATGGAGGTTCTTGTAGAATTCCTTACGAATTATCAACATGGTATCATTAGCAATTTATAAGGATTATTGATAGATAAATTATATTATCATCATTTTACAACATTAGGGAAGTATGGGGGAGAGGTAGAATCATACCCATTCATTAGGGTTTACAAAAAAAGGGGTATAACATAGATATCATTTTTGAATAAAAGTGAAATATGGAGGATCTATATAGTCTCAGATATTTTTTGTAATTATTTTTAATTATATGGAAATATTTTATGGTCATGTTCTCTAACGAATCCAAATTACTAGCCCAATAGAGCTCAAGAACTAAAATTTGATCGTTTTTTGGTACATTCATTAAACGTGAGGGTGTGTTTTTTATGTCTTTTGAATCAGTGACCAGATTGGAAATCTAAGATAAATATTGAACTCAGAGTGCTGAGATTTTCTTAGATACGACTTAACATTGGATGAAAATGGGTGAGAAGAAATGCTATTTTTCTAACTTTCCGAGAAAAATTAATAAAATAATTTAAAATAATTATTTTATTAATTTCATTCCATTGAGTGGCAGTTGGTGACACTACGGTGCAACGTCGAGGTGAAAAAAGTCTCATTAATGTAGATTCAATAATGGATCCTTTGAAATCGTAACACTATTATCATAATGAATCATTAAATTTGGATCATCAAATATGGCTAATTTAGTAAGAATTATTAAAGGTAACATCGTTAATGCATATTTTTTCTTCTTCTAATAATTCAACGTATAGTGTTTGGGAATTTCACATGGTGGATACTATGACAAAACTATTGTGAATCTCCCAAATGAAGAAACAATAACACCAATTGGTATTCATCATCTTCGACACACCTCAAAAAATGGAGACAAAAGTGATGACATCATCACCTTGGACTCCTGAGGATGAATCCTTCGACATGGAACGTAAAAGAGGTAGGAGTTTAATATGATTTTATGTTCTCCTCTTACAGTTCTATAAATGATGAACACAGATCATCCCATGATCAGGTTGACCCACACATCATGAGTTTATCTTGGAGGGGAACACAATTGGGGTTTTTTTTTCCAGAATAAGATTATTCTTTTAGGATTGAACAACAATACTTGAGCCTCCTCTTGATTATAATACTCTAACATGAAGGGTCTGGGCCGAGATTAATAAGACCCAAGTACCTCCACTTCTGTGTTCTTGGTTTTTAAATTATCAAAATGATGGCCAGGGTAATTTAATTCCATCAAAGCGAATAAAGAGAACTCCAGAGGCCATAGTTTTATGCAGCGTGAAAAAAAAACCACAAGTTCCTTTTCATTGGTCCATCAGTGGATCTACCATCGTTCCAACACTGGTGAATGGGTAACACACCACCCGCATAGTGGTTAGTGAGAATGAGGGTCTATGGACATGTACATGGCAGTGTGGAGAAGTGCAGCTTTTGGGACACTGCATCGATTAGATACAGTAACCATAAAGCTTCAGCGTTATGTGGGGTGCTATATGGAGCTTGGTGGGGGGGGGGGAACTGGGACACCCAACTGGATAGAGGAGCATCAGTTCTTCTATCATAGCTAGTGGTGGAGGGTTTGTGGTTCCATGCGGGGCAGCGGGTGCTAGACATTGTTGGAGGCCACATCTTGACTGGGCGTTTCAACACTGGATACTCCAGGGGCCAATCCCCAACTAGATAACTGAGCCCCCAGCAAGCTGGAATTGTGTTGATAGGCCGTACCCACATAAATGGGTCATCCCCACACCGAACGGGCCGAACCCACACCGTCATGCTAGACACCAGACATTCAGGTTGTGCCAAACTAAACCATGTCACTGGGTGACACAGAAGTCTGGACCCCCCAACCAAACCGTGTCGGGCCGAGTAAGGCCTATTGGGATTCGACCACTGGCTAGGACGGACCAGACCGACCCTAACCTGAAATATTTTAGATCGATTCTACCTAATTAAAACAAGGTATGTCTCACCCCTAGGCTGTTCCCACTAGGTCAGCCCGAACGGGTCAGACTGGGATCCATCACAACTGTACCCAGATTTAGTAATATGCACTTATTGTGAAAACTACACATCCGATATTTGAGATGTTTTCAGAGTTGATAACCTCTTGATGATGCATATCTTTTGGCATGATTTGTGTAGAATTTTATGGATGATGAGATGAGACAAATGTATTGAGAATACGTTCTCCTATGTGAACAACGTACAAAACCTTTTGGTTTGCTGAGAAAAGAATACTTCTCAACAATGACCCATTGGGATGCTACTCAGTAGGACATGATAGTCCTACAGTGAGCATAGGCTATGTGTGACTAGGAATACCCATGGTACTCGACAAAAGGAGTACCTCAGTTTGGAAATGGATAGAAGTGGATTTGTGTGACCCTATAGGCCCATGGTTGGGAGTGTCCCTGTGTGACCCAACATACCTATAATAATAATCTTTTATGATTACCATATCAATCGATGGATAGTGGGAAGTAATTATGTTTGACCATGTCTACCCACTATACTCTATAGAGGAATATTTCTACCACATTTGAGGTGTTTGATGATATGGATGATGATTTTACTATCACTATACTATAACATAACTCATGTGAGATTTATCTTTTACAATGTGAAATCTAGTTGTGGTCTTGATTGGTATTATTACCACTTTGGTATTTTCATTTTTGTGTTTCCAACCTGGATTATGAGAGACATGCAGGGGTCTCTGTGTCCCACATGAGTATTTTAATACTCTCAAAAGCATGGGGTTCTAATACACATGATGTTTATGGTGTAGATAATCGTTATTTCAATAGAGTTTCTCAGGGGAATATGATAGACAAAATCTACAAGGGTTGACATGGTGGCCTAATACCAGGTGGAGCCTAGTATGATCTGGCATGCATGAAATATTACTTCTGCTTCTTATAGCTTCACTACTCTCATTATCAGGGAGGGTTTTTTGCAGATGACTATTTGAGTTTCCTTTTTTACATTGTTTTTTCTATTCATTATAGGTTTTTATTTCATCCCACATACTTTCAATTGTAAATTCACTCATATTTGTGTTTTTTGTATACATGTTTTCTATTTTAGTGTTATGGTATGTGATTGGGTGTGTCATTGTATATATTTCAAAGCAATTCCTTCCCATTTAAGGGTATTCCTTTCTAGTTATAGTTTACATCCCCTGGCCTATGAATGAAAGGAAAGGGGTAGTCCGGACATGGGCCTTAGAGGATGGGTCATGAAAAAGTGGTATCAGAACGGGGTCGTTTCTTCCTCAAAGACCAATTGTCTATTTTTTTGGAGAAATAATGTTATATGTAGTGGTTCTGGTCTTCATATTTGGGGATTCTAGTGTTTGCGCAAGTGCCTATGTATCCATTCACTGAGACATTTAATGATGCAATTCAATGTAATAAATGAAATCACTGGTTGCATAAGTGTCTTTTTATTTTGAATAAAAGTCAGATCAAAAGGTATAACATTCTAACCATGGAACAAATTTATCTATCTCAGGATGCCTCCATGTGGAAGACCATCCATGATCCTAATTCGAGGTTGTGAGGATAGCCCGACATGTGATGAGGCTTCCATTCATGGACCTGTTCTAGAGATGGCCCCACCTAGTGGTTCACCAGTGCTACCACCACTCGATGGTCAACATCAACATTCGATAGTTCTTGTAGTGGACATTCATAGACTCAGTGCCTTGAACGAGTTTCAGAGACAGAGCCCTCCCAAGATTATGGGATTGACATATCCTTTGGACCCTGAGTACTAACTATAGGTTGTGACGCCGGTATTCTTCTTAGTGAGGACACCACATGACTAGATAAAATTTTTGGCCACGAGCTATCTACATGGGTCTTAGGGAGACGGAGGAGTTTGAACATAGAGGAACATGATGAGTCAAACCTCTCATGGACATACTTCAATAAGCTTTTCCTATAAGAGTTTTTCCCCTTAGCCTTGCACTTTGTGTGCATTAAAGATATGTTTCGCCTTCAGATGGGCAGCCTGATGGTAGTCGATTACTCTACAAGGTTCACCAATCTATATCGCTACACCCAGACATGGTTTTAGACAATTTATATTGGGCTTAGGGCTTTGATCATAGACATAGGTGGCAGATAGGGGCATCAATGTTGTCTCTTAGTATCCCTACCAAGGCCTATGTGCTGGAGTGATTTCTTATTTTGGGGAACTTCTTGATGTTTCTAGTGCTGATAGTTATAGCCGCCAGAAGACCCCAAGAAGAAATTTCTTTAACCGGATGAATATAGAAGACACATGGGCCCATGAGGGCCAGGTCTTATTATGATGACTTCAAGACTCAGTTTAAAAAGTGTTGGGATCTAGTTATAGGTGGAGCCAGTAGGTAGCCTAGATTTATTCACATGAAAAGGTTGGGGACACAAGTTAGTTGAATACCTGACCATCCATAAAGATGACCATCAGATGATTATGGGTCTATTAGGGAAGTTGTTTCGGTTTGACCGAAGATGTTTTTAGGGTAGCAGACATTGGAAGGATGCTGGTCGAGTGGTAGGTGGGGGGTGACAGTTTGAGGTGTTACAGAAACCACCTCCAGTTGGTCTAACCCAACCCCAAGGAATATTATGAAATATGGGAGCTCATCTCTAGGAAGTAGAGGATTTTGAACATGGTGATCCAGAGATAATTTGATGTACGATCTTTGTCTTCTACACCATAGATGTTATTCTTATAGACATAGGTTCTAGTCACTCACTCCTTTCCAGGACTCTCCTTGAGAGCATGGAGATGTCAGTGGTTCTATTCGATTTATACTTACAAAATGAGACTTCTGCGAGAGCGGATTTGATGGTTACAATCTTGTGTCGGAAGAGAAAGATTACTCTTGGAGGCAATAATAGTAGCTAAGATTTCCTTGTAGAAAAATCGAGGCATTATAATTTCATTTGGGGTATGGATTGGTAATCAACATTCCATGCACATATATGAATTTTTAGGCTTACAATGCGGTGTTTCCTAGGATATGGGACCTATGATTCCTTAAAAAGTGAGAAATAACCCCTTGAAGTGTATGACAGACTCTCTCTGTAAAGGGTATAGACAATCACTCACCATCGGGATAGTATCACCCTCAGTGTAGTGGATTAGAGGAGTCTAAGAATTCCTGTAGTGGTGGACGAGTACAAGTATGTTTTTCATGAGGATGTTTTAGGAAACCCTTATCACTGCGAGGAAGAATTTTTCATTGACATATACACCGAGACGACAGTGATATCCACATCATCATATCAGATGGCTCATGTGAAGTTTATTGAGGTGAAAGTTTAACTAATGGACCTACAAGGGTATGGGTTTTTAAGGCACATAATTTCCCCACGTGCAGCCATGATTCTATTATCCATGAATAAAAACTAGAGTTTGAGGATGTTCCTAGAATTCTGGTGTCTGAACTAGGTTATTTTGAAGAACAAGTATTCACTTCTATGAATTAATGACTTCTTAGACCAGTTGAGTGTCGCAATGTGGTTCACAAATATAGACCTCAGATCAGGTTATTAGCATCATCGGGTATGGAATAAGGATGTTCTGAAGATAGACTTCAGCTACCGGTAATTCCACTATGAATTCATTCTGATACCTTTAGGATTGACCAAATCTCATCAAGGTTCATGGTCCATTTGAAAAATATTTTGCATCCTTACCTTTTCTGGTTCATCAAAGTCTTCATTGATGACACCTTGGTGTGCTCAGGGTCAAAGTAAGAGCATGAGACACACATGTGGATAATATTGTATACACTTTGAGAGCAATATATTTATAGATATATCTCAAAGTTTATATATTGGATTTTCAAGGTCCACTTTATGGGAAACATCATCTCAGTGGCTGGTGCTACAGTAGATCTAGCAATAAAAGAGGCAGTGCTTTATTTGGAGCCTCCCAGAGTGTGACTAAGGTTCAGAGCTTTTTACGGTTTGATGGATAATATCGGAGGTTCATATATGAATTTTCAAGAGTATAATCACCCTTATTAGCAATAACATTGAAGGGACAACTGTTAATCTGGGCCATGAAATGTCATTAGAGTTTCCACAAGTTGAGGAGGAGACTGAATAGAGCCCCCATCTTGAGACTATCAAAGGAGGGTGTAGGTCTATAGTTTACTGTGAGGCATCAAGGATCATACTAGGTTGTTTCATGATATAGGATAAAGTAGTGACCTCTGACATCTCTGGCCAGTTGAGGCAGCATGAGTATAACTATGCGACCCATGACCAATAGTTAGATGTCGTGGTATTTTCCGTGAAAATGTAGAGGAAATACTTGATGTGTGAATTGTTATTGGTTTAATCTTACCTTAATATTCAAATATATATCGTCTCCAAGAATGTATTAATCCAAAGTCAACAGTGATGGATAAAGATCCTCCAGGACTATTGGTTTTAGATAGTCTATAATCATAGAAAAGTGAACACTGTGGAAGACACACATACTAAGAGGAATGGTTTTTAGCTGCTAAGTGAAGTGACAATGAAATTTTCCTTAGTGTAGATATACTTTATGGATGATGATGGTGGTTCATACCTTCACTCGATGACTGTTACTCCCCCACTTTTACAATGAATTATGGAGGAAAGGTGTGTGGATTTTGACTAGGAGGCCAGACATGCTCATTTATCCTTAAGACGAGATCCTAATATATTTTCTATGGGTGCGGAGCACACCACCCATTTAATAGTGTGCACCGTAGTACCAGTGAAGTTTCAAAAAAAGGTGTAGAGATATATTCATACATCCCCCTTGGAGGTACAACCTACATTGGTCAAAATGTTCTGGCAACTCTGATGTCAAAACTTATGGCTGGTGATGATGAAATTGGTAGCCGAGTTAGTTTCATAATTTCTCGCCTTTCAAAAAGTGGAGGTCGAGAATTAAGTTCTAGTATGGATGACCCAGCCACTTGAGGTATTTGAGTGGAAAAGGAACGATATCTCGATTAAATTTGTGACTACGTTACCACTATCATTTAGGGGGGATGATTCTATCTACTTGATCATTGATTGACTCAACATGTCATCTCACTTACTACATATACGTGTGTATATATTGGTAGATGCCATGGGTTGTATCAATATTCTGTAGATAGTGTGTCATCATGGTGTGCCTTCATCGATCGTCTCTGATCATAAATCTCGCTTTATATCCCATTTGTGGAATGTATATTAGAAGGCATTATGGACACAGCTATACTTGAGAACATATTTTCATCCCCAGATTTATGTTTTGATATAGATGACCATTCAATACATAGAGGATATGATTTGTGCTTTCATCATTGGCTTGAGTTGTAGTTAGGAAGAAAACCATCATTTCTTGGAGTTCATATACAAAAAAATCTATCACTCGACCATCAACATGGATCCATTTGAGGCTTTGTATGGGCGGCCTTGTAGTTCAACCATTTGTTTGATAGACCCATGGGGTCAGAAGTCATTTGTATTGAGATGGTAGGAAATACCACTGAGAAGTTGAAGATCATCCAGGACATAATTTCTTTATCAAAGAGTAGGAATAAGTCTTATACTGAAAGAATATGGAGACCCATGGAGTTTGAGGAGGGACACCATTTAGTCCTTAAGGTATCACATCTATGAGTATTGCAGTGATTTGGGTGTGGTGGAAAGCATTATCGGACCTTTTAGGATCTTGAGATGTGGTGGTGAGGTGGTGTACCACCTAGCCCTTCCCCCACAGATGCACGAGGTGCATGTTTTTTACCACACGTCACAGCTAAGTAGTTATGTGCATAATCCACTGCACCTCATCGACTGGGGACAACTAAAAATTGACGAAAGTCTGAAATTTTCAGATATCTTGGTGAAGATAGAGAGTCAACTGATGTTGTTCTTACATGGGTGTTCAATTCCTCTATTGTGAGTTCAGTGGAAACTTCAGAATCACTAGAAGAGAAAATAGGAGTGGGAGGCTCAGATTCATGCTCACTAACCCCATATGATTATTTAATTTTTTTTGGATTTCAGGGATGTAAAGAATTAAGGTGGGAAAATGTAATTTCATTGAAATTTTATATAATTAATTTATTATACAGAATTATTCTGATACTGCACACTTTGACAGAACATTATTTTGTGGCCCGTAGAGCTTTGAACATAATTTTTAACATTTTTATGGTATGTTCAGTAAACGTGTGAGCAGGTTTTCTTATATTTTGAATTAGTTCTTGGATCAAAAATATGATTTCATCGTTGAAAATTGAGTTTCAGGATTCTCTATGAAATGATGTCACATTGGCTAGCAAGGGCCGATCAGAAATTAATTTTTTCACCTTTCAAGAAAAAATTGTAAAACAATTTAGAATAATTATTTTATTTATTTATCGTCGTTGAGTGGGAGATGGGAATTTTTTGGTTTAGTGACGAGGTGGAAATAATGAATATTAATAAAGTTACAATAATGGATCATTTAAAACCACTCGTTAGATATCTTAATGACTCAATAAATGTGGCTCATTAAATATGGATTATTTAAAGATCATCATTAATGTGCGCAACGTCATTGCACTTTTTGTTTTCTTTAATAATCTTTTGTGTGGATTTTGGGAATTAAACCATGAGGATTCACTAATGAAACTCTGGGGAATATCTCCAATGATGTATGAAGAATGTCTGTGGATCTTCATCGTCTTCAACACGCTATGAATAACGGAGTCATTAGTTATGGCGTTGATGACTTAATCTCCCAAGGATGAATATAGCAGCATCTATGGTCAAAGAGGGTAAGGTTTTATTTGATTTGATGGTATTACCAATTCATTTATAGAAACGTTGAATTTGGATCAACCCAAGAACAGGTTCACCAGAGATTTGTGCATTTATGCAGGAGGGTAATAATATTTGTGTTTCTTTATCTGAGATTTCGAGTATTCATGTATGATAATAAAAGAATCCCTGAGCCCTCTGATTATAACTGTCAAACGTGGAAGGTCCGTGCTGAGATGAAAAATTCTCATTCACATCCACTTGTGTGTTCTTGATGAACACATTGTAAAAAATGTCTAAATTTTTTTTGAAGCCTTCAATGTGAATAAGGATAACATTAATGTCCATAGATGCAGGTGGTGCGATTAATGGACCACCGCTATGTGGACAGTGGTCAGCCGTTGGATCTGCCATCATGTTGATGTTGAAAAAGGCACGCACCAGCCATGTGGCAGTCAGTGGGACAAAGGGTCAACGTCCACGCTATTAGAATAGTGGAGACGGGAACCCATCGGTGTGCGGCGACAGTTGGAGATAGTGACCATCAAGTCATGACAACAGAGGACGCGACGCCAGGTGGGCGCTGTGTGGAGGGGTGGACCAAGACCAAGCCACCTTGTGGGATGGAGGAGACGTGGTCCATCAACTGAGGCTGGAGGTAAAGGCCCTACAATGTCTAGTGGGGCAGAAGGGGCTAGACGCAACAAGAGGTAGCGTCCTGGTGTGGCAGTGCACCAATGGCCGCTCCAACGACGGGTCCCCAACTAGCGTGCTAAGCCCACAATAGGCCAAACTGGCACTGTAACATGCCATGATTTCATTGAACGTTATCTCTTTAATTTAATTTAAATCTTATAATGAACACATCACCAATTTGTTTGTGTTATATTCATTATTGAGTTTCTGTGAAACAACAAATTATTATTATAATTATTTAAATGATATAATTATTTATGAATAATATTTTTTTATATTAATTTTAACATGTAAATTTGAAATGTTATTTATAATGTTTTCACACAAATATAACATATTTATAATGAAATGTATATGTTATTATAAATTAGTTATATATTTAGAAATGTTATTTTGTTATGAAATACTTTTATATAATTTTTGTGAACAATTATAAAATAAATTTTAGACACTCCTAAAAATTTATTTTGGTGAAAATAGATATCATTTTTTATTTTACAATCTAAAAATTATCTTACGGTTAATTTTTGGTGTTTTTTTGAAATCATTCAATTTTTGTTGAATAGTCCAAAAAATACTGCATTATACTTAAAAACAGACCTTTTCATTTAAATAATTATATTTAATTAAAATGTTACCATAGAGACATAATAAATATATTAGTCCGATTTAAGCCATTTTAGTTGTTTTTTTGTAATATTTTTAGATGTATATTATTTTTTTGATCTTTTTGACGTCTTTTACCTACAATATAGGCCCATTGGAAAATTTGCCTAAAATGTAATTTTACAACTTCTGTAATTGAATTTCAAAAATCAAAGAGTCACATTTGAAATGAAATTTATAAATTTGGTTCAATTGGATGAATATATTTTTTTTTGGAATAGTATAACGTTCATTTTATTAACCACGAATAAAAGTAAATTGGGTAATTAAAGGTAAAAATAATATTATAATAATTTCAAATAAAAAAAAACATGTCTTAATTATGTTGTATTTGATTTTTTATTCCAAAATAAATATTAGGACAAAAATATGACCCTTTTTTATTCATTTGGGTTAGATTATGAAATTTATTATATATTATTTAAATAAGTTCTAAAAGTATTAATTTCAATGTTTAATAAGAACAATTTTTCCTATATGGTTATACATAAGATAAATTATAATATAAATATTCATTAGAAAGAAAAAAATATTTCAACTTTCATAATATTTTATTTTTAATTTTTAGACATTATATAATTAAATTTATTTATGACATAATGGGGATGCATTAATTACCTTATAAATGAATGATTTAATTAATTGTAATTGTAAATATTAAAATAATTGTAAATTGATACTTTAAATTCCATCAACCAATTTTGTTGATGAATAATACATTTTAGGTTTGATTCAATGTATTTTGATCGAATTAATCATGTTTTTATGACTTTAACAAAAAACAAATAATAAATAGTGTCAAAATTGACCTAAATGTGTTTTTATTAAAAAAATACTATTTTAATTAATTTTATTATATTAACAAATCTCTAATTTAGACAAAAGATTTAAATAATGTTTTATATTTTATTAATTAACCATTTTATGTTCTCTTTGAATTTTATATTATGTTTAATAACCATATAGTGTAAGAGTATAAGAAGACACAGTAAGAGTTATACAATTTAACAAAGAGTTTAATCTATAAGACACGGTTAATATGATTACCTAATCGTGTGTAAAAATTATAGGATGAAAGGATTTTGACCAATCACCATATTTTTAACTAAATAAATCTATTTGGTACTATTATAAACTGAAAATGATTTTATAAAAAATTAATTTAAAACATTTCTTAAAGTGCATCGCACCTCCCATATAAATGGGTAGTTCACCTTATTTTATATTCCCACCTCCAAAGCCATTTAGCTCGACAAAAGTAAGCTCAAATATCCTTAAAACTACCCAAAAATAATCTTATAGGCTTTAAATTGATAAAATTCCATCTTTTGGAGCAGTTTTGTTCAAATCAAAAGGAAGAACCCGAAAAAGATGCAATTATTTCATCTTCTCTTTAAATGTTTATTTTTCTTCCACTTTAAATTATTTTACATACATAAATAATAACTCCATTACCTTATACATAATGTTATGTTATTATAAATATGATACAACCATATTCAACGATCTATATATCCTATGAATGAAAAAGTCAATATACATGTGTACGTACGACTTACTCTCTCCACATCATGGTGTTGTTTGTTATTCAATGAATAATTATTTTGATGGGTACAAAAATTAGAATAATAGATGTTAATAATAAATATGACATGTTAATAATTTTTTATATTTAATATACCATCAAGTTACATATTATTTATCCATAAATATAATGATATCGCTGCTCGTGATTACATATGGCTTACCGTCTCCACGACACGATGAGATTCATTTCCACGTTAACCATTAAATGATGATTATAAAATATATATTATCAATAACATTGTAATATATGAAATAATAATGATAATATATATATATATATTTATTTATATTTACATATATATCATTCAAATATTTTCTTTTTATATGATTTGAAAACGGAAGCATCATTTATTCGTATGTACGACTTACCATCTCAATCAATAGTGTATACCATTTCATATATCTAAATATTATAAATATTAAAATTTGAATATATATAATGAATAAGTAATGTTTTATATTATTAATTCAATTAAATCCCAATATAAGTGATATGACTAAGACTAACAAGTTAAAACACGTATGACAATGAAAGTAATTTTTACGCAAAATGTTATTTTAACATAGAAATTATTATTAAACAAGTAGTATAATGTTTTAAATGAATAATTAATTACATATTAACTTTTATTATGGTTCTAGAACAATTTAATAATATAGAATAGTAATTATATATGACTTTAAATGCACATTTTACCAAAATAATGTACACGATAAGGGTTAATTCCTCAATCACATTATTATCTAAGATTGATTATGTATATGTATTTATTGGGAATTATGTATCATCCATGTACATGTTTCATAAAATTGGTTACAAAAGGAGTATTTTATGGTTTTGTGGAAGTTAATCTTTATAAATATCATCATTTTAAATGATTTAATAATTTATTTTTTTTTTATTTTTTATTAATATATATGTCTAAATAAATGATTTTAGAGATTTATATATATGGACCTGATTGTTTTAAAATGATAATTCATTTCAAATGTTTCAAAGTGTTATGGAAATATTTTATTCAAAAATCTATTTAAAAAACAACCTTTATAAATTTTGTGACATTTAAACGATTTCACAAAAAAAGATATTTCTCTCAGAGTTTTACATATCATTTTCAACTAGGTCAACATCCATTACTATTTCTTATTCTTAATTGAGGATGATTTAATAAAATAAAATCTTCCATATGGTATTGAATGAGTTATGAAATGTTTGAAAGTTTATATGATATTTTTATACCATTCATAGACTTTGGTAAAATAATTGACAAGTTTTTTTGCTAGTTTTAGTTTGATTAATTTAGTTATGACTCTACATTTTCATATGAAGAATGCTTTGGACATAAAAAGTTTTAGGAGGGGCCCACTATAGCCCCTCATGGAATCGGTATGTCTCATGAGAGAAATTAGTATATTGTAAAAGGGAATTGACAAAAAAATTTATTTGTATTCATGGCATGAGGCCTTGAATATGTGGTTATAATGTCTGAAATTATGCTTTACCTTATTATGACATTAGTTATTTCATGTGATTATTCTACTAATAGAATATCCATGTGATTGATTATATGTGAATTTTTTAATTACTTATAGCATATTTAGTTCATGTTTTATGTTTAAAGGGCAGTTGTTTTATTATTTATCTTTCCATATGTGTTTAAAGATTCAATGAATTTATTTACCATTACTGTGAAACCTAGGTAACCCCTTTCATATTTTTTATATTCCATGGAAATCATGAGGTGTATTATAATTGATATGCAGTGTTAAGCTAAGGGAATAATGGAGTTTTCAAAGGATTATTATTTCTATGTTTTATGTTAGAATGTGTAATGTAACATTCATGTAGGTAATCGATTTTTTCCAGGACTACTAAACTGATCAGCCCTTCGGGACATGATTCCACGTAATTATACATATGATTAAATATATTGCACCATCTATAGGCTTCCGGGGTTGGGGAATTACAGTTTTTATAGCAGGAAGTTTAATAATAACCTTAGAAACTATGTTTATAAAAAATATGATTAGATACCATTACCCTATGATAGAACATAATGATTAATATAGGAGATCATTCAAAAAATTCGGGTAATATATATTATGTGGTATTTCCAAAAAAAATCATTGACTAATTACTAAAAGTTTTTGTCATTCTGGCACATAATAACATTGGATTGAAAACACTTACAATGAGTTTCAGGCTTGTCCTAGGGTATCCTAGTACATGACAACATGCCTTAATGTTCACATGGTATGACACTCTAGGGGGATATTATTCTAATAATTAAAATTTTAATTACAATACCATTATGATGGATTTATGAGTAAATATGTTTGAAATGAAACCATTTTTATGATTATGATACTAGATGTGTGAAAATCTTCAATTAACATTGATAATTTTCCTAGTTTTGGATTATAAATTATGATATGATATATTCTTGTCTTTGTTAAAATTTAGAAATGGCCCTAGTAAAATGAATGATAACTCTTGAAATACACATTATCCATATAGTAAAAAGTAAAATATCTTTCATGTTCACAAGAAAATATTTTGAAAATAAATTATATCCCATGTATTCTTATCACATGATGAAATAGTATTAGTTTTTAATACGATATGTAATGACTTATATGAGCCATATGGATTTTAATTAAATAAAGGGAAGAATAGGATGTCCATAAAAAAGTTAGACAATAGGAAAAAGGGAACGAAGGATTTCCCCACATGTGATAATGGTGGAAAGAATCACCATGAAAAATTATTGAATGGAATGTGGGTTTGTTATAATTTTGGAGAAAAAGGACACCATGTTTGTGATTGAAAGTGTATGAAAATGGGTTATGATGTAAAATTGTACATCTGAAATTAGTTGGGACACTATGAAAATCAATATCCCTATCATTAGAGTATACACCAAATGATGCTATGTGATAATAATCAAGTTATGTCACTAGCACAGATGAAGATTAAGGATTAGAGTTCTTATGATGTTATTAATGAATTCTGTCATTTTATTATTTTATTAATGATGAACAACTTATAATAATTATACATAATATAATATTGTATTATAGTATGATTTCATTGAGGATTTGATATTGTATGGTACAATGAATAGTGACTCATTAACAAGTTAATCGTTTTGGAAAATACATGGTTAAGGGAAAGATAATCATTAAAATGGTCATGATACTGGGATAGTGATATTCAAATAAGATATGATTTATTTGGATAAATTATATTGGGCATTCTTGACTACCTTGAAAATAATTAAATTTTTTTTATTCTGTAATTGCTGGAGGTTAAAATATTTTTTTATTTTAAGAGTATATCGATTATTATATGAGTTATAGAAAGAATAAAAAAGTACATACGTATTCAAATAAGTTTTTATGGTATTTTATTGTGTATCATTGTTTTTAGAGAAGCAATATGGAGGTACTCACATGTTATTATGTGTAAAAAGAGATCGTCAGTATTTTTACCTTGCTAATAATTTTTGGAATGTTAGTTTGGATAAACGTAATTAGGATAAGTCTAATTGTTGGAATGGTTTATGAATGACTTTTGATAATATTGTTTTACGTTAAAATATCTATTAATATTATTTTAGATTTATAATAAAAAGGTCAACCTGGAGGATGGGTGACAACCCACCGCATTCATCAAGTCCATGAGACTTCAACCTGCAACTAAAGGGAGAAAAGGGTGTATCACCTACCACTGGCCTACGTGATGTCTGGATTTTTTTTAATGTAGTTCATTATAAGGTATTATAGATGAATTATAAAATAAATTTTTTAGAACCATATACGATTGGGATAAATAGAATAATTTTGGGTTCTATTATATTCTAAAGTAAATGATGAGTTCGTGGTAGAAATTTGTAAAAGGATAGAAGTCTACTAGTCATGTATTTTTTTCTTTTTCTATGAAGAGATTAATTCAATATAATTAAGGAAAGGATATTAAAACTAAAATTAATTATCCTAATACCTTATGTTTTATTGAACATACTATATATTAAATAATCATATATTAATGGCTTTGAGGCACTAAATTTAACATTTATTGTTCACTTGTTTGGAATTGAGGATCTCAATCACTCCCTATAAATATTTATGTTTTTCCTTGACCTATGTGTATTTAATTTCCACAAATGATCTACTATTTTAAATCATAATTTGATGGTGATGTTTCCATTTACCTTTCCCTCTTATAAAAACATAATGTTAATAACCCTATTTCCGATGTGGATTTTCCACAAAGGTGTTTTCAATTTTCAAGCATTTATTTTTTTAAAATGTTTTCAAATTGAGAGGACCAATTTTATTAAATTTAGCTAGAATGTATCACCCCCTGATTTCATATTACATTATCTCTTTAATTTTATTTAATATCTTATATGGCACACAATGCCGACTTGGCTTATGTTATATGCAAGATTGAGTTTCTACGAAATAACACATTTGTACTATAATTATTTAAATGATACATTTATTTTTCAATAAAATATTATAATATGAATTGTAATATGTAATTTTTAAATGTTATTTATAATGTTTTGACATCAATAAAAATATTTATAATGAAAATAAAAAGTTTTGTTAAAATATTTATATATTTAAAAAAGCTATTTTCTTAATAGAACATCATTTTTGTCCTTTTGTTAAAAATAAAAAAATTATTTTTTGACACTCCTCAAAATTTTATTTATTAATATATACTTCAATTTTGAGTACGGAATTGAATAATTAACTTAAGGAGAATTTTTTGTATTTTCTAGAAAACATCCAATTTTTAATGAATAGTGAAAAATAATGCATAATACATAATAACCAACTTTTTCATTTGAATAAGTAATTTTAAGTAAATTTTTATCAGAGTCAAATAATACATATATTTTTCCAATGTAAATCATTTGAGTCATTTTATAATAATATTATATGTATAACTTTTTTGAGCATTTTATCATCATTGACCAATATTGTAGGCACATTTTTAAATTTGAATAAAATGTAATTTTACCTCTTCTATTTATTGAATGTCAAAAATCCGAGAGGCATGGTTGACATCAGTATGAGAAATGTGGTTCAATAGGATTAAAATATTTTTTTGGTGAATAGTATGTGTTGAATTTTATTTACCACTATTAGAAGTATATATGTAAATTAAAGGAAAATAATATTACAATAATATTAAATTACCCTGAAACATGTCCTAATTCTATTGGATTATTGTTACTAGAAAAAAATAAAACTTAGGAAAAAAATAAGATCCATTTGTTCATTAATTGCGTTATATTAAGTATTTTGTTATATTTTATTTAATGAATAGTTAAAATTGTTAAATACAATATTTAATAACTAAACTATTTTAAATACACGGTCATACAGAAGATAAATTATACTATAAATATTCATTAGAAAGATAAAAAAATTTCCAATATCATGGTATTTTATTTATAATTTTTTTACATTAAATAGTTGTATTTATAACTTGATATGTCTGATTCAATGTATTTTTTTTGGAATTAATCATGTTTTTTTGAATTAAAAAAACAAATAATAATAGTGAAAAAATTGACAAAAAATGTGTTTTAAAAACAAATACTATTTTACTAAATGTCATATTATTAATAAAAATCTAATATTTGGCCAAAGAACATAAATAACGTTAGATATTTCATTATGGAACCACATGATGTTCTTTTTTCATTTTATTTCATTTTTATTAACCATATAGTGTATGAATACAAGATGAAATGTTAAGAGTTAAACTATTTAACTAAGTGTTAAATAATAATGATAAGGTATATATAATAACCTAAACATGAATAAATAATATTTTTTGAGAGTATATAGAACCACACACACCTTTTCTTCAAAATAAATCCATGTGGAGCTACTAGACACATAACATTATTTTATAATAATATAATATTTCAAACTTTTCATAAAGTGCCTATCACCTCCCTTATAAAAGGGTAATTCCCCATATCTTAAATTCACACCTTCATAAACATTTGGCTCAGAAAACCCCTAATATAATCTTTTCCAAACTACAATCATGTAAATCTAGAGGCTTTACTTTGATCATAAGGTAAACCTAAGGATCCCTTTTATTCAAAGAAAAATGAAGAACCACAAGAAGAGGTAATTATTTAATCACCACATTCAAATCTCATTTCTTCTACCACATCCCATTTCAATGTTGTTTCTATAACAAAATAATAACTCCAACACCTTCTACATACTGATATTTTATTATAAATATTGAAAAACCATATTCATTATTCTATCCATCCGATGAATGACAATGTAACCATACATGCGAACGTACGGCTTACCGTCTCCATGTCGTGGTGTAGTTTTCTATTCAATGCTTTATTATATTAATGGGTATAATAATGAGTATAATTGACGTAAATAGAAAATATAACATATTAATGATTCTTTTTATATAATATACCATCAATTTACATACGATTTAACCATCAATAGAATGATTTATTTGCTCGTACGTACGTAAGGGTTACCGTCTCCACGACGTGGTGATATTCATTTCCATGTTCATCATTAAATAATGTCTATAAAAATATATATAATTTTTAAATATGTAATATGTGACATAATAATGACATTTTGAATAAATATTTATATATATATGTTTGTGTGTTTCTGTATTTACATATATCTCATTCATTTACTTTCGTTAAATATGATACGAAAATTGAAACATCGTTTATGGGTACGTACGACCTACCGTCCCCATAAATGGTGTTTTCCAATACATATATAAATATCTTATAGGTATTTATATTATGAAAATATATAATAAATAAATATTGTTTTATATTCTTGATGAAATTAAATCAGGATATAAGTGATACAACCATGAATAACAAGTTAAAAGACGTACGACAACGAAATGAATTATTACAAGATATGTTATTATAACAAGGAAATTAATTTATAAAAATTATTATAAATTCCAAAAATAATTATGTATGATATCATAAATATGAATATGTTTCATTTATAATTTAATAACATATTGATGTAATTATAAATGAGGTTAAACAGACCCTCAACCAATAGAATGTACATGGTAAGGGTTAATTCCTCTATCTCATTATAATCTGAGATTAATTATGTGAAAGTATATACTAAGATATATTTAGCGTCCATATCCATGTTTTATAAAAAAAATTCAAATATAATTTTTTATTATTTTTTTGGAAGGTACTCTTTTGAAAGACTGTCATTTTAAATTTTTAAATGATGTACTTTTCATAGTCTTTTTATTTAGTCCACATAATTTAAAATTTATTTTAAGGATTTATTAATATGGTAATGATTGTTTTAAAATGTTAATTTCTTTGAAATGATTCATTTTGGTATGAGACACATTGATTCAAAAATAGTTTTTCAGTGACTTCATTTACAAATTGTGTGACTTTTAAATGATTTCACAAAAAGGATATTTCTACCAACGAAGTTTACTAATCATATTTAACTATTTCAACATCCATTACTAAATAATATTCTTGATTGAGGATGAGTTATTATAATATAATCATCTATATAGTATATAATGAGTTATGATATGATTGACTGTGGATGTTCTATTTGTATACCATTAATGGTCTATGGATAAATTATTGACCTTTCATTATCCGGTTTTATTATGAATGTTTGTGATATGTTTCAACATTTTCATATAAGGAATGAATTGGACATAATAAGTGACCATAGGGGACCACTAAAGCCCTTCGATGCATTAGTAGGTCTAATGAGACAAATTAGTTTCTGGGTGAAAGGCTTGGAGAAAATTATTATTTGTGTTCTTGGCACGAGGCATGGAATTTTTTGGAATGATGCCTGACATTATGAATTACCTCATTATGAAATTAGTTATTACATGTGATTATTCTACTAGTATAATATCCATTTGAATCTTTATATTCTAATATTTTACATTCTCATAGCATATTTTGTTCTTGATTTTTTTAAAGGACTATGTTTAATTATATATCATTCCTAAAAAGAATAAAAAAAAATAATTTTTTAACCTTACTAAGAATCTAAACATAACACTTTATTATGTTTTATATTTCTAGGATTCCATGATGTGTATTATGATAAATATACAGGATTAGGAAAAAAAATAATGGAATTATCAAAGGACTATTTATGATGTGTTGTATGTTAGAAAGTGTAATTTAACATTCAGGTATGAAATCAATTTTCCATGACTACCAAATTGGCCAGTCATTCTATACATGATTCCTTGTAATCATACTAATGCATTAAAACAATGCACCAACTCCAGGCATCTAGGGTTGGGGTGTTACACAAACTCGCGGTCCGGATCTGAGCTGATGAACCAAAACCATGACGATGGGAAGAAATTGTAACCAGCTGGTAGGAAATATGCCGATATGCCGGATCAGTGCCCTTAATACAAGGCCTGAATAAACCAGGCCACTGGGATACATGGCGGGCTGGACCCCCAGCCAAACTCGGTCGGGCCCAGTTAGGCCTGGCACATAGGCCTATCCCTAAAGACTAACCGTGACCTGAACTGTGTCTGGTTGAGTCTTTCAAATTAATCCAGGTTATGTGGCACCCTTGGGCTAGGTTGGTTGGGTCAGTCAGACCAGTTCAGAACGGGCCCCATCACAATAGTCCCCCCAGTTACTAAAAATCATGTATCATGCAAACTGCACATCCGATTAACGAGATGTAAATGATGCTGGGACCCTACTGAGGATATGGATATATTGGAATGATATTTTATAATTTTATATGGGGATGAAATGAAAGGAATGGATTTAGGAGAGGTCCTCCCAAGTGTGATAAGTATGAAACCCCATAGTTGGATTAGACCTGAAGGGTTTTGACGATGGCCTAGTAGGGAGTTCCTATTTGTGACATGGTAGGGACATGGTGAGGTGTGCCTCTATGTGAACCTAATAACCAATGATACCTAACATGAGGGGTACCTCAGTTCATCCATGGTGGGAAGAAGATCTCTGTGACCTGGTATGCCCATGTTGGGGAGCTACTCTGTGTGATGCTTCATATCCATAGTAACCAGTAGGGATGATTACCACTATAATCCAAGGATTATAGGATGTGAATCTGTGTGACCCAACATGCCCACTATACTCTATAGAGGTGGATTTATCTAGCCGCCAAGTAGATTGATGATATGACTAATGATGCTACCATCATTACCCTAGAGCATTCCTGTTTTGATCTGCATATTTTACATTTCATTATGTAGTTGTGTTCTTGTTTGGTGGTATTACTTATATGGTATTTTTTTGGTGTTATCCTTTGTGGATTACTGAGAGATTTTCAGAGGTCTTAGGGTCCCTATTGATTATTGTTATAATGACCCCAGCACAGGATTCACACACACATGTTGTGTTGGGTTTATATGATCAACATTTGGACAGAGGTGCTCAGGGGAATGAGACTGACAAATTCTATGATGGTGGACATGGTGAATTAGGACTAGGTGGGGGGCCCTAGGACCAGGAGGGCATGACATACTTCGTCATCATCATGTATAGTCATTAATATCACGATCATGTGATGTTTTCTGGGTATGTCCATATGAGTTTTCTTTTAATACATTGTTGTTTCAGTTCCTTCTGGGGTTTGTATTTTGTACATTGTACTTTCACTTGTACTTGCACTCACCCATGTTTTAGTGGAATACTTGTTTCCGGTTTCATCATGTTGAGATATGGTTTGGAGTGTGTGTGTATATACAGGTTTAAATGCATTGACTTCCATATTTGGATATGCCTTTTTGTTTCTAGTTACTAGCCCCTAGCATATGGAAGGCTGGCTTGGGGTAGTCATGGCACGGACCCTCAGGGACGGGTCGTGTTAGGATCCCTTACCTTAAATCTGTTGCTTATCTCCAATTGTTATTAATGACCTGAATAATCAAACTAGGTTCATTATTTAATAATTACATAACCACATATAAATTTGAATAATTTAGTATTACCTTTTTTTCTTCATACCTAACCATAATGATTGGTTAAGTGGTTCAATTTCAATGTTCAGGTCTATTTGTTTTCATGGTTATTAAAATCGGTTAAAATATATTCATTAATGAAGAATCATTTAAAATGGGGATGGATGTCCAGATTTCATGTTATATTTTAATTTTGAACATCCATAAGTTTATGTTCTAGAAAATTTCATTTGGTAACATTGAGTGAAGTTGAATCATTATATAAAATATTAATGTTATTCTCATGGATTAACATGGCGATTTTTCTAATAAATAACTTGTTATTTATTATTAATTGACATAATAATTTATAAGGATTATAAAACATTAAAAATGATAAATTACTTATATAATGATATGTTTCAATGATAAAAACGGTTTCATGATCTTTAAAAATGATGATAAAGGAAATTGAAAACCCATCATCCTTGAATGTGGTAAATTAAAACATCTCGAATGGTGTCTTTACTACTTATATAAAATATGATTAAAGGGGAGAAAATGATAAATTATTCCATTTTCATAAATTAAATTATAGTATATTTATGGTAATGTATTTTTCATAACATTTGGATTATGAGAGATAAAATATGAAAAGAAAACAAATGAACGGAAAAGAAAGTAAAAGAATTGAAAAGAGGAATTTACCTCTTGAATCATTCTTCCCTGTGGGCCTCATTAGGGGAGAGGATGTGATGTTTTTGAGAGACTAAGGGTTTTGGGATGTGGGGGTGGACCTCAGGGAGATATTTGAAAATAATTTAGTCATGTAACATGGATTGAAAGGAGTTGGGATATAAGGTAAGGAGGGGTGGTATTTATTGTGGTGGACATGAGGGTTTTAATCATATTTAATTACATAGTTTATTTATTTCCCACAAGACCTTAATTAATATTGATTCATTGACAAAAAAAGGTCATGCATGCATTTGAGATCGATCCAATGGAAATTTATATTATCCAAAACTCAATAATGATGCATAAAGTAGGGTTTTAGCAATTACTATGAATTATCATATTTTACTATTCCTAAAAAATTTATGATTTTAGATAAAATCACCAAAATTCAACATAACCGATTTCTGATGTTTAGAATCCAAAAATGAACTCCATTTTTAATAAAATTTTTGTAAATATGAATACTTTTATTTTATTTTAAATAATAATTAACTAGAAAAATAATGATTTTAAAAATATAACTAATTTTATAATGATTTAAAAAATTACATAATGTCTTATAAAATTATAATAAAACCTGAAGAAATAAAATTATTTATTTATGAATAAATTTTAAGAATACTTATTTTATTATAAATTAACAAAATAAATGCAATTAATTAATTATGACATTAAAAACCCCAATACTTTTAATATGGTCATATTATCATTTATAATATGCCTACCATTTATTTATACATTCAAGGGTGATGTTAATATTAATTTGGAAGATTTACTATTCACAAGGTTCATATTAAAATTAATAAGGGTAGGTTACTATTTCTACAGGTATGTTACTATTCATCCAATTTTTCTGGTTCAATTGGACTTCAAATATCATACTGATCAGAACAGTGTGAGTATGATTTTTTAAATTGAAATCATAGAAGTGACAATATTATCTTTAATGGTCACAAAGTACTTAATTTTTCATTGTTTTGAAATTTCATTGGATTATATGGCATTATTATAAGAAGGGGATTTCCATTGATAAAATAATTGGTTGTTAAATTATTCCCCCTTATAAAATTTATCCCTTGAAATTTCATTATGCAATAAAAAGGTGTTCGTACTTTTCCTTCATTTCCTCCCCTATTTCACATGTTGCCTCTTCATACTTGTGGTTACACCATAGAATTTTGACTAGATGATTTGGATTGTAATGTAGAACATTATATCTACCATCCATGATCTTCACTAGCTTCCCATTGTAACAATGATCATTCTCCAACTATAACAACACTAAAAAAATAAATGAGAAGGATCTGGTATGTACTTATTTAAGAGGGACAACAGGAAGACATCATGTACATTGGACATGGTAGGTGGATGTTCTAGTCGATAGGCCCCAACCCTTACTTGATCAAGGAAACATAAGGGAACAATATACCTAGGATTTACCTTTCCTTCATCTCCATATATCATGGACTTATTCATTGGAAATATGCAATGAAATACCATCTCTCCAACTTTTAACTAAAGGTATCATAAAAAATTGGCTGCATAACTTGTCTCTCATCATTGGGTTTCAATGATGTGATGCTGAATGATTTTTACCTTCCCCACCATTTCGTAAAACCATTATGAGTAATAGCAGCTAACACTCACCATCATCATCCCAACACACATGTTTTTTGCAACATTTCCTATAGAGTCGTCATATAGTTCAATTTTGAATCTTGAGTGGAAACTATTTTTTTAAGAGAATTATAAAAGTGGAAGATGTAGGTCTCATCCTCCTTTAATATCCATAGAACACTCTAAAAACATGTCTTCTTGTGTATAAATATTTCACTCAGGCTGACCATTATTTTAACGATGATTGTCTCTATTGATGTTCGGTTCAGTGCATAGAGCTATTTAGAAACTATTCAAAAACATCGAGGGGAATCTCATATCTCTATATAACATAATAGATTGTGTATCTCCTTTAATCCGTAATACTTCTTTGATATATACATATGATAGTTGATCTAATGAGTAGTCCTCTCGAATTATTATATTGAATGATTTTTTTATAAGAATATCAACAATGACACATATAGCTTTGTTTCCTATAAATGTACTTGGATGTCCAGGCGAAAATTCTATGGTGATGTCCTCCCATATCATGGTTGGTATGGGATGTTGATGCATCATCCACATAGTATGTTTTCTTTTATCCTTGAATTGTAGAAATACTAGGAACATTGATGTATATTCAGTAGTCTCCCTCTTTATATTGTTTAAACATATGTTCTCTTGATATATAGATAAATCATTGTGCTCCCATGGTGGATAGATAATGTTGAGTTATGTACATCAACTAGAAGCTCCTTAATTAACTATGGATTGGATGGTACACATAATCATGAACCAATGCTTACAATTCGTTCATCATTAATTTTTAACTCTAATGATTTTAAATTTCCAAAAACCTCCACCCATTTTATAATTACCACATATTTATTATGAGAATACTTTATTTTCTCTATGTGCGATAGTTGAGAAATTGTTTGAGAATGAATTGAAGATGTTCTTCCCTTACTGATTCTAATGTCCATCCAATGAAAATCTAAGAAGTTTGGATCCTTTTAAACCATCATCATTGATAAAGAGGCATGTTCATTTATACATAGATCATCTGCCACATAGTTTGGATTACCCGGATGGAAGTGGATTGACTAGTCATAGTCCTTGATAAACTCTATATATCGTTACTGGAATATATGAAGCTCTTTTTGTGTGAATATATATTTGAGACTCTTGTGAACTGTATATATCTCACACTTCTCCCCATAAATCCAATACCAACATATTTTTAATGCAACACATGCATCCACAAACTCTAGATCATGAATTGGAATATTTTTCTCATGGAGTTTCATATACCTTGAGGCATAGTCTATCATTTTATCTTTTAACATCATCACACAACTTGAGCCCTTCTTTGAAGCATCACTATTCACCCCAAATAGTTATATACTTGTTAAGAGTATGAGTACTCGAATAAAACTTAACCTCTATTTAAACTCCTTAAAGAAGTCTTCAAATTCTTTAGTCCATAAAAACATTACTCCCATCTATTTTATCTTTGTCATTGGGTTTGAAAATTGTGAAAAGTTATTCTCAAATAATCAATAACACCAAGCTAGACCCAGAATGATATGAATCTCCAGTACATATTTTTTCATGATCCACTATTCAATAATCGTTCTCATAGAATGGTCTACAGATATCCCTTTTCTTATTATAACCTACCCCATGAATTATACTTCCTTAATCTAGAACAGATATTTACTGTAATTTTCATATAGCATGACCCTTTGTAATGTGTTTAAAACAATATTAAAATGCTCATCATGTTCCTCCATACTCATAGATTATATCAAAATGTCATCAATAAAGAATACCACAACTTTGTTGATGTAATATCTAAAGACAATATTCATTAAATACATAAAAATTGCTCGTCCATTATTGTGTTTGAAGGGAATCAATATGAACTCACTGAGTCCATATCTCGTTTGAAAGGATTTCTTGGAAATATCAACCTTCCACACCTTTAATTATTGATAGAACAAATGAAGGCCTAAATTAGAGATTTAAATGGCTGAAAAAATCTGAACATACTATTCATCCATCTGAGTCATGAGTTACGTGTTCATTATCAGGTTTTTGTTGAGGTCACGTTAATCAATGAAGAGGTGCATTTAACCATCCATCTTATTGATGAAGATGACTGAATTTCCCCATTATGGAACACTTGTGTATATAAACCCCTACTCAATATTATCCTTTAATAGCTTAATCAGCTCTTACAGCTATATGATGGCCATTCTATAAGGTTTCATTGAAATAGACAGAGATCTAGGAATATGTTCAATTGAGAACACATCCTCTCAATCTAAAGGAATACAATGAAACTATTTAGGAATTACATCAGTGTAATCCCTCGTGACATTCATGTATTAAAACATGATTATCTCCTTTGTATAAATCAGTTGAGATAGATATGATTGTTCATAAGGCATCAATATCCTCACATTAGATGATGATTCTAATGGTGATTCATCTTTCTCCTTACACATGTGTTGAATTGGAGGATGCTTTGGGATGTGAAGAGTGATCTCCATTTCTCGATAGTTGATGTTGTATTTGCATAAATTTATCCCATACATGCCCAAAAAAGAATATAAATCCACTAAAGGGTGTATGAAGAGATTTTCTAGGAAGTTCTGTCAACACACATTAACTAAGGAGGAGTTATAAACAATGGATGAAATTATTTCTCCATTCTTTGTTCTCAAAGATAAATATTTCTCCAAATTTGAGGTAGTTTTTAAATAGTTATACATAACATGAAATATATTAATGAATGTTTAGAACCAGAATCATATAATACATTAAATATTTTTGAATGAATAACTAGAGTACCTATCCCCACATTGTTTTCCAGATCCACCTCACAAGTAGTGATAGCATAAACCCTTCCATGTTTCACATGAGGTTGTTATTGATTGCCTCTGACAACCCTCTTCTTAGGAAAATTGTTCCCAAAATTCCCATGCTCCTTGCACTTTTAACACTGCACTACGAGCTGAGAGATGATATAAAAAATACTTTATTTTTACATACTATTGAGATTATTCATATCATTTCAGTATATTTTAGCGAGATGTCCCAACATTCAACATTTGAAGCAATTCTTGGTCCCCATTATATTGTCCTAAGAAGCTTCATCCATTATTTTTACACATGGGATGATCGAGATTATTTCCATCATGTAATTTATTTGGGGAACATCCCACATTGGATTCCAATTTTTTATTTAATTCTATAGTCTCATGATACCTATAAGGGTCTCTGATCTCTATTTAATCCGTAAAAGAACAACACACAATCTCCTCATAGCTTTCAAGGTATCGATTCGCTTATGATTTTCATAGACTCAGCATTAGTTTGCTAATGAAACGATTCTCCTTTCTTTAATTTTTCTTGATAAATGATAGTGTGTACCCTTATTTACTTATATCGTTTTCTTCATACGACTTGATTGACTCATTTTCCTCTTTCATGAGACCACGAAAATATTTTGCCATACTGATATGGTGGGTTCGGGGAATAACATTATTGAAACACATTCTCTTAAATTCCACCCAATGAATAGTATAATATTTTCTCAAGGGCTTTGAATTCTTGATCAGTTTCCACCACTAATCAGCTTCCCCGTCAAAATGATTGACTACCAGTATGAATTTCTAATCTTTTGAGTACTGGATAATAGAGAATAACTTCTCAGGGTAGTTAATACACTATTCCTTGAGGATGAGATCAGAAGACCAACTCAATATGGGAGTTTTCTCTACATAATGGATTCTAATACAACTTGTTATTTCTTTGTAGGAGGTGGGGGTTCCACATGATTGATGTTACTATTTATAACTTGAGATATATGATCAAGTACTTCCTTGAAGTTCTTAGAACCCACACCCATCATATTTTGAATATCAATAAGAAAGTCTTGACATTCCTAATCACGTAGTTTTTTGGCATGTTTTATTCAATTTCAAACCATTAACTAAGAAAACGAACGTTCAATTAGAGTGATTTAATACTTTGTTATTGAGCATAAATAGGAAATGATGAACATAAAAGGATAAACCAATAGGGTGAAGTATATCCTAACTTATGATTCCCATATGCTGTAATATTGGATATCCTTAATCAATTTCACAAAAAATATTCATAGGGTTATTTTTTATACCCTTAAAAATGTGTTGTTATAATCTCATAAATTTACCAAAAAATATACATTGGGAGTGTCAACCCAAGAAAGAAGAAAGAAAATTTTTCCTGCTCCATTTATATATCAGGTCTTGATAAATTCGGTGTTTTCATTTTTTACATCTAGATACAAATTTTCCAAATCAACCTTTACATTTTTGTATCTAGACATGGATGTATTTTCTTGATAATCCACTTACACTATAAGTAACAAAATTGAGGGTCGTTTTCTTATATATAGTATCATCCTTAAGGTTCTAAAAAATGTTCTATAATCCTAACCTCCAAGATAAACTAGTACATCCTTGAATAACAACTATAAAGACCCTTTCATTTTACATATAACATTAAATGGGTTTAGGAATAAATAAATATCAGAGTACAAGCCACGGATCCCAAAGTCTACATTATTTGATGACTAGGAACATAAAACATTAAACATGGGAATAAAAAATAACTCATCATTATTTAATCATCATAATGAGATGATATCTTTGTTTGAGACCTTAAATTTTCATAATTAGCCCCAGGGATCACATGAACCAATGGATGAGGTAAAATCCAAATAGGGGTATAAACATAAGAGCATGTCTTTAGAACATGGGAAATATATTAAGATATAATGATATAACATTTTTTATATAATCAGAAAATGTATAAAATGGATCATATAAACATTGAGTCATAAAACTTCGGTAGCAACATAAATCAAGATTTTATAATGAATCAAGGATAACCGCAAAGAACTTTGATTGTGGAAGAAAAATCTAAGGTATATTGAAAATTCTGTCACACATAATGTCTCATGAGACACAACATTACCCAATGCATTGGAGTGCAATCTAGGTCCACCTATCTTAAAATTTCATAAATATTTTTCCCACATAATGAATCATATATATTCAATCATACATATACATAAGGGATACAAATGGACTGATTTTGGTAGAATAACCATGTCATAAAGCATAACAATTGGGTGTATCATAAAAGATTCCATGAATGTAAGGAACTAAAATATACATGAACATTCATAATTTAAAATATTCAAGTATCATGGAAGGATATTTCAAGTAGAAGTTATAACTAGTAAGAAATTTATTTATGAAATTATAGCATTAAAACTCCTTTCTGTGTTTTAAGGAACATACTATAGAGCCTTAAAAACCAAATGGGTGAAATCCATTAAATAAATCCAAAAATAAACCAAGAAGGATTTAATAATAAAATTGAATGATTTTATAATGAAAATGGTGGCATGCAACAAATGATAGAGTTCACTTGAAACCAGGTAAGGCTTTTGGATGTTTTCTCGAAACAAGTTTTCTTATCGGGAAGTACTGGGCATGGAAACATGTATATCCCCAAAATAGAATGATGAAAGGGTATTGTTAAATGAGTTTGATATAGTAAATACCGTTTATAGTATTTACAAATAACAATAAGATAACTTAATTTTGTAATAAGGATTATAAGGATACCTGAAAGAACAATGGGGGATCATGTAGAATCCATTATTGATTATCAGCATGATATTTAATGAACTTAATAAGGGTTAATGAGAGATAAAGTGGTATGTAATCAGTTATAAACCCTGATGGATGTATTGAATATGTGTGGAATCATACCAAATCCTAAGGGATTACACAATAAAGGTTATTACAAAGAGATCATTCTTGAATAATACTGACATAGAGTACATCTCTTACCTTTTTTGATGGTGTTCTCTAATTGATATGAATGACAATAATAATCAAATTAGATCTATTAATTAAAAATAAAATAAAATATTATATATGTATAATGTTTTTATAAACATTATACGTCCATTCTTGATCTTTTTGATGGATTATGTAGTTCAATTCCATTGTTCACATTATTTTGTTTTTATGGTATTTACCACCAGTTCACTAATTTTCATGAACAACGAAACATGTATAATGGGTATGAATTCCCATTATTTTTAGTTAAATTTTATTTCTAAACATAAATATTTTATCATGGTTTTAATTTGATTTGATTACTTGAAATGTAGTTGAATAATTATGTAAAACTTTGATTAACTTGTCGATTTTTCTCAAAGATAACATGTTTTGTATTATAATTTTAAAAAATATATTTATAAATATTTCAGAACATTAAATAAAGAAAATATCATATATTAGGATCTGTTTCAACCATTAAAATGGTTTCATGACTAGTCTATAAGATGATAAATGTAACTGAAAACCAATCATTCTTGAATGTGGTAAATTAACAGATCTTGGATGTTGTAGTAACTACTAGAATAAAATAAATGCAAAGGGGATATGATAGTAATATATTACATTATCATAACAAAATTATAGTACATGTAAGGTACTGGAGTTTCAATAACATTTGGAAGAGAATAGGTATGGATAGAAAAGAATAAAATGAACATGAAATGGAAGTAAAAGAATTGAAAAGAGGGATTTAACTCTTCAAAAAATCTTCTTTGAGAGCCTATTTTGTGAAGATGATTTGGTCTATTGAACAAAATAAGGTTTTTTGGATGTGGGAGAGGAGAATGTGTAGAGATATGTGCTGACTTTAGGCAATGTACAAGGCCTGGTAGGAGTGAACATAAGAGGTAAGGAGGGGTGGTATTTCTATTGGAGGGGAAGAAGGTTTTTATAATATATAATTCCTTAGATTATTAATTTCCATCAAGACCAAAAATAATAAATAACTAATGATCAAGAAAAGTAATATGTTCATGTGATATTGATCAAGTGGCCATTTACAATAACTAGGACTCAAGAATGATGTATAAATTCATTTTTTGACATTAACTGTGAATTATCGTATGTTAATATTCATAAATAATTTAATTATATTTTAAAATTCCAAAATATTCACCCAATCAATTTTCAACATGTATAATACAAAAAATGAACTCCATTTTTAAAAAATAATTTTATATTTATGATTAATTTATTTTTTATTTAAAATCATAATTTACTTAAAATATAGATTTTAAATTTTAATTTATTTTATAAGGATTTACAAAATTAAATAAGGTATCATAAATTTATATTAAAACCAGTAGAAATAAATTATCAATTTATGAACAACTTTTGGCATATATATTTTATTTTAAATTAATTACTTAATTTTAACAAATTATATACGAACTACAAAAATACAAATAATTTTACTATGGTAATATTATCAAATATATAAAACATATATTTTATTTATATATTAAACGGTAAGGTTGATTTTATTTTGGAATATTTACTATTAATAAAAGGCATGTTACTATACATAAGGATATGATACTGTTCATCAAAAAAATAATTTTATTCTATCGGACTCTAATAAACATATTGATCCCAAATATGTATGTTATATTTTGGATATTAAAATCATAGAACTGGCCAATATTTTTTTTAAAGGTCCCATGGTACATAGTATTTAATTGAGTTTTAATTTCATTTGACTATATGAAATAATTTTAAGAAGTGAATTTCAATTGATAAAACATTGGATTGTTACAACAATCATGCTCTTTATTACCCACATAAATATGATTTATTACATAAACATGATCTTAATAAAACCCATAAAATATATAGGACTAGTTTATTTTTCTGGATTTGGAACTTTACATGGAAATGTAAGACATAAAATACAATATCATTATTGAAAACATCTTTTACATGACCACTACATTTCATCGTACTTTTCATTGCATGAGATTATCGTAGAATGTATATAATAAAAAGGTTAAATATAAAGCCTATTAAATGATTAAAATATGTATCACATGAAGAATAAAATACATGATAGGAAATAGACATAACAATGGAGTATATGATAAACATGAACATTAAGGAATGATATAACATGATTATCCTAACATGGAAATGGGAAAAAACATAAAACACAGCATCATTAACATAATGAAATCATGTAAACCCCATTCCCAAGATAGTGGAAAAATTCCATAAAAATAATCATGTAAAGCCTTATTCCCACATAATTTATCATAATGGTAAACATTACCCAATGCATTCATGTTCAATCAAGGCACACTAATCATAGTCATTTAAATCTCATGCCCAATCATGCCACATAAATCATATAGATTGGATTCATTAATAATGATCATCTATTACATTATAAATTTATTTCTAGTACACACATGAATGATTAAAATCAATAAGTATATGTGCATGAACCCGAATATCCCTGATAGAGAAATGGGCATGGACTTCCCCACATGATTAGTTTGGAATGGAAAATTCGGGTGCAATTTCGTAGCCGAACAATGTGACAAGAATATTCCTCAAAATGGTTGATGATCGAGAAAGGGGTATATCATCATATATTCATGAAATGGAATGTAATGGGTTCATATAGATACATGTCCCATCACATTTTATTTTCTATTCTAAATTGTAACATAAAAAAAGAAACTTGATGAAAAATGAGTAATGGAACAACTCTTACGAAATTTCAGCAGGGTAACAGGTGTATATGTAAGGGATTAATGAAAGAGAATGAGGTCTCCCATTAAAAACCTAATAATTGAATTATGTAGATTTTTTTAAAACAAACATAATCATTTTTAATTGAAAATAAAAGGGTGTATTAATATAAGAAAACATGGATAAAAAAGAAAAAGGAAGGAAGTAGATGATTTCGTGCATGGATGTGTTATCCCAAAGGCTTGGGAGAGGATTGTGAGAGGTTTATTGGGAGAATGTGGTTCCTTGGGGGATTATAGAGATGGGGGTATTGATTAGGGTGGTGATATATAGATTTTTATTGATGATATGTGGGTAATTTAGAGGGTTTATATAGGAAATGAGAGGGGAATTGTTTAATATTTCACAAATATATGTTATGGAACTAATATTGTAATGCCCCGACCCTAGTTACCCAGAGTCGGTGCATTATTAAATAACATTGGCATGATCACAATAAAGATCAATTCTCGAAAGACCGATTGGTTTAGTAGCCTTGGAAACACTAGATATATTAATAAGTTTTACATTACATCATAAAGTGAAAAACTACTACGACAACATAATGTCTCCATAGTCCACACTATTATCCCCTCGTAATATCCCTGAAGGTCATTCATAACTTACTTATTCACATCCTGGGAAAAATAAAACATAGAAAAGGGGTGAGCTCAAATGCCCAGTAAGGATAACAATATAGCGGAACATTCAAAAATAAGCATAAACATTTAAGGCGATGCATTACTAAAACAAAATCCTTTTAAACTTGAACTTCAACATAGTATGGAAAAAGTAAAATGAAATAATTCCATTTACTTATTCACATGGATATTCTACTAATCGAGTAATCACATGCAATATCAATAACCACTTTCATAATGTCGGAATGCATAATGCTGAAATTTAATTTCTTTGTCAAGGCCTCGTCCCAAGACCTAGGGGCTAACTGTAACCGGAACCCAACCCGGAGTGCCTCTAATAACCGGACACCAACCCAGAGTGCCTCTAATAACCGGACACAGACCCGGAGTTCCTCTAATAACCGGAGACCAAACTGGAGTTCCTCTAATAACCGGAGACCAAACCGGAGGGATTACTTTTACCGGTCCCCAACCCGGAACATACTTGTCTAACACATTCATCTGAATGAATGGTTGAAATATTACATAAACATTCGGATTAAAAATAACTTATGAAATGTCAATACTCTAAACAAAAACCATGAGTGACATAAGAATAACTTATCCACAGTCAAAAATATCACAAAACCTTCAATAAAATATGTATTTTTTGTATCATAATAAATCAACTTCAAATAAGCTTAAAATCCATCAAAGGAGTTGAGATAGATGAAATAAAGACTATTTTAGAAAAATATCTCTTTCTATTTTGAATCCATTTAAGAGTCTTATATTTATGAAATAAATTTTTTTTAAAATATTCTTATTATCTTGTAAGGGAAGCTTCGACGATTTTATAACGGCGGAAAATATTCACACCTGCCGTATAAGTTAAAAAAAACATTCTTACCTTAATTTTTTCAAAAAGGTTAAAAAGCACCTTGTTTGGAAAACGACAAAAATATTCCTTTATATAAAGTCAAACAAGGGTATAAATGACTTTAACCCATATTCTTGTAAATAGTAAAAATGTTTCGAAATTCATTTTTAAGAAACATGGGTGTGGATGATAAAGAGATCCTAGTAGATTATTACGTATAAACAACCTCGGATAATGAAGGGATTGTGAAATAACCCTTACCAATTTGGTAACTTATGAAACATACAACCCATGAAAGAGGTATCATACAATGAATATGTAAATACACATAAATTAGAGTGTATTACACAAAGAATATAATTATGGGCAGTACATACACCACACAAAAGGTGATGGTGGCAATATGGCATGAATCTCACGGGAATAAGGAGTGAGATGAAAACCCTTTACCTTGTACTTTTCCTTGGTTGGGGTAGGTTAACCACATGTATAATGGTGAAATAATTGTTATTAAATTATACAAGAATCATATACATTAATATGATATCATATATGATCTTTTAATATTGATTTGATAATAATAACTTAGTATTATCGTTGTTTCGGGTGTTAACTTACTTGTTTTCTTTTATATGTTTTGTTACGTAAGCCGTGTTTGTAATGGATAGGTTGTATATTATTCATATCCAGAATGATATCAAGTCCTTAAAAATCATTTTTTAATCATCAAATGATAATTATACTTGAATGGATACGATGGAGAATGAATCTCATCGCGTTCGTGGAGACGGTAGTCCGTACGTACGCACGAGCGACAATATCATTCTTTTGAAATAATATATAAATTGTTGTTATATCATATATACAGAATCATTAACGTGTTATATTTATTATTTACATGAGTTACATATCATTATTATACCCATCCAAATAATAATATATTGAATAACAATTACACCACGACGTGGAGACGGTAAGTCATACGTACGCACGTATGGTGACATGTTATTCAAAGGGTGGATAGAATACTGAATATGGTTGTATCATATTTATAATAACATCACAGTATATATATGATACTGGTTTTATTATTTTAAAATGGTAATAAGAATGGAAGAAGAAGTGGATGTTGAAAGGAACTTGGAAAAGGGTGGTGAAATCATTACCTCTTCTTCGGGTTCTTCCTTTTGATTAGATCAAAAGGCTCCGTAGGTTGGCTTTCTGATCAAACTAAGGCCTCTAGGTTGTATTGAGGGAAGTTTGGAGAGTATTTGGGCAGAGTTTTTCCGAACCAAAAGGTTTTGAAGGTGTGAAGAAATGAGAAGGAGGAGTTCCCTTTTATAAGAGGGGTGAGGGGCACCTTTGGAAAAGCTAGAAATATTAGTTTATAATAAATTCATATTCGGTTTCTAATGGCTACAAAGTTGATTATTTAAATGTTAAGGTGGGTATTGATCGAAAACAACTAATCCAATATAATTTAGACAGGTTTGGGTACTTATATTAACCTTATCTTTAAGTATTAACTCTAAGTTAATTAGTTTCACTTTCACAATGTCTCATTGTATTTTTATATAATATGGTTAATAAACTTACTATATACATCCAAGCGACCCCCAAGTGGTCCATTAATGATGAATATATCATTATATAAGTATCTTGGCCGAACCTTAGATTTTTAGGAATTTAATATCAATTAATAATATAATATTTGTTTTAAGAACTCTTTTATGTCAATTTTTACACTATTCAATAGTTGATTTTTGTAAAACTCATAACAGATTGATTACTTCAAACAAACGCAATTAAATCAATCCTAATATATCATATTATCCTAGAAAATTAGTTTAATTAATTAAAAGTTTCATATTATATTTATTTTTGTATTTATAATATCAATTATTTTAATTTTTTACTATTATAGTAATTAATCCATCATCATTGTGTCATTAATTAATTAAATTATTTAATGTCTAAAAATTATAAATAAAATATCATTATGTATTAAATCTCTTTATATTTCTAATGAATATTTATAATCTAAAATCCAACATATATAACCCTATGTAAAAATTGTTTTCCTAAAAGATATATGCTTGTGTCATTTTTGTATTCATTTTAACATAATTAAAATAAAGTGTCCCTATCACCTACAAAGGCGGATTCATCTAAATCAAAAATCACCAGGTTAGAAAATGGTGGATTCTTAGTGGTTGCGGATTCAAATGCACTGCAGCAACGGCTGGACCATTGTAAGTATTCATTACTGGGTCGTGTTATTTACTCGAAGGGAGAAAAACCCTGGTCTTTTGCTGATCTCAAAAACAGAATTTCTCATTGCTGGAGTTTAAGAGATTGGAAATTTATTTCAATCGGAAAAGGGTATTTTCACATTATCTTCACCTCCTCTGCTTCCTTGAGTTCGGTTTGGAAGATAGGTAGCCTTCAACTCAAACCTGGAATTCTAAGGTTATTAGCAGGGAATATTAATTTTAATCCTTTTAACCTCAAGCAATCTAATGCACAAATTTGGGTAAAATTTCATGGATTAAATTTGGTGTATTGGCATCCTAGAATCCTCAACGACATTGATTCATGTATTGGTACTCCTATGAGGATAGATCAACACACCTTGGATGGTGAAAATTGTTATTTTGCCAGAATACTTGTGGATATTAACCTGGAAGTCAAAAGAGCTGCTTCGATTCTGTATAATGCTAATGGTATTAAATCTGATATTCGATTGGAATATGAGAATGTGCCCTACTTTTGTGATGTCTGTAAAATTGTGGGACATAATATCTCTAACTGTAGGTTGATTCAAAGAAATGACAAGGTGTCATCTAAGGTTTCTGAATGGAATGATGTCAACAGAAATAAAAAGAACAAGGCTGTCTTTATTGAAAAAAAGGAATTCTAATGTTAGATGTCCCCCCTGTTAAAACTCATATTCCTTTTGAAAAAGCTTCTTTACCAAAGTATCCTGTTTCTTCTTCATCACGAAGAGATTCATGGGATGATGTGGCTGAGGAGGAAGAGTAGATCTTAAAACTTGTTCCTATTCAGCCGGTTTTTTAATGGGTTTCAAAGGCGGATCTTCACCTATTCACTGAGATTAGCAATGATGTTTGTATTCTGGTTTATGAATTACAGAATGAGGAGGATGAGTATCAGTTTTTTCTGAAATTTCAGAATGAAATCCATGATTTTTTGATCTCTTTACAGGATGATAAAGAAGATGTAATTGTTGCTTCAAACCTAGATACTTCCACAGAGTTTGAAGATGGGCAGAACTGTGATCCTAATTTAGCTATAGAACTGGATTTCAGCATCAATACTCAGAAGAACCTACAGATTCATCTACCAGCATCCATGGAGAGCTTGTCTAACACTTCGGCTATGTTATCTACTGTTAACTCTAATGTTGCTTTTGAAAAAAAATGCTCAAAATGCTTCCCATCATTCTGGTTCCCACAGATGCTCACAAAGATTTTCAAAGGATAGTGGGATACCTGAAGTTGTTAACATTGATGACCTTCTTCAAGGCTACAAAGGTCCTCAATGCTCGAAAAGGAAAGTAGGGAGACCCCCTAAAGCCAGGAAAATCACGGATACTGCTTTAAAGGTAAGGAGTTCAAAAAATATTCCCATAATGACTAAAGCATGTCTTGATGAGCTGGTTGAATCTGGAAATAAATTTCCATGAGTTTTCTCTCGGCTGGTTCATGTCACTTAATGGAAATGGTTTGGACATCAAAGGATTCAAAGATATTTTTTTCGGAGTTCACATGGAGCTGAAAATGGCTGTGAATGGGCCGGAAATCATGGTTTTGGATGATTTTCATTGAGGGTTTTGGTCTGAACCTTATGAGCTTACCCTCAGGAACAGCAAAAGTGCTGCTTGTTGGTTCAGTTCTGAGGATGCTTTTTCAGAATTTAAGGAGTCGGTCTATCTTTTTCTGGTGCTGGTGATGGATGAATAGTTCCCAGCCGGACAGCTGGTGTCTGCAGAGTTGCTGGCTTCATTTGGTTTCCCAAATTCTAGGAATCAGTGTGTTGTTTGGAGCGGGCTGGTGGCTTAGTTGCTGGCTTCTTTTGGTGGCAGGAAGGCTTTTATGTTGCTGTTTTTTGGCTAATAAAGGCCATGTCTGTTGTCTTCTTTGGTTTCTTTCCTTTTCACCTTAACCATTTTTTATGGTTTTGGTGTTTTATTTTTGTATGTTTCTTGTACTGTTTTCTTTTCTCTTTAATAAATTTCCATTATATAAAAAGCGTGTTTTTAAGGGATAATAACTATCAAAAGATTGACACTTGTTTGTGTTCGGTTTAATTGTAAAATTATGTCCAATGACCAAAATTATATTAAATGGTAAAAATATATTCTAAATATACTTTAAACCCCCTATAATTCATAATTTATCACTATTAATTCTTTTCATTAAAAAAGTTGTTTTTAATTAAAATTTAGTAATTTTCACTATTCATCAAAAAATGAAAGTTATCCGAAAAGTACCAAAATTTCACCTTAGGCTAAATTCGATACTCCGAATCCAAAAATGAAGTCCATATTGAGAGATAAAATTTCTAAAATTTTAAAAGGTAGGTATTACTATTCATAAGGGCTAGTTTGATTGGTTGTGGTGTGTTAGAACTCGAAGTTGCGTACAACACACGCTACTGTATTATTTAAAGGAAAACGTACCGTGGAAGCTTGGGATGTTTAATTTTAAATTTTTTGGTGTACCCCATTTAGTCAAAAATTTTAAAATATTGTATTTAAAAATGTTTCACTATTAAAATTTGATAAAAGTGCAATACTGAAAATGAATCTGTTCTTAAATTATGTCTAAGAAACACATAATATGGATTCTAAAATTATAAGGATTATATAAAGATTAAAATTTAGTTAATAATATTCATAAACTCTTTTGAATGGCTTTTTTTGGTAAGTCATGGTTTGATTGAACTCGGTGTTGCGTGTAGTGCAAGTTATTGAATTATTTTGAAGAAAATAACACACTATGAAATCTTGGGGTGTTACATTCTCCCCTCCTTTAATAAATTGCGTCCTCGCAATTTGAAATTGTTCTTCAAAAATAAAATGTTGAAAATAGAAAATATATTTGTGGGAAAACCCACATCGGAAATTGGGTTACTAAAATTTAGTCTTAATATGAGGAAACGAGAAATGAAAGGGTCACCACCAAATTATGATCTCGATTAGGAGAACATTGATGGAAATTAGAGACATATAATTGGAGGGAAAACATAAATATTTATAGGTAGTGATTGAGGTCATCAATCACAAACAAGTATAAAATTGAGGTCCTTAAACTCATCAATCTATGATGATTTGAAATACCATCGGTTCAACAAAACATAGGGTATTGGGATAACACATTTTTGACGTTTCAAAATATCTTAGTTGAAATCCCACATCGAAAAATGAATTAATGAGGCCTCTATTTAAAATAAAGAGTGGAAAGTATGAAGATTACCAAAAATAACACATACTAGGGTTCCATGTTGGAAAATATGGATATGTAAGAGAAATCTAACCATCAATTATCTGATGGAGAGTGGTAGAGAACATGGATATGAAAAGACCAACAATCCCAAAGCCATAAATTAGTGATGATTTAAAGTACCATCTATGACAACATTTTTGTTCTAAGTTCCATTTATTAATGTTGGGGAATTTATTTATGAGATTGGCTAAGATCATAAGGAGATATACTTACTTTATAATTTGAGTTTTATCCATTAATAAATTTCTACCACAAACTCATCATTCACTCTAAAAGATAATAGAACGTAAAAAATTTCTATTTATACTATTCGTACAGGGTTCCAAAATAAATGAATTTATAATTCATCTACCAGATATTTTAAAAAAACTACATTATTTAATCCAGGACATCTCGTGGGCTAGTGGTAGGTGATACACCCTTGTCGCCCTTCGGTTGCGGGTTCAAGTTTCGCAGCCTTGCCGGACGCGACGGGTTGCCGCCCGACCTTCGGGTTGTCCATTAATTGCAATCCAAAATAATCCAAACTAGAACTATCCAAAATACTTCTTTCCAAACTCACAGTCCAAAATTTATAAGGAAGGTAAATATAATGTAGATCCTTTTTACCCCGTAATAGCATATGAATACCTTCATCATGTATTCTTTTAATACACTAAAATATCCTGAATTACCATATTCCTTATTGATTACATTCATGCTCCTTTATACCATATAGAATGCTGGATATACTTCATCAATCCAAAAATGTTTTAAACCCCAACAATGATGGAATATACAAATCATTAATTAGTTCCAAGGTAGTCAAGAATATCCAATATAATTTATCCAAAACAATCATGTATTATTCCAAAATCACTACCTCAGTATCATAACTATATTATGTTTTAACATTCTCTCAACCATATATTTTCCAAAAATTTATCCTGCTATTGAGTCACTTTTCTTTGTTCCACATAATCTCAAGTCCTTAATGAAATAGTACTGCAGTACAATCCTTATATACTCCATAATTATTATAACAAGTACATTGTTGATACAACACTCAATTGACATAATCAACATAAGAACTCTAATCATTCCTCTTCATCTGTGGTAGTATCATAACTTGATTATTATCCAATAGCATCATTTCAGGCATAGTCTGATGACTGGGACATAGGTTCGCGTAGTGTCCAAACTCCTTGAAAATGAAGCATTGTACATTTGATACCATTTTCTTACCCTTGCAGTCACGTACTTTGTGCCCTTCTCCTTCACACTAATAACAAACTCCCATTCCATTCAGGAAAGTTCCAGGGTGTTTATTTCCACAGTTATCACATATGGGAAAATTCTTCTTTTCCCTCTTCCCTTTATCCATCTTTCTCTCTTCCATCCTTTTCTTCTCTTTCTTCCCTTCATAGCCATAGGTCTCGATAAACATTTTACTTATCTTATCAACACATGATATTATTTCTTCATATGATGATAATATATGCGAGACTATTTCTCTTGTAAATTCTGGCTTAAGACCATAAAATATATGATCCTTCTTTCTCTTTGGATCATGTGCATTGCTAGAGTTCTCATTCCTTCTACAGGGCGCCATTTCTAAACAATGGCATACATTAGAGTAGTTTATGAATAACAATACCTAATCCCAAACTTGTAAAACACATAACATAAATTAAATAGTTTATGAATATAATCCATAATCATATAAATGTCTCCTTTGAAAAAGTATATACTCATAAACCCTTCATAATGATTTGTAAAGAAAATGAGAGTTATTCTAAGCATATCCCATGGGAGTGTCGTAACCAAGAGTGCAACAAGGCCCGTTGTCATGCACCAGTTCCTGTTCGAGTCTAGCTCAAAGAGGTGTTTTTGGGTTTTACCCCTAGGTACATCTATGCCAAAGCCGCCTCTACCTGCTCGTATCCAGACAGGGATGTATTGCTCGGAATGCTCACAAAATCTCTACAATACCAAAATTCTAGGAAGTTCTTCTATACTAATCCTCAAAATTCATCTTAAATCAATGTGATCTAATCAGAGTTTATCTAAATCTAGCTTCCAAGGTTTGTACTAAACATCATTTGATACCAACTGTAATGCCCCAACCCTAGTTACCCAGAGTCTGTGCATTATTACATAACATTGGCATGATCACAAGAAAGATCAAATCTCGAAAGACCGATTGGTTTAGTAGTCTTGGAAACACTAGTTATATTCATAAGTTTTGCATTACATCATAAAGTGAAAAACTACTACGACAACATAATGTCTCTATAGTCCACACTATTATCCCCTCATAACATCCCTGCAGGTCATTCATAACTTACTTCTTCACATCCTGGGAAAAATAAAACATAGAAAAGGGGTGAGCTCAAATGCCCAGTAAGGATAACAATATAGCGGAACATTCAAAAATAAGCATAAACATTTAAGGCAATGCATTACTAAAAAATATCCTTTTAAACTTGAACTTAAACATAGTATGGAAAAAGTAAAATTAAATAATGCCATTTACTTATTCACATGGATATTCTACTAATCGAATAATCACATGCAATATCAATAACCACTTTCATAATGTCGAAGAGATGAAAACCCCTTACCTTGTACTTTTCCTTGGTTGGGGTAGGTTAACCTCCTGTATAATGGTGAAATAATTGTTATTAAATTATACAAGAATAATATACATTAATATGATATCATATATGATCTTTTAATATTGATTTGATAATAATATCGTAGTATTATCGTTGTTTCGGGTGTTAACTTACTTGTTTTATTTTATATGTTTTTTTACGTAAGCCATGTTTGTAATGGATAGGTTGTATATTATTCATATCCAGAATGATATCAAGTCCTTAAACATCATTTTTAAATCATCAAATAATAATTATACTTTAATGGATACGATGGAGAATGAATCTCATCGCGTTCGTGGAGACGGTAGTCCGTACGTACGCACGAGCGACAATATCATTCTTTTGAAATAATATATAAATGATTGTTATATCATATATACAGAATCATTAACATGTTATATTTATTATTTACATGAGTTACATATCATTATTATACCCATCCAAATAATAATATAATGAATATCAATTACACCACGACGTGGAGACGGTAAGCCGTACGTACGCAAGTATGGTGACATGTTATTCAAAGGGTGGATAGAATACTGAATATGGTTGTTCCATATTTATAATAACATCACAGTATATATATGATACAGGTGTTATTATTTTAGAATGGTAATAACAAAGGAAGAAGAAGTGGAAGAAGAAATGAACTTGGAAAAGGGTGGTGAAATCATTACCTCTTCTTCGGGTTCTTCATTTTGATTAGATCAAAAGGGCTCCTTAAATTGGCTTTCTGATCAAAATAAGGCCTCTAGGTTGTATTGAGGGATGTTGGGAGAGTATTTGGGCAGAGTTTTTCCGAACCAAAAGGTGTTGAAGGTGTGAATAAATGAGAAGGAGGAGTGCCATTTTATAAGAGAGGTGAAGGGAACCTTTGAAAAAGCTAGAAATATTAGTTTATAATAAATTCATATTTGGTTTATAATGGCTCCTAATTTGATTATTTAAATGTTAAGGTGGGGATGGGTCGAAAAAAACTCAACCAATAGAATTTAGATCGGTTTGGGTACTTATAATAACCTTATCTTTAAGTATTAACTCTAAGTTAATTTGTTTCACTTTTACAATGTCTCTTTTTAATTTTATATAATATGGTTAATAAACATACTATATAAATCCAAGAGACCCCCAAGTGGTCCATTAATGATGAACCTATCATGATATAAGTATATTAGCCAAACCATAGATTTTTAGGAATTTAATATCAATTAATAATATAATATTTGTTTTTAGAACTCTTTTATGTCAATTTTGACACTATTCAATAGTTGATTTTTGTGAAACTCATAACAGATTGATTACTTCGAACACAGTCAATTAAATCAATATTAATATTTCATATTATCCTATAAAATTAGTTTAATTCATTAAAAGTTTCATATTATATTTATTTGGGTATTTATAATATCAATTATTTTAATTTTTCACTATTATAGTAATTAATTCATCATCATTGTGTCATAAATAAATTAAATTATATAATGTCTAAAAATTATAAATAAAATATCATTATGTAGGAAATGTTATTATATTTTTAATGAATATTTATAATCTATAATCCAACATATATAAATCTATGTAAAAATTGTTTTCCTAAAAGATATATTCTTGTGTCATTTTTTTGTTCATTTTAACTTAATTAAAATAAAGTGTCCCTATCACCTACAAGTGGCACCATGGGATCCCAAAATCGACCCAAATATGCCTATGGTCGAACATGTATCAACCAATAAGGCTAGGACACGTTTTAGGGTAATTTAGTATTATTATAATATTATTTTTTAACCCTTATTTACCGGATTTACCCTTAACCATGGTAAAAAAAATATTTACCGCAGTAATTATTCAAAATGTCTCAAAATAAAAGTTAGCTATTTACAAAATTTTAACATCCTAATTCCAAATATGGAATCCATTTTTATAAATTCAAAACACAAAAGTGGCCGAAATTAATTTAAAATTAATTCCCGCTGTCAAAACAAAAAGCGTGTTTTTAAGAGATAATAACTATCAAAAGATTGAAACTTGTTTATGTTTGGTTTAATTGTAAAATTATGTCCAATGACAAAAATTATATTAAATGGTAAAAATATATTGTAAATATACTTTAAAACCACTAAAATTCATAATTTATCACTATTAATTATTTTGATTAAAAAAGTTGTTTTTAATTAAAATTTAGTAATTTTCACTATTCATCAAAATATGAAAGGTATCCGAAAAGCACCAAAATTTCACCTTAGGCTAAATTCGATACTCCGAATCCAAAAATGAAGTTCATTTTGAGTGATAAAATTTTGAAAAATTTAAAAGGTAGGTATTACAATTAATAATGGCTAGTTTGATTGGTTGTGGTGTGTTAGAACTTGAAGATGCGTACAACACACGCTACTATATTATTCAAAGGAAAACATAAGGTGGAAGCTTAGGATGTTTCATTTTAAATTTTTTGATGTCCCCCATTTAGTCAAAAAGTTTAATATATTGTATTTAAAAAGGTTTCACTATTAAAAGTTGATAAAAGTGCAATACTGAAAATGAATCTGTTCTTACATTATGTCTAAGAAACTCATAATATGGATTCTAAAATTATAAGGATTATATAAAGTTTAAAATTTAGTTCATACTATTCATAACCTCTTTTGAATGGATTTTTTTTGGTAATTCATGGGGTGATTGAACTCGGTGTTGCGTGTAGTGCATGTTATTGAATTATTTTGAAGAAATAACACACTATGAAATCTTGGGGTGTTACAAATATAATTAAATACATAAACCAAAAACCAACTTGTGTTTTTTGACCATGGTTTTGGCCAAGGAATAGTGTTAAAAATTATTTTATATTTCAATTATCTGATCATATTAAAAATTTAGCACTGTTTATGTAGAGGTGAGGCACATAATTAAAAAATTAATTTAACATCATAAAATATATTATACATTTTTAAGGATTCACTATGGATTTATAAAACAAGTAAAAGAAATCCAAAATCACATTATTTAAATGGGAAAAATATTTTGGGCTGATAATACACATTATTTTATTTGATACATCATTTAGTGGTCACTGTGATTTAATTAAACACATATTTTATTTATACAATATTTAATATTTACAAAAAAATACGAATATCTCAGAAAATTTTAAAAAATTCACCGTCAGAAAATTTTGAAATCATGATTCCAAAAATAATATTAATTTTATCTAATTAATTTTATAAATATATGAATTTATACTGTAAAAAAGAATACATTGAATTATTGAAAATTCATAGGTTTTGACAAAAACAAGTATCAAAATTTAATAAAAATAACATTCGACGTATTAAAAATTATATAAAAATTTAATATTCATAAAAGTAACATGATACAAATATTATATGAAAATATTAATTATTTTTGAAATTCATTAATTCAATAACATAAAGTTTATAAAATTAAACATCCTAATTTATCAAAAAAAGTAAACCATATAAAACTAATTATATAATAATTTTCAAATAGAGAACAAGTAAAATCATAATTTATAAGAATATTATTCTAAATATAAATAATAAAAACCTTATTTTAATATTATATTAAACATATTTCCCAAAAATATCTATATTTACTCGAAAAATTAATTTATTAAATTCATAAATTATTTAGAATGGCAATTGGCATAATGAAAGTGATGGAATAAAAATATTAAATATAAAAATGGATCATACAAAAATTAATTATTATCATGTTACATAACCTCTTATAACACCCACATATGACCTATGAGTAAGGTGTCTGATGGTGATAATCTCTTGGGGTGGCTTAGATAACATCGCATGTGGGGTAATAATTTTTAACTTCAACATATCCCATTGATATTTTATTTTAAGCTTCTCATGTTGAATCTTATATTGGGATTGGTCAAGAGAGAAAAACAGCGACCCTACCTCATTCCCAAGCTCTGAAAAATGAGCATCATATGATGTTGTTATACTAGATGAGGCCATACTCTCCATTGTCTATGTTGAATGAATTTTTATTAACATTATATTTATATCAGTTGTGTGATCATTGTTCAATTACTTTATTATCTATGGTAATAGTACATAAGGGTATATTATCCCAACGAATAACAATAAATAGTCTACATCTATTTTTTAAATACATAATAAATTAAAATAAAGGGAATTTAATTCATTAAATATCGGTCATTAAAAAATTACCCACATAAGAAATTTCTCCCTCAAAATTTTCTTTTCCCACACTTAAATAGATTGGGGTAACTCGGCCTCCTCACTTCCTCCAATTCCCATTTTTCTTCCTCATGATTATGGTTTCACCACAACACTTTGACAATGAGAATTTCCATATTTCGTAGAGATTTTTTCAAATTATCTGAGAAATTAACTAGTTTCATCTCATAGGAATGGTAATTATCCAATGGTATACCCTCTGTATTTAGTAAATATGAGGTTCCATTAATGTAATTCCTCAAAATTGATACATGGATTACATAATGTACTTGATATAGGGTAGGTGGGAGTGCTAGTTGATAGTACACTGCTACATTGAGATCAATGATATAAAAAGGGCTAATGTGTCTTGGACTAAAAATTCCCTTCATCCAAAATGTCATCACTATATTCCCTTGTCAAATGTGGAGGAAAACCATATATCCTACATCAAACATTAGTCATCGTCGATGGTTCACATCATATTTCTTTTTTAGACCCTAAGAAACATTGATGTGCCACTGGATGGTCTTAACCTTCTCCCCCATTTCATCAAGCATTTCTGGAACTATAAGTTTTCGCTCCTCGACAATATCCAAGTGTATAGTGTTATTCAACTCATCCCATAAAGCGCTACATAAAAACCCATCGGGATGCTTGGGTGGAACCATCTATTTTAAAAGAACTCAAGTATTGGAATATGTTGATCCCATACATGTTTTATTTCCATTGGGAATGATCTCAACATGTTCTCAAGTGTATAGATAGTCTACTCATATTGTCCATTAGATCACGTATTATTAGACGAACTGAATTTCAACATAGTATTCTGAGCTTGTTGGAGAGTCTTTTAGCACATAGAGGAGAATTATGGATCTCCATTAGATACAATTGATTTTGGTACACCAAGCCACCATTCCAATTGTCTGATTTAAATTTTTTCCAGCTGATCCAATGATAAATACATCAAATTGGTATGAAATGTGATGTCTTTGTATGATTACCCACAAAAAAATAGATATCATTGTTTTAATTTGATATCTTCATAAGTCTGGTGACAAATCTATGTTGATGTTCTCCCATTTACATTATGGTATGGGTATTGGTTACATAATAACCTTAGACTTATGAGAATCAGTCTTCACATGCTAACATACCAAGGGAAAATGTTGTATATTCTATGATCTTAATCATCATGTTATCCCACCAATAATACTATTAGATATCATGATACATCATTCTATTTCCTGGGATGATAGCTAAATTTGAACAATGCTAATTATATAAATTTTAATTCTTTAAATTTGGATTTTATGGCACACATAGTCTTGACCCAAATCTAACTATTCCTTCTTCATTAAAATTCATCTCCAAGGATTTCCCTTTTTAAGTAGTTTCTAAAATCTTTTAAATTCTCACATCATCATTTTTAACATCCTTTATCTTTTCCTTAATAGGAGTTTGAACAATAATTTATCAAAGGATTGAGGATTTCCTCTTCTTTATTATTCCAATGTCCATCTTCAACAAATATAAGAGGATTGGATCCATTTAAATTCACATCGATGGTATAATTTTTTGGTCATATCTACATAGAAAGTCATTCACGTTGTTTGATTTCATATGGTGGTAATGGATTGAGTGGTCATAATCATTGATGATCTCTAACCATCTTAATGGGTGAATGTTCATCTCTTTTTGTGTGAGTATATATTTGAGGCTTATGTGGTCCATATATATTTCACACTTTTAACCAAATAGATAATACCACCTTGTTTTTCAATGAATATATCACTGATGCTAACTATATATCATATGTGGGATAGTTTTTCTCATAACATTTCAACTACCTTGAGGCATATGTGATGAATTTGTCATTATTTATAATCAAACAGTCCATTCCCTTAATTTATGCATTAGTGATGTTTTAAAAAAGCTCCCCACTTTTGGGTAGTGTGAGAACATGGGTAGTTATAAGAATTTTTTAAAACTCCATGAATATTTCTTGACATCCATCATTCCATGAAATCATAACACCCTTCCGAGTTAGCTTGGTAAGAGTGTTAGACAATCATTTAAAGTTTATCACTAATCATTGATATTATCTAGATGTCGCGAGGAAGCTACAGATATCCATTATACATGTTATCCTAAAACATACCTCAATTGCTTCTATTGTGGAATGATCCATATATATAACTTTTATTTTGAAGATATTCCCCAAGTATGATACTAACATAAACACAAACTCACACTTTATGTACTTTTCATTGAGCTTTTTCTTTTTCAATATCTCAAGATTTCCCCTTAGATTTTATCCATAATCTACTTTTTTATAGTAAATTTTAATATCATCAATAAATACTACCTCAAATCTGTCGAGGAAATATAAAAATACTATATTTATGAATTCCATGAATATATCTAGATGATTTGTGATTCTGAATGCCATTATTAGGGATTAATTGTGTTCAAAACATATACCAAAAGTATCCTTGGGGATATCCACCTTATTCGCCCTTACTTGGTGATATCTCAACCAGTGATCCACTATAGATAAGTATTGAAATCCATATAGATGATCTTGAAAAACATCAATTCTTGTAAAAGGATTCTTGTTCTTTATCATGATTTTGTTGATCTTGTGATAATGAATGCGATGGTGAAATAATTGACCCTTCTTATGGACGAAGATGATTGGTTCACCCAATGTTGTTGCACTTGGTTGTATAAACCCCTTATCCAGATGCACTTGTAGTTATTTCTATATATCCTCAAGATCTATTATAGAAATTCTATATAGAGACTTAGATTGTATCAATTCCCAATGTGTACGATTAATCAAGAATGAAACATCTCTTCATAGAGTAAAAAATGTGAATTCCTTAGGATACTCATCACGAAATTGTCATAAAATATGTATTCCTTAAAGAGTACATTAATTTAAAGGAATAAATAAGTGAAATGTGGGAGTACATGGAAATATGTATAAATTATTAATAAATCTCAATTCTTTATTGAAAGTAAAAAAGTCTAATTGGTTGTTTTAAAATGTAAGATATCAATAAAAATGGGTGTAATTTAATTTTATAACTTCAATCACATTTAATTCAAAGTCACTGATGAAATAAAATATTCACATGTTAATCCCAGATAACACAACATGACCTAAATGATAAATATAGATACAAAAAACAAGACAAACTACAACCAAACCACACTAATTTCAACAATAAATAACACAATAAAATTATTTTTTTGAAGAATTAATTTATATGGAAATGGAATTAAAAATATAGTACTTCATAATGTAATTAAACATCATTTTAAACTGAAATAATGATAATACAAACAAAAAATTTGTAGTTCAACCCGAATAGAGATGTTAAATCCAAACTACGAGCGATATAATGACTTCGAAAAACAAACACTATAAAATCTATACCAACAATAACAATTCAAACCAAAAATAATGATAAACTACAACTAAAATCGAAACAATAAAGAAAATCGCGCAAAATAGGGTTCTTGAAGAAGAAATAAACAATGGGAGATGAAACAAGGGATAAAGAGGAAGAACACATACCAGAAATCGTGCAAACGACCCAAAACCTTCAACAATGGCCGTCCAAGATCGCAAATTAGGTTCGAAGGTCGTCGGGAGTCCAAGGCGCCGCAGCCGAAGCCGATTTCGACCATCGAACAAAATGAGGGTTTCGGACCCTGAATAATTTTAAAAGACTTTTCGCATCGATTTTAAAGAAAACCGACGCCGAAAATTAAAAAAAACATTTCAGCGTCAGTTTTTAAAATAATCGATGCAGAAAATATATTTTATGGCGTCGGTTATTTAAAAACCCAACACCGATAAATTTTTTTTTGTTATCCGCGTCGGTTTTCATGAAAACCGACGCCGAATATTTTTTTTAATTTCGGCGTCGGTTATGGAAAAAACCGACGCCGAAAATAAAAACCGACAGCGGATTTTTTTTTAAATTATTTTCCACGACGGATTTCTTAAAAACTGACGCGGAAAATATGTTTATTATTATTATCGGCGTCAGTTTCTTGAAAACCGACGCGAAACATCATCGGATAATTGTTTTGGCGTTGGTTTTTTGTAAAACCGACGCCATAAATTCCCTGCACATACTATTCGCGTCGGTTTTTAAAAAACTGACGTTATTATGAACACATTAAAACCCGTATTTCCACTAGTGAGTGGTTGGCCGAGCCAAAGGCTTGAGAGATGTGGGTAAGGTGGTAGAGGTGGGGGCCTTTGATAAGAGGAGAGGAGGGGAACTCTTGGAAATTTATAAAATATTACTTTATTATAAAATGCTCTTCGTATTTTAAAGGTCCCAAAAGGATATATTTTTAGGATAAGGTGATAAGGTTTCTGAATCCACCCATCCAATAGGTTTGTGACAAGTGTAGGTCTTCAATTTTACATTATCTTTTCATTTTATTTAAATCGATAAATAATGAGGTAATTGCTGCATCATCATGGTGTTATAAATAATTTAATTTATTTAATGTCTCAAAATTATAATAAAAATATCATGATGTGGGAAATATTTTTATATTTATAATGAATATTTATAGTCAAAAATATGACTTGTATAACCGAATCTAAAAATTGTTTTAGTAAAACAACACATGTTTGTGAAATTTTAATTTTAAATATAAATAAAAAGGTATTAATGTCATTTTCCAAGAAAAGTGGCTCCATGGGGTCCCCAAGTAGACCCATGGATTTTCTTGGTCATCCATGACTCATCCAATGAGGGTAGGACATGTGTCTAGGCCATTTCATATTATTAAAACAATATTTTTACCATAAACTACACTAATTACCTCTAATCGCAATTAAAACATAAAAGTTACTATTCACCAAAAAATTATTTTAATCTCATTGAACCACATTTTATTTCTTAATAAAAACCATGTATGCCGGATTTTTGAAAATCAAATTACAGAAGTGGCAAAGTTTCATTTAAATGAAATATCAGTTTCATTAACTACCACATAGTGGTTTCACTATTCCTCAAAAATTGAAGTTTCTCAGAAAAATACCAAAAATTCAGCCTAAGGTATATTTGATATTCCGAATTAAAAAATGATTTCTATTTTAAAAAATTTAAAACATATAAGTTTAATTAATTAATTTAATAATTAATTCCCATTGTCAAAACCAATAGCGTGTCATTAAGAAACAATATCTATTAAAATATTGACACTAGTTTAAGTTCAATTTCAAAGTGAAATTAATTCCAATGACCACTATTGGATTAAATGGTAAAAATATTTTATAATTGGACTTTAAAACCAGTTCAAAAGATAATATAATCATATAAATAAATTAGATTAAAAAGAGGTTTTGAATTAAAATAAATCATTTTTCACTATTCATCAAAAAAATGAACCTTATCAAAAAAATACCAAAACTTTACACAATGTAAATTTTGATGTCCCGATTATAAAGAATAAATTTATTTGGTCCAATATAACATATGAAAATGTGAAAAAGTGGATTTAAAAATCATTCGCCATCAAAAGGTGGTTAATTGACCTTTTAAAGAATATTAGAATATTTACGCTTAAAATTGGGTCCATTCATATTTTAGGCCTCTAAAATATATTGGATAAAAGTAAAAATATTTGACAAACAAATATAATAATTTTGTAGTTAGTTCAGTTCATTCCCTCCATTACAATGGCTAGGCGTTAACTACCATTTAAAATAATATTATTTTATTATTAGTGTGCAACATAAGATTTAAAAGGAACTCATTGTCGCGTATTGGGTACACCATCGAGCATAGCGTTCTATTTAAAGTAATATTATTATTTTATTCAAAAATAAGGATAAATATAATAATGTCATATTTTTATTTACCTTGGGTGTTACATCCTTCCCCACTTTTGGGAATTGCGTCCTCACAATTTTAAAATTGGGCTCGGAAACATCATTGAAAGTCCCACATCAGAACGAGAGTCGGTAAAACAATCACTTTAAAAGAAAGAAAGGGAAGTACAGAGGTCACCCGAGTTAACCCATACTATGATTCCATGTAGGAAAACATGGATATGGAAGAAAAATCAAAGGGCCATGTTCTGAGGGCGAGTGCTAGAAAACATGTTTAGGAGAAAGTTAACTACAAGAAAATGTGAAACTTATGGTGGGTTAAACGGTATTCGATTCTCCAGTATGAAAAGTTAACAGACAAAAAAAAATTAAGTTAATTTTCATTGAAGAATTTATTTTTGATCTTAAGGATACATAATTACTTGTCAAATTTACTTTCAACTTTTACTAGATTTCTTACACAAACTCATACTTTCCCCAAATGATGAGTATTTAAGATGACTTGTTTACATTTAGAGAGTTATAATCAACTTCTGGAGAATCACCTAATCCAAAAAAGATAACTATATATTTCCCATGTCTTTAAACAAATTCCAAAACCAAAATATTTAGAACAAGATCAAATAATCCACTAATGGATAATCCTTTATAAAAAGAAAATCTATACTTTATCTCCAAAATTTGTCCAACAAAACCCAAAGTTCAACGAAGACCATTCAATAAACAATTTGTCCATAAAATTAATCAAAGTAAACCAATCTAAGATTGAAACCCAAATATTTGAAGGATTTAATCACATAGTCTTCCAAGGTACAAATTAACATTTATCTCTAAATAACATCAGTCGCTCTTAAAGTCTCATATTGAAATGTAATCAACCTAATCACATATCATCCATGATTGGTTAATAATCCACATAGATAACACAAAATCAAATTACTCTTAATTCATAAAATCATCTAACTAAAAATAATAATTCATACTAACCAGGGACTTCACGTAGTCCAGTAGTAGGTGATAAATACCAGTCGCACTTTGGTTGTGGGTTCTATTCCTGCAGCTTTGTCCGACGCGACGGGTCGTCACACGGTCTGTGTGCTGTCCTTTTTCCAAAACAATATAATTCGTAAAACATTTCCCAAAATGAGATAAAATCTTCAAAAATAATCATAACATATTTTAACCTCAAGTTTGTCTCATGCCTTTCATTTTCCATCATATCATAGGGTAACCCATAATTTCCTAAAAAGTAAGGATTATATAAACCCTAATATTTACCTTTATAATAATTACTTGAACTTCCGCATCGATTGGTCATCTCGTACGTGATGCATTACAGAACATACCACGGTTTAAGTGGTTGATCATGACTCCTTGATAGTTGTTTTAGAACAACCACGAGATTCCTCATTGAATCGCCCATTTCATCCAGTCTCTTAATCAAAGAACCACCATAGTTTCCTTCAAACCCATTGTCACATTGGTGCCTGCTAGATCCATCCATTTACTAAAAATAGAAATGTTAGTGTGAGTATATCAACAAATCCATCTTGTACTAATGAGGATGATAAAAACTAAGATATACTTACTCATTCACTTTATCTAAAACTAGGGCTTTTTCTGAAATCCTATCCATTATTGTAATGTCTCTTATTCTTAGAGAATACACTAACCTCTAAAGTTATCTAAACCGACCTCTGATACCAACTATAAGGACCCGGCCTTAAACATTACTTATTATTGAATTAAATGAATAATTCACATTGAGGATCCTTTCAGGTTTAGAGTTTTAGAGAATTAGGACATAACTATTATATCTCAAAGATTACAAAGTATAAACTTCTACTATGTTTCCATAAAATAAAAACTCTTAAAAAGAAACATGTCTAGTTCCATGTTTTAGATAGCATATATTTCCTTGATCCCATCATTGAACCTATTCATCTTTATGTCCTGTGGAAAACATTTCAAAAAACATGGGATGAGCATAAAAAGCTCAGTAAGGGATACACAAATAATGAAAATTGTTTGTTTTTCAAAACAACAAGTAAACCATGTATACTTTATCAAAGTAATGCTTTTCACCTTTATGAAGTAGTAAAAACACTTCACTGAATAAAAGATCATTACTTACCCTTTTGTAACCAAAAGATTAACATAAAACCCATATAAATGTCACATAACATATAAAGGTAATTTGGGACATAAAAATACTTAAATGGAATAACCCTACGATCGACATCCACACATACTTAATGGAATTTCCATACCGCCGACTTCCATACCCAATGCATTGGAGGTTATAACGTAACCACACGTCCTGGTATTCACGACACCACCCATCATATGGTTTATCACGTAACCACCCGTAAAATGTCCAAGTACCATCATTACACATAAAATATTGAAAATATAAACATTTCAAAAACAACATTTCATTTGTAATCACAATAATTAATTCAAAGATATTGAATTAATCAACCCATTTTCAAAAATAATTTAAAATAGATTTTTGAATCAAAGTGTCCCATAACACGTTGAAGATTTTAATGGAATTATAATTTTAAAACATTAATGTCCATATAAATAAACACTGAAAACCATTTTTAAAACATGTACATTAAAGATAAAGATTTAGAATAATGAATCTTCAAAACATTTAAAATGATATTTTTGTTAAAGAGTTTTTAACAAAATGAGAGACTCTTGAATACGAATATTGTGGAATAACATTTAATTTGAACTTTATAATATCATGAGAATAAAGGGATTCATGATTTAATATGTCAAAGGACAGTATACACACCATATAAGAGTGAATTGGTGCATAACAACAATGAAGTCTCAATGCAAATGTAAATTGAGATGAAATCCATTATAAAGATGGTATCCTTAAATTAAAGACAAATATATCACATAATTATGTGTGAGAAATATAAATACACCCAAAATAAGTGGATATTAAGTTTGAAACAATCAGAGGTCATTCACACATAATCTTGGAAAAACAAAACCAATGACATAGATATTTAACTCAATGAAATGAGATTGAGTTATGATTTCACATACAAGTTCATACGAATTTATCAATGAGATGATTATGTGTAGAAATAGTATATCTACACAAAGGTTTGTGAAAATTACAACATAGAGATTCCACACATAATATTTCCATAATAAAATCAATAAGTAGGGGTTTAACCCAATGAATTGAAAGTGGGTTAAGAAGTTCCCTTACATAAATTCGACATCCTAACGACGTCACTTCAAAATTCAGAAAATGAGTTGATGACAGATAAAAATGGTATCTCATCACTTGGAAATAAAATTTACATAAATAAGGATATAGAAGAACATATCCCAACATAATATTAAGTGAATTAAAATACATAACAAAAGATGTCTTTTAGAAAGAGGAGGGTGAAAGGTTCCCTTTACCGACTTGGGTAACTTTTGAAACGTACTCCCCATAGAAGAAGTGTCATAAAATGAAGATGTAAATACCCATAAATGAAATTACACTACACAAAGTGTATAATAATGGGAAGTAAATTCACCACTCAAAGGAAATAGTGGCAAACATGGCATAAATGTCACTAGAATAAAAGTGAGATGAAAAATCCCTTACGAAAACTTGGCAGCCTAACGATGCCACTTAAAACTTCCAAAAATGGATTTATGAAATGAAATAGGGTCTCTCATAATCTGAACATAAAACATACAGTATGAGGAATATAAATGAACATAACAAAACATAATAAAGATGATCTTAAAAGACATGACATAAAAGAGTGTACTTAAAAAGAAAGAGAGGGGTAGGATCCCTTACGAAAATTCGGCAGCCTAACAACGCCACTCAAAACATCCAAAATGGATTGATGAGATAAAATTGGGTCTCTCATCATATGAACATAAATATTACAGTAGGATTAATATAAAAGAATATCCCAATCATAAGAAAGATGAGCATAAAAGGAATGACATAAAAGAGTGTACTTAAAAAGAAAGAGAGGGGTAGAATCCCTTACCTCGTGTCCGACATGACTCGATCGTTCTTTAATATCCTGAATAATAAAAGTAAGTCAATTTATAATTTCATAATGAACTACTTTAAAGATTATTATGCAGTTAATATCGCATATTATAATGTTATAATAATTTTTTAATAAAGTGAGTTCATATCAGACGTTTTTGTCAATGTTCGGTACATGAGTAAAAATTGAACTTGTTGGAAAGGAATTTTCCATGTAGTTATAAGTACATCATATTTAGAATAGTATTTATGTTTTAAATATCATATATATCTGGTATATATTAATTTTATACTATTCCATAGCATTTGGAGATAAAAAATTAAATGCACCGTTCATGGAGACGGTAGGCCATACGTACGCATTAACACTACTTTCATTTTTTGTCATATTAATGGAATTAAAAAAATGAGATATATATATATTATAATTACTGAATGATATACTTAATTTATATGTAATATATTACATATATATCAATTATATATATGTACTTATAATAGTACATAACATTTGGAGATAAGAAATGAAATGTACAGTTCATGGAGATGGTAAGCCATACGTACGCATGAACACTACTTTCATTTCTTTTTTTTTGTATTAAATGGATTGAAATAATAATTATATAAAGGTATATTATAATTACAGTAGGATATCAAATGTAATACGACAAATTCCATCCTTTATATGTCCCACATATGGAATTAACGAATCAAATCACTTTAAGGGGGCGGTAGTCTGCACTTCCTAAAATCAAGATATCGCATTTACCCAAAATGGAAACCATAAAGGTATTCCATAAATGAAAAATACAGAAGCTTAAGGAAAACATAAACATATTATATATCATATATAAATATAGTTACATCTTAATGTCCACCTTTGAAGGTGTTAAAAGAATATTGAACAATCATCGTTTCGTGAGGCAGTAATTCGCCATCCACAAAAACAGTATGTTCTTTAACCATTAAACGAAGGTGTGTGTAAGTGTAGCTCTAATACATCACATAAAAACATCCTAGTATATTTGAGATACTGTTTTTGTTACAAAATAAAGTAATAAAAAGATTTTAGAGGGTTGGAGAAGCAAAATAAAACATAAGAACACAAGAGAGGACACTACCTTTAAATCGGGAAACACTCTTTGATTTGAGCTCAATGGCTTCCTTGTAAAGGATTATTCCCAAAGTGAGGCTTCAATGATGAATATATGGATGTGTAGAGATGAAATGGGAAGGGTTTTTCCTAGACAAAGGCTTATGAGATGTGGGTAAGGTGGTAGAGGTGGTGGCCTTTTATAGGAGGATAGGAGGGGCACTCTTGGAAAGTTATAAAAAATTACATTATTATAAAATTCTTTTCGTATTTTAAAGGACCCAAAAGGATATATTTTGAGTATAAGGTGATAAGGTTTTGAAATACACCAATCCAATAGGTTTTTGACAAGTGTATGTCTTCGAGTTTACATTATCTTTTCATTTTATTTAAATCATTAAATAATGAGGTAATTGTTGCATCATCATGGTGTCATAAATAATTTAATGTATTTAATGTATAAAAATAATAATAAAACAATAATGATGTGGGAAATCTTTTTAGCTTTCAAATTAATATTTATAGTCAAAAATATGACTTGAATAACCCCATCTAAAAATTGTTTTAGTAGAACAACACAAGTTTGTGACATTTTAATTTTAATTTTAAATAAAAATGTATTAATGTCATTTTCCAAGAAAAGTGGCACCATGGGGTACCCAAGTTGACCCATGGATTTTCTTGTTCGGCCATGACTCGTCCAATGACGATAGGACATGTGTCTAGGCCATTTCATATTATTAAAACAGTATTTTTACCTTAAACTACACCAATTACCTCTAATCGCTATTAAAACATAAAAGTTACTATTCGCCAAAAAAGTTATTTTAATCTCATTGGACCACATTTTACTTCTTAATGACAACCAGGTATTTCTGATTTTTGAAAATCAAATCACAGAAGAGGAAAAGTTTCATTTAAATGAAAATTCAGTTTCTTTAACTACAACTTAGTGGTTTCACTATACATCAAAAATTGAAGTTTCTCAGAAAAATACCAAAAATTCACCCTAAGCTATATTTGATATTCCGAATTAAAAATTGATTTTTATTTTAAAAAATTCTAAAAATATAAGTTTAATTAATTAATTTAATAATTAATTCCCTTTGTCAAATCAAATTGCGTGTTTTTAAGAAACAATATCTATTAAAAGATTGACACTAGTTTAAGTCCAATTTCAAAGTGATATTAATTACAATGACCACTATTGGATTAAATGGTAAAAATATATTATAATTGGACTTTAAAACCAATTCAAATGAAATTATAATCATATAAATAAATTAGATTAAAAAGAGGTTTTGAATTAAAATACAACATTTTTCACTATTTATTAAAAAATGAAATTTATCAGAAAAATACCAAAAATGTAAACAATGTAAATTTTTATGTCCCGATTCTAAAGAAGAATTTTATTTGGTCCAATATAACATATGTAAAGTTAAAAAAGAAGATTTAAAAAGCGTTCTCCATCAAAAGGTGGTTAATCGACCTTTTAAAGAATATTAGAATATTTACACTTAAAATTGGATTCATTCACATTTTATGCCTCTAAAATTTATTGGATAAAAGTAAAAATATTTGACAAACATATATAATCATTTTGTAGTTAGTTCCGTTCATTCCCTCCATTACAACGCCTTGGCGTTAACTACCATTTAAAATAATATTATTTTATTATTAGAGTGCAACATAATATTTCAAAGTAACTCATTGTCGCGTATTGGGAACGCCATCGAGCATAGCGTTCCCTTTAAAGTAATATTATTATTTTATTCAGATATAAGGATAAATATAAAAATTTCATATTCTTTATTTACCTGGGGTGTTACATCCTTCACCCCTTTTGGGAATTGTGTCCTCAAAATTTTAAAATTGGGCTCGGAAACATCATTGAAAGTCCCACATCAGAACAAGAGTCGATAAAACAATCACTTTAAAAGATATAAAGGGAAGTAGAGAGGTCACCCGAGTTAACCCATACTATGATTCCATGTAAGAAAACATGGATATGGATGAAAAATAAAAGTTCCATGTTCTGAGGGAGAGTGCTGGAAAACTTGTTTAGGAGAATGTTAACCACAATAAAATCATAAACTTCTGGTGGGTTAAACGATATTCGATTCACCAGTAGGAAAAGTTAACATAAAGAATTTTGTTTTTAAGTTACTTTTCCTTGAGGAATTTATTTTTGATCTTAAGGACACATAATTAATTGTCATTTTTACTTTCAACTTTTACTAGATTTCTTACACAAACTCATACTTTCCCCAAATGATGAGTTTTTAGGAAGAATTGTTTACATTTATAGAGCTATAATCAACTTCTTGAGAATCACCTAATCAACAAAAGAGAACTATATATTTCCCATGTCTTTAAACAAAAGCCAAACCCAAAATATTTACAACAAGATCAGATAATCCACAAATGGATAATCCTTTATAAAAAGAAAATCTATTCTTTATCTCCAAAATTTGTCCAACAAAACCCATAGTTCAACGAAGACCATTCAATAAAAAATTTGTCCATAAAATTCTTAAAGGTAAACAAAACAAAGATTGAAACCCAAATATTTGAAGGATTTAATCACATAGTCTTCCGAGGTATGAATTAACATTTATCTCTAAATAACATCAGTCGCTCTTAAAGTCTCATATTGAAAAGTAATTAACCTAATCACATATCGTCCATGATAGGTTAATAATCCTTATAGATAACCCAAAATCAACTTACTCTTAATTCATAAAATCATCTAACTAAAAATAATATGCCATACTAACCAGGTACTTCACGTAGTCTAGTAGTAGGAAATAAATATCAGTCGCACATTGGTTGTGGGTTCGATTCCTGCAGCTTTGTCCGACGTGACGGGTCGTCACACGGTCTGTGTGCTCTCCTTTTTCCAAAACTATATAATTCTTACAAAATTCCCCAAAAAAAGATAAAATCTTCAAAAATAATCCTAACATATTTTAACCTCAAGTTTATCTCATGCCTTTCAATTTCCATCATATCATAGAGTAACCAATAATTTCTTAAAATTTAAGGATCATATAAACCCTAATGGTTACCTTTATACTTATTACTTGAACTTCAACATCGATTGGTCATCTCGTACATGATACATTACAGAACACACCAATGTTCATGTGGTGGATCATGACTCCTTGATAGTTTGTTTAGAACAACCACGAGATTCCTAATTGAATCCCCCATTTCATCCAGTCTCTTAATCAGAGAACCACCATAGTTTCCTTCAAACCCATTGTCACATTGGTGCCTGCTAGATCCATCCATTTATTGTAAGCAAAAATATCAGTGTGAGTATATAAACAAAGCCATCCTTTACTAAGGAGGAAGATAAAAACTAAGATAAACTTACTCATTCACTTTATCTATACTAGGTATTTTTCTGAAATCCTGGCCATTATGGTAATGTCACTTATTCTTAGAGAATACACTAACCTCTAAAGTTATCTAAACCGACCTCTGATACCAACTATAAGGACCCAGCCTTAAACATTACTAATTATTGAATTAAATGAATAATTCACATTGAGGATCTTTACAGGTTTAGAGTTTTAGAGAATTAAGACATAACTATTACATCTCAATTATTACAAAGTATAAACTTCTACTAAGTTTCCATAAAATAAAAACACTTAAAAAGAAACATGTCTAGTTCCATATTTTAGATAGCATGTATTTCCATGATCCCATCCTTGACCCTATTCATCTTTATGTCCTGTGGAAAACATTTCAAGAAAAATGAGATGAGCATAAAAAGCTCAGTAAGGGATACACAAAAAATGAAAACTGTTAGTTTTTCAAAACAACAAGTAAACCATGTATACTCTATCAAAGTAATTCTTTTCACCTTTATGAAGTAGTAAAAACACTTCACCGAATAAAATATCATTACATACCCTTTTGTAACCAAAATACTAATATAAAACCCATATAAATATCACATAATGTCACGACCCGTCCTCGGGGCCCGTGCCGTGACTACCCCAAGCCCGCCTTCCATAGGCCAGGGGCTGGTGACTAGCACCAAGGTGTAAATCCCGGAAAAAGGGAAGGCATTTCCTTTGTAAAGTAAACAAGCACCACATAGTAAGCAAGCGAAATAAGTAAACACTAAGTAAAAACTGAGTACAACAATAAGTGCAGAAAAGTAAAGGGGGCCGGAAATACAAGCCCAACTGTAAAGTACAACTGAGAGTGGAAAAATAGCAACTGAAAGAAAAAGCCGCAGCGTCGAGCCGTCCTCTAGAAGTCTCACATGAAGGGTGGGTACAGATATCCTCCACTACTCCTCGGGTCCAGCTGACCGCTCCGAGTACGCCCCACCCAGTGGTCCACCTCCAGGTATTGTCCTCCTCTACAAGCCTCCACCACGATCAGTGTTGTCCGTCGTCTGCAACCAACACAACGTAGTGCGGGCATAGACCATGCAGGGGTGAGTATAAGCTACTCAGTAGGGACCCCGAGACCCCCGATGGTCTCCCATAATCCACAAAGGATAATACTCAAAGGAAAGATACAATCACGAAGTAACATCCGACACGGCTTAGGTATATACCCATACATATACCTAAGTCATCAATTCTCACTCAGCTCCAACATCCGAGCTAAGTACAACCCTGTCCACACAGGAAAGCAAAACGTAAGTCCACAAAAAATAGCACAACACAATCCACAAGGGAAACAAAAACGTAAATACACACAGGATATCACAACACAATCCACAAAGGAAAGAAAAACGTAAATCCACACAGGATAACACAACACAATCCACAAAGGAAAGCGAAACAGGGTTTCAGCTCACACAAGTATACTTTTGCGAATGACGATAGAGATGATCACTGATCCATCTAAGTCGTCGGACCCACAAAGAATTGATAGGTACTAACCCTCGCAATGACCCACAAAGGATCTGACCCACACAGGATCGATAGTTATCTAACCCCCGCAAAGACCCACACAGGATCAGACCCACACAGGATCTGTAGGCCCTAGCCCACACAGGACCGCTGAGTGCTGACCCACATAGGATCGGACCCACACAGGATCGGTATCACTGACCCACAAAGGATCGTTGAGTGTTGTAGTCGTCGCCGTCGAATCCACTGAGGATCTCTGCACAGTCGTCGTCGTCACAGTAGCAGTCGCAGCCAGCTCTAGGGTTCCCGCACACAGCAAGCTCGTTCGGGAGGGTCCGCTCCACGATCCGAGAGGCTGATACATCAACTGACACATATTCCAAAGTTGATGTATCCAAAATTTTGGTATCGTCAATAGGAACTCAACGTCGCAGACAGCGCGTCAATCAGACGCCCGGTCTGAGAGTTATTGGCTTTTTCGTCCCAGGGGCCCTGTTGGTTTTTAAGACAAAACTATCTCGACCGTAATCCACCTGCGTCCAAACCTCAGACAGAGTATGCCAAAACATCCATATCACTTAGAGGAATACAACAAAGTCGACGGCACGTCAATCGGACATCTGAACCTCAAGATATGAGCGTTTCTGCTCTGAGGGCCCGGTTGGTTTCGTGTACGAACCAACCCGGCCGAACCCAAAGTATTCCGAAACTTTGAGAACAATATACCGAAACGACCGCCTCGATCCTAGGATCGCATCGCCACTGACGGCGCGTCATTCGGAGGCCCGTAGCTCATGTTATGAGCAAACGACCAAAAAGGTCCGGAAACGGGGGGTCTGGGCCCGGACCGACCCCCCCCCCCCCCCCCCGGGTCGACCCGGTTGGGCGCGACCCGACCTGGCCTGGGCAAGACCCGACCGACGGGTCGGTTCGGCTCGGCTCGGCCGAGAAGCCGAGCAAGGGAAGTCGCGGGGCGTGCTGTCCCCGTGGGAAGAGGAGTCGCGGCCCCGCGTGGGGTCGCGCTTGGTCAGGGGACACGCCAAAGCCGCGTCCCGTGTCTCGCCGGACCCACGCGGTCGCGGGTCTGGTCAGCCGCCGCCGCCGCGGCGGCTCCATCCGGCAGCGCACTGGGACACCACTGCCTCCGGCTGCCGGCGCCGCCGCGCCAGCGACCCACGCCGCCGGTGGAGTTCGTGGGCCACCAGAGTTTCTCTGGTGGTCCGATTCCATTTCCATCTGCACCGTAGCTCCTCCCGGGTCCCGTTCATCACTGCGGAATCAAAAAATCGTCTCTGCGACCCGTTTTGTCGTCGTCCGCCATTCCACACAATATGAACAAAGGGCGGTGCATTTGGATGTGTTTGTTGGTCCGCACCCATCGCGTTAGCGGTTTGAAACAACACCATAAAATCCCAGCAATTGATGAACCACATCCCGCAATAATAATCCACGGACAAACTTGTTAATTGGTTGGTCTGCATTCTTCCCTTGGAGGAAAAAAAACATGGGTAAAACATTTTCAAAACGACCCCTACCTCGTAGTTGTTGTCGGACGAGTGCGAGTACGTCGCGGAATTGACCGTCGCGGTAGGAGGTGATCGTCACGTCACGGAAGGGCGTCGCGTCATCGCGGAAGGGTGTCGCGTCGATGATCTCCGAGGGTTAAAGAAACACACGAATTTAATTATATCAATTAAATCCATGTTGAGGATAAAAACCAAAAAGGAATTAAAAGGACCGCAATCTCTTACCTCAACGGATGATCGAAGATTTGTCGCGGAAGAAGCATCACAGAGGGAGAATCATCGGCGTCATGTCATCGATCTCCGGGGGGTCTGGCGTTCTTCGCGTTCTTCGCGTTCGTCGCGTTCTTTGCGAAGGAGGAGGAAGATCTTTAGAGATTCTCCAAAGGTTTAACACAACATTCAAGAAGAAGGTGTGTTGACCTTATTTTATTAACATGCCAACAAATTGAAAACGTGCTAAGAGACGAACAAAATTAATTCATAGAATTAATTTCAACGAACAAACCGACCAATTAATAGGAGCGTTTAAGAGTTTAGAAAACGCCTCAGTTGACTTTCATTTAATAGGGGTTTTCGCGGGTGCGTTACTTAGCGGAAAAGAAATGGTGGGGCTCATGCGGGCCCCACCTCACAAATATCCTACCAAGAGGGTAGGATATTTTGAATTTCACCCTATCCGCTTTAACTCAGCTTATGTATCTTTAAGTGGATTTAAGCGGCTTTAAGTAAAATAAAATAAAGTTTGTCGTACCACATTATTTTATTTCTTAACTTAAAGCCCAAAAATTAAAAACCACACCCGAGCAAACGTAACTCCGGAAGAGGCGTTTTTAAGCAATTACCGGCGCTGCGATTCTATCGGTGCCCTCAGAATTCAATTCTGAGCACCGGTTCAAAAGTTAGAAAAACCCGCTCGTCCGTTCACTGAACGTACCTGAGCCAAACTTTGGAAAATGATTCCGGGTACACCGGGCCTCGGAATCAGGTGCCGTTTGAAACTGCATTCTTGTAAAAATCCAAAGAAAATTAAGAACAAAAAATATACTTAAAATTTATGGGTCTTTACATCACTCCTACCTCAGGTCTTCACGTCCCTGTAAAGATAAATCAAAAGCTAGGGAAACAAAAGTGGGTACTGAGCACACATCTGAGATTCCCTCTCCCAAGTGCTCTCCTGGAGGATCCCGTGATGCCATCTGATGTACACTAGAGGAATCGACCGTCCACGTAGGACCCCCTCCTGTCAATCCTCAATCTCCACCGGGATCTTCGCAAAAGTCGCTCCATCATCAACATCCACCTCCCCATGGTCAATGATGTGTGTCAGGTCGTGCACGTATCTCCTCATCTGAGATACGTGGAAGATATCGTGCAACCAGTGCAACTGAGGTGGTAGAGCCAGGCGATAAGCCACCTCGCCAATCCTGCTGAGGACCTAGAATGGTCCGATGAAGCATGGAGACAACATGCTGCCTCAGCCAAATCTCTGTAATCCACGTTGAGGTGAGACACGTAAGAAGACATGATCACCATCCTCGAACTCTAGTGGCCTCCGCCTCCTGTCAGCATAAGACTTCTGTTGTCTCTGAGCTGTCCTCATCCGTTCCTGAATGACATGGACCTTATTTGTCGTGGCCCGGACCATCTCTGGTCCCACAAGTGCTGACTCCCCAGGGTCTGTCCAGCACAACAGAGATCTGCAAGGTCTACCGTACAACACCTCATATGGTGTCATCCCGATGGTGGAGTGGTATCTGTTGTTGTACGCAAACTCCCCAAGGGTAGGTGGTCCTCCCAGCTGCGACCAAAGTCGAGGACACATGCGCGGAGCATGTCCTCGAGAGTCTGAATGGTCCTCTCCGTCTGACCATCTGTCTGAGGGTGAAAGGCGGTGCTCAGACGAAGCTGTGTCCCGAATGCCTCCTGCAACCCCTTCCAAAGCCGGGAAGTAAAGAGAGCATCTCAATCAGAGATGATAGATGAAGGCACACCATGAAGCCGTACAATCTCCTGAACGTAGAGACGCCCCAAGCTCTCCACTGAGCCCTGGTCTCTGATGGGTAACAAGTGAGCCGACTTGGTGAGTCGGTCGACAATCACCCAAATGGAGTCATTACCTCTGTAAGTGCGTGGAAATCTAGTCACGAAGTCCATAGATATCCTATCCCACTTCCACTCCGGGACCTCCAAGGGCTATTCCATGCCTGCTAGTACCTGGTGCTCTGCCTTCACCTACTGGCAGGTGATGCATCGAGAAATGAACTCTGCCACAACCTTCTACATGCCCGAACACCAGTGCTACCGTCTGAGATCCTGGTACTTCTTCGCCACTCCAGGATGTACCGCCAAAGGAGAAGTGTGAAACTCTCTCAGCACCTTATCTCGTAAAGCAATTGGTATCAAAGTATGTCCTTAGAAAAGGATGTCGTGCTCTGCTCCAATGGAGAAGCCATAAGGTGCATGTCTTGAGGATATCTGTGTATGTCGCGTCTCATAGTCAGCATCCCCACGCTTTGCCTCTCTAACCCACTGTAGTAGAGGAGGGGTGACTGCGAGAGACTGAAGCAAGGCTGCTCCATCTCAATCCACGAAGGATATCTGCAATGCGGCTAGCTTCTCTGTCGCCTCCTCAAGTAGATGAATGCCGGTCCTCCTGATGAGAGCATCGGCTACCACATTCCCCTTCCCAAAAGTATAGACTATCTCAAAGTCATAGTAATGGAGGAACTCGAGCCATCTCCGCTCTCTCAGGTTCAGGTCCTTCAACGAGAAGATGTACCTGAGACTCTGATGGTCAGAAAAGACTGTAAAGCTCTCGCCCATCAGATAGTGTTGCCATGTCTTCAGAGCGAAGACCACTGCTTCTAACTCCAGGTCATGGGTAGCATAGTTCTGCTCATGCAGCCTCAACTGTCGTGATCCATAGGCGATCACTGCCCGATCATGCATCAGGACACATCCGAGTCCGATCCCTGATGCATCGTAGTAGACTACATACCCTACTCCCTCCTCAGGCAACCTCAATATAGGTGCGCTGGTCAATCTCTGTCTCATCTCCTGGAAGCTCTGCTGACATCTGTCTGACCACACAATGGGTTTCACCTTCTTCTTCAATGCTGAGAATGGTTCTGCAACTCTGGAGAAGTCTAGCACAAATCTCCGATAGTATCCTGCTAGTTCCAAGAAACTCTACACCTCCGTCACATTCTTTGGTGGCTCCCAAACTAGCACTGCCTCGATCTTCGCAGGATCCACTGCAACTCCCGCCTCAAAGATGACGTGCCCCAAGAAGTGGACCTCTCATATCCAAAACTGAAACTTCAAGAGCTTTCCATAATGCTGGTTCTCTCGGAGTGTGTCTAGTACAACCCGTAAGTGGTAGGCGTGCTCCTCCTCAGTCGTCGAGTAAATCAAAATTTCGTCAATGAAGACTATGACAAATCGATCTAGGAATGGCTGAATGATCTTGTTCATGAGGCCCATGAACACTGATGGAGCATTGGTTACGCCGAATGGCATAACCAAGAAATCATAGTGGCCATACCGACATCTGAAGGACGTCTTCTGCACGTCCTTGTCCCGAACTCTGAGCTGATGATAGCCTGACCTGAGGTCTATCTTCGAGAACCACCATGCACCCTTGAGCTGATCGAAGAGGTCATCAATCCTTGGTAGCGGATACATGTTCCTCACTGTCACCTGGTTCAAGCGACGATAGTCAACACACAGTCGCAAGTTCCCATCCGCCTTTTTGGCGAACAATATCAGGGAAGCCCAGGGTGAAACACTAGGTCGGATGAAACCCTTGCCCTGCAAGTCCTCCAACTGTACCCGTAGCTCTCAAAGCTCAGTAGGGGACATCCGATATGCTGGAGTCGATATCGGGGTTGTCCCGGGGTACAGGTCAATATAAAAGTATACCTCTCTGCAAGGAGGTACCCCTTGAACGTCGTCGGGAAAGATGTCCGCATACTGATCCACCACTGCAGTAAAACTATGACTCTGCGCGTCAACTACTCCTAGGATGAGGCTAGCCAACTAATGAGTGATGGGTTGTCTTATCCTCTGCGGACGTCCATCTTGTGCTGTGAAGGCTCCCTTGTCACCGGTGATGGTGAACCTGCTCCCGTCAGTGCGTACACATCACACCTTGCACCTAATACAGTCAATATGTGCATGGACTGTAGATAACCAATCCATGCCCAAGATGACGTCATAAGGCCTCGACGTCGCTACAAGATGATCCCAGCCGAAGCTCTCGCCTCCTAGAGTAAGCTCACACTGCCGACACCAGTGCATAATCGTCGAGTCTGCTCCCGTAGGAGTCTCTAGACGTAAGGATCGAGCCAACGGCTCTATCGGAATCTCCAAGCTCCGAACAAGGGCAGCGGCTATGAAAGAATGACTCACTCAGGTGTCTATAAGAACTACAAAAAGGGTGGAATATACACATATCATACCTCAAATCATCTCGGGCGTGCCGTGGTCGTAGGCCTCCACTGCATGGAGACGTGACTGTCTCTGCCCACCGGCTCCCTGTGGTCGGGGTGGACCTCCTGGTGGTGGTGGTGGTAGAGCCTCAAAGCGTCGCCCACCACCTGATGCTCAGCCAGCTCCTCTACCTCGTCCGCCTTCTCCCTGCGAACCGCCACGGTTGACCATCTGCCTCTACCTGGGTGGCCCCTCAACCGTCTGTTGCTCCTCTGCACGGTGGGTCGGGCAGTCACGAGCCATGTGACCCTATCCGCCGCATGTGTAGCACTGCGTGCCTCTCGAAAGACTGGCTCCGCGCTGTGTTCCCTGCACTACTGATCCAGTGTCCTGAGGTCGTCTGTGTGAGGGTCTGGTCTGCCTGGACCCCTGAGTCATCCGTCGACTGCCTGCTGCAGAAGACTCTGCTATGTGCCACCCTGCGTTAGGTCTCGCTACTGATTAAGGCTCAGCAAGTAAGCTCTCGATCAAAAGGGCTCGTTCCATTACTCCTTCCTGAGTCGGAATGCTGAGAGAGATCAGCGATGACCTGATCTCATGTCTCAATCCCTGCTCAAAGGTCTGGGCCCGGAAGAACGGGTCCCGTACCATGTCTGTCGAGTAGCACGAGAGATCAGTAAATCTCGCCGAGTACTGGGCGACCGTCAAGATGCCCTACCGCAGCTGAAGAAGCTTCTGGATGCGCACCGCACGGAGGGTGGCTGGGATGAACTCCTAGCATAATAGGCTCTCAAAGTCCATTCAGAGAAGAGATGCATCATCGTGCAGCTGGATCATCAAGCTCCACCATCGGCCAGCTGATGCGTGCAGTAGGCTCACTGCGAGGATCACCATGAGGTCTGCTGGTGTCCTCACTAGCCTGAAAACTCGTACAACTGCCACCAGCCAGTCCTCGGCTGCCTGGGGGTCCATCTCCACACGGATCCTGGGCGGTCGCTGGCGCTAGAACACATGCAGTGTACTGAGGTGACGTGCATCATCAGCAGCTGGGGCTGGAAGCATTGGTGGCTCAGAGGGTAAAGGTACCGACGGTCCCTCAGCTGTCAAAGGGCCCTGCACCGAGGCCTCATCGCTCAGTGGGCTGTCGTCATGCTCAACTCTCGGAACTCTTGCTGGCTGCCGTCGTGGGGCCATCCTAAAAAGAAACAGGTGCGCCACGGTCAGAACAGTATACCTGGTGAGCTGACATAAAGTAATCACAAAGAAAACTTGAAACACCCATGCAATCAATGTTTTCGTGCATTAAGTCAGAAATCAGAAACCAGGGTCCTGGTGTATGGATACGTCGGCCGCCGCACCAACACTGGACTCCCTGAACTGATAACCACACCCAATACACTAAACACTATTTCTTCACATATAAAAAGATCAGAGTCCCAAGTTTTGCGGTAGAACCGAACTCCTCTGATACCAATTTTTCACGACTCGCCCTCGGGGCTCGTTTCGTGACTACCCCAAGCCCGCCTTCCATAGGTCAGGGGCTGGCGACTAGCACCAAGGCGTAAATCCCGGAAAAAGGGAAGGCATTGCCTTCGTAAAGTAAACAAGCACCACAGAGTAAGCAAGCAGAAGAAGTAAACACTAAGTAAAAACTGAGTACAACAGTAAGTGCGGAAAAGTAAAGGGGGCCGGAAAAACAAGCCCAACTGTAAAGTACAACTAAAAGGGTAAAAACAGCAACTGAAAGAAAAAGACGCAGCGTTGAGCCATCCTCAGGAAGTCCCACCTGAAGGGTGGGTACAGATAGCCTCCACTACTCCTCGGGTCCAGCCAACCGCTCCGAGTACGTCCCACCAAGTGGTCCACCTCCAGGTACCGTCCTGCTCTGCAAGCCTCCACCACGATCAGCGTTGTCCGTCGTCTGCAACCAACACAACATAGTGCGGGCATAGCCCATGCAGGGGTGAGTATAAGCTACTCAGCAGGGACCCCGAGACCCCCGAAGGTCTCCTAGAATCCACAAAGGATAATCCGAAAAAGAAAGATACAATCACGAAGTAACATCCGACACGGCTTAGGTATATTCCCATACATATACCTAAGTCCTCAATTCTCGCTCGGTTCCAACATCCGAGCTCACGTACAACCCAGTCCACACAGGAAAGCAAAACATAAATCCACACAGGATAGCACAACACAATCCACAAGGGAAATAAAAACGTAAATCCACACAGGATAGCACAACACAATCCACAAAGGAAAGAAAAACGTAAATCCACACAGGATAGAAACACACAATCCACAAAGGAAAGCAAAACAAGGTTTCAGCTCACATAGGTATACTTCTTCAAATGACGATATAGATGATCACTGATCCATCTAAGTCGTTGGAACCACAATCGATCGATAGGTACTAACACCCGCAATGACCCACAAAGGATCTGACCCACACAGGAACGATAGGTAACTAATCCCCGCAAAGACCCACACAGGATCAGACCCACACAGGATCTGTAGGCGCTGGCCCACACAGGACCGCTGAGCGCTGACCCACACAGGATCAGACCCACACAGGATCGGTAGCACTGACCCACAAATAATCGCTGAGTGATGTAGTCGTCGCCGTCGAATCCACTAAGGATCTCTGCACAGTCGTCGTCGTTACAGTAGCAGTCGCAGCCAGCTCTAGGGTTCCCGCACACTACAAGCTCATTCGGGAGGGTCCGCTCCACGAGCCGAGAGGCTGATACATCAACTGACACATAGTCCATAGTTTATGTATCCAATGGTTCCGTATCGTCAACACGAACTCAACGTCGCAGACGGCGCGTCAATCGGACGCCCAGTCTGAGATTTATTGGCTTTTTCGTCCTAGGGGCTCGGTTGGTTTTTAAGGAAAAACCATCCCGACCGTACTCCACCTGCATCCAAACCTCGGGCGGAGTATGCCAAAAGATCTGTCTCACTTAGAGGAATACAACAAAGTCGACGGCACGTCAATCAGACGTCCGAAGCTCAAGATATGAGCGTTTCCGCTCCGATGGCCCGGTTGGTTTCGTGTACGAACCAACCTGGCCGAACCCAAAGTATTCTGAAACCTTGAGTGTGATATACCGAAACGACCGTCTCGATCCAAGGATCGCATTGCTGCTGACGGCGCATCGTTCGGAGGCCCTTACCTAATGTTATGAGCAAAATACAGAAAAGGTCTGGAAACGGGGGGTCTGGGCCTGGACCGACCCCCCGGGGTCGGTCGGACCCGGGTCCGGGACCGACCCGGTGGGGCGCGACCCGGCCCGGCCAGGTCGCCCCGGCTCGGGCGCGACCCGGCCGGCGGGTCGGCTCAGCTCGGCTCGGCCGAGCGGCCGAGCAAGGGAAGCCGCGGGGCATGTTGTCCCCGCAGGTAGAGGAGTCGCGGCCCCGCGCGGGGCCGCGCTTGGTCAGCAGACACGGCAAAGCCGCGTCCCGTGTCTCGCCGGACCAGCGTGGTCACGGGTCTGGTCGGCCGCCGCCGCCGCGGCCTCAGCTGCGGCGGCTCCATCCAGCGCTGCGCCGGGGCACCGCCGTCTCTGGCTGCCGACGCCGCCGGTGGAGTCCTTAGGCCACCAAAGTTGCTCCGGTGGTCCGATTCCATTTCTGTCTGCGCCGTAGCTCTTCCCAGGTCCCGTTCTTCACTGCGGAATCAAAAATTCATCTATGCAACCCGTTTTGTCATCGTCCTTCATTCCGCAAACCAAGAACAATGGTCGATGGGTTCGAACATGTTCGTTGGTCCACACCCACCGCGTTAGCGGTTTGAAACAACACCATAAAATCCCAGCAATTGATGAACCACATCCCGCAATAATAATCCGCAGACCAACTTGTTAATTTGTTGGTCCGCGTTCTTTCCTTGGAGGAAAACAAACATTGGTAAAACATTTTCAAAACGACCCCTACCTCGTAGCTGTCATCAGACGAGTGCGAGTATGTCGCAGAATTGACCGTCGCGGTAGGAGGTGATCGTCGCGTCGCAGAAGGGCGTCTTGTCGTCGTGGAAGGGCATCGCGTCGATGATCTCCGAGGGTTAAAGAAACACACGGATTTAATTATAACAATTAAATCCATGCTGAGGATAAAAACCACAAAGGAATTAAAAGGACTGCAATCTCTTACCTCAACATACGATCAAAGATTTGTCGCGGAAGAAGCATCGCGGAGGGAGAATCGTCGGCATCACCTCGTCGATCTCTGGGGGGCCTGGCGTTCTACGTGTTCTTCGCGAAGGAGGAGGAAGATATTTAGAGATTCCCCAAAAGTTTAAGTTAACATTCATGAAGAAGGTGTGTTGGCCTTATTTTATTAACATGCCAACAAATTGAAAACGTGTTAAGAAACAAACAAAATTAATTCGTAGAATTAATTTCAACGAACAAACCACCCAATTAATAGGAGCGTTTAAGAGTTTAGAAAACGCGTCAGTTGAATTTCATTTAATAGGGGTTTTCACGGGAGTGTTACTTAGCAGAAAAGAAACGGGGGGGGGGGGGCTCGTGCGGGCCCCACCTCACAAATATCCTACCAAGAGGGTAGGATATTTTGAATTTCACCCTATCCGCTTTAACCCATCTTAAGCAGATTTAAGTGTCTTTAAGCGGCTTTAAGTGAAATAAAATAATTTCTGTTGTACCACATTATTTTATTTCTTAACTTAAAGCCCAAAAAATTAAAAACCACACCCTAGCAAATGAAACTCCGGAATATGTGTTTCTAAGAAATTACCGGCACTGCGATTCCATCGGTGCCCTCAGAATTAAATTCCGAGCACCGGTTCAAAAGTTAGAAAAACCCACTCGTCCATTCACTAAACGTACCCAGGCCAAACTTCTAAAAATGATTTCGGGCACTCTGGGCCTCGGAATCAGGTGTTGTCTAAAACTGCGTTCTTGTAAAATTCCAATGAAAATTAAGAAAAAAAATTTCCTTGAAATTTATGGGTCTTTACACATAACATATAAAGGTAACTTGGGACATAAAAATACTTAAATGGAATAACCATATGGTCAATTTCCACACATGCATAATGGAATATCCATACGACTGACTTCCATACCCAATGCATCGGAGGTTATAATGTAACCACCCGTCCTGGTATTCACGACACCACCCGTCCTATGGTTTATCACGTAACCACCCGTAAAATGTCCAAGTACCATAATTACACATTAAATATTGAAAATATAAACATTTCAATAACAACATTTCATTTGTAATCAAAATAAGTAATTCCAAGATATTTAATCAATCAATCCATTTTCAAAAATCATTTAAAAGAGATTTTTGAATCAATGTGTCCCATAACACTTTGAAGCTTTTAATGGAATTATAATTTTAAAACATTAATGTCAATATAAATAAATACTGAAAACCATTTTTAAAACATGGACATTAAAGATAAATATTTAGAATAATGAATCATTAAAACATTTAAAATGATATATTTGTTAAAGAGTTTTTAACAAAATAAGAGACACTTTAATACGAATAATTGTGGAATAACATTTAATCCAAACTTTATAATATCATGAGAATAAATGGATTCATGATATAATATGTCAAAGTACAGTAGACACACCATATAAGAGTGAATTGGTGCATAACAACAATGAAGTCTCAATGGGAATGTAATTTGAGATGAAATCCATTATAAATATGGTATCCTTAAATTAAGGACCAATATATCACATAATTATGTGTGAGAAATATAAATACACCCAATATAAGTGGATATTAAGTGTGAAACAATCATAGGTAATTCACACATAATCTTAGAAAAACAAAACCAATAACATAGATATTTAACTCAATGAAATGAGATTGAGTTATGATTTCACATTCATGTTCGTAAGAATTTATCAATGAGATGATTATGTGTAGAAATAGTATATCCACAAAAAGGTTAGTGGAAATTACAGCATTGAGATTCCACACATAATCTTGGCATAATAAAATCAATAAGTAGGGGTTTAACCCAATGAATTGAAAGTGTGTTAAGAAGTTCCCTTACATAAATTCGACATCCTAACGGCGTCACTTCAAAATTTAGAAAATGAGTTGATGACAGATAAAAATGGTATCTCATCACTTGGAAATAAAATTTACCTAAATAAGGATATATAAGAACATATCCCAACATAATAGTATGTGAATTAAAATACATAACAAAAGAAGTCTTTTAGAAAGAGGAGGGTGAAAGGTTCCCTTACCGACTTGGGTAACTTTCGAAACGTACTCCCCATGGAAGAAGGGTCATAAAATGAATATGTAAATACCCATAAATGATATTATACTACCGAAAGTGTATAATAATTGGTAGTACATACATCACTCAAATGAAATAGTGTCAAACGTAGCATAAATGTCACGGGAATAAAAGTGAGATGAAAAATCCATTACGAATGCTCGACAGCCTAACAGCGCCACTTAAAACATCCAAAAATGGATTTATGAGATCAAATAGGGTCTCTCATAATATGAACATAAAAACTACCGTCTGAGAAATATAAAATAACATCCCCAAACATAATAAAGACGATCTTAAAAGAAATGACATAAAAGAGTGTACTTAAAAAGAAAGAGAGGGGTAGGATCCCTTACGAAAATTCGGCAGCCTAACGACGCCACTCAAAACATGCAAAATGGATTGATGAGAGAAAATTGGGTCTCTCATCATATGAACATAAAAATTATAGTAGTAGTAATATAAAAGAACTTCCCAATCATTTGAACGATGAGCATAAAATGAATGACATAAACGAGTGCACTTAAAAAGAAAGAGAGGGGTAGAATCCCTTACCTCGTGTCCGACATGACTCGATCGTTCATTAATATCCTACATAATAAAATTTGGTCAATTTATAATATCTTAAGGAACTAAATTAAATATAATTATTCAGTTAATATAACATATTATAATGTTATAATAATCGGCTAATAAAGTGAGTTCATATCAGACATTTTTTTCGATGTTCGGTACATGAGTAAAAATTGAACTTGTTGGAAAAGAATTTTCCATGTAGTTATAGGTACATCATATCCAGAATAGTATTGATGATTTAAATATCATATATATCCAGTATATATTTATTTTATACTATTCCATAGCATTTGGAGATAAAAAATTAAAAGCACCGTTCATGGAGACGGTAGGCCGTATGTACACATGAACACTACTTTCATTTTTTTTCATATTAATGGAATTAAAACAAAATGAGATAGATATATATATTATAATTCCAGAATTATATCCTTCATTTAGATTTAATATATTACATATATATCCATTATATATATGTAATTATAATAGTACATAACATTTGGAGATAAGAAATGAAATGTACCGTTCATGGAGACGGTAAGCCATACGTACGCATGAACGCTACTTTCATTTCTTTTTTTTGTATTCAATGGAATGAAATAGTAATGATATAAAGGTATATTATAATTACAGTAGGATATAATATGTTATACCATTAATTTCATCCTTGATAAGTCCCACATATGGCATTAACGAATAAAATCACTTTGAGGGGGCGGTAGTCCGCACTTCCTAAAATGAAGATATCACATTTACCCATATTGGCAACTATAATGGTAATTCATAAATGAAAAATAAATAAGCTTAAGAAAAAAATAAACATATTATATATCATATATAAATATAGAGACATAATAATGGCCACCTTTGAATGTGTTAAAAGAATATTGAACAATCATCGTTTCGTGAGGTAGTAATTTTTCATCAACAGAAACAGTGTGTTCTTTAACCATTAGATGAAGGTGTGTGTAATTTTAGCTCGAATAAATCACATAAGAACATCCTAGTATATTGAATATACTATAGTTGTTGAAAAATAATGGAATAAAAAGAGTTTAGAGGGTTGGAGAAGCCAAATAAAACATAAGAACACAAGAGAGGACACTACCTTTAAATCATGTAACTCTTTTTGATTTGAGCTCAAAGGCTTTCTTGGAAAGAATTATGCCCAAATTGAGGATTCAATGACGAATATAGGGATGTGGAGAGATTAAATGGGCAGGGGTTGGCCGGTCCAAACTTTTGAGAGGTGTGGGTAAGGTGGTAGAGTTGGGGGCCTTTTATAAGAGGAGAGGAGGGGCACTCTTGGAAAGATATAAAATATTACTTTATTATAAAATGATTTTTGGATTTTAAAGGTCACAAAATGAAATATTTTGAGGATAAGGTGATAACGTTTCAAAATACACCCATAAAATAGGTTTGTGACAAGTTTAGGTCTTAGATTTTACATTATCTTTCCATTTTATTTAAATTGTTAAATAATGAGGTAATTGCTGCATCATCATGGCGTCATATATAATTTAATTTATTTAATGTATTAAAATTATAATAAAATTATCATGATGTAGGAAATATTTTGAGATTTATAATGAATATTTATAGTAAAAAATATGACTTGTATAACCCCATCTAAAAATTGTTTTAGTAGAATAACACATGTTTCTGACATTTTAATTTTAACTTTAAATAAAAAGGTATTAATGTCATTTTCCAAGCTAAGTGGCTCCATGGGGTCCCCATGTTGACCCACAGATTGTTTTGGTCGGCCATGAATCATCCAATGAGGGTAGTACATGTTTCTAGGTCATTTAATATTATTAAAACATTATTTTTACCTTAAACTACACTAATTACCTCTAATCGCGATTAAAACATAAAAGTTAATATTCACCAAAAAAAATTATTTTAATCTCATTGAACCAAATTTTACTTCTTAATGACAACCATGTATGTCTTATTTTTGAAAATAAAATCACAGAAGTGGAAAAATGTCATTTAAATGAAAAATCAGTTTCTTTAACTACCACTTAGTGGTTTCACTATTCCCCAAAAATTGAAGTTTTTCAGAAAAAAACCAAAAATTCACCCTAAGATATATTTGATATTCCGAATTTAAAAATGATTTCTACATTAAAAAATTCAAAACATATAATTTTCAATAATTAATTTAATAATTAATTCCCACTGTCAATACAAATTGCGTGTTTTTAAGAAACAATATCTATTAAAAGATTGACACTAGTTTAAGTCCAATTTCAAAGTGAAATTAATTTCAATGACCACTATTGGATTAAATGGTAAAAATATATTATAATTGGACTTTAAAACCAATTCAAAAGATAATATAATCATATAAATAAATTATATTAAAATGAGGTTTTGAATTAAAATACAACATTTTTCACTATTCATTAAAAAATGAACTTTATCGGAAAAATAACAAAAATTTACACAATGTAAATTTTGATGTCCCGATTCTAAAAAAGAATTTCATTTGGTCCAATATAACATATGAAAATTTCAAAAAGTGGATTTAAAAAGCGTTTTCCATCAAAAGGTTGTTAATCGACCTTTTAAAAAATATTAGAATATTTACGCTTAAAATTGGATTCATTCACATTGTATGCCTCTAACATTTATTGGATAAAAGTAAAAATATTTGACAAACATATATAATCATTTTGTAGTTAGTTCCGTTCATTCCCTCCATTACAACGTCTAGGAGTTAACTACCATTTAAAATAATATTATTTTATTATTAGAGTGCAACATAAGATTTCAAAGGAACTCATTGTCGCGTATTGGGTACGCCATCGAGCATAGCGTTCCCATTAAAGTAATATTATTATTTTTTTCACAAATAATGATAAATGTAAAAATGTCATATTCTTTATTTACCTGGGGTGTTACAATAATGTTCCAATCAACACATATCAATTTATGTCTATATAATTCCGCATTTATTTTATAATAAATATAAATTACTAATTATATTCATTTTAACATAATATACATGTTGAGTAAATATTATGGTTTTATCAAATATTCCCATTTTAATCTAATATTATTTAATGTAAAAACTGTATGCACAAATATTTTATGGTCTATGTAGTAATTACTTCCATGATACAATGAATATGGATATTTAAGAGAAAAATAATGTCCAGTGAAAATATAACACCATAATTAGATTTTTAAAATAGTGAGTTGATAAGAAAAAAAATCAATCATGTGATGAGAGGTGTCCATCAGTTCATTGAGAATATAGGATTTCTAAATAAAATCATTTCCATTTGGGAGAATAAAAGAATTGGATGTGAAATATTTATATATTATTTCATAAAATGTATTTTTTAAATCATGTTATATATTGTTAAATAAGCTATATTTCCTAAAATGGTTATGGTGAAAGGGATGTTTATTATCTCCGTAAGTGATAAAAAATAACATTCCTTTTGAAATTGTGTAAAAACATCTATTTATAAAAGTAGTTTAAATATTCTATTCAATATATTTTTAAATTTAAATGATATCTTTAAATGTATGTAATACATCATCTATGTAAATAAAAGGACTTAGGTAATTTGTTTAGAAAACAGGGATATTATATATATATATATATATTAAATTGAAATAATTTTTTTAAACTTTTCAATTGATTGATTCAAGTAACAATGCTCGGAATGGATGAATGAAAATATGGAAACAACATAAATATCTAGTTAGTAATAAAATAATTGGTTCAAAAGGTGGAATAATGATATAATTAACACAACTATAGAAAAAAATATAAAATTTAAAAGAGATTATAAAATAGATCATTACCTTTTCATTAGGTTAGTAGTTGTATCCACATGAAAAAATAAATGTGAATGGAAACATTAACCATCATCAATAAATATTTATTAAATATAATAACATCAATGGGGATGTATATAAACTACATAATGGATAATATATACATATTAACAAATGTGTCACAATAAAAATGAAATTGAGATGAACTTGCCTACCTCACTCATTCCTGTAGATGAAGATGATTTTAAATACTATATAACAGTTTATAAATTTTTATTACTTTATCCTAGAACCATATTCAAATTTATATTATTTTATTTTATCGCCATAAAACACTTTACCTCTTCTTTGTCAATAATATTTCATTTTATTCATTTTTTAATAGTTAATTTCCTTGTTTTCTCATGCATGTTTAATCATGAATGTTATGGTTCTTTTCATTAAGATATAAATACACAAACTAAATAATAATAATAATTTTAAAAATATCATATTAAATAATTACAAATACATTAAACCATTATTCATTGTTTCACATAGAATATATATTTCATCTCTTTGGGTATATGGTAAGCCTAACATATACATGAATGATGATATCAATCCCATAAAATATTAAAATATAATCAATATGACGTTATTATTAATATACAAAATTAATATCATGTATCATGGGTCTTATAATTTCATCACATCCACTATTATTTTATCTATGTGACTATGTGATGGAAAACATTACAGTGGTTTATGAGGCTGTAGTCCACCGTACACAAAATCTATAGAGTTATTTCCCATTTGATGGCGAAGGATATTGATTAACATTCTAAGACCAACATAATAACATCACATTATATCTATGAGATATTATTACTATTATATAGTAAGTTCTATTATATAATATGATGATGAAAAATAATAATGAAACATAATGAACTTCATTAATATTATAACATTCTCTTTGAAGATATTCCTTTTGATCACTTCTTACATTTCCTAGTGTTGGACTTTTATTGAATACCATAACTTCTATAGTTTGGAAATTGTTTTTTGTGAATGGTTATGGTGGGATTTTTTCAGAATAATGTTTCTTATTAGTGGGAATAATTGAGAGGACTGATATTATTTTTATAGTTGTGCTAGAGGGAAAACATTGAATTCTAGAAAAGAATATATACAATCATTAATTTTCAAATGAAAAATGTCACAAATATTGAGAATATTAAACCATATATGATATATGGTTGGTTTTTTTAAAAATAAATTATTAAAGATGATAGATAATTTAAACCCGTATCTATTGACATAACCCTCCTATAAATCTTTTTAAACAATAACAATAATAATGGAGTTTTATTTTTTGTCATATTAATTGAGGTTAAAATTAATGTTAAACCTATTAAATTAAATTATTTATATTTTATGAAAATGTTAATTCTATTTTATTGAATTCAATACATATAAATGAAAAAATTTAATAGGTAGACACACATGTATTTTTTTCAATAATGGACTGTCTTATATTACAAATATCTCATGTAATCATCAATATATGCATATAAATTCATATAATTAGATATATAATCATTAAATTTCATATAAATTATTCATAATTATTTAATATGATGAATGATTAAATACCCCAAATATTATCCCCTTTTATAAAACCCTATTTTCATAATAATAATATTTTTTAGCTAAAAAAGTTTGTATCATTATTTCTGTCAAATTTATAGTTAATATGATTTTAATTAAACATATTATAATAAACTCTTATTACTAAAAGGATCAATTGTTAAATAATTCCTTATCAATTAAATAGAGATTCTTATTTCAATGTGAATCTAAATAACTATTCTCATATTTGTTTCTCCATATGACATCAAAATTGATATATGTCTAATCTAAGGAGATTTTTGTGCCACGATTTATTAAATACTGCATTGAATTAAAATTTAATTAAAAAAGATTTGTTGATTTAATATAATTGAGTATCGTGTTTCATGTATCACATGATATTATATAGACTGAATTATTTAAAATTAAATACATCTTTATGTATGTGAGGGTTGAAACAATGATGATAAAATTAATAATAGCTCATATGTTATAAAAAACCCCACAACCTTTAGGAAAGGTATGTGGATTGAAACCACAATCTGATCATAGGTTAAATGTCCAAGGATTTTCTATCATTCCTCTACTAGTACCCCAAAATTTTCATTTCCCACGTTATTTAACATGGTAATTGATATAACAATTACAAAAATTTCATTCCATTAGTAATTATTTCATCATATTTCTAGATATTATCACTATTTCACCAGATTCAGACTCTAACAACCACAATAATTATATAAAATGAAAAGGGGGTGTAAATTTATCTTAATGACATATGTTAAATGTAGAAAATTAATTGTATTGATTTAAAATAAGTTATATTTGTATAATTTAGGGATATAAAACCATATGATATACTCAATGAATCAAATAATTTAAAATTTTATAATTTTTTTCCAAAACGTACTCTAGTACTTAATTATAAAATAAAATATATTTTAGTTATTCGATTTAATTAAATTCTATGACATTATTTTCTATATATATTGTTAATAAAAAACTATTATTTCATTCAAATATTCAAATATATGATAAAAACTGAGAAGAAAATTTTTTTTACAAATAATAATGGGGACAAATATGTGATCTATACATATTATATAATGGTCCATCATTAATATACTGAGATTTCGGATTTCATAGGATTAATCCTTTTTAGAGATAACCACCTGCCTCCTTATCCGAATTAAATATCCATATCTGGATGAATAATCACATGATAGGACAGGTCAAGAGTCACACAAATTTATGAATTATTAACAAATGATATTATTAATTCCAAAAGATAATATCAACAATGGTGAAATGAGTCATCACATTAAAAACATTGTGCAACATTAATTATAGGGTAATGTATCAACCCTATAATCAATTTATTTAATTAAATAGTCTGATATTTTGATCCAAAAAAGATTACCAATTTACACTTTTAATCAAAAAATCATATATTAACATATATTCCCCAATTTATATATACTAAATAACTAATTCATTTAATAATATTTAAAATATATGATTATCATTGAATAACCTCTGCTTGATGAACCTTATTCTCATCACAAGAAAATCTATTTCTCAATTAGTATGCATTCTGTTGTATTCTCGCCATATTAATTTTTTTTCATTCCCCATAAGACCAAAACTACTTTTCTAATTCCACCCATCCTATATTACAGAACACAATATATGATATTTATAAAATATATATGACTAAATGAGAAGCATGGTAGTCAACATAGACTATCACAATATTCACCAAAATCATAATATAACATAATAATCATATGTATCTTTTATCTAAACTAATATTAGTAGTGTTTAGTTTAGAAAATTTTATTCATAAACCTATTATTGATATTATCAAAAAATCATTAAAACCCATTCCATATTATGAATCATCTATCTTAATGATAAAAAATGATATCACCATAATAAACTATCTAAAATTAGACACTAAAATAATACAAAATATTGGAATTTGGGACCATAAAGAACTCTAACATATAGTTTCAGAATTTATATATAAAATATTAAATAATTCATAACATCAATCTTAAAACCGTGGAAAATTATTAGACACCCCTCCATTATGTAACAGTTCAAGTAATATATAGGGATATATATAATAATAATCATTATTTTAATCAATTTATATTTTTTTTTAATATTTAACAAATGTATCATTCATACTAAATTATGACAAAACAGATTCAGCCCCATGATATTTATAGAACCACTTCTAATTTCCCAGACTAAAATACATCCAATCATTCATTTTAGGATAGCCATGATTACAATCAATTTATCCCTCATAAGAAAACTAAAATAGATTAATACTATCCTTGAATTCCTTTTAGATCATTTATTCATTAACATTCTCCTTCAAAACCCTAGTACATATGTATCCAGGTGTACATTTGAGAACACAACAAGGGATTACAATGAATGATAAATAAGGAAACACACCACTTGTGTAGATATTTATTATTAAGATCCCAAATAAAAATATTGTACAATCCTATTTCATCCAATGAAAATATAATTTCAACCAAATATTATATCTATGATATAGTAAAAATATATACAAATAAACTCATCACACTAGTGTTTTTTCAATTCTATTTTAATTACTTCCACCAACTTATAAAAAAATGAGGTCATAATGATCAAAAATCAATTAGTACATGAATTATTTCATATTGAATCATATTTTATTATACTTACTAAGAATGTAGAATGAAAATATATATCAATATAAATCACATATTAAAAAATAACCTCATTTACTATTTTATATTACAAAAGATTAATAAGATGATCATGATATCAATACCATATCATGATTTACAACTTTTAAAATATATATTAACCATTTACTTTGGTCATTAAATACCCTCCAAATACCTTTAGAAAAGGACTTGTAAAATCTCATGAATATCCCCTAGTAAAATTAGATTTAAACTAACTATTTCATTTATTGACTAATAATTAACCTCATTTACATCCCATGGCAGTTTCTATAACATTTTATAAATATATAAACAAATTTCATCCTAATAGGAAACATTAAAATGAATGATAATTATTATAATTATATACCATCTAAAATATCCTAATGTAGAAACAATGAAAGATGAATTGATTACATTCGTTAGAAAAGAAAAGATTCTATTAACCATGTTAATCATTAATTTTTTTGATAATATCATTTTTCACTACTATATAAATCCATTTTTATGACATTATTCAATTAAAATACTCTAACCCCACATAAAATAAAACTAAGACCTTGTATCATTTGAATCATAATCAGTGCATACAATTTTTTATAACTCAATACTTCACATTGTTGTCATAATAGTCTCAAACATTACTAAATAAGGAATTAAAAATACTAAATTACAAATCACATAATGTGTAGTACCCCGGTTTGAGGTATGGGACCTTTGTTTATACATTTTTATTTGTTTAAAGAGCTTGATATGAATTGGTAAGAGGTTGGGAGAGATTGGAATGGTTTTGGATTTTTTTGGAGGATTTTAAAGGGTTGCATAGTTTGAGCACAATAAGTGCAAACCGTTCGGGTTATCCATGAAACCGTGCAAGGGAGATATTAGGATTCACTCTTCCTGTGCATGGTTTTCCAAACCGTGTGAGGAAGTCGTGCGTACCCTTGCTCCAGAAGTAGTAGCGTGCGCACGGTTAGTGCACGGTTTTCCAAATTGTGCGGGTTAACCTTGAGACCACTTAAAAATAGGTTTGTAAGTTTCGGTAACCCTAGGGATTAACCAATTTCACTCCAATCTTCCTCCCACTCGAGACTCACTTGGGATTTCTAGTTCTCAGGGGTTGGAGGTTCTCTCCCACTCAGTTTGGAAGGATTTTGAAGAGTGTTCTAGGTGTTTTGAAGGTGATTTCTCCCGGGTAAGTCTCCTCTCATATTTTCTTTATGTTTTCCTCTAGATCTAATCTTCCCACTTTCTTGGTTTTCAAGATCTACATTCTTTTTTGCATAACTAGGGGTTTTTTCTTTGGATGTTAATATTATGTCTTGTGTATGTTAGGGAACCGGATCTAGAGAGGTTTCGGTGGTGAGTTCACCGGATTTGAGGCGTGGTTGTTCGTGGGTCGATTTCTCAGGAACCCTAAAGGTAGGGGGATTCTCTTGCGATTCCACTTGGTTAGAACTAGTGGTTATTTTTTTACAATTAATTTGTTTTTCTGAAAAATTAATTGTGATTTGTTGTGACAAATTGGTTGAAAATCCCTTTGGTGATGTTTTGGGTATTTTTTGGAAAAAAGGGGGATTTATGGTGAAATGCTATTATTGGGGATTTTAAAATAGAGATTTTAAAATGGTTTTTTGAAATTTATTTCGGAAAATGGTTGGTAGAAAATTGGTGTTCAATAACGATGTTTTATTGAAATGTGGTTTGGCATTGAAAATGGTTTTCAATAAATGGGTGATTTATTGAAGTGGATTTATATTCAATGGAATTGGTTGATTGCATGTGGTTGTGACCTTGGTGGGTTATATTCTTAGCATTGGCTTGTTTGAATGTTGTGTGGTTGTGGTCAGGATGTACCACTAGTTGTGAATGGGTTAACGGTTTGGACGTAGTCTCCCTCGGTTGGTTGTGGTCCGGAAGTACCACTAGTTGTGAATGGGTGAACGGGTTGGATAGAGGATCCACCATTTTCCTTTTATGGTTGTTTTTTGTGCATTGTTTTCAAGATGGAAATTGTTGTGCGAATGTGTAAATGTTGTAATTGTGGTGGCTTGTTTGATTGGATTTCCCATGGTTGCTTTGTTTGGCCGTGATGGCTTGGTAAGGGAATGTTTTTCTTATGAAAATGGTTGCACTTGAGAATTAATTTATATAAACTGTTTTTTATAAATTTTCTAACGGTTTTATCCTAGTGGAATGTGTAAGGATGTCATTTGGGGAAATCCTACTTTGTTTTAGTAATCATCTTCTGCTTTGGCACATTGGTGACTTTGTAGATGTTGTGTACCTTGACGTGGGAAAAGGTAAGGAATCCCCCTCCTTTAATGGAGCTTCATGATCCCTTGGAGGAGCATGGAGATTGGAGCATGGTGTGGTACTGTGGTGGTGTCATGGCTTGTGGTTTTTTGGTTGTTTAGCTTCCAAAGTGTACTCTGATGTTGTGTGGACATGTCTTGTTTTTTTTGCTTTTGATTTGTGTTGTGTAACATCTTGGTTGCCTTTATGAAATGCTTGGTTGGGTAATTTAATTGACATGAATCATATAGTGACTGTTAGTGGATGGGTTTGTTGGTTTTGTATTAAGTAAAAATCATTCCCCAACTTGATCTGGAAGCCCTCAACATTTAATTTCATCCTTTGGCATCTTGGGAACCTCGCTTAAGGCCAAGTATCCCTCACCACCTCATATAGACAATGAGGTAGGGGCAGGGTGTTACAAGTGGTATCAGTTTGTTCAGTCCTTTGGTGTTGATTCTCGGGTTTGGTGTTGATATTTGTTATTTTAAATTACTTTATTCGGGATGGTAGCAAGGCATAGGATTGTTCGAACGTGGAAGGTATCACATAAAAGGACATATCTAACCCTTTTATGCTGAAATTCATGTTACCAGGGAGTTGGGTACATAAGTTGTTTAGAGACACATATAGGCATTGGTAATCTCATTGTCGTGGGTGTAGCCAATGAGATGAGTATGACATGCATGGTAGAAATGCGTTCCCACTACGATGCATATTTCATTGGGGTATAATGATTTATTTTGTGATACAAATGTGTGAAATTTTAATGTGAATAACTTTGGTATTTTGAAAATGTGTTGGTTTTCAAAACGTTGAAACATGGAACATGTGGAAAAATGGTGGAAATCCATGTTGTGATAGTGTTGTGTAATGTGATTTGAAATGGGATTCTGTGATGTCTACAGAAGTGAGACTCATGTTTGTTCCTTTTCTGTTTATAGAAATGGAACCAAGTAGGCAATGTATAGACCAACCGAAGGAGGCTGGTGAGAATGTGGTAGCACCTAAGCCTCATGTGAACCAGAAGCTAATGAAAAGCATAATTCAAGCTTTCCAAGACGTGGAAGGTGGAAATTAATTGGATGAACCAAGGCATGTGGATCATGCGGTTGGATTTCAAAAGAATAATGCAACCATCATCAGTGGAGATTCAGATCTAGAGAGGGAAGAGGCATGGTTGAATAGAAAGAACAATATATTTGAGTTATTGGGAACACCAGTTGAGCAGAAAGTGAAGTTTTCCACGTATATGTTGGAGGATCACGCCCTTCAGTGGTGGGAGTTGGTAGTCCAAGTGGGGACGAACTAGGGTATGATGTGGGAATGATTTGAAGAATTGTTTAACAATCAATTCTACCCACATACATTTAAAATTCAGTGTACAACTAATTTCATTAATTTGAAGATAGATCTTATGTATGTGACAGAGTATGTAATTATGTTTATTAACTTAGTACGGTTTGCACCCAAGGTGGGGGGTAGCACGTCGTAGAAGGAAATGATCTTTGAAGAAGGGTTACGGAAATAAATCTGTTCAAAGATAACGGTGTTCCGTTTAGATGATTACACAATGATGGTGAATAGATCCTCGGTGGCTGAGCGGGATCTGTTGGGAGATCCGGGCAGGGGAAGCATGGAGGTACCCATGGGGAATAGTGGGAACTCAAATGCCGGGTTCAAGTAAAGGAGGGACACTTATTCCCAGGGTGGGAATATGGCATATAATCTGACAGCATGATCAATAAATCTTCCTCAGAATCCCCAGAGCAAGCCGAGATGTTTTCATTGTGATTCTACGATCCACGTCAAGAGGGATTTTACGTCACAACTTCCAACATGTCATAATTGTAAGAATATTGGGAATCTGTAGCGTTATTGTCAGAATTCTCCATGGCCGGGTGCGCGTGACAATCCTCATGGATCCCATATGTCGTAAGCGTCGACCGGATGGGGACAACAACATACCCCTCATCAGCAGAGTAAAGTGGGTCATAGTGATTCTTGAAATACCACGACACCTCATCAGATCAATAAAGAGCAGAGTGTGGCAAGAAAACATGTGATCGGAGATAAGAAGGTTGTGGTGGATGATCATTCGGGACCATCCACATTGTGAGGTACTATTATTTTAAATTCCACCTTGATGAAAGTGCTATTTGATACGGGTGCTTCAACCTCTTTTATTGCTGCACATGTGGTTGATTTCCTGGGTTTAAGGGTAGAAATGATGCCCTCAATTTTGATACATCAAACTCTTTGGGTTTGATGAGAGTGTCGAGCCTTTCTATGTATAGCATGTTGTATCGTTGTGGGTGAGGTTGGAATAACATGGAATTTTGCAGTGCTTGAGATGGATGAGTATGATGTAATCCTGGGAATGGATTGGCTGGTGGAGTTTAAGGCCCACATAGATTGTGATGTGTGAACATTGGATTTTACGACACACGATGGAATTAGAAATCCCTTTAGCAGAGAGAAGAATGAAAGGCAAGGTGAATCGAGTTTGTTGGAACCAGTAGTGGGTATGTTATCATATCTGTTGGAAGTTTCGTCCTTAGAATCGGTAGAGGGTGTTTAGAAGAGTGTTCCTCCGGCAGTGGTGGATCAGTTCATGGATGTTTTTCCTGAATAAATATCGGGGTTACCTCCATTAAGAGAAGTGGAGTTTATGATTGATCTCCTTCCGAGGACCGGTCCTATGTCACATCCGTATTACTGGATGGCACCAGCTGAATTGCGGGAATTGAATGTCTTGTTGGAAGAGCTGGAAAGTAAAGGGTTTATCTGACCTTGAAAATGTCTGTGGGCAGCACCAGTGTGGTTTGTGAAAAAGGATGATGGAACTTTAAGGCATTGTTTTGATTATCATAGACTTAACCATGTTACGATAATTTATATATATCCACTTCCACGAGTTGATGATTTGCTAGACCAGTTTAGGGGATCCCAGTTGTTCTCTAAGATCTACCTGAGGTCAAGATACCATCAATTGTGGGTGAGGAAGGAGGATATTTCTAAAATAGCTTACATAATTTGATATGGCCATTATGAGTATGTGGTTATTCCCATTTTTCTAATGAATACACAAGTAGTGTTTATGGAATTGATGTATCAGATATTTTAGAGATATCTGGATTAATTTTTGGTGGTGTTTGTAGACGATATTAGGGTGTGTTCAAAGACAAGGGTGGATCCTGAGAAGCACTTGGCGACAGTGCTAGGGATCTTGAGGGATCATCGGTTGTTTTCCAAACTGTCAAAGTGTAACTTTTGGATAGAGGATGTCTGTTTTCATGGCCATGTGATTTCTGAAATGATAGTTTTAGTTGATGTAGAAAAGATAGAGGCCATTATCTCCTGGCAGTCATAAAAAAATATGTTTGGGATATTGAGTTTTCTTGGTCTAGCTGGGTATTATCGGCGTTTTGTTCGTGATTTTTCACGTTTGTCTTCACTAATGACAGATTTGACAAGGAATAATGTTCCATTCCAGTGGAATGAAAAATATCAGCGGTGTATAGAGTAGTTATAGGGTCGTCTTACATCAGCACCTATCTTGGTTTTTCCAGAACTAGGAAAAGTGTACGTGGTGTATTGTGATGCATCAGGATTAGTTTTGTAGTGTGTTCTCATGAAAGGGAATCATGTGGTAACATATGGATCATGGAAGTTGAGAGTGCATGAGAATAACTACCCATATCATGTTTTGTAGTTGGAGGCAGTGGTCCATGCCTTAAATGTAAGGTGTCATTACCTCTTTGGTGAGAAATTAACAGTATATACAAATCATAAGAGTTGGAAGCATATTTTCTCACAAAGGGATTTGAACTTGAGAAAATGGAGGTGGATGGAATATCTATAGATTTTTTATTTTGACTTGATGTACACACCGGGTAAGTGAAATTCAGTGGAAGATGCATTATGTAAAAAATCATATGCTAAGGTGGTGAAACAGGCATCAGACAAGTGGCAGTTATTTTCAGTTATAACTGATATGCAGTTGAAATGTGAGGACCTGGGTGATAGAGCAGTCTTCTTTCCATTTCTGTTGATTCATGACTTGGTTGTTCTGGTTGGAGAGGCACAGATATTTGATTCTGAGTGTGTGACCATGGGGTCGAGACTCAATTATGGGTAGACCATTGAGGGTTGGAAATTGAATGGAGACTCGGTTTTGTGCTTCTAGAATCGGATGGTTCTACCAGTTGCTTGTCTAGAGGATCTTCTTAGGGCGTATCATCATTCTAGGTGGGATGTCCATCCTGGAATTTAGAAAATGTATAATGTATTGAAAGCGCAGTTCTAGTGGGCTGGTATGAAAAGAAGTGTGGCTGAGATTGTTTTGAGATGCTTGACTTGTTAACAGGTCAAGGCAGAGCATCATAGGCCAACATGACTGTTGCAGTCTTTACCAATCAATGTTTCGATGTTGGTGAAAGATAGCGATGGATTTTTTTATAGGTCTCCCAAGAACGGTCATAATGCACAATGCCATTTGGGTTATAGTGGACCAGCTAAGGAAGTTGGCCCATTTCATACTGATTCGTGAATCTCATACATTGGAGGATCGATCCAAAATCTATATCTGGGAGGTGGTTAAGAGGCATGGTGTTCCAGTTTCAGCTGTATCAGATAGAGATCCGAGGTTTACATCTCGTTTCGAGAAATCCATGCAGCGATCCCTGGGGACACAGTTGATGATGACTAGGGTGTATCACCCTTAGACAGATGATCAATCTAAGATGATGATACAAACTCTAGAGGATATGTTACGGGCTTGTGTCATGAATTTTGGTGGCTCATGGGAGGAGCAATTGTCGTTGGTTGAGTTCTCTTATAATAACAGTTATCAGGTATCCATATAGATGGATCTTTTTGAAACATTGTATGGGTGTCTGTGTCGTTCTCCACTGTGTTGGGTGGAAACGGGCGAGTCCTCAATGTTTGGACTGAGCCTTGTAAAGGAGACCATGGAGAAGATAAATTTAATAATAATGAGAATGGAGACTGCTCAAAGTCGTCAGAAATAGTTTTTGGATCATCGTCGATGATCGTTATCATTAGAGTTGAGTGATCATTGGTTCTTGAGGATCTCTCCTAGGTTGGGACATCAGTGGTTTGGGAAGCAGAGAATGTTATCTCCGTGGTATATTGGACCTTTTTAGATTTTTGGGCGGGTTAGTGAGGTGGCTTATTATTTCGATTTTCTACCTATGTTCAGTGTAGTGAACAATGCATTTCATGTGTCACATTTGAAAATTTATCAGTCGGATCGTGACCATGTGATTCGATGGGATCATGTTGAGCTAGATCCAGATGCTTCGTTGGTGCACGTTCCAGTGAGGGTTGTGGATAGGAAAGAGATAGTCTTGCATGGTAGAAGCACCGGTATAGTTCGTGTTTTCTGGTAGCATGATCAGATTCAAGAGGAGACTTGGTAGCAGGAGAAAGAAATGGTCGAGCAGTGGCTCGAGCTCTTTCGGCAAAGGGCGAGTTCACTACTTTCCGAGGATGGAAAGTCCAATGGTGGGGAGAATTTAGTACACCGAATTTGAGTTATGTGACCTTTTTTATGCATTTTTATGTGTTTAAAGTGCATGGGATGAGTTGGGAATAGGATGGGAGTGATTGGAATGGTTTTGGATGTGTCTGGAGACCTTAAAGTGGTGCACAGTTTGAGCACGGTTAGTGGAAACTATGCAGGTTCTCTAGGAAACAGTGCAAGGGAGATAGTAGGCTTCGCATGTCCTGGGTATGGTTTTCAAAACCGTTCAAGTAAACTGTGCGGACACTTTCACCTGAGGCAGTAGCGTTCACACTATTAGCGCACGGTTTTCCAAACCATACGAGCTAACCTGACAGCCACTTAAAAATAGGGTTATAAGTTCCAGGTACCCTCAGTCTTAACCTATTTCACTCCAATATTCCTCCCACTCGAGCCACACTCATGATTTTGCGTTCCCAGGGGTTGGGGGGGATCTCCCACTTGGTTTGGAAGGATTTTGAAGAGGGTTCTTGGTGTTTTGAAGGTGATTACTCCTAGGTAGGTCTTCTCTCATGGGTTTTTTTTGTTTTCCTCTACATATGCTCTTCCCTCTTTCTTGGTTTTCTAGATCCTACCTTGTTGTGTGTAGATCTAGGGTTGTGGTTTCCTTGGATGTTAATATTATGGCTTTTGGATGTTAGGGAAATGGATCTAGAGAGGTTTCGGTGGTGCGTTTGGGTGTTTTGAGGCATGGTTGTTCATGGGTCGATTTCTCCGAAACCATAAAGGTAGTTGTATTCTCTATCGACTCCACTTGGTTTGAACTACTGGTTCTTTTTTTACAATTAATATGCTGTTCTGAAAAATTAATTGTGATTTTTTTTGTGAAATTGGTTGAAAATCCCTTGGGTGATGTTTTGAGGATATTTTGGAAAAAGGGGGTTTTATGGTGAAATTCTATTATTGTGGATTCTAAAATAGAGATTTTAAAATGGGTTGTTGATATTGAATTGGGAAATGGTTGATGGAATATTGGATTTTAATAATGATGTTTTGTTGAAATGTGGTTTGGAATGGAAAATGGTATTCAATAAATGGGTGATTTATTGAAGTGGATTTATATGCAATGGAATTGGTTGATTTCATGTGGTTGTGACCTTGGTGGATTATATTCTTAGAATTGGCTTGTTTGAATGTTGTGTAGTTGTGGTTGGGAAGTACCACTAGTTGTGAATAGGTGAACGGGTTGGAGGAAATCTCCACCGTTTGGTTGTGGTCGGGAAGTACCACTAGATGTGAATGGGTGAACAGGTTGAATAGAAGCTCAAACATTTGTTTGTTATGGTTGTTTTGTATTACATTGTTTTTAAAGATGGAAATTTTTGTGCTAATGTGAAAATGTTGGAATGGTTGTGGCTTGTTTGGATGGATTTCCATTGGTTTCTTGGTTTGAGTGTGATGGCCTTACAAGGGCATGTTTGGCTTATAAAAATGGTTTCATTTGAGATTTAATTTATATAAATTATATTATATAAATGTGCTAATGGTTTTATCCTAGTAGAGTGTGTTGGGAAGTCATTTGTGGAAATCCTACTGAGTTTTAGTACTCACCCCCTACTTTGGAATGTTGATGTCTTTTCCGATGTTGTGTACCATGATGTGGGAAAAGGTAAGGCTTCTCCCTCCTTTATGCGAGCTTTGTGATCCCTTGTTGGAGCATGGAGCTTGGAGCTTGGTTTGGAGTTGTGGTGGTGTCATATCTTGTGGTGTTTGGTTGTTTAGCTTCCGTAGTGTACTCTGATGTTGTGTGGACATGTCTGGTTTTTTTGGTTTTGAGTTGTGTTGCGGAACATCTTGGTTGTGTTTTGGAAATCCTACATTGGGTAATATAATTTACATGCATCACATAGTGGATATTGGTGGATGGTTTATTTGGTTTTGTCTTAAGGGAAAATTGTTCCCCAACATGATCTTGAAGCCCTCGACATTTATTTCTTGCCTTTGGCATCTTGGGAACGTCGCTGAAGGCAAAGTAGCCCTCACCACCTCCTAATGCCAATGAGGTAGGGGTGAGGGGTTACATAATGGATGTTAATAAAAACACAATAAATTTATTTCCTTTATCACCAAAAGGTGACTCTATACCTCCATAGAAAAAATATATGCTTATAGGTATCATGGGATGATTTAAATTCTTATCTAGATCTATACTACACCATACCATTGGTGGTCTCTATATATACTCATAATCATATCATGTAATGATTAAATTAATATCCGGATCATTGTAATCTTTTCCCACTATCTCCCTAATAGTATCTCAACATAATAAATTATAGATAATTAATAAGAAAAAATTGTTATAACTTTTGGATTTATCATGTAGTATAACCATGAACATGATCATATTAAACAAAAAATAAAAAAATTGAACCAAATTTATATTTTTCATGTAAAATTTTTTAAATCCATGCATATGTAGTAATGTATATATCTTGTTCCATCAATATGAATAAAAATGAAAAATATATATATCAAAATGTAATTATTAAATTCATCATCTAGGGAATCATATACTTGCGATCTCTAAATATCCATGTATTCTCGATCCCATATAATAGTGAATATTTATATAATCAAAATCTATCCAATTAATCAAAAAATAATATATTACATCCCACCCCACCAGTAAGTGACATATTAGATATCGTCTCTACAAAGGCAGGGGATGGAGACTAGAATTGAGGAATTAAGAAAATTGGATGTGTAACAAAAAAATTCAAGATATCGCTTGCAATCACACATACTAATCCACCATACATAAAAGAAATAAAAATAAAAATTTTGTTTTTTATATATAATAAAATTTAATGGAATAAAATTTAGACCTAGAATCAAATCACACATATTGAACATATGTAACCATAATCTAGATGATATGACGATGCTATGAATGATGAGATAGATAATACACCAAAAAACCACATCAGTTTTCAACCAAATTCCCCATGATCATCTTGGATCTATATATATTATTCTACACAGTGATATTATAATCAATGAACCAGTTTATATGTAAGGGTGACTACAATATTTAGTAGTATGAGCATTCTATACAGTGAGATGAACCCATAGTCATTTAGTATCTATGTAGATCGACAGAATTTGAAATGTATAAAATCATATATAACCTGTAATAATTAATATCTAGAACCATGAAACATCTTAATAAATCAATCCATATATCACTTTCACCATGATATCCAAATTGTGTTGATTAGATTTAGACAAAAGAAAACAATATCCCATAATGCATAATAGATTGCCCACCTTGTAATTTCCCTTAGATGACCTTATAATTTCATATTGGCGGAAATATAAATATCCAACTATATTATATGTACTAGGGTAAATATGAATCCATATCTATATTTTATGAGATTCAGGAAATAGTCAACTATTCCTAGAAAAAATATATATCCAAATCTATTAGAATATAGATATTAAGAGGATGTTATAAATTCAAATCAATAGAGATAATGATGTGTGTTAAAATAAAATAGGAAATATATATATGAAATTATTTATAATAAATACGTTCATTCTATGTATTAGAACATTAGTTATCATAAGTAATTACATATGGTGAATCATTTTACACCTTAAACATTGTGTTTGTGGAGAAATCATATAAGGCTAAAACCATAAAAACATTACATAATCATATATTATGTTAATAAATAACACTGTGGATCTTTTTAGATTTAGTGATTTTGATAATACAGGTCATAAAATATAAATAAATACTTGAATATTACATGTATACTTATACTTAGTATCCATTTTTTGATAAAATATAAACACTTAATAAAACATGTCTACTTCCATGTTTTAGATATTATGACTATTAGATGATCCCATACATGACCGTATTCATATTTTAGCCATGTGGAAAACATTTTAAAATCATTGTATGAGAATTAAATTATCTTTAAGGAATATAAAATAAGAAAAAAATCCATGAATCCATAAAAATCAAATAAATCATACTTTTCAATCATAAAAAATAATATCTTTAACACACCTCACAAAATCATAAGATTTAGGAATATCACTTTAAATAATAAATCATAAATGTAACATAGGGAATCCATAACATACATTCATTGTAGCCTTCATGGCTATATAGGGAGATACATTTTGAATACCCATTATTGTATATTCCCTAAATCTCTTAGGAGAAACATTAAAGTTTACCTTTGTCTTGTTACCCAATGCATTAGAGACCTATCTCAGGTTCACTCGCCCCATGTTTGTAACATAACCACCATTATATGTAAATAATTCCCAAGAACCATAATATATTCATAACACATAACACATAAAACATGAAAATATGAAATAAAACATTTCCACGATGAATTCACAGGATATCATTTCAAGATATTGACATAACCAATTTATTTAAATCATTGAAAAAGAAGAGTTTTGAATCAATGTGTCCCATACCAATTTGAATATTTTGAAATGATTTTACACATAAATACTCTCATGTCCATATAAAATTTCTTAATTAAATTCTGATACATGGAGATGAAAGATAAATATTTAAAAAAATAAATATGAAAACATTTAAAATTATGTTTTAGTTAAAGAATCTGTTACCACTGGGGAAAATATTGAACAAACATAATTAAAAAATAACAACAATGAAAAAAAATATATCATTATAATATAGGAATTTATGATTTGAAATGTCAAAATAGTTGTTTATACAACTTATAAGATAATAATAGTGCACAATATAAAGATATGCCTCAATGAAAGTAGATTTAGGTGTAGTCCCTTACAAAGATTGTATCATGAGTTTAAGGAAAAATAAATGACATAATTATTTGTGGAAAATATAAATATTACCAATATAAGTTGATATTAACTGTAAAAAAATCATAGGTCATTCACACATATTCATATCATGACATAACCAATCAGATGATGATTAACCAAAAAAATGGAAATTATGTTTAGATGTTATGTTACCAAAATTTGTCATCCTAACTATGTCATTTAAAAATTCAGAAAATTAGTTGATGAGAGAGAAAATGGGTCTCTCATCATATTGATATTAAATTTACTACAATAAGGATATTAAAACATATACCGAAATTTTAGAAACCTAATTTAAAGACACAACATAAAATAAGCCCTTGACAAAAAGGCAAAGATGAATGGTTCCCTTAACTCATGTCTAACTTGACTAATTCATTATTTAATTATTTGAATAATAAATATAAGGTAATTTATATATTATTCAGAATATTTTTCATGTTCTTTATCCATTTTATATCACTTATTATCATGTTATGAAAATTACATTATTATTCATGTTAATATCCATTGGTTTGCCAATATTTTTGACAAGAATTCAAAATGAAATTGTTACCATTACAAATTTGATTTTGATGTAATAGGTCCATAATCTCTAGAATTATATTCATTACTTTTATATCATATATATCATATATATCTTGTATATATATATTTATAATAGTCCAAAACTTTTGGACATAATAAATAAAATGCAATGTTCAATGAGACAGTAAGCTGTGTGTATGCATGAACACTATATTCATTTTTTTCATATTTACCTAAATTAAAATAAGTGATAGATAGGTATATTCTATTACTGTTATTATATATATTATATATGTTACATATGTTGAATAATTCCATCCATTTTACATTCCATGTAGAGCATTAATGATTCTTATCACTTTGAGGGGGCGCTTGTCCCCACTTCCTCAAATTAAATTATCATACATACACAACATGAACAAAATAAAGGTTTCATATAAATTATACTTACATAAGAATATAAATACTATAAATATCATATATATCATATATAATTTCAGTTCCATCGTAATGGCCACAATGAGAGGTTGTATTAGAAAATTGAAAAATCAACGTTTTGTTAGGCTGTAGTTCGTTATCCATAGAAACAATATTTCATATCCCGTAGATAGAGGTGTGTGTAAGTTTTGTTTGAATCCTTCACATAAATAGACTAGTATATTTAGGACACTTGTTTTTTATATAAAAAATGAATAAGAAGAGAATTGAGAGTGGAGGAGGAAAAATAATGGAATAAAACATTTGAGAAGACTTTAAATCAAATAAGTTAACTTTTTGTATTTTTTCTAATGGGATCTGTTGAATTTCATTATTTATAGGGTAAGGCAACTAGAACTAATATTATGATGTTGTGATTTTATTTTTTATGGTCTTGGATGAGGCAAGAAGCATGATATGTGTGAGTAAGGGGATAGAGGTGGTGGCCTTTTATAAGAGGGGGGAGGGGGAGGGGCTCTTTAGGAATGATTGAAAGTATTATTTTATTATAAAATTATTTTCATTATCTAAACATCCCAAACTCATTATATTAGAATAAAAATCATACTATAATAATATGATGGCTTTTGGAGGTGTTTTTAAACCTTATCATTTTTATATAACCCTTTGTAAACTTATTAAACATTAACATGTCTTCTTGTATGTTCATACTAGATGATTAATAGACATACAATAAAATTAAATGAGATTCAAAATCGATTGGTAGAATAAAATTTAACATAATATATGACATTTGGCCGAATATCATAATTTTCAGACTATATTGTCAATTAATTATATATTAATTTATTAAAATAATCATTTATGTCTAATTTAATACTATTCATATCATGAATTGTAAAAAACAATAAAATATTGATAAAATATAAAAACCATGGTTAATTTAAATATAAAAAATTCATAATATTCCATAATATCTGTTGGTGGCTGAAAAAGATTCTACATAAATTTATTTAAATAATTATAATCTAATTTATTTAAAACAGTCATTAATGAGGTAATCATTACATCATAATTGTGTCATAAATAAATTTATTGTTTTGATGTATAAAAATTATAAATAAAATATTATTATTTAGAAAACCTTTCTATGTTTCTGATTAATATTTATTTTAGAAAATATCACTAATGTAATCTCATGTAAATTTGGTTTACTAAACGATATATGTTTATGTTATATTTTCCTTAACATTAAATTAATTTTAATAAAATTCCATTCTCTCATACAATTGTCTTTATGGGGACCCAGATTAGAAGAACAATTGACCATGGTTGAACATGTATCGTCCATTATGTTTAGGGAATATTTTAGGATAATTTAATATTATCGTAATATTATTATTTTTATCCTTATTAACCATATATTCCCTTTATAAATAGTAAATAAAATAATTAATTGAGTTAATATTAATAATTTATAAAAATAAATGATACATATTTACACAATTAGTATCTACTAATTCTAACTATTTAATTCATTATTCCAAATTCAAGACATAGAAGTTGCAAAAAATAATTTAATATCAATTCGTGCTGTCAAAACCAAGAGGTGTCTATTAAATAAATAATAATGATCAAAAGATTGACATGTCTTTCTGTCTAATTAAAAAGTGGAATTACTTTATATGACCAAAATTGGATTAAATAGTAAAATTATAATCTAATTAAACTTTTAAAACAATTAAAAATATAGTCTAGTAATATAAATTAATTATAATAAAATCAGTTTTGAATAAAAATGCCGTATTTTTCAATATTCATTAAAATTATAACTTTATCATAAAAATACCAAAATTTGAACCCAAGTAAATTTTGATATTCAGATTATAAAGAATAGTTTTATATTGTTGAATATGAAATATAAATGAGAAAAAATATAGATTTGAATGGGGTTCGTAGTCAAAAAGATGTAAAATGTCTTCTTAAAGAATATTATGGTATTTCATGATTAAAATCAGATTTATTCCTATTTTGATAATCTAAAATTTATTGGATTAATTTAAATAAATTTAAATATTACATATAATCATATTTTAGTAAATTATATACATTACTTCCAGTATAAGAAATAGGCGTTAAGTGCTATTTAAAATAATAATATTATTATATTATTTTCCTGTATTACACAAAGTTGTGTTCAACGTTTGATTTCATTGAATCTCGTTGATGGGTGATGAGTAATCTATTAGAAAAACATACCCATGAAATTTAAATTAATATTTCGTCCAAAAATATTATTAAATATGAAAATTTTATATTCCTCATTTACCTGGGATGTTACATCCTACCCCCTTTGGGGAATTGCGTCCTTTCACTTTTAAAATTGTGCTCGGAAACATCATTAAAAGTCCAAAATCAGAAAAATATTCAATAAAACTATCACATTAAATGAATGAAAGAGAATCAAAAGGGTCATCCATTGTAATTCCCTAACCCTGGTGACCCATAGCTATTTTTTTATTTCATATCATTTTCATGATATAAGAAATCATGTCCTGAAAGACCGATCAGTTTGGAAGCCTTGGAAGTACTATATACATGCATATGTATTATATTACATCAACAAATAAAAAACAACAATAATTATCCCTTTAACATAATCATCTCCCTTAGAATATCCCTATAGGTCAGTCATAATATATTTCTTCACATCCTGGAAAAAATATAACATAGAAATGGGTGAGATCAGGTGCTCAGTAAGGATAACAATATAGTGTAAATGTTTATAAATAATAATAAACATTTTAGAAAATGTATAATATTAAAACAGATGCCTTTTAAACATAAACTTTAGTATAATATTGAAAACATTAATCAAATAATGATATTTACTTATTCAAATAGATATTATACTTGTTGAATAATCACATGTAACCTCAAGAGCCAGTTTTATAATGATGGAATGCATAATGTCAGACATCATAACCAATAATCCAAGGCCTTGTGCCAAGAAGGAGAATACGATTTTGTCAAGGCATCGTGCCAAGGCTCTAGTTTGTCTCATTAGACCTACTAATGCATCGAGAAGCTTTAGCGGGCTCCACCCATCACATACCTTGTCCAATGCATTCCTCATATGAAATGGTTGAAACATAACATAATCATTCATATTAAAACTTGTAAAGGAAATGTTAATACATTAAACATAATCCAGGAATGGTATAAAAATAACACATCCACAATAAAACATATCACAAATCTTTCAATACAATATTGATGATTGTATCATAATATATCAACTTCAAACAAATGTAAAATCCATCAATGGATGTCGACATAGATAAAATCAAAACAACTTCGGAGAAATTTATCTTTTCTATTATGAAATGTATTAAAAGTAAAATAATATTAAAAGAAAAAATTTATTTTTAAAATACTATTAAAATATTTTATCGGATGATTTAATGGAGTTATAATGGCAGACAATAGTCGTACACGACGTTTACGTAAAAAATATATTCTTACCTTCCTTTTTTGAAAATGTCATAAAGTACCTTGTTTGGAAAATAATAGAACAAATCCATTCAAGACATTAAAAATAATTTCAAATTAGTGTAAATAATAATCTAACCCATCGTTTTGTAAATTGAAAAAATGTTTGGAAATATATTTTTAAGAAACATGTATGTTGATGAAAAAAAGGTCCTAGAATATACTCATGCATAAATAACCTCAGACAATGAAGAGATTGATTAATTACCCTTACCTTGTAATTTTCCATGATCGAGGGTATTTTAAGCTTCTATATAATAGTTAAATAGTTTTTATAAAATTATAGAACGACCACCTACATAAATATTATATCATATATGATCCTCTACTATTGCATTGTTAATAATATTTTAGTTGTATCATTGTTTTGGGTGTTAACTAATTCGTTTCCCTTCATATGTTTGGTTATGTAAGCCCAGTTTGTAATGGAAACGGTGTATTTGATTCATATCCATAATGATATTACATTTTTAAAAATTTATTTTAATTACAAAATTCAATTTATTCTTGAATGGTTATGATGGGTATTTAATTTCCTCGCGTTCATGGAGATGGTAATCCATGCGTATGAACTTTAAACAATATCGTTCTATTGATTTGGAATCATATATAATTGGATGATATATCATATATAAATAATTATAAAAAAATTAAATTTTTTATTTACATGAGTTATACTCATTGTCATACCCATCAAAATAATGATGTTTTTGAATAACAAACAACGCCATGACGTGGAGACAACAAGCCATAGGTATGCACGTACGATGTCTTTCCATTCATAGGAAGGATAGAATAATGAACATGGTTTTACAATATTATAATAACATAAAATTATGTATATGGTACTATATTTATTATTATCATATGGAAAAAACAAGAATGATGATGTGGAATAAGAAAATATCTTTGAAAGGGGTGGTGAAACTATTACCTATTTTTCTGGTGTTTCCTTTTGAGTTGACCAAAAGGGATGAATAGGATGGACTTATGATCATATTAAGACATTTATGTCTATGTGAGTGTATTTGGGAGGACATTTTGGCAGGTTTTGGCAGAGCCAAATGGCTTTGGAGGTGTGATTTGGAGAGAATGTAATGTACCATTTTATAAGAGTGGTGAGGGTCACATTAAGAAAAGCTTGAAATATTATTTTAGTACATATTCATATTAAGTTAATAATGTCTAAAAATTAATTTATTTCGATGTTATAGTGTGGAATGGTCGAAAAAATCTCAACCAATAATTATTAGAAAGGTGTAGGTCAACATATATACCTTATCTTTTCGTTTTAACTCATTGTTAAATAGCTAATCTTTTACCATATATACTTGTATTATTATAATAAATGGTTTGTAAAAATACTATAAAAATACAACATAACCCAATGTTGTTACTTATTAATATATCCATCCTTTTCAATGTCCTTTGGCAGAACATTATAATTTTAGGAATATTATTTAAATTAATTATATATAATTTGTTTTAATAACTAATATTTCTAAATTTTGTCACTATTTGGTATTTTGTTTTTGTGAAAATCATAAAAAATTTATTACTTCGATAAATATTTATTTAATCAACCACAACATGATATATTAACCTAGGAAATTAATTGAATTCATCAGAACTCTCATTTTATATTTATTTGGATATTTATAATATCAAGTATTTTAATATTTTATAAATAAGGTAATTACTGCATCATCATTGGTTATTAAATAAATTTAATAATATAATGGATAAAAATTATAAATTAAATACCATTACATATAAAATTATTTTATTTTTCTAATGAATATTTAATGTCATATTTATCTAATGCATAAGCGGATATTTTAAATGGATTAGTTATTAAACATTGAATTTAAGGCATTTAAAACATTGTTAAATAAAATAATAATAAATGTCCTCATCTAATAAAAGTCGACCAATAAGATCATATTTTATTCATAAATTATATTTTTTTCGAAATAAACTTATCTAATAGAATTTGGACATGGGTTAGGGAAATTATAATATTATTTATTTCGTTTAATTATGCTATTTACTTTTTAGAGTGGTTAATAAAAGTCAAAACTAATTATTCACCAAAACTTATTTTCATCTAATTGAATATCATTTTACATAATAATTTCAATAATGCCTCTCATATTTTTGAAAGTAAATTCATATATGTGTTAAATTTATATTTATACAAATTTTCAAATGCACATTGAGGTGTGTAAAAGATGGTAAATTGTTCAAAAAAATTTATATATATAACATTTTTATAAAATGGCTTCAAATAAATATATTGAAAATATATATGTTTTATGTATCTATTTTTATATAATATAATTTTAAATAAAATAACTAATTTTTTATATAAAAATTTGGTTTTAAAGAATAACACAAAGTTTTTCACTATTCATAAAAAAATGAATGTTTTCAGAAAAATACCAAAATTTCACTCTAAGATAATTTTGATATTCCGATTCCAAAGTTATATTCATTTTGAATAATAAAAATTATATAATTTCAAAAAGTGGGTATTACTATTTATAATGGTTAGTTTTATTGGTTATGGTGTGTTTGAACTCGAAGTTGCATACAAAGCATGTTATAGTTTTATTCAAAGAGAAATGTACGTAGGATACATGGGGTGTTACCTTAATACTTTCTTCAAGTAATTTCATCCTAAAGATTTCAAGAATATTACTCCATAAAAATAATCAGGTTGTTCTTCATCATATGTTCCTTGGGTTACCACGTTGCCTCTTCAATTTTATGATTTATCCATAGAAATTTTACCAGAAGAGTTGTTTGGTTTCTCAACACATGTTCTATGGTATCAATATTTATGATAGGACCTTCTCAATAAGAATTGTTGGGTTCCTGTTATATTTCATCATAGGTGAGTATAAGCATTGGATTATGAAAATATTTTCTCAACAGTGATACATGGAACACATCATGAACATTGGAGACTCTTAGTGTCATTTGCAAACATTAAGCTACAACTCTAATTCATTCACGTAATTTTAATGTTCCAATGCACCTGGGACTTAATTTTTCCTACATACTGAATCTTATAACACCCTTCCATGGAGATACCTTCAAGAAAACATGATCTCCAAAATGATATTCCAAATCTTTCCATTAGTTATCATCATAGATCTTTTTCCTACATTGAGCTTCTTTGATATGGGTTTGGATAACCATCATATTTTCAATTGATTACTCAACAAGTTCTGGGCCTATGAGTTTTAATTCATCCCTATCATCCAAACAACATAGTGAATGACATCTCCTTCCACATAATTCTTCGTATGGTGCAATCAGAATACATGATTGAAATATATTGTTATAGGAATATTCTACGAGAGGTATATAATGATCCTAGATACATTGAAACACATGTGATCAAGATTTCAACATGACTTCTAAGGTTTTAATTGTTCATTCAGATTATCTACTAGTTTGAGGATTTTAGGTAGTGCACAAATGATGTTTAGTATAAATAACTTCTAAAGGATTTTCCATAATCATGATGTAAAATGAGAAAGAAGATCAGAAACTATAAATTGAGGTACTCCATGATGTCTTACAAACATTACTAATATATTGACTTGCTAAATTTTCATGTGGAAAATCTTCTCTTATAGAAAAGTAATGTGATGAAATGGTATTACAATCAACAATGACCTATATTACATCTTACTTTTTTGGAGTCCTTGGTATCCCCATGAAATGTTCCATTGAAATATCATCCCATTTCTACTCTTGTATAGGAAGAGGTTGCGTTACTCCTCTAGGATGTTTTCTTCAATCCATAACTTGATAAAAAACCCATACATCATGAAACATAATCAAACATATCTCTTTTCATGCGGTCCCACCAATAATGTTCCTTCAAATCACTAAAATTCATAGTGGTACCAGTGTGTATATGGAAATTGGAGCTTTGAAAATCATCCAACTATTCACTTTTTAGATCAGGTGTGTCAGGAACACAAATACTTTACCAACATTTCAATATTACATCTTCATATATGATGTCCATCACTCTCATCATTCACATCGTTAATTTTCATTGGAAAATCCTCATCATCAGTCTAAGAAAATATTATCTTTTCTAGTAAAGAAGGATTGGAAATTATTAGAAGAAGTATTGATGTCCCACTATCCATTATTATTCCCATAACAATTTTTTCTAGATTCATGTACATAATATTCCATTAAACTCTAATATTTTTCATAACTCCATGATCCTTTCTACTCAATGAATATTCCACCTTATTTTCCTTCCCCTAGTGGATGTGTTTAGTGCATTAATAATCCTCGAGTAGTTCAAGCCATCTTCTTTGTCTCACGTTGAATTCCATCTATGAAAAAATACATCAAACCCTTGTGATCAGTATATATCTCACATTTTTTCCATATAGATAGTGTATCCATTTCATCAATTAAATTATTACAACTACTATTTCAATATCATGAGTGTGATAGTTTTTTTCATGGGTTTTTTGCTGTCGTGGTGCATAGGTAATAACTATATCATTATGCATAAGGACACAACCATGTCACTTATTGAAGCATCACTATAAATAAAAAACCCATTATTCACCAATGGTAGAATCATTATAGGATATTGAATAATCTTATCATCTGTTATTCAAAACATTATTCACAATCATTAGTCGAAAAAATTTTGACCCCATTAAGTTTGAGATTGATTAATAGTTTTTCCAATTGGGAATAATTCTGGATGAAATGACGATAATATCCTGCTAAATAAATAAAATTATTTACCTCAGTTATACTCATCTTTTCTAGCCATTCTGGTGTTGCACTTTCCTTAGAAGGATCTACAGAGATTCAATCCTTTGAGAAAATATGGCCAAGAAAAGATATTTCCTCAAGCCAGTACTAACACTTTCTATACATCCCATATAATTTATTCCTTTAGAGGGTTTTCAGAATAGTTCACAAGTGATAATTATGATCTTCTTGGATTTTTGAGTATTCCAATATAACATCAATAAATACAACTAAATATTCATCCGCATGTTCCTTGAAAACTATATTTATTAGATCCATGAAAATAGAGGGTGCATTAGTCAATCCAAAAGGAACTACTATAAAATCTTAATGGTTGTACCTAGTCCGTAATGCTATTTTTAGAATGTATTCCTTCCTCACACACTACTAATGATATCCAGATCGAAGGTCAGTCCTTGAGAAATTTTGAGATCGAGGAAGTTGGACGAATTAATCGTCAATGTGATGTAAGGGATACATGTTCTTTATTGTTATAGAATTGATATCCCTATAGTCAGTGCACATCCTCATAGATCGATCTTTATTCTTATCAAAATTAATAGGGGATCCACATAGAGAAACACTAGGGAGAATAAATCCATTAATACTCAATTCCTCTTTTTTTTATTTAGTTCCACTAATTTTTATGGTGACATTGTATAGGGGATCGTCAATATGGGCCATGATCAGAGAATTAAATCAACGGAAAACTAAATTTCTCATTATGGATGATGTCTAGTTAAATCCACAAGAAACACATCAACATAATCTTGAAAAATAGTTACATCCTTTATTTGAACATTATTTTCCTCACCCATAGTTATTTCACACTCTTCCTCCCCAATAATTATATTATGTAGTTCTACTAGGGGGATCTAGATAAGAATCGGATGGTTACAGTACTTCTCTAAAGATAATGTACTATTTACCATCATCAAAAATTGTAACCTCCTTCTTCATTCAATAATTATTTTTATCATGGTGAAAAAAGTCAATCCATAAATATGATTTTATAAAATTAAATAATGGGTACGACTATGAGTGTAGTTGATAATGAACATTTATTTTCATTAATGGGAACTAATTCAAAAAAAAAATAGTTGGAATGATATTTACCTTATAAGTTTTTACTGAAAACTCCATTGTTATATCAAATTGGAAACATCAAATTTTCATAGCAAACTGTGAAGATATGAAACAATTTGATGATCCAGAATCAAATAAATCATTGTCTAAATTTGAGTAAACCATTAAATTACCTGCCACCATGTCATTTGGAACTTCAACCTCAGAACTAGTGTTCGCAGAAGCTTGGCATTTCTCTCTTGGAATTTTCTGAGGTAAGATTCCTCGGCACTTATGATATTCAATAGAATAATGCCCTATTTCAATATAATTGTAGCATTCAACATTGATAGACTCTTTCATTCCATTGTAATCACGATCTTGGGTGACTTTTTTCACCACACATGAAACAGACTCCCATTCTCATCAGGCATGTACCAGGGTTCTTCTTCCTATATATACAATAGGATGTATATTCAACATTTACTTTCTTCCATTTATTTCAATTTCCAGAGTGTTTAACAGATCTCTTTATCACTTTCATTTCTTTAAAGTCATAAGACATAGAAAATTCATTTTTTGTCTTGATAGTACATGACCAATATCTTTGTACGAAGAGAATTATTGTGTAACTAATTATTAATAGAGAAATGGTTTTAATAGATCCAATAATATATCAATTTTACTCCTTGGATTACGTATATAATCTAATGAATTCCTTGATATCCTTGTAATGATATCCTCATACTTTTCTACATTCTTATCCTCTATTTTCCTCAAAATTGAAAATTTTCATTCTATATCCCCTCGATGGTCACAAGAGAAGTATATTTCTAATAAAATCACAGTAAACTCCGTTTATTCCATATTTGATACTTATTAATCCTATTTTGTCTTTTTAATTAATGAAATCCATTGATATACATCCAGTGTGAGGCGATAAACTGACATGACATCTTTTTCCATTTCTCTACTACCCAAAGCATTGAATTTTTTATATAACAAACTTATCCATTTCTCAGTTAAAAATGGATTTTTAGTCCCATTGAATGTCATAAATTGTTTCCTCTTTAAGAATTATAACATTGATCCTCTACGTTGTGGATTAGGGTTCCCCATAAGGGTCAAATTATTATTCATAACCTCAATGAGTTGTCTGAGTATAATAATTAGTTGATCATCACCAGTTCTATACCCAACTCTACAATAATAATCTTGAGTAGGAGGGAAATCCCTACATGTATTATGTGTGTAGATATACATTCTATTTCTTCCACTTGGAACCATTTCAAAACAATGGAATCCCCTTGATTAGATTATGAATCAAAATTCATTATTCCAAACATGTAAAAAAATTAACAAAATTTGAATAGTTTTTTTGAAATAATCTATAATGATAAAAAAGATTTCTTTGAGGAGTATATACACATAAATACTTCATAATGGTTAGTAAAAAAATGTGAATTATATTATGCATATCCCCTGGGAGTGTCTTATCCAAGAGCGAAGAAAGTCCCATTGTCATGCACCAACATACCCTAGGTCAAACATGAAACACTTTGATAGATTTTTTACTCTTAGGTACATATGTGCTTGAGCCACCTCTATCTACTCATATCTAGACATGGATGTATTGCATGGAAAATTCAATAAATCACTATATTACCAAAATTTATGGAAGTTCTTCTATACTAATCCTCAATGTATATCTTATGGTAATGTTCTCTAACCATATTTTTTATAAATCTGGCTTCGAAGGTTTGTATTAAACATTCTCTAATACACTTTGTAATTCCCCAATGAAAGTTACCCTGTGTCAATTAATTAATAAATAATAGTTCCATGTTACAATAAATCATGTCCTATAAGATCGATATGTTTAGTTTCATTGTAATTACGAGATACATAAATAATTTTTACATTACATCATTACTTACAAAACAAAATTGTGTCTCCTTTTATCAAATTCATATCCCATAGACTATCCATGCATGTAATTATTAATATACTTCTTCACATATTGGGAAAACTAAAACATAGGAAGGGGTGAGATCATGTGATCTGTAAGTATAACAATATAGCGATACATTCATAAATAATCATAAACCATTAAAAATGTATTATATTAAAGAAATTTCCTTCTAAATATAAAATTCAGCATAATATGGAAAAAATAAATCAAATAAATCCATTTACTTATTCACAAGGATATTATATTTGTCAATTTCTCACATGAAAAATCAATTTCAAATTTCATAATGATGGAATGCATAATTCTAGACATCATTAACACATATTAATAGCCTAATGCCCAGACTGTATATAAGATTTTTTTCAAGGCCTTGTTCTATGACACTATTGTGACTCAATAGACCTGCCGATGCATCTAGAAGCTATAGTGGGTTCTACCAATCACTTACAATGTACAATTCATACCTCATATAAAAATGTTGAAACATATCATAAACATTCATATAAAGACTAGCAGAAAAAATATTAATACTTTAACTATAAAAGAATAAAGGTATAAAAATAACACATCAACAATCAAACATATCACAAATCTTTCAATTCAATATAGATTATTGTATCATAATAAATCAACTTCAAAAAAGCAAAAAATCCATCAATGGATGTCGAAATAGATGAAATTAAAACAATTACAGAGAATTTTCTCTTTATATTTTGAAATGTTTTAAAAGTCACATAATTATAGAAGAAAAAATTTATTCTGAAAATACTATTATAATATTTTATGGGATGATTTAATGGAGTTATAACGACAAAAAATATCCGCACATGATGTATAAGTTAAAAAAATTCTTAACATAATTTTTTGAAAAGGTCATAATGTACCTTGTTTGGAAAATGACGGAACGATTCCTTTCAATCCATTTAATTTTTTTTTCCAAATTATGGTATTGGAGAATTTAACCCATAGTTTGGTAAATAGAAAAAATGTTTTAAAATACATTTTTATAGAACATGGTTGTGGATGATAAAGATTTCCTAGAATATACTCATGCATAAACAACCTTGGATAATGAAGTGATTGTTTAATTTCACTTACCTTGTACATTTATATGATAAAGGGTATTTTATATTTCTATATAATAATTAAATCATTGTTATAAAATTATACAAGGACAACCTATATAAATATTATATCATATATGAACTTCTAATACTTCATTGTTAATAATATTATAGTTGTATCATTGTTTCGGGTTTTAACTAATTTGTTTCTTTTTATATGTTTGGTTACGTAAGACTAGTTTGTTATGGAAATGGAGTATTTGATTAATATCTAGAATGATATTCTATTCTTATAAATTAGTACTGATCACAAAATGAAAATTATTCTTGAATGGTTATGATGGGTAATGAATTGCATCGCATTCGTGGAGACGGTAATCTGTATGTACGCACGGGAAACACTATCATTGTACTGATTTTGAGATCATATATAATTGGATGATATATCATATATACATAATTATTCATAATTTATATTTATCATTTACATCAATTATACTCATTGTTATACCCATCCAAATAATGAAGTGTTTGAATAACTAACAACACCATGACGTGGAGACAGTAAGCCGTACGTACGCACATATGGTGTTTATTCATTCATAGGATGGATAGAATATTGAATATGGTTTAACAGTATTTATAATAACATAATATTATGTATATGGTACTGTAGTTATTATTTTGTTATGTTAAAAAAACAAATAGGATGTTGAATAGGAAAATATCTTAGAAAGAGGTGGTGAAATAATTACATATTTTTCAGGTGTTTCCTTTTCAGTTGACCAAAAGGGATGCATAAGATGGATTTATGAACAAAGTAAGGACTCAAGGTATATGTGAGGGTAGTTGAGAGGATATTCTATCAGTTTTTGGACAAGAAAAATGGCTTTGACTATGTGATTTGGAGAGAATGGAAGTACCCTTTTATAAGAGTGTTGAGGGTCACTTTAAGAAAAGCTTGAAATATTATTTCAGTATACATTCATATTCAGTTTATAATGGAATAAACATGATTTATTTCAATACTATGGTGTCTATTGGTCGAAAAAATCCCATCTAATTGGTTTTAGATAGTTTTAGGTTAACATATTAACCTTATATTTTAGTTTTAACTCATTGTTAAATAGTTAATCTTTTACCATGTATTCTTGTATTGTTATAATAATTAATTTGTAAACATTCCATAGAAATCCAAGAGAACCCCATGTGGTTAATTATTAATATATAAATCCTTATATATGTTCTTCAGAAGAACCTTATATTTTTAGGAATATTATATAAATTAATAATATTGTATTTGTTTTAAAAATGCATTTTTTTCAATTTTGACACTATTTGGTATTTTGTTTTTGTGAAAATCATAAAAAAAATTTACATCGATATATATTTATTTAATTGACTAAAACATGTCAAATTAACCTAGAAAATTTGTTTTATTCATCAAAAACTTCAATTTATATTTATTTGGATATTTATAACATCAATTTTTTTAATAATTCATTAATAAAGTAATTACCACATCATCATTGGGTAATAAATAAATTTAAATATATAATTACTAAAAATTATAAATAAAATACCATTACATATTAAATCATTTTTTTCTAATGAATATTTTTAGTCATATTTATCTTATGTATAACTCGGAACTTCAAATGGTTTAGTTATTAAATAATGAATATAAGACTTTTAAAACTTCATTAAATAAAATAATAATATATGACCTAATTTAAAAAAAGTTGACCAATAAGATCATATTTTTATTCATAAATTTTATTTTGTTCAAAATACACTTATCCAATAGAATTAGGGCATGGGTTAATGAAATTATAATATTTTTATTTTCATTTAATTATGTTATTTACTTTTAATCGTAGTATGTAATAGTCAAAACATACTCCTCACCAAAAATTATTTTCATCTCATTGAACTAAATTTTATATACTGATTTCAACCATGCCTCATAGATTTTTTAAATTCAATTCATAGAAGCAATAAATTAATTTTTATAAAAATTTAGAAATGCGCCTAGAAGGTGTGTAAAAGACGGAAAATTGTTCAACAAAATTATATATATATAAAATTTTTATAAAATTTATACAAATAAATATATTGAAAATATATATGTTTTATGTATATATTTTTACCTAATATAAATTTAAATGAAATAAATAATTATTTAAATAAAAATTCTGTTCTAAAGAATAATGCAATGTTTTCACTATTCATAAGAAATTGAATGTTTTGAAAAAAATACCAAAAAATCACTCTAAGATAAATTTGATACTCTAAATCCAAAAATGATGTTGACTTTGAATAATAAAATTTATATAATTTCAATACGTTGGAATTATTACTTATAATGGTTAGTTTGATTGGTTCTGGTGTGGTTGAACTTGAAGATGCATACAACACAATTTATTGTATTATTCAATGATAAATGTACACTAGAAACATGGGGTGTTACCTTCTTCCTTTATTAAAGTAATTTCATCCTCAAAATTTTGATAATATTACTCCATTAAAAGAATCAGTTTGTTCTTCATCATATGTTCCTTGGGTTACCACGTTGCCACTTCCATATTATGATTTCTCCATAAAAATTTTACCAGACGAGTGGTTCGGTTTCTCAACACATGGTCTTTGGTGTTAAAATTTCTGATAGACTCTTCTCAACAATAATGGTTGGGTTCCAATTCAATTTCATCATAGGTTATAATACGCATTGGGGCAGGGAAATATTTTCTCAATAGTGATACATGGAACACATCATTAACTTTAGAGTGTCTTGGAATCGTTGCCAAATGATAAACTACAGCTCTAATTCATTCATGAGTTTTGAAAATTTCGATGCACCTGGGACACAATTTTTTCTTTCTTACCAAATATTATAACAACTGTAATGTCCCGAGCCTAGAGCCCCTCCACTGGTGCCCCATACCCGGTTCCCCACATGACCTGAAGCGCGTTTCCCCGAATGCCAGAGGCTACCGACTAGCAGCGAGGGCCATGGTGAGTCCGTGGGAAAACTATGCCCTCATTCGGTAAGGTATACAAGGTAAGAAACAAAAATAAGAATCAGAAGCAGTAAACAACATGCATAACAACAGAACTAAATAGTGGAAGCAATGCAGATATATAAAAATGATAACCATAATGCAGCAGGTACAAGTATCTATGGAAAACAGCAAACCCAACAACGTGATGGAATACAACTGAAACCAAGTGAAAAAGAAAAACAAAGAAAGCTCCTTAGTATCACGATCCATGGCTCAGTCCCATGCTCCCCAGCTCCTGGTGCAGTCAAGATCCTGAAGTAGAAGGGTGCTTTCCCTTGCCGATACCTGCAGCTACATAGTCTACTTAGGCCCAAAACCATGGCCCAGACAGGGTTTGAGATATAATCTCAGTAGGCAATCACCCAAAGATTTGTGCCTAACAGTCAATGAATACATGGAAGGGATAAAACAAGAAGCAGTAAACGTAAAATCACAAACAACTACAATCCACAGTTCTAACAAGTATAGTAGTCAACATCAAGAAGAAAACAGGTAACCCTATGGGTATCTCTCACATTCTAGCCCCTATGGTTCAACCTCTAAGTACAAGAAACCCTATGGGAGGCACACATGGTCTCACCCCTCTGGTTCATCTATGTAATTAATCAGACTCTCTGGGGAAGCACTCAGTGTCAATTCCCCCAATAGTCTCGTATTGTGCTAAAGGATCTCTGGGGAAGTACTCAACGTCAATTCCCCATGTGGCCCGCGTCGTATTTAAAAGGCCCTATGGAGAAGCCCTTCCATCAATTCTCCACTTGGTCTCGCATCGTGATTTAAAAGACACTCTGGAGAATCCCTTCCGTCCATTCTCCCTTTGGTCTACTACTCTAGGTTCTCACAGTCCTGAGTAACTAAACATGCTCAACGCGTGTGTATCGTCCAATTAAACCTCAAGAACTACTTGGCTATCAACTAAGGCTCAAAAGTAAAATAAAACAACAATTCCATTATCCTACGACTAGGCATGGCAACTGGAAAACGCCAAACATGTAGAACAAGCATGGAAAACCAATCTGAGCACAAACAAATTACTCTAATGACAAGAAATTACCTCTACTAAAGAAATCAAGCAAAGCAAGCACGAACAAGGGAAAAACAAGAAACAGGCAATACCCCGTTCAAGGGTATTGGTGGAATTTGCACAAAATACTCAAATACATTCTACAGAGAGACCCAAACCACCTACCTCGATCCTAGGAGATCGATATACGTGAACCTCGACGACAGATTCCCCTTAGAACAACGTTGATCTGGGAAAACACACAAAATTTTCATCCCATGATAACTTTAAAACAAGGAGGAATCAAGAAACAATGCTCAAGTAGAAGGAAGAACTCACCACTGCGATTCCAACGCAATCAACCGTGCTCAAATCGGAGAACGGACGATGAGGAAGGACTCTGTCGAAGATCCGGCCATACGGATGCTCCCGGACGGTCGAAAAGTGGAGAAGAAGATGTATTTGAGGGTTAGTCACAACCCCGGTCCGTTTATTGAAAAAAAAGTACACGACATGTACTTCGAATTTTCCGTACTCCGAAATAACCGGCCTCCACCTCAGCCTTACACACCATGTGTGTGGCCCGGACACGGCCAGCACATGGGTTCGAGCCGGAACAGAGTACATGGCGTGTACTCAGAATGTACACGGCGTGTACAATGAAAATTTCCAGAAAAACCATTTTTCTTAAAAACTCCAGAAAAACGAAAAACATACCTGAACGAAGGTTCGGGTTCTTGCAAACTTCCCCCCTTAAAGAAATTCGTCCCCGAATTTCCCTAACAAGGTGGAGAAGAAGGATCCCAAAACAGCTTCAACCACTACGATCGTACATTGGACTCCCTCTACCAAGTCTCTTCCTGTACTCGCCTATGCTACTATAACCCTCGTACAAGAGGAAAAGACCGCCCATGGAGAACCATTGTACAATGATCGACAATCTCGATAGGATGCTCCTCGAATGATGCATTTGCTTCAAGCTCGACTTCCTCAGGCTGAAAGACGTGAGACAGGTCTGAAAAGTAACGTTGGAGCTGAGAGACATGGAAGACGCCGTGCATGGCCCGATACCTCTGAGGTAGCTGCAACCGATAGGAGACTGGCCCCACTCTCCCCAAGACCTCAAACGGCCCGACGTACCGCGGCGAAAACTTACCCTGTCTCCGAATCCTCTTGTGTCCCAACCTAGCTGTGACACGTAGGAATGCCTGGTCACCGACCTCGAACTCCATAAGTCATCTCCGCTGATCCGCATAAGACTTCTGCCGAGACTGCGTTGTTCCCATCCTCTTCTGAATCATCTCTATCTGCTCTGAAGTCTCTTGAACAAGACGAGGTCCCAGAAAAACTGCCTATCCTGTCTCCAGCCTGTATAAGGGTGATCGTCATGGCCTACCGTATAAAGCCTTGTATGGTGCCACCTGGATGGTCTCCTAGAAACTGTTTTTGTAGGTGAACTCCACAAGAGGAATTTGCTTCTCCCAAGAACCGCCAAAGTCAAGCATACAAGCTCGGAGCATATCCTCAAGCACCAGGATCGTGCACTCGGACTGGCCATCAGTCTGGCGATGGTATGTTGTACTCAAAAGTACCTGTGTACCCAAGGCCTTCTAAAGTCCCTTCTAGAACCGAGAGGTAAAGCGCGCATCTCTATCTAAAACAATAGAGCGCGAAACTCCATTCAGACACATAATCTCCCTGATGTAAAGTCTTCCAAGATCATCGACACTAATGGTCTCCTTGATCGGCAAGAAGTGAGCAACCTTGGTAAGCCTGTCGACGACAACCCAAACAACATCGTTCCCTAGAGGTGATCTCGGCAACCCAGTCACGAAGTCCATCACAACATCGTTCCACTTCCACTCCGAAATGAGTAACTGCTGTAAGAGACCTTCTATTCGCTGATTCTCTGCATTCACCTACTGACATGTAGAACATCTCATGACAAAACCAGCAACATCCTTCTTCATACATGGCCACCAGTACTGGCGATGAAGATCACGATACATCTTGGTGATGCCAGGATGAACTACCCAAACTGAGGAATGGAAATCCCGCATCAGCTCCTTGCGTATGTCTGCTGGCACCCATACGCGTCCTTGGAAACTCAAGATCTCATCCTCCCCCACTATCCATATAGGAATAGGGTCCTCTCCTGACACACTCTCCCAAAGGACTAAGCCCTCCGAGTCTGATAGCTACTTCATCCGTACCCGATCAAGTAGTGTGGAGGTAATAGCTATAGATGATAGAAAAGTTTGTCCCCATATGTTGTGCACCTCTAGATGCATCTCAGAGAACAGAGCCATCAGCTTCCACTCACAACTGGGCTCTTGAACTGCCTGAATATGAGTTCTCCGGCTCAACGCATCTGCCACGGCATTGCCCTTTCCCGGCGTGTAGGCAAGCTCAATGTCAAAAGACTATAGATAATCAACCCACCTATGCTTCCTCAGATTCAGATCACGCTGAGTGAAGATATACTTGAGACTCTTGTGGTCAGTGAAGACCACAAAGTGCTCTCCCAGAAGATAGTGTCTCCAACAACGCAAATCATGAACCAAAACTGCCAACTCCAGATCATGCGTAGGGTAGTTCCTATCATGTGGCCTCAGCTGCCAAGACCAATATGCAACGAATCCATCTTCCTGCATAAGCACAGCTCCTAGCCCGATACCCGAAGCATCACAGTAAACAGTGTAGCTCTTTCCTGACTCTGGAAAGACTAGTTTCGGTGCTGACGTCAACCTCCATTTCAGCTCCTAAAAGGCTGACTCACAAGAATCTGACCATAAGAACTTCGCCCCCTTCTTGGTCAGACCTGTCAAAGGTGCTTCTAAACGGGAAAAGTCCCGAATGAAGCGTCTGTAGTATCCACCCAGCCCTAGGAAGCTCCGTACCTCAAAAACTTTCAACGGATGGTCCCAGGAAACTACAGCTCTCATTTTCTCTGGGTCCACAGATACTCCTGTCTCTGAGATGACGTGACCAAATAAGTGAATCTAATCCATCTAGAAGTGGCACTTCGAGAGTTTAGCGTAAAGCCGATTCTCTCTCAGTGTACTAAGAAAGGTCTCAAGATGGGTGGCATGGTCATGGAGAGTGTGAGAGTACACCAAGATATCTTCCACGAAGACCACGACGAAGGAGTCCAAGTAAGGATGGAACACACAGTTCATCAGAGCCATGAAAACTGCAGGTGCGTTCGTGAGACCGAACGACATGACTGTATACTCATAAAGACTGTACCTGCTCCTGAAGGTTGTCAGAGGTATATCTGATGGTCTAACGTGCAACTGATGATAACCGGACCTCAAGTCGATCTTCGAGAACACCCGGGCTCCTCGAAGCTGATCGAAAAGGTCACTAATCCACAGCAAAGGATATCGGTTCTTGACCGTCAACTAGTTCAGCTTCTGATAATCCACAAAAGCTGAAGGGTACCGTCTGCCTTCATCGCAAACAGAATAGGTGATCCCCAAGGAGAAGTACTGGGTCGGATAAAACCCTTAGCCTGTAGCTCCTCCAACTGCTTCTTGAGCTCCTGCAACTCAGGTGTGGTCATCCTATAGGGAGGAATGGACACAGCTGCTGCTCCTGGCATGAGATCAATAGAAAATTCCACCTCACGCTCCGGAGGCAAACCTGAAAAGTCCACTAGAAAAACATCCCTGAAGTGATCCACCCCTCGAGGAAAGTCCAACTGTGGAGTCCCCTGGTCATCCAGATAAAGAGTAGCAATCTGGGCTATCACCCCTCCTAGCCGAAGATGCTCTAGTCCCGCCCGACTTTCCCGAACGTCCCATTCACCTCTATGAATGAATGATTCAACTTCTGGTGAGATGAAACTGACTCTGCGGTGATAGAAGTCGATGACTTCCCGGAAGGGAATCAACTAGTCTATTCCATGGATGACATCATAGCCAGTCATCTCTAGGACAGAGAGATCCCATAAGAGGTGATACCCTACAACCTCAAAAGGGCACTCTCTACACTGACATAAACTAGATGTCCTCATTCCCAAAGGTGTTACTAGTGTCAACGTGTCAGCAGAAGAAAAGATGTCGATTCCAAGGCTCTCCGCAACGACAACAGAGATAAAACTATGCGTAGCACCAGTATCGAAAAGGGCTGAAGATAAAACTGAGGCTTCTAAAATCGTACATCAAACAGTAGAAGGGCCGAGATCCTACTCATGATAAGTCTGATCCACGGCAAAAGACTAGCCTGCACCGTGACCCTGCGCCCCCGACTGACCACTCAAAGCTGAACCTCCCTGCTGGTGCTGGGGGACTGGTGGCTGACCGCAACGACCTCGACCTCCACCTCAGCCCGAACGGATGGTAAAAGTCCAGTTCCCTGACTGGTGAGAGAATGTTGGGGCTGCTCCGGAGCGAGGAGTCATGGAAGAATCCCGGTCACCTATTGCTTATGGGAAAACCTGACAGAAACACTGAAGGTGACCCAACATGTCGCAAGATCGGCAATCCATGGGGTCTCTCTGGCACTATGGCCTCGTGTGCCCTGTTTGGCCACACTGGTAGCACGTCACCTGGCTGCCTGATGATGTGTCTTGCTTCATCGAATCACCGCGCGTAGGCTCCCTACGGCGCTTCTTGCTGTCCTCTCATGTAAATCTAGCTCTGTAAGCAGAACCGCCATGACTCGCAGCTCTAGAGTCTCTCATATTGCGCTCCGCAATCAGTGCCTGGTTGACGATGGACGTAATGGAAGTCAGCTGAATGATGTTCACCTGTGAGCGAATCTCCCTCCTGAGTCCATCCTCAAACTTCCTCGCCAAGAACACCCCACTCCCATCCCGAAGGGGTGTAAAATGCTACAGATCAGTGAAAATAGAGGAATACTCCATGACCGATAGAGTACCCTGCTCTAAGCTAATGAATTCCCGGGCTCAATCGGCTCTCAGGGTCTCCGGGTAATAATAATCGTAAAATACGCGCTGGAACTCCTCCCAAGTCATAACCTGCTGCTGACCCACCTGTGAGATCACGTCCCACCACCTCTTGGCGGAGTCTCGGAGCATGTAGGTGGCGAGCATGACCCGCCTCTCTGGAGGCGTCTCCAGATGCTCGAATATAGTCAGCATGGCTTTCATCCATGACTCTGCAGCCTGAGGTCCTCCCTCCCCTGAGAACGTGAGAGGATGCTGCTGCTGAAAGACCAGCATCAAGTCCGCCATAGACGAGGCAGGAGGCGGTGCTCCCTGGAAGACCTACATCATCCTCATGAAACCTTCCCTGAACTGTGCATCGACGCTCACAACTAGTACAACAACTGGTGCCAAGGCTGGCTTGGCTGGAGGATCGACAGGAAGTCCTTGAACAACCCTGTCTGGCGTCTGATCACTGCCTGATGATAGACGTATGACTGGAGGACGTCTCAGAGGCATAGCTCTGAAAGATCAAAAGCCTACCTTAGATCAGGAAAACAAGGACAACGAACACAAGATTACCAAACGAGAACAGGGGATGAAAACACACAAGATCGCAAAACACGACTACACGGCGTGTATAAAACTACATGGAGTGTCTTCTTAAACCACTGACATGGGCGTGTGATCCTTCCCTACGACTCATGTACACTTCAAAATAAACGGCATGTTGACCCCCAGACACGTCGTGTACTTGAAAACTATTCCCCTACCCGAGTATCCTTATACGGCTAACCCACACGGTCCGACTCAACCGGAGACTACACGGCGTGTTCGAATCAGACACGGCAGGCACTAGACGAGGCTTCGGCGGTTCGTGTTGGTGAGTACACGGCCGTCTACATGGCTGGACCTTACACGGCGTGTTCTGAACAAGCACAGCGTGCATAGGCGAAGGCGATACCGTCCCGTGTTGTTCGTGACACGGCCGGGTACCTGGGCAAGACAACACAACATGTTCCGAACAAACACAGCGTGTGGAAAGGAAGGTCACGCCGGCCCGTGTTGTTCGTGACACGGCCGGGCACCAGGAAAATACTACATGGCGTGTTCCCTACGGACACAGCATGTTCTACCCGATCTTCCCCAGCCCATGTTGTTAGTGGCACGACATGGTAAACGGCTCTGAACTCACACGGCGTGTACCAATGGCACACGACGTGTTACTGAAGTTACTCCCACGACACAGTGTTCTTCTTACACAGTCAATCACACGGCCTGAAAACTACAAGGCATGTGCCCGAAAAGCACACACTGTGTATTCTGGTTTTTTCTGGGCAATAGCTCAGAAACTGTGCAAAATTCTAGAAACACTAAAAACGAGGGAAAAGAAGACAAATTCCGATCCGTGAGGGGCCATAATACCTCAAGAACCAAAATTTGGCATTCATTTTAAGAAAAGAACAATACATATAGTTTTCTAACATAACAACCAAGAATCTATCAAGAAACAATCACAACAGCATGCATAATCTACACATAGTCAATCACAACATCATGCAATCGCTAATGCACCCTAGATGGCTTGGTAAAAATGCATGACATGTGATTTATATAAGTTCCTATATGATGCATGAGATGGAATACCCTCATCTCATCGGGTTGTGACAGAAATATAACCGAAATGTCAAAACAATAACCGCAAAATTCATATGAATCACTCTAGGTGAAAACATACCAACCATAAAATCTCAAAACCAGAAAACTGCAATTAACGAGGTAGTATGGCTTTTCCCTTTACACGGATTAGCTACTCCCGAGCACAGCTTAATACCAAGTACCAAATCCATCCTATCACTGGCTATGGTATATAAACAGTAAAACAAGAGAAAATAACTCCTCTGGTACCACTTTGTAACGTCCCCAGTCCGGAGCCCCTCCACTGGTGCCTCGTACCCGGTTCTCCAAATGACCTCAAGCGCATTTCCCCGAACGCCAGAGGCTGCCGACTAGCAGCGAGGGCCTTGGTGAGTCGGTGGAGAAACTATGCCCTCATTCGGTAAGGTATACAAGGTAAGAAACAACAATAAGCAGTGGAATCAGTAAACAACGTGCATAACAACAGAACTAAATAGCAGAAGCAATGCAGATATACAACAATGATGACAATAATGCAGCAGGTACAAGTATCTATGGAAAACAGCAAACCCAACAACGTGCTAGAATACATCTGAAACCATGTTCAAAAGAAAAACAAAGAAAGATCCTCAACATCACGAGCCACATCTTGGTCCCATACTCCCTAGCTCCTGGTGCAGTCAAGATCATGAAGTAGAAGGGCGCTTTCCCTTGTCTATACCTGTAGAAACATAGTCTGCTGGGCCCAAAAGCATGTCCCAAATAGGGTGTGACATAAAATCCCAGTAGGTAATCACCCAAAGATTTGTGTCTTACAGTCCATGAATACATGGCAGTAATAAAACAAGAAGCAGTAAACAGAAAAGCGCAAACAGCTACAATCCACAGTTCTAACAAGTATAGCAGTCAATAACAAGAAGAAAACAGGTAACCCTCTGGGTAGCTCTCACAGTCTAGCCCATATGGTTCAACAACTATGTACAAGCAACCCTATGGGAGGCACACACAGTCTCACCCCTCTAGTTCAGCTATGTAATTAAGCAGACTCTCTGGGGAAGCACTCACCATCAATTCAACCTATAGTTTCTTATTGTGCTAAAGGCTCTCTAGGGAAGCACTCAACGTCAATTCCCCATGTAGCCCGCATCATATTTAAAAGAATCTCTGGAGAAGACCTTCTATCAATTCTCCACTTGGTATCACATCGTGATTCAAAAGAAACTTTGGAGAATCCCTACCGTCAATTCTCCCTTTGGTCCGCTACTCTAGGTTCTCACAGTCCTGAGTAACTAAACATGCTCAGCGTGTGTGTATCGTCCAAGTAAACCTCATGAACTACTTGGCTATCAACTAAGGATCAACAATAAAATAAAACAACAATTTCACTATACTACGACTGGGCATGGCAACTGGAAAATTCCAAACAGGCAGAACAAGCATGGAAAATAAATCTGAGCACAAAAAAATTACTCTAATCAAAAGCAATAACCTCTACTAACGTAATCAAGCAAATCAGGAAAGAATAAGGGAAAAACAGGAAACACACAATACCCCGTTCATGGGTATTGGTAGAATTTGCACAAAATACTCATAGAATTTCTATAGAAAGTCACAAACCACCTACCTCGATCCTAGGAGATCGATATACGTGAACCTCGACGACAGATTCCCCTTAGAACGACGTAGATCTAAGAAAACGCACAAAACCATCATCCCACGATATCTTGAAAAAGGGAGAAATCAAGAAACAAGGCTCAAGCAGAAGGAAGAACTCACCGCTGCGATTCTAACGCAATCGACCATGTTCGAATCGGAGAACGGACGACGAGGCAAGACTCCGTCGAAGATACGGCCGTACGGATGCTCCTGGACGGTCAAAACTGGAGAAGAAGATGTATTTGGGGGTTAGACGCGACCCCAGTCCGTTTAATGAAAAAAAAAGTAAGTACACAGCGTGTACTTTTAGAGTACATGGTGTGTACTTCAAATTTTCCGTACTCCGAAATAACCAGCCTCCACCTCAGCCTTACACACCGTGTGTGTGGCCCGGATATGGCCAGCACACAGCTTCAAGCAGGAATAGATTACATGGCATGTACTCAGAAAGTACAAGGCATGTACTTTGAAAATTTCCAGAAAAACCATTTTTATTAAAGAATCAAGAAAACGGAAAAACATACTTGAACGAAGGTCCGGGTTCTTACAACACCCTTCCATGGAGATTCCTTCAAGAAAAAATGATATAAAACATGAAATTCCAAACATTTCCTTTGGTTACCAGCATATCTCTTTTGCATACTTTGATCCGCGTTGATATAGGTTTGGATAAACATCACATTTTACATTGATTCAACAACAAAGGGCCTATGATTTTTCATTCACCAACATCATGCCAACAAGTTAGTGGGAGACATATCTTTCCACATAATGCTTCATATGTTTCCATCTGAATACTTGAATGAAATCTATTGTTATAGGAATAATTTAATAGTGGTAAATAGTGATCCCACATACCATGAAAGTCATGTTAGCTAGATTTCAACATGTGTTCTATGGTTTGAATAGTTCATTATGATAATCCATTAGTAAGAGGGTGGTAGGTAGGGCTCAAACAAAGTTCAGTATTTAAGGCCATCTAATGGATTTTCCATAATATTGGTGTAAAAAGGGGTAGAAAAACAGAAACTATCAATTGGGGTACTCCATGAAGTCTTACAACGTCTTTAATATATAGTCTTGCTAAATGATCATGTAGCTAATCTTATCTTATAGAAACAAATGTGATCACATGGTAATACAATCAACAATGACCAATTTTGCATCTTACGTTTTTGGAGTCCTTGGTATCCCCATGAAAAGTTCCATTTAAATATCATCTAATTTTTTCTCAGGTATGGGAAGCGGTTTCATGACTCATATAGGATGTTTTTTTCAAGCCATAACTTGAGGAAAACCCATAAATCATTACACATAATCAGAAATATCTCTTTAAATGTTGTCCCACCAATAATGTTCCTTCAAATCACTAAAATTCATAGTGTTACAAGGGTGTAAAAAAAATTGAGCATTGAACATCATCTTACTATTACCTTTTTAGATCAGGTGTGTCAGGAAAACAAAGCCTTTACCCAAATTTCAAAATCACATCTTCATATATGATTTCCATCAATATATCATCATTCACCGAATTAATTTTCATTAGAAACTCATCATAATCAGTCTAGGAACATTTTATCTTTTCTAGTAAATATGGATTGGAAACCATTAGAATAAGTATCAATGTTTCACCATCCATTATTCTTACTATATCCATTTTTACTAGATTCATGTACATAATATTCATTTCAACTATAATCTTTTTCAGAATGACATGATCCTTTCTACTCAAAGCATCTTCCACCTTATTTTCCATTCTGTAGTAGATGTGTTTAGTGCAATCATAATCCTTGAGTAGTTAAAGGCATCATCTTTTCCTCATATTGAATTCCTTCTATGAAAAAATATACTTAAAAATATTGTGATCAGTATATATCACATATTTTTTAAAATATAGATAGTGTTTTCATTTCATCAAAGCAATTATTACAACTATTAAATCAGGATCATGAGTGAGATAGTATTGTTCATAGATATTTTGCTGTCCGGATGCATAGGCAATAAAACTATCATTATGCATAAGGAAACAACCAAGTAATTTTTGGAAGCATCATTATAAATAACAAACCAATAATTCACTGATAATAGAATCAGTATAAGAGCATTGACTAATCTTCTCATCAATTATTCAAAACATTATTCGCACTCTTTTGTCCAAGAAAAATTTACACCATTATGTGTGAGCTTGGTTAAAGGGTTTTCCAACTGGGAAAAATTCTGGTTGAAATGCCGATAATATCATGCTAAACCAATAAAATTGTGTACCACAGTTATACTCATCTGTTCTGGCCATTCTATAATTACTATTTCCTTAGAAGGATCAATAGAGATTCCATCCCTAGAGAAAATATTTCCATGAAAGGAAATTATTTGTAGCCAAAATTCACATTTTATATACATCCCTTATAATTCATTTCTTCACAGGGTTTTTAGAATTGTGGAAAAGTGATATTCATATCTTCATATATTTTTTGTTATACCAATATATCATCAATAAATACCACTACAAATTCATCAACATGTTCCTTGAAATCTATATTCATTATATCCATGAAAATTGAGGGTGGATTAGTCTGTTCAAAAGAAACTACTTTGAAATCATAATGGATGTACCTTGTTCGTAATGTTATTTTAAGAATTTATTCCTTCCTCGCACACAACTAATGATATTCAGATTGAAGTTCAATCTTTGAAAAATATTGAGATCCATGAAGTTGGTTGAATATATTATCACTGTGAGGTAGGGGATACATGTTATTTTTTGTAATAGCATTGATCTCCATGTATTCAATGCACATCCTCATAGATATATATTTCCTCATAACAAAATGAATAAGGGATCCACATGGAGAAAGAATAGGGAGAATAAATCCATTATTACTCAATTCCTCTAGTTGTTTATTTAGTTCCACTAATTTTCCCAGCGGCCATTCTATAAGGGGTCTTCAATATAGGCCTTGAACCAAGAATTAAATCAATGGAAAACTAAATTTATCATTCTATATGATGTCCAGTTATATCCTCTAGAAACACATCAACATAATCATTCAATATATCTATATCCTCTCTTTGAAAATTATTTTCCTCACCCATAGTTAGTTCACACTCTTCCTCCCCAATAATTGTATTATGTAGTGCTACTGGGGGGATATATATAATAATTGGGTGGTTAAATTTTTTCACTAAAGATAAGGAACTCTTTACCATTATAAAAAATTGTAACCTCCATCTTCTTACAATAATTATTTTCATCATTGTCCAAAAGCCAATCCATAATGATGATTATATGAAATTCAAACATGGGTATGATGATAAGAGTATTAGATAAAGAATATTTATTTTCTTAATGGGAACTAATTCAAAAAAATTAGTTGTAATGATATTTACCATATAAGATTTAACAGAAAACTCCATTGTTATATCAAATTTGAAACATCTAATTTTCTTATCAAACTATGAAGATATGAAAAAATGAGATGATCCAGAAGCAATTAAAGCATTGTCTAAATTTAAGGAAACCATTAAATTACCTACCACTATGTAATTTGGAACTTCAACCTCAGAAGTAGTGTTCGCATAAGCGTGGACTTACTCTCTTAGAATTTTCTGATGTATGTTTCCATGGATCATATGACATTTATTTGCATAATTCCCTATATCACTACGATTGTAGAATTCTGCATTGACAACCTCTTTCATTCCATTACAATCACGATCATGGTATACTTTTTCACCACACTTTTAACAGACTCAAAATCCCATCAGGCATGTACCTGGGTGTTTCTTCCTACATTTACTATAGTATGGAAATTTAACACTTACCTACTTCCCAAAATTTCAATTTTGAGATTGTTCAGCAGATCTCTTCTTCACTTGCATTATGTTTAATTTATAAGACTTAGTCAATTCATTTTTAGTCTTGATATTTCATAAGAAATAACTATGTACGGTGAGAACTATTGTGTGACTAATGCTAGATAGAGAAATGGTTTTAACAAATCAATGAATCTATCAATTTTGCCCCTTGGGATACGTATAGAATCTGTTGTATGCCTTGTTATCCTTGTAATGTTTTCCTCATACTTAGCGACATTCTCATCCTCTATTTTACTCAATCTCTGAAATTGTCTTTCCATATCCCCTTGATGGTCACAAGAGATGTATTTTTCTAATAAAATATCTTTAATCACCCTCTGATCCATATTTAATACATATTAATCCTATTTTTTTTAATTAATGAAATCCATTGATCTACATCTCGTGTGAGGTGATAAACTTCCATGGCATCTTTTTCCATTTCTCTAATCCCTAAAGCATGAAATATTTTCTCTAAAGAACTTATCCATTGTTCAGTTAAAAATGAATTTGTAGTCACATTCGATGTCGGTGGTTGTTGCCTCGTTATGTAGCCTAACATTGATCCTCTGGTTGTGGATCAGGGTGCTCCATATGGGTTAAATTATTATTCATAACCAGAGTGAGTTGTCCCAGTATAGTGATCAGTTGATCAGCACCAATTCCATACACAACTCCACAATAATAATCTTGAGTAGGAGGGAAATACCTACCTTGATTACGTGTGTTGATATAGTTTGCATTCCTTCTATTAGGCGCCATTTCTAAACAATGTCCCACACTTGATTAGTTTATGAATCTAAAAACATAATTCCAATCCTGTAAAACACTTAACATAATATGAACAGTTTTTTGAAATAATCTCTAATGTTAAAAATGATTTTTAAGGAGTATAGACACATAAATCATTCATAATGGTTTGTAAAAAGTGTGAATTATCATATGCATATCCCCCCGGGAGTGTCTCAACTATGAGTGAATCAAGACCCGTTGTCGTGTACCTGGATACCCCAGGTCAAACCCAAAAATATTTGATAATGTTTTTACTCCTAGGTATATCTGTGCAAGAGCCACCTCTACCTACTCATATCCAGACAAGGATATATTTCATGGAAAATACAATAAATCACTATATTAAGAAAATTCTTGATGTTCTTATATACTAATCCACAATGTCAATCTTAGGGTAATGATCTCTAATTTTTTTTTCTAAATCTAGTTTTGAAGTTTTGTATTAAACATTCTCTGATACCCTCTATAATGCCCCGACATAAGTTACCTAGTGTTGGTGCATTATTACATAATACTACCATGTTACAATGAATCTTGTCTCAAAAGTACGATAAGTTTAGTTTGCATGGATGTATTAGATACATACATCAGTTTTACATTACATCGTTAATTAAAAAACAAAATTTTGTCTGATTTTAACAAATTCATATCCCATAGACTATCCATGCACGTAATTACTAATATAATTCTTCAAATCCTGTGAAAAATAAAACATAGAAAGGGGTGATCTCTAGTGCTCAGTAAGGATAACAATATAGTGTAACTTTCATAAATAAGCATAAACCATTAAAAAATATATTAAACTAAAGCACTAGTGTTTTAAACATAAAATTCAGTATAATATGGAATAAATAAATCCAATAAATCCATTTACTTATTCACATGGATATTATTCTAGTCAAATACTCACATGCAACATCAATAGGCAATTTCATAATGATGGAACACATAATGCAGGACATCATTACCACATATTTATGGACTCATGCCTAGACTGAAACTATGATTTATTTCATGGGCTTGTTCTAAGACACTAGTTTGTCTCAAGAGATCTACCTAATCCTAAAATATCTATAGTGGGATGTACCCATCACTTACAAAGTCTAATGCATACAACATATAAAAATGATGAAACATAACATAAACTTTCATTTAAAAACAAGAATACAAAATGTTAATACTTTAACTATAAATGAAGAATGGTAAAAAAATACACATCCACAATCAAACATATCTCAAATCCTTCAATACAATATTGATGGTTTTATCATAATAAATCAACGTCAAAAAAGTTTAAAATCCATCAATGGATGTTGACATAGATAAAATCAAAAAAACATCATATAAATTTCTCTTTATATTTTAAAATGTTTTAAAAGTTACATTATTATAAAAGAAATAATTGATTTTGAAAAACTATTATAATCTTTTTTGGGATGCTTTAGTGGAGTTATAATGGAATAAAATAGCTGCACACAACATATAAGATAATAAAAAAATCTTAAATTAATTTTCTGAAAAGGTCATAAAGTACCTTGTTTGGAAAATAACGGAATGATTCCTTTTAAGCCATTTAAAATAATATCAAATGAGGTAAAGAATAATTTTACCCATAGTATCGTAAACAGAAAAAATGTTTCGAAATATATTTTTAAGAATCATGTATGCGGATGATAAAGAGGACCTAGAATATACTCACGCATAAAAAACCTCGGATAATGAAGAGATTGTTTAATTACCCTTACCTTTTACTTTTACATGATCGAGGGAATTTTAACCTTATATATAATAGTTAAAATATTGTAAAAAACTTATACAAGGACCACCTACATAAATATTATATCATATATGATCTTCTAATACTGCATTGTAAATAATATTTTGGTTGTATCATTGTTTTGTGTGTCGACTGATTTGTTTCTCTTATATGTTTGGTTACGTAAGCCCAGTTTGTTCCAGAAATGGTGTATATGATTAGTATCCAGAATTATATTACATTCATAAAAATTACATTTAATTATAAAATGAAAATTATTCTTGAATGATTATGATGGGTATTGAATTTCATCGTGTTCATAGAGATGTTAATCCGTACGTACACACGAGCAACAATATCATTCTATTGATTTTGGAATCATATATAATTGGATGATATATCATATATAAAACTAATTATTAAAATTTTATATATATTATTTGCATCAGTTATACTCATTGTTATACCCATCCATATAATAAAGTGTTTGAATAACAAACAACACCATAATGTTGAGACAGTAAGTCATATGTACACATGTATGTTGTCTTTTCATTCATAGGATGGATAGAATAATGAATATGGTTTAACAATATTTATAATTACATAATATTATGTATATGATATAGTAGTTAATATTATGGTATGGAATAAACAAGAAAGAGGATGTGGAGTAAGAAAATATCTTAGAAAGAGATGGTGAAATTATTGCCTATTTTTCGGGTGTTTCCGTTTGAGTTGACAAAAAGGGATTTATAGGATGCGTTTCTGATCAACGTATGGCCTCTAGGTCTAATTGAGGGTAGTTGATAGGATATTTCTCAGGGTTTGGTAGAGCCAAATGGCTTTGGAAGTGTGACTTGGAGAGAATGGAATGTACCATTTTATAAGAGAGGTGATGCTCACATTAGAAAAAGCTGGAAATATTTTTTTAGTATACATTCATATTCGGTTATAATTGCTAAAAAATGATTTGTTTCGATGATATGGTTTGGATTGGTCAATAGACTCTCAACCAATATGTTTTAGACAGGTTTAGGTAGACATATTAAACTTAAATTTTAATTTTAACTCATAGTTAAATAGTTAAACATTCACCAAGTATTCTTATAATCATATAATAAATGGTGTGTAAACATAATATAAAAATCTTAGAGAACACCATGTGGTTCATTATTAATATATCCAAACATATATAGGTCCTTCGGTATAACCATATATTTTTAAGAATACTATATAAATTAATAATATTGTACTTGTTTTAAATACTCATTTTGGAAAATTTTGAAACTATTTGGTATTTTGTTTTTGTGAAAATCCTAAAAAATTTATTACTTATATAAATATTTACTTAATCAAATACAAATATCATATTAACCTAGAAAATTTTATTATTTCATCAAAAGTCTCAATTTATATTTTTTTTGTATATTTATAATATCATGTTTTTAAATCATTCATTAATAATGTAATTACTGCATCATAATTGGGTAATAAATAAATTTAATTATATAATTTATAAAAATTATAAATAAAATACCATTACGTATGAAATCGTTTTATTTTTCTAATGAATATATATATATATAGTCATATTTATCTTATGTATAACTCGATATTTAGAATGGTTTAGTTATTAAAAACATAATTTAAGACTTTTAAGACTTATTTAAATAAAATAATAATAAATGTCCAATCTATTAAAATTGGACCAATAAGATCATATTTTACTCCTAATGTTTATTTTTGTCAGAATACATATATCCAATAGAATTTGGACATGGGTTAGGGAAATTATAATATTATTTATATCGTTTAATTATGATATTTACTTTTAACCGTGGTAAATAAAAGTGAAAACATAATATTCACCAAAAATTATTTTCATCATATTGAACCAAATTTTACTTACTGATGTAACTGTGTCTCTCAGACTTTTGAAATTCAATTCATATAAGCAGTAAATTAATTTTTATTCAAATTTGGAAATGTGCCTAGATGGTGGGTAAAAGACAGTAAATTGATCAACAAAATTTAATATATATAACATTTTTATAAAATGGCTGCAAATAAATACATTGAACATATATATATTTCTTGATATATTTTTACATAATATAGAATTAAATAAAAAAACTAATTATTTAAATAAAAATTTGGTTTTAAGGAATAACACAGTGCTTTTCACTATTCATCAAAACTTGAATGCTTTAAAAAAATACAAAAAATTCAACCTAAGATAATTTTGATATCTGAATACATAAATGATGTTAATTTTGAATAATAAAATTTATATAATTTAGAAAAGTGGGTATTACTATTTATAATGGTTAGTTTGATTGGTTGTGGTGTTTTTGAACTCGAAGTTTTATACAACACAATTTCTTGTCTTATTAAAAGAGAAATGTGCAATGAAGACATGGGGTGTTACCTTATTATATTATTCAAGTAATTTTATCCCCAAATTTCTATAATATTACTCCATAAAAAGAATCAGGTGGTTCTTCATCATATGTGTCATTGGATTCCACATTACCTCTTCAATCTTATGATTTCTCCATAGATAATTTACTAGACGGGTCATTTGGTTTCTCAACACATGTTCTTTACTGTCAATATTTATGATAGGATCTTCTCAATAAGAACGGTCAAGTTCGAGTTCTATTTCATCATAGGTGAGTATATGCATTGGGTCAGGAAAACATTTTCTCAACAGTGATACATGGAACACATCATGAACTTTGGAGAGTCATGGCATCATTGCCTAATGATAAGCTAAAACACTAATTCATTCATGATTTTAGAAAGTTCCAATGCACATGGGACTTAATTTTCCTTTTCTACTGATTCTTATAACACCCATCCTTGGAGATAACTTCAATAAAACATAATCTCCATCATGAAATTCCAATTCATTCCTTCGGTTATCAAAATTTCTCTTTTTCCTACATTGATCCTCTTTGACATGGTTTTATATAACCCTCAAATTTTCCATTGATTCTTCAACAGGTTCTGGGCCTATGAGTTTTCATTCACCAACATCATCCCAGAAAGTTAGTGGGTGAAATCTCTTTCCACATAATGCTTCATATGGTGCTATCTAAATACGTGAATGAAAGCTATTGTTATTGTAATATTCTACAAGAGGTAAATAATGATCCCACATACATTGAAAGTCATGTGAGAAAGATTTCAACATGTATTCTAAGGATTAAATAGTCTGTTATGATTGTCTATTAGTTTGAGGGTGGTAGGTAGTGCTCAAGCGAAGTTCAATATCCAAGGCCATCTAATGTCTTTTCCATAATCATGATGGAAAATGGGGAAGAATATCCGAAACTGTCAATTTGGGTAATCCATGATGTCTTACAACTTCTTTAATATATAGTCTTGCTAAATGTTCATATGGTAAATCTTCTCTTATAGACAAAAATTGTACTGACATGGTAAGACAATCATCAATGACTCATATTGCATCTTACTTTTATGGAGTCCTTAGTGTCCCCTTGAAAAGTTCAACTAAAATTTCATCCCATTTCCACTCAGGTATGGGAAGAGGTTGCATGACTCCTCTAGGATGTTTTTATCAAGACATAACTTTATGAAAACCCATACATCTTGACACGTAATCATAAATCACTCTTTTCATGTTGTCCCACCAATAATGTTCCTTCAAATCTCTAAAATTCATAGTGCTACTAGGGTTATACAAAAATTAGATCGTTGATCATCATATAACTATTCCATTTTTAGATCATGTGAATCAGGAACACAGAGCCTTTACCCAAATTTCAAAATTAAATCATCATATATGATTTCCATTAATCTATCATCATTCAAAACATTAATTTTCAGGTGAAACACCTCATCATCAGTCTAGGAAAATTTTATCATTTCTAGTAAAGAATTAATAGTAACCATTAGAAGAAGTATTGATGTTTCACCATCCATTATTATTCCCATATCCATTTTTTTAGATTCATGTACATAAGATTATATTCAAATATCATATTGTTAAGAACACCATGATCCTTTCAACTAAAATCATCTTCTACTTTATTTTCCTTCCCCTAGTGTATGTGTTTAGTGTAATCATAATCCTTGTGTAGTTCAAGTCATCTTCATTGAGTCATGTTGAATTCCTTCAATGAAAAAAAATACTTTAAACTCTTTTGATCAGTATATATGTCACATTTTTACCATATAGATAGTGTATCTATTTCTTTAAAGTAATGATTACAAATACTAACTCAAGATCATGAGTGAGATAGTTTTGTTCATTTATTATCTGTTATTGTGATGTATAGGCAATAACTCTTTCATTATGCATAAGGACACAAAAATGTCCTTTTTTGATGCATCACTATAAATAACAAACCCATCATTTACCAATGGTAGAATCATTATAAGATCATTGAATAATATTCGCATCAGTTATTCAAGACATTATTCACACTCTTTTGTCAAAAAAATTAACCCCTTTTTGTGTGAGCATGGATAATGGGATTTCAAATCGGGAAAAATTATGGATGGAATTCTGATAATATCCTGCTAAACCAATAAAATTATGTACCTCCGTAATAATAATCCTTGATGGCCATTCTTGTATTGCTATTTCCTTATATAGATCAATAGAGATTCCATCCTTAGAGAAAATATGTCAATGAAAAGAAATTATCTAATGCCAGAATTCACACTTTCTATACATCCCATATAATTCATTTTTTCATGTGGTTTTTAGAATAGTTCACAAGTGATTTTCATGACATTAGTAGATTTATGAGAGTAATAATATATCATCAATAAATATCACTAAAAATTCATCAACATGTTCTTTGAAAACAATATTCACTAGATCCATAAATATAGAGGGTGAATTAGTGAGTCCAAAAGTAACTACTATAAAATCGTAATGGTTGTACCTGGTTCTTAATGATATTTTCAGAATGTATTCCTTCCTCACACACAAGTAATGATATCCAGATCGAAGTAAAATCCTTGAAAATATTGACATCCATGAAGTAGGTCGCAAAAATCATTAATTTGATGTAGGGGATACATGTTCTTTATTTTTATAGCATTGATCTCCCTTAGTAAATGCACATCCTCATAGATCCATCTTTATTCTTAAAAATGAATAGGGGATCCTCATAGAGAAACACTATGTATAATAAATCCTTTATTACTCAATTCTTCTAGTTTTTTATTTAGTTACACTTATTTTCACAGTGGACATTCTATAAGGGGTCATTAATATGGGCCTTTAACCAAGAATTAAATCAATGGAAAACTCAATTTATCATTCTGGATGATGTACAATTAAATCCTCTAGAAACACATAAACATAATCTTGTATATTAGTTACATCCTCTATTTGAACATTATTTTCCCCACCCATAGTTATTTCACACTCTTCCTCCACAATAATTTTATTATGTAGTGCACCTAGGTTGATCTAGATAAGAATTGGGTCGTTATATTTCTTCTCTAAAAATAATGAACTCTTTACCATCTTCAAAAATTATAACCACATTCTTCTTACAATAACTATTTTCATCATGGTGCAAAATCCAATACATAGTGATGATTATATAAAATTCAATCAGGGATATGAAGATGAGAGCAATATATAAAGAACATTTATTTTCCTTAATGGGAACCAATTCACAAAAATTAATTACAATGATATTTACCTAAAACGAGTTTACTGAAAAATCAATTGTTATATCAAATCGGAAACATTTAATTTTCATAGAAAACTGTGATGATATGAAACAATGCAATGATCCAATTTCAAATAAAGCATTGTCTAAATTTGAGGAAACCATTAAATTTCCTTCCACCATGTTATTTGGAGCTTCAACCTCAGATGTAGTGTTCACATAAGCTTTTCCATTCTCCATTGGACTTTTTTGAATTATGTATCCTTGAATCTTATGAAATTCATTTGCAAAATTCCCCATTTCACAATAATTTTAGCATTAAACATTGATAACCTCTTTCATTTTATTGCAATCGCGATCTTGGTGGCTTTTTTACCCAATCATGTAACATACTCTTATTCCCATCAGGCATGTACCGGGTTGTTTCTTCCTAAATTTAATATAGGTTGGAAAATCAACATTTACCATCTTCCATTTATTTCAATTTCCAAAGTGTTCAGATTATCTTATCTTCACTTGCATTTCTTTAAAGTCATAAGACTTAGAAAATTCATTTTCTGTCTTAATAGTACATAAGCAATATCTTTGTACAATGAGAAGTATTGTGGTACTAATTTTTTATGGAGAAATGGTTCTAACCAATCAAATAATATATCAGTTTTACTCCTTGGGTTATGTATATAATTAATTTTATGCCTTGTTATCCTTGTACTATTAGCCTCAAACTTTGAGACATTCTCATCCTCAATTTTCCTCAGACTCTGAAATTGCCTTTCCAAATCCCCTCGATGGTCACACGAGAAGTATTTTTCTAATAAAATCCCTTTAAACTCCCTCCATTCCATATCTGATAATTTTTATTCAGTTTTGTGTTTTAAATTAATGAAATCAATTTATGTAAATCTCATGTGAGGCAATGAACTACCTGAACATATTTTTCCATTTCGCTACTCCACAAAGCATGAAATATTTTCTCTAACGAACTTATCCACTACTCAGTTAAAAATGGATTTTTAGTCCCATTGAATGTTGGTGGTTGTTGCCTCATTAATCAGTTTAACATTGATCATCTACGATGTGGATCAGGGTTCTCCATACATGTTAAATTGTTATTCATAACCTGAGTGAGTTGTCCCAGTATGGTGATTAGTTGATCACCACCAGTTCCATACCCAACTTTACAATAATAATCTTGGGTAGGATGGAAATACCTACATGGATTACGTGGATTGATATTGTTTCCAGTCTTTCAACTATGAACCATTTCTAAACAATGGCATACACTTGCTTAGTTTATCAATCTAAATACATAATTCCAAACATGTAAAACACTTATCAAAATTTAAACAGTTTTTTGAAATAATCTATAATGACAGAAATTATTATTTTTGGAGTATATACACATAAAATTTTCATAATGGTTGGTAAGAAAATGTGAATTATCTTATGAATATCCCCTAGGAGTTTCATAACCAAGAGTGAAGTAAGAAATGTTGTCATGTACCAGGATACCCCACGTCAAACATGAAACACTTTGTTAGAGTTTTTACTCCTAGGTACATCTGTGCTAGAGCCGCCTCTACCTACACATATCTAGACAAGGATTTATTGGATGGAAAATAAAATAAATAACAATATTACCAAAATTATTTGATGTTCTTCTATACTAATCCTCAAAATATATCTTAGTGTAATGATCTCTAATCAGATTTTTTATAAATGTAACTTTGAAAGATTGTATTAAACAATCCTTGGTACACATTGTAACACCCCCGACCCAAGTTACCTAGTGTCGGTGAATTATTACATAACACTTCCATGTTACAATTAATCATGTCCCAAAATACCGATAAGTTTATTTTAATTGTAAGTACTTGATACATACATAAGTTTTACATTAAATCGTTAATTCAAAAACAAATTTTTTTATCCTTTTAAAAAATCCATATCCCATAGACTATCCAAGCAGGCCATTCCTTATATAATTCTTCACATCATGGGAAAACATAATCATATAATTGGGTGAGCTCCGGTTCTCAGTAAGGACAACAATCTAGAGAAACTTTCATAAATAATCATAAACCATTAAAAAATGTATTAAACTAAAGCACAAGCCTTTTAAACATAAAATTCAGCATAATATGGAACAAATGAATCAAATAAATCCATTTAATTATTCACATAGATATTCTACTATTCAAATACTCACATGAATCATCAATTTCTAATTTTATAATGATGGAATGCATAATGCCAGACATCATAACCACATATTCATGGCCTCATCCCCAGTCTAAAAATAATATTTTTTCAAGGCCTTGTTCCAAGACACTAGTTTTTGTCAAGAGACCTTTCGATGCATCAGGGAGCAATAGTGGGCTCTACCCATCATTTACAAAGTCCAATACATACCTCATATAAAAAGGTGGAAACATAACATAAACTTTCATATAATAACTAGCATACAAATGTTAATATTTTAACCATAAATGAAGAATGGTATAAAAATAACCCATCCATAGTTAAACATATCACAAAACCACTAATATAATATGGATGATTGTATCATAATAAATCGACTTCCCACAAGGGTAAAATCCATCAATGTATGTTGACATAGTTGAAATCAATACTATTTGAGAAAAATATCTCTTTCAATTTTGTAATCATTTAAAAGTCACATAATTATATAAGAAAACATTTATTTTGATAATACTCATATTAGCTTGTATGGGATGCTTTGAAGGAGTTATAACAATGTAAAATACATTCACCCACCTTATAAGTTAAAAAACATTCTTTTATTAATTTATCGAAATGTTCATAATGTACCTTGATTGGAAAATGATGGAAAGATTCCTTTGAAAACATTTTAGAAATAGTTAAATGAGTGTATAAATTATTTTAACCCATAGTCTCATAAATTATAAAAATGTTTTGAAATACATTTTTATGAAATAGTGATGTGGACGATAAAGAGGTCCCAGTAGATACTCATGTATAAACAACCTCGGATAATGAAGAGATTATAGAATAAACCCTTACCTTGTAATTTTTCTGGATCAAGGGTATGATAACCTATTTTATTATAGTTACATAATTGTTATAATATTATACGATAACCACATACAAAAATTTTATATCTTGTTGGAACTTCTAATATTTCATTGTAAAAAATATTTCAGTACTATCATTATTTCAGGTGTTAATTGATTTGTTTCCCTTTATATGCATAGATAAGAAAAACATGAATGTTATGGAAATTTTTTATTTTATTCATATCCAAAATGATATTATGTTCTTAAAAATTATTTTTAAATCGAAAATGAAAGTAATTTTCTAATGGTTATGATGGGGAATGAATTTTATTGCGTTCATGTAGACGGTAATCTGTACGTATGCATGAGTGAAAATATCATTCTATAGATTGTGAAAATCATAATTAATTGGAAAGTATATCATATATACAACATAATTGACATGTTATATTTATTGTTTACATAATTTATACTCATTATTATACAAATCCAAATAATTAAGTGTTTGAATAACAAACTACACCACAATGTGGAGACGGTAATCCGTACATATGCAGGTAAGGTGACATGTCATTCATAGGATGGATAGAAAATTTATTATGGTTGAACCATATTAACAATAAAATCATATAAAGTATAATGTATTGGAGTTATTTTTTTTGTTATGAAGATAACAATAAATGTGAAATTGTATGATGAAAAGAAATTTTAAAGAGGTGGTGAAATTATTACCTCTTTTTGGGTGTTTCCTTTCGAGTTGATAAAATGGGATCCTTATGTAGGATTTCTTATCAATGATAGGACTCTAGGTAAAAGTGAATAATTCTTGGGGGATATTTGAGCAAGGTATGGGTGATCCAAATTCCATTGGAGGTGTGATTTTGAGAGAAGGGGAAGTACCCCATTCTAAGAGAGGTGTAGGTCACTTTAGGAAAGGCTTGAAATATTATTTTATTATAAAATATTATTCAGTGTATAATGGGCCAAAATAATTTAGTTAAAGGATAATGTGGGGATTTTTCAACAACCTCTAAAACAATAGGTTTTATAATGGTTTTTGTTACCATATTAACATTATCTTTTATATTTAACTCTTAGTTATATTGTTTAAATTTTACAGTTTATAATTGTTTTATTATAATAAATGTTTAAAAAAATTACATTAAATTTCCATGAGAACCCTATGTGGTTCATTATAAATATATCAAACATTATATAATTATTTTTTCAACCATTATATTTTTATAAATATTGTTTCAATTAATAATATAGTATTTGTTTTAAAAACTCATTTATGTTATATTTGACACGATTTGGAATTTTTTTTGTGTGAATGTCATAACAACATTATAACATTGGCCAAAATTTATATAATCAACCATAAAATGTCATATTAATCTATAAAATAATTGGAATATATCAAATGTCTCAAATTATATTTATTTGTATATTTATAATATCAATTATTTTAATCTTTCATTTATAAGGTAATTACTGCATCATTATCGTCTCATAAATAAATCTATATATTTGGGTATAAAAATTATAAATAAAATAAAATTATTTAGGAAATATTTTTAAATTTATATTGAATATTTATAGTTTAATCTATCTTATGTATGACCATATATTATAAATGTTTTGGTTATTAAACATTGAATTTAACTCTTTCAACTCATTTTTTTTAAAAAATAATAATAAATGTCATAATATAATCCTGGTGGACAAAAAGGATCATATTTTACTCCTAATCTTGATTTTGGTCGAAATAAACTTATCCCATTGAATTAGGACATGTGTTAGGGTAATTATAATATAATTTTTAACTTCGATTATGCTATTTACTTTTAACTGTGGAAAATAAAAGCCAATTGTCACTATTCACCCTAAATTATTTTCACATTATTGAACAACATTATACTTTCTGATTTCAACTATGTCTATTGAATTTTTAAAATTCAATTCACTGAAGCGAAAAAATTAGGTTTTATGCCAATTTTCAAATGTTCCTAGAAGGTGGGTAAAAGACTGTTAAAAGATCAATGAAATTATAAATATAAAATATTTTTATAAAATGACTCCAATGAATTACATTTAACATATATATGTTTTATGTATTACTTTTTAACGAATTTAAATTTTAATAAAATAAATAATTATTTAAATAAAAATTCTGTTTTAAACAATAAAGTTGTGTTTTTTACTATTCAAAAAAATTTGAACTTTTTCATAGACATACCAAAAATTCACCCTCATTTAATTTTTTTTTATTTTGAATCCAATAAAGAAGCCCATTATGAAAAAGTAAATTTATAAAATTTCAAAAATTGGGAATTATTCTCTATAACTACAAATTTTTTTGGTCGTGGTGTGCTAGAACTCAAAGTTTCATACAACACAAGTTATTGTTTTATTTAAAAAGAAACTTAATATGGATTCCTAGGGTGTTATGACAGAGATAAACAATAAATTATTCCATTTTAAATGTGATATTGGAGATAAAACTAATAACAATGTTTTTATGGAGAGTGATAAAATCAATATCAGGAGAAAATTAACCACATGAATACCAATAACATGTGATATATTAAACAGTCTTTGATTCCAAGGTAGGAAAAGTAAATGAGAATTGTTTTTGTTTTAATATCCTTTTCATAATGTTGAAGAATTTATTTATCATCTTGAATAAGAACATTAGGATATATACTTACTTTTCAGGTAGGGTTTTTTCCATTAATAAGTTATTACCAAAAACACATCTTTTCCCCAAATGATGTGTATTCAAGTTGGCATTGTCACACCTGAAGTGCAAGAATCAACATCTATTGAATAACATGATCCACCAAAGAGGAACCATATATTATTACTATCATTATAAATTTACCAGAACCAAAATTATTTTACAAGATAAGATAATCCCCAAAAATAATAATATTTTATAAAAATAAATATTTCACCAAATATCCAAAATATAACAAAAAATACCCAAAGATCAACAAATACCATTAAATAAAAAATATTCCTAAAAATATTCTTCAAAATATTCCAACTATGATTGAATCCAAAACTCAAAAATGTCATATCACATAGTATTCTAAAAAATTATTAACATTTATCTTCAAATAACATTTGTTAGTCTCCAGGTCTCATACTAAAAATTAATTAGTCTAATCACATATTCTCTATGATATGTTAATCATTTCTATTAATAACCCAAATCATATATGTACACAAAAAATATATATTCATCCAAAAATAAACTCAACCATAGCACAACAAATTAAATCCTATAGTATTCTATTTTCCATAGACACATAGTGATCACTAAAGAGATAAATTCTTCCAAAATAACCTTTATCTCATAATAAACAAATAAATTTCTTATAATAATTATATCTAGTTGATAAAAAATAATATTGTTATTCAACATATTCTTTATCAATAAAATAATTCAGCTAAAGAGTGTAAGTAATACTAATCGAGGAAATCACGTAGTCCAGTGGTAGGTGATAAGTATCAACCGTATTTTGGTTGTGGGTTCGATTCCCACAACTTTGTCTAACATGATTAGTTTTCACAAAGTATTAATGTTTTAAATTTTAAGGAAATATATTATTTGATAAAATTCAAATTAAAAAATAGAAAAATTTATAAAAAATTACCATAACATGTTTTACCCAAAAATGGTATCTGATTCATTAATGTTTTATCCCAAAATGTAATAACTTGTAATTTCCTCAAATTCATGGATCATATAAAAAATAGTTCTCTATAACTATATCAACAAAAGAAAATATAAATTTTCCATGAAAAAAATAGGCACATAGCAAACTTCAGGGTTACACATACTAGAAAAAGACTTCCAAATTTATCCCATCATCAAAAGAGACTTATTAATTTTAAAATTTTCATCATCCTCAAATATACCATTACTATTGAATCCATTAAATTCATACTTCATAATCATTCAATGATATTCATGATAAATTGACCATTCTTATCCAACTAATTTCATAATAATTATTTCTAACAAACAACTTCATGAATCATATCCTTAGAATCACTAATGTCAAAAAATCAGCTAAAAAAGAATCTATATATTTCATTGGACATTATCAGTTTTCTCATCCTAATTTAGAATGAAATTATGTATCAGTAATAAAATATTTTTACAGTACATATTATCCCATTTCTGTACCATGTTTGTTGGAAATATAGTTCTATAATGACCCTGCACACCACATTTAAAAAAATCAATTGATTCTTTGGAAAGAACTTGTCTCCCATTTATTGAGTCAACAAGACGCTTCCTTTTTCCTTGGAATTTTCATTCTTTCAAACCATCATTACCACATATATATAATCTTCTCGTCAAGTTGAAGCATTTTACTAGGTTTTTATTTATACATCCTAGACACATTGGTTTTTGTATATACTTAATTTTATGATTACTACCTAAACATCAAATGGGATTCATTTATCACATTTTTTATTTCCTAGAAAATCATAAAGGTTTATGTGGTCAATCATGAATCATGATAAATGGATGAGAATAATAAAATGAGTTCTAATTGTAGCTACTACATCATTCAACTGCTTATTCAAAAAACCATCACAGTTTTCCTCAAATCCATTGTTTCTTTTGTTATTAATTGATGAAACCATTTACTAAAACCAAAATAGTCAGTGTCATTATATCAGTAAAATCCTCATATATTATCTTATGATGATGGTAAACACTAAGATATATTATTCATGTTATATTGAACTCAATCTATTTATAAAAAATAACTCTGAATCATTATAATATTCATACCATAATGGTTATGTCACTTTTGATTAAATAAAACCCTATCCTATAAGGTTTTATAAACCGACCACTGATTCCAATTGTAAGGCACAAACCTTAAAAACATTACATAATCTTGAATTAAGTTAATAATTGACATTTATTATCATTTTAGGTTAAGAGATTTATAAAATTTAGGTCATATCATATAAATAAATATATTAATATTAAATGTAGACACTTCTACTCAGTCTCCATTTATTCATAAAATAAAAACCCAAAAAAAACTTATCTAGTTCCATTTTTAGAAAAATTGACATTTCTGTGATCTCATCTATGACCCTATTCATCATTATTTCCTATGGAAAAAAAATCAAAAAACACACAAGGATCATAAAAATCATAACAAGGGCTATAAAAAAGATATAATTTTTCCATGAATATATACAAATAAATGAAATCATAATTTTCAATATTAAAACATATTATAACTAACATACCTCACAAAATAATAATATTTATGAAGATCACATATAAATCATAAATCACAATGGTAAAATGTGGAATCCATAACAAAAATACATTTTATCATTCACATCTACACCGAGAGTTAAATTTGGAATACCCATCACATTATATTCTCTAAATCTCTTAAGATAAACATTATTATTTACCTCTGTCAAATTACCCAATGCATTGGAGAGCTATCTCGGTCTCACCCTCCATACTTATAATGTCTCAAAAGCCTTATTTTAATTTTTTATTGATAATCCCCATTTTAAGGGTTGAAGGGGACCCTGTATATGACTGTATGCCTAAGGAACAAGGCCTGACATGACATGAAATAAATGACCTGATGCCCTAGAGGCATACCATGCCAAATACATGACCCGTAGGCCTAACCCACTAGAACTACTCCTACCATCATTATGAATCATTGATCGCCTAGCTCCCCAACATGTATTTTTGATCTACTAGAATTACCCCATACAAAGCTGCAGGGTGCGTGGTCCCAATGGTAGCTTCCACACCCTCCAACTCTTCCATTCCAGTTAGCTCTGCTTCTGGTGACATCTATTCATGTTGCTCTAATCCTCTTCTGGGGCCTACTCTGTTGATAGGGATTTTCCATTGTCTCAATGGCCCGAACACCCTATGGCCCGAAGGCCTTCGATGGCCAGAAAGCCCATGGGACCAGTAGTCCCAAACCAATGTCATGAAGGCCCAAATCTGGTGAATAGATCTGGATGCTTTAGTAACTGATACAGTACTACTAAAGTCCCTATATATTCACCACACCCTGCATAGGTTTATCATGGAAGTGCCCATTTACAATAAAAATACCCAATAACCATAAGATATTCATAACACATTAAACAAGAATATAAGAATGTTAATATTTCCTCATTTCATTCACAAATTATCAGATCAAGATATTTGCATAGCCAATAAATTTAAAGTACTCAAAAATATGACTTTTGAATCAAAGTGTCCCATAAAACTTTCAAACTATTGAAAGTATTATACACTTAAAAACACTTATGTACATATAAATAAATACCTAAAATCATTTCAAGTACCACGGAATGGATGAGATGGTATTAAACTATAAAATAGTTAAACAATTTCCAAAGTGGTTTGATTTAATGAATCCTTTATCACTTGAGAAAATATTGACCAAAAATAATTAAACAATAACATCAAAGAAAACTATAAATATCAATAGAATATATAAATTACTGATATAAAATTTCAAAATGGTTTTATACACACATATTAGGATAATAATGGTCTACAATTTCAAGATATACCTCAATGAATAGAGATTGATACACAGTCCCTTACAAAGATTGTATCATGAAATTTAGAAAAAATCAATTACATAATTATTTGATGAAAATATAAATAAACCAAATATAATTAGATATTAATTGTAAAACAATCATATTTCATTCACACATAATAATTTCATGACATAATCAAGAAGTAGAAGATTGACCCAAAGTATTTAAATTGGGTTAATAAGTTCTGTTACAAAAATTCGAGGTCCTAACGGTATCAGTTAATTTTTTCTAATATCACTTAATGAGATTGAAAAATTTTCTCTCATCACATGGATAAAAAATTTACAGTAATACGGATATATAAGAACATATACCAACATTATAAAATTGATATTTAGAGACACATCAATAAATATGTCTTTGAGAAAAATAGAATGGTTAAAGGTTCACTTACCTCATGTGAGAATTGACTTGTTCATTATTAAATTTACTTAATAATAAACATAAGATAATTTATACTTTCTTTAGAAAATTTTTAATGATTTTATTTTTTTTGTATCACTTATTACTATTTTATAAAAATAAAATAATTTTTTACGTTAATATCGATCGTTTTTTCGATATTGGGTACTTTGAGACAGAAATGAACTTATTATAAATACAAATTGTCAACATGTTAAAATTTTAATTATATCTAGAATGATATTAATTAATTACATATCATATATATCATATGTAACCATTACAAATGTATTTATAATAGTCAATATCATTTGGATATAAGAAATGAAATCCATCATTTAGGGAGAGAGTAAGTTGTATGTACACATGATCACTAGTTTCATTTATATTTCATATTTAATGGAATGAAAAATAAATTATAAATTGTAAATTATAATTCCATTATAATATATATATTATATGATACATTATTTATGAAAACCCTACTTTTTATTACACAATTAAACATAAATTATTACATAAACGTCACATGATACAACATTAAAGATTGAGAGGTATACTGTATCTGAGGCTTAAGATCATTAAATAACAACATAAAAAATAAAATACAACATCTTTATTGAAAAATTCATTTACATGACCACTAAATTCCCCCATACATAGCATTGAATGGGATAACCTGAGGAAATGCATAATAAAAGGGTGAGCTTTGAATCCCAATAAGGGAATAATCATGGAATAACCTGAGGAATACAATACATGTTAGAAAATAGTCATATCAATAGAGCACAAGAGAAGAATAAAATAAAGGCATGATAATGCATGATAATCATAACATGGAAATGTGGAAACAACACTTAACGGTGAATTAGTATGAGCCAAGGCTCGTTACACACGGAGCATGAGAAAAACCTCATTTCAAATGAAGAATTTGTAAAACCTAGTTCCTCTTGAATATGAATGAGTCAACACCCATTTAAAATGAAACATCATTACATAATAATTTACCTAATGAATAAGAGTGCTATCAGGGATCACCCTTTTTAAACATTTTATTTTATGCACAAGTGTGCCACTTGGATCCAAAAATATTGAAACATTAAACATAATATTTTCTTCCGTGATAAATGAATATATAATAACTATATGAAACAATTTAAACAATAAGTAAATGTGTATAATGTTGAATACCCTTGTTATGGAAATGGGCATGGTATTCACTGCACAATGACATTGGTTTAGAACAGCGTAGTACAATTTCGGTAACCTAACGATGTGACATAAGAACTCATAAAAATGATTGATGAGAGAGAAAGGTACGTATCATCATATTTACATGGCATGGACAGTATTGCGGTAAATAGATAGATGTACCATCAAATTTAATAAAATTTAGGATCATGATACCAATGAATATCTTGAATGTAAATGAAAAGAGAGAAATTCCTTTCATAATTTCGGCATATTAACGGGTGTACATGGGAGGCATTTAATTAGAGAAAAAGGGGTCTCCCATCATCCAAACATATTAAGGGATGTATGGGGAGGTGAAAACCTATACCCAAAAATTTATAATTGAATTTAAAAAGGCATAACAATTTAATGAAATTGGAAAAAAATGAGATAGAATGAAAAAACCCTTACTTGGAAGTGTGCTTCCAATGTCTAAAGAGATGCTTTGGAGAGGATTATTTGGAGATTGGGGCACCTTTCTAGGATTATAGTGAGAGTATGGAAGTGTTTGGATGAACTCCAAAGGCATTGAGTGTGGAGGTAGTGGGAGCATGGGTGGGTTTATATAGGAAAGGTGATGTGATTATTTATTATTTATGTTTGGGTCACCTCACATTAAATAAATCCAAACCACTATCCACCTAATGGTTTTTGTAATAGGGAAGGGTATAATGATACTTTATAAGTAAAAAGTCCAAATTTTTTAAAATAATGGAGTTTCTTATGTGGAGGTGAGTCGCACTCCCATAGAAAACAATTTAAAAAGACAAAATGTTTAATAAGTCTTGAAGGGTCTAGTAATGCATTGTAAAATAAATCAAACAACCCCAAATCCACATTATTTTAATGTTAAAACATATATTGGCCAAAAATAATGTTTATAGTATTTTATTACATCACTATTGGGTAATTATGATATCATAAAACACATTATATATTTAAACGGATTTAAATATTTACCCAAAATTTTTACTTTCTCAAAAAATTATGAAAAAATAACCATTGGATAATTTAATCATCCAGATTCCAGAAATATTATTAATTTTATCTAAATATTTTTCTAAATATTTTAATTTTAACATTTAAAATAAAAAAGGAACATTTATAAAAAATTCATGGGTTTTGATAAAAATGGCATTCAAACCTTAATAAAAATAACTATTTCATTGATAAAATAATAAGATCATTTATATATAATAAAAATTAATTTAATAATAATAATATTTTATTAAAATATTTTTTAATTTACAAATCCATTAACTCATCAAAACATATTTCTTAGTTGAAAATTAACTAAAAATAGTATATGTGATTTAAAATCATTTTACAAAGTTACAATAAAAAAAAGAATGTATATTAATTATTATATTAAAAAATAATGTACATAAATATAGTAAAAAGTTCATGTTAAATGAAACCTAAAAACAACGACATAAGACCGATGGGTGAGGTGTGCAATAGGGACAGACTCTTGGGGTGGCTCAAATAACATCCCTTGTGTGGTAATCTCTATTAACTTCCTGTTATTACATAGGCGGTCCCAATATAGCTCAACATATTCAAGCTAGGATTGGGATTGGTCACGAGTGAAGCCCAATGATGCAACATCCATTCCGAGATCAGACACATGGGCTTCGTATGGGGAACATCTACTAGATGAGGCCAACGCTTCCTTTGTCAGCATAAATTGGATTTGTTAAAGTCCTATATTTATACTAATCATGTGATCATAGTTCAATGGCTATATTATCAACAATCACAATTCATAATAGTATTATAAAATCCAAAAAACATAAAACCAAAGAAAATGACAATTTATATAATCATTTTACATAAATATACATTTAATTGTATAAAGAGGGATTTCCCTTAATGAATGTTTGGGTCATTACAATCTTTCCCCCATTAGAAATTTCGCCCTCGAAATTTCCTTTTCCCATAGTAAAATAAATGTGGGTAAATCTGCATCATCATTTCCTCTGATTCAAATTTTGCTTCATCAGTCTTGTGGTTTCTCCATAACACCTTGACGAGGAGAATTGTCTTATTTTGTAGAACATTTTCTCTATGATCTAAAATCATCACAAGTTTATCCTCATAAGAAAGATCATAATCAAACTGTACCACCTCTGAAGAGAGTAAATGTGAAGGGTCCAGTATGTACATCCTTAAAAGGGATACATGGAAGACATCATGTAATTCGTCCATAGTAGGTGGAAGTGCTAGTCGATAGGCCACAACCCCAACATGATCAAGAATCTCGAAGTGGCTGATGTACCATGGAATTATCTTTCCTTTCATTCCAAATCCCATGATCTTCTACCAAGAAGATATGAGTATAAATACAATATGTCAACATTTAATCTCAAGGTCTCATCAGTGGTTATCCGGGGAACACTTCTGTTGACTCCAGGCTGCCTTGAAATGATAGTGAGTGGTTTTCACCTTCTCCACCATTTGTTCGACCATTTCTGTTCCAAGCATCATACGCTCACCGACCTCATCCCAACACACCTCTGTTCTGAATATTTTTCGATAAAGGGATTCATATGGTTCCATTTGGATACATTATTGGAAACTAATTTAATAAGAGATCTCAACTAGAGGAATGTGTTGATCACATTCTCCTTTAAAGTCCATTGACAACACTGTCAACATGTCCTCAAGTGTTTGGATACTTTTCTCGGATTGGCCACAAGTTTGAGGATGAAAGGCTGTACTGAAGTTTAGTATAGTATTTAGAGCATGTTGAAGACTCTTCCAAATCATAGAGATAAATCTTCTATCTTGATTGAACACAATAGATAGTGGTACTCCATGCATCATTACTACTAAACTGATATATATCCGCGCAAATTGATCTAATGAGAAATCCTCCTGAATAACAATGATGTGTTCAGCCTTTGTATGATGATCCACTACAACCCAGATTGCATTGTTTCCTTTGGATGTTTTCAGATGTCCGGTGACAACATCCATGGTGATTTTGTCCCATTTCCATTCTGGTATGGGCAATGGTTGCATCAACCCATTAGACTTTTTCCTCTCTACGTTCACTTGTGGACATTATAGGCACTTTGATATATATTCAGAAATACCCTTCTTCATATTATACAACAAATAATGCTCTCATAGATCTCGATATATCATTGTGTTTCCTAGGTGAATAGAGTAATTTTAACTATGTGCATCATCCAAAAGATCCTTCTCCAGCTCCAGACTTGATGGGACACATAGTCTTTTACCAAATCTCTCAATTCATTCTTCATTAATGTTAAAATATGAGGATTTCCTTTTTTCGATAGCTTCCATGTTTTCCTTAATTCCCACATCATTATTTTTATCATCCTTTAACCTTTCCAAAAGTGACAGTTGAGAAATAATTTGTGAAATGATTAATGATGTTCCCTTATTTATGATTCCCATGTCCATCTTCATCAAATCTAAGAAGATTGGTTCCTTTTAAATTATCATAAATAAATGAATTTATGGGACCTTTCTATGTAGGGAAGATTCCACCTTGTTCACTTTTCCAGGGTGGTAATGGATTGAGTAGTCATAGCCTTGAATCAGCTCTAACCATCTTCATTGGCACATGTTCAACTCCTTCATTGTTAATATATACCTGAGGGTTTTGTGGTCTGTATATATTTCACTCTTATCCATAAAAATATAATGACGCCAAATTTTCAAAGAAATAATCAATGCAGCCAAATCGAGGTCATGTCTTGGATTGTTTTATTCATAAACATTCAATTTCCTTGAAGCATAAGAAATTACTTTGTCATTTTGAATCAACATACATCCCAGTCCCTTCTTCGAAGCATCATTTAATACCAAAAAAATTTATCCAATTGTGGATAAAGATATAATGGGTTTAGTGATAAGCCTCCTTTTTTACTCCTTGAAACATTCTTCGCATTCATCATTCTAAGAAAACTATACTACCTTCCAAGTTATCTTGGTAAGAGGGTTGGACAATCGTGAGAAATTTTTCACAATTCTTCGATAATATCTTGCTAAACCCAAGACTCTATTTATATACGTTATCGATGTTGGCCTCATCCATAGCTAAATTATATTTTTTTTGGAGGGATCCAAAAATATCCCATTGCATGTGATGATATGGCCCACAAATGAGACTTCCTTCAACCAAAACTCACACTTGTTGTACTTTTCAAAATGCTTCTCCTTCCGCAAGGTCTATAGTGCAATTCATAGATGATCCTCTTGATCCTCCATGGTTTTGGAGTATGTCAGAATATCATCTATAAAGACTACCACAAAGTTTTCAAGGTAATCTCTAAAGACTCTATTCATCATGTCCATGAAGATTGATGGAGAATTAGTGAGCCCGAAAGGAATTACTATGAATTCATATGCATTTATCTTGTACGAAAATAATTCTTAGGGATATCTTACATCTTCACCCTTAGTTGATAATATCTTGAACGCAAATCCACCATGGAGAAGTGTTGTTCCCCACGTATCAGATCAAACAAGACATCAATTTGTGGGAGAGTACACTTGTTCTTTATCGTGATTTTTTTCTCATGATAATCGATGCAATGGTGCATTGACCCATCCTTCTTCTTGAAGAAGAGGACTGGTGCACCCCATGGTGAATCACATGGGTGTATAACCCTTTATATATAATCTCCTATATTTTTTTCTTCATATCCTGAATCTCAACTACAACCAATCTATACAGAGTCTTGGATATTGGAAATTCCCTAGCTATAAATCAATTGAGAATTAAACATCATTTCTAAGAGGAAGACCAGATAGTTTCTCTGGAAACAATTTAGAAAATTCACCCAAAATAGGCATGTATTCATTGAAGGTTTCAACATTATACTCAATCATCTGAGCTAGATACACATTCTCATAGGGCAGTAATATCCATTCTTGAGATGATGGAGGAAAAGAGGTTTCATCTTCCTCTATGCACATTTAATGAATTGGTGGTCGATTATCGACATGGAGAGTGATTTCACACTCACAAAAATATATGTTGGATCTATATAAGGAAATACAGTCCATGTAATGAATTTCCTTAAATTCTTCTAGATGTAGTATAAAGAGATTCATTGGAAAGTTTAATCCACATATTATAATAGGGGTTGAGTTATATTAATGGGATGCCTTGTTTTCCCCATATGTCTTACTCAATGACATCTTCACTTACAACACTTTTGGTGGTGTTGGGATTGTTATAAAAAACTTTTGAGATATAAAATAATACGTAAAACCTGAATCAAAAAGTACATTCTCTTTTCTGGAATAAATAACTAGCGTACCAGTTACCACTTCATTGTCAGGGTTTACTTCAGTTGTACTAATAGAAAACAGCTCTCCCTTGCTGCCTTGGAGGATGTTAGTTTACTCCAGAAACCCTTGGCATAGGGTACTGATTATCATGATTCCCTAGTTCATTACAGTTGATGAAATGAACTATGCGTTGAGGATTGAATGAAGCGTTCCTCTCCTCTATCACAACTTTGGGTCTTTCTCTATTGTAGTTAACAGCTAGGTTCCCTTCTTTCCCACACATATAGAATTTTCTCACACCCTTCAGGAAATTTACAATGTCCTTATTTCCACACCTTTGGCATGTGGGATGTTAGATATTCATAGCACTATTGGATTTATCCATCGGATCACCAGCATTGAAGTCCATTTTACACTTCATATCCCCATGAAAACCCTAAGATTCTCTGAACTCTATTTCTATCTGGATGCCACATCGAACAATCTCCACATAGCTATCTAATTCACGGATTTCCGTCTCTTTCTATTTGATAGGTTTTATCCCACAAAAGAACGACCAACCTTGAATTCGGGGGAAACGACAAAGCTGGAGGCGTATTGTGCAATTCCTGTGATATTTTCCTCTTATAATCCAACATATTCGTCGTCTTTTTTCTCTTAGGGAATGTAAGTCCCTTTCCATCTAATGTCTGAGGGTGCATAGAAAATATTTATCAAAAAACATCTTTATGAAATCCCTCCATTTCGATTCCTTGATCTCCTCCTCATGCTTCATTTTTTTATCAATATCCACCATCGATCAACATCAACATCCCTAAAATAATTATCCAGGAGAAACTTCTCTTGTTCACTACATTGAAGGATGGAGAATAACTTTTCAAATGAGTTGATACATTGTTCGAAGATTGAGGGATCAGATGATCCATTAAATGTTGGAGGCCTTTGTCTATTGAAGCTCTCAATAGAGACTTTCCCATTCTTATGGGGGTTGAAATTTCCTCTTGACCCATGTTTCTATTGAAATATTGAGTTAGCTAAGAGAGAAGCGTGATAATGTTTGCGATTCTTGCTCTCATTGGCATGGGAATCTCATTAGTACAATCATCACATTGATCTAAACATCAGTTATTAGCCCAATTCCTTCTTTTAATGGCCATTGTCTTGAATGAAATGAATGTTTGCATCAAAAAATAATGGGTAATACAAGGGAAAAATCGATGCCATCTAAATATCACATACTTACTTAATATATGAATCTATTGGATTCAATCAATGTTATCAATGATATACATTGTAACATATATTCCTAGGGCATTTTTTCCGTTTATAATGGTTCATACTAAGCTTGTGAATTTACCAAAGCATATCCCCATGGAGTGTCATAACCAAGAGTGTAGCAAGGCCCGTTTTCGGGTAATAGTTCTCATTCAAGTCTAGCTCATAGTGTGGTTTTCAGGTTTTACCCCTACGATACATCTGGGCCAGAGATGCCTATACCTGGTCGTATCCAAATAAGGATGTATTTGCTTAATAAACCAAATAATCAATACTAACAAAAACATTGGGATGTTTTTACGATACATAGTCTTGTCACTAATTCTTTAATAGGGTTTTCTAATCTTAATCCAAAAAATAACTAATCATGTCCTTTGATACCAACTGTGACAACACTACTTTTTATTACAAAATTAAACATAATTTATTACATAAACATCACATAAAACAACATAGAAGATCAAGAGGTATAGTGTCTTTTGGGATTAAGATCATTAAATAATAACTTCAAATATAAAATAGAATATCTTTATTGAAAACATTCTTTACATGAGCACTACATTCCCTCGTAATTATAATTGCATGGATCACTTGAGGACATGCATAAGGAAAGGGTGAACAATAAATCCCAGGGAAGAAATACTCATGGAATAATATAATAAATCTAATACATGATAGAAATTAGGCATATCAATAGAGAAAAAGAGAAGCATTAATATAAATCCCTGAAAAAGAATGATAATCATAACATGGAAATGTGGCAACAACACTTAACATGGAATTACAATGAGCCAATACTCATTGCACATGGAGTAAGAGTAAACCCTGATTGTACATAATTCACATGTAAAACCTCATTGCACTAGAATTAGAATGATTCAACACCAATTTCACATGATGAATCATGATACTATACTTACCCAATTCATTGGAGCGATATGAGGGTGCACCCTTCTTAAATATTTTATTTCATCTATAAGTGTTCCACGTGGATCATAAAACATTGAATCATTCAACATAATATTTTATTCCATGAAAAATAAAAGTGGAATACATACATGAAACTCAATAAATAATAATTAAATGTGCTAATGGTGAATACCCTTGATTGAGAAATGGGCATGGTATTCATTACATAATGACTTTGTCTTAGAAGAGTGTGGTGCAATTTCTACAGCATAATAGTGTGACATAGGAACTCATAAAAATGGTTGATGAGAGAAGAATGAGTGTCTCTAAATATTTACATGTAATGGAAAATAATGGGGTCATATAAATACATTTCCCAACAAATTTAATCGAAATTATGTTCATGATACAAAAAAATTTCTTGAATGTAAATGAGGAGAGAGAAATTCCTTTCAAAATTTCGGCATAGTAACGGGTGTCCATGAGAGGGATTTAATGATAGAGAATGGGGTCTCCCATAATCCAAACATAAATAGTTAATTATGGGGGAGGTGTGAAACCATACAACAACATTAATAATTTCAATTAAAAGGGTATAACGATTTAATGAATATTGTACAAAATGAGAAATGATGAAAAACCCCTTATTTGGAAGTCAGCATCCAATGGCTTGAGAGATGCTTGAGAGAGGCTTCATGGGAGCTTGGGGCACCTAGGGAGGATTATAGAGATAGGTGGGAAAAGTTTTGAGGAATTATAATGGATTTTAGTGAGGAGGTAGAGGGTTATTTGGTGGGTTTATATAGGAAATGTGTGTGAAGTCTATATTATTTAGGATAGGGACACCTCAAATGAATTAAATCCAATCCACAAACCAGTCGTTGTTTTTTGCCCATGGTTTTATAAAAAGAGATTTGGAAAAATAACTATATAAGGCCAAAGTATGAAGTTTTTAAAATAATGGGGTTGCTTATGTGGAGGTGAGTCACACTCCCAAGGAAAAAAATTTAATAAAGAAAAATGTATAATAAGTCTTGAAGGGTCCACTAATGATTTGTAAAATAAATCAATAAAACCCAAAATCAAATTATTTTAATGGTAAAACATATATTGGAAGAATCTAAATTTTATAGTATTTTATTACATCACTATTGTCTCATTATGATGTCATAAAACCCATTATATTTTTAAATGGTATTTAATTTTTTCCAAAAAATTTGGTTGTCTAAGAAAATTATGAAAAATTCATCATGGAATAATTTCAACATCCTGATTCCAGAAATAAGATTCATTTTATATAAATAATTATATAAATAAGTTATTTGTCAATAATAAAATAAAACCACACATTTATCAAAATTTCACGGGGTTTGTTAAACATGGCTTTAAAACATTAATAAAAATTACAATTACAATCATTAAATTGTATGATCATTAATATTTAATAATAATTAATTTAACAATAATAATATTGTATTTAAATAATATTTAATTTAAAATCCATTAATTTATCAAAATATATTTCAGTGTAGACCTTTAAATAAAAATACTATTTCTTCTTTAAAAACTATTCATAATGTAAAAATAATAAAATGAATATATATTCAAAATTATATAGAAAATAAAGTACATATCCATATTACTAGGGTGTTGTTAAATTACCACTTAAAACACACGCCTAAGACCAAAGGGTGAGTTGTGCGATAATTACAAGCTCTTGGGGTGGCTCTGATAACATCTCTAGGGTGCTAATCTCTATTAAATTCAACTTATCCCATTTGCGGTCTCACTCAAGCTTAATATATTGATGCTCAACATGGGATTGTTCAAGAGAAAATCCAAAGACACCACTTCCTTTCCAAGCTCTGAAAAAAGGGCTTCATATGGGGCATGTCTACTGGATGAGGCCATCACTTCCTTTTCCTAAGTAAATTTTATTTCTTATATCCCTGCATTTATACAAATCATGTGATAACTGTTCAACATCTATATTAGGATTAGCCACAATTCATAACAAATATTTTAAAATCCAAAAACATAAAACCAAATAAATTCACATTTTATATAAAAATTTAACAAAAATAGACATTTAATTATATCAAGAGGGATTTACATTAATTAAAAATCTGGACGTTACATTATTTCATTAATTTCATCCTGTATACATCGCATGTATAGCATGAACGAGTCCTATCAGTTTTAGGGGGTGGTTGTCCACACTTCCTCAAATGAAATTATTGTATACATACAACATGAAAATAATAAATGTTTGTTCTAAATTATAATTACAATATAATATATATACAATAAATATCATATATATCATATATAATTTCAATTCCATCATAATGGACACCATGAGAGGTGGTAGGGGAAAATCAAACAATCATTGTTTCATGAGGCAATAGTTTGCCGTCCACAGAAACAGTATGTTCATATCCATTAGATAGAGGTGTGTGTAAGTGTAGATTTAATCCTTATCATAAAAAAACTACTATATTTAGTATACTAGTGCTTTTATATAAATAATGAATAAAAAGATTATAGGTAGTAGAGAAGGACAAATAATATAAATAAACTTGAGAGAAGAAGTTTCCTCAAATTAAGTAACTTCTTTAGATTAGAGCCAAAGGGCTCTCTTGAATTTCCTTCTGCCCACATGAAGGATTCTTGGTGGAATATACATATTGTGGGAGCATATTTGTGCAGTTTTTGGATTATCCAATGGGGTTGAGAGGTGTTAGTAATGGGCATGAGGTGGTGGCCTTTTAAAAGAGGGAGGTGGGGCTCTTTAGGCAATTTTGAATGTATTATTTTATTATAAAATAATTTTTTGTTAAAATGGTTCAAAACACATTAAATTTGATGCTAAAAGGAATATAGGTCGAAATAAAATTACACAATAACAATTGGATAGGCTTTGGATAATTTTTTATTGCTTAATGTTTTTATTTAACACTTTGTTAAATTATTTAACTTTTCTCATGCCTTATTGTATATTCATACAATATGGTTAATATATTTACTAAAAAATTCCAAATTACCCAAAATGGATAATTATTTACACTTGTAAAATATTATATGTAATTTAAAGAATATTATATTTTTAGGGCTATTGTATCATTTAATGATACATTCAATTATTTTAAAACTAATTTATGTCAATTATTATGTTATTAATATCAAGAATTTTTAAAAATCCTTAAAAAATTTATCAATTTGAAAAAACTACATTAATTCAAATATATCAATTCATAATCATCATTAAAATTCATGTATTTCATAAAATGTTTCAAAATAAATTTATTAAATATTTATAATCTAACTTATTTAAAACATTCACTGATGTGGTAATAATTACATTATAATTTTCTCATAAATAAATATTTTTATATGTTTTATAAAAAATAGAAATAAAATATAATTATTTAGGAAATATTTTTTGATTTTAAATTACTATTTATAGTCCAAAATATCCCTTATATAACCCAACATAAAAATTGTTTTACTAAAAGATATATTTTTTATGTTATATTTTCCATAACATTAAATTGATTATTATATAATGTCATTTTCACATTAAAGTTGCACTATGGGGTCCCAAAATCGACCCAAGGTTGCCCTTGGTCGAACATGTATCATCCATTAGGGTTATGACATGTGTTAGTGTAATTTAACGTTGTTATAATATTATTTTTTACCCTTATTTACCTGATTTTCTCATGATCGATGGTAAATAAGGTATTTACAGAAGTTAATATACCAAATGGCTAAAAATAAATGATAACTATTTAAAAAATTTGATGTTCCATTTATAAATAAATGTAATTAATTTTTCTATGTTCAAAATACATAATATTTTGAAATATTTTTATATTTAATTCCTGTTGGAAAAACCAAAAAGCATGTTTTTAAGAAATAATAGCTCTTCATAGATTAACATGTGTTTATGTATAATTAAAAATTGAAATTACATAAAGTGCACGAAATTCAATTAGATGGGAAAAAATATAATTTAATTACACATTCAAAAAATTATAGGATAGTCTAATCATATATATAAATTAGATTGAAATGCTGTTTTGAATTAAAATGCATTATTTTTCACTATTCATAAAAAATGAACTTTATCTGAAAAGTACCAAAATTATACCCAATGTAAATTTTGATGTTCTTCTTTTAAATAATGAATTTAATTGTTTCAAATAGTATATAAAAAAGTCAAAAACAATATTTAAAAAGGGTTCACCACCGAAAGGCTGTAAAATGGCCTTTTGAAGAATATTAAATTTTTTCATGCATAAAATTGGATTCATTCATATTTTGAGCCTCTAAAATTTATTGGATAAATTTATTGACTATTATAAAACTTGTACATTAATATTTTTGTTGGTTCTGTACATTACCACTAGTACAACGACTTTGAATTAACTACCATTTAATATATAAATACAATTGTGTTATTTTTTTGTATAAGTCGATGTTATGTGCAATATATGATTTCAGTGAAACCCATTCTTGATTGTTGAGAGGTTTTTTGTGAAAATTGAATCGGCATCCTTTAGTGAGGTATTAGTACGTTGTCCCCTGAAAAAGAACTTTCCTATCCATTAGATGTAGGTGTGTATAATTGTAGTTTGAATCCTTCTTATAAATAACATAATATTTTAAAGATACTTATTTTTTATATAAAAAATGAATAATAAAGCCATATGAAGTGAGGAATGAAAATATTTTTGGAATGAAACTTTAGAGAAGTCATCACCTCATACTGGGTATCTTCTTTGTATTAGAGCCAAAGGGATCTCTTGAATTTATTTCTTCATATGGGAGGGCATCTATAAGGAATATTGGTATGTTGTGAGCTTATTTGTACAAAATTTTGATGATTCATGGGGCTTGAGAGCTATGAGTAACGAGTTATAGGTGGTGGCCTTTTATAAGAGGGAAGAGGGGCTCTTTTTGAATGTTTGAAAATATTATTTTTTTAAAAAAATATTCATCGAAAATCATCCACAACACTTTAAATTAGAGGATAATATTAATATAAGTGGAAATATAATCATTCAATAAAAAATGGACTGGTTTTGGATAATTTTTAATCCTTATCGTTATTATTTAACCCTTTGTTAACTTATTTATCTTTTACCATGTCTTCTTGTATATTCATACTATATGTTTAATATATTTACAATAAAATTCCCAGATACCCAAAATGGATCATTAATGATATTTTCAACATCATATTGGTATTTTGGCTGAATATTATATTGTTAGGACTATCTTTTCATTTTATAAATTATTAATTGATTTAAAAACTCATTTATGTCAATTATTATACAATTCATATCATCAATTTTTAAAAAAACATAACCACATGATAAATTCAAAAAACCATAATTATTTCCCATATAAAAATTAAAATTCATTCCTAAAATTCATGGATGGAATAAAAATATTCCAAATAATTTTATTAATTTTTGTATTCTCTTTTATTTAAAACATCCATTAATGAGGTAATAATTTGATCTTAATTGTGTCATAAATAAATTTTTTTTATTTAAAAGAAGTTATAAATACAATATAATGATTTAGGAAATATTTTTCCTTTTCTCATGAAAATTTATAATAAAAAACAACACCTAAATAACCCCATGTAAAAATTGTTTTCTAAATTACATATTATTGTGTTACATTTCCTTAAATTTCAATTAATTTAAATAAAATTTCATTTTCAATTATATGTGGCACTTTGGGGTCCCCAAAATTAACCAAGAATAACCATGGTCGGAAACATATCATGCATTTGTGTTAGGAAACATTTTAGAGAAATTTAATACTATTATAATATTAGTTATTATCCTTATTTATCCTATTTACCCTTTAACTATGGTAAATAAAATATTTACTGAAGTTACTATTCATAATGTATAAAAATTAAAGATACCTATTTATATAATCAGGATCTCCGAATTCCAAATATGAAATCCATTTTTCCTTATTAAAAACACAAACGTTATAGGAATTAATTTAAAATTAACTACCATTGTCAAAACAAAATATCATGTTTTTAATAAATAATAATTTTCAAATGATTGACTAGTGTTTATGTCTAATAAAAATGTGAAATTACAGCTAATGACCAAAATTGAATTAAATGGTAAAAATAAAATCTAATTACACTTTAAAACAAATTACAATGATAGTCTAATCATATAAACAAATTAGATTAAAATTCGGTTTTGAATAAAAATGCAGAAATTTTCACTACTCATCAAAAAATGAACATTATATGAAAATACCATAATATTACCAAAATGAAATATTTATTTTAATATTCTAATGAATAATTAAATTTTTATGAATTGGACATATAAAAGTGAAAAAAAATATATTTAAGAAGGGTTGGCCATCAAAAGTTAGTAAATGACATTTTAATGAATATTATTATATTTCATGTTTAAATCAGATTCATTCATATTTTATGCCCCAAAATTTTTTTTGGATAAATTTAAAGACATTTAGAAAAAAATGTATAATAATATTTTAGAATTTCTTTTTCATTAATTCTAGTACAATGGCTAGGTGTTAAATCCCATTTATAATAATAATAATATTATGTTATTTTATGGCATAACATTATGTTGTGTGCAACATTAGATTTAAAAAAAACCATTGTTTCAGGTTGAGTTTGATATCAGAAATAGCATCCCCTTGAATGTAATATTAATATTTAATTCATAAATATAAATAAATATGAAAATGTCTTATTCATTATTTACATGTGATGTTACAAATAGGTTATCACAAATTAGGTAAATTTATTTCCATAACATTCTCATTACCAAGATATAGGAGGAATTACACATTTCAACATATCACAGTTGTCATGTTTTCGTATAAGGGATACTTTAGGAATAACTCATCTCCCTATATCTAATAAAGATGATGATGGAAGAATAAAACATTTTCAAATATTATACAAAAATATCTAATGAATATCAACCTATAAAAGTGGTTGAGTTGTTGTAGATAAATTAATATTTAATTTTTTTTTCTAATATGATACGAATGAATAATTATAAAACAATTTTCTTCCACTAATTGATCAAAAAAAATTCTCGACAGTGGAAATATGCAGTAACAAATAATTTAATTCAAATAAACTAAAAACCCAAAAAAATATGGAAAAGATAAAAATCCCATAGAATCATAGTCAAATCCAAAAAGTTACAACATGGGAAAATTTCTATAGAAAAACTAAAAACAGAAGTTATAAGTTTCATAATGTAATACTTAATATGTTGCTACATCAAAGATATAATAATATATAATTAAAATTAAACAATCCAAATTTAAAATCTTTATATGGGTGGAGTATCCTCCACGTGCCACAACCATTATCATGTACCACAAAATTGATAACAACCATGAGTTACATATCAAAGGGTCTTGTCATAGTAGAATAATATAATATGTAATAATAATATCATTGAGTTAAACATCATAGTATGCAACCCCATAACTATAGAAGAAAAATACATTAATGGTATATCTATTTCATTCTCGTTTGAAAATAGTTATATGTCACGAACCAAATCTGGTCGCCGCCCAAACCGGCACCAAACCCAGCCCGTGACATGACCCGATGGGCGTTCCCTATCCCCACGGGCAGGAACAAGTGCCCGGGTATCATTTATTTAGGTTTGGGAACGATTTACCCGCATATGAAATCATAAACCATTAAAAACAATCAATAAACTGAATCTGAAAATTTACACCAAATGATGTTTAAACAAAAACCAGAACTGAATACATAGGTTTGGAGTCAATAAAAAAAGGTCCAAAGACACAATGGAACAGAAACAAAACAGCCCCATGGACTCCACATGACAAGGGGTCATCACCCCCCAAGTCGTCTCCACTACTCCGCCCCAAGGATGAGGACTAACACCCTGAACCGCCATCACCCTTAGCCTTTCCTTTAACTGGGTCAAAAAAAAGGTCTACTTACACCCAAGGGTGTAAGTAGGGTGTGAGCCTAAGCCAAATAGGATACCACCCTATGATTCCAAGGTGCATGCAATACAATGTGAAAAAGCAAGCAGTTTTAATATGAAATTAAAAGCGGTGAAAAATTCCACAAAATGAAACTTTTAATTGAAAACATTTTTCAAGATAAAACTTTCAGAATGTTAACACATTTAAATAGTAATATTAGATACTGCATTATAATTCCAAAGACACCCAAAAACAAGGGCAAATACCACAAATCCACTGAGCAACAATGCCGGGAACACCCCTAGGCACTAAATAGTCTCAGGCCCCATGTACCTCGTACCTCAGTGTAATGTAACCATAGTAAAATCCTTTCTCGTGCACGAGCCACTAGTAGGGAACATACCCATAACCTAGTGGTCCCCAATCATCATCCACATAGTTTAGTTAGAGTTTTCGTTATCCAAATGCTAAGTGAAACGGGGACAAAACCCATCTGGTCCACTAGCCGTACTAGTACAAATCCGCCCGACCTAGGTACCCGGGCTTCCCCCTTTGTGCTCAAACAATTTCAGGATTTAACACACATCCATTTTAATGTAAAACACCACTACTGGTCACATACACCAAATACAGTAGCTATCTCATTTTCTACCACTTAAAACACACAACAAACTCTTTGAATTTGAATAAATCAATTAAACAAAATCTTGTGTAGTTTTGCACACAAAACCCCTTAAGAAACCCACTTGTACACGATGTTCACAATTTTATGTTACCAAAATAGTAAAGGCAGCCCAATAAATATCAATTAAAACAACAAATCCATTTTTGGGCATCCTCATGTTAAACAAGAAGCGTTCTATTTGTAAAACATTCATTTTCACACAAAAGTGGAACCAAAACTTCACTTTCTTTACACGCACAATTAAAACTCATTATTTGCAGCAATTACCAGAGGGGATAAAAATTATAAACAGTATTTTATGCCTTATTACAGATCAATAAAAACAACTAAGTATTTATAGGGCATCCCCAAATAAACAAACAAAACACTTCTTTGGAAAACCCCCAATTTCACACCAAATTGGCATTTTAAATTCAATTGCAATGGAAACATCATTAGAACCAATTTTTGTAGCAATAATAAAATTATATAAATCTGAAAATATGATAAATACAGCATGCTAATACACAAAGATTGCATCAACATTGGAATCACCTACCAAATCAAATGAAACCATTGAATCCTTTGTGCGAAAACACAAACGCACCACCGCCGCACCTCAAGAAGGGTAGATCAAACCTATAAATAGAAAATTGGACCAATAAAACCCAATGTTAAACCTTAGGATCGAACCCCTACCCACTGGTCATTGTTAACTTCAATAAAAAAGGAGGAAACCCTAAAAAAATAGAATGAAACCCTAATCAATTTGAAAGGGGAAAAGAAATGGACAAACTTACTTGAGAAATCTAGAATGAATCTCCCCAAAACACTAGTATCTGATTTTTAAAACGTCCAAAACTCAGGGGATGGTCTCACAAGAATTATTAGGTCATTTAGTAATTGGAATGGAGGGAATATATTAAGAATAGAAGGAGTTATGAAAGGATCAATTTACCTCTCCAAAATCTGGACGATTTCTGAAATACAGAAATTTTCTACTATTTTCGAGACTCTATCGAGCTCCAAATTGTGGGAGGAGGGCATGGGGTCTCGCCTGGGCTTCGTAGGGGCGATAGGGAGGTGGAATCACCGAAAACTATATTTTAATGAATAAGATATTAATAAATTAATGAAACAATTTAAAACTGGAAAATGGGCTTTCGGGTTGGCCCAATTCTCAAATAAAAACAAAAATCCCCCATGCTTATGGATTTATAAAGGCCCCAAATTTAAATTTGGGGTTAATATATCAGGGGAGAACAATTAGGAGTTGGAATGAGTCACAAATATTAAAAATTGAAAATGTTATAAATGAAACAAAATTTATTTTTAAATCTGGAATTGGGCTCGCAGTTTGGCCCAATTCATGAAAACTCACCTATTCTCAATAAAACCTTTGGAAACCACCAAAACAAATCATGAGTGGAAAATAAATTTAAAATAACCCTAAAATAGGTTATGTACATGAAAATTCTCCCCACCTTGAAAACTTTCCTCCCCGGAAAGTCACAGCAAGGTCAAAGCAACAACCAAACCCAACTGAGAAACCAATAGGTACACCCTTGCCCGGTTTCACCCCCAAAGGTCGAAACACCTCCACTGATCAATGATGGAAGGAATACTGTCACAAACCAAAATTACACCACTTTCCTGAAACAATAAAGTACATTCAGGATTTATCCCAAATGAAAACTCCTCAAATACAATCTGAACAATACTCAATCAATTTACCCAAAAAAACAACATTGAACAAGGTTACACTTCCCTACTATAACTAAACCATTGGAAACTCTCCAATATCAATGTTTACCCAATGAATGTGTAGGTAGTTATATATCTTCGAATGATAATACCTACTTCCCAGACAAGTCTAAATAAAAAAAATATGAGTTACTCGTATGAAGAGACACAAATGGGCTCCCCACCATAAGAAACAACTTAAATTGTTTTCCCGAGACAGAATCAAGACACTAATAGTGGGAGGCCCAAATATACTCTCTAGTAAAATGGATATACTCCCATTAAATGTTTATGAAGGAATATTCATGAGAATCATAGTGGGTCTCCCCACCATAAGAACTGACCATCTTAACTGACCAGCATGGGCCGACACAGAAAGACCCAAAAAGAAATCAATGATTTAGGAAGGGCGTAGGATTAGTCTGCATGGTTTGGGAAACTGTGCACTAATTATAAATATAATTCTTTCTACATGGATTCCTAGCACACGACCACTACTAAACGTGCACAAACTATGTGCTCAACCATAACGAAACCATAGGTTTGAACTATTCCCATCTTTCATACTAAGGATAGGACTTTGTACAAGGGTTTAAATGGCCCTGAGATTTTCCCTGACTACGAGCCAGCTTCTCTCCGAGACCTATGGCTGGAGCTCAAATGATTGAAGCATCTTCGGCCTCGTAGTTAATATTTGGAAACCCACTGAATGAGAATTCTTCTTTTTGGTGCCACCAAAAACTACACCGCAGTCCCCAAATATGTTTTCTAGTCATAACACATTCCAAACTCACTTTACCATATCCCGATATTTCACTGAAACAAGGGCTGAGAAGATACACACACATCACAACTTGTTTTCTTCAGGTGAGAAACAATAGAAGTAAAGAACACCTACACTCACATTCCTCTAAAATAGATGATTTTGATGTTTTTCCAAGGGAGACATTTGCCCAACATAACAGGGACTCTCAGAGGATTTCACTACTTTCACCTATACAGTCAATCGAGTACATGACATCATAAGGCATCACCAAACATGACCATTTCAACTGATATAAACAATTCATGGTGAGAGACCTTATACAACATCCCCAAACAACACACAATTCTAGAAAGTGGCCACAATATCCTATCGTGAACATATTTCCCACACCGGTGGTTTAACATGAATTAATGCATCAAAGAAAGTTTGGAGAACCCAAGGGTCCTCTTAGACACCATCGAGACACTCATCAACACTTACAACCAAAGAACACTTCCACCTTCGACGAATCATGAAACTTTAGAAACTAAGGTTTCTTTCAACCTTCCACAATAACTTTACCACTACAAGAGGATCCAAAAATCAACGAAATGAATGGGTGTAGACTCAATCAACAATGATCGATAAAATATTCCTTATATTGATCAACTGGAGGATTTTCAAATGGCGAAACAATATGGATTGCACTTCAGCTGTGCGTTAACCCTTAATGGGGGCATACCTTATCCAATGAGAGAACCCAAGGACCCAACCAAGCTGGTCCATTAGTAAAAACATGCCTCAAACCAGATCCAAACACATGAAGGGAACCACCGTAAAGGCATCCCAAAACATTTTTCAAAAGAGACCACTAATCTTCCCTACAACACATCTCACCGACCAAACACAAACCCAAAACACAGTTCAAACAGGAGGGGTTCTTGGACTCAAAACATCCCACAACATCAACATTATCAAAAACCCATAATAAAAACTATACCAAACTACTCATCAATACATCATGTTTTTCTTTAAAACTATTTCTTTGAAAACAAACGGTTTTGCAGTAAGCGTATCCACCAATGGTACCCCATGGGCCTCACACATGCATGTTTTTGTGTCACACCGGGCACCCTCCTCATAACCATCCCAGCACTCATCCAGTCATGCCATCAACCATCCATCGTCCCATATAACCCCATGCATGTGGTCACTCATGGAAATACCAAAGGGTAAAACAAAAATTCCTTCCACATTTCAAAAACAAAATGCTCAACCAACCCAACCTTTTTCTCAAAACTTCTAACAATGAGATCAATATCCCAATTCACATCTTACAAAACATTTCATAAAGACACAACAATTTGGAAAAGAACCCACATTCAAGATATTCATATCAATATCAAAACATATCATCCCATTAAAACAGCGTTTTATTATTTAGAAAACTCTATTGGAAACACTTTTCAAAACCAACTTTAATATAGATCCTTCTTTAAAAAGAGGTGTAAGCACACCATTTTACATTTCAAAACAATTCTGAAAATTGAATTCCTCAATTTCATAAACCAAACCATTCCCTCTTTATTTTAAAATCATTTCATAAAAACTTTACACTTATTAAAACCAAGTCACCAGAAAACCAAAGTGCCAGGATTTCAAAACTAAAGCACAAAACTATCTGAGAGGAAACTAGTTTCAATGGGTGACTTGGAAATATGGTTGGCAGCCATATTCCAATCACTTCACTATCACAGAGAGTGTTTTAGGGAATATCCCTAGCTTCACATGGCTTGCCAGGCCCTGCGAGCTCAGTGAGACCATTATCCCAACTCTCTTTTCATTTCCCCTAATCATCATCATACCAAGAAAACCAAAGGAATTAGATAAATCTCGACTTCCCATGGCGACTCGAATCCTGTCATGAGGTGTGGTGATCAGGCACACTACCCCTAACCTAACTACCATGTCCCAACAATCGTAACTTTATACTATCCCGACTGTTCCCCAAATAACGTGACCCAAAGAGTTAACCAGAACCTCCCTCTGATACCATTTTGTCACGAACCAAATCTGGTCGCCGCCCAAACCGGCACCAAACCCAGCCTGTGACATGACCCGAAGGGCGTTCCCTATCCCACGGGCTGGCACAAGTGCTCGGGTATCATTTATTTAGGTTTGGGAACGATTTACATGCATATGAAATCATAAACCATTAAAAACAATCAATAAACTGAATCTGAAAATTTACACCAAATGATGTTTAAACAAAAACCATAACTGAATACATAGGTTTAGAGTCAATAAAAAAAGGTCCAAAGACACAATGGAACAGAAACAAAACAGCCCCATGGACTCCACATGACAAGGGGTCATCACCCCCAAGTCGTCTCCACTACTCCGCCCCAAGGATGAGGACTAACACCCTGAACCGCCATCACCCTTAGCCTATCCTTCACCTGGGTCAAAAAAAAAGGTCTACTTACACCCAAGGGGTGTAAGTAGGGTGTTATCCTAAGCCCAATCGGATACCACCCTATGATTCCAAGGTGCATGCAATACAAGGTGAAAAAGCAAGCAGTTTTAATATGCAATTAAAAGCGGTGAAAAATTCCACAAAATGAAACTTTTAATTGAAAACATTTTTCAAGATAAAACTTTCAGAATGTTAACACATTTAAATAGGAATATCATATACTGCATTATAATTCCAAAGACACCCAAAAACAAGGGCAAATACCACAAATCCACTGAGCAACAAAGCCGGGAACACCCCTAGGCACTAGATAGTCTCAGGCCCCATGTACCTCGTACCTCAGTGTAATGTAACCATAGTAAAATCCTTTCTCGTGCACGAGCCACTAGTAGGGAACATACCCATAACCTAGTGGTCCCCAATCATCATCCACATAGTTTAGTTAGATTTGTCGTTATCCAAATGCTAAGTGAAACAGGGACAAAACCCATCCGGTCCACTAGCCGTACTAGTACAAATCCGCCCCACCTAGGTACACGGGCTTCCCCCTTTGTGCTCAAACAATTTTAGGATTTAACACACATCCATTTTAATGTAAAACAACACTACTGGTCACATACCCCAAATACAGTAGCTATCTCAGTTTCTACCACTTAAAACACACAACAAACTCTTTGAATTTGAATAAATCAATTTCACAAAATCTTGTGTAGTTTTGCACACAAAACCCCTTAAGAAACCCACTTGTACACGATGTTCACAATTGTAAGTTACCAAAATAGTAAAGTCAGCCCAATAAATATCAATTAAAACAACAAATCCATTTTTGGGCATCCTCATGTTAAACAAGAAGTGTTCTATTTGTAAAACCTTCATTTTCACACAAAAGTGGAACCAAAACTTCACTTTCTTTACAAGCACAATTAAAACTCATTATTTGCAGCAATTACCAGAGGGGATAAACATTATAAACAGTATTTTATGCCTTATTACAGATCAATAAAAACAACTAAGTATTTATAGGGCATCCCCAAATAAACAAACAAAACACTTCTTTGGAAAACCCCCAATTTCACACCAAATTGGCATTTTAAATTCAATTGCAATGGAAACATCATTAGAACCAATTTTTGTAGCAATAATAAAATTATATAAATCTGAAAATATGATAAATACAGCATGCTAATACACAAAGATTGCATCAACATTGGAATCACCTACCAAATCAAATGAAACCATTGAATCCTTTGTGCGAAAACACAAATGCACCACCGCCGCACCTCAAGAAGGGTAGATCAAACCTAAAAATAGAAAATTGGACCAATAAAACCCAAGGATAAACCTTAGGTTCGAACCCCTACCCACTGGTCATTGTTCACTTCAATAAAAAGGGAGGAAACCCTAAAAAAATAGAATGAAACCCTAATTAATTTGAAAGGGGAAAAGAAATGGACAAACTAACTTGAGAAATCTAGAATGAATCTCCCCAAAACACTAGTATCTGAAATTTAAAACGTCCAAAACTCAGGGGATGGTCTGAAAAGAATTATTAGGTCATTTAGGAATTGGAATGGAGGGAAAATATTAAGAATAGAAGGAGTTATTAAAGGATCAATTTACCTCTCCAAAATCTGGACGATTTCTGAAATCCAGAAAGTTTCGACTATTTTCGCGACTCTATCTAGCTCCAAATTGTGGGAGGATGGCATGGGGTCGCGCCTGGGCTTCTTAGGGTCTATAGGGAGGTGGAATCACAGAAAAATCTATTTTAATGAATAAGTTATTAATAAATTAATGAAACAATTTAAAACTAGAAAATGGGCCTTCGGGTTGGCCCAATTCTCAAATAAAAACAAAAATCCCCCATGATTATGGATTTATAAAGGCCCCAAATTTAAATTTTGGGTTAATATATCAGGGGAGAACAATTAGGAGTTAAAATGAGTCAAAAATATTAAATATTGAAAAAGTTATAAATGAAACACAATTTATTTTTAAATCTGGAATTGGGCTCGCAGTTTGGCCCAATTCATGAAAACTCACCTATTCTCAATAAAACCTTTGGAAACCACCAAAACAAATCATGAGTGGAAAATAAATTTAAAATAACCCTAAAATAGGTTACGTACGTGACATTATACATAATGGGTTTTTTAATATCATGTAAAATTAGTAACACCCCTATGTTTTTCAAGACAATTTCCTTACTAAAATATAAATATAACTTTTAGTGAGAAATAAATTAATATACCATTCCATGACATGTTGCATGTGATAAAAATGAAAACATTATATAGAGTGTAGTGAGGATAATAGTCTTGGGAACCATTTTCAATGTAAGGCTTCCATTTAATAGAAATTAGGATAGGCAAAATTGATATCATTGGAACATCTGAGGTATTAAAATATCTTGGATGTGGAAATTATGATACTAAATTAGACTATTGTCAAATTACATTAACAGTCCATAATAAAATATATTATCCTCACTTTCCTAACTTATGGTTGTATCTGAAAAATATAATGATATTTATCTTAGGTACACCAACATGAACATGATTGAATCTAGTTGATTTTGAGTACCATGAATCCCCAAAAAAAACATTTTTCACATATGAACCAAAAATGGAGGTAAGGAAGCCAAAAATTTCAAACTCAAAAATATAATTACATGTATATTCATTAATATTTAACAACAATCCCCATCCTCAAATATAATTCCCTTATTATAAAAAATCAAAATTTATTTGAGATAATATAAAACCACACAAGACCCAATATTGAGCAACATCGCAAGCGTAACATTGTAATTATTTATGTTCTAAACATATGAGGGAATGTTTTTTAGTCTTTTATATTCACAATAATGGATTTATATTGTTCTAATTAGCCATAATGAGCATTTATTTATATGTTTAATTAATATTATGTGTTTTAAAAAACGAAAATTCATTTATAATTTGACTACTTTTTTTAAATATCCAACCATGATTTTATAAAATCTTTGGGTATGCAGGAATTTAAAAAAATAAGCATATTAATTTAAATTAGATATTAATCCAATGTGTAGTGGATGAAACCCAATGATGAATTTCCTCCCAAAAAAATTAGTTATAAATTATATCATATTTAAGAAACTAAAACATTAATTTAAAATAATAATAATTAGTAGTTCAAAATATAAATTGTTCTGTGAAGAATCACCTACCTTGAATCTTATTGTTTTTATAAATGATGCTTCTATTTAACCAGAACCATATAAAATCCCAAAATTTTTAAGTGGAAGAACAAAATTAATCCATAATTAAATATAAATTTTCGGAAAACCCTTGGATATTATGTTATACTAAGGTTAGGGGAGAAGTGACATTTAGTGAGTAATAATAGGGGAATAACATATGTGTCATTACATAACTATATCTATGAGATAAAAAGTTAACAAATTATGTAAATCATTTAAGGTAATATAAAAGGATTATAGTGTTGTTCTAATGGGTCTTTGATTCATTAAATAATGTAGTAAGAGGTTTTTTTTAAAATCTGACTATCTTAAAAAATTTAAAAATTATATTTAATGAATATGGGAACTGTGAATGGAATTAATGAATGGATGGAAAATATATATTCTATTCATGTACATACTTTTGGAGCATCAAGGAAAACACATATTCAAGAAACATATATTAAAATCAATTTATTGACCATGAAATTTTGATAATCCAAATGTTATGTTCATATTGTAATATTGTCACATTGTTATTACTAACAATGCACATTAAAAATGTGACATGAACTGCACCCCAAAATATATATATATATATATATATATATATTAATGAAAGTAAATTATTGAAGGGATAAATGTAATAAAGATGAAAAATTATAGAAGAAAGTGATGATATGGTTTTCCATCAAGGTATTTTTTCAATTTAATATTTAATGATGATGATAGTTTATTGGGTAGACGATTAAAATTGGTCATAGTGGTACTATTATCATGTTGATATGATCATGGTTATGATATGACAAGTCTATAGATAGTCTTTTTTTTTTCAAAATGATATTAGTGTGTATATGGATCTAATTTTCACCATTTCATTGGTATACACCAGACTTGGAATTTTGATGTAGTGACGAATGGAGTTGATGTCGTTTCATTAGACATTAGTTCGAGTGTATATTATTCAACAAGGAGTCCAATCATTCATGATCCAATGATTATGGATAGAGTAATATGGATAGTGTGGGTAATTGTGTAACTATCCATAGTGCTACACTAGTTATCATGATGTGATTTTGATATGGGTGTTTTAAAAATCAAAAGACACATTTTTAAAATAAGGCATCATAATTAGGTGGTATAACTATAATTAATTTGTATGAATGGGTGTTTCCAAAATTTAATTGTCTTTGGAGGACCTTATAGTTTAGTTTCATTTAATTTGGTATAGTGAGGTCCAAGCTACATTGAGTTGGAAGATATATCACTGATATTTTGTTTTGTTATGTGATTACATTGATAAAGTATATCATCACCCCAAATAGACCTTTGTGAAGAGATTAATTTAATGTGGATAACCATTATATTGATAATGAATCTGTTGGTGTTACATTATTGTATCATGATAAATTGGGGAATTCTTAAACCATCAGTATATTGTGGATTATGGTGAGCGAGTAGTATAACTCTGTGTGAATGTCACCCCATTGTGTTTGTAGATGGGTATATGAAGCTCCTTCAATATTCTATTGTAGAACACAGTTATCTAGATCTTAATTTATCACTATGGTGCGTTATTATTGATGAATAAAGATAAAAAATCATCTCAAGGATTTAATGATTTATTCAATGGATTTTATAAAACAACGAGTCATTATATTTTGTGAAATTCAAGGGAAATTTGTCTTTTTCTATGAGTATGTTTCATTTCATGTATATTGATTTCTTGTAGGATTTCAATGTTTATAAAATTAAAATTATAATTTTTTAGATATAGATCATGTACATGTTTGTGTATCATGTTTCTAACTAGATGGTGAGTATGGGTCATGGTGATCCAACATTTGCAAATATGGTTGACGGTGTCTCATTTCACCATAGTAGATCAAGGTGATGTAGAGAAATACTAAAACTAAATATTTTATGGATTTTTTCTCTTAGAATCACAATATTATAGAGTAATAATATCCATATCTGATTGAGACTCAATTTGGATAGTGGTATTTCCATTTTAATAATGGTAAATTTCTATTATTGTGGTTTTCCTAAGATTAATCCCCCTACCAGGTGAAGTAATTCCATGCCCCCTATGTTTACCCCACTTTGAACCGAGGAAAATGTGTATGGTCCTCCATACAAGGGTGATCAGTGAAGGAAATATGGGGTAAATTCCATTACATAGCCACATAATTATTGTTAATGCATTTATTTTCCTTTTAATTTTTGGACCAAAATGGTTTTTTATTAGAAAAAATTACAGGGAGATTCCATATTAGTTTTCCATCCATGTATTTCCCTCTATCTATACACTTGTGATATGTAACTTTTAGGGTGTAAATTATAAAATGGATAAAGGTGAAAATTTAGGTTTTTGTTCGAGGATTTTTTTTCCTTAGCTCAATTCTGAATTCAATAAAACATGTATGATTTTATGGGGATTCAACTCAAGGGTTGTGTAATAGGTTCGAAATAATGGGGATTTTCCGTAGCATGAATATATGATGTCATGAGAGGATTTATACACATCATCTCTAACTATTAAATTATATCCTTCATATTTTCTCTAAATATTTTAATTAAATTTAATATGATTGGAAAGTTCTTATGTGTCATATAATATTGATTTTGTTATAGATGTTATGTAAGAATGTATCGGGTTCCAGTCTTACTATGGATCATGAATTTATGGATGGTATACTTTTTTTGGAGTTCTATTTTTCAGTTTTAACATTATGTTAAATTATATTCTATATTACATATATATATTTATAATTAATTATATTAAATTTTAGGTGTAAATAAATATTATCTATATTTAATCTCTTAGTAATGATTATATTGGAGTAACTGGAAATACCAAATAAAGAAAAAACTAGAATGAAAATGGGTTCCTCATAAATATGATAATAATATGGTATTTTTTTATTTATATGGAACATGGAATGTGTTTATCTATATTTTTTATTGACTATATATTGAATATAAATGTTTCTATGAATAACTGATCAAGAATTAATGTGCCTAGAGCCATAATAGACACATATGGACGTGCTTGATTTTTCATGTGGAAATGGATGAGGGTGGTATCACCACATTGTGATATGAGACTCGTATTCTCTTGATAGATAATAATTTAATTTAATTAAGGAATATAATAGACCATGATATACTTTTTATTCTTCTTCCATGTATGGAGGAGGTTATATAGTGACAGATTCTAGAAAATATATATTTTTTATAACTATTTCACTTAGATTTTTTAGATGCTATTTCAGTTCAAAAGTTATGTGGGATGGGTACAAAATTGTTAGATGAGTTTCTTCTATCCTATATTTGTTTTTCTTGACTTGTTGGGAATTTAATGAAGAAATATGAAAACTATTTTCTGTATGATTAAGGTATATATCAACCTTAATGGGAATCATCATTATAATTGTTTATTACACTCTTATTTAGTATCATGATTTGTATATATCCTCTTTTATTGGATGAGATATGATGTAAGGATTCATTCTATAGGAGGGGATGAGTGTTCCCCTATTGGAAAAATGGGATGAGAATCACATGAGGGTTTATTGGATTATTTGATTTTCGAGAAATGGATTTCCACATTCTATAGTTTATGGTAATTTTATAAAGACTATGTATATCAATATCATGTTATGATTTAAATTATTATGATGTTTTTCACCAACCAAATGATTATGGGTTTGGATGGAGAAAAAATTCTCTAAGAAAATTATCATAGTAAATGTGAGTTGGGAAAATGATGGGACTAAAAGTCATTATTTAATTATTATATTGCTGAGATCTTCATGATAATGGGTTAAAAAATTATTTTTTTTGATCAATTTCACTATGTGGACATTTTTCTGTATGGAAACATTGAAATATGGCATTCAAAAAAATATAAGGAATGAACAAATTTTCTAGAATCCTAGTGATGAGATAATTAACATTATAGGTTGGAATGTAATTCCCTATAATGTGTATTAAATCAAATAATATGTGGTATAATTCCAAATTAATAATAATATTATTCAATGTGGTTCACATTTCCAACCAATATGCTATTTATTTGGGATAATATCATTGGTGATAAATTCAATATAATAGAAATGTGATTAAATAATAAATATGAGGAACAATTCTCTAGGATCAAGGTGACATCGATCTAGGAACCATTACCTCAAATATGATATATGAGATATTATTACTCACGAGTTAGTCATAACGATATGTAATAAGTGATTTGATTGGAATGAAATATTATCTATCACATGATATGAGATATATGGGGAAGTCTACATTACTCCTGAGAATGGAATATATGTGATTGTTTTTCAAGGATATTTCTTCCGTTGAGATAATATATACATATATATGATATTATGAGGGAGTATATTTATCTCCGTGCATATTTTATTATATTCATAGACACATAAAAAAATTACTGATGCAAGTATGGTCGACATAATTTTCCACCTTATAACAAATTGATATAAATTTGTATTGTTATTACATGTTTTAATTTATTTATTTTAATTGTCGTATCAATTTTCCAATTTATACAGTTTTGGTTATTTTTGTAGAATATTTGTTGGAAGACCATCTAGTTATAAAAATAAACTACTTTGGATATCTTTTCACCTTTTATCTCGAGAAGGCCTAATTTTTAAAAGAGTAGATATGAAAATGTATTTGTATTATATGATCATGGTAGAGATAATTTAAGTAGTAATGATATTGGGATTATATAGATCCATGGAATTATATTAGATAATCCTTTTATTACTAAGGAATTTTTATTTTAATATGTTGATATGATTTTGTGTTTTTGGTTGTGATGAATTATTGTATGTTAATGTTAATAAAATATCATGGAAATGCTATTTTATTCAAAATTATTAGATATATATAGTGAATGATTTTTGGTAACATTAAGAAATTTTTGTTACAGTATCACAATTTAATTATAGAATTATCTCATGATGTGTTACCATTAGATCATTGATTCTAGTTTGAAGTACATATATGTATGCACGAGGTCTCGAGATATCATAAGATATAACATTGATGGGTGGTCTCAGGCTAGGATATTACAAAAAATGTAACTCTTACATGTGGTCTATATTCACTGATATAATGAAATGTTATGATGTGAATTCTTATCCTTAGATTTCATGTTCATAGAAAATCATAATACCACTGTCATATCCCAGAACAACTAATCCATGGTTCTCTGAGGTCCATAAATAATTATATACTTGTATAATGAGTATTCTAGGTTCATCAATACTGATGACATGTTATTTAATGTCCCATATTCTATTTGGATTATTCTAATAACACCCATTCATAAATATTAGAGTGATCAAATGTCTTTAAGAAAACCACTAAATATACCTTTTATAGGGAAATAGTAAAATCCACCACATAATACTAGGAATTGGATGACACATGACGCTATAATGATACATCACTAGTATCATAAATAATGTATATTTATATATAGATGACCAGAAGCATTTGTTATTAAACATCATACCATATTTATTTCAACCATCCAAATTTTATAAAATGAAATTATTTTTCATTATTCATCTAATAATATGTTTAAATTATATGAAGAAAAAACGAATTGTTGTTTGGATGATATTAGTATGAAGAATCATAAAATTAGAGTTTAATTATACTGTAATCCAATTAATATATTATATATTATTTTCTAATATTATCCACAAAAGTAGAATTACCATGTCAATGGGAACACATTAATGTATTCTATTAATGTGAATGTTAATCATAATAAATAAATATGATTGATTAAAAAAACTGCCCAAAAAAATATGTGATTAGACATTGTTCACTAAAACATGATTATCCATAATTGAAAGAAAAATAGTGAGTCCATATATATGAATATTACAATATGATCAATATATTATATTATTATTTTATGAAAAAACTGAACAATATAATTTTTAATTACACTTATTTTAATTCATTCATGGATTACTTTTGTGGATTAGATTGATTACACATGTACCTAATCATTAACAGTTGAAGGAAATTTCAGTATTTATCAGTTGGCCATGAAAATGTAAACTCAACAGCGATTCTAAATATATATTTCATTTTACAAAACATTTTACTTATACTCTACCTAAATTATAGATAGTTTAAACTCTTATATATGCATTTTAATTTTTTTTTCATAGAATGACTTGTGTATAATGATGTTGTTCTAGATAAGGATGACTCTAAACAGAAATTTTTATTTTCATCTCTTATATATAAATTTAATCGTGAAGTTTTTTTATACCTCCTTCTCTGAAATATTTCACTATAAAAATATACATTATAACGTTATAAAATATTAAACGTATCTTTATTTCTCATCTATTAAAACTTAAAATGAAATATTTTTCATTATATTGTCATTCGTGATTACTAAAATAATTTTCATAATCTAACATTCATTAAAGAATTTATCTGAGGGTTAATATTGATCTTTTTAGTAGTTTTCTATTAAACTAATGTAAGGTGTACCACATTATTTGTTGAGGTAAAAAATTCTCTATTTATAAATATTTTATCACAATATTTTAAAAAAATAGAACTTATATTAAATTCCAATTATTCCAGTTATTTTTAAATGAAACCACCTCTACATACTATGACTCCTTCCATACTGGGATATAATTAATTACATAATCTATTTCATTGTATGTTCACCTTCTTCAAATTCTTCTATAAAGCCACTAACTTGAAAAAATCTTCTCATACTAATAGATTCTTCTCTTATTCTGTGAATACATTTCATGAATCATTAATTCAACTCAACCTTAAGAATGGTAACATCGTTGTTTTCCCCCTAATGAGAATGAATGATATAATTCCATATAACATAATGAATCTAAAATAATGGACCATTTCATTTATAGGTATAGTAGTCCTAGTGAGTCCAATTCAATCATATTTCCTATTTTTTATTTTAATTGATCATTTTTTCCTCAAAGTTTTCAGATTCACCTCCTTGAGAACCAATGAACCTATCAATACAATATTCCATGTAGGTCATACATATCCCAGTTTATAATATGAATAAAAATATATAAAATATATATATATATTTTTCAAAAAAGAAAAAATGTTTTTCTAAAATTATCATACCAAAATATCCTTCACTCTTATATGTCACAATCTTGTTCCAAATATATTATATTTATAGAATATAAATTACCAATATTCTGACCAATATAATGAAGAATTCGAATCCTTATCATAATTTTGATAAAGGGTGAATATCATTTTTACCTGAGAGAATATTAATCACATTTCCAAATAATTATTATAAAAATGAATTTTTTTAGATCAAATGTATTCATGGTGTTGTGTCTATGATAATAATGTAATATACTTCTCTACATTTAACTAATTGCATTTTTACATAACTATAATATTTATACTTTTAACTCTAAATAGATGACTTATACTCAGATAATTTGATGAAATATATAAAAATATTCCCCAAATCATAGAAAATGAAACTCTACAATAATTTATAACAATGATTAACGATTATCTCTTCCTCGATTTCATAGAATACTGATACAGTTTGAGACATTTACATTTTCATAGAATTAATTAGTGTTGAAATATGATTTTAATTATGGAATGACATCATCCTCATACTTCTAATATATAGATCAAACTTATAATTTCATCATTTGTCCTATCGATTCCATTTCGGCCCCTTCTAATGAATTGATGGTGACATATTGGGATATTAAAGAGTCTTTTTTTCATTTCTCCAATAGTTATCCCATGTTAGTCTAACATCACAATGACTTCAAGGATTTCAAATTCCCTAACCATTTTTCATTAACCCAATTTTCGATTATAATTATAACACCGAACATTTCAATGGTTTAAACAATCTACCCCTTTGGTATTTATACCAAAAACAATCAAAAATCCATTATTTATCAAATACCTAGACTGTTCAAATCATATGGATTCACAATTCCTTGATTTTATCTCCCTTACACGTAGAAATATAAAGGTTCATCCTCAATTTATTCACACACTATTTAATCTTAATAATAAATGTGTTATTTCCAACTAGAATATTAATTTCATACACTTACCATTCCATAAAGAATTCTATGGGGATACTTCTATTTTATCTCCTCCCTTTTTATAAAAATTTTCAACATTCAATAAAATTGTCATAATTTATAAATATGGTCATCGTAAACATCATAAAATAATTATAAGGAAAATTTCTTCCCCCTTTATGAAAAAATTTTCTCCTATCCCTCATGATTCCATTATATGAAACCCACGAACTCTTGACTTTGTCAACCATATGAGAGGTTTTTTAAATATTTTATTTTGTTTAAACAATTCTATAGCAGAATCATCTCTAAAAAAATGTACCTCCATTCAACACATTTTATTATTAAGGTACAACCACTTCTTAATTAATATGTTTCTAAATTAAACAATTTTTTGTGCCACTCATTAGATTATAATGATATATAAAAAATTCATCCTTGATTCCTCACGAATATAGTCATTTTTAATAACAATACTTCCATATGTTACTATCATTATTAGAACAACTTATGGAATTTAATAATTAAGTATTTATTTTATTTTAGGATTATTTTTTCGTTATTATCCGCTTCATATTAATTAATGTTTTTTGCGTGAATTTATTCTTTACATGTTATAATTCAAAAAAACCTATATTATTATTGAATTATAAATTCAAATTAGAATAATGAATTCCATTCTTAAATCACGATGATTCAAATTCCAATCATGTTCTATTATATTTTTTCCCATAATATTTTATATTATCATCATTATGTTTATGTATTCCAATCACTCAAACAATAAACCATAAAAACATTAAATAATTAGTGTATGAGGAATACCAAATGATTATCCAACTGATTCTACTGATTTTTAATAATCTTTTGATACCTCATTATATCCATTATCAATTTTTTATTAATAGCGGATCCCCATTTCATGAGATGTCTAAACATCCATTATGTACAGGTAAAAAATTCCCCATCAATTCATTCATCTCTAGATACCATATCATGACATAATATTTTGATTTTTTAAACATAAATTGGTATTTATTTTTCTTCCATAATATTCTTCATAACACTAATCCAATAAGTTGAAAAAAATATAGTAACTTATAATATAAAGATGATATTATATTGTTTTATTATACATATATTGATGATTCTTACTGCTACATAAAGTGGTTATATAACTCTTTTGAAGTGTCATTATTTTTATTTTTTATCACCAATAGTGGATTGATATCATGAGAACATTAAAATATGTTTTTGACACTTCATTATCATAGATTTAAGATATAAAAAATCTGGTTTCACATCTCAAATCCTAATATTCCCTTATTTATTTTTTTGTATACATTTTAGTTTCTCATATCCAATTGTATAGTAAGATCATGTCCTAATAAAATTTCATATTTGAGTTAGGTAATGATACAAATTTGAAAATATAATATTTCTAACTCATTATGATACATATATCTTATTTCATCACTATTGGCACCCCATTCCATCAAAGAAGACTAAAAATATGAAAAATGGAATTCATTAAAAAGAAAACGGGGGGAAATAAGAAAATTTCATGATTTTTAGTGGCATGGGTTTTTGGCTGCCTTTGTTTAGCCAAAAATATGTCATCGTGAAACCTACATGCATACATCCAATATGTTAGGCCGACCACTTGCGCAACCCCATATGTCACACAACCTGCTTTCACGCCCACTTCCCTTTTCACCTAGGGTCAAATATTTTCCTATAAATAGACAATGGGGTCCTCATTTTTATTGAGGAATTTTGCTGAAGATCAATTACAGCTCTCGTCGGCCTAGTACCTCAACCTAGTCCTCCAAAATATTCAACTAAGTCCTTCAAAACCTTGAGGTATGGATTTAAGGGAGGATCATTGGACTTCTTGACTTTTTAGAGTTTGAGAACCAAAACACTTATGTGCCTAAATCACCCAACCTCACTAAGTATGAAATACTTCGTTCCGCCCATTTCTCTCATAGGAACATGAGTGCACCACTTCGTGGGATACCTATGAATACTCTTGAAGGCATGACCAATGTCTCTCCCAATTATAAACATATAGTTTGTTCATCATATATGTGATCATAAAGTCCCCCATGTGTACATTCGCGCTCGTACATGTGTGCCCTTACCAACATGGGTGCCCCTATTTGATGCACTTATTATATTCAGATTAGAATCCATGAAGACTTCATCAAAGCCATTCATATAATGTATTCTACGTCCTTGTATCCATTATTTGAAAGGGATTCGGTTTAGACCTCCACCAAAACCTCCTTACATAGTAATCCTTTGGGAAGGTCATATCAGCATGTCTCATATTTAGGTTTGTATTTTCATATTATGAGGTTTTCTACATTTGTTTTAGCATGGGGTTAGGATTCCTGGAGTGTATGTGGGATTGTATATCAAAAATATCATGAAACCTTTATCTTATATAAAGTATTGGGATTTTCTCGGATTAGAGGAGGGTTGGGTCTTGGCCTCTCGCTCCTCCAAGAGATGACCAGGAACCCCAATGCTCTAGTAAGGGATGATGTGTTTCATACCTACTTTTCCTTTTATAAATAAATGATAAGACTCCCTTCCCCTACTATGACTAATTTTAGGCATCCATTTTGGAATAATCACCTATATTTTCATGCAAGAGGTGCCATTATTGCTCATCCACTCTTCTTCGATGCCAATGACCATATGGGATATGGGAATAAGGACTGACATTATCATTTCCCTCTCCCACTGTGATTTATCACCATGGGAATCCCTCCTGCTGGAAGCCCCTAACCTTTATCACTTTCTCCTTATACTTAACCCATGTCCAATTTAAATAGAATAGTGGGAAGGCTCATCCCCTCACCCTCTTCCATGGTAACCTCGTCCTCATCCACGCTTGTGACCATAGGTTCTCCCTCTTCCACAACTAGAGGAAGAAATTTTTTAAAGTGAAAATGTCATTGTTGAATCTTTCACATCCTCTTGTTTCTCACTCTGAGTATTTCCCACGTGGGCATAGAGATTCATGATGATTACAACATGTATAAAACACTCATGAAAGAAGGAACTATGAGAACTGTAATTCCTGTTCAATGTAGGATATGTAGGAAGCCTTTTCATGGACAGATCTCACTGGATATCCTCTTAGGGAATGTTACTCTAATTCTATTAATTTGGTAACCCTATTTAGGCATAAGACCAAAATTAAAACCTCAACTCATTAAGGTATCATTTTCATGAATTAATCCCATACTCATTTCCCTCAAAATACTATACTCTTCTATGAGACTAATAGAACTACGTGGGATTTGATTCCCATATATATGGGATACGTAGGAAGCCTCTTTGAGGTTGAAACCCAATACCGTATTTCCGTCATGATCTCCTTGGACCACATTCCTAATAGAGATGTATCGTAATTTGTAACTATTATTCTTTCCAAGTTCATTGGGCCACTTCTATACAAATCCCACAACAGGTTTCTTCTAAGCACCTTCCACTTCGATTAGGTCCTTATCACATGACCATAAATGGAATGATGTGTCCCATTAAGCAAAACCAAACTATGAGGGTTATTATTCCTTTCACAACTTTATATAAATAGACAATTTAATGGGAACGATCCCAAGATCAAAAAAAAAACTTTTATCTCCCAAGATGACAATAAATTCTAGAGTGCCCCACTTTTAAGAACCCGGATCTTCGTATAGGTATGTTTTCCCTTTTTCGAGAGTTTTTAAGGAAAAAAAATTTCCTGGAAATTTCAGAAGTACACATCGTGTACTTTCTGAGTACACACCGTGTTCTGTTACCCAGATCGAAGCCGTGTGCTGGCCGTGCCAGGCCACACACACAATTTGTAAGGCTGAGGTGGAGGCCGATTAATTCGGAGTACGGAAAATTGAAGTACACGCCGTGTACTCAAGAAGTATACACCGTTTATATTCTTTTTTTCATTAAACGGACCAGAGTCGCACCTAACCCCAAAATTAATCTTCTTCTCCAGTTTTCGCCCATATGAGAGCGACCGTACGACCGGATCTTCGACAAGCTTTTGCCATGCCGTCTGATTTCCTATTTGAGAACGGTCGATTGCATTGGAATCGCAGTGGTGAGTTCTTCATTTTTCTTGAGCCTTGTTTCATGATTCCTCCTTGTTTTCAAGATATCATGGGATGAATGTTTTGTGCGTTTTATCATATCTACGTTGTTCTAAGTGGAATATGTCATCATGGTTCACTTATATAGATCTCCTAGGATCGATGTAGGTGGTTTGTGCCTTTCTGTAGAAAGTTGATAATATTATGTGGAAATTCCACCAATACCCGTGAATAGGGTATTTAGTGTTTCCTGTTTTTCCACTGTTGTATTCCTGATTTGCTTGTTTGCTCTATTATAGGTTATTTATTGTGAGTAGGGTAATTTATTTTGTGCTCAGATTACTTTGCCATGCTTGTTTTTCCTGTTGGGCATTTTCCCAGTTGCAATTCCTAGTTGTAGGATAGCGGAACTGTTGTTTTGTTATTGTTGTTGAGCCGTAGAATGACATCCAAGTAGTTCTTTAGGTTTACTTGGACGATATACGCGCACTGAGAATTATTAGTTCAACTCAAGACTATGAGAACCTAGAGTAGTAGACCAAAGAGAGAATTGACAGAAGGGCTTATCCAGAGTGTCTTTTAACTACGATGCGAGACTATAGGGGGAATTGACGTTGAGTTATTCCCTATAGAGTCTATAGATCCACGACGCTGGCCATAGTGGGAATTGACGTTGAGTGATTCCCCAAAAAGCCTTTAGCACGATACGGGGCTATATGGGGAATTGACGGTGAGTGTTTCCCCAGAGAGTTTGCTTAATTACATAGCTGAACCAAAGGAGTGAGACTATGTGTGCCGCCCAGAGGGTTTCTAGTAATATAGGTTGAACCATAGGTGTTGGGCTATGAGAGCTACCCAGAGGGTTATCTGTTTTATTCTTGTTGCTGACTGCTTTCTTATGTACCTTACTTGTTAGAACTGTGGATTGTAGCTTCTTGTGCTTTTCTGTTAATTGCTTCTTCTTTTATTGCTGCCATGAATTCATTGAATATTAGGAACAATTATTGGGGTGATTTCCTCTTGGGATTATATCTCACACCCTATTTGGGCCATGATTTTGGGCCCAAGAAGACTATGTTGCTGCAGGTATTGATAAGGGCAAGCGCCCTTCTACATCAGGTTCTTGAATGCACTAGAGCGGGGGAGCATGGGACCGAGCCGTGGCTCACGATGCTGAGGAGCTTAATTTTTTTTTCACTTGGTTTCAGTCGTATTCCATCAGGTTTTTGTGTTTGGTGTTTTTCTTAGATACTTGTACACGGTTCATCATTTTCATCATAGTTATATATCTACATTGGTTTCTTTGTTTGGTTTCTGTTGTTATGCATGTTGTTTACTACTTCCTCTATTTATTGTTGTTTTCATACCTTGTATACCATACCGAATGAGGACATAGTTTCCCCACTGACTCACCAAGGACCTCGCTGCTAGTCGGTAGCCTCTGGTGTTCGGGGAAACGTGCTTGAGGTCATGTGGCAAACCGGGTATGGGGCACCAGTGGAGGGGCTATGGACTCAGGTTTTTACAAAGTGGTATCATTGGGGTTCTTTTCTCTTGCCATAATGTTTGGAAACTATATCCAGGTATAGGATGGATTCAGTAATTGGTATTAAGTTGTTCCCGGGCGTAGCTATCCCGTGTACAAGGAAAAGCCATACTACCTTGTTAATTGCAGTTTTCTAGTTTTGAGATTTTATGGATGGTATGTTTTCACCTAGAGTGATTCGTATGACTTGTGCGGTTATTGTATTGATATTTCGGTTCTATTTCTGTCGCAACCTGATGAGATTATGGTATGCCATCTCATGAATCATATATGCACTTGTATAAATCACATGTCATGCATTCTTGTCATGCCATCTAGGGTGCATTAGCGATTTCATGATGTTATGATAGCCCCTATGTAGATTATGCATGCTGTTGTGATAGATGCATGATAGATTCTCTGCTGTTATGTTCTAGAACTGTTGTTTTGTTCTTTTCTTAAAAATGAACGCCAAATTTTGGTTCTTGAGGTGTTATGGGCCCTCACGGATCAGAATTTGGTACCTTTTCCCTTATTTTAGTGTTTCTGGAATTCTGTGCAGTTTCTGAGCTACTGCCCAGAAAAACCCAGAATACACGGCGTGTACTTTTTGGATACACGCCCTGTAGTTTTTAGGCCGTTTCACTGACCGTGTGGGTAGAACACAGTGTCGTTGTAGTAAGTTCAGGAACACTCCGTGTACCATTGGTACACGCCATGGGAGCTCGGAGCCATGTACCTGGTCGTGTCACTAACAACACGGGTCGGGGAAGCGTGGGTAGAACACGCCGTGTCCATAGGGAACACGCTGTGTAGTCATTTCTAGGTACTCGGCCGTGTCACGAACAACACGGGTCGACATCACCTTTTTTTCTACACGTCGTGTTTGCTCGGAACATGCCGGGTTGTCCGGTCCAGGTACCCGACCATGTCACGAACAACACGGGCCAGCGTTACCTTCCTTTTCACACGCCGTGTTTGTTTGGAACACGCCGTGTAGTCTTTCCCAGGTACCCGGTCGTGTCACGAACAACACGGGACAGTGTCGCCATCACCTATACATGCTGTTTTTGTTCGGAGAACACTGTATAAGGTGCACCCGTGTAGACGGCCGTGTACTCAACAACACGGACCGGATGAAGCCTTTTCTAGTGCGTGCCGTGTTTATTTCGAACATGTCGTGTAGTCTCGAGTTAAGTCGAACCATGTGGGTTAGCCATGTAAGGGTCTCGGGTAGGGGAATAGTTACAAGTACATGTCGTGAGTTGGGGTCAACACGCTGTGTAGTTTGAAGTGTACACGACTTGTAGGGCAGGAGTACATGCCCATGTCATTTGTTTAAAAAGACATGTCGTGTAATTTTTATACACACTGTGTAGTTTGAAGTGTACATGACTTGTATGGCAGGAGTATACGCCCATGTCAGTGGTTTAAAAAGACTCGTCGTGTAGTTTTTATACATGCCGTGTAGTCGTGTTTTGAAATCTTTTATGTTTTTCTTCCCATGTTCCCGTTTTGTACCCCCGTGTTCTCTGTCCTTGTTTCCCTGATCTAAGGTGTGCTTTTGATATTTCAGAGCTATTCCTCTGAGACATCATCCAGTCATACGTCTGTCATTAGGCAGTGATCAAATGCCAGATATGGCTGATTAGGGACTTCCTGTCGATCCCCCAGCCGAGCCAGCCTTGGTACCTGTTGTAATACAAGTTGTGGGCGCTGATGCACAGTTCAGGGAATGTTTCATGAGGATGATGCAGGCCTTCCAGGGAGTACCGCCTCCTTCCTCTTCTATGGAAGACTTGACATGGGTCTTTTAGCAGTAGCATCCACCCATGTTCTCAGGGGAGGGAGGACCTCGGGCTGTAGAGTCATGGATAGAAGCCATGCTGACTATCTTCGAGCATCTAGAGATCCCTCTAGAGAGGTGGGTCAAGATCACCACCTACATGCTCCGAGACTCCACCAAGAAGCGGTGGGACGTGGTCTCACAGGCGGGTCAACACCATGCTAGGACTTGGGAGGGGTTCCAGCGTGTTTTCTACGACTACTTCTACCCAGAGTCCCTAAGGGCCGTTTGAGCCCGAGATTTCATGAGCTTAAAGCAGGGTACTCTATCTATCATGGAGTATGTCTCTAGTTTCACCGAGCTGTAGCTTTTTACACCCCTTCGGGATGGGAGTGGGGTGTTATTGGAGGGGAAGTTTGAGTATGGACTTAGGCAGGAGATCCGCTCGCATGTGAACATTTTCCAGCTGAATTCCATTACTTTTATCGTCAACCAAGAACTGATTTCGGAGCGCAATCTAAGAGTATATGAAGCTACGAGTTAGGTCGGTTCTGCTTCCATATGTAGCTTTCCTATAGATGACAGCAAGAAGCGCCGTATGGAGCCTACACGCGGTGATTCGAGGAAGCGAGATGCATCATCAGGCAGCTAGTTGACATGCCACCAGTGTGGCCGGTCAGGGCACACGAGGCCGTAGTTCCAGAAATACCCCATGGAGTGCTGATCTTGGGGAAAGATGGGTCACCTTCATCATGTATGCTAGGTTTTCTCACCAGCAGCTGGTTACCTGGATTATTCCATGACTCCTTGTCCAAGAGCAGCCCCACCAGTTTCGCACCAGTTGTGGAACTTGAGTTATTCCGGCAGTTCGGGCCAAGGTGGAGGTCTAGGCTGTGGCAGTCAGCCACTAGTTCCTCAGCACCAGTATGGAGGTTCAGCTCAGAGTGGTCACCCAGGGGTGCAGGGCCACGGCACGGTTCAGTATTTCGCCATGGAGAAGACTTATCAGGAGTAGAATCCCGACCCTTCTACTATTCAAGGTAAGATTTTAGTAGCCGCAGTTTTATCTTCAGCCCCTTTCGATACTAGTGATACATATAGCTTTATCTCTATTACTGTTGTGGAGAGCCTTGGACTCTGCATCTTTTCTTCTGCCGACTCGCTGACACTAGACACAACTTTGGTAACGAGGACATCTAGTGTACGCCAGTGTAGTGAGTTCCCTCTCGAGGTGGCATGGTAACACTTCTTGTGGGATCTATATGTCCTAGAGATGAAATGATATGATGTCATCCTCGGAATGGACTGGTTGATTCCCTTCCAGGCAGTCATTGACTGTTATCTCCGCAGAGTCAGTTTCATTTTACCAGAAGGTGAATCTTTCCTTCATAGAGGCTAACGGGACATCCGGGCGAGTTGGGCGGGACTCGAGCATCTTTGGCTAGGAGGGGTGACAACCCATATTTCTAGCCTTTACCTGGATGATCAGGGAACACCACAGTTGGAATTTCCTCAAGTGGTGGATCGCTTCAGGGATGTATTTCCAGAGGACATTTTAGGATTGCCTTCGGAGCATGAGGTAGACTTTTCTATTGATCTCGTGCCAGGAGTGGCACCTGTGTCCATTCATCCCGATAGCATGGCCAAACCTGAGTTACAGGAGCTCAAGAATCCGTTGGAGGAGTTACATGATAAGGGTTTCATCTGACCCAGTACTTCTCCTTGGGGTTCTCCTATCCAGTTTGCAAAGAAGGCTGACGGTACCCTTCGGATTAGTGTGGATTATCGGAAGCTGAACCAGTTGACGGTTAAGAAACAATATCCTTTGCCGAGGACCGATGAACTTTTAGATCAGCATCGAGGAGCTCGGGTGTACTCGAAGATAGACATGAGGTCTGGTTACCATCAGTTGCGCGTTAGACCATCAGATATACATATGACAGCCTTCAGGAGCAGTTACGATCTTTACAAGTATACAGTCACGCCCTTCGAACTGACGAACGCACTTACAATTTTAATGGCACTAATGAACCGAGTGTTCCATCCTTACTTGATCCTTTCATCATAGTTTTCATGGATGATATCTTGGTGTACTCTCACTCTCGACATGACCATGCTACCCATCTTGAGATCGTTCTGAGTACACTGAGAGAGCATCGACTTAATGCTAAACTCTCGAAGTGACACTTTTGGATGGATCAGATTCACTTCATGGGTCATGTCATCTCAGAGGCAAAAGTATCTATGGACCCAGAGAAAGTGAGAGCTATAGTTTCCTGGGAGAAATAGAAGAACATCATTGAGGTACGGAGCTTCCTAGGGATGGCTGGATACTACCGACGCTTCATTCAGGACTTTTCTCATATAGAAGCACCTTTGATAGGTCTGACCAAGAAGGGGGCGATGTTATTACGATCAGATTCTTGTGAGTCAGCCTTTCAGGAGCTGAAAGAGAGGTTGACCTCGGCACCGATATTAGTCTTTCTAGACCCAGGCAAGAACTATACAGTCTACTATGATGCTGCAGGTGTCGGGCTAAGATCTGTGCTTATTCCGAGAGATGGAGTCATTGTGTATGGGTCTCGGCAGTTGAGGCCACATGAGAGGAACTACCCTATGCACGATCTGGAGTGGGTAGCTATTGTTCATGCCTTGCGCTATTGGAGACACTTTCTTCTGGGAGAGAACTTTGTGGTCTTCACTGACCACAAGAGTCTCAAATATATCTTCCCTCAGCGTGATCGGAATCTGAGGCAGTGCAGGTGGGTTGAGTATCTTTAGTATTTTCACTTCAAGCTTGCCTATACATCGGGAAAGGACAACGCCGTGGCAGATGCGTTGGGTAGGAGAACTCAGATTAAGGATGTTTCGGAGGCCAGTAGTGAGTGTTAGCTGATGGATCTGTTCTCGCAGATGCGTCTAGAGGAGCACAATAGATGGGGACATACTTTTCTATATTCTGTAGTTGTTACCTCCACGCTACATGATCGGGTATGGATGATGCAACTATCAAACTCAGAAGGCTTGGTCCTGAGGGAGAGTGTGTTAGAAGAGGACCCTCTTCTTGGATAGATAGTGGGCGATGATGAAATCTTGCATTTCCATGGACGTGTATGGGTGTCGACAGACATACGCGAGGAGATGGAGAGGGATTTACATTCCTCTGTTTGGGCAATTCATCCTAGAGTCACTAAGATGTATCGGGACCTTCATCTCTATTACTGGTGGCCGGCTATGAAAAAGGATGTATCTCGTTTTGTTCTGAGATGTTCTACTTGTCAGCAGGTGAAAGTAGAGCATCAATGACCTACAGGCCTTCTACAATAGCTACCCATTCCGAAGTGGACGTGGAACGATGTTGCGATGGACTTCGTGACTGTGTTTCTGAGGTCGCCGCGAGAGAACGATGTTGTTTTGGTTGTTGTCGACAGGATTACGAAGGTTGCTCACTTCTTGCCAATCCAGGAGACCTTCAGGGTCAATGATCTTGGATGACATTACATCAGAGAGATCGTTCGTCAGCATGGCATTCCACGCTCTATTATTTCAGATAGAGATGTGTGATTTACATCTCGGTTCTGGTAAATACTTCAGAAGGCTTTGGGAACACAGGTACTTCTGAGTATAGCTTACCATCAGCGGACTGATGGCCAGTCCGAGCGCACGATCCAGGTGCTTGAGGATATGCTCTGATCTTGCAGCCTTGACTTTGGCGGTTCTTGGGAGAAGCATATTCCTCTGGTGGAGTTCGCCTACAAAAACAGCTTTCAGATTACCATTCAGATGGCACCATACAAGGCTTTGTACAATAAGTCATGTTGATCTCCCTTATGCTGGCTGGAGGCAGGAGATGCAACTTTGCTGGGACCTCGTCTTCTTTAGGAGACTTGAGTGCAGATAGAGTTGATTCGGAAGAGGATGTCTACAACGAAGTATTGACAGAAGTCTTATGCTGATCAGCAGAGACGACCTCTGGAGTTCGAGGTCGGTTATGAGGATTTCCTACGTGTCGCACCGAGGTTGGAACACAAGAGGATTCAGAGACAAGGTAAGCATTCACCATGGTACGTCGGGTCGTTTGAGTTCTTGGAGAGAGTTGGGCCGATTGCCTATCGGTTGCAGCTACCTCAGAGGTATTAGGCCATTCACGACATCTTCCACGTCTCTCAACTTCGACGTTACTTTTCAAACCCATCAAACATATTTCAACCGGAGGAAGTCGAGATTGAAGAATATTCATTGTTCGAGGAGAATCCTATCTGGATTGTCGATCGCAGTATGAAGGTTCTCCGTGGGTGGTCTGTTCCTCTGGTATGAGTGCTATGGTAGCACGGGCGAGTACAGGACGAGACCTTGGAGAGGGAGGCCGATGTATAATCACAGTGGCCGGAGCTATTTGGGGATTCTTCTTCTCCATCTCATTAAGGAAATTTTCAGACGAATTTCTTTAAGGGGGGAAGTTTCTACGAACCCGGATCTTCGTTCATGTATCTTTTCCCTTTTTCTAGTGTTTTGATGGAAAATAAATTTTCTGGAAATTTCTGAAGTACACGTTGTGTACTTTCTGAGTACACGCCGTGTACTCTTCCCCAGCTCGAAGCCATGTGATGGTCATGTCGGGCCACACACACAGTGTGTAAGGATGAGGTGGAGGCCGGTTAATTTGGAGTACAGAAAATTGAAGTACACGCCATGTACTCAAGAAGTACATGTCGTGCCATTTTTTTCATTAAATGGATCGAGGTCACGCCTAACCCCCAAATTAATCTTCTTCTCCAGTTTTTTCCCGTTTGAGAGTGACCGTATGGTCGCATATTTGACGAGCTTCCACCTCATCATCCGTTCTCCGATTTGACCACGTTTGATTGCATTGGAATCGCAGTAGTGAGTTTTTCCTTTTTCTTGAGCCTTGTTTCTTGATTCCTCATTGTTTTCAAGATATCGTGGGATTAACGTTTTTTGCATTTTTTCAGATCTACATTTTTCTAAGAGGAATCTGTCATCGTTGTTCACGTATATCGACCTCCTTGGATCGAGGTAGGTGGTTTGTTTCTTTCTGTAGAAAGTTGATGAATATTATGTGAAAATTACAATAATACCTATGAATGGGGTATTGCGTGTTTCCTTTTTTCCCCTTCTAGTTTCCTACATTGCTTGTTTTCTCTAGTAGAGGTTATTCCTTATGATTAGAGTAATTTATATTCTGCTCAGATTTCTTTGTCGTGCTTGTTTTTCCTGTTGGGCGTTTTTTCAGTTTCCATGCCTAGTTGTAGGATATCAGAACTGTTGTTTTGTTATTGTTGGTGAACCGTCGAATGATATCCATGTTGTTGTTGATGTTTACTTGGACGATATACACGCGCTAAGCATGTTTAATTATACTCAGGACTGTGCGAACCTAGAGTTGTAGACCAAAGGGAGAATTGACGGAAGGGCTTCTCTAGAGTGTCTTTTAATTACGATGAGAGACTATAGGGGGAATTGACGTTGAGTTCTTCCCCAAAGAGTCTATAGATCCACAACACATTCCACAGGGGGAATTGACGTTGAATGATTCCCTAGAGAGCCTTTATCATGATACGAGAATATAGGGGGAATTGACGGTTAGTGCTTCCCTAGAGAGTCTGCTAAATTACATAGCTGAACCAGAGGGGTGAGACTGTGTGTGCCTCCCAGAGGGTTGCTAGTACTATAGGTTGAACCATAGGGGTTAGGCTGTGAGAGCTACCCAGAGGGTTGCCTATTTTCTTCTTGTTGTTGGCTGCTTACTTGTGTAGCTTACTTGTTAGAACTGTGGATTGTAGCTTCTTGTGATTTTCTGTTTACTACTTCTTCTTTTATTACTGCCATGTATTCATTGACTATTAGGCACAAATCATTGGGTGATTTCCCACTGGGATTGTATCTCACACCCTGTTTGGGCCATGCTTTTGGGCCCAAGCATACTATGTGGCTGCAGGTAAAGATAAGGGAAATCACCCTTCTACATCAGGTTCTTGATTGTACTGGAGCGGGGGAGCGTGGGACCGAGCCGTGGCTTGTGATGCTGAGGAGCTTACTTTGTTTTCTTTTGGACTTGGTTTCAGTTGTATTCCAGCACATTGTTGTGTTTTCTATTTTCCATAGATACTTGTACCTGCTGCATCATTGTCATCATAGTTATATATCTATATTGCTTCCACTGTTTGGTTTCTGTTGTTATGCATGTTGTTTATTGCTTCCTCTTTTTGTTGTTGGTTTCTTACCTTTATACCTTTCCGAATAAGGGCATAGTTTCACCAACGACTCACCAAGGCCCTCGCTACTAGTCGGCAGCCTCTGGCATTCGGGTAAACGCGCTTGAGGTCATGTGGCGAACCAGGTACGGGGCACCAGTGGAGGGGCTCCAGACTCGGGTCATTACACCACTAGGTTGCTTAAATACGAGTATCACCACAAAGATGATTAAAATAATCTCTATGTAGTATATTATAGGATACCATTTTTGGAAACCCTCGAATACTTACATATATTTCCCTTAATGAAGAACCTTGAATGCATACTACTGATTTTAAATATTATACATGTTAATAAGTGATTGTAAATTACATGAGAAACATATATTATGAGTGTTTAATTAATTAGGATTCCTGAAAACATCTTAAATTTAGAAAGATAGGTCCTTAATAGACATTAACCCCCCCAAAGGGTGTGATGTGTTTGACATCCAATCCTCTCGACCAATGCACATTCTTATGTAATGTAATGCTACAATGTAATTAATTCATGCCTTTTAAAAGAAGGTCCCCTTTGGATAAATAACTATTGGTTTATTGCAATTGCATAAATAAATCCAATAGAGACTTCTTGGAAACAATGATTCTAAAAATTAGAACACTCCTTTCAAGGATCAATGAAACAAAAATGGTGAACCCGACATGAATCATTAACCATGTTAACAATGTTACCCACCTTTTAGGCCCTAATGAATTTATAAAGGAAGGCCAGAAAAATGAATCAATGATGCATGTATCCATCTAAAAAGTTTTTTCTTCAATGGAGGTTGTTGTTTTTTTCATGTTTTTCTTCTCAGAATTCCCTTCATTCCAAAAATGGGTTTCTCTAAGAAAACATCTTTAAACTTCTAGACTTCTACTTAAGCGGTATCACCTTCCATGGGAAAAATGCCATCACCAACCCAATGTAAACAACATCTTGTATCTAATTTTCTGTTAAAGGAATATCACCATCACAGTATAATAACAAAAATGGAGGTTGCCCGTAAATCCCTTTATGTCAATAACATTCCTCGATTATCTTTCCAACAAAGACAAATGATCAAAATGCAGACGGTTCCAACCACTATGTTTATCTAATTCATGTCCTTATCCCCATAATGTAACAATCAATCCCTACTATAATATAGTGAAGTGGATAAATATGTCACTCAATGCCTCAACTCGGGAATGAAAGACTCCTTCCTAGGGACTCCCACTAACAATCACCTCCATAAGAATTGTGTGGTTGTAAAGCCCAATGCGATTGGGGTGTTTCCCCGTGACATTCGGCCCAATTCTCTCGGACCCAGGCATGCTAGAAAAACCTCCAGGGACAACATCCAGTAAACATGAATCATACCTCTACACCTTCAAGAGAATCTCATTAACATAACATGATGGAAAATGATGACCAGACTCATACACCGAACCTTTGTAATTTAGATACTCAATAGAATATTCTAGCAGCAATGTAGAGACCCGATGCTTGATGTACATTGACATTACATTACATTTGCGGAATACTTAGTACATAACAAAAACACACTCGCAAGGATCGTAATAGTTTAGTGTCTTTGGAAACTCGGAATATAATCTTCTAATCCTGGTGAAAGATCTTCAACATCTCCCATAAAGATCTTCCTTTTTTTTACCTAAAACCTTTCTTTATATCCTGGGGAAAAGAAAAAATAAAAGGGTGAGCTCAAATGCTCAGTAAGGGTAAACAAAAGAAATATCAATCACATCATATACATAAGCACATAACTTTTGGAACTCTTAACCTGCCAAAGAGATCATAATTTCATAACATTGGGTAAATCATGGCAGTGAAATGTAGTCACAATAATCATAACATAAAACATTAAACTTTGTGTCATTCACACATAATCATAGAGAATCATTTCTTGTTAGTCAAGACTCATTGCCAAGACTATCTTAGTGGACAAAGTCCCTTTCTGAACCGAGTCACCATCGTTTAAGTCCTGTTTCACTGAACCGGTATAACCTACCGTTCCAGCCATGTCTATCTCATGAGATATAAAATCTTTACCCAATGCATTGGAGGGATATATAGGTCCCACCCATCTCATAATGATACCATTCTTATGTGTGCCACAAAATCATAAATCATACATCATTTCATAACCCATGTAATAAAATGGGATTCTTAAACATCATGCCATCATAATCCATAAACAATTGATATCATTTCATCATAAGAAAATTGAAACCATTTAAATCATAGAGACATTTTACTTGAAACATACATATCAAATAACGTCATCTTAGATGGAAAATAGTTTTGAAAAAACACTTGAAATGAATTCTTGAGGAAAATATCCTTTCTTCTTTAAAAACATTTTTCCTTTCTTAACATGTCATAAAACTTTAAACTAAAAGAATTTGATTAAAAATAAACTTGAAAACTTGTAAAGGAAGCTTCTTGTAAATAATGTTTTGAAAATCCATTCATGTCGTATAAGTTAAAAAAACATTCTTCGTACTTTTGTCGGAAAAGTCAAAATGTACCTCGTACGAAAAACGACAACTGATTCCTTTCATATCTTTTACAAAAAACTTACCAAAGGGTAAAATTGGATATAAACTATTGTATAAGGAAGGAAATAATATTACATATTGAGGGAACAAGGACGTGGATGATAAAATACACCCCAGTAATTACCAAAGTAAAAACAATCTCGGATAAAAGTGAGATTGTGATATTTCCCTTACCTTAAGTCCGATTTGCTTCGTAAGTGTCTGAACCTCCTGTATAATGATTTAAATAATGTCATTAACTTATTATAGAATAATATTCATTGTCATTATATCATATATGGTTCACTTATGACTTTATATTACCCGTTCTTTTGTAAATTCTATGTTAAAGAAGCGTTTTGGGTAAAATCGTTTCATTTATCGTAGGTGTTTGGACTTGTTGTTATTGACATTATTATTACTTATATCATGATTTACTTACTTCCAGAATATAAAACATGATTTATATATCATATATATTCAGTATATATATATATAATAGATATATAAATTAAATGAAACACACCGTTCATGGAGACGATAGTCCGTACGTACGCATGAACGCTGTTTTCGTTTCCTTATTGAGTTGAACGGAATTAAGTAGATGACATTCATATATATACACATAAATCCCGTATCATTGTTATGTAATATATTTAATTATTACTTATTATATATACTTTATAATCATTCATGAATGGTTTAAAGTGGAGAATGAATCTCATCGCGTCGTGGAGACGGTAGTCCGTACGTACGCACGAGCGATTATATCATTCTCATGATCGTGAACTTGTGTTGAAGCGTATGTATAATATTTCAGTATCAATATAAATTTATAATAATCATATATAGTTACTCATTACACCATTATACCCATCCTTGTAAGGTGATGGTGGAAAATAGATTACACCACGGTGTGGAGACGGTATTCCGTACGTACGCACGCGCGGTGATTTCATTTTTCCGTAGGATGGATAGAAGGTGAATTAGGGTTGTTTCATTTTTATAATAACATATCAGTATGTAAGTAATACTGATGTTATTACTTTATCATGAAAAAACTAAAGAAGAAGAAGTTGAAAAAGAAAGAAATTGAAAAGATCGGTAATGGATATTACCTCTTCTTTGAAACGTCTCTTTGAATCCTCCACTTAGGGAACTAAGATTGGTCTTTGAAGAATACCAGGATCTCTAGGATTATTATAGGGAAGTGGAGAAGAGATTTTTGCAGGGTTTGGCCGAGCTTGAGTGCTCAAATTGGTGTGAGGAGGAGGGGGAGGAGGTGCCCTTTTATAAGGGAGGAGAGGGGCACCTTAGGAATATCTCAAAATATTATTTTATATTAAAGTCAAAATCGGTTTATAATGGTTCCAAAGGGTCTTATTTAGAAGGTAAAGTGGGTATGGGTCGAAATCCTATCAACCAATAGGATTTAGACATGTTTAGGTTATTATTTTAACCTTATAACTTAGATTTAACTCTAAGTTAAATAATTTAACTTTTACCGTGACTTTTTGTTTTCTTACACTATATGGTTAATACACTTACTATAACATTCCAAACGAACCCCAAGTTGTTTATTATTAATATATACATCCTTATCTAAGTCATTTGGCCGAACCTTAGATTTTTTGGAATAAAATAACAATTAATAATATAATATTTGATTTAAAAACTATTTTGTGTCAATTTTGACACTATTTGATATATGATTTTTGTGAAAGTCATAACAGAATTATATGTTCGAACCAAGTTGATTAAATCAACACTAATATATCATAGTAACCTATAAAATTATTGGAATTCATAAAAAGTCTAAAATTACATTTATTTGGGTGTTTATAACATCAATTATGTCAATATTTCATTAATAAGATAATTACTACATCATCATTGTGTCATAAATAAATTAACTTATTTAATGTCTAAAAATTACAAATAAAATACCATTATGTAGGAAATCTTTTTATCTTTCTAATTAATATTTATAGTAGAATTTATCTTATATATAACCCCATATTAAAAATTATTTACTTATTACACTTTGATTTTAACTATTTTAACCCTTCTTTAAATAAATTAATAATAAATGTCCTAATCTAATCCAAGTGGGGATAAATGGTCATATTTTATTCCTAAGTTTGTTTTTGGTCGAATTAAACTTATCCAATAGAATTAGGACATGTGTTAGGGTAATAATAATATCATCTTTACCCTTACTTACCCTATTTACTTTTTCCCGTGGTAAAAAAAATAAAAAGTTACTATTCACCAAAAATTATTTTCATCTCATTGAACCACATTTCAGTCCTTGATATTAACCATGTCTCTTGAATTTTCGAAATTCCACTCACAGAAGCGGTAAAATTATGTTTTATGAAAAATTCAGTTTTTTTTAACTACGACTTAGTGGTTTCACTATTCATCAAAAATTGAAAGTTTTCAGAAAAATACCAAAATTTCACCCTAGGCTAATTTCGATATTCTGAATCCAAAAATGAAGTCCATTTTGAAAAATAAAATTTATAAAATTTCAAAAAGTGGTTATTACTATTCATAACGGCTAGTTTTAATAATATTTTAATAGCATATCGTTGTTTAGTGAGACTCAGTATTGCGTACTACAGACGCTATCGAGGAATGTCGCGATTGCGTGTAATGCAAGGAAAGTCAAGGATGCGTGTTGTGCAAGCTCCTTTTGGTGTAGCATACAACACAAGACATTAATGAAATTAAAAAGAATATTTTTCATAAAATCTCGGGGTGTTACGAGCAACCCACCAATAACACCAGATAAATCTGGTGGAGTACTGTGAAAAACAAAATACACCTGTTTACAAGTTAACAACCAGTTAGCAGGATTTCCTGAATTCATTTAATGATGCCCACCAATCTAATGTGGTGGAAATAGGTAAATAGGGACATACACCTGCTTACACCCACCAATTCTGTCAGCAGTCTCGTTTTCCAGTATGGAATGATATCTATCAACAATACATGATTTTAAAAATAAAGCATGCACATACACCAAACAATATTCAACATGTCTGCCAATAGCCTCATTTGGTAGCACCAGGATAAGTCATTGGGAAAGCTCCGACGACAAATTTTTGGACACCCAACTCTATGCCCCCATGCATGAGTACAATCTATATCCATTGACATGAAAAGGAGGACAGGAGCATGCAATACAAACACTCCAGATACAGAATGGACCGATATTTCTGTTTTGGTCACAAATTTCAACAAACATATCTTATCAATGGTGAAAGGGATTTTGTAAATCCATGTTCATATTATGGAAGCATGCCAAGATATTATTACAAAAATTCAACAACATCAATAGAATAGACACGTAAATATGTCCCCACACATGAGATGACACACTAGAATGTCATTCCAAAGTAGATACACACCTTTTTTCTAGTCTAGGATGTTCATGGGGCATAATCCCCAATATCTTATGGAAATCTATATTGGGAACATAAAACATTTCCAATTAGAGGAAATCAATTCATTCCATTAACCACTCCAAGGTAGGCACATAATCATGCCCATGATAACCACTTCTCTCAGAAAGTGGCACAAACTAAATATAAGATAAATTCTATGAAGAATTCTCACCAAGCACTTTTTTAAAATCCTTTGTGAAGATACTATTTGGATCCTCTTAATGATGGAGTTCTTGAAGCCCTTGGACATTTATCTGTGGTAGCTCAAGATTCTACTTTCTCATTAGCAAATAATGAAATTGGTAGTTGTAATTATGAATATCTTAATCAGACACTTAATCATGAAATATTTTTTCATGAAAATTTGGTCAATCTTGATTTCTTATCTCCGATGTGAGCATAGGAAACCCTCTTTGTGGCCAGATGACCAAAGAGAAAGATGATTTATTCCCTACTGTAATCCATCATGGTGATCCACCCCATGATAAAATTCCTTGTTAATGATATCAGGGAAGTAGTATTTGGAATATTTAAGACACATTCACAATTTAAAATGTAGTAATGATAAATCCCTCCCATCATGAGGCACTGGAAAAAACTTGTCATGTCATGTATGTTTCCTTTGTCATTTATTGGTGAAACACTTTCTCAACCAGAAGACATATTAAGGGAACAATCATTCTCTAAACATCCATTGAGTCATTTTTCTTCTAATACAGAGAATCCTCATTGGTTAAATCAAGTGGAGAAACCTATAGTGAAATAAGATAAATATATGTTAAACATGGATAAACAGTTAGCTAAGGGAGAAGTACAAATCATGTTCTGGCTGTTTGAAAATTCTCATTATAACAATATAGAATTGATGATAGAAGATTGAAATGATGACATCTACCACACATTATGGAAATATCTTTTCAATTTGAAACCCAAAGTGATGCCATATGATGAATATCAAAATCATGTAAAGGTAATAAAGGGGTTTCAATGCCAAATTAACATGGTATCTCGCTTAGTTTCCCAACATCAAAATAATGAAAAATAGTAGAGAATCCTTTAGTGTGCATGCCTAATTTTTCTAATGAGGCTATTCCAGTTAATATATGATTCCCCATATACTATTCTAATTTGATTATCGGTTTCATATAAATCATTGTATTCCACTACACTGCAATATCCTCAAAGTCCCCCAAAAGTGGTCTCATGAAATGTTATTGCACTCAGTCGACCCTAATCAAATGGTTTAATATGTAATGAAATATACAGTCATAAAAATGCCGCAACATGTTTCAATCAGATTCAGGCCCAATGAAAAGAAGTAGTTGAGTTTCTTTTACATAAATCATCTGACAATCTTGAGCAGGATTCCTATTTAGAGGATTTCAACCATCAGAGAATGATAATGTCTGAAATAACATAGCGATCTTCTGAACCATGTTATTTAAGTGGCTATAGAATGATGCACCATGATAATGTCCGAACCCAGATCCAAAAATTCCAAAAAGTAGTTTCATGAATTTTAGCCACAAGAGTTCAATAATCACACCTACTTGCAAGGCTGGGTAACATTTAATTAATCATTCAAATTCATTTAACAAATATCAATGATGTGAATAAGAAGAAGAAGAAGAAGAAGAATGGGAACAACCTTAGCGTGTAGGGCTGGGGGAATTTGTCACATCTATAATCCCCTCCTCAACCATATTCAGATTTATCCTGATTAGAAAAGAATTCACAAGGAGAGCATACAACATAACTATCCAAGGATTCTATTCAAGATAATGTCCACCAAACAGTTATAGGGAATTCATCATATAGTAGAATAAATTCTCATGGAAGACACAAAGGAAGAATATCTCACAAAAACACTGACATAATGACATCGATGCATTATATGTTAATAAATGTAATGAATGCCACTGCAGAAGATAATCTTGAAAATGATTCTAGTTTAGGGGAATTAAATGTTGATGTTGTTTTCCAGTATATTGTACACACCAAGGAAAATGAAGAAGGTGTGTGCACCCAAAATCAGAGGCATACCCAGAATCTACGTATTCATTCAAATAACCAACTACCCCCTATCTGAAAGGAATCTGACATAGGGAATGGAAAAATTCAGATCACAACACAATTTTCCACTTGAAAAGGTTAATATTATTCTCTTGAAGGTAAATTTACATAGCAAGAAGAGGAAATGAAGAAGTTGAAATGAATCAAAATAGAGTTACTTCAAAACAACATTTATACTAGAGTTACTCCCCAGTCAGGTCCTCAACATGCAAATCCAGTAGGATCTCCTCATCAAATTGGATATGTAGTAACTAAAAATGTGGATATGAAATTCCCTCCAATGTGTACACAATCAAGGAAGGATAAAAAACTTCTAGATAGGCATGTTCCCAAGGGTTATTCAAGGTATATAATGGCAACACTATTAGTGGTTTTCTAGTCATTTCACCAGATCATGCTCCAATTTCTATACCTGCATAGAATCCAGCTTATACGGATATTCCCAAATGCTTATGAAAACAATTAAGCCATTAATGAATCTATTTGAAGATACAGAGGAAAGAAGTGGACCCATTCAGTAGGAAAATAGAACCAGCCATGAATGGCTGGATGTAATTCCTCCCACACAAAATTTTATTAATACCAAATTACCAATTAGTAATGGTTCGAGAGATCTATAACAACACTAAACACATTTTTTTTCTTATTGCGATACCATGATGGGAAATTCTCAACAAAAAGAAGCAGTAAAGATTTTGTGATTTTTACAGTCATTATAAGGACTGTCTTTTTTATAGTATACAAATTTACAATCTAGAACAATTATTGGATGGGATGATCCCTGTACGAAATGTTATTCTTCAATTTATCTCCAAAACTACCAAAATTTACAGTTTTTTATCTTACCAATTGTCAAAAATAAAAGAATGAAAGAGTTTCAGAGTTCATTAATTGATTGAAAGCATTAATATATTCCTTATTTCTGTCACTCCCCCAGGAAGAGTTGTTTCCAATTATTGTGGAAAACCAAAGTGAATAGTTATGCACAACATTTATCCATATGATATACATATGATGGTTTCGAGACATTACATAAATCGCCAAACAGAAAAATGAATCTTTTATAAAAATAATGTCTAAAACTCGTGTAATTCCATCAGATCCGGGGAGGATGATAAGAATAGCATAAGATTCAATAGTCCCAGTAAAGAAGGCACCTATACCTACTTTTACATCATGAGATTCATTATACTGAATGGATCTGCATCAAGAGAACCAGCAACATCTACCGCCTTGTCAATATGATCAAAGAGATCAAAGGAAAAAATAGTTTGAGTAATTAAAGAACAAATTTTATTCATTCTTGAATGAAAATGTTCCTGGTTACTTCATCCAAGTAGAGGGAAAAAATATGATGCCAATGGAAAGGCCAAATAAACCAAATAAAGAAGTGTATGAATTTCTTTTGATATATTTTCCCTTTCACCATATGTTAGGGAATACCATATATGAATGTTTTTTTTCAATAACCTCATTAAAAAGATGGTATATTCTGGACAAGTTAAATTAAAAAGCTCCTCAACTCAAGTAGAATGTGTTACAACTACTAATCCAGTGGAATATTGTGAATGGAACGAAGTTAAAAAATAAAAATGTGAAAGAATATGATGATTGGATGATTATGGAAATGATATACTAGACTCATGCCATTTTACGAACACCGTTGAAACAACTGATTGTGTCTTCTATCACTCCAACCATAGTAATAACACCATCATCAAATGGTCATTCCTAAAAAAAATTTATTAGAGGTATAAAGAGCTAACTGAAGAATACGAGCTCGTGTCATGACCGAAGATGTCTTTGACCCTGGATTATTTTATGCCATCTGTTCCAAAAGAAAGGGCACCACCCCGCCATGTGGCACAACCATAATTAAATTTTCATGAGTAATCTTCATTAGATTAAGAAATGATCATTGGTTTTGTTAATGTTATACATTTAACGGATACTTATGCCACTATTGATTCATATTATAATGAGGACTAATTCTTTGTACCTACTTGGGGAACAAGAGGAAGAGACAAAGGTCGAGGATACTTGGGAATTCGTGGTAATTATAGAAATTTTAATTTTAAAACTACCCATGGTTGAACCTTATATGTGGTAGAAACTCATTGAAGAGACCTTCTACATACTCAAAAAGAACATGGATCTTCTTCTAGGAAGGACATGTTCTGTTCTGAAACAATTATTTCGGATGACCGATTAGAAGATAGATCAAATTCTTCTCAAAAACTGACTAGAACAAGACAGTCCAATATACCAAATCCAGGAGTATTTATAGATTCTTCTCTAACAAAGAATATGTCTACATCAAAAGTATCAATTTTCAAATCACCTACAAAACCACATATCCATGCTGGAAAATGTAGTCCTTTGGACCAGATGAAAGATTCCATTAAACAAGTAGCCCATGTACCAGTCAAGTAATCAATTCTAGAATATTTGAATCTATCATATGATCTTTAAGAGGAGCTCATAGAGGCTTTTCCATGTCCTAAAAAGATTCAAACAAAAGTATATGCTATAGAGATTTACTGTATACAGAATGATCCAACAAAATTTCATGCAGTCATTTCTTTTACAGATGAAAATGAAAATGATGTGTTTTATGGTTATTTAAGACCATTGTATTTGTCTAGAAATGTCAATGACATAGAAATCTAAGGAGTATTCATTGATAATGGCTCCAAATTTAATCTCATTCCAATTATTACACTTCACCGATAGGGCCTGACTGAATCTGACATATCTTCTTCCTATTTAATGTTGCATCTTTATGATAAGAATGAGAAAGAACCTTAGGGTGAAATTACACTCATAACTCATTTTAGAGATCTGGTGTCTAATTCAGACATCATGGTTGTTCATCAGGAAAGAACCTTCAATAATATTTATAGAAGGCCTTGGATACGTCAACGTACAACCATACCTCCGTCGTACAACCAATGTCATAATTATTGTTTCGATGGTCAAATCAGGACATTGTATGGTGAAAACGATCTGCTTAAAACATGTTAATATCAATACATTGAAGTAAAGTTTTATCACACTAATGAAACAATCTCCATGACAAAAGAAATAATCGGAATTAATTCTCAAAATGTACTGGAAAAGATTATAGAAAATCCATTTATGAATTTGAGTAAAATTATGTATTTTATATTAATCAAAAAAAAAGTGTAAAACAAAATCCATTAACTCAACCAATAACATTAATAATTTCAATTCTTGAAACTAAGACAGAAAACCGGGGAGAAGTTGTGGATCCACCAAGCTGTGATGGATGTTTAAATAGAGATGTCTCTATTTTATATACTGAACTACAACAACCCTTTGATTCAGCAACTAGGGTAGAAGATATTGTTGCAATGCTAGAAGAAGACAATGATGTTGATTATCAATCCATTATTTCCTCTATATTACCACATGAAAAACCTACTTCATTAGTAGGGTCAGATATGGTGGCCTCTTTTTGATGATGTTCAAATACTGACTCCTCCAATAACACTAGATGTTTTCCTCCATATCAACTATGAAAGAGGAAACAGAAAAGGAAACAAATATTGAATGAGAAGGGGAATATATCAGGGATTCTCCACTGGAATTTGAGGATATTGTCTATACCACTGTGGATGATCACATTATAATAAATATTGGTAGAGAAGAAGATCGACGCCCCACTATAATTAGGGAATCCATGACCTCTTAAGTGCATAAGGAGTATACATAATTTCTATAGCAACATCGAGATATATTTTCATGTAATTATAGAATAATGGAAGGACTTAATACTGATGTATCCAACCATCATTTGGGTTTTCTAGAAGAAAAACATGGATTCAATCAAGCAATAAGAAGATCACACCCAACTCATGGCTCTAAAATTGAAGATGACGTTGATAGGATTATAATGGCTTACATGGTCAGGGAAGTTTATTATCACAAATGGTTGACCCACATGGTTCTAGTGGAAAAGAAGAATGTACAAATGTGAGTTCTCATTGATTTTATTGATCTTAACTGGAATTTTCTTAAAGATGATATTATAGTTCTGATTATGGATCTTTTAATTGATGAAACATCTCGCTATGAAGTTCATTATATCATGGATGGATACACTAGGTATAATCAAATCCATATGGCCCTGGAGGATGAAGAATCCATAGCCTACTGATCACATCATGATGCGTTTTCCTATCGAGTAATGCACTTTGGTTTAAAGAATGCATGTGAAAAATACAAACGTTCCATGCACCATATCTTCAAACCCTTTTTAGGGAAATTTACTCAATGTTATTTGGATGATTTGGTTGTCAAATCCACAAAATGTTACAATCACTTGGTTGTTTTAGAGAGTATATTCAACACTGTTAGTAGACATAGTTTGAAGATAAACCCCTTGAAATGTGCTTTCATGGTATCTTAAGAAATGTATCGTGGCATCGATGTACGCCATCTTGGTATCTATGTGGGTCATGACAAAACAAAATCATTCCATGGTATATTCCCTCCTCCGAATTTGAAATAATTAAGAGCACTCAAAGGACAATTGAACTATATTCGGTGATTTATCCTTAATTTAAGAGGCATGTGTTTACCCTTCACCTGATTAATGATGAAGGGAATAACCTACAAATGGATTGATGAATGAAAAGAAGCATTTGATACCCTCCAGAAAAATATCTTGATTCCACCATTATTAATGCCACCTATTGAAGGAAGAAAACTTATTCTCTACGTTATATCTTTAGGGCGATCACTAGGTTCCTTCCTTGCCAAAAAGAATGATGTTGGAAATGAGAAAAAGCTTTAATATCTTATTCGAACAACGGTTGAATCAAAAACTTAGTATTCATGTATTGAAACGTTTTTTTAGGGATTAATATTTTCATTTCTGCAATTGAGGGACTACCTGCAACATCATGATGTTACAATGGAATCTCACAACAACCGCTAAAATTTATCCTCATTATTCTTATGGCTACATGTCATCTGGAATAGTGGGTAGTTATTTTCCCAAAGTTTGATATCTTGTATTTCCATCAAAATAAAATAAAATTACAAGATTTGGCTGAATTATTTGCTAATAATCCATCTTCATAAGATACATAATTTTTTACTGAACATCCTAATGAAGATGTCTTCTTTATTCAGGATAATTCCCAATTATAGAAAATGTGTATTGATGATGCTTCCATAAGCACGAACGGGAAAATAATGGAAAACACTAAAATCAACAACGTTGGGTTAGATATATTCATTATTTTTCCAGAAAAGTCAGTATTTCCTTATTCCTTCCTGTTGTGAGAAGGTGGTGCAAACAATGAGGCATAATATCAAGATCTATAACAGGTTTGGAATTTTCCCTTTTGGTGAAAATGGAACTTTTAAATCTGAAATGTGATTCAGAATGGGTAATCAAGAAAAACAGTGGAGAATATTATATCAGAAAAGAAGAGTTAATCCCTTTGAGTGATTACATCATATGGTTAATGGTGGAATTTCCCTCAGAGATGACATTGTCTTATGTCCTGAAATCACAAAATGCTCAAGAGGATGCACTAGCTAATGCAGCTATAGCCTTAGTTAATCAAAATCGAGATTATACTGTCATCATCATAGCCCATCGTCATGTGGTTTTAGATTTTGATCAAACTAGAATGGTGCAAATAAATGTAATTATCCCTATTTCGGAACAATATGATCATACCACTGGATGGAGAGCGTCCATCATGGACTATCTTTAATATGAGATAATTCCACTAGATAGGGCTAAATAAGAACAGATCTGATGATGAGAAGAAAATTTCACTATTTTTGATAGTCCAGACCTCCAAAATATCTTCTACATGTGTGGCTTTAATTGAATCCTCTTCAGATGTATTGATGGAGAAGAGACTGCAGTTGTCATGAATGAAGTACATTCAGGAGTTTTTGGTGCCCACCGGTCTGGCCACATACTCTCTGGTTAGATATGAAGGCTTGGATACTTTTGGACTTCATTGAATCAGGATTGTACAAGTTTCACTCAATAATGTCATCCCTTCCATGTGTATTCCAACTTCATTCATCAACTCCTGAGAATACTACATACTACTAAATACTACCAGCATTTTCAACTTGTGGAATGGATATAGTATGGCCTTATCCACCAGCAATGACTATGTTGTTCATGTATATTCACATTTCTACTGACATCTTCTCTAAATGAGATGTGGAAATACCACTCAATGACGTAATAGAAAAAACCATTGATAGTTTTTTCAAATCTAATATCATCACTAGATTTGGTGTCACACATACTATTTAGTGTACAATGTCACCAGTATTTGTTCTGTTGAGGAAAAACAGTAATATCATGAACATAATATAAAATCCAACCATCCATCTCGCTGTCTAATGGAGGCCAATGGATAGATTGAGGCCTTCAATGTGGCAATATAAAATATAATACAGATGATGATGGATAAATATAGGAAATCATTTCTAGATAAACTTTTGATGCTTTATGGGCATATCAGAGAACTAATCATATTGCAACCCAAGAAACTCCTTATTCATTGGTATATGGAACTGAAGCAGTTTTGCCAATTGAAATGCAATTTTCTTCACTCATAGTTCCAATATATGATAAGTTGTATACAGTTAAATGGTCCCCAAAATGGTTTAATGATCTGGAATGATTAGATGAGAATATATTGCATACATTTCATCATCTAGAAGTCTATCGGAATATAATGTGTGAGATTTTACTAAGAAAGTTCACCTCAGTTCATTTCTTCATGGTGAATTGGTATTGGCCCTTATAAATCCAATAATACCAGCGATGAAACCTCTAAATTTTGAGCCAAAGTTGGAAGGACCTTATTCTATACATATGTTCTATTCAAATCAATCTTATTTTTTAATCTTAATGGATGAAGTTATTATAACTACTCCAACCATTTTGATATTCTTGAAAAATACATTGTGATGTTGTGCACAATTGTCCTCATTACACGACATTAAACTAAATAGTACAATGTGCTCACTGCTATACATTAAACCGCACAGTACAATTCCCTTACTGCTAGACCTAAAACATCATATCCCTCATGTACTAGTTTCAAGACATTAAACTGTATAACAACTATAAGTGTCCATGCTTCCTAATGCTAAATTGTGTAGTAAATTTTCTTTATCGAATGACGTTAAACTACATGACATCATATTCATCCATGTCACATGACGTTAAACTACATTACATCCTTTTTAAAACTATCATTCTCTCTATTCGACGTTATATGCTTCCAGAAGAAAAAATCATTTACTTCATCTCTACTATTTAGTCTCACAGGAGTCCCATACTTTTTTATGTCAGATTCAGATCTTCATAAAGTCCATAATTCAAGAACTATGAATTGATTAATTATCATTTTACAATGATATGTGTAGATATGCCCTAGTATCCAATTTTGGGCCCAAAAACAATATCAAAATAGTTTTATTTTATTTACCCCTCCTATAAATGGATTAGATAAATACCGATTGTTTCTTTAAGATATATAATTTTTTACTTATACGATTTTATGTATTAAGATTTACAGTTCCTTCAGAATGTATCAAAATCCCCCATTCATCATGTCAAACACAATTTGAATGAGGAATTATTGTTTAATGAACTATGTATGACATGATTCTCATCAATTTGATATACATATAGATTCCTAGATATCCAATCTTGGGCCCAACATTGGAAAAAAACTTGTATTGCTTGTATAAGAATCAAACTAGCCTAGGGAATGTGTTAATAGAATCGTGTGACTTGATTCATGCCCTGTGCAAGACACATAGTAACACTTGGGTTTTATCCCTTAATCTAGTTACAATATGCATTTATTTACACATTAGTTCATCATCATCCTTACCGTACGACATTAAAATGGACGGAAATTTAACACCACATTCTTTACATGTACCACCTTTACATTATAGAAGAATCCTTTACAACTCATTGATTCAGACAACAAGCATAGCTCATGTGGGCTTATGAATGGTTTAAAAGGATTATTTATATAAATAATTTGTCTCAATTTATTATATGGTTATCAATGTCTTCAGTGCATGACTTAAAATTGCACAGTATAATTCCAACATTGCATGATGTAAAACTGCACAACCTAATATTAATTAAAATGAATCAAAGAAATTATTAATTTTAAATATGAGTCAGATATATATAGAGGACATCAAATCCATGGTCAATATTGGTTCAAATATTTATCATATGAATGGGGCATAAACCCCTTCCATATATCACATTGTTAATTTTGAATGTTCCTAGATCTTCGTAATCTTTCATATGGTTTTTGGTGACATAGTTTCTAATATCTAAGAACTCTTTGACCTAATTATTTAGCATGTGTCCTGATGTGGCATTTAAAAAGATGCATAAATGATAGGATAATCAGTTTAAATATTAAATTATTTGGATATAAAACATATTACCCATTTTCCCCTACATCATACTAACGCCATAATGGAGTTGTCAAAATAATGGTAACTTCATTCATTGTTATAATATCATTGTCCACTTTAACCAATTATGAAAATATACAAGAATCTATATTTTAAAACAGTCAATCATGTATACATATCCCATTTTCATTCTCACAATCTGAATGTATTCGGAATCAAGGCTTACACATTTAACTCACCATGTGTTGAATACAATATTAAATAACATTGAAATAAATTGGACATATATTATATAATGTTTACATTTCTCGTCGTAGTTGTAATACCTAAAACTACAGACTCCATTATTCTACGTTTGGGTCAGACCTTTGTTGGTGTCCTATTCCTTCTATTCATTGGAAATATTTTTTAGAAATACCCTCTCCATATTCAAGTAACATTCCCAGGAAACCAAACTCTATGTTTTGGAAAATCCATATCTTCATTAGCATTTTTCAGATTTTAGAAATAGAATATCAAACTTTAAAGAGATCTTTTGTTTGACTATGCAGCAATTGTACTTATGCGGCCAGACATAATTGGCCTTCATAACATGAATGTCAGTCAAAATATTCAACTATTTGGCTATGAAGCATATGTCATAGTTGGAACTACATAAGACATCCCCTATAACGAGTTTGTCAAATAATGGTAACTTCATTCATATAAGAGACATACTCTAACACCTTTATCCCTTTTTCTAAACCATCATTTGGATTCAAAATAATAATAATAATTTCCCAAATCAAAATTTACTATTTTCTATGCCATACCAGAACATGTTAGATTATTTTTAATCAATTTATCATGAAATTGGGAGAATCTCATACATTTTTTCTGAGCTAAAAACCTTGAGTTAAAGTCACAAAATTTCCTCACTACATGACTTAAAACTGGACAACACAATTTCCCCACTATATGACATAAAACTACACATTAAAATTTCCTTACATCATGACATAAAGCCACACAGTACAGTGTCCTCACAATAATAATTAAAACCTCACAATATAATGTCCTCACTACATGACATAAAATTGCACAATAGGATATCATAAATTTCCCTTTCAAATATATCATAACAATTCTTTATATAAAAAAATTTATAAATAAAAGGTTTTCCAATCCATGACATATATTGGTGTAAAATTGCCCTTTTATTTTTAAAATTCAATTCCTGGGAAAAACCACCCACAGTGGTCTTGAGTCACCCAAATATTATTTCCACAATCTATCATCAACAAAATGTTAAACATCAATGAACTCTTTTGATTGACAATTTAGCATCTGCCCTTTGGCATCCTTGAATATGTTTCCTACATAACATGTCACTCAGTCAAAAGATGCCACTATTTGGCTATGCTACATATGCCCAAGTTGGCCCTACATAACACATCCAAAATAATAATTTGGTTATATAATGGTAACTTCATTCCTAGAAAATACACCACTTAGTCGATATAGGTTTTAAATTTAGTGACTATAAAAATAATGGCTCAAGATTTCCCATTGAAATATTTATATAATACTTAAGAAATTATAAGCCACAATGTATTTTTGGATGTAATTCAATGTTTATGGTCAAATCAACTCTACCCTAAATATTATCCCATTATATTCCAAAATGCAAACTCTGAACTAAAAAACAACAATAGTCTTGTTACTCATTAGATTGAGAACCTGAAAACGGATGTCCAAACGATAGTCGAGTCCCAACTCTGTACACGAGAATTTTTTATGGATTAGGTAATATTGAAAAATAAAAATTCAAGAGATATAATTTTTTTTTGTATTATCCATATAACCCTAGAAAAAAAATCAAACTATGAATAATGGGCCCAATGGCATATGTAATAAAAATGTAGTTAGAGAATGTGAAAACATAAATGATTAAAGACAAAATACTTTTCATTTATGAAAATTTTTGAAAGACAAGCATCCAAAAATAAGAGTGTCTCTCTCTCAGAAACTACAAAATGATTTCTATTTAATTCATCATTTGTTTGAAATCCTCTTGAGCCCCATCAACTGCTTGTTGAATTTTGTCTATTTGGCCACCCTCGCTCACTTCATCATGATGTAGTGCTTCCATAGCATTTTTAATGGATTTTTCACCATCCTTCATGACTACTACTAATGAGATATGAAGATGGTCATGCTCCCTAGTAATGATCGATAACTCTTGTTTAAGGTGGAGTTGTTGAACACTATTTTCTTTAATTGTCTGCTACATTCCCTTAAACTATGCATTATGATTAGTCTTAGCCAGAGACGGTTCTTCTTAGAACTCATCATTATTGATTAATAGTTTGTCTTTTATCAAGTCATGTTGATTCTATTTCTCTTGCTCCATACTCTGGATAATATCATTCATTGTAGTATGAATTTCATTATATTCAAAACCGCTATATCCTATTGTGACAATCAGAGATTAATGTCGTGGAACTATTGAAGGTAGTTCCTCAAGGGGAATCTCATATATTATCTTAAAAATGTTTTTCAATACATGGAAACGAGCAAGACGATGAACCCTCTACAGTTCTGGGTCTGATTTAGAATATCTGTCATAAGGTGGGGTATATTCTGGGAAAAAAACATTTATAGAAGTTCCATGTTTTATTCCTTCTTGAATATTTGTTCCTAGACCTTCCAATGTTGTTTGGGATGAAATAGAGGCTCCACCTTCCAACCTAGTCATTGATGTTGATATCCCTATATGGTAAATAATGAATTATTGTTATTATTAGATTCCAAAGATAACAAAAGTAAAGTCAATCACAGTATAAGTATATCGATCCTAATAGTAGGTCAATATCATGAGAATAATCCTCCATAATGTTCTCGGTTTTAGCAATTTCTACTGATGTATCTCGATGAGGAGTGATAACATTTATATGCTCAGGATTTTCAGAGTGAATCTCAGGAAGACATGTTATCTCAAGATCAACCTGAGCCAATGTCTCCACCATGGTGGGGTTGACGATAATATCAAACTTCATTCATTTACCATTTCGGTATCAGTTTCTTTAAATAGAACATCATACTTCAATCAACAATGGTTAGAAACTTAATCATAAGAATATTAAGAGGATGAATAATGGGAATTCACATCAAGTTTATTCTTCATAAATAAATCCATAATCACTTAAATAATTTAATATATTTACATGTTCTAATTATTCATCTAAATACAGTCCTACATTTTTCATTTCATTCAATAATATCTCAGATCCCTAGTGAGTCTCACCTGTGGGATCACTTGGAATGTTAGCTTCACAACCTTCCTACGGAAACCATTGACCCCGTGTCGCTTTTCAACAATAATTGTAGAGTCAATATTAGTTGTTGCATGATGTTCTGGTTCATGTGACGAAACTAAATGTATCACAAAATGAAAGTTTGATATTGTTGCATTTGATTTCTTATGAAGTATTATTGATTTACCATAAGCTTCCTCTCCTATGATAGTAGGAATCCGAGAAATGTTTGGAACAGATTTAGTTCACTTTAGATTAAATGCCTTGTCAGGAACTATTAGATTTGCATGAATATATTTCTGCTCAGTAGAACCTTCTATGACACCATGAATCTTATCATTAGTTTCTATAAAATAAAGAATAGAAGAAACCCCTATAATCTTAAATAGATTAAACACTTTTTCATGAATATAGAGTAAAAATCATGATTATCTAGACACTTAAAAATATTAAGAATGTTCAAAGCCATGGAATTATTTTTTTGAGGATTTTGCTTCATCACCTTTTTTGGAAGGCTTGCATCATCATCTATAAAGACATGTTTGGATGATTCTTGTACCCTCTTTTTTTCCTCCTCTATGTTTTTCTAAACTGGATATATTTCTCCTGATTCTTGGGAGGACCCAATACCTCCAAGAGCAGTGCCTCTAGGGCTACACTATGGTGAATGATCTTTATGTTTTTTTAATTTACCCAACGGTATGTTTAGATGATATTTATCCTATGTAAAAACTTTTTGACTAAATTTAATGTCAAAAAATGGAAGATAATGTCAGATAATGGAAACATAAATCCTTCAGATATTCAATGTTATTCCACTCTTAGACTGGTGATGGGTTGATCTCTTCAGCGGTACCACGATCTATCATTTCCTTTACCTTCTTTGTGGAAGGAATTGATTCATCAGTGGATTATATGAGAATTTCCATGTCTCGAATATATTTCCTTACCATATTGGGATTGGCCTTAATAAATGTTAGAATATTCCAGAAAATACCCAACTTCAAGAATGTGCAGTCATTCGCGCAAATCTATCCACAATGTTTCAGCATCACAGTACATATTCTGCCATGTTCAAACAGCCTCTGGTAGTATATATTCAGAATGAATGTTCGAGGGTCAAGAAGATGATCTTATAACAATGGACATGAGATTATTCCCAAAACCAATAGTCACAGATTATGGATTGGAAAATGGAACTTGATTCTCTTAATAATTATAGTGACTAGATAGTCTTTACATGACTTCAATAGAGATTAATGGAGAGGAAAATTTAATTCATGTAGGAGGATTATATCATTACAATCTCTAGTTGGTGAATTTGGTGCATTGTCACCTCCACCATTTGATTATTACAAGACGTCAATGGATTATGAAGAATTATATTCCAAACGATGGGGTTCCTTCCTACTACATCTATTTATCCCCACACGAGGGACAAGATGATTTAATAACCCTTCGGGGTAAGTTGAAACCCGGTTTTTAGTATACGAGATAGTCAATATGATTACTACATAATTGAAGGGTAAATTAAATACTTCCCCACCATTCTCGGCAGATGTTAACAACAATATTTTTGGGAAAACAATTTGTGTCACTCAAAACTTACATGCCTGAGAGTGGATACAATATTTTCTATTATAGATATTTGAGTTGATGCACAAATATATAAATAGAATATTCACCACATATGATTTCTCCATTGATTCTGGTGTCCAAAAACCCATCTATTTAAGATAGAATATATTCCCTCAATTCCAAATGGCTTGTACCATCATAAAAAATCACCATGTAGGCGGATTCCCATAAAGAAGGAAACAGAATTCTTTATGAATGCTAAAAATAACCTTTTTGTCATAGGCATTCAAATACAAAGATGAAATACCAAAAATCCCTGAATAGACGGCCATAATGAACTTCCAAAAACCTGTAATCCACTTTTTAAAACATAATTTATATTCTGAGTAGCAATCCATCACCACAACACTTGGAATGGTACTGCTATTATAAATGGATACATACCTTTTTAAATATTTAAAAAAGCCTTGTGAATATTGGCCAAAATAAGAGTATCCAACCCTACCATGGTTTTCAGAGCTATATTAGCTTTAATAACAATGTATCATAGCCTCACGCCTCCTTTAAAGTGTTAGATTGGTAAAAAATACACAATGAGCCACATTGATATGAAACCTTCCATACGTGTGTTTTCCTAATTTTTTTTGTGTAATTTCATATCCAATATATCAAATTCTCCTTTCTCTAATGTTGGTAAAATTTTTCCAAGACTGCCTCTCTTCTCCGCCCATGGACATCTAGTGAGATAGGTGTATGTGGGATCATTTTACTTCATCTTTATTAAAAATATTTCCATCCATTCTTCTGGATGAATATCCCTCCTAGTGAGATTTTTTTCAGTGACTGTATTCAAGAGATGGTTAAATATTTTCATCAACACATGAACCAAATATAGGGTCGTCATAGAGTCCTTCCATTTCAACCTGAAAAGAATAAACTCATCATACATACCTCTAAGGATTGGAGATCCAGAAATCATGTAAAAAACCCAATATATGATACCTATCTTTCCATGTTTTAAATGGAAGGAATTAATCTATGGGATCTATAGACTTAATAATGTTGGTAAGAAATCATAATTCTTATACACATAAGTTTTCCCAACCTAGACAACCTTATAAATCCTAATCACTATAAAATCATCTAAAAATTCTACTCCTATCTTTCTCACCCAGTATGCCAATATCTGTGTAGGTTTTACACCTCCTCCTGGGAGGATGTCCCAACATTTTTTCCAACCCTTGGATTGATCTATCTGAAAATATATAATTATTGATGAATATTAGTGTGGCTACATCATGGGTGTGTGTCCCACCAAATCCAGAGCACAGGGGCAATAATGCATAATATGATATTTCTCTTCTATCCTATCATTGGAAAATGAACCCCCAATAGAATCAATGACAGATAAGAAGTTTGAATGATCTTGAAATCAAGAACGTGAGACATAGTTCATTGGGCCTGTAATGATATCATCATAAAAATGGCCATAGTTATACAATGGCAGATAGGTGCTTCGAGGAATGTTGAAATGATACTTCATAAAATATTTTAATATGTTGGGAAGGGTGGTTTTGCAAACATAAAAGTAATCATTAACAACAACATTCATCATGTCATCAATCCTCTTACTAGTGAGTTCATCAATAATTCCAAATCTTTTTGGAACCAATAATCATTAAAAAAGATCGAGAACATCTTTTAAAAGTTTGTTCATTTTAGGTGTTTTACAAAAAAAATTGGAAAAATAAATAATGCACCCAAGTATAAGTAGGGGGTAATGTATGGAACCCCACTTATAAGACATAGGGAAAAATCTTATAGAATAAGTGTTTTGAAAAGAAATCACCTGAATAGATGAAAACTTGTGTGTCAAGAGATGAGAATTGGAAGGTTGCGAGACTTTTCGTGTATGTGAAGTCATTATATATAAGTGACACATGCCACCATGCACACAAGAAGTCCTATGAATAGAAAAAAATCTTTCCCAAGTCTACATGGGTGATAGAACTAACACTGGAGAGTGCTCTTTTTCTTTCTCCATCAATAAAATACCTCAATATAAGATCCTCGTTTCATTTACAATCCAATACTGGGAAGGGGGGGGGGGGGGTTTGACCCCCCATTTTAACAAAGTAGTATAAAAATATTAAAAGGGAATCCATTAGAATTGAAAAAGGGGGAAATACCTAAAGATAAGTCAATATTTTCAAAGGTATGAGTTTTCGGCTACCTTAGACTAGCCAAAACTCAATCGGCATGCATCCTACATGCATGACTATAATATTTAGAGCATCTCAATTGTGTCCCCCCCTATGCCACACATCCAAATTCAATTACCAATTATTTTTTTCCCAGGGTCCTATATTTTCCTATAAATTGACCATTGATCCCTCTTTTGTATGGATGAATTTCCCCAAAGATCAATTACTGCTCTGGTCACCCTAGTACTTTTCCATAATCTTAAAAAACATTAAAGGTAGTTCATAAATACTTTGATCAATGGTTTTAACGAAGGATCATTAGGCATACGTTCTATAATTTTTTCAATACCATAAAACGTGTGCGCCTAAAGTGCCCAACCACTCAATGTCAAAATTACTCGTGTCAACCCATTACTCACATAGGAACTATATTTCCCCACATTAGGGATCACATTTGAATACTATTGAAGGATTGACCAAGGTCTCATTAAAGTATTAACATATAGGTTGTTCTTCTCTTATGTGAACATCAGGCCACCAAAGTTTACATGCATGCCCGTACTTGTGCACCCTTACCTACTTGGGTTCCCTTCATTGATTCACTAATTCTCATTACTTTAAATTCCATCAAGCCTTCATCAAATCCATTCATGTAATGGCTTATTTTTTTCACACATATTTAAAATGGATTGTGTTGAGAAGTCCACAAAAACCCCCAGAAATATCAAACAAATTGGAAAGTCACATCAGTGTGTCTCCTATTTGGGTTTGTATTTCCACAGTCGAAGGTTTCCCACATTTTTTCAGAATGGTTATAGGATTCAGGTAGTTCTTGTGGGTTTGTATATCCACAGTCATAAGGACCTTTCTACCAGAAAAATTGTTGGGATGTTCTTGAGATGGAGGAGGGTTGGGTCATGGCCTCTCTCTTCTCGAAGAGATGACCTAGAACCTCATGTCTCTGGTATGGAAAGATAAAACTCATTCATACTTTTCCTTGTAAACATAATGGTGAAATATCTCTTCCCATACCAAAATCAATTTTAGGGAAAAATCCTTGCATAAACCCCAAGTTTTCTTTCAGGGGGGTGGCAGCATTGCTCATCCTCTTTTCTTTGGTGGTAAAGACCAAAGGGGAGATGTGAATAGGGGCTTTAATTTCCCTTCCCCTCTTCCTTTGGGCTATAACTCCATGGGTAGCCATCATGGTTTCAGCCATTAAACTTCATCCATTTTTTCTAACATTGGGACCTTGTAAAAATTAAATAGAACAGAGGGAAGGAACATCCCCTCACCCTCCTCCATAGTCTCCTCAACCTCATCCACCCTAGCTGCCATAGTTGCACCTTCATCCACCAGCAGAGGAGGAAAAATTTGAATGTTGAAGTGTAATTACTGAAACATTCACAGCCTATAGTTTCTCACACTGAGCATGTATAGACTTGGAATTTCCATGTAATTTTTTTTTATAAAATGGAAATTTTACGATCCTGGGAAAATTGACGTTGTGTGATTATAAGGCCTGGAGTTCGTGGAATGAATTTATTAACATTAGTTCGGGTACATTTACTAAACATGAAAGCATGTTTTCTATTTTTTAAACCATTGCATCCCATTTGAATATGAGGACACATTTGAACTTGTAGCACCAGTATTCGCTTAAGGAGACCTTCACCTCGACCACAGTGGGTCGAGAGTAAGGGATATATTTTGGGTTTTTCATGATGAATAAAATAAAATAAAATGTTGTATCATTTTATTTTTATTTATTATGGATCCTCCAATGTGGATATTTCACAGGTGGGGACCACCAGAAATAAAACGTCCCATGAGTGTTTATGGAGGTGGGAACCATCATTCCTAACCTCCTAGGAGAGATTATGGTGGTGGGGACCACATGAGTTTTAAAACCCCTTGAACTTCTTCCTAAGTGTGGGGAAGCCTCTTAAAGTTCCCCACTTAAATGGTGACACCCCAATTAAATTTATTATTCCATCCTATGTAATTACTTAACCTAATTTAAAATTGTGTCAACAATTAAATTGGTGAAAAATATCTTTTTGGCTACTTTTATTTTTGGTGGATTTGGGGAGAGGAGAAATATATGGAGGATTGAATAATTCCATCAAAGAAGGTTCTTCATAAATCAAGGAAGAGGATGACGAGAAATCCCGACATCAAATCATGGTTTCAGAAGCAATGATCATTGGCACTCTCCCCACCTTATTAGAATTCCTTCTCGCGGTAACGTCAACAAACTATCCAAGGTAAGGGTTTATTTATGTATGATTATTTGCAGGAAGTCGTATGGTGGTTGTTTGAAATTATTCCCTCTTTCTGTTCTTGATAATTCTTCGTAATTAAAGAAGGAGATATCGCAGTTTTCAACCACATTAACATGGAGAGAGGGGACCAAAAAAACATAGCGTGCCCTCTCTACAAACCTTGTGGTTAATTATTGATCGTGATGGAGTAATGGCTACAAAACAAGAAGGGGCATGAGAATGGTAGCCAACTCAATTGTTGGGTGCGACGAACGCGACAACACAATGGCACCGCTCTATGGCCACCATCGCCCATGGCCCCTGTCGTTTGCATCCACTGTCTCCCACGCCCACACGACACCTAATGACCAAGCTGATTCGGCTGAGCTGCCCCACAGTCGCGCACTCACGGCACCATGTGGTCGAGCTTATTTAGCTGAGCTTCCCCGCACAGGCGCCCATGCGACACCCCATGAGTGATCTATTTCACCCGAGCCGCCACGTGGTCATGCCTGGGCGGCACCCCATTGCCGAGCCACTCTGGCCGAGCCACCCCCACGACATCCACCCTCCCGACTGAGCAGCTTCGGCAGAGCCGACCCACTACCTAACCCTCACAGCACCCCTGCAGCCAAGCTTCCCCGTGCCCCCATTGAACCCCCGCCACCTCACGGCCATCACGTCCTACCGAGACGGACCCAGCTATTGGGGCCACCAAGTAGGCTGGGCCGGGTCGGTCTAACAGAGTGAGACCGGACACGGACCAAATTTCACCATATACTTTACTTAGTCCATAACATTGGCATCAAACATCCGATTGATGAACCCCCAGCGGTGATGGAAACCTTGGAATGAGGTGGGCCTTTTGTTAGACGCCACTAGATATTTGGATAACATTGTGAATTGGTAAGGTGGGATCGAGCACAAATCCAACCAGGCCCTCGAGACTAAAATGCTAATAACTCGTAGTTCAGGCGTCTGATTGATACGCTATCTGTTGCGTTGAGAATACAACGATGTGGCAGACCACTGAGATATTTCATTTGAGTAATTCATAGTAGTTTGAGTATCAACCAGTTACTTGGGAAGAAGATCCTTTGGGAGATGAGTAGGCTTAGTGCAGGAACCCATTAGCTGGATGTGACGAGAAGAATGATGTGTGATCCTGTGTGAGTTAGTACCTAGCGTTCCTGTGTGAGTGACCTCTTAGTGATCATGTGTGGGACATCTCCTACAGATCCTATGTGAGTCAGATCCTAGGGATCCTCTGTGGGTCAGATCCTAGATATCTTGTTTGGGTCAGCTCATAGCGATCCTATGTGGGTTATCTCCTAATGAACCTATGTGGGTCAGCTCTTAAAGATCATGTTTGGGTCAGCTCCTAGAAATCCTGTGTTGGTCAACTCTTAAAGATCCAGTGGGGTTCATCTCCTATCGATCATGTGTGGGTCATCTTATTTATAGTTTATGTAGATTCAGCAATTAAATCTAATCATCTCTAATTTTTTTACATATGTTATACCTATAATAAGTTGAGTTCATACATATGTGGTTCTTTTCTTCATGATAAAACCATGGTTGTATTCTTTTGTGTGATGTACAAGTGTGGTACTTACCATTGTGGTTTTTCTTCTTTCATGGAAGATTTGATCTTTGGGTGTTGGGATGGACCCTGTGTTTCCTCAGGATTGAGTCGGGATTACATGATAACTTTGGTATATGTATGGGCATATACCTATGTTGGGTGGACAGTTTACTTCATGCTTTGAGGTTTCTCCTTTGTGGATTTTGTTATTCCTTGAGGGTCTCAGGGTCCATAATGAGTACCATTATACTCACCCATTCATGGGATATGCTCTCACCTTGTTGTTATTGAGGCAGAAGATGGACAACGTTGATCGAGACTGAGGGTTCCAGAACTGTACGGTTCCCAGAAGTCATCCTTACGATGATTCAATACACCGAGGTGACAACACGATGTGGAGTGTTGAGGAGGTGATCTGTACCAACCCTTCATGTAGTAACCTTATAGGAAGAACATGTTGTTGTATTTATCTTTCTTTAGTGGTACCGTATTTCAGTTGTATTGTTACCTTTACTATTAGGCTAGTATTCGGGCCCCATTTACATTCCGCACTCTTTTGGTTATACAATTTTTTTTGTTTCTATCTTGTTATAAGAATAGTTATGTGAGTTTATAGGTTAAAAGGACATTTCCTTTCCCAGTATTAGGCAATATTTCATTTAGTGATAGTCAGTTGCCCCTGGCATATGGAAGGCGTGTTTTGAGTAGTCACGTCACGGGCTTCGGGGGACAGGTCGTGACAAATTGATATCAGATGAGTTGGTTCTATCGTAGAACATAGAACTCATATCATATTTTTAATGGATATAGAGATAATTGTAGTGAGGGTGGTTATCACTTTAGGTAATCGAGTTTTTGTGGGGATGTTGATGTATCCATAATCCAAGACCCTAATATCAGATTTCAAACTCAGTGCAAGAAAAAATTGATTGCATGTGTGTTTTCAAAAGTCTTATTTGTAAAAACATTGAGTCATCTAACTAGGTATAAATTATTGATGATGGAGCACCTGTTTCATTTCCTAATTAATCCACACAGATAGCTAGCTAGGGTTCCGAGAGTAGTACACACTGATAGCCCCCCGAGCAATGAGGCCTCGGTACAGGGCCCTAATCTTGTGGACGAACCAATGGTACCCCCACCCGTTGGTCCACTGATTCCACCATCCCCAGCATTAGACACTGCATTCCTCTTGAGTGCGTTGCATGGGTTCCGGCCCTAGAGGCCACCCATGTTCATGGAAGAGACGTACCCACGTGTAGCTAAGGATTGGTTTGAGGTTTTTTGAGATTTTTTTGACATTTAGGGACACCAGCTGATCTCACGGTGATCATTGTCAGCAACCTTCTACAGGAAGAAGAATGAACATAGTGGAGCTTGATGATCCATGATGACGATGAGGTGATTCTTCTATAGGAAAACATCGAGAGCATGTTTCATGTATAGTTTGTTCCATCGACTCTTCGAGCTGTGAACATTCAAGAGCTACATTATCTGCAGCAGGGTTGCGTGACTGTAGCTGACTAATCATAGAGGTTCACTAACATCTCAGACTACTCCACAAATATGGTACATGAACCGTTCATTAGTTCCCGAACCTTCGAGTAGGGGATCAGAAGGGAGATCAGGGCTTCGATGAACTCACTCAGCATCCCGACGTAGGTGGGGGTGTTAGAGAGATCCATCATAGTGGAGAGTTTTCAAGATGAACAGACAACAGCTACAAGACCCTTCCCCAGTCGTCTCATAGTAGAGTCTTTTATAGCTCGCAGTAGACAGATGACATAGAGGTCCATGAGGAACATACCTACTGGTGGATGACTGCATGACTAAGGATCGGTTGTGCGAGGCACCTGAGGTGGAGCCAGTCATGATAGGAGAGAGCAATGTTAAACATGTAGTAGGCATGGTCAAATGGCTCGTGACTGTCCAAACCTCTGTACAGATGATGTACAGATGGTTGAAGGACCTCCCTGGAAGAGACAGAGCTCGACCGAAGAGTTCTTCATGGAGCAGGAAGACATGGCCGAGGAGATGGACGTGCAGCTGGTGGTTGGCGATGATTCGAGATGTTATCTCCACCACCACCAGGTGGTCCTCCCTGACCATAGGGAGAAAGAGGGAAAGGGCGATCTCAGCTCCAGGCTGCTAAGGGCTACGATCATGGTGCTCCAAATATGATTTCAGTTACGATCTATGTCTACTCCTCCTCAGCTATAGTACTTATAAACGCAAGTGCATGTCACTCTTTTATTTCCAATTCCCTTATTAGGAGATCAAAAATTACGATGGAGTTGTTGGCTAGATCATTTCGGCTATAGAATCCTATGGGAGAGGATTCAACAATTACACTCTAGTGCCAACAGAGTGAGATTACTGTCGGAGGCAAGAGCTTCTGCTCGGATCTCCTAGTAGCAACGTCGAGGCATTACAACGACAATTTTTTTGAATAGATAGGTTATCTACAGTCCATGATCAGATAGATGGTATTAGGTGAAATGTGTGGTGTGTCCGAACGGATGGGACCAGTTTTACATTCATCGGTGGTAAGGGATCCTTTGCAGCACATAATGGACATAGCGGGAGGAGAGTTCAGTCGATTAATCATAAGTTGGCTAGCCTTACCCCCGAAGCAGTTGATCTGGAGAGTCCGAGATATCCTATAGTGGTGGAACTGTACATGGATGTCTTCCCTAATGATGTTTTGGGTCTACCTCCTCGTAGATAGGTGGACTTTTACATTGAATTGTACCCTCGGACGACACCAATATCTACACCAGCATATCAGATGGCTCCTGCAGATCTTGGTGAGCTACAAGTATAACTAGAGGACTTGTAAGGGAAGGTATTCATTCATCCTAGTGTTTATACTTGGGAATATCCGATATTGATGTCCAAGAAGGAAGATGAAGTTTGAGACTTTGTGTCGACTATCGGCGCCTAAACCAGGTGACTGTGAGGAACATGAACCCACTTTTAATGATAGATTACCTCTTTGATCAGCTGAAGGGAGCATGGTTGTTCTCAAATATAGACCTTAGATCAGGCTAGAACCAGCTCAAATTACGAGATGAGGATGTTCACAAGTGTGATTTCAGATTCCAGTATGACAATTATGAGTTCATGGTTATGCCAATTAGTGTAACCAACTCTCTAGTAGTGTTCAAGGGATTCATGAATAGGATCATTCAGCTATACCTTGATTACATTGTAGTAGTCTTCATTAATGACATTCTAATTTAGTATGCTACTGAGGAGGAGAATGGATATCATTTGTAGGTAGTAATAGACACACTTCAAGAGCCCCATATTTATGGTACGCTCTCAAAGTGCCAGTTCTAGATCCGATAGGTTCACTTTTTGGGACATGTAATATCAGAGGCTAGAGTTGATGTGGATCCAGCAACGATTGAGGCGTACATTCTTGGGAGCCACCCAAGAGTGTGATAGAGATTTGGAGTTTCCTAGGTTCGGCTAGATACTACCAAATGATTGTACAGGATTTATCCTTAGTTTCAAGACCTCTATCAGCGTTGACGAATAAGGGGAAACCATTCATGTGGTCAGAGGGATACCATCGGGGATTTCAGGATCTAAGGCAGAGGATAAATAGTGCCCCAATATTGATGATTCCAGAGGAGGGCATTAGGTACGTAGTCTACTGTGATGCATTAGAGACCAGACTCAGAAGTGTCCTAATACAGGAGTGAGAAGTTATCACATAAGGTTCTTGACATTTGAGACAACATGAGAAAAACTACGCAACCCACGACCTGGAGTTATCAGCAGTGATCTTCTCCCTCAAGATGTGGTGACATTACTTGATGGGGGATCATATTACAGCCTACTCAGATCACAAGAGTATCAAGTATATCTTCTCTTAGATGGACCTGAACATGAGACAATGACGTTGTCTTGAATTCCTGAGGACTATGACTTTGAGATAGTTTATACTCTTAATAAGGGGAATGTTGTTGCAGCTACACTCCACAGGAAATATGGTATATAGCTTCTAGGAGAGGCAATGGCGAAGCTAACCACTTTGTATATATCCTTTGTTGATCAGGATGGAACAACTTTTCTTCACTCTCATACAGTCACTCCCCCACTTCATCAATGAGTCAGGGAGGTGCAGCGTGGGGATGCTGACTATGAGACATGTCATGCTCAGATATCCATAGGACATGCAGTTGAGAATTTGCTAATGGTTGGGGTAATGTCATCCTCTTCAGAGGACATACCATGGTACCCATGTCACTTCATGAGGAAGTGTTTAGTGGGTTCCACACATCCCCTGTTGGGGTACATCCAGGAGAGGCGACGATGAACCATAATAATGTGAGATAGTACATGTGGCCAAAAATGAAGAAATCAGTAGCAGAGATTGCCTCTTGATGTCTCACCTGTCAGAAAGGGAAGGCATAGCATCAGGTACCAGTAGGCTTGAGTCAGAATTTAGAGGTCCTACAATGGATGTTGGATGGGATATATGTGGACATCATGATAGGACTTCCACATTAAGCTAGGTTTCATGACATTATTAGGGTGATCGTCGACAATCTCACCAAGTATGCCCTCTTCCTACAGATCAGAGAGCAGGGTTCAGTAGAGGTCATGGGACACTATTAGGTGCATGATATTGTGTGATTACCTAGTGTAATCTCAACAATTGTATCCTATTGTCATGCTCATTTTACTTCCCAGCAGTGGAAGGGGTTGCAGGAGTCTCCAGGTCACACCTTCATTTGGGCACTGCCTTCCATCCTCAGACAGATGGCCAAATTGAGCTGACCATTCAAACCCTTTAGGACATGCAACATGCTTGTGTCCTCAACTTCGGTCACAGTTGGGATGATCAATTTCCCTTGGGGTTTTGTATTAATCAATAGATATCACTCCACCATTGTGATGGTACCTTTTGAGGAATTTTACGGGTAAACATTTAGATAACCTTTATTCTAGATTGACCCATGGGAATTAGCACTAGTGGGAATAGTGATGGTATATGCTAGCATAGAGAAGGTTTAAATAATCTAGTAGTAGATGATGACTACATAGAGAAGGAATAAGTCATATGCATCTAGGACAAAGAGACCTCTAGATTTTGAGGATTGCGGCCACTTTATTCTACGGGTCTCACCTCGGTGAGGTTTGTGGTGATTTGGTTGAGGTGGAATGTTATATCCGAGGATTATTGGACCGTTTCAGGTGCTCATCAGAGTTGGAGAGGTGGATTACCACATAGCTCTTACACCTAAGTTTCACTAGGTTCATTATTTCTTCCATGTAACCCAACTGAGGAGATATGTGCATGTCCCATCCAACGTAATCAAACACAGTGAGTGGGAAATCGATGATGGGGAAACTTTTACAGAGGTTCCTATTGATATTGAGTATCGACGGGAGCTGGTCCTTCATGGATGGTCGATACCTCTAGTGTGCGTTCGCTGGAAGCATAAGAACCTCTTGAAATGCACATGGAATCCGGAGGCTCAGATGTGTGCTCAATACCACCACATGTTTCTTTAGTTTGAGTTGTGGATTATGGGGACTTAAAGGCCAGAGGTTGGGAGAATGTTAAGACCCATAATTTCCATGGAATATTTTTCATCAAATGGGAATTTTAAGATTCTGTGAAAATTGTTACATGTGATTTTGTGGCCCGGAGTGCACAAAATAAATTTATGAACTTTTGTTCGGGTATATTCCGTAAACATATGGGCATGTTTTTCTTACTTTTGAACCAGTGCATGGAATTGAAATTCGAGGACACCGTTGAACTCATGGTGCCGATATTCGCTTCAGGAGACCATTAACTCGACCACAGTGGGTCAAGAGTGAAGGATTGGTTTTGGGTATTTATTGAAGGAATAAAATAAAATCAAATGGTGTAACATTTAATTTTTATTATATTTTTTATCCTCCAATGTGGATATTTCATAGGTGGGGACCACCTAGACTAAAACCTCCCATGAGAGGTTATGGAGGTGGGGACCACTGATCCTAACTTCCCATGAGAGGTTATGGTGTGGGGGACCACCCGAGGTTTAAAATCCCTTTATCTTCCACATAATATGGGGGAACCTCTAAAACATCCCCACAGAAATGGCGCCACAACACTTTAATTTATTAAGCCATCCTATGCAATTAATTAAAACAATTTAAAATTGAGAAAACAATTAAATTGGAGAAAGATATATTTTTGGCTACATTGCCTTTTGGTGGATTTGGGGAGAGGGATAATATTGGGAGTATTTCAATTCTCCAATGAAGAATCCCATCGAATAACGTTATTCAAAAATCTAGGATGGGGGTGACGAGAAATCCCAATATCAATCCATTGTTTTGAAAGCAATGATTGTTGGAACTCTCTTCAACATCATTGAATTCCTTCTCATGCCAACGTCAATGAACAATCCTAGGTAGTGGTTTATTTGTTAATGGTTATTTGTGGGAAGTGGTAGGGTGGTTGTTTGAAATTATTCTATCTTTCTGTTCTTGATAAATATTCATAATTCATGAATGAATTATACCCACTTTCTACCACACTAACGCTGAGAGTGCGGGAAAAACAACCAACACATATACTCTACAAAAACCTTTTGGTTAATTGTTGATCACGATGGAGGAATGACAATGAACTAAGAAGTGGGACAAGAATGGTATCCAGCACCACCACCAGACACGATTATGGAGATAGCGCCCCGGTGCCGCTCCACAGCCCCCGCCGCTTTGCGGACCCTTCCAACTGCAGCCCCTGTCGTCTGTAACCACCACCACCCGAGCCGTTATGGCAGCCTATGTCTGAGACGCACCGAACGATCCCCCCTGTAGTCAAGCCTTTGCGGCCCCCAAGGCCCAGCTTCTCTGGCCACGACACCCGCGACCATGCCCTAGTGGCCCCCCGTGGCCAAGACACTCCGGCCGAGCCAACACCCTCCCGGCCGAGCCGCCACCCATGGCCTATGCCCTTCCGGGTGAGCCGCTCCAGCCGAGCCGCCCTGCGACCTTGCCGTCACGGCAGCACCGTACAGTGCCGATCCAGCCAATCCACCCCGCAGCCTCACTCCCTCACTGCACCTCCATGTCAAAGTCTCTACATGCCCTCGATGTACCTTTGTGGCTTCGTGATACACCCATGGCCTCATGGCCCTCACAGCCTGCCGGGTGGGGTTGGGCCGGGTATTTCTGACTATGTCAGACTAGACCTAGACCATAAACGACCATATTATTTAATTGGGCTATAACTTTGACACCTGAGGTTCGATTGATGAACTGCCCGTGGTGATGAAAACATTAGAGTGAGATGGTACTTTTGGTATACCCCACTAGAGATTTGGATAATGTTGGGAAATGGTCTACTTGGATAGAGAACGAATCCAACCAGGCCCTGGGGACTAATAGTCTAATAAATCATAGACTCGACATCCGATTGACACGTTGTTTGTTGCGTTGAGACCCCTATGACATGGCAGACCATTGAGATATTTATTCGGGGGACATAGTAGTAGTTGGTGTATCGACCAGTGACATGTGAAGCATATCCTCCCAGTGATGAGCATGTTTAGTGCGTGAACCCATTATATGTCTGTGACGAGAAGAATGAAGAGCGATCCTACGTTTGTCAGTACCAATCAATCCTGTGTGGGTCAGCTCCAAGAGACCCTTTGTGGCTTAGCTTCTATAGATCCTATGTGTGTCAGATCCTAGAGACCATGTGCAGGTCAGCTCCTATAGACCATGTTTTGGTCAGCTCCTAGCGATCCAATGTGGGTCAGATCCTAGCGATCAAATGTCGGTCAGCTCCTAGAAATCCTAAGTGGTTTAGCTCCTAGTGATCAAGTGTGGGTTAGATCCTAGAGTGCCTTTGTGGGTCAGATCCTAGAGATCCTATGTTGTTCATCTCCTAGAGATCATGTTTTTGTCACCTTCTTTACAATGTATGATGATTCAATAGTTACATCTAATCATCTCTACTACTCTACTTATGTGATACCATGAATGAACTGAGTTAGTACCTCTGTGGTTATTTTCATCGTGATAATACCTTGGTGGTATTATTCAGTGTGGTGAAACTGTGTGGTAATTACCTTTGTTGTTTTCCTTCCTTTGTGGAATAGTTATGCTTTGGGATTTTGGGTTGGACCTTGTGTTTTCTCATTATTGTGTAGGGTTTACGTGATAACTTAGGTATATGTATGGGCATATACCTAAGTAGGGTGACAGTTGGATTCATGCATTGAGGTTTATCATTTGTGTATTTTGTGATACCTTAAGGGTCTCAGGGTCCCTAATGGGTACCGTTATACTCACCCTTGCACTGGCTATGCCCACACCTTTTTGTGATTGGAGTAGACGTCGAAAAACGTTGATCGAGACTCAGGGTACCAGGACTGGACGGTGCTCAAAGGAGGACCTTATGAAAAGTCATTTCACAGAGGAAATAGATGGACGTGGAGTGTTGAAGAGGAAATCTATACCAACCCTTCATGTAGGAACCTCAGAGGAAGATCGAGTAGATGCCTTTCAAATTCTTCATCTGTATTGTATTTTAGTTGTACATGTACCTTTACTATTGGGATTTTATTCCATCCACTTTTACATTCAGAACTCTTTTGGTAATACATTTTTCATGTGATTATATTGTGTTGTGTGGATAATTACTTGATTTTATAGGTTATAAAGGAAATTTCATCCCAATTTTAGGGAATATGCCTTTTGATGCAAGTCGCCAGCCCCTGGCCTATGGAAGGAGGGCATGGGGTAGTCACAACATGGGCCCAGGCGGACATGTCATAACAAAGGAAGACTCATGTGGGGTTAGACATTCATGATGAATATAACTTGTACACAACACTCATGAATGAAGGAACTACGAGAATTTTGATTCATGTTCATTCTAGGATACATTGGAATCTCTTTCAGAGCTTGAGTTCACTGGATATCCTCTTCACAAATCTAACCCTAGTTCCCATAATTTGTGAATCCTCTTTAAAAATAAGTCCCATTTTAAACCTTCTACTCATTGAGGAATCCTTTTCAAGAATTAAACCAAAAAATCATTTCCCCTATGGGATTATACACTCCTATGAGACTAATAGAACTATGTGGGATTTGAGTCCCATATATACAGGATACATTAGAAGCCTCCTTGAGGTTCAATACCATTACATATAGTCAGCCATGTTCTTCTTGGGCCATATTCACAACTAGGTCTAATTATATATATAAACCTATATTCATTCCATATTCATTGGGCCACATCAATATAAGTCACACACTATATTTTGACTGAGATCCTTCCACATAGATTAGTTCCTTATCACATGACCATAAACTGTATGATGTGTCCCATTATGTGGCACCGAACTATGAGGGTTTAGATTCTTTTCACAAAGATACATAGGTAACCAATTTTATGGGCATAATCCCAGGATCAAAACAATAATTTGTCTCCCTGGATGAAAATAATTTCAAAAGTTCCCCACTGAGTGTCTTGAAAACCATTATCACCCCAAAGATGAATAAAATAATATCTAAGTAGTATATTAGATGATACCATTGATGGAAATCCTCGAATATATATGGAAATTTCAATTAAGGAAGAACCTAGAATGCATATTGAGGATAATAAATTTTACAAATGTAAATATGTGATTGTAAATTTTTATGGAAACTCTATTATTCTTGGTCAATTAATAAGGATTCATGAAAATATCTCAAAATTACAAAGAGTTTCCCTGAGTAGACAATAATTCCTCCCAAAGAGAGTGATGATTCTAATCTCCCATCCATCTTGACCAACACACATTCTTAAGTATCGTAATGTTCAGACATAAATAACTCATTCCCTTTAAATGAGGTTCCCCTTTGGATAAAGAATTGTTGGAAGTATCCGGTTCCATAAATAAATACAATGGAAACCTCTGAGAAATGATGATTCATAAAATTATAACACATGTTTCATGGAACAACAAGGAAATAACAAACATCTCTTATTTCATGTTATAAAATATTATTTTTAACTATAATAATACAATTCATAATATCTATCCCTTAATGATGAGAATGTTGATCATACAGTATAAATTTTTTTATATATCTGTAGAGGTGTACACCCAAAATTTTCAAAATGGAGAATGTGGATGTACTTGTTGACTGAATACATTACTCATCACTTCATTAAAATCATTCTTAATGGTTCATCATATAATACCACCTGTAATAAATTTATTTCAGGTTTCCTGACATGTTTTATTCATCTGACTCACATTCAGTTACATATAGCTTGTAATAATATTCATACTAGTGCATCTTTCAACCAATTATTGATTTTTTATTTCATAATTATATAAATATTCGATATTATAAGAGGGATCTTCCACATATCATTACCATATACAATATTTTGTGACATTTTAAATAATTAATCATGTCTAATGTTTTTTCTCTTTGACATCCATTATATCAAATTACTCCTTGGTGAAAAAAATCCTATCATTATTGATTACATTTAACCCAGTTATAATTGTATAAATTTATAATTTATAAAATATAATATGTTATTTCTTTAATTGAAGTTGTTATTATAATATCATATATTTTTGGAAAACAATTCAGTGGGATACATTATTATTGTCTATATTTTTTAATTTATTTTCCATCTTAATAGATTCATTATGGATAATATTTTTGAGAGTCCTTATAGACACTATGGATATCCATTGAATCCATTAAATTCATTTCATACAAAAACATGTTTCCATCTCTCCTGTTTTAGTAAAAAAATAAATATATACTATAAGAAGGATTATTTTATGGTCACTTCTATGTTGATATTTTGATGAAGATAAATTTTGTACACCCTTAAGCCAGTTGGATTCTAAACACCCAGTCATAGAGTGTTCTATACAACCAAAATAGTATCATTCCATATCTACTATACATTGACTATTTATATATTTATATTTTTCAAGTACTATTCTTTGGTTCAGAATATCCTCATTTGTGACATTAAATACATCTGTTGTTGATTCTACCTTAGATGGAACATCATACATCTATTTTATATATAACAATATAATCCATCTGAAAATATCCTTGAAATACCCCTAATTATATGTTATGTGGTAATATATATCCTTAAACCTTGATATTGGTTTCTATCTCGATTTTCATATCAATTCATGTTTCATATGACGATGTATAATTGTAACTTTCATCTCTTTTAATATAACAATATGCTTTGATATTTTTTCTTGAATTCATCTTCTTGATTAGTATGATTAAAATTATGTCAACGCAAACCACATTATAATAATATTATAGGAATTTTATGCACTTTAAATCCTTCTAATTCTTTATGAATGATCTTATATGAGCATTAGGTCCACATCATGAATAATTTCCCAATGATCCACCATTTCATTTAATATTGAGAACTCATTTTCCACCACATGAAAACACTAATGATTTATCATTATTTTTTGTATTCATGTCATCATTCCTATACATTAAGAAATAAATTTGTAAGGATGTCTCAAAATTTTTATATTTACATGTGTCTACCATAAAAATATATGATTTTTTAATTTTCATGTTTAATATTGATCACCATGTAAAGATATCCCATCATCGAAGGAGTCTACATAATTTTATTATTTGTCTAATTCTTATTTCCTTTGTACATTATAATTTAAAAACATTTTTTAGGGGTGATTAATTTTATCATTTAATTACCATATTCATTGAAAAATAAGTTAATAAGTATTTTATATTCCAAAAGAACATTAAATATGAGTGGTGTTATATATACCATACTAATCAATGACAATTAAACTATATTTTCTATCTTTATGTCATCAATCCTTTCACAATGTAGTATTATATCACCATATCAAATAATGAACTCCATATCCACCTTCATACAATCTTATAAGATCATTAAAAATTCATTAATCTATCAACCAGTGTTAATTCTTTTGAAAAAAATTGAATCCTAATTGATTAAATTTGTGTAACAAATAGATTTATTTTCGATTGAAATTCGTGTCATGCATTTTGGATCAAATACCACTTGATGGGATAAGATAAAAAATCATACTATGTGGGCGGTTGGTGAAGCATGAAGATAAATGAATAAAACACATTATTTTCTTTTGTTGTTTTAGTTATTAATATATTTTTCTTTTCTAGATGAAATATTTTTATTAATTCAGTCTTATTGTCATTTCAATCCCATATAATAAATATTTATGTATAAAGTAAATTATATATTAGAGGAAATAGCATTTCTTGGTTCACCACAAAGGGTTAATCCATATTACATACAATAATTTTTAATGAATATATTTGAAGATATCCTTACACACGTTATTATTTCTTATATATTTTGTAATGGTGAACTATTAACATAATATGAACAAACACTTATTACCTTTTTTCCAACAAATAATATTGAATTAATGAAATGTTTATATAATTTCATGAATTATTCTAATTTTTAATTATATTTAATTATATATCATTTAATTGTGAGATAGTTCATGCATCATTTTTATATAAATGATAATTTGAAAAAAAAATTAATTATATTTTCCATTCTTAAAAATTTTAAACTGATTGAGTACCAAATTATGTGAATAAATTTTATGATTTCTTTAAAAATAAAATGGTATTGAATCCATTATCATAATATTGATAGATTCAAATTAAAATTAATCTTTGTAATTAGTTCTCAATGAACAAGATATATTGATGTTATCCATCACATTCAATATAAAATCCTTACACCTAAAAAAATGTATCGTAATTGAATTTTGTTGCGTCATTATTTGTCTATTCTCAAAAATTCATTGTGGAAACCTTCTAACCTCCATTAATTATTAATATTTTAGAAGATAATTAATTAGTCAATTTGTATTTAACCCTTAATATTTAATTTTTTTAATTTTTCTGTACTCTATAAGGATCATTTCTAGAGTACTAGATGATTTAATGTTGTCATAATATTTTTATTTAAACAAAATTTTCCCATGAAATATAATTCTACTCAATAATATCATAAATACCAATAAAACATCTATATATTCTAGACATATCAATATTATAGAAGGAATTCACACTCCTCACATTCATCTTCTCAACATCATCCATTTCATGATGTGTTTATATACTTTATTGTGTAATGTTTGGTAAATAATATTGTTCAATTTTTTTGTCCAAATAATATCCAATTGAATTTTCTGAATATCACATCATGAATATTCAATTAATCTCAATATAAAACCTACTATCAGTTTTGAATAATAAACCACAATGAAATCCAAAAATTTCTTGTTATGTATCATGAATCATTAAATTATAAGAACCAAAATCATTTGCAAGGTCACATTTGGTAGAACACATATTTAATAATATTTTTATATTAAACATCACATATAATGATATGTAACTCCCCAGAGTGGGAATATCCTCCTTTATATCCACCAAAAATTACATACTTAACTTCATGGAGTGAATTCTAGGACATCACTAGTGACGTGAAACAAAAAATTGATAATCTAAGAATTATTATATTTTACTTGATGAATATTTTAATATCATAATTATATCATCATTAAATTTCAATCACTATTTTTCATCACTATATTGTTTAATACTATACTGATTTTAGAACTCTCACATCACGTCATGAACATTATTTCAACTGCATGGCCTAAAAATACAACAAATTTTAAAAATGAAAAATTCAACATGAACCTATATTAAAATCATGAAAATGAACATTTAATTTATTTAAAAATTCAACTAAGGTTGTTGAATAGTATATGATTTCCCTGTGTGAATTGAATATTATTATTAAAATTAATTTTATTCTTCCTTTACTCTGCAGTTTCTTCCAATAAGTCCAAACTAACAAATCAAACATTTAATATTAATTCCCTTTTCAAATTTCGTTTTTGAATAAAATAAATTATTACACTTCTATATTATCCAACATATATCAAATAAAAATAACATAAAATGATATATAATGCTATTATTTTTTTGATAATTGAAAAATTTATAAGAATTAGAACAAAGAAACGATTACTATTCTCATGACATTAAATCTAACTACTATATGTAGAATATATCATAGACATCTTTTTCATCATTAAGATTATGAATATAATATCTCGACACATTGAAATACAATACATTGATATGTAGATATATGAATGTTTCTATTAACATTTATAAAATTGTATTCCATGTTCACCTCACATCACTATGTATTGAATTTCATCAAATAAAATATCAATTAATCATGATTCCAGTGACTGAAAATTTCCAACATCAAACTCAAATATAAGTCCCATAAATTAAAAAGTTATTATATATATTTCATAAAATAAACATCATCAATTATATTAATTCTATTGTATTTATATTTTAATTATCTTGGGATTTATATCAATATCGTATTGATGTAATGGGTAAAGAATATGAAAATGTTATCAATAGTTTTATAAATGATCACATTGAATTTATTTTTAAAATAACAAGATATCCATTCATATGATATTTTTAAATCCAAAAGAAATGGATTTATTAATATATAAGGAATGGAATAATAATCTTTTTTTTCCAAATATGCAACGATCTGATAAAAATATAAAAATTGAATGGTTTTGTCTTAATAAATATTTCAGATCAATAAAATATATTTTTTTCAACTCCTATATTCATAGTTCAAATCACCACTCTCTTGTGATTCCTATATGATTTTATCCTCTACAATCATCCTATCCCCCTAAAAATATATTTAAATTACTAATATATTGGAGAGGGTTGGATAAAATATATTATTTTATATTAACCTATAATAAAATATATATTATTTAATATAAAAAATAATTTCAACCACTCTTTGTTGACTCATTATTGCCAATAATTAATAAAAGACCCTTACATGTAAACACACCATATTTAGTTTAATAGTATATGTTCCAACTAGGCAGTACGATCAATATAAATATCATTCCCCATTTTTATTCTTTACATAATATTATTATTGATATCATTCAATGGAAATCAATGTTGTCACTGATGAAAATCATTTAAACAAGAAGGAGAGGTTATAACTCATTTAGAGATGAAATTGGATTAAAATTTGGCAATCATAAAATTTAATATCTAGGGAAAATTGAATATTAAAAAAATTTAAAAATTATTATTAAAAATATGATGAACAAGTGCAGTGATTTCATAATGTTGTATTGAATTTAAATAATGGGTCTATAAAAATAGGCTATGGACACTTTATTCACCCCTGGGAAGTTTCACTCTAACTACTCAATCCACACACACACAAACTGAAGGATGACATTGATTTTAAAACCTCATGATGATATAATTATATAATTTAAATTCATTATGAACTATTATACACAATAAGATGGTACCCCAATCAATGATTTTTATATCGTTCACAACTATAATTTGAACACATTCCAAAATATCTCATATGTATATATCCAAAGAGTTATTTATTTGAAACCATTGTATATTATTTAGAACCAATGAACAGACCTGATGGTGTCTTATTTATTTTAAACTAGTAATATAATATAATATTTTAATGAGATAAAATTATTTGGGAGTATAATTTATTTTATATATTTATTATCTTACATTTATCAGTTATAAAAATTCCAATGTTATTAAATATTTCTCAATATAAATTTATATTGAATCCAGGTTATATTCTATAAATTTTATAGTCCATGAGTATTATTTATATTTTATTTTCTATCGATTATATAATTTTTTTAAAATATAATTGGAAAGATCATGTAACGAATTCCAACTGGGAAATTTATACTAACACCCTACACATGTCCCTTTTAAAATATTTTTAGAACTTATTTTATGTGACCTAGATAAATAGAAGACACAAAAACATGAGTTATCATAGGAAAATGAGTTAGTGTTATAGATGGTGGTTTTTCATCTTTTAGGGGTGGATTAAATGATTACAATGGGGTAATCCTAGAGATTTCCAAACACGTATTTATAGGTATGAAAATTTTATTTTTTATATATATATTTTTACCCAAATAAACCATTGTTACATATATCATGGTTGGATGATTATTTTAATAATCCCAGTTTTATAATTATACTCGTTTACATAATACTACTATTTTTATTTTATATATTTATAATCTTATTATATTGATATAAAAATATATTTTGTATACCATGAATTATCATATAATCATTACAGAATAGTTTTTTAGACTTATATTAATCATTTATATATTTAATAACATTTTGTGTAATTTATTTTGAATACTTAATTTGTAATAAATATTTTTGGGAAATCAATTTCTGAAAAATTTCAACATTATCCATCCTTGGTTGATTGGAAACTGTGATTGTTGTGTTGTAGTGATCTAATTTGTGAATTATTTATATATAAATTTTGTGTTTGTCCCATTTGTATTTATTAAAATATAGAAGTTTAACTACCCATAAAATTACTTTCCATTGAAAAATTCATCATTAGTGTTCAATTATATTTGATTCGAAAATGAATAAACTAATGAAATAAATATAGATAAGTATTAATAATATTGATTTTTAATGTTATATTTATTAATATTAACCATTGGAGATAATTGAAAATTGAATTAAACAATTATAAAATATATCATAAATATATATAAGATAGATATATTAATTGAGCATTGAACTGTAAAAATGATAAAAAAATGAAATGTTAATTAATGTATTATTGATTCTAGATGTTTTTAAATTTTAATATTGATTTTTTTTCAAATTTAAATTTCATATAATTATTATTACATTGATTTTATTAATTTAGTTTCATTTTGAATACAATTACAATTGTGGAACTGAAATTAAATATTGGTAAATTAATGTATTATTAAATTTTTCTAATGAAATGATAATAAATATTGGGTTATAATTTATATTTATTTTTTGAAACATGATTCCTAGAGTGAGAATATTTAATATTTTTTTATATATTATGTTTATAGAATATTTATGTGATCAATTTTCTTGAGGTGGTTTAAAATAATTAATTTTGTTGAATGTCCAACATAACAAAATTATCCAATTATTATAAAAAATATTTTAGTTTGTATTTCAAGGCCTATGATACTTGAAATGATTTATAGTAATCATTCTTTTGTCATGTAATATACTTTAGATAAGTTTTCCAACATATATAGTAAGTTGGTATAAGTACATAAATTATTATTATACTAATCAATAATCCATGTGAGATGATTTCATGTTTTATACATCTAATATAATATCAATATGTTTTTTAGATAATTCCAAATGATTAAATTTGAATAAATTTTATTATAAAAAAATGGAATATGGATGAATACATTTTTTATGGTTTTGGATAAAAAATCATGTAAAAATTATTTATTTTCGAAATTCTAAATAAGAAGTCTAACTATAATGTTTCATTTGAAATTATTATGGAGATTTTGCAACTGTTAAATAATGAATAAAATAATTGGATAAATTTCCATTTTATATAATGAATATATTTTTTTATTTAATGTAATTTATAGATATCTTGAAAATGTCAATGAACTATTAATTTTTTAATTAGCCAGAATACTATTACATGTATAAAATGATATAAGGAATTAAGTTATGTTTATGTCACTAATCTTTTTACAAGGAATATTAAATAATTTTTTTGAAAAATAGAGGATTTGAACCATATTACGTTAAAAAAAATAGGTAATAGAATTAATTATGAAATATTACAATGCTAACAAATTTATAATTCAATATTTGGCAGATGTAATTTTTATGCTCTATAGTGAATGAATATACCTCTACCTGAGAGAAAAACAATTAAAAATGGATATATATTGATATGTTTTATTATAATAACTTACAAATATTGAAATTTTTTTGGAATCATGGGGACCACCATTATAATATAATAAACTAATTTAATGTTATTTTTATCAATATTTATGATGAGTGGAATGGAATATATGAATGCATTATTTTGATGTTATAAATATATTTTTATGTTTTATAAAATATTATGTTTCAAATAAGAAGAAATGTGTGAAATCATGGAATTCGAATATTCACTAAAAAAATATTACAATTTATTTAAATATGGATAAGATGAATGGTTTTATCTAATATTTTATTTCCATGAAATGATAATTGATTTATTATATTTAGAAAGATAATTAATTATTAAATAAAATATTTAGTAATTGTTTATATTTTAATTTAATTAATTATATTAAAAAATAATAAGATAAAACCTTCAAAAATCCCCATTTTTAAAATCTTATTTAAATGTTACTATGAAAAGAATTATAATATTATATATTACAAATATATATTAGAATAAATCTGGTTTACGAAATCATCATCAATTAAAAATAAATAATTGTTTTTATTATTCAATATTTAATATAATTTATGTACACATAATATTTATTACTTAATAAATTACTGATTAAGTAAAAAAACTCATTGAAAACATCCAAGGTTATATTAATTAATAATGTGAATGATTTAATATTAATTATTGTTTATGATAAAAAAATTAAAGTTGGAAGAATATTAAATATATAAAATATTTAAATAATATATTATATAAATATCACTAATATTTAACATAAAAATCCAAATTATATAATTATACATGTCATGAATTACGTTTTTAACAAATATTTTATAATATCATTCAGATTCATAAAATATATAAAATTGAATTGAATGTTTTAATTTTAAATATAATAACATTGAATATAGAATCCTATATGTTTTATTTTTATGAAAAATTGATAACGGGAACATAACAAGTTATGAAACATGTTCTCTATATGGGGAAAATCATGGTCAGCACAAAATATTCAAAATAGAGAATGTTTTTTATAAAATACATATAACGTTTTAAAAAAGGTAATTTTGACATGTAATAGTGAGACTAAATGAAATTACTATATATAAACATATAATAAGGTACACAGTTTTCATTATTTATAAAACTAATTTAGGTATGTGGATTAAATTAAAAAATTACATTTTAAAACATTTCTCAGTTATATATATTTGGGAATTCAAATCAATTTATAAATTTGTTAGAAATTTTTTTCCCACAGAACATGTGGTTCATAAAACAAACATATTATAAAGAATTTTATATATATTAGGCATAAAAGTTCTCATTGGTAGAATATTGTTAATGATATGATGATGTGTATAATATATAATATGGTTCAACCAATTTTTTTCTAATTTTTTTTAATAGAATAATTTAATTATTAAATAATAATATATATATATATATAATGATTAAAAATCATTCAAATTATCAATATTTGGTAATTTAATGGGTAAAAAATATTTCTCTATTATGAGAATACATAAAATTGAATCTTATAAGAATTGAAAAAAATGCTTGATATAATGTATTTACAATTTTGTTAAATATTTACATTATTGAAAAATTTCATGCAACATATTAAAATTATATGATTATATTGAATAATTTAATTGATTCAAATCTGTAAGAATAAAAAACATATGAATAATGAGAATATAATAAAAAATCTAAAATAAATATATAGTATCACAAATCAATATTTATGAAGTTTTGTTTTCTATATAGTAAGTTCCAATTAACTAAATAGATCAATACAAATACTTGAATATAGATCATGATCTATAATTCCTTGAAATCATGAATTTATATGATGATAGATTATTAAGAAAAATCAATCATATGATGAATAGTTGTAACTGATAATGTTCAATCTAAACAAAAATGACTTAATTTAAAACCATTTTATTTTTTAAAAGTAGATATATAAATATATATATTATATAATCGAGGATTCATGGAAGGGAAGTAAAAAACAACATTTAACCGAAATATGATTGGAATGGATTATATGAAAGATTATTTTTCCATCAATTTATATTGGTGTTTATAGTTTTCTTAGTCACTTATGTGATACTATATATAGTTTGGTTATTGTAAAATTCATATAATTTTATTTTCTAATATTTTATTTCTCTTACATCATTATTGAGGAGTATTCCTTGGCTAGATAATTTATTATATACTCCTTCAAGATGTGGGAGATTCTTTTTATAATGAATTTTTGTGTGGACCATCATATTTTATGGTGTCTATGTGTAAAATTACATATTGTTGTTTTTTAACTATTTCAAATGGATCACTTACTCTTAGATGGTGTTCTATAAAAATGATTCATACTGTAGAGTATATTTCAACAATAAGGATTATTGTCAAATTATTTCCCAATTTTGATATTGGTACATACAAAAATATTTATAATCTAAGAATTTCTACATAAAAAAAATGTACACATGGAATCAGTCCAATAGATTCACATAAATTTTTCGATAATAGAAAACGATTCACACACCATGTATTCAGAGAGGATAAAAATATTTTTTTTGTATTTCTACATTTTTATACAAAAAATTTAGCATTTTTTACTTTTTATTTTAATAATTTAAATTTATTCCATTATTATTGATTTTACATGATAATATATTAAAATAAAAAAGATTAACACACACACTTCATAATCATAATTTAATATAATTATTGATTTATAATTTTATTTTCATACCAAATTGATCAATTGATCAGGAAAAATATTATTAATCACTATTTATAAACAAATCACATACCCTTATTATATACTTATATATCACAAGTCTTCTTGAAGAAAATTGTTCTAAAGGGTATTATAATAGAAATAATGTGAATTTATTATTATGATTTATATATGATATTTATTTTGAAAGCATTGAATCAATTAAATAGACATTAAACTATATAGATATAGTTAAAATATATAATAACTGAATTATCAATAAAAAATCTTGATTTTAGGATTCATATCAAAATATACATGTAATATTGATAGAGGATATAAGTTTTTTAATTTGATAAATTGTTTAAATTATAATGGATTGTTTTTTGTGTCATATAAAAACACAATGAACATAAAACATTTCAATAAAATAATTTCACCGCAATATAAATACTAGAAAACTCATAGAAAGAGTAAATATATTAATGGGAATATGCAATTAAAAAGTGTGAGTGGTCTAATAGTTTTTAATGCATCATTGAAAGAATAATCGAACTTAATTATACAATTCATACTAAGAAGGAGTTAAATGATAATAATAACCCACTAAATGTTGCATGTAACCTTATTTTAATGAAGGGGAGTTTAAGAAAGAATGTTCTACGTAGATTATAAATGGAGGCTAAATGTGAACTCTCTTTACACTTTGGTACGTTTTGGAACTATATTTTATGATATTTTTATGAAAAATATCACATTAGATGAGTAAAAAATTCTAAAACATATAATTTATGTTTCTTTAACTTTTAATATTCTTATTTTGAAGATAATATTTTTGTGCACCCCTTTTCATTACCATGGGTGAATATTTTATGTTAAATTTCACTAATATGTGTGGTGATTTAAATTTGGGATTATATATATTCAATATAATAAATATAATTAATATAATTAACTAGTTTGATTTTAAGGCATGTTTAAATTAACCATTTCTTTATAGGATTATATCAAATATAATTGATTGGTAGAATGGTAAGTGAGATATTTAGTTTATTATCATATGACCAAATCTAATTTTCAAAATTAAATAATTATTAAAAATTTAATATTTTAAAATTTATCAATTGATAATCAATGTAAATGAATTATATTATTTCAACTCAGAATTTAATTAAGGAACGTAAATTTGATTCTTAGAAATATCATTGTTTTGTGGCTATATTTTTTCTTTATGTTTATCATTTTTGATTAAAAACATGAGTAACTTTTTTTAATATATATAGAGATATTTATTATGTTTCAATGATGAATGAATTTAAAAATAATTTATATACTCTATGAAATGAGAAAATTACATATATGTCCTTAAAAATACGAATCACATCAAGAATATAATCACCCATATTGGGAGATAATTTTAAAATTATCTACGTTTAAAATTATTATTTAATTTTATTTCTAATGGTTTATATATTATTTTTTGAATGTGAATATCCTTACACTAACATATAAAATATGATTATTATCAATATATTATAAAATATGGGAATCATTATTTTAACCACCTCTACCTTACAGTATTCTATCCAACCTCTAGTTGGCCACCACATTTAGTATTAAACCATCTAGGATTCTAATCATTTTTCATTTACACATTAATATCAAAATTTAGTCCATGTATATTAAATATATATTTAATAAATATTTTCAGAATTATAAGAAGTGTAAATATATTTATTGTGCAATGAAAATGAGATTTAAAATTAAAAATAATCTTATGAGAAAATAATGTTGATTCATGATATATTATCACATGGGTAGTAATTTTTAAATTATCTATTATTTTGATCTTTGAAATTTATGAAGATATTTTTATGTATAATATTATTGTGAAAAAAACTAATAATTATTTTAATGAATATAACTAAATATCAATTAATTACTTAATAATTATTTCACAATGATAGATAATTTTTTAATAGTAATTTTATATGAATTGTTTTGGTAGAATATCTTGGAAGGAAAATAAAATTTTAATTGGGAAATGCCATAAATCTAGGCAGCTGTATTTGAAGGAGCATTTATAAATAATGATTAATCCATTGATGATTTATTATATCATTATTTAAATTCTTTATCAAAATTAGAAGATTTTATGAGAATATAAAATGAATAATTTATGTAATGAATATTTCAAAAAAAACTATAATTAGTATTTATTCACATTTATCAATATTTTATTAATGATAAATTGATTACTTATGTCTATATTTTACTTTAAACATTCTAAATTAATAATATATGAAAATATGTTTCATGTTAAATAATAATCTCATTTAATAAATAAAATCATCATCAAATTAATGTATCATAATGTTAAACAAACTGATTATACAAATTAATATATTTGAATTTAAAGCCATTTTTTATGAATAATATAATAAAATTTCATTAATTTTAAATAATATTATATTTAGATGAAGAATAGATCTAAACAATTATTCATAAACACATTAATTGATATACTGTTATAATGTTAATTTTTTCTGAGTTTAATAATTTAATGTTGAAATTATTGAATGTAATCAATAAACTAGAATAAAATTATGAAAATTAAAATTGATATGTTGTTTTAATAATTTAATGATACATTTATAGTAATGAAATTTTTTAATAGAATTGATAATAAAACAATGGGAAATGAATATGAAGAAAATAAACATTCAATTTATATATGTGAATAATTATATACAGAATTCTATAAGTAACAATCTATTTTGTAATATCATTTAGGGAAAAAATCCAGAGATTATGATAAATAAGATTATGATTTTATCGTACTAGTCCAAATATCATGACATCATACAAAAAATTAGAAAACAAAAAACGAATGGAATATTCATGATCATAACCTCATAGATCATGTTCCATGAGTACCATACTCGAATATATGAAAATTAGTTACCCTTCATAAGCTATTTATAATTTTCAATAGGTACAAATAATAATTAATTAAAATACTATTAATGAGTTAATAATTAATAAAAATAACCCAGTAAATAAACATTTAAAAGGGGTGATCATCATATATAAAAACTAAATATATCTAAAATAATATCACATGCCATCCATATATGACCCCAAACTATATCATATGACAATATGACAATTTCTTCACACCCTATCATGGTGTACACATATAAATTATTTTCATCGTTGAAAACTCTGAAATATTTTTAGATATTCCAAGAATATATATCCACTAGGTTTTGTATGTATGGTGTTCCTGAATTCCTTGTTGAATACCAATGAATATTTTATACATTCCCTTTTAATTAAAAAATCCCTATAATGTCTTTTTTGAATAACATTTTGTAAATTATAACACTATATTATATTAAAAATAATTATATTTTGAAACACATATATCACAATATTTTTTATAGTTAATTTTATATAAAATTGTGTCCAAAAAAATGTTACAATTGTTATGAATATTAAAGGAAAAATATTTTTCAATAATTTTTATACCTAACATCTTGGTGGAATACATATGATACTATATAAAGAAAACCAATAATCATTATATTAAATTCATTTCCTATTAATATTTATTTCTATTATTGTATATTCCACAATAAGAACATTCATCCTATAATAGAGGGATAAATCACAATCTATATAGGTATCATTAACTAGAGATGATTATATAGTTTAAATAATAATAATAATATCATTACTAGTCCACCAAAAATATTCTATCATTATAAAAATTAGGGAATATGTTATGTCGAGTAGTATCATAGTGAAATATAAGTTAATATAAAATAATTTCTCCTAAATATAAAATGTATTCCAATTAAATATTTATATTCATTGATTAATTTTAATTTTTATAATTAACATGTCATGAAAACAAAGATTCCTTATAATGAACCATTCTTTAAACAGATCTTTTATAATTATAACACATATATCAGTCGACTATTATAATAAGAATTAAATTATTTTATACCAACCTGTTCTAACTAAATTTCATTATGTATTTAAATTCACCGAGATTTATCACTCATTTGAAAAGTATTTTCAATGAATTCTGTATTTTTTTCTATATCCTAGTTATATAAAAACATACCATATCTGAAAAAAATTGTCCATCTAGTATTAGGGATCATATGTTGTGTGCATAGTTTTTGTATTGTTAATCCAAATCATGGGGTACACTATAAGAAACATTCACCATATAACAAATACATATAAAATTTTGGGTGAATGTTTATTCAATTAACATCGCCATCCCCAAAAAACATGTCTTATTTTCTACATCCAAGTGAATTGTTTGTGCATGTTTTTAAATACTATTGGTTTATATTATAAAACATAAATTAATTACTCTAACAAATTTCTCAGACATAATACCCCTCCATATTTCATTTTTCTTCTTTTTACTTCTTTAATTTAAATCTTTTAGCTTCCAATTAAATAATTTAGAGATACTAACAATTTTGAGCATTGATTATCCCATATTATGTGGTGTAATACAATGAAAAGTAATGATACAAAATCATTCTTCATCAATAATCATTTTTTAAAATACATCCCTCAATTTATTGAATTTCATATTCTAATATATATTTTTTTTTCACCATATATATGGATCATTTAATTATCTATCTTGATTTCAATTTTTTAATCCTTCAAAAGAGTCGGAATGCATTGAATGCTGAAGGATATTTTTATGAATCCATATAATCACCACGATTTTTGTCTCTCTAAACCATTTTATTGAACATAATATTTCCCAATAATAATTTGATATCATGTATATAAATATGTTATGATCTTATCATAATTAATTTATTTTTATTCCCCTTCTTTTGTGTACATCCCATGGAATTTTCATAATTTACAGTTATTTGAAGAATATATCCAATTTGAATATCATTAAAATTGAATTTATAGTTTATTGAGGTTTCATTATTGGTATATAGTCTCATATATTTATTCTATATAATCCTTATGTTTTTTTAAATTAAATAATTTTAAAAAAATTCTTATATATAAGGAATGTATTAATTTCATATTATTTAATTTGATTACAATTTTAAAGAAAAAAGTCTTCATTTTAGGAAATAGAATTGCCCAGTTAGTTTTAAGAAATTCATCTTGAAACTATGTAATATATTTTTTTTCAAAATATATTTAAATGTAATTTTTTCAAAAGATCAATGGTGTTGGCCCCTTTTTGAGTTAATTTTTCAAAACTTGTATATATTAAATTATATGAATTATTACTGGTGTTCGTGAAATGAAAAATTTATTTTGATTAATTTACCATTAAATATTGTTTTGATTTACTGGTTTGAATATTATGTGATTTATTGTAAAATAATAAACCTTTGGATAAGTTCCTATAAGATTATAAGAACTATAGATTCTTTTTATTAAATTTTCGATTAAATGTGAAGACAATTGTACTATTATGCATAGGTAATGAGGATGTATAAATGTGTATTTTAGAGTTGTGAGAGTGTTGATTGGTTGAAATATTAATTATGATATTATTATATGATATTAATATATATCGAAATTCTCATAATTTTTTTTAATGACATGGAAATACACGAGTCACTAGGATGTATGCATATTATCTAACATTCATTTTTTTAGAATTATGACCTGTCTAGTTGCATTGGGTTGGATATAAGTCAACCAGTATGATATTTCACAATATTCATTGTTGAAGTGTATGATTGAGTATATAGGTAGGGGTTTATTATTTCCTTGATAATTACTTGTGTGTATATTTTACATCATTGATGTCCTAGTTATATTTTTTCATTATTATTTCCCTTTATAAAATTTTATAATATGATGATGATATATGCATATTTTCCATTCAATAATATTTTTTAGAAATTAATAAATGGATATGTAATTTCCATTAGTGGATTCTATGATACTATATAATAATCATGTTATGGTATATTTTGTAAAATGGATATAAATTTTGTATTATAAATGAATTTACACTGGTTTGGAAAAATTGGCATGTTTTTATTGAAAATCAATCATACATGTTTTAATGAAAGATAATCAATTAATATTTTATTTATTTATTTCTAAACATGAATGAAATAGTATATAATTAAATACATTATTATATAGGCCAATAATTGGTTATATATCTAGATTGTTATCACATGCATAAATATATTACAGGCTTAGAAGGACATTCAACCATAGATAATATAAATATATCTCTAGGTGTGTGATATGGTAATGTTATGCGTTTAATTGTCTCAAAATCACAAGAAGGTTTTAGTGGTGTGTTTTATTTTTCCCATATATTCAGTCGTATTAGATAAAAACATTTCATTATATTTATTGTGGTCTTGTTTATTAATTTTTTCTAGATATGTCATATTTTGAATTGTTTTGATTTTATATTTACTACCTATATTTTTATGATTTATATTAATGGTAAACAACATTCAAATTTCATTATTTTTTTAAATGTATAACATGAAAGCCTATGGTGAATGAGAATTCTGTTTAGGCCCGTCAACGTTTGGATTACCTATCATATTTAATTAAAAATAAGGTTCGTCCATCAGAAATTGGAATTATGGGATTGATTTTTTATTATTCTATTATTTCTGGTAGCTTGATGGTTGGACTATGGGAATATAGGTAGTTTTTCACCTGTGGGTTCATCATCACCACCCATTCAAGATTATTCATTAGTGACTAGGGTTGTATCATTTGAGTATGTCTCCTACTCAAGATCCACTCTTAGATATTTTGAAAAATTATTTATTCAAATGTCTGTCTATTTGTGGAACTCAGAATTGTTAGGCTATATTGAAAGGACCATTATATGGGGTGGATTTTTGGGGGAATATAGAATATATACAGTTACTAAGAACATTGTTTCAAATAGTATAATTGTATTGAAGATAGATATACTATACTTCTAATTAACATCTTACAGTTGGTACAACTACTAAGAAACTGTGTGGCCAAAACATGAAGAGATCACACTTTTTTGGATTGGTTATGATATGAATCTATTATTATAATATTGATATTACAATATATATAAATAAATTCAGGTTTATTTTGGGGTTATCATATATAATTTATATAATTTTTTGTGTGAATAATTTTTTATATAATATATCATTATATAGAATATTTTAAAAATGAGCTATAAATTAGATAATGTTTTAAAAAAATTTATTGTGGTTTTAGAACTAATATAACATGTTTTTGGAATCAATTATTTTGAAAATGAATCATTTTTTTAAATTTATGAATGTATTTTCATAGAAAATACTATGATATTTTTAATTATTAGGTGTTAAAAGAGAAAACTAATTATAAAAAGTAAAAAACTATAAATTTTTTATTGTTGTTTTTACAATCAAATATGGAGACTGATTTGAGAAAAAAATTTAATTTCACTTAAAAATATTTTCATATGAATTTTTTTATTTGATATCATTTTTTAAAATTATATTGGTTTATAAATTTTAATGGGTGTTTTAATTTTCATATCTTTTGAAATATATTTTTTGATTAAAATTATTTTCAATGGATACAAGTGATAGTAATAATGGTTAACATGAATTTTTTTTTTTTGATTTTAGTTATAACATGTTTTTAAAAAAATGTTTTAAATTTTTTTTATGGTAAACAATTTAAATTTAAGATATTATAATAATAATTAAATATTTTTTTAATTATTTTAAATTATTTTTAAAATTAGTTTTGATAGAACAATCTGGGATACAAAGTGGACTTTATCATTGTTATATACTTAAAAACTTATTTTTTTGATGAATTGGAATTATTTTCTATTTCCTTAGAAATATTTTAAAATTGATTCTCTAGGAAATTCAAAAAATTATTTTATTCCATGTTTGTTTGTATTGATGGTGACTTTACATATTTTGTAGGCAGTACATTATTTTGGATTTATTAGATATTCTAGTCGATCTTAATGTTTGTAGAATGGGTTTTTAGTTTGCTCCATTCATAGGCATTAGTGTTCGTATTATTAATTAATAAATTTATTTTTTTATTTGAGAGTTCCAAAACCAAAATCCTCATTTATTATTCATGAATCAATGTAATCATGATTCTGTGACATAATTATAAATGATTTAGGAGATTTATATCCATCCCGATCATCCAAGGTCTATCAAGGATAACATTGAAACAATAATTCTTAATGATCCAAAATGGGTTTTTTGGATTTCTATTATACGAACTCAAAAATAGTTTTAATATTTATGAGTGATTTCATGTAATGGATCATTCATTAATTTTTCAATTATTCATTGAAGTAGTCAAACATGATGGATCTTTAGGGAATCCATCAAGGACATAAAATTATAATGAAAAATTAATTTTATTTTATCATGTTGGTGTTTATTTTCCGCATCTGGGATTTGAGGAATCAATAATTTATGAAGTATGAGGGATGAAGATTAATTGGATCTCTCTAAGGAACTATATTCAATATGCTTGAACTACTATAGAGATGTGGTGAAGTAGTCTATCCTTGTTGATGGTGATTAAATATGTTAACTACAGTAAACATTCAGTTTTATTTCCTATTGGATTATGTTGGAACCACTTTGTGTATAATGTTGAATTTGTTTTCAATAGTTTTCAATGAAGATCAAAATGAAGGAGATCAAGAAGTACTCCAATGAAATGAAGGAATGTAAATTCAGATGATTGTTGTACTGATCAGATGTTCAAAGAACATGTGTCAAAGGTGACACATATTTTACAACAATGATGAAGTGAGGGATAATCCATATGAGGATAATGATGTTTGAAGAAGAAGACAATGTGCAAGTGATTGGAATTCTGAGATGGCCATGCACGTCACATTTTCATAGAAGATGATGATGCTAAAGATGTTACATCAAGGAATACATATCACGATTGTGGAGTTTGTGATTAAAGCAGAAGAGTTGCTGAAGGATACAAATCACTGAGAAGAAGTGTTTTTGAGGTGATCGTTCTTATTGACAAAACAAACAAATGACATAAAAATTTGTTGACAAAAGAGATTTCATAGTGGAATGTCGACTTCTAGAGTTGTGGTCAATGATCTATGTTTGATTCAAGAACGTCGACAAAGGAATGGATGATCTGGAGGCGGTGCCAAATGAGCAGACACAAGGTGGTGCTGTTTTCCAGTGTTTGCAAAATTTTTGGGCCTCAAAATCAGAAAATGAAGACATGGATTGTCTGCAAAAGGTTGTTCACACAAAAAAGGAAGTGGTGCGCGAAATATAAGAGGCTTGCGCGAAATACTTAAGTTGGGCACGAAAAACAACGGGATGCGCGAAATAGTTTTTTTCACAAATAGTGTTTCGAAATCAGATTGGTGAAAAATGGAAAAGGCATGGGATGTACGGAAAATAAGGGTTGTGCGCGAAATACGTGAGTTGGGCGCAAAAAACAGCGTGGTGCGCGAAATAGTGGAGTGAAGTTTTTCGCGCAAACAGAGTTTTAGAATCCGAATGTTGAAAAATGGTAAAGGCACGGGCTGTGCGAAAAAAAAAGAGTTGGGCCTGGAAAAATGGGAATGTGCGTGAAAAATGTTGGGCACAAAATATTCGGGTGAATTTTTCGCACAAGAAGTGTAGCGAATAAAAAATACAGAAAATCGGCAAAGTCAAGGGGCGCGCGAAAAATCGGAGATGTTCGCCCCATGTGCGCGGAAAATCAAACTGCTGCACGTAAAGTTGGTTGTGCACAAAATGTGGGTTTGAAGTATTACGCACAAGAGAGGATTCATGTTCAGAATGATGAAAAATGTAGAAGTAATGAGATGCGCGAAAAACCAAGTTGGTGCATGAGATTAAAGGAAGATGGGCGTAACTCAAAGAACTGAGAGACAATTTTACGCTCAGGAAAGGGTTTTACGTACAGAATCAAAAACGCCTATAAATATGAGGTGATCCCCTCTCATTCGAATAGGCTCTAAACTTAGACAAATCTCGAGCTCTGTTGCGCGGAAAAACTATGGTATAGAGTGGTGCGCGAAAAGAATAAGGGTTGCGTGAAAAAAAGAAGGTGTTGCGCGAAAAAGGGAAGATTTGCATGAAAAAGAAGAGTTGCACGAAAATCCTTTTACGCGCCAACAATTATTTTTACACGCTAGGTTTAAATTTTATGCTCAAGGCACCGGGAAGGGTGCGCGAAAATTTGTGGGTCCCGCAGGCCTTTGACAGGTACTTAGCACTCTCAAATCAGCTTTGCGAAGATGGAAGAATAGTAAACCATTTGGTTTTATGAAGAGAAGTGGTACCACACACACATGACTGGTGTTTAACATTTTTCATTGTGCTTTGCGAAGAGAAGAAGAACGGACCGTGCAACTAAACTTAAATCTGCACAGAAAGAGGGGAATATATCAATACACTCAGGTGTTAGTAGTGAGAATCAAAGGAAGAGAAGAAGAAAGATCTAGTGCATTCAGTCATTGCACCAATGAAGAAGGATTGAATTGAAAAGGGCATCAACTCTGAACCTTGATGCAAGCAAAGTCTAATGCTAAACAGGAGACAAAGAACTTCAATGCACATCTATTGAAGATACCTTCACGTCTATAAACTGAGTGAGACTTCACCAAGATTAGTGAGACAGGGTGAGTCAACAGGAGTGACCTGAGGGAAGCAGTGAGCTATCCCTGAACCTTTGTAAAGGCAGTGAGCCTGGGACAGAGTGACTGTGCCCAAACAATTTTAATCTATAGCTAGATAAGCATAGTGGATTTATGTACGACCGAAAACATGTCGGCATATGCTCCTTGGACGTATCCCTTAGTGGTGAACCATGTAAAAATAGTTGTGTCATATCTCTACATGTGGATGTTTCATTGCTGATCATATCCATCATACAGGTTTAAGTAGTTCCTACCAACATGGGAACAAGATCCCCAACTTTAAGAAGAAAAAGTTGACACCCTGATTCACCCCTCCCCTATCAGGGTGTCCAAGGGTCCTACAAGTGGAATCAGAGCGAGGTTCACATATGTTGGATATTCTAAAGTTAATCTATATAGAAGAGGATTTGAGTTTCTTTCCTAATGTCAATAACAAAGAGCAGTCTTGATGAGGATTTAGTCATTTCTGAGCAGAAATCTACATCTAGAAAGACCATGACAAACAGGAAAAATAAAGAGAAGAAGCAGCCGAAGAAGTCCCTCACATCCAACGAAGATGCAGTGCCTTGTTCTCCATTCCATTCCAATAATGAAGAAACATTAGGCCTGAAAAGTATCGAGCAGGCGGCTCAGGATTCTTCTAGAGGAAATGATGACACACCTAATTCACACTTTCAAGAAAAACTCAAAACATTTCTGCATGATATTACTGAAAAAAGGTTTTCTATTATTTGTAGCCTTTTCCAATCTATGGAGGTTGAGATCACTCGATTAGAAAGGGAAGCTGACAATATGGAAAATGGGTTGGAACGAAAAGTTATGGAAATTTTGAAGCTCACAAAACAGGTGAAAGTATTTGAAGAAAAAGAGTAAGTCAATAAGACTCTAAAAGAAAGGATTCATGCACTTGAAGCTGAGCTGAAGAAGAGAAATGAAGTCAAGAGTTTTTGTTTGGAAGAAACTTCCATGAAATTCAGGGAACCTGACTCTTTGTTACAAAACAATGTTAAGATGCATGAAGATGAGGTTGAAAGATTGAAGAATACTTGTGAAGAAAAGATGATCATGATTGAAGATCAGAAGATCATCCTCAATATTGAGGGTCAAAAATTGGAAGCCCAATTGACCAAGATTGAGAATACAAATATTGAGACTTCACAAAATAATGAAATGAGTGATGCTTGTACTCAATGTACGTTGGAGGAATCTAAAGCTGAAATACCTCCATCATGTGACAAGAAGATTATGACAACTATTGATTATCCACATCAAGAATCAGTTGATGCTGGTACTCGATGCTCACTGGGGGATTCTATTGTCGAAATACCTCCAACATGGGATAATAAGATCATGACTTTACTCATGGATCTATCACAAGCAACTGAGAAAGTGAAGGTACCATCCAAACCATCTTGTACTCGTGTTTCTAAGTACGTTCCTACAATCAGTACAGGTTGGAAGAAAAATTCTAAATAAGTATGGATGAGGAAAGGTGAGAAGAGGAAGCCTACCACCATGGATAGGGTGGATAAGAATAAAAAGGAGGAATTTGGTTCCCCAAATAGAGCACAACAGATGAAGAAGATGGCCCAACAACCTCATACAGAGGAAACAAAGAGGAAAAGATTTGTGGGCCAATGTTGGTGCTGCAATAGATTTGGGCACTGTGCACTGAATTTTTTTTATAATCCCTTACATGGAAAAGCATAGGGAAAGCCTATATCAAAGGGAAGGAATCCAAAGAAGAAGAAGCAACATCCGCAGATCCAGAAGCATCTGTTTACTGCAAATAGATTTGGAAATTCTTGATAACATCTGTGATGTATGCAAAAGCAGTGGTCACAAGAATGGTGCATGCCTATGTTAACAGATATCCAAAGCTGATAAGAACAGAAGACCACACAATACAACTAAGAAAGATGATTTTTCCTTAGGGAGAAATCAGAAGAATAGTGCGAACACACATTTCCACAAGAAGATCTCATGTAGGGAAGTTGAGAGGACACGAGATTTTAGATCCATGAAATTGAAGGGTCATTCATCCAAAATAAACACTATGTGGGATGAAACTCAGATGAACCCATGTGGAATATCCAAACCAGCTGCAACAGTTCCAAATGACATATTGGTCATCTGGCCAGAAGATTTGAAATGAGTGAGGAAACTTGAAGATGAAAAGGCCAAGCCTGATGTTAAAGGCAAAGAAAAACTTTCACGTGAGGAAGAAATAGTGCAGGAGAGATTACAAACCAAGAAAAACACTTGTGTCAAAGAAGTTCTGTGTGAGAGATGCAAGAAATCTGGTCACATTGAAAATGGTTGTCTAACCTTAATACTAGAACAAGATGCAGTCCTTAAGAGGAGAAAGATTGTATCATTCTTGATGGCTGTTAAGCAGAAAAAATCTCCACACAAAGAAGAAGAGAATGTGAAAAGAGCCATGCCACATCAACACATATCAGAACATATGTTGAAATATTCAGGCATGAAGACTGGAGTGAACAGAGGAACTTGGTTGAGAAAATAACCTCAACAATTCAGGTCTTGTTGATGAAGCAATGAGGAACCACCTTATTCCCGTAATCATTTGTGTATTGTATTTGTGCTAATAATGCGTGGAATTGAAGGTGAAGCATGCTCTCAGTGGGAGAACCTGAGAAGTAGTGAATGTTGTCAACTCTTGATAGCCAATCTAAAGAAGTTTCCATCCTTAGTAGATTCTTCAATTGATATTCAAATATTACAATGATGAAGGATCACTCTTGATGAAGATGGTGATGAGTGTTTCCCTTGAGGGGGAGAAAAATGAAGAAGCTTCCAAAATCATTGTTTCAGTCAGTATCAACTCCAGCTGGTATTAAATGCAATTACTCTGTAAATTTCATGAAGAACATGTCATTGATGAAGGTATGTCATTTCTCAATCTCTCATCCTCAGTTACTCAGAATAGAAATCATTCTACAAAGGGGGAGTAACTGAATTGATCAGTGACATAAGAAGAATGGATGTGCCACAAGGTCACTTATCCTGCCGATTAGACTTGAATGGTTTTGATCTATTTGCTGATGTGAGTGTAGGAGTTTCAGGTTGATTATACCCTATCACATTTGATTTTATTCTACCTGAAATAAAAGTGGTAAACCCTTGAAGAAAAAATACATGAGTTTTATTCTCATGTTGGTATCATGATCTGTGAATAATGGACATCCTTGTTGACTTAATCAAATCCTCTTGTTTTCTACATCGAGCATTGGTCAAGTAGACTTAGAGTGAAATGATTAATGAAACATTGCTTAAGTATGAATTGATACCCTCTCTACCAGGTGCTTTGTATTTATTGTCAATAAGGGGGAGAGAAAGTGAAATGAATGTTTGAAAAGAAAAGTTGATTGAAGAGAAGATTCTCATTTTGACATTGACGAATTCATTTCAGAAGATGTATAAGGTATTGACAACAAAATACAAATGGGGATATTGTTGGAACCACTTTGTGTATAAGGTTGTATTTGTTGTCAATAGTTGTCAATGAAGATTAAAATGAAGGATATCAAGAAGTACTCCAATGAAATGGAGGAATGGAAATTCATATGATTGTTGTACTGATCATAAGTTCAAAGAACATGTGTCAAAGGTGACACATTTTTTACAACAATGAATAAGTGAGGGATAATCCATATTAGGATAATGATGTTTGAAGAAAAAGGCAATGTGAAAGTGATTGGAATTCTGAGATGGCCATGCACGTCACATTGTCATAGAAGATGATGATGCTAAAGATATTCCTTCATGGAATACATATCACGATAGTGGTGTTTGTGATGAAAGAAGAAGAGTTGCTGAAGGATATAGATCACTGAGAAGAAGTGTTTTTGAGGTGATCGTGCTTGTTGACAAAACAAACAAATGACATAAAAATTTGTTGACAAAAGAGATTTCATAGTGCCATGTCGACTTCTAGAGCTGTGGTCAACGATCTATGTTTGATTCAAGAACGTCGACAAAGGAATGGATGATCTGGAGGCGGTTCCAAATGAGCAGACATAAGGTGGAACTGTTTTCCAGTGTTTGCCATATTTTTGGGCCTCAAAATCGGAAAATGAAGACATGGATTGTTTGCAAAAGGAGGTTCGCACAAAAACGAAGTGGTGCGCCAAATATAAGAGGCTTGCGCAAAATACTTAAGTTGGGCGCGGAAAACAGCGGGATGCGTGAAATAGTATTTCGCGCAAATAGTGTTTTGAAATATGATTGGTGAAAAATGGAAAAGGCACGGGATGCACGAAAAATAAGGGCTGTGCGCGAAATACGTGAGCTGGGTGCGAAAAATAGCGTGGTGCGCGAAATAGTGGAGTGATGTTTTTTGTGCAAACAGTGTTTCAGAATCCGAACGTTGAAAAATGGTAAAGGCACGGGCTGCGTGAAAAAACAGTGTTGGGCACGGAAAAATGGGAATGTGCGTGAAAAATGTTGGGCGCAAAATAGTAGGGTTAATTTTTCACGCAAGCAGTGTAGCGAATCAGAAATACCGAAAATCGGCAAAGGCAAGGGGCGCGCGAAAAATCGGAGATGTTCTCCCCATGTGCGGGAAAATCAAACTGCTACGCGTAATGTTGGTTGTGCGCAAAATGTGGGTTTGAAGTCTTACGTGCAAGAGATGATCCATGTTCAGAATGATGAAAAATGTAGAAGTAATGAGATGCGCGAAAAACCAAGGCGGTGCACGAGATTAAAGGAAGATACACATAACTCAAAGAACTGAGAGATAGTTTTACGCGCAGGATAGGGTTTTACGCGCAGGATCAAAAACACCTAAAAATATGAGGTGATCCCCTATCATTCGAAGAGGCTCAACACTTAGACAAATCTCGAGCTCTGATGAGCGGAAAAACTAAGGAATATAGTGGTGTGTGAAAAGAAGAAGGGTTGCGCGAAAAAGAATGTGTTGCGTGAAAAAGGGAAGATTTGTGTGAAAAAGAAGAGTTGCGCGAGAAGCCTTTTACGCGCCGAAAGTTATTTTTACACGGAAGGTTTAAGTTTTATGCGCAAGGCACCGAGAAGGGTGTACAGAAATTTAGGGGTCCCGCAGGCCTTTGAAAGGTGCTTTACACTCTCAAATATGCTTTGCAAATATGGAAGAACAGTAAACCATTTGGTTTTATGAAGAGAAGTGGTACCACACACACATGACTGGTGTTTAACATCATCATTGTGATTTGCGAAGAGAAGAAGAACGGACCATGCAACTAATCATAGATCTGCACAGAAAGAGGGGAATATATCAATACACTCAGGTGTTAGTAGTTAGAATCAAAGGAAGAGAAGAATAAAGATCTAGTGCATTCAGTCATTGCACTAAAGAAGAAGGATAGAACTGAAAAGGGCATCAACTCTGAACCCTAATGCAAGCAAAGTCTCAAGCTAAACAAGAGACAAAGAAATTAAATGCACATATATTTAAGAGACCTTCACGTCTATAAACTGAGTGAGACTTCACCAAGAGCAGTGAGCCAGGGGGAGTCAACGGGAGTGACCCGAGGGAAGTAGTGAGCTATCCCTCAACCTTTGTAAAGGCAATGATCCTAGGAAAGAGTGACTGTGCCCGAACAATTATAATCTACAGCTAGTGAAGCATAGTGGATTTAGGTATGACCGAAAACCTGTCGGCGTATGCACCTTGGACGTAGCCCTTAGTGGTGAACCATGTAAAAATAGTTTTGTCATCTATCTTCATGTGAATGTTTCATTTCCGATCATATCCATCATACAGGTTTAAGTAGTTCCTACCAATGTGGGAACAAGATCCACAACATTAAGAAGAAAAAGATGAAACCCTGATTCACCCCTCCCCTATTAGGGTGTCCTGGGGTCCTACAGATTTGTTGATGAATATCTAAAAAGAGGGAAAGGTTAGGTTGGAAGGCATACCAATTGAATTGTGGTATGAATTGACAATCATCGGTCTACTAATATTTTTTCATTATAAACATTATCATAGTTAGGAACTATTTTCGAATGTATGGATAAAATAATAATTCATTTAAAATGATTATTATGTAATTTTGATCTTATTAATTTTTGGATAATTTATATTTGTTTTTTAGATGGTATGATTGAAATAATGATGGGCTGATGCGTAACCCTTATGTCAATCCTCTATTTCATCTCATTGATATGTGTATCAGATTGAAATCATTTGTGTTTTATTTAATTTAATTTACTTCCCTTATCGATTTGAGATGATGGAACGTTTCTTATTATATAACATCTTCTATCATGTATTGAATTTTCAAATTTCGCTATTGGTTTGGATAATTGTTAAATGAAAATTTAGTTTCTATTCTATTTCATGTGATCATTATTACATATTATATTACTTTATTTTTATGAAATGACATGGATGATTTTGAATTATATGGAATTTCAAATATGTTTGAGTGACCCCCATCCACGAGTTTTCCATATAATACACATTCCTCATATTGAATTTATATTTTTTCGGTTTATGGGATTGTGGTCTAGGATATGATGAAATTTATTGGATGCTAGAAGCCCATATAATGATTTATGTGTATTATTTTTCTCATATCTTTCAGGATATACCACCAATGGTATATTTATTTGATTAAAAATTATAATTCCACTTTATCATTTACTTACTCTCAAATTCACTCAATATAAGAATTTTTTAGGGCCATCTCTAAAATGTATTTTTACATAAAAAATATTTTGTTGGCATTAGGAAATTGGTTAGTTGAGTTATGTGCATTTATTGACATTTTGTTGGTGAACATGAATTTATTATGATGTAATAACAATTTTTGGCTAAACATAATTTACCTAGGGATATAATATATCCTTTATATTATGAAATGGATTCATGTGACTGTTATCCAACATTTATCCATTGTTATTATGAGTATATTTATTTAATTGAGTTCATTGAGGTGATAATTTTTTTGTCCAATGTTCAAGTGTAATATCATCAAAAAAATATTGACTATAATTTTTGAAGATTCAGTAGGATTACAATGATTGTGTTGATCAGAAATTTATTATTTTATTATCTATCATCGGGTAGACGAAGAAAAATACGGTCATGATTTATTTCATTAGTGGGAATCTATTTATTACATAAACCAAATCAATGGATTTATTTAGAATTATATTTTTTTAGTGACAATCTAATTGTGATATTGTGCACTGATTTCATTTTCCATCTTCTTCATGCATTGAATAACATTTAGTCTTCTTCTATGAGGGTTTAATATTTAGGTTAACTTTTTTTGTATCTCTGAAGTGGGAAATCCTTTGAAATATTTTTTCCTTTTATGAACAAATGTTTTCAATTCATCTTTATAAAATATTTCCATTTAGTTATTATATGGGAAGAATGTTGTATAATGTGAATTATTATCACTAAAAATCATGATCACCTCTCTTTTATTATTTTATTTTGATTCTTTGGTTTCCCTCTCTTTTCTAGTTTCATTTATCATAATTTTTTATTGTTCTAGAATGTACAATGTTTGTTTGTGATTAATATGTTTCACAAACCATATCTATGAAATGATATAGATTTTTAGATTTTATAGAGGAGTGTAAATAAGTTGTTCATAGTTAATCAGAACTATATGGACGTATATAGAGAACATGATCATTATCATAAAGTAATCATGCACATTGTTCATAGGGTCAGTCATCAAATTTAGTAAACTATAGAGCTCGTTGAAATTTTAAAAACTATGAGAACTATCTTCTATACCATGCGTAATTTCATTTCATGAAAATTGAATAAAATAATAATAAATTTTAAAACCAATTAAATCAACATTTTGACTAACTCTTCCTCATACATCTTAGACCATTTATCATAATGCTAACCCTTGGTGTTTTTGGATATACCAAATATAACATGAAGAATATTTAAGAATCACTATTTTGAATAAATTAATATAATTTAATATCTTACTTCATATGATAAATTATTTTATATTGCATTATAAACTAAACTATGTAAATATATCACTACCAGAAACAATGAATTTTCCTCTGTTACATGCAACATTGAGTTCTAAAAAACAACACATGATAATAATAATAATTTTAATTATATATTTATAACATAGTAATTAATCAACATTATAAAAATATTAGTAAAAAATTCTTAAATATTTTTATAAATTATTCATTTAAGTATAATATATTTATAATAAAATATATTTTTTATAGTCGTTATATGTTTTAATATACGATTTTCACAAATGAATATTTTTTCAATGTCATTTTATGAATTAAAATAATAAAAGTTTTATAAAATTTAGGAAATTGGATATTAGATAATGAACTTAATTTTTTAATTAAAATTTTTTATATTATCTTTGAGTAAATGATTGAATTTTTTCTAAATAATTCAATTTTGTAGCAATAGTGAAAAATATAGAATTTTAATTCAATAATGTTTTTAATAAAATTTATTTATATACATAAATTATATCCCAATTTCATTTAAAATTATGAATTTATGATTTATACATCAATTAATAAAATTTAGTTCATTGTTAAAATTTTCTCATAAAATATGGATATATATTAAATTCAATATTTTGGAATTTTTTCATAAAAACACTCTATAAAGACACAACAGGTGGATTATTTTAAAATTAATTTGAGAAAATTATATGATTAGAGATTTTAAAAACGAAATCCATATTTTTTTTATCAAGGGAAAAATTAAATTAACAATGAAATAAACCATAATCCTAAGGCCCAGTATAATATAAATATTTGTTGAAAATAAATTTAATGTTTATATTTCGATAGTAAATACACATTATTTTATTTTTACTATTAATTGATCAAATTTATGTTGGAAAAAAACATTTAAATAATTACAATATACTAAATTTAAAAGAATACCACTCATTAGCCACTTCAAAATGGAACCCACCCTCCTGCTTATTCAACCCACTAAAGAATTTTCTCATTAAAATATTATTTAAAAATATCCTTCCAAAATCACTGACTTCATTATATAATCCTCCATTATATATGAAATTCAACCATGTAATACCTTTAGTGAACCCAAAGAGAAGATACCCAAATAAGAGGTAACATCTGTCTTGATGATCCTTGGTATTATATTAATTCTACCATACTCAAATCAATTTATACCATGGTTATATGATAAAATAAGTATATAAAATATAATTAGAACATTTTGTTGATGTTTTATATTATAATATCATAAAAATCCATAAAATAGATAATAAAAATTCCATTTGTTTATACAGAAGAATACCGTCTTGGGAAACGATGTTATCTATTTTTCAATTACCAACTATAATTGTGGGAATTTTGATGAAAAAATATTTTATATGATATATATGATTTTTATTTTGTATTAATATGTATATAATTGTCATATGTAATACAACTCTATTCTTTCCATTTTTTTAAATATGATATCATAGTTTGTGGAAGTGTGTACTACCACCTCCTCAAGGTGATAAGACTCATTCACTATTTTTATGGAATTTATTGAGTATGGGATTAGTATAAACATATGATGTATGTAAAATTAAATATATATTTTAATGATATAAATATATAATATATATATATATATATTTCACTTATAATCATTCATCAAGACAAAAATAAACTAGAATCAATGTTCATGTGTACGTTTGATCAACCAACTCCATGAATAGAGTATTACATTTTCTATATTTGAATTTTTTAGAGTATTATATATTTTTATATACTCAATATAAATTATATTTAAATAATTTTTTAATTATTTAAATAATTAATTCATTTTCTATTTAATAGGATCGTGAATAATAATCCAAACATTTCAAAAGATGCATATTATCCATAGTGTAACATTAACATGAAATTTTCAACAAACTGGAAAATATAATGTCATAATATAATAGAATATGGTATTAGATATAATAATTTGGTTTTTAAGAGATTATTTATTAAAAAATTATTTTTGAGGAGTATTGTACAAGTACGATGAGAGTTAATGTATAAGGTCACAATTTTTTAATATCAATTTTTTTCATTGATTCCAATGCATTGTTAAATAATAATTTATTTGATGTGTGGTAGATATTTTCCATGAATATATTTTATAAATATTATACATAAATTTATTGGTATTTAATATCTATTTAATGATTACCATTTCATAATGTTTTATTGATCAAAACTCCCCAAATCAGTAAGGGAGTTTTCAATCAACTTTTCATTTTAGAGAAACAAGTTTTATTATGAACCATTACTTTTTACGATGTATATGCACCTTTAATTGACATTTTATGTCAGTAATATCATTATTTTAATAATATTAAATTGTTAATTTAATTTAATTTTCATAAAAAAGTAGTATGATTCTATTTTACGAATTGGTAATATTTTATTGAAACTATCTAATCATTTATCAGGATTATATATGAGTATGGTTATATTGATGAAATAATATGATACGTCACCCAATATAACTCATGAAATATATTCTATTGTGTTTATTCATTATTTCGTCATGTATTTGTTATATTTTTCCATTATTTCATATTAAATAAGGTTAAGAAAATGTTTTTAGGAAAATATTTTGGCGTTTTGATTAGAAATTGGTTTATTTAAAAATACATGTTTTAACAAAATCAAATAGTATATATATTTATCATTAAATATGATTTTTAATGAAAAAGGATTTAAAAAAAATGGTTTTCATTCATTATTTGAATTTATTAATGTATTTTCAATGAAAATAGATTTCAAAAAAAAATCTTGTATTAAAATGTGTTCATTAATGAATAATGGTTATTATCCTGAAGAAATGTTTGTTAAATATGATTATAAAGTTTTTACTATCCAAGAGGACAATTTTTAGGGTTACTCATGCATTTCTATGAAACGATCCCAATTATTAATTTATATTATTTCATTGAATTGTTTATGTCTTTATAGAATGATGGTTATAAAACATATTTTTCCTTCACGAGTTATATGCTTATAAAACCTTCTCTATTTCACACATTGTGGTTTGATGAAATCATAATGAAACCTATGTCATTTCCACTGGTTATGATATGGTGACATGTTTAATATACATATTTCATTTCATGGGTTATGATATTATTTTTTAAGATCTTCTCGCACATGTGTTTATGCTACAATTATGATATGGGTGGTACCTATATCTCTCTCCAATTAATTGGATAAGTAATTATACCTCATGAGATAGAAGTTGATGTAATGAGGTGTGAACTAAATTCAATAATGGAATTTATCTACCAAGATGGTATTGAGAGTCATCCATCACTACTAAGACAGTCATGGAAGTTATCCATGACTACCAAGATGGTAGGTGGAGTGAACTTATAATACTAATATGGCATTGTTAGTGATTTTTTTCACTATTAGGGATATTAATTTATACTAATATGTGTCTTAAATAATTCCATGACTCAGTTCCAACTTACACTTTCAAGGTTTATGCTCCGGATTCCCTTTTTATTCAAGTAGTATGATCAAACAATATTTATTTTGTGATTCATGTTTATGGACATTTTTATAAATTGTATAATAATATAATTTCATGTTCACATTATGAGACACTTGTTCTCATGTATATACTTACATATCTCATTTTTTTACACTTACTATGTTTCTCAACGGACCCCCTTTTTGGTTTCCTTTCCCCAGGATATGATGACATGTATTATGTATTATGTGTCTATAAAGGGTATAGGTCATGAATATTTTAGTGGGAGATAATGTATATCACTTATGTGTTGGTGTTTATGTTTCAATGTTTCCAAATGAACTATAAAATTATAGTTTTCAGGTGAATAATTTTTTAATGTTTCATGAATTCCAAAAAATTATGGTATTGTCAAGGTAGGAAAATCGATGGTCATTATAGTCAGTATCAAATCCAAAGATTATTAAGCCATTGGAATCTAGGATGATAAATTCAAAATTATAATAAAAAATAAATGCCTATACATAAGTCTATGGATAAGAAAAAATATAGAAAAATTTCCTAAAATGTTGCAACGGGATATAGTTGGTGGTTTTTGAATAAGAAATCCATGTCTAGATACTACAAGTGTATGTGGATCTTGAACAAATTTATATATGGGTAATAACCATGAAAACACCATATTGAACTACACTCGATAATGAAATTCATCACAATAATGGACTTATTTCATATATGGTTTGAAACCTCTTTGTATTATTTAGATATACAAAAATTCTTCCATAAATATCATGATATATTTAAATATATTTTGGTTATGGATAACCTATGATAGAAAAATGGTGTCATATATTAATTATGGTTTCCTAATTTATACATCATATTTGTTGGTTTTAATATTTTTTTGGTGTTCCTTCATACTTATTGTTTTATAATCTATAAATTTTTGTTTTATTCAATTGATTGATCCTGAAGGCCTAAAATTAGTGATGAGTGTGATAGAAAATAAAATGGCATTTTATACTGATCATCAAAATGCAATGGGAGAAAGGATGAAAAGTATTATATAAAAACTCACTATAAATATTTAAGATATGAATAATGATGGACATGGATATGAGAAAATTAAAGAAAAACATTACATTTAGTTCTTCATGAGTCAACGCCCACCATCATTCCATGAGTCTAATGATCCACCTATTCATATACATTGTATCCATATTTATAAAATGATATTCGACGTTATATAATTTTTTGAACATGGTAAATTATATAGAGATAATTATTGGCTAAAAGGATTATAGGACTACTGGCGATGTCTATTGAAAAATATGAGGTGAATATAGTAAATTTAATCCATGAATTTGGATGCCTTCCAAATCTCATTTTACAATATGTACTACAATTTCACGGAATGGGTGCCACAAAAAATTTCCCTAATCTTCTAAACCACATGACCACAAGCATGTGTCCCTATTTACTATAGGATTCTGTCTAGTATCCACAATATAATATATGTATTCTGTAGAATATATCCTCATTATCAGAGATATAAACATGTAGAAATAAATAAAATCTAACCAAAAAATAGTTCAACATTTCCCAAAAAATCCAGTACCAAAATATGGAACAAAATGTAAATGTAATTTGAAAATTAAATAATGTATACTAGTAATCAACCATTCAATAGCACATCTTATTCGATTAATGGTTGTTCTTTTAATAAGAATTAATATTTATAATTGTTGAGAAGAAACAATAATGTTGACTAAAAAGTGAAGGGCTTGATTAATGGTTTTACTTTTAAAAAGAATTTGTATTTATAAAATTTGAGAAGTGACAAAAATATTAACTAAAGAGTGAAAGTCAAATCCAACATAAGACAGTGATTGTAAAAATAAAACCAAAAAATGGGAAAATAACTAAAAGAAATATGGTATGATGAGAAAAACTATAGAACATATACTATAGAAAATCAGTCCAGCAAAATGAAAATAATAAAAAATGAGTAGAATGAAAACATGGATTTCCCAGCCAGCATTTTGAAGAGCAGTTCAACTGTAGATGTGTTTTCATCATGTTTGGAAAACATGGATTTTCTCTAAAGCATGATTTGAAGATAGCCACCTGTAAATGGAAATAAAATTATGAAATGTATTAAAAAAATTTAATACCAATAATGATGTGATTGGGTTACAAATGATGGAAGAAAATGGATTTAAGACTAAAGATAACAAAAATATAAGATGTTGGAATGGGGGATGCAATGTTCAGAAGGTGTGAAATTTTCAAATCTGTTAGAATAAATTGAACTAAAAAATTAAAAATTTCTATAAATATGACAACCTCTCATAGCCCTGCCCCTCCCTTTCCACTTTTCCCATCCCCCCTCCCCCAACCCATCCCCCTCCACCTGCCCAGCCCCCTACCCCTACCCAGCTCCCCCCTCCCCCTGCCCACCTCTGTCCCTCCCCCTTGCCCCTACCCTGCCCCCCTGCCCACCCACACTAAAACGTACCCTTAGAAATTTAGTGGAAAGCTATTTAAATTTAAAAAAACGAACCACATGAAGAGGTATCCAAATCAGTTACAATTAATTCCTAGGATGGTTATTGATGAATCATTAAACTGTGAAGACGGATGCAAGAGCAGGAGTAAATATTTTCTATACCTCAATAATCATCCAGGGCCAAAACTAAGAAGCACCTCCACAACCGAGCTGCCAACCCAAGACGAATAGAAAGATATGTTAGAAAGACAAGATTGTGGTATGTAATATTTAAACATAAAGACAAACTTCTAAGAAATCATAATAACAGTAGGAAATATATATGACTAAATGAAAAGGAATAAAATATAAACCATCCCCTTCCCCCTCCACTCTGCCCAGCCCCCTCCCCCTGCCCAGCCCCCCTTCCCATGCCCATCCCCCTCCCCGTCCCCCTGCCCAACCCCCTCCCCCTGTCTAGCTCCCTCCCTCCCCTTGCCCCTGCCCAGCCCCTCCCCCTACCTAGCTCCCCCCTCCCCCTGCCTCTGTCCAGCTACCCCATGCCCAGATCCCCCCCTCCCCCTAGACATGCCAAGGTAGCCCTCCCTCTGCCCATCTCTCCCACCTCCCCCAGCCCCTGCCCAGCTCCCCCCTCCCCCAGCCCCTGCTCAGCTCCCTTCTCCCCCTGCCCAGCTCCCCCCTACCACAGCCCCAACCCAGCTCCCCCCTCCACCTGCCCAGCTCCCCCTCCCCTGCCCCTACCTAGCCCCCCTCCCCCACCCCCACTAGACCCCTCCCTCACTAGCCCCTTGCCCAACCACGACCCCTTCCCACCCCCACTTAAAATCACTGATGTTAAACTCTAGTGGGTAAAAAAATATAATATCATAAAATACATGTACTTGTATACATCACAGGAGCATTGGAAGACCGTAGTACCATCAATACCATGGTATTGAATAACAACAACTATATGTAAACATGAACTTATATAGTGGTATCATTTCTAGATGCCTTTAGTACAATTTCTAAAAACATGATACTTTCATGACGTAGTCACTATTTCAGAACCTAATGAAAATTCTACATTTAGTAAGTCATGTACCACATTTAGTATTAACTTTCATATATTCGGAACATATCAGTCAATCTTTTCTACTTTGTCCTTTAATTTATCAGTCATTTGGACTGCCACATTTTTTTCCTGACTTGTTCTACTAACACTTTCAGGTGAGATATGATGAGATTTCTCAGTAAGATCATCATTTAGAAATTCAGTCAGTAGGCTTTTCTGTATATAAAACATCATTAAAAGAAGCATCAGATGAAGGAGAAATAACAATGTTGGATTAAAATAAATCCTTATGATTTAAATTATAAGGAATAAAATATATATATACATGAATAGATGATGATACCGCCGACGATTTTTCAAATATTGATTCATCCTTTGCACATAGTCGAAATGATTCGACACTCAGATGATAATATTATAGAACAATAAAGCATTAATCCAGTTGCATGTTCTTTACAAAAAGGGAAGTATTGAATGTTATAATGGATTATATTATACCTGATTATGTTCTTCAACACTACATAAATTTGTAAAACCTATGATTTGACGATGCAGTATATAAATATTAAAATAAATAACATTGTGCAATCTATCCATATTAAAGAAAACATGAAAATGTAATAGAATATACCTTAAAATATGTGAAGTTGTCATTGAACATGGTGATGTAGTTTTTGTTGTCGGTAACGAAAAGTACCTTGTATGAGTTTTGTTCTACTAAACGGTGATGATTTTGTATATTAAAAATCGACACTTCAATTGATAGGAGAGCCTTTATGAATTTAAAACAGTAAATTAGGAAGGAAAATTGTACTCTTAATCATCCTTTAAAAAAGTAGTTTTTAGTTTAAATGAAGCGAACATATTTTGTCAGCATGCTAGTTTATTACGTGGTAGTACCTGAATCAAATAATCTCACAGATCTGAAGTAGTTTTTCTCACAAATCGCATTGCTTTTTTATCAAATAGGACAACTAACAGGTAGTCTGTGGTATCTGTCACAAGCAGCTGCACTCTAAATCTATTGATTTATAAATACGAAATAACTAAAATTAACTACTATTGATATATAAAATAAGTAATAAACTATTAAGGAGAAGAACAAATAATAACCTGGGAACGGTGAAAGTTACAGATATTATGCAATTGTTACAAATAAATTTTCCATCATCAATATGCATTTTTTTCATTCAATAATTGCATAATTCGTAGAACTAATTGTGAGTTGTTTGAAATTTATTTATGGTAACAGAAATCAAGCACATTGTAGGCTCTCCAACATTGAGAAAAATGTTGATTATGAATTTATACAATACTGTACTGGTAAACCAAGATTAAGAAAGTGCACGAAATTAATTGTTAATTTTCCATATATTACTTACCTGATCACAATTCTTCACTTCAGAAATGGTTCTTTTAATTTCTCAAAATATCAATGGTGTAGAGGAAAAAGATGGGTTAGTTGATGCTGGACTTTGATTCTCTGAAGCCATTATAAACGTACATCTGAATATTGAAAAATGAAACTCAAATGTCAAAAATAATATGTACATCTATCATATAGTAATCAATGGAAATCATATAAAAAATCATAATTAAATAAATCATGTAGAGCACCTTTTTCTGAATGATTCAACATCTTCGATATCAAGATTGAAAAGGATTTTCATCGCATTAATGGCAGTTGTATGTATGAAACAGTCTGAAAATGGTTTTAAGACAAACTTAGATGGAATACTGTGTTAAAAATCATCCAATAATTTAATAAATGAAAGGGAAATAAGGAAATATGTTCTTAGAGAGCATACTATTCAATTTCTTAACTCTGAAAAGTTGAAATATTTAAACAATTGGTGAACCGATATTTTCTTCCATGTATGACGACATCTAGTTAGCATAGTCACCCCATAAAATGCATTTAAGTTGTAACCCACTGTCTAAAAAATATGTACCGCATGATGTAAAATATAAATTTTGGGTTAGAGAAATTAAAAGGCCATAATAACTAACCTTTCATCCTATAAGACAATTTTCATCCTCGAATTGGAACTACCCAATGCCTCAGGAGGATGTGAGAAAAGTAAGTATCCAATAATTTCTAAGATAGATTACAAAAAAGAAAAAGTACGACAATGTAAGATAATAGAATATTAATCCAATCCATAAAATTCTATATTGATCAATACAGAATATTTAAAACCATTAAACAGATGTGTCAGGAATCTTAAGAAACATCTACCTATTAAATGTTGCTCTGGAACCCTTCTCTGAATTATGTCTTTGAAGGAAGTAAAATCAAAACAGAAATGTGGCAGCGGCGCATCACAAGGCCAGACATGCATTGTTGATGTGAATAGTAATTGACATGCCTGTCTACGTCCAATGTATGTACCTTGATTAACAACTATCTGACAGTTCTGTATGAAATATTACATGCCTTCACGCAATATATTTCTGAACTTAGATAGAATTTGAATGCCCAGTAACTATACAATGTATCTTTTTTTTCTGCAGAAATAAAGATCTAATAATGTCAAAAATATAAATACATATCAATGTAGTTGAAAAATTTGTCCTATACCTGAAAGGAGAATATAAGTGAAACAATATAAATATAAAATGCAGTCTAGTTTTAATTTAAAATTCACTTGTAAATCACCGATAATCATATCAATCGCAACAACATCATTGGTGCACCTAAATGTTGTCTGGGACCACAAATTCAAAATACGCACTTGTATCTTAAATGTCTCATCGGTACCAGGTGTGATATCATTCAAAGGGATAATAAATCGCGAAAACTTGGTAATAATGTGATGTTTTTTCCTGTAGAAAGAGATCATAATCAGATATATTGAGATTCATAAAATCATGCAGAAATAAGCTGAGCAGAATAAAACATTGACAATTTAACATATAATTTGACATATACCTAACACAATATATGAAATATTTATTTATACAAAATATTTTGTGTTGATTCATGAGTTGTGGGATTATTATCACCAACTACTATTTTCAAACATAATGGTGATGTGACTCTAGATAGAGCAACATATAATTGACCATGACAAAACACATGTTTTTGAAGATATAGCCAAATAGTAGATAGTGATTTTCCTTGAATTTTTTTAATAGTCATAGCATAAGAAACAGTCAAAGGATACTGACTTCTTTGTAGTTTGAAAGGCCATATATATTCGGAGTGTCTCATATTTAATCTTGGAATGAATGCATGATATCTTGAATTACAACCATATAATATTCTTGCTCCGATGACATGATCTCCCAAATGTGTGATAATCAAGAAAGTCCCATAACATAATCCCATAGACTGATCTACATTTTGAAGCAACATGACAGGTACCCCAATTTTGAGTGTAATTTTATTGGAAGCTATCCCTGAAACATTATTCCAATTTAACATATCAGAAGTGTAAATTTTTTCCGACCTATCAGTATCAAAACAGTCATCACAAACTGAATCTGAGCTGAAATAATCTTTTCATTCAGAACAGTTGAGGGACATCATGTATGCATTTACTTCTTCAAAAATATTCAGATTTGGAGCTAAGATGGAACGATATTTAAGATAATTAACATCAACATGGTTACTCATGATGTTTGGATAAGTATGTTCAACAACTGCACAAAAAGGATCTATAGTCCAAGGAAGAAGATATGCAGATGGGATTGGAATTAAAGTTTCACCATCATTGGGTTCTACAATGCGACCTTCACCAATATCTAAAGTCCATTTGGAAAAATGAAGAATCTCATCTGAAATTGTAGAAGAATTGGAAAACAATATCATGTTCCTTTTCAGTTTCAGAACACGACAAAGTTGACATAAATATAAATAATCTATACTTGAAGAAACTATATAATTTCAGTTACCACCTGGTACGACATGTTGTATTTTCCCGAAATCCCCACCCAACACACTTGTTATTCCACCAAATTGAAAGTTTGAAGCATTCTCATTTTTATTGACATTATATATTTTAAAGTACGATTAAGGGCTTGAAAGCAATGCTTATGAGTCATTGGTTCCTCATCCCAAATAATTAGCTTTGTTAATAGTATAAGATCTGCGACATCACTGCCTTGTTGAACATTACAAACGAAATTTTCCAAAATAGATATAGGAATTCGAAATTTAGAATGTTCTATCCTTCCACCAAGTAGCATTAATGATGCAATTCCACTGGATGAAACAGCCAGAACAATATTACTTTCTGACCATAGTAAAGAAGTCAATACTATCCAAATGTAAGTCTTACCTCTACCTCCATGACAATGCAAGAAAGATAAATCACGTGCGGATGTATTTAACGAAGACATAATTGTAGTCATCACGTCATTCTGTTCATCAATAAGATGACATTGCAAGGTAATATACTAATTCCGAAGACTATCTCTGTTATGATTTAGTTCATCAGCTACTAAATGATTTCGTTGAGGGACAATATCATAATCTGGAACAGGCATGGGTGGAAAAGAATGAAGAGATCGACCATTCCTATGAAATATATTATCTATTTCAAGAAAAGCATACATTTGTTTTTATGATCTGTGAGTGTAAAATCTAAATATAATCATGAAATATTGTTATTCAAGTAGTATAATGGATTCATAAAAAAGTAAAATTTCAATGAACCAACAGCTACATAGATCACATAGTATAGATCAAGAAATTTGACAACACATACCTGTCATTTGATGCCTATTTTGTTGCGCATAGAGGAAGTCTTCACTGAGGAGCTCCGATATTTCATGCCACACAATGTCTGGGTAGGACATATTGTTTGAGGACAAAATGCTGGAAAATAGTCTGCGCATAGACTATCATGTAGCCCAAGTTGACACCTCCTTTATTGCTTCAATAAATTCATTGTCATCAGCAAGAAGTCCCAATGCACAACATACTTCACGAAAAGTACCATGTATAATTTTGTTCACAGTTATAATACTTTCAAAAGAAGTTTCACCTTTGATCTTTGTGATCATTAATCGTAGTTTATAAAGCTCTCCAGTTGTCGGTGGCAAATAATAAAGTCTACCAATACTGAACCCCTACTTTCATGGACACCATATTTTTTCTCGTTGGTGGAATACAAATCTAGTTGTATATTCTGCGATCGAGAGACACCTTCCTTCCGCGTAAGCAATATTAGCTTGAAACCAAGCCGTAAGCATTGAATCGGAAATATTACTATTAATCAGAACATCCTCAATATGATCAATGTCAGTGTACGTAACAATATTTTGGCCTGGTAATTGGAAATGTAACCTTTCAACCGGAGGATGTCTATAGTGGATATCAATAGAAAATATCCTTCAGGAAGCCTCAAAGGAGAGATGCATCGGTAATCATAATACATTTTAATCTCATCATCATTATTTAATGACTATGCTGCAATGTTAGTTTCATACAATGCTATTGTGACATGATCATTACCTTTGCTATTATACATAATCAAATATTTTATGGAAGTTGATTGATTATAAACATCTATATTCATATGAGCTTGATACATCATTAGCAAGAATGGATTATATGGTACAACAAACCAATTATCCAATGGGACACCATTCTTCATGATCGTGTTTCCATCATTTCTTCCTCGGAATAGAACATACCCATCATCATCAACTGTTGTACATTCAAAAAAAATATTTGGAAAAAATTTAGTAGACTTTCCATTTTTCATAAAAGGTGATCGACGATTTGCATCACCACAAGGTCCATGCATCATAAAATTCATAACAGCCTCATGATGTTTTGGTAAGTCACATTTGTTTGGAACATCAGTATAAACACATTTGTCAATGCAGGAAGGAGTACATACTTTTCTCTCTCTACATAAAAATAGTAAAATGTGTACATGAGGCAGTCCTCGTTTCTGAAATTCCACTATACAAACAACTGCATAGAAAGTAAGGATATAAATGACATATTTCAACAAAAGATTCAGTTGGTAAGATAAAGTATGTATTATAAAATAATTTTTTATTAAAGTAGGAACATGCTCATGACTTTCCAAAGAAACACATGTTTTGTAAATCTTTTCATCAACTGGTAAACTTTAATATTGAAAAATCTGGATAAAATGTGCGGATAGTTTGAAGGATGAAGATTTTTAGATGATAAAAATCTTGTGATCTCAGGCCATAGTAGATTGCATGTAAACGTTAAAAACTAATTTGGATATCTGACCAATTGCATATTGACATAGCATCATGGTAATTTTGAATCATAAATCTGGGACCACCAGTAACTATGATGGTAAAATGATATACTTCCCACATCTAGACCCATCACAGTCAACTCATAGAAAAGAATCATGCAACCCATTGTACAACTCAGCCCTCAAGAGTTTTTGATTGAAGCGAATGAAGGATAGTCTCTGAGACTCTATCATTGTATATTCTTCAACAATAAACTGTTGCAACAGTCTTCTCAAAAATTGTAATATTGACCTATCACTCGAATAACACTGCAAGTGATAGGATAATTATTCACACATTGTAACTTTCTGAACCATTGTACATGTACTCATAGATGTAGATCTATGTAAAATGTTTTCAATGTATCCATCATGACCATTTGTGAAAATAAGTGGATATTGCGATGGAAGGTACAAGGGATGATGCTCATCAATCCGCTGCAAATCACCACTAATTCACTGAATAATAATATATCTATCACAGTTGAGATCTTCAATGTCACTGACAATAAGCATCACAATCTTAGAAGATGTAGGAAAGTTGTATGTCGTTGCATCGATTTTTCTTCTCTTGAGAAGACGCAATTTTAAGTTTTCATGTTCTTGACGATAAAGAACATCATTTTTCACATCTGAATTGACGAGCTAAAACATTTGTTTCATGCATCATATTTTTTAATATGACAACAACATTATAATTGACAACTATATTTGAATTTGGTCCATCATAACTGCAATGTGAATTAAGTTACGAATGAATTGAAAATATGAAAATCACATAAACGTGGTAACCAACATATTAAATTTTACCCGACGGTCAGAATCCTATTTTGAGACTCGTTTACAGTATCATAAACATATAATTGGTCAAGCCTCGGTAGTTGGCCCTCAGGAGGACACGAACTACCTTTGTGATGGTAGTTTTTTCCATTCCATCTGAATATAGTTGGAGTGCTTCCATCATTGAATGATATGTCAACCTTACCACCCCATTGAGGTGAATGAAAACATATAATTGTAAATAGGCATATATTCTTGGAAACCTCTTTCCTCCATAGAGTTATGATTATAGACCAATGTTTGAATGTATGGAGGGAAGGACGGTAGTAATTACAAAGAGACTTTACCAAGCATGCAGCATATAGAAAATCGTGGGTTATCTTCGGTGCTGCATTTAATATTTCTGTTATCAAACCAAAATATTGAACAACAATGTTGAAAAACATTTGAGAGATCTCCACTATTCAAATATTCTGCAGGTGAATAATGGTAAAATGAATGGTGATAATAAATTTGGAATTATAAATTATGTAAAACCATCAGGACCTGAATAATAGTAGTTAAAGATAAAAATAGTACGGTGACTTGCAATTTCTGCAATGTGAAGTTGATGCTTGCTTTCTGCAGCAATGTTTTCATTTAGTTAGTAAGAAAATTCATACGAAATTCATGTTTAGTAATAAATGATTACATATATGGGCAAACCTGAATACTATCTTCGATGATTAAATGTAGCATTGATTTCACCAATTGTTAAATCTCTTTTTGAAATGACATGAGTCAATTTAGAAGACACAAATTTTTGAAGTCTAAATAATGCATTAAAAGTACAGGGAAATACATATTCATAGGATATATATATCTATAGATACATATAGATAATACATCAGGATTATAATATACAACACACCTGTGTCAGAAAAATATGCTTCGTTAAAAGTAGATGAAGAAGTAAAATAGTATCTATTTTAAACATAGTATGAAACACATTACAGTCATATTTGAAGATCATCTGAAAACATGAGCTGTGATTACTCTGATAATGTGTCACGAGCAGTGTAACTGGTAATATTCCCCTCAATCGTTATACCTACAAGAAGTAATGTAAATATAGTTTATTTTTCCAATACAAGTGAAGAAAAACGTGAAATCGTTCACAAAAATATGCTGATGGAGTAGATACCATAGGGGTCATAATTTTCTATATTAGAAGATGATATATGCTTTCTCTTTCTACCAGGCCCAGATCTTGTTGATGAAGTTACATGATGAGCTGTCAATGGTAGTTGATATTTGACAAATTATAAAATGTTACAACATAGTAACAAAAAAAATATGCAGTCAATGTTCTTTGACAGATAAATATAACAAACCGTCCAAAGACATAAGTGACAATGAAGTGCATGAACCTCCTGTGTTGAATAGACAAGACATAAAAAAAGTGTAATGATTATATGGAATTTAAGATTGAAATGCTTGGATACTTATTTTAAGTAATGTAAATATGTTTACTACTATCATTTCTAAGGCTTGTTTGAATAGTATTTGGTCAGTAAGATCCAGAATGTGGAGCCACTGTCAGGTCAACAGTAAAATGGGTAAATCATATGAGATTATTCACATTTAATTTTTTGACTGTATCTAAAAATATTAGTACTATAAAAAGTCATGACCATTGGTACGAATAGCTGAAAAAGGTATGTGTGCTCCTCTGCTCAAGTCGGAATTCAATTGCATATTGTCAATTGTTGTAGTAGAAAATAGTTTACGGGAGCTCATTAGTGATTTTATGTTAATGTTACGAACCTGTAATTCAGTACGTTTTTTCATGGAATGTTTCCAAGGGAATACACTAATGTTTTACCGATTTTTCGTTCTCTCATACGAAATATTCTTTCCAACCTTTAATCTCGAGATGCTGACGGCGTCTACATATTTGTTTCGATGTCTTTATGTTGAATTGTCATGTTTTATAATGCAAATAAAACATGTATATGGGTACATAAAATCAATTTAAAATATATTGATTAGACAATCGACAGAGAATTCATCTTTTAATTCTATATGATTTATGTTGTAAATGTAATTCAAACATGCAGTGTACTGTGGTTTTACTGAACGATAGTTACAGCAACACGAAAAAGAATATCTATTTTATACAGAAATGATACATATGAAAACAACATATTCAAATAATTAGAATGGACTATGGGATGACATCTACAAAACGGTTTGAATGAATACCTTGGAGGGATATTGAGGTTAATTTATACAGTGAAGAAGGATGCTCTTTCGACTAAGTATTCTGTTTTATTGTGATTTCAATGAACCATAGTTATACCAATATCAAAGATACATATATACCTTACATACAAAAAAATTCAATGAAATCTCAATATTGAATGTCACATAATGTAGTAAGAGGTACCCATAGATAATAAATGTCATGTAAATTTAATAAATGACACTTATACCTCTAATAACGAAGCATTTATACTGTATACAGAAATGAATTACTTGAAAATAGAATTTTCAATTAAAAAATATGATATAATGGAATTGACTGGAGGGGAGGGAGTTGGGAAGGGACAGGGGGAGGGGGGAACTATGCAAGGGGGAGGGGAGGTTGGGCACGGGAAGGGGAGGGATGGAGATGGGCATGGGGGGAGCTGGGCAATGAGAGGGGGGAGCTGGGCAGGGGGAGGGGGCTGGGCAGGGGCAGGGGTAGGGGGAGCTGGGCAGAGGGATGGGAGGCTGGGTAGGGGCAGGGGGAGGGATTGAGCTGGGCAGGGGGAGGGGGGGAGCTGGGCAGGGGGAGGGGGATGGGCAGGGGAAGGGGGAGGGGGCTGGGCAGGGGGAGGGGAGCTGGGAAGAGGGGAAATAATATATAGAAAGGAATGCCAGTTCTGTATGAAATAGTATACAGAAAGAGTATGCAGAAATGAAATAGTATACAGAAATATGTATGAAATAGTATACAGAAATAAATGATAGTTCTGTATGAAATAGTAATCGATATGCATGTCTAATTCCTAAGTATGTACCTTGATTAACAGTTATCTGACACTTATATGTACAATAACAAAGCATGCATATAGTATACAGAAATGAATGACAGTTCTGTATGAAATAGTATACAAAAATGAATGACAGTTCTGTATGAAATACTATTACATCTGTATGAAATAGTATACATAAATGAATGACATTTCTATATGAAATAGTAATCGACATGCATGTCTACTTTCTATGTATGTACCATGATTAACAAAGGTGGAGCTGGGCTGGGGGAGGGGGCTGGGTAGGGGGAGGGGGCTGGGTAGGGGGAGGGTGAGGGGGTTGGGCAGGGGAAGGGGGGCTGGATAGAGGGTAAGTGGAAGGGGAGGGGCATGGCTGTGAGAGGTTGTCATGTTTTATAATGCAAATAAAATATGTTTATGGGTATGTACAATCTATTTAAAATATATTGATTAGAAAATCGATGGAGAATGCATGGTTGAATTCTATCTAATGTATTATGTAAATGTAATCCAAAAATGTAATGTACTATGATTTTAATGAGTGATTGTTACACCGACACGAAAAATCATATCTATTTTATACAGAAATTATATATATGAAAACAAAATATTCAAATGACTAGAATGCACTATGGGAAGAAATCTTCAAAATGGTTTGATTCAATACCTTGGATGGATATTGAGGTCAATTTTATGCATTGAAGATGGATGCTCCCGTGACTAAGTATTCTGTAAACCTGAATAAGAATTTTATTGTGATTTCAATGAACCACAGTTATACCGACATCAAATATACATATATACATTACAAACAAAAAAATTCAATGAATTCTCATTATTGAATAACAACTGTGGTTTGATTTCAATGAGCCACACTTATGCCAACATCAAGAAAACATATAATGATTTCCCAAAAAATAGAAGATCAAGTCTGAAAATTGAATGTCACATATTCCACTAAAGCATACCCTTAGAAAATCAGTGGAAATATGTTTACATTTAAAAAAAGGCACCACATGAACAAATATCCAAATCAGTTACAATGATTTCCTCAGATGGTTGTTAATGATTCCTTAAACAGTGAAGACAGATGAAAGAGCTTCAGTAAATATTTTGTATACCTCATGAAGCACTGTCCTATTAATGCAATGAAATATAGTCATAGAAACATGAATGAAACAGGTGTAAATTTGACTGAAATTAGAAAACATAATATATAGTCTGAATGTACTATAATATAATGCATTAATAGGTACCCATAAACAGATTTCAGTTGTAACTGTATTATGCCCAGTGGATAGTAAAGTGACTTTAATATATGTTGACAACAAAAACAGCAAACCAGATACATATGTTATATAAATTATTGTGCTAATATTAGTAGAATTTACAGGAAAGCTACAATTAGGGGTATGCTTTGATGTTATGTAAAAGGAAACATACATTTATGGAATTGTAAGCCTTAATGTGAACTTTCCTATTGAAGTGATAACCTGCTATAGGAAACGGAATATGGAATAAGATAAAAAATCCATACCTTCTTCACTATAAAAAACTGGACAATAGATTTTCATATATCGAAGGGCAAAGAAAAATGCAGGATTTCTCCACAAGATGAGTTTATAGAAAAAGAAATTAATGGAAGGAAAGAAAATATTAAACAAATCAACGGGCCAGAAATTACAACCTACTATTCAGATAGCTCAAAATACAAATCGACAAAACTTACTCCACATAGATCGAAGTATATAAATTATTAAAACCCATAGATATATATTGCATTGGAAACCGTAATTGCAAGTGCACCCCAATGATGTCGACGCTCACAAATACTTCACCAACATTCGGTCTTATGTGGACTACTTGCCGACAACCGAACTCAAATACAGACAGAGCTCGGTCGATATCTCATTCCCTCTGTGCTCGAAACCAGTGGAGTAGGTGGAGCATCCAGATGCGGAGTTTTTAGATATGAAGATATAGCAACATTACGGAAATCATGTGGTTTCTGTGGGAAGTATGTGTGGATCGGAGGAGCCAACAGTCAAGCACGTGGAGGTGGAGGCATGGAGGTGGAGGCATGGAGGCGGAGGATGATCGGTAAGGGGACCAGGAGATGGGAATCGTGGAGAGGATTGAGATTGGGGAGTCACTGAGAGCTGTGGGAACCCTAGGAGAAAGCCCGATGTGACCGAAGGTGGAGCACGCAGAGGTGAAGGCGTGGAGGCGGAGATGTGGAGGTGGAGGATGATCGTGAAGGTTACAGGGAGAGGGGAATCATAGAGAGGATCTTTAGAGGGGATTGATGGAGGCCAGCAGGAACCCTAGGAGAAACCCCAATGGAATGGAAGTGGAGCGCGGGAGGGGGGAAACCTAATTGTCTCTCGGGATGGGGAATCTGAAGGAGGGTAAATTAGAATGCAGGGGGAAGAGGAAGGATAAGAAATTAGAATGATGGGTGACGCGGAATATGGGAATGGTGACACGTAGGCATGGAGGAAGCCAAGTTTAGTATAGATAATAGATAATAGATAATAGATACCATGCTAATGTGTTTACTTGGTTTCATAATGAAACATAAAATGAAAGTCACATAAAACACCCAAACGGTTCCTCAAACATGCCTATATCCCTCATCCATGATCCAAAAAAAACTATCCATATAATATATGGTCATTACCATTATCATGTCTTGAAAACATGAATTCTATTCAATTAATGATCTAGATTCTCATGTAGGATTTGATTACAACTAAACATGCCACCCCCAATGATATCTGAAACTATAACAAGTAAATATTTTTTCATGTAGTAGAATAAATAAATTATTGAAATGCATATAGAAAAATTTCTCACACTATCAAATAATCATTATTTAACCAGATAAACCCCTATGTTCTTGTGGACTCCCATACCACAATATCTGCATTGGCCCATATTAGAGTATGAACAATCTCTAAGGGATATCAGGTGTTATAATTCAATTGATTCAATTATTTATCACAATCAAAACATGAATAAGATATTTTCCATTTATCATTTTAGTTTACAGATGATGGCCATTATAACCATTCATTGTCTCTATTAACAAATCAATTCAATTATTTCCATTAATATTTCAAATTAACACTTAAATTCCAATATATCAATTCATTTTTTTAAATTCAGTTATGAATTCGATTATTACTTTTCATCATTTCAATATCCCTTATGAATTCCAATTTTACAATTCAACAATTCAGAATCATTCCATTAATTAAACATCTTATTAATTATCTTATCATTCTCATTACTAATTCAAAAAATCGATCTCACATTGGTCAACCTAAATAATTAAAAAATGAATTAATCATATAAATCCCACTAATTAATTCACTAGTTATTTAGTTAATATTAACAAACAAAATATCCCATAATTAATTCGAAAATTAGTTTTTCAATTGACAATGTCATTATCCCATTATTAATTCAATAATTAGTTATTAAATACACAATTCAATATTCCATAAATTTCTCAATAATTAATTATCCCAATATCAAAATTCAATAATTTTATACTTAAATCGATAACTAATTATCTCACATCAACAATCTCAATATATCATATTTATGTCACCAATTAATTATTTCTATTCAATACTACCAATATTACCAAATTAAACCAATAACAAATTATATCGAATTAAGAATCTCAATATATCATAATTAAATAAAAAATTATTTTTATAATGACTAGAATCTCATATAAAATAATTTCATATTTCCTTCAATTAATTAACAAAAAAAATTTAACTACTTCAAATAAGTGAACTATTTCGAAACATATAATAGATATTCTAGAATTTCATACACATAATTTTCATTGAAACATTGGGATTTTAGTTATAGATGACCTACCACAATTTGATGATTAGAGTTAATCCAATGGGAATCACCAATTCAAATAGAATAATGTTGTCATTCAAGATTTGGATCCTAAATAGTGAGGGTGGATATTCAATCTGGGATTTTTATCATTATCAAAAGAGGTCATAATGGCTTGTAATTTTTCCAAGAGGATCCAAAATCCAAAAAGATGCGTTATGGGTCTAGTTAGTGCCATATTGGGTTAAAAATGGGGGATTATGAAATTTTAAAACTAATTTATTGGGGATTAAAAAATGATACAAATAGTTTAATAATCGGGCCACACAATTCCCCATAAAAATGCTCTTTAACATTGGTCCTCTTCATGGAGGTGCACAATTTTCTCTTTTAGGCTAAAAAGTTTAAAAAACTATGCACAAACAAAGAAAACCTTTATGTCCATGGTAGAATGGGTTGCAGGGCAATGGTTCATGGTAATGGAATACCATAGAACAACAATGAATTTCACTGATTTATCCATTTTATTAATTTACAAAAAAACACACAATATTGTAAAACCCATAAAAATAACCATCATTAGGAAAACAAGTATCTGTAAAGGAGAGTAGTACGTCTCCCAAAAATTTTAGTCTTTTATTATCTCCCCGTCTCATAATATACAATCTTAATGATGTACTACATAGTATCTCTAAGATTCTATGTCTAAATGATAACACCACTACAAATCTATTTTTAAAAGTGTTGGTATTTTGGAGTGCTAGAAAAAATTGGTGATAAATTGAATCATTATCAGTTATATTGAATGTCATGATTTATTTAACACTATATTGGGGTAATATTGTTATCGTTCATAAATTATTCCTTTATTACTGCATTGTTATAAATGATAAATTTACTAATATATTACATGAATCAATAAAATACATAAAAAATAAAATTGAGTTTATTATAGATATTATTAAAAAAATTATTAATAAAATAATTTTTTCTAAGAATGAATAAATTGATTAAACTATATATATAAATTATAAATAATAATAAATATTTTGTATTAAACATATTGATATGAAAATTTTAAATTTAATAAATGTAAATTAAAAATAAGTAAATTCAGGAAAATATTAAACATTTTATAAATAAGATGAGTATTGATAATCTTAATAAATAGCATATTTATATATATATTAATGTATAAAAATATGATATATATATATTCCAAATTATTTATGTGCTATATTTACTAATTAATGGGTTATAATTAAAAAATAATATGAATTAAAAACTCTAACTAAATAAATAGTGTAATGGAAATATAATTGTATGTCATTTTATTTTCAATTTGACATTGATCAAATTTGCATTATGATGATTTTACATTTACAAAATTAATTTATTTTTATATACAATGTAAATACAAAAAAATTATATATTTTTTCAATATTATTTTACTGTAATTATATTTAATTTATTCAATTTCACTCATTGTTAACACACATGCACTTGTATTTAGATATTCATTAATATGTTTAACAAAAAACTCATATATAATTCTATATAAAAAATTGTATAAAATTTTAAATAATTTCAAATATATATACTAAATTTATAAAATTATATTTTTATCAAATAATATATTTATAATTATAAATCAATATAGATTTTTTTAATATTATTTATATAATTATAAATAAATATTAATATATATTTAAATAATTATAAGTATATAATAAATTAACATAAATAATGAATATTCATACAATATTTATATGTATATATATTTATTATATATTTATTTATTTATATAAATATATATAATGATATAAATGTTTTTTTAAAAATATTTATCTTATTATAAACTAATAATTACAAGTATAAATAATTATAAAAATATAATAATATTATTTAAATAAGAAATATATTCTCTACATTTGTATTTATATATATTGATTAAGTATTTATATATATATAATTTTATTATTTCTATTTATAATTATATATCCTTTATCATCAATTAAGTCATAAACCCTAATATAAGGCATTATCATCACGAAAAATGATTTCATAAATGTCTTATTTATATATGCTAAAACATTTTCACTGATAAATATAGATTTTATCAATTTTTTAGAGCATATAAATACAAACGGTTTTAATTTCTAAAAATCAATAGGAATTGTTCCTTTTATCGACACAAAAATAATAAGATATTATAATTGGAATCTTTATCAAAACATTTAACAATTCATTGAAAAAAAATTATTGACCTAATTTAAAAACATGCTATTTTGAGAATACATAAGGATATCAGAATCATTCCATGTAAACCAACAATTTTCAGTTCCCCACCTTAGTGAAACAAAGCTCGAATCACACAAACCAACTCAAAACACACAAAACCACTACCTCTAGTTGGTCAAACTTCTTCTATCGGCTGGTATAGAGTTTCATTTATGTTTTATAAGTAAAACAACAAGATCTGGATCTGAGGGTCTTATATTTTCTTCAACAAAGACATGTATAACCTTGTTTTCTTTTGTAGGTTCTAATTACCGATATGTATTTTTTCATTTTGGGATCTAGATAAGATGGTATCAATTTTTCTTTTTTTCTTCAAATATTCTTTCTATATTTTTTCTCTGGTTTTGTATAATGATTTAATTTTTTTATGATTTTATGTTTTCATAACTTTTATTTTAGATATCATGTTATGGAATTTTTAATTTTTTCATTTCTATTTTCATCCCAGTCTATATATGTATTGTATTATTCATCCCTTTTTTAAATGAATTACATTCATAGGTTCCATGAAAATTGATTTAGAAAAACAATTCTATGTATGAATATTGTGTGAAATACCAATAAAAGTAGATTTTATGCAATACTTTTAATGGAATATATTTACTTAAATTCTATTTTAATAGTCTGATGAAAGGTTTTTTCCTTTAATGTTTATTTTCTTAGAATTTTGTTGATTTATTTTATGATAAATCTTTGTAAGGTATATATAAAATTTATTTATTTTTACTGGATCTCAAGTATCAAAATTAGTATGTTGATTTATTTATTTTAAAATGTTTTGATATTTATCTATAAGGGTTGAATATTTTTTATCAATTTAGGAATATTGTATAAATACAAACACACACATCTATATATTTATATGTAAATATATATATTTCTATATATTTATATTGTTTTAGAACATATAATGTAAGGGTGATTTGATAATTATTTATTTACAAATTATTGTCTTGTATTTCCAAATTAGTAAGGGATTATATATTTTTCATTAAAAACATTGATTAAATTTTCATTTTTTTCAAATTATGTGTATCATATCTTCCATGATAAATATATATTTGATTAAATGTTTATGGGATAGTGGTTTTAATGGATGGTCTTTTTTCCCCTTTTTTATGATATATCTTATAGATGTGAAATTTTTCATTAAGCCAACTTCATTATAGACCTCCCGATAGTATCAAGGATGGGTCAATGTATATTAAATGAACTCTCTAGAATCCTTAGGTTATTATATCATTTGATTTGAAAAATATAATATATATTATCCAATTCCATATATTAGAAATTATTTTTATGTATTCATCATTTAAGGTCTATATATACATTTTAGGTTTATATATACATTTAAATAAAATCAATACAATGTATACTTAAATAACTAATATAATATTTTAGAGACATATTACATTGAAAATAATAAGATTATGAAATCATATACACATTTTTTGAAATAATTAATAAATCCAAAATATAAATAATTATATATTATAATAAATTACTAAAATTAATAATTTTTTATAATTAAAATTTTTAATAATTGTTTTTATTAAATTTTTTTGTTTCATTAGAAAAATAGTAATATATATATACATCAAATAGTATTTGGCATATTTAAATATATTTAAAAATCAGAAATGATATTTGCATATAATTATAATTAAAAAATTATAATGATATAGTATATAATGTATATTTATATTTATTTTCTTCTACATTCAAATTATTTATCTATGTATCGAATGAGGAGTGACTTATATTTTAATGTTTTTTATGGTAGAATTTGGGAACCTTGTTTAGGATTACTACATATCGAGGTAAGTGTGAAAAAATATACATCGATGTAAACCTCTTTTTTAAAATAATATAAAAATATATTATTTTTTAATATAGTAAAAACTATTAAATAATATGTTTTATAAAAAATAATATAAAAATAATCAACCAATTATTTTATTAATGTTTTATTCAGATCAATGTCAAATATATAAATGATAAAAATGAATGTAAATAATTATTAACTATACATCCACCTAAATTAAAATAAAATATTTCTAATAGGATGCACTTGTCATCTTAAATTAAAATAAAGCAACCCATGAACCCAAGGTTGTGCAACACTATAGTGGTATATTATGATTCTTCCATCTCCCCCATATCAGTTTCATTCCCACCCACCACTCTATAATTTCTGAAGTTGTGACAATAGTTTTTCTAAGAGTTGTTTAAAATGGGGTCTCATGTTAATAACTAGTGCCAATGGTTTTATTCCCACAATTTGGAGACATTTCCAATTAAAATAACACAATGAATTACAATTTTTATCCACATAAACTTCATCTCTCGAATAATTATTATTGTATTTTGTTTCCTTCAAACTCTACTGACATGTCTTTTATGTTTCTTGTAATACTATAAGTATTAGTCTTCTAATGGATTACTACTTCTTTAGGTTTTTTAAGTGACATATGGGTATGTTTACAATAGTTCGAGGATGTGCATCAATCAAGAAAAATTAAACTATAAATGTTCGGGAGATGAGCTAATGAGGATGGTAATAATACTTCATTCAATTATTAAAATATTTATATTCCACTTATATATCAAATTTACACTATTAACCATAATTATTAACATTAATCCTCTATTTCCAAAAACTCCTTCAAACGAAAATAACCACACTACTAGAGAGGTTATTAAATGATGGGCGATAATTAAATGGAATTGGTGTAGATGGAAGAATCAAATTATGATAATATAATGCTTATTTTTGATTTGTAGGAATCTATCTCACTTTAAATCGATACATGAAGTGACTGATATAGGACAAAGTGCATGTTTAATGTTTTAAATGACATTTTATTACAAAACCACTGACATACAAAAATCCAAGAAAAAATATTCACAGTTTTTTGGATACATTACTAAAAATATCTATATATTATTTGAGGAAAGTAATAATTTGTTTTGCCTCAATCTGAGGAATGGTGTTAATGTTAAGGAGCCAAATATGAAATTTTATATAAAAATGACATCAATTTTAATAAAATGGAAAAATGTCTAACTGAAGAGTATAAAAACACATTTATATTTTTATAATATATAGGGAAATAATCTATAATTCATTTCTGACATGAAATAATTGGCCACACCTCAATCCGACACACGGTGTTCCTCGTATGACACAATGTGTTAGTTATCAGTTTTAAATTGATAGTTTAGTTTTTAGAATTTCGCTCCCATAAAATTGTGAAAGGTATCTCATACTTTATGATAATTTATGAAATTAATTCATAATTAATTTCTGATGTGTAGGACTTAGTCTCAGAGAATAATTATACATGATTTGATCAGAATGATTCAAAGTGAATGTTTAATGTTTAAAATAAATATAAGTAAGAAATACCATTGAAATACTTAAAATCTATATTAAAAATTCAGATTGTTTGGATAGGTTATGTAAAAAATCTATAAAAAATTTAGTGCGTGTAATAATTATACTCACATCAATATGATTCATTATGTGACTGATATTCCCCAAATTGTGTGTTTTTATTTAAAAATGACATATATTTAAATAAAATTGAAATCCCACCTATTCAAAACTGAATAAAAAGAATTAGGATAGTTTTTTAAAAAATAGAAAAATGATCTTAATGTCATTAGTGATATATAAAAATCAGTTGCACGTCTTTCCAAAACACGATGTGTTTGACATGATCAATGTGCCTATTATCAAATTAAAATCAATATTGTAGTTGAAATGGATTCACTCAACAAAAATAGAAAAACCACAGTCATATCTTCTTTTTTTTAGGAAAATGGTTCATAATACATTTTGGATTTTTTGGAATCAGTATCACATACAAACGACGCACGATAAAACTAGTATGAGTCAAAGTAAATGTTTTACGGGTTAAAATTACAATTTAGTAAAAAATATAAGTGTTATACATAATACCTAGTAATAAATTGAAATTTCTTTGATACATTAGGAAAAATATTTATGTGTCATTTAAGACCAATAAAAATCACAGAATCGGTTTGACCATTATGACTTAGAGTGAATTTTTTGAATATATAAGTATCATTTTAGTTTAAAATTTGTATCACTTCACCAAAACTAGTAAAACCGGCCTAGATTGATTTGTCATCATTTATATTATGCATTATTAATTTATTTTTCATGATTCATGTTGTTTTGGGTGTTTTGGTGTGTTGTTAAAACACACTATAGTAGAGGAACAATGTGATTTCACAACACACTATATTTTACCCCACTATCAGTACTTCTATAAGCACTGATAACAAAACCCTTTATCAGAGCTTTTTTAGCACTTATGAAAAATAATCATTTAATCTCTCTGAAGTATTATGTTCTTCTTATACCACTAAATTAGAAATTTTTCATAATAAAATTATTGTTTTTAGTTTTGTGACCCAATTATTCATTATAACCACTTCTCTATCCCATGCTTGCTCTAGAACATGCCCATGTTTCCACAATACATGAACTATCAAAATGGTATTTCCTGACAAAAATTTCTTTCAATTATACAAATTAGATATCATATGATCCTACAAATAAGAATCCATGTCTATATCACCTTCATCCTATTTAAACACGTGATAATTATTTGGGATGATATCATAGAAACTTGGACACATGGGAAAAATCATGCATAACACTATATCTATGTGGAACTGCCAATCAGTATACCAACAACTCGATTTATTACACAATCTTAAATGATCCAACGAACCTAGGCAGAAAAATTCCCTTTCCATATATCATGTAGTGACCCAATGTAGGTGACACCCAAATAAATAAAATATCACCCTATATAAACCCTAGGTTCATCGATGTTTACCATTATATGACATTTTTATACTATGAGCCATATCGATACTTTTTTTAATCAGTTGAACAAATTTTGACTTATCTTACATGTGACTCGGTCCCAACAATGTTGACTCATATTCCTCCATATGTCATATTAGTGATCTATATGGAATAGCCAAAAAATCATCATCTGTTTCAATATAAATAGATTCAAGGTAACTTTTTTTCTCGTTAATCATTAAAAAAATCCATATCCATATCCCAAAACCTGCATGTGTCATAAAACTATGATTGCTGCATTTTAGAAATCACCTTAATAGTACATTATGATTTCACATCAATCTGAGGGTGGAATCCTGAACTCAACATATCCAGTGTACCAAGATACTTCATTATTCCATATTAGAAGAGGGAAGAAAAACATGAGTCACTATCTCTAACAATGTTCTGTGGCACCCTATTGAGATTGAATATTTCCAAAACATATGGTTATCCCTACTGTCCACTAAGAATGTCTCCCATAAACGAAAGAAACATTCATACTTTTTCAAAAGGACTATAAAAACTCATATAACATTACTCTTAAATATATTTCCTTGTAGAACCACAGAAAATTTCAAATTCACATCATCCCACATCTATTTTGGAATGGTCAATGTTTTTAGGGAACCAAAAGGTCTTTAATGTGATATCGTTACCTTCCAATAGGTGTATCATCTTGGCATGAACCCTGCTATAAAATTTTTCATTCCCAAACACCAAATTTTTTATTTTATATCAGTGTACATTTTGGTAACACCTAGACGTCATGCCCCCATCAAGACTTGAAACTCACACATCAACTCCTACCACATGCTCATAGTCACAACAACTAGATTCCTAACATTAATTTTAACTTTTATATGTTTCAATATTATGGTTACTACATACTATCTTGGATTAACCTCATGATTAAACTCTTTTGATCTACACATTACATTACCTTGATCCATCTAATTTTTTTACAATCCATTGATATTGACATGAGTTTCAACTTCTCATGACTCCCTTGAATGACAACATGCATCTCAATAATTAAAGTCATCATCATACACTCAACACTATCCTCATGAAACACCAATGTTTGAATTTTTTATCTCAATTAATTAACAATAGTGTTTCCATTAAAATCATATAATGTAGTTAATGAGTTAAAGGTAATATATAATGAAACAATCATAACTAATTAAAATTAAAATATCACTATTATAACATATACATCCAGATATCGTTATCTCAATACACAATAACATTCTCACTCAATAGAAGATGATTCCAACACTCTAAATCATATACCACTACAAAAAAATTGAGTTAATGTCTAGGGATGTTTCGTTCATATGGCCTAAATAGTAAAGACCAATATTCCATAAATCTATCAACAATCATTATCACGGCTCCAAGAATTATCCATGAAGCATCACAAAACATTGTATACATCAAACCATGTTATTGTGGGATTAAGATTAGTGGTGATGTTAAAAATATCCATAAATTCTGGAATGAATTATTTCTGGTTCTTGATTATTCAAACATTATCCCCTATTTGATAAAAAATTATATCGGTGTTTTTAAATGGGAAAAGTACTGAATGAACATAAAATTATATACATCTAACCCTAGAAAGAATTTGATATAGAACTTGTTATTGGGATTCTCTAAAGAAACCACAACATTAAGATTCTTTAGATACACATACAAGCTTTCCTCTAAGAGTATGTGACCTAAGAAGTTAACCCGAATAATCCAAATGTTATTCTTATGTAGATTGGATTATAGATTCTTCCCCCAGTGCACTCAATATGGTGTATTGATATTGGGCATGATCATCATAAATCCTAGAGTAAAAAAAAATTCATTAAAAATACCACCATAAAATAATACATGTATAGATGAGTGATTCAATTCATTATCACATAAATATAGTAGGATGAATTTTCAATCCAAACAACATTACTATGCAAAAATATATGTTATATTGATTTAAAAGCAGTCCTTAATATATATGATGTTTGAACACTCAAATAATTATACCATGATCCCATGTTTATAATATAGATAATAAAATTTCCATTCACCTTGTAAAATTGATGATCAATTTTTAAAATAGGATACCATTTCATCATAGAATTCTTTTTGATATTATTTTTGTCAACACACAAATTTAAATTCTTTTTTACCTTCATATCAATCAAAACTCGTGAGCCCCAAGGTGACATACTTAGATGGATAAATACCTTATCATCCAAATGCTCTATAAGATTTTTGAGATCTAGATGATCTATTGGTACCATTCAGTATAGGGGAATAGAAATTGTCTTAGCCCCATGCATGAGCTCAATGTTGAATTGCCCATATTTCTCATGTGGGAGCCCTTACAATTAATATTGATACACATATTGGATCAAATATACTATGCTTGGAATGATATTTTTCATTATACCTCTATCATATAAATCCATAATACAAATATGGATTGTATCCTCTCTCATTTTCTAGTGAACATGATCTTCACGACGTTCCTTGGTATCTTAATATCAATGGTGAATATTGTTGTCACCAAAAGGAGATATAAATGTCACTCTCCTATGTTAATAGTCAATGGGGACTCGTAAGGATAATAACCATTACATATCCCATGTTATGTCAAATCCTAACATTTGATTAATTATATATCCCAAAAAATTGATGCACTTTATCCTCGAGATATAACCCATTTTCCTAGATAGATGTCTCTCGATTTTACTCCCAACGATGTGTCTGTAATCATCAACCTACTCATTAACACTACTGCCATGATCAAAACATTCACTGGTTACAAATAAATAAAATAATGGTATCCATAAGTATCAACTTATTAACTAGCTAGTATATAAGCTACATGAATTTTACAACTCATTGTTTATGTTCTACATTGGATTTCTATAACAGTTGGTTGAATGGAGTGAAATAGTTCTTCCCCACTTCCATGTGGTAAAACCCTTATCCATCATGCTAAAACACTCTTATGTTATCGAATCTCATTCCTACAATCATCATGTCCACTACCTATACCACCTCACCCATTAAATCTATTATTGAAAAACTAATATGGTGTAGAATTTCACCATCCCACACCCATTTTTTATCTGTATACTCTGTCAATAAACATATATCAAGGATTTATATAGAGAATCTACAGATCTCCCATCATTTATTAATCAAATTACTAAACCAGTCGTTGATTGAACTATCTTTGGATGTGTCCTGACTGACCTCATTGGTTAGAATTCACATACATATATTCTAGTGTGATTGAACCTTCCCAATAGATAATATTCTTACTGCTCCACTAGATAACAACTTCATAGTGATTTTTCCATCCCCTGTAATAAATACCACATGATATTCTAGTAGCAACCACAAATCCACCACATGAATCCTTCTCTAGGTTCCACTCAGCAATGATATCCTGATCTACCACCCTAACATACTTCCAATGCTGAAACATGTTTACCTGGGATTTAATCCCACTTCTAATATTATCCTAAAAACGTATATTATTATCTATATCATTTCCTTAAAAAGAAATAAAATATTGAAAAAATATAAAAGGTTTTATAATAGTCTATTTTGAACATTCTTCCATTAGTTAGTCTCATTAACTCAACAACTTTTTCCGACGTGAGGCTATCAAGACAAAAGTTCTCCAGTAACTTATCCAACAAGTCCTTCCTTCACATATCATCATACTATCAAATATGATATTGAATTTTCACTTAGATCATCACTAATACACATATAATAAAAGTAGATTACATTATCATCTTCTTATTAAGAGTCTATAAATGGTCACGTATAGTCTTGATGGACTCAATCCAAAATGCATATATCTCAGGTTCATCTTATCTAGTATATTAGAGGGGGTTGTTTCTAAAACACATGTGTCATTTCATATATACTCCTCAAAAACTACCATGGGTCACATTACATAAAATATATGAAGTGAGCCATTTTCTCCTAGAATAACTGTCTTTCCTCCTCACTCAGTACTATTGGTTCCTTAGGGTCTAATATTCTTGGAGATTCTCCATCCATGTCCTCACGACATTGAATCAGTAAACATTTTCACATGTCAAATCACTACACTGAGAAACACACATCTGTAGAGACATAAATCAAAATTATCATGTTTATATAATAGTGGAAACACAATAAGGCACAATAAGTCCTTTTCCCCACTCCTCACCACATGGGTAAAACTAAAGGGCTATCACAACCATTAACTATCCAACATATAGGTTGCGATTATAAATAAAACAATTAATACCCATAATCATGTTTCTTTCTAAAAATTCATTTATTCTTCTCTTGTATCATTTTATTTTGTTTCTCAATTTCACATTAGGATCCTTTTCATTTATATTTAACCAACACATAAAAAGTATTTCATCAACTGACTGATAAAAAATTTTCTAATGTGTGCCTAAAATGAAGCATGTCCCAATAGTCCTGGGTGCCTAAAATGATAAATGGAGACTCAAATAACATTACATAATGGTCCATATGTAATATAAAAACAGGTCTTTTAAAAAATAATATCATAAGAAAATTAATGTGTCACCGAAAGTGAAATAATATTCATATTCTATAGAAAAAAGCAACAATATCAATCTGAACCATGGTACATAGGTTTTCACCCATCCATGGGATATCTAATCCCACACACGATCCCATAAAAATGTCCCAAATCATCATAGTCTCTAATATAACAATACATTTGCAATAATAAACAAAGAAATGACATCTGGGATTTGATAATATTGGGTCACATTCTAGCATGGGTTCCAAACATTGATGCACTGAGCTGGTGAACCATAGGTCATAAAGCAGAAATTCATGTACATATGAGGATGCTAAGTTGTATTAAGTAAATAACATAATCCATGGGTATACTATACCATATATATCATAGTAATACACCGATATAAATAGACACAAAATATCCCAAAATTTATAGAACATTAGGAGAACAGTATAGAATCACATGTCGACCAAAACATGAATTGCAATATCAAAAAGAAACCATAGATATGTTATTCTAATGATCATAACATGTGTGAGAAGGAAAAATAATAGAAAATATACAAAAATACCCTCAGAAAATCTAGAACCACATCAAGTTCCTTCATCTATGGTCCATCCAAAATAATCAATTTAACGTAAAAAAGTTTCTCTTATCATGTACTACAAACAAGGTGACAATTTGTGCACCAATCAAGAATCCCAATTAGAATGTGAGTACAACTAATTTTGACACCACTAACAATATATAAATTATTATATATTCAATAATATTATATTCTATTATATAAATAATTAATTATAATTCAAAAGTAAAAAATTTATTACATTATCAATTAATAATTTTTAACCACCAAAACCGACTAGTTCTTATAGAAACTCATACCTCAATACCTATATCCTTCAATTATGGGGCATAAAATCTCCCAATGGGATATTATGAATCTGAATTCCATTTTAACCATATTTTATCTGAATAAAAACATGATTTCCATTTTTACCATTCATTTTATCAATTTACACAGGGATGGAATTGTTACCATTAAATTTCTTTATTAATAAATTAATATTATTGTTACAATTCATTATAATAATTAACACATAAATTCAATTAATTCATTTCATTTTTTAATTTCAATCCTTAATTCTATTAGTACTATTAATTATTTCTATATAACATATGGATTCCATTTTTACCAATCACCAAAAAAATTAATATCATTACTTACATGAAATATTAATTATTCATCTCATAATAATTTTAAACTTAAATTACTATTTCACCACATTAATCACATTAAATAATTCACAAATTAATTAATCAGATAAATCACATTAATTAATAATTTAATGACTTAATTAATAATAAGAAACTCAATATTCAATATATAATTCAATAATTAGTTATTCAATTAAAAATACCAATAACCAATAAATAATTAAACAATTAATTAATCAATTCAAAATTCAATATTCTGATAAATAACTGAACAATTAATTATCCCCAAATCAAAATTCAATATTCCAATAATTATTTGAACAATTAATTTACTCAAATAAATAATTTAAATATCTTATAATGATGTGAAAATTTATACATGTCATCTAAACAATATCAATAATTAATAAATATTCTAACAATCAATTATCTCAAATAAAAATCTCTTTATATAATAATTAGTTTTTCAATTAATTACTAAAAGTGTATACTCTCCATATCAAATAATTTCATATTTCACACAACTAATTAATTCAAAAAATTAATTATTTCGATCAAGAACTATATTTGTAAAAATATAATAGAAATTAGATAATTTCACGAACATAATTGCAATCAATACATTGGGAATTTAATAATCTACCACCTACCCAATTTTTTTTTATTGTTCGACCAAAAATGATATCTAATTTGATCTAACTATTAACATAGAATGAGATTGGGAAAAAAATTGGGATGGGTGAATATCCTCAATCGAGAATTTTGATCACAAAGGAGGAGGTGATATTGGATTTGAATATATCATTGGGTCTCCAAAAGAAATGTTTTAGGGTTTGTGTTAGGGCCGAACGAGGTCTAAAATTAGAGATTGGGGAATTTTTTAACTACTATTAGAGTAATTTAAATCATGTATGAAAGGTTTGAATCTCAGATTGCATGATTTACCTTAACTGTGCATCATAACTATGAACATCTTCAGGGGTGTTCATTGTTTCTCATTTTATAGTGCACAGTTTTAAAAACAGCGTTCCATTAATGAAAAAATTCCCTTTCTAGGATCTCATTGTTTGCAGGGTCAAGGACACTGTTATATAAAACTATGTTGAAAATATGAACTAGCCTAATTCTTCCATTACCCTCAAACTTATACCCAAGAACACCCTAAAGAAAAATAAAAAATAAATGTAATAATTTTATGAAGTGATAATACCTACAAATTAGCACATGAAATCTTTATAAGTGGTTAGGGTTTTACTATTACATTCCACATATTATTCATTAAACTAAAGATAATGATATCGTTGGGTTGAATAAATAGTATAGGAAATCTATTGGTACCTAAGAGGAAAATTTCAAAATACTTGCATGGTATGCTAATGGTATTTTCATCCATCCTGAATGTAAAAATTTTAGGTTCTTTAGTGGATTAATAATGATTCTCAGAAGGGTTTTGTCTATATGACACTATAGTAATTATAATGAAATTGTTTGTTGTGAAAAGTCATTTGAATGGTAGGTTAGTGCTACATATCAATCTCATCGAAATGACAAAAAGGAATAACTACAATGGAAAATCCAAAATCAATGATGAGAAAAATATGAGCTTTCAATTAGTATCTAAGTGTGGAAATATGCATAGTAGAAATTTTATTCTGATGTATATGAAAAGTATTAATTTGAATAAATTAAGATCAGCAATCATATTGTTGGTGAACTTATAGGATGAATTTAGGTAACAATGTGAATAGAGAGAAAACTTTATAACATACACCTCCCTCTCTTTAGTTCTACATGTGTAATGAGAATGGAATTTATATTTTCTAGTGCCCAAACCTGAAGATTCGGGATGATTATTATTGATAGAAGCATATTAATCCAATAGAAAAGGTAAAATATGATGATATTATTATATTTTATAAGATGTGGGAATAATGACCTTGTGATAGGTACACATAACATCATCTCTATATCTACTAATGTTTTATTTCATTCTACATATACCCACTATTTTATATCAGATGAAATTTATATGGGTATTAATATTATACAAATAAGAATTCATATAGAATTAGTACTAAAACCCTCTAATATTATTATTATTTCATCTCTACAATATGATTATTTTATTGTAGACATTTGTGGGAATGTACTTCCCAAAAATTATGTTCATCATCCTTTGGTTGGATTTTTTTTCTTCTCAGAAATGGATCAGTTTTATCTTCATCTATACAACATAAATTTTTTATGAATAGATGTTATGTTTGATTTTTCAAACTAACCGATTGTCTGTAATCATTGTAACGATAATTATGAACTTCTTATAGAAAAAAATTTAATTTATAGATCTAAATTCCCATTAATAAGGGTTGATTATCACAAATGATTGGTGAGAAAATAGACATCAGTGATATCATTATTATTTAGGACATTGTGATGTCATTCCAAATGATTATCATATCCTTCAACAAAAATTTTAATCTTATTTCTCTGTTGATATCGTACCTGGTTTCATCGTAATTTTAAAGACACCCTACAGAATAACCCCAATTGATTTATAAGAATTAAAGAAGAAACTCAAATAAAATGATGATAATGGAATCATTCGACCAAATGTGTCACCTTATGGTGCACAAGAACATTTGTTAAATTGAAATATACAACAATATGACTTGTAATTGATTTTTGGGAGTGAAATAATATCAAAATCAAAAAAAATTAACCTTTTCCTCGTATTAATGGATCATTTGATCAACTACATGGACCTTAATTTTTTCTGATGACTAACATTCATTTGGGATTCCATCAATTGAGGTTCAATATGAAGGATAAACAAAATCCAACATGATGCACTATATTTTGATAAATAAATATATATTGATTCCATTTGTTCTTACAACTTCCCATTCTATATTCATGTATTTGATTAATATAGTATATATATTTTATTATGATTAGTTTTTCATTGTCTTTATTGATGATATTAATACCACATCATAGATAGAGTAAGAACATGAATACCACTTGATAATTGTACAAAAGACCCTACAAAAATAAATACATATATACCCAATTTAAAATGTTTGAATTTTATTTCCAGAAGGATTAATGTCTTGAATATATATTCTCATGATAGGGTATTCATGTTGGTCTAACAAAGAAGGAGGCTATTGAATATTGTCCGAGACAAAAAATTGTGACATTGGTCTATGGTTCTCTTCACATAGATGGATATTGTAAAATATTTGGGTAGAAAATATCATGAATATATTATCCTCCAACAATGTAAACTTGTAACAGTTCCATGTTCCTCTAGAAAATGAATGTATGGAATATTTTATGGAACTGAAGGGATGGTTAGTTAGTGAACTTGTGGTTACGATACCCTATAGTGGAAGGGTTTTTTCATCTATTGTGATACATATATGAAGGGATTGTTATGTTTTCTTATGTAAAGTAATGTGCTTTTAGATAAAGAATCATCAAAGTTAAAGATCCATGAGAAAAAGAACCCAACTAATGATTTTGAGCTTTCTACTATAAATTTAGGATTTAATATATGGATGCAATATCATTATGATTAAAAGAGTAATATATAAACCAATCATAATAGTATGAAATCTATATTCAAACAGACTGAAATTAACAAGGACCAACATGGTTGTTAGAGGTGATATTAGATTATGATTTCACAATTAATTACCACACATTAAAAGAAAACGTAGTGACTAATGAATTTAGTCAAAAAGATCAGGACATATTATCATAGGAGAGGATATTAAAAGATAAAATATTTCTATATTTTAGAAAAATAGTTCTAGAAAGTGTAATGCTAAGGGAATATCTTAAATTTACAATCATATTTTATAACCCTATGTCAATTTAAAGATTAATGTTGTTTATAAGGAATATCCATAGCTAATAAAAGATGCTTATAAATGTTCCACTATTTAACAATGATCAGATTCAATGGAATGGTTCACTAACTTTGTATGGGTTCCTTCCACATCATATTTGAAGAAGGGACTATTAGTGGAAGCTCATATCAAATCATTATCAAATCACCTTGGATGAATTAATATGTATAGAGACATAAAATAATAATTATAGTGGGTTTTTATTAAGTGGTATATCATAGTTTATGTATCGTGTTTTATTGGATCCCATCAAGTTATGTTTGAAATGAAACTCTCTAAGGATATGTTGAATCCATAACCCATACCAGAATAAAAATGGGTTAATTTCACTATGGATTTTGTCATTGGGCTCCCCAAAACCACTAAAGAGTTTCATTATATATAGGTGTTAGTATTTCACCTTTCTAATTGTGGAAATTTCATTTCTATTATAGATGGATTCTCTCTATATCTTCTTTCCAGAATATATGTTAAAGTAGTTGTAAGGGTGCATGAAATACAACAATATATTTTATCTGATTTGTATACAAGGTTTACCCATAAGTTTTGGGTAAAATTTTTATTAAGAACAAGATATATAATTTTATTTCAACCTTACATAACATCATCAGATAGATCATTAGTCTTAAAGTAAAATTCAAAACCTATATGATAGGATGAGATAATTTTCATTACATTTCAAATCAAGATGGATTCAATAACATAATATAGTTGAGATTTCATAAAAAAAATTCATTAACTCAAACATTTAGATTCCTCTTTATAAGGCTCTTAGTGGGATGAAATTTAGAGTTCCAACATGTAGGATGAAGTGGGGGAAATAACTCTATAGGGACTTGAGACGACTGATGAAATAGAGGTAAAAGATTGATTTATTAAATAGAATGTCAATGAAGGATAATGTCACTAGATAAGTTATTCTAATAAATATCGACATGATCAATAACTTTAAGATATAGAGAAGGTGTTTCTTTAAACATATCCCTATAAGATAGGTATATGATTAAGAAATAAATAGAAACAATTCTCTAGTTATAGTTGTCCCTTTAAGATTATTAATAATTTCATGAATGTAGCATACCTCTTGGTAACATACTCCAAAAAACTATCATGTCCATGATGTGTTTTATGTATCACTCCTTAGAATGTAAATATCTGAACCTTTACATTTACTAACCTCTGTGGTCATACAACTATTATAGGATCATTCTTATGAATAAAAAACACTTGAAATTCTGTAATATATATTGAATCCTCTATAAAACTAGACCACTCACCTTGTCAATGTTTTGTTGGAAAAATCATCAGTTATACGATGCTATGCGGGACCATGTGGATACGATAATGTAGAATTATCTTCACTTGGTTATATCATAACGAATAATTTCAAGTGATAAATTCATTTTATAGGGGGTATAATGTAAGACCTAGTATTTTTATTAACCTTTTTTAATATATTAATTATCAATGTGGTCTTGTGTCACATTCTACACTAAGTCACAAATTTATTGTACTCCACACCATGTTAATATAGAGCTACAAGCAACTATAACATAACTTCCATTAAACACAATGCTGAGTTTTTATGAAACAAAACTTTATTATAAATATTATTTATACGAGATAGTTATAAAATATCTATTAAATAAAGTAATATGTATTGTAAAAACAATTTTAAAAATATTATTTATAATTTTATTTTAAAAATCTATATACTGAGAATTAAAAATATAATTACGTATAGTCTTTAAATATTTGATAATTTTACTTTCAAAAATTAAAAGATTTTTATAATCTTTTGTAAACAACAATTAAATTAATTGTGTACACTTTTACAAATTTAATTTGACAATATATGATTCATTTTTTAATTCGAAATTTCATAATTATCATAGGGTGATGTTTTTTAATTATTTTGAAAAACAAATTTTTATTGTGAATTTTGAAAGAAATTGATTTTTAATTCCAAATTTATTTTTCAGTAAATTATTTATATATTTTAATTATATATTTTAATTATATATTTTAATTATATATTTTAATTATATATTTTTAAATCATAATTTGATAAATTATAAAAATAAAATTATATTGTAAGTCATTGGAACAAATTTCACATTTAAATTGCATATAAAAACATTTCAATCTATTAAACATTTTTTCATAAAATCTCATTTATTTGACACTCCAATGTGATTAATTTTATGATAGATTAATCCAATCATATGTTAAGAATGTGAAAAAATGTATTCAATATTTTGTTTCATCATTATTTATAAGTTATAACAATGTTAATATATAATATGACCAAAAATTATAGTGACTGATATTAAAATTAATTACAATAAATAAGTAAAAAGTTGTCTTAACAATGGAAAAGCACTAATATTAAAAGAAACAAAATAGAGACTTTTCAAAAATATATTATATATAAATATTCTGCTTATATACATTATTTTATCATATATTTATCCTTATTTGATCTCATTGAAATGGGTTAACAAGGGGGGATTGAGATTTCAAAAAGATACATGATTGTCACTCCTACAATATAAAATGAAATCACCCATCCCACTTATTCACACATATAAATATGTTTATATAAGAACAATTCTACCCTAAAATCATCTAAAATTTCCAAAACTCATCCTATATTTCTCCTTTTGGGATGAAATCCAACCAAGGATGTACATTGGTGCAAACCAATAGGAGTTTCAAAAAGAAGATGAAACATCCATCCTCAAGCTCCTTTGTTTAATTTTCATTATCCACCAAATAAAATATTCATATTAAATTATTATATATTTATCTTAAAATCAAAAATATACTTATATTTATTAATTATATTTTTTTATAAATACACATACACACACATACTTCTAATGGGTAACGAACATACCATTCGTGTGCAAAGAGGACTACCGCCCAACCAAATGATGTTGTTCATTTTTTCTTTAAAACAAATAATCGGAGGTAATTATGATGTAAAAACTATTTGAATATGTTATACATGACATTTATATGCCCTTATTATTATTTTTTAAATAATATTTAAAACATTCATTCATGCAATCAATTTTGTGTTAATTCGATTACTTAATTGGTGGACACGTGGACTACCACCCCCTCAAAATGATGTGATTTTTTCACGCATTACATGGATTATATTTTGGATGGTTTTAGAAAACATATATGATATATAGTGCCTAATAATTATAATAGAAATATATTATAAAAATATTTGACGTTGAAATTTTTTCTTTTAATTTGACAGAAATAAAAAAATAGCATTCTTGTGTACGTATGACATGTCATCTCCATGAATGGTATATTATATTTAATATATTTATATTTTATATATTATAATAAATATTTATATGATGAATATATTTGATATATATTTATTGTCTATTTATATTAAAAAAATTAATTCTTGTGCAATATATGAGTATCGAGAACAATAAGTCAAAATATTATTAAAAAAGAATGTTGATATTACATGATGTGTAACATTAAAATGATATTGTTATTAAAAAGGTAATATAATGTTATAATAAAATAATATATAGAATTATATATAAGAATATATTTTTATAATTTGTTTATAAGAAAATTATATATATATTACTACATTTCCTAAGGAGTACAATGGTAGTTTTGACATAAGTTAATGGAATTCTCGCTTCGCTTTTATGTTTGTGAGATTTATTCATTATTAACAAAAAAAATTATTTTCTATGATGTATATAATTAAAATAATAATATTAAATGAATATTATAATTAAATAAATATTTTTTTAAATATTTATTTTATGTCCATACATTTATTGACATTTTTATTTAAGAAGTAACCAAATCAGTAGGGTAGATTTCACTCAATTTTACATCCTTGAGCCACATTTTTTTATGCACCAATCTTATTTTACGATCATTATATACATCCAATTGTCTTGTAATATCAATAATATAATTGTTGTAAATGTATTCTATTCACTGTGTAATTTTATTTTCTTACAAATGTATTATGATTCAAAATTAACAAGTTGTACAACATTATTATAACATTATTATTGTTTATCAGGATTGTTTATGAATAAACCTGTAGTAATGGAATCTTTAGATCCATAAATCCAGAAAAATACTGACTTTCCTTCCCCTCTATATAGTATTTATTTCTTTATGTATTACTTTAATTTCTCCACTTTTTCTCAATTATGATAATTAAGAGATGTTTTTTATTATAATTTAACATAATTTTAGTATGAAATAAATTTATTTCCAAAACCATGTTTCAATAATATTTTTCTAAAATGTAATTTTAAATGATATCAAATAAAACTTTATAATAAAATATATCTGAATTTTTTTATTACATCAATTAATTTTTTAATGAAATATTTAAGGAAAATGGTTTTCAGTAAATATTTTTTGTTTAAATAATAGTTTTTTTTTGAAGAAAAAAATTATATTTTACTCGATAAAAGGTATTTAAACATACATATATATTACTTCTGATAATATATGATATCCATTTTTGATACTCATGACTTTTTTTTGAAATGATCTCAATGTTCCATTAGTATTTTTTTCCTGAATGGTTTATGATTTTTTGTAATTATCATTATGAATTTCTTTTCCTTTTTCTCAGTTATAGGTTTTTGAAATGCACTCTTTTTCACAGGATATGATTTGATAAAATGATTATGAATCCTCTCCCTTTTCAACATTTTCATATATGATGACATGTTTAGGAAATAAATTTAAATTTTTTTATTATATGAAAATTTTTTATCTTGTAACACAAATATTCATGATTTCATTATGAGTTGGGGGGGACCTATAGCTCCCCCACTATGCGTTGATACATATTTAAATCTCATGATATAGACTCGGACAAAATTGGGTGAGAAATCAATTTAGTAAACGATTCTGTCCTCTAATATTATCATATGATTAGACCTTGACTACTAATATAGTCTTAATAATGATGCATTAATACTAAATTGGTATGAAAACTGAAGCCATAATACTATTATGGCCTTTGTAGTGATGTCCTGACTACTATAGAAATAAATTTATATTCATTTTGTCTAGTGAAATTAAATTTTCTGTTACTATTTTATTCGTTAATTGTTTATTATTTTTCTTCCATTATGGTTCAAATAATGTAAAATAACCATCATTATTTTATTATTATTTTTTGTAAAATTTGTTTTCTAGGGTATGATATTTAAATTACATGATCACATTCTCATAAATGTATGTTCATGTTTATGCTAACATGTATCTATTGTGTAATCGTACTGATCATTTGATCTCACACATTTACATTTTTTCCTTTCCCTGGGATAGTATAATTTGTATTACGTATGATGTTACTAATAAGGGTTATAGTAATGAAGAACCAAGTGGGAGATTATGAAACTCACAAATATACCGATAATTATGTTACCATGACTCCAAAGTTAGTAGACTAATATTGTCTTTGGGAGTCTTATTATTCAATATATTAAGTATTCCAAAATAATCATGTAATGTTTATGTATGAAAAGAAATATTCATTATACCATCCATTCATTATATTTATTCCAACTAATCATGTGTTTTTTGGTATATATTAATCAATGCATGGATTCTTTATATTTTATTCTCATCACTTTTGATGATCTCAAATCAGTTTATTTAATGATATCATAAAAATATGTATTTTATTGAATCTGAATTTCCTATTATGATATAAGAATATTATTATTAGATCATTCATTAAAATTATAGAAATAATTTGATATGTGCATATCATTATTTAAATACATGAAGTCATTATTGTATGTGGCCTATAACTTATCTAATAACTTTAAGAAAGTTTCATCTGAACACTTTTTTTTGGATTTAGGTTTAGAATATTCCTTTTATACTTATATACATTTTATATTTTTGGTTATGGATACAATGTAATTTTTATACATTCTAATTTTTCTAATATGATTTCAATTCTTGTCTCAATAAAATTTATTCTTCACATTCTTATGGTAAAATTTTTACAATTAAATTATTTTTAATGTTTTTCAATTATACTATGTAGTTATTTCATGTTAAATGTTTTTCATTTAAATTATATATTTGTAGTAAAAATGGGATTTTGTATGATTTGATTTCAAAATCAATATAAATTAATAAGACATACATTATGAAATAGTTATAAATGTTATTAATTTTTAATTTGTACTTCAAAATGTTTTTTTTGAAATTTGATTCATAAATGATATGAATTTATTTCAATATAATGATTGGGTGTCTTGTATCCACTTTTTGAAATAATTTAGAAACATGTATCTATTGTTGTATTTAAATGTGGAATATTTTTCTTGTGTTTCTAAATAAATTTCCTAGCTTTACCCTTACTGAGCATTTAAAAGACCTAGTTTATAACTTATTTGATTTAATAGAAAATTAAAACCCATAGTAAAATTACTTTTAAATAAAAAAATAATTTATTCTTAGTAATAAATGTATATTTCATCGGAAAATTATTAATTTTTTATTGATAATGGGGGTGTTATTATTTGGATTTTAAGAGGAGTGAATACGATGGATAAATACAAGTTTGTTTTGTTATATTATTATATGGTATGATTATAAATTCAAAATGAATACCAATAATTTTATTTGTTATCAAAATACATGGGTTGGTAGGGGTGAAGCCTAAGTTTACATGTGATCGAGTATTGAATAATTCTATATATAGTTTCTCTCTTCGTGAAATATTTCAACCATTGGGAGTTTTCCCTTGGTTTGGCTATAAACGGTATGACCAGATATTTGGTAGAGGTTTATTACTTGTGTAGAAATATTCAAGATTGTGTAATATACGTAATTGATGGAGGACTATCACTATTCATGGATGATTCCATTTATCAACATATTTTACATTAGGAGGATATATGTATATCATTAAATTTTTTATTTTTATTTCTGGAAATTTATAAAGTTATAGATTTTATTTCATTAATATTTCAATAAAAATTTAGTAACAAAAATTTATGGATTTATTGGTTATAATACATTTTTTTTAAAATATGAGCATCAATGTTGTGAGATTCGTTTTTTAAAAGAAAAATATTTTTCAATTGTTTTCATGAAATTGAATTAGGAAATACTATTATATATATATATATATATTTCCACATAATAAAATATATTATTCTATGTATATTCATTGATTTGGTTAGTGAGTTGTTCCCCACTTGTTTTTCTTTCCAACACCGAAATAATTTTTATGTTTAGTATGTTCGTCATTATAGAGTATATTTCTATACGTCTAGGTTCATGTTATTTTGGAGGTCTTCATTAAATTTACATGATTTAACATAGTGGATTTGGTGTCCTATTGTATCTTTTCCATTTTTTAAATTTCAGTTTCAATTAGACATTTATTCTTGTTTATGGTTTCCCAATAATTATTTTTATTTCAATATATTTCATATTATTATTTTATAAATTTCATATATTCTTTATATATTTATGTTTTATAATTTAAAAAATAATTCAAATTTTAATTACATTATCTCTGAGTATTTTTTCATTGTTCTATAGTGTTTGAGTATCCCCTCTAGTCCTCCACATGGAAAATTCAGATTTACTTCATACAAAATAGTTACATTGAATCCTAAAAAATCAAAATAATAGAGGGTTATAATAGTTGAGACATAATTAATCAAATATGAATATTTAAATAATTATAAAAATCATATTTTTAATTTTCTAAAACCTTTTATAATAATAATCCATTAATAATCCAAAATTACTTTTTGAATATATGATGACTCTAGTTTTCATTATTTCACTATAAAACATATTTTATATTTTCATAAATAGTCTTAGTGCAATACATATTAAAATAAGGTACTTATACCAATAAATATAAAATGGTTTATAAAACCCAATAAGAACCCATGTATTTATTTTTAATAATTAAAAATTATTAAAATAAATTATTAAAATCAAATTATAAAATAATAATACCTCATTAAAATTAATCAAAATAATTTTTTTTATAAAATAATTTTTATATAATTATAGATGATGTTTCTTGAAAAAACATTAACAATGTTTTAGAGTTACATTTTTATCAGAGATAAAATTTATAAATATAATAAAAATATTATATAGAAAAATTATATAGTATTAAAATAAATATATAAAACATAACTATAAATGGTTTTTTCACATAAAGGGAAAGATTATAATTACCTAATCTTTAATCCACATTACGATGATGTGTTTAATAAACATTGAGGAATCATGGAAAACATGTAGTACACATCCTTGCTATATGTTAATTATGGTTAAATTAAGGGGGTGTTCCACGAACTAAGAACCCCAAATTTTCCTCAAACCATTATTTTTAAAATATAGTGATAGAAATAATGAAAATGAAAATAAAAATATGGAAATAAGATTATGAAAATAAAACCAAAGTTCTCTTGATATACAAAAGATGATGATATACTGTAGAAGTCGGAGAATCCTCTCATTTACACAGGTTGAAAAAAATGGAGGGAATATTAGAGGGTTTCTATTATATAAATGTCATTATAATAATAATATCAACAAACAATACAAAATAGTATTTTAGATTAAGGATTCATAATTTCATAAATTGTTCACTAACCATTCATCACTAATAGTCTCACTCATTTATACACTATACTTTTACCAATCACGATGTCGGAAAATATCGTATAATCAATGCATATCTTAAATGAATAAAAAATTTAATTTATTTTAATTTTTATTCCGAATTTATTATTATGAAAAACTACATTGAAAAAGGAAAATTTGTGTTGTAATTAAATTAGATATATATATATATATATATATATCACGTTGAATGATATAAATAATTAATTTCTAGATCATAAATTTAACTTTTAATTGAAGATAATGATCTTAATGAACTATGTTAAGTAAATTATGGATTATTTAATCTAAATTAATAGTTTGAGAAACATTACATATAGAATATTTTTATATCATAATATAAAATTTAGCTAAAATTGTTATAATTAACTATTAAAATTATGATCATGTTACTATAGTGGAAGAAAAATTTATATTTAATTAAAATTAATTTAGTGATAATAAATAATTAAATATAATGGAACATGTTTGGTCAAATCCATTAAATTAATAAATTAATCATTAAATTCTTGAGATAAATTAATATTATATGAAGATATATTAGAATATTATATTCAATACTAAATTTCATATTCTATGGATAATATGTTATTGGTATTATATAGATAATTATAAAATAGAAAAAAATAATTAATTAATATTAATTATATGATGAAATTATTATTTAAAAACCAATATACATATATATAAGAAATTATATTTTATTGTTTTTTATAAAAAATGGCACAAAAAAATAATGGAACCCAATATCTCATTATCTCAACATATGTGAAAATTATATTTTTTGAGAAACATATAATTTAATGGAGAAATTAAATTTTATGGTAAATTATACTATTAATGTTTTTTGTTTTATAAATCCAATGTATTTTTTAAATTAGTTTTTATTTAATATATAAATTTCACGTAGTTGAGGTGGTAAACTTATGACGAAGAAGACAAATTATTTCTTATAAATATTACTTTGATAAAAATGAAATGTTATAGAATATATAAAAAGAAGTAATCGTGACATTAAAACATATAAAAATGAATTTGTGATCATGGTAATTACAATTTTTTAAAATAAATAAAAAAGATAGATATTATTTACAATAAATTTTTTATATTATCAATAAATAAAAGATAAGAAGAATGAAAAATTATTATGTAAGTAAATTGTCTCTACAAGGAATCATATAAGACAAACCAAGGATAATAGAAAACTACATTTCAGTTCACATATCATTAAAAATAATTATCATTAATATAAATTTTAGAAATATTAAACACTATATGAAAATTAAAATTATAAATGCATGAAGAATCAAGATTCAAATACAAACTAAATAATAGGACAATCCAATAAATCAACATAACTAATATTAATTAATTTTATAAAGTATATATTTTTTAAATTTTAAAGATTATAAAATTTTTATATAAATGACCTAATTTTATAAAAAAATTCATAATTAAATTTTATAGAAAAAAATATAATTAATTATCTAAAAAAAGACTTATTTTCAACAAAAATTAATAATACATATAAGATATTTTAATTATATAGAATTTAACTGAGTGAAATATCTAGTCTAAATAATACAAATATTTTATTTAATATAATCTTATATAGAATATAAATATAAGTATCTTTTTTTATTCATCAATATATAAAGCACTTTTTATGTATTTTGAGAAAATGAGTTATTCAAAAAAACGAACCCTACAATTAATATAGTTGTTTGGCGATCAAAAAACCCATATTCCACTAAATTAACAGTCTCTATATATGCATGATGGATTTAATTAGACATTCACTATTATCATATCACTGTAAAAATGACTACAATTAGTTGAATACATTACAAAAGACTTTTTACAAATCGTTCTTGTTATTTTATAGGGTACAGAATTATCCATATCATAGTAAGTGATGCAGATACATTACTTTGACATGTTATGAGATTCCAATATTCCAATAAATCTATAAATATTTAATTAATTTAATAAATAAATTCTCATTAAAATTTGTAGAAACAAGTTTAAAAATTGATATTCTCTTCCAATAATAAATTTACTCCAGAATGAACAACATTGAAGTGATCCTTGTTGAAAATTATCTTTATTAATAATAGCAATAATAAAATAAAATAAGTAATAGTTTATCAAAAATTTAGTATAAAAACATAATACATTTAAATCCTCAATGTTTAGTTCTGTAGAATATAATTTATGATAAATCATTCATATTTTTCAACATCAGTGTATTCTAAAAAAACATTATAAATAATTTTAAAACATAAATATTATTTTCTGCATAATATGAGAACCTTGTATTTCTTTTAGTCATAATTTATCCAATACTATTTCCTAACATGTCATGATATGTCTAATTTGACACATTAAAATAGATTCATAATTTTCATTAGAAATATTAAGTATTTAATATTATAAATATCATCATATTAATTTGTCATAAAACATCATTAAAAACATATTAACATATTCATAGATCATTGAAAAAAACATATAAAATATCTTCAATATTAATTTTTCATATTTGATAGGTCAAAGGTTAGATGGGTACATATTCTGATGGAATATGAAAGTAAGATCATTAATGAATGGTTTATTACAAAATTAGGATTTATGATCTATATATTTATAATTAAAATGTATGGTTTCTTTTAAACGTCTCTCTATAAGATCCTTACATTTCCAAAAATATATGGCATTTAATCCATAAATTTTAATCAAAACAAAGGGTTCTCAAACCACACAATACAATATCAAATGTCGGGTATTGATATAGTTAATCTAATATTTCAAACATGTTCAGAAATAATTAAAAAAATATATTAGAACCTAAATATTATAAACTACCATATAAATACATTCCTGAATAATTCATAATGTTATTTAATTTTAATGGGAAACCATGTTATTTATAATATTCAAAATAAATAAAATTTATAAAAAATTAATGATACAATACATTCCAAAAAATAAGCACTATTTCATATATCCAAAATACCAATAATAAATATGTCATTGAAAATATATGAAATGTATATGAAAATGAAATTATATCACGAAATTGTAATAATATAAATTATAATAGAAACTATAGTTGATAGTAATCATTTTTTTATAGTAATATTTTGAACTCAATTTATTTTTAATGAAAAGAAAATTATTTATATAAAAAATAATTGTGTCTTGACCAAATTTTGTACTTTCTATTTTGATATCAAAATATTATAGTTGTAAATTGTTTCTAACATGTTTAATATAGCACAAAAATATGGCTGCATATTTTCAGATTATTAGAAATAAATGATATGTGTTCTTCAAAAATAAATCTATAGATATATTATTAAAGAATATTATATATGAATAACATTCAGAAAATTATCATTATTTTCTTATTACAGTTAACTTTTAGATGTGAAATTTCAGAAGGTATGTCTAATAGAGGGAGACATTTTTTGTTCAAAAGCAGTTTTAGATGATTGGGAATTCGAAAATACTAATTTACATATTTTAGATATTCTATTAGACGTATACAACATTAATTAAGGTTATAATTTAATTATCTTATCAAAATAATTGATGCATGACCCACCATTAAACCTTCAACCAAAGGCACATTCAATAACACATTTACATTTTGTTGTATCCAAAAAAAACCTTGATCGGATTTCACCAAACTAATTGAGAATATTTTTTATAATAGGCATTCTTGATTTAATCTTCTCAAAAAATCTCTTGGATTTTCCACAAAACATTAAAATGATTAATACCACAATCTATCATTACATTTACATTCAACAATAGTAAACTACTGAATCGTTCTAATTAAATTTATTGATGTTTTTGGGTTTTCTGTAGATGATATATTCTAGTTACCACACTATATAATGATTCAATATAAATTCTGAAATATTTCTCTAAATCACAAAATAATGTCTTTGAAACTAATTCTTCAATTGGCCTTCCAAACTAAACAGTCATTTCTCTGTGAAATTCATGAAAATATCTATTGTAAATAAAATGTTCCCATTTTTTGGGTTGAACATGAAATGATTCTAATTATTTTATGGGAACCATAGATCTTCAAAAATATTACAAATATTTTTTTTACTCACTATAACACTTATAAATTTCATTTATACTATTCCATTAATTTAAAATTGATATCAGACAACTTGATTTTATTATTTAATAAATGAAGAAAATATTCTACCTAATAAATTAATGGTATTCATTTGTTGACCACAATTAACAATTTCCCATTTTTCTTATTAATAGAATAGAAAGGTTTATTTTCAAGGAAATTTTCCTTCTCACCAGATAAATAATCAGCCTTTTTAAAAGATTCCCTATTATATAATAATTTTTTATTCTCAAATAATTAAATATTCTCAACCACTAATGACTAAACATTTTCATCTTCTTGAGATGTTTCCTCAATAGGTTTATTTCAATGATCTTCTTGGTCATGTCTACTTCCATCCACATTCTACATATTTTTTGTCATACAAGTGGATAAGGCATCTAAAGAAAATTCTTGGTCTACTTTCCTAGAGGAAATAGCTGTAGCTTCAAGAACGTAAACATAAAGAGCTGGTTCTAATGGGTTTTTACATTTTCAAGGAATTTATACCATGGAATTATTTATAAATTTCATATAAATGTTCATAAATAGTTTGATGAATATATATTACATCATTGGGATTATAGATATCATATCTAATGATTCCTATAGTTTTTTGAACAGAATCCACTAATCTAAATTTTCCAACTTCCACATCAAAAATTCAAACGGATTAACTTAATGTTAAATATCATTTCTCCCAATGAGCTATATGAAAAAATTCATATTTTTTATCACCACTAAGAGGTAACATAATTCATCTTTTATAACTCCAAAATAATCCTAAATATATTATCATTAATTTCTATTAAATATTAGTTTCATGACATCGAATGCTTTCTTTACCTTTTGAATCATGTTTCATTTATTCATAATTAGAAAAAAAATCTATCCATCAAGAAATAAAGTCATACATGCCTATTTTTTAACAACTGTGATGCATATATTTGACACATATCATGGAAAATAAATTATGATATCACTCATCATCATAAAAATTATATTCATATCAATCTAAATAATCAGCATTAACTCAAATATACAAGGATGTATTTCTGACATAATTAATTTGATCATCACCTTCTTATCAGTATCAATAAAACGTAATATATTTTTTCGAATCACAGATTATCCAATGCTACATACATTCTATATTCGAATTTATGGTGTTGGTTTCAAATAGATTGAATATCAATGTTAATATATACATTAATAGGTAATTGAAAAATTATGTCAATTTCTATTAAAACTAGAATATTCTACAACAGTTACACATAAATCAATGATGTATTCAGTTTTTCCAAAACAGAATCAATCATTTTTATTAAAAAAATATTACAAGTATTTCGAACACATACTTTGTATTTTATTCCTTCAATTTTAATTCAAACATTTGAAAAGTAAGATATTTATTTAATAGTTTACTAGTATTATATATCCATTCTTAATATATATATTCCCTATAATTAAAATTTATATATGATACGTGTTGGTTCATAGATCTAGTCGATCTACCTCATCTAACCTCTTGTTCAATGAAATTACTAAGAATATGAATGTTTGATGTCATAATTCTGGGGTTATTTGATAAAATATGAAATATATAGAAGTCAAAAGGGTTGGAATATAGAGAGTATATATGATATAGGTAGAGATAAAGGGTTTTCAAATAGTTTGGGTGACATATTTTTTAATTTCTCGAGCTAATTATGCAATGTAATCATTATTTATTATTCCTTTTCATGAAAAAACGCTAATTTAAAAAAGTAAAAGAAATTAGTGTTTTACAAAAGTAGTAATTAAAAATATAATAGATGATGAAATATTTAATTAAATTAATACAAAGTAATATAAATAGATTAATTATTCATGTAACATTAAATATTCCAAAACCCACTAAAAACATAACATATCATGGGAACTTGTTTAGAAAAAATATCAGCAGGTTGATATTAATTATATAAAAATTATAATTATATATCCCTTATGGGAATAATATTTCTTAAAAACGAGTTATTGTATAAATATTTTATGTTTATGAGTGAATAAATGTTTCTTGGAAATGTTTATTGTGATTTTACAGTCACATAAAATATAAATAATATTAAAATTCATTATAATGACTTATAAGGTGTGTTTCATCTCCAACACATGTGCACAAGAATTGTGGACATATATATATATATCGCATTCAATACCAATAGAGTGATACAATGTTGATTTTTATATAACCATCCATCAATGAACATCCATACAAATTGATAGGTTCCTAATGTACTTTTTCTATTAAATCTACATTATCCATAACTAGTATCTTGTTATGAAATAAAAATAAAATCATATATATTTGGGGATTATAATGATAGAAAAATAATTATATTAAATATCATAAAAATCATTCAACATCATTAATAAGAATGGAATATAGAACATAGAAAAACAAAAAACATAATTTATGGTCTAATACTATTATGATATAGTAAAATTCATATCATAACCTTTTATATCAAAATATCAAGCCATATGAAATTTTATTACAAATAATTTTACACATTATTACACATGGTAGTTGTATAATTATTACTATTTTTTAGTCCAATATATTTTAATAAAACAATAATATATTTATATTCATTGAAAAATTATCTATATTTATTTTTGAAATAAATCAAATTTATGAACTATATTTACTTTTCCCAATATACAAATATTAAATTAAATTTGTGTAAGAAAAAAATATCAATAAATTTTTTATATGTTGAACATAAAAAAACATCAACAACATAAATTTATAATAATATTATGGAAGAGAAATAATATTTTCTAAAATAAATTTGGATCTAATAAACGTATACATAATATATTTTCCAATAAAAAAGAAATTTTTTTCATAGAATTATATAGGATATTTTTTATGGATATAAAAATCATTTATATATTTAGGAGATAAATTTTTTATATATGGATTTTTAAAACCTAGTGGTTTTATCAGTATAAACATCCCCCAATAAATATTTATTTAGATAATCCAATTTTAAATTAGTATGATATAAAATAAAATATATTTTACATTAATAATTTATAATAATTCTAATTGATTCTAAAATTGCATTAGGTGAAAAGGATTGATCATGATCTACTCATTTTGCATGATTGGGTAATTTAGATACAAATTTACATATAACTTATTTAATTATACCTTAGTCATCTTGGATTTTATGAACACCCTTGTGCTTCTTGTTGAGGGGTTATTAGATAGATTATTCACAAAAACTGAAACTTTATTACGGAATAATTTTTTATGTTCTTTTTTATATATTCATTCACCCACTTCATCATTTTAAATCTTCTTCTATAGTTAGGTGTTTTAATTGTGATATAATGTTCGAATATTGAGATGAAAGTTTGACATTAATTCTAGTTCTATCTCTATTATCTAAGTCTACTATTATAGTTTATATATGATGATCATTAAATGAAATAATTTTTCCTATATATGAAATTTCAGGTATATCAATTTCTATAACTAAACAATATTTCCGTTAGTTTTTTTAAAATAATAATTATGTTATTTATGTCTCATGCTATCTAAATAGTCAACAATTTCATTTTTTAATATTTCATTTTATCAAAAAACCACATTAAACAAATATCTCATAAAATTACTATTAATCAATCCATTTATTTTTAGTATGATCCCCATAAGAATTATAAGTATCATTATATCCTTAAAATATTCCATCATCCTCCTTTCGATAAAATATTACAATTTTTGCCTTAGTATTCTACAAAAACACCTTTTATACATTCACTTTAAGGTACATGAAATTTTATTTTATTCAATACCATATTTTATGTTATTTCATTATAAGAATGTTTTTTATTAAAACAATATTAATGATATGACAAGATATGTTTCCACCATCATTCATGAAAATATTTAGGAATATAATATATATACCATTTATTTAAATTATTTATTAAATAGTTCTATTTCATGTTCTACAACTCTATTCAATTGAGCTATTATTAATGTAGATAATGTGTGTTTAATACCTATATGTGAGAAAAAGTAATATAATCACAGATTATCAAATTCTTCACAATGATTACTTCTTAGTGATATTATGTTAAAATATTTTTCATTTTGAAAAAATTTACCAAAGAAATTTTAAATAGAGAAAACATCACTTCTACGAATTTAAAAAAGCCCATGTAAATTATGAAAAGCCATTAACTAATGCATAAAAATATGATCTACTATAATGAATTTCAATTCCTGATGGTCCAAAAATCCATAAGGACGATAATAAAGATATTAGATGTAGAATCATTGTTAATGGAATTAAATAAGGATTTTTACTATTTTCCAATTTGGAATGCAACACTGAATCTATCTTTATGAAATTTAACATGAGTACATTCTTTAACAAGGAGTTACTAGAAAATTGGTATAATGTTAATTCATTATTGTGTCCATGTCTACTGTAAAAAATTCCAAACTCATTTTTCTCATTACATATACAATTCACAAAATTTTATAGATATTTTTTATCAAAATTATAAATATTTAAGGTTATTGGTTCACTATGGTTAAGAAATTTAACTTTAATTGATGAAAAATAATTTTTAGTGAAATATACATAAAAATATCATTATTGAGAAATGATATACTTTTCTGGTTCCTCTTTATCGCTTGATGAAATATAAATTTTTTAATTGAATTTTATTTTAGATCTCCAACTTATTTAACTCTATCTATTTTTCCTTTAGCATTATCTCCAGAGGTAACTAGTCCTAGATCTATATTATCTATAGTATGAATCATAGAATAGTCTTCACTCACATGCCTTGGGTAGCAACTATGAATATAATATACATATTTTTTGTTCTACTGGCATTTTTCCAACAAATAATTTTAAAAAATGTGTTTTTAAACAATTTTTCTGTCGAGCTTTCTTGGAATAAAATATATGGGAATATAGATTTATCTTATTATTTAACAAATTTAAACAAATAAATTTAGAAAAGTTTATATAAATAAAATTCCTCAAAATTTTAATATTTTTTGGAATTCATAAAAATCATTTATTAGAGTAATGTATGTTATTTCCTTAGTAATAATATATAACTCTTGAAATAAGGCTATTTTTAGAACATAATACAATGTAATTTATATAAAATTTTAATTTCACTATATTTTATTATTCCATATTTTCAAATTTTGATAAAAAAATTACAATAATATAATTTATGTGTTCTTTTACATTTTCTAATATTCTATCCACACTATTTTGTGATTTTTTCTCATCATCTAATTTGTCATTCTAGGTTTGTTATTATTATCATTTATTGGGGGATGGCTAAATTTTTCTTTTATTTTATGGTGTTTTTTACATGGATTTTTTTTCCTAAAAATAATGATGAATATTCTGTACTAACATATGTTTATTAGTAAATACTCATATTTTTCTTCAATTACCAAGTAATAAGATGAATATTCATTGTTAGAGAACATTTGGAATAAAAATAAAGAAAATTATAGGATTTTACATCATCTTATTTTTTTACAATAAATAACATGTTTACATTTACATTTGTATGGTATTTTAATGATTCATATTTAAGAGACAGATTCGATTCATCAAATACACTCCATGTATCCCACATATGATTCCTTTATTTTCTCTCATAATTAACTCTCACATGGTTTTTTTATTTCTTCTACATATTTATGTTTTCCACATTTTACTCTTGAAAAATAGACGTGATATTTCCCATATGTATATAATCTTATATTCATAAATATTATTAAACTATTTCATAATTCATGAATTCTATCTTAAAAATACTTTTCCTTAAAACAAATTTGTTCAATATAATGGAATTTTGAGCGAAATCCCTTTTACAATACTATAATTAATAATCTCATAATTTTCCATATAATTTGTTTCTATTCATTATTATGTGTAATATCTTTAAGGGTAGTATATCATTATTTTAATTATATGATATTTGATATCATTATGCATTTAATATTCAGACATCATTATGGTTAAAATAAATTACATCATCATTAAATCATTATTTAGTGATGAATCTTGAGTACATTAAATTATTCTATTACATTTAGTGGATAAAACTCTAAGTATTGTTAATAGAAGATATGATTGTGATGTTGAATTTCTTAATGTTGCAACACTATTCAAAATCTTTATCAATAATACATTCATCATGGTAATTATTTCAACATTATAAATTTTGAAGGTATTAGATATCATCTTAATAGAAAATAACATGATTGTATGAAACTGACAGTTACATCATAGGAATTAGTAATTTTTTTCCACTTTTTATATATAGTATGTGTAACGCCCGACCCTAGTTACCCAGAGTCGGTGCATTATTACATAACATTGGCATGATCACAAGAAAAATCAAATCTCGAAAGACTGATTGGTTTAGTAGCCTTTTAAACACTAGATATATTCATAAGTTTTACATTACATCATAAAGTGAAAAACTACTACGACAACATAATGTATCCATAGTCCACACTATTATCCCCTCATAATATCCCTGTAGGTCATTCATAACTTACTTCTTCACATCCTGGGAAAAATAAAACATAGAAAAGGGGTGATCTCAAATGCCCAGTAAGGATAACAATATAGCGAAACATTCAAAAATAAGCATAAACATTTAAGGCAATGCATTACTAAAACAAAATCCTTTTAAACTTGAACGTCAACATAGTATGGAAAAAGTAAAATGAAATAATGCCATTTAATTATTCACATGGATATTCTACTAATCTAATAATCACATGAAATATCAATAACCACTTTCATAATGTCGGAATGCATAATTCTGAACTTTAATTTCTTTGTCAAGGCCTCGTCCCAAGACCTAGGGGCTAACTGTAATCGGAACCCAACCCGGAGTGCCTCTAATAACCGGACACCAACCCGGAGTGCCTCTAATAACCGTACACCAACATGGAGTTCCTCTAATAACCGGAGACCAAACCGGAGTTCCTTTAATAACCGGAGACCAAACTAGAGGGCTTACTTTTACCGGTCCCCAACCCGGAACATACTTGTCTAACACATTCATCTGAATGAAAGGTTGAAATATAACCTAAAAAATCGGATTACAAATAACTTATGAAATGTCAATACTCTAAACAAAAACCATGAGTGACATAAGAATAACTTATCCACAGTCAAAAATATCACAAAACCTTCAATAAAATATGGACGTTTTGTATCATAATAATTCATCTTCAAATAAGCATAAAATCCATCAAAGGATGTTGACATAGATGAAATAAAGACTATTTTATAAAAATATATCTTTCTATTTTGAAATCATTTAAGAGTCTTATATTTATGAAATAAAACAATTTTTTTGAAAATATTCTTATTATCTTATAAGGGAAGCTTCGACAATATTATAATGCCGGAAAATATCCACACCCGCCGTATAAGTTAAAAAAAACATTCTTACCTTAATTTTGTCGAAAAGGTTAAAAAGAACCTTGTTTAGAAAACGACAAAAAGATTCCATTATAAAAATTCAAACAAGGGTATAAATTACTTTAACCCATATTCTAGTAAATAGTAAAAATGTTTTGAAATTCATTTTTAAGAAACATGGGTGTGGATGATAAAGAGATCCCAGTAGATTATTACGTATAAACAACCTCGGATAATGGAGAGATTGTGAAATAACCCTTACCAATTTGGTAACTTATGAAACATACAACCCATGAAAGAGGTATCATACAATGAATATGTAAATACACATAAATTAGAGTGTATTACACAAATAATATAATTATGGGCAGTACATACACCACACAAAAGGTGATGGTGGCAGTATGGCATGAATCTCATGGGAATAAGGAGTGAGATGAAAACCCCTTACCTTGTACATTTCCTTGGTTGGGGTAGGTTAACCTGCTGTATAATGGTGAAATAATTTTTATTAAATTATACAAGAATCATATACATTAATATGATATCATATATGATCTTTTAATATTGATTTGATAATAATATCTTAGTATTATCGTTGTTTCGGGTGTTAACTTACTTGTTTTCTTTTATATGTTTTGTTACGTATGCCATGTTTTTAATGGATAGGTTGTATATTATTCATATCTAGAATGATATCAAGTCCTTAAACATCATTTTTAAATCATCAAATGATAATTATACTTGAATGGATACGATGGAGAATGAATCTCATCGCGTTCGTGGAGATGGTAGTCCGTACGTACACACGAGCGACAATATCATTCTTTTGAAATAATATATAAATGGTTGTTATATCATATATACACAATCATTAACATGTTATATTTATTATTTACATGAGTTACATATCATTATTATACCCATCCAAATAATAATATATTGAATAACAATTACACCACAACGTGGAGACGGTAAGCCGTACGTACGCACGTATGGTGACATGTTATTCAAAGGGTGGATAGAATACTGAATATGGTTGTACCATATTTATAATAACATCATAGTATATATATGATACTTAAGTTATTATTTTAGAATGGTAATAACAAAGTAAGAAGAAGTGGAAGTAGAAAGGAACTTGGAAAAGGGTGGTGAAATCATTACCTCTTCTTCGGGTTCTTCCTTTTGATTAGATCAAAAGGGCTCCATAGGTTGGCTTTCTGATCAAAATAAGGCCTCTAGGTTGTAGTGAGTGAAGTTGGGAGAGTATTTGGGCAGAGTTTTGCCGAACCAAAAGTTTTTGAAGTTGTGAAGAAATGATAAGGAGGAGTGCCCTTTTATAAGAGGGGTGAGGGGCACCTTTGGAAAAGCTAGAAATATTAGTTTATAATAAATTAATAATCAGTTTCTAATGGCTCAAAAGTTGAATATTTAAATGTTAAGGTGGGTATGGGTCGAAAACAACTCAACCAATATAATTTATACAGGTTTGGGTACTTATATTAACCTTATCTTTATGTATTAACTCTAAGTTAATTAGTTTCACTTTTACAATGTCTCTTTGTATTCTTATATAATATGGTTAATAAACATCCTATATACATCCAAGAGACCCCCATGTGGTCCATTAATGATGAACCTATAATTATATAAGTCTCTTGGCCGAACCTTAGATTTTTAGGAATTTAATATCAATTAATAATATAATATTGTTTTTAAGAACTCTTTTATGTCAATTTTGACACTATTCAATAGTTGATTTTTGTGAAACTCATAAAAGATTAATTAGTTCGAAAAAAGTCAATTAAATAAATTCTAATATATCATATAATCCTATAAAATTAGTTTAATTCATTAAAAGTTTCATATTATATTTATTTGGGTGTTTATAATATCAATTATTTTAATTTTTCACTATTATAGTCATTAATTCATCATCATTGTGTCATAAATAAATTAAATTATTTAATGTTTAAAAATTATAAATAAAATATAATTATGTATGAAATCTTTTTATCTTTCTAATTAATATTTATAATCTAAAATCCAACATACATTACCCAATGTAAAAATTGTTTTCCTAAAAGATATATGCTTGTGTCATTTTTGTATTCATTTTAACTTAATTAAAATAATGTGTCCCTATCACCTACAAGTGACACCATGGGGTCCCAAAATCGTCCCAAATATGAATATGGTCGAACATGTATCCACCAATAAGTCTAGGACACGTTTTAGGGTAATTTTGTATTATTATAATATTATTTTTTAACCCTTATTTACCGGATTTACACTTAACCATGGTAAATAAAATATTTACCGCAGTAATTATTCAAAATGTCTAAAAATAAAAGATACCTATTTACACAATTTGAACATCCTGATTCCAAATATGGAATCCATTTTTCTAAATTCAAAACACAAAAGAGGCAGAAATTAATTTAAAATTAATTCCCGCTGTCAAAACAAAAAGCGTGTTTTTAAGAGATAATTACTATCAAAAGATTGACACTTGTTTATGTTCGGTTTAATTGTAAAATTATGTCTAATGACCAACATTATATTAAATGGTAATAATATATTTTAAATATACTTTAAAACCACTCAAATTAATAATTTATCACTATTAATTATTTTTATTAAAAAAGTTGTTTTTAATTAAAATTTAGTAATTTTCACTATTCATCAAAATATGAAAGTTATCTGAAAAGTACCAAAATTTCACCTTAAGCTAAATTCGATACTCCGAATCCAAATATGAAGTCCATTTTGAGATATAAAATTTCTAAAATTTTAAAAGGTAGGTATTACTATTCATAATGGCTAGTTTGATTGGTTGTGGTGTGTTAGAACTCGAAGTTGCGTACAACACACGCTACTGTATTATTCAAAGGAAAATGTACCGTGGAAGATTGGGATGTTTCATTTTAATTTTTTTGATGTCCCCCATTTAGTCAAAAAGTTTAAAATATTGTATTTAAAAAGGTTTCACTATTAAATGTTGATAAAAGTGCAATACTGAAATCTTGCGGTGTTACATTCTCCCCTCCTTCAATAAATTGCGTCCTCGCAATTTGAAATTGTTCTTGGAAAATAAAAGGTTGAAAATAGAAAATATATATGTGGGAAATCCCACATCGGAAATTGGGTTACTAAAATTTAGTCTTAATATGAGGAAAATAGAAATGAAAGGGTCACCACCAAATTATGATCTCGATTAGGAGAACATTGGTGGCAATTAGAGACATATAATTGGAGGAAAAACGTAAATATTTATAGGTAGTGATTGAGGTCATCAATCACAAACAAGTATAAAATTGAGGTCCTTAAACTCATCAATCTATGATGATTTGAAATACCATCGGTTCAACAAAACATAGGGTATTGGGATAACACATTTTTTACGTTTCAAAATATCTTAGTTGAAATCTCACATTGAAAAATGAATTAATGAGGCCTCTATTTAAAATAAAGAGTGGAAAGTATGAAGATTACCGAAAATAACACATACTAGGGTTCCATGTAGGAAAATATGGATATGGAACAGAAATCTAACCATCAATTATCTGATGGAGAGTGGTATAGAACATGGCTATGAAAAGGCCAACAATCCCAAAGCCATAAATTAGTGATGATTTAAGGTACCATCTAGGACAAAATTTTTGTTCTATGTTCCTTTTATTAATGTTGAGAATTTATTTATGATATTGGCTATGATCATAAGGATATATACATACTTTATAATTTGAGTTTTATCCATTAATAAATTTCTACCACAAACTCATCTTTCACTCTAAAAGATAATAGAACGTAAAAAATTTCTATTTATACTTTTCATACTAGGTTCCAAAATAAATGAATTTATAATTCATCTACCAGATATTTTAAAAAAAACTACATTATTTAATCCAGGACATCTCGTGGGCCAGTGGTAGGTGATACACCCTTGTCGCCCCTTCGGTTGCGGGTTCCAGTCTCACAGCCTTGCCGGATGCGACGGGTTGCCGCCCGACCTCCGGGTTGTCCTTTAATGGCAATCCAAAATAATCCAAACTAGAACTATCCAAAATACATCTGTCCAGACTCACAGTCCAATATTTATAAGTAAGGTAAACATAATGTAGATCCTTTTTACCCCGTAATAGCATATGAATACCTTCATCATGTATTCTTTTAATACACTGAAACATACTGAATTACCATATTCCTTATTGATTACATTCATGCTCCCTTATTCCATATAGAATGCTAGATATACTTCATCAATCCAAAAATGTTTTAAACCCCAACAATGATGGAATATACAAATCATTAATCAGTTCCAAGGTAGTCAAGAATATCCAATATAATTTATCCAAAACAATCATGTATTATTCCAAAATCACTACCTCGGTATCAGAACTATATTATGGTTTATCATTCTCTCAACAATATATTTTCCAAAAATTTATCCTGCTATTGAGTAACTTTTCTTTGTTCCACACAATATGAAGTCCTTAATGAAATAGTACTACAGTACAATCCTTATATACTCCATAATTATTATAACAAGTACATTGTTGATACAACACTCAATTGACATAATCAAAATAAGAACTCTAATCATTCCTCTTCATCTGTGGTAGTATCAAAACATGATTATTATCTAATAGCATCATTTGTGGCATAGTCTGATGACTGGGACATAGGTTCGCGTAGTGTCTAAACTCCTTGAAAATGAAGCATTGTACATTTGAAACCATTTTCTTACCCTTGCAGTCACGTACCTTGTGCCCTTTTCCTCCACACTTATAACAAACTCCCATTCCATTCAGGCAAGTTCCAGGGTGTTTCTTTCCACAGTTATCACATATGGGAAAATTCTTCTTTTCCCTCTTCCCTTTATCCATATTTCTCTCTTCCATCCTTTTCTTCTCTTGCTTCCCTTCAAAGCCATAGGTCTCAGTAAACTCTTTACTTATCTTATCAACACATGATATTATTTCTTCATATGATGATAATACATGCGAGACTATTTATCTTGTAAATTCTGGCTTAAGACCATAAAATATATGCTCCTTCTTTCTCTTTGTATCATGTGCAATGCTAGAGTTCTCATTCCTTCTACTGGGCGCCATTTCTAAACAATAGAATACATTAGATTAGTTTATGAATAACAATACCTAATCCCAAACTTGTAAAACACATAACATTAATTAAATAGTTTATGAATATAATCCATAATCATAAAAATTTCTCCTTTGAGGAAGTATATACTCATAAACCCTTCATAATGATTTGTAAAGAAAATGAGAGTTATCCTAAGCATATCCCCCGGGAGTGTCGTAACCAAGAATGCAGCAAGGCCCTTTGTCGTGCACCAGTTCCCGTTCGAGTCTAGATCAAAGTGGTGTTTTTGGGTTTTACCCCTAGGTATATATGTGCCAGAGCCGCCTCTACCTGCTCGTATCCAGATAGGGATGTATTTCTCGGAAAACTCACAAAATCTCTACAATACCAAAATTCTAGGAAGTTCTTCTATACTAATCCTCAAAATTCATCTTAAATCTATGTGCTCTAATCAGAGTTTATCTAAATCTAGATTCCAAGGTTTGTACTAAACATCCTCTGATACCAACTGTAACGCCCCGACGCTAGTTACCCAGAGTTGGTGCATTATTACATAACATTGGCATGATCACAAGAAAGATCAAATCCTGAAAGAACGATTGGTTTAGTAGCCTTGGAAACACTAGATATATTCATAAGTTTTACATTACATCATAAAGTAAAAAACTACTACGACAACATAATGTCTCCATAGTCCACACTATTATCCCCTAATAATATCTCTGCAGGTCATTCATAACTCACTTCTTCACATCCTGGGAAAAATAAAACATAGAAAAGGGGTGAGCTCAAATGCCCAGTAAGGATAACAATATAGAGGAACATTCAAAAATAAGCATAAACATTTAAGGCAATGCATTACTAAAACAAAATCATTTTAAACTTGAACTTCAACATAGTATGGCAAAAGTAAAATTAAATAATGCCATTTACTTATTCACATGGATATTCTACTAATCGAATAATCACATGCAATATCAATAACCACTTTCATAATGTCGAAATTCATAATGCTAAACTTTAATTTCTTTGTCAAGGCCTCATCCCAATACCTAGGGGCTAACTGTAACTGGAACCCAACCCGGAGTGCCTCTAATAACCGGACACCAACCCGGAGTGCCTCTAATAACCGGACACCAACTCGGAGTTCCTCTAATAACTGGAGACCAAACTGAAGTTCCTCTAATAACCGGAGACCAAACCGGAGGGCTTACTTTTACTGGTCCCCAACCCGAAACATACTTGTCTAACACATTCATCTGAATTAAAGTTTGAAATATAACATACACATTCGGATTACAAATAACTTATGAAATGTCAATACTCTAAACAAAAACCAAGAGTGACATAAGAATAACTTATCCACAGTCAAAAATGTCACAAAACCTTCAATAAAATATGATTCTTTTGTATCATAATAAATCAACTTCAAATAAGCTTAAAATCCATCAAAGGATGTTGACATAGATGAAATAAAGACTATTTTAGAAAAATATCTCTTTCTATTTTGAAATCATTTAAGAGTCTTATATTTATGAAATAAAACATTTTTTTTTGAAAATATTCTTATTATCTTGTAAGGGACGCTTCGACGATTTTATAACGGCGGAAAATAGCCACACCCCACGTATAAGTTAAAAAAACATTCTTTCCTTAATTTTGTCGAAAAGGTTAAAAAGCAACTTGTTTGGAAAACGACGAATAGATTCCTTTATAAAAAGTCAAACAAGGGTATAAATGACTTTAACCCATATACTAGTAAATAGTAAAAATGTTTTGAAATTCATTTTTAAGAAACATGGGTGTGGATGATAAAGAGATCCAAGTAGATTATTACGTATAAACAACCTTAGATAATGAAGAGATTGAGAAATAACCCTTACCAATTTGGTAACTTATGAAACATACAACCCATGAAAGAGGTATCATACAATGAATATGTAAATACACATAAATTAGAGTGTATTACATGAAGAATATAATTATGGGCAGTACATACACCACACAAAAGGTGATGGTGGCAATATGGTATGAATCTCACGGGAATAAGGAGTGAGATGAAAAACCCTTACCTTGTAATTTTCCTTCGTTTTGGTAGGTTAACCTCCTGTATAATTGTGAAATAATTGTTATTAAATTATACAAGAATAATATACATTAATATGATATCATATATGATCTTTTAATATTGATTTGATAATAATATCTTAGTATTATCGTTGTTTCGGGTGTTAACTTACTTGTTTTCTTTTATATGTTTTGTTACGTAATCCATGTTTGTAATGGATAGGTTGTATATTATTCATATCCAGAATGATATAAAGTCCTTAAACATCATTTTTAAATCATCAAATGATAATTATACTTGAATGGATACGTTGGAGAATGAATCTCATCGTGTTCGTGGAGACGGTAGTCCGTACGTACGGACGAGCGACAATATAATTCTTTTGAAATAATATATAATTGGTTGTTATATCATATATACAGAATCATTAAAATGTTATATTTATTATTTACATGAGTTAAATATCATTATTATACCCATCCAAATAATAATATATTGAATAACAATTACACCACAACGTGGAGACGGTAAGTCGTACATATGCACGTATGGTGACATGTTATTCAAAGGGTGGATAGAAAATTGAATATGGTTGTAACATATTTATAATAACATCAAAGTATATATATGATACTGGAGTTATTATTTTAGAATGGTAATATCAAAGGAAGAAGAAGTGGAAGAAGAAAGGAACTTGGAAAAGGGTGGTGAAATCATTACCTCTTCTTCGGGTTCTTCCTTTTGATTAGATCAAAAGGTCTCCTTAAGTTGGCTTTATGATCAAACTAAGGCCTCTATGTTGTAGTGAGGGACGTTTGGAGAGTATTGGGGCAGAGTTTTTCTGAAAAAAAGGTTTTTAATGTGTGAAGAAATGAGAAGGAGGAGTGCCCTTTTATAAGAGGGGTTAGGGGCACCTTTGGAAAAGCTAGAAATATTAGTTTATAATAAATTCATATTCGGTTTCTAATGGCTCCAAAGTTTATTATGTAAATTTTGAGGTGTGGATGGGTAAAAAACAACTCAACCAATATAATTTAGACAGGTTTGGGTACTTATATTAACCTTATCTTTAAGTATTAACTCTAAGTTAATTTGTTTCACTTTTACAATGTCTCTTTGTATTTTTATATAATATGGTTAATAAACTTACTATATACATCCAAGAGACCACCAAGTGGTCCATTAATGATGAAAATATCATGATATAAGTCTCTTGGCCGAACCTTAGATTTTTAGGAATTTAATATCAATTAATAATATAATATTTGTTTTGAGAACTCTTTTATATCAATTTTGACACTATTCAATAGTTGATTATTGTGAAACTCATAACAGATTGATTACTTCGAAAAACGTGAATTACATCAATCCTAATATATCTTATTATCCTAGAAAATTAGTTTAATTTATTAAAAGTTTCATATTATATTTATTTTGGTATTTATAATATCAATTTTTTTAATTTTTCACTATTATAGTAATTAATTCATCATCATTGTGTCATAAATAAATTAACTTATTTAATGTCTAAAAATTATAAATAAAATATCATTATATAGTAAATCTTTTTATCTTTCTAATGAATATTTATAATCTAAAATCCAACATATATAACCCAATGTAAAAATTGTTTTCCTAAAAGATATATGCTTATGTCATTTTTGTATTCATTTTAACTTAATTAAAATAATGTGTCCCTATCACCTACAAGTGGCACCATGGGGTCCCAAAATCGACCTAAATATGCCTATGGTAGAACATGTATCAACCAATAAGTCTAGGACACGTTTTAGGGTAATTTAGTATTATTATAATATTATTTTTAACCATTATTTACCGGCTTTTCCCTTAACCATGGTAAATAAAATATTTACTGCAGTAATTATTCAAAATGTCTAAAAATAAAAGTTACCTATTTACACAATTTGAAAATCCTGATTCCAAATATGGAATCCATTTTTCTAAATTCAAAACATATAAGTGGCAGAAATTAATTTAAAATTAATTCCCACTGTCAAAACAAAAAGCGTGTTTTTAAGAGATAATAACTATCAAAAGATTGACACTTGTTTATGTTTGGTTTAATTGTAAAATTATGTCCAATGACCAAAATTATATTAAATGGTAAAAATATATTCTAAATATACTTTAAAACCACTCAAATTCATAATTTATCACTATTAATTATTTTGATTAAAAAAGTTGTTTTTAATTAAAATTTAGTAATTTCCACTATTCATCAAAATATGAAAGCTATCCGAAAAGTACCAAAATTTCACCTTAGGCTAAATTCGATACTCCGAATCCAAAATTGAAGTCCATTTTGAGAGATAAAATTTCTAAAATTTTAAAAGTTAGTTATTAATATTCAAAATGGCTAGTTTGATTGGTTGTGGTGTGTTAGAACACGAAGTTGCGTACAACACACGCTACTGTATTATTTAAAGGAAACGTACCGTGGAAGCTTGGGATGTTTCATTTTAAATTTTTTGATGTACCCCATTTAGTAAAAAGGTTTAAAATATTGTATTTAAAAAGGTTTCACTACTAAAAGTTGATAAAAGTGCAATACTAAAAATGAATCTGTTCTTACATTATGTCTAAGAAACTCATAATATGGATTCTAAAATTATAAGGATTATATAATGTTTAAAATTTTGTTAATACTATTCATAACCTCTTTTGAATGGATTTTTTTTGGTAAGTCATGGTGTGATTGAACTCGGTGTTTCGTGTAGTGAAAGTTATTGAATTATTTTGAAGAAATAACACACTATGAAATCTTGGGGTGTTACAGTATAACATTAAAATTTTCTTTTTAATTCATCCATACTACATTCATTTATAATAGCATATATTTCATTTGAATTTATATCGTACACAATTTATTCAGTAGAGAACCATGTTTTTGGGATTTTAGGGTATAAGTAAGTGTTGAAAATCATTATGTAAACATTGAATCATTATTTATTCAAGTTTTTAATTATGATAGATTTACATCATAAATATTTATAATTATTTACGTATGTATCATGGATCATTGAAAATAGATATTTTGATTTTTAATTAAAAAAACATCTTTTTATAGACCTTTCACATTAAACTTGATAAATCTTGTTCAAAATACTTAAAAAAATTCATATGATTCCAATTATTTGGTAGTATTTATGTATGGACATACTATATGTGTTAAATATTTATTTTAAATAATCATTGATAGATTTGTAATTTTTAATTTCAATGTTAGTTATGATAATATGTAGTGTTATCTTATTTAATTATGTTGTGAAGATGATTAGTCATAAATGATGAACACATAACTTATTATAGTTCTTCAGGTCATGATGATCAATAATTCTAATTCACCATTTTTCACTCATAGATCATGGTGATTTTCATAATAATGGTCATATTATCAGAAAACCAAAAACAATGAGTAAATATAGATGAAACCTTCAACGAAAGTCTATTAAAAACCATTTACTTCTTTTATAGGGATCTGAATTATACATATCTTAATACGTGAAGCTTATACTCTACCACGACTGAGTCCGGTAGCTGATGTATTAAAAATAAATAGAAATTTATTTATTCGAAAAAACTGAATTTTGAGCATAGTTAATGTAACAAATAACAAACAATTGATCATCTCCTTCAAATATAAATGTCTTTATGAATGAACATCTTCAATGATATTATATTTAGGAAATAATCCATAATGAAAATCACAACTCACAATTAGAATCAGAAATAATTAATCTTCATTTAACGATGATAATGACTGAAACATGTATATCCCCAATGTGTATTTCATCAAAATAATTGGGCTATTAATAATTTTGTCTTCTCCCATAGATCTATACTAAAAAAATTAGTTCTTATTTTATTTTAATAAAAATAATATGAAGATATTTGACAAGACAAACATGGCATGCTTGCGGTCTTAATAGATCAATGAATATCGCCTGAAAAATTTAAAAAATTTATGTTTTAATATTTCAAATATTATTGTTATGTCCAATAAAGATATAAATTATTTAATACACTAAAAAATAAATTTAATTTATTATAAAATAGTATTTAAACTGTTTTTATTTTTGGAGAGATCATTGTAGAAATGGAAGAAAATATATTTAATAAAAAACGTTAACATTAACATGTCAAATGTAGGCTTCCTTCAAATAATGAAAAACTCCAAATACATTATTGAAAATTTATTGTTTATTGAAATATTAGGATTTATGAACAATATATTTTTACATGAAGGGTAGGTTTTGTTCCAAACATAGGGTTGTTTTATCGACAATATTCATGTAGTGTTGGGTATCTAATCTATATGTTTTATTCTAAACATAAAGACTCAGATCTATATTGTATTTTTTTTAAATAGTGTATGATTATTTTTTATTATATAATAAAAAATGGTTATAAATAATTAATATATATCCTAATTGGTAAATATTATTAAAATAAGAAAAATATTTTTCGAAAAAAAATTAAATTAAACTTATTAGTAATACAATCATGGGTATTTTTTAGAATAAAAATCATACAGATTCATATTGTAATTATGATATAATACAAGACCAATAACTATTATGGACAAAAATATTGTAAAATATGTCAATATAGTATGATTAAAATAGCTAAGTAAGATAGTAGGACATGGTTTTAATATTTTATGATAGAAATATATATTTTTATGAAAACTATTAAAATTGGAAGTAGTTATCGACTTGACAGTATATGTATCAGATAAATAAAAGTGGTCACATTATTTAATATATTTAAATATATCTATTCCACTTAAAATTTAGTCATTAAATACAATTAAAATCTCTTTAATTAAATAATTTATTTATATATATGATAAATTCACTTTTTTAACCAAAAATCATTAGTAGTGGGAGAGAATTTGATATTTACTATATATATTAAAAAAAATTGAACATTTATATTTTATAAAAATGTTAAATATTTGAAATTCATTAATATAATAGGGCTTAGTGTATTATCAGTGAAATCATAGAATAAAAGATCATAGAAATTATCTATACCTAAAAACAAATTCAATTATCATTATAGAGGAAATGAGAATTAATTTTTTATATGTGAAAAACCATATTTTAGGATATAAAAATGTAATTCGTTTTTACAATTTATTTTTAATATATATTAATAATGATTAGAATATATATAATCATAAAAAAATTATAACATAACTAAATATAAAATATATGAAAACTAAAATTCCTTTCCAAACTAATATTAATTAAGTTGACATCCTTATTGAATAATGAAATTTAATCAAAATAATGATATGTTTCGAAAAAAGGCATAAAAAATCATATTAAATAGTTATCTATCAAGGGGATTGGTGTACATGTGATTGAATAAAATGATATGAAAATTTTAAACTACAATAATCTTACTATTTATCAATATAAAATTACTAATGTTTATTTTATATAGTATTTATATCAAATATTAAATATATTTCAATGTATATAATTTTTAATGTATGTAGAAGGATGAAGTGGAAGATAAATAAATAAATTCTCAAATTAATTATAAATTATTTTTTAATACTTTATAGTGTACAAGTAATAGTGTAAATAGTGTACCAATATTGGTATACAAAAATTTGATTCATAATCTATATTTTTGGATAAAAATTTATATATACACAAAAGGGTGAAATTAAAAGGTATAAACAAAATATAATTATATAAAAATATCATCAAAATTATCTTCATAATGAAATTTCACATATTTCATTATTATTAATTATAAATAATGATATATAAAATATTAAAAAGAATACATATTGGGATCATGATCTCGACCACATAATGAATAATGTTATAGTCAAAAAATAATTCTTCTAAACCATTATTTTTAATAAATTTAATGTTGTAATAAATATGTTATTACTTTTTTTATAAAGAATCACTTTATATAGAAGAGTTGAAATTTTAGTTGTAATTTAATCATGTTATATAGATTTATGTGAATATAATATTTTTAGATGTAGTAGTAAAATTAAAATATAAATAATTCATATAGATATTTAAAAAAAAATTATTTAAAGTCGAGATGAATTAAGATGTCTTCATTGGGGAAAAATAATAGTTGATAGTTATATAATTAATTTTTATAAGATAACGAAATCATTATATGATTTTAAAATGGTTCTTAATAATGTTACTATTAAATAAATATTTTTTAATGACATATAATTTTATTAATGGGACTTTTTATAGAAATCTTTATATAATAAAAATAACATCATAAACACATTTAAATATTATATATGATTTTGAAATAATTTTATCAAATAGAAACATAGTATATCAATAATAAATTTATATATTAAATTAAATTACAATTTAAAATTTATATCATATGTTATATAAAATGTTATATATGGTTATATGAAGATTAAATTAAAACACAAAAACATGTAAAATGTGATATACTGACATACAAAAAAATAATTTAAAATATTTTTAATTATCATAAAATTCTGTAAGAAATATTTGATGGATTCTTCTAATCAATTCATTGGCATACGTTGTCTTGGAAGTTTGAAACCATATAATAACACTCTTTAATCACATTTATGATACATATTGTTAATCCTTTGAGTATATATGATACTCATAATAAATAGGGTGTTTTAACACACCATATGAGACTATTAAAAATAAAGGCAAATATTACTAAATGATTTGTTTCATTTTATAGTTTTTTGAGTGATTATAATAAATTATTATACCCTCTATATAAAAGGAAAAAATTTAATTAAAATTAATAATTATTATTTTAGAAAAACGATTTATCCCTCTAATACGTTTTGAATAAAATATTTTAATTATTGGAAATTATTATTTTTTATTGAAATTATAATTATAAATATAACATTTTTATGTTTAATGTAATCATAATATAATTTTAGATAAGCCATGTGATTAGAGGGTATGATGTTTTCCCATTTAAAATCATTCAAGACTATCCATTATAGTGATACAATATTTGTGTAATATTTTCTATTATTTATCCCCCACCCTTTATCTAAACCATGTAATTTAATGTATGAATTTTTTATCTAATTGAATTGTCACAAATAATAATATAGATTATATCAATACATGTTCAAATAATCATCTGGAAAACATAATAATATAGAATAATTAAATAAGTAATGAATAGTTTCACAATTGAATTAAAGACAACATTATATAATATTTTCCACGTGATGTAAAAAACATATGATAAATTTTAAATATTTATGTTTCATATTTATAAAAAAATATTAATTTAATTAAATAATATATTTTATTTTATGTCTCTTATATAATCATTTTATATATATTCATTATCACGATTATCTAAAACAATTTCGATTAAGTATTAATCAAAAACATATTGTAAGAAAAATACATTAAAAATGAAATAAATAATTATATAACACATCCTTCAAATTAAATTTAGCACCAATTATATATATTTATCATTGAAAATTATTAAAAAAAATTACAATTTTGAAATCCCTATAGTAGTAAAAAATTAAAAATGTAATGTAATGAGAAATATATGACCTCAGTAGAGTATGAATCTATCATGGAAAATATTCAGAAGAAACAAAAATGGAAATTTGATACAATACTGTAATGAAGAAAATATAATCCTTGGGATGCATATTTTTTAGAATATGAGATAAATATTTTTGATGTATGAGTTTTAATAATTTTATTATATGATAAATTAAGGATCAAATTGTTGCGGTTATTATGTCATTATTTGGACATAAATACTATATTTACATTATTAGTGACCATCATATAATAATTATTAATAATCCTTTTAATCATGAGATATTTAATTTTTAAAAAATAATATAAAATAATTTATAATATATAAATAAAAAGGTAAAATATGATTAATTATCAGAAATATAAATACATAAAAAACCTAATACATTTAATTTTATATAATATAATTATTTATAATAAATTATTATGCTTCAAATAAATTGGGAAATTTTTTTAAAAATATAATTCATATTTTTAATTGGGATATTTAAATTTTGTGTATATTAATTGGTGAATTTTTTATTCAATGGTAATATATTTATGTGAATAATGAAATATGGTATTCTTTTATAATATTTTGTGTAATTGTTTTTAAAAATCTTTACTATATTAAAATTATTTGAAAATATTTTATGAATATATATGTCAATTGGATTTTAATATAATTTTTATACTTCTTATCCCTTGATTATTTTTACTTTTTTCAATTCTTACAACTATAAATGTATTCAAATAGAAAATTTATATTAAAATAATGTTTTGAAATGTCCTACAAATATCACTTATAAAAACATTCTTCATTAAGTCAATATCTATGCTGAAAATTTATATTTCACAATGATTTTATTTTAAATAAATTATCATAGATTTTCCTAATCAATATTTATATATATTAATATCTTGAAATTTTGTTTTTAGTGCCATAATATAAGGGTATTCCCTTGGCTTGAACCACTTTTGACCCCCCTTGAGGGGTTTTGTTGTTCGTTTCTCTTGGGTTCCCATGTTTAATGAAAATCAAATTTTTAGTCAATAATAAAATCATGAGCCGAAGGTTTTCAATATATGAATTGAGTTTTAGCTGAGGGTACAACCCCACACCCTCTAATATTTTTAATTATATTTTAATGATCATAAATTCCATTACTATAATATTTTATTATTCAAAAAAAATTAAAGAATGAAAAATCCTAAATAAAAACACAATAATAAGAAAATCCCAATGGAAATGCTAGAAAATGTATAATCATTAATTATCATTTAAAAATTATTATTAATTTATTGAAACTGATCAACTTGTTTTGTTTTTTCTCATTGATGATTTCTGTGTTTCTTCTATTATTGATCCATAACAATCCTAAAAACTATTATATTTTTTTCATTTTCATCATAATTTTTCTATATTTCTTCAATGATATATTTGATTTTAATTCATACACTTTAACAAATGAGATATATAATTTAAAAATGATGAAATGTAACTTATTATGTAGTATATGATTTAAAATAAAGATATTTACATCATAATATCACCATTATTATTATAATTGAAACTTCAAATCCATGAACCCATTTGTATCATCCCGTTAATTTTAAGTCATCTATTCATTATTAGTCACCTTTGGATCCATGTTATTTGGGAAATAATACTAATAAATTTAGATAAATCAGATAAAAGTTTTTTGTCACAAAAACAACTATGGTTAATATATTTAAACTTATTCAGCCTAATCATAGAAAATTTTAACTTATACATACAATTCAAAAAATATATTAATGGTAACTGAGAAATATCAATAGAGATCATGAGTTTTCCACAATAATGGGTGGCTTAAATATGAAAATATAGTCTTTCTTTAGACCTTACTCAATATTCAAATTTTACTTATCAATTATTCATTGCCATATCTTTGGGATAATCAATTTTCCATTAATTTTAATCATGTTTTGATTGAAATAAATAATTCCCCTCCTTGAATTTTAAATAAAAATATATCAAGTGAGCCTAAAATTGTCAACCACTATGAATTCCACTCCCATGTTTTCAACATGTACATCAAAATCATCCCCAATGCAATTTTTTCAAAAAATGATGATATTAGTGGAAGTATACCCGATCCACAAACCAATATGTTATTGATATTACTATTATACATTAATCAAAAAACTCTACACATTTATTTGGTCAATATATACATCATCAACTAATCCCTTGTTCCTCAGTCAATGTTTACGATTTCATTCCCATAAAATCGGATTCTTCATTACCAATAGCTAGGAATATTAACACATAATAATAGACCCTCCAACCCTTTCATCATCATAATAATAACACATTCCATAACAAGTATACTATTCCATATACCATTACACTATGAATTTCTTGAAAACTCCCAATGTTATACCTCAACCTTCCTATAATATATTTATGTAATTTTAGGACCATCCTTGAAAAAATATTTAGATACCTTATTGTACATTTAGAAGATGGATAACTTGAGAAAAATGGCCTGGACACTTTTCTATCCATTATTAACAATGTATTAGTGTGTGATAATTGAATTCAATCTTATAATAAATGTACATCATTTTGGGATGGGTCCTAAACAGAAAAACATAAACCATATGCAAGACACTATTATATGATTTATGGTATTCATCTATTGATCAACAAATAAAAATTAATATGAATGTATTACATAATACTTGTAGAATTTGGTGGTTTCACAAATGTAGGGGGGACCAATAAGATTCTCAAAAAATATTATTTTTGTGGTAAAAAAAGTCATTAGTAAATCGAAATAAAAACTAATATAATTATAATAACAATTACTATGATAAAAATATGATATAAAACAGTATAATTCAATATATTCTTCAGAGAACAAATGAATAAATTCATGTCAATAATCAATAAGATTGATAATTTCTTCAAACAATATACTACTATATTCATGAACATTCTTATCATAGTTGAACAAATAAATCCAATGGGTCAAAAAACTAAAACAATTTTTTTGGAATTAAATAAAGATGAATTAAATTATAAAATAAAGCTATTGAAAGATATGATTTCCCATTCTAAAACTCTAGGAACACTATGACCAAAAGGATTCAAGAATATCCATGATGAAAGTGATTTATATGTAAAATATGAAATTTTAATCCAAAATTAAACATCATTTTTGAGAATAATAATATGAACGTGAACCCTCCCATTTCTATGGAGGAGGATCTCTAGAGTCCCTATGATGAATATAGTATTTAACAAAAAATTGAACTATCACAGTAGATTATATTTATATATTCACAATAAAATTTATATATATTAGATAATATATATTTGTAACATCCCAGGTAAATAAATAATATAACATTTCCATATTTATTAATATTTCTGAATAAAATTTTAATATTATATTAAAGATAATTCTATGTTCGATGGCGTACCCAGTACGCAACAATGAGTTTCTTTGAAATCTAACATTGCACACTAATAATATAATAAAATTATTATAAATGGTAGTTAATGCCTACCTATTGTAATGGAAAGAAAGAACAGATATAACGAATAAATTATTATATACTTTTGTTAAATATTTTAACAATTAACCAATAAATTATAGATGCTCAAAATTCGAATGAATCCAATTTTAAGCAAAAATATTCTAATATTCTTTAAAAGGTCAATTAACCTCCTTTGGATGGGGAACCCTTTTTTTAAAACTATTTCTTGTCAATTTTTTATGTTATATTTAACATCATAAAATCCTTCTTTAGAATCAGGAAATCAAAATTTACATTTTGTAAATTTTTTGTATTTTCCGACAAAGTTTATTTTTTAATGAATAGTGAAAAATGATGTATTTTAATTCAAAACCTCCTTTTAATCTAATTTATTTCATTTTTCATATTATCTTCGTAATTGGTTTTAAATATTAATTAGAATTAATTTTTACCATTTAATCCAATGGTGGTCATTAGAATAAATTTCACTATGAAAATGGACATAAATAAGTGCCAATCTTTTGATAGATATTGTTTCCTAAAAACGTGTTATTTGTTTTGACAGTGGGAATTAACTATTTAATTTATTAATGAAACTTATGTGTTTTTAATTTGGTAAAATGGAAGTCTTTTTTGAGTTTTTAATATCAAATATTTCTTTGGGTGATTAATTGGTATTTTTCAGATAATGTTCATTTTTTAATGAATTGTGAGAAATACAGAATTTTAAATCAAAACTACCTTTTCATCCAATTTATTTATATAGTTAGATTGTAATATTAATTGGTTTTAAGGCGAAATATAGTTATTTTTTATCAACTAATACAATTTTGGTCATTGGATGTAATTTCAATTTTAAATTGGATGTCAAAACAAATCAATCTTTTGATAGATTCTACTTCTTAAAAACTCATCTTTGGTTTTGACAACCAAAATTATTTTTAAATTAATTATTGTAATTTATGTATTTGGAATTTGATAAAATGGATTCCATATTATTAATCATAAGGTCAAAATTATGTAATTAATAGTCTTTTGTTTTTTGACATTATGAATTGTAACAACGGTAATTATCATTAATTATCGTGATTAATTAGTAATCGTGTAGTAAAGGGTAATAAAATAATTCCATAAAATTATAAATTGACCCAAAAATGTGTCCAAATCATCTTTTCAGAGTCATGGATGACCATGGGAATATTTTTACCAAACATGTGGGCCCATGGAGTCACATGGGTGTGATAGTACCATTTATTACATTATATTTAAAAACAAGAGAAAAATAACAAAGGATTATATATCCTAAGTAAAAAAAAATTAATTTTGTTTACATAAATGATATATCAGACTACAAATAGTCATTGGAAATCTAAAAATGTTTCCTACATCATGGTATGTTTGTTTATAATTTTGAGACATTAAGTAAAAAAATTTATTTATGACACCATGATGATATAGTAAATACCTCATTAAAGAAAATTTTAAATAAAATAAAAAGATAAGGTAAATTATAAAACATAAACATGTCTAAAACCTATAGTATGGGTGTATTTCGAACCATTATCACCTTATCCTCAATATATTTCATTTTGGGACCTTTAAAATCCAAAAACCATTTTATATTAATGTAACATTTCAAGACATTCCAAAAGTGACCCTCCTCCTTATTATAAAAGGCCCCCACCTCTACCCCTTTAACAACACCTATCAAGCCCTTGGATCTGCCAAACTCTTCTCATATTATCTCTACACATCCCTATCATACTCTTAAAAGCTTCACATTGGGAAGAAGTATTTTCAAAGAAGCCTTTGACTCAAATAAAAAAAGAGTTACCCGATTTAGAGGCAATGTCTTCCCATGAGTTTATTTCTTTTATTTTAAATCTTCACTCACCACTATATTTTTTTTAATTTATCCAATAATAACACCAGTATACTCAATATAATAGTATGTTGTTATGTAACGTATTCTACCTACATTTATACATACCTCCGTCTAATTGTTAAAGAACATATTGTTTCTGTGGGTGATGAATTACTGTCTCACGAAACGATGATTGTTCAATATTTGTTTAACACCACACATGGTGGCCATTATGATGGAAATATATTTATATATTACATATACTATATTTTTCCTCTTTTTTATTCTTTATTTTATATTTAAAACATATTTTTATGCTTTTCATGTTGTGCAAATGCTGTAATTTCATATGAGGAAGTGTGGACAACCGCTGCCTCATGTTATGTGGCTCGTTCATACCATACATGGAACGTATAAAGAATGGAATAAATGACCATATGTGACATATATAACATATATATTAAACTATAATTATAATATATATAATTCACATTTACTTTTAAATTCCATTAATATGAAAAAAAATGAATGTAGCATTCATGCGTACGTACGACCTACCGTCTCAATGAATGGTACATTTAATTTCTTATCTCCAAACATTATGGAATATTATTAAATACATATAAACTGGATATATATTATATTTAAACCATGAACACCATTCTAGAGATGATGTACTTATAACTACATGGGCAATTGTTTTCAAAAAGGTTGATTTTTGACTCATGTACCGAACATCGTTAAAACGTATGATATTAACTCAAATAATTAACTAATTATTATAACATGATAATATGTGATATTAATTGAATAATAAAATTTAATTTAATTCATTAAGAAATTATAAATTTACCTAATTTTATTATTCAGGAATATAAATAACAAAAGATAAAAAGTCAGACTTGAGGTAAGGGATTTCTTATCTCACCTTTAACTCAGTGAGATATCCATTATTCGACACTTATTTTTTGTATGTGGTGTATTGTGTACTTAAATTTCATATATATTATAATGATTCTATTTATATTCATGTTATTATGTGATTAATTTGTTATTTCTTATCTTATGGTCATACGACTCGATTAATTACAACGTGGTAAAGGGTTTTTATCTCACTTTTTATTCTCGTGAGATTCAGGATACATTTTACACTATTTCCTTTTGTGTGGTGTATATACAGACCATTATTGTATTATTTGTGTAATATAATTTAATTTAAGGGTATTTAAATCTTTATTTTATGATCCATCTTTCATGGGATGTTCATTTTGAAAGTTACACAAATCGGTAAGGGAACATTTCACCCTCCTCTTTTTAAAAGGATTAATTTTGTTAGGACTTTTAATTTACGTCTTCTTATGTTGGGATATGTTCTTATATATCCTTATTTCTGTAAATTTTATGTACAAGTGATGATATACCCTTTTTATCTCTCATAAACACAGTTTCTAAATTTTTAAGTGACGATGTTAGGCTGTCAAATTTTTCTAAGGGAACTTATTAACACAATTTCAATTCTTTGGGTTAATCCTCTACTTATTGATTATGTAATGATATGATTATGTGTGGATGACCTAAGATTATTTTACACTTAATATGGAACTTCATCTCAATCTCCTTTCATTGAGGCATCTTTTGATTTCTACACGACTTTATTTTATATGGTGCGTAAAACCCTTTTGACTATTCATGTCATTCAAAGCGAATCTTTTCTCTATGAAGCATTTTACAAAATGACAAAAAGGAATGTTTTTTAACGTAAGCAGTGGCAATGATCTTTTCCACAACCGCGAGTATTATTTGACCTGTGGATTCCTTAACAAGTTGTAGTGTTTTCAAAATAAAAATAAATACCATATACTCATTTTACTTATTTTGGTATTCAAAATTGTTTTTATGATGGAATTAATATTTCAATATCTTAAAATTGTATATTGTTATTACAATATCGGAATGTTATCTTTCATTTATGCTTAAGTTATGTGTTATGATTATGTAATGGTTCATATACATTGTTACGTATATGTGTAGTTCCATGATAAAACTATGGTGGGTGAGCCTGATATAGCTCTCTAATGCATTGGGTAACGTGATGGGGGTAAACATTAATGTATATCCTTAGATATTTAAGGAATATATTGTTATGGGTATTCAAAATGTGACTCCCTATGTTGTTGTGTTAGCTAAAATGTATGTATGTTATGTATGCCTTAAGATACCTTTATGATTTGTGATTACTATGTGTTATTAATAAATATTATGATTTCAGAAGGTATGATTGAAAATTATAGATTCATTTATTTGTATTTATTGATGGGTTAATGTTTCCTTTCATTATATTATAACCCGTACTGAGCTTTTATGCTCATCTGAAGTTTCTGAAATGTTTTCCACAGGACGTAATGATGAATAGGTTCAAGGATGGGGTCAAGGAAAGACATGATATCTAAAACATGGAGGTAAGCATGTTTATTTTTTAAGAGTTTATATTTTATGAAAAAATGTAAACTGAGTAGAAGTGTCAACATTGAAATATTTTGAGATGTAATAGTTATGTCCTAAATCTCTAAAACACTAAACATGAATAGACCCTCAATGTGAATTGTTCATTTAATTTATGATTATGTAATGTTTTAAGGTCAGGACCTTATAGTTGGTATCAGAGTTTGGTTTAGATAAGTTTAGAGGTTAGGGTATTCTTTAAGCATAAGTGACATTACAATATGGTTAGGATTTCAGAAAGGGTAGTAGTTTTTTGAGATAAAGTCAATTAGTTTATGATAACATGAATAATTATATCTTAGTATTATATAACTGTTTCTCTGATATACTCACACTGACCTTTTTGGTTTTAGTAAATGGCTGGATCTAGCAGGCATCAAAGAAATAGTGGATGTGACGAAAACTATGATGGTTTTCCAAATGAGCAACTGAATGATATGGGAGCTGTAATGAGATCTCTTGTGGTTATTCTCAACCAACTATCTAGAGTCATGATTGACCACCTGAACCTTAGTGATTTTTATAAGGCATCATATATGCGAGAAATAAATCCCTATAGATGTTCAGGTAACAATCATAATGTTAAGTATGTTCAAAAACCTATGTGTCAAAGATGTGGAAAGAAACACATGGAAAAATGTTTCAAAGGGACTAAAAGATGCTATAGATGTGGAAATTAAGGTCATAAAGCATGAACCTATCATTGAAAAAGGTAGAATTTAGTTGACTCTAGGAAAGGGAATGCAGATTATTCTGATGGGTCAATTGAATGTTTTAAATGTGGTTTTCATTGACATTATGCAAACACATGTCCTAAAAATATGTTTTGGTAATGGGATCACCAGGATCATACAAAATTTCTTTTACAAATACCTAATTCCATTCTTATTGAGGATGATGTAACTTACAATGACCAATGGAAGGTATGGATTCTTTCTTACCATATGTTTTCCTATTATTGAAATTTAGGATATGATTCATGATTTTGTTTGTAGGAAAAAAGTATTTCAGAATAAGTTGGAATGGAGTGGTTAATGGATCATGAATAATGTTGAATGAGTAAGAAGTCTACACATAAGGGATTCAAGAGTTATGGTAGATTTTAGGATTGTGAAATTATTAAATGTATTAAGTCTCTTTTGATGATAGGGTTACACTAGAATACTTTTTACAGTATGTGTAACACTGATGTTTGATACAAGAAACTTTTATTCAAGGAATAATTATCTTTTCTTTTGTGTATATAGTTATAAATAACCATTTGGGTTTATATGATCCTTGAATTTGAGGTAATTACTGGTTAATACATTTTGGGATGCAAAACAAATGTTTTTAGATAACAATTGTGGTTAAAATATGTTATGGTTATTTTTGATAAATTTATCTCATTTTAGGAATGCTATAAAATTGTATGGTTTTTTAAAAGGGACAACACACAGACCGTGTGAAAACCCGTCAAATCGGATGATGTCACGGGAATCAAACCCAATACCAAAGTGTGACAAGGATTTATCTCCTACCAGAGGACTACGTGAAGTCCCTAGTGATTATGACTAATAACATTTAGTTAGATGATCTTATGAATCAGTAATTATTTGATTTTGGGTTATCTTTGGAAATGATTAACCTATCATGGAGGATATGTGATTAGGTTAATTACTTTTTAGTATGAGACTTTAAGAGTAACTAATTGTATTTAGAGATAAATGTTAAGATTTATCTTGGAAGAAAATGTGATTAAATCCTTATTATATTTGGGTATCAATCATAGTTTTGATTACATTGAAAATTTTTACAGATAACTGTATAATGATTGGTCTTTAATGAACATTGGGTTTTGTTTGAAAAATTTTGGTGATTAAGAGTAGTTTTTCTATTTGTAAAGGATTATCCTTTTGGAGATTATATGATCTTCTACTTACGATTTTGGTTTTGGTTAAGTTCTAAAGACATGATAAATATATAGTCAGTCATTTTAGGATTAGGTCACTCTGAAGAAGTTGATTATTGCACTCTTAATATAAACAAGTCACCCTAAATACTCATCTATTGGAGAAATTTTGAGTTTGTGTAAGAAATCTACTAAGAGATGAAAGTCTACATGAAATTTATGTTTGTTTCCTTATGTTTCAGTTAAACTCATAAAAAATTCTTCAATGAAAAGAAACTTAAAAAAAATTGTCTGTTATGTTTTCCTACTGGGGAATCAAATACTATTTTACCCATCAGAAGTTTGTGATTTTCTAGTAGTTAACTTTCTTCTAGACATATTTTCTATCACTCTCCATCAGAACATGATGGTTTGTTTTCTCATCAATATCCATGTTTTCATGGAATCCTTGTATCTGTTGTCTCAGGTGACCTGTGTACTTTTCATTATTTCTTTTAAAGTGAATGTTTAATTTAATCATTTTCTAATGTGGGGCTTTCAATGAAGTTTCTTAGCCCATTTTTAAAATTGCGAAGACGCAATTCCCAAAATGGGTGAAGGTCGTAACATCCCAGGTAAATAAAGAATATGACAATTATATATTTGTTAATATTTTTGAAGAAAATGATAATATTACTTTAAAGGGAATGCTATGTTTGATGGCGTACCCAATACACAACAACGAGTTTCGCTGAAATCTTACGTTGCACACTAATAATATAATAATATTATTTTAATGGTAGTTAACGCCTAGCTGTTGTAATGGAGGGAATGAACAAAACTAACTACCAAATTATTATATATGTTTGTTTTATATTCTATTAATTACCCAATAAATAATAGAGGATTAAAATGCGAATGAATCCAATTTTAAGGATAAATATTTCAATATTCTTTAAAAGGTCGATTGACTGCCTTTTGATGGTGAACACTTTTTTAAACTCTTTTTTTTCAATTTTATACCCTATATTAGAAAAAATAAATCCATTCTTTATAATCAAGACATCAAAATTTACATTTTGTAGATTTTTGGAATTTTTTAGACAATGTTCATTTTTTAATGAATAGTGAAAATGATTGATTTTAATTCAAAACCTCTTTTTAATCTAATTTATTTATATTGATATATTATCTATTTAATTGGTTTTAAATTATAATAAGAATATATTTTTACCATATAATCCATTGGTGGTCATTATAATTAATTTCACTTTGAAAATGGACATAAACAAGTGTCAATCTATTGATAGATATTGTTTCTTAAAAACAAAAAATTTGTATTGACAGCGGGAATTAACTATATAATTTATTAATGAAACTTCTATCTATTGAATTCGGTAAAATGGACATCATTTTTGAATTTGGAATATCAGATATATTTTAGGGTGAATTTTTGGTATTTTTCTGATAATGTTTATTTTTTAATTAATAGTGAAAAATACGCAATTTTAATTCAAAACTACCTTTTCATCAAATTTATTTATATAGTTAGATTGTCATTTTAATTGGTTTATAGGTATAATTTAATTATTTTTTAATATTTTATACAATTTTGGTCATTGAATGTAATTTAACTTTTAAATTGGATGTGTAAACATATCATTCTTTTGATATATTTTACTTCTTAAAAACCCGTCATTGGTTTTGACAACGTGAGTTTTTTTTAAATTAATTACTGAAATTTCTGTTTTTGGAAGTTGATAAAATGGATTCCATATTTGGAATCATAAGGACCAAGTTATGTAATTAAGACTCTTTTTTGGACATTATGAATAGTAATGATGGTAATTATCTTTAATTGTCGTGATGAATTAGTAATCGGGTATTTAAGGGTAATAAAATAATATCATAATAATATAAAATGACCTCCAACATGTGTCAAAATCCTCTTTTATGAGTCATGGATTACCATGGTAATATTTTTACAAACATTATGGCCCATGGAGTCACATGGGTGTGATAGTGCCATTTAATACATTATTTTTAAAAAGAAGAGAAATATAACAATGGTATGTATATCATAAGTAAAAAAATATTAATTTTGTTTACATAAATGATATATTAAACTATAAATAGTCATTGTAATTATAAAAATATTTCCCACATCATTGTTTTTTTAGTTTTAGGCATTATATACATTAATTTATTTATGATTCTAATATGATTCGGTGATTACCTCATTAATGAACAATTTAAATAAAATGAAATGATAAGGTAAAATATAAAACATACACTTTTAGAAAACCTATTGTATGGGTGGATTACAAACCCTTATCAGCATATCCTCAAAATATATCATTTTGGGACCTTTAAAATCTGAAAATCATTTTATAATAAAGTAACATTTCAAGACAACCCTAATGTGACCCTCCTCCCTCTTACAAAATGCCCCCACCTCTACCCCCTTAAACACACCTCTGAAGACCTTGGCTCATCCAACCACCACACATATTTTCTCTCTACATCTCTCTCTTACTCATTGATGCCTCAAATTGGGTAGAAGACTTTCCAGGTAAGCCTTTGGCTAAAATTAAAAAATATTTACCCGATTTAGAGGTTTTGTCTTCTCTTGAGTTTCTTTATATACATACACACACCTCTATCTACTGGTTAAAGAACATATTGTTTCTGTGGGTGGCGATTTACTGCCTCACGAAATGATGATTGTTCAATATTCTTTTAACACCTATAATTCTGGAAAATATGATGGAACTAAATTTATATATGATATATATTATATTTATTTCCCCTCTATTCTTATATATTTTATATTTAAGACATACATTTATGCTTTTCATGTTTTGAAAATGCGATAATTTCATATGAATAAGTGGGGACAACCACCCCCTCAAGTGATGTGACTCGTTAATGCCAAACATGGAACATATAAATAATGGAATAAATGAAATTATTTGACCTATATAACATATAAATGATACTGTAATTATAATATATCTATGTCTCATTTACTTTTAAAGTCCATTAATCTGACAAAAAAATGAATGTAGCATTCATGCGTACATACGACCTACCATCTCCATGAATGGAACATTTCATTTCTTATCTCCAATCATTATGGAATATTATTAAATACATATATATTGGATATATATGATATTTAAATCATTAACACAATTCTAGAGATGATGTACTTATAACTACATGGTCAATTCATTTCAAACAAGTTCAATGTTTGACTCATGTACTGAACATCGAAAAATGTATGACATGAACTCATATAATTAACTAATTATTATAACATGTTAAAATGTGATATGAATTGAATAATAAAATTTAAATTATGTTCTTAAGCAATTATAAATTGACATATGTTAATTATTTAGGAATACAAAGAACTAATAAGAACAAGTGAGATTTGAGGTAATAGATTTCTATCTCGATTATAATTTTGTGAGATTTCCATTGTTTGCTACATAGTTGTTCCATGTGGTGTATTTTGTACTGAAATTTCATATATATTATCATGATTATATTTATATTAATGGTATTATGTTATTAATTTGGTTTTTATTATTTTTTGGTCATATGACTAGATTGATTACAATGAGGTTAGGGGTTTTTATCTCACTTTTTATTCTGGGAGATTAATGCTACATTTAGAACTATTTCTTTTTGTGTGGTGTATGTACTGTCCATGATTTTTTTCTTTGTGTAATATATTTTAATTTATGGTTATTTTCATATTCATTGTATGATCCTTCTTTCATGGGTTGTACGTTTTAAAAGTTACCCAAATCGGTAAGCGAACATTTCACCCTCCTCTTTTTAAAATAATTCTTTTTGTTAGGTTTTTTAATTTACATCTTCATATGTTGGGATATATTCTTATATATCTTTATTACTATAAGTTATATGTCCAAGTGATTAGATACCCTTTTTATCTCTCATCTACTCATTTTATGAATTTTAATGTGATGTCGTTAGGCTGCCAAATTTCTATAAGGGAAATTCTTAACCCAATTTCAATTATTTGGGATAAAACTATACTTCATGATTATGTCATTCTATGAATATGTGTGGATGACCATATATTTTTTTACACATTATATCCACTTATATTGGGTGTATTTATATTTTTCACACATAATTATGTAATTGATTTATCCTTAATCTATGGATACCGTCTTTGTATGGTACTTCCTGTCAATCTCCTTTTATTGAGTCATATTTTGATATCTACACGACTTTATTTTATATGGTTCATAAAACCCTTTTGGTTTTTCATTTCATTCAAACAGAATCTTTTCTCTACAAATAAATTTACAAAATGAAAAAAAAGAATGTTTCTTTTTTTAATGTAAGCGGTGACAACGACCTTTTCCACTGCCGCGAGTATTATTTGACTTATGGATTCCTTAACAAGACGTAATGTTTTCCAAAGAGAAATAATACCATGTACACTTTTTACATATTTTGGTTTTCAAAATTGTTTTTATAATGGAATTATTATTTCAATATCTTAAAATTTTATATTGTTATTGCAATGTGGGAATGTTGTCTTTACTTTATGCTTAAGTTATGTGCTATGATTATGTTATGGGTCTTAGACATTGTTCCGTATACAGGTGGTTCTATGATAAACCTAAGGTGGGTGAGCCCGATATAGATCTCTAATGAATTGGGTAACGTGATGGAGGTAAACATTAATGTTTCTCATAATAGATTTAGGGAATATACTGTGATGGGTATTTCAAATGTGACTCCCTATATAGTTGTGTTATCTAGGATGTAAGTATGGTATGTATTCCTTAAGCTACCATTATGATTTATGATTACTATTTGTTATTCATAAATTTTACGATTTTAGAAGTTATGATTGAAAATTATGGTTTCATTGATTTGTATTTATTGATGGGTTAATGTTTCCTTTCAATCTATTATAACCCTTACTGAGCTTTTATGCTCATCTCATGTTTTTGAAATGTTTTCCACACGACATAAATATGAATAGGTTCAAGGATGGGATCTAGGAAAGTCATTCTATTTAAAACATGGAACGAGTCATGTTTCTTTTTTAAGAGTTTTTATTTTATTAAAAAAAATGGAAACTGAGTATATGTGTCTAGTTTATAATCTATTGAGATATAATAGTTATGACCTAAATCTATAAAAAACTAATCCTGAATAGATCCTCAATGTGAATTATTCATTTAATTGATAATTATGTAATGTTTTAAGGATGGGTCCTTATAATTATAGGTTCATCAATTATAGGAACTAAAAGGGATAAATCATTATGTTTTCCTGTGTAACATCCCAAAATAACATGATAATGACACTAATGTAAAATGTCACATATCTTGAAGATCTCCTCATAATTACTTTAGATTAAATATTAGTTCTAAAATTATAATGATAAAACTTGGGGACTAATTTTCTATCAGGTATTCTATAACATACAATATTCCATGGCATAAGATAAATTTATTATATATTGTGGATGTGAAATATATCATTGTAATAATTATAACTCATATGGATAATATTATGTATTTCTCTTTAAATAAATAATTTTGTATACATTATAATAAATTATGCACTAATGTATAATGTAATATGAAATACTTTATATAGAAATATTTTAATTTTATAGATAAAAATCTATAAGGTTTTCAATTAATTATAAAGAATCATCCATCAAAATATACATTGATTAAATGAACTGGAAAATTAAAATACAACGATTATGATGTATTTAAAATAATGTATTTTGATAATTTTGGTATCCATAATTATAAATATTAAAATACATAAAAATATTATAAATTTATTATAAATTTTAAGTCAATGGTAAATGAAAAGGATGAATGATTTTAGTCATGTATGTATGGATGTATTTTGAATAAAATATGGATATTATATATAAGGTTGTTATATATATGGTTGCTTGATTTACAATTTTTGATTTATTGTTGTAGGGTATAAATACATACAATTTTTAGAATTATATTTTTATGAAATAAATATATTTAAAATAATTATTAAGTATGAAATAATTCTATAATGAACAATGAAAGATAATATTTTAAAAAGGATTTTGTAAAAGAATGGTTCTTTTTCAATACAAGATATTTACGATATGTATATTATTTTGTCATGTAGAATATTTTATGTCTCAAAAAAATTTATAAAATTTTATAATAACCTATGATTGAAAAAAACTAAAAGATAAAATATTTAGTATAATGTTATTGGTTAAAAACATATAATATTTAAGGATGAAATTTTGTAAATAATTTTTCTTTATACGTAATTTATTAATAACATAATAAATTTTAATGAGAAATTTTATTGTATTATTGTAGAAAAAAAATTTATACTATAAAAAATTTGTTATATTATAAATAATTGATTAATGTGGATTTAAATAATAATGAATATCGAATAGGATAAATACACATTAATTTTAAAAGATATTTTTTTCTCTTGAAATATTATCTTCTATATATTTGACCTTTTAATTAAATTTTAAATTTATGATATTTAGAAAATAAAATTGATTAAATAGTTTCCAAATTTTTAATATTAAAAAATTAAATAAACATTTACATTTTTAGGTATTAAAAATTAATTATAATATAATAAGGTTCACTATAATATATATAATTATGTAAAATGGATAATATGGTTGTTAATGACATAAAATATTTCCAATCATTATCCATGGATATCATGGATGAGGGGATTCAATAGCCATATACAATAAATCTCATCTTCTTATACGCATTCCTTTTAACATTAAATAATATGCATTTTTGAATGTGTATTCATGGAAATGCCACTCCAAACACACCTATAATTGGATCCCTGTTATACCCCATAGAAACAATGATTTTTCGTTTTTATCTAATTATTATAGTTTAATTCCACCAATAATAAATTAATAATGTTTTATTGGATGCCTTTTGACCCACGACATTGTCATATGAAAATAATTTCAAATGAATGTTTTTCAAATTAGAGAGAATTCCACAAGTAATGAACATAATTCATAACCATTTATTTACCCTCCTAATAAAAAAATTTATAAATCTAATTATCCGTTATAATGATTTTATGTTAACATAATTATTTATTGCATAAAATTTATTTAAATTATTTAAATCTATTGCCATAAAAATTCATAAGGTAACATGTTTTTTAGGGTTGGTTCAACAACCTATATCAATGATGATTTACTAACTTTAATTTGTAAAACATTAGTTATTATGAAGAAAATAATAATTAAAATAAACTTTCTTATAGAGAAATTTATATTATGATTTTATTTTTTATAGAAAATTAATGTAATGTCCATTGTAGTCTGACATATTTTTATCGATAAATAACCTAAACTGTGTTCGTCATAGATATCATTATCAATATCCGTACACATACCATCTACAATGAGATCATGATGAAAAAAAATGAAAATAATTAACTAACCATATATGATATTTTAAATATGATCATGGTATAAATTTATTATTATTAACATATTCATTATGATTAATTCATTAAACAATCAAAATAACTATCATCTGATAATGAAAATAGGAAACAAGTAACAAATATGTGTCACGAACCAGTTGGGGTCAACCCTGAGCCGGTCAAGTAGGCCTCTCCATGACATGTCCCAAGAGGCATTCCTGATCCTCTCGGGTTGGAGACAAGCATCATGGGCATCAATTATAGTGAAAACATAACGTTTTAACCCAAAAATAAACAATAACTAATTAGAAAACATAAACTAATATCCCAACATACAAAAATATAAAATTCAAATTGAAAAACATTTGTACATGGAAGTGATGGGACAACTGAACCAAAAATCACAGTTGACCAAACCTGATAACCAACTAAAAAAATGTTTCCCCACTGTTCACTCTCCAAAAAATTGATCACGCGTCACTTAAGGTGATTGAACTTAAGCTGGATCATGTACATGGGCTGAAAAGAGAATAATACTATAGGAATGAGTATTAAAACTAAGTGGGTTAGTACAATATTATATCACCAATGAACATACATTAAAATAGAAGATACATCAATACCATGTTTGAACTAAAATATATAAAACTATGTTTAGAAAACATGGTTCCTTGATATAATCATAATTAAATAAAATTATTGAAAGTTTTCATAACTAATAAACACAATAAACCAATTTCAAAGAGGTGCAACTTCAAAATAGAAATTTTTTTAGGAGGTATTATTTAAAGAATGTAAACATTTAAATAAAACTCACACATTTATAAATTTATGAACCAAACATATCATATGCTGATGGTGAGTAGAAAATATTGAATGAGAATATGTCACATGAACACGCATAGGAACAAGTTCATTGTGGGCCATATGTACCCCATATCTCAGTGTAAAAGTAACCACAACAATTATTTGTTCGCATGCATGATAAACTAGTAGGTAAAAACACCCATAGCCTAGTGGTCCCCAACATCATATCCATAGTTTAGTTAGTGATATTTGCATCAAAATTGCTACATGATACATGGAAAAACCCATTCCATTCTAATAGAATACTAGTACACATTCACCAATCTAAATACATTGGTTTCACACTATGTGCTCAAACAAGTTCAGCATGCTATCAAATTCCATTTTTAATATAAAATATTAGTAATCATTATACACTATAAGTAGAATCTAAACATGCCTTTTCAAACTTTTTATAAATCAATAAACCATTTATAATTTTCTTCAAACCATGTCATGTTGGATAAAAGGACTTTGCACATAAAATCCATTGAAAAGTAAAATCTTAAGGACAAAATAACACCAATACAACAAAATACCAGATTTTAAATCACAAAAATCATTTAATTAATCAATTTCATGAATCATAAGATGACTTCACTTGGTGTAATGTTTAACTCACATGAAAAACTTTTCCTTATGAAAGATTACAAAGAGAACTTACAAATTTTATTAAAACAATGTGTATTAAAGATAGAAATTTCAAAAATCATGGAGATGTGTAAAAAACCATTAGTATCATAAAAAAATTTACATAACTTCATTGAATACATTGGTTACAGATTCAATGCTAAACCATTTTTTTAAATGACAAATATAACACATACAAAAAATACATTTCAAAACATGTCAAAAACCTGTGCCCATCTATTTATAAAACCCAAAGACCTTTGGAAATCCATAAATGAACCCCAAAATATCACCTTTAATGCAGCCCTTAAATTAATAAACTCATTCAAGTCCACTTATATCACATTTAGTACTCAAAATCCCATAGGAACGTTTTCTAAAAATGTGGCATGAAAAATTTAGCAAAACAACTTATATTTAACAATCAATGGGTTAAAACCCCAATTTTTCATGCCTAATATTTATTAAAATAGTTATAAAAGGTCATAAACATGAAATTTAATATGTGAAAACTATTGGAACATCTATTTAAACAGGAAGTGAGAAAATTTTATAATCAAACAACTCCATTAAACACAATACAAGGCATAAATAAACGTTTTTACACAAAATAGATCATGAAATGGTTGTAAAAATATAATAAAAATGTATAAAAGGTGAGAAAATTATTGAATATATTAATAATGAATGATGAATGATAGTATGTTGGAAAACATATATCAAAACATATACATAATGGAAACACACTCTAAAAACCATACATGAGGGGTAAAAACCCCTATATCTATTAATACCATCCCTAAAATAAAGATACCGCCATAATAATCATAGGGTAACTGAACCCTAGTTCATACATGACCTAAGAGAATGACATAGATAATATATAATTGGAGGAGTATGAGGAATGAGTAGAATGGAGATGGAAACATGCCTTGAAATCTAGAACTCTTTCCGTATTCCCACAGTTCCACACCCTTGATGGAGAGGGAAGGGGTTTTAACTCAATGGAGATTCACTATAGCTCTATCCGAACCATTGAAAAAATATATGTGTGGGAAGGGGAAAAATGAATGATTCATGAAAGAAACAAATTACCATAACAAATCTAAACGATTTGAGAATCATTGGAAAATGTTGTGCTAATCCATGACTAAGATGAGATCGTAAATGGGAATATGAAACCTTGGGGTGAGCATATGTATTTTGGGATCATGTGAGTGGTGGAATCACCAAAAAACATTAAAAATGTATATTATATAAAAGAAAAAATAACTGCCTTTTGAAATCTGGAAATGGGGTCACAGTTGACCCAAAATCCTGAAGTAACCTCCCTTTTCTCGAATATCTCCCAAACAAGATCTGTGGATCCCATGGTAGGTTGATAAAACATATATTCAAATTCAACACTGAACATTCAACTCACTTAAAACCTATGAAATGGATAATTATTTTCAATACACTATATCAAAACCAAGACATGCAAAACTGAGTGTGACAAATCTTCCCAACTTTCCTGATTTCTGGCCAAAAAATGCCATAACTATTCCAAGATAAAAGTTAAAAACCTACGGATTCTTTATCTACACATTCCAACCACTCAAGATAATTAAATATCATCCATCATCAATAGAACATAATACTCATGACCAAATAAACATCAACACACAACCACATCACGATAATCAACAGAATGATCAGTCCACTACCTCCACAATAATGCCAAGAACAAAATTATTGGTTCTTTACCCAATAAACCCACAAATCAACCAAACCAATGAGATCTAAAGAAATACAATGAATGAGGGGGATTAAGGAACAAACTCCAAACCATTAGAGATAAACTATCATTGGAAAAATCATTAATAGAATGAATTACAAGACACATGGTAAGTCACCCCACCTATAATATCTTACAAGTAATGAAAAAATGATAATTCAACATGTACTAGGAATAGTTCCCTACCATGTATCCCACAATAACCTACCAACCCATTCTATATGGAACACACCATTAATTTTTAAACTAACCACTCCCAAATTAAAGGGAATAGAACTGTGCCATCACTTTCTGCATAGATCCAAACCACCACCAGATGGGGAAGAGAGATATGGGGACCCAATCGTTGGGAAACTGAATCAAAAAATAAATATAATAACCACCCAATAGTCTCCTCCTATGAACAATAAATCCAAGAATTCAACAGATTCACATTATTAGTCTAAAAATGGACATTAATGGGAAACCCACATCAGATAAGGAATAACCATAGACACCTCCTAAGGGGTATGTCCACCATTCTTTTTTCAAAAAAAGAAAAAATAAAAGTGATGAGAACCCAAAATAAAAACATAGAATCTATGATACCATGATGGTGAAGGAAGGATCTTAGTCTTTCCCCCTACATCTCTACTGACTTCTTGACATGGTGAAAATAATAACTCTGAACAAGGAGCAGAGTGTATAAGTAATACATGGAAACACATCTGCATCACTGAACACCACTTCTATATCAAAAAGAATATTCACAATTGGAAACCACTTCCTTTCAATCCCAAATAGCTCTCTATTCCATCAAACGAGTTGATACATCTTCAAAAGAGGTGTATATAATGTTTGAAATGGATCGTTAGGCTGATAAAACTGAATTCTTTCCAATAGGAAACCATATGTGGCCACCTCACAACATCCAACATATCCTTAGAAACCCACAATACATTGATCCAACACCAAGACACCAACATGATAAAATCGCAATACACACAAAAATTATAATTTCTAAATCATGGGGATATATACAAAAAATCACACTTCTGAATCATGAAAAACAATCTCCCATAAGCATCAGTATACAAAAAAAATAGAGTAAAACACTTGAAAAACAAACTAACTTGTTGTATTTTTATATTCACCAATGGTGTTTCCACAAGTGTCACTCACAAACAGATTCTTGTGCAACCTCAAGTACCCATCCCCTATTCCATATTGTGAATCCATCAACATATCTAATATGAACCCATGAATGTGAGAACCCACTAAAACACAAAAGGATAAAAATCCTCATTTTACAAGATAACAATTTCATGCCATTTCAAAAATCTTGTACATTCCTTAGTACCACTAACCACCATGTAAAAAACCATTTAAATATTTCAACACACAAATACATTTTAACAAGCATGAAAAAACATCATATGTCTCCATAAAAATCATCTACCTTTATTCAATAAATATTCCATCATCTAAAAAAACCACACTTTTCAAAAAACCATTTGATTAAAATCATGTTTAATTTATTTTGAAACTACAACCAAATCAAGAATTCCATTTAAACATCCCATTCCCATTTTAAAAAAATTATCATGTCCTCTTTTAACATATAGCCACAAAGGCCAAAACTATTTTTTGGAAAATGTCATCTTTTCAAAATTGATCCCCAAAACCAATTAATTTGATTCAAACACTCATCAACATCCCAAAATATCCCATTTTAATCAAATTTTAAGAATCATTATAAAATAATTCATTCATTAAAAACATTTTATTTTAATAAACCATAATGTTTTATTAAGGAAATTCAATCCCATTAAATAATTCCACATTCCCACCCAATTTTTATTTTACAATGACCCGAAATTCTAAATAACAATATTATATTAATAATTTAAAACCCACTTCCAAATAAATTATAGTAGTGTTTTTAAAAAAAATTATGAATTCAATAATTGTCGGAGAGACCCATAGAAAGGAACTAGTGTAAATTGGTTCCATGATCATATGGTTGGCGTCTATATGTGAAACACACCACCAACATGGAGAGCCTCCTTAAGACCATGCCCCAGATCCACATGGCATTCCAATCCCTACGATCTCATGATGGACACATGTCAAACCACCCTTATTGTATCCCAATCACCATAAATACCTTAACAAGAATAGAAACTAATAAAACTGGACTTCTCATAGACTCTTGAAGATATGAAAGAGCTATAGTTCCTGACGCTCATCCAGAACTTACCAATAATGTTTCGAAAATCAATGTCCATATATTTTGGAATCACAAAAATAAAAAGGGTTCCCATAAAAAAGAAATCTACTCTATGACCTGAAATGTTTTACTACCATGTTGTCACGAATCATTCTATGTTGACCCTGAATCGGTCCACCAAGCCGCTCCGTGAAATTTCCCAAGAGGCCATCCTGATAAACCTACAATAAAGACAGGAACCAAGGAAATCATTTAGAGTAAAAATATAACGTTTTATGACAATCATAAACAATAACTAACCTTCATAAAGAAATAGACATTACATCATGATCATATATAAAAGATGAACTAAAAATAATTTTTACATAGAAGTGAAATTAAAAATGAATCAAATAGCTCAACAGACCAATATTGACAATCATCTATCTTTATGTGACACTAATGTTCTCTGTCCAAAAAAACTATCACACATCACCCAAAGGTATCGAACTCAAGATGAAACATGAGAAATGGAAAAAAAGAAGAAGAATATAGCTGTGAGTATTAGAACTCTGTATGTTAGCTCAATATTCTTTCCCCAATGCATATAAATTAAAATAAAAAAAATATAAATACAAAGATTGAAGGAAAATATATAAAACTATGTTTTAAAACATAGTTTCCTTCTATAATGATTATAATATAAAATGATTAGAGGTTTTCATAACTATGAAATGCTAGGAAAAAATTTCAAAGAGACACAACATCAAAATAAAAAACATTTTTCAAGAGAGATGCATTAATGAATGTAAACTTTTATATAAAACCCACAAACTACTGAATTTATGAATTAAACATATCTTATTCCAATGGGGAGTACAAAATTTCTAGTGAGCACAAGCCACAAGAACACCCCTAGGCACTAGTTCATTGTGGGTCCCAAGTACATCATATCTCGATGTAAAAGAAACCATAAAAAATATATATTCTTGTTCATGATCCAATAGTTGGGAAAACACATCTCAAAAAGTGGTACCTAACATAATCATTGTATTTTAGTTGGTGTATTCATAATGAAAATTGATACATGAAACAGAAACAAACTCACTCTGCATCACTAGTATACTATAACATGTCTACCCACATAGATACCTGGGATTCCCTCCTTATTCTGAAAAAAGTTCCACATTATATCAAATTAATGTTTCATAATAAACAATATTTAAGGTCATAAACACTCCAAAAAATACATAAACATTTTTATCACCCATCGTATATCTAAATAAAACATTTATACTTTTCATAAAACCATTTATTGCGGGATAACTAGGATATGCACATAAAATACATTAAAAACTGATCTTTTAAGGCCGAATTCCAACCAATACCACAAAAAAAAATTTCATCGCGAACCCCATTTCATAATTCAATTTCATGAATCAAAAAATGACACCACATTGTACAACATTGAACACACGTGAAAACTGTATTCTTATAAAAATTTCAAATGTCCCATTAAGAATTTTACCAAACCATTTGGTGTGAAAAGTAAAAACTTCACATCACATAATTATTTCTATAAAATACAATATAAGATGAAAAAAATTAGAAAAAACGATTAAATTTATTGGGTTACACATTCAATGATGTAAAATTTTCATAATAATTATGAACATGCCACTTACCATAAACCCTTGTGAAAACATTTCAAAAACCCATAACTGTCTCTTTATAAAACCGAACAACCTTTTTTAAAGCCATTAAAGGACCCCTAAACATCTCTATTAAATCTACCCATAATTTATTAATTTCATACATGTAATTTTATATCAAAATTTGGACACAAAATCCAAGATTCCACTTTTTCAAAAACAAGGCATTCAACATTTACCCAAAAAACTTATATTTAACTCTTAAGGGGGTAAAACAGAAAATTTTCTGGAAACAAATATATTACTGTAGTCAAAACTGGTCATAAAAAGGACAATCTAAATGAAAAAAACTAGCATAATTTTTATTTAAACAACCATTGTTCACATTTATTACATAAAAACACCATTTTACACAAAACAAGTCATAAATAACCGTGTTTCACACTAAATAGATCATACAAGGGTTTTATATTAATAATAAACATGTATAAAAGGTGATAAAAATATAAAAAAGATGAAACATAAATAATAAATGCAATTTCATGGGAAAACGTACCTCCAAAACACGGATAAGGGGAAATAAACACCCAAAAACCTTCCACGAGGGTTAACAAACCCTATATATATATGAGAAAAAGCACTAAAATAATGAATCCCTTATAAAAATAATGGGATAACAGAACCGTAGTAAGTGCCTAACTAGGGAATAAAATATATCATGAAATAATCGTATAAGTAGGACGAAGTAGGAGAAATGGGAAGGAGACTCACAATGAATACTATAAAACTCGTCATCATCCCTTAGATACACACCAATAAAGGAGAGAGAATATCTTGGAACTAAATGAAAAAGTTACTTATTTTTTGAAGAATTATAGAATGACTATTGGGGGGGGGGATGAAATTAATGATTTATGAAAGAAACAATTTACCACACCAAATCAGGATGATCTAAAAATACTTATGAGATTTCACCACAATCCACGACTAATATAACCTACAAAGTGGGAAAATGAACAAATATGGTTCACAAAGATTTTTTGGGCTTGATTGATAGGTATAATTACTAGATAAATATTAAACTATTAATAATATATAAAATGAAAAAATTATTATTTTTTAAAACATGACATGGGTAAATGGTTTGCCCAAATTTTAATGTTACCACCATTTTATCCAAAACTCCAAATATATATATATATATGGACCCCTAGTTAAATTATTTGACATATATTTAGATCAAAATTAAATACTCAACTCACCCCCAACCCATTAATATCAGTGGGATTTCTAACAAACGAGATCAAAACCATGACCTATAAAATAGGGTGTTACAATATGTGATTAATGAATGGTTGTAACACCCCGAGATTTCATAGTGTGTTATTTCTTCAAAATAATTCAATAACATGCACTACACGCAACACCGAGTTCAATCACACCATGACTTAACAAAAAAAAAGCCATTCAAAAGAGGTTATGAATAGTATTAACTAAATTTTAAACTTTATATAATACTTATAATTTTAGAATCCATATTATGAGTTCCTTAGACATATTGTAAGAACAGATTCATTTTAATTTTAATATTACCACCATTTTCAGTATTGCACTTTTATCAACTTTTAATAGTGAAACCTTTTTAAATACAATATTTTAAAATTTTTGACTAAATCGGGGACATCTAAAAATTTAAAATGAAACATCCCAAGCTTCCACGGTACATTTTCCATTGAATAATACAGTAGCGTGTGTTGTACGCAACTTCGAGTTCTAACACACCACAACCAATCAAACTAGCAATTATGAATAGTAATACCTACCTTTTAAAATTTTAGAAATTTTATCTCTCAAAATGGACTTCATTTTTGGATTCAGAGTATCGAATTTAGCCTAAGGTGAAATTTTGGTACTTTTCGGATAACTTTCATATTTTGATGAATAGTGAAAACTACTAAATTTTAATTAAAAACAACTTTTTTAATCAAAATAATTAATAGTGAAAAATTATGAATTTGAGTGGTTTTAAAGTATATTTAGAATATATTTCTACCATCTAATATAACGTTGGTCATTGGACATAATTTTACAATTAAACCGAACATAAACAAGTGTCAATCTTTTGATAGTTATTATCTCTTAAAAACATGCTTTTTGTTTTGACAGCGGGAATTAATTTTAAATTAATTTCTGCCACTTCTGTGTTTTGAATTTAGAAAAATGGATTCCATATTTGGAATCAGGATGTTCAAATTTTTTAAATAGGTAACTTTTATTTTTAGACATTTTGAATAATTACTGCCGTAAATATTTTATTTATCATGGTTAAGGGTAAATCCAGTAAATAAGGGTTAAAAAATAATATTATAATAATACAAAATTACCCTAAAACGTGTCATAGCCTTATTGGTTGATACATGTTCGACCATAGGCATATTTGGGTCGATTTGGGGACCCCATGGTGCCACTTGTAGGTGATATGGACACTTTATTTCAATTAAGTTAAAATGAATACAAAAATGACACAAGCATATATCCTTTAAGAAAACAATTTTTACATAGGGTTATATATGTTGGATTTTAGATTATAAATATTAATTACAAAGATAAAAAGATTTCCTACATAATGATATTTTATTTATAATTTTTAGACATTAAATAATTTAATTTATTTATGACACAATGATGATGAATTAATTACTATAATAGTGAAAAATTAAAATAATTGATATTATAAATACCCAAATAAATATAATATGAAACTTTTAATGAATTAAACTAATTTTCTAGGATAATATTATATATTATGATTTCTTTAGTTTACTTTTTTCGAAGTAATCAATCTTTTATGAGTTTCACAAAAATCAACTATTGAATAGTGTCAAAATTGACATAAAAGAGTTCTTAAAACAAATATTATATTATTAATTGATATTAAATTCCTAAAAATCTAAGGATCTGCCAAGAGACTTATATAATGATATGTTCATCATTAATGGACCACTTGGGGGTCTCTTGGATGTATATAGTAAGTTTATTAACCATATTATAAAAAAATAAAAAGAGACATTGTAAAAGTGAAACTAATTAACTTAGAGTTAATACTTAAAGATAAGGTTAATATAAGTACCGAAACCTATATAAATTCTATTGGTTGAGTTGTTTTAGACCCATACCCACCTTAACATTTAAATAATCATCATTGGAGCAATTAGAACCCAAATATGAATTTATTATAAACTAATATTTCTAGCTTTTCCAAAGGTGCCCCTCACCCCTCTTATAAAAGGGCACCCCTCCTTCTCATTTCTTCACACCTTTAAAACCTTTTGGTTCGGCAAAACTCTGCCCAAATATTCTCCCAAATTCCCTCACTATCCCCTAAAGGCCTTAGTTTGATCAGAAAGCCAACCTAAGGAGCCATTTCGATCTAATCAAAAGGAAGAACCCGAAGAAGAGGTAATGATTTCACCACCCTTTTCCAAGTTCCTTTCTTCTTCCACTTCTTCTTCTTTTGTTATTACCATTCTAAAATAATAAATCCAGTATCATATATATACTGTGATGTTATTATAAATATGGTACAACCATATTCAGTATTCTATCCACCCTTTGAATAACATGTCACCATACGTGCGTATGTACGACTTACCGTCTCCATGTCGTGGTGTAATTGTTATTCAATATATTATTATTTGGATGGGTATAATAATGATATGTAACTCATGTAAATAATAAATATAACATGTTAATGATTCTGTATATATGATATAACAACCATTTATATATTATTTCAAAAGAATGATATTGTCGCTCGTCCGTACGTACGGACTACCGTCTCCATGAACGCAATGAGAGTCATTCTCCATCGTATCCATTCAAGTATAATTATCATTTGATGATTTAAAAATGATGTTTAAGGAATTTATATCATTATGGATATTAATAATATACAACCTATCCATTACAAACATGGATTGAGTAACAAAACATATAAAATAAAACAAGTAAGTTAACACCCGAAACAACGTTAATACTAAGATATTATTATCAAATCAATATTAAAATATAATATATGACATCATATTAATGTATATGATTATTTTATAATTTAATAACAATTATTTCACCATTATACAGGAGGTTAACCTTGCCCTACCAAGGAAAAGTACAAGGTAAGGGGTTATCATCTCACTCTTTATTCCCGTGAGATTCATACCATATTGCCACCATCACCTTTTGTGTGGTGTATGTACTGCCCATAATTATATTCATTGTGTAATACACTCTAATTTATGTGTATTTACATATTCATTGTATTATACCTCGTTCATGGGTTGTATGTTTCATAAGTTACCAAATTGGTAAGGGTTATTTCGTAATCTCTTCATTATCCGAGGTTGTTTATACGTAATAATCTACTGGGATCTCTTTATCATCCACACCCATGTTTCTTAAAAATGAATTTCAAAACATTTTTACTATTTACTAGAATATGGTTTAAAGTCATTTATACCCTTGTTTGACTTTTTATAAAGGAATATTTTCGTCGTTTTCCAAACAAGGTGCTTTTTAACCTTTTCGACAAAATTAAGGTAAGAATGTTTTTTTAACTTATACTGCAGGTGTGGCTATTTTCCGTCGTTATAAAATTGTCGAAGCTTCCCTTACAAGATAATAAGAATATTTTCAAAAAAAATGTTTCATTTCATAAATATAAGACTCTTAAATGATTTCAAAATAGAAGGAGATATTTTTCTAAAATAATCTTTATTTCATCTATGTCAACATCCTTTGATGGATTTTAAGATTATTTGAAGTTGATTTATTATGATACAAAACATCCATATTTTATTGAATGTTTTCTGATATTTTTGACTATGGATAAGTTATTCTTATGTCACTCATGGTTTTTTTTAGAGTATTTACATTTCATTTGTTATTTGTAATCTGAATGTTTATGTTATATTTAAACCTTTCATTCAGATGAATGTGTTAGTCAAGTATGTTTCGGGTTGGGGACCGGTAAAAGTAAGCCCTCCGATTTTGTCTCCGATTATTAGAGGAACTCCGGTTTGGTCTCCGATTATTAGAGGAACTCTAGGATGGTGTCCGGTTATTAGAGGCACTCCGGGTTGGTGTCCGGTTATTAGAGGCACTCCGGGTTGGGTTCCGGTTACAGTTAGCCGCTAGGTCTTGGGACGAGGCCTTGACAAAGAAATTAAAGTTCAGAATTATGAATTCTGACATTATGAAAGTTGTTATTGATATTGCATGTGATTATTCGATTAGTAGAATATCCATGTGAATAAGTAAATGGCATTATTTCATTTTACATTTCCCATACTATTTTGATGTTCAAGTTTAAAAGGATTTCGTTTTAGTAATGCATTGCCTTAAATGTTTATGCTTATTTTTGAATGTTCCGCTATATTGTTATCCTTACTGGGCATTTGAGCTCACCCCTTTTCTATGTTCTATTTTTCCCAGGATGTGAAGAAGTAAGTTATGAATGACCTGCAGGGATATTATGAGGGGATAATAGTGTGGACTATGGAGACATTATGTTTTCGTAGTAGTTTTTCACTTTATGATGTAATGTAAAACATATGAATATATCTAGTGTTTCCAAGGCTACTAAACAAATAGGTCTTTCGAGATTTGATCTTTCTTGTGATCATGCCAATGTTATGTAATAATGCACCGACTCTTGGTAACTAGGGTCGGGGCGTTACTGTTGGTATCAGAGGATGTTTAGTACACACCTTGGACGCTAGATTTAGATAAACTCTGATTAGAGCACATAGATTTAAGATGAATTTTGAGGATTAGTATAGAAGAACTTCCTAGAATTTTGGTATTGTAGAGATTTTGTGAGTTTTTTGAGCAATTCATCCCTGTCTGGATACGAGCGGGTAGAGGCGGCTCTGGCACAGATGTACCTAGGGGTAAAACCCGAAAACACCGCTTTGAGATAGACTCGAACGGGAACTGGTGCACGACAACGGGACTTGCTGCACTCTTGGTTACGACACTCCCGGGGGATATGCTTAGGATAACTCTCGTTTTCTTTACAAATAATTATGAAGGGTTTATGAGTATATACTTCCTCAAAGGAGACATTTTTATGATTATGGATTATATTCATAAACTATTTAATTCATGTTATGTGTTTTACAAGTTTGGGATTAGGTATTGTTATTCATAAACTAATCTAATGTATGCCATTGTTTAGAAATGGCGCCCAGTAGAAGGAATGAGAACTCTAGTAATGCACATGATACAAAGAGAAAGTAGGATCATATATTTTATGGTCTTAAGCCATAATTTACAAGAGAAATAGTCTCGCATGTATTATCATCATATGAAGAAATAATATCATGTGTTGATAAGATAAGTAAAGAGTTTACTGAGACCTATGGATTTTAAGGGAAGAAAGAGAAGAAAATGATGGAAGAGAGAAACATGGATAAAGGGAAGAGGGAAAAGAAGAATTTTCCCATATGCGATAACTGTGGAAAGAAACACCCTGGAACTTTCCTAAATGGAATGGGAGTTTGTTATAAGTGTGGAGGAAAAGGGCACAAAGTACGTGACTGCAAGGGTAAGAAAATGGTTTCAAATGCACAATGCTTCATTTGCAAGGAGTTTGGACACTACGCGAACCTATGTCCCAGTCATCAGACTATGCCGCAAATGATGCTATTGGATAATAATCAAGTTATGATACTACCACAGATGAAGAGGAATGATTAAAGTTCTTCAGTTGATTATGTCAATTGAGTGTTGTATCAACAATGTACTTGTTATAATAATTATGGAGTATATAAGGATTGTACTGCAGTACTATTTCATTAAGGACTTGAGATTGTGTGGAACAAAGAAAAGTTACTCAATAGCAGGATAAATTTTTGGAAAATATATGGTTGAGAGAATGATAAACCATAATATTGTTCTGATACCGAGGTAGTGATTTTGGAATAATACATGATTGTTTTGGATAAATTATATTGGATATTCTTGACTACCTTTGAACTGATTAATGATTTGTATATTCCATCATTGTTGGGGTTTAAAACATTTTTGGATTGATGATGTATATCCAGCATTTTATATGGAATAAGGGAGCATGAATGTAATCAATAAGGAATATAGTAATTCTGGATGTTTCAGTGTATTAAAAGAATACATGATGAAGGTATTCAGATGCTATTATGGGGAAAAGGATCTACATTATGTTTACCTTCCTTATAAATGTTGGACTGTGAGTTTGGACAGAAGTATTTTGGATAGTTCTAGTTTGGATTATTATGGATTTCCATTAAAGGAAAACCCGGAGGTCGGGCGGCAACCCGTCGCATCCGGCAAGGCTGCGAGACTTGAACCCGCAACCGAAGGGCGACAAGGGTGTACCACCTGCCACTGGCCCACGAGATGTCCTAGATTAAATAATGTCTTTTTTTTAAAAGATCTGGTAGATGAATTATAAATTCATTTATTTTGGAACCCTTTATGAATAGTATAAATAGAAAATTTTTTATGTTCTATTATCTTTTAGAGTGAAAGATGAGTTTGTGGTAGAAATTTATTAATGGATAAAATTCAAATTATAAAGTAAGTATATATCCTTTTGATCTTAGCCAATCTCATAAATAAATTCCTCAACATTAATAAAAGGAACTTAGAACAAAAATGTTGTCCTAGATGGTACCTTAAATCATCACCAATTTATGGCTTTGGGATTGTTGGCCTTTTCATAGCCATGTTCTCTACCACTCTCCATCAGATAATTGATGGTTAGATTTATCTTCCATATCCATATTTTCTTACATGGAACCCTAGTATGTGTTATTTTCGGTAATCTTCATACTTTCCACTCTTTATTTTAAATAGAGGCCTCATTAATTCATTTTTTGATGTGGGATTTCAACTAAGATATTTTGAAACGTCAAAAATGTGTTATCCCAATACCCTATGATTTGTTGAACCGATGGTATTTCAAATCATCATAGATTGATGAGTTTAAGGACCTCAATTTTATACTTGTTTATGATTGATGACCTCAATCACTACCTATAAATATTTACGTTTTTCCTACAATTATATGTCTCTAATTGCCACCAATGTTCTCCAAATTGAGATCATAATTTTGTGGTGACCCTTTCATTTTTCTTTTCCTCATATTAATACTAAATTTTAGTAACCCAATTTCCGATGTGTGTTTTCCCACAAATATATTTTCTATTTTCAACCTTTTATTTTCGAAAAACAATTTCAAATTGCGAGGACGCAATTTATTGAAGGAGGGGAGAATGTAACACCCCAAGATTTCATAGTGTGTTATTTCTTCAAAATAATTTAATAACTTCCACTACACGCAACACCGAGTTCAATCACACCACGACTTACCAAAAAAAATCCATTCAAAAGAGGTTATGAATAGTATTAACTAAATTTTAAACATTATATAATCCTTATAATTTTAGAATCCATATTATGAGTTTCTTAGACATAATGTAAGAACAGATTCATTTTCAGTATTGCACTTTTATCAACTTTTAATAGTGAAACCTTTTTAAATACAATATTTTAAACTTTTTGACTAAATGGGGTACATCAAAAAATTTAAAATGAAACATCCCAAGCTTCCACAGTACGTTTTCCTTGGAATAATACAGTAGCGTGTGTTGTATGCAACTTCGAGTTCTAACACACCACAACCAATCAAACTAGCCATTATGAATAGTAATACCTACCTTTTAAAATTTTAGAAATTTTATCTCTCAAAATGGAATTCATTTTTGGATTCGGAGTATCGAATTTAGCCTAAGGTGAAATTTTGGTACTTTTCGGATAACTTTCATATTTTGATGAATAGTGAAAATTACTAAATTTTAATTAAAAACAACTTTTTTAATCAAAATAATTAATAGTGATAAATTATGAATTTGAGTGGTTTTAAAGTATATTTAGAATATATTTTTACCATTTAATATAATGTTGGTCATTGGACATAATTTTACTATTAAACCAAACATAAACAAGTGTCAATCTTTTGATAGTTATTATCTCTTAAAAACACGCTTTTTGTTTTGACAGCGGGAATTAATTTTAAATTAATTTCTGCCACTTATGTGTTTTGAATTTAGAAAAATGGATTCCATATTTTGAATCAGGGTGTTCAAATTGTGTAAATAGGCAACTTTTATTTTTAGACATTTTGAATAATTACTGCGGTAAATATTTTATTTACCATGCTTAAGGGTAAATCCGGTAAATAAGGGTTAAAACATAATATTATAATAATACTAAATTACCATAAAACGTGTCCTAACCTTATTTGTTGATACATGGTCGACCATAGTCATATTTGGGTCGATTTTAGGACCCCATGGTGCCACTTGTAGGTGATAGGGACACTTTATTTTAATTAAGTTAAAATGAATACAAAAATGACACAAGCATATATCTTTTAGGAAAACAATTTTTACATAGGGTTATATATGTTGTATTTTAGATTATAAATATTCATTAGAAAGATAAAACGATTTCATACATAATGATATTTTATTTATAATTTTTAGACATTAAATAATTTAATTTATTTATGACACAATGATGATGAATTAATTACTATAATAGTGAAAAATTAAAATAATTGATATTATAAATACCCAAATAAATATAATATGAAACTTTTAATGAATTAAACTAATTTTCTAGGATAATATGATATCTTAGGATTTATTTAATTTACTTTGTTCGAAGTAATCAATCTGTTATTAGTTTCACAAAAATCAACTATTGAATAGTGTCAAAATTGACATAAAAGAGTTCTTAAAAAAAATATTATATTATTAATTGAAATTAAATTCCTAAAAATCTAAGGATCGGCCATGAGACTTATATCATGGTAGTTTCATCATTAATGGACCACTTGGGGGTCGCTTGGAGGTATATATTCAGTTTATTAACCATATTATATAAAAATACAAAGAGACATTGTAAAAGTGAAACTAATTAACTTAGAGTTAATACTTAAAGATAAGGTTAATATAAGTACCCAAACCTATCTAAAGGTGGAGTTTTTTTCGACCCATCCCCAGCTTAACATTTAAATAATCTACTTTGGAGCCATTAGAAACCGAATATGAATTTATTATAAACTAATATTTCTAGCTTTTCCAAAGGTACCCCTCACCCCTCTTCTAAAAGGGCACTCCTCCTTCTCATTTCTTCACACCTTAAAAACCTTTTGGTTCGGAAAAACTCTGCCCAAATACTCTCCCAACTTCCCTCACTACAACCTAGATGCCTTAGTTTGATCATAAAGCCAACCTACGGAGCCCTTTTGATCTAATCAAAAGGAAGAACCCGAAGAAGAGGTAATGATTTCACCACCCTTTTCCAAGTTCCTTTCTTCTTCCACTACTTCTTCCTTTGTTATTACCATTCTAAAATAATAACTATAGTATCATATATATACTGTGATGTTATTATAAATATGGTACAACCATATTCAGTATTCTATCTACCATTTGAATAACATTTCACCATACGTGCGTACGTACGACTTACCGTCTCCACGTCGTGGTGTAATTGTTATTCAATATATTATTATTTGGATGGGTATAATAAAGATATGTAACACATGTAAATAATAAATATAAAATGTTAATGATTCTGTATATATGATATAACAACCATTTATATATTATTTCAAAAGAATGATATTGCCGCTCGTGCGTACGTACGGACTACCGTCTCCACGAACGCGATGAGATTCATTCTCCATCGTATCCATTCAAGTATAATTATCATTTGATGATTTAAAAATGATGTTTAAGGACATGATATAATTATGGATATGAATAATATACAACCTATCCATTACAAACATGGCTTACGTAACAAAACATATAAAATAAAACAAGTAAGTTAACACCCGAAACAACGATAATACTAAGATATTATTATCAAATCAATATTAAAAGATCATATATGATATCATATTAATGTATATGATTCTTGTATAATTTAATAACAATTATTTCACCATTATACAGGAGATTAACCTACCCTAACCAAGTAAAAGTACAAGGTAAGGGGTTTTCATCTCACTCCTTATTCCCATGAGATTCATGCCATATTGCCACAATCACCTTTTGTGTGGTGTATGTACTTCCCATAATTATATTATTTGTGTAATACAATCTAGTTTATGTGTATTTACATATTCATTGTATGATACCACTTTCATGGGTTGTATGTTTCATATGTTACCAAATTGGTAAGAGTTATTTCGCAATCTCTTCATTATCCGAGGTTGTTTATACGTAATAATCTACTGGGATCTCTTTATCATACACACCCATGTTTCTTAAAAATGAATTTCAAAACATTTTTACTATTTACTAGAATATGGGTTAAAGTCATTTATACCCTTGTTTGAATTTTTATAAAGGAATCTTTTCGTCTTTTTTCAAACAAGGTGCTTTTAAACCTTTTCGACAAAATTAAGGTAAGAATGTTTTTTTAACTTATATGGCGGGTGTGGCTATTTTCCGCCGTTATAAAATCGTCGAAGCTTCCCTTACAAGATAATAAGAATATTTTCACAAAAATGTTTTATTTCATAAATATAATACTCTTAAATGATTTAAAAATAAAAAGAGATATTTTTCTAAAATAGTGTTTATTTCATCTATGTCAACATCCTTTGATGGATTTTAAGCTTATTTGAATTTGATTTATTATGATACAAAACATCCATATTTTATTGAAGGTTTTGTGATATTTTTTACTATGGATAAGTTATTCTTATGTAACTCATGGTTTTTGTTTAGAGTATTGACATTTCATATGTTATTCGCAATCCGAATGATTATGTTATATTTCAACCTTTCATTCAGATGAATGTGTTAGACAAGTATGTTCCAGGTTGGGGACCGGTAAAAGTAAGCCCTCCGGTTTGGTCTCCGGTTATTAGAGGAACTCCGGTTTGGTCTCCGGTTATTTGAGGAACTCCAGGTTGGTGTCCGGATATTAGAGGCACTCCGGGTTGGTGTCCGGTTATTAGAGGCACTCTGGGTTGGGTTCCAGTTACAATTAGCCCCTAGGTCTTGGGACGCGGCCTTGACAAAGAAATTAAAGTTTAGCATTATGCATTTCGATATTATGAAAGTGGTTATTGATATTGAATGTGATTATTCGATTAGTAGAATATCCATGTGAATAAGTAAACGGAATTATTTCATTTTACTTTTTTCCATACTATGTTGAAGTTCAAGTTTAAAAGGATTTTGTTTTAGTAATGCATTGCCTAAAATGATTATGCTTATTTTTGAATGTTCCGCTATATTGTTATCCTTACTGGGCATTTGAGCTCACCCCTTTTCTATGTTTTATTTTTCCCAGGATGTGAAGAAGTAAGTTATGAATGACCTGCAGGGATATTATGAGGGGATTATAGTATGGACTATGGAGACATTATGTTGTCGTAGTAGTTTTTCACATTATGATGTAATGTAAAACTTATGAATATATCTAGTGTTTCCAAGGCTACTAAACCAATCGGTCTTTCAATATTTGATCTTTCTTGTGATAATGCCAATGTTATGTAATAATGCACCGACTCTGGGTAACTAGGGTCGGGGCGTTACAATGGTTATGACTATAATGTATAAAATAAATTTCATTAAACAATATTATGAAATAATATATTAAGATTCATATGATTATAATACATGTGGTTGATTATTTTTTTTTGATTTCAATAGCATAGGTAATTATTTCTTATATAATTTCAATATTTAAATTATATTTCTATATTTATAATACTATTTGAGAAATTTGTATGAAATTTATCAATAAATTAAATAAAACTTATTATATACTTTAAATTCTTATTATTTAAAATTAAATTTATGATTTCACATATTTTTCATTAATAATTCAATTGAATGTATGCATGTAAGTCTAAGTAGAAATGTCTCTTCTTGTCATCAAGAATCAGACACCCCTTGGTATAAAATCTTTATATTTTATTATATATAAAGTATATTCCATTTTTTATAAGTTATTCTGGGTTTGAATTTTATATATTTATTTTAAAAAATGAGTAGTTTTTTAATATTTTTTTGGTATCTTACTCTCATAATGTTAAACATCATTTAAAATATTTAAAGGAATATCTTATTTACAATGTAATCATTATTGGATATTAAAATCATTTTCATTATTTATATTTATTTTTATTTTTCATGATGTTCTCATGGTATTCTAAATTTATCTCAATATCAATTATTTTATAATTATTTTTTAAAAAATTAATATCATAAAAAATGAAAATTATATTTATTCTTATTTTTCAATGTAATTTTTTGATAAATTTGTAATATTTTTTCATCAATATATTTTTTCATTAATGATTCAATTTCTTAATTGATATTTCATTTTATGATTATATATACATTAATTTCCATGAGGAATTATTTTTTTAAATTATGGAGTATTCCTTATACCCCATTTCTTTTTAATAGGATTATTAAGTAATATTATAATTATGAATGAAAAAATTTTCATGTGGGAAACCTTTGTATAATTATTCATATTTATTTAGTAGGGAAAATAATTATAAATACCTTATATATATAAGATAAAAATTTATATCACATTATATAACATGTTATGGATGCTGGAAATAACATAATCCACTGTGTGTCTCTGATCAATTATTTTATATTAATAAGGAGTTAACCTAAACATCTATGGAACATTTTCCACTATATAATGATAGTTTAAAAGAGAGCATATAAATAAGATATTAGTTTCCATAATTATATGTTTTCTAGATATTATTCTATATGGGGGGGTTGAATCTTCCAATAAAATTAGAAAACAAAAAGAAATTGAAATTGAAAATTTTACTTATTTTCAACTAATAAATTGATAAATATATTTTTTCATGTATTGATAAATTGATAATTATGAAATTTATTGAATATGAGATATTAATATATGAAAAATAGATATTACCAAATACATGTTGTGAAATTATGCATAATAGGATTTAAGGATATGAAACAAAAAATATCATGAACAATGTAAAAAATGGTTTGATATTAGAAATATATAATAAATTTTAGTGAGACAAAATGTATCCTCTCCAAATAATAGGAGTTAATTATTAATACTTAATTAATCCTTTTAGTGATGAAATAACATCATACTTACAATGATGTCTTATGAGTACCCATGTAAGTATCGACATTCTCTATGGAACATATCTCTCACATTTTTAGTACTTAAATACCATTTAATAATAATATGAGATAAGAATGGGTTTCATGGGAAAATATCATCAAAATATTTCTCCTTTATCTGTTAAAAAGATAAAAATAACATGATAACAACAATTAAGATAACTGGTGAATGATATTGTGTGATTAAGAAATTAGGTTTGATTATTTGAGAGGATTTTTCTATTGTTATTGATTCAGGATCACATTTTTCTTGGAATTGTGGAATATATGTGTTGACAATATCTAAGTCACTGTAAGTCTAAATTTATATTATCTAGACTTCCATGAAATTATATTACTAGTATTAGGGTTTTTTTATTATATGTAGTGTTTTAATCCAACATAAATGATAAATTATCCGTGAGACAATAATATTTTTTAGGGTTTTCCCAATATAGATAACGACATTATGGATGATTTAATTTAGGAAAATATAAAACTAAATGATATAATATAATTATTTAAATTTAATAATGAAATGAATAATCATTTTAATGAATAAAAAAATTTGTATGGGTTAATCCTATGTTATTACTATTAAAATATTTCATTAAATGTTTTCAACAAAAATTCATCCCTCTAATAATAGAAGTATCAAAATAATGTGATATGTCCCAAAATAATCCACCAAATTAATCTGAATACAATTATATGAATAATAAAACATTTAAATAGTATATCACATTATTAAAAGCTATGTATAATTGGATTGTACGAAAATAAAAATATATCATCAATATAATTGTTGATGACCAAGAAGATAAAAAGATGCCGAATTGAATTAATACATCAATGAATCAATTCAAAATTAAATAAAAGATAACATCAAATAGAACCGATTAGTCTCTCCATATTCTAAATTAAATATGGTTATCATGGAATTTATTAAATACACACAATGTAAGATGGAACCTGATTTAAACATGTAAAATTGAAGAAGAGAAATAAAAAATAATTCCATCATTTTTTGTGAAATCAATATAAAACTATGGTAATGGAATAAAATCAAAAATATTAAATAAAGAATAATTTTTAATATTAAATAATGTTAAATTTTTAAATTAAAATGATTTTTAATATCATATAATGGGATAATAATATTTATACATCATAATTGAATCATTACAAAACAAGGACAAGATGTAGAAAACAATAATTTAATTCCCAAAATAATCTATAAATAAAACCTTTTACCCCTATTGATCTATCTAATCCAATAACATTCAATCCATTTATTAGTGTTTCAAATAATTTTTATTTGGTGTATTAAAAACATTTCATCAATTATAGGGAAATATGCATGATTTCACTTTTTCATAAATTATTTAGAGGAAAAAATTTTATGGAGACGGAATTATTATTTATCATTAAATTAGTTGATATAGATATTTAATTACTATGACATATTTCCAAAATTTAGAACAATTAAAAATAAATATATTATTAATTCCCATAATTTGGACATAGAATTTTGAGCCTTAAAAATGGAATATATTTAATATAAATACATGGCCACCAAGACCTCCCTCTAAATGATGATTTTTCTCAATGACACAGTTAAAATAACATATCTCCATAATTTTCCTATCAAATGAAAATATTTTAGCCTCATGGAACATCATTTATTTTTTTCACATATATTACAATGTGATAAGTTTAAAAATCTTATCCAAAAAATAAATTTTTATATGCCCAATATAATAATAATAATTTCTTAATCACATATTTCTATCATAGAAAAATTGTTCCTCGATAGTAATATTCATGATCCTAAACGTTAATTTGAATATAAATAGTATTTATTTTTTCAGTTGTTGATGTTTTCATTATATTAATACATTTTAAAAAATAATTTCACAAATGATGAGAAATGATGTTCAAAATATAAAAATAGATAACAAGGATTTTATGAAAAAATACAATCATTAATTGGAGTAAAAATTTAACTAAAATTATTTGAATTTAACGGTCTATTACACCACTAAGTTGATATTTTATAGTACATAAAAACCAAATAAACAGCTCATTTCAATATAGTTATCAAAATATATTGTACATTAAAATGTTTCTCACCATCACCTCACAAAAAATAATTGTTAATCCTATTAAAATCCTTCATTTGAATGCAATTTCAAAAGTTATCCTTTAATAATTACCATTCGATTATTAAAATTCACTACAACAATGCATTTAAATATAATTAATCATGATGTTTATTTTTACATCATAAAAGACTAAATTCATGAATATTGTTCAAAGGGGAAAACATGTTTAAGCATTTTTTGGGAATAATAATTAGTCCTATGCTGAATATCCAATTGTTTTCTAATTTTATTGTTTTTAATGGTTTATTTTTTATTTAATTTAAGGAATTTTTGAACTAAAATAGAGATGGAAATATAATCTATGAGAAAGAAAATACAAAGTCATGGTCTCCATGTTCTGAACAGAAAACAAGTTTCCAGTTCAATCCTCTGAAATATAATATTAATTATAATTTATAGGGAAAATGGTTTCATGATCTCCACAAACATAATGACACACATAAAGGAGAAGCATTTATCTGTGTTCTCTATATTCTTAATTTCATTTCACTTTTGGATAATAATATAAAATATAATGTGACCTCAAACCATATACTCTAAATAAAATAACCCATGAATTTTCTCTTATTAATATAAAATTTATGAGATATGTGTAATTTAAATTAAATTAATGAAATTTAGTGGGTGAAAATGACATTGGACAACCATTCCCACGAATATTATTCATAAGAACCTGAATATAAATGAAGATAATAATCATGTATTTTAAAATCATTTCACATTAATTTATTTTATTTAATAAATTACATTATAAGAATATAGTAAAGGAAAATAAATTTTGAATAGATGAATTATTTTATTCAAAAATAAATTTTAATAAATGTTTTTATTTTCCCTCCCCTTAACATTGGATTATTCTAAACTCAATGATAATATTATTAAAAGTGGGTGTTCAAATAAGAAAAAATGTGAATGATATATTTTCATAAATTTGTTTTGAAATTGTATCATTGATTGATATCACATGGTTTGAGGATAAATACCCAATAGGATTTTAATAATCATTATGGCATCATATCCAATATTGGTCCATCCTGGATGACTAATGATTAGGTTTGAATACTCTATGTAACAAATTAGATATGAAGTTTTACAAGTTGGGTTAAAAAATAGTAATGATTAGGTATGTTTTATAGATTTATGCTCATTGGACCATGTAGTTGAATATACAAATGATTATCTAAAAATAATAATTTAGTAATTTAATTATGCCTCAAATTAAAATTTCTTGAATCAATATCATTTTTAAAATTTCTATCATTCACCTCCATTGTGGGTCTTCCATGAATATAATTTATTATTTATTGAATTTTGTATATTTTTATATTTGAAGGTAATTTTTTACTATACATTGGAGTCGTTGTTAATTGATTTAAATTTAGTGACACTCATATGGCCTATTAAACTGATCTTCCTATGGATTGTAGTAATCTTGGAATTAAAAATTACATTATCACTAAGAGTATTCATCCAACCAAGTTTGGGATATATCAATTATCTAATTAGTTTAATTTTTTGAAACAATTCACTAAAATAAATTGAAATAAAACTAAATGGGAATATATAATTGAATTAGTGTTAAAATAAAAGAGTAAGCTGATAATATATTTCAATTTTCTCAGATAACATACTCCAGTCCTTAAAAATCATACGAATATTTGTTCTCACAAAATATTACTCATATTTTGGGTTTATTGTGTTTCTAGTAGTGTATCATGGGTAGTCCAATCATAGGAGACATAATATGAATCATACAAATACAACATTTAATGTGTGAATATTACATAATAAAATGGACAATATGGGTTTGGTTAGAGCTGATTATAAATTTACATAATTAATTAAGTGTAATTAATTAATGGAAATTGGTTTATCCTATGATATTTTAGTGGTACATTTTATGAGTTTAATTTATAATGATATGAAATTCATATACATAACCTATATTAAAAAAAAGGGTAATAGAACTGTGAAATATTATTTTTTTAATATGAAAAAACTAAAACTCAAATTAACTACAAATTTCGAGGATCATTTTTATGATCACTCTGATTAAAAGGATCATATTATTGCATGATGTGTGTGGACATAAAATCTAACAAGAGAGAATATAAATTGATATTATCGAATGAGAATATTAGTTAAATGTAATGTTTAAAAATGTAATGTGTTATAATTAAATTTCAACACAAATGATTTATACCCCCTTATATAAACCCTTAGTTATTTTACCAATCTAATGAAATTATTTCCTCAATCATTGGAAAAAGAAAATTGATAATGGAATAATTATAGAAGAAAAATTGTAATAATGAACACTATGAAATTTGGTGGAGTATTTATATCTTTGTTGAATTAATAAATTAACTCTTAAATAAAAGACATTAATACATGTTAAAATAATATTGAATATGAGAAGTTGAATATATATTTTTTGAAACTAATTTAATCAAAAAACATACTTAAGGAAAGATGAAATTTAATAAAAATTCCATTAAGTAACATTAAATTTGAATGAAAATAAAATAATCCTCCATATAAATCACCCACAATGAATTAAGTAGGAATTTTTGAAGGCATAGGTCAAGAACGTATATCTAAAATTCTAGAAACCTAAAAAGGAATGAAAAAATATGGTTGAATGTTGGTGGATCATTAATTTTAATCATTTCAAATAATGTGTGGATAATTTTACAATCTCCACATCGAAATATTCAAATGAAATTGATTTTGATCGCATAATATTTGGGTCTTAGAATAGGGTTTTAGGCCCAAAATCCCTGTAATATTTAATGGAATGTTATCTCAATTGGACAGAAATTCATAGGTCAAGATAATGAATACATATTGATCATAATGGATATGCAATCTGGAAAATAATGCTTTCATCAAATCAGGGTAATAGGATGAAATTGTAATACTCTAAACAATATTTGGCCATATTTTAATGAAATTTTTTCCTTGAGGTTATCTATATCTATTAATGTTTTGATCAATGATGGTTTCGATAAATATTTTATGTAATCAAGAACCAAATTTACAGTCTTCCCAACAGAATATCATATTGGTTTCTAATGATTTAATGATCCTCATATAATGGGGAATCTTATAATAAAATATGATATAAAAATTATATACCTTGGTTGTTTTATAATGGGATGAAAAATGTACCAAATATTAAGATATTATAGAAATAATTAAAAACTTTGATAAGTAGAACAACATGAAAAATGCCCTAATACATATATTTTTAAAAATTTAAGGACCATAACATTATAGTAGAAATATTTTATCAATTAATTTTATTAGACATAAACATCAATCGGATGAATCATTATTTACACAGTCGACCAAAATTCACAATTATGATATGTATTTAAATCATTTACAAATGACAAGTAACACTTTATCAAGAACCATTCAACTCAATGGATCAACTCGTAAGACGGTTAAAATCATAAGCATAGAATAAAATAATTAAATTAAATTAAATAATGAACACAATAACATTTTTTGAAGTATTTATCTTTTTTTAATGAATTTACCCCAAAACAATACAATATCCATGTTCAAAAAAATAATATAAGAATAATAGTTGTTTTTATACAAAATCAACTATTCTCTGAACATGTTACATGATAAAAATTGAAATTATTGTAAAAAAATAGTAGAGTAGCAATAAATTTGAAGTAAAATTATTTATTCATTGTAATATATCACCACAATGTCATCAAATTGGAATTTTCTGAGTATTTGGTCAAGTACATTTGTATAAAATGAATCCATTATTAAAATGATTACTAATGGGTGGTGGGAAGTTGGTTGTATATTAATTTCCATTATACCATTGGTTGAAAATATATTTTTATCTCCCCTTATAGACAAAATTGAATGATGATGACGATTAGGGAATTAGTTATTTTCATATATGATAAATGTGTTGTTAAAAATTTCATATAATACCAAAATTGTTTGATCCAAATTCGATCAATCTATTCAGATATTATTATAAAATTTTTGGTTTATATTTTTCGACATAAAATAAAAAATATTTAATCCCCAAAATTGGGGATCTAGTATCACCTTGAAAACATATATATTTTATCTATCTAGAATGTTTTGAAATGAAATTGTTTGCATATTCTATCTCTATGTAGAATTTCATCTTCATTGGGCTTGTATTGGGTCCCCTAATGTAATTTTTGGGTTGATTTTTAGGATAAAACACCCTTAATTTTTTGGATTAAAATCCCTCTTTTATGATATTTCATGTTGAATATAAGACATTTTAATAAGTATTAAATTGTATTCCTAGATTTTGTAACCAGATTAATAATTTTGAACTAATCGTATTTAATATATGGTGCATTAAAAGATGATTAATAATATGAAAAATGTATAATTTGATTTGAGTATGATGTAAAGACATAAATTTAATAGAATTTAAATTTGAAAAAATACCATATAAATTTTTAATATTCAACATTTTTAAGAGAACGAAAATGTTTTTCAATATAATAAATACCCAACACCATGCATAAATTAACAACGATGTAATATTTTTTTTATTATTATAACATTGTCATGTTATTGTAATAAAGGAACAAGACTAAAACAATTTTAAAATATATATATATATATATATAATGGCAAATAAAAATATTATGACTAATGTAATGTGAATTATTATTTAATTCACTTTATTCTCTAATGTAATAATTTCATTAAAAATACTTTATATTGCTAAATAAGAGATTTTATTATAAATAATTTCCAAAATTTTTTAAATTGAATATGATAAAGTGAATATTTTTTTGTAATCATCATATCAAATTTACCATAATGTGAAATTTTATGAATTACATTAAAATATTATATTTATAACATATACTAAAACAATTATTGACTATTTTATTTTTTTCCCAATATTTTTTTAATTAAATTTATATTTTTTGTTCGTTCTAAATCTTTATTATATATTTTTTATTTTTAATATCCAATTATGATTTTTTTGGGTGAATTATATTACTTAATTTTATCAAAAAACATTGCATTCTCATAGAGGTAATTTTTCAAAAAATAATTTCTCAGTTTAACTAGTTTAATATAAAATTAAAATATTCCAAATATGTGTTTTGAATTTTGTAAATGGATTCCAAATTTTTAATCACGAAGATATATTTTTTTAAAAATGTCTATTTAATTTGGATAATTTTTCAATATATTCTTATTAATGTTTATTAGAAAAGTATTGGGTAAAAAAATTTAATGTCAAAGAATAAATTGATAATGACTAAATTGTGATTGATAAACAAATCTATATTTTTTGTATTATTATATTTCTTTTATAATTACGAAATAGTCAGATATATGTCAATTTCATTTCATTTTTATGTAATTATGTCTATTGTAATATCATATGTAAATAAACTCACAAATGTAACACTCTAGTTTTTGGCAACTACAATATTATTAACTTAGGGGTAAATTATGGATATCTAAAATTAAAAATATAATTTTAAAATATAATAGATTTATCATCATGGTTGTTTTTTTTTAATTTTTTAGTTTTAAAATAATTACATTAATTTATTACACAATGATGACGCAATAATGTTTTTGTTAATGGGAAAATAAAATAAGCAATTTTACAAATAATAATAGTAATATAATTTAATATAATTAATCGCACCCACATATTTTAATGATACATATAATATATTATAGAGTTTTGGATGTATTATATTCTTTTTTCATTTGTATCATAATCATATTAAATTCATTTTATTTGAATTTTACTAAATTCATTTCATATAAAATTTAACAAAAAAAATTAAATGATTTAAATTACAATCAAATCATAGACATTGAAAAATAAATGGGATAATGATAGTTACATCAACGATGGTCTATTTATTGACATTTTTTATTTTACGTTAACATTATTTTCCTTTAAATATAGAAACATTAATATAATAGTAACTATAAAAAGAGATAAAAAGTGTTGAATAAAAAATAGTAATGTAGAAAATGTGATTAAAAATTATCCTCATTTTGTTGGATGTGACGATTTTTACTCATTCGTGTCTTATCTTTCTAGAGTACCCTTCCCCCCTCATATTCCTGGACCCACATATTCTAATTTCTTCAAAATTCAAAACCCATATGGTTCACCGAGGATCATCCAAAATCACATCCTTGAATCTCTATCGATATTCTAGATGCCATTGTATTGGATGAATTGAAATTAAAGGGGGTATATGGTGTTATGAAAACAATATTTTCCAAATAAGATCTATGGATTTATCCTTATGTATTTGTTTTATTTCTTCCTTCACATCCTTTACATCGTCCTTAATTCTGATTATATTATAAAACTAGTGTTATCCATATACTAATATTTTATTATGTTAATATAATATAATATATCCATCTCCTCCTCTATCAAATTGGAAATGAAAGCAGTATTCATGTATATAGTGGACCACCTTCTTGAAAACTGATGTAATATATTTTCCATCACATTCTCTAATGACTAGATTATAGTGATGGATGTAATATTAATATATGAATTAATATATGTAATTTTCTTTCTAATTATTTAATATATCGTATTACTTATTACATTTTCATCCATGGAAAAATAATAATTTCATTCGAGCGTATATATGAGATTACATCTCTACATAGTGATGTGATTCATTTTTTACCGACACATAACATTGATGATACATATAAGTATATATAAATAATTAATATGATATTTATATAATTATAGGAATAATGTAAAATTTAATTTTAATTTCATAAATTTCCCTAAATAACTATGACAAATGGAAAGGTTAATCATGAATATAAACTACCAATAATCTTCATTATTAGAAACCATATCATTTTAAATAAAAAAATAAATTGATATATTTAAAATTATAATTGATGAAAATAACGGTTATTTATTTAATTTTTTATTTTTCGGGTGGTGATGGTTTAATAAACAATTTTAAAATATTCATCTGACCAAATTCATCCTGGACATATGAATAGAATATCTGTAAAACAACTTACATGAACATAATTGATTATGTAATTTTTATAACATGGTAATAAGTGACCTTAATGAAATAATAATCATGGTATTATTTCTTAATCAATTACAGAATTAACATATTTTTTATTCATGAATGTAAAGAACGTATGAAACAATTCAGAGTCATGCTAATGAAATATTATAAACAAATTTATCATTTATTGATTCACTTAAAATTATATTATATATATATATATATATTTTTTTAAAATTATTTTATTTATTTATTTATATGGTATGAAATTGTTTAATAATGGAATACAATGTTTCTTTGTTACCTTAAATCAATTTTTTAAAAAATGAATATTTTTAATTATTATTTTAATGTAATTTAAAATAAGGTAATAAAAGTAATGTTGAACATTAACAAATATGACAACAACTACCCCTTGCACTATCATTACCATTTTCTTTAATTCCATTACAATAATTAATGTATCATTAATATATAAATCCATCATCCTTATGTTTCTTATATTTTAAAATTGTGTTTCAATGGGAACTTTGTATATTAATATCTGTCTTGGCTTATTCATTGTGGCTCATGTTGTGACTACCCCAAACCCACCTCTCAATGGACAGGGGCTGGAAACTAGTGCCGAAGCTATAAACCAATAAGTGGGAGGATTTTTACTGAGTAACTAGACGTACATAAATTCATATCCTAGTCCGACACACTATAAAGGAAAAAATTATCAATAAATCAAATTCGAGTACAAGTAAAACTAATATAATTGGGCAAGAATAAAAACCCATCAAAAGAACTGATAATAGAAAATTACCAAAAGGGAACTCTAATGTCCATCCGTGGAAAACCCCACATAATCATGATAGTGGAATAATCACTAGGAAATGGTGTAGAATGTCATGTCTACCTAATCCTACAGGCCGCTACCTGGTCCTGGGCCCCAATGTAAACCGTTGTAGCATCTTTTGGTCTCGTCTCCCTGAGAACCTCTTCATCTTGGTCCACCAAACCCTCTGTCAAAATGTGGATCATCTACACCAGACCGAACGTGTTTGGGGAAATCCCGTGAAGAGGTGAGTAGTAGAATACTTAGTACTGTCCCAAACCCAAATAGGAAATACCACACATAAATCCTAAAAATAAGGCATGAATAAAAAGACAAATCACACCAAGTATAAATTTAGGGGAGGGATAGATGAATCATCCTTCACACCATAGATCTTATCAGCTGCAAGGGAAACTTCCTCTATCAATTATAGTGACCCTGCTATGTCACACATATGTGCTTCCCATTAAATTTCGACTGCTAAGGTACACCTCCTCATTGAATACTATGGGACTGAAAGTCCCACATAAGTTCTTCCACTAATCATGGCCAGTTGAGGTACTTCTCATTGTCGGGTACCATGGGCCTGCAAAGTCACTCAAATGTGATTCCCACCTTGGGCATCAAACGTCACACATAGGTTCTTCCCACTTAGTCATATTCAAGTCCCAGATAGTCGAATGTTGGTAGTATTTAAGTATCATCCAATAATAGGGTTCTGTTCATAGGGTGCCTGGGAGAACTACTACTGAAGAAATTTTCCACATCTCAATTTCCATGAAGTCCTCCTAGGGCATGCCAAAAATCTATCCTCGTCGAGAGGGTCCCAAATCTGCAAATGATAATCAATCAGATGCTTGGTATCCATCTTATTAGTGTTTTAGTAAACATGGGATGGTGGCATCTGGGACTGGTCTGACCCCGTCGAACAGACCCAACCACCCTAGCACAAGGGTCCCACATACCTCTGGTTAGTTCCGATTGACTCGACATGATATGGTTCGGGTCTAGGATGATCTGATCTAAACTAGATAGAGGGAGAAGCCCAAAGGGAATCGCTGGGAATAACCTAATTTAGCTGGCGGTCCCACCCACTGGGATGCCTGGTGACCCATTTTCATCCGACCTAGCCTAAAGGGCATGTGCCTGGCCAAACTGTGCAGGTACATCTCAAAAGGCATGTATCTGACCTACTCGTACTGGTCTGGCTTGACCCATTGGAAGGAGGCATGACCCACCCGCCCAAATATTATCCATGCTAGTGTCCATTTCTGTGCACCTTTGATGTGGCATCCATCCATGTCCACTCCCTACAAGATGCACATACAGGGGGGATTTCTCCTACCTATGTTAGATGACTAGGCTGCCAGCTCGTCTGGGTCGCCCAGACATGGGAAACCTGTCCACGTGGATCCCGTCTAGTGCTATGTCACCCCTCTACTACCCCGATGGTCTGCAGCAACCTCCTTCCATTGTTTCATGCAATTAGTAGTGTCTCCATCATCCTCACATCTCCTAAAAAACAGCACGCCTCTATCCACCAAGGAATCTATGGTGGACTATTTCATGGAATGCTCAATTTACCATAAAGGGCTTAAAACCATCTTTTTGTTGATCCAAATGATCGATCAAAAGGAATGCATGCAGTAGAAGGCATTGCACCTTGTTCATATTGGCCCCTGACCTCTTCTTTGTATGTTTATAAATATTGGATGTACCTGGATTTGAGTCTAATCAAAAAAATAAAATTTCATCAATAGATAATGAAAATAAAAAAAGTTTCCATGTCTCATAAATGAAAAATTCGTGGATCGACCTATTATTGGGTTGATCTGTATTCGTCCTTCATAAAATATGAATGGGTAAGAACATGAATAGATTAATCCCCTACATCATATGACATTTGTTTATGTAGAATTCTATCCTCAAGGGTTCAATAGGTCAATGTCATTCTTCGCTTCACCGTTTTTTTCTTCGAGGTACATCGATGTCGATGAAGTTTCGTCAGCATTCTTCAATCTATATTGGAGAGGAAACTCGCCAGTGTTTTTTCAATGAATTTCACATGGCTTCTTTCCCCACCTTCTAATTACATTGTTAAATAAAAGGAAACAGGTTGCAGTTATTCTATTACACTGAGATGTAGTGTCATTGAGCTTTTTTATTTATTTAATAGAGTGGATATTACACATGAAAAATGATCCATTAAGGGTCATTCATTAATCTAACTCTTCATCACCTTGTCACAACACCGTAGCACTACAGTCTATCGTTCCATGGTTGAGAAAAAATAAATTAACATTTCTTTATGTTTTTTATTTTATTTTTTCAATTGTCTAATATAATAACATATTTTTTTGGAAACTTTCCCATAAAAGTTATTTCATTTATATTTGAATATCAGCTTTTCGAGTTCAAAAGTTCCCTCTGATATTCCATCATAGAACCGATTCCAAAGTTATAAAAAAGCTAGTATGTTTATTTAAATGATCCCTAAAAAGTTGTTATAAAAATAAACATTCACCCTTGACTATCGCTGGTCAAGGTTATCCTATGAATATCGGGAACACAGCCCCACAAGTTTATCATTTCTTTCAAATTTTTAATTTGAGTTACCATTTAAGAGTTTTAAGGATTAGAAAATTAAATTATTGGAATTTAATTATTTTATTTATGGATAAAAAACTAACAACCATTGTTTGCTCATGTTGTCCAATTTGTGGATCTGCCTTAGGAAATAATACCCTCACGAGCTTAGCAGTGGCATTGGTTATTTATGTGGAGTAACTGTTCATAAGTTATTAAAATTTGAAAAATAAAATTATTTTATTTTATTATTTTATTTATGGTAATGTCATTTTTTGGTGTTCTCATAGGAGGGATATGCCAACTAAACTGAAATCCCTCCTTGGGTAAAACTGCCAATCGGAATGCAATGGTGACCTTAGATTCTAATCAAGGAATTCATTTAAGAGTTATTATAAATTCCTAGGAGGACCTCTCATGCATGCAATATAAAGCTTATTATTTTTTGACAAATCATTCTGGGCTCTCCGGTCTCGGAATCTCACTCCGTATTAGTGACTACTCACATAATAATTCCAAATAATTTAAAAAATAATTATATATGAATTCTTGGGAATTAATTATCCCCACTATATGGATTTACGTACATGAAATTAAAGAAAAGTATAAACAAACATGTAGGGGCATTGAGAAGGAATCTGAGCCTCCCATACCCATGTTCCATCCAAGAGATTATCATGGTGCCACAGAACGTGAACCAATCAAATCAACCGTCCACAAAATACTATCTCATGTCAATATTTTATCTCCACTAGAATTCCAAAAACATCGCCCCATCATCAATGTCCTACTCTCCCCAGTCGATGACGTGTAATGAATAATTTTCATACCTCATCGGCTACAACATGTGAAAAACATCACTCTCCTGATGCACCAATGGGGAATGATCTAGGTGGTATGCCACCTCTCTAACTCTTAACAGGATCTGAAAAATTCTAATGGACCTTGGATATAGCTTTCCACCATGGCCAAATATCCGCAATCTTCATCTGGATGATACCCAAAAAAATATATTATCACCCTCCTCAAAATCAAATGTTCTTAATCCCCTATTGGAATTAAGGTTATACCTACTTTGATAATTCCTCATCTACTCTTAGATGATCTTATCCTTCTTTGTGGTACCTCTTAACAACTATGGACCAATGAGTTCTTACTCCCCTGTGTCTGTCCAACATAGTGGTGTTCTACAATGCCACTGGTAAAAGGCCAAAAATGGTGCCATTCCAATGGTGAAGAGATATCTATTGTTTTATGAAAACTCCACTAGTGGTAGGTGGTCCGTCCAAATGTGAAAAAAATCTTGGACACAATCATGTATCATGTTCTCCATATTTCATTTTTCATACTCTTCTGACCATCCTTCTTGGGATGAAATGCTTTTTTTAGGCGTAGTTGAGTTCTAAACACCTCAAGTAATCTCCTCCAAAGCTGGGATGTAATGTGAGCATCATAATCTAAGAAAATCATTAAAGGTCCCAAATTAAGCCTCACCGTCTAATACATGTAGATGTTTCCAATGACCTCTACTAGTACCTGATCCTGGATGGGTAGAAAGTTATCAAATGTGGTTATTTGGGAAATTATCACCTAGATAGAGTCGTGTACCCTATATGTGCATGGTAACACATCATAATGTCCATCGAGATATCATCCAATTTCCACTTTGGTACCTTGAGTGGCTAGGCCATGCCAGTTTGAACCTAATGCTAACCCTTCACTTGACGACAAGTGAGGCATTATGAAATGAACTTGGCCACCACTTTCTTCATCCCCATCCACCAGTAATCACATAAAAGGTCCTTGTACATCATGGCCACTTTAGGATGTACTGCCAAGTGGAACGTATGGAACACCCTCAAAACCTCCTCCGGTAACATAAATAGAAATATGGTTCACCCTCTAAAAATTATGACTTGCTCTCAACATATAGAAAATATATCAGGATCCCACCATGAGTATAACTGGGCATGTCAGGCCTCACATTTAACATCCACAAGTTCTTCATTTCAAATTAAATGAATGTGTTGGGAAGTGACAATCATAGAATGGATGTAAGTTACTCCATCATTATCCTTTAAAGGTATTTTAAGCAAGGAAAACTTCTCTGAGGCCTAATTTTTTAGTTGTGAAATAGGACTCATGATAAGAGAATCCCTTATAGTGTTTAATTTTCCATGAGTATTGACTACATTGATGACATAGTCATGGAGGAACACCATCCATCATCTCCGTGTCAAATATTGAAATGCCTATGGGATCCATTCCATCCACCCAAAAGGCTGCCCGTTTTATCTGATTGAGGTTCCCATTGACCCTTTGGTAGTGTGTACTCCTTCTCCATGTCCACTTGTTTCATGTTCAGTAAATCAAAACACAACCTCGATCACTATGTCTTACTTATCCATTACACTACAAGCCCATCACATATGACCCCTACTTGTGAAGCTCTGTTAATGCCCTCCAGTATACTGATGTAGATGTCAGATTAATCTCGGGGTTTATTACAATGTATAAGTCCATCCCCCTATTGGGGAGGTATTCCTAGAAAAATTATTTGAAAGGATGTTCCCAAACTACACCAATATTTTGGGGTTTAAAAAAATTAAAAACATCAACTACCATGAGGGAAGGGTTGTCTAACTCAAGAGTGATCAGATGCACCATCTTATGCAAGAGTTTATCACATGCTTCCTGGGATTTGTTTTCACTGACAAAGGAAAACCCTATTCTATCACATCAAATATACTATATAAGGCCCCAACCTTAAACATTACATAATCTTGAGTTATTTCAAGAATACACATTGAGGATCTTTTTAGGTTTATACTTTTGTATAATTGGATCATAAAACATGCATTACATTCCACATTTAATCAAAGTGGCTACATAAAAGACATCACTCATTTTTCCCATCAACAGAAACATATTTAAAAAAACATGGATTCTTTCTTGACATTTCCTTGACACTATCATCACATCATGTACCATTACCTTCACCTATGAAAAACATTTCAAAAACACAGTATGAGCATAAATATCTCAGTAAGGGATATAGAAGTACGAAAAGAAAACATTAGTCCATGTATGAAATCATACTTTACTCATAAAACATAAGCATTTTAACATAACTCATCAAATCATGAATACATCATATGAATCATAAGACATAAAGGTAACTTAGTCATTCATAACATTCTTACATATGGAGTAACCCTCATGGTTACATTTGGAATACCCATCACAGTATATTCCCTAAATCTCTTCAGAGAAACCATAACGTTTAACCCCTTCGCATTACCCAATGCATTGGAGAACTATATCGGGCTCACCTGCCCTTAGTTTATCAAGGAAACACCCGTCTTCATAAACAATGCCCAAGAACCATAACATAATCATAGTACATAACATAAGCATAAAGTAAAGATAACATTCCCTCATTGCATTAACAATATAACATTTTAATATATTGAAATAATGAATCCATTCTAAAAACCATTTTCAAAACCAGTTAGAACATTTAATAAAGATATTTTTTAATCAAAGTGTCCCACACCATTAATATCCATATAAATAAATCCTTATAACCATTTTGAAAACATGGATATTAATGAGAAATATTTATAAGAATAAATCATTAAAACATTTAAAATGATATTTTAGTTAAAGGGTTTTTAACAAAATGAGATACCCTTGAATACAATAATTGAGAAATAACATTTAATAATAAATTTATAATATCATGAGAATAAAGGGATTAATGATATAATATGTCAAAGGACAGTATATACACCATATAAGAGGGAATTGGTGCATAGAAAAAATGAATTATCAATGGAAATCTAAATTGAGATGAAATCCCCCATAAAGAAGGTATCCTTAAAATAAGGATAAATCAATCTAATAATTATGTTTTAAAAATATAAATATAACCAATATAAGTGGATATTAAGTGTAAAACAACCATAATTAAATCACACATATTCATAGGATGACATATTCAATAACTACAAGTTGAACCCAAAGAAATTGAAATTGGGTTAAGAAGTTCTTTTGGTAAAATTCGACAGCCTAACGATGTCACCTTAAAATTTAGAATATGAGTTGATGAGACAAAAAGTGTATCTCATAACCTGGAAATAAATTTTTCATCAATAAGGATATATAATAACATATCACAACATAATAAGATGTTAATTAAGACATAACAAAAGAAGTCTTTTAAAAAGAGGAGGGTGAAAGGTTCCCTTACCGATTTGGGTATCATTGGAAACGTACACCCCATAAAAGAAGGACTATACAACATTAATGTAAATACATATAAAAGAAATTATATTACAAAAAAGAGTATAATAATGGGAAGAACATATACCACAGAATGGAAATGGTGGAAAATTTAGCATAAATCTCACGGGAATAAAAGTGAGATGAAAAACCCCTTACGAAAACTCGACAGCCAAACATGATCACTTAAAACATCCAAAAAATATGGATTGATGAAATAAAATAGGGTCTCTCATCATATAGACATATAAATTACCTTAAGAGGAATATAAAATAACATCCCCCAACATAAGAAATAGGTGCTTAAAAGAAATGACATAAAAAATCGTACTTAAAAAGAAAGAGGTAGGTAGGATACCTTACCTCAAGTCCGACTTGTCTTATTCGTTTATTTATATTACTGAATAATAAACATTGGTCATTTTATAATTTCTTAAGTTCTTCCTTTAAATATTATTTTTCAGTTCATATCACATATTACAATGTTATAATAATTGGTTAAAAATGTGAGTTCATATCGGACGTTTTTGTCGATGTTTGGTACATGAGTCAAAAATGAACTTGTTTGAAAATGATTTTCCATGTAGTTATAAGTAAATCATCTCCAGAATAGTATTAATGATTTAAATATCATATATATCCATTACATATTCATTTTATACTATTCCATAACATTTGGAGATAAAAAAATGAAATGCACCGTTCATGGAGACTGTAGGCCGTACGTACGCATGAACGCTACTTTCATTTATATTTCTTACTTAATGGAGTGAAATAATAATGATATAAAAATATATTATAATTACAGTATAATATCATATATAATATCATTAACTCTATCATTTATATGTCCCACATAAGGCATTAACGAATCAAATCATTTTGAGGGGGCGGTAGTCCGCACTTCCTAAACGGAAGATATCACATTTCCCCATAATGGAAACCATAAAGTTATGACATAAATGAAAATTACATAAGCTTAAGGAAAAAATAAACATATTATATATCATATATAAATATAGTGACATCTTAATGGCCACCTTTGAAGGTGTTTGAAGAATATTGATCAATCATCGTTTCGTGAGGTAGAAATTCGCCATCCACGGAAACAGTATGTTCTTTAACCATTAGATATAGGTGTGTGTAAGTGTATCTCTAATCCTTATTATAAAAAAAATCCTATTATATGATATATACTAGTTTTTTTTAAAATAAATTAATAAAAATAGTTTAGGGGGTTGGAGAATAAAAATAAATCAAAAGAACACAAGTGAAGACATTACCTTTAAATCGGGTAACTCCCTTTGGTTTGAACCAAAAGGGTTTCTTTAAGAGAATCATGCCTAAGGTAAGGCTTCTATAATAATGAGAGGTATGAGGAAAGACAAAATGAGCAGAGTGTGGCCGAGCTAAAGGCTTTAGAGGTGTGGGTAATGAGGTATAGGTGGGGGCCTTTTATAATAGGAGAGGAGGGGCACTCTTGGAAAGGTATAAAATGTTACTTTATTTTCAAATGAGTTTCGGATTTTTAAGGTCCCAAATTGATGTATTTCGAGGATAATCTAATATGGGTTCGAAATCCACCCATAAAACAGTTTTTTGACATGTGTAGGTTTGATATTTTAAATTATCTTTTCATTTTATTTAAATCGTTAAATAATGAGGTAATCCCTACATCATCATGGTCTCATATATAATTTTATTTATTTAATGTCTAAAAATTATAAACAAAATACTATGATGTAGGAAATATTAATTAGCTTTTAAATTACTATTTATAGTCCAATATATCATTAATTTCGAGATAATTAAAAATGTTTTACTCAGGTGATACATACATTGTTATATTTACTTTCTTTAAAAAAAAATAAAGAGATAAAAAGTCATTATCACACAAATGTGATTCCATGGGGTCCCCCGGTTTGTCAAAAGGCATACCATGGTCGTCCATGACACAACTAGTAGTAATAGGTCACATTTTGGTGTCATTTTTTATTATAATTATATTATTTTATCATCCTTAACTATACGATTACTAATTAATCAAGATAATTAACGATAATTACCGTCATTACTATTCACAAAGTCCAAAAACAAATGAGTCTTAAATAAATAATTTGGACCATCGAATTCAAAATATTGAATCCATTTTACCAAATTCCAAACACATAAATTGAAATAATTAATTTAAAAATAATTGCAGTTGTCAAAACAAATAGCGGGTTTTTTTGAAACAATATCTACGAAAAGATTGGCATTAGTTTATGCTCATTTACAAAGTGAAATTTATTCTAATGACCAATATTGTATTATATTGTAAAAATATATTCTAATTAAACTTTAAAACCAATAAAAAATATAATCTATCCATATATTTAAATAATATGAAAATTCATTTTTGATGTAAAATGCAATATTTTTCACTATTCATTAAAAAATGAACAATGTCAGAAGCATACCAAAAATTTAACCAAAGTAAATTTAAATATCCCAATAATAAAGAATACTTTTATTTTGACAAATATAGATTCTAATATTTTTAAATTTTAGATTTAAAAAAGGTTCTCCATCAAAAGGCGGTAAAACAATCTTTTAAAAATATTAGATTATTTATTTCTTAAAATTGGATTCATTTGGATTTTAAGCCTCTAACATTTATTGGATAAATGTAAAAATATTTTACAAACATATTTAATAATTTTGTAGTTATTTCTGTTCATTCCCTCCATTACAACGGCTAGACGTTAACTATTATAATATTATTATATTATTAGTGTGCAATGTCAGATTTCAAAGAAACTCGTTGTTGCGTATAGGGTGCGCCATCGAGAATAGCATTCCCTTTAAAGTAGTATTAACATTTTATTCACAAATATTGATAAACATTAGAATATAATATTATTTATTTACATGGGATGTTACATCCTTCCCCCCTTTTGGGAATTGCATCCTCGCAATTTCAAAATTGGGCTTGGAAACATTATTGAAAGTCTCACATCGGAACAAGAGTCAGTAAAACTATCACGTTAAAATAATGAGAGAGAAGTACAAAGGTCACCTGAGTTAACCCATTATAGGATTCAAAGTATGAAAAGATGGATATAGAGGAAAAAACAAAGGGTCATGATCTGATGGAGAGTGATAGTAAACATGTCTAGGAAAAAAGTTAACTACAAGAAATTCACAATCTTTTGATGGGTTAAACGGTATTCGATTCCCCGGTAGGAAAAGTTAATTGACAATATTTTTTTTAATATACTCTTAATTGATGAATTTATTTTTGAGATTAACTAAATAATAATAAATCATACTTACTTGTCACATAGACTTTCAACTTTTACTAGATTGTTTATTCAAACTCATATTTTCTCCAAAAGACGAGTATTTAGGAAGATGTGTTCGCATTAAGAGTACTATAATCAACTTTTTGAGAATCAACTAATCAAAATAATAGAACAATATATTTCCCATATCTTTAGATTTCAACCAAAAACAAACCAAAAAGATTAGTACGTGATCAGATAATACCCAAAAAGATATTAGTTTTACAAAAAGAAAAACTACTCCTAAGCTCCAAAATTTTTCAAACAAAATCCAAAGTTCAAAAAAAGCCATTCAATAAACATCTATATAAAAAATTCATCAAAGTAAACACAAATAATATTGAAACCCAAATATTTGAAGGATTTAATCACATAGTCTCCCAAGGTACAAATTAACATTTATCTCCAAATAACATAAGTTTTTCTTAAAGTCTCATACTAAAAAGTAATTAACCTCATCACATATCCTCCATGATAGGTTGATAATTTCTATAGATAACCCAAAATCAACTTACTCTTAATTAATAAAATCATCTAACTAAAAATAATCATTCAAACTAACCAGGGACTTCACGTAGTCCAGTGGTAGGCGATAAATTCTAGTTGCACTTTGGTTGTGGGTTCGATTCCCGCATCTTCGTCCGACACGACGGGTTGTCACACGGTCTGCGTGTTTTCCATTTTCCAAAACTATATAATTCATAAAACATTCCCCAAAACGAGATGAAATATTCAAAAATAATCATAACATATTTTATCATCAAATTTTATCTAATAGCTTTAATTTTGCATCCCAAAATGTAATAACTAGTAATTGCCTCAAAATGAAGGATCATATAAACCCAAATGGTTCATTATAACTATATCCACAAAAGAAAGAATAATTATTCCTTGAATAAAATTTTCATATATCAAACATCAAGGTTACAAATACAATAAAAGTATTATAATATAACCCCATAATCAATGGAGACTTAGTACATTCAAGAGTTTCACCATCTTAAAATATACCATAACTCTTGAATCCCTTATATGTTTACTTCTTACTCATTAAACAATATTCATGATACATTAACAATTACTTTTAAACTTATTCTGAAATACTTATTTCTTACAAAAAAATCATGAATTATATCCTAATATTCCAATAATAGGAAAACATATGTGAAGAAAAAATACATACCTTTCATTGGTCATTGTCAGTTTCTTCATCCTCAATTGGAATGGAATTAGGTATTGGTAAACAGATATTTGTACGATCTTGGTGACCCCATTCACGAAACTTCTTCGTAGGACAATTGTTTTCATAATGACCATGCACACCACATTTGAAACATTCAATTGATCCATCAAAATAACTTCTTTCCCTTTCCTAGAGTCAAATAGATGCTTCATTTTTCCATGGATGATTCTTGATTTATGACCTTCATTTCCACATCTATAGAATCTTTCTGTCCCTTTGAAACATCTTCCAATGTGTTTATTTACACATCTTTTACACATCGGTTATTGAACATACTTACCTTTATGATTATTACTTGTACTTCCGTAGGGATTTGTTTCTTGCATATACGATGCCTTATAAAAATCACTAAGGTTCAAGTGGTCAATCATGACTCCAGATAGTTGGTTGAGGATAACCAGAAGAGTTCTCATTGTATCTCACATATCATTCAGTTGTTCTTTCATAAAACCGTCACAGTTTTCTTCAAATCCACGGTTACTTTGGTTCCTGCTAGATCCAACCATTTACTAAAACTAAAAAGGTCACTGTGAGTATATCAGTAAAATTATCATATAATAAAGATGAAGATAAACACTAAGATATATTTATCAAAGTTATCTCAAACTCATTCCAACCTTAAAAAATAAAAATGACTCTATCCAATATAATAACCATCGTAGTCATACACAACTTGTCACTTATGCTAAAACAAAAATCTATCCTCTAAAGTTTTCTAAACCGACCTCTGATACCAACTATAACTTCCCAACCTTAAACATTACATAATATTGAGTTATTTCAAGAAAAAAAGTTCAGGTTATTTTAAGGTTTAGAGTTTTATAGAATTAGATCATAAAACATGCATTACATTCCACATTTAAACAAAGTGGTTACATAAAAGATACTACTCATTTTCCCCATCAATAGAAATATATTTAAAATAAAACATGTATTATTTCATGACACTTCCTTGACACTATCATCAGATCATGTACCTTTCCCTTCACCTGTGAAAAACATTTCAAAAACATGGGATGAGAATAAAAAGCTCAGTAAGGGATATAAAAGTACGATAAGAAAACATTAATCCATGTATGAAATCATACTTTACTCATAAAACATAAGAATTTCAACATACCTCATCAAATCATGAATAAATCATAAGAATCCTAAGACATATAGGTAACTTGATGCATTTATAACATTGTTATGTAGGGAGTAACCCTCATGGTTACGTTTGGAATACCCATTACAGTACATTCCCTAAATCTCTTTGGAGAAACCATAACGTTTAACCCTTTTGCGTTAGCCCATGCATTGGAGAGCTATATCGGGCTCACCTTCCCTTAGTTTATCATGGAACCACACATCTTCATAAACAATGCCCAAGAACCATAACATAATCATATCACAAAACTTAAGCATAATGGAATGATAACATTCCCACATTGCAGTAAGAATATAACATTTTAAGATATTGAAATAATGAATCCATTCTAAAAACCATTTTTAATACCAGTTAAAACATTTAATAAAAATATTTTTGAATAAAAGTGTCCCACATCCTTAATATCCATATAAATAAATCCTTAAAACCATTTTTCAAACACGGATATTATTGATAAATATTTATAAGAATAAATAATTTAAACATTTAAAATGATATTTTAGTTAAAGGGTTTTTAACAAAATGAGAGACACTTGAATACAATAATCGAAGAATAACATTTAATCATAAGTTTATAATATCATAAGAATAAATGGATTCATGATATAATATGTCAAAGGACAGTATATACACCATATAATAGGGAATTGGTGCATATCAAAAATGATGTCTCAATGGAAATGTAAATTGAGATGAAATCCCCTATAAAGATGGTATCCTTAAATTAATGATAAATCAATCTCATAATTATGTGTGAAAAATATAAATACACCAAATATAATTGGATATTATGTGTAAAACAACCAGAGGCCATTCACACATATTCATAGGATGGCATATTCAGTAACTACAAGTTGAACCCAAAGAAATTGAAATTGGGTTAAGAAGTTCATTTGTTAAAATTCGACAGCCTAATGGCGTCACCTTAAAATTCAGAAAATGAGTAGATGAGACAAAAAGGGTATCTTATCACATGGAAATAAATTTTACATCAATAAGTATATAGAATAACATATCCCAACATAAAAAGATCTAAATTAAAAGACATAACAAAATAAGTCTTTTAAAAAGAGGAGGATGAAAGGTTCCCTTACCGATTTGGGTAACATTCGAAATGTACACCCCATGAAAGAAGGCCTATACAACATTCATGTAAATACTCATAAACGAAATTATATTACACAAAGAGTATAATAATTGTCAGTACATATACCACTCAAATGAAATGGTGGAAAATTTAGCATAAATCTCACTGGAATAAAATTGAGATGAAAAACCCCTTACGAAAACTCGGCATACAAACGACACAACTTAAAACATCCAAAATAATGGATTGATGAAATCAAATAGGGTCTCTCATAATACGAACATATAAATTATTGTAATAGGAATATAAAATAACATCCCCAACATAAGAAAGAGGAGCTTAAAAGAAACGACATAAAAAATAATAATTAAAAATAAAGAGATAGGTAGGATCCCTTACCTCAAGTCTGACTTGTCTTGTTCATTTCATTATATTCCTGAATAATAAACCTTGGTAAATTTTTAATTTTCTAAGGTCCTCCATTAAATATTATAATTCAGTTCATATCACATATTACAATGTTATAATAATTGGTTAATAATGTGAGTTCATATCAGACGTTTTTGTCGATGTTTTGTACATGAGTCAAATATGAACTTGTTTGAAAATTATTGTCCATGTAGTTATAAGTTAATCTTATCCAGAATGGTATTAATGATTTAAATATCATATATATCTAGTACATATTCATTTTATACTATTCCATAACATTTGCAGAGAAAAATAAATGAAATGCACCGTTCATGGAGACGGTAGTCCGTACGTACGCATGAACGCTAGTTTCATTTCTATTTATTACTAAATGGAGTGAAAGCATAATGATATAAAGATATATTATAATTCCAGTATAATATAATATATAATATCATTAACAATATCCTTTATATGTCCCACATAAGGCATTAATGAATCAAATCATTTTGAGGGGGTGGTAGTCCCCACTTCCTAAAGTGAACATATCACGTTTACCTACAATGGAAACCATAACGGTATGACATAAATGAAAAATACAGGATCATAAGGAAAACATAAAAATAATATATATCATATATAAATATATTGACATATTAATGGCCACATTTGAAGGTGTTTGAAGAATATTGAACAATCATCATTTCGTGAGGCAGAAATTCGCCATCCACGGAAACAGTATGCTCTTTAACCATTAGATATAGGTGTGTATAAGTGTAGCTAGAATACTTTTTATAAAAACAACCTAGTATATTGAAGATACTGTTGTTGTTACAATATAATTGAATAAAAAGAGTTTAGGGAGTTGGAGAAACAAAATAAAACAAATGAACACAAGTGAAGACATAACCTTTAAATCGGGTAACTCCCTTTGGTTTGAACCAAAAGGGTTTCTTGAAGAGCTACCTGCTTAAGCTAAGGCTTCTAGGATGAGTAGAGGGATGTGGAGAGAAAAAAATGAGCCGATCATGGCCGAGAAAAAGGCATAACAGGTGTGGGTAAGGAGGTAGAGGTGGGGGGCCTTTTATAAGAGGAGAGGAGAGGCACTCGTGGAAAGGTATAAAATGTTACTTTATTTTCAAAAGAGTTTCAGATTTTAAAGGTCCCACATTGATGTATCTTGATTATAAGGTGATAAGGGTTCGAAATACACCCATAAAATAGTTTTTTGACATGTGTAGGTCTTATATCTTACATTATCTTTTCATTTTATTTAAATTGTTAAATAATGAGGTAATCGCTGAATCATCATGGTCTCATATATAATTTAATTTATTTAATGTCTAAAAATTATAAATAAAATACAATTATATAGGAAATAATTACAGAGTTCTAATGAATATTTATAGTCCATGAGATCATTTATGTAGACAAAATTAAAAATGTTTTACTCAGGTGATACATTCTTTGTTATATTTACATTCTTTAAATAAATAAAAAGATAAAAAGTCATTATCACACAAAAGTGATTCCATGGGGTCCCCAAGTGTGCCAGAAGGAATAAAATGGTCGTCCATGACACAACCAGTAGTATTAGGACACATGTTGGTGTCATTTTATTATTATTATGATATTATTTTATTATCCTTAACTACCTGATTACTAATTAATCAAGATAAGTAACGATAATTACCGTCGTTACTATTCACAAAGTCCAAAAACAAAATATTCTTAAATAAATAATTTGGACCATCTGATTCCAAATATGTAATCCATTTTACCAAATTCCAAACACATAAATTGAAATAATTAATTTAAAAATAATTCCCGTTGTCAAAACAGATAGTGGGTTTTTTTGATACAATATCTAGGAAAAGTTTGTCATTAGTTTATGCCCAATTCCAAAGTGAAATTAATTCTAATGACAACTATTGGATTAAATTGTAAAAATATATTCTAATTAAACTTTAAAGCAAATTAAAAATATAATCTATCCATATATTTAAATTAGATGAAAAAGTAGTTTTGATGTAAAATGCAATATTTTTCAGTATTCATTAAAAATAATGAACATTGAAAGAAACATACCAAAAATTTAACCAAAGTAAATTTCAATATCCCAATCATAAATAATATATTTATTTTGAAAAATATAGATTATAAAATTTTCAAAAGTTAGATTTAAAAAAGGTTCTCCATCAAAAGGTGGTAAAACATTCTTTTTAAATTATTAGATTATTTATTTCTTAAAATTGGATTCATTTGGATTTTAAGCCTCTAAAATTTATTGGATAAATGTAAAAATATTTGACAAACATATGTAATAATTTTTTAGTTATTTCTATTCATTCTCTCCATTACAAAGGCTAGGAGTTAACTATTATAGTATTATTATATTATTAGTGTGCAACGTAAGATTTGAAAGAAACTTGTTGTTGTGTATAGGGTACGCCATGGAGCATAGAATTCCCTTTAAAGTAGAATTAATAATTTATTCACAAATATTGATAAAAATTAGAATATAATAATATTTATTTACCAGGGATGTTACATCCTTCCCCCTTTTGGGAATTGCATCCTCGCAATTTCAAAATTGGGCTTGGAATCTTCATTGAAAGTCCCACATCAGAACAAGAGTCAGTAAAACTATAACATTATTAGAATGAGAGAGAAGTACAAAGGTCTCCCGAGTTAACCCAAAATAGGATTCCAAGTATGAAAATATGGATATGGAGGAAAAAAGGGTCATGTTATGATGGAGAGTGATAGTAAACATGTCTAGGAGAATGTTAACCACAAGATAATCACAAACTTTTGATGGGTTAAACGGTATTCGATTCCTCGGAAGGAAAAGTTAACAGACAATATTTTTTTTAGATACTCTTAATTGAGGAATTTATTTTTTATCTTAACTAAATCATAATTAAACATACTTACTGGTCACATAGAATTTCAGCTTTTTCTATATTTTTTAATCAAACTCTTATTTTCTCCAAAATATGAGTATTTAGGAAGACTTTTTCGTATTAAGAGTACTATAACCAACATCTTGATAATAACCTAATCCAAAAAAGAGAACTATATATTTCCCATGTCTTTAGATATCAACCAAAACAAAACCAAAAAGATTCGTACGAGATCAGATAATACCCAAAAAGGATATTTTTTTTACAAAAAGAAAAACTACTCCTAATCTCCAATTTTTTTTTAAACAAAACCCAAAGTTCAACAAGATCCATTCAATAAACATCTATCCATAAAATTATTCAATGTAAAACCAATTAAGATTGAAACCCAAATATTTGAAGGATTTAATCACATAGTCTCCCAAGGTACAAATTAACATTTATCTCCAAATAACATAAGTTGCTCTTAAAGTCTCATACTAAAAAGTAATCAACCTAATCACATATCCTCAATGATAGGTTAACAATTTCCATAGATAACCCAAAATAAACTTACTCTTAATTCATAAAATTATATAACTAAAAATTATCATTCAAACTAACCAAGGACATCACGTAGTCCAGTTGTAGGTGATAAATACCAGTTGCACTTTGGTTGTGGGATCGATTCCGGCAGCTTCGTCCGACGCAATGGGTTGTCACATGGTCTGTGTGTTGTCCTTTTTCAAAAACTATATAATTCTTAAAACATTCTCCAAAATGAGATAAAATATTCAAAAATAATCATAACATATTTTAACCACAAAATGTTATCTAATAACTTTCATTTTGCATCCCAAAATGTAATAACCAGTAATTTCCTCAAATTCAAGGATCATATAAACACAAATGGATCTTTATAACTACATCCACAAAAAAAGAATAATTATTCCATGAATAAAATTTTCATATATCAAACATCAGGGTTACATATACTATAAAAATTTGCTAATGTAACCCCATCATCAAAAGAGACTTAATACATTCAAGAGTTTCACCATCCTAAAATCTAGCATAACTCTTGAATCCCTTATATGTTTACTTCTTACTCATTTAACATTCTTTATGATCCATTACGATTCCTTTTAAACTTATTCTAAAATACTTATTTCCTACAAACAAAATCATGAATCATATCCTTATATTCTAATAATAGGAAAATATATGTCAATAAAAAATACATACCTTTCATTGGTCATTGTCAGTTTCTTCATCCTCAATTAGAATGGAATTAGTTATTGGTAAATAGATATTTGTATGATCTTGGTGACCCCATTCCCGAAACTTCTTCGTAGGAAAAGTGTTGTCATAATGACCATGCACACCACATTTGAATCATTCAATTGATCCTTAAGAAAGAACATCTTTCCCTAACCTAGAGTCAACTATATGCTTCCTTTTTCCATGGAAGATTCTTGCTTTAGGACCTTCATTTCCACATATATAGCACCTTTCTGTCCCATTGAATCATTTTCCTTTGTGTTTATTTCCACATCATTTACACATAGGTTTTTGAACATGCTTACCTTTATGATTATTACCTGAACATCCATAGGGATTTGTTTCTTGCATATACGATGCCTTATAAAAATCACTAAGGTTCAGGTGGTCAATCATGACTCCAGATAGATAGTTGGGGATAACCAGAAGAGTTATCATTGTAGCTCCCATATCATTCAGTTGTTCTTTCATAAAACTATCACATTTTTCATCAAAGCCATTGTTACTTTGGTGCCTGCTAGATCCATCCATTTACTAAAACCAAAAAGGTCAGTGTGAGTATATCAGTAAAATCATCAAATAATAAAGATGAAGATAAACACTAAGATATACTTATCAAAGTTATCTCAAACTCATTCCAACCTTAAAAAATAACAATGAATCTATCTAATATAATAACCATTGTGGTCATACACAACTTATCACTTATGCTAAAACAACTCTCTAACCTCTAATGTTATCTAAACATACCTCTGATACCAACTATAAGTCCCCAACCTTAAACATTACTTAATCTCGAGTTATTTCATGAATACATGTTGAGGATCTTTTCAGGTTTAGAGTTTTTTAGAAATAGATCATAAAACATGCATTCCATTCCACATTTAAACAAAGTGGTTACATAAAATATACTACTAATTTTTCCCATCAACAGAAACATATTTAAAATAAAACATGTATTCTTTCTTGACACTTCCATGACACTATCATAACATCATGTACCTTTCCCTTCACCTATGAAAAACATTTCAAAAACATGGGATGAGAATTAAAAGGTCAGTAAGGGATATAAAAGTACGAAAATAAAACATTAGTCCATGTATGGAATCATACTTTACTCACAAAACAAATGAATTTTAACATACCTCATCAAATCATGAATAAATCATAGGAATCATAAGACATAAAGGTAACTTGAGGAATTCATAACATTCTTACGTATGGATTAAACCTCTTGGTTACGTTTGGAATACCCATCACAGTTTATTCCCTAAATCTCTTTGGAGAAACCTTGACGTTTAATCCTTTCACGTTACCCAATGCATTGGAGAGCTAAATCGGGCTCACCCGCCCTTAGTTTATCACGGTTTCACCCGTATTCATAAACAATTACCAAGAACAATAACATAATCATAGAACAAAACGTAAGCACAAAGTAAATATAACATTCCCACATTGCAGTAACTATATAACATTTTAAGATATTGAAATAATGAATCCATTCTAAAAACCATTTTCAAAACCAGTTAAAACATTTAATATAGAGATTTTTGAATAAAAGTGTCCCAAAACATTAATATCTATATAAATAAATCCTTAAAACTATATTGGAAACATTTATATTAATGAGAAATATTTATAATAATAAATCATTTAAACATTTAAAATGATATTTTAGTTAAAGTTTTTTTAACAAAATGAGAGACACTTGAATACAATAATCGAGGAATAAAATTTAATCATAACATTATAATATCATGAGAATAAAGGTATTCATGATATAATTTTTCAAAGGACATTATATACACCATATAAGAGGGAATTGGTGCATATCAAAAATGATTTCTCAATGGAAATGTAAATTTAGATGAAATCCCCTATAAAAAAGGTATCCTTAAATTAAAGATAAATCAATCTGATAATTATGTTTGAAAAATATAAATACACCCAATATAAGTAGATATTAATTGTAAAACAACCAGAGGTCATTCACACGTATTCTTAGGAGGACATATTCAATAACTATAAGTTGAACCCAATGAAATCAAAATTGGGTTACGAAGTTCCTTTGGTAAAATTCGACAGTCTAACCGTGTCACCATAAAATTCAGAAAATGAGTAGATGAGACAAAAATGGGATCTCATCACTTGGAAATAAATTTTACATCAATAATGATATATAATAACATATCACAGCATAATAATATGTAAATTAAAAGACATAACAAAACAAGTCTTTTAAAAAGAGGAGTGTGAAAGGTTCCCTTACCGATTTGGGTAACATTCGAAACATACACCCCATGAAAGAAGTCCTATACAGCATTGATGTAAATACTCATAAACGAAATTATATTACACAAAGAGTATAATAATGGGAAGTACATATACCACTCAAAGTAAATGGTGGAAAATATAGCATAAATCTCACCGGAATAAAAGTGAGATGAAAAAACCCTTATGAAAACTCACCAGCCAGACGACAACACTTAAAACATCCAAAAAAATTGGATTGATGAAATAAAAGTGGGTCTCTCATCATATGAACATATAAATTACAGTAATAGGATTATAAAATAACTTCCCCCAACATAAGAAAGAGGATCTTCAAATAAATGACATAAAAAAGAGTAATTAAAAATAAAGAGATAGGTAGGATCCCATACTTCAAGTCCGACTTTTCTTGTTCGTTTCATTATATTCCTGAATAATAAACATTGGTCAATTTATAATTTCTGAATATACTCCATTAAAGATTATTATTCAGTTCATATCACATATTATAATGTTATAATAATTGGTTAATAATGTGAGTTCATATTAGACATTTTTGTCGATGTTTGATACATGAGTCAAAAATGAACTTGTTTGAAAATGATTGTCCATGTAGATAAAAGTAAATATTCTCCAGAATAGTATTAATGATTTAAATATCATATATATCAATTAAATATTCATTTTATACTATTCTATAACATTTGGAGATCAAAAGAAATGAAATGCACCGTTCATGGAGACGGTAGGCCGTACGTATGCATGAACGCTACTTTCATTTCTATTTATTACTTAATGGAGTGAAATCATACTGATATAAAGATATATTATAATTCAAGTATAATATAATATATAATATCATTAAATATATCATTTATATTCCCCATATATGGAATTAACAAATCAAATAATTTTGAGGGGGTGATAGTCCGCACTTCCTAAAGTGAAGATATCATGTTTACCCATAATGGAAACCATAAATATATGACATAAATGAAAAATACAGAAGCTTAAGGAAAGAACAAAAATATTATATATCATATATAAATATAGTGACATATTAATGGCCACCTTTGAAGGTGTTAGAAGAATATTGAACAATCATCGTTTCGTGAGGCAGAAATTCGCCATCCACAGAAACAGTATGCTCTTTAACCATTAGAAGTAGGTGTGTGTAAGTGTAGCTAGAATCATTTTTATAACAACATACAAGTATATTTTAGATACTGGTTTTGTTACAAAAGAAATGAATAACAAGATTTTAGGGGGTTGTAGAATAAAAATAAAACAAAATAACACAAGTGAAGACATTACCTTTAAATCGGGTAACTCCCTTTGGTTTGAACCAAAATGTTTTCTTAAAGAGCTTCCTGCCTAATGTAAGGCTTCTAGGATGAGTAGAGGGATGTGGAGAGACAAAATGAGAAGAGATTTTCCATGAAAAAGTCTTGAGGGTGTGTGTAAAGAGGTAGAGGTGGTGGCCTTTTATAAGAGGAGAGGAGGGGCACTCTGGGAAAGGTATAAAATGTTACTTTATTTTCAAATGATTTTCGGACTTTGAAGGTCCCACATTGATGTATTTCGATTATAAGGTGATAAGGGTTCGAAATACACCCATACAATAGGTTTTTGACATTTGTAGGTCTTATATCTTACATTACCTTTTCATTTTATTTAAATTGTTAAATAACGAGGTAATTGCTGCATCATCATGTTCTCATATATAATTTAATTTATTTAATGTCTAAAAATTATAAAAAAATACTATTATATAGGGAATATATTTATATTTTCAAGGAATATTTATATTCCAAGTGATCATTTATATATACAAAATGAAAAATATTTTACCCAAGTGATACATTCTTTGTTATATTTACTTTCTTTTAAAAAATAAAAAGATAAAAAGCCATTATCACACAAAAGTGATTCCATGGGGTCCCCATGTTTGGAACAACGCATACCATGGCCGGCCATGACAAAACCAATAGTATTAGGACACATGTTGGTGTCATTTATTTATTATTATGATATTATTTTATTATCCTTGACTACCCGATTACTAATTAATCAAGATAATTAACGATAATTACAGTCGTTACTATTCAAAAAGTCCAAAAAACAAAAGATTCTTAATTACATAATTTGGACCGTCTGATTCCAAATATGGAATCCATTTTAATAAATTACAAACACATAAATTTCAATAATTAATTAAAAAATAATTCCCCTTGTCAAAACAAATAGCGGGTTTTTTTTTGAAACAATATCTATGAAAAGATTGGCATTAGTTTATGCCCGATTCCAAAGTGAAATTAATTATCATTAACACTATTGGATTAAATTGTAAAAATATATTCTAATTAAAATTTAAAACCAATTAAAAAGATAATCTATCCATATATTTAAATTAGATGAAAAATCAGTTTTGATGTAAAATGCAATATTTTTCACTATTCATTAAAAATAATGAACACTGTCAGAAACATACCAAAAATTTAACCAAAGTAAATTTCAATATACCAATCTTAAAGAATATATTTATTTTCTAAAATAGAGTATATAAAATTGACAAAAGATAGATTTAAAAAAGGTTCTCCAACAAAATGCGGTAAAATAATCTTTTTAAGATTATTTATTTCATAAAATTGGATCCATTTGGATTTTAATCCTCTAACATTTATTGGGTAAATGTAAAAATATTTTAAAAACACATGTAATCATTTTGTAATTATTTTGGTTCATTGCCTCCATTACAACAACTAGGCATTAACTATTATAATATTATTTTAATATTAGTGTGCAATGTAAGATTTCAAAGAAACTCATTGTTGCGTATAGGTTACGCCATCGAGAATAGTATTCCCATTAAAGTAGTATTAACATTTTATTCAAAAATATAGATAAACATTAGAATTTAATATTATTTCTTTACCTGGGATGTTACATACTACATCCTACTTCATAAAATAGTCATTCTGAACTCGAATTGTGGATGACATATCCATACCAAAACTAAAATTGTAGGCCTCAAAGCATCACAATTAAGTTCCAACCGAAACTCTCACCTAAAGGGTTAGATAACAACATATAATTAAGTGTTATTATTGAGTCTCCTAACAATTTTGTAAAATGTCAAAATTTATACGACCACATGTTGCTCTCCTAGCTCCGCTTCCAAGCTGGATACCCTACAAATTATGCTATCCCTATCACTTCCTCATTCTGAAACATGATACATATCAATGTCTCAGTGTCTAACGTCAGTTTCCTTATATTCCACATCTGTCATTGACACGAATTATCTTCTCATCTAAAGAACTATCAACCATTAATGTTCTCTCTATAACCCTAACAAATATAGGAATGAATAGTGGAATAGTGCAATCACTAATTTCCCTAAACACATCTCACTAAGAGGACCCACCCTTAAAGAAAAATTTGAATCGTATTCATTGAGTTCCAAGACTGGTCTGTACACTTTGATGAGTACTCATCAACTGACATGTGTTCCTGATGAATCTGTAGAAGATCATGGAACGGATACCACATAGATTTTTTATGTTAAGAGACCCCGTATCTGAGATGTGTTTTCTTACTCTGACCATAGAAATCTCACTTAATCATATGATAAGTGTAATGTAAACCCTACCACCTGTATATTAAGACACATATAAAGATCTCTTCCAAGACCGCCATCTGATCTTCTGGTTCCCTGGCAAGATGGAACTCAGTCACCACCAAAAACCAGTCCTCAGCCTCTAGTGAGCCAAGCTCACCTCATAACCTAATGGGTATCTATCACTAAAAATCATGTACATAATAGAGCATACATATTTACTCTATGGTTAGCACCATTAGTAATTCCTACCCAATGAGTAGTGGTATTCCTAGGACACAACATGAAGGAACCATCTCAAGAAAGAGTCCATGTACTTAATCCCCATGACTCTTTAGACCATCTTCATGGTCATACACTAGAATCCTAGGTTTCTGTCTATGTAGATCAATATTGAAAAATATTTTTTATAAACCATGGTCAATAAATTATACAATGTGACCTGAGTCAAAAGATATCAAGAGAAAAAATTTCCAAAACACATGTATTTAGTGTTTTCATTTACCGAGTCAGAAAATAGATTCCAAGGTCCTCATGTATGGATATATCAGTTTTCACAAAAACACATGACTCCACGAATTTGAAAGTTTGAATAACAAAATTTAACATTGTTTCCCCAAAAAACAACATAATATCACACTATATGGTTGAAACAAACACCTTTTATTCCACATTGTAACAAAACGTCCACCAGTTGTGTGTTGTGTCTACCCCAAACCTACCTCATGAAGGCCAGGGCATGGTGACTAGCACAAAAGTAATCAACCTCATAGTTTTAGTAATCCCCCTGAGTAATTGTATGAATAAACATTGCCCAACCAAGTCCATCCCACTAAAAAGGAAACAAGTATCTTTAAAACAATGTTGAGTAAATGTACAACTATTATAATTGGGCCAGAATACAAAGCCAACAAAATAACTGAAAACAAAAAAGTACAATAAGTAAACATGGAATCCATTCTTGGAAAACCCCACCAGATATGAGATTAGTGTAGCTACTGTATGAATAAGTTGAATTTATTTCCCCTTAATTATATTGGAACACTCTTATTCATAGGAACCCAATTCCACCATTTTAGCATCAATATATCATATGTACTTTAGCCTCTCTAGGTCCTGGTCCACCAAAGTCTCAGTCAAAACATCAATCCACTTCACCAGGGACAACCGGTGTAGGGTTGAGTAACAAAATACATAGTAGGGACCCCAAAACAAAAAAGGAAATACCACTCAAAAATCCCCAATTTATGGCGTGAATTACAAGACATGTAACACCATGTATACATTAATAAATGTTATAGAAGAATAATAAGTCACATCCTCAAAAACCAAGGATGTTAGAGAACGTATCCTCTATCTTTTATAGTGGGCATAATAGGTCACATAGAAGTTCTTACCACTAACCAAGGACTTGTTTGGTACACCTCCTAATTTCGTACCACGGGACTGAAAAGTCACACAAAAGTGCTTCCCAATAATCTTGCCCAATTGGGGTACTCCTCCTTGTCGAGTACATGGGTGATGCAAAGTCACATTTAAGTGACTCCCACCATGGGATTATAATGTCACCAAGAATTGATTCCCACTAGGACATAGTCGAGTCCCATAGAGTTGAATGTCAATAGTCTTTAGGTCTGAGCCAACTGTATGGTTTCGTACATAGTGATCCTGAGATAGCCTCTCTATAATCCATTAGTCTGATCTCAACATCAATGAAATCCATCTCCGAGTATGAAAAAATATCCTCCTCATCGACAGGGTCCCAACACCAAAAATGTCTCACCAATCATACTACTGTTAGGCATGTTATTTACCTTTTAGTAAAAAAGGGCCAATTGTGTCTACATTTAGTGTGACCAGGTCTGACTGACCCTCCCAACCCGGCCTGGTGGCCCCCTATACCCTAGTTTATTTTATAGTAACTCAACCTAACCTATTTTGGGTCTAGGTCGGTTTGTAATGGCTTGCCCAGTGGTCCAGGCCCAATGGGCTGCACAGGTCCCAACCTTGTTTGGTCCAGGGCCAACCCGCCCGATGACCTGGTCTCATCTGGCCCATCCCAGAGGGCACGGTTTTTTCTTTCTAGGCATTGGTCCAACCCTTCGGTGCAGGACCGTCATGCTTTTTCGTGGTTTCGGCCCACTGGGTTGCCGGTCTGGCCCATTGGCGCAGGACCAACCCGACCCCCTGGCTGGGGCCATGTGTAACGCCCTAACCCCGGTTTTCCAGAGTCGGTGCATTATTACGTAACATTGCAATGATCACAAAAGATCAAGTCTCAGAAGGCCGATTATTTTAGTAGAATTGGAAACACTAGATACATTCATAAATGTTATATTACATCATAAAGTGAAAAACTACAATAACATAATCTCCATTGTCCACACTCATATCCCCATCAGACTATCCCTGCAGGTCAGTCATAAAATATTTTTTCAAATCTTGGGAAAAATAAAACATAGAAAGGGGTGAGCTCAGATGCTCATTAAGGATAACAATATAGTAGAAACTGTTATAAATAAATATAAACATAAACATTTAAGGTAATGTATAACTAAAAAATGCCTTTTAAACTTGAACTTCATCATAATATGAAAAAGTAAAATAATATAATGCAATTTTCTTATTCACATGGATATTCTACTAGTCTAATAATCACATTCAATATCAATGAACACTTTCATAATGATGGAATACATTATGTCAGACTATCAAAACCACTTAGTAAAAGCCTTCTACAAAGACTAAAAATAAGATTTTGTCAAGGCCTTGTGTCAAGACACTAGTTTGTCTCATGATACATACCGATGCATTGAGGAGCTATAGCGGGCTCCACCTTTCACTTATTAAGTCTAATTCATTCTTTACATGATAAGGTTTAAACATACCATAAACCATAACATAATTGTATCACATAAAAATGAATAAAGGAAACATAACATTTCCACATTTCAATCACAAGATATCAATACAACACATTAATTTAATAAAAATATTATCAAAACCATTTTAAAAGAAAAGTAAAACATGGTATTTATTTTTGAAAAACAAATTATGGCTTGTAGAGGATGTCGAAACTCAAATAATGGTCATGGCGGTGGAGAAGTCGTTGTCGCCGTATAGGTGAGACAAAACATTCCTTTTGTTGTTTAATAAAAACTCTTCATAGAAAAAGATTATTTTTGAATAAAATTAAATTTCAAAGGGGTTTATACATCATATAAAATAATGTTGTGTATATATCAACATATGCCTCAATGAAAGGGGATTGAGACGAAGACCCTTACCATGTGTCAGACTTCACTCGATCATTTTTTAACCTCCTGAATAATAAAATAGAGTTAATTTATACTATATTAAGAACATTTTTCATGTTCCTTATTCCTTTTATATCACTTATTACTATGTTGTGAAAATTGTGCAATTATTTAAGTTAATAACGGTCGTTTTTTCGATCTTTGGTACTTGAGTAAAAAAAACATATTATAAGTACATGTTATTCATGTGGTAAAATATCCATTATATCCAGAATTATATTAATTATGTAGATATCATATACATCATATATATCCATTATATACATTCATTTATAATGTTACATATCTTTTAGAGGTATCAAATGAAATGTTCCGTTCATGGAGACGATAAGTCGTACATAGGCATGAACGCTACTTTCATTTCTATTTCGTATTTAACAGAATGAAATCATAATGATATAAAGGTATATTATAATTATAGTATAATATCATATATAATATCATTCACTACATCTTTTATGCATCCCACTTATGGAATTAACGATTCAAATTACATTGAGGGGGTGGTAGTCCGCACTTCTTAAAATGAAATTATCGTGTTTACCCAAAATGGAAATCATAAAGGTATGCCATAAATGAAAAATACAGAATAATAAGGAAAAAATAAACATAATATATATCATATATAAATATTTTTACATCTTAATGTCCACCATGAGAGGTGTTAAAATAATATTGAACGTGAGGCAGTAATTTTCCACCCCCAGAAAGAGAATGTTCTTTAACCATTAGACGAAGGTGTGTGTAAGTGTAAATCAAATACTTCTCATAAAAACAACCTATTATATTTATGATACTTTTTTTGTTTCAAAATAATTGAATAAAATGAGTTTAAGAGGTTGGAAAACCAAAATAAAACAAAAGAACATAAGATAAGACATTACCGTAAAATCGGGTAACTCTTTTTGATTTGAGACAAAGGATTCTTTTGGAAGACTTGTGCCTAAATTGAGGATTCTAAGAGTAAGAGAGGGAAGTTGAGAGAGTATTTGGGAAGATTTTGGCCAATCCAAATGGCTTTGATGGTGTGAATAAGGTGGTAGATGTGGGGGCCTTTTATAAGAGGAGATGAGGGGCACTCTTGGAAAGTCATGAAATGTTACATTATTATATAATGATTTTCAGATTTTAAAGGTCCCAAAATTATATATTTCTAGGATAAGGTGATAAGGGTTCGAAATCTACTCATCCAATAGGTTTTTTAAAATTTTAAGTCTTATATTTCACATTATTTTTTCATTTTATTTAAATCATTAATTAATGAGGTAATCGATGTATCATCATGGAGTCATAAATAAATTTATTTATTTAATGCATAAAAATTATAAAAAAATTACCATAATGTATTAAAAATTTTTATCTTTCCAATGAATATTTATAGTCGAAATAGTGTCTTATATAACCCCATGTAAAAAAAACTTTAGTAAAAAAACACGTGTTTGTGAAAATTTTATTTTTACTTTAAATAAAAAGTTATTAATGACATTTTCTTACCCAAGTGGATCTATGGGGTCCCCATGTTGACCCATGGATTTTCGTGGTCAGCCATGACTCATCCAATAAGGGTAGGACAAGTGTAATAGTAATTTCATATTATTATAACATTATATTTACCTTAAATTACACTAATTACATTTAATCAGGATTAATAGAACTTAAAAGTTACTATTCACAAAAAAATTTAATCCCATTCAACCACATTTTAATTCCTAATTAAAATTATGTATGTCAGATATTTGAAATTAAAATCACAGAGGTGGTAAAATTTCATTAAAATGAAAAATCAGTTTTTTTAACTACCAGTTAGTGGTTTCACTATTAATCAAATATCGATGTTTTTTAGAAAAATACCAAAAATTCACTCTAAGATAAATATGATATTCAAAATCAAAAAATTATGTCTATTTTACTAAATTAAAAACATAAAATTTACATTAATTATTTTTATATTTAATTTCTGCTGTCAAAACAAATAATGTGATTTTAATAAACAATATCTATCAAAAGATTGACACTCGTTTGTGTCCAATATCAAAGTGAAATTAACTGTAATGACCACCATTGGCTAAAATGGAAAATATATTATAATTATACATTAAAACCAATCAATAGTATAAATTATCACTATAAATTATTTTTTTTTAAAAATTAGTTTTTAAGTATTTTTCACTATTCATCAAAAATTGGACGTTCTTAGAAAAATAGCAAAAATTCAACATAGGATAATTTCGATATTCCGAATCCAAAAATGAAGTCCATTTTGAAATATAGAATTAATATAATTTCAAAAGGTGGGTATTACTATTCATAACAGCTACTTTGATTGGTCGCGGTGTGTTAGAATCTCGAACTTGCGTACAATGCAAGCTATTGCATTATTGAAAGGAAATCATACTGTGGAATCTTGGGGTGTTAAATTTTACCCTCCTTTAATAAATTGTGTCATCAAAATTTGATGTTGTTCATTAAAAATAAAAGGTTGATAGTAGAAAATACATTTGTGGAAAACCCACATCGGAAATATGGTTTATAATATTTAGCCTTAATAAGAGGTAAAGGGAAATGAAAAAAGACACCACCAAATTATGATCTCTATTAGGAGAACATTGCTGTCAATTAGAGACAAAAAATTGGAGGGAAAACGTAAATATTTGTAGGGAGTGATTTAGGTCATCAATCACAAACAAGTGTAAAATTGAGGTCCTCAAAGCCTTCAATCTATGGTGATTTAAAATATCATCATTTCAACAAAACATATGTTATTAGGATAACACATTTTTTTTAATATCCATTTCCTAATGTTTAGGAAATAATTTATTCATAGAATAAGAAAGAGGTATATAAATATACTTGACAAGTAGAGTTTTAACCTTCAACTAATTTCTACCACAAACCCATCTTTCCCTAAAAAAGATAATATAACTAAAAAATATTATATTTATCCTAATAATACAAGGTTCCAAATATTAACACATAACATTTAGATTAGGAAAACTATTTTGTAATAACCAGGGGAATATTGTAGGCTGGTGATAGGTAATAAAGGCATTTTTCACTATGGTTGTGGGTTCGATTCCTGCATCTTTGTCTGATATGATGGGTTATCCCCCAACCTGCAGGTTGTACTTTTCCTAAAACTATAGTATTATAATATTTCAAAAATAACTTCATAAATGTTTTAACCATAAACAATACTATCCAAAGTTCAACATAATCAATTCAAACCTTTATAGTTATCCAAAATACCTATATCCAGAATTTCTCTAAAAGGTCTCTAAATTCCAAAATCAATTGTAACATCAGATTTCCCACATAATTAATGTTTCTTTTATTGTCACATACTAAAAAATATGATTTACTTCAACATATTAAAACCTTAACGGAAAAAAAATTAATGCAGTATAATCCTTTTATATATTACATTATTCTTATAACCAGAATATAATCCTTGAGTCCAAAAGAACCGATACATTAATTATTCCACTTCAACTGTAGTAATAACATAAGATTGGCCTTAATCCCTTGGACTTTTCTAAGGTATGTTTTTTCTAATGCTTAGGACATTCATTTGTATAATCCCCCATTTCCTTTCAATTGTAGGATTCAACATTGATAGCTTCTTTCTTTCCCTTGCAAGCACGATCTTGGTGACCTTTTTCTCCACATTTATAACAAACTCTCATTCTTTTTAGGCAAGTACCGGGGTGATTCTTCACACAATTATCGCATAATAAAAAATCCTTCTTTCCATTTTTTCCTTTATCTGTTTATTGTTCCACCATTCTCTTCTTCTCTTGGTTTACTTTATTGTCATAAGATTTAGGGAATTCATTTTTTGTCTTGATAGCACATCAGACAATATCTTCATATGACGAGAAAGATTGTGAGACTAAGGCTCGATGGAAAAACGGTTTTAACCCATCAAAGAAATGATCAATATTACTTATTGTGTTATGTATATAAACTAATGCATGCCTTGCTATCCTTGTAAAGTTAGCCTCAGACTTTGCGACATTCTCATCCTCCTTTTGTCTCAGACGCAGAAATTGCCTTTCCATATCTTCTTGATGGTCCCGAGGGAAGTATTTTTCTATGAAATGCTCATTGAACTTCCTCCATTCCATATTTGATACTTCATCATATTCCTTTGTGTTTTTTATCAATGACTTCCATTGATCAGCATCTCCACTGAAGTGGTAAACTACCATGATAACTTTTTCCCTTTCACTACTCCCCAAGGCATGGAATATTTTTATAAGGAATTTATCCATTGCTCAGCTACTAAGGGATTTGTACTCCAATTGAATGTTAGCAGTTTTTTCCTCATGAAGCGGTCTAACATTGATCCTCCACATTGCGGATCAGGGTGCTCCATATGAGTAAGGTTATTATTCATAAACTAAGTGAGTTTTCCCAGTATGGTGATAAGTTGATTAGCACCAGTTGTATCACCGGCTCTACTATAATAATCTTGAGAAAGATGGAAATCCCTACATGGAGTGTGTGCATTGATATGGTTTACATTCCTTCCAATAGTCTCCATTTCTAGACAATGGCATAAAATAGATCAGTTTATGAATCAAAATACATAATCCTATACTTGTAAAACACATAACATAAATTGAACAGTTTGTGGATATAATCCATATTTATAAAATTGTTTTATTTGAGGAATTATATACTCATAAACCCTTCATAATGGTTTGTAATGAAAATGGGAATTATCCTAAGCATATCCCCCAGGAGTGTCGTAACCAAGAGTGTAGAAAGGCCCGTTGTCATGCATCAGTTCCCATTCAAGTCTACCTCAAAGTGGTGTTTTCGGGTTTTACCCCTAGGTACATCTATTCCAGAGCCACCTCTACCTGCTCATATCCAGATAGGGATATATTGCTCCGAATACTCACAAAATGTCTATAATTACAAAATTTAAGGAAGTTCTTCTTTACTAATCCTCAAAGTATATCTTAGGGATATGTGCTCTAATCAGAGTTTTTCTAAATCTAGCTTCCAAGGTTAGTACTAAACCGCCTCTGATACCAACTGTAACACCCCGAACCCAATTACCTAGAGTCGGTGCATTATTACGTAACATTGAAATGATCAAAAAAGATCATGTCTCGAAATACCTATTAATTTAGTAGCCTTGGAGACACTAGATAAATTCATAAATGTTACATTACATCATAAAGTGAAAAACTTTAATAAAATAGTCTCCATACTCCACACTTATATCCCCTTCAGACTATCCCTGCAGGTCAGTCATAAAATATATCTTCACATCCAGGGAAAAATAAAACATAGAAAGGGGTGAGCTCAGATTCTCAGTAAGGATAACAATATAGAGGAAAATTTTATAAATAAATATAAACATTTAAGTCAATGTATAAATAAAACAAAAGCCTTTTAAACTCGATCTTCAACATAAAATGGAAAAAGTAAAATTAAATAATTCCATTTACTTATTCACATTGATATTCTGATAGTTTAATAATAACATGAAATATCAATAACCACATTCATAATGATGGAATGCATAATGCCAGAATATCATAACCACATAGTCAAGGCCTTGTGCCAAGACTACAAATAAGATTTTGTCAAGGACTTATGCAAAGACACTAGTTTTTCTAATGAGCCCTACCGATGCATCGAGGAGATATAGCGGGCTCCACCCGTCACTTATTAGGTCCAAAGAATTCCTTATATGAAAAGGTTTAAACATATCATAAATCATAACATAATTGTATCACATAAAATATGCATAAAAGAAACATAACACATCCAAATTTCAATCACAAGATATCTATAAAACACATTGATATAAAAAAAAATTTTAAAACGGTTTTAAAAGAAAAGTAAAACTTGGTATTTAATTTTTTAAAAAGTTATGGCTTGTAGAGGAAGCTGAAACTAAAATAATGGTCACGGCAGCGGAGAATTCATTGTCACCGCATATGTAAGACAAAACATTCCATTTCTAATTTAGTAAAAATTATTCATATAAAAATATTATTTTTGAATAAAATTAATAGTCAAAGGGGTTTATACACCATATAAAATAATGTTGTATATAAAACAAAATATGACTCAATGAAAGGGGATTGAGACGAAGTCCCTTACCTTGAGTCCAACTTCACTCGATCATTCATTAACATCCTGAATAATAAACTAGATTTAATTTCTACTTGCTTAAGAACCTTTTTCGAGTTCATTATTCCTTTTATATCACTTATTACCATGTTATCAAGATTATCTAATTATTTATGTTAATAACGGTCGTTTTATCGATCTTTGGCACTTGAGTCAAAAATAAACTTCTTATAATTACATGTTGTTCATGTTGTAAAATATCCATTATATACAGAATTATATTCATGATGTATATATCATATATATCATATATATCCATTATATACATTCATTTATAATATTACATAACATTTATAGGTATGAAATGAAATGCACCATTCATGGAGACGGTAAGCCGTACGTATGCTTGAACGCTACATTCATTTCTATTTCATATTTAAAGGAATGATGTCATAATGATATAAAGTTATATTATTATTCTTGTATAATATCATATATAATATCATTTACTCCATCTTTTATGCGTCCCACATATGGCATTAACGATTCAAACCACATTGAGGGGGCGGTAGTCAACACTTCCTAAAATGAAATTATCATGTTTACGCATAATGGAAATCATAATGGTATGCCATAAATGATAATACAGAAGCATAATGAAAAAATAACCATAATATATATCATATATAAAAATAGTGACATCTTAATGGACACCATGAGAGGTGTTAAAAGAATATTGAACAATCATCATTTCGTGTGGAAATAATTCGCCACCCATAGAAACAGTATGTTCTTTAACCATTAGACGAAGGTGTGTGTAAGTTTAAATCAAATAATTCTCATAAAAAAAATCCTATTATATTCAAGGTACATGTTTTCTTATAAAATAAAGGAATAAAAAGTGTTTGATAGGTTTGAAAATCAAAATAAAACAGAATAATATAAGAGAAGACATTACCTTAAAATCGTGTAACTCCTTTTGATTTTAGCCAAAGGCTTCCTTGGGAAGACTTCTGTCCAAATTTAGGCTTCTAGGAGTAATATAGGTAAGTTTATAAGCTATTTTGGAAGAGTTTGGCTGAGCCAAATGGCTTTTATGGTGTGAATAATGTTGTATAGCTGGGGGCCTTTTATAAGAGGAGAGGAGTGACACTCTTGGAATGTAATGAAATGTTACATTATTATATAATGAGTTTCGGATATTAAAGGTCCCAAAATTATATACTTCAAGGATTAGGTGATAAGGGTTCGAAATAGAATAATGCAATAGGTTTATTAAAGGTTTATGTCTTATATTTTTCATTATCGTTTCATTTTATTTAAATCATTAATTAATGAGGTAATCATTGCATCATCTTGGTGTCATAAATAAATATATTTATTTAATGCCTAAAAATTATAAAACAATTATCATGATGTAGGAAATATTTTTATCTTTACAATTAGTATTTATAGTCTAAATTTTAACTTATATAACCCCGTTTAATTATTGATTTTGTAAAACAACACATGTTTGTGAAAATTTTATTTTTACTTTAAATAAAACGATATTAATATCATTTTCCTACCCAAGTGGATCCATGGGCTCCCCATGTTTACCCATGGATTTTATTGGTCTACCATGACTGATAAAATAAGGGTAGTAAAAGTGTAAAGGTAATTTCATAGTATTATAACATTATATTTACCTTAAATTACACTAATTACCTTTAATCGCGATTAATAGAACATAAAAGTTAATATTCACCAAAAATTATTTTAATCCCATTGAACCACATTTTATTTCCTAATGACAATGATGTATGTTGGATTTTTAAAATTCAAATCACAGAGGTGGTAAAATTTCATTTAAACGAAGAATCTGTTTTTAACTACCACTTAGTGGTTTCACTATTCATCAAAAATCGATGTTTTTCTGAAAAATACCAAATATTCACTCTAAGATATATTTGATATTCCAGATTAAAAAATGATTTCCATTTTACCAAATTCAAAACATAAAAGTTTCATTATTTATTTTTATATTTAATTCCTGCTGTCAAAACAAATAACCTATTTTTAAGAAACAATATCTATCAAAAGATTGACACTCGTTTATGTTTGATTTCAAAGTGAAATTAGTTCTAATGACCACCATTGGATAAAATGGTAAATTTATATTCTAATTACACTTTAAAACCATTAAATAGTAAAATTTATCACAATAAATTATTTTTATTAGAAAAGTTGTTTTTAATTATTTTTCACTATTCATAAAAAATTGGAAGTTCTATGAAAAATTCCAAAAATTCAACATAGGATAATTTCGATATTCCAAATCCAAAAATGAATTCCATTTTTAAATATAAAGTTTATATAATTTCAAAAGGTGGGCATTACTATTCACACCGATTACATTGATTGGTCGCCGTGTGTTAGAATCTTGAACTTGCATACAATGCATGCTATTGCATTATTGAACGAAAAGCATGCCGTGGAAGATTGGGGTGTTACACCATGGCCTCAAGCCCATTTATCACCCTCATGGGTGGTCATTGGTGCACACCTTGGATTCAACAACTAGTCGCATCCCCTATCTGCTATCCCTGGGGACGTATGGAATTTCTCAAACCATGGTTAAATAACTGCAACTGTTTTCTTGTCGGACTAGCCCAGACACAAACCACACCTTCATATACCTCTTGGCAGTCACTGTGTTACCTTGATGCTACCACATCTAGATGTTCACAGCCTTTTATCACTCTAAGACGCTGATGGGCACATTTACTGTTCTTTTAGTGGGACGCCGGAGTTTCTTTGGACATCTGTTTTCCATTCTATCAGCAGCAACTATCTCTTTTGAACATTTCCTTTACTATGATGATCCTAAACCCAGATTTATTTCTATTAGATTGTCTGGACAAAATGAACACACAAGAAGAATGGATGAGACCTCATTTGGGTCAAGTTGTTCCATCCGCGTTATAGTTTTATAATAATGTGAGGTCTGGATATTTCAGTCCAATCGAAAAATAATAATTTCATCCCTGATTAATGAAAATACTAAATTAAGATACCCTCCCACATAGGCTCACTATTTTTAGATCAACATGTTTGTGGGTTGATCTGGGTTCTCCATCTCAATCATAAATGCAAGGATGAAATTTAAAAAAACATACCCCTAACTCTTTTGACCATCACTCCCTTAGAATTACATCCTCGAGGGTTAAATATTTAGTTGTCATTCATCGCTTCTCAGTTTTGTTCTTCGTAGTACGTCGATGTCGATGGAATTCTTCCAAAATTTTTCATTTTTTCAGAGAGAAAACTCAGCAAAGGTTTTTCAGATAATTTCCCATAGTTTTATTCAACACATTCTAATGATTTAGTTTAAAAAAAGAAACATGTCATAGCGTTCCTATTATGTTGTTTCATTTATGACACTGCATAGTGGTTATGCTTGCACAATGATGTATTAAGGGAATTCAAATAAATTTATTCATCGATGACTCGTCACCATACCATAGTTCCACTTTACACCACCCAAAGGTTAAGAATATAAATAAAATAACTTTCTTTAATGTTATTTTATTATTTTCTGAATAGCCTGTAAAAATAACTTCATCTTCCAACCTTTGCTGGTTTATGTTAAGTCATTTCAATGTGTATCCTGGTGTTCTGAGTTCATAGTGCCCTTGCAATTTTTATCTGATCATCAGTTCAAAAGATAGGAAAACCCATTCGCATGTTTAATTAATTGAACAATAAATGAATAGTTCAAAATTTAACATTCTCCCTAGACATGAACCTGTCAAGGTTAGGCTTCACTTAAGGGGAACACTCCCTCACGAGCTCAATGGTACACCATGATTTTCAGTCCAAGTTACAATTTACGAGTTATAAATATTTGAAAATAAAATATTTATTACTTAATTTTTTTACTACCAAAATTTAGCTTTCACCATTGGCCCACGCCAGACAATGTTAGGATCTGCCTAAGAAAATATTACCCTCATGAGTTTAGTGGTTGTCACAAATTTCTAATCTCTATAACCGTTTATGAGTTATAATCATTTGAAAAATAAAATAATTTTATCAAATTATTCTGTTTACAATTAATCCTTTTTTGGGTTTTCTCCCTAGAGGGATGTAGAGAGTAATCATAAGTCATGCATAGGGAAAACCCTACCATCCTAAACACAATGGTGTCATCAGATTTTAGATAAGGGCTACCATTTTAGATTTATTCAACTTTTTGTGTAAAACCACTCAAGCATGGAATTTAATTCTTAATGTTTTTCAACGGATCATTCTAGACACTCTGGTCCTTGGAAAAGCACGCTATTTCTACACTTGATATCGGAATAATTCTATATAATTATAAAAATTAAAAAAGTTATGAGACATTATAATATCCAAAACTGTTTTCTTATGGTAATAATTAATGTTTCAAAGATTCTGGATTTTAGGTATTGTGGTATTGTTGTCATGAATTTTTATGAGTATTGTTGGTTTCATTATAAAATGGAGGTGAGTGATCCCATTATCACACTAAATTTATTATGGCAAGATCTGATGTTTACCAATAATATTTCCACTATGATATAATGGTAATACACTATGATGGTTATTCAGATTATATCTTTGACAGATATTTTATGTGTAACCATAATGGTTATTCAATTTATAATTGTGAATTTTTTTCCATTATCAAAAGTGATATAAAATTGATTCATGACGTAACTAACATGGTTTATTTATTCCTACTATGAAGTTTTATATGATTCCTATAACTTCACAAGGTTTGATAATGACTATATGTTCAATGGAATGAATATGATAATTTTATGGGTGAAAATTATAACATTGTCAAAAAAGTAAATGTTAGTTTTTCATGATTTTAAAGAAACATTACAATAACCATTTTACAATAGTTATTTATTGAGAAATGTATTATAAAAATAATTGATTATATAATGTGATTCGTGGGTAATACAATACTTATCCTTAGCCTAATTTTTATTTGGAGAACTGAATTATTTTACATCTATTCATAGATTGCAAAATGTTTTTGTCCCTTAGTGATATTTTTTTGATCATCATAGAATCTAAATTTTTCTATATTAAATATATGAACTATCACATTGATACTATGAACCTACATGATAATTTGAAATATAAGAAATTAAATTATTGTTTAATGTTACTATAATAGGCAATATTTATGGTCATGTACTTATAGTTCGTATCAATGTAGGGTATAGATTATTATATAGATTAGGGTTTTTCTCTTCTTTTTATAATAATTTTTTGATACCACCATAGATTTATATTTTATAGGTTTTTCATACATTCAAAGACCTAATCACAACTTTTGAGGATTTAAGTGATAGAATTCAGAGGTGACTAATAATATTTTGGGGGTTTTTTAGTTGGAATGCCCTATATGTAGGCTCTACTGTTAAAAAATTTTATTTCTAAAGAAGAACCTTAAATTTGATAGTTTATGTGACATGAATTAATGATCATAAATTAGCAATGAAATATACATATTTAAATTTAATATCATTGATAGCTAGGGAAACAATCTAACCTCGTCATAAATGAACAATACTGTAGTTTAAAATTATAATCTAAATTTTATGTTTATGGGTTTTAATATTATAAGAAATTATGAAAATTATAATTTTATTTTTTATTAGAAATAAAATATTTTTCTTTTAAATGAAAACGAACTATTTTCTAGAAAATATTATTGAGAAAACAATTTAAATAATTGTTTTACCGCATTTAGGAAAGTTAGTAAGAAAAATATAAAACTTTTTTAATAATTATATCATTAAAATCATATGTTAATTTATTATATTTTTCTGAAAAAATAAAAAAAATTCAATTCATTGTGAAAATACCGATTTTAATTGAAAACTACACTTTATTTTAAGTAATTATCAATTTTATATTTTATTTTATCATTTTTATTAAAATTTCGTTATCTAAATAATAATTTTATTTAACTAATTTATATAATTGAAATATATTTTATATTTTGTTTTTAAAATTGATGCATTTTATACAAATAATAATTTTATAGTAAAAAACTGTATTTTCATCACATCTCAATGTATTATTTGATATTGGATTCTTCTTCGTTAATGAATTGAGTTTGGAAAAATCAATTCCATATTTGGTATTAGAATAATTTATATGATTTAATAAATTCATTTTCATTTACTAGCACTATGAATAATCAAAGAAAAAATTAATTACAATAGAGAAGGTAAAAAATGATTTACCTGGGGGTAATCTAAAACAATAACTTTTAAAATTAAATAACAAAATTTCCAAAATCCATTCGATAGATATATATTTACCTTATTAAAATTATAGGAAGATAATTTACCATTTTTGAATCTTTTTTATAATAATGTGATTTTTATTTTTTCTTTTCTAAAATTCAATATTTTCCTCTCCCCACTTATAAATGGATACCCCCTCTCCTCCCCCGTACAAACATACATAGCCATGAGGATAATCCTATCAATGCCAAAATAACATACATCCTCCTATAACAATATCTGATATCACTTTGATATATTTAAATTAAATCCAATGATTATTTAGGTGAAAAATAAAAATATTTGTCTGAATAAGAGGTAATATTCTAAAACAGGTACTTTCTATTTTGTATATTCTTATGATTAATTGAAATATTATTTATATATGATTATATAATAAAATAAGAGTCATTAATAATTTTATATTTTATTTTTTATGGTAATTACATATATCCATTTCATTATAGATCAAATGTGATATGAATCTGTTGATCAAATTTATAGTGTTTTACTACCTCATAGACCAATTTAAATAGTTTTCCTTAATCATCATTCATGGTTGGATTTAGTTATGTATTTTACACATTTATATGATATATATGTTATTATTATTCTTTTTTGTTATAATTTTATGCATACCTTGTAACATTAAATTCCTTATAATTAAAGATAATAGGATGTGTGTGTATAATGGACTACTACCTCATGAAGAGATTAGATTAGTTATCGTAATATAAATTAAATTTAATTTTTATAAGGATAAATTTAATTAATATGTTTAATATATATGAAAAATTATTTATTTATTAAAATTAATATATCATAAAAAAGTACCCTTTTACTCGTCAGTTGAATGATATCGTTACTCATGCCTACATACGGTCTACCATCCACATAAATCGATACAATTCTTTATTCCTGTCTAACCATCATGAATGTGTATTTAAATATTTATAATATGTAAATTTTATATTTATAAAATCATAAAAATTACATATATTATTAATCAATGTCTGATTCCAAAGAAAAAAAATTCATGATAAAACACTCATGAGAGAGCAAGGAAAATAACACTCAAAATAGTGGAAATAACGACACATTATTAAGAAAATAGTTTTAAAATGATATAAGCTTATCTTATATGATATAATAAATATTAATCTTTTTAATATTTTAATTAATAACATGATTTATTACATTATGTAAAAGTATAAATCACGTTAAAAAATGAAGTGTGGTCTAATGGACATTGACTCAATTTCTGTTCATTGAGGCATGTTGTAATGTTATGAAATTCATTTTTTATGGTGTTTATACTGCCCCTTTGACATGCAATATAACTATTAAATTATATTTCATATTATTCATGTATTCAAGAATAATTATTTCTACCATGAGGAAATTACATTAAAGTTACTACGTGGTAATGGGTTTCATAGATCAATATCATTCCATTAGGTTATATTATTTATTCACTATCATTAATATTAAATTATTATGAAAATATTAATTCTAAATATATTAAAATTAAGATCCAGTTATTTTTAAAGTAATTACATTTCGTATAAATAATATATTAATTTGTTAACTATCACTAAAAATTATGTTCTTTTTAACAGTTTATTTAACAGTCCCATTTTAATTAGGATAGATTATGATTGAATATACATTGAAGTAATTTTTTGATCAATTTATAACAAAACAATATTTTAACTTCTCATGTGGATATAAATGAAAATTTACGTTAATATTACCATTTTATCCTCTCTTTGGAATGTAAATTTATCGATAAAATATTTTTAATAAAATTGTACATCATCTCTCTCTTCGATGAAAAATTATTTTTCTTCCAAAATAAAATTATCTAAAAAATAAAAAATTGTGGTAAAACAATGTTGTTCATATTATCCAAATTATTTATTAGTGGTAATTATACCAATTTATAAATATTTTAATTTTTTTTGAAATGAATATTTATTCCAACTTCAAAATAATGATCTTTTTATTTAAATAAATATGTAGAAGAAACATTTTTAAAATGTGTAGGAAATTTACAAGGTATTTGGAATACATGAAAAATGAATGTATAATATATTGAATTAGATATTTCTTTAGTTATTTCAAAAGAATATTATTTTTAGTCTAAGTGTAAAATATTAATTTTATAATATATTTAATGTAAATATGATATTTACCTCAATATAGTTTTCAATGAAATGGTTATAGTATTTATATTGATAAATATAAAACCCATATTATTAATTTTACAATAAAAGGGTTATTTTGAATTTAAACCAACAATATTCATTATATTGATGTTTTATAATTATTTTTACAAATGTCTATATGGGAGTCAAATTTATTGATTAATTTTTTCTCATTCAATTTCACATGAAATATTCACATTACTGTAACCATTAAACATTAATATTACCCTAAATTTAAATATTATATATCATGGATGTTTTTATTTCGTAAACAAAATAACATTTTTACATAAGGTTTTCTACATCGAATATTGGTTTTTTATCTAGGGAAATATATAGAACTCATTATCCTTTTATCAAAATATATTGTTCATTATAAGGATTATAATTCATGATTTAAGTCTATTATTTCATCTATGAGAAATTCCTTACACATGAAGTGATAGATGGGTCCTATAATTATATTTCCCCGAGATGCGTCAGTATTCTCATGATTTGATTTAGTAAGAATGAATTAAATGGGGTTTTAACAATAGTTTTGAATTGTCCTTTGAAATGTAATGATAGTATAGGTATCATGATGTCTGAGATCATGTTGTCTAACCATAATGAATTTCTTTCATTAATAATTACATTATTATTACCAATGAGATTTTTTGCAATGATAAAATATCTTGATGAATTTAATTCACCTTTACTGATTAAATGGAATGTCATTCTAGTTACATAATATGACATATTTATTGTAGGTTATTTATAAATCTTAATCATGTTACCGATTAAATTGGATGAATTTTTAGTTATATACTTTTTGATATTGATTATTTAATAATGACTATCCTTCATTTAATCAGAATAGATTCCAATATACAAATTCCACACAGATTAGTTGAGTTCACCCTTATTTTTCCCTCTCCCATGATTCTAGGAAGTGTGTGATGAATCATTTTTTAGGTTATTCTTAATGGAATAATAATATTCACAATAAATAATATACTATAATTTATTTTAATAACTTATATGGTAATCACATTTGTACCCAGTTTACAAAGGAATCTAATCTATCTAGTAAATAGGGATGTGATAACTTTTATCAATCACCAATATACATATGATGACAGTAGCTTAGTGTTTCTATGTTTGAGGTTATTATAGATGATATTAATTAAATTACACTATAAGCCTTGGGATCTATATTTTAAAAAACATACACTCGTGATCTTTACCATATGATAATTGTAAATGAAATTTATAGGATATCATCATAATGTTATGGTAAGTGACTGATTATTTATTCTTCCATAGGAATACATCTCTTTTTTAAACTAAATGTTGATAATGTTCTTGTACAACAGTATCGCTGGTTATTAACAATGAAAAGGAACATAGGTATTAACTCTTGTGTTACTTGATATATGAAAACAATCATTGCTACATAACTAGTTTGGAATTCCTTGTGTATATGCTTAAGATAATTCACATTTTAATTAAATAAAATATTAACAATTTGAATTGATGATGAGAAAAAATGAAACATGTTAAAACTAAGGTGTATTTATTAAAAAGAAGGGGAAATGATTTATAAATATTATAAACGATTATATTATCTTTAACAAGAATTATTGTTTCTAAAAATATTCATTTTTTATTGAGTTTGTAGATCCCAAATGTATCATGTTAACATTTAATATAAAGAGCCACATGTTGACTATGAGAAATCCAAAAGGATGATGTATAGAGGGAAGTATATCATGATTGTTCCTATTCAGTTATCAGGAAATATGATTAATATTCTATATTTCAACCATATCATTGACCAAAAAAAGAGTAGAGGGATGGATTTTGTTAAGCGATCAAGTTATAGAGACTATTGAGGAAATAATGATCGATTTCTTTCCTGATGAAAAAAAATCATAAAAGATCCACAAAGGAATGGGAAAATTATAAATGATTTTAAATTAATATCATAATAAAGTTATTTTTTGAGAACAATTATGAGTTAAATGGAAGGAGATAAATATAATCATTGGTATCCATTAAATGTTTGATGTCTTAAATATATGGAACCTAGAAATTCTTTAAATATATACACTATCTTAATTGTTACCACATATACCAATGATGGTATTATTTTGAAATAAAAATGATTATATATTCATGTATGGGATTCAATAATTATATTAAATTAATTATTTTTACGAATTATATTTTGGTTATTAGAATAACGAGAATTATACAATTTTCTAAATTTTTAGACGAATATATATCTTCATTAATTTCGGAGTCATAAATACAGTCAAGGTTTTATAAGTATAATGTTAATAATATGTTCAATTACTTAAAAAAAATTATAAAAAAAATCATTGTTGGAATATAATATGATTATGTATATTTTTGGAAAATAATTATTGGGATAAATCCAATTAAATTGCTGTATAAAAAAGATATTTGAATAAGAACACATGTATTACTCCTGGTTTGAGTGATTTTGCCTTTTGTTATGAACTGTTTTTGTTTTTAAAGTGAATTGGATGAGTTGGGAAGTGGTTGGGAGTGTTTAAAATGGTTTTTAATGAGTTTGGAGGATTTTCATAGGGAGTAGTGTTTGAGCGTGGTTAGGGGAAACCATGCAGATGCTCTAAGAAACCATGTGGGGGGAGACAGTATGCTTCGCATGTCCTGCGCACTGTTTTCCAAACTGTGCGAGGGAACCATGCAGACCAATCCTCTCTAGGAAATAGCATGAACATGGTTAGCGCATGGTTTGCCAAACCACGTAGACTATGGTGCAACAACAAGAAATAGGGTTTTTAAAACCTGGGCTCACTCGGTCTTTCCTCATTCCTCTCCAAATATCCTCCCACTCGATCCCCACTCGGGTTCTTCGGTTTTCAAGGGTTGGATGTGATATCCCACACATTTTGGAAGCGTTTTGAAGAGGTTCCTTGGTGTATTGATGATGGTTTCTCCTGGGTGTGTCTCTCTTTTGGTTTACTTGTGTTTTCTTCTAGATCTACAACCCACACTTGTGTGGTTTTCTAGATCTACAAATGTTGTGTGTAGATATAGGGTTTTGGTTTCCCTAGATGTTTATTTTAAGCCTTTTGAATGCTATGTAAAATGATCTAGAGAGGTTTTGGTGGTGTGTTTTCCAGATTTGAGGTGGGGGTTCTTTTGGGTCAATTTATTGGGAACCCCAAAGGTAGGTGGATTCTCTCTCAACTCCATTTGGTTAGAACTAGTGGTGTTTGATTACAATTAATTTGTTTTTCTTGAAATTAATTTTTATTGTTGTGCCAGATTAGATTGACTCCCATTGTTTATGCTTTTGGAATTTTTGGGGAAAAGGGGGTTTTATGGTGAAATGTTATTGTTGTGGATTTTAAAATAGATATTTTTAAAATGGGTTGTTAAGAATGATTTGGGAAAATGGTTGATGAAAAATTGTTTTCAATAAAGATGTTGTTTTTATTAAAAAGTGTTTTGTCTTGGAAAATGGTTTTCAATAAATGGATGATTTATTGGAGTGTATTTGTATGCGATGAAATTGTTTAATTGCATTTTTTGTGAAATTTTTGGGTTATATGCTTGGTTGTGATTGATTTGAATGTTCTGTGGAAGTGGCGAGAATTACCACTATAAAAAGGGGATGGGTAGTGGACGAAAGGGCCACCATCAAAGGATAAGTTTATGGGAAGAGACACAAGTTGTGAATGAGTGAACGGGTTAGGCGTAAGCTCCACCGCTTGATTGTTTTGGTTGGTTGTTGTGCATTGCTTTGCAAGTTGGATATTTTTGTGCTTGTTTGTGAATGATGAAATAGATTGTGGGATGATTGGTTGGATTTCAATTGGTTGCTTGGTTTTGATGTGATGGCTTGGTAAGGGAATGTTTGGATTATGGAAATGATTGTACTTGTGATTATTATATAAATTTTTTTATATAAATGTGATAACTGTTTTTTCATAGTTGCATGTGTAGGGAAGTCATTTTAGGGAAACCTACTGAGTTTTAGTACTCACCCACTTCTTCGTCACATTGGTGTCGTTGCAGATGTTGTGTACTGTTACTTAGAAAAAGGTAAGGAATCACCCTCCTTTAGTGGTGCATCGTGATGTTTGGGTGGAGCATGGAGCTTGGAGCATGGTGTAGAGCTGAGGAGGTATCAAAGCAAGTTGTGCTTTGATGTTTGTTCTTCCACATAGTACTATGAAATTTTGTAATTTGTTTTGGTTTTAAGATGTATTGTAGAACATTTGGTTTTCTTTTGGGAATTAATTTTTGGATTTTTTATAAACACACATCATATAGTGATGGTTGATGGATGGTTTGTTTGGTTTTGTCTTAAGGGAAAAATAAAACCACAATTTGATCTTGAAGCCCTCAACATTTATTGACCGAATTTGGCGTCTTGGGAGTGTCTCTTAAGGAAAAGCATCCCTCACTACCTCGTCAATACAATGAGGTAGGTGTGGTGTGTTACATGTGGTATCAGATAGTTTGGTCCTTAGCTTTCAGGTGATAACAGTTGTTTAGTCGCATTTGCACCTTGGTTTTGGAGTCGACATTTTTCAGGTATATTCCCTGATTTGGGATTGTAGCAAGGCGTATGAATGTCATAACATGGAATGTATATTTTAAAATTATGTAGCTAAACCTCTTATTCTGAAATTCAAGTTTCCAGGTAGATGGGTATATAAGTGTTTTGGAGACACTTATAGGCATTGGAAATCTCACTATCATGGGTATAGCGAATGTGATGTGCATGGCATATAAGGTATAGATGACATCCCTTTATGATGCATATTTCATTGGGTTATAATGATATATGGTGTGATATGAATGTATGAAATGGTAATGTGAATAAATTGGTATTTTTATAATGGATTGGTTTTCAAAATGATGTAACATGGAAAATGTGAACTTGTGGAAAGCCTTGTGTGATAATGTTGTGAAATGTCATCAGAAATGGGAATTATTGATGTCTACGAAAGTGAGACTCATGGATGTTTTTTTTCATGATTGAAATTCCACTAGTTAGGCGTCGTCAATACCAACCGAAGGATGCTGTTGAGAATGTGGTATCACCTGAGCCTCAAGTGATCTAGTAGCTATGGCAAAGCATAGTGCAAGCATTCGAAGGTGTGCAAAGTAGAAATAAAATGGATGAACAAAGGAATGTGGATCATGAAGTTGAGTTTCAAAAGTAGAATCCACCATTCCACAATGGTGATTCAGTGTCGGAGAGGGCATAAACATGGTTGAATATAATAAACAATATTTTCAATTTCTTGGGAACACATGTTGAGATAAATGTGAAGTTGGCCACATATATATTGTCATATCTTTCCCTTAAGTGGGGAGAGTCGGTTTTCCAAGAAGGGATGGACCAGGCTGTGACGTGATAAGGCTTTGAAGAATTTTTTGATAAATAACTCTACCCACATACATTCAAAATTCAGAGTATGACATATTTCTTATATTTTAATCATGATCTTATGTCTGTTACAGAGTACGTAGAAATGTTTTTGAACATAGTGATGTTTTCACCCGAGGTGGCACATATCACGTCTTTAAAGGAAAGGATCGTTGAAGTGGGGTTAAGGTAAGAAATTTGTTCCATGATAACAGTAATGTGTATAGATGATTACACTGAGATTCTGAATAGAGCCTCAGTGGATGAGTGGGATCTTTTGGGTGCTCCGGTCGGAGGCAGAATTGTGTTAACCATGGGGAAAAGTGGGAACTCTAACTCTGGGTTTAAGTAAAGGAGGGACACAAATTCCAATGTTGTGAATATGTCATATAATATGACGGTAGGATCGGTAAATCTTCCTCCAAATCCCCAGAGCAAGCCAAGATGGTTTTAGTGTGGTTATACGAGCCACATCAAGTGGGATTGTACGACACAACCTTGAGAATGTTATAATTGTAAGCAGATGGGGCATCTACAACGTTATTGTCTAAATGCTCCAAGGTCGGGTGCGCATGACACTTTTTAGGGATCACAGACATCATTTGATTCGATGGGATGAGAATTTCTACACAACCCTTGTCAGCAGAGTAATGTGGTTCATGCTGATTCACGGAATACCATGACGCCTTAGTAGGGAAATAAAAAGAATAGTGCGGCAACAAAAGTGTTGTTCAGAACTGATCAGGTTTTAGTGGATGTTCAGTCAGGACCATCCACAGGGAGAAGTATTGTTCCTATAAATTATTCCTTGAAGCAAGTGTTGATTGACATGGGTGCTTCAAAATATTTTATTGGTTCACTTGTGGTTGAGTTATGGTGCTTAATGGTAGAAATGATTCCTCTGGTTTTGAAACATCAAATTCCTCTAGGTCAAATAGAGTGTCGAAGCATCTTGTGTAGATCATGTTGTATCATTTTGGGTGAGGTTGAGCTAATGTGTAATTTCTTAGTGCTTGTGATGGATTGGTATGATATAATCCTTGGAATGGATTGGCTGATGGTATTAATGGCCCACATAGACTGTGATGTGCAGAAAGTGGCTTTTACGGCACATGATGGAGTTATACATATCTTTAGAGTAGAGATGATTGAATGTAAGGGTGACATGGGTTTGTTGGAACCAGCTATGGGAACATTATCTTATCTGTTGGTGGTGTTGTTGTTGAAATCGGTAGAGGGTGTTCATCAGAGTGTTCTTTCGGGAGTGGTGCATCTGTTGCGGGTGAGGAAGGATGATATTCCAAAAACCAGCTTATAGGTGTAGACATGGACATTATGAATATGTTGTTATGACCGTTAGAATAACGAATGCACCAACTATGTTCATGGCATTGATGAATCGGATATTTCAGAGATATCTGGATTCATTTGTGGTGTCGTTTGTAGATGATATTCTGTTGTATTCAAAGGGAAGGATGGAGAATGAGAATCACATCGAGATAGTGTTGGGGATCTTTAGGGATCATAGGTTGTATTGAAAATTGAATATGTGTCACATTTGGATACATGAATACCGTTTTGTTGGAAATGTGATTTATGAAATGGGTTTTTAGTGGATCCAGAAAATGTAGAGGTATTTTTTCCACAGAAACCACCAACGAATGTGATTGAGATATAGAGTTTCCTTGGAATAGCTTGGTATTATCGGTGTTTTGTTCATGATTTTTCACATTTGGCATCACCGATTATAGCTTTGACAATAATGAATGTTCCATTCTAGTGAGATGAATAGTATCACCAGTGTTTCGAAGAGCTAAAGGGTCACCTTACATCATCACCAAAAATGGTTTTTCTATAACCAAGAAAAGGGTAAGTGTTATATTGCGATGCATCATGTTCATGGTTGGGGTGAATTATCATGCATGGGAATCATGTTGTTGTGTATGGATCACGCCTGTTGAGGGTGCATGAGAAGAACTACCAAACTCATGATTTAGAATTGGCAGCAGTGGTCCACGCTTTGAATGTGTGGCATCATTATCTCTTCGGTTAGAAAGTCACAGTATATACAGATCATAGAGCTTGAAGCACATTTTCACAGAATGTGATATTATCTTGGGGAAAATGAGATGGATGTAATATCTCCAGATGTTTAATTTTGAATTGATATACACACCGGGTAAGGGAAATTCGGTGGTGGATGCATTAAGTCAAAATTCATATGCTTAGGTGGTCAAACAGGCATGAGACTTCTCGAAGTTGATATCAGTTATAGCTAACATGCGGTTGGAATGTAATGGCCAGGGTGATAGAGGGGTCTTCTTTCCGGTTTTGTTGATTTCTGACTTGATTGGCTTGGTTAAAGAGGCACAAATGTCTTATTCTTAGTGTCTGACCATGAGGTCGAGACTCAATGTTGGGGATACCATTAAGGGTTGGAAACTGAATGGAGATCCAGTTTTGTGTTTTAAGAATCGGATGGTTGTACCAGTTTTTTATCAACAAGATCTTCTCTGGGCGTATCATCATTCTAGGTGGGTTGTTCATCCTGGAATATAGAAAATTTATAAAGTGTTGAAAGCATAGTACTGGAAGGATGGTATATAAAGAAGTGTGTCTGAGTTTGTTTTGAGATGCTTGAATTGTCAGCAGGTCAAGGCATACCATCAGAGGCCATCGAGAATGTTGTAGTCTTTAACAATCCCTATTTGGATGTGGGAGAAAATAATTATGGATTTTTTCCCAGGTCTCCCAATAATGGCCAGAAATCATGATGCTATTTGGGTGAATGTTGATCGGCTAATGAAGCCGTCCCATTTCATCCCGATTCATTAATCACATATGGTGGAGGATCAGTCCAAAATCTATATCCAGGAGGTGGTAAAGATTCATGGGGTTCTAGTTCTGATTGTTTCTGATAGAGATCTGAGGTGTAAATCGAGTTTCTGTAAATCCTTGTAGCAAGCCCTTGGTATACAGTTGACTATGAGCATGACGTAACACCCTTAGATGGATGGTCAATTTGTGAGTACGATACAAAATTTGGAGGATATTTTGCGGGCTTGTGTCATGGATTTTGGTGGCTCGTTTGAGGAACACTAGTCTTTTGTTGAGTTTTCAAACAATTATAGGTATCAGGAATCCATAAATATGGCTATGTTTGAAGAGTTGTATGGGCGACTGTGTCGTTCTCCACTATGTTGTGTGGAAACAGGTGATTCCTCGACGATTGGACAAAGCCTTGTCCATGATACTACGTAGAAGATCATGCTAATCATGTAGAGAATGGAAAATGTTCAAATTCATCAGAAATCATATGCTGATCATCTTCGACGGTCGTTGTCATTCGAGGTGAGTTATCATGATTTCTTGAGGATCTCTCCTATGTTGCGACATCGTCGGTTTGGGAAGAAGGGAAAGTTATCTTTTAGGTATGTTGGGTGTTTTGATATTCTTGAGAGGGTTGGTGAGGTGGATTATCGTTTGGAATTGAAACTAGGTTCAGTGAGGTGCACAATGTTTTTCATTTGTCACCGTTAAAAAAGTAACAATCGGATTGTGACCATGTAATTCGATGGGATCATGTCAAACTAGGAGTGAATGCATCATTGATGCAAGTGGCAGTGAGTGTAGTTTATAGGCAATAAAAAGTCTTGCGTGGTAAAAGGATCGGTTTAGTTCGTGTTTTTTGGCAGCATGGTCAGATTCACGAGGAGAGTTGGGAGCGGGAGAAGGAGATTGTCGAGCATTGGCTTGTGCTCTTTATGCAAAGGGCTGGTTCACTACATTTCAGGGACAAAATTTCCAATGGATGGGAAAATATAGTACCTATAGATTGAGGTATGTGGCTTTTGGTTGTTCATTTTAATGAGTTTAATGGGAATGGGATGAGTTGGGGAGAGGATGGGAGTGTTCAGAATGGTTTTGAATGAGTTTGGAGGATTTTCATATAGAGTACGGTTTGATCACGGTGAGGGGAAACCGTGCAGATGCACCAAGAATCCATGCAGGGGGAGACAATAGGCTTTGCATGACCTTTACATGGTTTCCAAACCGTGGGATGCCACTGTGTAGACCCTTTCTCTCAAGTCAGTTTCCTACGCACAGTTAGCGTAAGGTTTTCCAAATCATGCAGACTAACCGTGCGGCCACATAAAATAGGGTTTTAAAATGTGGGCTCACCCGGACATGCCTCATTCCTCCCCAAACTTCCTCCCACTCAACCCACACTTGGGTTTCTTGGTTTTAAAAGTTTATAGGTGCTCTCCCACACATTTTGGAAGTGTTTTGATGCGGTTACTTGGTGTTTTGAAGGTGGTTTATCCCAGGAATGTCTCTCCTCTTGGTTTCCTTGTGTTTTCCTCTTGATCTACATCCCTCTCTATCATGGTTTTATATATCTAAAATTTTTGTGTATAGATATAGGGTTGTGGATGTCGTGGATGTTTATTTTAAAGATTGGGAATGCTAGGGAATGTGATCTAGAGAGGTTTTGGTGGTGCGTTTTCCGAATTTGAGGTGTGGGTGCTTGTGGGTCAATTTCGTAGAAACCCTAAAGGTAGGTGGATTCTCTCTCGACTCCACATGGTTAGAACTAGTGGTGTTTGATTACAATTAATTTTTTGTGATTGAAATTAATTGTGATTGTTGTGCCAAATTGGTTGGAAATACCATTGGTGATATTTTATGGATTTTTGGGGGAAAAGGGGGTTTTATGGTGAAATACTATTGTTGTGGATTTTAAAATAGAGATTTTAAAATCTGTAGTTTTGATTTATTTAGTAAAATGGTTGATGAAAAACGGTTTTCAATAAAGATGTTGTATTTATTGTAGTGTGGTTTTTCATAGAAAACTGTTTACAATAAATGGATGATTTATTATACTAGTTCGGTATGCGATGGAATTGTTTTATTGCATGTGTTGTGACATTGGTGTGTTATATGCATGGATGTTATTGATTGGAATGTTGTTTGGATGTGGCGAGAAGTACGTCTATAAATAGTTGATGGATAGTGGACAGAACAGACAACAAAAAAGGATAAGTGGACGGGAAGAGCCACTAGTTGTGAATGGGTGAACGGGTTGGATGAAAGATCCACTATTTGGTTGTGGTCAAGAAGTACCATTAGGTTTGAATTGGTGAATGTGTTGGAAAGAAGCTCTACTATTTGGGAGTTTTGGTTGTTTTTTTTCAATTCATTGCAAGTTGGAGATTGTTGTGCTAGTGTGTGAATGATGAAATGGTTTGTGGCATGTTTTGTGGTATTTCAAATGTATGCTTGGTTTGGGTGTGATAGCTTGTTAAGGCTATGTTTGGATTATGGAAATGGGTGTACTTGTGATTATTTTATATAAATTATGTTATATAAATTAGCTAAGGGTTTAATCCTAGTGGAGTGTGTGGGGATGTCATTTGGGGAAAACCTGCTGAGTTTTAGTACTCACCCGCTGCATTGGAATGTTGGTGTCTTTGTACATGTTGTGTACCATGACATGGGCAATGGTAAGGCATCACCTTCCTTTAGTGGTGTATCATGATGTCTGGGTGGATATTTATGCTTGGATCATGGTGTAGAGTTGTGGTGGTATCAAGGCACATGGTGCTTTGTTGTTCGTTCTTCTATGTAGTACTCTGATATTGTGTTGTTTGTTTTGGTTTTGGGATGTATTGTGGAACATTTGGTTGTATTTTGTGAATTCATGTTGAAATTTTTTACTGACACACATCAAATAGTGATGGTTAATGAATGCTTTGGTTGGTTTTGTCTTAATGGAAAATCGTTCCCCAATTTGATATTGAAGCCCTCGGCTTTTATTGCCAGCCTTTGGCATGTTGGGAACGTTGCATAAGGCCAAGTATCCCTCACCAGCTCCTCAAGACAATGAGGTAGGGGAGGGGTGTTACAAGACATTTAATATTTTGACATAGCATTATATGAATTTTTAAAAATTAATTTTTATTATATCTTTTATTTTTCAATAGTTATAGTTTGTAAAATTTTGGAAAAATAATATTAATTTTATTAATATTAATATGGAAAGAGGATAACATGCATATCATGTGACAAACCATTACATAGAGAATGGCCATGTGTCTTAAAATAAAAACATATGAAAACTATTAGTTCAACACATACAACTAGTCTATATTGTTGACCAGTAAATAATTTAGTTTCTATATAAACTATTAGAAAAAAAAATTTAAAGATGAACTTATGTTGTACCTATAGAGGTTTAGATATTTGGGAACTATGTTTTGAAAAATCATGCTGAAAATATCACTATTGGAATTTATTTAGAGATAAAAAGATAGAATTTCTACTATATTAATGATTGTATGATCCATTAAATATTAATTTTAGTTCTTTAGTAATGAAGATTTATGTTCAGAAATCCATATATTGGGTAATGCAATGATGTTTTAATTGTTTGAAGCAAAACCAAAGGATGATATTGTTCTTATAAAATAAAAATATATAATGTATATATATCTCAACTTGTTTATAGTAAATACGATAAATTAATTTTTTAGCATTAGGATATAAGGATATTTGAAAAACTTATCATGTTATCATCAAATCTGATGAGTCTAATGTATATATAAATCATCATGGGTTTATGGTGTGTAGGTCCTTATCAGTATATTTTTTATTCAATTAGTTGAATTCAATAATCCAAATCAGTGTCTATAATTATTTACACATTTCAACAATCTAATTATCTTCAATTCCGACTTATGTTCTCTTATAGGGAAATACAATTATTGGTTATTTTAGATCACCATCACATTTCTCATTCCCTCATTTAAGTAGAGTTTTTACTAGAACCTTTTCAAAATTTTCAACTATAGAATTTTAAAATATTAAACACTTGATTAACAATATTATATCTTAATTTTAAAGATTTAATTTACTATATCCAGCAAAAACATCACACCATGATACATTAATATAACAAAAATGAGTGTGATTTCATATTCCACACATCACTGTCCATAATCCCCAGAATTATATTTCATCAAATTATGCATCGTGATAGCTTGAGGAACACCCAACCATAAGCCTAAAAGAACCTTAATATAGAATAGTATTAGTACCAAGTTGTTTAATTTAATATTTTTCATACACTTATGAGATTTAAAAAATGTTTTGATATCATTGGATCAGAAATAAAAATATTCAAAATATATATTATGAAAAACTGTATTTCATACACATTTTAAAAGTAACTAAATTTTTATCAAAATAGAATTATCTATCAAAATTAAATTAATTTCTGAAATAACTATATCAAAAATTCGTTATGAAGAATTTGGGTATTTTTCTAAGTTGTATCATTTTTATAAGAATTGAAAATAATTATTTTTATTGATAAATGTCATTTAATTTTGATATTTTAAATGGTAAAATTCTATATTAAATTATTTTAAATTATTTTAATTTTATTATTCTTTAATTTTATCTAATATAGATATTTAATGTAAATTTCATATTAAATTAATATATTAAAATGATTTATTTTTGTGATACGTTTATATTCAAAAAAAAAGTTTTATGTCGTGTTTGGGGGAATAATATTACATTTGGTTCATCAACTTCTAGGAAATATAATTTGAAAAATCGAATCCATATATATAATGCAATTTTTTTTATTATTTAATAAACATTATATAGTTTTTAAATTTTTCCAATTATAATTTATTTAAAAAAATTACATATCACGGATAAGATAAAAAAAATTAATGAGTGCTAAAATAAAAAGACAATGCTTATAATGTTCTACCAACATATCCAAAACAGACTATATGGACACATATAAAACTTATAACATGTATTGGTTGATAATGAATAATTTTTTATTCTTATCCCATTCTAAATACGTGATTGTAATTCTATTGTCTAAAAAAACCCGTTTTATTGATATCCAAAACTTATAAAAGGCCTCCCACTATAGTCCACCCTTAATATTTCCAAGTAAATTTATTTTTCGTAATACCTTCACATATAACTTCATTACTACCCTAAGATTATCCTTGAACCCTTTTATTGGTAATTAATCTATCCTATAATGTGTTTTGTGTAAATGAAAAGAAGTTGGCCGATGAAGAGGAAATATTTTAAATATGTTTTTTTGTTTCTCCATCAACCTCCATAAAAACATGTTAAAAAATTCTTATATAATATCATTTTATCAACAAAATATTGAGATTTTATTATGTTAATTAGTTTATATATATCCATCTCAACATCCACATAATGAGAAAGGGAACCATTAATCACATGTTTTCATGACTACTTTTTTATGTACTGAAGTAAATATTTTTTCCAACACCAACATTAAATGATGAATATAATAATGGATTTTTATCATGTATATGTTGTTAATTATTTTATTATACTAATAAAAGTACAATATCACATATAAATATTTAATTTTAATTCCCTTTAAATTACAAAAATATCTCTTGTATGTATGGTCTACAAACTCCTCATGATGCGATATGAATAATTTTTTAGTTACACATTAAAATAAAGGTAATCAAAATAACTATACATAATATACATGAAATATATGACATGAAATTAGACCTATAAAATTAATATATCACTCTTTTACTTTCTATTTCACTCATTAATTAAATTATATAATCGTTTTTGCATTCATATATCCTACCATTTCAATGAAGTGATGTGATACATTTTTCATATCCAAACATCATCAAGGAATATTATAATATATATATAATAATCCTATATAAATTTTTTTAAATTAATAAAATTATTTAAATGTGTTATATATTTATCATAAGATATATGAAATTCATTCATGAAAAAACATGCATAAAAAATATGGCATTTAATACCCCAAAATAGTTAAAATAATAAAATATTTATTAGAAACATGTGGTAAAATGATATATGTGTTGTGAAAAAACCACATCAAGACCATATTTGGTTTCATGATACCATTAAATTTCCCTATAATAAACTAAAATAATGCTATAAAGAACTGAATAGTTTTGTCATCTTGATAAACCAGATATATACATGATTATTTTTATACAACCAAATGAAATAATTATGAATTTTTTATTTCATTATGGGATAATAACTATAAACCATCTATAATATCATTTCATATCAATATTAATACGCATCACAGAATATTGGGGAATATAGACACAATAATGATGAGATAGAATTATCATTAAGGGGATGGTACAGCTGATTTAATAATGAATCAATAAGAATAAACAATATGGATATGTAACTAAATGAGGACACATGTAATGTTATCAATTACTAAGAAAGATGACAATAAATAATATGGAATTGAAAATAGTGCAAAACACATTCCATTTACATAATGAATGGCATATGAAATCCATCCATAGATAATGACAATGTTTAAATCTCATGTATAATAATAATTGAATATAAATTAAGGATATTTTAAATTAATGGACTCCATGTCTCCTAGGTACATGGACCATTAAAATCATGACCATTCACAAGATGGTGCAACATATACTGATTAAAATATAATTCGGTTTTTCCAACCATAAAAATATTATCATGACCTTTAATAAGTAATTTTATATCAACTATTATTTTCAATCAAACTCAATGAGTTTTTCATGAACAAATTTCATCCCATGATATGGCTGATGCATTAGGGGATATCTCTTACCAAGATCCAGTAATGTCATACAATTCAAAATAATTCCTTAACAGATGAATAATTGATTTAATTCATAAACAATATTCCTTAAAAATATATTATTTGAATTAAGGGATAAATATTAATCAATATTTCCCCAACCACTCAAATAATTAAGAATCTAAATACCATATGAAGAAATTATATTGTATAATCGATTAACATATCGAGGATAAATGATATAGCTAATTACGGGAAATTCTATGTTAAATTATCACATGAAATTAAATATTTCATGGGGACTAACAAATGAATCATGTAGGTTACCCTCAATACAATATTTTATCATGTCATCTATAAACCGTCTAAAGGAATAATATGAATGATATACATAAAATATATCCCATGTGGAGTAAAATTAAAGGGTTTTGTTGTTGATTAATGTAAATAATATAAAAAATCATTTATAAACATTCCTGAGTTAAATTTAATTTTTAATTTTAAAATGCTTATCTTCTAAAATCACATTTGAAAGAATATTATTCAAAATGTATCATTTATCCCAATTATTTTTAATACCCTAAGAGGGGGGTGAATCATTGTTCGACATTTTAAAACTACTGCTCCTTCAGATATTTTATCTCCATTAAACAAAACAATCTTCTCTCCACTCCCATCATAATTTATGAATATAAAGGAAATCATGCACCAGACATACTAATTTTATATTGTTTACCATCACAAGTCTATGTCCATGGATCATATATTGGATGTGTTCCAATTATCGAAATTCACTAAGAAATTCATTTATATGATAATGTTAACGCTAGATCAATACTTCTATTGGGCTCACTCCATTTATAACATTCTAGGTATACTAATTGAAATCCCGAGAATCACATCCTATGACTATTTATTTAGCTCAATATTGGTGGAAATGATCAAATACATTATCATCCTTCACTTTCTAGTATTTAAAGGTACAAAATCATAGTTTATGGAATTGTAGGTCCCAATATTTCCATGAAAACATGCATCCTCAACTATATGTAGATGATTTGTAGAAGTCTCATTTTCAATCATATATAAAATCTACTTTTCTGCATACTAATTGTTTGAAATAATTATAGAAACGAGCTATTTTTGACCATTTGTGAACATCCTCATGCCATTTGTGAACATCCTTTCACCATTTGGTGTGTGTTTTTGTTGGGCCACCTTTTTCTTCTACGTTCCATCCCTATATCATTGGCATATTTTTCTTCAATAAAAAACATATTCTACATGGATGGATGATGTCTCATTAACCATCAATCCTTTATGGACCATTCTTACTTTGTGGGTAATAATGCTATGAAAAAATAATTCCACAAACTTTTCGAATGGACAACTTCACACATAATTGAGATCTCCATTACAGACTCATATGTTTCATGGACACACTCAAGAACTCTTTTAGAGGTCCTGTAATTATTCCTAGAGAAATAATATTTTCTAATGAAAAAGTTTCTATGTATTTATGGTATTTATAGACATTATATGGGAAAATATATCATCAAAACCAACTAATCTATTTTACATAAATCACCGATGGAGTATAGCCTTCACCACATAACTTGCTCCTCCCGCAAACCATTTTTTCATCTACAGTCTATGTAGATTCTTTCTTCAGCCATAGTGGCTGACTCCTTCCAAAAATAAATGACCACCTCATAGATGAATATAATGAGCATCCCATGGATATTAAGTCTCCTGGACATGATGATCCTACCATTAACTCTTTCACCAAATTGGTTTGGGTACCACGCTTCATAGTCCTCATAGCACTGCAATGATCACATTTTTGATTTGATTATTTCCAACATTGTTATGTGTATATATTATTGGGTCCATAAACTATGCATCTTGGTCTGAATAATGTTCACTACAATGTGGAAATCTTTCCTTTTCCAAGAACAATCTCTTTAATATTAGGCCCAAAAAAAAGTAAAACATTGTGAAACTAATCCACCATAATATCATCTTTATCAATATAAACTAATCTCATTCACAATCATCTAGAATTATCTACAAACACAATTACTCAAACTACACTAAAAGGATTCAATCATGGATTTTTTTAAAAATTAAACCCATTTTTGTTTGATGAAAAATCTTTTTATTTTAAAGTATTGTCAAATTTTATGCCATTATTTTCAAAATTCTCATCTTACTATAATGAATCAGATCTATGGTTACCCAACAAACAGAAATTTTCCACCTGATCTATACTTGTTTTGTGAAAAAAAGTATAAATACATTTTCATTGATGAATCATATCATTAAAAAAATACTCCATTCATCAGAGATAGGTGTCCCACATCGACACATTTTCATGTGTGGGAGTTGACTATACTCTGAGAACTAGTCCAAATCTATCAAATCCTTCTTTTGGTAAATTCTTTTTTGGGATGTTTTGATCCTACAGTTCTTTTGGCACGTACTCCTACTTCAATAGACCATTCTACATCTTATCATTGAAAAACATGACATGATTATAATATTCATTTTACCTTGACTGATGGACTAGATTTTATCTATGATTTATAAGAAATGAATTGTCATTTTGGTTCATGATTAGAGAGACCAAATCAATTCCCATATCACAATGTTGTTGTTTTAACCATAATAAGTGTGAAAATTATTGATTTTCTACAATATAATTAGATTTAGTGGTGATCAATAAAAAAAATATAAATTTTTTCATATTCAAGAAATAAACAGTATTCAATGATAGAATTCACCACTTTTTTTTATTTTAAATCATTTTCGAAATGAGACTAACCTATATCTCTATATTTGAAATTTTTTGTAGTGATTTTCATTATACATCAAAGTGAATTCCCTCATTCCCTTGATATGATTATGTATTATTTTCATTTCAATATAGTGAGTTATATTTGGATTTCATTGATACAGTGCATATTGGAATGTTCCAAAAACAATATTAGTTTTTTTCACTGTCATTAGAGAAGACTAAAAATTACATTAATATATTCCATAACATTAAATGGATTTACTTAAAAATCCGATGAAAAATTTATTAGGGTAGCTACCAAAGTTATTATATCCATGTTATTATCCATTATAAATATTCAAAAGGTCTCCTTGGAATATTTGTATTGAGAAATGAATGTCCCATTCTTTAATTATTTTACTTGTAAAACATGGAGAAATAGCATTGCATAAATCATTGATACTTTAATATCACAAATCAAAATTATGGAAAATTGCCTAAATTGTGATTTATATGATCCACTGAAGTTTATGTCATTAATATAAAAAAGAACGACCATCTATTTATTAATATTATTGTTTAAATACAAATTGCAATCCACTCCACCAAACTGAAGACATGTCTTATTTTGAAACTGATCCATCCATGAACACCATTATCGAGGGGGTTGCTTCAAACCAAATAAATCATTTTTCATTTGAGTAGATTTGTTCTCATCTTCATGAATGATAAAACCATTTGGATTATCAATATATACATCTTCTTCCATAACCCCATTAGAAAATTCTAACATGACATCCAGTTTTAAAACCATTTAATTTCATTTCACATTTATGTCCATGAATAATTTTATTGTTCGTAGCCTTAAAAAGGTAAAAATTATTAATCAAATTGATACTCTATATCTATGAGTACATTTTTCAAAATAGACACCATTTGTATTGATTCATAACACCATATTCATTAATTATATTATAGAATTCGCATTTAGTCCGGAAGATATTCTTTTTTATTGATCATGAAATATCTCACATGTCCAATTATTCTCAATTTGGTCAAGCTCTTCATTCGAATATTGAACCAAATTCTCATATCTAGACGCTTCATCGAAAAATTTAGGATCTACTATGATATTTATAATTCTAGCAGTATTGTCTTCGATTTCCCAATATACATTGGTGTTCTATGATCACCAATTAAATTATATATTTCAAATTCAGATATTATCTTTTTATTGATGATATTGAATTCATCAATTACTTTTCATAATAGTAATATTTTTGTAAGTCAACATATTTATTATAAAAATCTCATGTTCATTTTATATCTTCGTCACTACCCTCCCTAGACTGGTCATGTATTTCTTGAATACATTTTTTCAATCCATACTATAGTTACATCAGAGATTTCAACAAAATTTCCCAAAAACATATTAAATAATTTATATTAATTTCTTTTCCTTGAGTAGCCTTGAAATATCTCTTTATCTCCACATGATCCAAACTTCATGTGTTCCTTTTTATTAATAATGAAACACTAACATCTAAATACTTGAATGTACCGCAATGATGGATTCATTCCATTCCAGAGATAAAATGGAGTATTATCAACATTTAGACACTATAATGATCAATTTAATTTCAAAACTGATGTCATCACTTTTTATTCCAATACAACTCTAATTGGTATTTGACAATTGGAAATACTCAATACATGTACTTAATAATTCAGTTTCATCTCCCAACTACTCCATTCTACTATGGACATCTCACTCAAGAAACATGGTGCCTAATCTTGGGATAAAAGTTCAATTGGATATTCATGATCTCATTTTAATTATCTAGTCTAGATTTCTGAATTTTCTTACCAATAATTTTTTCAGCATCCCTTCGATATCTTGTAATACTGTTAAACACCTCATATTTGTGGGTGATGATTGAATCCCAGAACATTCCTCTAAATACATCATTGATACAGACATTGTATCTCCTCTCATTAATATCACTTTGTGAAATAGGTCCGGAAATATCAATATGAACCAGATCAATCACTCTAATTATACTTTTCTCTTTTTAATTATATTTATCTTGAATGATATTCCCTATTTTACAATCGTCATATATATGAGTATGACCATGTGAAAAACTAGGGTGGTCATGTGCATAACCATATTTCACCTATTCTTCCTTGTATGTTTTGCTAAGGTGGCCATGACATTTATACCATAACTTGTTTTCCTCTACATTGACAGAAATCACATATCTTCTTCTCCACAGAAAACATAGATATTTCAATTCATATGATTTCCATACAAAATAATAGAACCCTATTATTATGTGATGACACATAATCTATTTGAAATATTTATGGAATTTCCTATGTCCAAAAAATGACTAACACTAAGCTAGTTGAGAATTATACCATTATTAGATAAGACATCAACATGTCACTTTTCTTTTTCCTCAATCATGGTTTTTCCCAGGACTACAATATTGAGGCTTCCATCATAAAAAATTATTATAATACCTTCTCTATCGTACCTAATCCTAGTCACCAACTTGTTCATTCCTATAATATGTAAGGTTCATCGACTATTATGATCCATATTCTAGTGAGATCTGAGGTATTAACCACAATCTCTATAACAACTTCATATTCATCTATTTTCTTTCGGATTCATTTTTTTGAATTCGATGATTAAACATATTGATAACATATATCTTCCAAAACTTATGGTAGAGAAGCTTCTCTTGTAGAGGTATAAATCTATTTTTCATTTTCATTTGATTTGACGATACCTTTAACACACTTTTATGGATATACTCATTCTGCACCATCAAATTTATATGAATTTCCTATAATAAGTATAATTCCGATTAACTGAATCCTCTACACCTAAAATAGTGATTTTAAAAAGATGTCCTTAAAATTTAAGCCCTTTATTGCAGAATTTGTTGGTATTTTTCATTTTGAAACATCTTTTCTATGGATATTTTTTTGTTAGTATCCAATTCTTCCACAAAAATAACATATAATGTGAGGTTCCTTGATGTTTTAAATAATACACGATTGTTTCTCACTTTTTTTCTCTGAGTCTTTTGATTCTGATTCATACCCAAATCCATCTTCAATATCTTAGTTGGATATTTTGGTCTAACATCAACTATTACTGCAATCATTTTACTATCATGCTTCTTACTATCAATATCATTCTGAGAAATCATTTTCCTTTTCTAGGAATCCTTTTTCTACTACATTGGGAATTTATATACAATTTTTTATTTTTTTGTTGACTATTTGTCATGTTTTTATATAATCAAGAAATCACGAGATTTTTCAATTTTCTTTGGATACTAAAAACATCACTATACTTCTCCTCAATAGGTTTCATATTATATTTTTTTATTAGCCAAATTAGTGATCTCTATTTTATATTCATCAATTTTATATTTGTAATCAACCTCCATTTCTAATATTCCTATCACCGAAGAATTCAGTTTTTCAATTTAGTCATTCATCTTAGTCTTCACTTCTTAATACTACTATATATAAGTGTTTTCATACTAAAATTATTATTATATTTCTTCAATTTTTCACTCATTGTATCTATATCTTCAATCTAATATTTTAATTCAACTTTATGGGAAACTTTTCATTATACTTCTACCCTGTCACATTATCATTTTTCCCTTGATTAGGAATTTCACAAAACTACCACTAAAGAAACTTCTCTATGATACTTGAAATCAACCATATATTCTAACTATGAATCTTTTGAAATGTGATAATATTTTGATAGTACATTCATCTTATTAAAGAATAGTTTATAAATCACTTTTTTCATTTCATATAGGATAATGAATTTTTTCAGGGAATTACATCGTTGTGTTCATCGCCATATTTTATGATTTATAAGAGAAATTGATACAAAATGTCCAATCATTCCACATCAGAAGAAGGCATGTAGAGGTTTAAATTTTTACTTTCCTCTTTATCAATTCATATTTAAGAAGAGAAAGAACATGAAATCATACATATAATCTTTATCTTGAATATCATCACTATATAGCTTATTTATGTCCAAGAATTCCACTTATTTGGACATTAACTATTCCAAGAAATCATTATCATCATATATCATTTCATATGATGCAATAATACTAAGGATTTTATCCAATAATAGCTCCCTTGAATCATTATCATAGTGTACAGAAACAATAGGATTAAACAAAGGTGGATGTTTTCTCAAGATTCAATTGAGAATATTTATAACCTTAATAGTTTGGATGAGACCACGCATGTCTTCCACAAAAATAGTCACCGGATCAATGAATATGTCAACAAACTCATTAGGGTGAATTATAATGTCTTCATATTTGTTCAATAGGACCTATTTCACATCTTCAATGAATTTTGAGTCACACTAACAAATTTTCAATATTTTTTTATATTTATCATGTGGTGTTTAACATGAAATCAACCTAATATATATTTCATTGGATAGGGATTCCCATAATTCATTAATTCAATTTTAATCAGTATCAAATTACATTTGATCATCTACTTATAGAGAACGACTATTTATTATGGCCAAAATTCCATGCATTACTACAGTAAAAACATACATTCATATATATTAGAAGTATAGTTGCATAAAATTCATCCATTACTGAAAATTAATCCCACCAATGATCAAATTCACTTTGTGATTAAAATCATTAACTTATTCAATAGATAAAAAACCATGGAAAATTGATCTATTTTTCTTATTCCAATTGTTAAACCAAATATGATTTATACCATGAGATGTGGGAATGAATCAAGGTATAATAGTTTTAGAATTTACCCCTCAGATCTTGTTTTCCATCAAGAAAAACACTATTTCCTCCTTTTACAATAATCAAATCTAAACAGAAATAAAACAATGTGTGGGACATAGAGATTTTACACGGTTCATGCTCACATGGATACATTTAATTAGCATACAATTATAGTGATAAGATGTACGAAATTCTCTTTGACTCACTATCAAATTACTAGGATCGATCTAGATCACTTATATGCCCATATTCAATAACATTATAAGATTTACTTTCTAATGAATATATTCCCAAGGGTAACTCCATATATTTCCTTTATTGACCCACTTCCAATTAAAATGATCATCTCCTTCCTCTTCCATAACTCATGACTTTTTAAATAGATCCACTCATAATTTATGGACTTGTGGTTATGATTATATTCATAAAAATTTTCATCCAAAACTAAATAAATATGCTTTGTTGAAGTCCTATTTCCACCCATAGATTAAATACACATTTCCATGACATGAATGTTTTTAGAATTTAATTTCAAGAACTATATTATTAAATTAATAAAATTCATAAATTCCACCATGATCTTCCTTTCACTGAGTGGGGCGAGTGCTTCTCAGACAAACTATTTCTTTCACAGACCATCCCTAAATCATGTATAGATTCTCAATTTGTGGTTCAATTATCCTATGAATATGTTAAATGTTATACTAAACTAATATCTTTTATATACCATTCACCCTTATCGATCTACTATTCCTCATTTAACACATTCCTAGACTATTTCCTTATGATAAATAACCCTTCACTGAATTCTCCCTTATAAACTCTTTTCCTTCATGGACTCACTACAGAACGTTTTTGAACATCACCAAATTTTTCCTGGAGAAATAATATTTTCATTTGAAAATCAAACTAAGTAATTTTGAGAATATCATTCCTCATAGAAGAAAATAGATTTTAAAAATCAATAAATCCATTTTACAAAAATCATCAAGACTCTAGATCCTTCACCGCAGAATGATCTCGTCTCGTGAGTCGTTTTCCCCTATAGTTTGCATGGCACCTTTCTTCCCTCCCGACAACAAATTCCTTATACATATAAATAACTTATACTCATTATAAAACAACGAACACCCTAAAATTTTTGGGAATCATATAAATTGATATCCCCTAAAAAACAATTTCCCCCACACGGTCAGCATAAGATAGTTTAGGGTCCATAGAAAATTGATTTTAAAAAATCCTTATTTTTTTGATTTCCTTCTCTATTCCACATATCTCTAATATGGTCCAAAACATTGGTTTTCATGAATATGTACTGTTAACTAATTTGTTTATTCCTTTTTATCCAAAGTAAAACTACTAATTTTGTGGCCAAATATTTTGGAAAACACTACGGAACTGCACCAGCATAAAAACCTAGTTCGAAAATATTAACAAAACTCATTCGGGACCATCTGGATTTTTCAAAAAACAAAATCACCTGAAAAAATCAAAGAGGTAACCTTGAAAATTTCTTATCAACAATATTAAAGAATAAAAACTAATCATCAAAAAAATGATCATGAGAAATTTTTAAATGACGTAAGTGTTAAAAATAAAATTCTTTTTTATGGTTAAAAGGATAGAAAAATGCCTTCAACCGAAGGTGATAAAAATTTCCTTTTGATAAAAAATTAAGAACTATAATAATTCCATTATTAAAATATTTTTGAAAGTTAAATAACATTTTTAGACCATTTTTAAAAATAGTGCTTTAATATGAGATAAGGTTCTCTAACTAAATAGAAAAATGACGTCAGGTTTTCTTAAAAACATTTTCAGTCTCAAATATTTAATACATTTATATTAATTGAAAAAAGTTATTAAAAACTATATGAGATTAAAATAAATGGTTTTATTTTAAAATGAATCAATAATTGACTTTGGTATAAATTCAAATGTAAAAAATCCTGATTAAAATTAGATTGTGAAGTAACACTTTAGAAACCCCATAACGTTTATTTGAGAATAATTAAAATAATAGATTTTGTGTTTAAAATTTTCATCCAAATGAAAAAACTGTAAATACAATATAGTATATTAAAATTTTACTACACAAATAATCATAAAAAATTTATGATAACGAGAATATAATATAATATAACAAAAATGAATAGTATTATGAAATTATTTACAACTTGATACTTTTTAAATGAATTCACCTATGAATAAATAATTCATATTGAAACCCAAAATAGCATGATGATAAAATATTTAATGACATAATTTACCAATATGGGTAATATATAAACCACAAAATAGAATTATGTTGTGGAATTGTTGTATGCCTAACATAATGAAACATTAGAGACTAATCCCTTACCATGTGATTCCTTTTTGGTTGAATGCCCTTTAGTCTCATATATAAGAGTTTTTAACATGAAAATAACTTATAAAATAAACATACACATATCCATAGTACCATATATTATCTTATTATATTTCCGTATTACTCATTGTTTAATAATAATTATTAATTATTTTCACTATTTGTGTTATTAATTACCCAGTTTTTCAAGTACGACATGACGTGTAATTTTTAATCAAATTATATTGGTAATTTTTTTCATAATATAAAAAATATAAAAAAATATTTTAATATAAAATATATTCAATATATATTAATTTATTAAAATCCTTAATATTTGTAGTTCAGAAATGAAATATTGATTTCAGAAAGATGGTAGTTAACAAACACATGAACACTACATTCATTTATTTTTCATATGATAAGAATGGAAAAAATGATAAATATGTATATATATATGTATATATTATTCCAGGATATTTTTTATTTCATATATTTTACTTAGGTTTATCCAAAATATCCATTATAAATTCCATGAATAATTTCAATGAATCACATTTCATTGAGGAGGTGGTTGTCCACAGATCCAAAAACAATGTAATAACATTTTCCAAATATAGAAATCATGATGGAATGAGTTCTATAATAAGTAAATGACAACAAAAGAATTATAAATATCTTGTATATATATATATATATGAATATCATATATATATATATATCCTTTACATTATATTCCTCAACAATGGGAGGCGGTAAGGAAAAAAAGAACAATCGTTATTTCATTAGGCGGTAGTTCGTTTTACATGAACTGTTAGTTAATTACACATTAGTCCAAATTGTGTTTATGTTTAGGTAAATACCAATATATTAAAATAATAACAATATATTTTCGATATATATTTTCTTATATAAGAATGTAATATATTTAATTGATGTAGTGTAGGAATAAATAAAATGAATGTGATTGATAGTCAGTGTACTCTAATTTTCGTGTAAGTCCTTTTGGATTATCCCGATAGACCTCCATGGTTAGATTTACCCCCATGGTTAGGATTCTAGGATGAAGTCAGGTATTTTGTGATATTATGTGAGAGTAATATGGTTGATATAAATGGCATGATATTTGTGAATCACAAGGAGGGGTGAGTACTTTTTTATTTTGGCGTAGGAGTGGCATTCTTGTAAATTTTTCAAAAGGGGATTCCACCAATGTTTTTCCTATCAAAACTTGATAAAATAATGGTGAAATTATATAGAAGGTTTCATTTCCAATAAATGTAAAATAAAATATATTTTTTAGAATTTTTAAACATTACATCATTTTATGTTTATGGTTTAGTCCCCCGTAAATCCAATTTTTCTCTTTGTCACTCGGATTATTTTTATTAATATTCACTAATATTTTTGGTTAAAATATTAATAGACGTTATTATACTATATATTTCTTTCAATTAAAAATTTTGATCCCATAAGCGGCATTAATTTATATAAATGTAATCCCATAGACGGAACAAAAGAATTCAGTTTTAATGTGAAAATGATCCAATTGTTGTTCTATTTTTTAACCTATTTAAGAATGAAATTAATAACAATGTCATATATTGTAATTATTTATTTATAATTTATATAATTTATAATGAAAACAATTAAAAATTGAAATAAGCTTTATAAATTAATTAGGTGAAAAAGTAGTTTTGAATTAACATTCAATATTTTTACAATTCCCCAAAAAATGAAACGTCATAGAAAAATACCAATGATTTATCCGAATATAATATTTAGGTTTATATTTAAAAATATATTTATTTTTTCAATTAATATTTATAAATGTTCATAAATTATGATATAAAAATGTTCTTTATTAAAAAGAATAAAAAAATGCTTCATAAAAATCTTAGTTATTTTCTGTAATATTGTGTTTGTTCATATCATATAACTATTAAATAAATGGAGTGAATTTATAAATATTTTTTTGGATATATAATTTTAATATTCTCAAATTTTTGTCATATTATTCATTATAGATAATTTAGTTTCTATTCTATTTATTATATTAATAAATAATAATATTTTAATTATAAATTTTTTCTTGGTATAACACTGTCTTGTATGAGAACAATATAATGAAGAAAATTGTTATTATATGTCATGTACACTAACTCTATATGTCATGAATTTTAAGCTATATCATACATATATATAATGTTAAATTTATTTTATTTTCTCATGATATTACCTTCCCATACTATCATATTGTTTCATGCCTACATGATATCGAATATAATATTCTAAAATTATGATTTTGGGGGGGTCATATCCTCCCAATAAAAAATATATTACATCCTTATAATTTACACTCAACCACAGAAATTATTTTTTTCGTATTTCCTATGTTGAAAACATGCGTCATGAAAATTGTTTAGAAAAAATTTTAAAGATAAGAGATAATTGGATGTATAATATTAAAAAGTCCAAAAATATAACTAAGTTTCTATGAAATATAACATTGATGGAATGTTAAGAAACACACATGTACTAAATTTGTAAATAATTATATAAGGTGATTTCATCCATTAATCATAAAAAAGTGAATGATAAATGGAATTATAAGGGCTAAAAAGTCATAAAGATATGAATATTTTTATGGACATTAGTTCAACAAAAATTATGTTTTTAAGAAAACCTATTTTATTATCATTTTTATAATGATGAGTAATTATTTTATAAAACATGAATATAAAGAAATTCACATCCTTGATGACATTGAATTTAATATTTAAAATTCCATCATTTTGGTATTCTTCGATCTCATTATATTTAATCCATTACTTTATGTAATGGTTGTTCAAAAATTTACTGTAATTCATGATTAAAAAAATACACTCTTAGTGTATATAAAGGCCCATAACGTAGTGATATCTCTAAATATTTTTCACTAATTACTCTACAAATTCAAAATTGATAATAAATTAATCTATAAAAATAAAAAGTCACAATAATGGATCATTGTTAATAAGTATTCGTAAATTTTTTTTTCTTCAAAAAATTCACATTAATAGGGAAAACGCGTATGCTAGTGGATGTCCTGAAACCTTTTTCATCCTTCGGTCTGGGGTTCATGTCTAAAAACCTTGTCAGACATGATGGGTTATAACCCTTCATATAGTTTTTCCTTTAATAAAATGATTTTAATATAATTTTAAAAAAATAATATGATGAATATTTGTAAAATAATATTAATCACAATAAGGTATTTTAGCTATGTAATTCAACAAAACTTCAATATATAATCATTTCAACTATTTCATTTCAATATTATTTATTCCACGAGCTGTGTTTCATACTAGGAAATTCATTTTCATTATCAATTCAGATAAATCACAATGGTTTATGAAAATATTTGAATTATCCTAACTGCACCCCCCGCTGCAATGCTAAACTAGGTGAATAATAACTCCAATTTTTATGTACCATGTTATACTAATATCGTGCCCGACACCGCTTTTTGAATCTGTTACACCTCGGCACTTCCGTACCAGAACCACATCCACCTATAATATCCACATAGGTATTTATTTTTATGAAAACCCATAATATCTACACATTTAACAAATTCAAGAAATTTATTCGATACATATCCAAAAAATATTCCTTATGGTTATTTTATCTAATATATGTTTTTCAAGATCTAGTTTTAAGGGTTTTACTAAACATCCTCTAATACCATCTATAGTGATCTGACCCCAGCCAGACCGAATTGGTTGTCATGATACTATTATATTAGTATATGATACAATTAAATCACATCCCAGAAGACCAAATCATTTAGTTGTCATTGAAAACTAGATACATACATTTTCATTGTTTTATAGATAAATAAACTAATTACAAATAAATATTTTTTTGAGGAAATTTAATTTATTCCATCTAGCATATCCTGGAGTATATCATTCTGTACACATTGAGAATCATGTGGAAAGTAATCATAAAAAGGTATGGGTCAAATGATCTATATGAAAAAAGTACAATTAATGAAATAATGAATCAATTTGAATAAATTAAATGTTAGGGTAAATAATTGTAAAATCATTTCATGTATTTGATAACTGATAAAAAAGTTATTAAATAATATATAATGGTTAATAACTAAAAGGATATTCTATTTAGACAACTTACTATGAATGAAATGCATCAGAAAATAATTTCAAAGAAGAAATATCAAGGATAATAGTAACTGATTCTAAATAAAGAAAATGATTAATTATTGGGTTCCGTGTTTCAAAGGGACAAGGAACCATTATATTCAATACATTTCACAAGATAGTTTAAATCATTTTTGTTAAAAACCAATTTGGTTTTCCGACCATATCTCAATGGTAGATACATTTCATATAAATTTTTAAAACAATATAAATTTGGAATCATACTCGATGGTGTTTTCATCGAATGATTTTTTCCTTTAGGCTTCTGATGCATAAATGGGATATCTATAATTGGGACCCATCAATTCCATATGTGTAAAATTAATTAGTTGTCTATTTAATAATAGATTTAACCCATATATAATGTTCCATATAAAATATCCATATTGAGTAAAGGATATATATTTATAAATATTTCCCTATATAATCAAATAACATTCAATGTAAACACATTTTAAAATTCTGAACATGATTTAGGTAATGAATAGAACTATTATCAATGGTATAAATAATTAGGATAAATTCAATGTTCAATGAATATAAGAAATTGAATAATTTATGGGGACTAACAAAGTAATAATGGAAATGAATTTCTAAATTTTCCTTGGAAAAATTAATCAGAAACCATCCATAGAATGAATATATATTGTATCGATAAAACTATCCCAATTTTATTAATAGAATTGTGGTTTTCATTTTGGAATTAAAATAAAATACATAATATCTATTAAAAACATTCTTATAGAATATATAGTTTTAATTTTTAATTTTTCTCATTGAAAATATTTTTAGAAAATACTTTTATCAGAATGAAATCATTTAACAATTAAAATAATACTTCTATGAATTTATAGTATGAAAATCAATACATAACGTATGAGGTAAAAAACATTCATTTTACATGGTAAAAATGTTAGAAAAATTCATTGTTCAAAAAGTGATTAGAAGATTCCTTTAAAATAATTCTATGAATAAAAGGGTAAAATATTCAATAATAAATCATTTTTGAACTGTTAGAGACATTTTTTTAGAAAAATTAATCATGGTTTTTAGAATAAATCAGGTTTTCAATCAAAAGAGAATAATGATGTGGTGGTTTCTAAAAAATATTATAAAAAAATTTTAGTTCAAATAATTGTAAAATTATTAATATTACATTATTATAGGTTATTAATAACTAGATTATATTAAAATGAAAATTTTTATTATATAATTATCCAATAATTCTCATTCATGGAATTTAATGTTCTTCAAACCCTTAATAAAATGATATTGTGATTTAAACCCTTGAAAAGTCCATAAAATTGATGATAGAATAAATCTGTGAATAGATTATGTTGATCTAAATTAATTAAACATTAAACATGTGGAAAAAAATAATATAGTAAAAATCCATTACACAGATTACATAATAACATTAAGGACAACGAGGATGTATTATAACCTACTTAAATGAAATTTAGAAATTAAATTCTTGACCATATAATAATTTTTAACACAAATACCCTAAGAAGAAATAAATGAAATTGAAACATAAAATACCTTGATTATAAAATCATTGATGATATAATATGTCAAAATTGGTAGTAGATAAACCACAAAAAACTGTGAAGTGGTTAAAATGATGTATACCTCATTGAAGTAAATGTGAGATAATAATTTGTTTCCTTGGGATTCCTTTTCTTTTGTAAATCCTTTATTATTCTCCAAAATGATTCTAAATGTGTTCTTAATTTATTCCATTACCATAATAATATATATAAAATTTTATATAATCTTCTTATAATATCTTATAACTATTTTGTTAAAATATTTCATTATTTTAACAATTTTTGGTGTTGGATTCTTAGTTTGTCAAGTATGATTTAACTTGTTCTATATATTCACCTTCTGTAAAATATTATTTTATCAAATCATCAATATAAACCAAGATGTAAATATAATATATATGAATAATATTTTTAGGATTTTATATCCAATTTATAAAATGAAAATGATTAAAATGACCTGTATTGGATTAAATTAGGTATCTATTATATAATTTAACCATTAAAGAAAACAAAAAAAATCATTTACCATTATAAATAAATTAAATGAAAATGATGTTTTGAATTAAAATTCACTTCTTCTTAACTATTCATCATCAAAATGAATCATCACAAAAAATACCATAAATATAGTATAAAATAATTCTGATATTTCTATTTAAAAAAATATTATACTAACATGTAAAATTACTAAAGGTTCCAAAAATTGGATTTAAAAAAAGTTATACATTAGAAGTCTGGATATGTGCCTTTACAAAAATACTTTTTGGGCTTAATAATGGTTTCATTCTTATCTTATTATTATTAAATATATTGGATTAATTATAAAATATTTAATTGGATATAAAATATGAATTCTCATAAAATAATTAATAAAATTCATAGTCTTTAATATAACAGCTTGGAATGATCATATTATATTAATGAATAGTATTTTAATAATATATTGTTTCTCAGTTAAAAACTTGTCTTGTATGTAAGACATGCCCTTAATGAAAATCGTTTTTTAGTATGACATAGGCTAAATCTGGGCCATTGAAAATTTAATCATTATAATAGTTTGAAAATCTTAAATATAATGTAATGTTTTGGGATATAACATTCCATTACATGCTTGTGGTGATGATTTATACATGCTCACGAATATAATTTTATTACATTGTAATTTAATATAATTACAATATTATGAACATATATGATAACATAAATATGAATTTCATTCGGTCATAAATTTATTACATTCTTAAAATCATTATACATGATGGTAAGGAATATTCATGAAAATGGAAGCATGATGTAAAGGACATTTTCATAATTTCCCTTTATTGAGGAATATTGAAAAGTTATGAACATAATTTTTTTTATGGTTTACATATTCTCCTATGACCAGAACACTAGTTAATAATTACTAATTAATTTTATTTTATGTTTCAATTTGAATTATTTCATCTAAGGTGATTTTTTTTGATAATTACCAACTGGTACTAGATATTTATAGCACAATCTCTTTTATTAGGGTTACATTATTTCATAATTAACATTTATATTCTATGATTATATGTATATAAAAATTTCAAAATATTTGGATGTATATCCACTTGAATTATGATGAATTAAATTTAATAAACAATATTTATTGACAAGATACATCACACTTCAACATATGATCTTTGTAATAGATTTTTTCACAAACTCGTTTTAATCTAGATTGATTATGCTTGAATATAAATTTAATGAATGTATTTCATCATTAGAGAATATACCACATTCGTATTATTAGCATGGGGCCATTCATTATATTTTCATGGAATATTACAATTTCCACCCTTTTGTACTTTAACTAATTCTGAAAATGCTTCGAATAAATCTTAAATCATTTCCCTCTTCATTCAATAAACTGTATACATCCTTGACCATTTTTTATAATTTTTTTAAAATATTATTTACAAAATTAAAAAAATTATTTATTAAATCTTAATACATGTTCTACATTATGTATATAATAAATGAATAGAATATTATTTACACTTTCCAAATATGGCTGGCCAGGATGTAACTGAAAATGTCAAATGATTATTTTCCATAATTTTTACAAAGTTTATAGATTTTTGTACCATCACGGCCCCTCTATATTTTGAATATTACTTTACATTTATTAAATTCTATTTTCAAAATAATTATTTTCTATATATTTTATAATTTAGTAGTTAAAAATAATTAAATTAAATGTGAATATTTTACTTAAGAATGTATGAAATGACATTTTTATATTATTTATATTCATCAATGAATAAATACATTAAATTAATTATACTCTTCTAAAGATATGTTATATTAATATGATGAATATTAATTCTATAGATGGTTTATGAAATTTTATTCAAAGGATAGTACAGACATTAAATTTGTTGATTAATTATCATATTCATGTAATATACCTTGAAATTTTAATTTTTATATCATAAATGGAAAATAAAATTACACTAGTGATTGACATTCATTATCATGGATATTTTTATGGCATAAATTGTAAAACCTTTTACAAATATTATTTTAGATTGTATGTTATTTTTTAATATGGGGAAATATAAATAAACATGATTATATTAATCAATATGGATATTTTATGATATTCCACATTGTTCATGAATTAAAATATTATCAAATATATGATTTATTGACTGGATATGATGTGGTGGGAGGGTCTTGGAATTGCATATCCCCTAGATGAATTGGTATTCTCATCAAGGGAATTAATAATCTCAAATTATATTGTTTTTACCCATAGATTTGAAATATTATGAAAAATGTCTTGATAAAAGAGGTATCATGATTCCTAATATCATGATGTCCCAAAATTTTGTATTTCACTCAGTAATAATTCAATTATTATTATGAAATATATTTTCACAAAGGTGTATCCCCGTCATATATTTTATAATATGTTATGGATTAAATTTCCTGTTTTATATTTCTTATTTACCATTCTGTATTTATTATTCGATATATATTAATGTTAGAAATGTTTTTGATTAAATTGAATGTGTGTTCATATATATAAATTTCTATATTTATTATTCCATATTGTTTATTTATTGTTTACTAATGAAAGTTTATTCATTATCTACTCATATTTGGTATTTAAGATTAATATTATTTTATGCCCATATATTCCAAATATTTCACTATAAAATATATGAAAGTTATTATTAAGGGATAATTATATTCTCAAAAAAAATTAATTAATATTTTAAAATTTAATATGATAAGAATGTATGAATATTTTTTACGAAGAATTGATATCTATTTTGTCCATTGGGAAGTGTTCACATGTATCGAGTACCATTTTAATTTTCTGGACACTTGTTCATGGATTTCAGTGTCTTGTTAATTAATCATATTTTTAACATGGTGCATTATTTAAGGATTCAAGGATTAATATTCACTTGGTATAATATATGAATATAATTTCACTTTATGGCGATTTTGGTTATTTAGTGAAATGAATTTCATATATTAGACAGTAGAGGACAATTTCATTCACATTCTATGGGAATTCAACATCTTGATTGAATTATTTTATCTATAGAAAATTATAAATTTATCTTAATGAACATGTGATTAAATAAATATAGTTTATGGTTTATATATGTTTTAATAATATTTTGATTAATTTAATGTTTATTTATTTATGGAATGATTTATTTTTTCCATGTGGTAATACAAATGAATTTTTGATATTAATTTATTATTTCATCAAATGATGTTTTATTCATTTTTATAATGACACATCCATGAGATAAATATTTTGTTTGTGGTTAATATCAAAACATACGATAATAAAAATTTCATCCTATTTTCTATATATATGTATTTAAGGGAAGTTCATTCATGTAATGGCTCAGACCTCTCAGGTATATTCCTCTAATGAAGTCTGGTGTTTGAGGTGTTCTTGGAGGTCAAGGTGACTCATCCTCAAAACATTTACAAATTTCCCATTCTATTAATAGTGCTTCCAGTTTTATAAATAGTGTCATTGTGTAATAGAAATAGTTTCATAGTCACGGTGTCACAGTTACAGTGTCACATTCACGGTGTCATAGTCACGGTGTCATAGAAACTATGACACAATAATAGTTTCACATTCACAGTGTCACTGACATGGTGTCATAGAAAAGGTGTCACAATCACTTTGTCATAGAAATGGTTTCACAGAAATGGTGCCATAGAAATAGTGTCATAGAAACGGTGTCGGAGACATGGTGTCAAGGAAACACAGTAACCGTCATGATGTCACATAAACAGTGTCATTGAAATTGAGTCCCAAAAATGGTATCACAACTAATTAAAATGTTTCTAGAACTGTTTCATATTTTCTTTTCCAAATTTTTTGATTATTCCATCTTCACTGATTTTACATTTTCACTGATGAAAAATGAAATAAAATCCTTTTTTAAGAAATTTAAGGCTGACTCAAAGCCCATTCCACCTATAATAAATTTTCTAAGGATTGAGATGTCTTTACATCATCAAACCATGTGCTATAATGTGGTCCACTTTTAATGGAAAATACAATATATCTAAATTCATTGCGTTGTTAAATATTCTAAAGGGACAATATATATTCCGCCCTTGTCCGTCCTCCTTGTTCTATAATGTGAGCTGATCAAAAATTTTCATCCTTCCCAAAGGAGTCATCTAATAAAACATTCTACCATGGATTGGATTCTCTTTATGTTCTTCTTGTTGCAAGTGTACCCCCTATTTTGGTACCACAAAGTAGTATCCATCAATATTTTATATAAGTTATGATTTATCATCATTCTTGTGGGTAAATATTTTAATGTTTCTCCTTTCCCTTATATGAAATGTGATCTAAATGATTATAATGTAGTTCCATGGGTTTTGGTTTGTGTGGTCCTATCGTGAAATCCTCGGGTGGATGTAGTTGTCATAGGAGGAGGTGATCCTGATTTTTTGTGTATAGTTCTTGTATATAGAACATTAAAAAACATTTTATGTAAGGGATTTGTTTATTCTCTATTCTATTAAATGAAAATTTATAGTTATCATGTTTTCTCCCAATGGATCACAATGGAATTAAAATACTAAATATTTTAACAGAGAAAATATATTAATATTAATCATGTGTTTTTGCATCTTTTATTGCAAAATAGTGTGATATCTATGGTTACTTTTTTTATATTTTCGTTCTTGATGGGAATTGATAATGACATAATGCATGAAATTAATTGATAATTGTTTCGCAAATGATAAAGAGGCATATAAATGAATCTGTTTGTTCTTGTAATTTGATGCTAATCAAATTTTTATTGTATGCATGTTTAATTATTTGGGATAGATTAATATTTAGGTTTTACATAGTTAGAACCTTGAAATAATAAATTGACTAATTCATGAAGTATTAAAGAACTGGTTGACTGAAAAATGATTATTTTTTATAGGGTTCTGAGTTACCCACTTTCTTATTTAAGGTCCAATAACCCAATTTATATGATGTTTGATTTCATGCTTCTTGTGTTGTGAAGTGATCCTGGATGGCTATTTTTATATGTTGGGGTTGGGAGACTTATTGGTTGTAGAAGCTGTTGATTCCTAGTGTGGCAAGATATAGTGGTTTATACATGTTGGTGACGGTGAGGACACTGGAGATGATTGAATAACTTGGATGTGAATGTTTGGATTCTAGCTATTTCATGTTAGCAGTTTATCTTCCATAAATCCCCCACTCCATAGAGAAGCTGGTTTTCTTTTCCTTCATTTGAAAGGGGAGAAGACTTTTGGGGAATGCCAAGTGATTTCCATGATTAGATTCCTTATGGGGGATGGGTCTGAACTAATTTAGTATGCGGAAAATACACAAAAGGTATTTCACCCACTCACCATGTTGATCCCTCCTTTGTGATTAGTATGATAGAATTATTTTTTAGAATTTTTGGGAATATGAGAATTTAATAATGTTGTTAATAAATTATTGAATAAATAATGTTAACCCGTGGGGTTGGAGCTTGCTTGGACATGACACTATGGTTGCAATTTCAACAGAACCATGGTATTTTGATGTGATGCTAATGAAAAATAATGTCGAAATTGTTAATAGTCTATTAGTCATTAAAGAATTAATCAACAGATGTTAACTGATAACAAGGTAATGATGGAATGTAAAAAATCTCTTTAAATAGTTGTGTGCATATAGAATACCTAGTCTTAGATGTAGCATCCAAGAGTTCGAGAGATTTTAGGTTCAGTTGAGTCTTTTATTTGGTTATGCCCATAGTGTGTTTTTGAGCTATAGTATATTCTGTACGTTTTGTGTTTCTATATAATTCTTCACACATTCAGTTAGGGAATCAAAAAACCTAGGGATTCTGAGCTGGGGGTGTTTTTCCTGATATTCCTGTGGGAGGATGGATGGTCTACTACCACCTTTTTTCCCACTCTAATCTCTTCATAGTTACTTATGTTGGAACATAGAATGGTTTTTCCCATATATGGGTGTGGAGGACTGCAATAGGTTGTTGTTATTCACAAACATTTATTCAGGATATAGTTTCTTATGGAATATTATAGGTGTAATGTGTATAGGTTGTGTTGGCTTGAGAATCCTTACTCAGTGTGTGGACAATAATTTATTGATGTATAATGCTCTACATATGATTCATGTTATGCGAGTGGTGGTGGATCCTAGAAACAACATGGTTACTTTTCTTACATGGAAGTGGTGGTTATTTTGAACGAGGTGTGTGTTGTGGTGCTTCACCTAGGTGTCTGCAGGCAACCATTATTGGAGATAGATGCTTAGGACGTGCGACATTGGGGAAAATCGGAAAACCAGTGGGGGAGTAATAGTGGGTTACCATTTATATTCTATATTATAATATATACTATTATATGTTATACTTGGTGAGAGTATCTATGGTGTGGCTAGAAACATAGTATACAAATTCAGGTGATGAGTCAGTTTTACTTATTTTTCATTGTGCTTTAGCATGCTTTAATTACATTTTCACAAGAAGATATGGGGCGGATCATACTGAGTATAGTATTATAATCACCCAATTTATATATATACTATGTTTCATGTCACCTAGATCATGCTGGATATTAGGCTGGTTGCTACTAGTTTGGGGTTACATGAGATGTTTGGGATTTGTAGTCATTGTTGTTTTTACATTCTTTTGGGTAATTTCAGTTTTAACCATTTAGTTGTAGTAGTTTCTTATGACATTACTTAAGTGTATTTGGGATTACCATTATATTTATATCTGAGATGGAGTTTTTTGGTGTCAGTCTTATCTATATCATTCGCATGTGATCTCTTTGAGGGTAATGCCTCCCATTTGTGTGTTTATCATACCCTTGGTGATATTTTCCAACCTGGGGCCTACTAGAGGTGAAACCCGGGGGGTCTTTATCACCATTATCACATTGCGGGATAAGGAGGGGTACACTTTATGGAATGGGGGTCACGACGAAGTGGTATTAGAGGTATTTTTGAAGGATATGCTTGTGTTTTGTGTTAGACCCATCTGAGGTTGCATGGGTTGGTAAGGAATAGTGTCATACATGTTTATCAAGTAATGTAAACACTGGAGACTGGATAAGAAATATGTGTTTAGGCCCCATGTGATCTGATTCATAGAACATTATGTTTACAATTGCTACTAAATTAAGTGATACTAGTTGGATGGTATAGACCAAGGAATGTAAAAAGCACATTATTTATTGTGCATGTGCTTCAATTGGTAGACCTTGTGATAAGATAACAAAAAAAATGAATAAAATAAAATAATTTATTAATTAATTTTGATTCTATCAAGTTCACAATTTAAGAGATCTAATATTTTTTATTTTTTAGGAACAGCTCCAGGTCGATGTCTATGTCTGATTTGATTTGAAGATGTACAATAGGTTGTTACAGAAGATCAACATAGGGTAGAGTTTGACGATATGACATAAGGTGGAGGACACTCTACGAGTTTCAGTGCCAGTGTCTGCAGAAGTACGAGGGCTCTATTAAAGATGCATTCATGGAATACAGTTTCGAGGAGGACGATATAGGATTCAGTTTAATTTGTACTCTGAAGGAGAACTCAGTGTCTTCAGTTGCGATGATGCTGCATGGAGCAATGAGGAAGTGGTGGTTTTTATTCCTCAGGGATCGCAAGGAGTCAGCGTTGTCATGATAGGAGTTCCAATACAAATTTATAGTTGACATTATTTCTTTGACTACAAAGTAGTCTAGTTGCGTGAAGATTCTTTCCATTCGATAGGGTAGATCTAGTGTGTGAGTGTTTGGAATTAGATTTAGGAAACTTTTACAACATTCTTTGGACATGTTTCCAGATGAGGAGTCCATGGAGAGGCATTTCAAGTTAGAATTGTGTATAGATATCTAGCATCGGGTCACCTCATTTAGTCTGGATACATATCATGAGGTGATGTCAAGGGGTGAGGTTATCGAGATGACATTTTACCAAACTAGATCATCATTAGAGGGGATTCTTCATGATTCCACATGAAGTAGAGTAGTGGTATTGGGATCACAGTTATTAGGGAAGAAAGGTTTCTGTTTAGTTTGGGGTAGGTCCCGAACCTCTTCATCTGGTTTCTCCAGGGGCATCATCTCTTAGTGCAATTCCAAATTAACAGGTTCATGTTATTCTTGTGTTGGTCGAGGTCATCAGCAGCGAAAGTGCCTGACCATTTAGATCATTCATTGTAGACAAGATGTTCTACTAAAGGTTCATCATTTGAGGTAGTTCCTACAAAGGAAATAGTAGTAGTTTGTACCTACTTTGGATCAGTAGAGGGTAGATGGGGTAGGTATATAACATCCATGTGACTCTTTCCATCCTTAGAGAGCAATGTTAGTCTATTGTGGTTATCGTCATCTAGGTCAGAGTGGTTGTGGGGGAGGTCATGTTCAGCTTCATGCTTTATCATTTGCATTTCTATTTGAGATAGATGTCGTCTGAGGTACCATTTTCATTTTTTCTACCTTGGTTTATTCTTTGTCTGATTTAGGAATGACACACTCCTTCAAATCACCCACCCTTATCCAAGCTTTGTGATTTGAGGTAGAGGGCATTCCAATTCCCTTGGGTTTGACTACACTAGTTAGAGGTCGATCTGTCTTGTTTTTAGTATGCATATACTATGAGCTTGTGATCGGGAAGCACTGATCCTGGGGAGATTTCCTATATTTATAGATACATCAATATGATGTTATCTTTTCCATGGGTTGGTTTTATTTGGTGTAAGATATCATGAATTTATACTAGAATAAGGTTCTGTTCTTAGATGTGGATGAAGATCCCATAGTGTTTGTTGGTGAGCGAGACCCTCAGATGCGTCATAGTAAGGGTTTGTACTTATCATCCGTGATGGTTGACTTGATGTTGATGTATCAATATGTTTAGCAGTTCAAATTTTTTAGGGTCATAGTAGATTACCCAAATGTTTTTTCAAGAGAGGTTGTACCATTACCCCCTCGACGAGAGATCGATAATGGGATCAAGAATCAACCAGGAGTGTCCCTTATCCATTTGTATCCTTATAGGATAACCCCTTATGAGTTACAATAACTACATATACGACTTTATTTTCTATATAGTGTGGTTTTTTTCATCAGAGTATGTCACCATGGGGTGCAACATTTTGGTTCATGAAGATGGATGATAGTAGTTTGTAGTTGTGTATCGATTATCATCTCTTAAATAATTTGATATTGACAAATCGCATCCTAATTCAACATTTTTATGATTTAATCGATCAACTAAAGGGATTATGATGGTTCAAAAATATCCACTTGCTTTTAGGATATCTTAAGATGTGTGTGAAGGATGACGCTTTCCTGAACAGTACTTTCTTTTGTCGTTATGGGAATTATGAGTTCATATTAATTTCGTTCGTTGTTACTAATTCTCACACTTTTTTCATGGGATTTATGATTACTATGTTTTGTGAGTTTCAGGACATGTTTAGGGGGGTTCATCGATGAAATCCTTGTGTACTCAATGTATGAAGAGGATCATACAGGGAATTTATGAGCTGTTTTAGGAGATCTTCATCAACATAATCTATTTGGGTCATTTTTGAAGTGTGAGTATTGGGATAGAGAAGTAATTTTCTTGGGGAATGTTGTTTTGTGACAGAGATTAGATGTGTTTCCATAAACGATAGAAGAATTTGTGTCTTGGGGATCCCCCAAGACAGTGGTATATGTGGGTTGTTTTCTTGGTCTGTAAGCTACTACAGGAGGTTCATAGAAAATTTCTCCTTGGTTGCAACTCCTCTAACAGCATTGAGCAAGAAGGATCATGCATTCATGTGGACTAATTAGTGTCATAATGCTTTTGTGTATCTGAAGGAGAAGTTCGTAAGTGATCCATTTCATTATCTTCAAGTAGAGGGAGTTCAGTTGGATGTTTTCGATGATGCTTCACATCTGGGGTTAGGCTATGTTCTAATGTATTAGATATCAATTGTCTCTTATTTGACTCATTAGTTGTGTCCCCTTGAATGTAACTATTCCATGAATTATCTCAAGTTTGTAGATTTGGTGTTTTCTCTATATTTTTGGATACATTACCTTATTGGAAAGTGCTTTGTGGTTTTCACTAGTCATAAGTGATTGAGGTATGATTTCTCCCTGCGTGACTCAAGCTTGTGACAACTTCGTTGTATGTAGTTATTAAAGGAATAAAACACTAAAATACTGTAAAACCTAGGAAAAGGGAATGTTGTAGCTGATGCACTGAACAAGAATTCACCTAGATATGTAGTTCGTGAATCTGGTGATTGGTGGAGTGTTTTGGAAGAACATTAATCATTACATCTCAATATGGTATATGTTAGGGGTAGAAGTTCCCTTTTGATATGACAATGAAATCTTTTCTGGTGCAGTAGATGGAAGAGTCCCAGATTGGGGATCTTGAGGTGGAGGTCTAGAGTGACTGATTTGTGTGTGGCGAGACCCATAATAGTTGGTATGAGTGTGAACAACATCGTGTGTTGAATCATAGAAGACTATTTGTTCCTTTGGAGATGAGTGAGAAGGTTCTCAGAGAGTTCTATAGTTCTCCTTTATCAGTGCATCATGCCGTGAAAATGATGTAACATGCCACAATGAGTCAGTTTTGTTAGCCTGGGTTGAAGTGTGCAGTTTCAGAGTTTGTGTCTCGATGTTTGGTTTTCCAAAAGATGAAGGTCGAACAATATGTTCTTGGTGGTCTGCTCTAGAGATTATATTCTGCTTAGATGAAGTGTAAGTACATATCAATGGACATTGTTACTGGTTTACATCGAGGTCATGGTGGAAAGGATGCCATTTGGTTGGTCGTGGAATTTTTAACAAAATTTTCCCACTTCCAGTGATCAATGAGTTATTCTTAGTGTATGATTTGTAGAGGTAGCATCTAAAGGATGTAGTGAGATTCGAAATAGTGTCGAGGATGATCATTTCCATTCGATATCCTCATTTCACCTCAAGTGTGTGTGGAGAGGACTCTAGGATGACCTTGGTTATCAGATATGATTTAATACTTCTTTTCATCCGCAGATGGACTATCAGACAGTGAGGAGTATCCAGACTCTTGAAGACATGTTACATTCTTATATCCTATATTTTTAAGGTTCATGGATGAGAGAGTTACCCATGGTGGAGATTTCATAAAATAATTATTTTCAATCCACCATCGGTATGGCACCATTTGAATCCCTGTATGTCTAACCTTTCGGTTTTCTATTGTGTTGGACTCGGGTAGGAGTGTCATAAATTCTTGAACCAGAACTAGTGAATAAAACAACAAATACGGTTAATGAGATATGTGAGAGGGTGAATACCATGAATGATCATCATATGTCATATGTCGGTCAACGTAAGAGACCCTTAGATATTAATGTTGGGGATCACGTGTTTCTGAAGGTGAATCCTTGTTATGGGAAGAAAAGTTTGGATGTGGGAGTAAGATTTCCCCCCGTTTATTTTCGCATATCCAGGTGTTGGCTCATACAGGAGTCATGGTGTATGAGATACCATTTTCCCCTCAAATAATCGATGTAGATGATTTTTTTCATGTGTCACAACACTATGTTAATCGTCATGCTGAAAATAACATCATTGATCGGGGATAGAACAATGAAGACGATAATGTGACCTTAGAGGAGCAGCCTATGGAGATCCAATACCACAAATAGAATATGTTACATGTGTGTTCTATCCCCTTGGATCATGTATATTGGTGAAATGGTGTCGTGTATGATACTTCTTGGGAACGTGAGTTTCAAATAAAATCTCTATACCCAGAGATTTTTTATGTTTATCTTTTTTCATTTAACGGTGTTTTCATTGTGTCCATAGACCATTCTTGTTTATATGATGGATTTTTTTGTTTGCCTCTTATGGCTGTATATCTTTTGAGATGTATCTCGATAAGTAGTTGTTCTGACCCATTTTATGTTTCCCTTTAGGTGTGTTTTGATTTCTCGATGATGAAAATGTTTTGAGAGGTATCAGATGTAATGGCTATGACCACAATGGTCCATTCCAGTGATGAAATCTGGAGTTTGAGGTTCTCTATGAGGTCATGGTGACTCATCCCCTACAAATATCCAAATTTCTAGTTCTGTGAACAGTGATACCAGTTTTATGAACAGTGTCACGGTGTAACAGAAAAGGGTGTAACAGTCACCGTGTCATAGAAATGGTGTCACAGTCACGATGTCACATAAACACTGACATAGAAATGGTGTTACAGACACGGTGTCACCAAAATAGTGTCATAGAAACAATGTTAAAGTAATGGTGTCACTGCTCATGAACAACGTTTCAAAAATTGATTTATATTTCCTTTTCAAAATTTCCTGATTTTTTATGTTTCGCTCATTTTAACATTTTCATTGATTAAAAGTACATTAAAACAATTGTTTTATGGGATTTAAGGTCGATTAAAATACCATGACTCTTATATTAATTTTCATAATTCTTGTGATGTCTTTACTTGGTCAATACATGTGTATTAATGTCATCCACTTTTAATAAAAAACACAAATTATCTTAAACCATTACCCTCTTAAATCATATAATGGGAAGAGATATCTTCCTAGTTCTTCATGCTTTTTTTCTAGTGAGAGATGCTCGAACCATTCATTCCTTCCCATATAAGTTGTGTGATCAAACATTCCTTCATGGATTGGTTTCCCTCAAAGTTCCTCATTCTTTAAGTGCACCCCCTGTTTTTTTTCAACCAATAAGTATCCATCAATATTCGATATAAGGTATGATTTATCATCATTATTTTGTGTTCATACTATCTTATTTCTTCTTTAATATTATGTCATGTGATATCCATGCCCTGAATGTAGTTTCTTGGGTTTCGTTTGGTGTGGTTATGGCGTGACATCCTCAGGTGGATGTCGTTGTCACAGATGGAGGTGATCAAGAAACATTGTGTGGATCATTCCTGTATAAATAACGTTTAAAACCATTTTCATTAGGGTATTCGTTTCTTCTCTATTTTCTTACATGAAAATATAGAGTTATCATGTTTTATCCCATTATAACATAATAGATTTTACATATAAAATATTTGAACTGAATAAATAAATTGATTTCGATTGTATGTCATTGCATCTTGTTTTTCTAGATAGGTTGATATCTATGCATTATTTGTTGACATTTTCATTCTTGATGTAAATTGGTAATGAATGTAAAGCTAGAAAATAATTGATAATTTTTTGGATAATGATAAAGAGGGATGTAAATGAATGTAGTTGTTGTTGTAATTTGGTGCTAGTCAAATTGTTACAGTGAGCATGTTTAATTATTTTTGATAGATTACTATTTTGGTTTTCCATAGTTGGAACCTGAAAATAATATATCATTGAATTCAAGATTTATCAAAGGAGAACTTTTTTGATAAATGTTAATTCCTTATAGGGTTCTAAATTACCCACTTTCTTGTTTAAGGTCCAAGAGCCCAATTGATATGATGTTTGGTTTACTACATCTTATGTTCTGATGTGTTCTTAAAAGTCTTTTGTGATATGTGGGGGCAGGATGACCTATTGGGTTTTGTATAAATTGAGCCCTAGAGCAGTGAGATTCATTAGACTATGAATATTGGTGACCAGGAGGACACTATAGATGACAGAACGGGTTGGATGTGAATGTTTGGATGCTTTCTATTTCATGATGGTTTTTTATCTTCCATACATTCCCAAGTACTCAAGGCAAATGGTTTTATTAACCTCTTTCCAAAAGGGGAGATTATGCGTGGGGTATACCACATGCTTTTTTGTTTAGCATCCTGTGGAAGGATGGGTATACACTCTTGTTATAGGAATAAAATACTTGACGTGTAGTTCCTCTACTCGCCATGTTGACCCACCTTGTTTTTAGTAGCTTATAATTTTTTTTATTTTCTCTGGGAATATGGGAAATTAATAATGTAGTTTAAAAATGATTGAGTAAATAATTTTAACCAATGGGGTTAGAGCTTGATGGGTTGCAACACTGAGGTTGCAATTTTAAAAAAACAATAAAATTGGGGTGTGATGCTAATGTAATATAATGTAGAAATTGTTAATAGTAATTTTATGATTAAATAATTAATAAACATAATGTGAAATTGATAAAAAGGGAATGATGAAATATAATCAAGTTAATTAAATTATTGTGTAATTATAGGATACATAGTCTTAGAAGTAGGAAGATGGAGTATGAGAGATGTTAACAGCATTTGAGTATATGAATTGGTTACACCCATAGTGTGATTGTGACCTATAGTATATTCTATTATTTTTTGTGTTTCTATATGCTATTCCTCCCAGTTAGTTAGGGAAAGTCACACCTCATTGATTTTGATCTACATCGGGGGTGTTTTCCCCAATATTCTGGTGGGAGGATGGATGGCTAACTACCCCCTTTGGAGCGCTCCCTACTCTTGGTAGTAAATTTTTATGGTAGGCACAACATTTAGTTTTCCCCATTTATGTGCGTAGAGGGATACGATGGATTGTGGTTATTCACAAACATATATTCTTGATATAGTTTCCTAAGGACTATTATAGGTGTAACATGTATAGTTTGTGATGGTTTGATTATCCGTACTCAATGTGTGGGTTATAATGGCCTGATATATAATTTCTGACATATGATACATGTTATGTGAGTTGTGGTGGATCCTAGAAACAACCTGGTTACTTTTTTCACATGGAATTGGTGGTTTTTTTTACATGAGGCTCATGTTGTGGTGCTTCTCCCAGGTGTCTTAGGATAAACCTTTTGAAGATAGATTCTTAGGAAGTGTGGCATTGAGATAAAGTGGAAAACTAGTGGGGAAGTTGTAGCAGGGTACCCTTGATATTATTTATTATATAATATACTCTTTTATGAGCTACATGGTGATGGTATCCATAGAGTGGATGGGAACTTAATAAACCTGTTCAGGTGAAGAGTTAGTTTAACTTGTTGTTCACAATGATTTAAAATGTTTTATTTACTTTTGATTGAGAGGCACTCAGGTGTATCCTAAAGAGTATAATGTTATACTCACCCTATTTATATAAACAATTTTATAGGTCACTTGGAGAATGATAGAGATCAGGCTGGTGACTACTAGCTTGGGGTTGCATGAGTTGTTTGGGCTTCATAGTCACTAATGTTTTTACATTCTTTTGGGTACTTGTAGTTTTCCTATTTTAGTTGTAGTAGTTTTTCATGACATTACCTATGTGTACATGTGATTTCATTTATATTTTCAACTGATTTGGAGTTGGTTTGTGTCTGTCTTATCTTTCTCTTTCCTATGTGTTCTCTTAGTGGGTAATGCCTCCCATTTGTGTGTTTACTATACCCTCGGTTCTAGTCGCCAACCCAGTGGCTACTGGATGTGGGACTTGGGGGGTCATTATCTCCTTTCTCTCATTGTTATCCCAGGAGGGCTACACTTTATGGGGAGGGGTTTGTGAAAATTATAGTACTCCATGATAAAAATTTCATTGAATGCTCAATGATTTGAAAAATATATGATATTATAGTGTAAATTGAATAATGGATGAAAGTATACCTATCATTTAATTATATGTATTTATATACTTAGACTATATTATAACGGAACTACTCAACTATAGGAAAAGTACTGTGAATCAAAAATTAAATACAATTAAATTTCAAAACATGAAATCAATGGTTTTATACACATTATAAATATAGGTTTTGTGAAAGATATAATTTTAATAACAATGTCCATTTTAACTATTTATTAATCCTTTGGAATTATTTTTCTAGTCATTAGATAAAATTTATGTACCCAATAATTTTTCATAAATAGAAACCAACTTGTATGTTATTCTTGTAGGCTATCATAATTTCCCTTCCATGTTGTTAGATGATGTTTGTCAAAAACTTTTATAATGTGGGTTATCCAAAAATATATTTTATAATGAAAAGAAATTGATTAGCATCCTTGATTTCAAATTAATTGGATTATACTTATTATGTGTTGGATATTTTAGTACACCATTATTGTAAAATAATGATTATGTTAGATAATATACAGAATAAAAAAAGCTGATAATAAATGAGAAGTATAATATTAGTATTTTAGCATTATAATCTAGCCATGGAATTGGTGGATTTTTATATTGTTAACTATATATATATATATATTGGCCATTTTTATAATTTTTTATTAATTTTATGTGAATATTCACTCAACTTTTAGTAATGTTATTTTATTAATAAATTTTTTTTTTCAAAAACTATTTCCATTTGTTTTTATGATAAAATATGGTAACTAATTATTCAAAAATTTAGAAAATAAATGTAAAAATATTAAAATATCTTTTTAAAATAATAATATAAAAATAAACTTTTATTGAAATCTTTTTAATTTTTTGAAATGAATGGATTTTCAATAAATAGTATGAAATTGTAATTTTAATTAAAAACTTATTATTCAATTAAATTTTTTACAAATAAATCTATATTTTGTGTTATTTTAAATTTTATTTTCGTAATTTTAATTTAAAATAATATAATTAAGGTGTCTAAAATTAATTTTATACATAACTTTATTATTAAAACACTTAATGCATAAAAATTACATTACTAAAATATGGTTTTTCATTCCATTTTAATGGTTTAATATTAAATTTAAATATGTCACTTAAATATTATGAATTTTTAAAAATTTATTCTCTATTTGTAACTAGGTGTTATAAATTTGGAAAATAGTTCCTTTTATCTTGCACATAGGAATATTAAACGTTGTAAATATTTTTACCAAGGTCAAGGTTTAATTTATGTTAAAAATTGATAAATACAAAAAAGTGACACTGAAACTATAATAAATATTATGTTATGAATAATTATCATCTTTAATAACATAAATGTCAAATAATGGGATATTTTCGTTTTTATTTTACTATGACCATTATAATATTTATTGTAATTATATGTGGAAAATCTCTCACTCTTAAATTAATAACTATAATACTTTTAATAATTGGATAAATAGATGATGTGTTATATAATTAGTTATAGTTAGAAAAAAGATATAATTATATCCATCATGTTAATTTTGTTAATTTTCAGTTAATAAATGAATAAATTAAAGGATTACACCACATTGACATAATAATTATTCATTTAATAGAGAAATAAAATAAATAATATTATAATTATTAATGGTATTTTAATTTTAAATAATTAATGATACCTATGAATTTTAATTATAAAAAAGTAATATTATCATTATTTTAAAGAAACAGTCTCAAATTCCATTATTCTTTTTTTTATTATAGACAAGGTAAACAAATAGTTCTAATATGCTCATTTAATACTTTCAAAAAAAATTCTACTTTATTTAATTAATTAAAATTTAAAAAAGAATAATATTTTCAAAAATTAATTTGTATATCGATATTGAAATCAACCATTTCCTATTTATGGGTCTTTACTCATTTTATTGTAAAATTATCAACCAATTAAATGATTAAAAATTTATTTATATGATAATTCGGAAACAGGATAATAATGGGTTAAAAACTATTAAGGGTAAAAAATTGATTCAAAATTGACCAGAAGATAATTTTTTTGAGATAATTTTGATAGATAATCATTTCTTCTTCAAATATGAATAATTTTGATCTATTTTGAAATCAATATTACATTATTAGAAAAATAATGTTTCATGAAATTTTCAAATTTCCCCTCTCCAATAATATAAATGGCACCACCTCTTCTCATTTGAACAAAATTAAAAAAAGTGGTTAAAAAGATATATACCACAATAAATTTCTAATAATCAATATTAATTCTAGAGCACTTATTTCATGAAGAACACTAATATTAGGGGTATTAAGGCGTTATGAAAATTATATTTTTAAAAGAAGGGTTAAATATTGTACATTATATTTGAATTTTTTTATTCCACCATATTAAAATATTATTCAAACTAGATATAATAAAAATACTTGTATCTTAAATATTTTTTCTATTTATTTTTTCAATGTCAAAATATTTACCCAACCCAAATTCTACCTAATGGGAAATAAAACCATCATTTTGTTGTACCTTTAATCACCTCCTTGTGAACCAATGTATTTTTCCTTCCATCACTGTATCTCCTTGATATATCAAAGGATGGAATTAATTTATTAATGTTCTATTTATTTTTAATTTATAAATAATAAATGATAAAAATCATTTACCTTTAAATCATTCCATTTATTGAAAAATTATGATGTCGCTTATGTATAATTGTGGACAACCACCTCTATAATGTGATGTGGTTATTTTTTATTGACAAATACAAATAGATGAATTATATATGTATATTTAAATATATAAACATAATATGACTATATTATTATCATTTTATAACATACATTTATTGATATAAATATTCCATACCAATACAAGAAAATTTAAAATGTCACTCTTGTACATGTATGTCCTTTCATCCGCAAAATTGTAACATTTTTATTTTATATAATCATATATTATATTTGTATTTATAAGGATAATTAAATTATAAATTTTAAAATTATTTCATTATTATTTTCTGGTGATTATATAATTCAAAAAAAATTAATATAGTCACCTAATGATAGTCACATTGGACTATTGGACTTAATATAATTAAAAAGACCATACATAACATATCTAATAATGTAATTATTTTGGAATTTTAATTAATGATATAAAATGAATATTAAATAAGAAATATTTTCCCATGAATTCCAATAATTTTGATAATTTTATTATTCAAGATGACAATTAATGTACGTGTTCAATCACACTCAAGTTAAAGGAAATTGTTTTTTAAAATCCTATATTATAGTTTCCAATAATATAGACATTTTCTTCCATATAAATAATATTTTGTATAAAATTACATTTAATAACCCTACCACAATAACCAAATGGGACTTCATTAAATTTTCATTTTATAATGATTTCATGTAATCAAATATCAATGTATTGACCAACATAGTAGTTTTATAAAACTAGATTGCACATAAGAGAACCATATTACAATGGGAAGTAGAAAAAAAATCATAAATAATGTAAACTCTAATCATCATTGAATGTATTTCCAAAAATTCACCTTCATATCCAGGGGGACTGAAAAAAATATAAGGTTTGGATTAAATTATCATTAAGCATAAATTACAGAAGAATATATATTTAATCAATGAACATAATCAATAAATAATGGTAAATAACTGATCACACATTCAATTTATATAACTAGACAGGGAAAAATATATATGGAAATGTATAGAACATAAGAACATTCAATTTAATCAACAAACTAATAATGGACGACATCCATAGACAATGTAAAATACAAAATATCATGCATAGATAAAAAAATGAATCTGAATGACTAAAATTCTTAATTTTTGGATTCCATGATTCTTAGGAACATGGTACCTTTACTATCAATACATTTTTTATAACGATTTGTAATATGATAGGAAACAACTCTTATGATTGGACAAATTATTCATCTTATGAAACTAAAAATGCATCAAAATACTATCTATTATAATGAAAAAACATTATCATACCTATAGAAATCATTCCTATTATATCTTATAATCAATTTTAATTGTGAAAAATGTGACTTATCAAATATCTGTAGTATTAATGAAATAAAAATTTACCTATATTACTCCAGTTAATCAAATAACTATCAATTTTTATGATTATATAAAATTATAATATGTTTTATGAGACAAGAATACCCATAATATAATTTTATGTATGTATCAAATAATTTTATTTCCAAGGGAAATGGCCATAATCCTATGACTGTTTCAACATAAAGTTAGCAATGACAATAAAATGTGACATTGCAACTATAAATTTTTCAAATTAGTAATTTTTATATGAAACCCCTATAGATGATATAGTTTATTTTAAAACACATATTACTATTTAATATTAGTGAATAATTACATTAAACTAAATAGAATTACTATACACATCACATTAAAGTGAATTATATCATAATAAAAAATAACAGTAATTGGAATATGAATTTATATGAAATTTCTTACAACATAAATAATTTTAGAATGAAGAGACCCATTAAAGAATAAAATAAATTTAAAATATTAATACAATTAAATTAATTCAATTAATTATATAACATGTAATAGTAATGTATATACACCAAATAATAAAAATGACTGGTGAATATGTCATATGTCTCGTAGAAATAAAAGTCAGACTAGAAATAACCTAACAATACACCCCAATTAGGATTAATTTATTTTTAAATATCTTATAATAGTTTTAATATTTGATAATAACTAACACCATAACTAAAATAATATTTATAATATCATATATGATATTATAATAGCATCATATACCCCTTTTTTAACTATCTTTCATTGTTTTGATCATTTTGGGTGTCAATTGTCATGTTCATCGAGTATGGTTTGACTTTTTATTTTTTTGTATTGAAGATATAATTATCTAACATTACCCATTACATAAAACATTATTTAAATATAATATATATTCACTATATATTTTTTTAAAATAATTCCATATGATATGGAGATAAGAAATTAAATGCACTGTTCTAGGTGATCTTAAGTCATACGTATACATGATCATTAATTCAATTTAGTTTTCGAATATAAAAAATGAATAATATATTTATATTATCATTAAATTTTCAAATTTATGTTATTTATTGAACATATGTTTATGAAATCTATCGTTAATACAATCCTTGTAAGGTGTGAGTGAATCACATCATTTAAAAGAGAAGTTAGTTTACACATCCACAAATGTTGTTATCATATTCTAATAAAATAGAAACCATTAATTTATGTGTTATATAGAAATTCAAGTAGAATATTCTGATTATAAATATTATATATATCATATACAATTTATATATATATATATATATATATATTATTTTTTCATTCCTTGAATGGTTATAATAGAATAACTAACGTCATCGAATCATGAGGCTGTCATCCGCCACACACACGAACGATGATTGCATATCTCATTCGATGGAGGATTGTGAGGTTGTTGGAATGACATATGATTTTGATAACAACATATCAGAATATTTATGATATTTTTGTTATTATATAATAAATATATGCAAATAGTTGATGTGATTCAGAAGGATAATAAAAAAAGTGATCGTTGAAGATTGTTGCATGTTATTTGGGTAAATTATTTTTGTAAATACAATAATGCTTCATTGGGGTTAATTAATACTAATTCTAGGATTTAATTATTATGGGATGGATATTTATATATTATTATTGGGGTTTTGGATAGTGATATTTTCATGATATGTGTGAAGGTGTGATGGGGTGATTGCCATTTAATAATCGGGGAGGAGTGGTATTCCTGAACATTTGAAAATATTAACACTATTATGATGTATTTTATATGTAATGTGCCTCTTATAAAGAAACTAATTTACTAAATGGGAGTATATTTTCAATATATGTCTATAAAATAGGTTTTTGGATATGTTTTTAGGTCATTATAATAGTTAAAATTAAATTTTATCCACTAATTGAAATTATTTTATCCTTATTGAATGTCATAAATTAAAATTTATTTCAGTAATATTATTGGGAAAATTTAACTTCTATAAATTTTAAATTGTGAATATTCCTAGAATATTCAGTATTATTTTTAAGGTATTTTTTGGTTTAGGTTTTTGTTTGGCCAACAATTTTTTGATAGATATGTGTCTTCACATGTTTTTGTGAATTCTCGGGGGTGTTTCGGGGGTTCAAGACATGAAAGGTTATAAAATGGGAGTTCTTGTGCATGTTGCAATGTTTGTGCATAGTCAATGCCAGCCATGAAGGAATTCCAGGTAACCATGCGGCCATGGACAGATGATTACACATGTTTTTCGTATGGTTAATAAAACTATGTGCAATCCCCAAGAAACCGTGAGAAGGGGTTTTTTTAGGATTTTTGCTCACTCATGGTTTGACATACCATTCTTGTAAACTATGTGACCTAGAAACATTTTGAAAATTACAAATATGCCACTCTAGGATTATAAACGTCAAAATCGGAATTTCCTCCATTACACCCCTTTACCCCTAGTGGCGAGCATAAATATTAAAAGCTTTATAATTATGGTTCTCCTTCATTACATGGCTATTTGGAGCATTTTTTTATTGTGGATTGAATCCTCAGGTAAGTCTAGCACTCCTTCATATTCTCTTTTTCGAATTAGGGTTCTTGGTTTCTCCTTTCTTCTTCTGAAACCCTGAATCCAAATTGTTCTGGTGGAACCTAGGATGGGGCTTCATGGTATTCATGAATCAGGATCTGGGGATATTATTTGGAGTGCTTTCGTCATTAGAATCGAGGTAGGTGGCCTACATTGATTATTCCATATTTTTATTTCGGATGTGTGCCTGGAAGCCTTTTTACTTCTTTTTTCCTAATTATGTTCTTATTTCCATCAGAGTGTTTGACAAAACGTGGTGTCTATGTTGACACAAGAATCCCTCACGATCCCCATGGTGTGCGTAGTGTATTACTCGACCTTTTTTTGGCCACCCATCGGGTATGCCGACAATCCCAGACATAGAGAATGGTAGGTGAGTTGTAGGTTTAAGTGATGGATTGTTAAGTAAAGCATGATTCCCATGTAGTGAATTTTTTAATGGTTCATTATGTTTTACATAGAATGATAATTGAGATGCATATGGTGTTAAGTCATTAGGGTTTTTTTCTTGACATGAAAATAAGAAAATTCGGTCGAATGTGATTATTTTAATTGTTTCACTAAATTTGGTTATAAATGCCTAAGGGGATTAGTGAATATTAACTAAGGATTCATAATGGCATGATATAATGGGAAATGGGTATTCTGTTAAGGGGATGTATGATGGAATGGATTAATATTTTTAATGGTTTAATGCCTGGAATATCTCCTACACCTAATGAATGAATGTGATAATTATTCATTGTGTGAGATATGATTAATGTTCTCAAAATGAATAATTGGGTAAATTATTCTGACATAATAAATTTGAAATATGGATAAATTTATTTTCGTTGATGAATGATGGTTATGTTTTAGGGGTTGGCAAATAAAATCAAATGGTTATGGATTGAGAATGGGAATTTGGTTAATTGGATATGAATTGTAATTGTTAAATTTATTATTGGGTTATGGCATAAGAATTATTCTCATGTTGTTTATTTATGTATTATGGTCTCTAATGGAATTGTTATGCTTGCTTATGTTATGGTATGGTTGTGTTTATTTGATAAATAAGCATGTTCACATGGCCTTGTAGAGTGGGATATGACATGAGGTTCTATGCCCACAGGTAGAGTTAGAGTGAGGATCTAAAATCCACCAAATAAATTCAAAATTTAGGGATGTAGACAAAGGATCTAATCCCAAAATGGTTCCATTCCAATTAGAATGTGGCTTCGAGATGAGGATAATGTGTTTATGTTATATGTGTATCCCCAATGATATTATTTCTTGACTTATTTTACCTATGCATAAGGATTTTTTTCATAGACCCATATATACATGATGTATATGAATACCATAAATAACATGTGTTTATATTGGTTTCTATAGTAAAAAGGTTATAATAGATGGAAATGGGATAAATACTGGTTAGGATTTAAATGAAATTTACTAAATAATGGCACATTAATTGTCCCTTGTTTACCAACCATTTATAATGCACTTGCTTTCACTATTTAGTAGAGTGGTAATTTTTTATACTTTGGTGGTGGTGGCCTATTATGTTTTGAACTCATTGATTTCTCGGGCCATCATTGGGTACCCAGTTAAACTTCTTAGTTTGAGGTCAGGACCAGGGAAAAGACCCCACAATATGATTTTGAGATGGGAACTGGATGTATGTTGAGATGGATCCATACATAGGTTCGAGACCTATTTGGGGATTTTTACTTTTTTATTATTTTATGTTTTTATCACATTCCACAACTAGTATGTCATGACATTGTAAATTTTGGATTATGGTTTTAACCCAGTTGGTAGATGTTGACTTTTATGTTAATTAGTTTATAATATTATTCTGCTATTTATATTATCTTTTTTGTGGGTTTCTATTGTAAATATGGCATAGTCTCCCCAAATGACTCATTTGACCGTCGCTGCTTGTTGACAACCTTTGGTGTATGGGGTTGCACGCTTGAAATCATGTGATGACACGACTCCGGGAACTATTTTAGTGGATTATAGGTTGGGGACATTACATAATGGTATCATAGGTGTTCTTTTATCTTTATTAATATTTCGGGATGGTGGAAAAAATTTTAGGATGGTTTGGGGTGTTGGAAATGAGCTCGTGTATGGGAGTATCTAACACTTGTACGAGGGAAGACCGTAATCACCCTATGTGAGAATTATTGTTCTGCATGTCTGTTTCTATAGTTGAATGATATTGCACTGATGGGTGATTCACATGTTGTGTGAATTGATTAATTTATGATATTTTCCTCATTATTGGAATGGTGTGGAGTTTATTCATTCATACATAATAGGAACACACATTGGATGAGTGTGCATGGGAAAGATATTAGAATGAATTATACATGAAATATTTAACAAATATGATTTCTAACAATGGGAATGCAAGTGTGGGAATAAAAATAACACAAATAAATCATTAATAACTATCGTGTATAATTAAATTTTGTGACTAGGATAATGTTATGTGTTTTTATAAATTGTAATGGTTGATTCCGTTTCAATGAGAAAAATATTTCATAATGATGGTAACATTGTTAATGAAATTTTTCCTAATTAATGTTTTAGATGAGTTAAATTGATGATTTAAAAAAATTAAAATGGAAATGTGCCTCTTTTTAAAGGAACGTGATGTAGAAGAATAATTGGTTTGAAGATGTGTTGATGAAATAGTATTGATTAAAAAATTTGTTACCCAATAATGAACATTACCTGTAGTAGGTATGGTAGATGTTATTTTTCTATGTTTAATGATTTCCATTTTGATATAGTATGAAGATGGTGTTTTTAAGGACGATATTGTGGGATATTTTCAATTTGTAGTTAAATCATGTTGGTTATTCTTCAATGAGTTGGGTGAATGAGATGTTATAAATTAAAATTATTGTGTTACAATTTGGATATTCATTGTGTTCTCAGTTATATCCTTGTATTTATAGGTTGGGAAAATGTGATTTCCCTTTTTTAAGTCATTTTATTTCAGAAATTGAGGCCTCCCCAGTTATGATATGGCCTAGGTGGTAGGTTAGAGAACCCTTGGTGGTGTAGTGGTTGATGGGTTGTGATGTGATGTTTAGTAATGAGAGTGAAGAAACACATCTGGTTCGTGACAGTCTGGAGTACATTATGGACCCTAAGGATGGTGAATGGGTCTTAGTGGATTTGTGAGTAGAGATGTTGGGAGTTTTTATTTGTGTCCCAAAGAGGATGTTTTGATAATAGTTAGGATGAATGGGTACACAAAGTGTACGAAACCTGGAGTAGAAGGTTGTTTGGTGTGCTAGGAATACTGTGAATCAGAATGGGGGTGATAGTTCCATTCAAAAGCATTTCACTATTCCTATCATGATATGTATGGCTTGGATAGGGGACCAGTGGAATTTTCCTTGTTGTGACTCCAGTCTAGAGAGTTGGTATCATTCATCTTTTATGGCTTCCAATGAGAGAGGTCAGACATGGTTTCTACTTCATTTGGTTGTCTGTCTGACATGTATATTTTTTGGACATTGATAAAAGACTCATAGTTTTCTTTGGGCCAGGATCCACCTATATGTATAAGTGGGATGTTTGATGGTTGGTGGTTCAACTCAAGCTATTGTTGATTTATGATAGTTCTGTAAAATCATTGGGGACCTCATGGATGTTCATCTCAGAGGTAAAGGTACCTTGTAATATGATGTATGGGTGTTCTTTAGGGATGCATTCAACACATCAAATACCACTATGTATTATTATACAATATAGACATGTTTGGTTCTTTCATAATGGAATCATAGTGCTTGTTATATGAGGTCATCATTATTTTGAAGGTTTGTATCACATGGAATCATGACTCGCCTGTGGGATGATGATTAAGAGAGTACCCAAAAGTCATTTTCAAGATGATGGGAAAAGGGTGACTAATGTGTTTTTATATTATTTAGCATGACAGTGACACTGTAGGTGAGTGTGGAAACAAGGCTGATCGTATTTTAATGAATGGTTTGGTTATTTGGTTAGATGCAGAGGTTTCTTCGGGTATCATTAGGATGACTAAAAAAGATACATGGTTAGTTAAGTATGTGGTAATGGGATAAACATTATTAATGGTTGATTTTTGAGATATTTCTATTTTCATATGCCTTGATCACCATTATGATTCAGTTGTTAGCTATTAGGAACACATCATTAGAACCAGAGTGTTGTGGTGGAATTAGTGCCACCTGAAACGATGGTTCATATATGCCTTTTTATTTGTTCAAATAGAAATGGATGGACATTTTTTGATATCAAACCTAAGTGATGGTGGTTATGGGTTGATGAGATGTGTTCCACAAGGGAGCCTGAGATCATTGATAGTTCATGATGTCCCATAGTTCAAAATCCAAAAAGTGATAAATGGGTGTTGGAGTTCCTTGAAAACATCCTAGTGTACCTCCTCAACTTATGAGAATGACCCAACATCATCCTAGGTTCATTTAAAAGATATGAATTTATTTTAAGAGACATGAAGGTGCTTGGTTGGATGTGGGAATTCATGGAATTTATGCGCATGAAAATAGTATGTGTGGAGCATGATGATGGGATTCACACTCTCGCTGGATTCGAGTGAGGTCCTCAAGAAGGACTAGATGTCAAATATTGACATGGGTTTCATTCATAGTACCTAGAAACATGCAATGAGTTATGTTCTTTTTCTTATTTTGAGAAAAAACTATATGTCAACATCAATGTTTTGGGGTTTGGCTTCTGAGTGAGTGTAAGATGTGGTGGTTGGAATCACCAAGGGAGAGAAATAGTAACGACAATCTTAATGTGGGGTGCAATAAGTTAGTCCAAGATGTGGAGAGAGGAACATCATGTTGATGTAATGGAATTGTGATTCCAAACCATAACTTATGAGGAGGATATTAGGATCCTCGAAGAGTCAATGTGGGAATTTGATGTGGTGACTGATGAGACAAGTGTTGGCTTCATGCTAACGCTAGTTCCATGTAATGCTTGTGATGTATGTTCTAAATTCATAGAATGGTGTAGTTGGATATGAAAATATGTTTTGGAAAGAGAGGTTGGGTTATAAAACTCCAATTAAGATCAGGGTTAGTATCTGTTAATTTATCGTTGGGTGGTTTTAAATCATCACGAAGTTGAGGTATCCTTGTCCATGTTATGAGTATTCATGCCAAGGATGAAGACGTATAATGATCTTGAGGGAGTTAATTCCATGACGATGTAATTATAATAGATTATAGGGAAAAACCACCTTGAATTCATGGGTAAATAATGATAGGATTTTAGTCAGTAAGCACCTTGGGAATGTGAGAAAAAAGGGCAGAGTACCATTAGTGAAAGGTTGGTGTTTGGGGACATGCCACTCAGATGTGGTCTGGCCTGATATCATTAACTAGAATGGGTGTGGTGAGAGTGACCCACCCTTAGGTTCATGTTTTGGTGAAAACGTGCAATTTCGGAAATGAATTTGTACATGAGTGAGGTAAAGTTGATTTTAGTGATTGAATGGATAGTGTAGGGATGTCCTCTTGAATGGTTACTGATAGTGTGGCTAGATTCTAATGTTGTATCATTCCCCAATGGATGTCTAGGATTAGTTGGAAGATGTTACATGATGGTAAGGTTGGGTTGTGTTCTACTGTAATTTAGTCTAAATTGGTTCATTCATGTAACCGATGATTGTAGAGAGACACATACGAAATAAATGGTTGGATGAAGAAGTGATCAGAGTATCGGGTTGGAATTACACAAATGGTAACCATTCAGATTATTTATACCTGATAGAGAGCTTTTGCATGAGTATAATTGGTTGGGTATTGAATAGTTTTGGGTTTCATTTTGATTCATAGTTTTGGAATGAAATCATCAGGAAATGTGGTTGGATGGGTCATATTTCTTTCCCTGTGGTATTAGGTTTTGTCACTGTAATAGTTTGGAAAATATATGAAAATGATTCCTTGTGATTTGGGTCATGATTAGTACAAAGGACTCGGATGATGGGTAAAGGGTTGGTTCCTCCATGATGATGTGATGTTGGGAGTGATGTTTCCATGTTTATTGATTCATGAATTAATTTATAGGTTTTCTCTGTGAATTAATATATGTTTCGTATGGGTATAGTTGATGGATCCTTGAAGATATTTTAGTTCGTGTTGTGGTTGTAGTGAAGATGAATTGCGGGGAAAGTATATAACTAGATTTGTGCTTGGGGGATTTGGGATGTGAAACTAGAATCATAGATGATGGGAATGGATGGGCCGACCTAGTGGAATCACCATATTTTAGGGAATCATTATGATCCATGGAAGCGTGGCTCGAGGACGAGCCATTATAAGGTGGGGATGTTGTAATATTCAGGAAATTTTAATTTATGTTTTATTATGTTCTTTTTGGAATATTTTTTATGGATAAATAAGTTTTCACCATGTTTTTAAGGCTCAGGAGTGTTCTAGTGGTTCAGGACATGAAAGGGGAAGAAAAGGGAGTTCCTAGGTATGTTGCATGGGTTGTGTACAGTTATTCAACACCATGCAGAAATCCCAGGTAACAGTGTATCCATGGATAGAGGTTTACACACAATTGTTGAATGGTTAAGAAATCCATGCAGACTCCCCCTCAAACAGCATGGAGTGTTTTTTCAGGTAGTCTCTCAATCACTATTTGAGAAACTGTGCGGGTAAACTGTGAAACCTAGGAACCATGTGATGGGGTGTTTCTCAGTTAGGTGTAATATAAGTATTATTCTATAGTTTTATTTTAGATTTGTGCAAGGAAACATGTCTTCTTATTTTTTTCTTAATTGTGTTCTTGTTTTTGTTGGAGTGTTTGATAAAATGGGGCATCTAAGTGACCAAATAAAACCCTCCCAATCCTCGTGGGGTGTATAGAGGTTGACTGGATCATTTTAGGTCCACCCATTGGGTGCGAAGACAATCCTAAACATAGAGAGTGGTAGGTGAGTTATAGGTTTATGTCATGTATTTTCGATTAATGTTTGAATACCAAGTAGAGAATATTTGAATGGTGTATTATGTTTTGAATGTGATGATAATAGATATTTTGTGGGTGATAAGGAATAAGGGGTTGTTTTCATGTCATGAAAACTAGCTAGTTGAATCGAATGATCATATGTCAATTGTTTAGAGATTTTTTTTAGAAATGCATAATATGATTTGTGAATATTAAGGCCTGACTCATAATGTGATGATCGAATTGGAAATGAAGAATATGTTAATTGGATGTATATGGGAATGGATGAATATATTGAATTGGGTAATACATGGAATTTTTTGAACACCTAATGGTTGAATGTAATAAGTATTTTTGTCATGAGATATAGATATGTACTTAAAATGCCTATGTGGGTAAATGAATGTGAAATAATAAATGGAATAAATGGGTTAATGTATGGTCATTGATGAATGGTGGTTAAGAAAAAGGGGATATTGAATAAACATAATGGGTTAATGAACACGAATTTGAAATTGGATAAATGGAAATGAATTGTAATTGGTAAATGTATTTATGGGTAATGGAATTTTATTAATTCCCATGTTGTTTGTTATGTAGTGTGATCCCTAATGGAATTGTTATTCTGGGTTCTGTTATGGTATGGTTGTGGTTACATGAAAAATAAGAATGTTTACATGGCTTGGTAGAGTGGTTTTCTGACTGGAGATTCTATGCCCAAGGGTAATGTTAGACTTAGGCTCTATACTTCACCCCATAAATGCATGGGTTAGGGAATTGGACAAAGGCTCTATCCCTCTAGTGGTTTCATTCCACCAGGACTGAGGCCTCGAGTTGAGGATAATGTATTGATGTGATATGTGTAACCCTGTTGAGATAGGGACATAACATATTTTCCATATGCATAATTATTGATTTACATAGACCCATTTAGAGATGATGTATATTCCTAGCCTAAAGAACATGTGTTAAAAATGGTTTATGTAGTAAAATATGTATAAGACATCGAAAAGTTGTAATTCTGAGTCATGAATTTAATGAACATTGTTTACTAATAGAACCGTAATTGTCTTTTGTTTACTTACCATTTATTTTATACGTTCACATACTATTTAAATTACTGGATATTTTGTAGACACTATTGGATGTGGCAGACTACGTTTTGTACTCACACCCTGCTTGGGTCATTGTTGGGTACCATAACAGATTTCATGGTTTCCTGTCAGGAAAAGGAGTATTTCCCCAATCCCAAAAGATTATTTAGGATTACGATATATGTGGATAAGGATACGAATATATAGTTAGAACCTGTTGGCATATTTGGATGTTTTTTAAATTTTTTAGGTTTGTTCACATTTCAATACAAGCCAGTAATGACATTGTTAATGTTGAATTATAGTTTGAACCCAATTTTGAGATGTTCAATTGAATTGTTAATAGTTTCTCATATTACTACACTATTTATATTGTGTTCTGTTGTGGCTTGGTCAGGTAAATATTGTATAGTCACTCCATTGGACTCATTAGACACTTGGTTATAGTTGACAACCTCTGGAATATGGGGAGGTGTACTTAAGGTCATGTGATGAATAGGATTTGGGCAACGGTTTAGTGGCTTCGTGGTCAGGGAAGTTACAATTACACATAATGAATTCAATTTTACCAATTCGAAAAAAATATTTGGTATATATAAATATAATATTAATCATTGAGATGAAATGACAAATTGGTTTTTAATTTGAAAATTTTCAAAATATTGAAATGTTTTTATATCCAATATTAATGTGAAATTAATTTAAATAATGTAAATTGGGATAATTTCTTTATAATAATTTTATTTATATTTTAATATAATTTCATAAAATAATTTATAAATATAAATTATTTAGATTAAATTTCAGTTTTCAATAAAAAATTAGTTTTTTTCAATATTCATCAATATATGGATGTCCTCATAAATATAAGAATGAATAACCCAAAGTAATGTTCTCTATTCATATTTAAAATATGTTGTATTTTTCAAATTTAATTTTTAAAAGTCATAAAAGTTGGATATAAACCATGTATGATATTAAAAGGTGAAAAAATTACCATAAGGGAAAATACATCTGTTTATGCATGAAATTGAATTTTATTAATATATTATTCCATAACACTTATTGAATAAAAGAAATTATTGAATATATAACATAAAATTTTCATTCATAAAATTAACTATTTGTAATTATTTTAATTTATTAATGTAAAAAACCTTTGTTACATAACAATAGTTTTCCTAAAAATATTTCATTTCTATAAAAATGGATTTTAAATGTATTTATGATTAATTGTTTATCAATGAATTAGAAAAAAAACGTTCATAAGATAATTAATCATATTCTTAATTTGTAATTTAATTGAATGGTTGTATGAATTAATAATATTTTGATAATATATTAATGTTTAGTAAAACCCAATCTTCTATGTGTTGAAAGATGTCGATGAAAATCCCCAATATGTGTACCAGAAACAAACATTATGTATTTAGTATGGCAAGATAATAGCAATTTTATATGTAGCGTAATAAACACTTGGGGTGTGTGCGATAAATTTTATCAAATAAAATATACATTTTTGAATTTTTTGGTGTTGCATTAAACCCAAATTAAATAAACAGTGTCATCTTAATTTAAAAATTATATTGGTAATAAATAGTTTGATATTTTTAAATTTCTTTATTGAAATCACACATCATAAGAGGTTCAGTAAAAAAAACCAATTTAAATGGTATAATGGGAAGTACAATGGTAATATCAGGTAACACATTACTAGGACTCTATGTATGATAACTTTAATTGTATGTGAAAATATAGACATGGATGAATATTGTATTTATTTTTATGGGTGATTTAGGTTGTCGACAAAAAATAAGTTAATGATACATGGAATTTTCATTTCCTCAATGGAATAGATTTGTGATTATATAAAATCACATCAGTTCAAAAAAATTAGGTATAAAAAATCATTTTGTATCATATTTCTATTATTGTGTAATTAAATTACATAAAAAACTATAAAAAAATATAAACAATTTTATCCACTGGTTGTTATTTAGATGATTTCATGTTAACCCCTCACTCGGTGGAAATATTATTACAAAATGATTTTCTATGGATGTGGAAAATAATTTTTCTTTTAAATAATTGTATAATCTATCAAACTAGTTTTTATATTTTTCTATAACTAATTTCAAATAAAAATATGAGTAATTATTTAAGATCTACAACTCGAATTTAATATTTTTTTCATATCAATAATATATATTCATCAAATTTTTTTTAAAAAAATAATTACAAATTAACAAGGCTTATATGAAGGAATATGTTTGGAATTTATCCCTTATCTTACTTCATCATTGGGTTTATTCACTATGAACATGAATGATATGATTGGTAATCATATAGATTATAGGATTAATATTTATCTATATTATAAGAATATAATTTCTATGACATTCCATAAATAACTATTTATATCCTAGAAAACAATTAATCCTTAAAAACACAATTTTATTTGATTTTCAATATAACATAAGTTTTAAAATGTAATTTAGTATTTTTTTAATGTTAAACCAATATTTTATCAATACAAATAATCTTCTGTTTATAAAAGGTAAAATAATTATAAATCAAATAACTAGGCCACAAAAATATAAAATTTCCATAAATTATCAAAAAATATTCTTAATCATAATAGAATTTCATTAAATAAAAAATAAAAAAGAGATTATTAAGATTTAAAACAGTTTATCAAAAATAATATCACAATCATACTATGTTAACCATAACTCTTATGTTAATTAATACACATTTGATTCTAAAACATAAAATACTTTATTTATGCCTCATGATTCATGTAACGAATACACTATTGAGAAACACTTCTCCAATTTATTCCATGAATCAAAATACATAAACATTTATTCAAATTCATTTAAATATAAGTCCTTCCATGATTTAAGAGTTACCATTCATAAGAGATAATTAACTAAGTTAATGCCTAGGATTCCTATATTTTAGGAAATGTACTATAAATGGATCCTCAAGAACAGAATTATTTCTATATGTCAAAATAATTATTCCATTGATAGTTATTTGGTTTATTCCCATGTTATAGACACAAAACTAATTTAACCATTCCATTAAGACACTATCCTAGGTAAATCCTTATCAATATCATACATGATAGAAATCAAGCCTTCTTTTCCCTATAGCCCCCACCTCTCGAGCACCTAGAGAAATTAATCAATCACTTTTTTAGTTATTCCATTACATGGTAATGTTATTATTTATTAATAATATTTTTGTAAAAATAATTAGGAACCAACGTTATGTCATTCACTAATATAAACAACCCATTTGGTTTATCATTGCATAAAAAACTAGCCCATGTACCCTGGTGACCTGATAAACGAGTCAGCACTGACATGGCACAATGGCTATTACCAATCCCAACTGGTTGGAGACAAGAACATGACATCATATAATATGAATGTGGAAAAAAATTTCACAAACACAATAGAAGAAATATAAAAAATTTAGTATGCATAAAAATGTCCACATGGTGAAGTGTACTCAAATTAAAATAGATGTAATAATCTATATTACCATAATAAAGTACAAAAAAAGGAAAAAATACCCAAAACACAACTGATGAAACTCACAAGGTCCACATATCAAAATCATGAACAACCTATAGGTGGATTCTTTACCCTAGTCAAATATGGAGGAAGATAATCTGCATAAACTCGAAGGCACTTGTAGGGTGTGAGCTAAAATCCTAATTGGATTTCACAAAGGATTCTATAATAATATGATAACATATAATTTACCAATAAAAGTGATTTCAATTTTCAAATAAATGTGTTTGGGAAATTCAAATCAAATTTATTCAAAATATTATTTACATTTCAAATAATTCATATTCTTCATCAAATGATTCACCACAGTTCGAATAATGTAATATTTCTATTAAATTTATTAAATAATCAATTTATATAAAAAATTATATTAATTTACAAGAAATGTAAAATAGTAGAAGACATACGAATACAGTTATATTACATATATAAATAATTGGGTAACTTGGTTATCTTCCAAGAGGTGCGATTTTTCCAGTTTATGGGATCCTTACACACTCACCTGATAAACTACAATGTGTATACATGTCCCTCATCACTATTTGGTGAAGAATCATGTAATAACCTAACCATTATCATTGGATTGAGAATAAAATAAATCAATACATGGAAATAATAGAAACACCCAAGGCACCAATGACTCGAAATAAATGCCAAAGGGTTTCAATAAATGTTTTGGTTTATTTTCCCTTATTGAAATAAACTATTAACCGAAAAATCCACAACCAAACATCTCACCATCTGATAAATAAATAAATGGAATAAAACTCAACCAAGTCATTTAAATCAAATTCACATCAATTGATAATTCATAAAAATCCAAATATACTTTCAATTTAAATAATGGAATGACAATTAAGGACCCTGAGATGACCAGTAGACTCTATTCTCCACAATATCGAGGCTCCAGCATCACCAAAAATCCTATGTATCATGAGGTGGTTCCAAATACTCATGATACATTACCTTTTACAATGTACATTAAGATTAAAAAAGAAAAAGAATTAATGTTAAAAATATTGGGTGAATAAAAAACGAAATATAAATTCATTATTGGATTCCCTGTAGAGACCCGAATCTTGAAGTACATGGACATTACATTACTTTTGTGGAATACTTAGTACATAACAAAAACACACACATAGGGATCGTAATAGTTTAGTGTATTTGGAAACTCGGAACGTAATATTCTAATCGTGGTGAAAGATCTTCCATATCTCCCATAAAGATCTTCCTTTTTTTTACCTAAAACCTTTCTTTATATCCTGGGGAAAAGAAAACATAAAAGGGTGAGCTCAAATGCTCATTAAGGGTAAGCAAAAGAAAAATCAATCACATCATATTCATAAGAACATAACTTTTGGAAATCTTAACCTGCAAAAGAGAGCATAATTTCATATCCTGGGATAAATCATAGTAGTGAAATGTAATCACAATAATCATAACTTAAAACATGAAACTATGTGGCATACACACATAATCATAGAGAATCATTTCTTGTTAGTCATGACTCATTGCCAAGACTATCTTAGTGGACAAAGTCCTTTTCTGAATCGAGTCACCCTCGTTTCAGTCCTGTTTCACTGAAACGGTATAACCTACCATTCCAGCCATGTCTATCTCATGAGATATAAAATCTTTACCCAATGCATTGGGGGGAGATATAGGTCCCACCCATCTCATAATGATACCATTCTTATGTGTGCCACAAAATCTTAAATCATACATCATTGCATAACCCATGTAATAAAAATGGGAATCTTAAACATCGTGACATCATAAAACAATTCATATAAGATAAAGGAATTCATAAAAATATTTCCATCACAACATAATCAAACCAATGTAATCATATGGATAAAAACAGAACTCTTTTATTATCATAGATGGAAAATAATTTTGATAAAATACTTGAACTCCATTCTTGAGGAAAATATCCTTTCTACTTCAAAAACATTTTTCCATTCATAACATGTCATACGACATTAAAATAAAAGAAGTTGATTAAAAATAAACTTTAAAACTTGTAAAGGAAGCTTCTTGGAAATAATGTTTTAGAAATCCATTCATGCCGTATAAGTTAAAAAAAACATTCATCGTACTTTTGTCGGAAAAGTCAAAAAGTACCTCATACGAAAAAATGACAAAATATTCCTTTCATTTTCTTCACTAAAAAATCACCGAAGTGTAAAATTGGATTTAAACTATTGTAAGTGGATGGAAACAATATTACATATTGAGCGAACATGGATGTGGATGATAAAATACACCCCAATAAATACTTACGAATAAACAATCTCGGATAAAAATGAGATTGTGATATTTCCCTTACCTTAGGTCCGACTTGCTTTATAAGTGTCTGAACCTCCTGTATAATGATTTAAATCATGTTATTTACTTATTCCCGAATAATATTCATTGTTATTATTTCATATATGGTCCACTTATGACTTTATATTACCCGTTCTTTTGTAAATTTATGTTAAAGTAGTGTTTTGGGTAAAATTGTCTCATTTGTTGTTCGTGTTTTTAACTTGTAATTATTCATATGATTACTTAGATCATGATTAATTAATTCCAGAATATAAAACATGATTTATATATATATATTCAGAATATACATATATAATAAATCAGTAAATGGAAAGAAATACACCGTTCATGGAGATGGTAGTCCGTACGTACGCATGAATGCTGTTTTCGTTTCCTTATTGAATTGAATGGAATTAGGTAGATGACATACATATAAATATACATAAATCCAGTATCATTATCAGGTCATACATTTCATTAGTACTTATTAGATATACTTTATAATCATTCATGAATGGTTAATTATTGAGAATGAATCTCATCGCGTCGTGGAGACGGTAGTTCGTACGTACGCACGAGCGATGATATCGTTCCCATGGTCGTGGAATTGTGTTGAAGTGTATGTATACTATTTCAGTATCAATATCACTTTATAATAATCATATATAGTTACTCATTACACCTTTATACCCATCCAATTAAGGTGGTGGCGGAAAATAGATTACACCACGGCGTGGCGACGGTATTCTGTACGTACACACGCGCGGTGATTTCCTTTTTCCGTAGGATGGATAGAAGGTTAATTAGAGTTTTTTAATATTTATAATAACATATCAGTATATAATAAATACTGATGTTATTATTTATCATGAAACAACTAAAGAAGAAGAAGTTGAAGAAGAAGGAAATTGAAAAAGATCGTTAATGGATATTACCTCTTCTTTGAAACGCCTCTTTGAATCCTCCACTTAGGGAACTAAGATTGGTCTTTGAAGAAGACCAGGAACTCTAGGATTATTCTAGGGAAGTGGATAAGGTATTTTGGCAGGGGTTGGTCGAGCGTGAGTGCTCAAATTGGTGTGAGGAGGAGGGGGAGGAGGTACCCTTTTATAAGGGAGGAGAGGGGCACCTTAAGAATATCTCATAATATTATTTTATATTAAAGTCAAAATAGGTTTATAATGGTTCCAAAGGGTCTTATTTCGATGCTAAAGTGGTTATGGGTAGAAATCCTATCAACCAAAAGGATTTAGACAAGTTTAGGTTATTATTGTAACCTTATCAATTAGATTTAACTCTAAGTTAAATAATTTAACTTTTACAGTGTCTTTTTGTTTTCCTTCACTATATGGTTAATACACTTACTATAACATGCCAAACGAACCCCAAATTGTATATTATTAATACATATATCATTATCTAAGTCATTTGTCCGAACCTTATATTTTTAAGAAAAAAATAACAATTAATAATATAATATTGGATTTAAAAACTATTTTGTGTCAATTTTGACACTATTTGAGATATGATTTTTGTGAAAGTCGTAACAGAATTATATGTTCGAAAAAAGTTTATTAAATCAACACTAATATATCATAGTAACCTAGAAAATTAGTTTAATTCATTTAAAGTCTCAAATTACATTAATTTGAGCATTTATAACATCAATTATGTTAATATTTCCTTAAAAGGGTAATTACTGCATCATCATTGTGTCATAAATAAATTAATTTATTTAAAGTCTAAAAATTATAAATAAAATATCATTAAGTAGGAAATCTTTTTAGATTTATAATTAATATTTATAGTCGAATTTATCTTATGTATAACCCCATATTAAAAATGATTTAGTTATTAAACTTTGATTTTAACTATTTTAACTATTCATTAAATAAAATAATATTAAATGTCATAATCTCATCCAAGTGGACCTAAATGGTCATATTATATTCATAAGGTTGTCTTTGGTCGAATTACACTTATCCAATAGAATTAGGGCATTGTTAGGGTAATAGTAAAATCATATTTTCCCTTAGTTACCCTATTTACTATTAACCGTGGTAAAAAAAAGTAAAAAGTTACTATTCACCAAAAAATATTTTCATCTCATTGAACCACATTTTACTTACTGACATCAACCGTGTCTCTCGGATTTTTGAAATTCCATTCACAGAAGCGGTAAAATTAAGTTTTATGAAAAATTCAGTTTTTTTAACTACCACTTAGTAGTTTCACTATTCATCAAAAATTGATGTTTTTCAGAACAATGCCAAAATTTCATCCTAAACTATATTTCATATTCCGAATTCAAAAATGAAGTCTACATTACCAAATTCATAACATAGAAGTTTCATTAATTAATTTTATAATTAAATCCCGCAGTTTAAAACAAATAGCGTGTTTTTAAGAAACAATATCTATCAAAAGATTGACACTTGTTTATGTCTGGTTTAAATGTGAGATTACATCCAATGACCAAAATTGTATTAAATTGTAAAAATATATTCTAAATATACTTTAAAACCTCTAAAATTAATAATTTATCACTATTAATTATTTCGGTTGAAAAAGTTGTTTTTAACTAAAATTTAGTAATTTTCACTATTCATCAAAATATGAAAGTTATCCGAAAATTACCAAAATTTCACCCTAAGCTAATTTTGATATTCCGAATCCAAAAATGAAGTCCATTTTGAAAAAATAAGATTTAAAAAATTTCAAAAAGTGGTTATTACTATTCATAATGGCTAGTTTTAATAATATTTTAATAGCATATCGTTGTTTAGTGAAACTCGGTATTGCGTATTACACAAGCTATCGAGGAAGGTTGCGATTGCGTGTAATGCAAGGAAAGTCAAGGATGCGTGTTGTGCAAGCTCCTTTTGGTGTAGCGTACAACACAAGACATTAATAAAATTAAAATGAATATTTTTCATAAAATCTCGGGCTGTTACTTTCTACCCCCCTTAAAATGAATTTCGCCCTCGAAATTCGTCGGGGTAATAAATGGTTTACTATTCGAAAGTTTATTTAATAGAAACCCACATCGTAAAAAGGAATATCAAAACCAATCTTTAAAAACAAAATTATGAAACGTAACGGTTACCCAAATAAACTAATCATTGGGTTTCCACATAGGTGAAAATATGGATATGGAAGAGAAATATAACCATCATGTTCTGATGGAGAGTGGTAGAGAACATGGCTATGGAAAAGCCAGTAATCACAAAGCCATAAATTTGTGATGATCTAAGGTACCATCTGATTCATCAGATATAAGATCACTAGGACAACATTTTTGGTTTTCAAGATCGTTTCCCTAAAGTTAAAGAATTTGAATTATAATAAATACTTACTTTATGTTGGTATAACCTCACTGTTGTTCGTGCCTTTAACAATTTCCACTTCATCTCTTAAATAAATGAAGTTGAATTTGTTATTCGTGAAGTGTTAGAAGATCATGTGATAGAATGACGGGTCATTCCATCTGTCTCAAAAGGTTTGCAAAATTTATATACATAAGTTGATCTATAGTGAGATTAATCACATATGGTTCCTAAAATGGACTTATACTTCATATATCATACTGCTTAATATAATAAAACTAGTTTCTACTAAACAGGGACTTCCTGTAGGCCAGTGGTAGGCGATAAAGGCGAGTCGCACTTCGGTTGTGGGTTCGATTCCCACAGCCTTGTCCGAAGCGATGGGCTATCGCCCGTTCTGCAGGTTGTCCTTTTTCTAAAACTATATTACTATAACATCCCATCAATAATATCGAAAAAAAATTCTATCCTTAAACAATACTAACTTATGTCCAACATAATCCATTCCAATCTTTAGGCTTATCCATAATACTGCAGTCCACTCTCATAACATAGTGAAAATGATTACCAGAGATTTAATACCATCGTTGATCCCCATATATCATAAGATATGTTTTGTTGGTCACATTCCAAACATTCAAAGTCCTTAATCATGTATTCTCTTGAATACCTTAGTGAAAACATGAATGCAGTTTAAAGTTAACACTTTCCACATACCAAAATCCTCAAAATTCTATATACTCAAACCATGATATCACTTAGTCCCTATATCAATAATGAGCTCATGAATACTGTTAAACATTTCGTTTTCTCATTTTCCCTTCATTATGGTCATATCATCTTATTTCCAAAAATATCTCAATCACTTTGAATACCACATTAGACCAATACATAAATATTCCAATACTTTATGATACAACATTATTTTGGAATCCCATTACATAAACACTTAATTATTCCACCACATCGTTATCATATTCAACATCGCCAATGGTGATCGCATGTGACTTCCCTTTGTCCTTTGCCTTAAGAGGTTGCTCATGTAGATCATCACTAACCCTTGGATTAGGGCATTTATTACCATAATGCCCCATTTCCTTGCACTTGAAGCATTGAAGTGTTGGTGGTGCGTTCTCTGCAGTGTTTGCTTTATTCACATCATTAGAATCCCTTTTTCCCTTACTTTGACACTCAGCTGCTCGATGACCTTCTTTTCCACACATAAAACATTTTCTAGTCCCTTTAAGACAATCTCCACCATGCTTCTTTCCACACTTTGTGCATAAGGAAACATTCATCTTCTTTTCACCATTATTCTGAGATTTCTTCTTGAACTCCATCTTCCGTTTCTTGTCAAAACCATGAGATGGATATGTAACACCAACTTCCATTTCTACCTTGATAGCACAACGCACAATTTCTTCATAGCTACTGAAGTCTCTTATAGCTAATGCCCTTCGAAGACTTGGTTTTAAGCCACTGAAAAATCGATAAACTTTACTTTCAGGTTGGATGATAATGCCAGATGCATACCATGCAAGTCTTGTAAAATTCACTTCGTATATACCAACAGATTCATCATCCTTTTGCTTTAGTTCAAGAAACTCCTTCTCCATCTTTGTTCGAAGAATACGAGAGAAGTACTTATTGAAAAATAAGTTCTTCAACTCGTCCCATTCCAAGGACTCAATTTCATCTCTTTGCCTTGTATTCTTGATAAGATTCCACCATTGATCAGCTTCAACTTCCAAACGATATACTTCTAAGATGACTTTATCATGTTCAGAACATTGAAGAACTGAAAATATCTTTTCAGTGGTACTGATCCATTGTTCAGCAACAAGTGGATCAGAAGACCCACTGAAAGAAGGTGGACGTTGCCTCATGAAGGACTCAATAGAATATTGTTCCCTTCTCTGCTCATTTGGAAGTCCAGAATGATTCATAGATAGTGTAAGTATAGCAATAAGATTTTTCACTCCATCTCCCATAACATTTGTTTGTTCAGGAGGACAATCATTGCATTGTCCATTGCATTGATCAACACGATTCCTTCGGGTTCCAGCCATCGTCTAAAACCCAAAAAGAATAGTGTGAGAGGCAAAAATCATGCTAGGGAAAACAACATAATAAAGGGGGAGTACCTTCAATATCTAACATATTAGGTTTAATTCTATGATCGTTAGCGTAGTTCTAGTAATATAACCTATACGTATACTTAACCTTAGGGACATCCCTAGACATACCGTAGAAATATCTCTAGGGATCTCACTAACATTTTCGCATCCTAGTTTCCAAAGGTTGACTAATCCTTTCCTCTGATAACAACTGTAGAGACCCGAAGCTTGACGTACATGGACATTACATTACTTTTGAGGAATACTTAGTACATAACAAAAACACACACACAAGGATCGTAATAGTTTAGCGTCTTTGGAAACTCGGAACGTAATCTTCTAATCGTAGTGAATGATCTTCCATATCTCCCATAAAGATCTTCCTTTTTTTTACCTAAAACCTTTCTTTATATCCTGGGGAAAAGAAAACATAAAAGGGTGAGCTCAAATGCTCAGTAAGGGTATGAAAAAGAAAAATCAATCACATCATATTCATAAGAACATAACTTTTGGAAATCTTAACCTGCAAAAGAGAGCATAATTTCATATCCTGGGATAAATCATAGTAGTGAAATGTAATCACAATAATCATAACATAAAACATGAAACATTGTGGCATACACACATAATCATAGAGAATAATTTCTTTTTAGTCATGACTCATTGCCAAGACTATCTTAGTGGACAAAGTCCCTTTCTGAATCGAGTCAGCCTCGTTTCAGTCCTGTTTCACTGAAACGGTATAACCTACCATTCCAGCCATGTCTATCTCATGAGATATAAAATCTTTAACCAATGCATTGGAGGGAGATATAGGTCCCACCCATCTCATAATGATACCATTCTTATGTGTGCCACAAAATCTTAAATCATACATCATTGCATAACCCATGTAATAAAAATGGGAATCTTAAACATTGTGACATCATAAAACAATTCATATAAGATAAAGGAATTCATAAAAATATTTCCATCACAACATAATCAAACCAATGTAATAATAGGGATAAAAACAGAACCCTTTTATTATCTTAGATGGAAAATAATTTTGATAAAATACTTGAACTCCATTCTTGAGGAAAATATCCTTTCTACTTCAAAAACATTATTCCTTTCATAACATGTCATACGACTTTAAAATAAAAGAAGTTGATTAAAAATAAACTTTAAAACTTGTAAAGGAAGCTTCTTGGAAATAATGTTTTATAAATCCATTCATGCCGTATAAGTTAAAAAAACATTCTTCGTACTTTTGTCGGAAAAGTCAAAAAGTACCTCATACGAAAAAACGACAAAAGATTCCTTTCATATTCTTTACTAAAAACTCACCGAAGGGTAATATTGGATTTAAACTATTGTAAGTGGATGGAAACAATATTACATATTGAGGGAACATGGATGTGGATGATAAAATACACCCCAATAAATACTTACGAATAAACAATCTCGGATAAAAATGAGATTTTGATATTTCCCTTACCTTAGGTCCGACTTGCTTTGTAAGTGTCTGAACCTCCTGTATAATGATTTAAATAATGTTATTGACTTATTCCAGAATCATATTCATTGTTATTATATCATATATGGTCCACTTATGACTTTATATTACCTGTTCTTTTGTAAATTTATGTTAAAGTAGCATTTTGGGTAAAATCGTCTCATTTGTCATTCGTGTTTTTAACTTGTAATTATTCATATGATTACTTAGATCATGATTACATAATTCCATAATATAAAACATGATTTATATATATATATTCAGAATATACATATATAATAAATCAGTAAATGGAATGAAATACACCGTTCATGGAGACGGTAGTCCGTACGTACGAATGAACGCTGTTTTCGTTTCCTTATTGAATTGAATGGAATTAGGTAGATGACATACATATAAATATACATAAATACAGTATCATTATCAGGTCATATATTTCATTAGTGCTTATTATATATACTTTATAATCATTCATGAATGGTTAATTATTGAGAATGAATCTCATCGCGTCGTGGAGACGGTAGTCCGTACGTACGCACGAGCGATGATATCATTCCCATGGTCGTGGAATTGTGTTGAAGTGTATGTATACTATTTCAGTATCAATATCACTTTATAATAATCATATATAGTTACTCATTACACCTTTATACCCATCCAATTAAGGTGGTGGCGGAAAATAGATTACACCACGGCGTGGAGACGGTATTCCGTACGTACGCACGCGCGGTGATTTCCTTTTTCCGTAGGATGGATAGAAGGTTAATTAGAGTTGTTTAATATTTATAATAACATATCAGTATATAATAAATACTGATGTTATTAATTTATCATGAAACAACTAAAGAAGAAGAAGTTGAAGAAGAAAGAAATTGAAAAAGATCGGTAATGGATATTACATCTTCTTTGAAACGCCTCTTTGAATCCTCCACTTAGGGAACTAAGATTGGTCTTTTAAGAAGACAAGTACCTCTAGGATTATTCTAGGGTAGTGGATAAGGGATTTTGGCAGGGGTTGGCCGAGCTTGAGTGCTCAAATTGGTGTGAGGAGGAGGGGGAGGAGGTACCCTTTTATAAGGGAGGAGAGGGGCACCTTAGGAATATCTCAAAATATTATTTTATATTAAAGTCAAAATCGGTTTATAATGGTTCCAAAGGGTCTTATTTCGAAGCTAAAGTGGGGATGGGTCTAAATACTATCAACCAATAGGATTTAGACAAGTTTAGGTTATTATTGTAACCTTATCAATTAGATTTAACTCTAAGTTAAATAATTTAACTTTTACCGTGTCTTTTTGTTTTCCTTCACTATATGGTTAATACACTTACTATAACATGCCAAACGAACCCCAAATTGTATATTATTAATACATATATCATTATCTAAGTAATTTGGCAGAACCCTAGATTTTTAGGTATAAAATGACAATTAATAATATAATATTGGATTTAAAAACTATTTTGTGTCAATTTTGACACTATTTGAGATATGATTTTTGTGAAAGTCATAACAGAATTATATGTTCGAGAAAAGTTTATTAAATCAACACTAATATATCATAGTAACCTAGAAAATTATTGGAATTCATAAAAAGTCTCAAATTACATTAATTTGAGCATTTATAACATCAATTATGTTAATATTTCTTTAAAAGGGTAATTACTGCATCATCATTGTGTCATAAATAAATTAATTTATTTAAAGTCTAAAAATTATAAATAAAATATCATTATGTAGGAAATCTTTTTATATTTCTAATGAATATTTATAGTCGAATTTATCTTATGTATTACCCCATATTAAAAATGTTTTAGTTATTAAACTTTGATTTTAACAATTTTAACTATTCATTAAATAAAATAATATTAAATGTCATAATCTAATCCAAGTGGACCTAAATGGTCATATTATATTACTAAGGTTGTTTTTGGTCGAATTACACTTATCCAATAGAATTAGGACATGTGTTAGGGTAATAGTAATATCATATTTACCCTTAGTTACCCTATTTACTATTAACCGTGGTAAAAAAAAGTAAAAAGTTACTATTCACCAAAAATTATTTTCATCTCATTGAACCACATTTTACTTACTGACATCAACCGTGTCTCTCGGATTTTTGAAATTTCATTCACAGAAGCGGTAAAATTATGTTTTATGAAAAATTCAGTTTTTTTAACTACCACTTAGTAGTTTCACTATTCATCAAAAATTGATGTTTTTCAGAACAATGCCAAAATTTCATCCTAAACTATATTTCATATTCCGAATTCAGAAATGAAGTCTATTTTACCAAATTCATAACATAGAAGTTTCATTAATTAATTTTATAATTAAATCCCGCTGTTAAAAACAAATAGTGTGTTTTTAAGAAACAATATCTATCAAAAGATTGACACTTGTTTATTTCTGGTTTAAATGTGAGATTACATCCAATGACCAACATTGTGTTAAATTGTAAAAATATATTCTAAATATACTTTTAAACCACTAAAATTAATAATTTATCACTATTAATTATTTCGATTGAAAAAGTTGTTTTTAACTAAAATTTAGTAATTTTCACTATTCATCAAAATATGAAAGTTATCCGAAAATTACAAAAATTTCACCCTAAGCTAATTTTGATATTCCGAATCCAAAAATGAAGTCCATTTTGAAAAAATAAGATTTAAAAAATTTCAAAAAGTGGTTATTACTATTCATAATGGCTAGTTTTAATAATATTTTAATAGCATATCGTTGTTTAGTGAAACTCGGTATTGCGTATTACACAAGCTATCGAGGAAGGTTGCGATTGCGTGTAATGCAAGGAAAGTCAAGGATGCGTGTTGTGCAAGCTCCTTTTGGTGTAGCGTACAACACAAGACATTAATAAAATTAAAATGAATATTTTTCATAAAATCTCGGGCTGTTACTTTCTACCCCCCTTAAAATGAATTTCGCCCTCGAAATTCGTCGGGGTAATAAATGGTTTACTATTCGAAAGTTTATTTAATAGAAACCCACATCGTAAAAAGGAATATCAAAACCAATCTTTAAAAACAAAATTATGAAACGTAACGGTTACCCAAATAAACTAATCATTGGGTTTCCACATAGGTGAAAATATGGATATGGAAGAGAAATATAACCATCATGTTCTGATGGAGAGTGGTAGAGAACATGGCTATGGAAAAGCCAGTAATCACAAAGCCATAAATTTGTGATGATCTAAGGTACCATCTGATTCATCAGATATAAGATCACTAGGACAACATTTTTGGTTTTCAAGATCGTTTCCCTAAAGTTAAAGAATTTGAATTATAATAAATACTTACTTTATGTTGGTATAACCTCACTGTTGTTCGTGCCTTTAACAATTTCCACTTCATCTCTTAAATAAATGAAGTTGAATTTGTTATTCGTGAAGTGTTAGAAGATCATGTGATAGAATGACGGGTCATTCCATCTGTCTCAAAAGGTTTGCAAAATTTATATACATAAGTTGATCTATAGTGAGATTAATCACATATGGTTCCTAAAATGGACTTATACTTCATATATCATACTGCTTAATATAATAAAACTAGTTTCTACTAAACATGGACTTCCTGTAGGCCAGTGGTAGGCGATAAAGGCGAGTCGCACTTCGGTTGTGGGTTCGATTCCCACAGCCTTGTCCGAAGCGATGGGCTATCGCCCGTTCTGCAGGTTGTCCTTTTTCTAAAACTATATTACTATAACATCCCATCAATAATATCGAAAAAAAATTCTATCCTTAAACAATACTAACTTATGTCCAACATAATCCATTCCAATCTTTAGGCTTATCCATAATACTGCAGTCCACTCTCATAACATAGTGAAAATGATTACCAGAGATTTAATACCATCGTTGATCCCCATATATCATAAGATATGTTTTGTTGGTCACATTCCAAACATTCAAAGTCCTTAATCATGTATTCTCTTGAATACCTTAGTGAAAACATGAATGCAGTTTAAAGTTAACACTTTCCACATACCAAAATCCTCAAAATTCTATATACTCAAACCATGATATCACTTAGTCCCTATATCAATAATGAGCTCATGAATACTGTTAAACATTTCGTTTTCTCATTTTCCCTTCATTATGGTCATATCATCTTATTTCCAAAAATATCTCAATCACTTTGAATACCACATTAGACCAATACATAAATATTCCAATACTTTATGATACAACATTATTTTGGAATCCCATTACATAAACACTTAATTATTCCACCACATCGTTATCATATTCAACATCGCCAATGGTGATCGCATGTGACTTCCCTTTGTCCTTTGCCTTAAGAGGTTGCTCATGTAGATCATCACTAACCCTTGGATTAGGGCATTTATTACCATAATGCCCCATTTCCTTGCACTTGAAGCATTGAAGTGTTGGTGGTGCGTTCTCTGCAGTGTTTGCTTTATTCACATCATTAGAATCCCTTTTTCCCTTACTTTGACACTCAGCTGCTCGATGACCTTCTTTTCCACACATAAAACATTTTCTAGTCCCTTTAAGACAATCTCCACCATGCTTCTTTCCACACTTTGTGCATAAGGAAACATTCATCTTCTTTTCACCATTATTCTGAGATTTCTTCTTGAACTCCATCTTCCGTTTCTTGTCAAAACCATGAGATGGATATGTAACACCAACTTCCATTTCTACCTTGATAGCACAACGCACAATTTCTTCATAGCTACTGAAGTCTCTTATATCTAATGCCCTTCGAAGACTTGGTTTTAAGCCACTGAAAAATCGATAAACTTTACTTTCAGGTTGGATGATAATGCCAGATGCATACCATGCAAGTCTTGTAAAATTCACTTCGTATATACCAACAGATTCATCATCCTTTTGCTTTAGTTCAAGAAACTCCTTCTCCATCTTTGTTCGAAGAATACGAGAGAAGTACTTATTGAAAAATAAGTTCTTCAACTCGTCCCATTCCAAGGACTCAATTTCATCTCTTTGCCTTGTATTCTTGATAAGATTCCACCATTGATCAGCTTCAACTTCCAAACGATATACTTCTAAGATGACTTTATCATGTTCAGAACATTGAAGAACTGAAAATATCTTTTCAGTGGTACTGATCCATTGTTCAGCAACAAGTGGATCAGAAGACCCACTGAAAGAAGGTGGACGTTGCCTCATGAAGGACTCAATAGAATATTGTTCCCTTCTCTGCTCATTTGGAAGTCCAGAATGATTCATAGATAGTGTAAGTATAGCAATAAGATTTTTCACTCCATCTCCTATAACATTTGTTTGTTCAGGAGGACAATCATTGCATTGTCCATTGCATTGATCAAAACGATTCCTTCGGGTTCCAGCCATCGTCTAAAACCCAAAAAGAATAGTGTGAGAGGCAAAAATCATGCTAGGGAAAACAACATAATAAAGGGGGAGTACCTTCAATATCTAACATATTAGGTTTAATTCTATGATCGTTAGCGTAGTTCTAGTAATATAACCTATACGTATACTTAACCTTAGGGACATCCCTAGACATACCGTAGAAATATCTCTAGGGATCTCACTAACATTTTCGCATCCTAGTTTCCAAAGGTTGACTAATCCTTTCCTCTGATAACAACTGTAGAGACCCGAAGCTTGACGTACATGGACATTACATTACTTTTGAGGAATACTTAGTACATAACAAAAACACACACACAAGGATCGTAATAGTTTAGCGTCTTTGGAAACTCGGAACGTAATCTTCTAATCGTAGTGAATGATCTTCCATATCTCCCATAAAGATCTTCCTTTTTTTTTACCTAAAACCTTTCTTTATATCCTGGGGAAAAGAAAACATAAAAGGGTGAGCTCAAATGCTCAGTAAGGGTATGAAAAAGAAAAATCAATCACATCATATTCATAAGAACATAACTTTTGGAAATCTTAACCTGCAAAAGAGAGCATAATTTCATATCCTGGGATAAATCATAGTAGTGAAATGTAATCACAATAATCATAACATAAAACATGAAACATTGTGGCATACACACATAATCATAGAGAATAATTTCTTTTTAGTCATGACTCATTGCCAAGACTATCTTAGTGGACAAAGTCCCTTTCTGAATCGAGTCAGCCTCGTTTCAGTCCTGTTTCACTGAAACGGTATAACCTACCATTCCAGCCATGTCTATCTCATGAGATATAAAATCTTTAACCAATGCATTGGAGGGAGATATAGGTCCCACCCATCTCATAATGATACCATTCTTATGTGTGCCACAAAATCTTAAATCATACATCATTGCATAACCCATGTAATAAAAATGGGAATCTTAAACATTGTGACATCATAAAACAATTCATATAAGATAAAGGAATTCATAAAAATATTTCCATCACAACATAATCAAACCAATGTAATAATAGGGATAAAAACAGAACCCTTTTATTATCTTAGATGGAAAATAATTTTGATAAAATACTTGAACTCCATTCTTGAGGAAAATATCCTTTCTACTTCAAAAACATTATTCCTTTCATAACATGTCATACGACTTTAAAATAAAAGAAGTTGATTAAAAATAAACTTTAAAACTTGTAAAGGAAGCTTCTTGGAAATAATGTTTTATAAATCCATTCATGCCGTATAATTTAAAAAAACATTCTTCGTACTTTTGTCGGAAAAGTCAAAAAGTACCTCATACGAAAAAACGACAAAAGATTCCTTTCATATTCTTTACTAAAAACTCACCGAAGGGTAATATTGGATTTAAACTATTGTAAGTGGATGGAAAAAATATTACATATTGAGGGAACATGGATGTGGATGATAAAATACACCCCAATAAATACTTACGAATAAACAATCTCGGATAAAAATGAGATTTTGATATTTCCCTTACCTTAGGTCCGACTTGCTTTGTAAGTGTCTGAACCTCCTGTATAATGATTTAAATAATGTTATTGACTTATTCCAGAATCATATTCATTGTTATTATATCATATATGGTCCACTTATGACTTTATATTACCTGTTCTTTTGTAAATTTATGTTAAAGTAGCATTTTGGGTAAAATCGTCTCATTTGTCATTCGTGTTTTTAACTTGTAATTATTCATATGATTACTTAGATCATGATTACATAATTCCATAATATAAAACATGATTTATATATATATATTCAGAATATACATATATAATAAATCAGTAAATGGAATGAAATACACCGTTCATGGAGACGGTAGTCCGTACGTACGAATGAACGCTGTTTTCGTTTCCTTATTGAATTGAATGGAATTAGGTAGATGACATACATATAAATATACATAAATACAGTATCATTATCAGGTCATATATTTCATTAGTGCTTATTATATATACTTTATAATCATTCATGAATGGTTAATTATTGAGAATGAATCTCATCGCGTCGTGGAGACGGTAGTCCGTACGTACGAACGAGCGATGATATCATTCCCATGGTCGTGGAATTGTGTTGAAGTGTATGTATACTATTTCAGTATCAATATCACTTTATAATAATCATATATAGTTACTCATTACACCTTTATACCCATCCAATTAAGGTGGTGGCGGAAAATAGATTACACCACGGCGTGGAGACGGTATTCCGTACGTACGCACGCGCGGTGATTTCCTTTTTCCGTAGGATGGATAGAAGGTTAATTAGAGTTGTTTAATATTTATAATAACATATCAGTATATAATAAATACTGATGTTATTAATTTATCATGAAACAACTAAAGAAGAAGAAGTTGAAGAAGAAAGAAATTGAAAAAGATCGGTAATGGATATTACATCTTCTTTGAAACGCCTCTTTGAATCCTCCACTTAGGGAACTAAGATTGGTCTTTTAAGAAGACAAGTACCTCTAGGATTATTCTAGGGAAGTGGATAAGGGATTTTGGCAGGGGTTGGCCGAGCTTGAGTGCTCAAATTGGTGTGAGGAGGAGGGGGAGGAGGTACCCTTTTATAAGGGAGGAGAGGGGCACCTTAGGAATATCTCAAAATATTATTTTATATTAAAGTCAAAATCGGTTTATAATGGTTCCAAAGGGTCTTATTTCGAAGCTAAAGTGGGGATGGGTCGAAATACTATCAACCAATAGGATTTAGACAAGTTTAGGTTATTATTGTAACCTTATCAATTAGATTTAACTCTAAGTTAAATAATTTAACTTTTACCGTGTCTTTTTGTTTTCCTTCACTATATGGTTAATACACTTACTATAACATGCCAAACGAACCCCAAATTGTATATTATTAATACATATATCATTATCTAAGTCATTTGGCAGAACCCTAGATTTTTAGGTATAAAATAACAATTAATAATATAATATTGGATTTAAAAACTATTTTGTGTCAATTTTGACACTATTTGAGATATGATTTTTGTGAAAGTCATAACAGAATTATATGTTCGAACAAAGTTTATTAAATCAACACTAATATATCATAGTAACCTAGAAAATTATTGGAATTCATAAAAAGTCTCAAATTACATTAATTTGAGCATTTATAACATCAATTATGTTAATATTTCTTTAAAAGGGTAATTACTGCATCATCATTGTGTCATAAATAAATTAATTTATTTAAAGTCTAAAAATTATAAATAAAATATCATTATGTAGGAAATCTTTTTATATTTCTAATGAATATTTATAGTCGAATTTATCTTATGTATTACCCCATATTAAAAATGTTTTAGTTATTAAACTTTGATTTTAACAATTTTAACTATTCATTAAATAAAATAATATTAAATGTCATAATCTAATCCAAGTGGACCTAAATGGTCATATTATATTACTAAGGTTGTTTTTGGTCGAATTACACTTATCCAATAGAATTAGGACATGTGTTAGGGTAATAGTAATATCATATTTACCCTTAGTTACCCTATTTACTATTAACCGTGGTAAAAAAAAGTAAAAAGTTACTATTCACCAAAAATTATTTTCATCTCATTGAACCACATTTTACTTACTGACATCAACCGTGTCTCTCGGATTTTTGAAATTTCATTCACAGAAGCGGTAAAATTATGTTTTATGAAAAATTCAGTTTTTTTAACTACCACTTAGTAGTTTCACTATTCATAAAAAATTGATGTTTTTCAGAACAATGCCAAAATTTCATCCTAAACTATATTTCATATTCCGAATTCAAAAATAAAGTCTATTTTACCAAATTCATAACATAGAAGTTTCATTAATTAATTTTATAATTAAATCCCGCTGTAAAAAACAAATAGTGTGTTTTTAAGAAACAATATCTATCAAAAGATTGACACTTGTTTATTTCTGGTTTAAATGTGAGATTACATCCAATGACCAACATTGTGTTAAATTGTAAAAATATATTCTAAATATACTTTTAAACCACTAAAATTAATAATTTATCACTATTAATTATTTCGATTGAAAAAGTTGTTTTTAACTAAAATTTAGTAATTTTCACTATTCATCAAAATATGAAAGTTATCCGAAAATTACAAAAATTTCACCCTAAGCTAATTTTGATATTCCGAATCCAAAAATGAAGTCCATTTTGAAAAAATAAGATTTAAAAAATCTCAAAAAGTGGTTATTACTATTCATAACGGCTAGTTTTAATAATATTTTAATAGCATATCGTTGTTTAGTGAAACTCGGTATTGCGTACTACACACGCTATCGAGGAAGGTTGCGATTGCGTGTAATGCAAGGCAAGCCAAGGATGCGTGTTGTGCAAGCTCCTTTTGGTGTAGCGTACAACACAAGACATTAATAAAATTAAAAAGAATATTTTTCATAAAATCTCGGGCTGTTACATTCCCTACTCACAACACTAGGATATAAAGCTTTGAAAAATCTATATAATATATTTTATATAAATTTTTTTTCCAAAACAGTTTATCCAGAATTATAAACAAGTTCCAAAACCATTTATAACCAAATATAAACATGTTCCCATATAAATACATCTACCTCATGACATATTTATAGAAAAACACCCTAAAATATTTTAAACACCACTTCTCAATGTCATTTTGGAATGCACATTCCTTGGTTCACAACACACAAACACGTATATTCTTTGTTTTGAAGATCCATAATCATGAGTTAGTCTCTTTTCCAATTACATTATGTCCCAATAACACATGCCCCCAATGCGAGGTCACACACCTTGCACCACAATGGTACTTTTCCCTTATTTAGTGGGTTTCCAGAAATGAACCCACAACACCCATATAAGCCAAAACAATTTCAAAAAAACCAATTCAATCCATTTAAATAAAACCATTATTTTAATGAAAAATATAAAACAATCCATTTCCAATATAGTTCTCTAGTTCAAAAAAATAATTCCCATATTAATAAAATATAATTACAGTAATTACAAATAAAATTCCCTTTTTAAAATATTCATTTTAAAATCATTATTTAATGCACGGTTAATCAAGAAAACAAAATTTTACAAATTTCCATAATTGAAAAAATCATCACTAAATAGGGTTAGAAACATTTATTAAACATTAATGTGATGATAAATTAATAAAAATAAAATATAATTTAAAGTATGAAAAATAGTTCTATCAATACGATTTAACATTGAAGCTACGTACCTATATTGTGATGGTGAAAACAGCAAACAGACGATGAACACTCAAGAAACTAGGTATGAATTTCATGAAACCGCATTAAATATTTTATACTATAAACCATGAAAAAAATTACGTAATTCTGGGAAAAAAAATAGTCATATCTACAAGAAATAGGAATAAATATGAGAAACCAAAAGGAGTGAAGAAGTATGACTAAGTAGATATAATAAAGCTTGGAAATAACGAAGAAGCCTGATGACATACCTTGTGAAATCAGCTTCTAAATAGATTGAAATGACTCCAGATCAACATTAATTTTTTTTGATAGGTTCTACTACCTTCATTGGTGATGAATCGCGATTTAGGGATATAGAGGTTAAAAAATTATGGAATTGTAGACACAAATTTTTCTAATCAATTTTTAGGATAACACTTTTAACCATCTAGGTTTTAGTCGGATGATATGACAAATTGTATTCTAACTATTCATTATATACTACCTTGGATGAAACTTTAAAGGCCTCCTCATACATCCTCATTAATCATGTTCTCATTATGCCAAAGCTACTTTCCATAACCATCAAATGTGAATTGTTTCTCCTGGGATTTTTGCTTGGTTTAGACTAATCGTGTGCACTAGTGCATTGCCCTTTAGACCAAAAAAACTAATTTAATGCTCCCCAAACTATTCCAAACAACACCCATATAATTCATATATATATATAAGAAAAACATTAATTGATACATAATAAAAACTGGTGGTACTACATTCACCCCAACACTAGTCATTCCATCATTGAAATGTAGAAAAAATTTCATGCCCTGGAAGAGTTTTGTTCACTAAACTTTCATCTCTTTCTCACATTCCCAGGTCTCATCCTAAATGCATCCATGTTTCCATAAAACTCACTATAGAACAATGGTTTTTTCACTGAATACATTATCTATCTTATCCACAATCCACATGTGAATATGTACCAAATTTGTGTCCTACTCTAAGTCAATGTGATCCCATCTGATCACATGGTCATGATTAGGATGATTCATTTTCAACTGATATACATGGAACACATTTTTCACTGCACTAAGCAGTGGTGGTAATCCTAATTGATATTTCACCTCTCCAACACATTTCTGTTTCTCAATATTTTCATTGTATCAGGGATATAAATTTCAATGCATCCCAAAATGACGATTTATAATACATAGAGAGATCCTTAAGAACATGTGATCGCTCACTATGAACAATATTGGTGTTCGACAATGATCCTCATACAATTTCTGACAACTCTAGGTCATCTCCACCCTCATTCTGATTAATGAAATATTATCCACCATATCATAGACAATGATCGGTTCATGTAACAATGTCCCACCATTCTCCACCCAAAAATGTTTATAATGTTACGGATTCTCATAAAATTATTCAAACATATCAATATATATATCTAGTTCGGATCGATGTTATTATATGAGAACTCGACAAAGGGTATATGATTCCACCATGATCCACAAAAATCCCTTTTGGAAGCACGAAGTACGTTTTCCAACGTCTATATCATCCATTTAGACTATTTGAATATGATATTCTATACTCATACTAAACTGAGTCCCAAGGGATTTCTTTACTAAATTAAAAAATTGCTTCGTTAATCTCGAACCTCCATCAAACATGATCAAAACTATGATTCAATGTATGTTAACCACTACTTGGATATATATTTTGGGCAGATCCTCCACCATGTGAGTTTCACAAATAGGGATAAAATGGGAGTAATTGGTATGTGGGTCAACTATAACACATATGGAATCAGGTTTCCAAACCATTCATGGGATACCTGTATCAAAATAAATAGTTTTATAACCCTTTTACACACTAGGATGGGTAGAAAATACAAAACACCTGATGGTAATCGATTTTGTTCCTTAGCACGATGATAAGTTATGTACATTGAAGTGATCTATGCCTCTTTCATTTTCATACTACTCCACCAAACCTTTTTGTTAAATTAATTGTAAATATTATATATTCTCGGATGTACAACCTATCCAGAATGGTTGTAATCAGGAATATGTTCTTACAAGAATTCGTTAGTTATAACCATCTAATCTTGGAGCCAGAAAACCGAACCACCATCAAGTTTCCATCCCTCAATTATCTCGACACTATTTAGTTATAAACTCAAAAACATGCATTATACATCCGATGTTTGTGTTTCTTTAAAAAAAATTCCATATTAGGAATCATTAAAAATAAAAATAAAAAAACAACATCACCATGGTGTTCACATTAAACAAGCATATTGGCTTGGAACGATATCAACTTCCACTCATCTGAAGCCTCTTTTTCCAAACGATAAAAATACATTCTATATAATGCATCTTCCATGGAATAACCATTTACTACTATATACATCTACTCAATGTCAAATATATAGACATTATCCATACATATCCTTTTCAATAGATTCCAATCACACTATGAGAAATATTTTTCGATCTCTTTTGATACCTGAACATTGAAAAAATTTCACAAAATAAATAATGATGCAATGTCTTTATGTAATGGATGACCATAAATAACATCAAATCTTGTGTGGGGAAATTATTCTCATGCACCCTAAAATACCGTGAATCATAAAAAACCATATGGAATCATTAAATGATAACACATTCCAAAACATATACAAAAGCATCACAATACACCACATATCCCGACCATGATTCTAGAAAAAATAAAGACAAGTTCAGATTTTTATTGAACCATTAACTAATGAAAATCCATCTATCATACATGAGTCCATTTGAGTGGAACAATTTTCTATGTAAATGTTTTCATAGGTGATTTTAGTAATGAGATATCATGGAAAAACCTCATTAATAACCAATGATACCAAGAATGATTCTAATATAAATGAAATTTTTTAATGGTTTTCCGGAGATAATGACTTATATCTTCTCCCGATCTACCAAATTTTTTTCATAAATTTCATGGCCAAAACTGTGTACCTCTGGTATCCTATTATCATAATTTGATTTTTTGGAATACAACTGATGATGTATAGTATTTCTTAACAATATTTCCAAGTGTTTCTCATGCTAATTCTTTTTAATTCAATACACAAATAACATGTCCACAAACACCACAATAAATTAATTGATACATTTCTTAAATATCTAATTCATAAATTCCATAAATACATCTAGTGAATTTATAATACTGAAAGGCATGAATATGAATTCATAATGGCCATGTCGTCTTCTAAAAATTATCTTCAGAATATCCTTTTTCAAAAAACACAATTGGTGATATATTGGTCCAAATTATTTTTTAGAGAACCATTGATCTCCCATCAATTGATTTAATAGGTCCCCATTGTGTGGTTTTGGATATCTATTTTTTACTGTAACATGATTAAGATTATGATAATCTACACATAGCATTATAATTCCATCTACTTTCTTCATGAACAATAATGATGTTTCTTATAGGGAGCTGATAGACTGAAAGAAACCATTTATTTACATCTTTTCAAACTACACAATGAATTCACCTAACATAGTCGGTGCCATAATATAATAAGGAATGAAAATAAGACTAGCTCCCAAACAGATATCAATCATAAACTCATCTTACTATATAGGTTGTCTCCCATATATGTTTATAGTAAATAATTCATGAAAATAATCTTTAATTAGTGGATAAATTCTTTCCTTTATCTCTTATATCAAATCCATGGTAAATTTCAACAACTGGTAAGAGGTCTCTTCCACGTCTTGTGCCAAAATTCCCATTTCACTAATTATTACAACACATTATCTACTAGAGAGATGCTTGACGTCGTCCTTAGTAATGAAATTGATAATTCTTGTATGTCAGTTGATGTGTGCATTGAACATTTTCAACTACTCTACAACAATTATTATATCAAATAAATCAATGTCCAACACTGAGAAATGTCATTTTTCATTAACTACATCAATGGTTGTTGAACACGATCTATATACAAAGGAAGAATATTCTCTTTTCCCAAGAGGAGTTTGTAGTTTTTTCATAGTACATAGGATTTCATGTTTTAAATGTATTAAATAATAAAACAACATGAAATGAGGGATTGTGAAGCAGTAGTATAAAAAACATTAATAATTATATAATTCAAAATAATTACACCTCCGACCATAGATGGTCTCAACTGATCATCCACAATCATATCCTCAACTCTATTTAACTGCTTCGTCGTAGCACATGGATCCATGATGCCTTACTGAGATTTCTCATGTTATGGAGTCAGGGTAATCATAAAATCACCATGAATATCCATTCTTTTCCAACATGGTTGATTATACTTACCTCGCCCCATTGAAACATAAGATGCTTTTCGCACTTGTGAAGTGTCTCGAGATGCTGAAATCGCAGCACTATGATAATAGTAACGAAGATTCCCAATATGCTTTCAATTATTTAATGATCTAGGTTGTGTCATGATCTATCTTTTTAAGTGATAAATATAACCACATAACAAAAATCCATTCTTATTCATCAATCATGGTAGAATATTACTTGCTACTTTGGCCTGATTATGATGTTTCTGACATCCTTGATAATTGGTGTCCCTCTTTCTTTTGATCATAGTGGAAGAGTTCTTAACTCCTCTCATGAAGACAACCATGCTTCCTACACATGGATTTCTAGTTGTGAATGATATCTTTAAAATAGTACCAGAATGCATTAATGGCTCAATAGATGGAAAATATTTCTTGATGATTCGGACCATCGATTGGTTCTCCTATGGTTTGGCGGAAACCAAATTCTCGACGACCACATACAGAATTATCCCTTATCTCATTACGGGTTAAATTTTATAAAGAAAAAAAGAAATATTTATGTCTAACTATCTATAAAATAGGGGATTAACATTTTAGATTATTTCTAATCAACTATCACAACATTGCATTATGAAATAAACCTTTTCCATGTTAAATAATTTTTTAAAATTTTTACTTCATTTTGAAAATAAAATCATTTTAAAAATATATCACCAAGGTATTTTAAAAGTAGTTCATTTGAGAAAAATTATAAATTTTTCAAAAATCAATATAATTAATCAAATAATATAACATTTTACAAAATTAAATTTGAAATCCTAGTGAAAATAAATAACTATAATGCATGTTTTGTTCATCTCATTGGATAATCCTGTGAGAATGAGATTCTAATATATTCTATGTTCTTCAAAATCACTTATGTACCAAACACCATAGCAATATGAAGTTCATCATAAAAATGATAGCTTTATCTTTCTATGCTCTATATTTAATGTCTTATCCATCCTAATCTATTATAATATTTCAACCCATGTAATAGATAATAATGAATTTAACTCCAAGAGAAATAATCATAAGACAATTTTTTAGGTGAGGACCTAACAATCTAACACAATTTGTATGGAACCACTAGTTGTCATTGTATTGAGAATTAAACGAATAATTACATGGCCTTAACAGGCATCCCCAATGCACCAAATGGTGGCCATAAATGTCATAGTGTTTCCATGAATGTGGGGGATGATTTACCTTTGTTTAAATTAAACATTAACTATAAAAACCCTCCACAAAGAATCTCAATGTATGATGACCGAATAAATGAAATACAACACAACCAATTATTTTAAATCAAGCCGAAAAAAATATTATACACATGAATCCAATGAAACAATAAAATTAAATACCATAAAGGAATCTATGGACCCCAAGATAACCACAAGACTCTATTCTATACAAAATCCATGATCAAATATCACCCATAATTCCTAGTATCCTAAGGTTGATCTAAATATTTGTTATATGTTACGTTTTCCCATGTCCCAAAAGATAGATTATGATGAAGAACCAATGTTAACATGAAATGATAAGTATAAAACTCAGTTACCTTTCCCCAATAACGTACCTACTCATAAAACAATGATATAATGGTTATTGAAATTTACATAATTTTTTTTATAAAAAACAATTTCCCAAAACTGATATAACTAAAAATTATTATGTTCGAAGACAATTTATAACCAAATGTAAACAAGTTGTAGTTTTACTACTTTTCTAACAATTCATATTTCTATAAAACAACAACAAAGAATCAAACCCTAAATCTCAATATCATTTTGGAAAACCCATTCTATGTCTCAGAACACACACACACAAACACAGACACCCATGCATGCTTTTTTTGATAATTCCATACTCCTGAATTACCTCTCATATAATAACCTTGTTTCCAACTAAAACACGCCCCTATGAAAGGTTATACACCATATACCCCAATGGGAAATGTCCATGATTTAGGGTCATGTCAAGCATTAACCCACACTACCCATGAATTCCAAAAAAAATCAAATAACTCTATTCAAACCATTGTAATAAAACTACTCTTATATTGAAAATCATTAAAATAATAAATTCCAATTATTCATTCCATTTGATCAAAATTATATATTTTATTTAAAACATGTTAATAAAATCCAATTACATAAATTCCTGAAAAAAATCCTTTTAAATCATTATTTTAAATTCATTGATCAATTAACATTATACTCGGACACCAAATTTTCGATATTTCCATATTTCAGAAAACCATCACTAAATATGGTTACCAACAATATTTAAATTTCCTATTAATGAAAAATTCATAATAAGGATATAATAATGACAAAATAATTATTACTTCTATGAATAAGAGATGAGTGTCAATCCACCTATATCATTGTTTTTTGAGAATATATAAAATTGATGAAAACACTCATGAAATTGGGAAGAATTCCATTAAACCACCATAGATCTCTTCCCCAATTAACCATGATATTAAATATAATAATATTTTGAATACAAAGAGTTATATATAATAATAAAGGGAATAGATATGAGAACTCACGATGGGAGTAGAAGAAGATCTATGTAGATCTGAGAAATCATGAAAAAAGGAGAATGATGACATGCCTCAAGAATTCTTCTTTTTAACACAATGGATTGGCACCTAATAGATACCAATTATCTTGGGAGAGGTTATACATACATCAATGTATATGAAACTCCATGTATTTAAGTAAAGGATAACAATATAGGTAGTTATACAGAAATGTTTTTGAGATCCACTTTTTTCAGATCTCACATTAACCCCATGCATGGTTTAGGTTCACAGTTAAATACACCATGCTCTAACCATGCATTAGATAATTATATGGATGGAAATTTGTTGATCTACTAACATCGAATACATAACTTTTCACTCATTTTTTTGATTCTAAATATCGAATATCTTCCAATGTGAATGGTTTCTCTTAGTTTTTTTTGAAAGCTTTTGAATAATTGTGCTCACACTATGTGCTTCCCCGTTTTCCCCTAAAACTCATTCTATGATCATAAAACTCTTAAAATATTCACCATAAATCATATACATAAACTTAAAAATCTAAGGGTTACATAATTGAAACTAGGTTTTATAAAACACATTTATATACAAGTTGGAAAAATATGAATTATTAACCTATGTTTTGGTAGTGTTGTAAAATGTTAATCTAGTATTAGGCCATTACCATACTAACATGCTTATCCCTAATAAATCACCAAATTCATAGAATTTAATTTTCTCAAGAATAGTTCAATGATATCATATTTATATTACGCAACCATAATATAAAATAAAACCCAGTTCCACTCTTTTGAAATTCCTATTTTTTAATTTAAACACCAAAATAAGATTTTTTTTAAAATGTCTCTAACCAATATAATCATGTAAAATTTCTATAAAACCCATCATTATTAAATTATCACATATATAAATTTAAAATAAATTAACAATTCAATTATATAATCCAATTTCACAATTATATTCCATAATTTAATTTGAATCAATTTCCATCAATTTAACAAAAAACCCCAAATTCAATATAATATGGATTTTTTATAAATATCCCACCAAAATCCTTCATTAATTTAAATTTTACATATTTCCATAACCACACATAAATTCAATGGAATATTGGGTTTAACAAATTTTTTTAAAAATCCCATTTTGAAATGAAATTCCTCAAATCAATGTAATTTCATATTTTTTCAATTATCAAATTGAGAGAAATTTAATATAAATTTTGAAATGGAATTTCATTCGAAGAATTGAAATTGAATATTGAAATTTATTGTTAATAAAATTTTGGAATCATGAAGGAACCACCAATGTTGGAATCAATAGATCATGTATCACCAACAAATAATCGGGATTCCTCAATGAATAACAATGATCCCAGAATCTAGGGAACAAGAATCACACCAATTTTTAGATCCAATGAATCAGTTATTAGACCCATAATTCAACATGAGGTTACATATTAACCTATGGAGGTTAATATAGAGAGTGGGATATTGTTAACAAGATGAATAAACTAATTATGTAATGATAAACTATCAGTTTCCTTCATTATACCCACATCCATAAAGCTTATACTGGAAAAGAATTGATATTTGGGACCTTCTATGGAAGATGAAATGGTATGGGGTCATGTTAGGTATATTTGGAAGCATAAAATAATGATTCATAAACAGCACAATAGTTGATATATTTATCCTGATATTGATTTTTGGGACCACATATTTTTGTCACATTTACATGATATAATTAAAATTAAAATTTTAAATATCAGTGAATTGAATTTTGAAAAATATTTTTCACATTCTTAAACAGCATAATATATATATATCAAAAAATTTCAAGTCATTTTATTACAATATTAAATATAAAAATTATGTACAATTTTATACTATTATTAAGATAAATATGGATTTACATGTGGTTACAATATAGAGAAAATAGTTAAAATGACATAAAAACTTTTCTAAAATATATTTTATATCTATATTTTTAACCTATAATGTATAAGTCTCAATAATAATCTTTTATCGTACCTTGTTTCATGGTATGTTTGTGGGTACAAACATTTTTCAATAAAAAATTACAATTGTGCCACTCACCTCACAAAAAAAAGTCCACCCACTCTCCTATATTCTCCACACAATAATTACATTTATCATCAGCCAATACCTATCAAAACACCTTACCAAAATCCCTCTTCTTTTTCCAAATTCATTTTTATCTTAATTATTTCTTGGAATACATTAGGTATAATACAAAATATTTTTTTCGTATAAGAGTTAAAATTTATAACACAGAAATTATATTTTTTTTATCCTATAAACTTATGATTTTCTTCACTAATGGTTATATAATAAAAACATAATATTCTATATAATTATATTTTTTATGTTATTTTCCTAACCTAAAACCATCCCATGTTCAATAAAATGGATTAAAAAATAATCATTAGTGTGTACAGTGGACTACTACCATTCAATTATATATTTTTTGATTGATCCATTACCACCCCTTGTGGTTTGGTATAATTATGTATAATATTTATATATGATATATATTGAAAAAATATATGTAATGACCCAATGTTTTTTCAAAAAAAATTAAATTATTATAAACATGTAATATAACAAAATTAAATCACAACATATGTAACAACTAAGTACTTTTTGACTTTTAAACATGAGTTTTTCAATTTTGTGTTTCAAATTTTGAAAATCTGACATACATAATGGTGATCAGTATGTTAATTGGAGTCTGATAAGAAAAAAATAATTTCTGGTGATTTGTAAAAAACCTTTATTTATAGCATCAAACCCTTAAAAATAGTGATATACCCTAAGGAATAGTAACTATGCTCTAATAGTATATAAATAAGATTAAAGGGAATGTATGATGTACCATTGTTTTAGAATACTTAAATGGATGTTTTAAAACATTTTTTTTAAAATTAATTGTGTTTTATGTTAAATATTAAATTAATCATATTTTGAAAATATTATTTGAAAAATGGACTTAAATTTTTTTATTATACACATCAAAAAATGTTTTGGGTGAATTTTTGTTATTTTCTTGAATACATAATTTTTTATTGAATAGTAAGATACGATAATTTATAATAAAAGCTAAAGCCTTAATTTATGAATCATGCATGAGAAATGGATGATGTAAATTTCAATTACTTAGAACCCACATGAAGTAATTACTATTCTTGGTCATGGATTCATCAATTTGTTTTGGTCATTAGATAAATTAATAAACTAATGATTTCAAAATATGAAAACCCTCCTCTCCACCACTATACCCCCCGTCCCTGTTTTGTTCACACCTCTCAAGAAACAAGCCTTTAAAACATTCTTCCAAAATATCTCCCCTTACCCCACACCATGTAAAAAGGCTCCTTGTCTCTTCAAAATACCTAATACTCTTAACTTAAGAGGTTTTAGAAGTAAATAAACTCAGTATGTAAATTACTATTTCAAATTCATTTATTTTTATTAAGTTCTATTCATATTTTGTTTCATCCCTCACCTCCCTTCACCCAAATGGTAAGATACCTATAATAACAAACATTTACTGTAATTATGTTATGCTAATGTGATAGTACATTAAATTATCCCCTTTTCCCTTCTTTGAATTGAAAAAAAAAACTGTTTGAGATATGTTATTTCAATGCATTCGAGGATAACAATTTATCAATTTATATTATCATATTTAATTATGGTCCTAAATCAATTTTTTATTTTGGTTTAACCTGATTATTATATATTTAATATATCATTTTGAGGGTTTTTTAATCAATTTTTACAAATGGTATTTTTTTATAAATCCAAACGTGTTCGTTGTAATCTAAACCCACAAATTAACCAAAATGATAATCACTAAGGTGTAATATAATAACTCTCATTCAATCCTAATAACGGAATGTGTATTTATAACCAAGTAAATTAATGTATTTTTAACTTTTATCATACGAATTATATTCTGTTCAACCACTTTCATCTTACATGTTTATCTAAACTTGAATATAATTGAACTGATCATTAAAACCAAGTAAGAAAACAGACCCAACAATGAAATCGAACCTCATAACCAATCAAAATTATCATGAATGATCATAAAAATGGTTATAATAAATAATTTACATACTAAAGAGGTTATTTAATTATTAATTAATGAACATAATTTGATTTTTGGGTTATTATGTTTAAGAAAATATCAACATTGGAATTAAGGTAAGGGATCCCATCCATTTTAAAATTATTCAAAAGGACTTCTATGTTATTAACATTTATGAGTAATACCAATGATGGGGTATGACTTAAAACCTCCCCAATATTTCCCTCAAGATGTATAAGTGATTAGAAACCAATTTTCTTTCTCATCAAGACCTCTTAGGTACACCCGACACCATGCCATTAAACCGTAACGAATTCTACCAAAACTTCCAATATTCATTTGGTTTCCTTATATTATATTAAATCAAAATAGATTTATATTATCTTCTTATTTTAATCATTTATACAATTTTAAGATGTATAAAATATATTTAGCAATACACTTTCATTACACTCTTTTTATTATATATGGTTTTCTAAAATATTTCATCATTAGTACTTACCGAAAAGCAATCTTGTTTTATGGGAACATCCAGAATTCTTATATATTTTAATGTGATCCACATCCTCTATTTACCCCACCATTATCATTATAGTATCAATATTTTTATTAATAAATTCTTCTTGGTTTAAGTCTGGTTAAACATAAAATATTTTCCTCATTTCTAATTTAGAATCTCTATAATATTTTCCTTAAAACCACTTAAAAATAATTTAATACTAATGTTTCTAAACACATTTCATATATGATGTCACATATGTTTGACATCACATAACATTTTATACGAATATTTAACCTTATGAACATCCATGAATGTTCTAATCCTTTTAATTCATGGACATTTTCATGATACGCCCATTAGTTATGCTTTGTGACATGATTATGGTAAAAACTTATTTCCATGGGTACCCTTATGTTGACGTATGTTTGATTATATATGATTATTTATGTGGTAATCATATTCATGAAACTATTGATATGGGTGCATGAGATATAACTAATGTTCATTGGGTAATGTTTAGAGTCCTTAGATGCAATGTGAAACGGGATTGGCGATTTACCATGACACATACAAATTTTGGAAACTGGATTGGCGGTTAGCCTTGACCCATAATACTACGGGAAATGGGATTGTAAATTAGACATGAATAATTCTAAATACATGACTTATGTTTCTAACACATTTATATGATTTAATTTTTATATGATCCATTGTTTATCTGAAATGATTTCATATGTTTCATACTTTTGATGTCTTTATTTCATGCCACCTAACTGATGTGCTTATGTTTTATCCTTATGTTCATTCCCTTACTGGGATTTTTATCTCATACATTTTCTAATCTGTTCCCTAGGGTACCCTAGGGTGATGTAAGGGCTCAAAAGAAGTTAGGATCATTCTATAAGGATTAAATAATGTATTTTTTTCAGTCCCATGTTTTACTGTTTTATGTATGCAGTTTTGAATGACACTAGGCTTCACGAACCATGGCTTGTACACTGATGTATAATTATGATTAAAATCATGTAATATTATGTGAAAAAGTATAGGGTCTCTATAGTTGGTATCATAGGATGGTCAAATTATTTTTGGAGATTATGAATAGAGATCCATAGTGAGAACATTAAGGATGAAACTATGTATCAATAAACTCCATTATGTTTTGGAATGCATATACTAAGTAATTTATCAAAAAACTACATCCCGATCTGGATACAAATAGGTAGTGGCAGCTCTGGAACATATGTACCTAGGAGTGAAAAATATGACATGGATTTCTTGGCATATCCCAGCTTATCCATGTACATAACAATAGACCATGCATTACTCTTGGTTTGACACTCCTTGGCGATATTTTTTGTTAAATTTATAATCACAGTATGAAAAATTATTATGGGAATAAAAAGGATCCCATTAGAATATACGTTAGGAGATATATCATGAATAACATTGATTGAGGATTAGAAACAAATAATTTTTTGTAGATAGGGGTAATTTGAAAATTTTCCATTTATTTTCATTGTTTTCCCACATACATCATACTCATCCCCAAATTTCCTTTTTCTTTCTATCTAATGGCTTCTATAAGATGAATCATGTTTACAAAAAATGTTAAGGGTAATGTGATTACTACCGAAATGATATCCCTGATCGGATGGGTGATCATGACGGACATATCGTGATTATGCTAGACCAACTATCAAAAATCACATTTCACAATTGTTACTCGGTTGAATGAAAAATAGTGTCAAGTAAGAGGAAAATTAAATCTCATGAATGTTCATCAGATAAATGTGAAAAAGAAATGAATTCTGATTTTTCATTGTGCGAAAAGTGTGGAATGTGGCACCAAGGGGAATGTCACAATGGCACATAGAGATGTTTTATATGTGGAACAATTTTGAACAATGTATCCAATTTCCATGACAAAATGAATATTGTTGTTAATGTAAAATTAGTTAAATCTATGGCATCCTACATATTGAAATTTAATAAATATATATAAGTTGGACACTAACCATTACGATTCTCTATTGTAAGGGAGAAGAATCATCATGAGCATAAAAAATAATCATGATCAAGGGAGTACTCTTGGTCACATTCTATAGTAGATAATGATGAATAAAGTACATATAACCACAAATTCAAAGTAGTATCTGTTATAATATTTTTTATTTCACATCCTATTAGTATATATTTCATGTTTTCTAAGATTATCGAGTCCCCACCGGAAAGGATTTTATATCATTCGTAAAGGCTTCTATGAGTATTGTATCTAATGCTGATAATTATGGGAGTGTTGTTCATGAAAATATTATAAGTCTCTCTTTTGTGTAGTATGAGGAATATTTACAAAGTGATATCTTTGGCCTTGTGGAAGCTAAATTTTCATGTGCCAAACTATCCTATGCCTAATCTGGAGCTGGCAGCTATGATCATTCCATTAAAAATATTGAGAAATTATCTCTATAGGGATAATTGTGATATATATACTAACCCCAAGAGTATGAAATTATTATTCACAAAAAAATAGCTTAATATGAACTAGTAAAAATTGATAGAGCTCATCAAGGATCATGAATTCTCAATTCACGATGAACACTATAAGGCAAACAATGTGGTGGATGATCTATGTAGAAATGATCATGAATCTTTTACAATGATGAGAATTGAAAAGGATCTAATCTTCATAGATATGCATATGATGGACATATGAATCATTAGGGGAGTAAAATCATCAATTCTTTATAAAATTATTTCTCAACCATCACACATAGAGAAAATAATGGATTCAAAAAAATATGTGTAATTTTGAAAAGGGTTGAAGGTTTCCAATATAATAAATCCTTAGAGATTATAATTGTTGAGGAAAGAGTTGTATGATTTGGGTCACGATTATGTGTACCATCTGATCCAGAGATAAAGAAGGACCTTTTTAAAGATGCCCATAGCATGACCTTCTCTATCCACCCAGGTACAATAAAGATGTATCGAGATCTATAAGAAAATATTTGGGGGTACAATAGGAAAATTGTGTTTTCCAAATATGCATATTGTGCATGGTATGTCAGAAAGTGAAGGATTAGAGGAAAAGTCTAAGGGGATGATGTATCCACTACTCATACATACACGGAAGTGAGAGAACAATTCCATGGACTTTTTCAATGAAAATCCAAGGAATCCAATATGAAAAAAATTTATGGATTATTGGTGATCATATTACAATGACAAATCACTTTATCGTGATTAGAGAAAAATTCTTATTGAATCAACTTGCACGAATACATATCAATGAGGGGATAAGAAAGCATACAGTGCCCCTGTATATTATATCCTATTAGGATTTGAGATTCACCTCATAGTTCTGGATAGGTCATTGACATGCTCTAAGCACTGGACTAAACTTCATTATGGACAATCTTCATCAACCCGATGGAAAATCTATGAAAACTATACAGATATAGGATGATATGTTGAGGAAATTTGCAATTGAAATCAAAATCAAATGGGCCCAAAATCATCCACTGGTTTAATTCATCTACAATAATAGTTTCCACTCAAGAATCCAAATATAAACATATGAATCCATTTATGGGAAAAGGTTCCAAACCCTAGTGTGTTGGGATGTAGTCGGTGAGCGTAATCTGTTAGGACGTGATATAGTCTATGTAATGGTGTAAAAGGATAAAACTATTTAGAAGTATATCATGGAAGCCAAAAGATGGAAAAAGATTTATATATTCAATCATATATGAGTAATTGAGTTCAAAGATGGGATCATGGTATTTCTATGTATATCTCCATGGTATAATGTCATGAGGTTTTGGAATAAAGGAACACTAAGTTCCATGTATATTATCCCCATCGAGTTCGTAAATCTAGTCGGAGATGTGGCCAATTGACTTGCACTTCCACCTACCATGGCCAAAGAACATGATTTCATTCATGTATCCCTTTTAAGAATGTACACACCAGAACTTTCACATGTACTCTCTTATGAGTTGGTAAATTTAGAAGATTGTCTTTCTTATGAGTGGCATCCAATAAGGATTATAGTTCATAGTGATAAAGTCCCACAATACAAGACTACTCAACTTTTTATGGTACAATGGAATAACAATAAGTATGAAGAGTAAACATGGGAACTATATGATGAAATGAAGGAATAGTACCTGCACCAGTTTACTTCATAGAATGTAAAATGAAATTTCTAGGAAGAAATTTCATAACAGGGGAAAAATGTAACGACCCAATGTTTTATCAATAGATATTTTCTTCTAATAAACATGTTATATAACCACATGAAATCAAAACATAATCAAATAAAAAGTACTTTGGGACCTTTAAACATATGTTTTCCACAACTGTGTCTGGAATTTCATAAATATGACACACACAGTTGCGATCTGTATGTTATATTATGTATGATAAGAAAAACTTATTTTTTTTCAACATCAACCTACCCATATGAATAGTAATATACCATTATGAATAGTGATACACCCTAATTATAAATAATCTTACATGTGATTGAATATAAATAAGAATCAATTGAATGTATAATGTACCTATATTTTAGAATAAGTAAATTAATGTTTTGAAAGTTGTTTTTTAATAATAATGATTTGTTTATATTAAATATTAAATTAATCATATATTGAAAATTCTTTTGAAAAAATGGACTATATATTTGGATTCTACAAATCGGAAAATATTTAGGGTGAACTTTTAAGATTTTTCTGAAAGACATTAATTTTTGATGAATTGAAAAATACGATAATTTAATAAATAAATGCTAAAATAATTTATGTATCATGTGTGAGTCATGGATTATTTAATAGAAAATTGGTTATAAATAACATGAATTTATTACTATTTTTGGTCATTTAATCATTACTTTTTTTATTCTTGGGGTAAACTAAAAAATTAATTATTAAAAAATTATGAGAACCCTCCTCTCCCCCACAATACCCCCCCCCCTCACTCCCTCTTATCTTCACTCTTCTCAAGCCATATGACATGCCATTATTCTTCAAACATCTCTTCCCAAGCTCCTCCCCCACTTATTATGGCTCATAATTACTTCATAATACACAAAATTCTCCCTTTTAGAGGTTCCCAATGAAGATAAACAGAAGTGGTAAATTCCTCCTTCCAATTCTTTTGTTTCTTTTAACTTCTTTTCATTTTTTGCTTCATCACTCCCCTCCCTTCACCGAAATCGGATGATAACTCCAATCACATATATTTACTGGAATTATATTATTCTAATGTGATAATTAATTATATTATCTCCTTTCCCCCATTATTTATTTGAATGAAATGAATACACAGTTTGAGATGTGTTAATTTAGAACATTCAAGGACAACCGTTTATCAAATTCTATTATCATATTAAATTCTATTCATGAAACCCTTTTTGTTATGTTGGAACCATATTATTATATATTTAATATATTATTTTTATGTATTTGTAATAATTTCTTATAAAGGGTATTATGTTATAAAGGAAGAAATGTTTGTTTTAGTCAAATGCAAAAGATTAACCAAATAGTTAATCAATATGGTTTTATATAATAAATGATCTTCACCCCTAATAACAAAATAAATTTTTAAAACCATGAAATGTAATATATTTTCAGATATATAATATAAATTAAATTATGGAAAACCAATTTTATCTTACATTTTTATCAAAACGTGAATATAAGTGAACCGATCATTAAAACCATGCTAACAAACGAACCTGGACAATGAAACTGAACCACATAACCATTCAAAATGGATATTAATGATATTAAAAAGGGGTATAATAAATAATTTCAAAATATAAAAGGTTCTTCATTTATTAATAAATTAACCTAATTTGATTTTTTTGGTCATTAGGTTCATGAAAAGTTTACCATCAAACCTAATTTAAGGGATCCCCTCCATTTTACTCTTACTCAAAATTCCCTCTATGTTATAACCTTTTATGTGTAATCCAAAATGATGTTCTATGATTTCAAAACTCCCTCATACATCCCAAAAGATTTATAAGTTAAGAGAAACATCTTTTTTCTCTCATCAATCAGTCTTAGGTACATCTGACACCACACCGAGAAAGAGTAGTGAATTCTACCCAAACCTCCATTGTTCTTTTGGGTTTCTATATCTTTATTCATATCAAAATGGAGTCATCTTATATATTTATTTGAATATTATAAATTCTTTTTATATGTTTATAATTCAACCATAAATAATCATTCATTAATATCTTTTGGTGTTATAACTGTTATTAAAGGATACTTTCCTTATACTTACTGATAATCAAACCTGTTTTAAAGGAATTTCACTAGTTTTTACCTAATTTTATGTGAACTCTATCCCCATTAATAAGTCACCATTTTTAAAATAAAATCATTCTTTTTATTACTAAATACGAATTTGTTCAAGTTTTGTTTTAAATAATATATTTTCCTATTTTCTTTCTTAAAATCACTATAGTATTTTCCTTAAAGCCGCACAAAAATGATTAACTGCTAAATTTTTACTAATATATTTCATATATATTGTCACTTATGTTTGAAATCACATACCATGTTATGTGAATATTTAACCTTATGAATTTATATTTATGTTTTAATCACTTTCGTTCCGGGACACTTTCATAACACATGCATTGGTTATGCTTTATGTCATGATTATGGTACCAAATTATTTCCATGGGTACCCTAATATTTAAGTATTTTTTTTTAATATGTATGATTGTTTATATAGAAATTATATTCATGAAAATGTTTAAATGGGTGTTCAAACATATTGATCAAATGATTTGGATAATGTTATGTCCCATGAGATGCAGTGTTAAGTGAGATTGGCAGTTAGCCATGACCCATACTACTATGGGAAAAGAGATTGGCGTTTAGCCTTTTCCCATAATACTATGGGAATCTAAATTAGTGGGTTGCCTTGAACCATACTAAATAAAAAAATTATGTTTCTTCAACATTTATTTGATTCAATTTGTATATGATTATATGTTTATATGATATGATTTTATATGTTCCAGGATTTTGGTATCATTTTATCATTCCTCCTAACTCATATGCTTAAATTGTATCCATATGTTCATTACCTTACAAATCTTCATAGCTTATCCATGTGTTAATGTGTTCCCCAGGGTACCCTATGAATTTGTAAGGGCTCAAATAAAGTTATGAGATATTATAGAGATTAAAAATAGTTTTTTTAGACCCATGGATTAAGTTTTATGTACCCATTCATCAAAGACACTATAATACAAAATCATTGGATTGTACATTTATGTATTGGTTTTTTTAAAATCAAGAAATGTTATGTGAATAAGGCGTGGGTTTCTATAATATATTGTTATTTTAATTATACATGATAAAAATATCTTCATTTTTGATTAATTAGGGGATACAATAATGTCACTTATGTGTATGGAAGACTACTGCCTCACAGATCGATGGAATTTTTTTTCATTAACTCTTTAAATGGATGGTGATAAGAATAATATTAATTAATATATGTGATATAAATTTTATTATTGTTATATTATTATTAAATATATCATTCTAAAAAATAAATTAACATTTTCATTGTTATGTTTTCTTTCACTTAAATAAGATAAAAATGTTCCTCTACTTGTGGACTACCACCGTCAGGATGAGATGTGACACTCTTTTTAAAAAAAAGAAAATATATTATATATATATATATATATGTATATTTTAAGAAATAAAATGGTATTTATAATTAATGATCTTTTGGTATTTTTAAAATATTACTTAACATCCATCCATGATGATCATATAAAAATGGATATGTTACTAATGTGTACGTATGGCCGATAGTCTTAATTATTGTAACATATTTCATTTTACCGAGTTATATTTCAAGATTGTTTTTTAAATTACAGTTGATATATAAATTTAAATTTTATTTCATTATTTTTTTACATGTTAAAATATTTTCCACTTTGACCATAGTCACCCTAGTAATTTCATTTATGACACATAAGCCATACTTTTTTGAAAACTCAGATGTAAACATAATTCGTTATGAAATATTATAAAACATGATAAAAAGTGAATTAAATGGAATAATATACATGAAAAAAATTCATCTCTATATTAATTATTAATATATTTTTATTATTTAGGATGATAATGAATAAACATAATGATTCAGACTGAAATTTAGGGATTTTAATATAACTTTTACGTCGACGACTCAAATTCCATATTCACTACTTATGCCATTTTTTGTTTAATAGGCATCCCATTTTGATATTTTATAATATGAATATATATAATGTCATAGAAATTAAAGATTAATATTATTTAATTGATGTTATGATTTTTATCATTAAGAAGTTACTGAAGTGTTATGGACTTATTTAACAATCTTATCATTATATAAGATTTTTTATGTCTTAATATACTATATATAATTAATTTATATTTATATGTTAAATAAAATATGATTTTCCAACCTATAATTATAATTTATCCTATTTATGTAATTGTATAATTATTCCACTCACATGAATATAAAATGGTTTTAGAATATATTTTTAAGAACGTACAAACTTATTTTTCTCTTCCTTTTCAAATCCACAATGATAAAAAAACATTTTTATTAAATTTATTAAAAATTTATTTTTCTCCTTTTGAAATGATTTTTTAATACATATTATAATATTTTTAATTATCTTAGTATGATATGAACATAATATTTGTGTCATTTTAAAAAAAACTCTCAATTGTATTTTATATAAAATGATAAAAGAATCTATATTTTATATAATAGTGAGGTAAAATTAATATATTGTAGTATAATATATTAAAATAAGACATAACATATAAATGAAAAAACTAATACATAAATAATTATTGAAAAAAATTAGACATAAAAAATTAAACTTAGTGAAGGCTATATCAATAATGAAAGGAGCATTCATGATCTGTGTGATCATTAATTTCGGGATTATGTATAACAAAGATATTTTCTTTTTATGTTTTCTAACAAAAAACATTTCTTCATCTTTGTGTGTTAAAAATATTTAATAAAATAAAATAAAAATATTAACCATAAAAACATAGGTATTAAAAAATATCATAAATTAATAATATTACTTAATCTTTATTTTGGTTTGGAAGTAATCGAGGGTCAAAATACCTCTTGAAAATAATATTTTTAAATGTTACAATATGTAGGGAATATCCATTAACATTGTATCACTATATCTTGATAGAATATTTCTGTACAACACTCGTAGTTAAAAGATCTAACATTGATTTTCTAAAAATTTATTAACCATCGGTAACAAGATTAAGTAGGTTTTTATTGTTATACTTGAGCTTCCACCCTACATACCATTTATTCATGTTCTTCTGCACATTTATTCACATAATCGAGTATGAAAATCTACTATAGATCACAATTAAAGTGTTTTTCTAATTTTTTTTCTTCGAGATGTATATATTGTATGATGATAATATGTATGATAACCTATTCAAATAATTACTTATTTATGGATGATCACCACTATTTACATGATCACTCTCTATATTTAATATCTGATTCCTCTTTAACTAGTTCATATGATCACCTTGGTAGATTATTCAAGTGATACAAACTGATGGGAAGATATCATATAATATAAATTATACTCATTCCACTTCAATATATACATCTAATCGACACTATTATTTTTCAAAACATCTCTTAGAATCTAATTATCATCATAAATTTGTCACTGCATCAACCACCATTATATACCATGTGATCCTTTAGGATTTACGGTAGAGGTTCAAACATGAGAAAAAGATATATATAAAATAATTGGTTGTACCTCCAAAATTATTTTAATGTCAAACCACCATCAAAGATCCTATATGATATGAACATTCCATAAGACCTGACGTCATCCAAAATAATCAGCCCATTTTAGTATAACAGGGATAATTAGATATCAATCATCCATTATATATATAATATTTAGTGATTATCAAGGAAAATAAAAATCTATTATCTTCATAAATATTTCGTATTGATATCTGAACATTCTATCTGGTAAATTATCATATCCTCATTATAATTTTTATTCTTATACGGTAACAAATAATGGATGAAACAAAAATCATTAACTGTGCTTGAACACATAAAAAATTTCTATTTAATGGTATGAAGAATTCTTTATAGTCATTCTAAGACTAATTTCCCTCACATATTTAACATTGTATAAAATTTTATTATAGAAATTTTAAAAAATAAAAAAGTATTATTCGTGATGATCTATATTCAAATGAACTCATCCAATAAAACTATAAACAATAAATTAGATGACATATAAAAATTCCCATAACTAAATTACTCCAACTAATAATATTTTATATTGGTTTATTGGGTGATGCCAAAACTTTTTACTTTCATTTTTATCATCTAGTGGACCTATGCATATCTTTTAGAATTATAATGATTAGTACCTCCAAAACACCATATCATTATATAAATAAATCATTGAACTTATGTAGGATAAAATGTTATCTCATAATGTATATGTATTTATATCAACAAATATTTATGGAATGTACTTTTACATATGAAATATACACTCAAAATTTAACATAAATATTGATTTATTATATAATTTATTACTCATGATATTAATAACATATTAATAGGAAAGAGTTATTCTATTATAATTTTCAAAAATTTCATTTTACGGTACATAGTAGTAGACATGGATAATCACCCAACAATAAAAAATGATTGATATCTTTATATCAGTACTTTTTTTTCTGATGATATCATGTTAGTGTAATCCATCTGATACACTCAACCGATTAAATTTCATCTAATTACATTTTTTATAATATGAAATAATGTAGTGTGGTTTGTGTTAGGTTGAAATAAAATATAGTTTTAGTAACCATTCATCTACCATCTCCTAAAAAAATCAATGAACATCTGAATCCCCATAATCCCTCCTTTAGATACTCTTGTAAACCAAGTAACATAAATCACTAATACATTAAAAATCATAATTTGATTACTGTTCAAATAATTTTGAACCTACAAGAGTGAACTTAGATTAAGAAACACGAATAAGGAAAAAAATTGTTGTATATGGGTAATTATTTAATAAATATTCATTACACTTTTCTACAGTTATTTAATAAAAATAATAATGACATTCTTGTTTACAATGATCATTCACCATCAAAATAACCTCAACATATAAGAACAACATTCCAACATCCACATAAAAAAAATATTAAAATGGATCACACATCCTAAATCATAGTTTAAACATTATAATTACTCCCTCTATATATATGTTCTGTTTAAAAAAACTTATATAAAAAACAATATATGATATTAAAAAATTTGGACATAAAAATATCTTAAAATGTATAATTATGAGTTTAGGATTAACCTTCATTCCTTATCTATATGTTAACATCTATATTACCATGAAATTATATTTCAAAATAGGACTTTAGTATTACAATAGAATCTTATTTAATAGTTCAATATAATAAATTTATTTTATATAAATAAATATAATTATTTCCTTAAAAGAATCGATAAACAAGATACTATTTCAATTACCCATGAATTGAAATCTTGAACAACTTCCTCATCTACATAGAAATATTTTCTCATGGTTCATCATAATTTCCTATGAAGATGATATCATCATCATAAATTATCGTAATCAAGGAATCCTCTATAGTTTCATTTATGTGAATGTATGTACCATCTCCCACTATCATGATGTTCAACTTTCTTATTAATGTATCTATATTACAATAAAATTATCTTAAATATTTATCTAACCCATGAAAATTATAATTTGACTCTCACCAATGGATTTATTCCTTTCCAAAAATAATGACACATAGGTTTTCAATATAAAATTCATCACCAATCTCTCCATAATGATATATCCATGTTTATAACCATCATTACTGTCATATATATTAATTTTAATTTCAAATAGGGAATTATTTTAAAATATTAAATCTCTAAACTAGATAAAAATCTCATTAATATATATTCATTCAGTTTGTGTATAACCTTTACAAACCATTTGTGACTTTTTTCTTAACATATAACCTATTAAATTAATATCATTTATAAAAAATAACTTTTTACTGATATAGTTTTATTTTTTTGGTTTTATTACCATTTATAATGTAACCATGTCCTCAATTAGTTCAATTTATTTGTTGATAACATAAACATATTCCTAATTGTTAAAGGATTCTACTATCTATTTTGTCTTAACCTAATAAATAATGAATTTTTTGAAACAAAACTCTTTGTTCTAATTGTAAAAACCTAATTTCCATGATCAATAAAAATATTTTGGGCATATACAAACTATATCTACCTATAATTAAATATAAAAGTAATTTCATCATAAAAATTTTACTAAAGATAATATTTATCCTTTTAAGTTTCAATATCCATAAATTGTTTTAAAATTTATTATGTTTCATAAAAGTAGAATCATCATCTTTGCCTTCCTTTACATATTTACATTCCTATAAAACATTGTTACTATACCATTTTAGAACATTAATAACATAAAATTCTAAAATATTTACACTTTTTATTAAATAATATGAATTCTATAAAAATATGTGTTGATCTATGAAATATTACATCAAAAACTCTCCAAGTGGATATCCAGGGATTCTTACTCTATTCATTGATAATTTAAATAGAGTAATATGATAGTATGTAATTAAAAAATTATTTTTATTATAATAAATCTCATAGGGAGTCATATTAGAGTTCATAAAATATATGAATTGATTTTTTATGAACATATATACACTAATTTATTAGAACTCTATTAATCATTAATAATCATGTTCAATCAACATAGTCTATTCCACGTCAACAAAACATATTGTTACCCATTCAGAAACATGTATTTTTTCTGGTTAATATGAGGAAATACACTCATTACTAATTCTATTATTTTAATTATAATATTTAAACATATCATTTTTATATTACCCACTATTATAGTTTCGAATAATCTTCACAAAAAATCAAAATTATTTTGTTAACATCTCATGAATAAGATAATCATTTTTGGATAATCTGATTGATGTTTTAAAAAATAATATTAATACATGGAAATGTTTCAATATTTTTAATAATGTATATACCTAAAATTATTAATTTTTCCCTCCTAGTTCCACCGATGTAAGAATATAGGAATTCCATGTGATGATTTGAATGATTCTCAATATTATTACATGATAACTTTTAAATATTCCTATTCTAACATATGTGACAACACATATCACATATTTTTATCGTAGTAATAATATCATTAATACAGTATATCATTAATTTTAATTCTCATAATCATATTACATATATACACCATGTTTTTTAGAAATATTTAAATTTCTACCATCATGATTAGAGAGTACTAACATGATGTATTACTAACTCGGAATGTTTCCCTAAGTTCCATTACACTGTGGTGAAAAATTAACAAACTACATTTAATTTAATAATGATAAAAAAGATTCTAATTTTTATTAAATTTATCACAATATACTAAAAACATAGAAATTAAGTTTTATCCTACCAATAAACAAGGGTATTTGATTTTTGGAAATTATTTCTCATTAATAAAAGATAAAAAAAATTCATATAGAGGGAGTCATACACTAATTCTTTACAAAATTTTCCATCCATTCCCAATAATAATTTTCATTATTCAATAAAATTAAATCTCTAATCACATGTCAAGAAAACCCAATATATTTTATCTAGGGGTTTTCTCCTTTGAATATTTGATAGTAGTTTCGACAACTAAGGAATTTATATTACATTATCATCCTTTAAAAAACAATATATTTTATATTATAATATTTATTCATTTAACATTAAAAGGAATCAGTTTTCCTAATGACTATGTTAATAAAATCATTCAGAAATAGTCTCTAATGGTTGGAATCTATTTTCAAACATCATAATGACTTTTCAAGTTTATCTTCATTATTTGGGCTGAGTCCACCTTAAACAATACCTCCAATTTTCACCCAGATTGATTCTAGCATTGATCATTAAACCAAAACATCTTCACCAAAGAATTATATAATCCAAAATACTAGAAATATCCATATAATTCATTTTTTCCTATAATATATATAGTATTCAAAAAAATTTAATTATTCACAAGAAATTATAACCAATAATCATAAAAAATTTCTTATACAAATGTTTTTGTAACCTAATGGTAATTTACATTAAAATTTATATTTACTCTATGTAATATATAATTCTCAATTAAGAGTAGCTTTTTGATTAGGCATTAAATTTTTTGAAATTTATAAATTTTTAGTGCTTCCAGTATTAGGTTCATATATATCCTTCAATCAATTATTTTTCTTATTAATATATTAAAAAATTCATCAAACTATAAATTTTATTTTTAGTGATACTTATATGACATGATCTCATCACATTAACAAATTTATAATAATTTATTTCGGATTTTTATTATTACATACTCAGTATCAAGAAATTTTATTTAATAAAGCCATTTTCATTTCCATAAATTATTATAATTTATTCTACATTTATTTTTAAATAACTATCTTTGTCAATTACTATCTCCTAATCGTTAATGTATATCAACAATTAGTTGTTTTCATCAATAATATATGATTGATTGTGTTATTAAATATTTTATTTATTCTTATTCTTATTCTTATTTTCAAGTCTAACTTGAATTTTGAGATAGTCATTCATCTATATTAAAAGTATAATCTCTTTATATTACTTGTATTTATTATCTTTAGAACTAATATTTTATTCACTACTAACCATTTCATTGAAATCTTAAATAATAAGTAATATTTTATTATCATGGTAACTAGAGTTTTTATCATAGTATTCATTATCGTCATCTTCCTCATAGTTAAAAAATGTTTTTTCTTCATTATTTAGATAACTTATTATTCATTCTCATTATATGGGACCTGAAAATATTTATATAAATTTTCGGATATCTTATTAAATTTATTTCCACCTCATAAATCTCTTCATTTTCCATATATAATGGAAAATTTCATGAAAATTTTCATATATCTAAGTTACAAAAAAATTATTATAGTAACATTTATTTATATTCACCTTTATGTCACTTCAACATTTTAAAAACAAGGATGTAAATTCGTCATATTTTTTACTAACCTCATTATCAATTCTAGAGTCATTTAATTCATATTCAAAACAAACTATCACATATTTTTAATTTTTTGTGACCTTAAAAGAATTTTTTTTGTCAACTTTTTTTCTCAAGTTAAATTTTATGGTTTTCATTTCATATATTATGAGAACTATTTATTGATGAACATGATTAATAGATTCAGGGTCTATGTCATAAAAGCGTAATACATTAGTATCTATTTTATTAGAAACAATATCTATAAAATTTTAAACATGGGTTGAATCATACAACATTCATCAAATATAGCTACTTGTACAAACAATTTCATAAACACATATAAAAATGTCACTAAAAATAATAACCCACAACCTGATCTCCCAGTTTAGGGTTTGAAATGATAAACAATACATTTCAAAATTTTATAATGATAATATTGACACATTTTTTTCTCATATTTACCTTACAAAATCAAATAAAATAATTTGATCACATATTTTCTCATTGGACTTTTTGTTTTGGGGTTTTATATTTTTAAGATAAACTCATTTACAATAATTTACATATATTCAAAAAAATTATTTAATGCACATAACAAATATTTTCTTGTATAATGTTATTTCGTCATCATAATCTGTATAAAATCCATTATATACATAATTCATTCAACCTCATTCTTTTTAACCTCAGGGAAATGAAATACATGGGATGGTTTTGCTAAAATTAAATGTATGGGTAAACATAAGCATTAAAAATTAATATTCATCAATGATAATAAGAAGTACATTTGTTTTTTATGACATAATTAGAGTGAATTAATGAATCATATAATGAATCATACCCATCAATAATACATCATCAAATATTAAAATATGGACAATGAATTATTCATCAAAATAAACAAACATGGGACATATAGAATCAATATGATCATATAAAAGCATTATAAACCCCTATGATGTTTTATTGGGAATTTTTTCTATCGAAGAAAATTTGATTTCAAATCTCATGTTTATATAGTGTTATAAATAACTAAAGCCTAGTTAAATTTATAGGAGAAACCAACATGTTACCCCCTTATTCATTCCTCTTAGGACAAGGTACATTACCATATGAATTGGATAGGGGTGACCCCATTGTCTAAACTATAATGGGATCACCTAGAGATTTCTCGGACACCCCCAAAATAGAATATATAATGGGATTAACTAGATATATCAGGGATGCTCCATCGTATGAGATTTAATGGGGTCTCCCAAAGCTATATAGGATTCATCATCGTGTAAATCTTCAGGAAGCACAATGTAGATACAATTGATATATCATTAATTATAATAAATATTGAGACAATCAGTATATTTCTGTAACATAATTTAACCATTTTATAAATGTGTTTCATTTTAATCTCTTCGATACATCATTAAACCATAGAAAATAAATGTGTCCCACAACTATCTCTTTGAAACACGACTAACTCTGAAAAAATAAATGTTTCCATACCAATCTCATTGATACTACCAAAATCCTTGAAGATAAAGAATGATTATATTTTTATAAAAAACAATCTAAATCAACTCATAAGAAAAACAATCATTTTTTACTTTGATAAAAGGATATATGGTTAAATGATCCTTACACACATTTTCATGTAAATACCTTTTTCATTTGGAATTTCACTTTTTTAAAAAAATATCATTTTTAAAATACTTTTCATTGAAAAAATAAATATATATTATAAAGTAATATTCATAAAAAATATTTATAATAATTTTATAAAACATTCCATCCAGATTTAGAAAACTATTTTTAAGACATTTTTAAATCATTTTTAGAAACCATGGATTATTAGAAGAATATATTTCTGACCGAAGAAAGATATTATGTTTTATTTTCTAAGATTTTATTTATCACAAAACATATGTAAAAATTTGTGTGTAAAAAGTAAAGTTACATGAAAATATCTTAAATAATAAGACTATAATAAAATTCTTGATAAATTTAGGATTTGAATGTTAGATACTTAATCATACACAATCCCTATATTTGATGATATTATAACAAAGAACTCTACTATATTATTTTAATATTGAATCATAATCCACGAAGAATAATATTTTCAAAGTAAGCTATAATATCCTGAAAATAATTAAATACAAGTATTAAAATGTCATTTTGGAAGTATATTCACCTCATAAGATTAGATATGTTTATAACATAACAAATGACTCAAATAAAGATACAATTGATTTGAAAATCCATCACCCTTTAGTGACATTACACCATATAACCCTTGAAAAATATACTCAAAAGTATATGTGAAGTGAAATATATTTATAGATAAGAATCATAATATATTTGATTCATTAAAACTATGTACAAAAAAATCATTAATATTTCATATATGTCATATAAATAAATGTGAGATAACAAAAACATTACCTCGTGCATCCTTTGGGTTGAACATGATACATCCTGTGATGTATTGGCATTAGAAATGTCATAAATTATTTATAGAACCATATTGATACTTATAATAGCATATATGATATTTTATAACATCTTAACTCGTTTTGATAATAATTAATCATTATTTTCATTTTTTAAGGTGTTAATCACCTTATATTCACATTCGAGCTTCATTACTAATGACTTTATTTTTTAAAAATAATTTAGTTCCTTAAAATATATAATAAAATTAATGAAATAAAGATTATATTTATTCTTCTTTTGTAACATTTAATCTAATAATGAAATATGATTATGATAAATTTTGTTCGTTTTGGCCATAGTGAAACTAGTTCATAGGTATGGATAAGTTATGACTCCATTTACTAAAAGTCAATATAAAAATAAAGAAAAGTAAGATTTTACCTTTATACACTAATAATAATATCATTAATACCATTATATAAAATTATATAAAATTATATATATATATATATACCTTTAGATGTGGGGATGAAAAAAAGATTCCAATAGATTTGAGGATGTTATAGTCCACAATGGAACGAATAATGTTACCACATTTTATTACAGTATAATGTATGAAAAAAAAGAAAATATTTTATATATAGAAGTATAAATATATACACAATATCATAAATATTTATATTATATCACATATAATTATTATATTTCAATTTATTATTTTCCACATAACGTGTTAGTGAAAAATAAATCACATCGCTTCATGTGGAGGGAGTCCTCCATACACATAAGAGACCTTATCATATCACATATGGAATGGAATGTAAAAGGTTGTATACATTTTAATGAATCTAGATATATAATTATATTTTAAATAACATATGTAATCTTTATATCCACCATCACCTCCATTCATGGGAGTTCATAATAAAAAAAAGTATGACATCATTTTTCGAGTTAGTAATGCACCATACACACAAATGATGATATCTTTTCCCAATTGATGGATGCCCTTGTAATTATAGTTATTAAAATTAACATATATACATCTAACAATATTGAGGATAATTTTTCTATATAATAATAAAAATAAGAACTGAAGATGTTGTAGAAAGAAAAAAACTAAAGAGGCTCCTAAAATAACATTTACTCTTCGTAGTGTATCCGCATTAGATTTTAACTAAATCCTTACTAATAATAATTTTTTATAAAAATAAATATTCTTGTATCATGGTAAGTAATTTTTGGAGTAATATCAGTAGGTTTTAATATCCAAATTTCTTTTTTATTTTTATGATGTTATGGGAATGAGTGCTCTTTTTTATTTGATGTGTGGATTTTTTGTAAATAAGAAACAATATTCACTATTGGTAGGTATCCCTTACAAAAATTTACTCTAAATATGAATAATAATAGAGGGGATATAATATTTGGTATATAAAAACATCCACCAAACAAAAGTAAACACATTTTTATCATATTATTCTTTATACATTTTATCTAATTATTTTTACCATTTTATGTTTTATCCTAGAAACATGTTTTATTTTATTTAGCTATGTAGTTTATATGTTATGAAGAAAATTAAAATGATTTTAACAATATAATTTTGACTAATTAATATAAATATTAAATAAATACCATACTTATTTTTAAAATTATTTTCAATTAATAATCAAGTAATGTCCAAAACCTAGTTTTAACATTACTGGTATTAATTTATTTTAGCTATCTTCAATAATCATTGTAATGAAAAATATATTTTGATGATATTAGAAAAGATAATTTCTTATGATTTCAAATATTTAATTAATGAATTAAAATTAAACTCATAGTTGTAACAAATATACTTTTGAATTAATCCTACATGCCCGATAAGATAGTAGGTTACTAATAAGGGTAATTTCTGTCAATGATATGATTCTATATTGATTATATGAAATAATATTAATATTTTTATAAAAATAAATTAACAATTTATGATATATTATATATAATTTTATTTAAAACATTATAATTAATTAATATATTAATTAATTTAAAAGGATAAACATTATGAATTTTGCAATTTTTTGAAGAAAAAAATAATTGTTAAACCCAAAACATAAAATATTCTAAAAAATTAATATGATTAAATGTAGTTATGTTGATTAAATATAACTAAATAATAATTATTTCTAATTAAATAATATTTAACATAAAATTTGACTTTAAATCTATCAATTTTTTTAAAAAAATGATAGTTTTACAAAAAAAAATTATTTTTTAGTTTTCACTAAAAATTCAATATCCTTATAAAAATTCTAAAATATCACAATTTAAAATTTCGAAATTTAAATTTTATAAAATAAAATAAATTTATAATATAAATTTAAAAAATTTTCTAAATATTTATAAAATTATTCATTAATTTTAATAAATTGTTTTAAAGAGTTGACTTTTTGATGTATTAAAAAACATTACAAAAAATCAATTGATTGATAAGTAAAAATTCATATATAATTTATTTATATTATAAAATTTATATATTTTTATATATGTATATATTTCAAGAATTTATTAAAAGTACTTTTACTTGCTAATTTTCATGGTTATAATTTATATATATATATATATCTGTGGTCATTTAGGTTTGGTGTTTCATGTTGAATCCGCTATCCATTATAAAAATAAAAGTGTTACATGTACCATATGATTTTGTAGTGATTGAATATATTTAAAAATAAATATATTTCAATTTATTGGGGAGTAACATCCTCATCTATGCTTATAGTTGTATGTTTTATGTCATATTGAATATAAATTTCCTCTTTTAAAATATTTGGGGGGGGGGTGTTTCATCGCCCCCCCCCCCAAATGAATTGAATCCCTAAAATTTAAACTATATCTATAAAATAAAAGAATTAAAAACAAAAATAATCTTTATATAACCCAACATCATAAAAAAATTAATAAATATTTCTCTCCAGAATAGTGGAAGGGAAGGGAAAATATCATATGGAAGAAAACATACTTATATTTAAAAATATGGGTACATATGTTGGAATTGAATAGTAAATATATATTTATTGGAATTTATTCATTTCACTGATCTCAAGATGAGAATAATTTATAGAATATTTAGGGTCTCAACACCATAAATATGTGATGATCAAAAATCCAGCTGGTTCAACATAGTTGAAGTTACTGGGAAAACATTTCATTAAATCCTTTTTCAATATTTGAATAATTATCATATGATAGAAATGAAAATAATATTTAAATACACATAAATGATCAGTACAAAATCATCCTTTAATAAATTTTCCACAACATTTCATCACTTTCTCCAAATGAATATTCTTCAGGGAAATTTTCATTGTCACGCAACACTAAATAAAATATTCAAAGGACCACATAATCCCCAAAATAATTAAAAGTTATTCATCCTATTGAAATAAATTAAAAAATAACATATTCATAAAATAGTCATATAAAAAATACATCTTCATGAAATAATCTTCTAATTTCAACAGTAATAGACAATGTTCACAAAAAATCATTCGATAAATAACTAAACATAATTTTTTTTGATCATTTACTAAGAAGGATTTAAAACATATGATTTAAATAATTTTATAAAATATTATTCAATCATACATAATCAATTATAAATCAAATAAAATGACTTATTTTTTCAAAATATTAATAATTTTTTCTAGAGAAAATCACAAACTAACAAATACAACATGTTTTTCAGTGGTAGGTGCTACTCCATTATCATCCTTTGGTTGTGGGTGCATGCCCTATATATTTTCAAAATGGGTTGGGTTGTCAACTAGGCATAGGGTTGTCATTTTTTAATAAAATCCTCCCTAAATAATGTCACACATTTATCTTAGGGATTACATATATACTTACCTAAAACGAAAACTCTAAAAATATCATTTCTGTCCTCAATGTAATTACTCCTTAAAAAACATAAAGGGAGTGTCTAAGACATTGATCATAAGATCCACACCAATATTCATGACCTCTGATGGTATATATAACTTTGATGAAAAACTAACATGAAATAATCCAATTATAAAATTATAACTAAATGTTTCCTCTGATATCAACTATAATGGACTATAACCCAAAAAACGAGATCTGGATATGAAATCATAAATTCTATATTCCCATCATTGATATTATTACTTGTAACCCATTTTATCAAATTGTGGCCATGAATAATAATAAGTAAAAACATGAACACATTCATTCATAATGGCATTTTATGTTTCTGTTTTGTGAAATAAGGTAAAACTCCAACCTAAACAATTCACTTGTCATCAGATGCTCATTTGTCTATATTAAACTATCTTTCTTATTTAACCATAATTCATTAGAATCAACTATAGGAAATATTTTCTAAACAAAATTTTTTCAACAACATTCCATATATTATGGGGAGAAATGGAAACATAAGAAGGAGGAGATAAAATGCTCATTAATGGAAAACATAGGAAAAAAAGTTCAATTTCATCAATGAGATTTAGAAGTGTATAAGTGTATTATGAGATAATCAGAGATCAGGTATTATTAATAAATTATTTCATACATATTAATACCAAGAAAATAAAATATGAAAATAAGTAAAAAGAGTGTTTCATAGTAATAAATAATCACAAAACATGTGGTATCTATAATGATTGTAAGATATATAATAATCCCATAAAACCATAATAAAAATATCATTTATAATGGAGTTTTTTATTGTAAATCACACTAAATGATTGAATTAAATAAAATGATCACAGTTAAATCCATAAGATAAACCCTCATGTAACACCATATTTGTAGACTCTTAGGGAAAGGTAAATTAACTGATGAATAAGTGTGATATATGGGTGCACCCATTGTTTAGTCCATAATAAGCTCACCAAATTCTATTAGGGCCACCCCATCATATATGGTGTATGGGTAATAATAAGTATTATTTATGACATCCCATTGTATTAGTATCTAGAATCCAATACAAGAATAATATATATATATATATATATTTCATCATAAAACTCATAGAAATAGAAATTATTATTGTATAACTAGATTAAACGAAAGAAATAAATTTTCTATGATTTAAATCAATTTTATAAATGATTAACATAATTACAAAAAAAATTCCATAACAATCTATTCGAATCATGATTAACCGTTGGAAAATAAAATAATTCATTAATATTCTCCCTAATATAATTTTAATACTTATCGATTTTGAATTTGAATTTTATCATACACAAATTTTCTAATTTCATCCGGAATAATTTGTTGGTTTGCTAAAATGATAAATTAAAATATCATTAAATACATCACGAGGAAATTACTATTATCATGTTAAATTTTTTTTTAAGGATAAACATTTTAAAAATAATTTTATTATAAAAAAAATTGAAATATTATAATGGAATATATATAAATTAAATAGAATATTTCATCAGGAAATTATGATTTAGTATATTGAAAATAGTTTTCAATTTTTTTTGATACATTTTAAATAAATTGTTTTGGAAGAAAACTACTTTCCGAAAGAAAATATAAATAAAATTGAATTTTTGTTAAAACTATGCATCAAACATTTTAATTAGAAAAGAGTTAAAAATGATAAAAAATTAAAATGTAATGCATGAACATTGGGGAAAATGTTTTATGATAATTATCTTATTTTACCTTTAGACACTGAATTATACATTATCCTTGATAAATGATGTGATTGTAACAAAGGATTCTTCCATCATTTTAAACATTGAATCGAAATCACCCGTGAAAAATAACATTAAATGAAACATATTATATGAATAAAATAATTAAATAATTGATATAAAATTTTAATGGGTATTTACATTCCCATAATAAATAAATTAATATATATATATATCAAAAAAATGTTTATGTGATGAGAAATTGACAAAAGAAATATCTCACCACATTGGTAACAATGAAATCATAGACACCATAAAATAAAGGGATCCTTAAATAGATATTTATAACAACAAAATATCGTAAAAATAATCATAAAATAATTTTTTTATCATTATATACATCATTCAACTAAAATAAGTGGTGAATATTAATTATATCATAGAGAAATATATGTGATATAACATAACCCTTACCTAAAACTTTATATTTTGGACCATTTTTTCAACTATATATTGGATTTAAATATTTTATTAATATATTACATAAACAAAGTAATATTTATAATATCATATATTATAATTTTATAACATCTTATAAACCATTTTTTAATAATTATACATCATTTTCAATGTTTTTGTTGTTGGGAAACCTGTTTTCTCATTCATTCATTATTGTGACATTCATCGATTTTTTAATATAATACATTTATATAATGACCCAAATATTTATAGGAATTTTTATAATAATTATAAATAAATTATATTTTTCACATCATTAAATAATTCTGGTTATACAAATTGATACAACATATGGTCAAGGAGATAGAATGTTTATTGTACAGATTAGCAACATTTCCATTTTCCAATAATAATTATGGAATGTGGGTATGTAATTATTTATATTTCAAGGATGATAATTATATATTAAATAAAATATTATTTAATTAAATATATGTACATATATCACATTTGTTATTTTTTGATGAAAAAGTGAATCAAATCTCTTCATGGTCGTGGAAGTCCACACATCCTTGAATGATGCTATCATATTTTCAGTGAGTGAAAATGTGACAAACAATTATCTTATATACTTCAATAATTTTAAATATTTCCTAAATATCATAAATATTTCCATTAGATCAAATATAATACTTTTACATAGACTTATTTTCTTCTATGTAATGTGTTATTGAAAAACAAATTGCATCACTTGGTGAGGTGGTAGTTCAATATATACATAAGAGACGTTAATCTAACCATTATTTAATAGAACCTAAAAAGTAGAATCTGATATAAAGAGTCAACAGAAATTATTATATTATAAATTTCATATATAAATATTATATATATCATAATACCCAATTGTGAGAGGTGGTAATGGAAAAATGAGGGACATCATACCATGAGGTGGTATTCATCGATAAAATGATTGATTATTTTGTTAACCTTTTTATGGTTTTGTGTGTGGTTCTTATGTAACACCCAATGATTTCATAGTATGTTATCTCATTAAAGTAATTCAATACTTGCGCTACACCCAAACCTGAGATCGAGCGCACCACCACTTTAAAAACTCACTGTTAAAAAATCAATTATGAATAGTATTTATTTAATTTACAATTTTATAAACTCCATATAATTTTAGAATTCATATTTTGTGTCTCTTAGGCATCATATACGGAAAATTCATTTTTTCATATAAAAGAATTATTTTTCCCAAAAATACAATTATACATCATATTTATTGTAGAATCCTTTTTAAAAAAATATATGATTCTTTTATATACTCAATTTAATTAAATTAAATATTAATTTAGAATCGGGACATAAAAAATTTAGTTTGGATAAATTATTTGTACTTTTATGATAATATTCATATTTTGATGAATACTGAAAAAATACTAAATTTTTATTGAAGAATACTTTTTAAATGCTAATAATTTAAAGTGATAAATTATTCATTTGAATGTTTTGGAAGTATAATTGGATTATATTTTTATCATTTAATACAATGTTTTTCATTATAAGTAATTTCACATTTAAATTTGACAAAAACACATGTCATTCATTTGATTGTTTTTACTTTTAAAAGAAACCCGCTTTATGGTTTTGGCAATGGGAATAAATTTAAAATTTAAAAATTCAAATTATATGTTTTGAATTTGTTAAAATAGAATTTATTTTTTAATTCGGAATATCAAAATTATCTTAGGGTATTTTTTTATTATTCTGAAAACATTCAATTTTTGATTAATATTGAAAAAACATTGTTTTATTGGTTAAACTGACTTATTATTTAAATAATTAGTTATATTATTTCAATTTATTTTAGGTCAAAATATATTTATAATACCTTTATATTTTCAACATAATTAATTTGGGTCATTTTATAATAATTTTAGATATATAAATTTTTATCGAACATTTTACCCTCTTTTATCCACCTTCTAGAAGCATTTTCAAATTTTAATAAAACATAATTTTACCACTTCTGTGAGTTTAATTTCAAAAATCCGAGAGACACTGTGAAAATTATTTTGTATAATGTGGTTCAATAAGATGAAAATATGTTTTGGTAAATTTTTTCTTTTGACTTTTATTTACCAATGATAAAAGTAAATAGGGTTATTAAGGGTAAAATTGATATCATAATTACACTAACACATGTCCTAATTGAATTGGATAAGTATAATTCTACCAAAAACTTTTTTAAAATAATATATGATCTTCTTTGGTCCACTTGGATTAGATTTGGACATTTATTATTATTTTATTTAAAGATGAGTTAAAAGAGTTAAATTCAATGTTTAATAACAGAAACAATTTTAATATATGGTTATACATGACATAAATTTGACTATAAATATTCATTCGAAATATTAAAAGATTTCCCTGATAATGATATTTTATTTATAATTTTTAGAAATTAAATAATTTAGTTTATTTATGACAGAATGATGACACAATAATTACATTAATAATGAAATATTAAAATAATTTATATTATAAATATCCAAATAAATGTAATTTGAGACTATTGATTAATTACACTAATTATATATGTTAATATGACATGTTATTATTGAAATTATTAATTTTTTTCGAATTATTAATGTTTTTAGGTCTTTAATAAAATCATTTATTAAATAATGTCAAAATTTACATAATGGAGTTTTTGAAAATAAATACTAGATTATTTGTTGATATAATATTCTTAAAAATATAAGGTTCTATATAATTGACTTAATAATATTATATATGCCATTAATAATCTTATTGGGGTTCACTTGGGGTTTTTATAGAACATTTATTAACTATATAATATAAAAATACAAAGAGACATGGTAAATGTCAGTATATTTATCTAAGAGTTAACAGTAAAAGATAAGGTTAATATGATGACCTAAACCTGTATAAAACCTATCACTTTAGAGTTTTTCCACCCATCCCTACCTTATCCTCTAAATAAATCATTTTGGAGCGATTAGAAAACAAAAATTATTTTATTATAAAATAATATTTCATGTTTTTTCTTAAAGTGGCCCTCACCTCTCTTATAGAATGGCACTTCCGCTTCTCTCAAATTCACACCATGAAATCCATTTGGATTGGAAAAACCCTTACAAAATTATCTCCTAACATTCCTCCCCTCATTCAATAGGGCTTACTTTGGTCATAAATCCATGCTATGGAGTCCTATTGATCAAATCAAATGGAAGAACCCGAAGAAGAGGTCAATATTTCATCACCTCTTTGAAGTTCTTTTCTTCTTCCACTTCCAACTTCATAATTATTTCCATTATAAAATAATAACTCCAATATCTTATATAAAATTTTATGTTATTATAATAATGGTACAACAATATTCATTATTATATTTATCCTATAAATGATATAGTCACCATACGTGTGTATGTATGGATTATCGTCTTCACGTTGTGGTGTAGTTTGTTATTCAGACACTTCATTATTTTGATGGGTATAATAATGAGTATAACAGATGTAAATAATACATATAACATGTTAATTAATTTTTAAATATTTTATATAATTCAATTACATATTATTTCTTGATCAAATTAAAGATGGTTTCACTCGTGCGTATGTACGGATTACTGTCTCCACGACGTGATGACATTCATTTCCATGTTCACCATTCAACGATTATTATAAAATATAGATCATTAATAAGTATGTAATACACGACATAATAATTCTACTTGATATATATATATATATATTTATTTATATACCTGTAACTTATTCACTTAGTTCCATTCAATACTATATGAAAACAGAAACAACGTTTATGCGTACGAATGGCATATCATCTCCATAAATATTGTTTTCCATTTCATATATAAGTATATTACAGATATTTATATTCAAAATATATAAATAATATAAATATTATTGTATATTCTGAATGTATTTAAATTATTATTTATGTGATACAATCATGTGTAACAATTTAAAACTCGTATGATAAAGAAAGTGATTATTGCTCGAAATATAAATTTAACATGGAAATTATTATTAAATTGTTAGTATAAAGTCATAAATGAGTCATGAATGAAATCATAAATATTAATATGGTTCTTTTATAATTTATTAACATACTATGGTGATTATTCAGGTGGTTAAACATACCCACGACTAGAGGAAAGTGCAAGGTAAGTGTTAATTTCACAATCTATTTATTATCAAAGGTTGTTTTTATGTGAGTACCTACTAAGAAATATTTTTTATCCTTGCCTAGTAATCATTAAATAGTTTTCAAATATAATAATTTTATGGGACACTTTTACTAAAACAACATTTTAAATGTTTCAAAGATTTATTATTCCAAGTAATTTTCATTAATTTCCATGTTTTCAAAATGGTTTTATTGATTTCTTCATATGGACATGAATGTTTTTAAAATGTTAATTCCTTTCAAATGTTTCAATGTTGTATGAAAATCATTGATTCAAATATTCCATTAAATTTATTCTTTTCTAAATTGTTTGAGTATTAAATGTTTTTATGAAAAAACAATATTTTCCACAAATAGTTTTACTAATCATTTTCATCAATATCAACAACTTTTGATGGATTTTAAATCTTGTCTAAAGTTTCTTTATTATGATACAAATATTCAGTATATTATTGATGGTATTGTGATATGTTTGAATTTGGATGAGTAGTTTTTTTCCATTCATGGTTTATATATAATGTATTGACATTTCATAAGCTACTTTATTATGAATGTTTATGTTATATTTCAAATTATTCTTAAGATGAATGTGTTGATCTAGTATGTTCTGGGTTTCGGACTGGTAATATAAGCCCTTGGGGTTGGGGTCTGGTTATATCAGACCCACCGGGTTGGAGTTGTGTTACAGTGGCTCCACAGGATGGAGTCTGGTTACAAAGGCTCTCTAGGTTGTTCTCTGGTTACAGAGGCTCTCCGGGTTGGATTCCGAATATAGAGGCTCTCTAGGTCGGGGTCTCATTACATTTATCCCCTATGTCCTAGATAGAGGCATTGACCATGAAATTAAAGTCAATCATTATGCATTCCATGATTATTAATGTGGATATTGATATATTATGTTATTATTAGACTAGAAGATTATCCACGTGAATAATTAAATGGATTTATATTGTTTGTTATTTTCTATATTATATTAATGTTCAAGTTTAAAAGGTTTTTATTTTAGTCTTTTACATTTAATTACATCTTTATGAATATTTATGAATGTTTCTGCTATATTGTTATCTTTATTAAGCATTTGATCTCAGCCATTTCTCCATATGATTTTTCCCATGATGTAAAGTTATATTTTATTATTGATATGCAAGGTTAAGCTAAGAGATTAATGGAGTTTCAATGGATCATTTTGTTGGGTTTTATTCACTAATGTGTTATGTAATGTTTATCTATGTAATATATTTTCCAAGATTGCTAAAGAGATCAGTCTTTTGGGACTTGATTCTTTTTAACAATGTCATGTACTAAATAAATGCACCATGTCCAAAAATAGGGGTTGGGGCGTTACAGTTGGTATCAGAGGAATTTTATCAATATCCTTAGAAACTAGATTTAGATAAACTCTGATTATAGCACATTAACCTAAGATAGACTTTGGGGATTAGTAGAGAAGATCTTCATAGAATATTGGTAATGTATAGATTTTTTGAGTTTTCCAAACAATACATTCTTTTCTTTGTACGAGTAGGTAGAGGCTGCTCTGGCACAGGTGTACCTAGGGAGAAAACCCAAAAACACCGGTTTGATCTTGACATGAACATGAACTAGTGCATGAAAACGGATCCTTCTGCACTCATGGTTATGACACTCTTGAGGGATATTATTAGGATAATTGTCGTTTTGTTTATAAACAACTATGAAGGGTTTTTTAGTATATACCTTCCTAGAGATTTTTTTATGATTATGGATTATATCCATAAACTGTTAAATTTATGTTAGTTGTTTGAAGAGATTGGAATAATGCATTACGATTCATATACTTACATAGTGTATTCCATTGTTTAAAATGGAACCCCATAGATGGAATGTGACCTCCAGCAATACACATGATCCAAAGAGTAATAAGGATAATATCATTCAGGTTAATAATCCAACATTTAGAAAGAAATATTATCCCATATATTATCATTATATGAAAAAAATAGAACCATGTGTTAATAAGATATGTAAATAATTTTCTTGGGTACTATGACTTTGATGGAAATCTGGGGAAGAAAAGGTTGATAGAGAGAAAGATGGATAAAGGCAATAAAGGGAAGAATGATTTTGCCATATGTGATAATTATGGAAAGAATTACCTTGGTAAATTCATGAAGGGGATGGGATTTTATTATAGAGTGAAGAAAAAGGACACCAAGTACGTGATTGCAAGGTTGAGAAAAAGTTTTCATATGTAGAATGCTTCATCTGCAAGGATTTGGGACACTACGCGAGTCAATGTCCAATTAATCAAAGTATACACCAAATGATGCTATTGAGTAATAATCAATTTATGATGCTACCGAAGATGATGAGGAAAGAATAAGAGTTCTTATGTTGTTATTAATTTATTGTGTCATTTTAGTATTGTATTATGGTTGTATATGTTATAAGAATAATAGATTATATAAGGATAGTACTGCCGTACTATTTCATTAAGGACATGAGATTCGTAAAACCATGAAATGTGACTCAATGGAATGTTTAACGTCTGATAAATTACATTGTTTATAGAAAGAAAACACATTAATATGGTCATGATACTGATGTATTGATTTTGGAATAATAGATGAGTGATTTGTGTAAATTATTTTCGATATTATTTACATCATTGGAACTGGTTAATAGTTTTTTCCCATCATTGTGTGTGTTTACAACATTTTTGTATATAAAGAGTATATCTAGTAATTTATAATGAATACGGGAGATTGAATGTAATCAATACAGGTATATGAAAATTCCAAGTCATACTGTGTTTTAAAAGAATACATGATGAAGTTATACACATATTAATATGTGGCAAAAAGGATCATCATTGTTTTTACCTCCCTTATAAATTTTGGACTATGTGTTTAATCAAAAGTATATTGGATAAGTTTAAAGGCTGTAATATATTAATTTTGACATTGGATAATGTTTTTATGGTTAAATAATTTCTTGATATTATTTTTGAATTTTAAAAAAAAGGACATCACGGAGGTCAGATGACAACATGTCATGCTCGGCAAGGCCGAGAAACTTGAACCCACATCAAAATGGTGACAAGGGTTCATCACTTACCAATAGCCTACGTGTTGTCCTAGTTTGTATAATGTAGTTTTTTTTAATAGTTCAAAAAATGAATTATTAATTCATTTTTTGTATCCTTGTACGATTATGATAAATGTAATATTTTTGAATTTTATTATATTTTGGATTGAAAGATGAGTTTGTGGAAGGAATTAGTTGAAGGATTAAACTATACTGGTCAAGTATATATATGTATATATATATTTCCTCTTATTATATGAATAAGTTAATTCTTAAACATTAGGGAAGGGATATTAATACCAATAATGTGTTACCATAGTACCATATATTTTTACGAACCGATGATATTTTACGTCATCTTACATTGATGGCTTTGAGGCCCTTAATATTAAACTTGTTTTGTGATTGATGACCTCAATCACACCATATAAATATTTACGCTTTTCCTATAACAATGTGTCTCTAATTTTCACTAATTTTCTCTTAATCAAGATCTTAATTTGGGGGTGTCATTTTTATTTCCCTTTTCCTCTTATTAAGAATAATTTTTATTAACCAAATTTTTGATGTGGGTTTTCCAAAAAAGAAATATCCTATTTTTAACAGTTTATTTTTAAAGAACAATTTCAAATTTTGAGGACTCAATTTATTTAATGATGGAAGAATTTAATACCCCATGACTTCGTAGAATGTTATCTCAATAATGTAATTCAATAGATTGCACTACACACAACACTAAGATCGAGTGTACCACGATTTAACAAACTATTTGTTAAAAAACACTGATTAATAGTATTTACAGAATTTTCAATTTTATATACTGCTTATAATTTTAGAATTCATATTTTATGTCTCTTAGGCATAATATAAGGATAAATTCTATTTTTCTGATAAAAGAAGTATTTTTCAGAAAAATGAAATTATACCGCTTATTTAATGGAGAATTCTTTTTTGAAACCATTAAATGTAACTTTTATATACACAGTTTAATATAATTAATTTATTTTTTAGAATTGGGACATTAAAAATTAGTTTGGATAAATTATTTGTACTTTTATGATAACTTTCATATTTTGATAAATAGTGAAAAAATACTAAATTTTAATTAAAAAAAACATTTTTAATAATAATAATCTATATTGATACATTATTCATTTGAATATTTTGGAAGTATATTTAGATTATATATTTATCATTTAATACAATGTTGGTCATTATAATTAATTTCACATTTATATTTGGCATAAACACATGTCAATCATTTGATAGATTTTACTTTAAAAAAACACGCTTTATGGTTTTTACAAAGGAAATTAATTTTAAATTAATAAATGATGCTTCTAATTTTTCAATTTGGTACAATATAATTCATTTTTTATTTTTGATTATCAAAATTATCTTAGGGTTAATGTTTGCTATTTTTCTGAAAATATTCAATTTATTATTAATAGTGAAAAAACATTGTGTTATGGTTTAAAACCAACTTTCTATTTAAATAATTAATTATATTATTTTAATTTATTTTAGGTCAAAGTAGATACTTAGTACATATATATTTTAAATTTAATTAATTCGAGTCATTTTACTCTATGTTATGGTATATAAAATTTTGTCAAACATTTTACCGTAATCTACCACATTCTAGGAGCATTTGAAAATTTGAATAAAACATAATTTTACTGCTTCTGTAAGATGAATTTATAAAATTTGAGATACATGGTTTATATCAGTAAGTAAAATATGGTTCAATAAGATGAAAATAATTTTTAGTAAATAGTTACTTTTGACTTTTATTTACCATGGCTAAAAGTAAATAGGGTAATTATGGTTAAAAATTATATCATAATTACACTAAGAAATATACTAATTATATTGGATAAGTATAATTCGACCAAAAACAATATTAGGAATAATATATAATCCTTTTGGTACACATGGATTAGGGTTGGACATTTATTATTATTTTATATAAAGAATAGTTATAAGAGTTAAATTCAATGTTTAATAACTAAACCATTTTTAATATAGTTTTATACATAATATATATTTGACTATAAATATGAATTAAAAAGATAAAAATATTTCCTACCAAATGATATTTTATTTATAATTTTTATAAGTTTAAAAATTTAATTTAATTATGACACAATGGTGATCCAATAATTACCTTAATAGAGAAATATTAAAATATTTGATATTATAAATATTGAAATAAATGTAATTTGACACTTTTGATGAATTCCAATAATTTTATAGGTTACTATGACATTTCTGTACTGAAAATATGAATTTAATTCGATGTAATAAAGTTTTTAGGAATTTATAAGAAAAAAAATTATTAAATAATGTCAAAATTGACATAATTGAGTTTTTAAAACAAATACCTTATTATTCGTTGAAATAATTTTCCTAAAATTATATTTTTTGGAAAAGGGACTTAATTATATTATATATATCATTAATGAACCTATTGGGGTTCTCTTGGATGTTTATAGTATGTTTACTATCAATTTAATATAAAAATACAATGAGACATGGTAAATGTCAAATATTAAACTAAGAGTTAAATCTAAAAGGTAAGGTTAATATGATGATTGAACCTGTATAGAACCTATTGTTTGGGAGGTTTTCTACCCATACCCTCCTTATCCTTTTAATATTTCATTTTTGAGCCATTAGTAACCGAAAATTATTTAATTATAAAATAATATTTTATGCTTTTTTGAAAGTGACCCTCATCTCTATTATAAAAGAGCACTTACCCTTCTCTCAAATTCACACCTTCAAATCCATTTGGCTCAGCCAACCTCTACCCAAATATACTCCTAAGATTCCTCTATTAATCCTATATGGATTACTTTTGTATGAATGCTAACCTAATGAGCCCTTTTGTTCTAATGATAACGAAGAACCTGAAGAAGAGGTAAATATTTAATCACCTCTTTCAAATTCATTTCTTCTTCCACTTCCTCTTTCTTTGTTGTTTACATTATAAAATAATAAAGCTGGTATCGTATATGTGCTTTGTCACATAAATGACTTATTTTAAAGTTAAATTTCATTTATTTTTCATTTATGATTTGTTTTTGGGGTTTGTCAAGCTTTTATGGTGGAGTGGGTGAGTTTTCATGAATTGGGCCAAACCGTGAGCCCAATTCCAGATTTAAAAATAAATTTTGTTGCTTTTATAACTTTTTCAATTTTTAATATTTTTCACCCATTCAAGTTCCTAAATGGTCTACCCTGATATAGAAACACCACCATTGTAGTTTGGAGCCTTTAGAAAACCATAAACAAGTTGTATATGAGTTTTTATTTAAGGGATTGGGCCTGCCCGAAAGCCCAATTCCAGTTTTAAAAATAAATTTTGTTTAATTAATAACATATACAATATTAAGGCTTTTTCGGTGATTCCAAGCCCCAAACACTTCCCTTGAACCCATCCGCGCGTCCCATATCCTCCCACCCTCTTTGAAGCTCCGTTTCATCGCGGTTTAGGTAGAAACTTCTGAAGCACTCACATTTCGGGCAGATTAATAAAGGTAATTTGTTTCCTTCATAAATCCTTCAATTCTCACTATTTATTCCCCATTCAAATTCCTAAATGGTCTCATAATTCTTATTCGAACATCCCTTTAATGGTTGGATGTTTTCAGATTCATAATCTGGTGGATTTTGGGTCGGTTTATTCATGATTGTTTTGAGTAAGTGTTTCTCTCTTCAATTTTTCATTCTCCTTAGGGTTTCCTCCCTATTTCATTATATTCTAAAATGTCCAGAAGTTAGGGTTCGATCCTAAGGTCTGATTTGGTATCTTTTGGGTCAATTTTTGGTGGTCTAGGTATGGATTTATATTCCTTGTGGTGCGGCGGTGGTGCGCTTAAGGTTTCGCACCAAGTTTTGAGGATTTCGACTCAAAAGGTAGGTGATTCCATGTGTAGCCATTTTATGATGAGTTAGCTTGCATGGATTATTAATTTAGCATGTTTATGATCTGTTTTATGTGTTGTGAAAACAGTTTTGATAGATTTGGTTGAACATTTAATTTTTAGTTGCATTATAGCTTGAAATTGGGTACTTGTCATGTGTGACTCTTGGGGTAATGTTTGGGTTTAGTTTATAACATATGAAAGTGATTTATTAGTATTGAAAGGGGATTCCAATTCTGGTTTGTTAATTCCTTATTGTCATGTTGGACTTGAATGTAGGTTTTTTTAATGAGTTTAAGGATTAAAAACATTTTGTACTTCTTGAAGGTGATTTATGAAAACGTGTGTTTTTCATGTGTATCTTTGTGGTATTATTTGATGTATTTTTATAACATTTGGGGGTGGTTTAATAATTGTTTTAGGGCTGAACAATTCTGTTTTGGATTGGTATTGGTAAGATTTTGCTTTTAAATGAGGGTTTTGAAATGGGTTTAGTGTGCAGACAATGGTTATACCTCTTGGGTTTGTTTTATAAAAATTTCCAATGTTTTATTTGGTTACACAAAGATGGGAAAGGGTGTATATGTACTGTTTGGGTGAGTGTGTTCACCTAATGTGGGTTTTTGAATAGTAAAGTGGTGATTTGAGATGTTGAACATTTTTATAATTTTTTTTATAAGTTGTCAAAATGTTTTACTAAATTTTGTTTTGTGTGCGAAACACGGGTGTGGGATATTTCATGTGAGTTTATTTATAAAATGAATTGTGAAGGTGAGAATGGTATTGTGTGACATGTGTGTGGGCTGTTATGTGAGTTGAATATCTTTTCATGGTTTTATAACATTGTTTAATGGATTTGTGGAAGTGTTAATGAAATTTGAAAAGTGTTGTAGGCAATTTGGAGTGAGTTTGATTTCAAAATTCATTTGAATGAAAAGTGGAATTTTTGACTTGTGTGATGTACATGGGGATGTTTGGTTAATTTGTGATGTGGAAGTGATATTTTCATGTGAAAACTATACTTCTTGGATTGCTGAACTTGTTTGAGCAGAAAGGGAAAACCCGGGTATCTAGGTGGGTGGACGTGTACTAGTATGCTAGTGAATCTGTGAGGTTTGGCCTCAGTTTCACTTAGCAAGATTGACGCTTACAACTCTAACTAAACAATGATGATGATTATTGGGGACCACTAGGTTATGGGTATGTTCCCTACTATTGGCTCGTGCACGAGAATGGATATTTGTGATGGTTACCTTCACCGAGATACGAGGTACTTGGGACCCACAGCTAGCTAGTGCCTAGGGGTTATTTCCCATTGCTTGTGCCCACTGGATACTTTGTTATTACCGTCGGTATACGGTATGAGAGGCTGGAAAATTCAGTAGCTATGGTATTTATTTTAAATGTTTTTATTCTTTAAATTATCCCACCTAAAAATTGTTTTTATTTAATGTTGCATCTTTTAGAAATTTTAACTAGCATCTCATGTCTTTGAAAACATGCATGCTTTTCGGCATTAAATGTTTATCACATGGAATATATTAGTGGTGGTATCCTATTGGGCTTTGGCTCACACCCTACTTACACCCTTGGGTGTAAGTAGACTTGGTTATTTTTGTTGTCGCAGGTTGGGTACAGTTTTTTTTGTTCCAGTGGTTCGGGTTTCTAGCAGGTCCTTGGTAGTGATGTCTTGTGGATATAGCATAAGGGTGGTGCCCCTTGACAAAAGGGTTCTTGGGCTGTCCTTATTTGTTTTTTTAACTTTTTAATGGTCTTTAAATGTAGTTTTAACTTATGTAATTCAGTTCTGAAATTTTGTAAAAGATGGTTTTAGTTGAAAAATCCAGATTTGTTTTATTGAGTTTTATCGTTGTTTAATGTATATAGAATCGGGTAAATCGTTCCCAATTATCATTATATGATACCCGGGAACTTGTGCCAGCCCGTGGGGATCGGGAACGCCCTTCGAGCCTTGTCACGGGCTTGGTTTGGTGTCGATTTTGGCGGCGACCAGATTTGGTTTGTGACATGCTTTGATGTTATTATAAAAAATTTACAACCGTAATCATTATTTTATCAATCCTATAAATGAAAATGTCAACATACGTGCGTACGTTCGGATTCCCGTCTCTACGTCGTGGTGTAGTTTGTTATTAAACACTTCATTGTTTGGATGGGTATAAGAATGAAAATAAAATATGTGTATAAAAAATATAACACGTTAATTATTCTTTTTATATGATATATCATCCAATTACATATTATTTCTCCATAAATATAATGATATTTTTGCTCATGCGTTCGTAAGGATTCAGTCTCCACGACGCGATGAGATTCATTTCCATGTTCAACATTAGACGATGATTATAAAATATATATAATTAATAAGTATGTATTATATGACATAATAATTCTACTATATATATATTTACTTACATATATCTTTTTCACTTAGTTCTGTTCAATGCAATATGAAAAGAGAAACATCGTTTATGCATACGTACAGCTGACCATCTCCAAAACAGTGTTTTCCATTTCAGATATACATATATTATACATATTTACATTATAAATATATATTATATATAAATCTTGTTTTATATTATTGATGTAATAATGTCATTATTTAAATGATACAATCAAGTGTAACAAGTTAAAACACGTATGATAAAGAAAGTGATTATTACCTAAAATGTTAATTCAATATGGAAATTATAATTGAATGGGTAGTATAAATTCTTAAATAAATATTCTTTGGTATCATAAATATTTATATGGTTCTGGTATAATTTAATAACATACTATGGCCTTTATACATGAGGTCAAAAATACCATCAACTAAAGGAAGGTGCAAGGTAAGGGTTAATTTCATGATATCTTTATTTTCTGAGGTTGTTTTTACGTGAGTATCTACTTGGACATATTTATTATCCATGTATATATTTCAAAAAATCAGTTTCAAAGGAATTTTTTTAATGTGATGTTTTACTAAAACATCATTTTATGTGTTTTAAATAATCATTATTTAATACCTTTCTCATTAATTTCCACGTTTTCAAAATGGTTTTATGGATTTATTTACATGGACATGAATGTTTTTAAAATGTTAATTCCTTTAAAAAGATGCAAAGTGGTATGGGACCATTTGATTCTAAAATTTCTTGAAATGTATTCCATTATAAATTGCGTGAATTTTAAATGTTTATAAGATAAAATTAAATTTCTCACTAAGAGTTTTACAAATCATTTTCATCTATATCAACATCTTTTGATGGATTTTAAACTTATTTGATGTTGAATTAATATGTAACAAATCGTCCATATTTTATTGATGTTTTTGTGATATTTTTTACTATGGATAAGTTAGTTTTATGCCATTAACGGTTTTTGGGTATATTATTGACATTTTTTATGCTAATTTTAATTTGACTGTTTATGTTATATTTCAACCTCTTCTTAAACAGAATGTGTGGGAATAGTATGTTCCAGGTTAGGGATCGGTAAAAGTAAGACCTCTGGGTTAGGTATTGGTTACAGGAGATCCTCCAGGTTGGTGTCCTATTAAAGAGGCTCTTCGACTAAGAGTCCTGTTACATAGGTTCATTGGGTTAGATTCCGGATAAAGAGGTTCTCCGATTTGGAGTCCAGTTATAGAGGCTCTCCGGGATGGGGTCCGGTTACTGAAATCCCATAGGTCATGCACGAGGAAATGAAACAGAAATTAATGACTGGCATTATTCATTCCATCATTAATAAAGTGTCTATTAATATTTCATGTGATTATTAGACTAGTAGAATATCCATGTGAATATGTAAATGGAAATATTTTATTTTATCATTTCCGTATTATACTGAACTTCATGTTTAAAAGGACTTTGTTTTAATTTTATACATTTCCTTAAATTTTCGTGCTTAGTTGTGAATTTTTCTACTATATTGTTATCCTTACTGGGAATCTGATGTCACCTCATTGTGTGTTTTATTTTTTCATGGATGGGAATAAGTATTTTATGATTGATAAGAAGGGTTAATATATCAGATTAATGGTGTTCTAAATGGATCATTTATGTTTTGTTTTATTATCTAATGTGTAGTGTAATGTTCATGTATGTAATCTATTTTCCATGACTTCTAAACTGATCTATCTTCCGGGACATGATAACTTGTAGTCATCCCAATATATTAAAATAATGAACTGACTCCCAAAATAGGGGTTGGCACATTACATTTGGTTACACTTATATCATAAAAATCATTATATTTATTATTTTATTAGTATTGTATAATAATATTAAATTAATAATTTATGGAGGTGGAAAAAAATATAACATAAAGGTGATGGTTTTAGAATATTAACTCATCTTATGGTATCCACCTTGACATTAACTAAAACCATTATAGGATGCATTTTTTTAAAAAATAATGATTCAAGGATGTATTTAAAGATATTTGGGAGATGTTTTCAGTGGTTTGGGTTGAGAAATATGGAATGAATGGTATTATCATGCGAGGGAAGTTAGTGACCTTTTATGGTTTGATATCAGTTGTGTTTTTTTAAATACGCATAGGTATTCACTATTGGGAGGTCACCCATTAATTATGTGAATAAAAAATTAAATAAAAAGCGATTATATGGTATATTGGCACAACAATATTATACCATAGAGTAAAAGAAACACATTTTTCATGTTATTTCTTATTCATTATGTTTATTCAATTTTACCTCAATAGTCTTTTCTATGGTAACTGTTATCATTGTATTTACCTATATAATTATTCATTTAATAATATAATTAAAATTAGACTTTTTAGATAATATAAAGCTACCTATAAAAATTATGAAATATAAATTTTTAATGAAAAATCCCATGTGTGCAAAAAATTAATTTTAATACAAACACATGTAATGCCCAAAACCCTATTTTAACCATAATCACAATAATTAATTTTATCTCTTTTCACCAATAATTATTGGAAAAAGTTATGTGGAAATTATTACATTGTATATATTTTTCATAACATTAGATATGGAATCCTTTTTTACAAATTTATATCAAATATATATATATATTTTATTGAAATATACAATGATACACGTAGAAACAACATGTTTTTAAAAAGAGAAATTTTTTAGAAAAAATGTTAACATATTAATTCTATGACTAATAATATTTATTTTATTATACATAATTAATACATAATGATATATAATCTATAAATTTAATTTATAAAATTTTCCATTAGGGTTTGTTTTATTTAATTAAAAAGGATAAAAACAATAGAATTTTAAATTGTTTTCCAAAAAACCATTTTTTGACCAAAAAATACATATAATATAAACAAATATAAATATAATTCAATATAATTTTGTTGATTTAATATAAATTAAAAATATTATGTTACATTTTCTAATATTTATAAAATAATATAATTTTTAAATTACTTTGTTTAATGAAATTAAATTATAAATTTACATAAATATATTTTTTTCATTGTTTAATGAAAAATCAATGTGTTCAAAAAAATTTAAAATTGCATCATATTCTGATTTTTGATATTTTTATTCAAAAAAATTATGTCTATTTGATCAAATAAATTTTATAAAAGATCCAAAAACTTATTATATAATTTTTCTATGAAAATAAACTAATATGTTTTTAAGAAAATATATCTTGGAAGAATAAATCCAATTTCCTAAATATTAGTTGATTATTTAATGAAAAATAATCATTAATTTTTGTTTATATATATATATATATATATTTAATAAAGTAATCTATAAAATCAAATAAATTTAATTACTAATTCATTACAGTGATATATATGGTCATTCTATTAATATCGTTGTCTCCTATTAAATATACTACTGAGTATATGAATAATGGGATTATGCATACCACAAGTTTTTAAATGGGTTAAATTTATTTTAAATTAAATAGACAATAATGTAATGTGTATATAAATTCCCTCATTTTCTCAATTTTTTGTGTCCATTATTATAGGGAATACAATTTTCCCCTTTTAAAATCTTACTATTTTAAACTAACAGTTTCATTATAATCCATGTTATGATATGTATACATAAATCTCAAAAATTAAAGATTAATATTATTCACTATCATACTAACATCATAAATTTAGTTTCACTCATCCAAAATGTCATTAAACAATTAAATTTATTTAACTCCTGTAAAATTATATTTTTATAATTAGTAAATTCTATCTTTTTAGATCACCCATCACTATAAAATTTTATTATCTACAACTATTTAGTGAAATCCTTCAACCCAAAGATGGAAACAATATTTTTTATTCTTTTGAACATAATAACCTATGGAAACAAGTAAACATATCATTATATAATTATAGATATTATTTTTTATTCCAAATGTTTGGAATCCATTTATTATTAAAACATATCATCATATCCATAGAAAACTACCACTTATTTTGAAATAAATAATCGATCACAGAAGAAATGTTAACTCTAATATAATAATAATTTAAGAACTATGATATATGTGATTTATGTGAGGGGGAGGGGTGCTTCAATTATCTTTAATATTTTTTATTATTAACTAATAAAATACCATCACTTTATTTTGTGAGATATGACTCTACATGAATACAAATAAACAAGGAAAAATACCAAAACCAGTTTTTTTAAATTTCCCTACACAATAATAATAAATAGTTTATTATATTGTTGGGATATTATCCACGATGATAGAAACCATTATAAAATAATCCTTTTGGTGATTATAGTATGTAGAGAATATACTTTCACTTACATAACATTTGATTTATTCATCATCACATAGACAGATGATTAAATGAAAAATATATAATAATTTTTAAAAACATCACAAATATGAATTATTATTTTATCACATTATTTATTTAATATTCCAAAAAATCTTCATCATGGAAGTACTTATTTACCTTATTATAATATTGTGGGAAAAAAATATTCCAAAACATCTATTGCAATAATTCCATCTAATTTTTTCATCATCTAGTGTAGTGGCCCCAATGGCACATCTTCTACTACCATTTTTATGAATTATTATTCAAAAATTATCGATTATGTTTAAATAATCCCTTATCCAAGATTTTATTTTTTTTACACACTATCTAGTTCATCAAATAAATTCTACTCACATTCTATTTGATACGAACTGATATAATGAAATGATATTGTATTCTATGAACTGATTCTACCTCAATCAATTGCTCTAATTTACATTAAACATAAAGTCCACTTTTCCTAGTAACCAACAAAAAATATTTTCTACTTAGTGTATAAAGAATTTTTTGAATTACTATTATTCCAATGAGTTTTTAGAGTTAGGAACAAATATTAAAAATAAAATCTCTTTTAGACAATATAATGTACCAAACAAAATTCTTCATTGTTTTACTAATGCACAATAGTGTGACGGTTGACTCCTGTCAAACTTATCTGCAGTCGGTATCAATAACCTAATGCTTTCAGTCAAACTAATTTTATGTTACCTTTGTGTATGCACTCAACAATTATATCAAGAGAAGAGCTTTATGGAGGAACCTATCTGAAATTTTTTAAACCATGGATATGCGATGGATCCTAGTGGGTGACTTCAACATAGTCTTGAGGCCTGCTGAAAAAACAGGAAGCAATTTCTGCAGAGCATCATCTAAAGACTTATCCTATTGTATTGATAAGTGTAGGATGGCTGAAATACCAGACTCAGGAGCTGATTTCACATGGACCATATACACTATTAATGGAAGGCAAGCGAGCAGGCTGGATAGGTGCCTTTGAAAATGACTGAAGGGAATGATTTTATGGAAATCTCTGGCATGAATTTATCCAGATTCCATTTTGACCATCTTCCCTCACTGCTTGATCTTTGTTTCAGCGACATCAGATCTACTCCCTTTCCATTTAAATTTAACAATGCCTGGTTAGGTGTACCAGGATGAAGGGAAGTAGTAAAAGAGGCCTAGGAGGTTGCTGTACAGGGTAGTGCTATACACATTTTGACTACCAAACTGAAAAATGTGAAGATCAGAATTAAAGAGTGGAGAAAACAGTCTTTCTCGAATATAGAAAATGACATTAAGGAAGCTGACTTTCACCCGGATAACTGTCAGCAAGCTAATAGGCATCATGACATACCATCCCAAGAGGAGATACAGGCGGCTACAAAGCTTGATTCATTACTGGATCTTAAGGATAACATTGCTCAATATCATATCAATGTTAGATGGTTAAAGGAAGGGGACATAAACTCAATATTTTTTCATTGTATTCACAAGGAAAAAAAGGTAAAGCTGTCTCTTAAGGCACTACAGATTGATTGAAACATATTTACAGGTGAGAATGAGATATCCAATGTTGTGACTTGTTACTTTGAGAATCTCTACTCCGAATCTGGGGATGATAATTCCAAAAAGATCATTCAATTGAAAGAGCCAAGTATTGATGACATCAAAAATAAAAAACTCACTAACATTCCTTCATTCAAGGAGGTCCATTCTGCTCTATTTTCTTTAAATATGGATAGTGTCTCCGGTCCTGATGGCTTCCCCAACAAATTCTTTATGTTTTATTGGGATATTATCCAAAAAGAGGTGATTGATGCTATGAGTGAATTCTTATGTCATTCCTACATGCCTTTTGGGATGAACTCCAATTTCGTTGCCCTTATTCCAAAGAAGGATAGTGCTTTGGATATCAAAGACTTCAGGCCTATTTCCATTGGGAACTTGATTCCTAAAGTTATCAGTAAAGTCATTGTTGTACGGCTAGGTGATATTTCTAACCATCTTATTTCTTCTAATCAGTTTGGTTTTGTTCCAAGTAGGAATATCGAGAATTGCCTCTTCACTGCTTGAGAGTGTGTTAATATTATGAGAAGGAAAGTCAAAGATGTTAATATGGCCTTGAAGATTTGACATTTCGAAGTCCTTTGACATAATAAGGTGGGACATTATTTTCAATGTTCTTAAAATTAATGGCTTTTCAGGGAAGTTCATTGGTTTGATCTTTGGAATTTTGAAAAGTGCTAGCCTCTCGATTCTGATCAAGGTATCCCCTGGGGGCATCTTTCGATGTCCTAGAGGGTTAGGCAGGGTGACACTCTTTCTGGGCTACTATTTTCCATTGCTGAGGATTACTTGAGTGTCTGTTTGAATGATCATGTCAATAGTCGGTTATATCAAAGGATGAGAGCTAGTGGAAATTGTCATTCACCCTCTCACTTGTTATATGCTGATGATATACTCTTATTCTCCATGGATGATTTGAAAACTATCCATTGCATCAAGAATCTCTTAGCACATTATGTGGAAGTGGCAGGTTAGGTCATTAGATGGGGGAAGTCTTTTGTTGTCTTTGGGGAAGGGATTTGAACACAGAAGTAGATAAGAGTTTCTAGCAGGCTTGGTGTGAAGATAGGTAGTTTTCCCTTCACTTATCTTGGACTGCCTCTATTTTGGGGAAGGGTAAAAAGGGTATATTTGGAAGAGATAACTATAAAAATCACTAATCAGCTAGCTAGCTGGAAGGTGAAAACCATGTCCCAAGATGGGAGTGTATTTTTGGTCAACTCTGTCATCACTTCATTGTTTGTTTATTCGTTCTCATTATATAAGTGGCCCAGAACTTTATTAAAGGAGTTAAGTAGGATGATACACAACTTTATATGGACTGACTCTATTAATCAGAGGAAACTTGTCACGGTGGCATGGAATGAATGTATCAAGCCGGTGGACATTGGTGGGATGGGGGTGAAAGATGTTAGGATCTTTAATGATGCACTGATTATGAACATTACATGGAGACGTATAAATGGAGATAAATCCTTGGAATTCCTGACCAACAGGTTTACTCACAGGCTACAAAATCATAGTGATGCTTAACTGCATTCCTCTATGTGGACCTCTATCCGGAGTACCTATTCTCAACTCATGGCATAATCCAAATGGCTGGTATGTATCAATTCCTCTTTGAGATTCTGGAATACATTATTGCTTTCCTCTCGAATTAAGGAAGTCATTAATATTCCATCATCTTGGAGGAAAATGTCTATATGTGACATACAGAGGAATGCTGATGTTATGGCTATTATACCTAGCAATTTTTGTGTGGAAATTTCAAATTATGACTATGCTGATCATGACATTCTTGTTTGGAAACCTGCACTAAATGTACTTTTCTTAAGTCGTGATTTTTATAAGCTGGAATGTGGTACTACATCTACTATACCTTAATGGTTCAAAGGAATTCACAGGCCTTTTATTTTTCCAAATGACATTTTGATGATTTGGCGAATCTGGAAGAAAAGGTTACCGATTCAGTCTTCCCTTCAACTTACTGGTGTACACCTTGCCTCGGTGTGTCCTATTTTCTTGAGTAATGAAGAATCTGACCTCCATTTGTTCCTGGAATGTCCTCTTGTTGTGCGATTATAGCTGTACTTACAGTCCATTTTTCTCTGTTGTTTCACATTCTGTTCGGTTGATACATTTTCCAACTCAATGATTCAAATTGAAGCAAGTGAGCAAGTGAAAAACCTGCTCACAGCTGCTACTGTTTTTGTTTTTTCATATATTTGGAGAGCTCGCAATACTGTGGTCTTTAATAATGGCTACCCCATGTTTAAGGAAGGTGTATTGTTTATTCACCGAAGCATTCATATTGATTCGGTACATCAATATGGAAGCATGAACAATGATATTTATGACTTTACACTGTTGAAGACTATTAGTGTAAGTGGTAGGGAGAGGCAACCATGTGTGATGAAGTATATTAGATGGATCCCACCAATCCGTGATTGGTTGAAGGTCACTGTGGATGGAGCGGCCCACGGTGCAATGGGCCTGGCTAGCTGTGGTGGAGTTTTTCAGACTACCCGGGGCTTTGTGAAAGGTTTCCACTTTCATTACATTGGTATTGGGCATGCGATTGAAGTAGAACTTTTGGGGATTATAAAAGTAATCAGGTATGCGGTTCGATATGGCTGGCGAAAGTTATGGCTCGAGTCAGATTCCTCTGTTGTTGTGCAGATCCTGAAGGACCGGTCCTGGAATGTCCCATTGATAATGTTACCTTCTTGGATAAAGTGTCTTAGGCTTGTTGAGGGGATTTGTCTTGATGTCTCCCATGTCTACAGAGAGGAAAATAAGGTTGCTGATGCTCTTTCTAAAAGAGCAATTATGGAGGTCAGTTCCAGCTGGTCTTTTGTGTTACCCAGTTATTGCAATGGCCTAGTGCATGATGATAGTGATGGTGTTGTTTATACAAGGATTTGTAAGGATCCACTTCTTTGAGTTGTACTCTGTTGTTTATCACTTTTTTGTTAATAATTTGGTTGGAGCATGATTTTCCTATCTCTCGGACTTTTTGGCTTTAAAATAAATAATTTGATTTATATTATCCAACAAAATAAAACTCATTGATAAAACCATCATCCTTACACTTCTTGAAACATCTCTGATTGTCATAGTCCCAACAAATGAAAATAATTGAATACATTGATTAAAAATTTGGTTGAACTATTACTAATGTAATTCATATGGTGGAACATAAAAATATATTTTAAATCCCTTATTTTAAGACACAATTTTATAATAGGAAAAGGTAAACTACACAAAACAACTTTTTTCATCTAATTTTCCATATAGATGCATCAAATACCCATATAATTCTAGGCCCCATGCATAAGAAAATTATTTCCAATGTATTCAGTGTAAGAGTCATCAAAACCCTTATTTTTATTCATTTTGTGATTATTATTAAATTAATATTTTTTTATATTGAAAAATACCTAAATCAAATACTTACCCAATATATAGAATAATTTGTTTGTCGTGGAGAACTTCACATAACAAACATAGATGTTTGTGGGTTATTGTAAAAGTAAAATGAATTTAACTAATAAAATAAATATAGGGGTCAGTGTACATAATATGTGATAAGTTATACATTGAAGATGAAAATTGGTTTCAATATTTTTTATTTGTTTGATAACAATAGAATGGTAAGAACAATTATTTATGATGGTTCATTAATTGTGTTTGAAAATTTCAATCCATATACCATTATAGTGTCTTCAAAGGTTTGTTGTGTTAGGAAAACTAATTTTGCATCATAGTTTTAATTAATTCAATTCATAACCCACCCATATCATGGTTATTACCCATATGTGAATCAATTACATTCTATAATACCTCTTCCAGTATTCTATATATGTTATATTTTTTAATGATATTATTCTCACATTTTTCTATCCATATATTATGACAATTTTTCTGGCATGGAAAGTTTGTGTTTTACATGATTTTTATGACTCATTAATTAATCAAATATGAGGGTAGGATAAAAATATAAATCTATAAATCTATTTTTTCCATATATAATAGGTTAAAAATTTCCAATTATATTTATACATTATATACAAATAAAAGGGTTTGAAATAAAACATGATTCCAAAATAATGAAAATTTGGGACCTAAAAAACACCACAAATAGTATTGGTATGAATTAAATCCAAACTAAATAAATGATAAATCATATAATTGATTTTAAAATTCTATTAATAATGCTATTTCATTATATAAAATCAAAAATAGTTATTATATACCCACATAAAGGAAATCATGTTTATAATACCAAACATATCCCAAATGGAAGAATTTGAGATGGAAAACCCTTACATCATGTGCTTCCATCCATTGAAATAAATTAAACACCTATATAAAATACATATAAATGTTAATAATATTATTCTGAACTATAAAATATATATTTTTATTTACACACATTATAAATAGACATTTTTATATGAATTATTTTGATTTTCCCCATTGGTTGTTTATGGTTTTGATTGATAGTACATGTTGTGTAGTAAGAATGTTCACATTTCTTGTTCATTAAAATTTAATCATTTATAAAAGATTATATTTTATATTATAGATTATTTATAATTATTTAGGTTGTTTTAGACTCTATTAGTGAGTGTTTCTTTATCATCATTAATGATGAAATCGATAACAAGCATGATTTTGTGATTCATAAAAAATGATGTGTGTTTTATTACATAATTAATTAAATATTGACATATCTACTACCTAATAATTACCAATTAGTTATCATCAAAATTAGATTATATTAAAATTTTAATGATCTTCCCATATCCTTTCATGACATAAACTCATTGTATTTTCCATGTTTGTGGTTAAACTACCGTGAACATGAGCATACCAGGATTCAATTAATGATTATGAGGTGTTTTTATTAAATATCATTATCCCAAAGGAATGACTATATGATTTAGTTTTTATTTGTGTGGTATTTAATAATTTAATGTATGTATATTAATAAGTAATTTTGATGAATGAAATGCATTTCAGGAATAAAATGGTGCTATATTAATAAGATTATATAAAACAATTAAATTTTTTATAATAAACTATTGATAATATAATTTTTATAATTTTTAATTTCTCATACCACACTATTAATGATATAATAAAATTAAAATTTATACTTTAATAGCATCCTTATTTCATCCATTTCTGTATTGGAAGGGAAACAAAACATAGTGGGTTGTGGACAAAATAATGTACACGACCCACAAACATATGTATTTTTCTTAGTAGATGGGGTATATAAGTAAACCGTGAAGTTAAAATTAATATATATAAATTTTGGATATAAATTATTCAAATATTAAAATATTAAATTTTTTAGAATAAATTTTAATTAATATTATTATTATGAAAGTCATTGTATTTGATAGTACTCATCCCAGTGACTAGAATTTTTCTTTGATTCTTCCTTAGAAATGAAGGTCATATTCTAACTAATAGTGAATATAATATTCAATAAATAGGATATGTTTCTTTGAGATGTAAACATGATGAGTTTTACTAAGAAAGTAAAATAATAATTGATCATTTAAGTTGTTTATATTTAAACATTTTATATGTGATGAGGTGATGTTTTCTGAGTTATCCGAGAATTTTCAATAAAATATTATTTCTATTGAAGTGTCAATGGAATCAAAATAGGATGAAATTGGATATGAAAATAATTAATGGTCTAAAATAATCACATCCACTCGTTTTTTGAAAACATATTTTGTTTTATTGCAATTTATTTTACATTTTAATCTAATATCCAAACTTACCATTACCTTGGTATAGTATTCATAAAGCTAGTAATTGATTTCAATGAAGAATAATAATATTATTTTTTTTAACTAACATGATTATTTCACTTTCAAATTTTAAAATCATGTTATTAAAGAAAAATTTATAATTTTTGGAATGTTAATTTTTAAATAAGCACACATAATAACATCAAATTAGTTTTTTGAATTATATTAAATATGGGATTTAAATTTAGATATAAGATAAAATTATCATTAATACTATTTATAATGATATTAAATGATTTCATATAAAAAATAAATTCTATGAGTTTTTCATGTAATTCAAATTCCATATATCCCTTTAATTAATTGATTCAATCTACTACTTGAAAAAAATATTTATTAAATTAAAATGTTCATTAGTTCAAAATTATGGATATATGATTTATAAATTTGATTATTAGTTTTTAATTAATTTTATTATTCATTAAAAACATATTTTTAAACTAATATGGTATTGTATTATTCTAGATCATTATTGATAGTGAATAAGTCATAAAATTAAATTTTTTTGGTGAAAACTATATTTTACCACTATAAAGAATCATTTTCTAGAAAAAGTTCAAAACATGATATATAATAATTTTGATTTTATGATTTCCAAAATTAAGTCAAATTTATAGATTAAAATTTTTAATATTAATCTATTAAATAATTACATGAATTAATTCTATTTAGATAGTGATATTCTAGAATAAGGTGTTTAACTACTGTGATAGGGTCACAAATATTTCATTCCACCTCCTAGATAATTTCATACTCAAAGATTGGAATTATATCATCTATTAAAAATTGTGGACAGTTCTTCCTCATTGCTTTCTCAGGATACCATGTCATATCATCAGGATTGTAATTTCTCGTTAAGAATATCACCAATCAAATTAATCAATTCTGAAACACTCATTCCTTGGAGTCCAAAAATCTAGGATAGATCTTAATTATTTGAAAGGTCATTGTAACATCCAAACAAATCATTCCACTTAACCAGTAGATAGACTAGTGGGTAACATGACCTCAAGCTCACCTCCCCATATGCCAGAGGCATCTACTTAGTGATGTGGTTCTAAATAGGTGATTGTGGGGAGACTATACATTCATATCCTATGTTCACTAAAGTATAACATAAAAAAGGAATAGATTGTATTGAAATATGTGTATATTTGAATTTAAGGTTGATGAATAATAATACTAACATTATATAAAGGATATCCAACACTATATACAACAATACTTGTATGTCTATATAATGATAAATAGATTAAGGAAGTAACATCAACAAAAATTAACATTTTAAAATATAGAAAAAGAATATTATTGAGACAATACACAATCCTGAAGTTGATCTCCATGAGAATTCATAACACCATCTCAATACTATGCTCCTAAATCCATAGTTTCTAGAAAAAATCAAAAGATTACAGCATAGGTCCTTAAAATATAATGTCTACTTGGGTACCCCAATGGAAAGGCATATTGAGTAACCTGTGAGACATAAATATCAATAGTATGGCACCAAAATTAGCATTCCCAATGTAATAATTATTATAAAATTAATACTTATTTTCATATATATAATGCACATAAAAATAATAGAAAAAGATAACACCTTTGTCTGGGTTCGAAAATTGACACCCATCCCATGCCACCAGCTTCATCTTATGTCGGGATTCTGAAAGATGAACATGTTTAAGGGATATTGTTACTACAATGAAAATATAAACATAGAATCCCTAAAAGGCACAAACCCATGATTTTTCATCCGCTTCTAGTCTAATGCATGGCCCATAAACTAAGTTCGATAGAAGTACAAGAGAGGTAGACAATGCATAAGAAAAGTCTATGAAAGATTAATGAAATTATCTGAAGCATGTATACCAATATCATCAATTCAATAGGTGTTGTCTGATCCCATCTATAAGGTATTGCAATAAAATTTCCATTTAATGTCTCATTCCACCATGCCCATCCAAATAGATCATTCATAATCCCAAGTGTCTCTTGTTGTATGGTAACATCGATTCTTTCTATTTATCACAAATAAGGCATCGAGTATCACCCAAATCCTGGATATCTATCTTTCCAATGAGTCCATCATTGGTTTCCCTTATGGAACTAGTATCAGGCAGTGATATAAAAAATAACTTCGGGGAGCCCTTTCTTGGAAATCTAAAGACTGTTTCCCCAGCGCATTCTGATGAATCTCATCAATCATGGGGAGTCTATTCAGGAGTTGTTAATACATAATCCATGTTCACTCCCCATCCCATATCAATATAGGAACAAATAAATACATATATAAAATCATATAAGAAATTTCATAACATATGAAAAATCATGGCCTTAAAACCGTTATAACCTTATAATCAAACTGATTTTACGAGTCGATGTCAACTCCTAATAACCATTAATAAACCTCTCACCTCAAATGCTAAGTCAAGTCATTCGTCAACTCAGAATACATTCCATCAATTTTACTCTGACGGTCAACAAGGTAATTTTATCCTTGGTAAATTCCAAAAATATGAGGACTTAAAACCTAAAATAAGTCTTGACTCATTTAACAGTTATATACAAAAATGAAACATAGTTTTGGAATAAACACATAGGATAAAATGATAAATACTCCATAATTAAAATTAACATAATGTGTATAATAATAAAATGAACTATGTCATAAAGGTATGAGATTCAATTATTAATTTGTATCATTTTGTAAGCTCACATAAACTGGAGGTGTTTTATTAGAAAACATTGTATTATTTATTGACACTTCTTATGTTCATATTTAATCATTTATTATATATTTATAATTCATACGAATGAGTAAAAATAATAATATTCCATGTATCAATCATTTTAAGAATAAGATCAAATGAAATATATAAAATAAAAACAATATAGATATTTATTCAATAATATTTATATTTAAGGGATATCACTTCCATTAGAAGAGTTTTGTTCGATAACCTGATATTTTATTCAAAAACATCATTTATATTCTTTGAAAATTTAACTAAATATTGGATGATCAATATATCAAAAGCATAACAAAATTAAAAATTTTATGAATAATAATATAAGTGGTTTTTTAATTATTAATGGTATATGAACAAACACCTACCATCAAAGAATGACTAATATGAACACCAGGTGCTAGATAGATTTATCGGTAACCACTAAGAAATGCTCCACAAATGAACTGACAAATCTCTATATAGATATATATCCCCAAACCAAATTCATATAGTCACCACATTATTATGGAATAGAAAAATGGAAAATATGTTGATTTATATATATACATGCCTATGTATATAAATGCACAACCTTAAGAAAATTAAAAAATCACTACAACAATTATCAGGGACACAAAATCCCCTAAGAAAGGTTTACAAATATAAATTAAATACTATGAACTTATAAATTAGAAAAACCACAATTATAAATTAATCCTAAATGAGGAATGATGGAAAATATCCACCTAAATATTTGGCATCAAACCAAATTGAACCCATCTGCTTCACTATCAGTGGTGGATGACAGAATATGCATGAAGGGGTCCTAAGAGTCCCTTCACATATCGTAATATAAGTGGATATGTCATATAAACCAAATTACCCAAAACCATAGGGTTTTTAAAACTCAAATCAAGTAACGGGAGAGGATAAATTGCCCAAAGTGGTGGAGGATATGGGATCTATGGACCAATCATTGTTGAATTTAATTTAAAACATGAATAGATCCAGTGAGATTGGTGATTGAAGTGGGATACTGAGATTAGGGATTGCACTTTAGACTGAGAGACTCAAGATGGTGTTGTGTGAGGGGGTGGTTTCCTAGAGGGAGGTCATGTTTAGGGAGTTATTGTGTAGGGAGGTCATGAAGTGGGATTTGAGGAGCGCTAGGGGGTTTCAGCTTGGGGTTATGCACCACAGGTGGAAGGTGTGCAGTTGATGTAGATTGAGACCCCTTGTGGTCATTTTAATTTAAATAAACTAAACAAAAAATATAATCATTATATTGAAAATAATAATCATCATTATGAAAAATTGTAATATTATTAATATTATTATTGTTGTTGTCATTGACAAATTAATTAATTTTTATTTTTCATTTTTTTTCTTTTCACTTTAATTTAAATTTGAAATTTTTTTATTTTAGTTAAAATAAATCATCACTTTCTAGTGTTTAAACTTCTACAAATTCATTTTGAAACCTTGTTATTAATATGGCCTATGGAATAATTTATTTTTTTAAAATTCCCAAATAATTTTTGTCTGGTTCAAAATGGGGGATGTTACAGCCATCCCACATTGGAAATTCCCATACTGGGGAATCCATCAAAAACAATGAAATGTAACCTCACCTAAATGGGTCAAGAAGTCTCATTCAAATAGCCATGTTGTGTTTCCAGAAACCCAACACACCTTTTAGCACTTCCTAAACACATGACACATATGTTTTCAAATCCTGAGTTAATAATCACATTCCAACTGAAACATAGAGATGAAACTCACATGAGCTCATTTAGAAAGAAACATGAACACATCTTCATATTGTTAAATATCTGTTGAATGGTATTTCGAACAATATTGATCAACTTCAGAAATTGGAAAATGATGATTAAAGACACTTACAACATCATAATTTCCTTGAAGACATGCCCATATGCATTCTAGTAATGATTCCTACATGAATTAAAAAATTGTTAAAATAGTTGATTCCCCATATACATCAAATCCCACGTAGATCCGTCTTTTAATTAAATGCACTAGAGAACACAAACCACACTCATATAATATAATGGCATTTCAGAAATGGCCCTTAACTAATATCTTAATTGAATAAGAGAGGCGACAAGTCAAGCCACTATAGAAGACTCTTAATGAAAATTCTCAACTAGGTGAGCTAGAGTTTTAATAAAATAATCATTTATACCATTTACATGGCATCACACAATCACCATGAACTTGTACACTAAATTTTATATACCTGGATTTTAGTGATGTTCCTTTATTTATACATTATTTTGTGACCTCTTGGTCTCCACTTACCACAAGCCCTACCTTCTTTAAATTATAGAAAAAACCAAAAATATAAACCTCCAAAATGGAACATTTCTACATTAACTTTGTGGCACATGTAGGGTTTGATCTTATAAATTTTTATTCCTAATAACCACAAAGTCCAGACATATCCTATTCAAAAATAGAAAAAATACATTGATTAGAAAAAAATATATACATATAATAGTGTTAGAAATCATTTCTAGAAAGTCAATAATCATATACACATTTCCATGAGTTCCCTTTAAATAAAAACACCTACAACACTCTTTTCATATAGTATCCCTCTCAGCAACCCAGTTCAAAACCAATAAAAAATATATAATCAACATGGATATTCAAAAAGTGTTTTGTACAAATTAAATAATCAGAAAAATTAGTTATAGATTAGAATACTATTATCCATCTTTCAATATAAAAAATAAAAAAATAATAATTATGAAGTTCAAGAACCTTTTAGGAACATCCATAGAGGAATCCCTAGGTATATTAGGATCAGACTCACCTATCGATATATAGTGTTTCACTACAGGCAATAATTCTCAATCCATTCCAGCAACCAATCCAGTGGAACTATCCACCCTAGAGTATAAACATCCAATGCGTACCGAACCATCTAATTGGTGTCGATGAGAAACTATCATCGTAACCTATAAAAATTTCCCATGAAAACCATTTTAATAGTACATTGTCTAGGTAGGTGGCCCTTACATGTGATTCGTAGCTGACCCTCCACCACTTTGATAGCCTTCCCCAAACACTAAGACCATATATGTGATACAACTATATTTAGGGAATATTCTATAGAGGCTCCCCTCTAAAAAAAAGTCATCCCCAAGTGTGAAAAAAATCCTTCATATATTTTTAGTATTAAATAAAATTTCCAAAACAATATAAAATAGAAACCAGGCTTTCACATCACAGCAAATCAAAACATGAATTCTAATGGAAATAAATTCTCCCAAACTAAAATTTTGATTTCTCATTTAAAAAAACTGACATTTAATTTCAAAAAGGTTACCAAAGTAAATTTAAAACCCCAATTTCATGATCCCAATGCCATTTCGTCCTTTATATTATATTTCCAAAAAAATTCCCATGAAAATTATAAAGCATTCCATAATATATAAATTACCAAAATTTCCATTACACATCATTCATGACTCATGAATCCCATTTAAAAAACACGAAAAATGGTTTCATGTTCAATAAAATGCATTTTCATTAGAAAACCACCTTTCTTCACTTTGTTACCTGATAACCTTTTAAAAATATCTTTTCCCTTTCATAGAACCCATTGAACTTAATCACATGGCACAAAAAGGGTGAACATTAGAATGCAAATTAATTTCCATTGGAAAACTTCTTTCTATCATTTTCACCATTTATTTCATTATTAATGAACTATTTTTAATGAATCATTAAATTTATTTCAAACCATCACAAAAACACAGACATGAGAATCAAACTATAAACATCACACAATTCCACATAAGTCACCCAAAAAACAATATAATCCAAAAAAGAAAACAAAAAAAAATATTAAACACCACCAAAATCCTCTAATTACTTGTTTATGGTTCAATTCATATCTTATCAAACACCATGTGGGAATTGAAAATGATCATAATTTAAGAAACCAGTTTTGAAACCACTTCGCGCCCATCATCCATCACAAAATCAAAAATAATATTTTCTCAAACACACAACAAATAGATTATAATATTTTTAATATATTATTGGAATGATAAATCATTCAAAAAATGTCATGGAAAGGAAATAAATTGAAACACCCACCTCAACGATGCATAAAAGTGAATAGAATTTGGTAGGAGGATGAAAACACACCAAGACACAATCTGACCATACTAAAACCATAAGAAATTGATCCGACTATCAAACCATACCCTTTGGGTTCCCCAAAGATAAAAACCACTTAAAAATACCATGAAACCAATAATAGAGAAAAAAAGAGTAATTTGAAATATTTCTAAGCGAAATCATGAAGAATCACTAACATATATTGGAAATCACCAAAATAGTGGTCCAATGTGAAGGTGTGCATGTGGGTTCCATCTAGTAAATACAAAACAGAATTTCATAAAATTATAGGTGGAATATATTATATCAGTTTTAAAAATAAACTTTATTAAGTGTTAATGTGAGGAACAATTTATCGACATAATTTTAAAAATAATTCTATTGCAACAAGTAACCGTTTTTAAACGGGAAGATTCATATTTAATTATTTGAAAAACCGATACTCAAACCATGTGACATCAATTTTTTTCCAAAACCCCACAATGAAACTTTATACACTAAGTGATTACACTAAATAATCCATGAATGATTTAAAAACAATGTTGTTTCATCGTTGGTGTCACAAAATCCTAAACATGCCACTTTATCTTAATATCATTTACCATAACTAGACACATGGATATAATCCATCCAAAAAAACAAAAACCCATAAAAATTAGTCAAACACTCATCCCGTACCTCTTCCAAAATATCCAACATCAAGAAATAAATAAAAAATAAATAAGACCATAGTTGAGGGGTGATATTCATAACTTCCCCGTTAACTAATTTAGACATGTACCTTTTATAAGGTTACCATTAAAAATAAATGATTCATAAATGGGAATTTTATGTCCTTAATTAAATTATATATGGTTTATTCTTTAATATATGCTATTAATATATGCAAATTCCCCAAAATGAAGATGTTGATCCCATATTAATTGTAATTCAAGAGATCATGAGCTTAATAATACTTCCATCTTCTAGATAGTCTTTTTAGGCAACCCATTAGCCTAGAGATGATAGGTAGTGGATAAATATTTCTCACTATTAATATACTATAAAGAATATTCTAGAATCATAATGTTTATCAAATATAGTGGTAATACAAAATGGATAGAGATTCCCAATAAAGATTTACAATTTCATTGATATAGATCTATTATACAATCTAAAGGGTTATATATACTATTATCTATTTCAAATGTATATAATTTGTAAAAAAATAATTTATATCTAATATAGAATTGTATTAACTTTGATTCAATGGGATTTTAGAGAAAAAATAGATTGAAACATTGTCCTGGTTCTCAATAGGTATGTGTAGAAGATGCATGACTCCCACCAAATCTTGTCACTCCACCTTTATCTATTTAATTACTATTTATTTTGACAAATAGATTAAAATTTTCCACTAAATTAATCTCACAAATAAGGTTCTACTAAATCCCAATATATCATTTCTCTATTAGGATGTATGGAGAATGTGGAGTTGTGAGCTTCATATAGAAGAGAAATTTTAATTTATGGAACGGAGGGAACAAATAACATATTACAAACATCAGCTCCACATGTATATATATTATTTTAAATTATTTTCAATTACTCATGTATTTAATATCCATTTTCTATTAATTTTTTATTTCTATTGATTTTCTATATTTTCCATTATGTTTGTGTTCAATATTTCTGGAAATTGAATTTTTGTTCCTCATTGTAGAAAATCAATATATATATATATGTAGTTAATCTATGTATTATATTTCATATAAATCAAAATAATGAATATTAAATCATGGTACCATCTTAATAATGTATCATTCTCTATGTATTCAATTTCATTGTGGTAGTTTATCGAGAAATATAATTTTCTATGTATCATTGACTATCTAATTTTCCTTATATTTATAACTTTCTTAAAAAAGATATAATTCAAACAACTATGGTCAATATATATCATATCATCCACAATATAATTATTATATTTATATTTATAATTGTATTATTATATAATCCAAATCATATTATATATATGGATTGTTCTATTTATATATTTTAAACTTCATTAATGCAAATGAAATCACTATATCATTCGATATAAACACATTACCAAATAATTTAATTGATGAATCAAAATAAATTACAAATCATTCCTTACAAGATTATTGATTTCATTTTCATGCATTAATAAGTCTCATCATAAAATATAAATAAATTATCACATTCCCATGACCATTTTAATCTAATTTATTTATTTGATTATATTTTTAAAGGCTTAACCACCCTAGAAAATATTAAACACACAATAGATAACAAATTTATCATCCTAAGAATCATTGTATTTTTTTTTCATTAGTGTAGGTCTTCCTTATCTAAATTATAAATTTTAAGGGGATATAGATATTCATTCCATATAGATAATATTTCCATTATAATAAACATCACTATTAAAAAATTCATAGTTAATATATTTCTGAAAAATTGATTTTTATTATGGGCCTCAAAACGTATTTACAAACAAATATATTCCTCTTCAAAGATCATAGATTATATAAATATATCATTAATGAATACCATTATAATTTTATCAAGATACCTTGTCAATATAGTATTCATTGCATCAATAACGATAGAATCATCATTACCCAAACCAAAATGCATTATCATAAACTCATAATTCATATACCTAGAAATAAATTTCCTCTTATGTATATCATCCATCAAAACCCATACTTTTTTATAACCATAGTGGTGGTAAATATTTAAAATTTATTATAATATATAAGGAAAATAAAAAAATAAATAAATTCTTGGTGAATGATACACATTTTTTATACACAAGGAATTTTTTTCCCTATACCTAATGCGTAGTACTAATGACCCATCCCTATTTTTAATAAATAAAATAGGGTCTCCCCATGTTAAATGATAAGGAATATAAATACGTTTTCACATTATTCATTGTTTTTTTATTTATGTACACCAAATTATTTTGTGATATTATATTAAGATTTCCAAATATATACATCACATCTTGAATGAGTTTAATAGAGAACCCAACATTACCCTTTGGTTCCCCCCTAAGTAATTGTTTCAGAAAACAATTATCACTTTTTTATACCATTGGTGAATCATCTATTCCAGGTATATCATATTTGTATATATATTTTTATTGGTCGTCATATCAATCTATATGATCATTAAGGATACATACTCATTGATGAAGTAAAAATGATTGTTTTATCATTATCCACCACTAAAGAATAGACATTCAACCTTACCTTCATGAATAATTATCTAAATGTATTTGAAATAAATTTTTTCATTATTAATTAAAATAATACATATAATAAATATTATAAAAATTTTAATCCCATGAATGATTAAATTATTTTCAAGTATGGCACTATCATGAATTATAATTTAAATTTATTGACATGTCTTTGTAACAGTATGATATATACTCATTTTTTAATTTATAATTCACATCTAAATGTTCTATAGAATTATCTATCATTTTTAGAAATATGGATGATATAAAAAACATTATTATCCAAAATCATGTAAATCATTTGGTTACATTTAGGATATTATTGAAGAACCTTCCTCCACATCATTGGGAACATAATATTTTTCAATGGTAACCATACAAGAATGGGCTTTATCCAATGGAATTTTATAAATTAAATTACTTTTGTTTGTATGGAATTGGATTAGATGATCTCACATAAATTATTAGTTAAATAATTTACATTCAATTGATTCTTCTTTTCCTTTTCTATAGTGAGATGGATGGTAATTTTCACTACACTATTAACAAATTCGTTTTCCCTTATGACATGACCCACTATTTTTCTACATAGTCATTACATATGGGAAATCATAACCAGAAATTCATCCCATTTCCATATTTCCCATCCAACAATATTAATATAAACTATTTTTATCTTAATGATTCGTGAATACGTTTGTCTCGAATAACTATTTTTAGTTATTATTAGAATTTGAGACTATATCCTTATATAGAATAATTTTATGAGAGACCAATTACCATTTATTTTTACCATTAACCCATCAAATAAATGATCAATATTTCGTTCATATTTGTGTATATAGTCTTCATCCTATCTAGATAAACTTAAAATTATGGACTTAAAATCAATATCTTTTTGTTTCATATTTTTTCAATGATCATGAAACTTTTATTATATGTATTATATTTTCAAGAATAGAATTTTTTTCATAAAAAACCACTTTAAAATATCCACATTCCTTCAATGTCATATCATCATTATCTTTACTAATCGAAAATAGTTGAAATTATTGGTCCTCATATCCCATCATATGGTTTTGTCAATAATGAATTTTTCATCTTCACTACATCTCAAATATATAAATATAATCCTTATAGATATGATCAATTTTTCATCAACCAATATATTCATTTATTCGTTGAATTATATAGGTTATTTCAAGAGGAAGTGATCTGACATAGTTATACCATGTTTTGGATCAACATATCTCTTTATAAAATTATTATTATTTTCCATATCATATTCCAACTTCACTAATATTGTTATAATATTATTATCCATGATACCCAATTCATTATCATGTTCACAAGGAGTATAACATCATTGAATACTTGATTTGAAAAAAATTCATTATTTTTTTTATTCACCATCATTCTGTAATGGAAGAAATATAATAAGATGAAGATATTTAGAATAAATAATAAAATTCCTATTATGAATTATATATTTCTTCCAAACAACATTTATGTTTTTTTATATTACTTTTTTAACTCGCACATATCCTCTAAATTTAATCCACAAAGTTCACATTGAACATTATCATTAATAAAGCAATATCCTCAACTCTAGAAACTCATAAATTGTATTTAAATTATATTATTGGTATATTAAAAAATAATTCCTAAAATATCAAAAACATCATTGTCTTAGAAGAGTAGATAAATACATAAATAAAATTTTATACCATTAGATATTACATGAACATGTTAATATAAATTTATTATTCCTTTAATAATTTTTTAATGAATAATAGACAGTCCTCTTATATGTTTTATATGGGATGGAAAAACATAGGGGGATATATGATGGTCAGTAAGTAGTATAATACTTCTGAAGCTTGCAAAACATAAACATGGAATATGAGATATGAAAAAAAAATTAATGAAAAAATGAATACACATTTAATTTAAATAGAGGGAACAACATATCTATGATAATACATTAAAAGGATGATGAAAATAATAATTCATATAATATTAATAGAATTCATAATTCCATACATCAATACATATTATCAAGTCATTATTCTGTGGATTTATCTAATCAGGGGTGGAGTTACACACCATAACATAATTATTTTTTTGTCTCATGAAACCTTTTTAAGAATCAATTTTATATATAATTCTAGGCCCCACCCACAACCTGATTATGTCTAATTTATTTCCCATAATATTAATAATTAATATTCATTCCTTTTCTTAAGGAAACACATATATAAAATAAATACTATTACTTATTGATAAATGTTGAAATAATTTAATTCCATATTAAATCGAATAAATTCTATTTCTTGTCAAACATCCCTTAGTAAACATTGAAATAAGGTATCATAATAGAATAATAAATTAAAAAAATTAATAAATTATATTTTCGATGGTTGTTCCAATGTTATTAGTTTTCTATTAATGAAGGTTATTGGTAAAATAGTTTTCATTATATAGAGAATAATGGAATTGTAGGAAAAATAATTTATCATGGTTCATTATGAATTTTTGAATATTCCAAAGCATATCACATCAATGTGTTTTTTCAGGTGTGATGTCATGGGAAAACGCATTGGGAATCATGTTGATGATTTATTAAATGATCAACCAATACGTTTTGATGGGGTTACATATATATCAATATATTACAAAACCTCTAGTTCATACCAAAATATAGATAGGAAAGTATTTTATAAGAAATTATACACACTATTACATTACAAATAAAAATTCATATTTTATCAATCAAGGAAAATAGTGAATAATATATTAGTTTTAGGAACTATTAATTCACAATTAATATGTGGGTTAGATAAGAATATTTGAAATTTAATCCATTAAACAAAATGAATAAAATGGAAAATTTCATCCATTGATTTTTTTACACCACAAAAGTGGTGATAAATATAACATGATTCAACATGAATGAATATATGAGATTGGAAGCCCCCATATATTTCTTGGGTTAGAATTAAGTCAAATTCCCATAAAATGTATTTTTTAAAATTGAACTTCAAATTCCAGGAATTGTGGTTTTTTGAAATCTTCTATCTCAAATAGTTATAATATTCACACACAAAGGTAACTATTTGTGTAAATAAACATCACGTGTCTCATGGAATATTAGATTGAAAACACATCTCTCTTATTCAATATTCTAGGAACATACATTAGCCTCATGTATCAAAGATAATATATTCTCATAATTAAGAACATTTGGACAATAATCATGTATATATTCATTTATACTCCTCATAAATAGTCTTTTCCAACATGATATCTTTATATATTCCAAATTAGGTGCTTATAGTTTCTATATTTTATATGAGTGTCATAATAGTAGTGTTTTTTTATTATTCATTCAATAGTCATAATTAATTAATAATTAATATTTCTATTAGGGATAATTTATAATTATTTTTTATGTTTTGAACATCATTCCAGTGTTTTCGGTCATTATCTTTGATGATGGAATCAATAATAAGAATGTTTTAGTGGTTCTTGACTATCGAATTGTGTTTTCATAATTAATGAATTTAATTTTGATATTTAATATTCATAATATATAATTAAATATTTATAAATATATATTCTATTGTACCATTTAATATGTTCCCATAGATATTCATGATATTACATAATATTATGGTTCAAATATGAGGTTACCCTAATGTAATGAATGATTATGAGGTGATTTTAATTTAATATTTTTATACCTGAGGCATGATGATATTATATAAAAATATTAAAACAAAATTCTTTATAGCACAACATTCTATAAAATAACTCAAGTACACATAGATAAACATGAACATGAAGAATATTATAACTTTTCCAATCCACACTATGGGAGATGATTTCTTATGGGGCATCTTCATGTCTGATCTGGAAGAGACATAAAGTTTTTTATTTTAATGGGTTGACCTAGAGAATACTTTTTAATCCTTATTCAAGGAATTATATACGTACTATATCAAATCATATATTGGTTCCTCCAATATCTAGTTGTCATAAAAATCACTCATTATAGGCCAAGAACTAAACCATCACCTATATATATACCATCTTAAATTTATATATGATTCTAATATAATGATTAGTTTCAATGAAAAAATGTTCCACCAATAATGAAACTTTTTACCCTCTCATTACTTATATTTGGAGATTAATGTAATAATTCACCCATTGAAACAAATATGAATCATGTATCTCATTAAATGAATGAATGTGTTGAAGTCTTGCCAAATGTATCCACTTAATCTAATGATCATAACTAATATAATAAAAAATTTCATCACACACCGAAGGGTAGTATCCCAATTCCTCATTTTTTCAATGGATAAGATCAATATAACAATCAATACAACATAAATTAATTAGATTGAATCCATTATTCATTAGATAATCCCCATAATAGATTGACCAAAATAAATTTAGCAATTGGATATACCAACTAATATAAATGGTTGGTTATTTCTAGATCACATGTATAGAGGAATATAATGAATTAACCTAAATGTTATGGCATATTAAATACATTAATATATCATCAACCAAGCCTGTGACTTATGGAAAACTACAAAACACATCTGTCCATTTCTATTATGGGGAATGGAATTGATGGAAATTTATTTCCAGCAACATCCATATTGTTCATGTACAGTCTTACTGATATAGACATATTGTTTAAAATTTCTATTGTTATACACCTCATAATTGTTGGGACAAAGAGTAAAATCATATTTATGAATCAAATATAATCACTATAGTTGGAATCCATCATAAAATATTGATACAAATGATAATAATTATTTTCTTCCCTATTTAATCTAATGTATTATGGGTAATTAATCAATACCAACTATTAATACCATGATCCCACATTAAAAAATGGGAAAACTTTGTTTCAATAAGTGTTATTAATATATATTCTAGAAAATGGAATTCCATGACATATTGTCTTCCCTAGAAATTATTTTTATTGCCTTGTGGGTATAACATACCACAACCCACACTACCAAAATAGGTACTATAAATTACATTGACTATTGAATAGTGGTGGCGCATAAAATTTATTTCTATTTACACTAACTCTAAACCACAATCTTTCATCAACTATCAAAATGTGGTAAGTCATAGAAGTTCCCTGATGTGTTATAACAACCCATTGAAAAGACATTGCATTAATTTAAAAACATGGAATTTCATTAGAAATTTATTGTGAAAGAATTCATCAAGAAGGTATAATTATTATTGTTCAATAAATGAAATCTTGTAATGGTTCTAATAACCTTAATAATATTATGTTTGAATACACTAAATAATGATCCAAAATGAGAAGGACCATATGTTATATATGAGCTCTATTCTAATGTATCTAATTCGTTAGTGATGATGGATATGATATGAATCATTCATTAACCCAATTTATTTATTCATAACAAATACATTTCATTATTCATTTGATATCACACATGTATTAGTTTGTAAGAATTTATACTACCCAAAACCCACTTAGAAGTGGAATTGCCTTACAATTTAGAGTATTGATATCGTAGTTGAATGAAAATAAAATACCAAACAACATCTTTGTCACACGATATTAAACAGAATGAAAAAATTTTCCTTCTATAATAACACATATTACTTATATGTGGCTATACTATATCAACTATGTCGATCATTGTAACCATATCCATATAGAAGAAATTCCCTCTATGTCTATGTGAACCAGTGTACACAGACCTTAACATCTATGAACTCCATGTAGATTTATTCTCATTATTTTAATATACTATTGAAACCTAAATCATATAATCATATAATATTCAAAAATTATAAAAATAATCTCTAATAGCGTTCCATATTTATAAATAGAAAATTTTAAAAATATTCACCATGTCTTTGAAATTTATTGTTTATACATTTTTTTTTGTCTATTCACAATCATTATAGAGATAATGGCCTCACAAGTGAAATGAAAACATGAACCAAGTGATATGTAATAATAATACTTTTCAGGATTATATAATGTATTATTTTAAAGAATATTAATTTTTAATCATTCTTGTTATTTTGTATATTTTATAATATTATTTTAGGTTATAGTAAATGATAAAAAACTATGTTAAAAGTGATGAATTCATAATGAAAATGGGGTCTGGAGAGAAAGGATGTATGACTAAAAAAATTTTGGGATTCAAAGTGAAAAATATGACAAAAACATAGAAAACTATAAGTCAACAATTATATATGTCATAAATAGTTAATTTATGATTTTCTAATATGAATATAATAAATTTTAATATAAGTCGTCAAGGTAAAAATTGTTTTTGGGATTGAAAACATCTATAAATGCATAAAATATACATATTATACTGTGATAATTCACTAATTTTATTTCATCTGTAATTTCAAGAAATTATACAATACCTATACTCTTGGTTAAACATTTAATGGTGTAAAATGACAATTTAAGAGAAAAAATTATTAGATGATGTTAGAAACATACTGATTAAAAAAAATAAAATCAGAATATGCATTTGGAGACCAATGATAACTTGAGTAAACATGTGACTTAATTATGAAATATTTATATATTTTGAGAGTGGATTAGTGAATATAAATGGATTGATGTTTTTAGATAAAATAATGGATAGTAATATGATATTCTGTAATAAAATAATTAGAGTTGTTTATTGGGTTTTTTAATTTATTTTCTCACGTTAGTGCACTATAAATTTTAGTGAAAGTTACTTTTATTATATTAATAGAAATATTTCATTATTAAAATCATCCTATAATCATACATTATCATTCAAAAAGTGTTATGTATGGCCATGAGCTAATGATAAGGCATGGGGGAGGTTTCTTAGTGTTCAAAATAGTTTTTCTATAATTTCAAGATTGTTTTTATTCATTTTTTAACATGACATATGTGTATGGGTATAATGATTTTCCCCCATGAAAAACATTAATTTCACTTATATAATCTACCAAATAATCATCAAATCCATTTATTTTTTTATCACATAACCCAATGATGTTAAGTGTTTAGGAATGATAACACCAAATTCAATTAAGAGGGTTATCTTTAGAATTTCAATTTTCATCGAGCTATTTATCTGGTATGGCTATTGATGGAAGTTAGATTTGGTTTGGAAATGACATATTAGTGGAATGAAAAATCTCATATTCAAAATTTGAGGTATTTAATACATGTAATATGGGAATTATTATAAAATATAATTTTTTCAAGAAAAATTAATATTAAAGGAATCCATTTAATTATTCTATAAATTTATTACATTTCTTTTTGTTTTCAATCTATCTACACGAAAATATTAGATTTGTTTTTTCAATGCTATATTTTTTCAAAATCCCGAAACATAATTGTATTTAAAAAGTAAATAGATTCATAAAAATAATTTAATTTATTGAAATATAATTATTAATATATAATGTGAAAATATCCACATCTGGTATGACACTGGTCATCTATTGTATAACTGTAGAAAAATGAATTTTATTTTTTATCTCCCTACAAGAAGTGCATCGAAACATAATTTATTTCTAGGGAAATAATTAAATTTTCATTAACTTATTTTATGATCACAATTTTCTAAATAATATTCCTTTTTAAGAAATATTTATTATAAATGAAAAATATATTTTCTATGTTGTATCCAAAGAATAATTATTTCTCATGGACATATATCCCATAACTAAATTCCAAGGAATAAAATGATGATTACATCAATGTAATATCATATAATGATATAATGAAATATCACTTATATAGTCGATATGTTTACAAAATGTAAAATAAATAGTTCTATAGTTCATGAACTAGATGATATGAATAATTATGACCAATATTATTATCAAAAATTTAATGAACAAGTAGAATAACAAATGAATCATCCAAACATTATTAATGAAATTTAATATATTAATTCATTATAAAAAGGGAATCAGTTTCCCAATAAATAAATGATTTATATAAAAAAATCCATGAAGATATTTAGAGTGAAGATGAAATGTTTTGTGATGATGTCAATCTTAGAGAAAAAAAATAATGATCAATATTGTATTGAAATAGAAAATTATTAAATAATTCATGATGTATTTAGCAATAATATAGAATAATAAACATCTCTACACCAGTATAAAAATATGGAAAAAATTAATCCACTCTTGTGTTGTAATATGATGAAAATGTGGGTGACCATGACTAACTTCCTACAAATATTACCATTAAACACCAAGAGGCACATTGAAATGAAAAATAAATTGATACTGAACTAACTCATGGAGATTATATATACATAATCTCGAAAAAATTATTTTTTATCTAAATTGAGTATAACATATATTCTTTTTAATTTTTCAAATTTAGCACATACATATTCTTCATAGTTGGAAGATGATATAGAACATGATTAATTTACTAATGAATGTATAGAGCTCCCCAATGATATTGGAAATATACTAAATTGATTACTTGATGATATCTGTGAGTCTTTTAAATAATATAATAATACAAAATGGACCTAAAAAGAAGAGAATAATTTCATAAACATTATTCTAATTCAAATATATTTCAATGAAAATTACATGTTAAATTTCAATATAAATATTCATTTTAGGATCTAACATTAACCGTGATCTTGAGAGTGATAAATATGTTTCAAAAGTAGAATCTAACCAATTGGAGGATATATATATCATCTTTGTCCTATATTTAATGTTGTACCTGATAGAGAAGTGGTGGATCTTCTACAGATTATTCATTGTGTCTTCAGGAACAAAGTTGAAGTGAATGATAATATAAATAAATATAGGGGGTTTCAATTAATGGAACCCACCCTTCAAAAACGTTTGGATTAAAACTATTATTATACATAATGAGGCACTCAAATACTAGGGAATTCTTTAGGGATAAAACAAGAATTATTATTCTTTTATTTTTTTTCTATATTTGGAATTTAAATTTCTATTCCTTATTTAGGACATACTTTTTATGTAGAAGACCCATTTCATTATAATTTCAAACATTATTCATTTTACATTTCACATTGAATATTTATTTTTTATTATATTTAATGTGGATTATATAAAAAAAGGTTAATATTGGGGAGTTTAACTAGAAATATTTCAAGAAATAAATTGGATCAAATGTTGTAAGAGAATAATTTCTGTTATAAAATAAGAATATATTTGAAAAAAGTTATATTAATGTTGTAAAAATGAGACATTGTAGAATTTTTAAAATATTACCTATGGAACATGGCATGAAGATTCCATAAAAACATATTATGAGTTTTTGTAATTTATTTTAATTTATCAATATAATTTTAATTTTTTTAGTTATTGTTATTCAAAATTAATTTCCCGCTGTAATATCTATATTGTAGTATTAATCTCTGAGACAATAATTTTTTAGGATAATCATTAGGCCTTGTATTAAATTATCAATGATGACATGATTGGGTGTGTGAAATACTGAAATAATTTTTTTTTATGTTTTCCATGATCGATTAAATTTAAAAAATCATGGTTTTTTCAAATTATTTGATTCTTATGAATGAAGTTACATTTATATTTAACATTTTTTAAATTTTTTAAATTGATATAGGGTAGTTAATTTTCTTTCATTAACTTCTATAATTATCCTAAAACATACATTCTCATCACTAAGAAATACATGGAACCAATATTTCCTATTTATTTTATAGTGTATTTAATGATGTTCTTGATTAAGTTCTTTTGTTGAATATTTATCAAAACTGAATAATCTATTATTAAAAAAATCTTTTTTTATAAAAATTTGGCCATTTTATTGTTTAAAATATTTATCCTAGGAAAAAAATTATCATGAATCATTATTTATAACATAGAACCCATGAAGGGCATTATTATAAAATTAATCATGTTACAAGCCTATTATATATATTCCTGACTCTGAGTAAGTTGAATAACACTAAAAAGAATACTGGTGGGGGTGTTAAATTTCTATAGTATATAAGGATCTAATCCTGTAAGGATATTCTTCTAAACATTTTTTCATGTAATTTTTATAGATTCAATTTGATCAATATTTCTATTTTACTATTCACCTATCATTATAAAAATCATATATATATGAAAAGTAAAAAAAATTAAAAAATTGGTTCTATATTTTTTTGAAAAAAAATCATTAATGTCATACTGATGTTTTTTATAATATGGGGTTATATGTAAGAGGTTATATTTATTGTAGAACAAAATAAAAAATGAAAAAAATATATATGAAAATATTCCATGGGATAGTTCATTCATTATTCTAAGTTGTATCATGTTCTTACTTTGAACTTTGGTGGATGGGAGATGACATCATTATAATTATATTCCATTGGTATTATATTTTAATACCAAATATTATGCTAAAGAGTAAGAACCCTGCGTAAGATTTATTTTAAATACATTATCGCAATATCCATAATCACTATACATGTTTGTACGATATGAAATCCCAATATGATTTGTTTTTATTTTTATCTATATGTAGTAGATATATATGATTTCTTTAATTCCAAAAGAATGTTACTTGTACATGAGGTACATCTTTAACTCCATTAAATTTATTTCCATTATATATGAGTAATATTTTTTTATTGTATTGTACATTTCAGTATGGAATTCATATTATTGTTGAATTATGAAATAAATGTTGAAGAAATGAGAGGAATGATTGTTTTCAAGGATGAAAATTAAAATGACCTATTGGATTTAATTTTCAAAAGAGTATGTATTTTATGAAAAAAATTTATGTGAAATATGAATATTTATTATCCATTTTCATTTATTTAGTTTTGTCTCATTTTAAATCCTAAAATTGGATGAATTATAATACTTTAAATATTGTTCAGGATACATGATTGAGGAAAAGTGTGGTATATGTATGAGGGAATTTTAGAGAAATTAATTTCATTAATGATTTAATAAAAAAAATAATGTATTTAAACATTATATGATTTATCATTCCAGTATCTAACTATATTTATAACAACAGAAAATATATATTAAATGATCAAAACCAGTCTTTAAAGCGATGAATTCAATTAGAAAATGATAGTTTGAAAACAAGATGAGTCAAGGAACACCACCAAGTATTGGACTAGTTTAAATGTATGAAAATAACTAAAACATGAAAAAAACCAAATTTTGTTCCAAAATTGTTTATTTACAATGATAGATATGAATATATCATGGATTGATATAGTGGAAAAGGAAATATGATTTTGGCCATTGACAATATCAGTTACGGCATGACACATATCTGTCACACTGTGATTTTCCTTCGATTTTATTCATTCCATATTTTAATGATGTAAAACATTACCCAACTAATAAATCAAACATTTTATGTTGTAAAATTATCTTTTATTATGTGTGGCCCTTTTATGGGGTCAAAATATCGAGAATCAATGAATTTAAGGCACAAAAGCACAATTAAAGATCCATTATGTCCTGAGTAATCTTGAGACTCATCTAGGATGCATTTATTATTATCACAGGATGATTAAACCATATAAAAATTATATTATGTGGTTGATTGATTTTGGATATAGATATGGTCTAAATCTACACTACTATAAGGATTCCCCCTATATTTTTAATTTTATTTTTATTTCATTTCCTATGTACCCAAAAATTCAATTTTAATTAAAATTTCTTTTATATTTTCAATAACAATTGATCAATATATATCTCATAACATCATCTATCATGATCCATTACACTTTATGGTGGCTAATTACTAACCCATTTCTTTCCCTTAGAGAATGATTCAGGTATTCTAAATTATTGTGTTCTAATTTCATATCTATTTTTATTATATTTCTGGAAAAAAAGAGTGATGTATATGGGTGTGGTGATCATACACCATGAAAAAATATTAAAAATCACTACTATTAAAAAAAATATTTATACATCCCTTATAATGAGTAACCACTATATACAATAGAGTTTAGGGTTTTCAAAGGATTAAATGGCCCCCAATGGAGCTAGGAATTTTAGGAATTTCACTCTAGATTATGGTGTTTACCCAGATTAGCTATTGGAGTATGTGAGACTTGATGTTTCAATGTGATTTTAAAGGAATTTTAAATTTAACCCTCAAAATGATGGTGTATATATATATTTAATGGTGAGACGGATTGTCAAATTGAATTTAATAAATAAAATATAATAATAAATAATATTTCATAACTGAACCCTACAGGCCAAAAAAATTATTTCTAATTTCATTAAATAATCATATGAGTGTTAGTTTTTAGTTTAACATTGAATTGAATATTTCATAAAAACCAAATATTTCAATATTTTAACAAATTAATAGAAACTGAAAATGAAGTAGTTTAGGATAAATAAAATTATTATGTAATCAATAATAAATCCCCTCAAGTGAGATTACCCTGATCAAAAATTGTGATTCACATGGAAAATGATTTTCTGTTTGTATCTCCCTATGAGTGGAACATCATGGGAATAAAAAGATTCCTTTGTGTTTATTCAATAAATGGTATAGAATTTATGTCCTCACAAATAGATTTCAACTGGCATGGTCTCCATCCCTGATGTATTATGTTAATATATGATGAGTAGGTCTACACTATATTAACATAAACCAATAAGAGTTATCCATTATTTTGTAATATTTATCTCTTATTTTATATGATAATATATATAGAAGTATTTTTAATGTCTTTGGATACATCCCTAGGTAATTAGTATTCCATGTTACTTGTAGATGATTATAATCTATGTAAGGAAAAATCATTTAAAATTATTACAAATAGTATTGAATGAAATCACTGTGGTATGCGTAGTTAGGTTTAGTTATTTTACAATTTACTCACACACCATGAATAATAAAAACAAAGAAATTCCCCATTCATACAAATGATCGAGATCCACATAAGAAATTTCCACATGTGTCCTATTATTAATGATCAGGTGAAGAATGTAATGTGTCGATTACCCTTAATAAGAAATAGATCTATATATGGGACACATATCTTATAATTACTATATATGTATTGGTTACTATATATATAATATGTATTTATTCTTAAATTCTACTTCTATAGATCATACATAATGAATAAACATTCCATACCTATTCTTATTGGTCAGATGAATTCATCTAATGTGTTTAACTATGTATGGATTTATTTATAGCCTTCTAGGATAAAAAATAACACCAAAATCAACTAAATCTTGGCCCATCCATAATTTTAGAACTGATAATTCTCCATTTTTCTTTAAATATGTGTTAGTTTAATTAATGTCACCCCATTCCTTGTAAAAAATCATAGATGGTTTCATGTCAATTTTGTATATGTCATGATCCCATAATCTCATTTAAGGGGAAATGATTCAATATATTAAATTCATCATCCCTACACAATAACTCAATCCAAAAAAGGAAATTTCATTCTATGAATTATTTTCCACTTTATTGATATTAATATAAGATATATAACGATTCCTAGGTTTTTTAATACTTGTCATAGATTCAGTATCGAAAACATTACACCGCTACACTTTTTTCATATCTATATGGATGAGTTTTAATATAAAAACTATAGATTTGTTCGTTTTTATCATTTAAGGATGTATAAGGATTATCAGGTACATTCTCTTTAGCCCATCCACTTATTCACTTATATTGTAACCCTCTACATTGATTGTAATGTTTCAAAGGTAATCACCCATGATAGGATGAAGGGTTGTAATGAATGATCCCACTAGTGAAAGCCTCATCCTTCATGTGATTCCTTCACCTTTACAATAGCCAATGATCATAAACAATGATGATGTTGGGTAATAGTTCTTTTAAGGGATAAAATTCCTCTCGACCCATCATATGTGTGATATTTGTATTGGGGACTATTATTCATGAAGTGTTCATTGATCGATTCATGTCCATATAGGATAGGTATTTTCAACTTGATTCTATATCATGGAACCATTTTTAATCTTTAAGATAATAATTACCTCCATCCTTACATATGGGAATGGTCTATATAAGGGATCATGGATTTATAATTTCAATCAATCATTTCATCAACAAAAAGTATTGTATTAAATATACAACTTTCACATAAATTTCATGACATCCATCATGTTTTTATGTAAAATTTTTTGTAGTGAAATCCCATTTCATTCACCCTTTATATTTAATTTTTCTATAAAGGGGTAATGATTATTCAATAAGTAGGTGTAGATTTATTCATGTTGTAACATGATATATAGTGACACATGAAACTCCATCCCTGATCCTATATTCAAATTTGAAAATAAAATAAAATGCTCCCTCACTCTTTGGTATATGAATAATTATGGTGATACATTACATCCCCAATTTCTCTATATTATAGTAGGACATAATATTAATTTCATTCATTTGATTTGGATATATGTAAGGGAATTTTTATAATTATTGAAAATAAATTATAACAGAACAACTAACATTCATGCAAGATGGATCTACGAGGAGCAACATAATAACTATATGTGGATTCCTTTCTATTCATATATGATATGATGTGATTCCAAGATTTCCTAATGTAAGATATACTAAAAATCCAAATTGAAATTCTATGTTTCCAATCTATTCATGATATATATATACACATAGTAATTAATTTAACATATATTCATGTGAATTGAGTCATATCCTAATTGTATGAATATTCAGACCAATATATATCCATCCATAGAAATCATTAATTATAGTAACTCGTCGTGGTGTGGAACCAAATATCTCATTAAACTCTATGGCCATTGTCTTTTTATAGCACTAATATGAGGCTCTTTTACAACCTGATAAAATCAAATCATTTAAAAAAAACTAAAATGGGGTCTCCTCTTGTTTATGAGATGAATCTACACAAGAGACTTTATTATGGGTTCTCTCATTTGCAGACCCATGATACTAAAATAATTCTCATAAATTTCATGTCACACTTTATCATGAATCCCATAAAACCATTTAAGGGTCATTTCACAATAATCACTAATTTCCAACACTGTAAATGACTTATGTGATCTTAGAGGAATTGGTTGACATATATTGTGTTTCATGGAATATCATGACTAAATACAAGAAATGAAAATGGTCTACCATGAATGTCTATAAACTTCTGAATAAGGGTCAAGTCATGAATACATTGTACAATTAAATATATTTTAGATATATATTTTGATAAAATTTTTATATGTCGTATTTTTCAAAAGGTTCCCCTGTATAAGGATACATACCCCTAACCTTATGAAAAACTAATCTAAAATAAGTCTCCCATCACTATAGAATATATTCTAGTAGTATGATGTTCAAAAAAAATTATAAAAGGTCATCAAATAATGATCCTAAACTACAGAACAATAGTTTCTTAACGATAGTATGATAACTGTATAATTAGGGATTTTTTCAAAGATAACATAACCTGCACAAAACATTAGTCTGGCTTATAATACTATTAACTGAATAGTTTTATTCCGCATCACATTAGTTAATCTTTGTATAATGTGTTAATTTTGTGGGACCTTCCTTAATTTTCACATGATATATATTGTTTAATATTTTTCTAGTTCATTAGTGTACCGACTCATACCAACATCTCTTTAACATACATACACTAGAAAATGTTCTCTGACCTTGTCATATCAATAAAATATTATAGAAATAATTTTTTCTTCTACACTAATTTTGGAATCCTCTTTTTTTATAGTTTAAGGTTATAGATCCATATATATAACAAATTTAAGATACCACCGTACCAATTTATGCGTAATTTTATCATTGAAGTTATATATACTAATTATAGGTTGAATGATTCTCATACCATGGGATACAAAGTCATTCCTAAATCTTCTAGTTTAAGTCCCACCATGAATCTCCAACCCATTCAATGACACGACTCATTTAGATTCAAAACCATGTAGTGATTACTACTCACTCTAAAATGTGAATATCCTCATACATTCCCTATCATGAACTGAATTTTGGTCCAAAAAATTAATATTTGTATCTATCTTCTCTCAATGTGCATGTATCCGCAGATAATAGCTTAAATAACCAGTTACATAGACTATAATTATTGACATGAATTTCTATCCAATAAAATTAACTATATTATTTTTACCTGACAATAAATTTCACTAAACGAGGCATTCACATTGGGAAGATCACCCCTTCTGGTTATTGTGTACACTATAATTTCCTATTTTATCCCTTTGACAATACAGTGATTTAAATAAATGTTAGTGTTATGATTAGGGTGATTAATCCCTATTTAATATTATTTTCTCTATAATCACAAATCATGTTGCACATATTTATATTAATATCCCCTAATTCAGTGAATCAATGCACTTTTCAAGGAACCCCATGTCCTTGAGTAATAAATCCTGGTTATCCATTGTTGCATATTTGTAATAGAGAATGATTAATGTAAAGGATACCAACTAGGACTCATAAATGAATGACATAATTCACTTAGGGATTATGGCCTTGTTTATGTAGTAGTAATATAAGAATAGATCCCCTTAACCCTGTGGTTTTTTTCATTAATACGTGTGATCCATGTTTCATACATTAGTAATGGTTTTCCTACTATCATCATTCCCAACATCCCTTTTACTAAGTTATTAATGGGTTATAATTTATATATCATGAAACTATATTATTCATAAATGTTCAAATACCCTAGATGATATAAATCTATTTTTCATGTACATTTCCAATTAAATATTATAACATTTTATTTTTTATAATATCATTGCATGATATGCCTACCCCAAGAAGTACTAAATTCAATTTTTTTATTTATTTTTATCAACAATTGTATTTGAGTTATCATTATATAAAATTAAAAAATAAATATAATCATATATTATCACTTGTTCTAACATTCATTACATTAAATAATGTTTAGTTTTGTCAATGAAATATGAACAAAAAATTATAACCTAATAATACAAATAGAATGATAAAAAACTAGAATTGAATGATAAATTGAATTTATTATAAATAAAACCACTAAAGGGTGGATAAATAAGTTGTCAATTCTCTTTTATCAAGGAATTATAGATATTTTTCTCAAGGAAAAATTCAAAAAAAATGGATCAAATATCATATGGTCTACCTCATAATCTGAGAGAAATATGAGTTATGCATGTTATACCATTACTATCGAACCCCAACCACAAATATTTATGTATTTTAAATATATCAATTATTTATAACATCACAACTGTATATTGGCCATTATGGGTTGAATATCAAAATTTTCAAGTGATGTGGGGTCTTCCGCATAGTTAAGACAATGAAAAAAACATGGAAGAGGGCCTTTCATTAGTCAGTGACATTTGGAATGGATAGAGAATGGTTCTTTCAGCAATGTATCTTTCTACTGGAAACCATGATTCAATTGATCAAATATAAAATAAAATAAAATATGGAAATATATAACTTTAATAAGACTCATTCATAATAATAATAAGTATTATTATTATTGTTATTATTACTAATACTAATATTATTATTCTTATGTTTTGTATTTTATCTATTTTCCTTTTTCTTTAATTTTCTTTTCCTATGTTTTTATTTTTTCTTCCCCCTCTACATTCTCACTCCCATTCTCCAGGAGTCATGCTACTTCCTACTCCCCTTCTCATTCAATTCATGACAACCCCTCCCCATTTTTTTCTCCCTCCAATTATCGAATCACCACCATTTCTTCATGTAATCTCATTGAAAGTCTGAGGTGAGGCCTTCCCCCTCCTCCACCTTATTTGGTTCTGCCGATTTAGATCTCCCTATCTCCTGGTGCAGGTCTAGTGAATCCCTACGTTGGTTCTGATGCATTTTTCTTTGTTTTTTTTGATGTTTGGTTGTTCGGAATGCCTATTAGGCCCTACATGTGCATGTTCTAGAAACGTATATTGAAGGATATTCTATTTGGGTTGATTTGGTCCCCTATCATCATTATAATGTTATATTTTTCTTAATTTATTATTTTTTCTCATTTTAGATTTTAGGTGTATTCTATTTTATGGTTTGTTTGCGATTTTCAATAAATGTGTGGGCCTTATCCTTGGTTTATTGAGCATCTAGTGGATTTTTAGTGTGTTTGATGATTCTGGGAAAGCTTTTCTGCACATATATGAATGTATGTGTATATATATATTCCATTCATATATTCATTCATCACATGGGTAATACTTAGATTTAATTAAGGGTACATATAAATAATAATGTATATATGTTCTTGTGCGAGGTGTTTTTCATCAAACGTTTCGAGAGGAGAAACACAATGAATTGGTCTTCTTTGTTTATAAGGTATGTTCCGTATGCTTTTTTCTTTATCATAAAATAAAAAAATTGCATGATTTCATTAAAATATTTTTTATTTTTATCTAGTATTTTTATACTTTGAAATCTAATTTAGTTTGTTATAAATAGTTTTTTATTTGTATGACTTTTTTCCCAACTTATTGCATGTGTCATTTTATATTGATACATGTATTGGACGTTTTTTGTGTTTTGATGTATTTTTAGTGATCAACTAGATCTAAATGTTAAATATTAGAAATTTGTTTATTTAATGGGTTTTTGTTTCTAATATGTATTTCAAATGGGTTTCTCTGACATAGGAATGTTTTCAAGATTTCACATATATATGGGGTTCCTAGGTTATGTAACTGTGTTCTTAAATGGATTTGGAACTTATGGGTTTTGAGAAATACTACATTTTAAAAGATTAAATATTTCATGTAATGTAATGAAGCTCATTAGGCTTTGAATATTTGAAAATTGTGTTTTACATCTTCAAATAAATGGATCTAGAAATCCTGTGAATAGAATTATGTTGAACAAAAAGGATTTTGATAACTGTGTTATATGAAACATGAAATTTTTTCCACCATGATGTGTTGTTTGAAAATTAATTGACATGAATGCCAGTTTGGTTCTTTTTTATGTGAGATGTGTGTTTTAAACCTGGGGTTAGATGTGGTGATTCATTTTGTTTTATAAATAGTTTGAAATATTTTAATTATATATTGGAGTTCTTGTCTTAAATTATTGTTGGAATATTATGCCATTTTGGAAGTATATTTTTGTTTTGAAAGTATGAACACCTAATTTGAATCTTAAAGTGCTTTATGAAATTGTCAATATTTTCTTCTAATTTGTCCGTCGAGTTGGCCCATGTGATTTTTTTCTTATATTATGGAAACCCTAATTATATATTTCCTTATATGGGTTATCTTATAGGTAGTGTCTGTTTTTGGGGTGGTAATATTTCATGAAGACATTTATGGTGACTCACTTGTGCTAGGTACACATAGTTACAAAATATATTATTATCATGTGTCTCATGGGATACATTTTGATGGTTTGGTGATTGTTGCATATTATCCCATATTTGATGGATTTTCACCCATTGGATTTGGTATTTTGAAAGTTTTTTTGTACCAATATATTGGTTAGTTGAGGTCATCCATTTGGTTATTGACATAAGAGATTCACGTTAATATGAAAAGTGGTTGTGAACCATGTTTGTCGCTGGATCACATTATGTATGTTTAGGAATCCCCCATTATTACAAACTTATATGTTCCAATTTTATTTTTTGTCACTTTTTTTCTTTCATCTCATGAGCACTTTTCATTAATTTTATTATTTTGGTGCCATTTCTAGAACTATTTGGTTTTATAAGAAATTTATTGGAAATGATTTTGTTATTGGGGAATTGTTTTTGGAAAATTTAATGAAATAAATATTCCTTAAGAATAGCATCCCATTACTTATTTTGATAAAATATTGAAACTATATTTTTTACATGACCTATTTTCAAAATAGAAAGAAGGGGTGTTCATTATAGATGGGGTATTGGAAATGGTTTATCTATTTTATTCCTATTGGTAATTTTAATAATCATTCATTCTATATCTTTTCAGTTTCATGTTCTCCTAGTTTTACGTCACTATCCGAGCATGATTCATTCTATGTTTGGTGGAGACTCATGAGTTCTCATGAAGGTACATGTAGTAGATTATTTATTTCCCATATATGAATTTATTTTTTGTATTCTTTTTGATTTTAATTTATTTTTTTATCTTTTATTCATGGTCCAAATCCTCCCCAATAGTGCAATCATAATGGCCTACAATAGATGCCAAACCATGGTGATTGGGAATGCCCTTCGTGTCGTGATGCAGATTAGCATGGGTGACCAGTTCATGGTTTACCAAGGACGGTTAATGAAAAAATGGTATTAGAGTATCCCATTGATATTTGGGGTGATAGCTAGTTAGATATGAGGACAATCATTACTCGTAAGGTTGGTAAGGGAAGATCATATAGAAATTTTTCTCATTAGGATCCTCATGTTTTGAGTAGTTTTCTAGGATTTAATTCATTGGTTTTGGTTTTAGTTGATGGGGGATGACCGAGAGAGTGTTCTAGTGTTTCATGAAAGACATAAACATCATATTGAATCCTATTGAGCACAGATACATGGTTTCATAGGATTCTTGAGGTTTTTGTATTCTCGTTGCATGGTATGATAAACCATGTGGTTGGGTTAAGCATGACCACTGATTCACTACTTTTTATTATTTTGGAATGGATGGTACTTTGCTCTGATTTTTGTTGTTGTGAATATAAATTTTCTTCGAGTAGTTTTCTTGGAACGAACCAGAATTTCCTTGTAATTTTATATTATATGTGAGTTTTATGAGTCAGGGAAAATTAACGGTGCATGATTCTAAGGCTCGGAGTGCCCCGAATGAGTTTTTGAACTTTTTTTATGTACGATCACTAAACGATTGAGTGGTTTTTTCTAACAATTGTTCCAGTGATCGGAATAAAAATTTGAGGACAATGTTGAACTCGTAGTGCCAGAATTTGCTTAACTATTCCTTCACCTCAACCGCAATTGGTCGAGAGTGAAAGATAGAATTTGGTTTTTTCGTGGATGAATAAAATAAAAATAAAGTTGTGTTGATTTTATTTTCATTTTTATTTTTGATCTCCATGTGGATGTTGATAAGTGGGGTCCACCAGACCTAATCCTCTCATAAAAAATTATAATGGTGGGGACCACCAGAACTATCTTACCTTGAAAGGTTATGGTGTTGGGGAACACGTGAGGTATAAACCCCTTGAACACACCTTTAATGGAGAATCCCTCAAACTTTCTATTAAATGTGGGAGAGCCTCTTCATCTCCACCAAAATTTATTATACCAACTCAATTTAATTAATTAGTATATTTTGAATTTGTACTAACAAACTAAATTATAGATATCATAATCTATTATCATGGGATAGCTTTTTCTTTTTGGTGGAATCGGAGAAAAGGAATGGCAGGAGTGAGAGTATTGGAGAACTTAAGAAAAAGATCTCCAACGAAGAACACCAATGAAGAACACCGACCACGACTTCAACATTCATCCTCAGGATATCCTCCAACATGGGCAATCTTCAATTGACAATCGTCTTCCCCTCTCCAGTGACGTCGTCTTCTCCCTCATGACCTACGTCGATGAATCAAACAATTTAGGGGTTTTGTTCCCATGTTCTACAATCCTATGTTTTTTTCGCAGGAATGGGATTAGTTATTGATGAAGGTTCTGGGGATTGATGTTCTTAAATATCTTCCATACCCATTCTTTTTCATGTTTATCCACTTGTTACCTCTCTAACATAGAGGGTGCGGTCCAAAAAAACAATCCTTGACCCCACCGGTACTCTTCTTGAATGGTGTATCCTTCGAGATTGAATAAATCGACTTTGGCGACGTCAACCATTGTTGGCAGTTGGCACCGGTGGAACTCAAGAACTGCCAAAGAAGGAATGGAACTCTACCGCCTGGTGGCCTCTGCGCCCTGCAACACTCCACAGTCTACCACCATCGCAGCCCTGTGGCCCCCACTAATCCGCACAATTTGCAGCCGAGCCGACCGGATCTGTCACCGCCATCCGAGCCACCCTTGCCATCCCGGCCAAAGCGTTGACACCATCCGAGCCACCACCGTCATCCATGCCAATTCGTTGACGCCATCCCAGCTGAGCTACCACAGTTGTCCAAGACGCCGGCGCCATCAGAGCTGAGCCGTCTCCACCGGGTCGAGCTGACGTCTGAGCCACCACCGCCATCTAGGTTGAGCCCCCGCCTGAGCCGCTGCAGCCACGCCCCCTCACGGTAACCCCTGTCTAAGACACTCCATGGCCTCGTGCCCTCATGACACACATTGCGGCCTCATGGCCACCCGCGGACCTCCGTGGCCCCTCGAAGCCTGCCAGGCATAACCCATCGGTCCTGGGTGCCCAACGGGCTGGGCTGAAAACATTGGGTTAGGCCGACTAGGTCGAACTGGACCCGGGCCTACTACGACACATTGACATTCGTTTGGCCATAACATTGGAAAAATACATTTGTTTGATGAATCGTCAGCGACACTGGAAATCCTGGAGCAAGGAGGTCCCTTAGAGTATACCCCACTAAAGATTTGGGATAAGATGGGTTACAGTCATGTTGGATCAATCACGAATTCAATCGGGCCCCTAAGACTAAAAGGCTAATAACTCACATATTGGGTGTCTGATTGAAGCACCCTATATTGAGTTTATACGACTAAGATGTGGGGGTCTTTTCAGATACTTCCTCATGAGACAACTTTGTAGTTGGATAATCAACTAGTTTTTTGGGGAGTGGAATATCTCATAGATAAGAAAGCCTAGTGTGGATACCCAGTAGCTAGCTATGATGATAAGAGAGCTCCTAGATATCCTGTGAGGGTCATCTCCTAAAGAATATGTGCAAGTCATCTCCTACTGATCCTGTGTTGGTCAGCTAAAAGAGATCATGTGTGGGTCATATCCTATCGATCCTATGTGGCTCAGATCCAGCGATCTTGTGCGGGTCAGCTCCTAGTGATCTTGTGTGGGTCAGCTCCTAGCGATCTTTTTTGGATCAGCTCTTGGCATTCTTCTGTGGGTTAGCTCCTTGAAATATTGTGTGGGTCAGCTTCAACAATCTTGTGTGGGTCAGCTACCAGTGATTTTGTGCAGGTTAGAATCGGAGACACTTAATAGAGTAATATGGTTTGGTAGTTACATCAAATCATATCTAATATTTTACCTAAACATATAACTTGTGTAAGCTGAGTCAGTACCTCTCGGTTTCCTCATGATTGAGATGGATTACCTGATAAGTTAGGTATACGTATGGGAATATACTTATGTAGGGTTATCTGTTGATTTTATACTTTTTGGATTATCATTGGTGGGTTTTGTGAGAACTTGATGGTATCAGTGTCCCATCTCAGTATCATTATACTCACCCCTACAAGGTCTTTTCCCACACCTTATTATGTTGGATTAAAACAAAAGATAGTGCTAACTGAGGATGATGGTACCAGGAATGGAAGATGATTAGAGGTGGACCTAGACGAGGAATACCGTAGAGACGACTGATCGAGAGCTATACATACCTTTCGGGTATGATCCCTTGTGGGTGATCACAGGAGTGGTGCCAGTTACTTTTACATTCAATTGTCATGTACTTTTAAATTTTACAAGTACATTCTAGTTAGGATTGTATTTTTTCCCCTTTTTGTTACTAAAATCACTGAGATTACTATTTAGTTTACTTGAGTTTGTATCTTGTTGGGTTCTAGGTTGCATGTGTTTACAAGTTATAAAGGAAATACCCTCCCAGTTTTAGGCAATACACCTTTGGTGATAGTCACCAACCCCTTTCCAATCAGAGGTGGGATTGAAGTAGTCATGGAACAGGCCCCGAGGGACGGGTCGTGACAAATTGTTATCAGAAGATATAGTTCTTCCGTAGAACACATGACTCTCATATTTATTTTTAATAGAAATTGTGTTATGTGTATTGTGTGTGGTTATCTTTTTAGGGAATCCAATGTTGGTGTGGAGGATGACGTATCAATACACCAGGACCCTGACTTCTGATTTCAGACACAGTTCATGAAAACATTGATTGCAAGTGTGCATTCAAGAGTTTTCTTTGAAATCTTCTGAATTAGCTAACGAGTTATTACTTATTGATTGTGGCGCACCAGTATCATTTCAAGAATTTTACATGCAGACAACCAACTAGATTTATGAGATTTTTATGCACTGGTAGCCCACCGAGCAACAAGGCCTCGATGTAGATCCCTTCTCGAGTAGAGGAACTAGTAGAGGCACTAGCAGTACCTTTCCCCATTGTTCCACCGATTCCACCATCCCCAGCAGTAGATAGCTCATGCTGCTTGAGCGCGTTGCATGAGTTCTTGCGTCAGAGGCTACCCAGGTTCAAGGGAGAGATGGAACCATAGGTGGTTGAGGATAGGATGGAGGCTGTAGTGAGATTCATTTGACCGGTAGGGAAACCGGCTGACCTCATGGTGGTCCTTTTCACTATACTTCTACAGGCAGCACCAGGTAGATGGTGGAGCATGATTCTCCAGGTCCATGACGAAGTTACGCTTCTCTGGGAGACATCGAGAGCCTGTTTCAGGCAGAGTTTGTCCCAGTGACTCTTCGTGGAGTGTGTATACATGTTCTTCTTCATCTATTGCAGGGAAGCGTGATTGTAGCTCAGTACACATCAAGTATTACTTACCTCTCACACTACTCCACTGATAGGGTGTGTGAGACATTATTAGAGGCTCAAACCTTCAAGCAGGTGCTGAGGTTCGAGATAAGGTCTTCGATGATCCCACTAAGCACCCTGATGGAGGCAGGGTTGTTAGAGAGATCCCTACTAGTGATGAGTATTCTTGATAAGTAGTCTCTAATAGTGAGATCCACTACTAGTAGTCATGTAGCAGAGTCTTCTACAGCTAGCTACAGACAGATGTCAAAAAGGTCCCAGAGAACCAGAAATACTGGTGGATGACCGCATGACTCCGTATTTATTGATTGGGGTACCTAAGGTGGAACCAGTCATACCAAGAGAGGACAGTGTTAAAAATTAAGTGGGCATGCTCACATGGCTTGTTACTATCCGACCCACTGTACGGATGATCAGCACACTGTCGAAGGACCGCCTAGTCAGAGATAGAGATTTGACCAAGGAGGTCTTCAGGTACTAGGCAGACATGTCAGAGAAGTTTGAAATACAGCTGGAAGTGGGCAACGATTCGAGATGATACCAACACCACCACCAAGTGGTCCACCCCGACCACATGGAGTAGGAGGACATATGTTATCTCAGCTCTAGGAAGCTAAGTCCTATGATCATGGCGCTCCAAAGATAAAAAGTGGTATGATCTGTGGCTACTACACCTTATTTGTATTACTTATAGACACAGGTTTCAGTCATCTTTTATTTCCACCACACTCATTCTGAGCTTGGATATTCCAATAGAGCCGTTGGTTCGATCTATATAGCTAGAGACTCCTACAGGAGAAGATTCGACGATTACACGCTGGTGTCGACATTGCGAGCTTACTCTAGGAGGCAAGAGCTTTGGCATGTATCTCATAGTAGTGGCTTCGAGGATTTATGACTTCATTTTGTGTATGGGATGGTTATTTATAGTCCATGTTCAGATTAACTTTATTAGGCACAAAGTGTGGTGTTTCTGCACGGATGGGACCCGGTTTACCTTCACCAGTGAGAAGGGAGAATTTGCAGTGCAAGATGGACTCCTCTAGAGGAGGGTGCAACCAATCACTCATCATTTTCCTATCCTTACCATCAGAGTGGTTGATGTGGAGAGTCCGAATTATACTTTAGTGGTGGATCAGTATGCGGATGTGTTACCTAATGATGTCTTGGGTATACACCTTTGTAGTGTGGTGTACATTTACATTTACTTTTACCCCAGGACGTCAATGATATCTACCCCAATGAATCATATGGCTCCCACGGTGCTTCATGAACTATGGGTATAGTGGGAGGAATTATAGGGGAAGGGACTCATCAGACCTAGTGTTTCACTTTGGGCAGCCCTGATTCTGTTCGCCTAGAAGGTGGATGGGAGCTTGAGTATTTTTTTGATTATCAGTGTCTAAACTAGGTGACAATGAAGAAATAGTACCCACTCCTGAGGATGGACGACCTCTTTGATCATGTGAACGGATCACATTGGTTCTCAATGGTAGATCTCATATCAGGATATCAACAGCTCAGATTACGGGAAGAGGATGTGATGAATATGGCATTCAGGTGTCTGTATGGCCATTATGAGTTCTTGGTTATTCTCTTTGGTGTAACTAATGCTCCATCAGTGTTCATGGGACTCATGAACATTACCTTTCAACCATAACTTTATCACTTTGCAGTAGTCATCATTGACGACATTCTGATCTTCTCAGCAAATGAGGATGAGCATGCCTATCATTTACAGGTAGTACTGGACACACACCAAGAGAACCCGCAATATGGAATGCTCTCGAAGTTCCAGTTCTAGATCCGAGAGGTTCACATTTTGGTACATTTCATATAGGTGGCCGGAGTTTCAATTTATCATTTGAATATTGAGGTGGTACTTTCATTGGATCAACCAAGGGGTGTAACGGAGATACGTAGTTACCTGGGTTTGGTCCGATACTACTGGAGATTTTTGCCAGATTTCTCTAAAGTTGCAGCACCTCTAACAGCATTGAAAAAGAATTTTAAACCCTTCGTGTCATCAGAGAGATTCCAGCGGAGTTTTCTAGAGCTAAGATAGAGGTTAAATAGTTCTATCATCTTGAGGATTCTAGAGGAGGGTTTATGGAACATTATATAGTGTGATGCATTAGGGACCGAACTCCGATGTGTCCTAATGGAGGAGTGGGAACTGATCACCTATTGTTCCTGATAGCTGAGACAACATGAGAAGAAGTATGATACCCATGACCTGGATTTAGTAGTACTGTTCTTCACCTTGAAGATGTGGCGGCACTATTTGATGTGTGAACACTTTTTAGTCTACTCAAATCAGAAGAGTCTAAGGTATATGTTTTCTCAGAAGGACATTAACCAGATACAATGACATTAGATTGAGTCCCTCCAAGTCTTTGACTTCATGATATTATATACTTCTAGTAAGGGAAACATTGTAGCATATTCACTCAGCAAGAGATCATGTATACAGCTACATGGTGAGGTGATAGAGCAGTTGGCCTCCTTGCAGATATCCTTTGTGAATCAGGATGGATCAGCTTTTCTTCAGTCTCATACAGTCACTCCCCCACTTCATCAGCAAGTCGGGGAGGTGCAGTATGGGGACGCAGACTACGAGACACTATGTGCACTGATATCCCTGGGATAGACAACTGAATGATTTTTTTAATGTGGGGAGCACATCATCCTTTTCAGTGGATGTACCATGGTACCATTGTCGCTCAAGAGGAATTTTTTATGGAGTTCCACCCATCCCCTCTAGATTTACATTAATGAGTGGAAAAGATCTACCAGGATCTCTAACGATAGCACTGGTGGCTAGGAATTATGAAATCAGTAGCAGAGATTGTCTCTCGATACCTCACTTGTCAGCAAGTGGAGGTGCAACATTAGGTACCAGTTGGCATGGTTCAGCTATTAGAAGTCCCATAGTTGAAGTGGTATGAGATATCCATAGACTTATTGATAGGGCTTCCATATACATCTAGGGGTCATCAATCGATTTGGGTGATCATCTAAAAACTGACCACGCCGGCCCACTTTCTAACGATTAGAGAGGAATGTTATTTAGAGATCTTGGGATGCCTCTCTGTGTACGAGATTGTGCGGCTACAAGGATTTACCTCGAAGATTTTCTATGATCGTGATGTATGTTTTATTTATTTCATATAGAAGGGTTTGTAGGTGGCTTTCAGGATATAGTATCATCTGAGAATCGCCTTCCATCTTCAGACAGATGGCCAAAATGAGCAGACCATTCAGACCCTTGAGAACATGCTCCATGATTTTGTCCTAGAATTTGGTCATTTTTTTGAGGATAACTTTCCATTTGTGAAATTTTAATACAATAACATCCATCCCTCCACTGTTGGGATGGAACCTTTTGACGCGTTGTATGGGCGACCGTGCAGAACAACTTTGTGCTGGACTGACCTAGGGGAGTCATCACTTGTGGGGCCAGAGATGGTACGGGCTACCATAGAGAGAGTGTAGATCATCTAGGAGTGGATTAAGATAGCACAATGTAGGCAGAATTCGTATACTGATAGGAGATGAAGACATCTAGAGTTTGAGGATGGGGACCACATCTTTTAACTGGTCTCAACTCGAAGAGGTCTACAGAGATTTGGCTGAGGCATCAAGTTATCCCCGAGGGTCATTAGAACCTTCCATGTCCTCAGTATCATTGGTGAGGTAGCTTACCACTTATAAATTACACCTAAGTTGCACCAGGTGCATGATGTCATCCACATATCCCAGTTGAGGAGAAACGTACACGCCCCATCCCACATCATCAACCATGGAGAGATGTACCTCCACGATGGGGAGACTTTTACTTCGGTTCCCGTTGAGATTGAGGATTCACAGGATTAGGCACATCGTGGGTGGTCAATACCTCTGGTGTGTGTTCGTTGTAGCAAGGGTACCTCCAAGATAGGACATGGGAGCCAGAGGCTCAGACGTGTGCTCAGAACCCCCACTTGATTACCTAGTTTGAGTTATGGATTACGGGGATGTAGAGCCCAACGATGGGGAAAATGTAAAGACTCGGAATTTCGATGATTTTTTTTTAAAAAAATAGGTATTTTAAATGTCCACAGAAATTGACGTTATGTGATTCCGAGCCTCGGAGTTCCCAGAATGAATTTCAAAACTTTGGTTTAGGTACGTTAAGTAAACTTGCGAGCAGGTTTTTTTAACTTTTGAACTCGTGCTCAAAATTGAAATCTGAGGACACTATTGAACTCCCAGCACTGGTATTCACAAAGTTACACATTAACTTTGACTACAATGGGTCTAGTTTAAAAGATAGATTTTGTTTTTGTATAAAAATAATTTTTTGTAGCTTTTATTATATATTGAATTTTAAACTCTTTATGGATGTTAAGAAGTGGGGACCACCAGACCTAAACCTTCCTTGAGAGGTTATAATTATGGGGAGAACCCAAACTAACCTACCATGAAAGGTTATGGTTGTGGGGACCACCTGAGGTATCAACCCCTTGAACCCCCCTTTAACGGAGAAACCCTCAAACTTCCTATTAAATATGGAGAGCCACTTCAACTCCTCCAACATATATTATTCCAACTCAATATAATTAATTAATCAATTTTTAATTTTTTCAATGAACAAAATAATAGATATCATAATCTATTATCATGGGATACCCTTTTGATTTTGGGGGAATTGGAGTAAATTATTTGAAAAGAGATAGAATTGGAGAACTTTGGAGAAATCCCTCCAATGAAGAACACAAACGAAGAATTCCGACCTCAACTTCGACTTTCATCCTCAGGACATCCACTAACATGGAACATCTTCAATCAACAATTGTCTTCCCCCCCCCCAACAATGTTGTCTTCCCCCTCGGGATCTTCATCGACGAATCAAACAACGTATGGTTTTTGTTCCCATGTTCATCCCTTCATAGTTTCTTTTGCGAGAATGGGATTAGTCATTCACAAAGGTTGTGGGGATTGATGTTCATCAATATCATCCATACACATTATTTTCCATGTTGAGCCACTTTATACCACTCTAACAAGGAGGTTTGAGTCCAAATGAACACGACATGACCACTCCACAGTTCTTCTTGAATGGTGTATCCTTCGTGATGGATGATGGAGAATTTGGTGATGGTGACCGGTGTAGATGGTCCGCACCGGTGGAACTCCGAAACCGCCAATGAATTCACGACGCTCTGCATCCCCGTGGCCTCCGAGACACATGGTGCTCTTTCTTCCATGGCCATTTCCACCCCGTTCCATCCACCACTCTGCGCTGTCCGCAGTAGAGCTGACCCATGCTGATGCTTCCACCGCTGTTTGGGCTGAGGCGTTGTCACCGTCTGAGGTGTCGCTGGTGTCCAGGACGAGTCATCGCCACCATCTAGGCTGCTTCCACCATCTGTGCCAAGCTGTCTCTGTCGGGCCGAGCCACTGTCTGATCCTCTACCGTCGTCTGGGTCGAGCCTCCGCCCGAGCCGCTACCTCCCTTCCAGCCGAACCACCCTATCTAAGCTGCCATGCGGCATCGTGCCCTCGCGGAAACCACCTGGATGATCATCTCCATGGTGTTGCGCCCTCCTGGAATCCTCCATGGCCTCACGACCACCCGCGGACTTTCGCAGCACCTCGCGGCCTACCGAGTTAGACCCAGTGGGTCGGGACGAACCTAGTGGGCCGGGCTAACAGGGTTGGACCAAACTCAGGTCCACTACGACCCATTTAAATTCATTTGTCCATAATTTTGGAACCAAAATTCTATTTGAGGAACCCTCAGTGGCGCTGGATATCTTGGAGCGAGAGAGTCCCTTTGAATATACCTCACTAGATATTTTGTTTTTTATGGGGTATGATCGGGTTGGATCAAGCATGAATCCAACCGGGCCCTGGAACGAAATGCCTAATAACTCACAGATGAGGCATCTGATTGATGCATCATCTATTGCATTGAGAACCCTATGACATTGCGGTCCTTTGAGATACTTCTTCATGGGACATCGAGAATGTTGGAGAATCGACCAGTGGCTTGGGGAAAAGACTCTCCTTGAGACGAGCAAGCGTAGTGCAGAAATCCAGTAGCTGGCTGTGACGAGAAGAGTACGCCTAGCTATCCAGTGGATGTTAGATCATAGAGAACCTGTGTGAGCCAGCATTGAGAGATCCTATATGGGTATGCTCCTATTGATCCTAGGTGGGTCAGTTCCTTGCATTCCTGTGATGGTCAGCTCCATCGATCCTCTGTCGGTCTACTCCTAGTGATCATGTGCGGGTCAGCTCCTAGAGATCATGTGTGGTTCACCTCCTAGAGATCATGTCTGGGTTATCTCCAAGCTATCCTATGTGGGTCAGCTACAACGATCCTCTGTGGGTCAGCTCCTAGCTATCTTATATGGGTCAGCTTCAAGTGATTTTGTGTGGGTCAGCTCTAGCGATCTTATTTGGGTCATCTCCTAATAATTTTGTTTAGGTTAGCAGCCGATCCTCTTAATAGAGTAAGATGATTTAGTAGTTAAATCTGATCATCTCCTCTACTATAACTAAAGATATACCATATTTGAGTTGATTTTGTACCTCTTTGTTTTTTCATGATTGAGATAGATTAATTGATAACTAAGTTATATGTATGGGCATATACCAAAGTAGGGTTATATGTTGATTTCATAATTTTTTGTTTATCCTTGGTGGATTTTGTGTTCCCTTGAGGGTCTCGGTGTCCCTATTGATTATCGTTTTACTATACCCTGCAAGGGATGTGCCCACTAATTGTTGTGTTGGATGCCGACGATAGACATCACAGGCTGAGGACGATGGTACCAGGACTGGAGGTAGCTTAAAGGTGCACCTAGACGAGGTGTACCACATAGTTGATCGATAGAGAGTTGTACATACCCTTCCAGTAGGATCCTTGGTTGGTGATCACTTGAGTTGTTCCCGTTACATATACTTTTTTTGTCTTGTACATTTCAGTTGTACTTGTTCTTCCCAGTTGGGCTTGTATTCTGGACCCTTTTACTTACTGCACTCACTCTATTTAAAATTTAGTTTTCTTGAGTTTTTATCTTGTTGTGTTCTTGGTAGTATGTGTTAAAATGTTAAAAGGCAATTACTTCCCAGTTTTAAGGAATACACCTTTAGTGCTAGTCGTTAGCCCCAAGCCTATGGACAACGGGCATGGGTTATCTACGGAATATGCCCTAGTGGATGGGTCATGACATTTCTTGCATATGAAATGAGGATTAATTGGCAATGGTTGTATTTTAGGAAATAAAAACCAAATTGTTTTAGAATGAAAGGGAAATAATTTTTTATTTCGAACTGTTTTATAAAATATGAAATTAGAATTTAGTTGGGAATGCTTAGTTCTGATGAAGATGAGGTATATATGACCCTTTGAGTTACTTATGGACATTGACATATATGCATGTGTGTATGTAAGGGGAATAATTTCATGTTTTTTATATTAAATTAGAAGAAGTTAGGGAATCAAATATGTCACGTTTGTTTCGAATATTATGGGTGAGTATTTTAAATTCAATGATTGATATGGATTTACAATGTTTTTTTAGAAAATAAAAATGGTTTCAGATAAGATGAGTATTCTTATCAAAATAGATTTGTGGTTTTCATGGTTAAATGTGATGGTGTTTTGATGTATTTTATTAGATGTGATGGAATGATTTTTGAAATGAAAAATGATATTATATTTCAACAGGGGATTAAATAGAGATGTTTGGTAATTTTTAAAATAGTGTTTTTTCTAAATAGGATTAATAGATTGGTTTTCATTGATGGTTTTGTTTCATTTTGGTTGATATTTGGTTCATATCTTATTTGGTTTGTGATGTGATAGCAGATGAGCTTGTAATATTTTTGGAGATGGCGTTTTTGGTTGACCTTTGGTTGAGTATAGACTTGGTTTTGTATTCTTTTGGTATTTGTAGTATGATTACTAGAATGTTTCAAGAATTTTCTTATGTCTTTCAGTCGTTTCCCTTTCCCCAACTCCAAATTGAGTAGTGGGGTTAAATTTGTTTTGGATATTACACATTTTCGACAGAGATATATGTTTGTTATAGGTAATGGAGAGGCACAGGGATGTTGAATGTGTTTTTAGGAACCCGTGAAGTGTTGTGGGTTCGTGATTTTTTCAGTGTGTTTGGAGGTCATACAATGAATGCATTGAGGGTGTCCATACGAGTATTGTTGAAGTATGGAGTTCAATGGGTAGTTTTTAAGACTAGTTTCCTCATGTGACATGTTCCTAAGGTTGTAAAGGCTAAGTATTTGATGGGACTCGAGAGTGTTCCGAAATTTCAGCGAATGGTGATGGTTAATGTGGACTAGATCAAGGAGCCAATTTCCTTTTCATCAGAGGTATAATCAGAAGATCTGTCTAGGATGTTAGTATATGAATTATTTTTTTCTATGTTGAATACTAAAATATAGGTGATTGGATGTTCAGTTTTGTTTTGGGGCCTATGTGGGATTCCAGTCTGGTGGAAGGTATATACTAGAGGAACCTATCAAAAAAAGTCTCTCTTGGTGTCCCCATCTTTTCATTCACCTGTTGATATCTTGTGTGATTCTACTGTGGATAGTTTGGTCATTGTAATTTCATCTTGTGAAAATTCATCAGGTGCATATTGATGATGTAGTCATCTTTGAAAATTGGCTGAGATTGGTAAATAGAATCATATAAATGAGTAAGCCTTGGTAAAATAATGTCTTCTCATAAATGTAGGGTAGTAGTTGTTTCAAGAAATGAGAACTATAGATAAAGGTTTCAGTGTGAAGGTCTTCCCATAATTAATAATCATTGGGAGTGTATAGGACCTTGGTCTGGCTATTTTCTCTCGGAATGGAATGGGATTGTTAAAGTCTCCATTGTAGGTTGTTAAATATTTTAAGGCTCTGTTGGGTTGTAAATTTTATAGAGGCCTCATTTCGCAATGTTATATTTTTTTAAAGTACCATATTTTTTGTGAGTTTTTTGGTGTAAATGTGTCTTTATATACCTTCATATTCATAATCATGCCTTATGGTTCTAAACACTTGAAATTTGTTCTATTTGATGATCAATTTTATCTTTTTGTTTTTCTAATCTTGGAGATTCTTGCATCTATTGGAGGTGGAATATCATGGTTTTGATCAATTCTTGCTTTTGGGTTTTTCATTGGGGGCCCTTTAATATGGGGATTGGTCTGAGTGGTCATTTCATGGTGGGTTCTTATTAGGGTTTCACTCTTCTATTCACATTGGTCGTTTTAGAGTTGACAAGTGCTAGGAATTTCAATGTTAATGCAATTCAGTTTATAAGTGGTGGGGAGACCCACCATGAATATTATTGAGGGTTATTTTTACACTGGATAGTACTATATGATTTATTTTGTTTGGTAGAACCCTATTATATCCCTCGTGTTTCTTCTTGTTGTATTTTTTCATTGAGCTGGTCAGGTGTGACTGGTAGAATAATTGTGACACTGTGTTCATGGTATTTTTTTCCTTAATCAAATTCGATTTTGAGTTTGATTTCACATATGACTGGGTGAATATCTGGGGGTAGACTATTTTTTTGGGGGGATAATTGCCACACCTCTAACAAAAAATTTATTTATCTTACTTATTTCTAACCTTTCATATTTTTTTCTAGACTATATTGAATATTAAAATGTTCAAGGGATGTGGGGTCCAACACATAGGATGTGCATGGTCAAGAATTACCATATTATAGAAGTGTATGAGGCTCTGTATTCAATATTTTCTATTAGGAATGGTTGGAGCATGGTTTTTGAAACATTACATCTTCCATCAGGTAAACTTATGATTATGCCTCAATTAGGTAGTTGCCCATGCAAGGTTAGTGGATGGCCTTGTAAATTATTATCAAACCATGTGGGATTACTATTCTCACAAATAAAATAAAATAAAATAAAAATATAATTTGGGAAAAAAATAAAATTTAATAAATATATTTAATAATAATAATAATAATAATTATTATTATTATTACATTTGGTTTTTAATATATTTTCATTTTTTTAATTTATTTCATTTTCTTTTTTTTCTTTATCCCTCTATTTTTTCACCCCTTATCCATATATCTCACTACTCCCACATCCACGTCTCATTCTATTAGCGATGGAACCCCACTCTCTGTCTCCCTTCACTAATAACCAACTTACCACCATTTCATCACAAAATCACTCCAAAATTCTTATTTAAGGCCTTATACCTCTTCATTCTTCTTCAGTTCTATTGATTTAGGGCTCCTCATCACCTAGTGTAGCTAATATAAAACCCTAGGTTTGGGTTGATCGATTTTTTATTTTTTCAGTTCATGTTAGATTGGCTGAAAGTCATGTCGGACCCGATATGTGAGATTTTTGACAACCGCTACTGAAGACAAATCATTTAGGTTTGAATGGATATTCCATCATCAGTATGAGGTAAATTTTTTACTCCCATTTTATTTTTGATCTTTTTATAATTTCTTGAATATGCTTTTTATGTTATTTTTGTGATTTACATTGACTGTGTGGGTTTTCTCCATGGTTTTTTGAGCCTCCTGTAGGATATTTAGTCAGTTTGATGATTGTAGGAAGGCTTGTTCACATACAAATTTGTACACATATGTATATTTTTATATATTTTCCTTACACATATTACCTCATGGTTTATTTAAATAAACATTTTATTAAGTTTATATATATAATAATTTTTGTGTATGAAACATCATGGCATTTTTCATCAAAAGATTCATGAGCTGAAGCTTCTCGCCTTGGGCTGCTTCCTTTTTGAAGTAGGTTCCCAAATAATGAACCATTAATTTTAAATCCATAATGTCATTATCGATTTAAAATATATATTATGTTTGTGTAGTATATATATATTTTTCAATCAGGTTGTTGTTGTTATAAATAGTCATTTAGTTGTTTTAAATAATTTTACCATGCTTGTAGCCTAAAATTTTTTATATTGAAACATGTATTTTACCTTCTTTGGAAGTAGTGATGTATTTCTAGAGCTCAATTGGTTTGAAATGTTAAATATTATAATTTTTTTTCATAATGGTTTTTAGAGTGTAATAAGTATTTACAAAGGGTTTTTATATTTAATAATGTTTTCCAACTTGATCCTAAATGGGTGGTGTCATGGTTGTGTACTTATGCTATTAAATTATTTGGGAACATATGGTTGTTTATAAATATTGTATTCCTAAAATTTATATTTTTCTTGTAATGTATTAAAACATATTCCAACTTTCATATTTAAAAATTATGTTTTAAATCTTCTTATATATTGTTCTAGAAATGTTGTGAATTGTATTTTTGGATCTTTAAGGCATTATTTATGTATGTTTTTTTAAACATGACATGTATGGCATGTGGAATTTTAGTTTTACAAATAAATGGAATGAAGGCCTGTTTCATAAAATTTTATTCATGTTTTTTTTAAATTTAAATTGATGTGGTGATTAATTATTTTCTTAAAATGGTTTGAAGTATTTATGTGATATATTTAAATGATTGAATTAAAGGGCTACTTGTAACCTTATGTCATTTTTGAAGTGAAATATGGTTATGAAAATATTAACACACGATTGGAAACTTAAGATGATTTATAAAATTGTTTAAAATTTCATGCGTTGTGATGACCTAGTTTGAACTTCAGATTAGTTTTTTATATGATGGGAACACCTATTAGAGATTTCCATATATGTGTTATCATATACGTGTTGTCTGTGTGTTGGGTAGGCATGTGCATTGATAGAAGGTAAGGAGAGTAATGCATGCATGAGACTTCTTATAAAATAAATAATAATAATGTCTTTCCTTCTAATATTTTATTGGGTAAAAAAATTGTTTTTGATCAGCCCTAATTATACAGATTTGTACCCCCAGATTTTTTGTTATGATAGGTGGGCTATGCCACTGGATTGGTCAGTTATGGGTGGCCCGATTGATTTATACATATTAGAATCACTATACACCGATAAGTGGATCCTATTTGAGTGTTTCCATGGAACACTCTATGTATTTTTAGGAACATCACATGATTATATACATGTATGTCCTTACTTTCAGTTGGGTCACTATTGGTTGCTACATCCGATGATCCATTTACATTGCCTTTTAAATATAGGTATGTGTACTAAAACTAAATAGTATTTAAAAAAAATTATTTAAATATATTAATTTTTTGTGTATTTTTTTCGATTGTGAAGTGAAAATTATTTTCCATCAAAATAGAATCAAGTTACTTATTCGGAAAAAAAGTGAATGCCATGTTTCTTTACATGTCCAGTTTTCAAACTAAAAAAATATTTAGTAGTGGTGTATTGTGTGTGGTTTGTTTTTTTTCATTCATATTTAGAATTTTAGTCCTCATTTAGAGCTTATCTTTTTAATTTTAGTTTCCTCCTATTTTACATCAATCTCAGAGTAAACAGAATTTTGTTTCTGGCGCGAACTCATGAGGTCACATAGAGGTATCTGTAGAAGATTATTTATTTACCTTAGGAGAATTTATTTTTATTTTTTCATTTTCTTTTAATGTAATTTTTTTATCATTTATTTACATTAAAAATCATTCCCAAAGGTTTTATATTAATTCCCAAAACTGGTTTTCAGCCCATGGGGATCGGGAATTCCCTTAGGTAATTGTCACAGATCATCTCAGATGACGAGTATATGGTTGAACTGGGATGGTTTGTAGCACAACTATCATGGAAATCATTTTTGTACTGATAATTATTTTCTTATATCTAATATAAGGAAAAAAATATTATAAAACTTGACTTTTATGGTGCATGAACCTTCAATTAATAGCATGGTCCCCAAAACCCACTTCATTTCTCTAATATTTGAATCCTCATGAATAATTTAAGGACCTTGGAATGTAGTTTTCATGTATACACAGAACCCTTAAATTCAATATTCATCTCTGCACCTAGATCCAATATAGGACCCACTAGATCATCAGATAAATGCATCAACACCTTTTATAAATAACTTTTGATAATTGTGAACATTGGAAACATTAAAATCGAATAGATTACACTTTTGTGAATCATAATCATCCATTGCATGAATTTTCCATTTCATTGTCCTTAGTTCAAACTTTTAGTTTCATTATTTACATAACCCCTGATATAACTATACACATGGATTCGAAAATTTTGATATTAAATCACCACATATAATACTTGTCTTAAATTCATGTATTTTCTACATTATTCTATAACATTTCTGTGATTCACATCCCATATCAATAAATATTATAACATATGGTCAATGATTCAAATTAATTAACTAAATTACACTTTTGTGATGTATTATATAATTTAATTAAACAGTTAATTCACATAAATTATCAGTTGGAACTTACCATAAGAATTATGTCCATCATATTAGATCACACTTTGGATACACTTTTCTCCACACATTTCTTGAGTACAAGATATTTTTATACACTATATATTTTATATAGACTATGGTATATAGTGTGTATTGGTTAAAGGGACCCAACTACGTTATTTTTCATATATTATCAAATATTATCCTATATATGGTCCCTTGAGCCCAAAAAAATAATATTAACCATGAAAAAGGACCTCTAGAAACAATATAGAGGAGCTCGTCACCATGGTCGATTTGTGTGTATCCCCGATGAGGTCATACCATACCAGTATCCTTGATTAAAAATCCATGTGATTTATTTAGGAATCATATAATACAACTATCCATATATTTTTTCAATAATTTACATTACCTAACAATATATAACACCAATATTCAATATTGTGATACAATACCATTTTCTTGAACATCTTCGTGAATCTCACCGTAGAACCATAAACCACATGATATATGGTCCAAACATTGCATCATTAAAATAAAAACCTTTTTTTTGATGTTGTCCATAAAATATATTTTTGGGACATAATCTTCCATGTATATAACTTTTCCTTATACAAAACATCATTTCGCATGGGTTTGAATTCTAACGAATAGTTTTGGGGCCATGGAAAAGAGCATGTGATGTTTCAAGGAATCATAGTCTTGATACAGAATGTCATTCCTTGAAGAAAACTTTTGATTTACCGACATGAAAACCTGAGTCGCCATAACCATTAAAAATGGTTGATTGATCTCTTAATCATTTGGAACATTATAGTAGAATTCATCACAACAGCTTGAATTGTGGTAATCCCCAATATTTCTTCCCCAACTCTTTCTCGTATCTTTAAACTCATCGATTCATTATATTCTCAACCCACAATCAGATTGTTCATTTGGGTTAAATATCCTTAAAATTCCATCACAATGTATTATTCTGGTTCATTAATCTAGGATATTAAACATTGTTGTAACTCATTTGGGTGATCTAAACCACGTAACCCTAATCTAGATAATATAGTGTCCAATATTCATAATAATAATAATAATCTAATTTGTCTAGGTAGTAATTAATCTCTCACAATATATCCAATACCATCATTGGATATGATTTTCTTTATAATATAATTCATTTATCTTGTGATTTATTCAATAAAAATATTTCGTAGATCTTATCATGGTAGGTGTATAGATTTAAAGGACACCATACTTGATAATTCATGACTTACCGTGTCTACTCCACAAGATTCCAAGTCCTATCAACTAAGGGAATATTATCCTCCCAAAAAGGTAAAATAATCCTAATGATCCCTAACAACATCCTAGCATAACACATCCCCCCATAGTGATTGATGCTAATCCAAAACATGTACTCTTTGTCCCATTATCCTCGGTTCAGTCTCTTCGTGTTATAACTCATAAAACCCATTTTACAAATATCCATGTAGACTCTATATATTTGGCATCATGTTACCATATATAACATTTATCTTTTGAGTAAGGATGTAGAGTTACAAAATACACCTATATCACTTTTCATTGATTCATGGAGGTAGAGTTATATAACCCTTCTTTAATATTTATATTCTATGAGAGAATTCTTGTCCTGAGTAACTGAATCCCACTAAAAATTCGATGGCTCCTAGTGATGTTAATACCTGCCTTCATGTGACTCTCTACTTGGAAATGGATATTTTACCTTATTCCATTTTAGATAGACACCAACCTATCAAATTGATGCATCACCATCATTCAAAAAGATCCATCGAAGCATATTCTCTATAAAAAATTATTCTAGAAATAACCACCACAATATGATTAATTAGAATCAACCAATTATATGTCAAATTTCATAAATATAATTAAAACTCTTTGATATATGATCCATATTTTCCACGAGTCTAGAATTCATGCTGATGAATTTTTCTAAAATCACATAGTTAGAATCATATGACCTCAAACTACTTCAACATATTGTCTAATAATTATGACCACAAAACTATAACAACATATATTATAACTTTTATGAGGATAAAAATTATAATTCTTCGATCGATGATATTCATCCTTATACATCTATTATATCGGTACATATTGTATAAACTAAAACATTATCCTTATTGGGTCACAATTATTCGACCCTAAACATTAGAAATGTTGATCTACATTATATGATCATAAAAAGATTAATAGAATTAACATAGTCCTTCTTAGGATGAAACCATTTAATGTTTGTCCTTAGAAAATGTAAACACTATGATCTCTAGACACACACATTATGCGACTTAAGAAAAATTTTGAAACAACTACATGAAAACACATATTAGAATCTTAGAGTCAAAAAAGCCCATTAATTTATTATAAATTACTTCCCCTTATTATTCTGTACATTATATATAGGGGTTTTGTGACACCCACTGGAAAAACATTAAAAATTATATATGGAGAAAATAACAAAAACTCACGTTCCATTTTGTTGAAAATAAAATGAACATAAATTCAAATTCATTCTTGATACACATGACTGAATATTGGTCATGCGGTCTATTTTTGTGGTATCATCTACCTCAACATGATATTTCATTATATAACCCCATTCATTTCATGAGACACATATCAGTAGAATTATAAACTATTAATCCCAAAGGATTCATCCATATATGTCTATATATTATTAGGCAGTCATCCAGCTAATTATCTTATCTTGATAACATAGGTACACGTGATTTTCCAACACAATGTGAATCCAGATGATATTGTCATTCTATGTGGGGTACTTATGTGGTAACCGAAATATATGCAATTCCATTGGATTCATTAACACACACCAAGAAAATTGCTCATGAAACACAGAAATTGGAGAGGATTCCTATAAGAAACCTCTATAACAATCATTATTATTTATGCATGTATTGGGAATCTCACTTAAGGCTTGTTAACTAGTAATAAAATTATAATATGATACTTCTGGATAAAGAAGAAAACTTTTACCAATACAAGACAAGGTTTTTTTCGTCCCCACCTAAAAATGTTTTGTGTATGTATGGGTTGACCTCTATAAACCAATCTCCCTTGACAGTGAAATAAATTATACTTGGATATGCTGAGAGTTTAGATTATTTAGATCTATGATGACTTATGGTGATATATATTACCACTTCAAAACCATGTTGTGAAGATTTGAAGTATTTATTTTTAATCACACAATCAATCCATGTATGAACTTAACATAAAAAAAACCAATGCATGATTCAATCATATAATTTACACCAGTTCAAACTACCGTATGATGAATTCCTATTTATAAAAACTCATGATACACTCTAAGTAGTTCAATCATAATTTGTGACTTTTTAACCCAATGCTTCGCACATGATTGATGAACCCCATGTATATGAATAGTGGAATACACATATCATGGTGTGATTGTGAGACCTCCTGGACATCATAAGATTTAGAAAACTCATGTCCTTCAGATTATTCACAAGACCTCTAAACCGTCAAATGATCACCCTAATCCATACAGTAGCATGTGATTATTTTATTCCCCTATTGTGTTAAACTATTATGAGACCATACTCCCTTGATATTCTTTCCAATTTACATCAATGCATAAAAAAATACTCCTATGATTTCAAGTATGATTTTCCCCAGTCATAGGAATATGGTATATTCATATTGATTGATCATCGTATAGTTATAATCAAGATATATAAAATACATTTTTATGGAATGATCCTTATATGTAATATGTTTTCATTGTTTTTTAAATGTGGTCTTATTCATTCTAAAGACCAAGATACACATATATTTTTATCACATTACAATATTCCTTCTGAAATCCCAATACATTTATGAATGAGAAAAACTCTTTATATGATTCATTCTCCTAAGGTGTCTGAAACAACTATAAATATATCTCAATTGTGATTATTCCCCATTACTATTAGAAAAAATTACATATTCTTTTTATTAAAATGAGAATTCTACAAATGTTGTTTTTAGGGAATCATCACTGTATGTGACGTACATAGATTCCATCATATTCTCTTATGGAAAAATTATATCTTTTATCAACTATTGGCTGTCATAGAATGCATGAATCACAAAGGCATAAAAACTAGAAATTATTATGAATTTACTATGATTTAGATGCCTATAACATGGGATAATACTATAAGTGTATTTCCTAAAAAAATATTCCTCATATTCAATGTTTCATTCCCCCAATTAATTTCCTCATGGAAGAATCATATTTATAAAACCGAATTAAAAATTATTGTTTCACCTTTTTTGATAATGATGTCTTTAATATTGTAAGAACATAAAATCTTATTCTCATTATCATGTGATACATGATTCCTCTTCTAGAATAAATCCCAATATATCATGCCTAAATTTCTCCATATAAATCCTTATTTAATGATTTCAAACAACATTATCTTGTCCATTCATATGAATTAAATAGTTTCATTTATATAATGTTTGTTTTTATTTTCATCTCAATGGGATTGGTAGGATGTTTCCGTGAGTTCCACACCAAACAACATTATAATATTTTTTAATTCTAATTTGGATATATTCCCTATGATATAATTTACATAATTCACATTCATGGATATATTCCTTTGAATATAGAAAACCATTATATTAATTTTGTATTCTAGAAAACATTTCATATAATGAATTTTCCAAATTTGATCCATACCCCCACCCTGATGGTTAAATTAATTTTAAATCCAATAATTTTATCCTCATCATACTATATTACCGGTAGGGATCAAATTAATATATCCAAATTCGTTATGAAACTGATTATTCAACATATTATCATATTACCTTTTAGGTGAATTGGAAATAGACACTCATGCATACGTCCCACACTATTAATTTATATGAAATTTTGGTCTATAAATTCCCACAGTATAATTATAATTTTCATGGGCTAATCTATATCCCATTAACATAAAAGAAACAAAGGTTCATGTTAAGTGGAATTAAACTATCTGGGATCTTATTCTATTCTTAATATTTTTAGTAATCCCCTTAAAGTGCTTAGTCTCAACACTAAATAATCCATCCACATCCCTATATGATAATAAATTATTCAAAATCTATTAGTACATATATAATTTATATAACACATGATCAAGTAAAAATATAAATTAATGTGTAAAAAATAGGATAACTAATAATACATAAAAATTGATTCATTTTTAGAGATACTTTAACATATAAAATGGTTTACATCATCATAGTTACTCTAATATGTACAGATACACATATTATATGTCAAGAACCATTTATGATTGTTGTTTAAATCAACAAACATTTGAATTTAAAAAAGAATAAAATAATTAATTATATGGATAAGAGTGTACAACAGTATGAAATAATTACCCCATAAGAATCTGATGATCATAACCTACCATCCAAAATAATAATGTGACTACATAATTATCATATGTAAAGTGACCCATTGCCTATATTCATTTAGAATGTAATCTCATAGGTCGATACGTATTTGGGAACCATTGTGTCATTCAATTCCACAACTAAATAACACTGGAAACAATCCATGATAGGTGTTTTTTCCAGTCCTAAGGATGGTGTAACAATTCTCTACTCATCATGAATACTAAAAGTTGGTCCACCTAGTCCTGGGTAAAATTTAAACATTGTATACAATTTATTTTTATTTGAAAAGGAAATATGTGAATCTTATTTTGTATAGACCGAATATTTCAAATAATGTGATCCTTAAATAAATAATATTGTGAGTATCATTCTCTACAAATAATTATAGAATTAAATGATATTGCATAACATTTATATTAAAACATATGAAATTAATATAATCATTAAACCATGACATTAAAATATCATGTTTGTTTAGTAGTGAACTCTATTTTAATATTTTTTTATTAAAATAATCGATAATTTTAAAAAATAGTTAATTCAATTGGTTTATCGAAAAATAAATAATTTCTTTCTGTGGTTAAATGATATTGCATAAGAATATAATATAATTTTCATTTTAAGAAAAAAAAATTCTTATTAGAAATGTTATATGTTATAATTATTGATCCAATAAGAATATTGAATTCCTAAATTTTTGATATTTAATTTGAATAAAAGAAATTATATTTTTCATTTTTCACTATAATGTATTCCTATTTTTATTTTTTCAAATATTATATGAATATTAATTTTTAGCTGAATATTCAAAATATTAATTTTTAAAAATAAAATTACTTTTCTGACATTATTAGTATATAATTAAAAATAAAAAATTGATGAAAGTTTTTTATAACGACAAATGTATATTTTAAATATGATCAAATTTTTTCCCATATATTTTTTAATTTATGACAACATATTTTACACTTTATAAAATATCATATATTTCCCAAATAATTATTTATAATATATTATTCTTATAGTATTTCCATGTTAATTTGAAATTTTAAGACAATGAATAAAAATATTTTTATTTAAGAATTCAAAAATTATATCAAAGTTATGAAATAAGGGAATATTGATTTTTAATCAAAAGTTAAAAATTACATTGGTGAAAACTAGTCACCTTGATAAAACTCAAAATGGGTTAAAGAGTTTAAACCGAGAGTAAAAGACGTCAAAATTTTTAAACATATATGCGAATGGGTATTTAAGGCCTCCATAAAACAAATATATTCATTTATTTATTATTTACTAATTTTTTATCTTCTTTTTTATACAATTTCCCCTAATTATAATATATTTATCTATATTAACAAAAATTTCATTGTTTTTCACTTATTAAATAGGCACTAATATGCACCATTTCCATCAAATGACCACCCAAATATTATTATCCAAACTATATCCAATCGTTTCCAAAGAATTTTTATCTTGATTAGAATTTTATTATCTTCTCAAATTACCATAACTAAAAGTATTAAACCAATTTCTAATAGGAAATAATTCAGAAAGTGTGCATGAATTTTTTCTCCAATTTTATATCATTTCAATTAATTTATTGTCAATATGATATCTTAATATTTAATTAAATAATATTAGAATTATTTTATCAAAATAATTGATCTACTAGTATATTTTTATAAGATTGTTAAAATCATTAACTATTATCCCATTTTCTATTGAAAAAATGTAATATTCCTCTATGGTTCGTGAGGATAGCCACCTCCATGATCCAATCTATTGCATTTTCCTTCACAAATTTACATGCATGAACCTTATCGGGTATTAAATATATAATTATTATATTTATAGAATATTTTATCTTGTTTAAAGGATAAACCTAATGATGATTCTCCCCATTCCCTGGAAAATTAAATCCCCATTCATTGGTACGTATGGACTACCACCTCTATGGAATGATTGATTTTAGTTTTTCATTAGATCTCCAACTTCCATGGAGGGTAGTGAGAATAAATTTTATAATCAAATATTATATACAAAATTATAAATTTTATGGAAATTAAAAATATAAAACAATATAAAATATAAGAAATAAAAAAACAATAATAAATTTGACCTTCCAAATGATAGTTTTTGGAGAAAAAATATTGGTTTATTTACACTGTGAAATAACATCAAATAGGATATATTCATCTTAATGATTTTTCAAATTATGGAATTCAATAAAAATAAAATTTAAATAATATCATTATTCTTTTTTTATAATTATATTTGAAATAAATTCATCAGAATCATTGATTAGTTATTGTATGCTCTATTATGGGTTAGTTTACCCTCCTATATAAATAATTATACATATTAATAATATATATTACTTGGTAATTTAATATATGATAATTTATTGTATAATTATTTAAGTAATAAATTTATTTATTTTGGAATATAAAAATAAAAATTTAACCGATTATTTATGAAATCCCACATTGATCTTTGTGAATCCACGAAACATGATCATCTGCCAAATTTTCATTAAAAATTAAAACCAAAAATCTGAAATAATTAAATTATAATGATATAAATATTTATCAAACAGAAATTATAATTCTTTTATGATATGTGATTTTTTAATTCTATATAATAATGAATAGTAACACTTCTATTATTAATGTTCATAAAATATTTTATGATTACTCACACACAGTATCAGAACTAGATAATAACTAACATGTTTACATATATAGAATTAATATAAATGAAGTGTATAAAAGGATATACTTATAAATGAGGTCATGGAATGGTTTATTAGGATATTTAATTTTTTAATATTTATTTTTTATTTCGTTTTAGTTATATGGGATTTAGGCTAGGGTTTTCATTATCCCAATTCTTATTATTGGAGACATAATACATTTTGTGCACTATGATTTCCTTTTTTGAATTATTTACAACCCATGACTGACTCATTATCAAAAAAGAATTTATGGTACATACTATCTCAAGTGATATTCTATTCCTAAAATTTATTTTGATTCAATTTTTACCCCATTAGTACTAATTTTTGTAACACAACATTTGTTCATTAATATATGATTGTTCTGTTGAAATAATTTAATATAAATGAGGTAAAATTTACAAATGATTGAATTTTCGTGTATTATATAATTTTATTATTTGTATTTAAATTCATTCCACTGATATCCTTTTTGAATAATCTATATATTTCACAGTATGTTTTCCATAATGGATATTGATACATCAAATCTTTTTTCATTGAGTTATAATGTTTTAACATGTAATTTTTTCTTCCATTCAGGGGTTCTCCCATATTAATAATTTATTATATTCTGTTTTATAATAAACATAGCTATTATTATATTCTACTAACAATAATGTGTTATTAAAATAATTAAAATGTGTGTTTCCAAAAATAATGTTTTCATAATATTAAAAACGACCCTTTCATAATCAATATTTTATTTTTAGACAACCATTAAATATTGAAAAAATAATTTGATTATCATGGATCTATTATTAGATAATATTTTTCAAAGTAATATTTTATCAATATCATAAAATTTACTATATAAAATTTTATATTTAAATTTGATATGTGTGATTTTATTTTACATCAATGTAAAAAAATTCTTGAAATATCTTTTTAGTTTTCAAATAAATTTTTTAATACATATTTTAACGAATTTACACTAATGAGATCTATATGCATTGATTTATAATCTAATTGATATATATATATATATATAATATTTTTATTTAACATAGAGTATCAAACAGTTCTATTTCATAATACCTTCATGTGTGCTACAATCCAAATCATTCTTTTAAAATTATGTTTTTAAATTTATATCAAAATCATTCTATGTTTCCCTTTTTAGATTAAGAGTATTTTTTCTATACATCCTCCTCATTTCATTAGATATATTCTATTTTTTCCTATCAAATATTTCATCAACAACATCCATTTTCATTCAAAATAATCCTATATTGTAGTCCAAATTTTCAGTCAAAAGTCATTCCTCTATGAAAACTACATATTTCATTCCATATATAGTATTTTTATTGTAGATTCTATATATTGACTGATTGGGGAAATTATGAACATCATTATATTTACATTTATTTAAAATGTGTCTGGTTTATGGATTCTTACAATAAGGAACCAGCCTTAAACCTTATTTATTCTTGAGTTAATCCAAGATTACACATTGAGGATCTTTTCAGGTTTAAAGTTTTAGAGAATTAGATCATAAATCATGCATTACATTCCACATTTAAACAAAGTGGTTACATAAAAGATAGTATGCATTTTTTCCCATAAATGGAAACATATTTCAAAATAAAGCATGGATTCTTTCTTGACACTTCCTTGACACTATCATCATATCATTTACCTTTCCCTTGACCTGTGAAAAACATTTCAAAAAAACATGGGATGAGCATAAAAAGCTGAGTAAGGGTTATAAAAACATGGAAAGGAAACATGAGTTCATATATACATATGAATGAAATCATACATTACCCATAAAACATAGGTGTATCAAATCATGAATAAATCATATAAATCATAAGACATAAAAGGTAACTTGAGGCATTGATAACATTCTTACGTAGGGAGTAACCCTCTTGGTTATGTTTGGAATACCCACCACAGTATATTCCCTAAATCTCTTCGGAGAAAGCTTAACATTTCACTCCTTCGCGTTACCCAATGCATTGAAGAGATATATTGGGCTCACCCACCGTTAGTTTATCACGGAACCACCCATCTTTATAATAATGCCCATGAACCATAACATAATCGTATCACAAAAAACATGAATAAGGAATCATACCATTTCCACTTTTCAATCACAAGATATCAATACAACACATTGATATAAAAATATTATGAAAACCATTTTCAATACCAAAATCAAAGAAAAGTAAAACATTATATTTATTTTTCTTTGAAAAAAGGTATGGCTTGTAGAGGAAGCCGAAACTCAAATAATGGTCACGGCAGCGGAGAAGTCATTGTCGCCGCATACGTACGACAAAAACATTCCCTTTTGTCGTTTAGTAAAACACTTTGTATAAAAAATATTCCTTTCGGATAAACGTAAAATTAAAAGGGGTTTATACACCGTATAAAAGAAGGTTGTGTATAAAATAAAATATGTCTCAATGAAAGGAGATTGAGACGAATTCCCATACAAAGACGGTATCCTTGGATTAAGGATAAATCAATTACATAATTATGTGTGACAAACTAATACACCAAATATAAGTGGATATTAAGTGTAAAACAATCATCGGTTATTCACACATATTCATAGAATGACATATTCAAGGAGTACAAGCTTATTCCAAAGAATAAAAATTCGGTTAAGAAGTTCCCTTGCAAAAATTTGACAGCCTAACGGCGTCACTACAAAATTCCAAAAATGAGTTGATGATAGATAAGAAGGGTATCTCATCACATGGAAATAAAATTTAAATCACAAAGTATATATAAGAACATATCCCAACATAATGTTATGTGAATTAAAAGACATAACAAAAGAAGTCTTTTAAAAAGAGGAGGGTGAAAGGTTCCCTTACCGACATGGGTATCTTTCGAAACATACCCCCGTGAAAGAAGGACAATACAACATTGATGTAAATAATAATAAATGAATGTATATTACACAATGAGTAAAATAATTGGTAGTACATACACAACTCAAAGGAAATTGTGTCAAATGTAGCATAAATCTCACGGGAATAAAAGTGAGATGAAAAATCCCTTATGAAAACTCGGTAGCATAACGACGCCACTTAAAACTTCCAAATATGGATTGATGAGATCAAATAGGGACTCTCATGATATTATAATAAAATGTACAGAAAGAGGAATATAAAAGAAGATCCCCCATCATAACAAAGATGAGCTTAAAAGAAGTGACATAAAGGAGAGTACTTAAAAAGAAAGAGAGAGGTTAGATCTCTTACGAAAATTCGGCAGCTTAACGGCGCCACTCAAAACAACCAAAATGGATTGATGAGAGAGAATAGGGTATCTCATCATATGAACATAAAAATTATAGTAAGAGTAGTATAAAAGAACAACCCAATCACACGAAAGATGAGCTTAAAAGGAATGACATAAAAGAGTGTACTTAAAAAGAAAGAGAGGAGTAGGATCCCTTACCTCGGGACCGACATGACTCGATCGTTCTTTAACGTCTTGAATAATAAACTTGAGTTAATTTCCACTTTATTTTGAACCTTTTTCATGTTCATTATTTTTTTTATATAACTTATTGCCATTTTATAAACATTATGTAATCATTTAAGTTAATAATGTTTGTTTTGTCGATATTTGGTTCTTAAGTCCAAAGTGGACTTCTTACAATTACATGTTGTTCGTGTGGTCAAAGGTTCATTATATCCAGAATGATATTCATTATTTGGATATCATATATTTCATATATATCCAGAATTTAAATGTATTTATAATATTACAAAATCATTTAGAGGTAAGAAATGAAATGCACCATTCATGGAGACAATAAGTCGTACGTACGCATGAACGATACTTTCATTTCTATGTCATATTAATGGAATTAAAACCAAATGAGAGGTATGTATATTTTAATTCCAGAATTATATTCATCATTTATATGTAACATACATCATATATAATAACATTAAATCCATCCTGTATACATCCCACATATGGAATTAACGAATCAAATCACTTTGAGGGGGCGGTAGTCCGCACTTCCTAAAATGAAATTATCGTGTTGACCCACAATGGAAACCATAAAGGTATGCCACAAAAGAAAAATACAGAAAAATAAAAATATTATATATCATATATAAATATAGTGACATCTTAATTGCCACCTTCTATTGTAACAACCCAGGTAAATAAAGAATATGACATTTTCATATTTATCCATATTTTTGAATAAAATATTAATATGACTTTAAAGGGGATGCTATGCTCGATGGCGTACCCAACACGCAACAACGAGTTTCTTGATAATCTTACGTTGCACTCTAATAATAAAATAATATTATTTTAAATGGAAGTTAACATGTAGCCGTTGTATTGGCGGGAATGGATAGAAATAACTAAAATATAATTATATATGTTTTTAAATGTTTTTACATTTATCCAATAAAAGATAAAGGCTTAAAATATGGAAAGAATTCAATTTTAGGCATATATGCCCTAGTTTTCACTAAAGGTTCACTTATTGCCTTTTGATGGGGAACCGTCATTAAATATAGTTTTGTTCACTCTTATACATTCTATTGGACCAAATAAAACTCTTCTTTAGAATCAGGACATCAAAATTTACTTTGTGTAAATTTTTGGTATCTTTCCGATAAAGTTAATTTTTTTTAATGAATAGTGTAAAATGTTGTATTTTAATTCAAAACCTCTTTTTAATCTAATTTATTTATATGATTAGATTATCTCTTTAATTGGTTTTAAAGTAAAATTAGAATATATTTTTACCATTAAATCCAATAGTGGTCGTTGGAATTAATTTCACTTTGAAATCGGACTTAAACTAGTGTCAATCTTTTGATACTTACTGTTTCATAAAAACACGCTATTTGTCATGACATCGGGAAGTAATTATTAAATTAATTAATGTGACTTGTATTTTTTTAATTTTTTAAAAAAGACTTCATTTTTGAATTCGGAATATCAAATATATCTTAGGGTGAATTTTTGGGATTTTTCTGAAAAACTTCAATTTTTGATGAATAGTGAAACCACTAAGTGATACTTATAAAAACTGATTTTTCCGTTTAAATGAAATTTTTCCATCTTTGTGTTTTAAATTTAAAAAATCTGACATACATGGTTGTCATTAAGAAGTAAAATGTGGTTCAATGGGATTAAAATAATTTTTTGGTGAATAGTAACTTATTAAGTTTTTAATCGCGATTAGAGGTAATTAGATTAGTTTAAGGTAAAATTAATGTTTTAATAATAGGAAATGAACTTGATACATGTCCTAACCTCATTTTATGTGTTATGGCCGACCCATAAAACCCATGGGTCAACTTGGGGACCCCATGAAGCCACTTTGGTTGGAAAATGACATTAATATTTTTTTATTTAAAGTTAAAGTAAAAATGAGACAAACATGAAATGTTTTAATAAAACAATTCTTACATGGGTATATACAAATCATATTTTTGACTATAAATATTTATTGGAAAGATAAAAATATTTCCTACATCATAGTAGTTTTTTTATAATTTTTAGACATTAAATAAATTAAATTATTTATGACATCATGATGATGCAGCGATGACCTCATTATTTCACAATTTAAATAAAATGGAAATATAATGTAATATCTAAGACCTAAACATGTCCAAAACATATTGGATGAGTGGATTTAAAACCCTTATCACCTTATCTTTGAAACACATCAATGTAGGACATCTTAAATCCGAATACCATTTTCAAATAAAGTAAAATTTGCTTACTTTCCAAGAGTGCCCCTCCTCTCCTCTTATAAAAGGCCCCCACCTCTACCTCCTTACCCACACTCCCAAAGCCTTTTGATAGGCCAACCCCTGCCCATTTTGTCTCTCAATTTCCCAATCTAACTCCTAAAGGCCTTAATTTGGGTATAAGTCTTCCCAAGGAAGCATTTTAACTCAAACCAAAGGGAGTTACCCGATTTTATGGTAATGTCTTCACTTGAGTCCTTTTGTTTTATTTTGCCTCTCCAACCCCCTAAACTCTTTTTATTCATTTCTTTTGTAACAAATACAGTATCTTCAATATACTAGTATGTTTTTATAATATGGATTCGAGCTACACTTACACACACCTAGATCTAATGGTTAAAGAACATACTGTTTCTGTGGATGGCGAATTTCTGCCTCCCGAAACAATGATTGTTCAACATTCTTTTAACACCTTCAATGGTGGCCATTAAGATGTAACTATATTTATATATGATATATATATTTTTTATGTTTTAATTAAGCCTCTGTATTTTTCATTTTTGGCTTACCTTTATGGCTTCCATTATTGGTATACGCGATATCTTCATTTTAGGAAGTGCGGAATATCGCCCCCTCAAAGTGATGTGATTCGCTAATGCCATACGTGGGACGTATAAAGGATAGATTTAATGTTATTATATATGATGTTATACTGGAATTATTATATAACTCTATATCATTATTATTTCTTTCCTTTAAAGTATGAGATGGAAATGAAAGTAGCGTTCATGCGTACGTACGGCTTACCGTCTCCATGAATGGTGCATTTCATTTCTTATCCCCAAATGTAATGTACTATTATAAGTACATGTATATAATGGATATAAATGATGAATGATACATCTAAATGATGAATATAATTCTGGAATTAAAATATACATACCTCTCATTTAGTTTTAATTCCATTAATATGACAATGAAATGAAAGTAGCGTTCATGCGTACGTACGGCATACCGTCTCCATGAACGGTGTATTTCATTTAATACCTCTAAATTATTATGTGATATTATAAATACATGTATATTTTAGATATATATGATATATATGATATCCAAATCAGGAATGTCATTCTGGATATAAAGAACCTTTGTCCACACGAACAACATGATATTGTAAGAAGTCCACTTTCGACTTAAGAACCAAATATCGACAAAACAAACATTATTAACTTAAATGATTAAATAATGTTTATAACATAGAAATAAGTGATATAAAAGGAATAATGAACATGAAAAAGGTTCTTAAGAAAATATAAATTAACTCAAGTTTATTATTCAGGACGTTAAAGAACGATCAAGTCAAGTCGGACCTGAGGTAAGGGATCCTACACCTGTCTTTCTTTTTAAGTACACTCTTTTATGTCATTCCTTTTAAGATCATGTTTCTTATGATAGGGATTTTCTTTTAAATTACTCCTACTGTACTTATTATGTTCATGAGAGACCCTATTTCCTCTCATCAATCCATTTTGGAAGTTTTGAGTGGCGCTGTTAGGCTGCCGAATTTTGGTAAGAGATCTAACATCTCTCTTTCTCTTTAAGTACTCTCCTTTATGTCACATCTTTTAATCTCCTCTTTGTTATGATGGGGGATGTTAGTTTATATTCCTATTTCTGTAAATTTTATTTGAACGTGATGAGATACCCTATTTGATCTAATCCATCCATTTTTGGAAGTTTTAAGTGGCGCCGTTAGGCTGCCGAGTTTTCATAAGGGATTTTTCTTCTCACTTTTATTCCCGTGAGATTTATGCTACATTTGCCACAATTTCCTTTGAGTGGTGTATTTAATGCCCATTATTATACTCTTTGTGTAATATAATTTCATTTATGGGTACTTTCATATTCATTTTATGACCCTTCTTCAATGGGGTGTACGTTTCGAAAGTTACCCAAGTCGGTAAGGGGACCTTTCACCCTCCTCTTTTTAAAAGACTTCTTTTGTTATGTCTTTTAATTCACATACTATTATGTTGGGATATGTTCTTCTATATCATTATTTATGTAAATTTTATTTCCAAGTTATGAGATACCCTTTATCTCTCTCATCAACCCTTTTTGTAAAATTTTATGTGACGCCGTTAGGCTGTCGAGTTTTGCCAAGGTAACTTCTTAACCCAATTTCGATTTCTTTGGGTTCAACGTGTAGTTATTGAATATGTAATAGATTGAATATGTGTGAATGACCTTTTATTGTTTTACACTTAATATCCACTTATATTGGGTGTATTTATATTTTTCACACATAATTATGAGATTGATTTATCCTTAATTTAAGGATACCTTCTTTATAATGGATTTCATCTCATTTTACATTTCTTTTGAGACTTAATTGTTGTTATGCACCAATTCACTCTTATATGGTGTGTATACTGTCCTTTGACATATTATATCATGAATCCATTTATTATCATGATATTATAAAGTTCGGATTAAATGTTATTCCTAAATTATTTGTATTCAAGAGTCTCTCATTTTGTTAAAAACTCTTTAACAAAAATATCGTTTTAAATGTTTTAAAGATTCATTATTATAAATCATTATCTTTAATGTCCATGATTTCAAAATGGTTTTCAGTATTAATTTATATGGACATTAATGTTTTAAAATTATAATTCCATTAAAATCTTCAAGGTGGTATGGGACACTTTGATTCAAAAATATCTTCTAAATGGTTTTTGAAAATTTATTGATTAATTCAATATCTGGGAATTACATATTGTGATTGCAAATGAAATTTTGTTATTTAAATGTTTATATTTTAAATATTTTATGTGTAATGATGGTACTTGGACATTTTACGGGTGGTTACGTGATAAACCATATGATGTGTGGTGCCGTGAATACCAGGATGGGTGGTTACGTTATAACCTCCAATACATTGGGTATGGAAGTCGGCCGTATGACTATTCCATTATGTATGTATGGAAATTGGCCGTATGGCTATTCCATTAAGTGATATGTGTGGAAGTCGACCGTATGGTTATTCCACTTAAGTATGTTTATGTCCCAAGTTACCTTTATATAAGTTATGTGTTCGTTATATGGGTTTTATGGTAATCTTTTGGTTACAAAAGGGTAAGTAATGAACTTTTATTCAGTGAAGAGTTTTTACTACTTCGAAGAGGTGAAAAGTATTACATTGATAAAGTATAAATGGTTTACTTGTTTTTTTGAAAAACTAACATTTTTCATTCATTGTGTTTACCTTACTGAGCTTTTTATGCTCATCCCAAGTTTTTGAAAAGTTTTTCACAGGACATAGCATGTAATATGGTCAGGGATGGGATCAAGGGAAAGCCATGCTACCTAAAACATGGAACTATACATGTTTCTTTTTAAGAGTTTGTATTTTATGGAAATTTAGTAGAGGCGACTACTTTGTAATCTTTTGAGATGTAATAGTTATGTCCTAATTCTCTAAAACTCTAAACCTGAAAAGATCCTCAATGTAAATAACTCATTTAATTAAATATTAAGTAAGGTCTAAGTTTGGGGACTTATATTTATGGTGTTATATGAGTGTTGAACAATCATCATTTCGTGAGGTAGAAATTCTCCATCCACAAAAATAGTATGTTCTTTATCCATTTGATGTAGGTGTGTGTAAGTGTAGCTCGAATGACTCGTATAACAAAATCCTAGTATATTGAAGATACTGGATTTTTTACAAAAGAAATGAATAAAAAGATTTTAGGGGGCTGGAGAAGCAAAATAAAACAAAATAACCCAAGTGAAGACATTACCTTAAAATCGGGTAACTCTTTTTGATTTTAGCTCAAAGGCTTCCTTGGGAAGCCTTCTGCCCAAAGTGAGACTTCTAGGAGTAAGAGAGGGATTTGGAGAGTCAAAAAGGGCAGGGTTTGGCCGAGTCAAAGGCTTTGGATGTGTGGGTAAGGAGGTAGGGGGGGCTTTTATAAGAGGAGAGGAGGGGCACTCTTGGAAAGTAAAAAATGTTACTTTATTTGAAAATCAGTTTCGGATTTAAAAGGTCCCACATTGATATAATTCAAGGATAAGGTCATATGGGTTCGAAATCCACCAATCTAATTGGTTTTGGACATGTGTAGGTCATAGAGTTTACATTATCTTTTCATTTTATTTAAATCCTTTATTAATGTGGTAATCTCTACATCATTATGATGTCATAAATAATATTATTTATTTAATGTCTAAAAAATATAAAAAAAATATCATGATGTAGGAAATCGTTTTAGATTTCCAATGAATATTTATGGTCAAAAATCTGACTTGTATAACCCCACGTAAAAATTGTTTTAGTAAAACAACTCATGTTTGTGTCATTTTTAATTTTAACATTAAATAAAAAGGTATATATGTCATTTTCCAACCAATGTGGCTCCATGGGGTCCCCAAGTTGACTCATGGATTGTATTGGTCGGCCATGACTCATCCAATGAGGGTAGGACATGTCTCTAGGTCATTTAATATTATTAAAACATTATTTTTAACATAAACTACACTAATTACCTCTAATCGCGAATAAAAACTTAATAAGTTATTATTCACTAAAAAATTATTTTAATCCCATTGAACCACATTTAACTTCTTAATTAAAACCATGTATGTCGTATTTTTGAAATTCAAAACACAAAGGTGGCAAAATTTCATTTAAACGGAAAAAAAGTTTTTATAAGTACCACTTAGTGGTTTCACTATTCATCAAAAATTGATGTTTTTCAGAAAATTACAAAAAATTCACCCTAGTCTATATTTGATATTCCTAATTCAAAAATGATGTCTATTTTAAAAAATTCAAAACATATAAGTTTCATTAATTAATTTAATAATTAATTCCCGCTGTCAAAACAAATAGCGTGTTTTTAAGAAAAAATATCTTTTAAAAGATTGACACTAGTTTAAGTCCAATTTCAAAGTGAAATTAATTCCAATGACCACCATTGTATTTAATGGTAAAAATATATTCTATGTTCACTTTAAAACCAATTTAAAAGATAATCTAGTCATATTAATAAATTAGAATAAAAAGTGGTTTTGAATTAAAATACAACATTTTCCACTATTCATTAAAAAATGTACTTTATCGGAAAAATACCAAAAATTTACACAATGTAAATTTTGATGTCCTGATTCAAAAGAAGAATTTTATTTTGTCAAATATAACACATAAAATTATCAAAAGGTGGATTTAAAAGAGGTTCGCCATCAAAAGGCGGTTAATCGACCTTTTAAATAATATTAAAATGTTTACGCTTAAAATTGGATTCATTCACATTTTTAATCCACTAACATTTATTGTAAAAAGTAAAAATATTTGACAAAAATATATAATCATTTTGTAGTTAGTTCTATTCATTCCCGCCATCACAACAGCTAGGCGTTAACTACCTTTTAAAATAATATTATTTTATTATTAGAGTACAACGTAAGATTCCCAAGAAACTCATTGTTGCGTGTTGGGTACGCCATCAAGAATAGCGTCCTCTTTAAAGTTATATTAATATTTTATTCACAAATATGGATAAATGTGAAAATTTCACACTCTTTATTTTCCTGGGGTGTTACATCATTCCCCCTTTTTGGGAAATGCGTCCTCGCAATTTTAAAATTGGGCTTTGAAACTTCATTGAAAATCCCACATCGGAACAAGAGTCAGTAAAACAATCACTTTAAAATAAAGAAAGATAAGTAAAAAGGTCAACCAATTTAACCCATACTAGGATTACAAGTATGAAAATATGGACATGGAGGAAAAAACAAAGGGTCATGTTCTGATGGAGACTGATAGTAAACATGTCTAGGAGAAAGATAACCATAAGAAAATCACAAACTTGTGATAGGTTAAATGGTATTCGATTCCCCAGTAGGAAAATTTAACAGACAACACTTTTGTTTTAAGTTACTCTTCATTGAGGAATTTATTTTTGATCTTAAGGTAACATACTTACTTTTCATATTGACTTTAAACTTTTACTATATTTCTTACACAGACTCATACTTTCCCCAAAAGACGAGTATTTAGGAAGACTTGTTCACATTAATAGTACTATAATCAACATCTAGAGAATCACCTAATCCACAAAAGAGAACTTTATACTTCCCATATCTTTAGACCTTAACCAAAACCAAAAAAAAAGGTTAGTATAAGATCAGATAATCCAGAAAAGGATAACCCATTATAAAAAGAAAATCTATTCTTAATCTCCAAAATTTGACCAACAAAACCCAGAGTTCAACGAGGACCATTCGATAAACAATTAGTCCATAAAATTATTCAAAGTAAACCAAACTAAGATTGAAACCAAAATATTTAAAGGATTTAGTACATAGTCTTCCAAGTTAAATCGTAACATTTATATCCAAACAACATCAGTTGCTCCTAAAGTCTCGTATTGAAAAGTAGTTAACCTAATCACATATCCTCCATGATAGGTTAATAATTTTCATAAATAATCTAAATCAACTTACTATTAATTAATAAAGTCACCTAACTAAAAAGAATAAGTCATACTAACCAGGGACTTCACGTAGTCTAGTGGTAGGCGATAAATACCAGTTGCACTTTGGTTGTGGGTTCGATTCCCACAGCTTTGTCTAGCGCGACGGGTTGTCACACGGTCTGCGTGTTGTCCTTTTTCCAAAACTATATATTTCTAAAATCATTCCCAAAAAATAGATAAAATCATCAAAAATAACTATAACATAATTTAACCTCAATTTTATCTCATTCCTTTCACTTCCATCATAACATATAGTAACCCATAATTACCTCAAAAGTATGGATCATATAAACACAAATGGTTCTTTATTACTATGTGCACAAAAGAACAGATAACTATTCCTTGAATAAAATTTTCATATATTAAACATCAGGGTTACACATACCATAAAAAGTCTTCTAATGTAACCCCATCATCAAAAGAGACTTAATACTCTTAAGAATTTCACCATAACTCTTGAATCCCTTATATGTTGACTTCTTACTCATTCAACATTCTTCATGATCCATTAACCATTCCTTTCCAACTTATTCTGAAATACTTCTTTCCTACAATCAAAATCATGAATCATATCCTAATATTCCAAAATAGGAAAACAAAAGTTATGAAATAGTCTATACATTTTATTGGTCATTGTTAGTTTCTTCATTCCCAATCGGAATGGCATTAGGTATTGGTAAACAAATATTTGTACGATCTTTGTGATCCCATTCACGAAACATCTTCATAGGACATGTGTTTGCATAATGACCAAGCACACCACATTTAAACCATTCAATTGATCCCTCAGAAAGGACTTCTTTCCCTTTCCTCGAGTCAACTGGATGCTTCCTTTTTCCATGGCAGGTTCTTGCTTTATGACCTTCATTTCCACATCTATAGCATATTTCTGTCCCTTTGAAACATTTTCCTAGGTGTTTCTTTCCACATCTTTGACACATAGGTTTTTGAACACAATTACCTTTATGATTATTATGTGTAGTTCCGTAGGTATTTGTTTCACGCATATGTGCTGCCTTAGAGAAATCACCAAGGTTTAGGTGGTCAATCAAGACTCCAGATAGTTGGTTGAGGATAAACACAAGAATTCTCATTGCAGTTCCATATCATTCGGTTGCTCGCTCAAAAAACCGTCACAGTTTCCTTCACATCCACTGTTACTTTGGTGCCTGCTAGTTCCAGCCATTTACTAAAACCAAAACGTTCAGTGTGAGTATATCAACAAAACCATCATGTACTAATGAAAAAGATAAACACTATGATATACTTACTCATTCACTTTATCTAAAACTAGGACTCTTTCAAAAATCCTAACCATTATGGAAATTTCACTTATGCTTAGAGAATACCCTAACCTCTAAAGTTATCTAAACCGACCAGTGATACAAACTATATGGCCCAGCCTTAACCCTTACTTAATCTTGAGTTATTACATGATTACACATTGATGATCTTTTCCGGTTTAGAGTTTTAGAGAATTAGATCATAAAACTTGCATTACATTCCACATTTAAACAAAGTCGTTACATAAAATATAGTATTCATTTTTTCCCATCAATGGAAACATATTAAAAAATAAAGCACAGATTATTTCTTGACACTTCCTTGACACTATCATCAAATCATGTACCTTTACCTTGACCTGTGAAAAACATTTCAAAAAAAAACTAGGGACGAGCATAAAAATCTCATTAAGGGTTATAAAAACATGGAAAGGAAACATGAGTTCATATATACATAAGAATGAAATCATACATTACCCATAAAACATAGGCATATCAAATCATGAATAAATCATAGAAATCATAAGACATAAAAGGTAACTTGAGAAATTCATAACATTCTTACGTAGGGAGTAACCCTATTTGTTACGTTTGGAATACCCACCAAAGTATATTCCCTAAATCTCTTCAGATAAACCTTAACGTTTCACACATTCGCATTACCCAATTCATTGGAGATCTATATCATGCCCACACGCCCTTAGTTTATCACTGAACCACCCGTCTTCATAATAATTGTAACACCCCGAGATTTTATGGAAAATATTCTTTTTAATTTCATTAATGTCTTGTGTTATACGCTACACCAAAAGGAGCTTTCACAACACACATCTCTGACCTGGCATGAATTACACGCAATTGCGACCTTCCACGATAGCTTGTGTTGTACGCAACACCAAGTTCGCTAAACAATGATATGCTATTAAAATATTATTAAAACTACCTTTTATGAATAGTAATAACCACTTTTTGAAATTTTGTAAATTTTATTTTTCAAAATGGAATTCATTTTTGGATTCATAATATCGAAATTAGCTTAGTTTGAAATTTTGGTGATTTTCGGATAACTTTCATATTTTGATGAATAGTGAAAATTACTAAATTAAAAACAACTTTTTCAGTCGAAATAATTAATAGTGATAAATTATTAATTTGAGTGGTTTTAAAGTATATTTAGAATATATTTTTACAATTTAATACAATGTTGGTCATTGGATGTAATTTCACATTTAAACCAGACATAAACAAGTGTCAATCTTTTGATAATTATTATCTCTTAAAAACACGCTATTTGTTTTGACAGCGGAAATTAATTATAAAATTAATTAATGCAACTTATATGTTGGGAATTTTGTAAAATAGAAATCATTTTTGAATTCGGAATATCAATTATAGCTTAGGGTGAAATTTTGGCATTTTTCTGAAAAACTTCAATTTTTGATGAATAGTGAAACCACTAAGTGGTAGGTTAAAAACTGGATTTTGCATAAAACATAATTTTACCACTTCTGTGAATGGAATTTTGAAAATCCGACAGACATGGTTGATATCAGTAAGTAAAATGTGGTTCAATGAGATAAAAATAATTTTTTGGTGAATAGAAACTTTTTACTTTTTTTACCGCGGTTAATAGTAAATAGGGTAACTAAGGGTAAATATGATATTACTATTACCCTAACACATGTCCTAATTCTATTATATAAGTTTAATTCGACCAAAAAAAACCTTATGAATATAATATGACCATTTAGGTCCACTTGGATTAGATTATGACATTTAATATTATTTTATTTAATGAATAGTTAAAATACTTAAAATCAAAGTTTAATAAGTAAATAATTTTTAATATGGGGTTATACATAAGATTAATTCGACTATAAATATTAATTAGAAAGACAAAAAGATTTCCTATATAATGGTATTTTATTTGTAATTTTTATACATTTAATTATTTAATTTATTTATGACACAATGATGATGCAGTAATTATCTTATTAATTAAATATTGACATAATTGATGTTATAAACACCAAAATAAATGTAATTTGAGACTTTTTATGAATTACACTAATTTTCTAGGTTACTATGATATATTAGGGTTGATTTGATCAACTTGGTTTGAACATATAATTCTGTTATGACTTTCACAAAAATAATATATCAAATAGTGTCGAAATTGACACAAAATAGTTTTTAAATCAAATATTATATTATTAATTGTTATTTTATTCCTAAAAATCTAAGGATCGGCCAAATGACTTAGATAAGGATATATATATTAATAATAAACAATTTGGGGATCGTTTGGAATGTTATAGTAAGTGTATTAACCATATAGTGGAAGAAAACAAAAAGACACGGTAAAAGTTAAATTATTTAACTTAGAGTTAAATCTAATTGATAAGGTTAAAATAATAACCTAAATTTGTCTAAATCCTATTGGTTGATAGTATTTCGACCCATCCCCACTTTTTCTTCGAAATAAGTCTCTTTTGAACCATTATAAACTGATTTTGAGTTTAATATAAAATAATATTTTGAGATATTCCTAAGGTGCCCCTCTCCTCCCTTATAAAAGGACACCTCCTCCCCCTCCTCCTCACACCAATTTGAGCACTCAAGCTCATGAAAACCCTGCCAAAATCCATTCTCCACTTCCCTAGAATAATCCTAGAGGTCATGGTATTTTTCAAAGACCAATCTTAGTTCCCTAAGTGGAGGATTCAAAGAGGCGTTTCAAAGAAGAGGTAATATCCATTACCGATCTTTTCAATTTCTTTCTTTTTCAACTTCTTCTTCTTTAGTTGTTTCATGAAAAAGTAATAACATCAGTATTAGTTACATACTGATATGTTATTATAAATATTAAACAACCCTAATTCACCTTCTATCCATCCTACGGAAAAATGAAATCACCGCGCGTGCGTACGTACGGAATACCGTCTCCACGCTGTGGTGAAATCTATTTTCCACCACCACCTTAATAGGATGGGTATAATGGTGTAATGAGTAACTATATATGATTATTATAAACTGATATTGATAGTGAAATAGTCTACATACTCTTCAACACAATTCCACGACCATGGGAATGATATCATCGCTCGTGGGTACGTACGGACTACCGTCTCCACGACGCGATGAGATTTATTCTCAATGATTAACCATTCATGAATGATTATAAAGTATATAAAACATGTACTGATGAAATATATGACATAATAATGATACTGTATTTATGTAAATTTATATGTATGTCATCTACTTAAATCCATTCACTTCAATAAGGAAACGAAAACAGCGTTCATGCGTACGTACGGACTACCATCTCCATGAACGATGTATTTCATTCCATTTATCGATATTATATATATATATATATATTCTGAATATATATTATATATAAATCATGTTTTACATTCTGGATATAAGTAATCATGATCCAAGTAATCATATTAATAATTACAAGTTAAAAACACGAACAACAAATGAGACGATTTTACCCAAAACGGTACTTTAACATGAATTTACAAAATAACGGGTAATATAACGTCATAAGTGGAACATATATGATATAATAACAATGAATATGATTATGGAATAAGTTAATAACATGATTTAAATCATTATACAGGAGGTTCGGACACTTACAAAGCAAGTCGGACCTAAGTTAAGGGAAATATCACAATCTCATTTTTATCCGAGATTGTTTATACTTTGGCATTTACTGGGGTGTATTTTATCATCCACATCCATGTTTCCTCAATATGTAATATTATTTCCATTCTCCTAAAATTGTTTAAATCCCATTTTACCCTTCGGTGAGTTTTTAGTAAATGATATGAAAGGAATCTTTTGTCGTTTTTCGTACGAGGTACTTTTTTGACTTTTCCGACAAATGTACGAGAAGAATGTTTTTTTAAACTTATACGGCATGAATGGATTTTTAAAACATTATTTCCAAGAAGCTTCCTTTAAAAGTTTTCAAGTTTATTTATAATCAACTTCTTTTAGTTTAAAATTGTATGACATGTTAAGAAAGGAAAGGTGTTTTTGAAGTAGAAAGGATATTTTCCTCAAGAATGAAGTTCAAGTGTTTTATCAAAATTATTTTCCATCTATGATAATAAAGGGTTATATTTTTATCCCTATTATTACATTGATTTGATTATGTTGTGATGGAATTATTTTTATGAATTACTTTATCTTATATGAATTGTTTTATGATGTCATGATGTTAAAGATTCCCATTTTTATTACATGGGTTATGCAATGATGTATGATTTAAGATTTTGTGGCACACATAAGAATGGTATCATTATGAGATGGGTGGGACCTATATCTCCCTCCAATGCATTGGGTAAATATTTTATATCTCATGAGATAGACAGGGCTGGAACGTTAGGTTATACCGGTTCAGTGAAACAGGACTGGAACGAGGGTGACTCGGTTCAGAAAGGGACTTTATCCACTAAGATAGTCTTGGAAATGAGTCTTGACTAACAAGAAATGATTCTATATGATTATGTGTGTATGACAAAAAAGTTTCATGTTTTATGTTATGATTATTGTGATTACATTTCACTGCCATGATTTATCCCATGTTATGAAATTATGATCTCTTTTGCAGGTTAAGATTTCCAAAAGTTATGTGCTTGTGTATACGATGAGATTTATATTCCTTTTGTTTACCCTTACTGAGCATTTTAGCTCACCCTTTTATGTTTTCTTTTCCCCAGGATATAAAGAAAGGTTTTAGGTAAAAAATGGAAGATCTTTATGGGAGATATTGGAGATCTTTCACCACGATTAGAAGATTACCTTCCGAGTTTCCAAAGACACTAAACTATTACGATCCTTGTGTGTGTATTTTTTTGTTATGTACTAAGTATTCCGCAAAAGTATGGTAATGTTCATGTACGTTAAGCTTAGGGTCTCTACAGTTGGTATCAGAGGAAAGGTTTAGTCAACCTTTGGAATCTAGGATGCGAAAACATTAGTGAGATCCCTAGAGATATTTCTATGGTATGTCTAGGGACGTCCCTAAGGTTAAGTATACATATAGGTTATAGTACTAGAATTACGCTAAGAATCATAGAATTAAACCTAAGATGTTAGATATTGAAGGTACTCCCCCTTCATTATGTTGTTTTCCCCTAGCACGATTTTTGCCTCTCACACTATTCTTTTTGGGTTATAGAAAATGGGTGGAAACAAGATGATTCACGATAATGGAGAATATGATGGAAAATGGAATGATATTGTTCATAATGAAATGGGATTTGGATGTCCAAATATCATTATTATGCCGAATCAGCAATCTCATAATATGATCAATAAAGTAAAATTTGGTAAGTTTCCTGACTCGGCTAATAAGAGAAAGATGGAGTTTCATGATGATCATAGAGGAAAGATAGTTCAATTTCCCCTATGTAAATCATGTGGGAAGAGGCATCAAGGAGAATTTTTCAAAGGAACTAGAAGATGCTTTGGATGTGGAAAAGAAGGACACAAAGAAAGTAAGTGAAAAGGAAAAGGTTCAGTTAACACCATGGATGAGGATAATGGTATTGCTATGACAACAACAATGGTTAAATGTTTTAAATGTGGAATGTACAGGCATTATGCAAACCAATGCCCTATGGGAAAGTCTAATGAAGAGAATCAGTATGGTCGTATGGGAAGTATTTATGTTGTTGATGATGAAGAGACTACAAATGATATGTGAGATGAAAGAATTGTTGAAGCTCGGTCAATGGTTTAAGAAGGTAGTGGAATGATTACATGTTTATCAAGTGTAATGTTGTATAAGTAATCTCATGGTACTATGGAATAAAGAGAAATCTAAGGATTGTTACACTATTGTCTTTCCTATGTTTTTAAAGTGTATGATTAATGGTACTAGTAACCATGAAATGTTATTCAGATATTTTTTGGAAAGTAGATGATATGCGCATAATGAAGGAATAATAAGATAATGAGGTATTTGATTGTATTCATGAGCTCATGACTGATATAAGGAGAAGGTTATATCATGGTTTGAGTATATAGAATTTTTGGATTTTGGTATGTGGAAAGAGTTAACTTTTAACTGCATTCAAGTCTTCACTATGGTTCAAAGGGTATTCAAGAGAATACGTGATTAAGGCCTTTGAATGTTTGGAATGTGACCAACAAGACATATCTTATGATATATGGGGATCAACGACAGTATTAAATCTCTGGTAATCGTTTTCACTATATTATGAGAGTGGACTGCAGTATTATGGATAAGCCTAAAGATTATAATGGATTATGTTGGACATAAGTTAGTATTGTTTAAGGATAGAAGATTTTCAATATTATTGATGGGATGTTATAGTAATGTAGTTTTAGAAAAAGGACAACCTGCAGGACGGGCGACAGCCCATCGCGTCGGACAAGGATGTGGGAATCAAACCCACAACCGAAGTGTGACTGGCCTTTATCGCCTACCACTGGCCTACAGGAAGTCCCTGTTTAGTAGAAACTAGTTTTATTATATTAAGAAGTATGATATATGAAGTATAAGTTTATTTTAGGAACCATATATCATTAATCTCACTATATATGGACTTATGTATTTTTTGATAACTTTTCAAACCTTTTGAGACAGATGGAATGACCCATCATTCTATCACATGATCTGCTAACACATCACGAATGACAAATTCAACTTCATTTCTTTAAGAGATGAAGTAGAAATTGTCCAAAGAACAACAAACAGTGAGACTATACCAAAATCACGAAAGTATTTCTTCTAATTCCAATTTCATCAACTTTAGGGAAATGATTTTGAAAACCAAAAATGTTGTCCTAGTGCTCTTATATCTGATTAATCAGATGGTACCTTAAATTGTCACAAATTTATGGATTTGTGATTGCTATCTTTTCAATAGCCATGTTCTCTACCACTCTCCATCAGAACATGATGGTTAGATTTCTCTTCCATATCCATATATTCACCTATGTGGAAACCCAGTGATTAGTCTATTTGGGTAACCGTTACGTTTCAGACTTTTTTTTTAATGATTGGTTTTGGTATTCCATTTTACTATATGGGTTTCGATTAAAGAAACTGTCGAATAGTAAACCATTTATAACCCCGACGAATTTCGAGGGCGAAATTCATTTTAAGGGGGGTAGAATGTAACACCCCGAGATTTTATAGAAAATATTCTTTTTAATTTCATTAATGTCTTGTGTTATACACTACACCAAAAGGAGCTTTCACAACACACATCTCTGACCTGGCATGAATTACACGCAATCGTGACCTTCCACGATAGCGTGTGTTGTACGCAACACCAAGTTTCGCTAAACAACGATATGCTATTAAAATATTATTTAAACAACCTGTTATGAATAGTACTAACCACTTTTTGAAATTTTGTAAATTTTATTTTTCAAAATGGAATTCATTTTTGGATTCGTAATATCGAAATTAGCTTAGTGTGAAATTTTGGTGATTTTTGGATAACTTTCATATTTTGATGAATAGTGAAAATTACTAAATTAAAAACAACATTTTCAATAGAAAAATTAATAGTGATAAATTATTAATTTTAGTGGTTTTAAAGTATATTTAGAATATATTTTTACAATTTAATACAATGTTGGTCGTTGGATGTAATTTCACATTTAAACCAGACATAAACAAGTGTTAATCTTTTGATAATTATTATCTCTTAAAAACACGCTATTTGTTGTGACAGCGGAAATTAATTATAAAATTAACTAATGAAACTTATATGTTGGGAATTTTCTAAAATAGAAATCATTATTGAATTCGGAATATCAATTATAGCTTAGGGTGAAATTTTGGCATTTTTCTGAAAAACATCAATTTTTGATGAATAGTGAAACCACTAAGTGGTAGGTTAAAAACTGGATTTTGCATAAAACATAATTTTACCGCTTCTGTGAATGGAAAATCGAAAATCCAACAGACACGGTTGATATTAGTAAGTAAAATGTGGTTCAATGAGATAAAAATAATTTTTTGGTGAATAGTAACTTTTTACTTTTTTTACCGCGGTTAATAGTAAATAGGGTAACTAAGGGTAAATATGATATTACTATTACCCTAACACATGTCCAAATTCTATTGGATAAGTTTAATTCGACCAAAAACAACCTTATGAATATAATATGACCATTTAGGTCTACCTGGATTAGATTATGACATTTAATATTATTTTATTTAATGAATAGTTAAAATACTTAAAATCAAAGTTTAATAAGTAAATCATTTTTAATATGGGGTTATACATAAGATAAATTCGACTATAAATATTCATTAGAAATCTATAAAGATTTCATATATAATGGTATTTTATTTGTAATTTTTAGACATTAAATAATTTAATTTATTTATGACACAATGATGATGCAGTAATTATCTTATTAATGAAATATTGACATAATTGATGTTATAAACACCAAAATAAATGTAATTTTAGACTTTTTATGAATTCCACTAATTTTCTACGTTACTATGATATATTAGTGTTGATTCGATCAACTTGTTTCGAACATATAATTCTGTTATGACTTTCACAAAAATCATATATCAAATAGTGTCAAAATTGTCACAAAATAGTTTTTAAATCAAATATTATATTATTAATTGTAATTCTATTCATAAAAATATAAGGATCGGACAAATGACTTAGATAAGGATATATATATTAATAATAAACAATTTGGGGTTCTTTTGGCATGTTATAGTAAGCTTATTAACCATATAGTGTAAGAAAACAAAAAGACACGGTAAAAGTTAAATTATTTAACTTAGAGTTAAATCTAATTGATAAGGTTAAAATAATAACCTAAATTTGTCTAAATCCTATTGGTTGATAGGATTTCGATCCATCCCCACTTTAGCTTCGAAATAAGACCCTTTGGAACCATTATAAACCGATTTTGACTTTAATATAAAATAATATTTTGAGATATTCCTAAGGTGCCCCTCTCCTCCCTTATAAAAGGACACCTCCTCCCCCTCCTCCTCACACCACTTTGAGCACTCAAGATCGGCCAAACCCTGCCAAAATCCCTTCTCCACTTCCCTAGAATAATCCTAGAGGTCCTGGTCTTCTTCAAAGACCAATCTTAGTTCCCTAAGTGGAGGATTCAAAGAGGCGTTTCAAAGAAGAGGTAATATCCATTACCGATCTTTTCAATTTCTTTCTTTTTCAACTTCTTCTTCTTTAGTTGTTTCATGACAAAGTAATAACATCAGTATTACTTACATACTGATATGTTATTATAAATAATAAACAACCCTAATTCCCCTTCTATCCATCCTACGGAAAAATGAAATCACCGCGCGTGCGTACGTACGGAATACCGTCTCCACGCCGTGGTGTAATCTATTTTCCACCACCACCTTAATAGGATTGGTATAATGGTGTAATGAGTAACTATATATGATTATTATAAAGTGATATTGATAGTGATATAGTCTACATACACTTCAACACAATTCCACGACCATGGGAATGATATCATCGCTCGTGGATACGTACGAACTACCGTCTCCACGACGCGATGAGATTCATTCTCAATGATTAACCATTCATGAATGATTATAAAGTATATATAATAATTACTAATGAAATATATGACATAATAATGATACTGTATTTATGTAAATTCATATTTATTTCATCTACTTAAATCCATTCACTTAAATAATAAAACGAAAACAGCGTTCATGCGTACGTACGGACTACCGTCTCCATGAACGGTGTATTTCATTCCATTTATCAATATATTATATATATATATATATATTCTGAATATATATTATATATAAATCATGATTTACATTCTGGATATAAGTAATCATGATCCAAGTAATCATATTAATAATTACAAGTTAAAAACACGAACGAAAAATGAGACGATTTTACCCAAAACGCTACTTTAACAAGAATTTACAAAATAACGGGTAATATAAAGTCATAAGTGGACCATATATGATATAATAACAATTAATATTATTATGGAATAAGTCAATAACATGATTTAAATTATTATACATGAGGTTCAGACACTTACAAAGCAAGTCGGACCTAAGTTAAGGGAAATATCACAATCTCATTTTTATCCGAGATTGTTTATACTTTGGCATTTACTGGGGTGTATTTTATCATCCACATCCATGTTTCCTCAATATGTAATATTATTTCCATTCACCTAAAATTGTTTAAATCCCATTTTACCCTTCGGTGAGTTTTTAGTAAAAGATATGAAAGGAATCTTTTGTCGTTTTTCGTACGAGGTACTTTTTTGACTTTTCCGACAAAAGTACGAGAAGAATGTTTTTTTAAACTTATACGGAATGTATGGATTTTTAAAACATTATTTCCAAGAAGCTTCCTTTACAAGTTTTCAAGTTTATTATAATCAACTTCTTTTAGTTTAAAATTGTATGACATGTTAAGAAAGGAAAAGTGTTTTTGAAGTAGAAAGGATATTTTCCTCAAGAATGAAGTTCAAGTGTTTTATCAAAATTATTTTCCATATATGATAATAAAGGGTTCTATTTTTATCCCTATTATTACATTGATTTGATTATGTTGTGATGGAATTATTTTTATTAATTCCTTTATCTTATATGAATTGTTTTATTATGTCATGATGTTTAAGATTCCCATTTTTATTACATGGGTTATGCAATGATGTATGATTTAAGATTTTGTGGCACACATAAGAATTGTATCATTATGAGATGGGTGGGACCTATATCTCCCTCCAATGCATTGGGTAAATATTTTATATCTCATGAGATAGACAGGGCTGGAACGGTAGGTTATACCGGTTCAGTGAAACAGGACTGGAATGAGGGTGACTCGGTTCAGAAAGGGACTTTGTCCACTAAGATAGTCTTGGAAATGAGTCTTGACTAACAAGAAATGATTCTATATGATTATGTGTGTATGCCACAATGTTTCATGTTTTACGTTATGATTATTGTGATTACATTTCACTGCCATGATTTATCCCATGTTATGAAATTATGATCTCTTTTGCAGGTTAAGATTTCCAAAAGTTATGTGCTTGTGTATACGATGAGATTTATATTCATTTTGTTTACCCTTACTGAGAATTTGAGCTCACCCTTTTATGTTTTCTTTTCCCCAGGATATAAAGAAAGGTTTTAGGTAAAAAAATGGAAGATCTTTATGGGAGATATTGGAGATCTTTCACCACGATTAGAAGATTACGTTCCGAGTTTCCAAAGACACTAAACTATTACGATCATTGTGTGTGTATTTTTTTGTTATGTACTAAGTATTCCGCAAAAGTAAGGTAATGTTCATGTATGTTAAGATTAGGGTCTCTACAGTTGGTATTAGAGGAAAGGTTTAGTCATCCTTTGGAAACTAGGATGCGAAAACCTTAGTGAGATCCCTAGAGATATTTCTAAGGTATGTCTAGGGACGTCCCTAAGGTTAAGTATACGTATAGGTTATAGTACTAGAATTACGCTAACGATCATAGAATTAAACCTAAGATGTTAGATATTGAAGTTACTCCCCCTTTATTATGTTGTTTTCCCCTATCATGATTTTTGTCTCTCACACTATTCTTTTTGGGTTATAGAAAATGGCTGGAAACAAGATGATTCACGATAATGGAGAATATGATGGACAATGGAATGATATTCTTCATAATGAAATGAGATTTCGAAGTCCAAACATCATTATTATGCCGAATCAGCAATCTCATAATATGATCAATAAAGTAAAATTTGGTAAGTTTCCTGACTCGGCTAATAAGAGAAAGATGGAGTTTCATGATGATCATAGAGGAAAGAAAGTTCAATTTCCCCTATGTAAATCATGTGGGAAGAGGCATCAAGGAGAATGTTTCAAAGGAACTGGAAGATGCTTTGGGTGTGGAAAAGAAGGACACAAAGCAAGTAAGTGCAAAGGAAAAGGTTCAGTTAACACCATGGATGAGGATAATGGTATTGCTACGACAACAACAATGGTTAAATGTTTTAAATGTGGAATGTACGGGAATTATGCAAACCAATTCCCTAAGGGAAAGTCTAATGAAGAGAATCAGTATGGTCGTATGGGAAGTATTTATGTTGATGATGATGAAGAGACTACAAATGATATGTGAGATGAAAGAATTGTTGAAGCTCGGTCAATGGTTTAAGAAGGTAGTGGAATGGTTACATGTTTATCAAGTGTAATGTTTTATAAGTAATCTCATGGTACTATGGAATAAAGAGACATCTAAGGATTGTTAAACTATTGTCTTTCCTATGTTTTTAAAGTGTATGATTAATGGTTCTAGTAACCATGAAATGTTATTCAGATATTTTTTGGAAAGTAGATGATATGCGCATAATGAAGGAATAATAAGATAATGAGTTATTTGATTGTATTCATGAGCTCATGACTGATATAAGGAGAAGGTTATATCATGGTTTGAGTATATAGAATTTTTTGATTTTGGTATGTGGAAAGAGTTAACTTTTAACTGCATTCATGTCTTCACTATGGTTCAAAGGGTATTCAAGAGAATACGTGATTAAGGCCTTTGAATGTTTGGAATGTGACCAACAAGACATATCTTATGATATATGGGGATCAACGAGAGTATTAAATCTCTGGTAATCGTTTTCACTATATTATGAGAGTGGACTGTAGTATTATGGATAAGACTAAAGATTAGAATGGATTATGTTGGACATAAGTTAGTATTGTTTAAGGATAGAATATTTTAAATATTATTGATGGGATGTTGTAGTAATGTAGTTTTAGAAAAAGGACAACCTGCAGGACGGGCGACAGCCCATCGTGTCGGACAAGGATCTGGGAATCGAACCCACAACCGAAGTGAGACTGGCCTTTATCGCCTACCACTGGCCTACAGGAAGTCCCTGTTTAGTAGAAACTAGTTTTATTATATTAAGCAGTATGATATATGAAGTATAAGTTCATTTTTGGAACCATATATCATTAATCTCACTATATATGGACTTATGTATTTTTTGATAACTTTTCTAACCTTTTGAGACAGATGGAATGACCTATCATTCTATCACATGATCTGCTAACACATCACGAATGAAAAATTCAACTTTATTTCTTTAAGAGATGAAGTAAAAATTGTCCAAAGAACGACAAACAGTGAGACTATACCAAAATCACGAAAGTATTTCTTCTAATTCCAATTTCATCAACTTTAGGGAAATGATTTTGAAAACCAAAAATGTTGTCCTAGTGCTCTTATATCTGATTAATCAGATGGTACCTTAAATCGTCACAAATTTATGGATTTTTGATTGCTAGCTTTTCAATAGCCATGTTCTCTACAACTCTCCATCAGAACATGATGGTTAGATTTCTCTTCCATATCCATATTTTCACCTATGTGGAAACCCAGTGATTAGTCTATTTGGGTAACCGTTACGTTTCATACTCTTGTTTTTAAAGATTGGTTTTGGTATTCCTTTTTACGATATGGGTTTCTATTAAAGAAACTTTCGAATAGTAAACCATTTATAACCCCGACGAATTTCGAGGGCGAAATTCATTTTAAGGGGGGTAGAATGTAACACCCCGAGATTTTATGGAAAATATTCTTTTTAATATCATTAATGTCTTGTGTTATACACTACACCAAAAGGAGCTTTCACAACACACATCTCTAACCTGGCATGAATTACACGCAATCACGACCTTCCACGATAGCGTGTGTTGTACGCAACACCAAGTTTTGATAAATAACGATATGCTATTATAATATTATTAAAACTACCTGTTATGAATAGTAATAACCACTTTTTGAAATTTTTTAAATTTTATTTTTCAAAATGGAATTCATTTTTGGATTCGTAATATCGAAATTAGCTTAGTGTGAAATTTTGGTGATTTTCAGATAACTTTCATATTTTGATGAATAATGAAAATTACTAAATTAAAAACAAAATTTTCAATCGAAATAATTAATAGTGATAAATTATTAATTTGAGTGGTTTTAAAGTATATTTAGAATATATTTTTACAATTTAATACAATGTTGGTCGTTGGATGTAATTTCACATTTAAACCAGACATAAACAAGTGTCAATCTTTTGATAATTATTATCTCTTAAAAACACACTATTTGTTGTGACAGCGGAAATTAATTATAAAATTAATTAATGCAACTTATATGTTGGGAATTTTGTAAAATAGAAATCATTTTGAATTCGGAATATCAATTATATCTTAGGGTGAAATTTTGGCATTTTTCTGAAAAACTTCAATTTTTGATGAATAGTGAAACCACTAAGTGGTAGGTTAAAAACTGGATTTTGCATAAAACTTAATTTTACCGCTTCTGTGAATGGAAAATCGAAAATCCGACAGACACGGTTGATATCATCAAGTAAAATTTGGTTCAATGAGATAAAAATATTTTTTTCGTAAATAGTAACTTTTTACTTTTTTTACCGCGGTTAATAGTAAATAGGGTAACTAAGGGTAAATATGATATTACTATTACCCTAACACATGTCCTAATTCTATTGGATAAGTGTAATTCGACCAAAAACAAACTTATGAATATAATATGACCATTTAGGTCTACTTGGATTAGATTATGACATTTAATATTATTTTATTTAATGAATAGTTAAAATACTTAAAATCAATGTTTAATAAGTAAATCATTTTTTATATGGGTTTATACATAAGATAAATTCGACTATAAATATTCATTAGAAATATATAAAGATCTAATATATAGTGGTATTTTATTTGTAATTTTTAGACATTAAATAATTTAATTTATTTATGACACAATGATGATGCAGTAATTATCTTATTAATGAAATATTGACATAATTGATGTTATAAACACCAAAATAAATGTAATTTGAGCCTTTTCTGAATTCCACTAATTTTCTAGGTTACTATGATATATTAGTGTTGATTTGATCAACTTGTTTCGAACATATAATTCTGTTATGACTTTCACAAAAATCATATATCAAATAGTGTCAAAATTGACACAAAATAGTTTTTAAATCAAATATTATCTTATTAATTGTTATTTTATTCCTGAAAATCTAAGGTTCGGTCAAATGACATAGATAAGGATATATATATTAATAATAAACAATTTGGGGTTATTTTGGCATGTTATAGTAAGTGTAATAACCATATAGTGTAAGAAAACAAAAAGACACGGTAAAAGTTAAATTGTTTAACTTAGAGTTAAATCTAATTGATAAGGTTAAAATAATAACCTAAATTTGTCTAAATCCTATTGGATGATAGGATTTCGACCCATACCCACTTTAGCTTCGAAATAAGACCCTTTGGAACCATTATAAACCGATTTTGACTTTAATATAAAATAATATTTTGAGATATTCCTAAGGTGCCCCTCTCCTCCCTTATAAAAGGACACCTCCTCCCCCTCCTCCTCACTCCAATTTGAGCACTCAAGCTCGGCCAAACCCTGCCAAAATCCATTCTCCACTTCCCTAGAATAATCCTAGAGGTCCTGGTCTTCTTCAAAGACCAATCTTAGTTCCCTAAGTGGAGGATTCAAAGAGGCGTTTCAAAGAAGAGGTAATATCCATTACCGATCTTTTCAATTTCTTTCTTTTTCAACTTCTTCTTCTTTAGTTGTTTCATGACAAAGTAATAACATCAGTATTACTTACATACTGATATGTTATTATAAATAAGAAACAACCCTAATTCCCCTTCTATCCATCCTACGGAAAAATGAAATCACCGCGTGTGCGTACGTACGGAATACCGTCTCCACGCCGTGGTGTAATCTATTTTCCACCACCACCTTAATAGGATTGGTATAATGGTGTAATGAGTAACTATATATGATTATTATAAAGTGATATTGATAGTGATATAGTCTATATACACTTCAACACAATTCCACGACCATGGGAATGATATCATCGCTCGTGGGTACGTACGAACTACCGTCTCCACGACGCGATGAGATTCATTCTCAATGATTAACCATTCATGAATGATTATAAAGTATATATAATATTTACTAATGAAATATATGACATAATAATGATACTGGATTTATGTAAATTCATATTTATGTCATCAACTTAAATCCATTCACTTCAATAAGGAAACGAAAACAGCGTTCATGCGTACGTACGGACTACCGTCTCCATGAACGGTGTATTTCATTCCATTTATCGATATATTATATATATATATATATATTCTGAATATATATTATATATAAATCATGTTTTACATTCTGGATATAAGTAATCATGATCCAAGTAATCATATTAATAATTACAAGTTAAAAACACGAACGACAAATGAGACGATTTTACCCAAAACGCTACTTTAACATGAATTTACAAAAGAACGGGTAATATAAATTCATAAGTGGACCATATATGATATAATAACAATGAATATGATTCTGTAATAAGTCAATAACATGATTTAAATCATTATACATGAGGTTCGGACACTTACAAAGCAAGTCGGACCTAAGGTAAGGGAAATATCACAATCTCATTTTTATCCGAGATTGTTTATACTTTGGCATTTACTGGGTTGTATTTTATCATCCACATCCATGTTTACTCAATATTTAATATTATTTCCATTCACCTAAAAAAATTTAAATCACATTTTACCCTTCGGTGAGTTTTTATTAAAAGATATGAAAGGAATCTTTTGTCGTTTTTCGTACGAGGTACTTTTTAGACTTTTCCGACAAAAGTACGAGAAGAATGTTTTTTTAAACTTATACGTCATGAATGGATTTTTAAAACATTATTTCCAAGAATATTCCATTACAAGTTTTCATGTTTATTTATAATCAACTTCTTTTAGTTTAAAATTGTATGACATGTTAAGAAAGGAAAAGTGTTTTTGAAGTAGAAAGGATATTTTCCTCAAGAATGAAGTTCAAGTGTTTTATCAAAATTATTTTCCATCTATGATAATAAAGGGTTCTGTTTTTATCCCTATTATTACATTGATTTGATTATGTTGTGATAGAATTATTTTTATGAATTCCTTTATCTTATATGAATTTTTTTATGATGTCATGATGTTTAAGATTCCCATTTTTATTACATGGGTTATGCAATGATGTATGATTTAAGATTTTGTGGCACACATAATAATGGTATCATTATGAGATGGGTGGGACCTATATCTCCCTCCAATGCAATGGGAAAATATTTTAAATCTCACGAGATAGACAGGGCTGGAACGGTAGGTTATACCGGTTCAGTGAAACAGGACTGGAACGAGGGTGACTCGGTTTAGAAAGGGACTTTGTCCACTAAGATAGTCTTGGCAATGAGTCTTGACTAACAAGAAATGATTCTATATGATTATGTGTGTATGCCACAAAGTTTCATGTTTTAAGTTATGATTATTGTTATTACATTTCACTGCCATGATTTATCCCATGTTATGAAATTATGATCTCTTTTGCAGGTTAAGATTTCCAAAAGTTATGTGCTTGTGTATACGACGAGATTTATATTCCTTTTGTTTACCCTTACTAAGAATTTGAGCACACCCTTTTAGGTTTTTTTTACCCGGGATATAAAGAAAGGTTTTAGGTAAAAAAAAGGGAAGATATTTATGGGAGATATTGGAGATCTTTCACCACGATTAGAAGATTACGTTCCGAGTTTTCAAAGACACTAAACTATTATGATCCTTGTGTGTGTATTTTTTTTTATGTACTAAGTATTCCGCAAAATTATGGTAATGTTCATGTACGTTAAGCTTAGGGTCTCTACAATAATGCCCAAGAACCATAACATAATCGTATCACATAGAACATGTATAAAGGAAACATAACATTTCCACATTTCAATCACAAGATATCAATACAAAACATTGATATAAAAACATTATGAAAACCATTTTTAATACCAAAATAAAAGAAAAATAAAACATCGTATTTATTTTTCTTTTAAAAAAGGTATGGCTTGTAGAGGATTCCGAAATTTAAATAATGGTCACGGCGGCGGGGAAGTCGTTGTCGCCGCATACATACCAAAAAAACATTCCCTTTTGTCGTTTAGTAAAACTCTTTGTATAAAAAATATTCCTTTGGGATAAACGTAAAAGTCAAAGGGGTTTATACACTATATAAAATAAGGTTTTGTATAAAACAAAATATGCCTCAATGAAAGGAGATTGAGACGAAGTCCCATACAAAGACGGTATCCTTGGATTAAGGATAAATCAATTACATAATTATGTGTGACAAACTAATACACCAAATATAAGTGGATATTAAGTGTAAAAAAATCAGAGGTTATTCACACAAATTCATAGAACGACATATTCAAGGAGTACAAGCTTATCCCAAAGAATCAAAATTGGGTTAAGAAGTTCCCTTGCAAAAATTTGACAGCCTAACGGCATCACTACAAAATTCAGAAAACGAGTTGATGAAAGATAAAAAGGGTATCTCATCACTTGGATATAAAATTTAAATCACTATTTATATAGAAGAACATATCCCAACATAATTTTATGTGAATTAAAATACATAACAAAATAAGTCTTTTAAAAAGAGGAGGGTGAAAGGTTCCCTTACCAACATGGGTATCTTTCGAAACATACCCCCATGAAAGAAGGACAATACAACATTGATGTAAATACTCATAAATGAAATTATATTACTCAATGAGTAAAATAATGGTCAGTACGCACACCACTCAAAGGAAATTGTGGCAAATGTAGCGTAAATCTCACAGGAATAAAAGTGAGATGAAAAATCCCTTACGAAAACTCGGCAGCCTAACGACGCCACTTAAAACTTCCAAAAATTGATTGATGAGATCAAATAGGGTCTCTCATAATATTATAATAATATGTACAGAAAGAGTAATATAAAAGAGCATCCCCCATCATAACAAAGAGGAGCTTAAAATAAGTGACATAAAGGAGAGTACATAAAAAGAAAAAGAGAGGTTAGATCTCTTACGAATATTCGGTAGCCTAACGACGCCACTCAAAACATAAAAAATGGATTGATGAGAGAGAATAGGGTCTCTCATCATATGAACATAAAAATTATAGTAATAGTAATATATAAGAACATCCCAATCACAAGAAATATGACCTTAAAAGGAATGACATAAAAGAGTACTTAAAAAGAAAGAGAGGAGTAGGATCCCTTACCTCGGGTCCGACTTGACTCGATCGTTCTTTAACATCCTGAATAATAAACATGAGTTAATTTCCACTTTATTAATATCCTTTTTCAATTTCATTATTCCTTTTATATCACTTATTTCCATGTTATAAACATTATGTAATCATTTAAGTTAATAATGTTCGTTTTGTCGATATTTGGTTCATAAGTCGAAAGTGAATTTCATATAATTAAATGTTGTTTGTGTGGTCAAACGTTCATTTTATCTATAATGATATTCATGATTTGGATATCATATATATCATATATATCCAGAATATACATGTATTTATAATATTACATAATCATTTAGAGGTAAGAAATGAAATGCACCGTTCATGGAGACTGTAAGCCGTACGTACGCATGAACGCTACCTTCATCTCTATGTCTTATTAATGGAATTACAAACAAATGAAATGTATTTATATTTTAATTACAGAATTATATTAATCATTTATATGTAACATAAATCATATATAATAAATTTAAATCCATCCTTTATACATCCCACATATGGCATTAACGAATCAAATCACACTGAGGGGGCGGTAGTCCGCACTTCCTAAAATGAAAATATCGTGTTTACCCACAATGGAAACCATAAAGGTATGACCCAAAAGAAAAATAAAGAAACATAAACATATTATATATCATATATAAATATATTGACATCTTAATGGCCACCTTTTAAGGTGTTATATGAGTGTTGAACAATCATCGTTTCGGGAGGCAGAAATTCCCCATCCACAGAAACAGTATGTTCTTTAACCATTTGATGTAAGTTTGTGTAAGTGTAGCTCGAATGTTTGATATAACAAAATCCTAGTATATTGAAGATACTGTATTTTTTACAAAAGAAATGAATAATAAGAGTTTAGGGGGTTGGAGAAGCAAAATAAAACAAAATAACACAAGTGAAGACATTACCTTAAAATCGGGTAACTCTTTTTGATTTGAGCTCAAAGGCATCCTTGGGAAGACATATTCCAAAAGTGAAGCTTCTAGGAGTAAGAGAGGAATGTGTAGAGACAAAATGGGTAGGTTTTGGCCGAGCCAAAGGCTTTGGAAGTGTGGGTAAGGAGGTAGAGGTGGGGGCCTTTTATAAGAGGAGAGGAGGGGCACTCTTGGAATGTAAAGAAATGTTACTTTATTTGAAAATGTGTTTCGGATTTAAAAGGTCCCACATTTATATAATTCAAGGATAAGGTGATAATGTTTCGAAATCCACCAATACAATAGGTTTTGTACATGTGTAGGTCATATATTTTACATTATCTTTTCATTTTATTTAAATCTTTTATTAATGAGGTAATTATTGCATCATTATGATGTCATAAATAATTTTATTTATGTAATGTCTAAAATATATAAAAAAAATATCATGATGTAGGAAATATTTTTATATTTCCAATGATAATTTATGGTCAAAAATATGACTTGTATAACCCCATGTAAATTTTCTTTATTAAAACAACTCATGTTTGTGTCATTTTTAATTTTAACATAAAATAAAAAGGTATTTATGTCATTTTCCAACCAAAGTGGCACCATAGGGTCCCCAAGTTGACCCATGGATTTATTTCATCGGTAATGACTCATTAAATGAGGGTAGGACATGTGTCTAGGTCATTTCATATTATTAAAACATTATTTTTACATTAAACTACACTAATTACCTCTAATCACGATTAAAAACTTAATAAGTTACTATTCACCAAAAAAATTTAATCCCATTGAACCACATTTTACTTCTTAATGAATAACATGTATGTAGGATTTTTTAAATTCAAAACACAAAGTTGGAAAAATTTCATTTAAACGGAAAATCAGTTTTTGTAAGTACCACTTAGTGGTTTCACTATTCATCTAAAATTGAAGTTTTTCATAAAATTACCAAAAATTCACCCTAGGATTTATTTGATATTCCGAATTCAAAAATTATGTCTATTTTACAAAATTAAAAACATATAAGTTGCATTAGTTAATTTAATAATTAATTCCAGATGTCAAAACAAATAGCATGTTTTTAAGAAACAATAACTATTAAAATATTGACACTAGTTTAAGTCCAATTTCGGAGTGAAATTAATTCCAATAACCACCATTGGATTTAATGGTAAAAATATATTATAATTTCACTTTCAAACCAATTTAAAATATAATCTAATCATATAAATAAATTAGATTAAAAATTGGTTTTGAATTAAAATACAACATTTTTCACTATTCATTAAAAAATGTACTTTATCGGAAAAATACCAAAAATTTACACAAAGTAAATTTTGATGTCTTGATTCTAAAGAAGAATTTTATTTTGGAAAATATAACACATAAAATTATCAAAAAGTGGATTTAAAAGTGGTTCGCCATCAAAAGGCGGTTAATTGATCTTTTAAAGAATATTAGAATGTTTACACTTAAAATTGGATTCATTCACATGTTTAATCCTCTAACATTTATTGTAAAAAGGAAAAATATTTGACAAACATTTATAATAATTTTGTAGTTAGTTCTATTCATTCCCTCCATCACAACAGTTAGGTGTTAACTACCTTTTAAAATAATATTATTTTATTACTAGAGTGCAATGTAAGATTCCCAAGAAACTCATTGTTGTGTGTTGGGTACGCCATCGAGCATAGCGTCCCCTTTAAAGTTATATTAATATTTTATTCACAAATTTGTATAAATATTATAATTTCATACTCTTTATTTACCTGGGGTGTTACAGTTACCTAGAAACCATTTACATTAATTGGTTGTGGAAATATTGAGCTTTCATATATTTTTTATTCTAATACAAATAATATTTGATTACACAGTATATTTAACTATATATATTTAAGTTATTCACCTTTTTCTCAATATGGGATAGGTTCAAGTTACCAACATTATTAATCTAAGGAAAATTATATGATTTTTTTTTCAATTACCAATGTATGTTGGAAAAGTGTATTTTATATTGTTTACAAATTAACTCATATTATTGATTCATTAGAGTTATTAATTTTATTGGTGGATACCATTACAATATAGCCCCTCATGTAATTTATAGAGACCATGTGGAAAAAAATATGGTTATTTTTGTATATTCCTACCCATAACAAGATATTTATTTTACACAAATCCATTATTGTATGGTCCTGATATCTTCGATTCAAATGTCTTTTATTCAGGAAGGGATTTTGTTGTTGAATGTTATGAATTTCATCAAAAATCAGGAATTATTTTATATCATTGTGATATATTTTTTTCTAAAATTAAACATAGATAAATTATTATTTTAAAATAATGTTATTATGAAACTATTTTTTATAATCAATTCATGATACATTATTTATTCTCATCTTATAATCACTTATGGGCAATGATTGTTACGAATTGTGATTAAACATACTAGGAATTTTTTGTCAACCATTCATATGTTTAAATAAACCTAGGTTATCAATTAATTTATTACACATCAAATTAATGACAATATAGTTTTTATGGATAATTATTGGGTGATTTTTTTTGAATTATTATTAGATAATTATATTCTAATATATTGAAAGAAAAAAATATCCATGGAATGGGATTTTTTTGTTTCTGATTTCTCTTATTTCAATAAATATATAATAAATTATTGGAAATTTATGTAAGGAAATTTATAAATTATTCATATAATTATTGTATGCTTATGCTATGAAATAAATGTTAGAATTGAATCCAATACATAATGTGTGTGTTTATGATACCGATCATATGAGTATTGGTCCAGGGTGTGATTGTTAGTATCATAAAAGGGATTCGATAACATTGGATAGAAGAATAATATTGGTTTAGGGAAATTTTGGAGTTATAACATAAATAAAATTTTGATATGTAATCATTGATCATAATTTCAGAGGTAAAGATAAACATTTAGTTTCTTGAGGTAATATTCGAGGGATTAATTTAATATAACATTATTGAAAACCTTGGAAATTAGTCAAGATAATAATTTTATGTATCAGATAAAACTCAATGGATTTCTATAGTATATATTGTTTAGATTTCCTTGAAATTATCCACTAATGTGGATACTAGAAATGGGTTATGGTTGTAGTATAGATGAATCTATGTGTAGTCATCTATAAAATGGAATTTGTGTATCAAATCAACAATTTACTTTAGTATAAGATCACTGGACCTAAGAATATACACCGGGCTAGATATTCTTCGTGGACATGGTTTTGGTTGAAAAAAACACTATTTATGCACCATTGTGATTGATTTATTTCCAAATAAATTTAAAGGATTATTTGAATAGTTTCCCAAAAACAAAATAAATTAAAAATATATTGAATATAAATTATCAAAGGATGAAAAGAAAATATCATTATATATCAAATATTATGATTTAGTATTTATGATAAAATTATATTTTAATCAGATTATATTGATTATTTTATTAGCATTTATATTAGACCTGATGATGGAAATGATTTAGAGAAATATATTTATATAGAATCTACAATCACTTATAATTAGAAATTACGGAGAATAATTAAATGGATTATAATTATGGTATATATATAATATGATAAAAAAAGTTAGTTTTAAGTCATACATATGATATTGAGATTGATATATTAATAATAACTAATTATTTACAATCTTATCTATTTTCATTATATACTAATATTTATAAATTATATTGTGGAATATTCTAAACATTATTCATGATTATGTGAAACATCAAAGTATTTTTCTACATTAGTTCTTCTTTATATGTATAGTAACATATATTTAATGGTACAAGTAACCATTAAAGATTATGTTATTAAAATGATATAATTTTTACTAAAGCATTGCATAATTAATTATTGATGTATGAAATAATATTTGGATTAATAAAGGAATTATGATAATGAAATAATGATTTTTTTAATTAAAATAAATATGAGATTGATATTTTGAATTGAATTACTATTTAATGTTTTTAAAATTTAAAAGAGGCCAATGATATTCGTCCTATAGTTTTTATCATTATTTTAGATTATGATATATAAAAATACTAGTGGTTGATGATTATAATTAATATTATTATGGGATATATACTTTCATTTTGGATTATTAAATTGGGGATTAATATTTTTTGTAGTATGGTATATAATATAGAATATATTATTAGGGTATAAACGTATTTGGATGTATGATTGTAAGAATGATTAAAATTTTTTGAGGACGAAAAATGAAATTTATATATTCTATGAGTGTTTAGTAGATGTCACATTATAAGTCATAACACAAAATATTATTATGTTAAGAGTATCTTATATTAAATTAGTAGTTGATAAAATATGAAATTATAAATTTTTAATTTTTCTAATGAGAGAGAAATTTAATGATAAGATATTTCTATAAATATATTCATTAAATTAATAATATTTTCTATATCTTTCAATAAAAAATATATATATTAAATTAAATTATGTTACATTCTTATAAAAATATAACTATTGAATCTAGTTGTTAAAACAAAAAACTAAATTAATGGGAATGAATAAGAGAAACCAAATTATAAAATATTTGTTCAATGAAAATAGATTATTCTTTAATAAAAATGTATTTAATTTGTTATAGTTAAATAATGAATAAAACAATTTTATACTTTAAAATATGTTTGTCTAATATTTGATTTTGTTAGGATACACTGTCTATCAAGATTAAATAAAAATAAGAAATATTAATGATACTTAAAATATATTAACTCAAAATTAATTATTAATATATTAAATATAAGAATAAATTATTAAAATTAATTTAATGAAAAAAAATCTAATAGAAACTGATTCCAACTATAATGTAATGATTCAATTTAAATGAATTCTAACAATGTTTAAAAATAATTTTTTTTCAAAATTATTATATCATTTTGAGACTATTAATAAAAATATAATAATAATAATATGAATATTTTTTATTATTATAAAATTTTTTATTTTTCATTGAATAGTGAAAAGTATCATTTCAAGAAATGACATGACTTAATAAGACTATTAGTATCTAATTTTGATCAGTAAATTAGTCATTCCTTTTTATAAGAATAACAAATTTTATATATGTGAATTTATAAATTTAATAATGTTACATTCAATTTAAAAACACATAAATTTCTTTTTTTGGAGCATAAGTACTATTATTTTTAAATAATAGTAATATACTATACAATTAGTATTTTAGATTTAATTTTTACCTCTATATAAAAGTTAATATAATATAATATTATTATATTTAGAAATGATTGGGAAAAATATATTTATAAGGGTACATATGCTCTCCCTTCTACTTCATAAATTAAATTGCAAGAATCTATCTTCCTCGGTAAAAACAAATAGTTGTAAAATGGGATTAACCTTGGGGAAAATACCACAGTCATATTAAAAAATATTTTTGAATATTTTGATGATGAATTTCTCAAACATATATAATCACCACTCAATTATTCCCCATTTTTAGAAATTTTTTTGAGATTCAATTTTCATTATTTAATTGTTTTGGGTATTGAATAAATGTTATCAATTTTCATTTATAAAATGTGAATTCCTATCCTTGATTTCAATCAGACAATAACCCATTTAGAGCTACCCCAAATAAACCCATAACTCTAAAAAAATCATATCCACCATTAAGAAAATTTTTATTCTTAAATTACTAACTCTCAAAATCATGGAATGTTTTTTTAGGAAATCAGCAACGAAATTACAGTTGAAATTAAGAACTATGCATTTGTTTTTGTAAAATTATTGTTCCTAAAATTCTATTAAACAATATTTAAATAAAAATATTAGAATATTTAGTTTACTAGTATATATTTATAATTATTTTAAAATTAATTACAATTATTCATTTTTCTACTAAGGAAAAACAATATTTACATCACCATGGTGCATAGACTACCACCTCCACAATGTAATCTGTTTAATTTTCAATCATTAAATTACAAGGATAATAATAATAAAAAAATTTATTATATATGAATTATATATATTTAATATGTTATATTAAGTAAATATAAGATATATTAGTAGTTTTTCACATTTTATGGGATATAAAATCATTATCCCAGCGTACCAGTGGAAAAACACATCCATATAATGATTGATTTATATTTTTAGTTACCTAAAATCCCCACATGTATTGCTATGAAAATGATTGTAATAGATATATATGATATTTATTAATTAAAATGTTAACATATATAATTGGATTACTACCTATTAACAATATGAGTAGCAAATAATTGTGGAAATTCAATCAATAAAAATGAGTGTTCTAAGAGAAGAATATAATTCTTGTACACAATGATATAACTTCATATTGGATAGTTTCTTATTATAAAAAATTTAACTAACTTTATAAAAACATAAAACACATAATTTTATAATTATTATTTGGGTTATTGAAAATATATCACTTTATAAATCTTATAAATTATGTTATGTTCCTATTGGTGTATTTTTAACAACCTACATGATAAATGAAAAAAATTTATTTAGTAGGTGTCTTCGAGAATTTAATTATTTGATATATTCTATATAAATTTTTTTAAATTATTTTTTATGAAAACATTAATATAAAAAATTAACGAATTCTTCATGAAATTGCATTACATTCATTAGAAATAATCGAACCATTCTCATCTCCTATTTCACCATTAACAATGAGAAAAAAACCCAGATAAAATGATATTAAAATTTTATTAAAAATTATAATACAATAATTATATTAAATATTATTTTATAGTATGTTATAATGCTATATTAATAAATATGGAAAATATTTCAATAACAATACTGGATATGGATAGAAAAGGTAACCCTTTCCACCCATTCTAATAACATTCAGATTGATGCGGAGTAAGAAAAACCCGATTTTTCTATTATGTATGTATGGTTGTTGGCCACTCGTTGGAGTTATATTGGATGATTGTTTCATGTGAGGAATTTGTGGTGACATTTCATTCAATAAGTCAATGTCATAGGAAGTCCATAGTGAAGGATTTGATGTTTCTAAAGTCTCCTGCTCATGATGTTGATTCATTTAATGAGACAATTCCCATTATTTTTGATTTGTAGATTCCTGGGAAATCTAATACTGGAAATGGGTTACTAATTAAGGTATCTCAGAATGAGGCTCATAGTGGCCCCACTAATACTCAGTCTTATTTGGTTAAAGAGGTTACTCTAGTTGATAAAACCCAAATACAGACCCCAATACTGATAACCCCTGATACCTCCCCGGATTTTGTCTCCAATCAGATTGATGTGCAAGAACATGTTAATTGTTATCAAGAAATGCAAAAGCTTTACCAGGTATCTGAATTACATGATAAATGGGGAAATTTAATGAACAATAGAATGTTGGTACCCTGATTAGAGTCTCAGGTAGTGGTGGGAACACCTCTTATAAAGATGCAACTATAAGGGGTGAGCTAATGAATACTGGTAGCGAGGGTTTCACCTCTACCCCCCTAATAGTGGAGACCATGTAAGGATTAATTTAATGTTACTATAAATTTGTCTACTAGATCATCATCTATGGTTTCAAGAAAATTCGATACTGATATCTTCAAAATCATCATTCTAGATAAGTCCCAATATGAGTGGGAGATTTCTAGTGACTCTGATTATGGAAATTAAATGTCTATTTTTGATACATATACCTATTATTTTTGGTTGAGAGAATTTCTATTTGTTTGAAACCATTTTCTACTCTGATCTAATTTATTTTTTATTTTTAATAAATGTATAGAATATTTTCTTCTGGATGGACTTGTCTGGTAATTATGTTAGGTGTTATATTGGCCTCAATTTGGATACATTGTAAATTATTACCTTTTGTATAAAATTTATGTCATGTATGGTGTATTTATAAACAATGCATGTGACATTATCATACTTATTGTTTAATTTTATATTATATTTCAAATCATATTCCCTTACTCAAATGGTTCATTATTAAAATTCTACAATATTAGTAATGATTTTTTTATCTCAACATTACATTATTGATTTATAATCAAACTCTTTAACTTATTTCATATATATTGGGTTCCATGTTCCATTTACAATATTAAGTATAATAATCTAATTACATTCAATGGATTTAAATTTACAAAACATAAATAATTATCAAATACTTCGTACCATATGATGTGTAATTCTCACAACGGATATTCTTTGATTCAATTTTATTTATATCAGTTATAAATTTTTTATATTTGACACTGTTCTTTTATACAAGGTATCTCTAACCCTAGTATTTTATTAAATGTTACATTATAAATCTTTTATGAATAATTTTTTTAAATTTTAAGTAATTATTTTCCTTATTATTCACATTGTTCATTTTCAATAATTGTAATTTAAATCTATTATAAATAATTCATCTATAATTAAATGGTTTATTTATCGATTAATATACCCTATTAAAAATTAATTATATTTCAATTAATATTTATTGGATATTATTTATAAAAGATAATGGATTTAAATAACCACTCACTTCACCTATTAAAAAGATACCATTGGAAGCTATCTATAACTAGTTTTTTCAATGTTTTAAAAGTACTCACAAAATACCTTTTTTGTTTTCTACACCATTCTAATTTACATCTTCAAAATGATTTATAGTCAGAAAATTTTTTCTACATGATTTATCAAACAATAAATACAAAATTATAATTTATAGTATTAAAATCACGATAACAAAAATTATTAGTTTACTAATCCCTACTTGTGTGAATGAGTTCAAATATTTTTTTTCAATAAAATTTTCTTCTATGTATATAAAAAACCGAGTTTTATTTATTTGATTTTTGATGTTTTATTTTTGAAACATAAATCCTCATCCTCTATATAGATGTTTAATTGTTCATTTCTATAAATAAAATTATCTATAACTTCCTTTTCATTAATAAACAATCCAATTTTATAATTATGAATTTATTTTAAATTCTTTTCCACTATGATCACTATATTTCCTTCTATATATTAATTGTTCTTCCCCAATAGTCCATATTTGGATTTATTGGGTTGTTCATTGTATTAAATATATAACCCTTACTCTATATGGTGTTGGGATTATGGATTATTACATTGAATTGTATTCCATTTATTGATTATAGGACTATTGAAAATCTATATGTTTATTATTTCAATATAGATAGTTATTGATTACTAAATAATTTTAAATATTTATGTTTTAACCATCCAACATAATTTTCCAAATTAGACATCATACCGCTTTATCTATTATTGATTTTTGGAAAAGTATTGTTGTTACATATGTGGTTATTAAAATATGGATTAGTAATCAAATCATTGAATATGTATTGTTTACTTATTATCATTTATTATGTATACATTGGACATCAAAAAGTGATTGGTTATGATAAGAATTATATATCCCCATGATGTGTTGGTAGGGTGAAAAATATTTTTTTGGGTATTTTAATGTACTCCTTATAGGAATAATATATTTCCCACCCACAATTTATAAGGTCCCAACCATAAACATTACATAATATTTATTGAAATGAATTTTTCACATTTAATATCATTTTAGGTTTAGAGTTTTAGAGAATTAGGTCATAATTATTAAATTACATCTCAAAAATTACAATGTAGAGACATCTACTCAGTTCCCATTTTTTCTAAAAATTAAAACTCTTTGAAAAATATGGCATTTATAGATCCATATTTTAGATAGAATGAATTTTACATTGTCACATCCTTGAACCTATTCATCTTTAAGTCCTATGAAAACATTTCATAACTTGGGATGAGCATCAAAAAATCAGTAAGGATTATAAAATAAAGAAAGATTTTATTACTCCACCAATACATACAAATCAAAATATATTTTACATACCTCATGAAATCATAATATTTATGAATAACACATAGTAATTACAAACCATAAAGTTAACTTGTGTCATCTATAACATACTTATGTTGTTTCTTTCACATCTCCGTAGGGAGTCACATTTGGAATACCCATCACAGTATATTCCCAAAATCTATTAGGATATATATTCATGTTCACCTTTGTCATGTTAACCAATCCATTGGAGATTTATCCTATGCTCACCCACATTAGGTTTATCATGGAACCATCCATATACGTAAACAATGCCCATGAACCATAACATATTCAAATAATATGAAATAAATATAAAGGAAAGATAAGATTTCCATATTTTAATTACAATATATCATTTAAATATATTGACATAAGAAATCAATTTTAAAAAAAATTCAATACCAAAATATGTAAATGAATATATGGTATTTATTTTTCATTTATAAACATTATGACTTGTTAAGGAGGCCAAATGTCAAATAATACTCGGGACCGCGGAATGGTCATTGTCAGTGCTTACATGAAAATGAATCATTCTTTTTTCATTTAGTAAAAATCTCCATAAAAAATATTCCATTTTAATGAAATGAAAATTCATTGGTGTTTATACATAGTATAAAAGAAAGTAGTGTTTCAAAACTAAATATGCCACATTGAATGAAGATTGAGACAAAGTCGCTTACCTCGTGTCTGACATGACATGTTTGTTCTTTAATCTCCGAAATAATATACTAATTATAATTTATACTTGCTTAAGAACCGTATTAAAGTTTATTATTTCTTTTAGATCACTTATTACCATGTTATAAACATTACGAAATCATTTATGTTAATAATGTTTGTTTTATCGATATTTGTTACTTGAGTAAAAAAATGGACTTCTTATAATTACAAGTTGTTCACATGGTCAAAAGATCATTTTACCCAGAATTATATTCAAGATTTAGATATCATATATATAATATATATCAAGTATATATATATTTTTATAATAGTATATAACATTTGGAGGTAAGAAATGAAATGCACCATTAATGGTGAAGATAAGTCGTACGTACAAATGAATGCAACATTAATTTCTATTTCTTATTTTAATGGATTTAAAACAAAATGATACATTGGGATATTATAATTTCTGTATAATATCATATTTAATATCATTAACTCCATCCTTTATATATCCCACATATTTAATTAATGAGTCATATCACTTTGAGGGGGCGGTAGTCAGCACTTCCCCAACTGAAATTATCACGTTTACCCATAATGGAATCAATAAATTTATGATATAAAAGAAAAACATAGAATCATAAATAAGACATTAACATAATATATATCATCCATAAATATATTTTTATCTTAATTGACCCCATGAGAGGTAGTATGAGATAATCGCACCGTCATCATTTTGTGAGACGTTAGTTTTCCATTCACAGACTCAGTATATTATTCACACATTAGATGGAGGTGTGTGTAAGTGTAGTTCTGATCCTTCTCATAACTACATCCTAGAATATTTAGAAAACTGGTGTTGTTATAAAAGAATAGAATAAAATTATTTAATGGATTGGAGACATAAAATAAAAGAAAATAATTTAAGAGAATCAATTAACTTTAATTTGTGTAATTCCCTTGGGTTTGAACCAAAAAGAACTTCTTAAAATGTCTTCTTCCTATGGCAAGGCTTCTAAAATCAGGATAGGGATCTTGAGAGCTTATTTGGGTATGTTTTGGATGATCCATGGGGCTTGAGAGGTGTTTGAAATGAGTGAGAAGAGAGGGATTTCTATAAGGGGGAGTAGGGGATCTTTTGGAAAGTGTGAAAATATTACTTTATTATATAATGATATTCAGTTTTTATAGGTCCATAAGAAATTTGAATGGTTTGGATATTGTTTTAATATTTATTATCTTATTTATTTAAGTCGTTTATTAATGTGGTAAATACTACATCAAAAAGGTGTCATAAATAATTTAATTTATTTGATGTCTAAAAATTATTAATAAAATTAGTGTGATATATAAAAACATTTAATCTATCCAATTTATATTTATAGATGACATGAATAATTATATAACACCATTTAAAATTTGATTTACAAAAAGATATTTGTTTATGTCAATTTTTCCATTACTTTAATTTATATAAAAAAAGTGTCATGATAACTCTTAAGTGGCTCCATAGGGTCTCAAAATTGACCGAAAGATGCCCATAGTAATAAATGACTCAACAAATATAGTTAGGACAACTGTTAAGGTAATTTTGTAATTTTATGCAATTCTTTTTACCTTAAATTACTATATTTACCTCTAGCCGTGATAAATAAAATTCAAAATTTAATCTTCACCAAAAATTATTTTCATTTAATTGAACCAAATTTTACTTAATAAAAATCACAATATATATAGGATTTTTGAAATTCAATTCAAAGAAGTAGTAAAATATCATTTAAATTAAAAAATATGTTATTTAACTACTACTAAGTGGTTTTACTATTCATAGAAAATTGAATTTTTTCAGAAAAAAACCAAATATTCAGCCTATGATATATTTGATATTATAAATTCAAAAATAATATCTTTTTTAACAAATTCAAAACATAGAAGTTTCATTGTTTAATTTAAAATAAATTTTCATTGTCAAAACAAATAGCATGTTTTTAAGAAATAATGACTATCAAATAACTGACACTTGTTTATGTCCAATATCAAACTGAAATTAATTCCATTGAAAAAAGTTGGATTAAAAGGTAAAAAATAATCTAATTAAACTTTAAACTCAATTAATAATATGATCTAAACATATAAATAAATTATATTTCAATTTTCTTTTGAATTAAAATACATATTTTTCACGATTCATAAAAAATTCATTTTAAAAGAAAAATGGAAAACAATTACCAAAAGTAATTATTTATGTATATAATCTAAAAAATTTATTTTTTCAAATAGAACATATAAATGTTACCAAAAATATATTTAAATAAGGTTCTCCATCAAAAGGTGTTAAATCGACCCTTTGAAGAATATTAGAGTATATATGCTTAAATTTATACTAATTCACATTTTAAGCCTCTATATTTTAATGAGTAAATGTAAAAACATTAAAAAACATGTATAATCATATTGTAGTTAGTTATTTTCATTCCATCCAATACAATGAATAGGCATCAATTACCATTTAAAATTATAATATTATATTATTAGTATGCAATGTATGATTTCAAAGAAACCCATTGTTGCATATCATGTACACAATCGAACATAAGGACCCATTTAAAGTAAAATTAATATTTAATTTACAAATAATAATAAATATAAAAATTGCCTTATACTTTATTTAATCGGGATGTTACATCCTTCCCCCCTTTTGGGAGTTGCGTCCTTACAATTTTATTTATTTATCAAATAAGTGGAGGTATTTTTCTCTCATAGTATTAGCAGATTACCACATTACCTCTTCAACCATATGGTTTTTCCACAAAACCTTTACCTGGTGAATTACCTTATTCAATAAAAGTTACTCTCTATGGTCAAGAATCAGGACAGGTTGTTCCACATAAGAGATATTACCTTCCAACTAAACTACCTCTAGACATTAAAAATTAGATGGATCTGGAATATACTTTCTCAACATCAAAACATGAAAATCATTTTTTACCTAGGATAAACACAGTGGTAAAGGAACTCTATATGAAACTGATCCAACTTCTCTATGATTTCATAAGGTCCAATGAAACTTGGACTCAATTTTTCTTTCTTACCAAAACACATCACACTTTTTCATTTAGAAACATTGAGAACAACATGATCACTTACCTCAAAAGAGAGATCCTTCCTCTGATGATCTTCATAACATTTTCGCCTGCTCTAAGCTGTTCTATTGTTCTTCTAAATCAATTGAACATTTTATTCCATATCTTATACCAATTCTGGTAACATAAAACTCATTTCACCTTCTTCATCCCAATATGAAATAGTTCGACACTGATTCCCATATAATGCCTCAAATTGAGCAATCAGTATACTGGAATGAAAACTATTATTATTGGAAAATAAAACCACAGAAAGATATTGGTCCTAACTTCCCTATTAATCCAATGAACAAGAATATTACATATCCTATAAGGTCAGAATTGTTCATCTGGACATCCCATCTGATTTAAGATGAAAAGATTTACTAAAACTTAATTTAGTACCTAATGACTCTTGATAGCCTTTCGAAAATTGATAAGTAAACCTCGGATCACAATCCAATACAGTGGAGAGGGGAACTCCTTCCAACCTGACTATCTAGTTAACATTCAATCGAGAATGTTGATCTAGAGACAATGTATCTCAAATAGGATATAAATGAGAGTATATAGTCAACCGATCAACAATAACCCAATTTTCATTATTACCTTGAGATGTCTTTTGTAGTTTCACAATGAAGTTTGTGGATATATTTTCTCATTTCCACTCTGGCACCATTATTGTATGAAGCATCCCTTTGAGTAACTGCCACTCTACTTAATTCTACTGACAAGTCAAACACATCATAGTAAAATCAGAAATATATATTTTCATCCCATCCTACTAGTAATACTCTCGAAGATCTCTATAAATCTTAGTAGCTCCAAGATGAACTGGAAACTGGGAACTATGTGCTTTACATAATAACTCATTCATCAACTATGAATCACAAGGAACACATAATATTTTTCAAAACTTCCATACACAACCATTATTAATGTTAAAATCAGGCATCTTACATTTTTGAACCAACTCAACTTTTTTCTGCAACTAACTATCTTCTTTTTTCCTCATGATTTATTTTGTATGATAGAGTTGATTTCACTGACACCTGAAACAAAATAGAATAATTTCCTACACCGAAAACTTCTATGAAAATGTTCATCAAATCCAAAACCAAAGGATGTTGTTCCAAACATATCATTGTTAATGAATCATTAATTTTACGAGTCAAATAATCATCAACATTTTTTTACCTTCCTAGATAGTAATGAAGCATGTAATCCTAATCTTTGATTAATTCCAACAGTATCCTCTATCTCATGATTAATTATTTTTGAGTGAATATATACTTCAAACTTTTGTGGTCATTATATTTTTCACATTTTAGTCCATACAAATGATGCCTCAAAATTATTAAAGAAAAAACAATAGAAGGTAAATGAAAATCATGTGTAGGGTAATTTAACTCATGAGGGTTCAACTGACGTGATGCTTATGCAATTACCTGATCATTCTGTATAAAGACACAACCAAGTCCTTTCAATGAAGAATCACAGTAAATAACAAACTCACCATTTCGGGAACATAATTCCCAAACTGGAGCATTCACCAATCTTATTTTCAGTTACTGAAAACAATAATCACATTATTTTGTCCAAAGTAATTTGACACCTTTTCTAGTTAGCATAGTCATTGGACTAGATAACTATGAAAAATTCTCAACAATCCTCTGGTAATAATGTAATAATCCATGAAATCTACGTATATCAGTTATAAATCTGGGTCTTGGCCATTCTTCAACAACCATTTTTTAGCAACATCAATAGTTTTTCAATTTTTTTGAAACTAAGTGAATAATGAAAGAAATTTATTGTATCCAAAACAAAAACATTCTGAAGTTCCCAAATGTTTTCTTTTCTTGTATACTTTTCATGACATCCCCTAAATGACATTCTTTTTGGTCATTAATTTTTGAATAATCCAAAATACCGTCAATGAACAAAACCACAAACATATCCAAAACTCATGAAAAATTATACTCATAAGATCCATGAATACATCATGTCACGACCCGTCCTCGGGCCCGTGCCCTGACTACCCCAAGCCCACCTTCCATAGGCCAGGGGCTGGCGACTAGAACCAAGGCGTAAATCCCAGTAAAAATGTAAGGCATTGCCTTTGTAAAGTAAACAATCACACAAAGTTAAAGCGGATGAAGTAAATACTAAGTAAAAACTAAGTACAATAGTAAGAGCGGAAAGTATAAAGGGGCCGGAAATACAAGCCCAAATGTAAAGTACAACTCGAAAGGGAAAACATAAACTGAAAAGTAAATCTTCTAGGCTGAGCTATCCACTGGAAATCCCACCTGAAGGGTGGGTACAGATAGCTCCTCTGCTCCTCGGGTCCCGCCGTCCGCTCCGAGTATGTCCCGCCCAGTGGTCCACCTCCGGGTACCTCCTCGTCATCACGTCCACCTCCGGGTACCGTCTCGTTGTGAGGTCCTCCTCTGGGTACCATCTCGTCGTATAGTCCACCTCCAAGTACCGTCCAGTCCTCGAACACTAGGCCTCTATCAGCACTGCCCGTCGTCTGCAACCAACACAACGAGGTGCGGGCATAGCCCGTGCAGGGGGGAGTATAACGATACTCAGTAGGGACCCCGAGACTCTCAAGGTCTCAGTAAAACCAACAAGGATAACCACATAGAAGATCTCAACAGATAACCTCTACTTAGGTATATGCCCATACATATACCTAAGTTATCAAATAACCCATCTCAATCATGAGAAAACACAAGGATTGTGAAATCAACGGATAACTACTACCCAGGTATATGCCCATACATATACCTAAGTTATCAAGTGACTCATCTCAATCATGAGGTAAACACAAAGGTCAAAAGTCTCAGCTCAAACCAGGATTTTCTATATCTAAACCGTAACTGCTGAAGAGCTCCGTCTCTGGAGTGTACAGTGGTCCTGTCACGACTCCGAGGTACTGCTCACTAACCTAAGACTGCTGAAGTACTCCTCCTGTCGAGTACCGCGGGTCAGCCACCCAGACATAGTAGTGCTTCCCGCCGAGGTATGTCACCCAAACATAGTAGTGCACACCCCCTAGTAGCCTGCTGAGGTACTCTCAGGACGAGTACCGCGGGTCTGCACTATCACACAGGTAGTGCTTCGTCCGCCATGGGTCTGCACCTCAGAAAGTAGTGCTCCGTCCACTGGGCTAGTCGACTCACTCCAAGTCAAGTCGGTCAAGCAGTCGTCAGGTCTCAGCCAGTTACACGGTCTCCGTACTCCGCACGCTCATCACTAGGAGGGTCCGCTCCACGAGCTACAGGTCGATATTCCAAGTATCTCAAAGTCCCATGAAAAATTATCTCAAAGGACCGCCTCGTCATAGGGGTCTCAACACAACAGACGGTGCGTCAATCGGACGCCCGGTCTGTGAGTTATTAGCCTTTTCGTCCCAAGGGCCCGGTTGGTTTCGTGAGTGAACCAAACCCGGCCATATCTCAACTGTACCCCGATCTCTCAAAGGGTATACTCATAGGGACTGTTTCTCAACGAGATCACCAACGTCGCTGACGGTTCGTCAAACAGACGTTCTGTCAGAAAGATATCAGCTTTTCTGTTCCAGGGGCCCGGTTGGATTTCGGTGCGATCCAACCCGGCCACTATCCATCTGCATCCAAATCTCGGGCGGAGAATGCCAAAAGTTCCGTATCGTCAACAAGAACTCAACGCAACAGACGGCGCGTCAATCGGATGCCCGATCTGAGAGTTATTGGCTTTTCCGTTCCAGGGGCCCGGTTGGTTTTTAAGGCAAAACCAACCCGACCGTACTCTACCTGCATCCAAACCTCGAGCGGAGTATGCCAAAAGATCCGTCTCATCAAGAGGAATTCAACGAAATAGATGTCGCGTAAATCGGACGTACGGTCTGTTAGTTATTGGCCTTTCCGTCTCACACCCACCTTGAGAAACTTCCCAGGAGGTCACCCATCCTGATCACTACTCTAGGACAAGCACGCTTAACTATAGAGTTTTAACCACGTAGGCTCCCGAAAAGGAAGGTGCATCTTGAGTATAGTATACCGAAACGACCGTCTCGATCCAAGGATCGTGTTGCCGCTGACGGTGAGTCGTTTGGAGGCCCGTAGCCCATGTTACGGGCATTTGACCGAAAGTGGTCCGAAATTGGGGGTTTGGGCCCGGGCCGACCCGGCCCGACCCCCCCCCCCCCCCCCCCCCCCCCCCTTGGGTCGGCCGAACCGGGTCGACCCGGCCCAGGCGGCGACCCGGCCCGGCCCGTCGGCGAAGGCCGGCGGTCCGGCGCGACGGCGCGTGTAAAGACCTGGGAATTTCAAGGAATTTTTTTTTGTTAATTTTCTTTGGAATTTTACTAGAGCGCAGTTTCAAACGGCACCTGATTCAGACGGCACCTGATTCGGGGTACGAATTATGTCTACTACGAGCTGCCATATCTATAGACATAGGAACCAATCATTCTACCCTTCCACGAATCATGTCCCAGACCTAGAGGTTCCGGGTAAGCCGTAGACTTGACCCTCACGTCTGGAGATACCTTTGGGAGGAGACTCTATAATCACGCTTACGCCGACGGTGTGATTTGACCTCGAGGCGAGAGTTTCGGTTGGAATCTCTTGGTGGCAGCGTAGAGGCCTTACGTCGTTGATCTGGGTATGGTTTTGATTCACAAATCATATTCTGGTTGACTGTTTTAGGCAAACGTCAGAATGGGTTTTCCTTGGTCGGCGAAAAGGAAACCCTGGGCAGCACATGTTAAACTCAGGCATAAGAGGGTGTGACCGATCACTCTTGAGTTGGTCAACCCTACCCTTGTGGCAGCAGGAGTTTTGAGTTTCAGTTCTAACCTAAAAAGGGAAACCTCTTGAGTTCGAGGGTGACGAACACGTTCTTATATGGTCTCACCCCGATGAGGTTTCGGAGAGGTGGCCGAGGCGGCATGTTACCTCCGATGTTCTATGGACCTTTTGATCTTCAGCAGGGTAGGCGAGAAGGTTTACCGCTTGACCCTACCACCTCAGTCGCACCGGGTGCATAATGTCCACCACGTGTCTCAGCTGTGGAGATACGTGTATGTTTCTTCACACGTCATCGACCTCGAGGAGTTGGACGTCGATGACAGGGCGACAAGCACAGAGGTTCTAGTAGAGAACGAGGATCGACAGGAGCAGGTTCTACGTGAACTGTTGCTTCCTCTGGGGTGCTTCACGGCTAGCACGAGATCTTCATGTGAGCATATGGGAGCGTAAAGCTCAGTTGCGTGTTCAGTACTACTTTGTTTCCCTTAAATGTGAGTTGAAGCTTTACGAGGACGTAAAGCCCTGAGGTGGGAGTAATGTAAAGACCCGGGAATTTCAAGGAAATTTTTTTTGTTAATTTTCTTTGGAATTTTACAAGAGCGCAGTTTCAGACGGCACCTGATTCCGAGGTCCGGTGGGCCCGGAATCATCAACCGAAGTTCGGCTTGGGTACGTTCAGTAAACGAACGAGCGGGAATTTCTAACTTATGAACCGGTGCCCGGAATCAAATTCCGAGGGCACCGTTGGAACCGTAGCGCCGGTATTTGCTTAGGAACACCTGTTCCAGAGATGCGTTCTGACGAGGGGTGATGATAAAAATTGTGGAAGATTAATTAATAATTTATCTACAATTTTTATTTTACACTAAGTGTTTTATCCATTGGATGGAAGTTGGGTAACTCCCAACTTCCCTTTAGAGGTTATGAGGGTGGTGGGCCCACACGAACCCCACCCCCTCATATTCTCTAAACCCCCTTATCTTCCCCCCTTTAAACTCACTTAATTAATGTTATAACTCATGGTTTTTAATTGAGGATTTATCTAACGTTATTGAAATTCAATCTATTGAATTTCAAAAGACTTAAGTTGTGTTGTGTTATGTTTTAAGGTCATGCTTTAATTTTAATAAACTTAAGTTATAACTTAAGTTTTAATTGTGGGGAATTAAATGAAGAGGTTTGAATTTCAAACCTTTGAAATTCCAAACCCTTCTATTTAATTCAGTTTTTAGTTTCCTTTGCGGGTTTGCGTTTGCTGTACGGAGAGGAAAAGAGGGAGGCTTCTTGTGAGTTCTTCCTCCACGACGAAGAACGCGGCGTCCTTCTTCCACGACGTCGGACTGCAACGTGTTGGATTTCCTCCACGACGCCGCAACGCATCCTCTCCGCGACGTGCTTTCCGCGGCGAACCTACGTCCGACGCCGCAACACACTTTCCGCGACGTGCCTCTCGCGGCGAACCCACGTCCGTCTACCGCGACGCCATAACCGCGATGCCGACGACGTCTTCTTCCGTGACGACCGACCTCCGCGACGCTCGCCCTTCGCGGATCGTTGACGAGCTCCGCGAGCTTCCTTTGAGGTAGGGGTTTTATTCTGTGCTCTTGAATAACCTTTATTCAATTCTACTTGATTTTAAATAACCGACTGCTATCGGATTAACGGAAGGAGGCCGGACCGCACAAACACGGCTGACCTCCTTCCATGTGCTTGAAATCATTGTGCTTTGGTGCGGGATAACACAGTGCCGTTGCACCGCAAGAAAATGTCGAGGACCGCAGCCGGAGTGAGTCGCAGCGGTGGCGCGCGACGCCATCGCGCCGCGCCAGAGAAATGAACCAGTGAATGACAGTGGTCGGAGCGGCCTACGGCAGAGGTGCGACGAGTCGGACAAGGCCGCGACCATCAGACGTGGCAAGCGGCAAAGACTCTGCGGAGGAGCCGCGGCCCTACGGCTGCGGCGGAGCAGCCAGAGGCGGCCGGCCTCGCCGGCCGCCGTAGAACAGAAGAGCCGCGGCCCTTGCCGCGGTAGAGAAGAAGGGGGTGGCCGGCTGTGCCGGCCGCTGGTTTGCTCGGAGGCGGGACCCGCAGGTCCCGCGGGTGGACAAACGGCCGGCTTCAATGCCGGCCGTGCATTGATTTCCGGGGGTTTGAAACCCCCGGAAGCCGAGGAACGGGCCCCCCTCACGTGGGGGGCGTTGATTGAAGTCACGGGGGGGCGGCGCCCCCCGTTTCGCGCGAAACCACGCGCTCGGCCAAGCTGGCCGAGCGGTTCTGAGCGGCCGGGCCGCGCGACCGGCCGGGCCGGGTCGCGCAGGCCGGGCCGGATTGTGCCGGCTGGGCCGGACCGCCTAGCCGGGCCGGGCCGAGCCAACCGGGCCGGGCCACGCTGAACTGGGCCGGACCCGGACCCGGTTCGGGCCGACCCGGATAGGACCGGTTCAGGGGGTACTGGGCCGGGCCGGGCCTAGACCCCCCATTTTCGGACCTTTTCAGTCAAAAGCTCATAACTTGAGCTGTAGACCTCCGAATGACGAACCGTCTGCGGCTACGCGATCCTTGTATCGAGACGGTCGTTTCGGTATATCGCACACAAAGTTTCGGATTACTTTGAGTTCGGCCGGGTTGGTTCGTACACGAAACCAACCGGGCCCTCGGAGCGGAAACGCTCATATCTTGAGCTACGGACGTCCGAATGGCGTGCCGTTAGTTCTGATAAGTTCCTCTTAGTGAGACAAATCTTTTGACATACTCCGCCCGAGGTTTGGGTGCCGACGGAGTATGGCCGGGTTGGTTCGTTCACGAAACCAACCGGGTCCTCGGAGCGGAAACGCTCGTATCTTGAGCTACGGACGTCCGAATGGCATGCCGTTAGTTCTGATAAGTTCCTCTTAGTGAGACGAATCTTTTGTTATACTCCGTCCAAGGTTTGGGTGCTGACGGATTACGGCCGGGTTGGTTTGTTCACGAAACCAACCGCGCCCTCGGAGCGGAAACACTCATATCTTGAGTTCCGGACGTCCGATTGATGTGCCGTCGACTTTGATGGAATCCTCTAAGTGGGACGGAACTTTTGACATACTCCGCCCGAGTTTTGGATACAGTTGAGATATGGCCGGGTTTGGTTCGCTCACGAAACCAACAGGGCCCTCGGGACGAAAAGGCTAATAACTCACAGACCGGGCGTCCGATTGACGCACCGTCTGTTGCGTTGAGACTCCTTTGACGAAGCGGACGTATGTGGCACTTCTTCGTTGGACTTTGAGATACTTGGAGAATCGACCAGTAGCTCATGGAGTGGACCCTCCCGGAGACGAGCGGGCGGGGGAGCGCTTGGGTGTAGCGGCGGACCCGTGGTACTTGACAGTGGTGGTGCGCTTGGATGCAGCACCAGACCCTTGGCGGTGGAGCGCTTGGTTGTAGCGGCGGACCCGCGATACTCTATGGAGTGTGTGCGCTTGGTTGTAGCGACAGACCCGCGACAGTGGAGACGTGCGTGCGGAGTATGGAGACCTTGTAGCCGACTGAGACCTGACGACTGCTTGACCGACTTGACTTGGAGTGAGTCGACTAGCCCAGTGGACGGAGCGCCCAGTAGTTGGCAGCAGACCCACGGCGGACGGAGCGCCTGGTAGTTGGCAGCAAACCCGCGGTACTCGACAGGAGGAGTACCTCAGTAGGCTATTTGGGTGAGCGCCCGGTATTTGGCAGCAGACCCTCAGCGGACGGAGCGCCCGGTAGTTGGCAGTAGACCCGCGGTACTCGACAGGAGGAGTACTTCAGCAGTCTTAGGTTAGTGAGCAGTACCTCAGAGTCGTGATAGGACCACTGTACACTCTAGAGACGGAGCTCTTCAGTAGTTACGGTTTCGATAATAAAAATCCTGGTTTGAGCTGAGTCAATGATATTTGTGTTTCCTCATGATTGAGATGGGTCGCTTGATAACTTAGGTATATGTATGGGCATATACCTGGGTAATGGTTATCCGTTGATTTCATAAACTTGTTATAAACTGTGTGGACTTATACTGTTATCCTGTGTGGATTTACTATTTACACTTCTTTGTGGATTGGGTTGTTCTTGGGCTCGGTGTTGGAGCCGAACGGAAATTGGTGACATAGGTATATGTATGGGCATATACCTAATCAATATTGGATGTTACTTCGTGATTGTATCCTTCATATGGTTTATCCTTTGTGGATTTCGGGAGACCTTCAAGGGTCTCGGGGTCCCTACTGAGTATTTTATACTCACCCCTGCACGGGCTATGCCCGCACTTCATTGTGTTGGTTGCAGACGACGGACATCGCTGACTGCGGTTGAGGCTTACGGAGTAGGTCGGTACCCGGTGGAGGACCACTGAGTGGGACGTGCTCGGAGCGGACGGTTGGACCCGAGGAGTTGTGGAGCTATCTGTACCTACCCCTCAGGTAGGATCTGTGGTGGACGATCCAGGAGCTGAGCCATCTGTACCTACCCTTCAGGTAGGAATCGAGGAGGACGTCCCAGGAGCCGCTTGTACTTTCAGTTGCTGTTTTCCCTTTCGAGTTGTACATTACTTTACAGTTGGGCTTGTATTTCCAGCCCCTTTACTTCAGCACAGTTTTTCTAGTTTTGTGTACTGCTTTACTTCCGTTTGTTACTCTGAGGTGCTTGTTTACTTTATTAAGGCAATGCCTTCCCTTTTTACTGGGATTTTACGCCTTGGTGCTAGTCGCCAGCCCCTGGCCTATGGAAGGCGGGCTTGGGGTAGTCACGGCACGGGCCCCGAGGGCGGGTCGTGACAGCGCGGTCCGCGTGCCGCATGAGCGCCGCGCGTGGGGGGCAAAGCCCCCGCCTTTCCTCAGCTGGTGGCACGGCAACCTGCCGCGCCTTGAAAAGAAACGGCCCCCCCTCGCGTGGGGGCCTGCCTTCGAGAAAACGGGGGGTCGCCTACCCCCCTTTATGAAATCGGCCCCCCTCATAATGGGGGGCCATTATGGCTGGCCGGGGGAAATTATTTACCCCGGTTTTCTCCCTTCCGCCCGGCCCGACCTGGCCGGCCGGTTCTTCCTCAACGGGACCGGCAAAGGCCGGTCCCCCTTCCGACTTCCGACACCGGCGGCCCGGCTGGCCGCCGGTCTTCTCATTCCGCCGCGGCCCGAAACCGGCCGCGGCCTTCGTTGTCCGGCGCGGTGCGACGGCACCGCGCCCCTTCCGCCACGGCCCCGCTCTGGCCGTGGCGACTTCGACTTCTTTCATCGCGACGTGACGGCGTCGCGTTCTTGAAATCTTTCCACGGCGCTGTGCATTTCCTTCCGCTTGAATCCGCGTGGTGCGACGGCACTACGCCTTCCCGAACCAATCCACAAAGATTCAACACGAATAAAAAGGTGGAGGGTCGGCCGGGTTTGTGCGGTCCGAACTCCTCGCGTTAAATTGATAGCAATCGGCCTTTAATGAACGATAAACTTACACAATCTTTTAAATTAAATAAAAAGATTTGGAATCAAGGCCCGAAAAATATAAACCTTCAAGATCGAAGGAGAGATCCATATAACTTTAAAAAGTTAAAACCCCTACCTTGATTTAAGAGGTGACGAGATTTGACGTCGCGAAAAGAGATGTCGCGGAAGAAGACTTCGTCGATATTGCGGGTATGGCGTCGCGGAAGACGGTTCTCGAGAACGTGGTGTTCTTCGTCGATGTCCGATTGTTCTTCGTGTTCTTTGTCCAGAGGATGAAGAAACTTCAAGACTTCTAAGCCTTATTTCCAAAATCTCTCAAATCAACACAACCCAACCAAAATAAATAAGTTCTCCACTTATTTAATTAACTTCACATGGCATTTGAAATTCAAGCGATTGAAATTCAAAGGACTCACACAACTCACCACATTAAAATCAACTCATTTAAGACATAAGTTATAACTAAGTTAAAATCATTTAAGTGGGCGTTGAGGGGTTTTAGAGGATATGAAGAGGTGGGGTTCGTGTGGGCCCCACCACCCTCATAACCTCCCAAGGGAGGTTGGGTGGTTACCCAACTTCCACCATGTGCTAACACTTATAGTAAGTTAATAAAAATTGAAGTGTAGTTATAAAATAAACATCCACAATTTTTTATTATCAACACTCATGTTAACGCAAGTCCGGAACAGGAGTTCCTAAGCAATTACCGGTGCTGCGGTTCCATCGGTGCCCTCATAATTCGATTCCGGGCACCGGTTCAAAAGATAGAAATTCCCGCTTGCTCGTTCACTGAACGTACCCGAGCCAAACTTCAGAAATTAATTCTGGGCACAACGGGCCTCAGAATCAGGCGCCGTCAGAAACTGCATTCTTGTAAAATTCCAAAGAAAATTAACAAAAAAATTTCCTTGAAATTTTCGGGTCTTTACATTACTCCCCCCTCAGGGATTTACGTCCCCATAAAGCTTCAACACAAACTAGGGTCACAAAAGCGGTACATAGCACGCATCTGAGCCTTCCGCTCCTATGTGCTCACCTGGAGGTTCCGTACTGCCAAAGAAAGTGCACCCAAGGAATCGATTATCCTCATAGGATCTGCTCCTGTCGATCCTCGATCCCCACTAAAACCTCCGTGAAAGACACCCCATCGCCATCGTCCAGCTCCTCATGGTCGATGGTATGTGACGGTCCGAGCACGTATCTCCTCAGTTGAGATACATGGAAGTGGTCGTGCACCTGGTGCAACTGCGGTGAATGGGTCAAGCGGTAAACCACCCCGCCTACCCAGCTAAAGACCTAAGATGGTCCGCTGAACCCCGGAGATAACTTTCCTCCTTGGCCACATCTTCGTAAACCTTGTTGAGGTGAGACCCGTATAAGGACGTGATTATCAACCTCGAACTCCAGGGGTCTCCATTTTCTGTTAGAACTTGAACTCGAAAGGCTGCTACCACGAGGGTAAGGTTGACCGACTCAAGAGTGATTGGTCGCACCCTCCTGTGCAAGAGTTACCCTACGCTGCATGGGGTTTCCTTTTCTGCCGACCAAGGGAAACCCATCCCGAAGTTTGCCTAAAACTGTCAATTCGAGTATGAACGGTTATTGCCCATTCCATACTCAAACTAACGTCGTAAGGCCTCGACGCTGTCACCAAGATATTCCAACCTGAACTCTCGCCTCGAGGGTTTGACCACACCGTCAGCGTATGTGTGATTATCGAGTCTCCTCCCAAGGTATCTCCAGACGTGAGGGTCAAGTCCACAGCTTACCAGAAACTCAAGGTCTGGAACAAGATTTGTGAAAGCGAGGAATGATTCATATGGACGTCTGTTACTACAATAGCTAGTAGTGGACACAGACTGTCCATCGAATCATTTCAAGAGCCATTGGGTCACACTCCTTGACCGCATGCAGCCGCATTCTTCCACCGCCCTCCAGCTCCCTGAGCTTGGCGGGGATAAATAAGGCGGGTGGTTGTACCATGTTAGGATGTACAGCACCTCATGCTGCTCTCCTAGCTCTGCCTCTACGTCTACTGCTTCGTAGACTCATCTATCCTTAAGCTTCCTCTTCTTAACACGCCCGAGTCTCTAAGACTGGCACCGGTTTCCTGTTTCTTAGTGCACTGTGCAGTCTTCATCCTCTCTTAGATGTCCTGGACCTCCTTTAGTCTCATAAGAGCTGCTATGATTTCTTCTTTGCCGATAAGAGAAACCCGGTCTCATCCCCTGGATGAACCACATTTGTTTCCTAATACAGTCAATCCTAACATGAATGATGCATTCATTCCATGGATGACGTCGTAAGGCCTCGACGTATCTACTAAGAGATCCAACTGTCACTCTCGCCTCCAAGGGTCGAGTCACACTATCGGCATCAGTGTGAGGTCACTGGGTCCCCTCCAGTAGAAATCTCGAATGTGAGGGTCAAGTCAACAGTTTAACCAGGACCACTCAGTATCAACCAAACAAAAGGACAGGAAAGCAAACAAAGATAAGTGTCTTTTTATTATTGCAGCTCATAGTACAAAGACACGAATACAAAAGAGACATGGAACTAGAAGTACAAAGGACGTATCCACTAGTTCCTCTCCTGCCCACCTGCTCTCGGAGCTCTACTGCCTTGTCCACTGCTCGGCTGTTGCTCAAGCAGTAGTCACTGCTTCTGTCTCGGTGGCTCCTCCAACACCCGTTGATCAACCGTATGAGGATTCGGACAGTCACGTGCCAGGTGACCCTTTCCGCCGCATGAGTAAAATTGTCTGTTTCTGGCACGCCTGGCTCTGACCCCACCTCGGGTGCCCCGCACCACCGGTCCTAAAACCTGAGATCGTCTAACTGTTAGTCTGGTCATCCTGGACCTCTGCATTATATGTCTACTGCCCACAGATGACTCGGATACTGATCGAAAAGCACGCGGCAAAGGCAGAAGCTCCTGTACACGCTCGGGGTGTAGAGATACTGGCACAAACTCCACCCTGAAGAAGGTCTCGAAGTCTTCCCATGCGAAGTTCCTCTCATCACAAAACTGGAACAAGTGGCTCAACCACCTGCCTGCTGCTGCCTGAAGGAGGCTGGTAGCAAAGATCACCATGAAGTCTGTCGGCGTCCCCACTAGCCTGAAGAATCTCACCACAGCCTCCAGCCAAACCTCAGCCGCCTGCGGGTCCGTCTCTCCCTGGAACCTGGGTGGCCTCTGGAGCTGGAACTCGTGCAGCGCGCTCAAGCGTCGTACATCTTCTACTGCTGGGGCTGGTGGCATCGGTGGCCCAACGGATAGTAGTACCGCTGGTGCCTCCACTGCAAGAGGGACCTGTACCGAAGCCTCGTCGCTTGATAGGCTATCAGCACGCACATCCCTCTGGGCTCTAGCTAGTCGTCCGTGAAAAGGCATCCTGAAAGAAACATCGTGACACGGTCATACGTTTATACCTGGTGAGCTGACCTGGTTTGAGCTGTTTTAAGGGAAAACCTTTGAAAACACACACGCAATCAGTGTTTTCGTGCACAAAGTTGGAAATCAGTTGTCAGGGTCCTGGTGTATGGATACGTCGGCCGCCCGCACCAACAATGGACTCCCTAAACTAAAATCCACACTTGGTACTCTTAACACTTTTTCTTCACAGAAAGAAAAAGTCAGAGTCATAAGTTCTGTGGTAGAACCAAAACCCTCTGATACCAATTTGTCACGACCCGTCCTCGGGCCCGTGCCGTGACTACCCCAAGCCCGCCTTCCATAGGCCAGGGGCTGGCGACTAGCACCAAGGCGTAAATCCCGGTAAAAAGGGAAGGCATTGCCTTTGTAAAGTAAACAATCACACAGAGTAAAAGTGGAAGAAGTAAATACTAAGTAAAAACTGAGTACAACAGTAAGTGCGGAAAGTATAAAGGGGCCAGAAATACAAGCCCAACTGTAATGTACAACTCGAAAGGGAAAACAACAACTGAAAAGTAAAGCTGCTAGGCCGAGATGTCCACTGGAAATACCACCTGAAGGGTGGGTACAGATAGCTCCTCTGCTCCTCGGGTCCCGCCGTCCGCTCCGAGTATGTGCCGCCCAGTGGTCCACCTCCGGGTACCGCCTCATCGTCACGTCCACCTCTGGGTACTGTCTCGTCGGGAGGTCCTCCTCCGGGTACCATCTCGTCGTATAGTCCACCTCCAGGTACCGTCCAGTCCTCGAACACTCGGCCTCTGTCAGCACTGCCCGTCGTCTGCAACCAACACAACGAGGTGCGGGTATAGCCCGTGCAGGGGTGAGTATAACGATACTCAGTAGGGACCCCGAGACCATCAAGGTCTCACTAAAACCAACAAGGATAACCACATAGAAGATCTCAACAAATATCCTATACTTAGGTATATGCCCATACATATACCTAAGTTATCAAGTAACCCATCTCAATCATGAGGAAACACAAGGATTGTGAAATCAACAGATAAATACTACCCATGTATATTCCCATACATATACCTATGTTATCAAGTGACACATCTCAATCATGAGGAAAACACAAAGGTCAAAAGTCTCATCTCAAACCAGGATTTTCATTATCGAAACCGTAACTGCTGAAGAGCTCCGTCTCTAGAGTGTACAGTGGTCCTGTCACGACTCCGAGGTACTGCTCACTAACCTAAGACTACTAAAGTACTCCTCCTGTCGAGTACCGCGGGTCAGCCACCCAGACACAGTAGTGCTTCCCGCCGAGGTATGTCACCCAAACACAGTAGTGCACACCCCCTAGTAGCCTGCTGAGGTACTATCCGGACGAGTACCGCGGGTCTGCACTGTCACACAGGTAGTGCTCCGTCCGCCGTGGGTCTGCACCTCAGAAAGCAGTGCTCCGTCCACTAGGCTAGTCGACTCACTCCAAGTTGAGTCGGTCAAGCAGTCGTCAGGTCTCATCCAGTTACAAGGTCTCCGTACTCCGCACGCTCGTCACTAGGACGGTCTGCTCCACGAGCTACATGTCGATACTCCAAGTATCTCAAAGTCCCACGAAGAAGTATCTCAATGTACCGCCTCGTCATAGGGGTCTCAACACAACAGACGGCGCGTCAATAGGACCCCCGGTCTGTGAGTTATTAGCCTTTTCGGCCCAGGGGCCCGGTTTGTTTCGTGAGCGAACCAAACCCGACCGTATCTCAACGGTACCCCAAACTCTCATAGGGTATACACATAGGGACCATTTCTCAACGAGATCACCAACGCCGCTGACGGTTCGTCAAACGGACGTTCTGTCAGAAAGATATAATCTTTTCTGTTCTAGGGGCCTGGTTGGATTTCGATGCGATCCAACCCGGCCACTATCCATTTGCATCCAAATCTCGGACGGAGAATGCCAAAAGTTCTGTATCGTCAACAGGAACTCAACGCAACAGACGGCGCGTCAATCGGACGCCCGGTCAGAGAGTTATTGGCTTTTTCGTTCCAGGGGCCCGGTTGGTTTTAAGGCAAAACCAACCCGACCGTACTCCACCTGAATCCAAACCTCGGGCGGAGTATGCCAAAAGATCCGTCTCATCAAGAGGAATTCAATGAAACAGACGGCGCGTAAATCGGACACACGGTCTGTTAGTTATTGGCCTTTCCGTCTCACACCCACCCTGGGAAACGTCCCAGGAGGTCACCTATCCTGATCACTACTCTAGGCCAACCACGCTTAACTATAGAGTTTTAACCACGTAGGCTCCCGAAAAGGAAGGTTCACCTTGAGTATAGTATACCGAAATGACCGTCTCGATCCAAAGATCGTGTTGCCGCTGACAGCGAGTCGTTTGGAGGCTCGTAGCCCAAGTTACGGGCATTTGACCGAAAGTGGTCCGAAATTGGGGGTTTGGGCCCGGGCCGACCCCCCCTGGGTCGGCCGAACCGTGTCGACCCGGCCCGGGCGGTGACCCGACCCAACGATCCGGCCCGGTCCGGCGCGGCGGCGCGGTCCGGCGCGACGGCGCGGTCCGCGTGCCGCGTGAGCGCCGCGCGCGGGGGGTAAAGCCCCCGCCTTTCCTCAGCTGGCGGCACAGAAACCTGCCGCGCCTTGAAAAGAAACGCCCCCCCCCCCCCTCACGTGGGGGCCTGCCTTCGAGAAAACGGGGGGCCTGGCCGGCCGGTTCTTCCTCAACGGGACCGGCAAAGGCCGGTCCCCCTTCCGACTTCCGACACCGGCGGCCCGGCTGGCCGCCGGTCTTCTCATTCCGCTACGGCCCGAAACCGGCCGCGGCCTTCGTTGTCCGGCGCGGTGCGACAGCACCGTGCCCCTTCCGCCGCGGCCCCGCTCTGGTCGCGGCGCCTTCTACTTCTTTCGTCGCGACGTGCCGGCGTCACGTTCTTGAAATCTTTCCACGGCGCCGCGCATTTCCTTCCGCTTGAATCCGCGTGGTGCGACGACACCACGCCTTCCCGAACCAATCCACAAAGATTCAACACGAATAAAAAGGTGGAGGGTCGGCCGAGTTTGTGCGGTCCGAACTCCTCGCGTTAAATTGATAGCAATCGGCCTTTAATGAACGATAAACTTTCACAATCTTTTAAATTAAATAAAAAGATTTGGAATCAAGGCCCGACAAATATAAACCTTCAAGTTCGAAGGAGAGATCCACATAACTTTAAAAAGTTAAAACCCCTACCTTGATTTAAGAGGTGACGAGATTCGACGTCGCGAAAAGAGATGTCGCGGAAGAAGACGTCGTCGGTATTGCGGGTATGGCGTCGCGGAAGACGGTTCCTGAGAACGTGGTGTTCTTCGTCAATGTCTGATTGTTCTTCACGTTCTTTGTCAAGAGGATGATGAAACTTCAAGACATCTAAGCCTTCTTTCCAAAAGCTCTCAAACAACACAACCCAACAAAAAGAAATAAGTTCTCCACTTATTTAATTAACTTCACATGGCTTTTGAAATTCAAGCGATTGAAATTCAAAGGACTCACACAACTCACCACATTGAAATCAACTCATTTAAGACATAAGTTATAACTAAGTTAAAATCATTTAAGTGGGAGTTGAGGGGTTTTAGAGGATTGGAAGAGGTGGGGTTCGTGTGGGCCCCACCACCCTCATAACCTCCCATGGGAGGTTGGGTGGTTACCCAACTTCCACCATGAGCTAACACATAGAGTAAGTTAATAAAAATTGTAGTGTAGTTATAAAATAAACTTCCACAATTTTTTATTATCAACACTCATGTAAACGCAACTCCGGAACAGGAGTTCCTAAGCAATTACCGGTGCTGCGGTTCCATCGGTGCCCTCAGAATTCGATTCCGGGCACCGGTTCAAAAGATAGAAATTCCCTCTTGCTCATTCACTGAACGTACCCGAGCCAAACTTTGGAAATTAATTCCGGGCACAACGGGCCTCGGAATCAGGCGCCGTCAGAAACTGCATTCTTGTAAAATTCCAAAGAAAATTAAGAAAAAAATTTCCTTGGAATTTCCGGGTCATTACACATCAGGTCTATTGGATAAACCAAAAGGCATAGAAACATATTCATAGTTGTAATATCTAGTACAAAATGTGGTATTTGGAACATCTTATTCCTTTAGTTTCAACTAATGGTACCCCAACCACACAAGAATTTTCACAAAATATAGAGCTCGCTAGATTTGATCAAACAAATAGTCTATATAAGGAAAAGGATACTTGTTCTTAATAGTGATGTTATTTAATGCTCTATAATCAATGCAATGTCTCATTGAACCATCTTTATTATTAACAAATAAGACAGGATCACCCAATAGTGATGTTCTAGGTCGAATGAAAACATTATCTTATAGATCCGGCAATTGTTTCTTAAACTCTAAAAGTTCAGTTTGAGAAATTTGATAAGGGGGTTTTCAAATTGGATTGGAATCAAGAACTAATTCGTCAATAAATAAAACTACCCTTTCATATATAATACCAGGAAATTCGTCAGTAAAAACATTAAGGTACTCATTAAACACTGGAACATCATTAATATTAATAGTTCTTCTATTTTCAACAATATGTGCAAGGTAAAATTCATTTCTATCTTATACTAGCTTATTATCTTCTTGATATGTTATCTAAAGAAAGGATTCATTCTTGTACACAAACTAAAAATCTTTCTAAAAATAATCCCCTTTAACTCTACAGTCAATATTAGTAGGATAAAAAGAAAGCCATTCCATACCCAAATTAACATCAAACTCTACTAGAGGAAAAACATTACGGTTTTCAGGTAGATTCCTTCGGCATACAAGGATAATAAGGTTCTTATAATTTTTTTTGTCACAAAATTTCCCCCAATGTTTTTACCATAAGTTCATGATTCATATATTGAAATGGAATTACCAATTTACTAGAAAAATTCATTGCAATGAATGAATGTGTAGACGATGAATCAATCAACACATTGACATAATCTAAACAAACATGAAATGTACATGATACTACATGATTTGATGGCCCAACATCTATAGAAGAAGTTGAAAATGATTTCACCACCATTTTCTGGTTGTAGTCTTGACGCTGTCCCTCAATTGTGTTCTTCGTTGGACACTCATTTGTATAATCACCCATTTTATTACACATAAAGCATTTCACTGACTGTAAATATGATATTTTTGTACCATTAAAAAGATCTTTTTCAGTGAAATATAGAGCCTTATGTCCGATTTTACCACATCATTAGCACTTACTAAATTTCAAAAGACATTCCCCAACGTGATTTTTATCAAAATTTTCACAAACTGAAAACATAAGTTTCTTACCATCAAACAATTCTTAATTGTTCTTTCCTTTTTCATGCCACCTAGTCCTCTTATTAATTTTTTGTTCAATGAACACCAGAACATCGTCAAAATCCATTTCCACCTTCTCCGCCGAATGAACATGTTTTTCATAACATTTGAACTCACGAGAAGCTAAATACATTCCATATTTTAGCTTTAATCATGAGTGAAAATGGTAGATTTTACTAGCATGATTATGTATGAAATTTGAAGCATACCTTTCTAGTCGAGTTAATTTTTCATTATAAATATCCAATAAACCATTCACCTATCTCAACTCTAGGAAGTTTTTATATATCCTAAGATGAACACCCTTATTTAAATATTTCTCATGAAACATTAATTTGACTTATCCCAATCAAGAACATCAATATCCGCACTATCCCTTATATTTTTCACCATAAACTACCACTGATCATATTCACCATCAAAACAGTAAATAATAAGATAGAAATTTTGATGTTCTGAACAACCCATGACATCAATATTTTTCTCCAGCGATTTAGTCCACCGTTCTCCTAGCATAGGGTCAGATGATCCTCTGAATGATGGGGGATGTGGCCTCATGAAATTCTCCACTACAGAAATGTTCCTATATGGTTGATCTGGTTGATCTCATGCATGGATACAACCACCATAATATCCTGAGTCAACTATTTCTTCACTTTAACAAACTGTTCAGTTCTGATTCTGACCATCTTAGGTTGCTGATTTGGAAGGTTGTCTTCCTCCTAATTTCATCCCAACATAGCTACCCTGGTTCCTCTGTGGAATCCCATTCTGAACACTTAAATTTCATAGGTGAAGGAATATGGTATTCTGTAACTTCTATATCATTTAAATCATAAAACAGAATAAAAATAATTTCAGATATTAATTTGAATATATTATAACTCCTAATGTTGTCCAAACTGGCCTCAGATACCAACTATAAGGACCCAGCCTCAAACATTACATAATAATTAAATAAATAAAGAATTCACATTGAGTATTTTTCCGGATTAGAGTTTTAGAGAATTAGGTCATAATTATTAAATTATATCTCATAAGATACAATGTAGACACTTATACTCAGTTCCCATTTTCTCAGAAAATATAAACACTTTGAAAAAATTTCTCATGACAAGTTCTATGTATTAGACAACATTACTTTTCCTTGATCACATATCTGGCCCTATTCATCTTCAAGTATTATGAAAAACATTTCAAAACATGGGATGAGCATAAAAAACTATGTAAGGTTTATAAAATAAAGAATGAAATTATTAGTCCATAAATACTTACAAAACATAAACTCTTGTACATAAATCATGAAAACCTATTATTTTTTAATAACACATAGTAATCACAAATCAAAAATATAACTTATGGAATCCATAACATACTTAGTTTTAGAGTTCATAGCTACATAGGGAGTCTCATTTGAAATACCCATCACATTATATTCCCTAAATCATTTAGGATAATCATTCATTTTTACCTCTGTCACATTACCCAAAGCATTAGAGAGCCATCTTGGGCTCACCTGTCCATGGATTATTAGGGAACCACCTGTATAAGTAAACAATGCCCAAGAACCATTACATTTTCATAACATATGAAACAAACATAAAGGAAATATGACATTTCCACCTTCCAATAACAATATATCATTTAAATATATTGACATAACAAATCCATTATCAAAACCATTTTCAATACCAAAATACGTAAAAGATTATACGGTATTTTTTTTCATTTTAAAAACATTATGGCTTGTTATGGATACCAAATATCCAATAACACTCGTGGAATCGGAATGGTTATTGATAACACTTACATTAAAAAGAAACATTCTTTTTCTGTCATTTACTAAAACTCATCATAGAAGAATTTTCCCATTGAATGAAATAAAATGTAAATGGTGTTCATATATCTTATAAAATAATCTCATGTATTAAAACAAAATATGCCTCAGTGATAGGTGATTGAGATCAAGTCATTTACCTAGTGTCTGACCTGACCTGTTTTTTCTTTAATCTCTTGAATAATAAACTAATGTTAATCTATACTTTTATAAGAACCTTATTAATGTTTATTATTAACTAGTTATCGCCCGTTTATTCGCATGGTGATATGATTCTAATTATCTAAAAATGACCCAAGGTTCAATAAAAATTCACGACCAAATGCAAAAAATAAAATAAATGATTCAGTGCTATTAATAAAATCCAATGCTCAAATTAAATACATGATACACTGCTCAAAGAGGAGTACACGAATCAATGATCTCAAAAAAGAGAAAATCCCTCATCAATATCAATGTCGAGCATACTGAATTCATGAAACATATGTCTTAGTAACCTACAAATATAAAAATCATGTAATGTTTTAATTTTTCTTGATACAAATAGAAAATGAAATAATAATGTTAGAATTAATTTATATAAACATTGTAGTAAAAAATTCTTGGATGTGGTTTGTGTTCAAAATTATAACATTCCATCATGTAAAAAATTTTAAACTATCTGAATTGCATCAAATATTTCAAAAAATAAATTCTTATGGTAAAATATATATATTGGGAGTTGATATATAGTATATATTTGGAGTTGAACCAACAAAAACATAAAAAAAAGAGTGTATAGTAGGAGAGGAAACAATAATAATAGATGAATCTATACTGATCTCGAAGTAATATAGTATATAACAGGAGTTGAACTGATATTATATTTCTATAAATCTATAAAATATATGAAAAATTCCCATTAAGTCTTTCTTCCATTTTTTTGAGTTTCCTCATTTAGATTCTACACTAAAACATCAATATTATCTTGCTACGTAAGAAGTACTAAAAAATCATCCATGGGATCCCTAATAAGAATTTTAGACAGAAATATAAAAGACTGTATTTTTTAAGACATATTATTTATACTTGATAGGAATCTATCAGATACACCATGAATGTGTGAATAAAAAGCACAAAAAAATGTCCATAAATGCATATGAAAACCATTTGATGGATAAACCATTGATAATAATATTATCCACTAATCATATAAATACATGTTTTAATGATATAAAAAACATCCACCAATCAAATTATAGAACTTTTCCAATAGTCAAATAGAGTACATGATCCATTTTACAAAAACATGACCCACAAGATATAAATCACAAGAAATATATAGTACACATACATTAAACTAATAATAGATACAGTAGAAAATGATCTGCTGTATTTATAGAAAATGTAGTAATATTGAACCCTAATACATAATATTTAGGAATGAAACCATGCATTAAATAACATTTAAAATAAGAAAAAGTAATAATGAATATATAAATATGAAAATTCAAACAATGAATGTCAATGTAAAAGAAAAAGATTAAAATCGAGAAACCATAACAATATGTTTACAATGAAATCATTCTATTTGAAAAAAGAAGTTGTGTTGTAATAGTTTCTTTTGGTATTTCATAATGTCTTATGTGTTCTTGGAAGAGAGAATGTTGGGATACAACCATGTTAGTAAATCCCTCCAGTAGTGGACTGAGTAGTTGTTGTAGAGGAGCCCCTATCCTGGATGTTGGGTTCACTATATTGTAGAACATTAAAGTAGAAAATATAGTTGATATAAAATACTGAGAAATAAATATACATAAAAATTGAATAGAAAAATAACTCCATAATTGTGTCATCATCTAAACCAAATGAGTTGCTCCAGCGATCAACAAGATGCGAATTGGAATTTGGGACAACAACAACAATGTCAGGAAAGGCAGACTGGAATAGGAAATGAGTCTACTCGTGGAAGAACTTGTTTAAACCTCTCCATACGAGATAAAGTAGTTCTTCAAATAAAACATTAAACATATTTCTTATATGTATGGATGTATGAATATTCAAAAAAGTAGGGTAAATTTTTTAATTGTTTTTTCTTATAGTGGGTGAGTTTCAAATATGATAAAGATATTGGTGTTGTATATAGGGAAAGGTGAGAACAGAATAGGTGCACCCAAATAGATGAAAGGTGGTATGATGCCTTTTAGTTGACAAAATAATTCGACTTCAACAATCAAATGGGAACCATCAATGAACATTTTAATCCGAATAATCTAATGAAATCTTCAAAATTGGTTGGAGCTATTGTTTTTTAATAGCGCAAACCACGGGCTTGTATGTAGTGGATTCTTGGTGTGTACAACAATGATTCCTCACCAACTATATCCTTGACACAGACAGTCCCACCACCAGTTCCACAAAACAGTGAAGAATTTCATTACCAAACTATTGAAAAAAATCGAAATATAAAGTATAAAAATTAGGTTAATTATTAAAGAAATATTACAACAATAATTTATGTATCACATTGAAGACTTATTTAGCTATTATGTATAGTTTCTGGAAAATCCACAATATTTTTACATTAATGACCAACATTTAGAATCAATATTAGTCAATTTTGAAATATGATTATCGGACAAAATATATTACTGTATTTTTAATATTAAATGAAGGCGGTTATTACAGTATGATTATTATATGTAAATAGTGAGATAACATATATTAAAATCACAAAATAATTACTCTTAATATTGGACTTCTGTATTACATGTAAATGGTGATAATAGTTAATGAACATGATTATTTTAGGTAAGTGTTCACATAACATATATTGCAGTCATATGTAGTGTTAATGAACATGATTATTAAATATTTAAAAATCATGAGAATCAGATACGTAATATTGGAATACAATTGAACAAAATATTTTGAAATCATTAAGAAAGGTGAACCTCATTCACACTAATAATGCTTCACAACTATCTCCTAAAAATGGAAAATATATGCCTTCACAGAAAATGAAATGAAATTAGTGAATCCAGAAAATAACGGATAAGCAGAAATATTGTATTATAACTCCATATAGAACCTACATATAATAATGATCACATGGATATTTAGTATACTCTTTCTCAAATTGAGTCAAAAAAATGGGGTGATGACTCACATGTTTCTTTTTCATTCATAAAATATGTGTAATCAAGACATCTAACCCAATAGTAAAATGCGAAATCCAATCTATTCAGGATTGTATTCCTAGAACTCTTTAAGTAAAAAAACACAAAAAATGACTGAAATGGATAATTCAAATTTTGAAAATGAATAATTTAAAGTGATGAATATTGATACCATATGTGTTGTGACATGGATGTATACACACCCATGAACTTCATCATAACTGGATCTGCTAGAACCACTGCCTATCATATTGCAAATAGGTTTGTCCAAACCTACCTTAATGTATACTTTGTTCCTCATCAACAAAAGATAAATTATTTTGTTTAAATTACTCAAATGCAGGTTTTTTTATTACAAAATCATATATCCCTTCTAAAGTAATAACATATATAATAGAGATATTATTAATAAAATATTCATTAACACCATAAAAAACAGAACATTATAGATATTTGAAAATAGAGAATGATATCTTCATTTAATAATGACAAACTAAATATTTATTGTTTAGAAAACAAATTTATACTCACCATATTTCCTAGTTCCAAATTCAATTGAACCATCACTTTTCAATGCAAAATATGTTCTTCCATGTGAGTAGATGTCATGAAATCAAAAGATTTCAAACATTAATTACAATAGAATGGAAAAACCACCAAAAAGCCGTCTTCAGACAATAAATGATTAAAACTATATTTTATTCATTTACATAGAGAAGAAGTAGTAAATAGTCCCATGCATCACCTGGTCTATTTCAAAAATCTCATCCCTGAAAAAATAACAAATCAATCAAAATAGTAGCCCATTGACCCCCAATTCTTAACAATCAGAATTTATTTAGAAGGACATACCAAAAATATCTGAAAACATATATCACTTATGATAAGTACTCCATGTTTTATAGATTATTCATAACATTCTGAGTGTGGAAAAGTGAAAACAATGAATTTTACAGTTTCAAATTGTCAACATAATTTATGAAAACATAAAATAAAGACCTTCTAGTGTGACAAAGAGTCTATGGTCTGAGAGGAATCATTTCCAAATTTAGGATCTGGTAGTCTATGTATAATTTCTGATATTAGTGCCCCATTTTTGGAAAACAATATGAGTGAAACTTAAAAAACTTCTAGGGGAATACATACTGCTCATCTAAATGAAAGAGATTCCCCATTTTGAGATCCGTTTATGGATTTTGTTTCATTGCAGAAAACATGAATGATAAGAAATATCACATGAGGAAAATATATCAAATAATATCTTTATTTAATAATGAAAAACCGAATATTCATTGTTTAGAATCCTGAAAAAAAAACATATATTATCGTAGATAAACCTATAAATATATTCTATAATATAAAAAATCAAAGTAATGGAAAAGTAAGAAACATAATTTATACAAAAACATAACAATTCAACTATTAATCAAGAATTAATATTAAATATTTAGTTGAAAATCATGAGACACATATGCCACAAACTTCATTGAAATAATAAATAATCAAAAATTTAACTGAATTTTCAGTTTGAAACAACAAAATCAAAACAGAATGCATGTTTGGTATATTATCTAATCATACTGAAACATAACAAATTTATATCTACAAAAAGTATCAACCATAAACAAAAAATTCAAATAAATGGGAATATTTAGAGAACATATTGTACAAAAAACATATGAAATAAAATACACAAAAATATAATGTAATTTCATACATCATATGATATCTATAAAAATAATCCACCATAAAAAAATGTTATAAAAATTCAAGGATTTTTTGTGTTTAAAGTTAAAAAATTAAAGAAATTAAATATAAGAATAGTAGGTAAATTATAAGTCTCACTTAATTTGATAACAATTGTTTTATACTCATATTATCGAATATTGTGTTTGTTTAATTACAGACAACCCGAATGACACGAAATATCTCAAGAGGAAAGTAAATGAAACACTATCTTCAATTAATAATGACAAAAAAGAATGTTAATTATTTAGAAACCCTAAAAAAATACATATTTTCTCATAGATAAACCTATAAATCTATTAAAAAAAAAATCCAAGTAACAAAAAAGTAAACAACCTAATTAAATAAAACGTAACAATTTAACAACTAATCAAAAATAAAAATGATATCTTCAGATAAAAATCCCGAAACACATATGCAGCCAGCTACATTAAAAAATTAACTAATCAAAAATTTAACCGAAATATCAATTTGAAACAACAAAATCCAATTAGAATTAATGTTTGGTATATCAACTAGACAAATTTAAACATAACAAATTTGATATCTATACAAAGTACCATCCATAAATAGAAGAGTCAAGTAGATGGGAATATTTAAAGAGCATGTTCTATAAAAAACATGGAAATAGAATAAAAAATACCTATAATGAAATGTCATATATCATTTGATATCTATACAAAGTATCCGCCATAAACATAAAATGTTTTCAATATTCAAGGATTTTTGTGTTTGAAGTTAAAAAAATAATGAAAATTTTATATAAGAACAAGAGGTAAATGATAAGTCTTACATCATTTGACTAAAAATATTTTATACTCATCTTATTTCCTGGTTCCAACTTCAATTGAAACATCACTTTATCCATGCGATAACTTGTTCTTATATGTAAACATATATCCTAAAATCAATTGAATTCACACATCAAATACCATAGAAAGGAAAACCCACCATAATTCCATCATCAAACAATAATTGAATAAAAATATAGTATTAATTTACATAGAAAATCATTAGTAAATAATCCCATGAATTACCCAGTGTATTTCAGTAATCACAATGCTGAAGAAATTCTAAATCAGTCAAAATAGTATCCCATTGGGCCCCAATTCCTACAAAGCAGTATGGATTTGGAAGGACATACCAAAAACATCTGAAAACATGTGTCAGTTATGATAATTACTACATTCTATCAATATTATTTAGAAAATTTTGGATGGAATTCATACTCCTCATCTGAATGAATGAACAAAATCCAAATAGAATGCATGTCTGTTTTATCAAATAAACAAACTGAAATAGAAAAAATATGATACTTATACAATGTATCAACCATAAACAGAAGATTCATATAGATGTAAATCTATAGAGAACATGCTTTATAAAAAACACATGAAATAAAATACACAAACATATAATGAAATTTCATACATCATTTGATATCTATACAAAGTATCCACCATAAACAATAAAATGTTTTCGATATTCAAGGATTTTTGTGTTTGAAGTTACAAAAATAATGAAAATTTAATATAAGAACTGTAGGTAAATGAGAAGTCGCATATCATTTGACAGAAACTATTTTATACACATCTTATTTCTTGGTTCCATCTTTAATTAAACCATCACATTATCCATGCGATATGATGTTCTTATATGTAATATCATATCCTGAAATCAATTGAATTCACACATCAAAATCCATAAAAAAGAAAACCCACCAGAAAGCTGTCATCAAACAATAAATGAATAAATTCTAGTATTAATTTACACAGAAAAGCAGTAGTAAATAATCACATGCATCACCCGAGGTATCTCAATAATCACAATACTAAAAAAATCCCAAATTAGTCAAAATAGTAGCCCATTGGGCCCCAATTATTATGAATCAACATTGATTTGGAAGGAAAAACAAAAAACATCTGAAAACATGTTCCATTTAAGATAATTAGTTCATTGTGTCAGTATTATTCAGAACATTCTGGAGGGAATACATACTGCTCGTCTGAATGAAAGATATGCACTAATTAGGGATTCTTAAAAATAAATGTATTATTAGAACGTATGAGAAATTTTAAGAAAAGGGAAATAATAAAAATAATAGGATATAAAAAAATAGATTAGAGATTAAAAAATAGGTTATTGGAAGGGTGACATCCACCACAGTCGACAATGATGAAACTATCACATTGTTTCTGGAGGTAGAGCATGGAGAAGGTAGCGGTAGCACGATGCTGGAATTGTTATGAGGGAAACATAGAACGAGGCGAGGAGTTTCGCAAGGAGGATTCAAAGAAGAAGAGCAGTGAATCCATGTGTAGGATATCAGAGGTGTTTTTTAGGAGAAGTACGTTACCAGAATTTTTTCATTGAAGAAAGAATGAGAGGAGGTGCAGTAGTTCGTTGTCACAAATATAAGAGAATATCTATTCACTAGCGCCGATATTCAAGCCGGAAGGAGAGGTCAACGAAGTAAGGTAGAAGGAATCACTTGATTGTAGATAGAATCATAGGAGGTGTGGATTGCATAGATGGAAAGGAGGAACCCAGATGGTAGGTTGGATAAAACCCTAGGGCTGAGGGGAGGAGAATCGTGGGATGGAGGTGTGGGTTATAGGGGAAATGGTCGTGGAGAAATGCATAGTGACCGCAGGGAAGCAATCCAAAAAATGAAGAAGCTGGGGAAACCATAGATTGGGAAATCCTAAGATGCTGAAGGTGGTGGATTTTATGGAAGAAAAAATCGAGTAGAAGTGGAATATGGAGAGTGGGGAGATGAAAATCAGGGGGGAGCCCGATTGAGCGGTGGGAAAATAGACTGAATGGAATGGGGTCGTGGTGGGAGACGCTGAGAAGGTGACACATGGTGGCAAAAAACCAGATTTAGTATATATATATATATAGATTTTATATCACTTATTACAATGTGATAAATATTATGTAATCATTTTAGTTAATAATGTTCATTTTATCAATATTTGGTACTTGAGACCAAAATGCACATCTTATAATTACATGTTTTTCAGATGTTCAAATGTTCATTTTATCAAGAATGATATTCATGATTTAGAAATAATATATATTATATATATCCAGTATATATTTGTATTTATAATAGTAAAAACATTTGGGGGTATGAAATGAAATGTACTATTCATGGAGATGGTAAGCCGTACCTACGTTTAAATGTTACTTCCATTTTTTTCGAAACGCTCGGAGCATGAAGAAACCCATGCTCCCCAAAATTTATTAAATAAAATTAAATGTAAGATCAATACACAAGGTAAAATGGGCTTGTACCAGCAAGACGAACAATGAAAATAAAGGACTCTGGCACCTCTGGGTCATCTCTGTGAGGGAGAGAACACAACATGATAGAGTCAAGACTCACCAGAGCATCCGCCCAGCAACACCTTGCCCAGTAGAACTCACCCACGCTACAACTCCAATTTTTGAGCACAATGTATAAACAAAACTCCGCCTCCGTTCCTTTAATATCCACAAAACAAAAATAGTTCAACACTGATTGTAAATTCATCAAAAGGGGTGATGAGCCTTCTAGTCATTTCATTAAAAATCTTGCTCATCATAGAAAAACAGATGTAATGATAGCATGAATAGACATAAAAAATGCTTGAAAGTGTATTCTTAAATTCCTTGTGCCAAGCCAAGCACTGGACCAGCGACGCAATATATTTTTTAATTCTACAGATGAAACTTCATAATCTTAGACCTCAAGATGAGTGATATCCTCATTATTCTGTTTAGGAAAGAAGATCCCCAAAAGTCCATCCTACTCCAATTTCAGATCAGGATGGTAGAGCAGAGATTCCATTCTTTATGCACTTCCAAGACATCTCCTCAGCAAGGCAGATCCACAACTGAAGAACTGCAGAGCAAGATAGTAATCACCTCCCATAATCAAGGTCTTCTAGCATCCACCCGACCAAAAAGATGAGTTATAGAGTTTTTTAAAACTCCTTCTTCTTTCTTTCATTTAATATATCTGACTTGATGGATAAGTAATTATCCTCTAAAATCTCTCCTCTTCTAAAATATTGATATAGGATTTCCTCTCGAAGCTTCTCCATAGATTTAGTATCATCACAACAAGTATCAAAATGAGAATTGTCCCCATTAGCATGTTGATGGGCCTCTCCATGATGATTTGTGCCAGTGGTAGAGACATATTATGTTTGTGGTGTCCAATGAATGTGTGACTATGGTTCTTTAATGTTGGGATTAGTCATTTCATTTTCTCATTTTTCTAGGTTTTGGTGTGATGAATCCATCAGCATCAACTATTGATTTTTTCCCCATCATGGCCATTTCTCGCAAATAATAATCCTCAATGTGAGTAGTTTTATCTTCATAGTCATGAGGTGAATCACTAATTTTATATGGTTCACACCTTTAATTTTCATCCTCCTGAGTATCGTCTTGTATTTTCACTATCTTCACATCCTCAAGAGGCAGGGGTGAACTGTAATGGTTATTTGATTCCACAACCGGAGGTGGAACCTCTATGGGGGAGGTCTGAGCCCCATCTTTCAATCTGATAGGTGTAGATGTTGAAGGATGTGGTTGATTTATCTTGACCTTCTCAATCCAAATATTCTTTTTAGTTTGATGACAAGCTTCATTGATTCCAAATTTCATTGACGCATGTCCTTGTCTATGGCAGCATTGGCATTAAAAAGGAAAATTTTCATAAACAACATCTTGGAAAAAACTGGTTTCACCAGTCTGGAACCAAATTTGAGAAAGAAATTCCCTAGAAACATCAGTCTCAATACAGATTCGTGAAACTGAAGGCCTTGAGAGATTCCTAGTGGCCAAGTCCATCTATAATGGGGTTCCAATGAGATTGTAAATTGGGAAGAGGGGAGGTTGTTTGAACAAGTGCAGGGGTAGGCCTGGAAGACCATCCCTGAGTGGTACAATTAGGGATTCCTTGAATGGGTCAAAAATCATGGTCCATTTTAATAAATTCATGTGGTATCAACCCATAAACCATGATTTTCTAGACCAAAGTCTATAGTAGTCATCCTCAGTAGCAAAGTGGAAGATAGTTATGCGTGAGCTAACCAGAACGACGCTGAAATCTAAAAACCCGATCCCTTCTAATGCACTTATAGGGAAACTCAAAGAACGTCTATGAACAGGAAATTTACCAACCAAAACAAGGTGTAAATCTGAGGCAAGAGAACTCACCTCCAAATCTGAAAAAGAAATCGCAGGCTTCCCGTGGTGTTAAAAATACTTTGGATTAACATCAAGATCTGGAACTGCAATGTATTTAAGGCTTGAAACAGGTACCTTGGACGATCTTCCGGTGAAAACATTAGTGAACGACTACGGCTGTGGGATAGGGTTCTCTAGTGAGGGTTTTGTTTGCGCATGGATCATTTTTTCTCAAATCATGATACATCCATTTCTATTTCATATTTTAATGGAATTAAAACATAATTATACATAGGTATATAATAATTCCTATATAATATCATATATAATACCATTAACCCCATCCCATATACATCCCAAAATACGACACTAATGAGTCATATCACTTTGAGGGGGCGGTAATCCACACCTCCTCAAATTAAATTATCACGTTTACTGATAATGGAAACCATAATGATATTCTATAAAAGAAAGATATATAAGAATAAAGAAAACATAATCATAATATATATCATATATAAATAATACCATCTTATCAGAAACATGCCAAAATTTACCGAAAATAAATTTTGATATCCTGAATATGAAAAAGAATTTTAATTTGTCAAATAGAACATATAAATGTGACCAAAACAATATTTAAAGAGGTTTCTCCATTAAATGGCTGTAAATCGACTGTTTAATGAATATTAGAGTATTTGTGCTTAAAATTACTTTCATTCAAATTTTAAGAGTCTAAATTTTATTGGATAAATATAATAACATTTAAAAAACTTTTATAATCACATGGTAGTTATTTCTTTTCATTATTGACAAAAAAATGACTTGGAGTTAACAACCATTTAAAATAAAAATATTATATTATTAGTGTGCAACCTAAGACTTCAAAGAAACCTTTTTTTGTGTAAAGGGTACGTCATCGAACATAAGAACCCCATTAAATTAAAATTAATATTTATTTTAAAAATATTAATAATTATGGAAAATATCTTATTCTTTATTTACATGGGATTTTACATGAGTAATTCATGTTATGATTATTCTATCTAATGTCATTATGACTTTCCTTAATGCATGGAATTATTTTTCCAAAATTATTCATTTCATTAGACATGATCTATCTAAATATATCCATGTGATAATATTATTTACATTTTATCGATATATATTATTCTTTTAGTTTAATTCTTTTTTTAACTATTTATTATTATCAATTCCCTCCATTGTATCTCTACCCATCTTATAATCCCTAATGATCATTGATTTTTATTTCGTATATTTACACAAATTGGTGGTTCTTTTGACACCTCTTTATGCTTCCATTTTACAATGGTATGAACAAAATTGTTACAAATAATATATCAAAAAGGATATATTTTTTAGAAATTCATGTCATATGTTGAGGTTTATTATTTATTTATCCATTTATTATATAGTTCGAATAATTGTAGCCATTTTATGGTATGTTTTATATTATTATATGACATAATTCTCTAAACCTATCAAACAAAAGGTCATGGGAATGTATGTAATGAAATATTTACATAATTTATTGATATTAAAATATATATTTATTAGGGAATATATATTTGTTATAAAATTTGGTATGTAAATAATCTTTTCATTACATTAAAAATAGTTTATGGGTTTCAGGTGATAAATTTGAAGTTCATTAATACACTAAAAACTGAGGATCTTTTTATGTTCATGTTAATATTAAATATTATTAGTTATAAACAATATATTGAATTGATTTTGAGATATGTTTTTAAAATAACTTATCTAGGACTACTTGGTTAAACATTTCTTTTTTTGGTTGATATTGGATATGTGAATGGGTGGCCCATTTTGGTTTATCTTACTTGGTATTAATTAAACCATAGAGGGTATGGTTGGTTATTTCACAAAGTTGGATGTTTCTGATATATAAAACACATTAATGGGTCCTAGAAATGAGATCATTTTTCAGGATATGTAATGACCTGTAAATTCCATGGATTTTTTTTTCAAAAATGCGTGGGATTTTTATGTGTCCAAAAAAAATTTTGTGCTTGCTTATGAGGCCTGGTGTGCCCGTAATCAATTTCGGAAGTTTTGTTCAGGTACGTTTAATAAACATGCGAGTGTGATTTTATAACTTTTTAACAGGTGCTCGGAAATGAATTATAAGGGTACCGTTGAACTCATAGTGTCGGTATTCGCTTAAGAGGACATTCACCTCGACGACAGTCGGTCGAGAATGAAAGTTAGTTTTTGAGTTTTTTAAGAAAAAGTTAAATAAAATTATTTGTTATCTTATTTTTATTTATTTGTTTGTTAAAACCTCCAAGAGGTTGTTAAGGGTGGGGCCACCACACCATATCTTCCCATGAGAGGTTATGGTGGTGGCTCCCACTAATGGTCTAAACACCCCATAATAATTATAGAGGTGGGGACCATAGGGGCAGTAAACCCCTTGAACTCTCCATATGTGGGGGAAACCAGTGAACCTTCCTCATAAATGTTCCAAACCATGAAGATTAATTAATGGATCATTAATTAATTAATTTGAAATCTTTGGAATATTTTTGGTCAAACATTAAAAAATGGGTTAGCTTAACCCATAATTTTTGGTTGGCATATTCATTTGGTGGAGCTTGGGGAAATGTGATGCCTGGGAGAAACCTTGGAGAATTATCCTCCCAATGAAGAACACAAAAATTATGGCAATGCTTCTTCCTCGGTATTCATCCATGGACACTTTCTGATGCATGATCTTGAAATCGGTAGTGCGTGACGAACGCAGTGAATGACGAATCGACATTCGTTTTCTGCAACATCGTCAACGAACAATAATACGAGGTAGGGTATTTGAGTTGTTTTTGTTCCCGTTATACATCATCCAATTTATGGATTGTGAATTGCAGATTGATATCACCATAACGAGGAGAGCTTGGACCACATGAACACAACCCGAACCTCCCACTACGTTCTACCTCTCTTGATGATGACGGGTGTGGCGCAATGGCACTGTTGGAAGACTGTACCACGGCAGAGCAATGGCGGCCAGCAACAGGTCAGCAACAAAGAAACTGGTGTCGCTAGGCCACCGGGTTACCTGAAGGGTGTGGCATCATTGTGCTGCACGTATAAAAGGGGGGTTGCGGCCATGAAGAGCCACGGTGAAAGGGCGTGGTTCCGTTGCGCCATGCAGAGATGTTGAGTTACAGCCTAGTTGGGCAGCGACGGAGGAGCAGGGGTGGCCGGCGTCTGGCTGGTTGCTGGCAGTGTAGAACTGGCTGGAAACTCAGCCAGCAGGACAATGAAGGACCCCTGGGTCCCATGGGATACTGAACCGACACCTAGTGGTGATTTTGTTTGGAAATCAGTGGGGCACGTGACCCCCCCCCCCCCCCCCAACGTAGCTTGGGAGGGACCGTAGAGTGCTGCTAGCTACTTGCTGGCCAGGCCACACGGACTGCCAATATGCCGCGCATGCCGCCCCCTAATGCTGGGCTAATTTCGAGCTGGGCAACCCTCTGGTCGGGCTGCTTTTGGACCGGGCCACCCCATCGGGCCAGGATGCCCCCACGGGCTGGCCCACCCTCGTGCCGGGCCGCCTTCTCAGGCCAAGTCGAACCCGTGGACCGGGTCAGTCTTCAGTCCAACCTGTTTGGCTCAAACCCAACATTTAGCCTATAACTTGGGATACATGTGTCCGATCGATGAACCATATGTGGCAACAGAAAACTTTCTCCGAGAATTTTTTTTCGGATTACCCCACAATAGGTTTTGATATATTTGGGGTAGAGTTGGGTTGGTTTGAACCTAAAATCGAACCGGGGCCCTGGAACAGAAATGCAAATAACTCACAGACCGCGTGTCTGACTGACCCACTGTTTGTTGCATTGAAACCCCTATAACAAGGCAGACAATTGAAATACATATACATGGAACTTCGTGAAATATGGAGTATCGACCAGTATCTCATGGGGAGGATCCTCCCATAGACATGCGAGCAGAGTACAGAGACCTAATAGATAGATGATACCTGACTACTGCTGACCTTTCAACTTGGGTTGTTTTGACAAGCCTAGTGGGAAGCGCCTCTGTGTGACGCAGAAGACCCATAGTGGGGAGAACCTCTGTGTGAAGCAGCAGACCTATGGTACTCAACAGGAGGAGTACATCATCAGGCTATGCGGGCGAGTACTTCTGTGTGATGTGGCAGACCCACAGTGGGGAGCTCCTCTGCATGACATAGTTGACCCATGGTACTCGATTGGAGGAGTACCAAATCAGTCCAGGATAGTGGGAAGCGCCTCTGTGTGACTCGGCACGCCTATAATACTCTATAGAGGATATGTACACTAGTAGTCGAGGTTTCGACAGATTGACTATGAGTGCTAAATGTTACCACCCCTAGAATAAAATCCTAGTTTTCCACTGAGTCAATGACTTTTGGGGTATCCACATGATTTAGATGGGATACTAGATAACTTAGGTATATATATGAGAATATACCTAATTAATGGTTATTCGTTGAATCCATGATTTTTAGTTTATCCTTGTTGGATTTTTTGAGACCATGAGGGTCTTGGGGTCCTGACTAGGTATTGTTGTAACACCCCAAGCTTCTATAGTACAGTTCTCTTTGAATAAGAGAGTAGCGTGTGTTGTGCGCAACCTCGAGTTCTAACACACCGCGACGAATCAAAGTAGCCGTTATGAATAGTAATACACATCTTTTGAAATTATAAAATTTTTATATTTCAGAATGGACTTCATTTTTGGATTCAAAATATCAAAATTAGCCTATGTTGAATTTTTGGTATTTTTCTGAAAAACATCAATTTTTTATGAATAGTGAAACCACTAAGTGGTAGTTAAAAAATTGATTTTTCTTTCAAATGAAATTTTACAACTTCTGTGAATTTAATTTCAAAAATCTGACATACATGGTTGTAATTATGAAGTAAAATTTGGGTCAATGGGATGAAAATAATATTTGGTGATTAGTAACTTTTAAGTTTTATTAATCGTGATTAAAGGTAATTAGTGTAATTTAAGGTAAATATAATGTTATAATAATATGAAATTACCTTTACACATGTCCTACCGTTATTTTATGAGTCATGGATGACCAAGAAAATCCATGGGTCAACCTGGGGACACCATGGAGCCACTTGGGTAAGAAAATGACATTGATAACTTTTTATTTAAAGTAAAAATAAAATTGTCACAAAAATGTGTTGTTTTACTAAAACTATTATTACATAGGATTATATAAGCTAAATTTTAGACTATAAATATTAATTGGAAATATTAAAATATTTCCTACATCATGGTAATTTTTTTATAATTTTTAGACATTAAATAAATTAAAATTTTATTGACACTATGATGAGGCAGCGATTACCTCATTAATTAATGATTTAAATAAAATGAAAAGATAATGTAAAATCTAAGACATAAACTTGAAATAAACCTACTGGATGAGTATATTTATAACCCTTATCACCTTATACTAGAAATATATCATTGTGGAGCCTTTAAAATCCGAAAATCAGTTCATAATAATGTAAAATTTCATTACTTTCCAAGAGTGCCCCTCCTCTCCTCTTATAAAAGGCCCCCACCCCTACCACATTATTCACACATTCAAAGCCGTTTAGCTCGGCCTAAATCATCCCAAATACTATCTCAACTTCATTATATTACTCCTAGAAGCCTCAAATAGGGCAGAAGGCTTCCCAAGGAAGCCTTTGGCTCAAATCAAAAAGAGTTACCCGAATTTAAATGTAATGTCTTCTCCTATGTTCTTTTGTTTTATTTTTCTTCTCCAACCACTTAAACTCTTTTTATTCCATTATTTTGTAAAAATACCAGTATATTCAATATACTAGGATGTTTTTATGAGAAGTATTTGGTATAAACATACACACACCTTCGTCTAATGGTCAAATAACATATTGTTTCTGTGGGTGGCGAATTACTGCCTCACGAAACGATGATTGTTCAATATTCGTTTAACACCTTTGATGGTGTCCGTTAAGATGTCACTATATTTATATATGATATATACTATGTTTATGTTTTCCTTATTCTTCTTATATCTCATTTATGTCACACCTTTATGATTTCCATTATGGGTAAACACGATAATTTCATTTTAGGAAGTGCAGACTACCGCCCCCTCAAAGTGATTGGAATCGTTAATTCCATATTTGGTATGTATAGAGGATGGAGTAAATGATATTATATATGATATTATACTGGAATTATGATATACCTTTATATTATTATTATTTCATTCCATTAAATACAAAATAGAAATGAAATTTGCGTTCATGCGTACGTACGGCTTACCATCTCCATGAACGGTGCATTTCATTTCTTGCCTCTAAATGTTCTGTAATTATATAAATAAATTTATATACTTGATATATATGATATATATGATATCTATATCATGAATATAATTCTGGATATAATGGATATTTTACCACATGATCAACTCGTAATTACATGAAGTTTATTTTTGACTCAAGTACCAAGGATCGAAAAAACGGTCGTTATTAACTAAAATAATTACATAATGTTCATTACATGATAATAAGTGATATAAAAGGAATAATGATCTTGGAAAAGGATCTTATGAACGTAGAAATTAACTCTCATTTATTATTCAATAGGTTAAAGAACGATCGAGTCAAGTTGTACACGAGGTAAGGGACTACGTCTCAATCTTCTTTCATTGAGTAATATTTTGTTTTATACACAACTTTCATTTATACGGTGTATATACCCATTTAAATTTTTACGTTTATTCAAAAGGATTATTTTTATACAATTTGTTTTACAAGACGACAAAAAAGAATGGTTTTTTGTCGTACATATGCGGTGACAACGACTTCTCCGACGCCGTGACCATTATTTGAGTTTTGACTTCCTCTACTAGCCATAACATTTTTTTAAATGAAAAATAAATACAAAGTTTAACCTTTAATTTATTTTGGTACTGAAAATGGTTTTATAATATCAATGTGATGTAATGATATCTTCTTACTTAAATGAGGAAATGTTATGTTTCCATTATGCGTGTTTTATTTGATAAGATTATGTTATGGTTTTTGATATGTTTTGACCTTTTCATATAAGGAATGCATTGGACTTAGTATTTTATGGGTGGAACCCGCTATAGATCCTCGATGCATTGGTAGGTCTCAAGAGACAAACTAGTGTCTTGGCACGAGGCATTGAAAAAATCCTATTTGTAGTCTTGGCACGATTCCTTTGCTACATGGTTATGATAGTCTGGAATTATGCATTCCATCATTATGAAAGTGGTTATTGATATTGCATGTAATTATTTGAGTAGTAGAATATCCATGTGAATATGTAAATGGCATTATTTCATTTTATTTTTTCCAAATTATACTCAAGTTCAAGTTTAAAGGGATTTTGTTTTAGTTATAAATTGCCTTAAATGCTTATGTTTATTTATGAAAGTCTTTCCTATATTGTTATCCTTACTGAGCATCTGAGCTCACCCATTTCTATGTTCTGATTTTCCCAGGATGTGAACAAATATTTTATGACTGACCTGTAGGGATAGTCTAAAGGGGATATGAGTGTGGACTATGGAGACCATGTTATTGTAGTTTTTCACTTTATTATGTAATGTAACATTTATGAATGTATATATTGTTTCCAAGGCTACTAAACGAATCGGTCTTTCGAGACTTGATCTTTTGTGATCATGACAATGTTACGTAATAATGCACCAAATCTAGGTAACTAGGTTTGAGGCGTTACAATTGGTATCATAGGAATTTTAGTACTAACCTTACAAGCTACATTTAGATAAACTCTGATTAGAGCACATAGCCCTAAGATAGACTTTGAATATTAGTATAGAATAACTTTCTAGTATTTTGGTATTGTAGAGATTTTGTGAGTTTTCTAAGAAATACAACCATGTCTAGATACGAGTAGGTAGAGGCGGCACTGGAACATATTACCTAATGGTAAAACCCGAAAACACCATTTTGAGCTAGACTATAACGGGAACTGGTGAACGACAACGGGCATTGCTGCACTCTTGGTTATGACACTCCTGTGGGATATGCTTAGGATAATTCATGATTTCCTTACAAACCATTATGAAGGGTTTCTTGAGTATATACTTCCTCAAAGAAAACATCTTTATTATTATGGATTATATCCATAAACCATTAAATTTACGTTAAGTATTTTACATGTTTGGAATTAATCATTGCAATTCATAAACGGACATAGTTTATGCCATTGTATAGAAATGGCCCCCAGTAGAAGGAATGTAAACTCCAGAAATACGTATGATCCAAAGATTAATAAGGATCATATATTTCAAGGCATTAAGCTGACATTTATAAGGGAAATAGTCTCGCATGTGTTCTCAACATATGATGAAACAGTATCATGTGTTAATATGATAAGTAAATAATTATCTGAGTCATATGGATTTGAAGATAAGAAATTTTAGAAAGGGATGGAAGAGAGAAAGATGGATAAAGGGAAGAGGGAAAAGAAAAATTTTCCAATATATTATATGTGTGGGAAGAAACACCTTGGAACATTCCCGAATGGAATGAGAGTTTGTTATAAGTATGGAGAAAAAGGACACCAAGTGTGTGACAGCAAGGGTAAGAAAAATGTTTCAAATGTACAATGCTTCATTCGAAATGAGTGGGGACACTACCCAAACCAGTGTACAAATCATTTGAGTATACCCCAAATGATGATATTGGATAATAATCAAGTTATGATACTACCACAGATGAGGGGGAATGATTAGAGTTCTTATGGTGTTATTAATGAATTATGTCATTTGAGTGTTGTATCAACGATGTACAGGTTATAATAATTATTGAGTATATAAGGATTGTACTGCATTACTATTTCATAAAGGACTTGAGATTGTGTGGAACCATGAAAAGTGACTCAATAGAAGGTTATTTTTTTGGAAAATATATGGTTAAGTGAATGTTAAACCATAATATGGTTCTGATATGGAGATATTGATTTTGGAATAATAAATGATTGATTTGGATAAATTATATTGGGTATTATTGAATTTCTTGAAGCTAATTAATGAGTTGTATACATTTTTGGATAGAAGGAGTATATCTATTATTCTATAAGGAATAAGGGATCATGAATTTAATAAATAAGGATTTATGGTAATTCAGGATGTTGCATTTTTTTAAAAGAATAAATGATGAAGGTGTTCACAAGTTATTACTGTAATTCCCCGACCCTAGTTACCCAGATTCGGTGCATTATTACATAACATTGGCATGATCTCAAGAATGATCAAATCTTGAAAGACCGATTAGTTTAGTAGCCTTGGAAATGATAGATATATTCATAAGAATTAAATTACATCATAAAATGAAAACTACAACAATATAGTCTCCATAGTCCACACTCATATCCCCACATACTATCCCTGCATGTAATTCATAAATTAGTTCTTCACATCCTGGGAAAAATAAAACATTGAAAGGGGTGAGCTCAAATGCCCAGTAAGGATAACAATATAGAAGAAACATTCATAAATAAGAATAATCATTTAAGGAAATGTATAACTAAAACAAAATCCTTTTAAACTTGAACCTCAACATAGTATGCAAAAAATGAAAAGAAATAATGCCATTTACTTATTCACATGGACATTCTACTAATCGAATAATCACATTCAATATCAATAACTACTTTCATAATGATGGAATGCATAATTCCAGACTATCATAACCACATAGACAAGGCCTCGTGCCAAGACTACAAATATGATTTTTCCAAGGCCTTGTGCCAAGACACTAGTTTTTCTCATGAGACCTACTGATGTATCTAGGAGGTATAGCGGTCTCCACCCGTCACATATTAAGTCGAATGCATTCCCATATAAAGAGGTATAAACATAACATAAACATTCGTATTAGAACTAGCATACAAAATGTAAATACTTCATCCATAAACCATGAATGGTATAAAAATAACACATCCACAATCAAACATATCACAAAACCTTCAATACAATATAATAGTTTTGTATCATAATAAATCAACATCAAATAAGCGTAAAATCCATCAAAGGATGTTGACATAGATGAAATCAAAACTCTTTTTAGAGAAATAACTCTTTCTATATTGAAATAATTTAAGAGTCATATATTTATAAAATAAAACATTTTATTTGAAAATATTCTTATAATATTGTAAGGTAATCTTCGACGGAAAATAGCCGCACCCGCCGTATAAGTTAAGAAAAACATTCTTACCTTAATTCTGTCGAAAAGGTTAAAAAGCACCTTGTTTGGAAAACGACAGAAAGATTCCTTTATAAAACTCTCATAAAAAGTCAAAAAAATTGTATAAATGACTTCAACCCATATTCTTGTAAATAGTAATAATGTTTTTAAATACATTTTTAGGAATCATGGATGTGGATGATAATGAGATCCCAGTAGATTATTACGTATAAACAACCTCGGATAATGAAGAGATTGTGAAATAAACCCTAACCAATTTGGTAAATTACGAAACATATAACCCATGAAAGAGGTATCATAAAATTAATATGTAAATACACATAAATTATAGTGTATTACATAAAGAATATAATTATGGTCAGTACATACACCACAGAAAAGGTAATAGTGGCAATATTGCATGAATCTCACGGGAATATGGAGTGAGATGAAAACCACTTACCTTGTACTTCTCCTTGTTTGGGGTAGGTTAACCTCCTTTATAATGGTGAATTAATTGTTATTAAATTATACAAGAATAATATACATTAATATGATATCATATAGGATCTTTTAACATTAATTTGTTAATAGTATCTTAGTATTATCGTTGTTTTAGGTGTTAACTTACTCATTTTCATTTATATGTTTTGTTACGTAAGTTGTGTTTTTCATGGATAGGTTGTATCTTAATCATATCCAGAATTATATCAAGTCATTAGATACTATTATTAATCATCAAATGAGAATTATACATGAATGGATACGATGGAGAAAGAATCTGATCGTGTTCGTGGAGACGGTAGTCCGTAGGTACGCACGAGCGACAATATCATTCTTTTGATTTTAAAATAATATATAATTGGATGTTATATAATATATACATAGTCATTATCATGTTATATTTATTATTTACATGAGTTACACATCATTATTATACCCATCCAAATAATAATTTATTGAATAACAATTACATCACGACATGGAGACGGTAAGCCGTACGTACGCACGTATGGTGACATGTTATTCAAAGGATGGATAGAACTCTGAATATGGTTGTACCATATGTATAATAACATCATAGTATATATAAGATACAGGATTTAATATTTTAGAATGGTAATAACAAAGAAGGAATAAGTGGAAGAAGAAAGGAACTTGGAAATGGGTGGTGAAATCATTACCTCTTCTTCGAGTTCTTTTTTGTGATTTGATCAAAAGGGCTCTTAGGTTGGCTTTATGACAAAAGGAATGCCTCTAGGATTAATTTAGGGAAGTTGAGAGAGTATTTGGGTAGAGTTTTTCTGAGCCAAAAGCCTTTGAAGGTGTGAATTAATGACAAGGGGGAGTTCCCTTTTATAAGAGGGGTGAGGGGCACCTTTGGAAAAGCTAGAAATATTATTTTATAATAAATTCATATTCGGTTTCTAATGGTTCCAATGTAGATTATTTATAGTTTATGGTGGGGATGGGTAGAAAACCACTCAACCAATAGAATTTAGACAGGTTTGGGTTACTATATTAACCTTATCATTAAGTATTAACTCTTAGTTAATTAGTTTCAATTTACAATGTCTCTTTGTATTTTTATATTATATGGTTAATAAACATACTATATACATCCAAGAGACCCGAAAATGGTTCATTAATGATACACCTATCATGATATAAGTCTCCTGGCCGAACCTTATACTTTTAGGAATTTAATATCAATTAATAATATAATATTTGTTTTGAAAACTCTTCTATGTCAATTTTGACACTATTCAATAATTGATTTTTGTAAAAATCATAACAGCATTTTTACATAGAAAAAAGTTAAATAACTAATTCCTAACATGTCATATTAACCTTGAAAATTATTTTAATTCATAAAAAGTCTCAAAATATATTTATTTGGGTATCTACAATATCAATCATTTTAATTTATCACTATTATCATAATTACTGCATCACCATTGTATCATAACTAAATTAAATTATTCAATTTCTAATAATTATAAATAAAATAATATTATGTAGGAAAACTTTTTATCTTTCTAATGAATATTTATAGTCGAAATTCCAACATATATAACCCTATTTAAAAATTGTATTTCTAAAAGATATATGCTTGTGTCAGTTTTGTATTCATTTTAACTTAATTAAAATAAAGTGTCCCTATCACGTACAAGTGGCACCATGGGGTCCCAAAACCGACCCAAATATGCCCATGGTCGGACATGTATCAAAAAATTAGGTTAGGACACCTTTTAGGGTAATTTATTATTATTATAATATTATTTTTAACCCTTATTTACCGTATTTACCCTTTAACCATGGTAAATAAAATATTTACCGAAGTAATTATTCAAAATGTCTAAAAATAAAAGTTAACTATTTACACAATTTGAACATCCTGATTCAAAATATGGAATCCATTTTTCCAAATTCAAAACATAGAAGTGACAGAAATTAATTTAAAATTAATTCCCGTCGTCAAAACAAAAAGAGTGTTTTTAAGATATAATAACGATCAAAATATTGATACTTGTTTATGTTCAGTTTAAATGTGAAATTTTGTCCAATGACCAAAATTTTATTAAATGGTAAAACTATATTCTAAATATACTTTAATACCACTCAAATTTATAATTTATCTCAATTAATTATTTTGATTAACAAAGTTGTTTTCAATTAAAATTTAGTAATTTTCACTATTTATCAAAATATTAAAGTTATCTGAAAACTACAAAAATTTCACCTTAAGCTAAATTCGATATTCCGATTCCAAAAATGAAGTCCACTTTGAGAGATAAAATCTCTAAAAATTTAAAAATTAGGTATTACTATTCATAATGGCTAGTTTGATCGGTTGTGGTGTGTGTTAGAACTCGATGTTGCGTACAACACACACTATTGCATTATTTAAAGAGAAGCGTACCATAGAAGCTTGGGGTGTTACATTCTCCCCTCCTTCAAATAATTTCATCCTCAAAATTACTAGAATACTACCGCATGAAAAGAATCGGGTGGTTCTTCATCATAAGTTCCTCGAGTTCCCACATTGCCTCTTCCATCATATGGTTTGTCCACAAAACTTTTACCAGACGCGTCGTCCGGTTTCTCAGTACTTGTTCTCTCGTATCAATAATCTTGATGCGTTCTTCAAAATAAGATAGATCGGGATCCAGTTCTAATTCCTCATAGGTGATAAATGCGTTGGGTCAGGAATGTATTTTCTCAATAGAGATACGTGGAACACATCGTGAACTTTGGAGAGACTTGGCGGCATTGTCAATCGGTAAGCTACAGCCCCAATTCGTTCTAGAATTTCGAATGGTCTGATGTACCTAGGACTCAATTTACCTTTCTTACCAAAAGGTATGACTCCCTTCCATGGAGATACCTTCAGGAAAACATGATCACCGACTTGAAATTCCAAATCCTTCCTTCGATTATCAACATAGATATTCTGCCAACTTTGAGCTACTTTGATGTGATTTTGGATCACCTTCACCTTTTCCATCGTTTTCTCCACCAGTTCTGGGCCTACATGTCTTCTTTCACCAACATCATCTCAAAAGGTTGGTCTACGAAATCTCTTTCCATATAACGCTTCATATGGTGCCATCTGAATACTCGAATGGAAGCTATTGTTATAGGAAAATTCTACCATAGGTAAATATTGATTCCACATACCATGAAAGTCATGTGAGCAGGATCTCAACATTTCTTCTAAGGTTTGAATATTTTATTCTAATTGTTCATCTGTTTGAGGGTGGTTGGCAGTGCTTAAATGAAGTTCAGTATCCAAGACTTTCTGAAGAATTTTCCAGAATCTTGAAGTAAAACGGGGATCACGATCAGAATCAATTGATAGGGGTACTCCATGAAGTCTCACAACTTCATCAATATATAGTCTTGATAGACGTTCCAGTGGTATATCATCTCTTATAGCATGAAAATGTGCTGACTTGGTAAGGCGATCAACAATGACCCATATTGAATCGTTCTTTCTAGGAGTCTTTGGTAGCCCCATGACAATGTCCATCATAATAGTGTCCCATTTCCACTCCGGTATGGGAAGAGGTTGCATGAATCCTCCAGGCTGTTGCCTTCCATCTTTAACTTGTTTACAAACCATACATCTTGACACAAAATCAGTAATCTCCCTCTTCATGTTGTCCCACCAAAAATGTTCCTTCAAATCTCTATACATTTTGGTTCTCCTAGGGTGTATAGAGAAATTGAAACTATGAGCATCATCTAGCACTTCCCTTTTTAGATCAGGTATATCAGGAACACAAAGTCGCCTCCCGAATTTCAAAATTCCATCTACATACACAAAGTCTCTCAATCTCCCATCATTCACAGCTTTATTGTTCTTTTGAAATTCTTCATCATCAGTCTGAGAACTCTTAATCGTTTATAGTAAAGATGGTTTGGAAACCATTTTAAAAAGCATTGATGTTTCACCTTCCCTGGTTATTCCCATTTCCATCTTCACTAGATCCATGATAATTGGATCCCTTTCAAATTCTCATATTGTTCAAAACTCCATGGTCTATTCTGCTCAAAGCATCTGCCACCTTGTTTTCCTTCCCCGGGTGGTTGTGTATCGTGCAATAATAATCCTTGAGTAATTCAAGCCATCTCCTTTGCCTCATGCTGAGTTCTTTTTGTGATAAAATATACTTCAAACTATTGTGATCAGTATGAATCTTACATTTTTCACCATAGAGGTAGTGCCTCCATATCTTCAAAGAAAAGATCATAGCTGATAACTCGAGATCATGAGTAGGATAGTTTTGTTCATGAATTTTCAACTGTCGTGATGCATATGCAATAACCCTATCATTCTATATAAGGACACAACCAAGTCCTTTCTTCGATGCATCACTATAAATAACGAACCCATCATTCCCCGATGGAAGAGTCAATATAGGAGCATTGACCAATCATATCTTCAGTTCTTCGAAACATTCTTCACACTCTTTTGTCCAAAAAAATTTAACCCCTTTACGTATGAGCTTCGTTAATGTGTTAGCCAATCGGGAAAAATTCTGGACGAAATGTTGATCATAACCTGCCAAACCAATAAAATTGCGTACCTCAGTTATACTCGTAGGTGTTGGCCATTCTTGGATTAACTTTGTCTTAGAATGATCAACAGAGATTCCATCATTAGAGACAATATGGCCAATAAAATAAATCTCATGAAGCCAGAATTCACACTTGCTAAACTTCCCATGTAATTCATGTCTTCTCAGAGTGTTCAGAATAATGAACATGTTACTTTCATGATCTTCATAGCTTTTAGAGTATACCAAGATATCATCAATAAATACCACCCCAAATTCATCGAGATATTCCTTGAAAACTCTATTCATCAGATCCATGAATACAGAGGGTGCATTAGTCAATCCAAAAGGCATTACAGTAAACTTGTAATGCCCGTACCTGGTTCGAAATGCTGCCTTCGGAATGTCTTCCTTCTTTACACACAACTGATGGTATCCAGATCGAAGTTAAATATTTGAAAAGTATTGAGCTCCATGCAGTTGTTCAAATAAATCATCAACATGAGGTAGGGGATACTTGTTCTTTATTGTTATAGCATTGATCTCCCTATTGTCGATACATAACCTCATAGATCCATCTTTCTTTTAAAAAAAAGGACAGGGGCTCCCCATAGAGAAACACTAGGGAAAATAAATCCCTTATTACTCAATTCCTCTAGTTGTTTCTTTAGTTCAACTAATTTTACAGTGGCCATTCAATAAGGGGTCATCGATATAGGCCTTGATCCATGAATTAAATCAATGGAAAACTCAACTTCTCGTTCTGGAGGATGTCTAGGTAAATCTTTCGGAAATAAATCTACATATTCTTTCACAATATGTACATCCTCTATTTGAACATTCCTTTCCTCACCCACAGTTATTTCATTCTCTTCCTCCCCAATAATTGAATTTAGTTGAGCTACTGTGGGTGGATCTAGATCAGAATTAGGTGGTGACGATTCTGCTCTAAAGATAAGGTGTTCCATATCATCATCATCAAAAATCATAACCTCATTCTTCTTACAATAAATCATCACATCATAGTCTGAAAGCCAATCCATACCGAGGATTATATCAAACTCAATCATAAGTATGATGATGAGATCGGTAGATAAAGAACATTTATGTGCTCTAATGGGGACTGATTCACAAAACATTGTTGTAATGATACTTCCCTTAGTAGTTTTAACTGAAAACTCCCTTGATAAATCAAATTGGAAATATCTAATTTTCTTAGAAAACTGGGAAGATATGAAACAATGCGATGATCCAGAATCAAATAATGCATTTTCTAAACTTGAGGAAACCCTTAAATTACCTGCCACCACGTCTTTTGGAGCTTCTACCTCAGCAGTAGTGATAGAAAAGGCTTGGCCTTGATCCATTGGCCTTTTCTGAGGTAAGTTACCCTGATTATTAGGACATTCATTTGCATAATGTCCTATATCCCTACAATTGTAGCACAGAACATTGGTAGCTTCCTTCATCCCTTTGCAATCACGAACTTGGTGGCCTTTTTCACCACACTTGTAACAGACACCCATTCCCTTCAAGCAAGTACATGGGTGTTTCTTCCCACATTTACCACATGATGGATATTCATCATTTCCCTTCTTCCCCTCATTTCCATTCCTAGATTGATCAGAAAATCTCTTCTTATCTTGCTTTTTTTTAAAGTCATAAGACTTAGAGAATTCTTTTTCTGTCTTGATAGCACATGAGACAATGTCTTCTAATGACGAGAAGGATTGTGAGACTAATGCTCGATGAACAAATGATTTTAACCCATAAAAGAAACGATCAATATTACTTCTTGGGTTACGTATATAATGTCCAGAATACCTTGATAACCTTGTAAAGTTAGCCTCATACTTTGCGACATTCTCATCCTCCTTTTGTCTCAGACTCAGATATTTCCTTTCCATATCTGCTCGATGGTCACGAGGAAAGTATTTTTCTAAAAACAGATCCTTGAACTCCTTCTATTCCATATTTGATACTTCATCATCTTCCATCGTTTTTTGAATCAATGACCACCAATGATCAACATCTCCAGTGAGGCGGTAAACTGCCATGATAACTTTTTCCCTTTCACTACTCCCCAAAACCTGAAATATTACCTCTACGGAATTTATCCATTGCTCAGCTACTAAGGGATGTGTACTCCCATTGAACATTGGTGGTTGTTGCCTCATGAATCGATCTACCATTGATCCTCCATGCTGCGGATCAGGGTGCTCCATATGGGTAAGGTTATTATTCATAACCTGAGTGAGTTGTCCCAGTGTGGTGATTAGCTGATCGGCCCCAGTTGCATCACTAGATCCACTATAATTTTATTGAGAAAGAGGGAAATCCCTACATGGAGTGCGTGCATTGATACGGTTTCCATTTCTTCCACTAGGCGCCATTTCTAAACAATGGCATAAACTAGATCATTTTATAAAAAAATACATAATTCCATACTTATAAAACACTTAATATAAATTGAACTATTTATGGATATAATCCATAATAATAATAAAAATTTCATTGAGTAAGTATATACTCATAAACCCTTCATAATGATTTATAAAGAAAATGAGGGTTATCCTAACCATATCCCCCAGGAGTGTCGTAACCAAGAGTGCAGCAAGGCCCATTGTCGTGCACCAGTTCCCGTTCGAGTTTAGCTCGAAGTAGTGTTTTCGGGTTTTACCCCTAGGTACATCTGTGCCAGAGCCGCCTCTACTTGCTCATATCCAGACAGGGATGTATTGCTCGGAAAACTCACAAAATATCTACAATACCAACATTCTACGAAGTTCTTCTATACTAATCCTCAAAGTCCATCTTAGGTCTATGTGCTCTAATCATAGTTTATCTAAATCTAACTTCCAACGTTTGAACTAAACTTCCTCTGATTCCAACTGTAACACCCCGACCCCAGTTACCCAGAGTCGGTGCATTATTACATAACATTGGCATGATCATAAGAAAGATCAAATCTCGAAATACCGATTAGTTTAGTATCCTTGGAAACACTAGATATGTTCACAAGTCTTACATTACATCATAAAATGAAAGCTACAACAATATAGTCTCCATAGTCCACACTCATATCCCCACATACTATCCCGGCTGGTCATTCATAAATTACTTCTTCACATCATAGGAAAAATAAAACATTGAAAGGGGTGAGATCAAATGCCTAGTATGGATAACAATATAGTGGAAACATTCATAATTAAGAATAAACATTTAAGGCAATGTATAACTAAAACAGAAGCCTTTTAAACTTGAACTTCATCATAGTATGGAAAAAATAAAAATAAACAATGTCATTTACTTATTCACATGGATATTCTACCAATCGAATAATCAAATGCAATATCAATAACCACTTTCATAATGATGGAATGAATAATTCCATACTATCATAACCCCATAGCCAAGGCCCCTTGCCAATACTACAAATAAGATTTTTCCAAGGCCTTGTGCCAAGACACTAGTTTGTCTCATGAGACCTACCAATGCATCGAGGAGCTATAGCGGGCTCCACCCGTAACATATTAAGTCCAATGCTATCCCATATGAAAAGGATTAAACATAACATAAACATTCGTATTAAAACTAGCATACGAAATGTAAATACATCATCCATAAACCATGAATGGTATAAAAATAACACACTCGTAGTCAAACATATCACAAAACCTTCAATACAATATAAAAGTTTTGTATCCTAATAAATCAACTTCAAATAAGCATAAAATCCATCAAAGGATGTTGACATAGATGAAATCAAAACTCTTTTTAGAGAAATATCACTTTCTATTTTGAAATCATTTAAGAGTCATATATTTATAAAATAAAACTTTTTTCTTTGAAATTATTCTTATAAGAATTTAAGGGAAGCTTCGACAGAAAATAGCCGCACCCACCGTATAAGTTTTAAAAAAACATTCTTGCCTTAATTCAGTCGAAAAGTTTAAAAATCACCTTGTTTGCAAAACGACGGAAAGATTCCTTTAAAAAACTCTTATAAAAATTCAAAAAAGGGTATAAATGACTTTAACCCATATTCTTGTAAATATTAATAATGGTTTGAAATACATTTGTAAGAAACATGGATGTAGATGATAAAGAGATCCCAGTATATTATTACGTATAAAAAACCTCGGATAATAAAGAGATTGCGAAATAAACCCTTACCAATTTGGTAACTTACGAAATATAAAACCCATGAAAGAGGTATCATGCAATGAATATGTAAATACCCAAAAATTAAAGTGTATTAAACGAAGAATATAATTATGGTCAGTATATATACCACACAAAAGGTAATAGTGGCAATATGGCATGAATCTCACGAGAATAAGGAGTGAGATGAAAACTCCTTACCTTGTACTTTTCATTGGATGGGGTAGGTTAACCTCCTGTATAATGGTGAAATAATTGTTATTAAATAATACAAGAATCATATACATTAATATGATATCATATATGATCTTTTAACATTGATTTGTTAATAGTATCTTAGTATTATCGTTGTTTTAGGTGTTAACTTACTCGTTTTCTTTTATATGTTTTGTTATGTAAGCTATGATTGTCATGGATAGGTTGTATCTTAATCATATCCAGAATGATATCAAGTCCATAGATAATATTATTAATCATCAAATGATAATTATACTTGAATTGATACGATGGAGAAACAATCTTATCGTGTTCATGGAGACGGTAGTCCGTACGTACGCAGGAGCGACAGTATCATTTTTTTGATATTAAAATAATATATAATTGGATGTTATATCATATATAATGAATCATTATCATGTTATATTTATTATTTACATGAGTTACACATCATTATTATACCAATAAAAATAATAATTTATTGAATAGCAATTACACCACGACGTGGAGACGGTAAGCCGTACGTACGCACGTATGGTGACATGTTATTCAAAGGATGGATAGAATACTGAATATGGTTGTACCATATTTATAATAACATCATAGTATATATAAGATATTGGAGTTATTATTTTATAATGGTAATACCAAAGAAGGAAGAAGTGGAAGAAGAAAGGAACGTGGAAAAGGGTGGTGAAATCATTACCTCTTCTTCGGGTTCGTCCTTTTGATTTGATCAAAAGGGATCTTAGAATGGCTTTCTGACTAAAGAATGGCCTCTACGATGAAGTGAGGGAAGTTGATAGAGTATTTGGGCAGAGTTTGGCAGAGCCAAAAAGCTTTGATGGTGTGAATTAATGAGAAGGGGGAGTTCCCTTTTATAAGAGGGTTGAGGGGCACCATTGGAAAAGCTAGAAATATTATTTTAAAATAAATTCAGTTTCAGTTTCTAATAGCTCCAAAGTTTATTATTTAAAGGTTAAGGTGGGGATGGGTCAAAAACCACTCAACCAATATAATTTAGACAGGTTTGGGTTACTATATTAACCTTATAATTAAGTATTAACTCTTAGTTAATTAGTTTCACTTTTACAATGTCTCTTTGTATTTTTATATTATATGGTTAATAAACATACTATATACAGCCAATCTACCCGCAAGTGGTCCATTAATGATACACCTATCATGATATAAGTCCCTTGGCCAACCCTTATATTTTTAAGAATTTAATATAAATTAATAATATAATATTTGTTTTAAAAACTCTTTTATGTCAATTTTTACACTATTCAATAATTGATTTTTGTAAAATTCATAACAGAATGATTACTTTGATCGAAGTTAATTAAATCATTCCTATAATTTCATAGTATCCTATAAAATTAGTTTAATTCATAAAAAGTCTCAAATTATATTTATTTGGGTGTCTACAATATCAATCATTTAAAATTTTTACTATTATGGTAATTAATGTATCACCAGTGTGTCAGAAATAAATTACATTATTTAATGTGTTAAATTATAAATAAAATAACATTATGTAGTAAATCGTTTTATATTTCTAATGAATATTTATAGGCGAAATTCCAACATATATTATCCAATGTAAAAATTATTTTTCTAAAACATATATGCTTTGGGAATTTTTTTATTCATTTTAACATAATTAAAATAAAGTGTCCCTATCACTTAGAAGTGGAACCATGGGGTCCCAAAATCAACCCAAAGATGCCCATGGTAGGACATGTATCAACCAATAAGGTTAGGACATGTTTTAGGGTAATTTATTATTATAATAATATTAGTTTTAACCCTTATTTACTGGATTTACCCTTTAACCATGGTAAATAAAATATTTACCGAAGTAATTTTTCAAAATGTCTAAAAATAAAATTTACCTATTTACAAAATTTTAAGATCCTGATTCCAAATATGGAATCCATTTTTCCAAATTCAAAACACAGATGTGGCAAAAATTAATTTCAAATTAATTCCCGTTGTCAAAACAAAAAACTTGTTTTTAAGAAATAATAACTATCAAAAGATTGATAATTGTTTATGTTCGGTTTAATTGTGAAATTATGTCCAATGACCAACATTGTATTAAATGGTAAAAATATATTCTAAATATACTTTAAAACCACTCAAATTCATAATTTATCACTATTAATTATTTTGATTAAAAAAAATTCTTTAATTAAAAGTTTGTAATATTCACTATTCATCAAAATATTAAAGTCATCCGAAAAGTACCAAAATTTCACCTTAGGCTAAATTCGATACTCCGAATCCAGAAATGAAGTCCATTTTGAAAGATAAAATCTCTAAAATTTAAAAAAGTAGATATTACTATTCATAACGGCTAGTTTGATCGGTAGTGGTGTGTGTTTGAACTCGATGTTGCATACAACACACGCTATTGCATTATTCAAAGAGAAGCGTACCGTAGAAGCTTGGGGTGTTACAATTACATGGAAAAAAAGATCTTCATTGTGTTTACCTTCCATTTAAAATTTGTACTGTGAGTTTGGACAGAGGTATTTTAGATAACTATAAAGTTTGGAATGGATTAAGTTGAACGTTGGATAGTATTGTTTAAGGTTAAAACATTTTTGAAGAATATTTTTGGAATATTATAATACTATAGTATTAAGAAAAGGACAACTCGCAGGTTGGGGGATAACCCATTGCGTCAGACAAAGCTGTAGGAATCGAACCCACAACCATAGTGTGACATGCCTATATTACCAACCACTGGCCTATAAGAGGTCCCTGGTTATTACAAAAGATTTTTCCTAATCTATATTGTATGTGTTAATATTTTTAACCTTGTACGATTAGGATAAATATAATATTTTTGTGTTCTATAATCTTTTTTAGTGAAAGATGAGTTTGTGGTAGAAATTAGTTGAAGGTTGAACTCTACTTGTCAAGCATATATATATATATACATATCACATATTCTATGAATAAATTAATTCTTAAACTCTAGGAAAGGGATATTAGAAGAAAAAATGTGTTATCCTAATACCTTATGTTTTGTTGAACTGATGATATTTTAAATTTACATAGATTGAAGTCTTTGAGGCCCTCAATTTTACACTTGTTTGTGATTGGTGACCTCAATCACACCCTACAAATTTTTATGTTTTCCCTCTGATTATTTGTCTATAATTGCCACAAATGTTCTCCTAATCGAGATCATAATTTGGTGGTGACTTTTTCATTTCTCATTTCCTCTTAATAAGGCTAAATTTTATTAACCTTATTTCCGATGTGGGTTTTCCAGAAAGGTAATTTCTACTTTGACCCTTTAATTTTCGAAGAAAAATTTCAAATTGTGAGGAGTAAATTTATTGAGGTAGGGTAGAATGTAACACCCCATGCTTCCATGGTACACTTCTCTTTGAATAATAGAGTGGTGTGAGTTGTATCCTACCTCGAGATCTAAAACACCGCGACCAATCAAAGTAGCTGTTATGAATAGTAATACCCGATTTTTGAAATTATATAAATTTTATATTTCCTAATAGACTTCATTTTTGGATTCGGAATATCGATATTATCCTATGATTAATTTTTGGTATTTTTCTAAAAAACATTAATTTTTGATGAATAGTGAAACCACTAAGTTGTAGTTAAAAAACTGGTTTTTTGTTTAAATGAAATTTTACCGCTTCTGTGAATTTAATTTCAAAAATAAAACATACATGGTTGTAACTAGGATGTAAAATGGTGTTTAATGGGACTAAAATAATTTTTTGTAAATAGTAACTTTTATGTTTTATTAATCGGGATTAAAGGTAATTCGTGTAATTTAAGGTAAATATAATGTAATAATAATATGAAATTACTGTTACACTTGTCATACACTTATTGGATGAGTCATGTCCGACCAATAAAATCCCTGGGTCAACTTGGAGATCCCATGGAGCCACTTGGGTAAGAAAATGACATTAATAACATTTTATTTAAAGAAAAAATAAAATTGTCACAAACATGTGTTGTTTTACTAAAACAATTATTACATGAGATTATATAAGTAAAAATTTCGTCAATAAATATTCATTATAAATATTATAATATTTCCTTCATCATGGTAATTGTTTTATAATTTTTAGACATTAAATAAATTAAATTTTTTATGACACCATGATGATGCATCGATTACCTCATTAATTAACGATTTAAATAAAATGAAAAGATAATATAAAATATAAGACATAAACTTTTCAAAAACCTATTGGATTAGTATATTTCGACCCATTATCACCTTATATTCGAAATATTTTATTGGGGGACCTTTAAAATTAGAAAATATTTTCATAATAATGTAACATTTCATTACTTTCCAAGAGTTCCCCTCCTCTCCTCTTATAAAAGGCCCCCACTCCTACCACCTTATTCACACCTCCAATGCCATTTGGCTTTTCCAACCTCTGCCAAAATACTCTCTAATATTTCCTCTCTTACTCCTTGAATCCTCACTTTGGTCAGAAGTTATCCCAAGTAATCTTTTGGCTCAAATCAAAAAGAGTTCTCCGATTTTAATGGTAATGTCTTCTCTTATGTACTTTTGTTTTATTTTGCTTCTCCAACCACTTAAAATATTTTTATTCCTTTATTTTGAAACAGAACCAGTATCTTCAATATAATAGGATGTATTTATGAGAATTATTTTATTTACACTTACACACACCTTCGTCTAATGGTTAAAGAACATACTGTTTCTGTGGGTGGCGAATTACCGCCTCACGAAACGATGATTGTTCAATATTCTTTTAACACCTATCATGGTGGCCATTAAGATGTCACTATAGTTATATATTATATATAATATTTTTATGTTTTCCTTATGCTTCTTTATTTCTCATTTATGTCATACCTTTATGATTTCTATTATGGGTAAACGCGATAATTTCATTTTAGGAAGTGTGGACTACCGCCCTCTCAAAGTGATTGGAATCGTTAATGCCATATGTGGGATTTATAAAGGATGGAGTAACTGATATTATATATGATACAATACTGTAATTATAATGTACCTTTATATCATTATGATTTCATTCCATTAAATACAAAATATAAATGAAAGTGGCATTCATGCGTAGGTACGGCTTACCGTCTCCATGAATGGTGTATTTCATTTCTTACCTCTAATTGTTATGTAATATTATAAATGCATTTATATACTGGATATATATGATATATATGATATCGACATCATGAATATAATTCTGGATATAAGGGATATTTTACCACATGAACAACTTGATATTATAAGATGTTTCTTTTTGAATCAAGTACCAAGGATCGACAAAACGACAGTTATTAACTAAAATAATTACATAATGTTCATAACATGGTAATAAGGGATATAAAAATAATAATGAACATTAAAAAGGTTCTTATGTAAGTATAAATTAACTCTAGTTTATTATTCAGGAGGTTATAGAATGATCGAGTCAAGTCGGGCATGAGGTAAGGGACTTCGTCTCACTCTCCTTTCATTGAGGCATATTTTGTTTTATACACAACATTCTTTTATACGGTGCATAAACCAATTTTACATTTTACATTTATTCAAAAGTAATATTTTTATATGAAAATTTTTACTAAATGACAAAAAGGAATGTTATTTGTCATATGTATGCGCCGATAATGACTTCTCCACCCCCATGACCATTATTTGAGTTTCGACTTCCTCTACCAGACATATCTTTTTTTTGAAATGAAAAATGAATACCAAGTTTTACTTTTCTTTTATTTTGGTAATTAAAATGGTTATATCATATCAATGTGTTGTATTGATATCTAGTTATTGAAATATGGAAATTTTATGTTTCCATTATGCGTGTTTTATGTGATATGATTACTTGATGGTTTATGATATGTTTAAACCTTTTCATATAAGGAATGCATTGGACATAGTATGTGATAAGAGGAGCCCACTATAGCTCCTCGATGAATCGGTAGGTCTCATGAGACAAACTAGTGTCTTGGCACGAGGCCTTGACAAAATCCAATTTGTAGTCTTGGCACGAGGCCTTGGATATGTGGTTATGATAGTATGGCATTATGCATTCCATCATTATGAAAGTGGTTATTAATATTGAATGTGATTATTCGAATAGTAGAATATCCATGTGAATAAGTAAATGGAATTATTTCCTTTCATTTTTTCAATACTATGTTGAAGTTCAAGTTTAAAATCCTTTTGTTTTATTTATACATTGCCTTAAATGTTTTTGTTTATTTTTGAATGTTTCCGCTATATTGTTATCCTTACTGAGCATCTGAGCTCACCCCTTTCTATGTTTTATTTTTCCCAGGATGTGAAGAAATATTTTATGAATGACCTGTAGTGATAGTATACAGGGGATATGAGTGTGGAATATGGAGACCATGTTATTGTAGTTTTTCACTTTATGATGGAATGTAACATTTATGAATGTATCTAGTGTTTCCAAGGCCACTAAAATATTCAGTCTTTTGAGACTTGATCTTTTGTGATCATGCCAATGTTACATAATAATGAACTTACTCCAGGTAACTGGGGACGGGGTGTTACAATTGTTATACTCACCTTTTCATGGGCCATGCCCTCACCACGATTTGTTGGTTATACATGACAGACAGTGATGATTGATGTAGAGATTTACATGACTGGATGATACCTGGAGGTGGACCACTCGAAGTGATGGTGCCTGAAGTGGACGGTAAGTTTTGGAGTGCTGAGGAGGCCATCTATACGTACCCTTCAGGTAGGTACCCCAGATGACAAACCAGTAGCTTCTTTACATTCTTTCAGTTGTACTGTTACTTTTTAATTTCATTGTACTTTGTTGTTGGGATTGTATTTTAGGTACCTTTTACTTTCTAGCACTTATTTTTTATACAATATTTACTTAGTGTTTTCTTCCAGTTGTACTCTGATTGTGTTTGTTTACAGTTATAAAGGCAATGCATTCAATTTTTAGAAATTTACACCATTGGTGCTAGTCTCCAACCCCTGTCCTGTGCAAGGCGGGCTTGGGGTAGTCACGATACAGGCCCCGGGGGACAGGTAATGACAAATTGGTATCAGAGGAGTCAGTTCAACATCATAACATAGGACTCTGATATTTATTTTTTGTGTAGAAATATTGTTATGGGTACTAAGTGTGGTTATCAGTTCATGCAGTCCAGTGTGGGTGCAGATGGCCGATGTATCCATACACTAGGGCCCTGACCACTAATTTCCGACGTAGTGCACGAAAACACAGATTGTGTGTGAGTTATTAAAATTTTTCTTATGTCAGCTCAACTAGGTCAGCTCACCAGGTGTATTATTTGACCGTGTCACATTTTTTTCATTCAGGATGCCTCCCCGCATAGCACCAAGAGTAGGATGCTATGACAGCCCACCGAGCGACGAGGCTGCAGTGTAGGGCCCTTTACCAGCAGAGGCACCAGCGGTACCACTTCCCATTGGGCCACCGATTCCACCATCCCCAGTAGCCAACGATGCATGCTACTTGAGCTCATTGCATTACTTCATGCGGTAGAGGCCACCCAGGTTCCATGGAGTGATGGACCCACAGGTGGCTGAGGATTGGCTGCAGGTTGTGATGACAGTGTTCAGGCTGGTAGGGACACAAGAAGTCCTTAGGGTGATCATTTATGTGAGTCTCCTTCAGGTAGAATCTCGCAGATGGTGGAGGCTAATGATCTAGGTTCATGACGAGGTGATACTACTCTGGACAGACATCGAGAGCCTGTTCTGGGAGGAGGTTGTTCTGGCGACTCTACTAGAGGTGCTGTTACAGGAGCTACGTCATCTGCAATAGGGTAGCATGACATTAGAGAAGTACTCAGTGTGGTTCACCAATATCGTGTGATACTCCACATATATGGTTCATGACCTGTTCTTTAGGGCCCAAACCTTCGAGTAGGGGATCATGAGAGAGATCAGGGCATCGATGATCTCCCTCAATATCCCGACGTAGGCAGAGGTGTTAGAGAGATCCCTCCTAGATGAGATATTCCATGCTGAGAAGTCGCCAGTAGGGAGACCCACTACTAGTTGACATGCATTGGAGTCTTATGCAGCTGGTAGTAGACAGATGACGTAGAGGTCCAAGAGGACCAAAACTATGGTTGGACAACCACAAGGCATAGGATCTATTGTGCAGGGCACCCGGGGAAGAGACATATATGCTATGAGCATACAGTGTTACACATACGGTGGGCCGAGTCACATGGTGCGTGACTGCCCGACCCGCTATTCAGATGATCATGAGATAGTTTAGGAACCTCCCAGGTAGAGTCAAAGGTTCGATCGAGGAGGTCCATATGGAGGAGGTGAATGTGGTAGAGGAGTGGGATGTGCAGATGGTGGTGGATGACGTTACGAGGTGCACCACCACCACCACTAGGAGGTCCACCCCGATTGGAGGGAGCAGGTGGAAATGGGAGAGCTCAGCTTCATGAAGTTGAGTAATACAACCATGGTGCTCCAGAGATGATTTGAGGTATGATCTGTGTCTACTCCACCTTAATTGTAGTTCTTATAGACATAGGTTCAGTCACTCTCTCATAGCCACTACCCTCGTTTGGAGGTTGGATATTCCGACAGAGCTGTTTTCTCGAACCTTACGTCTAGAGACTCCTACGGAGCAGACTCGATGATTAAAAACTGGTTCCAGTAGTGTGAGATTACTCTAGGATGCGAAATATTCGTCTAGGATCTCCTCATTGTGGCATCGAGGCCTTACACCAACAACTTCGGTATTGATTGGTTATCTACAGTTAATGTTCAGATTGACTGTATTAGGTGAATAGTGTGGTGTTTCTGCATGTATGGGACCATGTTTACCTTCACCAGTGAGAAGGGAACCTTTTCCGCATATGACAGACTTAATCAGAGGAGGGTGCAACTGATCACTCACTAGATGGCTTTCTTTACCCACGAAACAGTTCAGGTGGAGAGTCCAACTTATCCTGTATTGGTTGACCAGTATGCAGATGTTTTCCCTAATGACGTTCTAGGAATACCACCTCATAGAGAGGTTGACATCAACATTGACATGTACCCTGAGATGGCATTGATATCTACTGCAACATATTAGATGGATTCTACTGAGCTTTGCGAGCTAAGGGTATTACTAGGGGACATGCAGGGGAAGGGATTCATCTGGCCCAGTGTTTCTCTCGGGGCAACCCCGACTGTATTCGACAAGAACATGGATGGGATCGTGAGAATTTGTGTTGAGAACCATAGCCTGAACCCCGTGGCCGTGAAGAAAAAGTACCCACTTCTATGGATTGACAACATTTTTGATCAGATGAAAGGAGCATGGTGGTTCTCGAAGAAAGACCTCAGATCAGGCTATCACCAGCTCCGTGTTCGAGATGAGGATGTACAGAAGACATCCTTCAGGTGTCGGTACGGCCACAATGTGTTCTTGGTTATGCCTTTCAGTGTAACCAGCTCTTCATTAGTGTTCATGGGACTCATGAACATGATCATGCACCCATACCTCGATTACGTTGTTGTAGTCTTCATTGTCGATATTTTTATCTACTCGACTACTGAGGAGGATCATGACTACCATTTTCAGGTAGTACTAGACACACTTCGAGAGCACCAGCTTTATGGTAAGCTCTCGAAGTGCCTCTTCTGGTTTCGAGATGTTCACTTCTTGGGACATGATATCTCAGAGGTTGGAGTTGTAGTAGATCCAGTGATGATTGAGGCGGTACTTTCTTGGGATCCACCTAAGAGTGTGACGGAGGTACGGAGTTTCCTAGGTTTTCCGGATACTACCAGAGGTTCGTACCAGACATTTCTAGAGTTATTCCACCACTATCAACCTTGATGAAGAATGGGAAACCCTTCGTGTGGTTGAAGAGATGATATTAGAGCTTTCATGGGATGAGGTAGAGGTTGAAATGTGCCCCCATCTTGAGGCTTCCATATGAGGTCGTAGGTACGTAGATTACTGTGATGCATCTGGGACTGTACTTGGGTGTGTCCTCATGCATGATTGATTTGTGATCGCGTATGGTTTTCATCATTTGAGACATCAAGAGAAGAACTACACTACCCATGACCCTGAGTTAGCAGTAGTGGTCTGCGCCATGAATATGTGGCGGAACTATCATATGGGAGAATGTTTTACCGTGTAATATAATCCAAAGAGTCTCAGGTATATCTTCTCTAAGAAGGAAATGAACCTGATACAACGTTATTGGCTTGAGTTCCTCCAAGAATATGACTTCGAGATAGCCTATACTCCTGAGAAGGGGAACATTGTTGCAGATGCAGCCAGTAAGAGATATGTTATACAGCTGCATGGAGAGGCGACAGAGCAACTGGATGCCATACATATATCCTTTGTGGATACAGATGGACCTGCCTATCTACAGTCTCTTACAGTCACTCCCCCATAACATCCATGAGTTCGGGAGGTGCAGCATGGGGGCACTGACATTAAGACACATCAGGCTCAGATATCCACAGGGCTGGCACCTGATGGATTTTATGAAGGAGGGGAGAACGTCATCCTCTAAAGAGGATTAACCTTGGTTCTAGTTTCACATCAGGGGGATTTTTTGAGGGAGTTCCACACGTCCCCTTTAGCGGTACATCCCGTAGTAGCGAAGATGTACCAGGACCTTCGACGACAGCACTAGTGGCATGGTATATAGAAGGAAGTAGTTGAGTTTGTCTCACAGTGCCTCACATGTTAGCAAACGAAGGCAGAGCACTAGGTACTACTTGGCCTGGATTAGCCTTTAGAGGTCCCATAGTATAAGTGGGATATGATATCCATGGAATTCATGACGGGTCTTCCACATACATCCAGGAATCACGATTCGATATGGGTGATCGTTGACCGACTCACCAAGTAGGTCCACTTCATACTAATCAGAGTACATGGCTCAATAGAGAGAATGAGATGCCATTATGTTTAACAGATTATGATTTGAAATGGAGTATATTCCTCACCTATCACTGACCGTGACTCAAGGTTCACTTATCGGCTATGGAAGGGGTTTCAGGAAGCTTTTGGAACACAGCTTCGATTAAGCACCGCTTTCCATACTTAGATTGATGGCCGAACCGAGATGACAATCCTGACCCTCAAGGAATTGTTTTGAGCTAGTTTCCTCGACATTGGTCGCAGCTAGGAATATCACTTACCATTGATAGTGTTTGTCTACAAAAACATATATATAACTCCACTATAGGTATGTCACCTTTTGAGGCCTCGTTCATGAGACCTTGCAGATCGACCTTGTGTCGGACTGACCTTGGGGAGTCAGCACTGGTGGGACCAGAGATGGTACGCACTACCATGGAGAAGGTTCAGATCATCCAGGAGCGGATGGCGACTGTAGAGAGCAGGTAGAAGTTTTATGTCGATAAGAGATAGAGGAATCTAGAGTTTGAGGATGACAACCACGTCTTCCTACCAGTCTCATCTGGATGAGGTCTACAGAGATTTGGCAGAGGTGGAAAGTTATCTCAACGATTCATTGGACCTTTATGGTTCCTCAGCAGAGTAGGTGAGGTGGCTTACAACTTACCTCTACCACCTCGGTTGCATTGGGTGTTGGACGTCTTCCACATATCCCGACGGAGGAGATATGTGCATGACCCATCCCATATCATCGGCCATATAGAGCTAGACGTCAATGATGGGGAAACCATCACTGAGGTTCCTATGGAGATTGATGATTGATAGGAGTGGGCCCTACGTGGATGGTTGATACCTCCAGTGCACATTCGTTGATAGCATTGGATCCTCCAGGAGAGCACATGGGAGTGGGTGGATCAGTTGTGTGCACAGTAACCCCATCTGTTCTGTTAGTTCGAGTTGTAGCATACAGGGACGTAAAGCCCTGAGGTGGGGAGAATATAAAGGCATGTAAAATTTGTGGAAATTTTTTTCTTAAATACATTGGATTTTTACGAGTCTGGCAAAATTTACGGCACTTGATTTTGAGGATAGGTGTGCCCAGAATCAGTTTCTGAAGTTTTTTTCAGGTACGTTTAGTAAACGCACGAGTGATATTTTATAACTTTTGAACCGGTGCACAGAATTGAAATATAAGGGAATGTTTGAACTCGCTGTGCTGGTATTCTCTTATGAGGACATTCACCTTGATTCCATGCAGTCAAGAATGAAAGTTAGTTTTTATGTTTTTTATGATAAAGATAAATACAAATAAATGTTAGCTTATTTTTATTAATTTGGTCATTAAAACCTCCATGATGAGGTTAGGGGTTGGGGCCACCATACCATAACCTCCTATGATAGGTTATGGTGGTGGGGCTCACCTGTGGTTTAAACACCTCTTATAAATTAAAGAGGTGGGGACCACACGAGATTTAAACCCCCTGAACTCTCCAAAATTAGGGGAAACCCTTGAAATTCCCTCCAAAATGTGCCAAACCACACAAATTAAATAATGGAACATTAATTAATTAATTTGAAATATTTTGAATATTATTGGCCATCAATTAAATAATGGGAAATCTTAACCCATTATTTCTGTATGGTATATTTATTTGGTGGAGGTTGGGGTAAGAGGAGGCTTGGGAGAAACATTGTAGAATTATCCTCCCAACTAAGAACACGAAGAATGTCGGGGACGCTTCTACCTTGTTCTTCTTCCCCGAACACTTTTCAATGCACGAGCTTGAAATCGAGAGTGCGTGAGGAACGTGGAGAATGAAAAATCGATGTTTTCTTTCCGCAACATCATCAACAGACAACAATACGATGTAGGGGATATGAGTTGTTTTTTTAAGGTTTTACGTCTTTCATTTTATGGATTGTGAATTACTGATTGATATCCCCAAAATGAGGATTGATCGGACAACACAAACATGACCCAACCCTCCCCATTTGTTCTACATTTCTTACTGATGAAGGGGCAGCACAATGGCGCCACCGAAAGAGTGGACTGTAGTGGAGCGATGACGACTGAAAGCATGCCGACCTCAAAGAAACCAGTGGTGCAAGGCCACCGGGTCGCTGAAGGGGCATGACACCGTCGTACCTAGCAGATGAAAGGAGTTGTGTGGGTAGGAAGGGCCGCGGTGGAAGGGGGAAGCACCATCGTTCCGCGTGGAGATAGTGAGTCGCAGCTAGGGCGGGCCATGACAGAGGAGTAGGGGCAGCCATTGTCGGGCCAGCCACCGGTGTTGCGGAACCGGCTGGCCCCTCGGTCAGCCAAACAAGGATGGACCCCCCAGGTCCCGTGGGATATTGAACTGGCGCCTAGCACCGGTTCTGTTCAGAAATCAGCCCCCCCCACGCGGCTAGGGCGGGCCCCGTAGGGCACCACCATCCACTCTTCGGCTAGGCCACGTGGGCAGCTAGCTAGCCATGCGGGTCACCATTATGCAACATGGGCCACCAGACAATCCATGTGGGCTGACCCCTCAGGTCAGGCCGCTCTTGGCCCAGACTGCCCTCTGGTCGGGCCACTTTCGGGCGGTGCCACCCCCTTAGCCGGCCCACCCCCCTCGGGCCAGGTTGGACCTGTGGACTAGGAAAGAACCACAGACTCGGTCAGACCCCAGTCCGAACATGATTTACCTGAATACACCTTTTACCTATAACTTTTTCTACGAGTGTCTGATTGACAAACTGTCTCTAGCACAAAAAGCTTGGCGGGAGACGTTTCATTTGGAATACCCCACATGAGGTTGGGCAAAGTTGGGGTACGATACGGTTGGTTTGGACCTAAAATCCAACCAGGCCCCTGGAATAGAAATGCCAATAACTCACAGATCGGGTGCCCAATTGACGCGTTATCTATTGTGTTGAGACCCCTATGAAGAGGCGGACCATTGAGATACTTCTATATGGGACTTCATGACAGTTAGAGTATCGACTTGTAGCTCGTGGTGTGGATCGCCTCAGAGACGAGAGAGGGGAGAACAGAGACCTAGTATCTAGTAGATACTTGAAGACTACTGACCTTGTGACTCAGAGTGTTTCAACTAGCCTAGTGGGAAGCGCCTATGTGTGACACGGAAAACACACAGTAGGGAGTGCCTTTGTGTGATGTGGCAGACCTATGGTACATGATAGCATGATTACCTCATCAGCCTATGAGGAAGTGTGCCTCTGTGTGATGCGGTTGACCCACAGTTGGGAGAGCCTCTGTGAGATGTAGCAGACCCACAGTACACGATACGAGGAGTACCACATCCGTCCAGGATAGTGGGAAGAGCCTCTGTGTGACACAGAGGACCCACAAAACTCTATGGAGAATGTGTACACCAGAAGATAATATTTCAACGGTTTGATTGTGAGTGTTTCATATTACCTCCCCTAGAATAAAATCATGGTTCTTAGCTGATTCAATGACATTAGAGTTTTCCTTGTGATTTATATGGGTTACTAGATAACATAGGTATATGTATGTGCATATACCTATGCATTGATTATCCATTGAATCCATGCTTTGTGGTTTATCCTTGTTGGATGTTGTGACGACTTGAGGTTCTTGGGGTCCCTAATGAGTATCATTATACTCACCCCTACACGGGATATGCCCGCACCTCTTTGTGTTGATTGAAGATGACAGACAGTGCTGATTGAGGCAGAGTGTAGCAAGAATGGAAGGTACATTTAGGTGGACCACTCGGCGTGATGGTCCATGTAGCAGACACTTAGTTGTAGAGTGCTGAGGAAGACATATGTACCTACCCTTCAGGTAGGAACCCCGGAGGACAACCCGATAGCTACTTTACTTTATTTCAGTTATAATGTAACTTTTCTGTTTCCTTGAACAATACAATTGGGCTTGTATTTCTGACCCCTTTTACTTTCCAGCTCTTCTTTTGTATACAGTTTTTACTTAGTGTTTTCTTCTAGTTGTACTATAATTGTGTTTGTTTACAATTATAAAAGAAATTCCTTCCTAGTTTAGGAATTTACACCTTTAATTCTAGTCTCCATCCCTGGCCTATGGAAGGATGGATTGGAGTAGTCACGATACGGGCCCCGGGGGATGGGTCATGACAGGATATTTCCATGACAAACACTAAATGAAATGTCCAGTTTACATGTATTTATTTTTTTGCTAGATGGAAATAGGTTTTTGAATCATGGTAAAAATGTATTAGAGGAGAATTATTGTGTATTATACAAAGTCAATAGCCAATATATCTATATGAATCATTAAATATACCAAATATGTTAATTGGACTCTTTAAGGCTGACAAGATTCTTGATATGGGATAAAACAACAGTTTATTTTCAATACTTTTGTCTAGAATTATTGATCTGAGTTGTATATGACTATTCATTATGGACTAGGAATTTCATATAATAGATATGTGGCATAGAAGATACTCATGGATGTCACACAATAGTGAATAGAGAAAAACTATATGATTATACAGTAGTGATTGGATAATGGGATAAATTTTTAGGATTTTGTAATGTTTTAAGAAAATGTGGTGTTATTTGTATTATATTGAAAATAAATCATGTCAATATACATTGATATATTGGGTAGTGAAATCCATTAGTGAGATAACGATATCATTCAATTGATTATATGAGCTTTTTTATATATATGAATTTATTTGTAAATATACCTTGTGTGGTGGAACATTGATGTTTGTAAATAGTGTTTTAATTTATGAACATGATTTTATGTTAGTATGATATATATATCATCTTATAGAACAATATAGTTTAAAATAAAAAAGATACATTTATCCAGAATTAGTATGTCTCAAAATGGATGATGTATATAGTTTGGGTATTGGTTAACTGTGTGAATACTGATTTTAGAGTGTTGTTACTCGTAGTGGATGAGTATAAAATTATTTTATTATTTTCTATTTGGTATAATAGACTCTTTATCAACCAATATACAATGGATTTGTTTAATTCCTGTCAATGTATTACTTATTTTATTCTACAAAAGTATGAGGTCCCATGAATTTCTGAGACATCTAACATGATAATTGAAATAAGTGAACACGCATTCTTATGGTTATTTGATGGATTTTGAGATAACTATTTTTTATGGTTGGAATGTTTGTTACATGCTTCATAATTGTATTTCAAAATATTTTGATGGTTTATATTATGTAAAATAATCTAGAGATTCCTTCAAGTGTTTAAATTTATGGTGAGATATATTTTGTGATTGATTCCTAATTTGAGAAAAATCCATATGATAATTTAAATCTCATTCCATAAACCATGCATAATATCATAAACCAATGATGTAATAGGAAATTAATAACAATACCCAATAACCTAGAGGATTATAACTAGTGTAGAGGTCCTAATTCACATATCTGTGAGAGTAATCCCAAGAACCAAACTATGATACATTGTAAAATAACCAATACATTCCTAAAAACATTTGAGTATGAATAAATAAAAAACATAATACTATAATATAATTTAAAATGAATAATAATATAGTATTATATAGAGTTACAATACACTAGGTGGATACCATATACTAATAATCCAAAATAAAATGAAGGAACAATATCCCAGTTATCATCATCATGCCACATACACAATAGCAACATATAATCATCGAGATGCATCCGTGTGATACATTTCACATTAAGTGCATAATATAAGTATATAAAATAAGGTATGTGTATGATTCGAGATTATCATAAAATGTGTGAGAAATATATCCCAATAAGGTCTCACAAATTACACATGTTGTACACTCATATATACATATATAATTGAGGAATGAAATAATGATTTCAGAAAATATATATAAATTATATGCTAATCAAGAAATCATGACTCCCATTACTTCATATAATTATGTACATACAAAGATTAAATAATCATTAATAATAAATTCATTAGGTATATGAATTAATATAACACATCATATCATTTTTAGTTACACTATATTGATTCATTGATAAAACCAAAATTCACAGGGTTGTTCTATTTTTAATCCTTGAACCATTACCCCAAGGAATGGGGTATAGTAATACATCCACAACTAAATACACCATGATGTCACTTAAGTCATAGACCATAATCAATTACCCATGTAATACAATGATGTAACCCCTCTTGGGTTGTCCACTACAATGGTTGAACCACCTAGTAAAGGGAACATCATCGATATTAACCCATCCATTTATGCTTAGAAGAGGTCACAATGACACAATTACATCACTAAATTAATTAAATCAATCTCAAGCATAATAACCCATCTTCATAGATTATGGTGAGGTCATAAGCATATAGACCCATCCTAGTATACTATGGTCTCGTCACAAGCACATCAACTTATCCTTGAAGGCTCCAAGGATGTTATAACAATGTCACACATGCAGTGTCACCCTGGTCCCACAACCCATCCCACTGCTCTCCAACTGATCCAATTGAATTATTCAGTCCAAATACATACCCTCATTAATAACGTATGTCAATTCACACTTCAAAACATCCAATAGTTCCCCTAGATTCATCATAGTCCTCTGGTTTCTATAAAAATAATCATTTATCACCCCTTTGTGACATCACTATATGTAGGATCCTTCAATATAGACCTAAAAGTCTAGTCCATAATTACTTCATGAACCTCACCACTCCAATTCCCCCTACCATGGGACAAATCTAATGAATCAGTCATTAAACTTCATGGCATCTTAATTCCATGTCATAATCAAATCCCATGACATGTGATTAGGTCCAATACAATATTTTCAATGGTAAATCACTTATACTATCACCTATAGGAATCCTGTCCTTGTATCACTCATCTAGTCCTAAAGGACCCATCCTTCTCCCCAAGCTCATGGATATCGCTCTCCACCATCAAGATGGTGTTCTTTGTCACAAATGATATGTACGACCATGATATTGATCTAGGAAGGGAAAAATACCTATATAATGTTCACATTGATTCTTGGAGTATCAACCTATTATATCTATGTGCCATCATCAATACTAAGCCCACCCAATGCCTCACATTTGCTTAAAAATAACTCTCCCGCATCTATTACAAAAATGACTAGTAATCCCTATTTATTAAAGCTATAAAAAACACTCATACTTAAGATATAATTATCAATCCCTCCATATATCTTCTACATTAGCACTCACATCCACTATCCATCTACCCATACCTTTTAAAAATACATGAAGGTCGGAATTCAATCATAAACACACATATGAATTTGTATTAAATGGAACATCTTGCCTCAAAACTGTGTTACCAAACATGTTAGGCTCTATAATCTCTTAGTCAGACCCATATTTGACTCACCTATCCACTAAAATAACTAATGATCCTACCACTTATAAAACACCTTAAAAATAATAAATATAATTTAAATGAATTATTTTAATTGATTACAATGTATCATAAATATTGTAAATGTAATTGGGAAATGAGATTTTAGTAAAAACTCAATCAACAAACCACGAGAGGGTTGTGTCACTACCATAGATCCATCATATGAAGAACCCCTATCACCCAATACCCAGCCAATAATAAATTTCATCTAATTTTTTGAACCATAAATAATAATATGTTGCACATTTATCTCAAAAAAATCATCATTTGATGATGTGAAGAAATCATTTCGGTTCTCACTCGAACCATGGAACATCTATTCTCCTCCATCATAAGAAAATTTTATAGAGCTTCAGTAAAACCCTCACCAAACCCTAGTAAGATATTGATAGAAATATATATAGTTAACTAAAACGAATTAATAAAGTTTATTTTTCCTGAAATGACTATAAAATACCACTAATAACCACCTCGGGTCATTTGAAAAAATATAAGAGGATACAAAAGTAAAGTTTCCCTCCCTATGAATTTTTCTACCTAAAATGATAGTGGATTTGACCACCATTTTATTAAAAGAAACTATTCATGATGAGTACCGATGGTTTGTGCTATCAATCATCTTAATATATGGACCACATACCTTTTATTGAAAACAATTCTTGTTATGGGATATAGATTCTCACCATGAGTGGTTTTATGTGGCTAGATTAAAAAAATCTAAAAAAAATTATTTATCCAACAACCACCCACACCCATTTAACACGTAATTTTAATCAAAACATGTCCAATAACACAACTTAATAACATTAAAAATATTATAACCTCTTATTGTATCCCATTTTAAAAAAAACCATCAAAAAATATGAAAATAATTAAATTCCATATTAAAACAACAACTAAAATATTTATGGGTATTTAAACCCACCCACAATAATGTTTCCCATATTAGATAATTTATGGTCATCCATAATAAATGTCTCAAATATATATGTGTTCATCAAATAATATATTAGTCACCACATTCTTTTTATAATTTTCAAACAAATTTTCACTATGCAGCTCCAAAATCTAAGGGGACTATTTACTAAATCTCATGATACACACATCATACTAATGATAACACTATGAAATATTTAAGGAAAACTATATATCATAAGACATAGAGGATTACTCACCCAATTTGACAAGATTATTATTTTACACCCAATTATAAGGACTCACTCACAATAATAAGATCTTTGTCATGATTCTCACAATCATAAGAATTGATTTTCCAAAATTCACTTCCAGTGATACACAAATCCATAAACTATTATATGTAGGCTGATCATTAAGAATTTTCTACCTAAAAACATCTATATGTACCTAGAAGCACATTTCTAACCTCCTCTATCCTAATCCTTCCAAATATTCTTGGTATCACAAACTGATATATCTATAAAATAAATGACATCCTCTTAATCTATATTTTCATTATCCACAACTTATAATGTTACACTCATACATTGGTCCATAAGAAAATATTCAAATTCCACCTTGGAGTTTTGTACAAAAATTGTAATAGTCACTATGTTCTATCACGTGATTCACACTTTGAATCATTTCATGAAAATGGATACAACATAAACAATGAGATGAATCATGATTGACCACCTAGATCTCATCACAAATTTTGGTTGACCTAAAAAAACCCTATTGGTCACACTGAAAACTGACCATTCTCGATGCCAATAAAAAAAGTCATACCTGAAACCAAAAATGTATTTTATATTTTATTAAAATATATAAGAAAATATATGAAAAAATATGGATTGGGATTCTAAAATAGTGACGAACAAGAGGATCATCACATACAAATGTGTATCATTTTGAATGAAAAGGCCTAATACTAGAGAATACTAATAGAAAATTATGCACGGAATCTTGAGAAGCAAGGAATTCATTCACTGCATTACTCCCTCACAGTGTATGAATTACAAATGTATGGATTTCCAATAACCTCTTGTATCTTCCGATCAAATATTCAATACTCCAATGAATAAGAATTTATCAAGAAAATAACATAAGATTTATAAGTGAATCAACCTCAACCTCCTGAACAAAAAAAATCCTTAGATGACATAAAAGAATGAAAGACATAATAACATGGGCCTCTACATGGATAGAATTCCCACAACCAAAATTGGCCATGAAATCCATCAACACAGATATAATATAATCCACGATAACTCAACCTCCAGGCATTGACACCCAACAACATGACTTGTCCATGTTGATCTAGAACCCCAAGCTTTGAGGCATCCACTTGAACCATTGTCCTGAGTTGAATTTCTACTCCTAAGAGTTGAAATCAATGTCATAAGGGATGTGAGAGAGGGACTATTAACAACCATACTAGATTTCAATGGATATTCCAAAAAACTAGAATCACGGTGCAAAATCAATTATCAACATACTAGTCATACAATATATATACCCTACCCAACATGAGGGAATTTCACTAATGACAGATAAATCCCCCCCAATAACAGTATCATTATCATATCCCATTAACCCAAACATCAACCATTTTGGATCGACCATTACACATAACAAGGTGAAATAAATAGATGTATTTTTCCCTTTAATAAATAGGATAAATTGAAACACACCAACTACCAATATTTTATCCACACATTATGGATTCCTTAATATTTCTCCTAAATGACAACCTATTATTAGTCCATCTACACATGAATTCCCCTAATACGAAGGCATACTCGCCCAACCTATCATTCCTGAACAAGGATAAAACCCCATATTTATTATATATAGGAACCCTAATCCATCTCCAAAATCAACCATTGTCATCAAGGGACATCTCTAATTTTACACTACCCTATGTCACTATTCCCACCAGAATCTCATCATATCACTACCCTCATAGTAAAATGTGCATTCATCTAGAAGCTAACCAATTATCAATGGACCCACATACGGCCCATTCAATGATTTATATCTAAAAAAAACATCATGCACACTAATAAAATACCTTTCCTCAGCCACCAAATGTTTTTCTAAAGATCATTATGGATGATCACTAATGTTATTAAGGTACAGTGACCCGAATGAACTCGGAAAAATGATTTATACCTTTATCTACCTCAGAATGGACTGATCTAAATCTATACACTATCCCTTGTAACATGATAATAAGACCAGAATCTAGGTCCCATGAGTCATGCACGATCTAATGTACTCTCATTCTCCTAATCAAGTGACCATGAGGGACACACATATGGTGATAACCAACATATAATTGAGTCTCCAATATTATTGTTGACTATAAAATCCCCCACCCAAAAGTATTCATATTTGAAATTTTTCATATCCATTCACAATAATACCATTCTACTAAAACCATATATCAAGAACCATAAATTCATGAATACAACTGATCCTTCCATCAAAAAATAACCTTGACACTGGGATTTTGGAATTCCATTTCAATAGCTCCACCAACTCAATGGTATTCATGTAACCACTTTGACATTTTAAACATAATTACAACATGATGCTATATGGGAAACCACTATAATGTTTATTATTAAAAATTTATTAAAAAAACATTATCCATAATGAAACATTTTAACATACTCAAAAAATTACATAGGTATATAATTCATGTATTGAACGCATCATGGTTCCATTACTAAAAAATTGAATGCATACACAAAAAAGAAACATGTATCTATTAATTAACAGTTAAATGGAATTAATTTTCATCACTGTATAACCTCTAATAATAATATCTACAAGACATTATATTAATTGGAATCACATTATAGTCTAGATAAGTATAAATACAATAACATGTTAATTGAAAAAAATTCATATTAGTTGATTTTGATCTATCAAAAAAATGAAAACCCCATTGGAAAACTATAATAAGAAACAATATATATATATATATATATATATATTTCATTTTTTTTCATGTGAAACCCTAACAATTATACACAATAACAGGCCTCTAGAAAAGGTAATATAGGACAAAACCATTAAAATTTATAAGATAAAAAACCATTTTCTATAAAAATATAATCAAAATTACTGTAAAGGAGGAATAATAATAATGTTCCCATAGTATCATTATTCCCATAGAAAAAAATATTCATGGCCCACAAGAAAGAGGTCCATTATAAGATCTACAACATTAATATACAACCACTATTATATATCTATCAATCATAAAATTGAAAAAAAACCATAGTATTACTAGTTAATACTACGGGCCAAATCCATATAGTAGTTCTCAGATAAGAGACATTGAATTACCTAAAATGAACATAACAATATATCAGTGTTTGGAAACAATATAATAGGGACTAATCAATATATTCGGGATTTTATTCTTCAAATAATATTATGTAATAGTATAAAATTATCCAGACATCCATCATAATAATCAGAGTATGAATATGTTATTTGAAGAAATGTCATAAAAATATTACTATAAAAAATCATAACATCAAGAATAAAATCATATCCTAATGGGCTGATACAATATACCAATAATGTGACACACAATTCTTCAACACTTACCCAACTACTAATACATGGTGTCACATAACCTATCGATGCATACCGATGATGTTTCACCTTCCTGGTGCACAATACATAATGCACTAAAAATAAATGAAGACAGTAAGGAATAAACATGCACAAGTGATCACATGAAGAATGAAAAAAATATATCTATGTTTGTTCACATAAAGTACAATTAACCCACATTATCAAATACAAGTGTAAGTGATGAAAAAAATAAACTTGTCACATAAAATCCTCATTTTTTGTGATAACTAGGATACCATGAATCATTTTTCATCATGTCATCAGGTGCTAACTAGTATATATTGAAACCTTATCAATCATAATTCTATTCTAATATAGAATCCAACTCATATTCATTAGTCACTATAATAATTTCAATCTCATCCATGAGGACTCGAGATTGGTTATAATCTGAATAATTTTATCTTATTGAACTGAACATGTTACAATCATACATCCACATCTTGAACCACTTCTTAGTCACTCATGACTGGGAACATCATTCATAAGTCTGGTCACCCTATAAACTAGTTACTCCTAGGTTGTCCATTTTAATGAACCTATATTCTCAAGCAATATCAATTATCCATACATACACATCAATTCATGCTCAGTGGATACAAGAAACAAAAGAACACTTACTCGTATACTCAGTTATAGTTAAGAGAAAACAAATACATGCATGTATAAACTAGGGAGGTCACAAACAGATAAACACATCCCCAAAGATTCTAGGGATACCATAAGTACACCAACCCTTCCCCATAAACTATATTATTATAACATAGATCTCTCACAGAAAATAGTGCATAAGGCATGAATATCGTCACATAGCTCTACAGATGATCCCATGGGGAATGTTTCATTATACCAAGACCCCATTCATGATCATATATCACGTCACCCATCTAGGATTCAACAATTTCTTCTATAACAATAATGGTCCCTTTTAAAATATTACAGCTCATGTCTATCATCCCTTAGTGGAATCAATACCTGATGGATTATCCAAACAAGGACTCATGGACAGTTCTAAATCAACTTCATGTCCGTACACTCAATTTTTCCCACTACATAGGGACCATGTAAAGATTTAACCCCTTAATTAGAACAATATCTCAATTTATTTTTCAGAAAAAACCAATGACACATAACTATATTGTGAATAAAATATCCTATGGGTGATCGCACAATGAACCACTTACTGGAAAACCATCTCTATAAAACCTATCTAGTCTTGAATGGAAAATTTCACTAACAAAATGTGTGGACAGTACATTATAGAATCACAGGGATTTCATTATCCAAAATTTGATGTATCTATGTATCAACCATTACCCTTATTCAAAATCCCTCTATCGTTAGCTCTCTTTTCATTGGATAATAACGCTAGGATAACCACATATGTTATAGTATCTCTATAACACAGAAGGATTCTTGTTATAATAATCTTTTACCTTTTCTCTAGGGTCATAGTGATAAGGTGATTCTTATTTACCAAGGTTCTATACTGAATTTATCCTGATCATTAGACTCCCAATGTAACACACCCTCCTCTACCAAGGATCATGAATTCCTTATACATAAACCCAATCCCCTAAAACATGCATTCCTGATTTTATTAACACATAAACACAAAAGATTGTTTTTTTATTAAATGGATAAAACACATCTAAAATGGAAACAAAACCTATTATATCCTTTTTAACAGCTCATCTAAGCCTATTTTTAAAATTTTCAAACCATTAATACCAACTGATATTTTAATTGAAACCAAAATCATAAATAATTGATTAAAAATTAATAATTCATAACTATTTTAGTCACTCTAAATAGGTATAAACATATAAAAAAATATCTATAAATTTCTATCACATAGATGACATGACCAACCACAAATATGAGGTCCACCAAACACCCCTAATAATATATATGGAAAAATCAACATCACTCAATAATTTTATGACTAATTATTTGATATAATTATTCATAAAATGAAAAATAAATATATGTTTGTAGATTGCCTCAACTAAAATTGTACTCTATGACGTGGAGACATTGTCTTGAGTCCTTCTTCATCCACCAAACATGAAATCACTTTAATTCATTAATTATTTAACATTTCTCTAATGAATTAAATTCCAAATCCTAGCCAATATTTTCCCAAAAGTAGATATTTTGAAAGAAAACAAAAAGATATGGAAGATATTACAAATAAATCCAATAAATTTGTACCAAAATGCACCCTAGATCAAGGGGACATCATTGGTAGATGCACCAATGGAATGACCCTCCCATGTGCATGTCCGAACTAAAATTACGGGGTTCTGAACCACTATTAATTTTTATGAAGAAAAAAACACACCTTTCAGTGTGTTATCCTATAGTTCATTCAATGAAACAACTAGAGTGATTAACCAACTCCATTTTTCAACAATGTTTCACTATGTGGCCCATTTGTTAAAATTTTTATGGTATGATATTGATCACTTACTGCACTTTGATTTTTTTCATTCCTCTGATAGATACTTAAAATATCATGGAAGATATGGGTTATCAAAAAACATTATATAAAAACATTAATGGAAAATAAAATACTCATAATCACTATATATTTTTTTGGTTCTCTAAACAAACAATCCAATAATTGGAAAAACTAAAATTCCCACGCAAAGCGATGTCAAAAAAATCTACAATTAATTACATTATCAAATTTTGAGGGGGTAGAAAACTAATGAGAGGATTTTACACATGTTTGGGTGTATTAAAAAATGAATAATTTTAAGTAGATACTTATGAATCTTCTAAAAATGTGATATTATTTTAGTTTGTGATGTTCATTAAGGATTCCAAATAATTTTTCCTAGTGATAGGAACACGTATATTGGAAAGATTGTATCAACAAAAAGTATATATATATTATTTTTATGTTTTCATAGAGTCTGAAAATTGTATTTAGATATTTATAGTAAAAAGAATATATTTTTGAACAATATTGATTAATATATGGAAAATAATAGACACTATGGTTCTCTTTTATAATAATAAGAACCAATGAGTATACCATTTGAGGCATCTGATTTTTGATGGTAGACATCTAGTATATTGGAACCTACGAGGAATATTTGCAGTAATTTGGTGTTTTCAATTTTGTGTACATTGTGTTTTAAATTTTCTTCCCACTTTCTTCATCGAGGAGGATAAGAAATAGAACCCTCTTATTTTTATTCCTTCTTGAACTTTGAGAAAGACTATTATTATGAAATTTTATTCATAAATATTAATGTTTTTCGGACTGTGTGATGTTAAACTATTATTATAAACCCTTAAATTTGTAATCAATACCAATTTTTATTGATGATCACTTATAAATAAATAAATTGATTATTTTTTGATTTCTTCTATCATCACTAAATTGAAGATGATTTAGAACAAGATCTATATAGATTAAACATTTATTAATAAATTGACGGTGGCCACTAAAATATTTTGAAACCGATAACATTATTTTTCTATAAATTTATTTACTTGAGAATTAGTAGCGAAGATAAGGGAAAACAAATTGGGAAAATTATTTATATATATATGTGAAAGAGTAAGATAAGGAAATTATATTATTACTAAAGTATATCCACCTTATAGAGTGGTTTTTGTGTTACTCAATTAAAATTGGTATAACTGATTCCTATATTAGAAATGTGTAAGGACCAAATAAAATTGTACCTTGTTGTGATATGGGTTTTCAGGGACATGGGATGGTAAGTATATAAAATATTATAGATTATAGTGTTAATAAACTATGTTATTAGAGGTTTATTAAGTTTTTTTCTAACTAGTAAATATAGTTAAGATTTATTCTTATTCATAATATACCTTTTACTATCGGTCCTGAACTTGAGTGTCTTGTAATTACAAAAAAGAAATAACATATTTCATCAAATGTATTCCAATATCCATTTAGGTTAAGTTTATCATGGAGTTTGTACAAATACATAACTAATAAAACCTTTATCTTATGTATCTAATCTATGGGTTTCCCACTCCATCAAAAACTATTTATTTCTTAATGACTCATTAGTATTTCCCCTATATTCTATAAAAACGATACTTTTCTAGTAATAAAATTTATATTTCATATCTTCATAGCTTGATGATGTGGAAATATTAGAAGTATTATATAAATATCTCCGAATGGGTAACCATAATATATTAAAATAAAATATATTAATTGAGCACAAGATGACAATATAGGTATGAATACCTAATGTCTCGTACCATTCCCTCAACCCGAACTCACATTTAGATCACGGATAAAGTAATATTACACTACTCTATTTTTATTATTTTGAATTGATAAATGAAAATAATTATATTATCAATTAAGACATATATGGTTCTACTATGGTAGATTTATTAATTCAACAATTTGAGAAATAGTCATTTCATATTATGTTAAAACATTCAAATGATATTTTCATGGGAGATTCCAAATTGGATTTGTTAATATTTTTACATATGTATTTTATGAGAAATGGAATATATATAAATATATAATATATTTTAAAATGATTTTTAATAGATAATATGAATATAATTCAATTTTGTGATATTTAATAGTTATACAAGTTTCTTGATGATCGAAAAAATTTGACAAAGTTAAAATGTTACATGATATTGAACCATTTAAAACTATACATATATTAATGATTAAATATGAAATATTTAAATAAAATAAATTGAAAAACCATTTGAACTGTTAATATGTTATATATTTATATTTGTTGAGTATCTATTTTAATTGAAAAATGTGATTTTCATTATTTCATTGACGTGTTTTTTAATGATTCATCAATGAACATTTCCATTTTTAGTGATATGTGAACACAGATTAAATATAATTAATCATTTAATTTTTAGATTCATGTGATGGTTTTGAAATACACTGAAAATATCATATAATTTTTTTAATTCATTGTATAGTTACAACTCCATTTAATTTATTATTTTCAAGTTATATTTTATTATGTAATGTTATATAGAGTAAAAAAAATTAACTGTTTTAAATTATTAAATTAAATATAAATAGTTTTTAATACGTTACGATTTTAATTTAAAATATAAATTTTAATCTACTTCTATCTCATACGCCTTATTCCCAAACATTTCTATGTATTATTCAAATATTTTATATTATATATTGTTCAGTCATTTTATAATATTATTATATTTTCATATAATTCACGTTTTTTATTTCATTTTATTATCCAATAGTTCTTCTTTTTTGTTGTTTTTTGAGGATTAAAGTTACTTTTACTTGACTGTTGGTTGAATTTAGTAAAAAAACATATCCCCTTTATGTTTACCACATCACTACCACCTATATATATTTTCCTTGAAATATTCTTTTATATATTTTCTAATCATAGTATTTTAAATAAAATGGTATTTTTAAAAAGTATATTGAATTTTTAATGGATATCTACTCAAGTAGTCTGCATGATCACTTTTTTAAATTTTTCATAATCTTTAATGTGATCAAAGTGATTTAAAAAGTTAATTTTGACGCATAAGTATTGAAAAATTGGCTCACATATTCACCCAAATGGGTTTTTAGTGTGTCCTAAATCAAGATAACATGGTAATTCCCGACTATATATCAAATGATTACTGATACTAAATTCTATTATTATATATTATTACGAATTTTAAAATGCATTCAGTTCTATAGTCGGTCAAATTTTTCATATTAACTCACCATGAATTGAGTATTATATATTAAACATTAAAACAAATATATATATATTCAATTTCTTATAATTCATGTAATACATTCATATGTAATCCTAGAAGTTATTTTTTTCATTTAATTTAACCACACTGATATTAGTGTTTAAAATATTTCCTTTACTAAATAAATAGTCTTTTCTATTGAAATATATATTAGTAATATTCTTATTTAGTGTTACAAATAGTTTTATATATTGAGAGTTTATTATGATGTTTTAGATAGATCCATTTTTTGTCAAAGTTACATTACTCTCCCTATATTTTTAAAGATTAGGACTCTATTTCACCATGTATTATTTAATTCCAAACAATATATTAAAATTATTTCAATAAAATATCATTGAATGTATTTCTGAGTACAACATTTGATAGATATACTTATGTATGTCTAAACATGATGGTTGGGGTTTTATATATTGATACATCTAATTTAGATAAGGTATTTTGGAAAAAATTACAACAATTTATATAATAGTTTATATTGAATTGGATTTGAAGTGTAAATTAAATAATGTGGTACTTATTCTGTAAATATTTTACCCTAGTAACCAATACACTCATCCCACACATTTAAATAGAAACACACACACAAACAAAATGATATATATATATATGAGTTTGTGTGTATGTGTGTCTGTCTCTGTGTGTGTGTCTATGTATCTGTTTGATTCTATATGTATATATCTATTTCATAGTTTTTTATTATATAAATACATATGTGAATACTATTTACTATGAACTAAATTGAATATCATTTTGTATAAAATTCCTTGTGACATAAACTCTGACATACATCTGATGAAAATAAAAAGTAGTAATATAATGATACCATTTTGGGCATTTGATTCTAATATCATAATTCATATTTCATTTTACTTTTTCAGATATGGATTTCATTGATACTACCCTGACATTTAAATGGTATAGCCTTGACTATGAATCAGTGGTATGGTTTATTTAGGGCATGTAAAATATGTTATAATTGTCTCCTTCCTTCCAAAAAATAGATTATCCTACAAGTATACATCATGGATAACACATGTAAACTACCATGTATTATAATACAATAATAACATCCCTAAATAAATAAACTATTCATATAAAAGTGAATGGTCATTCTTATAATTTGTTGTAATGTTTCTATGTTGAAAATTTAATGCTCTCTTCGTTTTATGTTCTCCAATTATCATTATCAATAAATTTTTGATACACCACATGTGTTTGAGTGGTCCCATCATAAATAATATAAATTATAGGTTTTATTTTACTACATATGGAGGTGATATTACTTTATTTATCTCTTATAGATGTCAATTAAACATACTCTATCATGATCTACAATGATGAAACATACAATAAAGTATGCATTCGAATTAAATTTTTGTTTTCATTTCTCATATTTATTCATTGAAGAGAGCTAAATATTTAAATTTATTCTCTTCAATGGTGTTGGTCATGAGATTATTTTAAAACCCATTAGTGGTTTCAGATCATCCATCACCATAAAATCAATATTTTTTCATACGGGGTTTTATTTTTAATTTATATTGTATACGGCGTGAATTGATAATGTGTGGTATGATATAATGTAAAAAAAGATTTTGTAATTGGATTACAGTGTAGTGATATATGATAAAATATATCAAAATATACGAATCAATCTTTCTTATGGTCATATGGTAAGACTAATTAAATCATGTAATAGGATACATTTTAATCCACATGTTTAACACAATATCAGTGGATATTATAAGGGTTTTCATACCATGTGATAGTAATAAAAGGTTATACAATATTTGGGACTAAATAATAAATATTATATTGTATATTTCATTAAATAAAATGAAATACTAATGACAAATGATTTTTAATTATAGTATAATCATGAATCATACACTAGAGAGTCTACAAATCTATCATGATATATGATACAAGGTTTAAAATAATGAAAATTAATTTTAAGTAAAATAGTTTATAGTATATAATTTTCTTGTGAATTATATGTTTTCTTCATTATGAATATAATATTTTTATCCCCAACTAAAATATAAAATTCTCATATTGATGTATTGTGATTTAAAGAAAACTAAAATTATTATTATTCAATTTATTATTTATGTATATAAAATGATTATATTCCATGAATACTGAGTGCTAAAATTTATATGATAAATTTATTTTTATAAAAATATCATTCCATTTTATGTATGATAACCTAATGTTTGGATTCAATCTACCATGATTTCGGTTTTTTTATGTTAATATCAAGAATATTGTGGTTTAGTTAAATTAATAAATATTATGTTATAGAGTAGTTAATGAATTTAAATATCTCTAGAGTAAAGTATCCTTGGGTAGATAGAATTTAGGTTGTACTCTTCAATAAATTTGATGCTTATTAATTTTCATGAAAATTATGTATTATCCATCTATGGACCTAATATTATTCATTTTTTTATTATTTATTTAATATTATTTAAAACTACTATAGTAAATAGTTTCATGTATGTCATTAATGGTATGAATATGGATATATTTAAATATGTTTTAATTTAATAATACGGTGAAAAAGAAATTACATTTATAACGAGTTAAATTAATTATTCTTTGAAAAATAATATTCTTATTGGAGGACTTCGGATTCCAAAAAAAAATTAGTTGTAATAAATAAAACATAATGAAATAAAATGTTAACTAATAAGGATTTATTTTCATGAAATACTTCTTATTATCATATACATGAGATATATATTAAAGAGTTGAGGATATGAAGAACACCCAAATATTATGTGTGAGTGTCCTTCTAAGGTTTACACTTTTCAATACCATGATAATTCAATACATGTGACCCTAAGAATTACCAATTATGGAATTTCATTATTCATTGAATTTAGATCATAGGTTACCATGACTATTGCATGTGAATAAATAATTTTATTTTTGGTTTACAGAAGATAGAAAATCCTTATCCATTATGAATCTAGAGGAATATAGTTTAGTGAATTTGTAGGATAAATTAAGATAACGAGGTTTCTAAACAACATTCAATAAATCATATATGATATAATTGACATGATTTATAACATGTATACATATTGTAAATGGGTAAAGTGTAGATTAATTTATGGATTGAAAATTTAATATATATCCACCTATTTTATTAGTTCAAAAATATAAAAGGTATTATAATGTTCCATCAATATATAGAAATTATATTTCATGTTATACATTATAAAAAATAAGGTTTTCATTTTTTAAAAAAATTACAGTTTTCTAAATATATGAAGGAAATTTTTTATATTATTCCAAATATGGTAAATAATTTATATATTATGTATATAGATAATAAAATTAATTACATTTATAATCATAATTTCAAGGATTATACTAGAATATCACATCTTAGTATTTTTTTCATAGGTTATATAAATGATAAATGCCTTCAGTGAATCAATATAGATGTATTACTGGAATCCTTTGACTCTGAAATATTTGATACACTATAATATTGACTATTCATAAAATTAAAAAAAAATATCATTTTACTATAAAATGTGAGAGGGATAACTTACAATTAGATAAAATATATTGTTATTTATGTCTACCAATGTGTAATCCTGAAATCGGTTGTTTTTATACATTATATCATTTCCTAATGATTTTCGATTGTATCTGTATATGTTTATAATGATACAGATCTTGTAATCTTTTTAAATGTTCAAAGTGTATTACAAAAACATGTATTTTATCAATTTAACAAATGCATTTATATTTTATAATAAGATTACAGTGAAGAATATTTAATCTATGATTTAACAAATCATTTGATTTATCATAGAACTATTTGAAAAGTAACTCCTCTTAGATCCCATAGTGTAATGGTGTGTCATAGTGGAAGACTTATACCCTACTATATATGGCTATATTAATGATAAATTATATGGATATTTTATTTCATTATGGGGATATTCCCTAGAAACATTTCAATTTCAACAATACCAAATTCCATATGTGTCCAGATATACTATATGAAATATGTTATATGAATCTATCAATTTTTTTAAAATATATTCATTTTTAGTTATATATATAATTTTATTTCTTCTAATAATCATGGAATAAACATAGAAAAATATCTTATATTGGTTATCAAAAAGATATGTTGAGATATTATATACTGAATCGTATTGAATTCTATGTGATTTCAGCCTAATGTAGTGATTTCCTTGAGTATGAGAACATTGTTTTGGGATTAAATAAAGTAATTTCAGATTTTGTGGAATGTAAATACCAAAAAATGGGATTTTTTTTCTTTTTAAAAATGTATATCCGATTCTGATATGATTTGTGGAATATGAACTAAGTCATGTTAAAAAACATTTCACATCTTGTTGGATTTTTCAGGAGCCTAATATTCAAGGATTTATTCTGTAAAATGATGATGAAGTAATGTTTATCAATAATGAACATACTACATAATTATAGACAATTTTTAGTTTAATTTCTAATAAACGGATAAATTGAATAAAATATTAAATAGAATCCATGTACACAATCTAGGTTAGGATCATGGTAGAAGCACTAGAAGTGGGAAGACCCATATAATAAAATTGGATTCTCACAGGAAAAGTGACTTGATGGTCCATTTTCTAACTATATATTTTATCTATAGAAAATGGTTCATAAGATAATAATGGTATTCGCGATGAAAATAGTTTTTATAAATTTTTGTTTTTAATACCCATTATAATATTATTTCCCAGACCATACCATTATTATTATGAGATATATTAACTAGATTTAAAAAAATTTCCTTATTTGTTATTCAGTAGAGGATATTTACATGCTACAACCATAAGGCATTGATGTTTCAAGGATATTGGTTATTGTCTTCAAGATTTAATGTTAAATTAATGTATTGAAGATATATTTTAAATGTTATAACATATGGAATGATGATTACATATAATAGTATAGACTCTTCATGAACAGTTATGGTTTTTGTGTACATATGTATATTAGTGGGAGTTTTTTTGTATATATGATTTTTTATGTGGATGACATATTACTCATTAAAAATGAATTACGAAAAAAACATTTTATAATTATATTTGTTGAAAAGTGGTTTTCAATGAAATACATGTCTAATGTTGCATAAAAACATGTTATAAATAAATTTCGAGATAAATAAGTTTCTTTTAGTGAGTGAACACACATATATAAATGACATACTATAAAAAATTAGCATGGAGGAATCCTATGATGGGTATTTCTTACTTTATTATTTTTTGAGTTTTAGTAATATTGAAGATCCTTATACAGTGATATTAAATTTGAATAGTATTACATTTGCATCCTCTATACGATATGTCATGTATGTTATGTTATCTACTTTCAAAAAGGTCACTTATTCACTAAAAAAACTTTAGATACTGATCCAATCCTTAAAAGTTATTTTATTTCTAAAAAACAATTATACCTCTGTATCTAAGATGATGTAGTAATATGTTATTCATCACTATATGTGAGGATCAACTCAGTTTAAGGGGTTATAATATACAAATTTTCATGTAAAAATATTAATATAAGATCTTAGTGTAATTTTTTTAAATAGACGATATTATAGTTGTAGGATATCTATAAAACATATAGTAGTAGATAACAGAGGTAGAGTACATTTTTATATTAGATGTTTTGATGGGATTATATTATATTTTTTTGTTCATCACTAATCTTTGGTAAGATTAATATATCATTGTACCTATTTATCTTATACTGATAATAATATAGATATTTATTAGGATAAGGATTCCCAATATAATTGGGGGACCAAACATAACCGTTGAATATAGAATTTCATTATAATTATTTCTTATAGGGGTGATGTAAATGTCCATTATATGGATTCATAATATAATGTAGAATATACATTGACAAAGCCATTTGAATAAAATGGACGAGGATCTGTTTAATCTCATGGAATTATATGCACGATAAAACTGATATACTAGCTATAAAATGTACCCTTATTTAATAATAAAATACATTTATTATTTTCATTCCATTATTTGTAAAAAAAATCAAGAACATAACAGTGAAAAAATCCCCTCAGTGTATTCCATAATGTTGTCCCAAATGGATAATCATCACTTGGTTTTCTGGATTCAGATGATATTTTTAGTATATAGTATGTAAAATATCTTATGATATATGCTTAGTTATATATAGAATGATTAACTAAATAATGATATAATACCTCATGATATATTTTCTATATTGGATTATTTATTTATATCACTTATAATATCAAATAGTCCTTGAAATACTTAATGTTATACATTCATTATGAATACCAATTACCTCCTTAAATGGAGATTACTAGTTTAATATCCTACCCTCATTGATATATTTATTATGAAAACCATTGAAATTAGGTAATAATTCAGAGTCTGGTAATGATACATATCAAATAATTGGTTATTTATTAATTAAGATAATGTTTTTGAACATTTATATTTATAAAATTAATTTGGGACCATGATTCAAATATACTATGAAACGTGTAGACAGTCCTAGATGGTAGACACGTGTTGTGATTTTATAAATATATATAAATGGAATTAAATGGTATTATTTCTTTATAATTATTCAATTTATTTAGTATAATTATTAATCTATGTGATTTTTCAAAAAATATTGACCTATTCTATATCTAGTGGTAACATGATTTCAAGGGAAAATGTACCATGGATTTATTCCTATTATGATTATGATAAATATTATGGTTTAAATAATAATATATATGTGTTTGTGTGTGTGTGTGTGTGTGTGTTTTCAATAGGGAAATCGTCATCTTTTACATTTAGTAGTGATAATTGTTTCAGGTGGCCAAATATTACATACAATAAATAAACAAGGAATTGATAATTTTTCAATATAATATGTGTTCATAGAATTATACGGTTAGTAAATATAATTCTTATTATAGTATGTATAAAAATATTAGTAAATAATAAATATAATTCCATAAAAATATGTTAAAAGTAGTTTGATAGATTCATAACTTATTATGATGTTTTCTATAACGTCCTTATCTCATTTTAGTGGAAAGGGGAACATTAATTATTTCCATTAATATGGGTATATCAAATTATATAAAACTCTTTGAGTTATAATATTATATATAAATTTATTTTGTACCATCAAAAAAGATATCGTGATACCCTACATAGAATGTTTCTCCAATATAATAAAATATAATATGCATGTGATATTAGATATTGAATTCATTATTGTTTCCCCATATTCTCAAATATTTATCTTCATATGTGACACATAAAGATCATTCATTTATGGAATAAACAATTCATTTTAGTCATTTATAATGATCATGAAATTATATTCCACAAATTTTAAAATTTAGGGTTTATACATCACAGCTGAAAATATTTTTTAACCACTGATATCCATTATTTATTGAAGGAATAAATCATATATATGGTAATAGTTTCTCCAATGGGGTGGTCTACTGTTTCTATTATGTAATTTTAAAATAATCTTATTTCTCAATTAGTTTTTTATCTTCATATGTAATGTCCTGTAGCACCTTTTTATTATATGGATATCTCTCATAGTGGACAAGGATTCTAATGTTTTTGTACAAACATTATTTGAGGGAGTCCTTTGGATATTTCTTGGCATCCTCCATCAAGAAAACACCATAGAGATCATCAAATATGCTGCACATTGAAAATATATTATCCATGGTTTATTTATTTTAATTATACTCATATTGATTTTGAGATGATAGAACACCATTTTATGTCAATTTTCTCCACTATGTTGGTCATGACATGGCCATACAAAAAATATCATATATATACACACACATATTCCAATTTATATTTTTGTGTTTGTGTGTATGTATTTTTATATATTTTTTATCTAAGAGTGATTAAATATATTTTGTATAATGGGCTAAATATTTGTAAAACAAATTTCATTATGAATTAATAAATACATTATTACGTAATATAGTAATAACAATCACACACACACTACATTGGTAACTTTTGTTTCATATTAAAATATACTATTTCAGACATAACATACAATCAATTATCATATCCATTGATAATATAGTCATTTTATATTGACAATTATGATTATTAAATTTAATGAATTATAGTAATTTAAAATTTATATATATTGAATAAGAGACGACATCATATAGTAAGATCAACCCCTATGTGTCCAATTTATCAAATCATCTGAGAGAGTTTATAGCATTGGGATTTCCCCCTAACCTAGACGAATCCATGATTAAATAAATAAAAATAGTCTGAAACCGTTAATAGGAGAAGTTAAATCTTATTGATATAACCACCAAAACAATGTTCACCGACCCAACCTAGTAATGTACCGCCATAACACAATATAAATGTTGGATGAATTTTGGTGTAATAATTAGTTATATAGTTTGGGACTAGTTTTATAAATTTTTATATATTTATTATAAAAAAATAATGATTATGTTTGTTTGGTTAAATTATTAAATTATTCACGTGATTATATTTTGTGATTAAATAGTTTCAACTAATACAATATTTTTTGATAAATTCAAGAATTTTGGAACAAATGTTATTTTAATGAGATATTCATATTAACTAATTATTATTTTTAAATAAATTATATAATAATTTTTTGTAGTAAAATATAATTATTATAAGGTTAATTAAATTATTAGTTTTTGAAAACCTAGTATTTTATAGAAGAATGTTATTTTTACATATATATGTTAAATCTAATACATAGAAAATAATTTTTGTAATGTATTTTTTTAAAATAAACACATTATAATTTTTAAATGGTTAATATTTCATAATTTTCCAAGACAGTCAAATTTTTGGGTTATAATAAAAATGTTATAAATATTTAATATTGATTGTATCATAATAAAATATTGAATATGATATAATTGTTTATACCCTTACTCTATTTGGCCAAAATTAGTGGTTACTTTAATACATTGGCATAAGATGCCTTTAATTGCATCCTATTGGACCAGATATTTTACTAGTATTGATAAACATGAATCATACTTTAATATATCATTATATTTGAAATTATTAATTACAACAACATTAAAGTAAAAAAAATTCCATCCTTGAACTCATATTATGATTCCATCTTCACATCATGGGAATTGGAAAAAATTAAATTTTGAACATAGATAATTTATAAGGGTTACAAAAAATGGAAGCTATATCGAGAAAGTATATCATATCCAATATAGAAATTAAAATAACATAATTCACTTCATCCTAGTGAAAGGATTCATAAAAATAAGTTTAGCATGGGTTTTTAGTAAATTTAACTGCCTATAATAATATAATTAGGAATAAATAAAATTTAAGAAGTAATTGATAATAAAATAATGACATATAAATAGTCACATGTTCTTGAAACATATCCAGTGATATCTTAACAAATAAGATAACTATATTTATATCAATAACTAATTATATGAGGATGAAATTTAGAATTCAAAACCACATAAACCTATTATCATGCCCCTAAGCCCGAAATTCATATAATAATGGGTAATCCCTCTAAAAAATTAACATATACTGTTTATAATATGATATACCAATTCATATAGGGGATATATGGGGTCCCACACATCAAATACTATGTTCAAATCAGCCATCATACGAAAGGGATTATTGTATATTCAATAAAATATAAACGTAAATACTATTTTTGAAAAATGAGGAAATACAAAATAAATATTTCCAAATAAAATTTTCATATAAAAAATATAATAAAACAACAATTAAATTGATATTAAAACATATCTATATTGTAATATTTGAAAAATAAATAGTTAATTATACTAATAAATAGAAATCTCATAAAAAATACCACCAAAAACATTCATGAAGAAAATCCCATTTTCAATTTAAAAATAACTTATAATGTATATGAATTTCAAAAATACTAGCTAAAAAATTTAATTGTAAAGGTACCATTCAAATATGTAATGATAGAATCGATTACAGGAAATTATATGACTGGTGGTAATTTTGTTCATGTAGACTATGTTAACAGAAGGTTTCATTCAAATTTTCTATAAACAACGAATTTTTTTCCAAAAACAACAGAAGAATTAAATTTAAACAATTCTTCATGAAATTAATTATTATGTGAAAATGACATTATAATTTAATATATATTATTAAAACAAATTAAAGAAATTTTTAGAAAACATTGACCCGGAAGAAAAATATTTTTCTAAAAATGTAAATAATGTTATTCTGAAAGACAACCTTTATATATTTTTAATACATAAATGTCTATAATCAATGGAAAATATATAATTTTCAAAAATAACAATAAATAATGAAAATAAATTCATTCTAAGAAACAAATATCATATAAATCATCTAAAACACACCTAAATATAAACAATATCAAATAATGATAAGATTGTGGAAAATACCATTAAATCATTGGTAGATTTTGATTTTTAACCCCCGTGAATGAAATAAAATCTAATCAATCATTAAATTAATTTAATATAAATACAAAAATTATGAAACATATCATATGGTATGTGAATACACCTCATTAAAAATTATGATCATAATATAAGATATGTATCCATTAAGTGGAAATATAGATGAAAACTATAAATAATATATTACACTTAATGTTAGAATCAATAAATAAATTTATTAGATATATTAAATAAAAATCCAAATATAATATGTGGAAGGAAAAAAATCCAAAATCACGAAATACATATTCATATAATATAAAAGATAATGGTGATATAATATATCATAATGACGGGAAATTTAGTTATGAAATCCCCTAAAACATTGTAGTATTATTCTCAAATCATCTAGGAGGATATTACATGAATTGAAATTTAAAATACCATAAAGGAACTATGATTCACGATATATCATCTATATGGGTCCTTTTGTAGACCTTATGAATTTTATAATTTCCATGACATTAAAATAAGTATCATTAAATGGAAACTAAGAAAAAATCCATTACCTCATTAATTAATATTTATTTACATTCATTATATTTCAAAATAATAATCTTAGGTTAATTATCTGTTTTATTAACAAATATTTTAATGATTATTATTCATTTTATTTTATTTAATACCATGTTGCATTTAATAAATTAATAAATTAATTTCACATTAGACATTTTGATGATATTCGGTTCATATGTAAAAAATTAGTCTCGTAGTTTTACAATAGTAATAGAGGCCATTGTTCTAATATAAACATCATATTAATAATAGTATAATAATAAATTATATACAAAAATTATATTTTTTATAAATTACTGGAAATATAGTTATGAAAAATGATCAATTTTATAATTGGGTGATTAATGAACTATGTTACAATCGGGGAGATAGTAAGTTGTATATATGAATGAGTAACATTCCAATTTCTTAATGATCAAGATAGGAAAAAATATATTTTAACAGTTTAAAATAATTATTATAAATTAAATATATTATTACGTATTTATATACACTTTTATGTTCATACCATGCGATATTGTACAAAAAAATGAATCACATCACCTCATGTAGATGGTCATCCATGCATATGCATAAATCACATTTTCATTTTTAAAAGAATGGAGGAGTAAAAAATTATATGATTTATTAATCATGAAAATATTATTAATATATCTTGTTTGTCTTGTATAAATATATAGTAAATCCTCTATTTTAACCAACTATGGGTAGTGGTGAAAGATAATTTATTACATCATAGTAGAGGGCAGTAGTCCCATGTACACATGAATGACAGTTTCATTACCATTTTCATATAATATAATATATATATTTTAGATTCCATTAAAATTACATTGTAAATGTATATGGGATATATTTATGTTATTATATTATCATTGAATAATGATAATTTAGAGATATGGTAGAATAAATAAAACAAAAAAATATGTATTATAATGATACCACACCTTCGGACAACCACATAAAATTTTCTCCAAAATACTTTATAGGAGGGGATAATAAAAAAAATACTCTAATAATTTCTAAGTGACATTAAAAAATGATTTTGATTTACTTTTCCAAAAATAATGGCTTTTCTGTACGAAGAAAAATGGATATGATATTCCCTTATATAAGTGATCCTACTTTTGAAATTTCCTAAAATATTAATTTAATATAAAATAATATTCACGTAAAATTCCCCCAAAAATTTATAATTATAAGATAAGATGACTATTGGTATATATTATATCATATAATAAAATTTGGGAAAATATGGATTAGGTTTCTACCCAGATCTATGTGTTTTATACCATGTTATTCTATTTTGACAAATACTATAATAATAATGTTTTTATACTTTAGAAAGAGTATATTTACTACAAATGTAATATTTATCAATAAATTAATTGTTTATTTAAATATTTATATAAAATATTTACCTGGAATATTATATAATTTTTAGTAATTTTAAATCATTAAATAAAAAATTAATATTTATAAATTAACTATTATGTAATTTTTCTCAGTATTAATTTTATTTTACTTTATAAAACCATTATAATAATTTATGTCAAATGTAATCGATTAACAGATTACTATTATAAATTTTTTTTGTAAAAATATCTTTTAAAAGAATTATTCATTTAAATTATTTAACTTTAAGCATCATAAAAATTAATTATATTGTTATTATATAAATTGAATAAATATTGTATCACTGTTGCGTAATAATTTAACTAATAATATTATTATTGAAACAAAAACATGAAACTGATTTTATTATTCACGAATAATGATTAAATGTAGTTCAAAAATAAATTTTATCCATGTGAGATGACATGATATATATTTAAAAATTGTCACATTTTTTTTCTTTTCCTTTAATTATTTATTTATATATATCATATTCCTAAAAACATGTCTTATAGAAATTATATCATGAGCATTAATTGGTATGGGATTTTATTAAATTAAACAATATGAATTAATATGTAATATATTGACCTCTTTATATATTTTTAGGTTAGGTTAACTCATATTACTCATTTAAAATTGTGACAAATGTTTATTGTTTTTTCGATTTATTATGAGAAAAAATAATAAATTGATATTAAATAATATTAATTTTTTTACTCCAAATATAGATGATATATTACCAAGTTAAATACCTTTATGTGGTATAAATTCATTTCATATGTATCAAACAATGTGTGATGAAAATTATTTTTTAGGAAAATGTGTTTTTCATGAAAATGATGATTCTACATTAACTCATTGAGTAGTAATATTTATTATATGAATTTAATATCATATATATTGATATATAACATATAAAATTAATTAAAATAATTCCTAATTACTCTTTATTTTAATTAAATATAAAGGAAATCATAATGAATTTAATTGTAGTTTTTGGGAAAAAATTACACAATAATATATTCATATAAATATATTTAATATTGCAGATTCAAATAAAATTAATGAAAATTTTCTAAAAAATGAATCATATTTCACTTTAATATAAAATATAACATATAATAAGATATTAAATTATATAATTTAATAAAAAATTGATAGTTTAACATGGTTCTATATCATTCAACATTTACTAAAAAACTAATTAGATTAGATATATATAAATATTTCACCCTAATATAATTAGGATATTATGATTTAAAAAATGATGGCCTTTTTTTAGAATATAATTACTAAAAGTGGATTAATTGAATTATAATACCCTTTCAAAAAATCCATAAAAATTCATTTTTAAGAATGTTTATTTTCGATTTATGAAGTGTAGTTACTAAAAATGGAGTACAAAATTATTATTAATAAATTAATATGTTAATATTATGTAAATCCTTTGGATATATCATTTATAATATAATATTTCTTATTCATGGATCCAATTTTAATGTATAATATTAATTATTATAATTTAAATGTGTCCTGACCCACCTTCACCAAGATGAGGGAAGGGACAATAGATTTCAAGACCCTTCCTTCTTCAAGTTGAAGTAGAGATAATGACCCCCGAGAACCGCCTTCAATGGGTCCCGGAGTGGCGACTTGCATAAATGGTATATAATCACACACAAGATATAAGGCATTACATTTTTTCAGTAATAGGATTGGGAGATAAGATAGTAAATCCCACAACACCAAAGCTGAATGTACAAGTAAATACTAAACAAACCATTCCTATATTCATGTTCAAAAGTAAAAGATTAAAAAGTACAAGGATACTACAAGGGTAAAATACCAAATCAATGAAAAACATCCACTGTAACTATCCCAACGTCTGAGCTAGTACGGTCTTGCATAATCCCTGAAGTCTTCCTAGAAAACTAAAAGAATTTTTATATAAGTAGGGTGATCATACAAGTATACCCAGTAGGGAAAACCAAAAGCTCTCGTGCAAAGTGGTGAAGCATTCTATTAACTTGTGAGAAAAGAGAAACCAAAGCACCTAGTAAGGAAAACTATCCACCCAAGCCTCACCAAGGCACACTCCCCAAATAACGCAAGGCAAGTAAAGCATAGTAATAGCACATCAATGTTTGGGTGCCCCACTCCACTTTCCCACTTCTTATTGAAGACATCTTACACATCGAACCAATCCTGCCATTCTCACCGCAGTCCCACTGCTAAACCCCGCCCGCACACACCTGGGTCTTAACCTCATCGTAGTCCCACTGCCAAAAACCGCCCACAGACACCTGGGCCATAACTGCAATCCCTCCAAAAAAGACCTGGGCCACAACCACCACTCGTAACCATACCTGCAAAAACCTGGGTTAGAACAACTACAGCCATTCCTGAAGACACCTGGGCCACATCCCAAAGACACATGGGAAACCACCTACCCGCAAACACCTGGGCCAACCACCTCAACTTCCCTGCCTGGAAAATCTTGGGATATAATGGTCCTCAAGCCATCACAACCTACTTGAAGATTCGTGGGTTGTTCGGGAAAGGGGGAAAATGGAGCGAATAACCAGCCACTCATAGGAGTGTTGGAAAAAAACTCTCCCCCATGAAATGGGGGTGTTCGGCACCAACGTTCTCAATTTGGGTGGGGTGAGAATGAGAAACATAAAAGCTACAGATATATGTATAGGTAACAAGCACTCATCCAAACCTAGAGTTTCCAAAGCCAACCCAAGAACAAACATTCTCATTACTATTCATTCATAAAAGAAGGAAAAGTACTCACGGCCAAGTCACAAATCATTCCCAACACCAATTCTTCATTTAAACCATTCTTGATCCATGTTAAATCAAACCCATTTAAGTAAATTCTATACTATTGGGCAACTAACAGGCATAACCATAAGTCAAGGAAAGAGAAGCTTCCAAACAACAATTTAAGCATTCACACCTGGTTCTCTTGTGAAGTCATAACAATGAAAGGATAAGTGAGATCCCTCAAATTAATGGAACCAAACAAAACCCCTGAGACACAATCCCATGTCCCCTAAACTAGGAACCAACAATTTCTCAACAATATAGGTTCCCACCCGAGTTCGGGTCAGAATAGAGCAACCACACAGCTTCAGATTCAAAACTTACAACTGTGCCAGAACAGAGGATCCCATCCATGTCCATATCTTCCCATAAGCACCATGCAGAACCACATACCTACTACCAAACAGAGTGGGAAACATCTAGGTTCAAGCACATCATTCATTAGGTTCTTCTTTTTGTTTGTTAACCGGGGTGGTCACACCGGGATTCTTGTTTTACTGAACATCCATTTAAACCAACTGAATTTATGTGACTAACCAATTTCCGTGTTACAGTTATTTAGTCATCATAAAAGACAAGGGTTTATTAGGACACAAGGAAAGACCACCAACAACCATGATTTTCAGTGAGCACAAGCCCATAAAGTTCACAACACATATCAATATAAAAGTGTAAAGAAAAACGTTGATCACAACCCTTACATTCATTAAAGGTCTATTTATTATCCTCATTAAGATTGGTTTCATCAATCCCCACCGAACAAATGCATACCCATCCCGCATGATGCTCAGTAATGTGATATGAAGGAAAAACCCTACTTGGTTGATCAAGGATCAGTGTTGTCCATGTACCAAGAACTGGGGATGCACAACTAGTAGGGAAAGAATGTCGGGGAATCCAATGGTGAGCAGAAAATTTTCGGTATAGGAGCACCACATGCCTCGGGAAGGGGAACTCTAAACGTAATAAAACAAAAAGGAATCCAGCCAAGAGGAAGAAGAAGGAAGAAGAAATTCCAGTGTGATATATAGATAAGATCCCTTTGTTACGAGATATGGGGATTTTAATGGAATTAAATTTGGATCGTGGTTCCCCACGTGGTAGGGTGGTTAGAAATGATGGAATTAATTGTTATTTAAATATTCCCATCGGATAAAGGTGGTAACATATGTGATTTCAAAGGATTTTACATAAACGGAGGGGCAAGATACACGGGCACACAACATTGTCCATTAAGGGTCTCCCCGCCCTTAGGAATTCAAACATTGATTAAGATCATAAAAAAACCTTGAAACACTTCCAAAAGGTTAAAAAAGCCTAAAAGCGGAGTTACGAGAAAATTTGTAAAAGAGAAACCCGACAAGGCTAGGTGACATCGATCGGTCGCGCTGATCGGGGTTGCCGATCGGTCTCACAGATCGGTCGCACACTGATTGAACACAAATTGAAATAATTTCCTACCACCGAGACACCACCCTTTGGATCCGGAAATTGTCAAATGGATGGACCGTGAGGGTCTCAGTCATCACATTAGATACCTCTCAAAAAATTCTCGCCCTCAAGAATTTAAAAACATACCTAAAGAAAGGAGGGGAGTCCGAACAAACACCCCAGAAGATACCTCTCAGCAGTGAACCTCTCCGTCACATGGGAACACTTTCCCTACTTACGCAACCATGCAACATTTATGGTTCAAGTTGTCCAGTCATATGGGTTAGGGAGCTCCTTCCTCCTTTTCAAGATACTATCCGATTTGGGTGGCAATTACTCACCCGAACAGGTATAATCACATCAACCTTAATGTGTCTTGATTTGGGATCGGCTTCTCCCCTCCCCAGAGTCATGATTTTTCACACACATCTAGAGAATAAGGAAAATCATAAATTACATAGTTAACAAGGTAAGGTATTTCATCACAACCAAGTACAACAAACAGATCTACTCAAAATAGATCTGGGTACTGGATGTGCATCTGCGTCTCCCGTTCCAAGGTACTTTTTTCAAGCCCACCATACCTCCACAACACACGAACCAGAGGAATGGTTCCTCCATGGAGAACCTCCTCCTCGCGATCCACGATCATCAATGGTCACTCCATGAACTTTGTATCATCTTTGATATCTAGATCTACAAATTCAAGGATGTATGAGTTGGATTGAAGATACCGGTGAAGCTGGGATACATGGAAGACATCGTGCACCCTTCATAGTTGTGGTGGAAATAGAAGTTGGTAAGCCACCTCGCTGACCTGCTGAAACACCTAGAATAGTCCGATGAACCTGGTAGAATTATTACTTACCCTACCGATCCTCTGCTTCCCATGCCGAGGGGAGACCTTAAAGAACACTTGGTCCCAGACCTTGAACTCCAAGTGTATCCTCCTACCATTGGCATATGACTTATGATGGTCCTGAGATGCCTTCATCCCCTCTCATATAAGCTGCACCTTCTCCGTCGTTCTCTATACAACCTCCGAGCCAAGGACGCCTGCCTCTCCGAATTATGTCCATCACACGGGTGAGGGACATGGCCCCCCGTTCAAGTCTTCTAACGGAGTCATGCCAATGGTAGAGGGGTAGCTATTTTTGTAAGAGAACTCTACCAGAGGCACGTGTTGCACCCACGATCCCCCAAAGTCAGAAATGCATGCTCGCAGCATATCATCCAAGGCCTGGATGGTGCGCTCTATCTGTCCATCTGTCTGGTGGGTGGAAGGTAATGCTAAGTCGTATTTGGGTTCCATTAGCATGTTGAAATCCCCTCCAGACTCATTAGGTAAACCGTGCATCCCTATCCGAGACTATGGACATCGGAAATCCATGAAACCACATCACCTCATCCATGTACCTCCATGTTAAGGCATCTACTGTTCCTGACTACTTGATCGCCAGATAGTGGGCTAATTTCCACAACCGGTCCACCGCTACCCAGATAGCGTCATGGACTCCTTGAACAGTTGATATCCCCATGACAAAATCCATCGAGATGTCATCCAACATTCACTCGGGAATGTTTAAAGGTTGCAACAAGATGCCTGGAACATGGTGTTCAACCTTCACCTGCTGACACACTAGTCACTTTTCTATGAACTCTACTACTACCCATTGTACCCTGGGCCACCAAAACTGTCTCCTTAGGCCCTAGTACGTCTTGCAAACTCCTAGGTGCACTACTAGGGGTGAGTTGTGGAACTCACTAGAACACTCTCTCACATCACCTCCGGAATGAACAATTTCTCTTGGAAAAGCATCTGATTCTGACCATCCTCCGTCCACCCTCGCAAAGCATCACCATAGTTAACCTGGTTATGAACCACTTTTATTTTTGAGTATCCCCACTAAGACTCCTCCACCTTCCGCGGTAGAGAAGAATGCACTGTCATCTGATACATGAAACCTCTTCCACCTTCCACCCTTGCATCTAGGTGCATGGAAACCAACTCCTCAATTGCCTTCCAAGCATCTGTCGACTCTCGAACCACATACTTCTAGGATTTTATACTCAAGGAATCAGCCACCACATTCTATTTTATTGAGGTGTAGGAAATCTCGAAGTCGTAGTCTTGAAGTAATTCCATCCACCTTCGTTGTTGTATGTTCATGTCCTGCTGGGAGAAGATATACTTCAAGCTTCTGTGATCTGTGAAGATCATGATGCACTCACCAATTAGGTAATGTATCTAAAACATTAGAGCAAACATGACCGCTGCATGATTCATATCATGGGTGGCATAATTACTCTCATAAGTGAGTAACTGTCTAGATCCATAAGATATCACCCCTTTCCACTGTATCAACACACATCTAAGGCGTTGCCCAGAAGCATAACAAAACACATCATACATTTCCCCTTTATCTGGCAACCTCAGTACTGGGGAACTAACCAATTTATCCATCAGATATCTGAAGTCCGCCTCGCACTACCCATCCCATACGAAAGCTCGATATTTCTTCATCAATGGTGTCAAGGGTGCTGCAATTCGGGAGATGTTGGGCATGAATATCTGGTAGTAACCTGCCTGGATGAGGAAAATATGAACCTATGCTATGTTCTTTTGTGCTTCCCATGAAACAACTGCCTCAACCTTCAATTGGTCCACTGCTATCCCCTTCTCGGACACAACGTGCCCAAGGAAGTGCACTTCTCACATCCTGAACTTGCACTTTGACAACTTACCATAGAGTTGGTTCCATCAGAGGAACTTTAAAACAATTCTCAAGTTCACAATGTGATCCTACTATGATCCTGAGTAGATCAATATGTCGTCAATAAATAAGACTAAGAATCAATCCAGGTACTCCCGGATGACAGATTTCCTGAGCCCCATGAACAGAGCGGGAGCGTTCGTGATGCCGAACGACATGAACACAAACTCAAAGTGCCCATATCTGCACCTGAAGGCTGTCTCCGAGATGTCACCCTCATTCACCCTCAACATGTGATATCCAGATGGCCGATCAATATTATAGAACCATCATGTCCCCTTAAAATGGTCAAAGTGAACGTATCTCCTTGGAAGAGGCTTGCGATTCTTGACCGTTACCTGATTCAATCTCCTATAGTATATGCCCAGCCTGAGACCACCATCTTCCTTCCTCAGGAACAAGACTAGAGCACCCCACAATGACACACTTGGTTGAACAAAACCCTTCTTCAACAGATCATCAATCTGAATCTGCAACCTCAATAGCTCACAAGGTTCCATCCGGTAGGGAGCCATAATAATCGGAAGAGCACCAGGTTTTAAGTCTATCCCAAACTCAATGTCACATCGAGGGGGTAGAGTCTTCATCTCCTAAGGGAAGATGTACATAGACCCACTAACAACCCCTGTAACTTCCACCATCTCCGCATTGACCGACTCCACTAATAGATTAGCTAACAAGGAGAGTAGGGGTTACCCTCGCTTGCTGCTTCCCGGGAAAACATCGCACGTCGATGAAATTCCCCAGTCGGCCACCCCTAGTCTGAAAACACAACCCTTCCGTGGAAGCAGTTAATAACGGAACATAAAGAGAACATCCATTCAATTACTTGGATGACATCGTATTGCGGTATCTTCAACAGTAGAATATCCTCGATTGGCTGATGTGGCATTATCATCAGTCTACATCCTCGACAAACATACAACAAGTCGGTCTGACCTCTGACTGGACTGATAAGCACCATGGGCACTGAAATTCAATCAGTGTCTAAACCCAGATCATGGGCCAGACTGGGTGTAATAAAGGAGTGGTAAACTCTTGTATTGAACAAGGTATATGCAAGGGTTCTAAACAAGATGATCATACCTCGAAAAACCTCTGGACCTGCTTGAACAGCCGCCTCTGCGGCATGCAACTTCCCACGCCCAGATCCTCTGCCTCTTAGCTCTCAGCCACCTCCCTGACCACGCCCGGATCGGGGTCCCTCCGGATCTCCATGAGTTCAGCCTCTTCCTGTAATGTCTTCCCCCGACGGAGCGGGAGCCTACTGCCCCTGTTCCTGCTGCTGAATTGGCCTAGCTGGGAACTACTGCTGTTGAGGTGGGTGCTGGACATGCCCACCCCCACCGTATTATACTCTGTCTAGGCATTGATTCTGAAGGTGCCCATGGATTCCACTGATGAAGCATCTCGGCCCTGGGCACGAAATAAAAGAGCGAGGGTCGGATGGTTAGAACTAGAACTGATGAGGCATACTCCCTGGTTGTCGAAACATAGAGGGTCCTGATGATGGAGGCCTACTACCGACAACCTTACCCTTTGACAAGCCCAACTGGATCGCCTCTCCTGAAATACCTCCCAGTGTGTGCATCCTCTCCAACACTTTACCCTTCTTCTGCACCTCTAAGTATTTCGAAAGGGTAAATGGTGTAACAGCTTACTGAAGAGAAGGTCAGAGTGCCTCCTCTAAATTTCGTGCCCGAGACTCCTCATCTAGAAAGAGGTCTGGAGAAAAGCGATGGAGATCCTTGAACTTGACCCCCAACACTCTCACTGACATACTGCCCCGTTGGAGGGAGAGTAGCTCCTGCCTCTTCTCAGCCTTCATCGTTGAAGAGAGAAATTCCGTCAAGATCTCATTCTCAATGTCTACTCATGGCACCTCAGTCTCCCTCTTCTCCCCAAGATAAAGTGTCCACCACAGACGTGCTGCTGCACACATATGGAATACAGCCAGAGGAAACCAGTACTTTGTTGGAGCCTGGATCAAGTTTCATGCTATCACCAACTCCTCTATCCAGCTCTCTGTCTCCATGTCTAATATGCTTCCCTCGTACTTCCTGAGGGTCTGTCACTAAAAGGCTCAAATAGATTCCTTCCACTGATCATCCACATCATCTCAGTCGGTCCTCTGCTGGTAGGACATGTCATCCTCTCGGGCTTCGATCGCCCACACTACTTGTGGTTGCCTCCCAGGTGCCATAGTTTCAAGGTAAACAAGGAATGCTGAAGCTTGAGTACTGTAGAATATTGTTCATAAATTTTATTAGACTTTTTTATTTATTTTGAATCCCCAAGACACCCATGAAACATAATAACACATTTCATTATGATTCATGTACCTTTACTAGGGTCTCTACCCTGCAATTAGTGTAGCCTCACTAGGTCATTCAGTTGGTCCAGATTCCTTTCATCGGATCAAAGGGGGCCCTAAAATCTCGTGTCCTAGCTGGTCTTCCCTTTCCTAATTCATGCACCAATGTCACCCAAACAATTTTTCCCTACCACCCCATGCAATCCTCCTTGTTCCTAACTCCAGACTCCATCATATCTCTTCAACCTTCCCTCTGATTCCATTCTGTCACAACTCGCCTTCACCAAGATGAGGGAAGGGACAACAGATTGACAGACCCTTCCTTCATCAAGTTGAAGGAGAGATAATGACCCCCCAAGACCCGCCTTCAATAGGTTACGGAGTGGATACTAACACTAATGGAATATAATCACACACAAGATGAAATGAATTACCCTTTTTCTTTAATAGGATCGGGAGGTAAGACAGTAAATCCCACAACACCAAAACTGAAAGTACAAGTAAAGGCCAAAAAAAAAACATTCCCATATACATGTTAAAAAGTAAAATATACAAAAGTACAAGGAGACTACAAGGGTAAAGTACCAAAGAAAAGAAAAATAGAAACACCAACTATCCCAATGTCCGAGCTAGTACGGTCCCGCACGATCCCTGATGTCCTCCTAGAAACCTGAAAGCAGTTTTATATATATAGGGTGAGCATACAAGTATACCCAGTAGGGAAAACCAAAATTTTTCATGCACAAGTGGGGAAGAATTATATTTCCCATTGAGAAAAGAGAAACCAAATAACCTATCAAGGAAAACTATCCACCCAAGGCTCACCAAGGCACACTCCCCAAATAACGCTAGGCAACTAAAGTATAGTAATAGCACAATGATGTTTGGGTACCCTGCGCCACTTTCCCACTGGTTATTGATGAAATCCTACTCATCGAACCAATCCCAACATTCTCACTAAAGTCCCACTGCCAAACCCCACCCGCACACACCTGGGCCATAACCTCATCGCAATCCCACTGCCAAACCCTTCCCATATACACCTGGGCCATAACTTCCATACCACTCACATTCACATAGGACACAACTACCACATGTAACCACACCCGAAAAAACATGGGTACGAAATACTACTTCCATGCCCAAATACACATGGTCCTCATCTCGAAGACACATGGGAAACAACCTTCCCGCAAACACCTGGGCCAACAACCACAACTACCCTTCCCGAATAATCTTTTTCTATAATGGACCTGAGGCTATCACAGCCTTCCTGATGTTTCTTGGGATATTTGGGAAAGGGAGAAGAAAGGAGCTAATGACTAGCCGGTCATAGGAGTGTTTGGAAAAACACCCTCCCCCATGAAATGGGGGTGTTCGGCATTAAAGTGCTCAACTTGGGTGGGGCGCGAAAAAGAAGCATAAAATCTATAGATATATGTATAGGTAACAAGCACTCAACCAAACCTATGGTTTCCAATGCCAACCCAAGAACAAACATTCTCATTACTATTCATCAATAAATAAGGCACAATACTCATAGACAAGTCACAACTCGTTCCCAACAATAACTCCTCATTAAAAAAATTCTTGTTTCATGTTCAATCAAACCCATTTAAGTGAATTCTACACTACTGGGCAACTAACAGGCATAACCACAAGACATGGAAGGAGAAATAGGAAAAAAAAATTAAGCATTCACACTCGGTTCCGTTGTGAGGTCACAAAAACAAAGGGACAAGTGAGATCCCTCAATGTATTGTAAGAAAAGAAAACCCCAAGACATAGCCCCATTTCCCCAAAAACAGGAACCAATGATTTCTCAACAATAGAGGATCCCACCTGAGTTCTTATCACAGCAGATAAACCACACAGCTTTAGATTCACAACCTAAAACCGTGCCACAACAGAGGTTCCCATCCCCATCCACATCTTCCCATAATCACCAAGAAGAACAACACACCCACTACAAAACAGAGTGGGATACTTTCAGGTTCACGCACAACATTCATTAGGTTCTTCTTTCTGTTTGTTAACCGGGGTGGTCACACATGGATTCTTGTTTTACTGAACATCCATTTGAACCAAATGAAATTAGGTGACTTACCAATTTCCATGTTACAGTTATTTAGTCATCACAAAAGACAAGGTTTTATTAGGATGCAAGGAAAGACCACCAATGACCATTATTTTTATAGATCACAATCCCATACAGTTCACAACACATATCAATATAACAGAGTACATCAGAACATCGATCACACCCCCTTATTTTTTAATTATCCTTTCATTATCTTCATTATGTTTGGTTTCATAAATTCCCACCAAACAAAATCATACCCACCTCGCTTGATGAACAGTAAATAGAGATGAAGGAAAACCCCTACTTTATTGATCAAGGATCAGAGTTCTCCACGCGCCAAGATCTGGGGATGCACGACTTGTAGGGAAAGAACATCGGGGACTCTGAGGGTGAGAAAAAATATTCCAGCAGAGGCGCACCACATGCCTCGGGAAGGGGAACTCCAAATGAACTAAGAAGAAAAGGAAGCCAGCCAAGACGAAGAAGATGGAAGAATAAATTCACATGCGATATATAGATATGATCGATTTGTTACGGGATATGGGGATTTGAACGACATTAAATTCGGATCGTGGATCCTAACGTGGTTGGGTGGTTACACACGATGGGATTAATTGATATTTAAGGATTCCCCTTGAAAAAATGTGGTTATAACTATGATTTCAATGATTTTACATAAATGGAGGGGCACGATATGTGGACACACAGCTGGGTTCATTGAAGGTCACCCTACCCTTAGGAATTTAAACATTGATTAAGGGATTAAAATAGCCTTGAACCACTTAAAAAAGGATAAAAAGGCCTAAAAGTGGTGTTATGAGAAAAACTGTAGAAGGGAAACCCGAAAAGGTATAGTGACACTGATCAGTCGCACCGATTGGTCGCGCCGATTGGTTGCACTGATAGGTCAGGCCGATCAGTCGCACACCGAAATGATGTCCTACCACCGAGACGCCACCCTTAGGATCCGAAAATTTCCAAAGGGATGGACCATGAGGGTTTGGGTCATCACAAAATGCATATTTGTTTCATTTAATGTAAATGTTATGAGTAAAAATTCTATCAAAATTAATATTCTCCTTTCAAAACCATGGGTTGTTACATTATCCCTATAATCAATATCCATTATTCCTTTCAATATTATCTTTTTATAGGTAAAAAAAGTTTTAAAATTTATAAATTACATTGTATAAAATATGAATTGTAAAAGGGTTACTAAAACATCCACTAATAAAGTGCGAAAAAAATACAATGGCCATTTACAATAATATAAAACAGTGTATCCTTATAAGTTGAAACTAATGGAAATTTAAAACATAGGCATGGATTAGAAAACTAACACCAAATGTCTTAATTTGTGGTATCGGGAACATGGATTTGAAGAAGTTAAAACTTATAAAAAAAATAAATCTATGATTTCATAAAATTCCACCAACGCATCAAAAATGATTTTAATAGAATAATAATTTATATCAATATCTTTTTTCCTAGAGTTAATTAACTTTTTAACATCTAGAATAATAATACTAGGAAGTATAAATATATAATATATTCTTATTTTATATGAAAATTTTGATTCTTTAGTTATGTTTCAAAAACATTCCACCATATCTATTACTCCATGAATTGAATATCCGACATGATTTTTTATATCTAAAGCACAAAAAAATAACATATCATATGATCATATAGACAATAATAAGTTATTTTTCTGATCATTGTATATTAAAAAAATTAAATTGTTACAACATGGTAATGTAATAGAAGAAATGTATAGAACATAATATTAAGATATAATACATCATACTTAAAAATTTTAAAAAATCTTCAACATGGATTCTTCAACATATAAATAACTACACATCCTGATAGACCTCAATACTCCCATCATTATGGATTGATTTCAACTCAATGATGATCTTAATCCTTTTAACATATATCCTTTAATATATAATTTATTTTTACTAAAATATCCCAATACATTATATATAATGGTTAAATATACCTCAATCAAATATAAAACCACTTGAGATATCATTAATCATCTCCAAATAATGATTATTTGATACTGTAATATGTTTCTGAAAAAATATATTAAATATCCATCAATCCAATTTAGTCAAAAATCATACGTTCTAGAATATTATGATACTAGTGGGGGATTTATATACTTTTATACCATTTTTTGTGGGTTGAATCCAGATGGAATTATCATATGTGACACATAGTCATTTGACAAGTGGGATGTCCTTTCTCTAAAAAATATTAATAAGATTTAAATAAATCTCAGAAAAAAATTAGTGAACATTCTAAAAAATAACATTATTCAACAAATAACATTTATTCACAAATATTTTATATACAAATTGTTTTTTCAGAAAATCAAAGATTCTTAATTAACATTAATAACATTAACAATAATGATAATATTAACCCTAAAGGTTATCAATGAAATTAAACATATGTCTACAAAGTATAGAGTCCTTATACATAATATAAAATTCCCACTAAATCACATGTTATACATATGGGTTAAAAATAACTCACACATATATTAATACTGAATAAATAATTGAAAGGATCTTCTATCAAATAAATCCTTTGAAGTGGTATTTTTAAAATTATTCTTAAAATCATCCATAGATTATTAACCCATTATGGTACATAAAATTATTTAATTATCCTATTATAAATAGTAATAACTATTTGTTTGTCAATTTAACTCAATGTGTTATAGGGTTATGTTCATATACATGTTTTTATAACACCAGTTACCAATTTCTATAAAAAACGTTTTTTAATACCAAATTTAATGATCCTAACTCTAGTAGCCCAGAGTATGAGTTAATTTATTATAGGGTAGTATGATACAAGAAAATATTTCCCAATGTTATGAAAATATTAGTATCCTTTTAAACATGATATACACTTCTCTATCACATTACATTTGAAAAAAATAAATTAATAATAATGAAAGTAAGAATTATGTATCCTATAACCCATTTAATGATTCCTTTTTGAGATAATGGGGAAAGGTAGAAAATTAATGTGTCAACACATATTCTCATAAAGGGATATAAAGAATGGAAGATATTAGGATTAAATAGTGAATAATCATGGTAAAAAAATAATACAATTACAAACATCCTATTGAATGTAAACATTTGAACAGGGGGAGTCCAATTTCTTATTAAGGTTATGCATACAAAAAATTATAGAAACGAATGAATAATTCTAGAAATGAACAATTATAATAAAATTCCACATAAATTATCACATAAAAATTAAAATTATACCATGATATGTTATCTAATCCAATAATAATATGGACATAAAAAATTAATTTTATAAATTTAGAATTAATAATTCTAATATTCATAAATGTACCATCAGGGTCTCATTCCAAAAAAAATTACATAAATGGGTATGACCTTAGCCTAATTAAAAAACTATTTTTTTTTCATGAAACCTTCCTTTGAATTGGGGGTCTATAGAGGACATCTTTCATCACATACTAATGAAAATCCATTAAACATATAAAAATTGTGATTAATATTTAAATACATAAAAAACATAATCATTTCTTTTGAATTAATACTATATAAAATGATATTATTTACCATGTTAATATGATCATAAACTATCCAGTTAAAGAATAAGGTTTCTAGAAAAAATATATATCCCTAGTATAGATTAATAAAAATAAAGGGGTATTATTTATTATGAAAATAAATAAAATAATATCATTAAAAAAATTCTCGATGAAAATGAAAATATTAGTTTGAAGAAAACTATTGAAAAAAATTAAAAAATTAAAATATTAACTAATAAATATTCATTGAAAAGCTCCATGGAATAATTTAATTTTAATTATTAATAAATTTTTCTTTTTAAATGGCAAGAACTTACATTCCTAAAATGTATATTAAAATTATTATTCTTTTCTGGTGTTTATTGTAAAAATTAAAAAAAAAAATTTATATAAAACATCAAAAAATTTTAAAGAATTTTTTAATATTTTAATCCTCTGTATAAATGTATTTGAAAAGTAGAGACACATATTGAATACATTTTTACAAATCATAGGCATAGAAGAAAAATATTCTTCACTAAAGATAAAATAAATTCTAATTTTTTTAAAAATAATTTTCAATTGATTACATAAATGTAGAAACATAAAAGAATACTTATACCTTATAAAAATTTCTAGATTATTAGAAAATATATTTTATTTATAATATAATTCTTATATTTATTTTAAAGAGAAATAAAAATAAAAATATTCAAATAATGTTGATATTTTGAAATAAATTTTTACCACATGTTAAAATTTAAATCATAACCCATATAAAATAAATAAAATAAAATAAAAAAAATATATTCAATAAATATAATGAGATTCCTGATATATGAAATCAATAGAGTAATAAAATCAACTGAAAAAAATAAGTGGGTTTCTAATTCCGATTATTTTATAACAAATTGGAAATGGATATTTTGTCTATTTCCAAGTTCATAACATATAAATGATAATTGATCGATAAATTAATTATGTGTATCAGATTTATATACACATAAAAAGTATGAAATATAAAAATAAATCATAAAATCTCATTAAAAACATATTCTTATTTTATCAAATACAATGAATACGTAATATAACTTAAATAAAATTAAGTGAGTTATTAAACCACTTACAACATGGTAAATTTCAAAGAAATCCCCATACATGAAAAAATTTAAATTGAAATATAAAATATAAAAAATAATGACGGATTCATGATATATCATAAAAATGGGGAAACATATATACAATAGAAAATAAATTATTTACATAACATAAAAAATGTTATAATGAATGGAAATTGAATTGAAATCCTATACCTAAAATCCAATTAATCAAATTTTATATTTATATAACATTGTCATAAAAATATTTTACTTTTTTAGGAATCTATATTATTTTTATTAACTTTTTTAGTTTAATAATAAATGATATATTTATTTTTGTAATCATTTAATTTAACATTAAACATTTTGATGATATTCAGGTCGTATGTCCAAAATGACATTGGTACATTGACTTTGGTAAACTGTCTAATTATATCAACATATACAAAATAATACCCATTATATAATTATCATTAATATAAATATATTAATATTTTAATGGTCAATATGAAATAATGTTGTGAAAAATTAACTTTGATGGAATCATGGAGACAGTAAGTCATCTGTACACAGTAGTGACATTTCCCATTATAAACGTTAATCATAGAAAGAACATAAGTATTATTTTATCTTTGTGAAATCATAATTATAATATAAATCACATATTATTTCAATAAATACAATCATATACCACAACTATGTGATTTGGTCAAAAATGAAGTTGTCAATCTTTATGTACACATGAACGACAGTACCATTTTTTGATAAATGGAATTGTAAGAAATTATGTGATATATTGTCATTATATAATGATAAATAATTAATTATTGTAACATAAATGTCTAGTAAATACCTCATCAAATAAATCATTGTAGAGTTTTCAAGAACAATCCCATGTGGACCCTGAACCAGTCATCCCAGTCTACCCGCAACAAAGTAACAGAGGCATTCCCAATTATCAAGTGCTCAAAACTTTTATTGGACAAAAAGAATAAAACTATTTAGAATTTTTTTTCTAAAAAACAGATAAATAAGTAAATAACCCAATTTTAATTGAAACATAAATAGGAATAAAATAACAACATAGACCTTTATGCTTCTTTGTGGGTCAAAATCAACCACTAAACCAACGACGCTCCACTACGACAGTGTCAAAGATGCAAGATACACTAGAAGCTAAAAAAATATAGATCAATAGTAATGAATATTAAAACATAATTATTGTTCTAGAATAATGAAATCCCTATTACATAACATGAAAAATAATCCCATGTCAGATCAGTTTAATAATATAAATTAATAAAATAAGGTCTTTTATCATTTTAAAAATTTCTATCACACTAGATCTTTTTAAAAGAAAATTTATCCATTACCTTAAAAACCATTTATGGTAGAGGATACTTTTAATATATATATATATAACTATTACATAAAGGATCATTTACTAAAGGAACAATTTCATTAGATGTGACACAATATTAAAAATGTATAATTATTTTCATTTATTTTTGAAACGAAAGGAAAAATGAGAAAAAAAAATTAATGTAGAAGCATAGAAAAGAGGGGTAAATTATAGAATGAACCATGGGAAATACCAAATAAAATTGGGTATGTTTGGTCCGATGATCTGTGTACTTGTGATGATCAATTTATAACATGAAGTTATGTCCCTTTCTTGAGGTAACTAACTACATTAATCATAGATTAGTTAGTTTTTTAGGTTTTCTAGATAGGGAGACAAAGCCTTGACCCAACAGACTCTCCAAGAATACTAGTCATAGTCCTCCCACCTATATACCTAGGTTATCTAGAAGATTTCATTTATTTTACAGGCAATAAACCATTTTTTATCATTTACACAAATTTATATATCAATTTTTAACCATTTCAAGAGGGGTATTACATCATTAATTCTCTATAAAAACTCATAATTTAAACATGCAATTTACACACACCTCAAAATTTAGAAATTTTTTTGAGAAATTAACATGATGAGAAGTTGAACATGAATAATGACATTTCTAATTAGTGAATACACATCTCAAAACATAGTGTTCACAAAAAAACATGGTAAATCCGAATAACATGAATCACATCAAATTTCTAATGGATATAAATATCAACTAATAATTTAAAAACATATTTAAAATAATAACAAAATGATGGAATTCAAATTAATGGTATGGTAATAGAAAACCAAACCTCAAACACACCACTTTTGACTATGGTAATATAAAAACACCCCAAAATGGTCTATGAATGAAAAATAATATCCTTTTACACATAAACACATATTTACCAATAATATATATATATATATTCTCACATATATAGTGTACATATTCTCCTCTACATGAGGGAATATGTATAAACCGGTTATGTAAATATATTTATACCCCATACCCACTCATATGTGTGTAATCCACATTTTTTATAGAATTATAAAACAAATGATAAAAACACCATAAACTATAGAACCAAAATAATCCTAAATAAATACTAAAAAATGGTAGAAAATAGGAAGACACCATACAATAAACTAATGTTGATCCCACTTCCTTTGATATCCAGGGAAAAAATCATCCTTAATGGGACCTGAGAAACCTAAACATCGTGAATAACACATAAAATAATTCCACTAGAAAATCCAAGGGTTTGATAAACCTCAAAACATTACCTGGGGAAATAATATGTTGACAAGGAGTATAATGTATGAGGTGGGAACCATACCTTAGCTGATCTCTCCATGAATCTATATTAGAGTAGGACAAATAGAGTCTATATGGGAGGTTGTGGAATTTCTGAGGTACTGGGGAAGAGGGACGACCATGGACATTTTTGGGGGTTAGTTTTCACGTGGATAGGGGTGGAGAAATAATTATTATTATAAAATTATAATAATAATAATAATAATGATGATAATAATGATAATAATATTTACATTATTATTGTTTTTTGGAAAATTCCATTTTATTTATTTTTATTTTTCATCTCTCTTTTATTTTATAGAACCCTGGTAAAACTGTATTATTTGGCAGCATAGTCTGCTATATCATGTTCTAAATATAAGGTTGACTTTTTTTCCAAGGAGTGATCATACATTATCATTGGTAGGGAACATTCCCAAGAAACTGTTCAAGTTTTCTAGTGAGTTCCACTACCCAAGTCGCACTATCTTAACTAGGATTGTTCTTGGTTTCACCAAAACTTATAACAACCACAAACATAGGAAGAAAAATAAAAAATTTAAATTTTAAAAACAATGTCAACAAAAAAAAATAGTTAAAATTATTAAATTATTATGAATAATTTTCATGTCATTGATTGGTTTTGATAATTCTCACAATCAGGAAACATTCTTATGAAATAAATTACGAATGATTCAGTTGGTCACACTATTAGAAGGAATGAAACTGCTACATTTTATGATTTTATTGATACCTAAATACCATAATATAATAATCAACCTTCATTAAATATCCAAACACTAAAAGTATACTATATTTGTTATATTAAATCAATTTATCCAATGCTAGAAGAAATCAAAACAAATAACCATGATAAAATGCCTTCAGACAAATTATTCAATGAAGTATCAACAAACCCTGACCACAACCTCAACATGGAATACCCAAAAACCAAACATTTAAATAATCATATCCTTCATAGAATATCAATAAAAAATCATCACACAACCCTCTATCTAGGTCAAAAAATACTATGATTGAGGTCACACATAGCAGAAAAAATGAATTTCCCCCTTAATAATGCCATGAAGATGGATTTCACCATGGGAACATGATATGGTGGTCTCCCATCCTTATTTTATCCTAGTTGAAATATTTTTCTCAATTAAAAATACACTACCAAAATATTAAGAACCGTATAAGAGATACATACATCAATAGCCACAACACTTATAATACCTCCCCAAAAGTGACTTCTATTAAAAAATTAATTTCTAAGAAAGGAAAAAATGACATAAAGCTACAATGAAAACCCCCCCAAGTAAAAAATAAAAAAAATAAGAATTCTCTAATGGAATATAAAAACATAACCAAGTGTATAATTAATGAAAGGTGTCAAGACCAATGTGGTCTTTCTTCCTCCCAGGGCACACTCAACGAACTCTAGGGAAAATAAGAAAGAAATACATGTTTTCACTCTCCACCATTTAAGAACCAACAATAATAATGGCCTACACTATATTTAAATTAATATTTTCTAAAGATATATCATTTTCAAATAGGTTCCACAAAAATAAAACAAGTAAAAAATCAATCCAACTATTCCAGATTTCACGTCTCCAAGGAACCACTATAGAAAGGTCATGTTAACGAGTCCATAAATACCTCACAAAAAGAATTTTCAAAAAATAAAATGCCATAAAAATGGTAAAAAATAGTTACCACTCCTTAAGAAAAGTCAACATGTTGGTTGCACATTCACTACACCTACAAGATCCTAGACAATATAAAAAGCATTAGCCCATGACCTACGGCTAGAGACCTGATGTGATCAAGATTATTCTTCCCCAATTAATTGAGTTGGAGATCTATGACTGAATGTTCATCTTCAATAGAAAAACATAGAGAACCCCATTCAAGAGACCCAAGATTCCAAACCGATTTAATTATATTCTTATAATTATTTTAAGATTGAAATTTTCATTTATCTTTTCACTAACAGAGGTGGGAGAAAAACCAAGAATTCTTATGGTGTTCCAATGTTAGGAATGGTTTCTACTCCACCCCTGAATTCAGAGATAGGGTAGAGTCACCAATGTGACTTCTAAGGTGAAATACATATTCATAATTTCCAAAAAGAAAACTTCAACTACCAAAATTTTGAGAAGATCATACCAATAATTTTTAACCAACAACTATTTCAAAAATAAACAGTCACTTTTACTATGATGAATGGAATCCTTAAGACTAACCATGAACTCCTCACTGTTAATTTTCATAAGAATACTATAAATATAAAAAACACATGTCAAATCCTATATATTTAATATATTATATTATATTATATAACATTATTGTAAATATAAATATAATTATATTTATTATTAAATTGTAATTATAAAATAGATATGTATATTATCATATATATATACATAATAATTGTTAATGGGGGGATCATTTGGATAAAAATTAGGGGGAGGTTTTGGTACCAACGACAGCACATGAGAGGGTTTAAGGGTGCACTATGGTTCTCATTTGGTTTAAGAGTCAGAAGACCATTAGTAATGGGACTTCAATGGATAAGTGGGTATGGATTGATCATGGATTCTCTAGTTCTGGTGATCACAACAATGATTTCATATTCTTGAATAGGATTTTTGGTGTTTTGGATGTGTATGGTGGTCTTATATCTTAATTTTTAATGATTTCCTCTGATGGTTTGTCTAGATGATATAGTGGTTCGAGGTATAAGAATCTGTGGAATCAAATCCATCAGTAGATACTATTTATTATAATATTAATCTAGTGGTTTTAAAATGGTGAGGATATATTTTATTTCATTTTTTCCTTTGAAATTTTTTATTTTCATTCTCAATTCACATTATATGATACGCTCAAATTTTTTTTTTCTACTGATGAAAATTTATGTGTTTTCATTATGCATATTTGCCTATTGATCAGATTGGTTGTGGCTAGTAGTCTGGAGGTGACTCACGACCAGGATTGTGGTTCACCTAGGAATAGGGTGGTGGTGGAATGGGGATGGTAGTCGTCGATGAAGATTAATGGTGAAGGATGGTAAGATTTGACATCGTTGGGGATACATATAAGTGGGTGGAGGAGTCACCATTGGTAGTGGGATCACAATGGTGTGCTGAGAGCCACTGTTGGGGGTTCCCAATAGTTGGTGGAGGAGTCACCAATGGCATATTCTAATGGTGAGTCGATGTGCCACTATTTGGTGTTCCCAATAGTTTATAGATTTTGGACTGACTTGATTTCTGATTGTGGGTTTGGGTAGCAACAACACCTGAAAACAAACAAAATAAAATAATTTATTTAACAAATTATAATTCCAAAATGAAACTAAATATATAAATAAAACAATTTAAATTCATATTTTCAATTTTTAACAATGAATTAGTTCAACTAATTTAATAAAATTGATTTTTTAGAAAAAAATTGAAATATAAAATGAATAAAAATAATCAGTAAATTGAAAAAATAAATAAATTAAAATTATAAATATAGAATAATGATAATTAATTACAATAATAATCAAGAAATTACAAAAAAATTAATTAAATATAATATTATGTGAAATAACTATTTTGAAATATAAAAAATAATGTAATAATTTGAAAAAAATAATGGAATTAATAAAAATATTAGTTTAAGAAAAACATTTATTAAAAAATCAATCTGAAAAAAGAATTAAATACTTAATTTTAAAATATTCAAGAAGACTGTGACAAAAACGAAATAAAAAATTTCCAATTTTTTTTTTTAAAAAAATATTATAATAAATTAATATATTTGATATTTATTAAATAGAGAAAATTGTTTTTATTATAAAATGTTTGGAAAATGTGATAATGTGACTAAAAAAATACCCCCACCAAAATCCCTAACACCACATGTAACGTCCCATCCCCCAGGGTCCATATCATGACTACCTCATTCCCTCCTTCCATAGGGTAGGGGTTGGCGACTAACCCCGAAAAAGAATATCAAAAAAGAAAAAGCATTTTCCTTAAAACTTGCACACACACAAATCTCAAACTATGGATGTAAACATGATGTAAAAAACAATTTTCACTCAAAAAACTATAGATAGTACATTAAAAACTGAATGTAAAATGGGGCCATAATACAAGCCCAAAACCACAAAGGAATGTATAGATTCCATCCTATGGATACCCTACAAGAAATTCAGGTGAAGGGTAGTCGCCTTCATCCGTATAAGAACACCAATCTATCAAATCTCACTGAGAACCACCTTGTCCTGGACAACCATGGTCTCTTTCAAAGTGTCATTGTGTCTTGTCTCACTGGGAACCACCTAGTTCCAGACCACCAAGGTCCCTATCAATGCATCAATCACCTGGTTGGGACACGATATGTGTGGGTGAAGCCCGTGCCGGGGTGGTTAACATAATAATTATAAGGGACCCAAAACCAAATAGGAAAGACAAAAAATTAATGTATACACAATGTACTATTAGATCACATATGTATAATATAAATTATAAAATGAATGTATACCTTTCTTTAAACTGAATGTTGTGTACTTCTATGGTACTCAACTGTTATTAGTACCATGGGTCTGCTAGGTCACAAAGAGAAACTTCCCACATTGGCCATCATATCAAGTTGACACAGGGTCACATGTTATTGATCCACATAGGTTAGTATGGTAATGATCTTCATACAGTCTTATGTATCTGATCCAGAGAGGGTCCCCGGTAGTTGATCTACACAAGGACATTGGTCGCTAATCCACATAGGGTTGCATGTAACTGATCTATAGAGTGTCACTAATAGAAAATCCACAGAAGGTCGCTAGTTTCTAATCTACATAGGGTCACCTATAGTTGATCAACATAAGGTCACTTGTCATCTAAACCTTTAGGGTCACTTGGGCCTACCCGTTAGTAGTCATTGGGCCTCAGCCATTAGCTGGATATCCACATGATGTGAAATTGATCCTCTATGAGTCCAGCCCACAAGAAATTAATCATATTTAAGATTCCTTGAAAAACTAACTAGAGAATTATAAATGAACCACCTCATCTTTATGAATCCAATGAAACAATTGCTTTTTAAAAGGATTCCATGTATGAAAGATATTCATATTTTAGTAAATTGGGACTGGTTGTGTTCTGGCATGGTCTAACCTGGTCGAACTGTCCCAACAAACTGGACCAGAGGGTCCCACAGGACCAGTCCTAGATTGACCGACCGACCAAACTAGTTAGGTTCTAGGTCAGTCCGGTCTAGACTAGACATTATTACAGGTCCATTGGGCCTTGCTGGAATTGGCCTGGATTGGCCATGGGTTGATTCCGCCGTGTATCTAAGTAACCTGATTCCATCTAGTCCAAACCGCAACAGGAGGTCTAATATGTACCACGCCCAGGCCACCCAGCGGCTTGATTTTATTCTGCCCGCCCCTCCCAAAAATGTGGCCTTGATTAGTTTTTATCTAGGCTGATCTATTCCGAGATTCATGCCCCCTTGTCTTGGCCCACTATGTGATCCTCTCTCCTCCATCTCGAATACTAGGTGGCATCCTATTCATTCATGTCACGACTGACTATGAAAGCCACCCCTTGTAGTGCACATTGTGCCTACTGGATACTGTGACAACACATCGCAAAGTGGGAATGGTCAAAACACTTCCACTAACATAGACGAGTGGCCATGTATCTCATCCACGAGTCGTCGACTAGCTGTCGGTGGCACCTGAAATACAGTAGTGGTCTACCATGGCACACCTCGACCCTCCCATAGCTACTTCCACGACCACATCCTTACTCTAGCATGCGGAAAAGATGTTTTGTGGACCATCCGGTCCGCTCTTATGGTCCGTTATTCAGACGGTCTATGCATCTGGACCCCATGGGTAACCATATTCCCTAATGTGTCCTCAAAAATTTCATTACATCAATCTTGAGTAGTGGCCTTTAAGAACACTCTAGAACACACAATGGCGGTGGCGCTCGGGTGTTGTTCATGTGGGCCCAAACCCTCTATGTTATAGTATCTTTAAATTGTGGGGGGAAAGGATTACTATTCTATAAAAATTAATCATAATAAAAAACACTGAGAATAAGAACCCTTCATAATGAATGAGGAATATCCAAACACAAAAATTAAACCCCTACAAATTAATGGTTCATAACTGATGTGATATGTACACAGGGATTCATATTATATTCGAAGCCTTTAGCTTTTTCACTATTTAGTCCCATTTAACAAGGTGCATCATTGTCACTATGGATTCACGGATGCTCTTAATTGGAGACAATTTAAACACCATCAAAAATAGAAATTATAGATATGATTCTCTACATGTTATCTCATTAAAAGAGAAATCGGTTGCAGTGTTTGTGTTAAGATTCATTTTCACATGGTTACTCTGGAATTAATGAGTCATTATGTTGTTTCATTTATGGAATGAAACAGTCGACTCTTCGTTGCATCCCAGTGAATCAAATTTTAGATAAACTAATTTTATTATGTCTATTTTATTTTTCATAAAACACACAAAAATAAACTTTTTTCCCTCAACCCATTCTGGTTAATGTTCAGTACATTCATAGGTAATGACACCAATGTTAATGAAATGGTACCCACAGATTTTTTCTATGGGAACTAGTTTAAATGTTTCCAAAAATTGTTCATGTGCGCCATTTTAGTTTTCATAATAAAAGTTCATAAACTATCTTTCACCATCGACCCACGCCAATCATGTTTATGCTCATCCAAAGAGAAACTTACCCTCACAAGATCAATGGTGATCACATATTTTCATTCAGATTCACCCTTCGTGAGTTATAAGGATTTGAAAAATTAAATATTTTTATTTAATTATTTGGTTTTCAGTTATTCAATTTTCATGTTTTCTCACTGGAGGACCATGATGACCATAATTAAGTCACACCTAGGGTATAACTACCATCCTTAATGAAATGGTTCCCTCAGATTTCTGATCCATACACCCATTTAAGATTTATTCTTCTTTTTCAGGAAAACCACTGACTCAGGCTATTTAATGTTTTACATTTTTAATGGATCATTTCAAGAACCTGAGGCCTGTGAATAAAATGTCGTCTCCATGTTTGGTCAATAATAATACCCTTTTACTACAAAAATTACATGGAATTTTGAGACATTACATTAGCCCCACGGTTAGGGATTTACATCCCCGTAAAACTAAACATTGTATAAATAAAAAAATGATTGTACTGAACATGAATCTGATCCTCTCTCTTCCAGGTTCACTCCTAGAGATTCACATATTACCACTGAATGCATACAATATGAATTAAATACCCCTGATGGAACTAATCCTATTGATCCTCTATCTCCCACCAGGAACTTCGAAAATTTCACCCCATCATCGACATCATGCTATCCCCAATAGATGATGTGTGATGGATCATGAAAAACCCCTCTCAGCTATGAAAAAATGAGATCATCATGCACCCAGTGCATCTATGTGGGAAGGTCTAGGTGGTACACCACCTCGCTATCTTTTCCCAGGATCTAGAATGGGCCGATGAGCCTTGGAGATGACTTATCACCCTTGCAAAGAAATTATGTCCCTTATTGACGAGTCACCCATAAGAATACATGGGCCCCCCTCTTCAAACACCATGGTTCTCCATCTCCTATCAACGTAGAAATTCCATTGGATATTTGAAGTCTTTTTCCACTCTTATATGCCTTTCACCTTGACATTTTTACCTTATAACATCTTTGGAACAATGATTGATGACTCCTCTGGGACTTTCCTGCATGACAATGACCTGCATGACCATCTGTATAGTGCCTCAAATGGAACCATACCGGTGATAGAGTGGTAACTTTTATTGTATGAAAACTACACCTTTGGTATGTGGTCCTCCCAACTATAACCAAAATCAAGAACACAATCATGATGCATGTCCTCCTAGATCTATTGTTATGCTCTGTCTGGCCATCCATATGTGGGAAAAAGGTTGTGCATAGGCATAGCTGAGTCCAAAATGCATCCTGTAATCCCTTCCATAAATGGGATGTAAATCATGCATCATGATCTAAGACTATCCTTGATGGGACTCAATGTAGATGAATGATCTCCATCATGTAGATGTGTCCCAAAATCTCAACTGAATCCTACTCTCGAATTGGGAGGAAGTGGGATGATTTGGTGGTTTGGTATAAAATCACCATGATGGTATCATTACCCCTAGACATATAAGATAATTTCATCTTTATTTCCATCTATATCCCATCCCACATCCACTCGGATACCTTGATGGGTTGTCACAAATATACTGGAACCTAGTGCTCAGCTATCACCAGGTGAAAAGTGAGGCATCTCGAGACAAACTGTGCTACCACCTTCTTAATTCTATACCCCCTATTCTTACATTGATGGACCCAAAAAATCTTTTCCACACCTGGATTTACCCCAAAATTTGATCAATAGGTCTCCCTCAACACATCCAACATCAATGCCTATTGTATTATGATGTGTCCTCTGAAATGAATAATGTTCTCTCCAACATTCAAATATCCAAAAGGGGCATACCCAGTGGATATCTGGGCATGTGTAGTTCTTCCCCTAGCATCTTCGAGTTATTCCTCTTGGACTCACTATAAGTGTGTAGGGGAAACAACAATTAACTTATGATAACATACATTTTATTTATCCACAAATGGTATCTAAAGTGATTCCAACAATTGTGAGGCCTCATTCAGTAGCTATGTACTCGATCTTATGCATAGGGAATCTAACACCACGTTCCCATTCACAATATTATAGAATATTTCTAAGTCATTTTCGTGGAGGAACAATGACAAATATCCCTGTCACAAATCCATATCCATTTGATTAAATATAACCATTAGAAACTTTTTCTCAGAGTAGATGATGAATCATTCGTCCATAACATAGTGTCATAACATCGTTCAGGAAAAGGCTACATATTCAATCTCAATTTCATGATTTTAAAAGTTCTTCTCATGTAGAATCAATTATCAGGACCCATAAAAATTTATTTCTTGGCCCTGCATCAGGACACACCTATGTCCGGTTCATGATGCATCAAAATACACTATATAGTCACACACTCCATTGGAAAACATCTGATATGAGCACTAGGTATACTACGAATTATCTATTGATAGATCTACTGTCAAAAATATACCCAAATGAATGGTTTTCCCTTCTTCATCAATGCCATCATGGGTGATTCCACTGTGGATAAATCAGTTACAAACCTCCGATATTACCCTTCGAATTCATGGAAACTCAACAACACGATAACTCACTTGTGTGGTTCCAATGAAATTCCACCTCGATCATCACAAGATCCACCATAACATTGTCTTATGAGATGAAATGTCCCAAGAAATGGACCATTTGTATCCAGAACCTACTCTTAGAGAGAATTCCATAAATTCAGGGATCTCATGGTGTGTCCAGAACTATCTTAAGTTGTATTGTGTTCTTCTCCTCAGAAAATAAATACACTAATATGATATTAATGAAGACACCTATAAAATGGAATTTATATTCCTAGAAGATACCATTCATGAGTCCAATTAACTCATCATAGGTATTTGTTATGCCAAATGGTACCACTGAGTACACATATTAGTTATAGAGACATCTGAAAGACGTCTTCGAGATGTACACATCTTGTACTTGATGCAGGTGATATCCTGATATGAGGTATATCATGGATAACCATCACAAACCGTTCAAATGTTTGAAGAGGTCATCCATCAATGGTAGATAATACATTTTCTTCATGTTCACCTAGTTCAGGCACCAATAGTAAATGCATTACCTCATACTTCTATTTTCCTTCTTGGAAAACAATACTAGGGATGTTTTTTGGTGAAGCATTGGGCCTTAAGAACCCATTAATATGCATGTCTTCCAATTGTAACCTCATCATTAAGAGTTCTGAGGAAGACATATGAAGCTATAGATATTGATTTCATCATGAGGTATAGATCCTTAAATAAATTTATCTCTCTATATGGAGGTATCCTTTGAGCATCCTTTTGAACTGTGTCCTCACACTAATCAAAGTCTCAGAGACTGATGTTAGTTTTTTTATTTCCCACTGCTGGCATACACAGACTGATTCTTCTCATCCAAATAATATTTGACAACAATGTTTCTCAATTTCACCCTACTATTAGTAGTAATATTTATAGAAATTGAACTAATTTAGATGACCGTAACCAAATCTCAATCGAATGTCTGAGCCTCGATGCACTGGTCGCATCGTATTCATCGAGTACATGGAAGGGTTGATATTTTTCAATGAATACTCAATTACCGACATGTAATACTATTGAAGTTTTAGAAGCTCTTGGACATGGAACGATCCCCTTATCAAAGAGAGGTTCTCAAGAATTGTCCATGGAAATCTCACCTCATCGTATGAATGTGTGATTCAAACACCGTCATCACCCTATAGAGCCACGTAGAAGGCTCACTACCAGGACTACCATATGATATAATGGTTCATTGACTAGATGAAAAAACTCATTGACCACCTCATGCGAGTCCTTATCCACATGTGAGTTGAGCTCACCTCAAAACCCAAGGGGTCCTTGTTTGTGAAATTCTTGTAAGGCATTGAGCCAAAATGAGACCTCTAACAGTAATGGAAGTAGTAATTTCTTACCAATTAGAAGTGGAAAATCTAGGACACTTCCTAACGGTGACGTATTGGGAAACAGTCCCTATACCAAAGTCTCATCACTAAATGGGAAATCCTTGATGTCACAAATTGGAATCCTAGCTGAGGTCTATGTGGAGGAATCTTGAATGAGATCCTAATGAAATAAAAATTACCAGATTATATCTGGTGAGCTATCTCTGAATCATAATGATCATGAGATATCATTTTAAGACACATTGAACCAGAATTTTCATGTACCATGTAAGAAATCTAAATTAAATTCCTAGGTGTATGGATATGTTTGCCTTTGCACCAACACTGGACTCTCTAGTCTGAATGTTGAACTCAAAAAAATATCACCATTTTACCATAAGAATTAGTAGACACATAGTTCTTCTTTATGAATTGAACTCCTATGATACAAAATTTCTTTGACTCAATCCCTAGGTTCTCAATTGTGACTACCCAAATTCCACCTCCCATAGGCCAGGGACTACTGACTAAGAATGAAATGAAAAATCCCAAAAATGGAACGAATTTTCCATTAATCTGAAACACATGCACCATGATGAAACTGTGGAATGTAAACAGAATGTAAACAACAAATATCACTGAGACAACTATAGAGAGTGTAGTACAATCTGAAAGTACAGAAGGGCTAGAATATAAGCCCAAAACAACAAATGAATGTACTAGTTCTATAATATGTCCACTTGATATCCCACATCAAGGGTAGGTGAAGGGTAGCTACATGTAACTATATAAGTATTCTCATATTTCCCATATCACTGAGCACCACCTGGTCCCATAACACCAATGTATCCGTCGAAGAATCAATTCATCTAGTCTCAATGATTACCACTTGGTCCTAGACTACAAGGTCTCGGCCTTAAAAAATAATATAATATTGAATTAAATGAATAATTCACATTGAGGATCTTTTCTGGTTTTTAGTTTTATAGAATTAGGACATAACTTTTACATATCAAATGATTACAAAGTAAACAATTCTACTAAGTTTCCATTTTTTCATAAAATAAAAACTCTTAAAAAAAGAGTCTTTTATAGTTCCATGTTTTAGATAGAAAGATATTTCATTGATCCCATCCTTGACATTATTCATATTTTAGTCTTGTAAAAAACATTTCAAACCATGGGATGAGCATAAAAAGTTCATTAAGGGTTATAAAATAAAAAAGATAATATTTTTTCATCAGTATATACAAAACATAAACATGTTTACTTACCTAATTATATAATAAGATTTATGAATAACACATAGTAATCATAAATCATAAATTTAGCTTCTGGAATCCATATCATACTTACATTGTAGCTACCACAACTACATAGGGAGTTACATTGGAATACCAATCACCGTATATTCCAGAAATCTTATAGGATAATCGTTCACATTTACCTCTATCACATTACCCCATGCATTGGAGAGCAATCTTGGGCTCACCTACCCTATGTTTATCACGGAACCTCCTGTATATGTAAACAAATCCGAAGAACCATACCATATTCACAACACCAAAAACTAACATAAAGGAAAGATAACATTTACACATTTCAATCACAATATTTAATTTAAATATATTGTCATAAAAATTCTTTTATAAAAACATTTTTCAATACAAAAATACGTAAAAAAGTATATGGTATTTATTTCCCTTTATGAAAACACAACGACTTGTTAAGGAATACAAATATCAAATAATACTCACGGCGGTGGAAAAAGGCCGTTGTCACCGCTTACATAAAAAATAATTCCTTTTTTTCATTTAGTAAAACTATTGATATAAAAAGATTCACAGTCAATGGAATGGAAATTAAATGGGTTTTATACACAATATAAAATAATGCCATTTATAAACAAAATATGCCTCAATGAAAGTGGATTTAGACGAATCCCTTACCTCGTGTCTGGCTTGGCCTATTTGTCCTTTAATATCTCGAATAATAAAAAAATTATTTTATGCTTGGATAATAAAATTTTTCAAGTTTATTATTCCTTTTATATTACTTAATACCATGTCATAAAAATTACGTAATCATTTATGTTAATAACTTTCATTTTTTCATTATTTGGTACTTGAGTCAAAAATAGAATTCTTATAATTACATGTTGTTAACATGGTCAAAAGATCATTTTATAAAGAATTATATTCATGATTTATATATCATACATATAACATATATCCAATATATACTTGTATTTATTATAGTACATATCATTTAGATTTAGGAAATGAAGTGCACCTTTCATGGAGAGGGTAAGTCATACGTACGCATAAACTCTAGATTCATTTCTATTTAGTATGTTAATTAAAACATAATGACACATAAATATTTTATAATTACAGTATAATATCATCTATAATATCATTAACTCCAGCCTTTATACGTCCCACATATGGCATTAATGAGTCATATAACTTTGAAGGGGCGGTACTCCGCACTTCCTCCAAAGAAATTATCATGTTTACCCATAATGGAAACCATAAAGGTATTCTATAAATGGAAAATTCATAATCATAATGAAAATATAAACATAATATATATCATATATAAATATAGTTACATATTAATGTACACCATGAGAGGTGGTAGAAGATAATCGAATAATCATCGTTTCGTGTGGCATTAGTTTGTCATCCACAGTAACCGTATGTTCTTCACCCATTAGATGGAGGTTTGTATAAGTGTAGTTTGAATAATTCTCATAAAAACATACTTTTATATTAAGGATACATGTTTTTTTATAAAATAAAGGAATAAAAAATATTTTAGGTGTTGGAGAAGTAAAATAAAAGAAAAGGCATTAAGGAGAACCATTGCCTTTAATTTGTGTAACTCCCCATGGTTTGAATCAAAAGGACTTCTTGAAGTGCATTATGACTAAGGTAAGGCTTATAAGACGAGAATAGGGATCTTGAGATATAATATGGGAATGATTTGTATGATCCAATGGGCTTTATATGTGTGAGGAATGAGTAATAAGTGAGGGCTTTGTATAAGTGGGGGGAGGGGTTCTTTACGAAAGTGTGAAAATATTATTTTATTATATAATGATATTCGGTTTATAAAGGTCCATTCCTAATTAATGTCTAAGATAAGATGATTCATGGTAGAAATGAAATCATCCAATAAGATTTTACAGGTTTTGGATAATTTTTTAATATTTATAATCTTATTTATTTAAATCATTTATTAATGAGGTTAATACTGCATCATTATTGTGTTAAAAAATAATATAATTTATTTGATGTCTAAAAATTATAAAACAAATACCATGATTTAGGAGATATTATTATATTTCCAATGAATTTTTATAGTCAAAAGGATATCTAATATAACACCATGTAAAAATTGATTTACTAAAAGATATTTGTTTGTGTCATTTTTATCCTTACTATAAGTTAATTAATGTGAAGTGTCCTTTTCAATCCCACATGGCTCCATGGGGTCCCAATATCGACCCAAGGATGCCCATGGTCGGAAATGACTCATAAAATAAGGTTAGGATATTTGTTATGGTAATTTTGTATTATTATGTTATTCTTTTTTCCTTGAATTACCCTATTTACCTTTAACAATGGTAAATAAAAGTCAAAAGATACTATTCCTTAAAAATTATTTTCATTTTATTGAACCAAATTTTACATACTAGTAACAACCATGTATGTTGGATTTTTGAAATTGAATCCACAGATGTGGTAAATTTTTATTTAAATGAAAATTTCAGTTTTTAACTACAACACAGTGGTTTCACTATTCATAAAAAAATTTAGTTTTTCATAAAACTACCAAAAAATCAGCTGAGGAAATATATGATAATTCAAATTAAAAAATTATGTCTATATTACTAAATTATAAACATATAATTTTCATTAATAAATATTAAATTTAATCTTGTTGTCAAAACAAATTGCGTGTTTTTACGAAACAATAGCTTTCAAAAGATAGACACTTGTTTATGTTCAATTTCAATGTGAAATTAATTCCAATGAAAAACATTGAATTAACTGGTAAAAATTTATTCTAATTAAACATTAAAATCAATTAAAAAGGTTATATAACCATATAAATAAATTAGATTAAATGGCAGTTTTGAATTAAAATATAATATTTTCAATATTCATTAAAAATCAATTTTATCAGAAAAATACCAAAAATTTACACAAAGTAAATTTCGATGTTATGATTATAAAGAATAAATTTTTAGAAAAATTTAAAATATAAAAATTACCAACACTATACTTAAAAATGGTTCTCTATCAAAAGGCAATAAATCGAGCTTTTAGTGAATACTAGAGTGTTTATGCTTAAAATTAGATTCATTCATATTTGAATCCCCTAACCTTTATTGGATAAATATAAAAACATTTAAAAAACATTTATAATCATATTTTTTCTAGTTCTATTCATTCTCTCCAATACAATGACTACGCGTTAAATACATTTTAAAATAATAATATTATATTATTAGTGTGCAACATAAGATTTCAAAAAAACGCGTTGTTGTGTTTATGGTAATATATCAAACATAGTATCTCCTTTAATGTAAAATTAATATTTAATTCAAAAATATTAATAAATATGAAAATGTATTATTTCATTATTTATATGGGATGTTATATCATTCTGCACTTTTATAAATTGAGTCCCCACAATATTTTTCACTTATAAAATAAATGGGGGTATTTATCCTGCATTGAATTAATAGATTCCCATGTTTCCTCCTCTTCCATATGGGTCTTCCAAAAAATCCTTTACCAGATGAATTACCTTATTCCACAACACTTTCTCTCTATGATCAATAATTTGGACCGGTTGTTCCTCATTAATGATATTCTCTTCCAACTGAACTACATATGGGCTCAAAACATGAGATGGATATGGCATATACATTATTAACATTTAAATATGAAAAAAATTGTGTAACTAGGATAAAAATGGAGGTAAATCCACTATTTATGCAACTGATCCATGTTTATCTAGGATTTCATAAGGTCCAATGAATCTCGGACCCATCATCGCTTTCTTACGAGATCACAATACACTTTTCCATGGTGAAAATTTGAGAAAGGCATGATCACCTACCACAATAGATAGATCCTTCCTCTGGTTATCTGCAAAAAATTTCTTCCTACTCTAAGATATTCTCATGTGCATCTGAATCAATAGAAATTTATCTGCCATCTCTTCTATAAATTCTAGTCCCATCAACATCCTTTCACCTACTTCTTCCCAAAATACTGGATTTTGACAACTCTTTCCATATAATGCCTCAAATGGAGCCATATATATAATGGATTGAAAACTATTATTATAAAAAAAAACCAAATAAAGATGTCGGTCCTAAATTCCCTGGTAATCTAGTGAACAAGAACATAGAATATCCTCCATGGTATGAATTTTTCGTTCTAACTTCCTATTTGATTAAGGATGAAAATCAGTACTAAAATTTAATTCAATATCTAATGACTTCTGAAGGACATTCTAAAATATAGAAGTAAACCTTGGAACACATTCTGAGATAATGTATAGGGGAACTCAATAAAAACTAACTATCTCATTAACATACAACCGAGAAAGTTGATCTAGAGGCAAAGTATCTCAAGAAGGAAGGAAATTAGCAGATTTAGTTAACTGATCAATAATAACACAAATAGAATTATTACCTTGAGATGTCTTTGGTAATCCCAAAATGATTTCCATAGATATATTTTCACATTTCCACTCTTTCATTGGTAAATAATGAAGCACCCCTTTCAGTAACTTCCACTCTACGTTAGATTGCTAACAAGTCAAACACTTCAGAATAAAATCATCAATATCTCATTTCATCCATCCCACCAGTATAACTCTCGAATATCTCTTTACATCTTAGTACTACCAGAATGAACTGAAAATAGGGAATAGTGAGTTTCACATAACAACTAATTATTCAATTTTTTATCACAAGTCACACATAATATTTTCTCAAAACATGAGACAAAATCATTATATATATTAAAATTAGTCAATTTCTCTTCTGAACCAACTCTATATTTTTCTGAAACACACTGTCTTCCTTTTGCAATTTCTTAATTCTGTCTGATAGATATGATTTCACTGATTCATAAAACAAAAAAAAAATAATTTCTTGCACCAACAACTTCTATGACAATGTACATCAAAAAAACATAAGGATCTCATTCCAAACAAATCATGGTTAATGAAACATTAATTTTCCACTCAAAGAATCATCCCCTTTATTTTCTATTCCGAGATGATAATTAATCGTGCCATTATAATCTTTGATTAATTCCAACCATCTCCTCTGTCTCATGTTCAATTCTTTCTGGGTGAATATATACTTCAAACAAATGTGGTAAGTATATATTTCACATTTTACTCCATACAAATGATGCCTCGAAATTTTTAAAGAAATAATAAAATAAGTTAATTCCAAATATTGTGGTCGGTAATTTCACTAATGTGGTTTCATCATAATTGAAACGTTAGAAATTACCTTCTCATTCTGCATAAGGACACATCCAAGTCCTTTCAATGAAGTATCACTATAGATAACAAACTCACCATTTCTGGAAGGCAGTTCAAAAACTAGAGCATTCACCAATCATCTTTTCAATTCATGAAAATAGTCATCAAATTCTTTTTTCCAAAGGAACGTAACACATTTTCGAGTTAACATTGTCATTGAACTAGATAACCGTGAATTTTTTTAAAAAAACCTATGGTAATAACCTTCTAAACCAAGAATACATAGGTTCTATGATATATTTGTGGGTTTGGCCATTCATCAATAACTTTTTTTTAGATGTATCAAATGTTATGCCATTTTTTGAAACAATGTGACCAAGGATAGAAATTTACTGTAAAAAACTCACAATTGCTGAATTTCCCAAAAAGTTTATTTTATTTTAAGGTTTTCATAACAACCTTAAATGACTATCATGTTCTTCATTACATTTAATAAACCAAAATATCATCAATGAACACAAAAAAAACATATCCAGGAACTCGCAGAATATTCTATTCATAAGATCCATGAATACAACAGGTACAATGGTTAAACCAAAAGGCATAACAAAAAATTCATAATGCCCATATCTAGTAAGAAATAGGGTCTTCTGAATTTAAACTTCCTTTACATTCAACTGATGGTACACCAACCTCAAATCAATCTTAGAAAAGTACTGAGCTCACTAGAGATGATCAAAAAAATCATCTATATAAGGAAAATGATACTTATTCTTAACAGTGATGTTATTAAATGCTCTATAATCAATGAAAAGTCTCATTGAAACATATTTTTTTAAAAAGATAGGCTCACCACATTGTGATGTGATAGTTTGAATGAAACCTTTAGAAAATAACTCCTACAATTGATTCAGTAACACTAAAACTTCAATTTGAGCAATTCGATAAGGGGGTTTTGAAATTGTCTTAGCATCTGTAACTAAGTAAATAGTAATTTCAACATCTTCATCAGGTATAATACCATGAAACTCATTAGAAAAAAATGAAGACACTCTTTTACTACTAGCACAACATTAATCTCAACCCTTCTATATTTTCAAAAATATGTTCAAGGTAACATTAATTTCAATATCTTATAAGTTTCCCTGCTTCCTAATATGTTATAAAAGCAAGGTTTCATTTTTGTAAGAAAATGAAGAACATTATGAATGGAAACCACTTTAGTTTTTCATTCAATATTTTCATTATAAACAGAAAACTAATTCATACCAAAAATAACATCAAACTCTTCTAGAGGAAAAACTATAAGGTTTTCAGATAGATTCTTCCATCAAACTATATAGAAAATTTCTTGTAATTTATATATTTCTCCACATTTCCCCGGATGTTTTTACAATAAATTCAGGATTATTATCTTGAGATGGAATTCCCAATTTATTAGAAAACTTCTCAGAAATAAATGAATATATAGACCCGATATCAAAAAACACATTGGCATAATCTGAACAAACAAACAATGTACATGATACTACTTCATTTTATGGCCCATCATCTACTGAAGATGTTATAAACAATTTCACCACCCCTCTCTTCTTGTAGTCTGGCTGCTTTCCCTCACATGAGTTCTTCATTGGGTGCTCATTTGCATAATGACCCATTTTATTTCACTTAAAACACTTTACTGACTATAAATCATATTTTATCTTACTATTAACCTGATCTTTTTCAGTACAATTTCGATCCTTATGGCCCATTTTACCACATCAGTATCACTTAAAAGAATTCAAAATACATTCCTTAGAATTATTTTTACCACCATTTTCACAAAATGTAAACTTAAGTTTTGTACCATCATACATTTTTGAAGAGTTCTTCCCTTATTCATGCCACCCCGACCTCTTATTCTGTTATTCATCAAAGAACACATGATCTTCAAAAAACACTATTTCCACCTTCTACACATAATGAACAAGTTTTTTATAACATTTGAATGCACAAGATGCTAAATCCCTTCGATAATTTGGATTCAATCCTAAGTAAAAATTAGTTGATTTTTCTATCCAGATCTCGTATGAAATTTAGAGCATACCATGCCAGTGAAGTGAATATCTCTTTTTAAGAATCCACTAAGTCAACCTCATGCTTAAATTCTAGGTATTGGGATTCCATTGTATAATGAACCAACTTCGGAAAATATATCTCAATAAACATTCCTCTGAATTCATCCCAAATCAAGAGCATTAATCTCCTCACTATCTTTAATGTTTTTCACCATCGACCACCACAGATGAGGTTCACCATCAAAATGTTAAACAAAATGACTATAATTTTGATGTTATAAACACCCCAAGACATCAAAAATCTTTTCCAGTGATTTAATACACCCTTCTGCTAGCACTAGGTCAGATGATCCTCCGAATGATGGGGGATGTTGACTCATGAAATTCTCCACTGCTAACAAGTTCTTCTGTGGTTGATCTGGATGATCTCGTTCATGGATTCCACCACCATTTATATCTTGAGTCAACTCTACCATCACTGCATAACTCTATTTAGTTCCAATTCCGACCATCTATGGTTGCATATTTGGAAGGTTGTCTTCCTCCTGATGTCATCCCAACCTAGCCACCCTATTTCCTCTACAGAAAACCATTCTGAACACTAAAATATCTTAGGAGAAGAAACATAGTAATATGTAAAGGCTATATAATTTCAATATTAACATAAATTAATTTATGAATATTAATTTAACAATACCATAAAACCTAAAGTTATCTAATCCGACCATGGATACCAATTATAAGGACATGAACTTAAAACATTACATAATATTGAATTAAAATAATAATTCACAATGAGGATATTTTCAGTTTTAGTGTTTTAGAGAATTAGGACATAAATATTATATCTCAAAAGATTAAAATTTAGACACTTCTACTCAATTTTCAATTTTTTCATAAAATAATATCTTTTGAAAAAAAAGTGTTAGGTTTAGTTCCATGTTTTAGATACCGAGTCATTTCATTGATCCCTTCTTTGACCCTATACATCTTTTAGTCCTATGAAAAACATTTCAAAACTAGGGATGATCATAAAAAATCATAGTAATGGTAATAATATAAGAATTAAATCATTAGTCCATCAATACATACAAAACAATGAATCTTTTACTTACTTCATCAAATCATAAGATTTATGAATGACACATATTTATCATAAATCATAATGTTAACTTGTGGAATCAATAACATACTTAAATTATAGCTATCATAGCTACATAAGGATTGACTTTGGAATACCCATCGCAGTATATTCACTAAATATATTAAGAGAAACATTCACATTTACCTCTATCACATTACATAATTCCTTAGAGAGATCTCTTGGACTCACTCTCCATAGGTTTATCCCGGAACCTCCCGTATATATAATCAATTCCCAAAAACCATAACATATTCATAACATATAAAACAAACATATAGGAAAGATAAGATTACCACATTTCAATCACAATATATAATTTAAATACATTGATATAAAAAATTGATTATAAAAACCATTTTCAATACCAAAATACGTAAAAATTATATGGTATTTATTTTCTTTTAAAAAAACTCTATGGCTTGTTAAGGAAGGAAAAGATCAAATAATACTCACGGTGGGGGAAAGGTCATTATCACCACATACGTTAAAAAACATTCCGTTTTTTCATTTAGTAAAAAACATCATATTAAAATATTCCCTTCGAATGGATTGATAATTCAAAGGTGTTTATACACCTTATAAAAGAATTTCATGTACAAAACAAAATATGCCTCCACAGAAGGATATTGATACGAAGTCCCTTACCTCGTGTCCGACTTGACCCATTTGTCTTTTAATATAATGAATAATAAAATAATGAAAATTTATACATTCTTATGAACCTTCTTCATATTCATTATTCATTTTATATCACTTAATACCTTGTTGTATACATTATGTAATCATTTATGTTAATAACGTTCATTTTGATGATATTTGGTAGTTGAGTCAAAAATGGACTTATTATAATTACAAGTTGTTCACATGGTCAAAATTTAATTATATATAGAAATATATTTATGATTTAGATATCATATATATCATATATATCTAGTGTATACATGTATTTTAAAAATTACATTACATTTGGGGGTAAGAGATGAAATGCACCATTCATTGAGACGGTAAGTCGTACGTACCCATGAACGCTACCTACATTTCTATTTCGTATTTTAATTTAATCATAATGATACATAAATATGTTTTAATTCTAGTATAATATCATATATAATTTCTTTAACTATATCCTTTATACTTCCCACATATGGCATTAATGAGTCATATCACTTTGAGGGGGCGGTAGTCCGCACTTCCTCAAATGAAATTATCATATTTTCCCATAATGGAAATTATAGAGGTATAAAATAAAAGGGAAATACAGTAGCATAATGAAAACATAAACATAATATATATCATTTATAAAAAATATTATATCTTAATGGGAACCATGATAGGAAGTAGGAGATAATCGAACAATCATCGTTTCATGAGGTGTTATTTTTCCATCCACAAAAACAATATGTTTTTACCCATTAGATGGAGGTGTTTCTAAGTGTAGTTTTAATAATTTTCATAACAATATCATATTATATTGAGGATACTCGTGTTGTTATAAAATAAAATAATAAAAAGATTTTATGGGATGAAGATGTAAAATAAAAGAAATATTTTTTAGAGGAACTGTAACCATAAATTTGGGTTACTCCCTTTAGATTGAGGAAAATGGAATTATTAACAGGTCTTATTCCTATGTTAAGGATTATAGGGGGAGGAGAGGGATTATGTGAGCATATTTGGGTAGGTTATGGACGATCCAAATGGCTAGAGAGGTGTGAGGACTGAGTAATAATTTAGGGATTTTTATAAGGGGGTGGGTTCTTTAGGAAAGTGTGGAATTAATATTTTATTATATAAAGATACTCAGTTTATTAATATCAAAAACTAATTATAGTATAAGATAAGATAGCTCGTGGTCAAAATAAAATCATCCAATAATAATTTTATAGGTTTTATATATTCATTTAATATTTATATACTTATTTATTTAAATAATTTATTATTGAGGTAAATACGGAATTATTTTTGTTTCATAAATAATTTCTTATATATATTGTCTAAAAATTATAAAAAAATACAATTATGTAGGAAACATTTTTAGGTTTTTAATGATTATTTATAGTTGAAAGGATAACTTATATAACCCGATGAAATAATTAATTTACTAAAAATATTTGTTTGAGTAATTTTGATCATTACATTATGTTAATTAATCTAAAGCGTCATGATAACTCCAAAGTGGCTCCATGGGGTCCCAAAATATACACTAGGGTGACCATGGTCTGAAATAACTCATAAAATATGGTTAAGACAAGTGTTAATGTAATTTATTATTATTATGATATTCTTTTTAACTTGAATTACCTTATTTACCTTTAATCGCGGTAAATATAAATCAAAAGTCATTGTTCACCAAATATTATTTTTATTTAATGGAACCGAAATATACATACTATTAAAAACAGAGTATTTTAGATTTTTTAAATTCAATCCACATATGTGGTAAAATTTCCTTTAAAATAAAAATGTTAGTTTTCAACTAATACTTAGTGGTTTCACTATTCATAAAAAATTAACGTTTTTCAGAAAACTACAAATTTTTTTCCCTAATATATATTTGATATTCTAAAATAAAAAATTATCTGTTTTTCCCAAATTAAAAAGTTGAAATTTTATTATTTAATTTAATTTTAATTCCTGTTGTCAAAACAAATTGCGTGTTTTTATGAAATAATAACTATCAAATGTTCGACACTTGTTTATGTCCAATTTCAAATTGAAATTATTTCCAATGATATAATTTAATTAATTGGTAATAATATATTCTAATTAAACATTATAACCAATTAAAATGGAAATATAACCATATTAAAAAATTAGATTAAAAGTTAGTTTTGAATTATAATATATTAATTTTCACTATTCATTAAAAAATGAATTTTATCAGAAAAAATGCAAAACATTACCCTTTGTAAATTCTGGTGTCTCAATTATAAAGAATAATTTTATTTTGTCAAATTGAACATATAAAAATGACCAAAACTAGATATAAAAAGGTTTCTCCATCAAAAGGAGTTAAATAATCCTTTTAGTTATTATTAGAGAATTTATGCTTAAAATTAGATTTATTCATATTTTAAGCCCCTAACCATTATTGGATAAATGTAAGAACATTTAATATACATTTATAATAATATGGTAGTTAGTTCTAATCATTCCATCCAATAAAATTTCTAGGTGATAACAACCATTTAAAATAATAATATTATATTATTAGAGTGCAAAAAAAATTCAAAGAAAGTCATTGTTGCGTATCAGGTAAGAAATCAAACATATCATCCCCTTTAAAGAAATATTAATATTTAATTCAAAAATATTAATAAATATGAAATTTTATTATTTCTATATTTACATGAGATGTTACACGGACCACCAAGGTCTTTATCAATGCATCAATCACCTGTACGGGACATGACACATGTCGGTGACGCCCGTGTAGGGTTGTGTTATTAATACATAGTAGGGACCCCAAACCCCAAAGGAATGTATACACAAGGTATTTTCATCTCACAAATGTATAATATAAATTATAGAATAAAATATTATCTGTCATAACACTGAAGACGATATCCAATTGAGGTACACATCCCTTATGAGTGTTGTGGTTCATCTAGGTCACACGGAGTTGCCTCCCACTTAGGCCATAATAGTTGATCCTCAAAGAGCCACTTGTAGAGAGTTAAAATATTGTATCTAGTAGCTAATCTACAAAAGGTCATTGGTATCAGATCAAAACAGGGTCAGTGGTAGCTGATCCAGATATGGTCTACAGTATCCGATCCCTATAGAGTCGCTAGAATGTGATCCAGAGAGGTTCGCTGGTAGCTGATCTATATAGAGTCTCTTATCTTCTAGGCCTGCAGGGTAACATGGGCGTTCTAGTCACCAGTCTTGGAACCTCATCCAACCGAATGATTTTCGTGCATATTAAAATAAATTCTAGGAGATTCTATTCATCATGGCACTTTTTGTATTTCCTCATCCATGAGAATATCTGTATAGCATGCTAAAGAACCATCTTGTCGTGAGGTTCCAACATCCCAAACGACTCATCAAAAGGACTCATGGTCTAAAATATATTGAGGTTTTAGTAAACAGTGGTAAGTTGTGTCTATGCCCATTCTAACCAGGTTCAACCGACCCGACCAACCCAGCATGGGGGGTCCAACTTGGATCAGCCATGTATGTCTGACCCAACCCATTTCGAGTCTGGGTCATCCCGGTCTGTCCGGGCAATGGGGCCAATCCCATTTGGCCTTGCTATACCCGAATCGGTTTACCTGTGGGTCCATCCCAATAGGTTACCCAACAACTAGATTCTATCCTTCCCAACCCGAAATAGGTGGGCCAGATTTTTCCAAGCATTGGTTTCCTAGGAAACCAATTTCATAATGTTGGCCAATCGCGAAAAACTAGGATAGTTTAATTCTTGTCTGGGCCACTCACTAGGATGGTTCACGCCCCACGACCCAGCCAATCATGTGGGCCCATCTCATCCATCCCAGATGTTAAGTGTGGACCAGTTCATGTGTTCCGAAGCTGGCTATACCAGCCTCCCCATTACACCACACATGGTCCTCACTAGACCACGTGCCAGTGCGTCGCTCCAAGGCACCAACTACAGCTAGATCCAACGTTGTGTTTGGGTAGCAGCGTCCCTGTTTGCCAGCCTTCGGCCCTCTTCAGGCATCTCATTTTTCATAAACATAGACTAAGATAGTCTAAACCCTCTTCAAAACACTTTTGTGGCATGCCAACACCCACCCATTACTGCCGCATCTAGTCACCAGTGCTAGCATGCCTGCAAGATGTTTTGTGGACCACCAAGTCATCTCTAGTGGTATGTTCTTACAAAAATCAGTTCCTTAGGCCACTATTTGGCACTACATTCCATGATAAGATCTCAAATATTCTCTACTATCAATATAGAGGTGCTTCCATAAATCACAGAAAATGGAGGAGGGGCTCGAGCCTTGTTCATGTTGTCCCACACCCTCTGCATTAGAGTTTCTTTAATTCATGGTGGTATAGGATTATGAATCTATGAAAAATTAATCCTTATTAAAACCCTAGAAATATAGAACCCTCCCAAAAGATCAAGAGATCCACATATCAACATGTTCATGGGTGTAACTATGTTTATTGTTTTAGAATGAAGAATATGGAAACTCCAAATACAATAACTAAACACCTACACGGGATAGTTGCATTGCTGAAGCAATTTGTCCACGAGATTCATGTTGTATTCAAATCCATTGGAATTTTTCTCTCTCTGATCCCGTTCATAGAGGTGTGTATCTGTCTCTATTGATTCACATGCTTTTTTTGTTGGAGAGAATCTCCTCACCATCCATCAAAGAAATTCTATCTCAGATTCTGTTCCCGTTATCTCATTAAAAGAGAAATGAATCATAGTTTTTCTGTTATAATGTGTCGTCATGTCATTACACATTTTTTAATGGGTCGTTACACTATTAAATTTATAGAATGAAAATTTTCTATTCATCACATCATTGAAGAAAAAACAACTTTTGGAGAAAATAATCTTTTTACATTTATTTTATTTTTGTTAAAACGAAAGAAAATTTACACTTCCCCTCTACCCATGTTGGTCAAGGTTAAGTCCCTTCTATGATAATTTCTCCATTTCAGATGCAATTATGCCCCTGAATTTTCAATGTTGGAAACTTTTTAGAAGTTTCCAAAACAACCCACACATTGCTTTTTCATTGGCCTAAATTTTTTACCAACATTCTTTCACCATCGACCCACGACGGTCGAGATTATGCCCTGCTAAAGGGAACCATGGCCTCAAAATGGGAAATGATGGTCTCATATTTTCATTCTACATAACTTTTCATGATGTATAAGGATTTGGAAGAAAAATATAATTTTATTCAATTTTTTTTAGTATTATGTTTTTTGGTTTTTCTCACTGGAGGCCTACACCGACTAATCTAAAGATGCGCCTACGGTAGACCAACTATACTGAATGCAAGAGTTCCCCCTTATTTTGGATTTAGGCGCCCAGTTAATATTTATTAAGCATTTTCAGGAAAACTTCTTCTGAATTCTATTTAACGTCTAACATTTTTCATCGGATCATTCTTTAAACTCCGGGCCTCAGAATCACACACCATCTTAGTGGTTTTCTCGAATCAATCCAAAATAATTTTTCAAAAATATACATGAAATCCTGGGATTGAACAAAAGGTATGTCAATAATGTGAAATGAAATGTTCAGAAGAGTTCCTTCCTGACTTGAAACAACCACTATATACTAGTATAACATACACCCATTCATTATTGAAAAAATCATGCATCCAATTTTAAGACAGCAACATCCCTCCCTCAATTCAAATTCACATTATAATTCCTATAATGATGAAATTTTACATAACATGTAATTAAAACCCAAACAAATGGATCTTCTTATTTTCCCTTCTCTATGGTTCTTGAAAAAATAAATTTTCTCAGTTTATTGATTCAACTGAAATGATATCAAAATTAATAAATTCTCTATTTAAATATTGGTTATCAAACACACCATTACCATAATGAAATAATTTTTTAACAACTAGGAACATTATTAATATATTTTTATCAATTTTTTTAATTGTACCGAACCATGTATGTTTGGTGTGTACATTGTATATATAGTTATTCAATTTGAACCGGGGTATTTCACAACAGCCATAGAATAGAGTCTCATATGATCATCATGGAAACCAATTTTCCTATTTTACACCAGTTTCAATGGTCTCAAATTTTTACCATATGAGTTAGTTTTGTAACGGTGATTTTTTATTCAAAAAGCGAGTCCACAAGTTTCCCATTAAAATTTCATTTTTCTGAATTTCATGAACATAACTCTACAAATATATATCCTATATCACTTCCCTCTCAAATTTATTAATTATAAAATACATAAATACATAAAATAATAACACATTAAAATTTTATATCCCTCGCAATTTCGAAATCATTGCAACCCCTATGAACCATCACATTTTTATCCTCTATAAAGGAAAGAATTGTTGTGTGTACAGATTCCAATTCACACTAATGTTGTTAAATATGTTTTAATTTATTTAGAGTAGCCAAATTTTATTTAAAAATATTGACCATTATATTGTAAAAATATTTAGGGGTTGTTAATGTGCCTAGAATATGAAGCACAATGTAGCACATAATGACCCCTCTCACACAAACATAAAACTCAAAAATATATTCATTTTGGAATCTTATAGTAGAAGACATCAATATTTTAAATATATTTCCCAATTAAAATTAGTATAATTATAATGGGGTCATAGAAATGATAAAAATTTACCTTCCACAGAAAATGTAATTATTTATAAACAAAAAATAATAATCCCACCGACCCCAAATCAATAATGTGAAACATTTTGTTGAACAAAATTCACGCTTTAAGATGTTATAATGAGACATATTATTTTCCTCAATGTAGTTTAAAATGATACATGATGTTCTATATTTTCCATCAATAGTAATATGAGAGTCAATCCAATGGGTGAAAGAAGTGTTTATTAATGAATCTCAACAAAATTTTCCAATATCTAAATTCTAGATAGATAACATCATGCAAGAAAAATATTCAAAATAATCAACTGATTAGGGTTTATTCTATCACACATTAATGTATGTAGTGTGATCTGAATCAATATTTAAAAACAAAAAATTAGCTCTCTTATGGTGAAAAATATATTCATTTTCAACTTCACAAAAATCAAGACTCCCTATTATCTTGGAAAATATTTCTCTATCACCTCTTTTCAAGTACCTCAAAAATCTTAACTAATCAAAATTATATGTAATTATTAGAATCTAATTTTAAAAATAAACCAATGTCTGAGTAGGTATGTTTTTATCATGCAAAGAATCAGTGTTCTAGTCACCTTGACCTCGTATGACTTCCACATAGAGTAACAACCTGAATATTGACCTACTAACAAAACCCAAATCCATATGTCAAGCATAAATAAAAAAAATTAAAAAATAATAATCATGGGATCCCCCAATGGTAGATATATTTTTTCTATATATAGAAGGATATTGAGTGAATCATCCCCGATATGATAAATGATGTGGCTTCTCATACAAGAAACAGAAGATATGGTACTTCATATATTGGGGCACATTCCATTGGTGGAGTAACCCTTGGTCATGTTCCTTAAAATCCATCTCCTTAGTAGTGGTTTACCTCATGTTGATTATTGAGGAAGAAAAACATTAATGTGACATCATTGACTCATCTATCATTAATGGTTCCCTATGACTGATTAGACACTAGGCCCCAATCTTATATCACCAAATTCTATAGGCCACCAACTATCAGTGAATTCCTAAATTTTGTCTATGGGGATACTATTACATCATTTCTATAGAATAAGAGGTATAATGACTATAATATATCATTACAAAATTATATGAAGAAATATATATATATATATATATTCAAAATATGTGTATAATTAATATATAAAAAATAGATACAAATGATACTCAAATAGAAAATATGATGATGATATTCCATTTCGAAAATAATTCAAGAAAACATGGATACAAGGCATTAGTCATAACAAGCTATAAAAAAGTAGAAAAATGTGACAAAAACAAGACCCCATCATCTTAATCTCTATCATGGTATTTCTATACTAGATCTATCCTAATATGGAATGCATCCAAGTTTCTAATGTGGTAGGATTCCATATTCCAACACATTCACACATCTATTCTTCAGGGGTACAAATGGTTCCTAGAGAGGGAGTGATTTAAATTTCATTTGGCCACCTCAAATGGAATCTATGTCATCATTTCCATGTAATATAAACAAAAATAGTGTGTAAGAATACAAATATAAAAGAAAATCATAATAGTAACATAAATACCAAAGTGCCTACTTAATCCCATTGCATGTTCTTGATCATGTCACCAGTTCACTAATTAATTTTGTTACAAATTATATATGAATTATGTCAGTAAATTACTACACATTCATCACGTCATGTTTATAATAGTGAGGTTCCATGTTTTGACATGAAATACAATGTTGAAATTAATAATAAATAGTTTCTAAAGTAAAAAAACCAAATAAACAAAGACTTTGAGTATTCCCAACTTAGTTTTCAATATAGCCAATATATGGGGTAAGAGTGTCATCTAAGGAGAGTCTTCCAATATATTTCCATAGTAAATGTATCAAAATATGTCCAAGTAAATCGTCCAACGTAAAATGAGATATGTTATGTCAATGCCCAAGGATATAAATATGGAACCTCGTATCCGTAGAATATATGATGGATCTAAGGAGTGTATCCAAGGAATAATGTAATAGTATATTATGGATACAATGGTTTCATACAATTAATATAATGATAGAAAAAGATCAAAATCATAGGTGGTTCACAACCATGGAAATAGGATTCTCTGAAATAGAATGGTGTCATTGAGTGCTCTAGGAATTCAATGAAGAATCTAAAAGATAACTTTAGTCTCAAAAAAACATTAATGATATAATGGACAATAAATACTTATTATCCTTATGATTGATTCATTTTATAATTATGGTGTTCTAATTAATCATACATATTATTATTTTTACTAGGTCCAAGCATTTACTTTCATTACTCAGACAAGGCCTTGGGTGCATGGAAATATTATATTAATTCAATGATGTCTTAATCATTTAATGTAGTTCAATCTGTTACCTTTGATTCAACATGGAATGTGGTTATACTAATTTTGAACCAATCTATTGTATTAAAAACCAATAGGCCAAGTCGTATCAATAGAGTATACATTTCAATTTACCATTTAAAATTGTTTAATCAAATTTAAGCATTTACTATAGCTGAGTCAAGTGATGAACATACATGATGATATCTATTTAATAATAAAATATTTATTCAGTTAAGGAAATATTTTCTTTTTGAATGTTAAATATAATTCATACCCGAATGGTTACACAATAATAAAAGTCAAGAACCCAAATCCTGGTTTGGGATGAATACCCTATTTGGGTTTATAAGTGTTTTGAACATAAACTGAAATAAATAATATCATATATGGAATGGGTCATAGAAAATGTTTCTAATGAATATAAGAAATGAATATTGATTTAACTGTTGACTCCTAAGGTCCTCATCATGACCACATGACAATTTATAAAATAATATAACATTATGGATGACTTATAGACCACATACCTTGTACTCATACAACTCTCCATGTCCAGTATCAGCCTCTAGTTAAAACTTGACTGAAATAGACCTTATTAATTGATGAATTCCATGAATTTGGGTTATATGAGTCTACATATATTTAACATATTTTATAGGAGGCATAATTTCTAAATATTAATAAGGAATTGAGATATTATCAGTGTAGATCCAATGAGATAAAAAGTGATAGAATCAGACTTCATATGGATTCTAGAGATCAAATGTAAAAATAAAAGGCACTATATATAAAAAGGGTCAGGCTAGATCATATAGAGATGGAATAAGAATAAGAATATAGTAGATGAATTAAATTTGATCATTTGTGTGAATATGGTAAAATCACTGCCAAATACCCTTCACACAGTTTGGTAATACAGTTTTACAAACTGTACACCAACCATGCATAGTCTCTTAATGGAAGGGGTAGCCACACTAATGGGCCACATGGTCATAGAAACTATGAACAAACCATGATAAAAATCTTTGAAATATTATATATAATTATTACATGGTAATGTTCCCCAAATGGTGTTGTTATGGAATGTTGTGAAACCCACTGATGCTCTATGTACAACCCTGAGTGCACTTAAATATTTATGCGGTCTTCACTAAATTGTTTATTATAACCATGTGACATGAATCATTCTCCATAAAAGTAGGGTTCTAGGAATGAAATATACATGGACACCCTTAAGACTATCACAAACTCATTTTTCATCCATATTTAGTCCATAATAAATAAATCGATGAAAAATTAAAAGGATCTATACCGAAGTGAAAAATGGGTTCTTATAAGATTTTACCCTAAATAATGTCATTCTTGATCTAACATTACAAGGGCGATGACACACTATCTCAGAACAACTCTTCGCAAGGGGAAATCATTTTAACCTCCCACTCCCTGGACTTAGTATCTACTCAGTTGTACTGCCACATCAGATTTACAAGATGGACAGACCATCCTTAAAGAGCCTTAATGATTCATTTAATGATTAATATATGATACTTCTAAAATTTATCATTGAAAACTATCATAACATATTGGTAAAATAATATGTGAGAGGTCAGTATAATAGGGGAAAAACAATGCATCATGGATGGTGTTGGTCATGGGATGGTAAGTCAAATGTAGTAAAAGAAGATAGGCCAAAATCCCAACCAAGTCCTAAATATCTAAATTCCTTACACAATGTGAAACAACATCCCTTTACTCTAAATAATTTATTCAATATAATTGTGGGTTTCCATAAGAAAACTTCATCCCAACCTTGAATTTCATAGTTCCTCAGTAGTGAATGGCATATGATTTTGGTCTATACTAAGCTGTATACATAAAATTCTTGATCATTTAAATATAATCAGAAATATCATTCATGATATGATGACATTGTTGGGATACATATCCTTACTTTATCAATAAATATGGGGAATGGAATGACCTACCATACAAGGACACAAAAGGGGACATCTGGATTCCCTATTGAAAGCTATTATTGTAGGAGAACATGATAAGAAAGATATAATTCTCCCATAAACCTTTGAAATCAAGGCCACCAACTTAGATCATCTCCCTGAGAACATGTATCTTCAATTACAATTATCCAATGATTTTATGGTGGATGTTTGTTCTCAGAATCATCTGTGTACATGTTGCTTTCTAAAACACCTGATTAAACCATATCATGAATTGAGAATCTCTATCTAAAATGACAGTTTTATGGAACCCATGTAGTCATATGATCTCATGAACATACAATATCTTATCTCGTAAAGAATTAAAGTCTACTACATAGAAAAGAAGTGGGATTATTTCATTAGTTTGTCAAATAAAACCCATAATGTTTTGCTACATCTAGGGAACCTAGGTAAACTGACTATAAATACCATAGAAAAATCATTCCATTTCAATTCCTGAAAATATGCAGCTGTAACAATACTATAGATCTCTAGTGCACTACATCACCTATTAGAAGGAGGAACACTTATAGGAAAATTTAATAATCTAAAATTTCATCCTAGGACACCAATACTAGTGTCATATATCCCAAATAATTTTTGATATTCCTCAATGAACTACCTAGAGTGATGTATGGGACTCCCACATAAACTCCTCCCTCAAAACATAATGAACAAAATCATGTGATTGAATATGAAGGATGTCATATATGTCTATATACTAATCTATAGGTGGGCCATCCCTTGTAATACTCTAGTGGGGAACCAATCCCCCAAGATTTAAAAATTTCATGCTCTCCACTTTCTTATTTAGGGAATATGTATCTATCAAGATTGAGATATAAATCTCTAAGATACTATTAAGAAACTATATATGTTGATTATATAAGAGATCAATTAATTTCAATTCTTCACTACCATCCTATCATGACTCGTCTTCGGGGCCCGTGCCGTGACAACCCCATGCCCGCATTCCATAGGCTAGGGGATGGTGACTAGCACCAAAGGATTAAATCCAACAAAATTGAAGGCATTGCCTTTATAATAGTAATCAACATAACAGAGTATGCAACAGAAGTAAGAAAAAAGTGATACTGAATAAAAAAGTAATTGCAGAAAGGTAAATGGACCAGAATACAAACCCAAATGAACAGTACTGTAAAAAAGTAAAGCTAGTTCAACTACAATAAAGTAAATTAGCAACCACTGATTCGTCGTCCGGGCATCCCACCTAAAGGTTTGGTACAAATTGTCTTCTCAGCACCTCAGATCCATCCGTCTTCTCTGTGTACGTCTTTCCATGTGGTCCACCTCCAGGTACTGTCCAGATCAATAGGTCTCCACCATGATCTGTGATGTCCGTCGTCTTCATCCAACAAAACATAGTGCAGGCATAGCCCGTGCATGGGTGAGTATACAGTACTCAGTAGGGACCCCGAGACACCCAAAGGTCTCCTAGAATCCACGTATGATAAACCACAAAAGGAAAGATACAATCACGAAGTATCAACAAACTCTACTTAGGTATATGCCCATACATATAACTAAGTCATCAATTGCAGTTCGTCTCCAACTCTCGAGCCCAAGCACAACGCAGTCCACACAGGACAAAAGTCAATCACATTGATTGAATTTCATGACTCAACTCACACATGAATACATCTTTCGTAAAGTGATAAAGATGATCAGATGTAGTCATGAATTCTTCTACGTTGTCGGACCCATGTAGGATACTAGACCTGCTATGCTGTCGGATCCACGTAGGATACTAGACCAGCTATTTTGTCAGACCTACGTAGGATACTAGAACAGAAGTCAAACTGTCAGTCCCACAAAGGATACAAGTAGAGTAATCATCACCGTCGAACCAAAATAGGATTCCAGTACAATATTTGTCATCACCAAACCCATGGAAGATCTTAGTACGGTATTCATCGTCATCGAACCCATTGAGGATTGCAGTACTATAGTTGTTACAGTCGCTGCCAGCTCTAGGGTTCCCACAAACAACACACTCGATTCCGAGAGGGTTCGCTCCTCGAGCAAAGGGTTCGATACATCAAATGTCATGAATTCCAGAGTTTATGTATCCCGAAGTTATGTCTCATAAAAAGGAACCCAATGCGACATAAGGTGCATCAATCGGACACCCGGTCTGACAGTTATTAGCATTTTTGCTCTGGGTTCCTGGTAGGAAATACGCTCGTTCCAAACCCAGCAGTTTTCCAAATATTGTCCAAAACTCACTTAGAGTATCGTACAGGGACCACTTTGTTGTGAGGGTCCCATTGCTGCAGACGGTGTGTCGATCAGAAGCACGGTCTTATAGTTATTCACGTTTAAGTGAAAACGGGCCCGGCTCGTTAAGCCCATGGGGCTGGAGGGTCGGGTCGATCCGGTTTCGGTGCGGCCGACCCGGTAGAGGGTCGGACCGACCTGTCAAATCTGGCGGCCCAACCCAAGGGGTGCAGCCCGGCCCGAAGGAGAGCGGCTCAGCCCGGGAGGGCACCGCCCGGAGAGGCCTGGCCCGGCCCCGCTCAGCGCGGCTCAGACCGACACTGCATAGCCCTACTGGCCGAGAGGCTCGGTCTGGGTGGCCGAGCTGTCCGGGGGGGGGGGGGGTTGCGGCCCCCTGATTTTCCGAACCAGCGGCGCCGCCATCCAATATGGCCAGCCGAAGCCTTCCGGTCTTCCCAGTGCAAACAACCTGCTTGTGCGGGCCCTGGTCCTACTGTGCGGCACCTTCGTGTGCCGCAACTCCTTCACCTTGCCGGATGACGAGCCTGCCGGTTCACCAACGAAGCGGCCCGCAGAGCTTGGGCGGGAGTCCTCTGCCGCGCGGCGCCCCTTGTGGCGCCGCACTCTTCCATCGTCCCAGTTGGTTCTTCTTCGGCCGAGTTTCTAATGGTTGCATCAGATATTTTTCCACATGTGGCTGGTGTGCTGCCATAGCCTTCATTCGTCACCACCTCCCCATGATTATCTCCATATCTAATGAAATAAAATACAGAGGGTTTTTGGGCCGTGTGTGTTTGGCCCGCGGCGTCCACATTAGGCGGTAACAATTGTCCATAAATAACCATTCGCATACAACAATGATAAGCGTATAATTTTGTCGAACTAAAATTATGCAATTCCCCTACCTCGGTTTCAAGAGTGGAGTACGTCAACGAGTCATGGAAGACAAACGTCGTGGTGGTCGGGCATTTTGGAATATGGACGTCGATTTCGTTGACGTCGGGGTGCGTCCGAAAGGAAGTGTCTATGGAGAAGTCCTTCGCGTTCTTCGTCGAAGTTTTTCTTCATTGAAAAACGATGTTCACTCTAATTTACCAAAGGTTCCTCCCAACAAAATATTTTCCAACCAAGTATTAATGTAAGGCTTACCCCATAATTATAAACATTCCATGTAATTTAAAAAGATTCAAAAAATTAAAGAAGTCAATTCATCATTGATCAATAAATGAACATGTTGGAATGGTTTATAGGAGAGAGAGAAAGAAGTGAAGATTCGCAATTATGGAGGGAGAGTTGTCATAATAAATACAATTGGAGTTAAATGTGGGGTTTCAAGGGTGTAGAGGGGAGGTGATAAGTTGGGGCTCCTGTGGGCCCCACCACACTAATTCATCTCATGGGAGGTTATGTTTTTATGGGCCCCACCACTAACTCTATGTTGTAGGAAATAACGTACATCCTTAAAATACAATTGTGTTCCACAAATTTTTCTTATTTTATTGTAAATCCCCAAATATAAACTCTCAACCCATATAAAATGAAACTGCGGTAAAGGTCCCCTTATACAAATACCGGTGCAGCGAGTTCATCGGTGTCCTCGAATTTCAATTCTGAGCACCGGTTCAAAAGATAGAAAAACCCACAAGTAAGTTTACTGAATGTACCTGAACAAAACGTTAGAAATTGATTCTGGGAACACTGGGCCTCGGAATCAAGTTTCATCAGAAACTGCAGACTCTTAAAATTCCAAAGTATTTAAGAAAAAAATTCCTTGAAATTTTCGAGTCTTTATATTACTCCCACATCATGGCTTTACGTTCCCGTAAAGCTACAACACACACTAGGGAAACAAATGGGGGTAATGTACATGCACCGGAGCCTCCCGCTCCTATGTGCTATCCTGGAGGTTCCTGTGCTGCCATCGGATGTGCACCAGAGGAATCGACCACCCACGTAGGATCCACTCCTCTCGATCCTCGACCTCCACCGGGACTTCCAAAAATGTCATCACGTCATAGATGTTCAGCTCCTCATGGTTATTGATGTGGGATGGGTCGTGCACATATCTCCTCAATTGAGATACGTGGAAGACATCATGCACCCGGTGCAACTAAGGTGGAAGGGACAGGTGGTAAGCCACCTCATCTACTCTACATAGGACAAAGAAAGGTCTGATGAATCGTGTGGATAACTTGCCACCCCAGCCAAATCTCCGTAGACCTCTTCGAGGTGAGACCCATAGTAAAAAATGGTCGCCATCCTCGAACTCTAGTAGTCTCATTCTGCTATCATCATAGGACTTATTTCTGCTATATGCAATCTTCAACCCCTACTGGATGATCTGCACATTCTCTGTCATAGCCTGGACCTTCTCTGGTCCTATAAGTGATGACTCCCCTTGGATAGTCCAGCACAAAGGTGATCTGAAATGTTGGAAATACAGTGCCATGTAAGGTTTCATCCCGATGGTGGAGTGGTAGTTGGTTTGGTACGCAAACTCCACCAAGGGTAGATGATCATCCCAGCTGTGACCAAAGTCAAGGAAACATGCACGGAGCATGTCCTCGAGAGTATGAATGGTCCTCTCTGTCTGGCAGTCCATCTGAGGATGGAAGGCGGTGCTCCGATGTAGTTGTGTCCCAAAAGCCTCATGTAACCCCTTCCATATTCAAGATGTGAATCAAGAATCCAAATCAAAAACGATAGTCAATGGAACACCATGAATCCGTATGATCTCCAGAACATAGAGGCATCACATCTCTCTACTTATCTCTATTCTCTGATTGGTAGGATGTGTGCCGACAAGGTGAGTTGGTCTACGATCACCCAAATAGAGTCGTTTCCTCTGGATGTGGATGGATTCCCCATCATGAAATCCATGTATATCCAGTCCCACTTCCACTCTAGAACCTTGAAGGGTTGTACCAAGACTGATGGTACCTGGTGCTCTGCCTTCACTTGGTGACAAGTGAGGCATCATCAAACAAACTATGATACATCCTTCTTCATACCTGGACAACAGTGCTATTGTCTCAGGTCCTGGTACATATTCGCCACTCTTGGATGTACGTCTAGAGGGGATGTGTGAAACTCCCTCAGCACTTCCTCCTGTAGTGCAACAAGTACCATAGTATGTCCCCTGAAGAGGATGACGTGCGCCCATCCTTCAAAAAATCCATTAGGCTCCTACCCTGTGGATATCTAAGCATGTCGTGTCTCACAGTCAACGTCCACATGATGTGCCTCTCTGACTCGCAGAAGGAGTGAAGGAGTGAATGTGAATGACTGTAGAAATGCTGCTCTATATCTATCCACAAAGGATATCTGCAACGCGGCTAGTTGCTCCATCACCTCTCCTAGAAGCTGAATGCCCGATCTCCTGCTGAGATAATTTTCTACAATGTTCCCCTTCCCAGAATTATAGACTATCTCAAATTCATAGTCCTCAAGGAACTCGAGCCATCGCCGCTCTCTCAGGTTCAGGTCATTCTGCGAGAAGATGTACCTGAGACTCTGGTGGTCGGAGTAGACTATAAAGCCCTCTCCCATCCAATAGTGATACCACATCTTCAAGGTAGAGACCACTGTAGCTATATACAGGTCATGGGTAGCGTAGTTCTTCTCATGTTGTCTCATCTGCCGTGAACCATAAGCAATCACTACTCGCTCTTGCATCAGGACACACCTGACTCCGGTCCCTGATGTGTTGCAGTACACTATGTACCTGACGCCCTCCTCTGGTAGCCTCAAGATGGGAACACTGGTCAATCTCTGCCTCAGATCTAGAAAGATCTGCTGACATCTATCTGACCACATGAAGGGTTTCCCCTTCTTCGTCAAGGCTGAAAGCGGTGTTGCAACCCTGGAGATGTCTGGCAGAAATCTCCGATAGTACCCAGCCAGACCTAGGAAACTCTGCACCTCCATCACACTCTTGGGTGGCTCCCAAGCAAGCACTGCCTCAATCATTCCGGGATCCACTGCAACTCCCACTTCCTAGATGACGTGTCCCATGATGTGTACCTCTCATATCCAGAACAGACACATCGAGAGAATAAAATTATGATGGTGCTCTCAGAGTGTATCTAATACAACCCACAAGTGGAACGCATGCTCCTCCTCAGAAGTCGAGTAAATCAGTATGTAATCGATGAAGACTATGAAAAAACGATCTAGGTAAGGCTGGAAGATCCTGTTCATGAGACTCATGAACACTTCTAAAGTTTTGGTTATGCGGAAGGGCATAACCATGAACTCGAAGTGGCCATACCGAAACCTGAAGGTTGTCTTCTACACATCCCATTCTCGATCTCTGAGATGGTGATAACCTGACCTGAGATCAAGATTTGAGAACCATCGTGCTCCCTTAACCTGATCAAATACTCCTTCAATATTCGGGAGTGGGTACTTGTTCCCCACGATCACATGATTCAGGCAATGGTAGTCGACACACAGTCGCAAGCTCCAATCCGCCTTCTTGGCAATCAAAATCGTAGAGACCCAGGGTGAAACACTAGGTCAGATGAATCCCTTTCCCTGTAAGTCCTCCAGATGTACCTGTAGCTCACGAAGCTCAGTAAGATCCATTTAATATGCTGGAGTAGATATTGGTGCTATCCTAGGTTACAGTTTAATATAGATGTATACCTCTCTGTGAGGAGGTAGTCCTGGATCATCTTCAGGAAAAATGTCTGAATACTGATCCACCATAATAGGAAAACTCGGACTTTGCACATCAATTGTTCCAACGAGTATAATATCCAACTGATATGTTATTTTCTTCCCTCTCCTCTGCATAAGTCCATCCATCACTGAAAAGGATCACTTCTCGCAGGTGAAGGTAAACCTGCTCCCATCTGTGTGGATACACCGCACCTTGTGCCTAATGCAGTCAATCTATGCATGGACTGTAGACAACCTATCCATACCCAAGATGATGTCATAAGGCCTTGACCCCGCTACAAAAAGATCCCAAATGAAGCTCTCCCCTCTTAGAGTAATCTCACTCTGCCGACACTAGTGTGTGATCATCGAGTCTTCTCCCGTAGGATTCTCTAGCCATAAGGATTGAGCCGACGGCTCTGTCGAAATCTCCGAGCTCCGAACAACGGCAGCGACAATAAAAGAACGACTCTCACAAGTGTGTATAAGTACTGCAACAAAGGGGGAGTAGACACAGATAGTACCTAGAATCATCTCAGGTGCACTGTGGTAGTAGACCATGACTGCATGGAGCTGAGCATGCCCCTGTCTGCCAGCTCCATGTGGTCAGGGTGGTTCTCTTGGTGGTGGTGGTGGTAGAGCCTCGAAATGTCATCCACCACCTGCTGCTCGTCCAGCTCCTCTTCCTCGTCTTCCTGCTCCGTACGGACAGCCAAGGTCTAACCTATGCCTCTTCCTGGGAGGTCCCTCCATTATCTGATGATCATCTGCATGGAGGGTCGGGCAAACCTGAGCCATATGACCTAGCCCACAGCATGCATAGAACTACATTCTCCTTGTATAGCTGGTTCTATTTCGGGTGCCCCGCACAACCGAACCTGTATCCTGAGGTTGCTCTCCTGATGGCCTGGTCTTCTTGGACATCGACGACATATGTCTACTACAGGCTGCAGAAAACTCTTCTATGTGTCACCCTGCAGTGTGTCTCGCTGCTAGTGTCGGCTTAGCGAGAAATCTCTCCACAAGAAGGGCTCGCTCTAGCTCTCCCACCTGCGTCATAATGCTGAGGGAGATCATCGAAGCCCTAATCTCGTGTCATAGTACCTGCTGAAATGTCAGGGCCCTAAAGAAAGGGTCTCATACCATGTCCGTGGAGTTGCATGAGAGGTCAGTAAACCTCGCTGAGTACTCAGCTACTGTCATGCTGCCCTGCCACAGGTGAAGTTACTCCTAAATCTGCACCGCACGAAGGGTGGCTGAAACGAACTCTGATTGGAAGAGACTCTCGTAGTCTTTCCAATGCAGAGATGCCTCGTCATTCACCTAGAGCATCATGATTCCCCATCTACCTGCTACTGCATTTAGGAGACTTTCGGTAAGGATCATCATAATGTCGGTTGGTCTTTCTACCAATTTGAAGACTCTAACGATATCCTATAGCCAATCCTCGGCTACCTGAGGGTCTGAGTCTACACGGAACATGGGTGGCCTCTATTGCTGAAACTCATGAAACGCACTCAGCCAGAGTGCACTCCCTACAACTGGGTCTGGTAGTACTAGTGGCTCAGCAGGGAGTGGTACCACTGCTACCTCTACTATGACGGGGCCCTACACCGAGGCCTCATCTCTCGGTGGGATTCCATCTCGTACATGACTCAGAACCCTAGATGGCTACCTTCGTGGGGCCATCCTGAAATGAAAAAGGTGTGCCACTATCAAAAATGTATACCTTGTGAGCTGACACAAAGTAATCACAATGAAAACTTTTGAAACACACATGAAATCAGTGTTTTCATGCACTATGTCGGAAATCAGGGCTCAGGGTCCTGGTGTATGGATACGTCGGCCACCGCACCAACAATGGACTCCCTGGATTGAAAACCATACTCAATACTCTTAACACAATTTCTTCACAGAAAGGAATGATCAGAGTACTGATTTCTACAGTAGAACTGACTCCTCTGATACCAATATGTCACGACCCATCTTCGGGGCCCGTGCAGTGACTACCCCAAGCCCACCTTCCATAGGCATGGGGCTGGAAACTAGCACCAAAGGTGTAAATACAAATAAAAGGGAAGGACTTGACTTTATAATAGTAATAAACACAACAGTGTACGCAAGAGAAGTAAGTACAATGTCATACTAAATACGAAAGTATGTGCTGAAAGGTAAATTGGAATGAATACAAACCCAACAGAACGGTACTATAAAACAGAAAAGCTAGTTCAACTATAGTAAAGTAATTCAGCAACCACCGAGTCATTCTCCAGGAATCCAACTTGAACGGTTGGTACAGATGGTCTCCTCAGCACCGTGGATCCATCCATCCGCTTCGTTTATGTCTCGCCAAGTGGTCCACCTCCATGTACCGTCTATCTCAATAGGTCTCCACCACGATCAGTGCTATCTATCGTCTACATCCAACACAACATAGTGCAAGCATAGCCCGTGCAGGGGTGATTATACGATACTCAGTAGGGACCCTGAGACACCTAAAGTTCCCCCAGAATCCACGTACGATAAACCATGAATGGAAAAATACAATAACAAAGTATCAACCAAATCTACTGAGGTATATGCCCACACATATACCTAAGTCATCAATTCGAGTTCGGCTCAAACTCTCGACCCCAAGAAAAACTCATTCCACATAGGAATGAAGTCATCCACACTGATTGAAAGTCAAGACTCAGCTCACACAGGTATACCTCTTTCCTAAAGTGATAAAGATAATCAGATGTAGTCACTGATTCATCTAAGCTATCAGACCCATATATGATACTAGACCAGCTAAGCTATCAGAACCACAAAAGATATTATACCATCTACTCTATTAGACCCACAAAGGATACTAGAACGGAAGTCAAACTGTCAGACCCATATTGGATACAAGAACAGTAATCATCTCCGTTGAACCCATGGAGGATTCCAGAATGGTATTCGTCATCGCCGAACCCACAAAGGATTCCATTATGGTAGTCTTCGTTGTCGAACCCACGGAAGATTCCAGTACAGTAGTCATTGCAGTCGCAGCCACCTCTAGGGTTCCCGCATATAGCATGCTCTATTCCAGGGGGGTCCGCTCCTCGAGCAAAGGGGTTGGTACATCAACTATCATGAATTCTAGATTTGATTTATCCCGATGTTCTGTCTCATAAAAAGAAACTGAATACGACAGACGGCGCGTCAATCAGACGCCCGGTCTGATAGTTATTATCATTTTGCACCGAGGCCCGGTTGGAAATACGCTCGATCCAAACTGGGCCATTTTCCAATGTTGACCAAAACTCACTTAGAGGATCGCAATAGGATTTCTTAGTAGTGAGGGTCCCAGTGCCGCAGACAGAGCGTCTATTGGATGCGCGGTCTTATAGTTAATCACATTTAAGGGAAAACACGCTCGGCCCGTTAGGCCCAGTGTGCTGGCGGGTCAGGTTGATTCAGTTTTGGTGGGTCTGACCCCGCAGAGGGTCGGACGTGCCCTATGAATTGCACGGCCCAGCAGGCGTGGCCCGGCCTGGTGGGGCACGGCCCGGCCCAGCTCGGCGCGACCCGACCTAGTGCGGCTCGGGTGGCCAAGCAGTCTGAGGGGGGGGGGGGCACTTTCTCGGCCTGACTGCGCCGAGTGGGGCTGCTCTCCAATCTGGACAGCTGAAGCCAACTGGTATTCCCAGCGTAAGCAGCCTGCATGGGCGGGCCGCTGTCCTGCTGCGCAGCACCTTCGGGTGCCGTGACTCCTTCAACCTGCCGACCGACGAGCCGACCAGTTCGTCGTCGAATCATTCCGCAGATCATGGGCCAAGGTCCCTTGTAGCGCGGAGCCCCTTATGGTGCCGCTATCTTCCTTCATCCCAGCCGACTTTAGCGGGATGTTTCTTCTTCGGCCGAGCGACCTGCGGTTGCGGGCCACGATTCTTCCGCAAGTGCCCGTCACGCGGCCACCGGCTTCATTCGTCGCCATGTTCCCAAAATGATCTCCATTGCAAATAAAAGATACTACGGAGGGTCATCAGACCGTGTGAGTTCGGAATGTTCCCTCCGTGTTAGGTGGTAGTGATTTACCATTAACAACCATTCTCATACAGAAACAATAAGTGTATAATTTTATCAAACTAAAATTATACAATTCCCCTACCTCGGTTTCAAGAGTGGAGTATATCAATGAGTTGTGGAAGGAAAATGTTGAGGAGGACGAGTGTCACAGAATAAAACATCAATTTCATTGACGTCGAGGGGTGTTTGAAGGGAAGTTTCGATGGAGAAGTTCTTCATGTTCTTCGTCGATGTTGTTTTTCATTGAAGAACGACTTTCTCTATAATTTACCAAAGGTTCCCCCCACCAAAATATTTTCAAGGAAAATATTAAAGTAAGGCTTACCCCATAATTATAAACTTTCCATGTAATTAAAAATGATTCAAAAATTATATAAGTCAATTCATTAATTGATAAATAATTGAAAAACATTGGCAAGGTTTATGGGAGAGGGAGAAAGAAGTGAAGAGTCACAATTATGGAGGGAGAGTTGTCATAATAAATACATTGGGAGTTAAATGGTGGGATTCACGGGTGTTGAGAGGAGGTGATAAGTTGGGGATCGTGTGGGCCCCACCACACAAATTCCTCTCATGGGAGGTTATGTGGGTGTGGGCCCCACCATTAACTCCCCATTGTAGGAAACAACTAACATCCATAAAATATAATTTTGTACCAAAAATTTTATTTATTTTATTCTAAATCCTCAAATATTAACTCCCAACCCGCATAAATCTCAACTACAGTAAAGGTCCCCTTAAGAGAATATCGGCGCTTCGAGTTCATCCGTGTCCTCAGATTTCAATTCCGATAACCAGTTCAAAAGATAGAAAAATCATCACGTATGTTTACTGAACGTACCCGAAAAAATCTTCATGAATTTTTTATGGTCACACTGGGTCTCGGAATCAAGTTCCGTTAGAAACCTCATACTCGTAAAATTCCAATTTATTTAAGAAAAAAAATTCTTTGAAATTTCCAGTTCTTTACACATCCCATACATCATGTGTCTAAGATTTTTAAAGAAGAACATATCCTATCCAATTTCTTTTTACATGCGTATATAAATGCTCAAAATCAATGTATTCTTAATATTTGACCCATCTCAAAAATCATTGATTTGATACACAATATGTAAATATATATTTGAGACTCTTTCTGTTAGTATACACCAAATAACTCACCCAATCGATTGTTTCTCAAGCAACATAGGTATTGGAAAATGTCTGTGAGGTTAAGGTCATGTGTTATGTAGCTTATCTCATAATGCATCAATCGATGAGATCCATAAAAATGATTATTTCCTCTTACATCATCACTACTCCAAGCGTAATTCCCTATGTATCATAAAACTTATTATTTATTCTTCCAGGCTCCTGTAGAAGAAGAATTGGTGTTGGGAAAAGCCTCACATTCTTCTACTAAAATGATTTCTCATAAACATCAGACCACAGGAACATGAAAACCTTCTTTATAAAAATAATAATAGTTGTGAAATGGAATGATAAGTCTTGTATAAAATCCATGTAATATCTATCGTATACCAATAAAATATTTATAATAAACAAAAATTTTTGGCAACTCCTAGGAAACCACAACAGTCATATTTTTTTATGTAAAAATGACACCTGATTTTGAGATAATATATCCCTATAAGTGGACATCGTCGATCCAAAAGTGGAACATAGAAATCATGGAATAAAAATGATGCTATAATAGTGTGTTTGAGAATTTCTCGTAGTCCCTACTATAGTCACATCAAATTTGATAATACACCAATATATCCTCTACAAATACTGTGACAAATTAATCCAGATATGGGTGAAACACCATGTTCATCAGATCCATGAAAATGGAAGAAATGTTTGTAAGGTCGAGTGACATAACAAGGTACTCATACATACCCTTCATTATACTAAAAGATGTATGAGGAAATTATAATGTCCTGAATCTCACATGATGATATCCTGATCTAACATCGATCATATATAAGAAAAAATCATCATGGAGTTTGAATAAGAGATCGTCTAATGGAGGTAGTGGATACTAGTTGATGACTGCAAATTAGTTTAGCTATCTATAGTTCATAAATATATGAAGGGCCCTATCCACCTTCATGGGAATATGTATGGGATAATCCCAACAGGATGTAATTGTTCATATTAAACATTTGGCCTCTATATCCTCTAACAACTACATGAACTCGTGGATCTCAGTACCTGCAATCCTATATAGAGGAATGGACAATGCAGGTGCTTTTAGAATGAGCTCGATCGTAATGTTTAAATAACTATTTTGAGAAATTATATTGAAATTAAATTTAAATACATCTGAAAAAAAATCAACTAATTGATGGAATTTGACCTGAAGTAAATCTTAATCCAATCTAAAGAGACTTTAAATTTAGGAAGTCATTCAAAATAGACCATGAAGCTTTGGTAAAGATTCACTAGCATGGAAAACAAACATGCCTTTGGTTAGTAAGTTGTTTCCCACTCCTTACGTAAACAGAACCCCATAAAGATATTGTTCATGAAATTTGGGATATGGAACAAATCAATTCATGCCAATAATGACCTTAATATCTAATATCACAAGAAAAAAAGAGCTCCCATCAAAAGGGTTAATTTCCAAACACAAGGGACGGTCCCATCATTGGTGAATTCCCTATAACCGTACCCCAATAGTGTATCTAGGGTAATGAAACCGCAATAATATTGTATTTATTTTCCATGTAATTATATGGTGGATAGGGATTTGATGTTATGTGAAAAACCAGTATAAAATAAAGTAGCTACAATAGTAGAAACTATTAAAATAATAACTCATAATTTATATGGTCATAAATCATGATCATCATTTATCAATTATAAGGCATGAGACTGGAATGTTCCACAAGACTATTCTATAGATGTAATTCCATGACCAAAATCATGATACTAGTAATGCTGATGATCATGATTTTCTCTACCCATGCAAAAAACTCCTCCTCGGCCAGTCCTGCTAGTGCAACTCCGTCTCCCTTACTAATGTGGTGTAACAAAACATGTACACTAAGGTAGATAGGGGGGATCCCCATCCACTATAGGATTATGGAAAAGGACAAAAAATAATATATAATGTTTCCCCATACAACCACAACCCAAAGAATCTAATGGTTTTCTATCACGTTGAAGATTCTGGCACACATGTCTTCCACACTGGTGGCACACCATGGTTCTACCAGCCCATGTACTCTTTCTACCAATGCCATAATAAGAAACAGTGAGGAACTGATTTCTGATACTAGAAGGACTATTATCCTTCCACTTCACTATTCTACGATGGTAGAAAAATTTTCAAACCATCTTGTTTCCCACAATGATCAGAAATAAATAAATTATTCTGGAGGAGGTAGGTAGTACATGTTATTCACTTAAGTACTGATAGAATATTTAATGACATCCTTGAAGTGTCTACCTTGTGAAATCAAATAAAAAAAATATAAGTAGTGAAAAGAGTTGAAACTCAATGAAACACTCTTAATAATCCATATATGACATCTAATCATTCTTTTGATGCATAATCTCCATCAATCATAAATCTCTCAGCATCTAAAGATTGTTATACCTATACTAGATTGTCTGGATATCATCCTAGACAGTGCCCTGATGATTTCCATATTTGGTAATCACATACAACCATCACATGGAAACATCCCACAACTATTACATCGTAAACATGACCCTCAACTCTAGAGGTGTCTCTAGATGATCAATGTTAGATAAGGTGGCCTATAACAAAGACATGGAAGTCTTTGGTTTGTCATTCCCTCATAAAATAGGAGGATGACTCTATTAGAACTCAAGGGTTAGATCACCCAACATAGGTGCAGGCCATAGATAACCCTACATGTAAAAAAATAAATTATAAGAAACTATCATGAACCATAGCATCCATTCCCAGATCTGGTATGAATGGTTATTCCTCTAGTGCAACTCTGGGTGTTAGGACTGGGGGCTCAGGTCACACCATATCTGGAGCATGGTTGGAAACACCCTCCTAGTGCACAACATTGGGGGTTTATGGTGACATTGGTCTAAAAATATTAAGCATATTTCTTAGAAAAATATTTAAGCATATTGATAACAGTAGTACTAGAAGTGGAATTCAAGAAATAGATCACCTTCCGGTGTATATTACCAAAACATGATGATTTTAAGGCAATGTATTGGTATTTTCTTCACTATAGGTTTCTAGGGTTATTGAATATAATAGCTCAAACAAAACACGACTCATTATTTATTGGAAAACATTTATTATATGTTATATTTAATTACTCGGTTCACACCCTTATCATTGATAAACATAACAAGGATGAATATCGAGGTGGAACCATTTTTCATTAAGAATTAAGTTTCAATTTTATTGTTTATATTTTCTTATTTACATATATCAAGGTTTTTATATAATGGATCATTATTAATTGTGAATCTAGGCCCATAAATTTTATCACATAAAATGAAACCCAATTGCTTTTTATGTAACAGCTAGACTATGTAAACGTAAAATTTCAAACCAATAGGGACCATAAAAATCAGGAATGGAAAAAATACTTCCCTCAATAATTTTCAAGAGGAAGACAAGTATATATATATATATATAACAAGTCCCACTCAAAATTAATGGAATTTCATTAAGTGAATGTAGTTAAATGCTCAAATTTGACATGGACATATGATTGGCTTGTGAATTATAGGTTCCTATGATGATGCATGTAATAATTCAAAATTCCCTCATCTTAATAGGCTAAGGATGAAGTAAGATCCTCCATAAATAGAATAATAATAACCAAAACACAACATGTGAATCCTACAATGGTGAAGTGATATCAAATGTAATATGAAAACACACACCAAAAATTATAATTTAGATAGCAAATGTTTTATCCTGAACATGGGTTTGTGACACCCTATCCTATCTTAGCACCAAACTCAAAGCATTACTAACATCCAATATATAGTAACGAAATATAAATTCATGAAATTAACCCACTATGAATCCACATTTTGACATCTAATTTAAAGATACCACTAATGGTGCCCTGAGCATAGTTTGCCACATGGACTCAAGCATATCTCCACGAATGATAGAGGATTCCGACTAGGGGTAAGGGACTGAGGTGTGTTAATGAGGATACCAAGACTTCAATAACAATGTGTATCATAGTTGATGAATATAATGTTACATCAGATGATTGTAGGAATAAGAAAAATAAAAATATGCCACAAAATAGAATAATAAAGATATAAATAATTAAAACAACCAAAACTCATATAAAAAGTTGATGATGACATGAAATATTTATAACAATGATTGAAATCATGGATTTATGGAAGAAAGGATAACATGTTATTACAATGTAGAAAAAAACAGAAACTATTTATAGCCTCACAGGCACCAACTCAGTCATCTGATACGAGCTCCATCCCGAGGGGGAAAGTATCAATATTCTAATGTGGAAGTCTTTGATTTGAAAATAGTTCCATGCACGTATTCTTCCTAGGAATCAATGGTGCCTAGATAGGGTGTGAGATACATATTGATATTCCACCATCATTTGTGTCTATAAGTATCATTTTCCTGAAATATAAAAAATATTGTCTGTAAGCATGAATATATTAAAATAATTTAGTACAATAACGTAAATACCATTTTACCTGCTTTAACCCTCAATGGGTGTTTGAACATGTAAATAGTTATTTACTTAATTATGTTATAGTCTATATATTGAAGTCACGTGAGGAACATACATCACTCACATCCCCATGTGATACTAATTTTAAGGTAACATTAAGTTACAAAGAAATTAATATTGGTAATAATATAAAATATGTTCTAAGGTAATAAAAAAAATGAATTAAGGCCTCTTGGGTTTCCAACTCAGTTATAATAGTAGCATCGATAAGGGGTAAGAGTATAATACATGTAATGTCATAAAATTATTTCCAAAATAAATGACTATAACTATGTCAAATGAAAACATATAATGTAAAACTAGATAAGAATTTGGATGGTCTTAAGGATGTAACCAAGGCACCTTGTTTTCTTAGAAGACATAATATATCTAATTAGTGTATCGAAATCATTTTTTAATAGTAATGGAAGGATCATAATGTTTTATACTGGGAATCCATTGTTAGAAAATTAAGGTGTTCCATGGAGGGTCACACCCTTGGAAATCAGCATCTCTGAATCAGAATGGCGTACATAAGGGTTCAATGAATTTACTATGGAATCTAGAAGATAACCTGAGTCTGACTACACCTATAATGATTTCATGTTTCATATATAATTAAGCACCCTAAAATTCATGAATTTAATAATTATGGAAATCTATGTAATCATTCCTTTTATAAAGCTCACTAGGTTCGAGACTGTTCTTTCATTTGTGTGACTAGGCCAATAGGAATGTAACCAATATATTAAATCATTGAAGTCGTAATAATTTAATATTGTTCACACTGATACCATCCATTCAATATGGAATGGGGTACTATGGATGTGAAACCAATCCATTATATTACAATTTATTTTTCCAAGTCATATATATACTATATACATGAAAATTTACCATTTACAAATGATTCGTAAAATTGGGGAACATACATTACATGGGTAAAATGGTCACCATACATGATAATAACCATTCTAAAATTTAATAGTCATATAATTAAAGAATTCATTCCATTATCAAGGTAAATATATGTCACTCCCGAACATTGGAACAAACATGCAATCCATGCAAAAAATGAAAATTACGGATGAATAACCAATATGGGGTGATTGGAATAATGAACATAAACACAAACAATGAATAGAATATATGGAAATTATTATAAAAATGGTTTAAATTACTAAAAAAAGTAATACCAATTTGACCGATGATTCCTTATGAAATCTGTAAGACAACATAGAAATTTATAAAACAATGAAACATTAAGGAGGAGTTTTAGGCCATGAACATCATACTTGTATTAATGTCCTCCTCCTATCTCAACATCATGTCCATACTATATTTGAATATATCATAATAATAGATCAATTCCGTAAAATTGGTTATTATGATTTTATAACAGAATTTCATCATTGATAGGAAGAAGAGTGATGAATGTTTAAAAATTAATTGAAATATTTCCAAATCGGATCCAATAAGATGAAGTGTGATTGAATCTGTCTCTAGATGGACTCTTGAGATAAATTCCAACAATAGATGGATTTAAAATTCAAAAGTTTTAGGTGTTATATCTTTTAGGTGGAATGTGGAAAATAAATGAAGGGGTGAATTTAATTAGAAAATTTAGGAGAAAAAAGGTAAAACCACCCCATATGGCTCTCACATAATTATAATGTGTGGTTTTACATACCAGTTGCCAACTATGTATAGTTTGTAAAAATATGATGGTGCCCAAATTATTAAGCCACATAGTTTTGGAAGCAATGTTCCAGCAGTATAAAACTCCCAGGCAAATTGTTCTGTAGTTTTTGCATTGTCATGTAGCCCAAATCTCATAGTCAACGAAAATGTTGTTCCCTAATTATACTCTATATCTAGACACACAGTGTTTAAAATAACCATATGGACTTCATCGCATGGTATATTCCAACCATATAAAATGGGTTTTTCTCTAAAAAAGAAGGGTTTAGGCTCTGAACAAGCCTCAGACACCCCAATGGACTTCAATAACACATTAGAAATCCATATTTGGTCCATAGAGTTAAAATAGGCTAAAAATAGTATGATCCATACATGTATGACAATAAATGTTTCTAATGTGTTGGGGGAACTACCTAATTCATTATATTAAGGTTGGGAGTTCAAATGTTATAGCAAATCAACTCAAGGATTTTACTTTTTCTCTAATATAATCTACTATGCATGATAATCATTGATAAAATAGGTCAACATCATCTTTGGAACTCATGCATGGTTACAACACCAAATATTTTAAATTATCTACTCAAAACAATGAATTTTCATGAAACAAAAGAAACATTATCCTCTATTCATCAATATCATCATTCCCTTTCTATTGATTCAAAAGGAAATAAAAAATATATAATGAATCATCAATATCATCAATGGGATTATTTAAACGAAAATTATCACAAATGAAATAAAATTTAAAAATAAATAATCATTCTTTCTATGAATTTTAAACATCCTAATGTAATGCAGCATGATCAGTTTCTAAATTTTAATAGTGATCTCTTGGAATGTATGGAGTAGGAGTGAGGTAGTAAAATACCCCCTTTTTTTCTTCAAACATACCTCATATAATGTGGTATCCTCTATGGAAAATAAGTGGATGTCATGTCTCGTTTAAATTCTTTTGATCACTAATTAATCATTATAAGTGTTACTGTAATATAAATAGTAAAAATAATTATCATGAAAATAATTATCATCAAAATCTTTTATCCTATCTTCCATTTTGGTATGTATCATATAATAATATCCGTTGAAAAAATTCTAAAAATTTTGATCCTATATTTCTAAACATGAATATCGGGGTATTTTTTTATTAAAAGTTGGAAAAATAAGTTCTAAAATATATAACTCAAGGAAAATGTGACCATATTATTTATTTTTATTTAACTTGGATTCAAATGATTATGGTCATAGGTATTCCATAAATTCATAAATTATATCTTCAAAATTACATGAATTTAAAATGATTAATTGTTACCTAATTATATATGTAAGAAACACAATATAATACTCTAATAGTATGGGTGGTTTCCTAATTATTTTGTTTTATTCTTATTTTATTTTTAATTTTTTTTAAAATACCTCTATGGAAATTGAAACTACTTCATTGTGGGTGACCCTGAGGTTAGAAACAGTTATAAAACCTAAGGGTGATCAGAGAAACATGTTCATGAACCATGAAATATTATAAGAGTTACCATTAGAGTCAATCCAAAATAAGTTGTGTCGATTTTCTTACTGGTATTTTCAAAAATATTTTTGTATTTTTAATATTTTTAAAATAGTAATATAAATCAAGAAACAAAACATTGTTGAAGAAAATAATGAATGTTGTGAAATAATGAATGAAATACAATACAAATATTGTAAAAAAAATATAGAAAATGAATTATAGTGAGAACAAGGCTTGATTCAGGTTGTTCCATGCTCAAATAGGCATTAATGTTCTACAAATGAATTAAATCAACACCCCTCATACCCACTAAATACATGACTAGAGGAATAGATCAGTGACCTCCATCAGCTAAAAAGTGAACACAAAAACACATAAGATATCAATTTATAAATAATTTTCATATTTTGAAAAATTAATAAATGAATATGATCACTTTTTCCAGGATGTATCATGATACAGAATGCTTCTAATGAGATTGTTAGATCAAAAAGACAATTCAATTTATTAGTTTATGAATATATAAAGGGAATGAGAATATAATGGATGTGAGATCATAGAGTTTTTTCATTTGTAAGTCCCAAAAGGGAATCACCAACCGAAAAATGAAACACCACACACTCCCACCTTTTTAAACATTTAATCCATCTTTAAAATTTTTATTATTCAAACACATTTTCTGAAAAAAAACCTTATATTAATATGTAATGTACCAACTATTTTTATTCCATGTAGAAACTCATATATACACACCTATTCATGATCATGAACCTATAAACAGATACTAAAAACATGTCATCAACATGTTATAAATGGAAATTAATATATGTTATCATTCATATGAATCCTGAGGGAAAATTCCAAATATTTATACGTTCCTAAACTATTTCTATACAAATTGAAATTGGAATCCAATTTTAAGTCACCCTTTTTCACATGAAAATAAATCATTTGAAAGATACTGATTTCTAAGAAACATTCATTTATAATTTCCTGGAAATTTTCATTGGCCCAGAATCAAATTACATACCATTAATGATTCAATTTTTAAAAATTCTTTCAAAATACAATAACATGCCTAAAAAAATATTAAATCGTTTTAATACAACTTGTTTCATTTCCCAAGACACACATGGTTATCATATAAGAATGTATCTTTAGAATGTATACATCTTTTCAAAATCCAAGATAAACATTCAAAATCTTACTCAACCAATACCATGAATAATTGAAATAATCTTAAGATCCAATGGATCAAATAACCCAATAACTCAGAATAAAAACCAATAAAATGGCATGGTCTTATAGATTGGAAATGTTGTTTCCAAAGGAGTGAGGACACTAGAGGATAGAAAATAAATACTAATATCATTGGAATTGTTTTTCATACCACACATAGTAACTATGAAACCATTTCAATCCTCCATAATTATTTTGAAATTCTTATGTTTAACTATAAACTAAAAAAATGATAAAACTCCAAAAAATCAAGGAGTATTGATAGGATTTTATTCAAAAACTACCCCAAACAACTAAAGAAATTCCATATGCCTTCTAAATATGTTCTAATAAAGATCCTACCCATTAGTGACCAATAGAATTTTGACATTTTTGTATCTCTAAACTAACCTACATCCCAAAATAACAAGTGATTGGGACCTAATACCATTTTTAAGAACCAAAAGTAGTAAAAAATAAACCAATCACCCGTTTCATCCCAAATAATGTCTTGCGAGAGATTCCTACTCCTCTATGTTAGGTAAATTTCATCTGGAATGAATAATATCTCTATTCAGAATGGTTTATCCAAATTAAAACTGTCAAATAAAAAAATAAAACTATTAATGGATGTATAAAATAATCAAACATGGTGTACCTCCATGTAACTATGTAGGTCAAATCCAACCACTGAACCAACATCATTCCATAGATATTTATCCAATGTAGGATGTTGTGATAGAAGATAAAAACAAATGTAGATCTATATTCATGTGTATTGAAACTTAGTAGGTGTCCCGAAATAAACTATTACATCTGGATTACCATTAAAACTAATACCAACTCATGCGTGCTTAAAAATTTAAATAAATTAAATAATGTTTTCAATACATTCCAACATGAGATACATGATATATCCTCTAGAAACTATTTTTCTCCAATATAATAAAATCCATTTAATGAATTTTTTCTTATTTGAAAACCCCATTAGATAAAAGGGAATGTAGTAAATGGATTGTTTCACATGTTTCTAAAAAAGTATCAAAATAATGACATGTTTCTCATTATTTTTGAAATGAAATGGAAAATGATAATATAGGATTTAATAAATATATACCATAGAAAATCCAAGGTATATGATAGAAATATCCATATTTAACTTATAAGAAACTTGGGTTAGTAGAGTATGTGGATCCTCGTATTCTTAGTGATCAAACCTAGATATAATTTTTTGTCTTCTTCTCAAGGAATCCAAACCAAATAATATTAGATTATTATGTATTGTTATTTAATATTGTTAGGTACCATAGGAATAATCCCTTCTATCTCACCTACCATATTTGAGCTAGTCTTAATAACTACATACTAAGGATTCCTAGGTGATTTAATTTACTTCAAAATCCACTGAAATATTATTGCATAAATTCAGATCATTTCAAAAAACATTTTAATCCATTTAATGAGGAGTATACCATCTCAAAATATCTGCAAAATAACAACATTAAAATCCCTTATTAATAAAAAAACACAATTTAGAAACAAATTTTTATAATTTAACATGTTGTACATTTTGACTTGTAAAAAATATTATATAAATAAAGAATACATGTTTCAAAACATCTAAAATTAGAAAAACCTGGAAATACCATTACCAAGTATCACATTAATTTTTTATTGTATATAAATTTTATATAATATTTTAAATATCCTTTTCAAACAATCAGGAAATATTGAATTTCTAATTTATGGTCTAGGCATAGGGATCCTACCTTAGAACACACTGCATTTGATGTTGTAAATACTAAACCACCCAAATGTGGTCCACAGAAGATATTGAACCTATTATTGCACTTATGTCCAACTTCACCAATATATATAACCTTATATTTACCATAATCATTCCACTTTATCTATGGGTAAATATTAAAATATGGTTTTTATTTATACACCATACCCATGAATATGTGTGTATGTATCCTTAAAAATTAACGTCCAAAATAAACTAAAAATTTATAAGAAACTCCAGAATAAAAAAACACTAAATAAAAAAAGAACAAAGTATAATATGAGAATAATATTTAGGTGATTACAATTGAGATCCCACTAACCTAAATTAGAATAACAAAAATCATACCTAATGGGACCCAGAAACATATATGTCAATAAAACAATAAGAAATAGACCATTAGAAAACCACTATGGTTTTTCCAACATAACATCACAATGAGGAGAAAGAAAAAAGTGTAATAATAAGGTTAAATTGGAGAGGGAACATTACATTAGGTAATAATACCATGAATTTGCAAGGAAATGACCAAATAATGAGGCCGAAAGGGGGTAGTGGTGTTTGAGTGGGATAAGTGAAGGATGTTGATCACGGAGAATTGAGGGGGGTTTGTTAATGTATGGAGATGGTACGGAGGGAGAACCTATGAGGGTTCAATAATAACAATATTACTATTAATTATTATTATAATATTATTAAAATTAATCATATAGTTATAACATCTTCATTATTATTATTCAAACATTTATTTTTGTATTATTTAATTATATTTTCCTTTTCCTTTTTAAACCAAGGGTAGACCACACATCTTGGCTGCATAATCATCAAGGTAGTGCTCTAAAAATATTGTTGTGACCTTCCCATGTTTTAGGGACTACACAAAATCCTATGGAGGGGGTAATGTCCTTGTTCCTAGCTGTGCACTAGAGATAGTTCAATTATTATGGTTGTACAATTTCCACTAGGTTAGCGCATGGTTTCCCATAATTATGTGCCAAATGTGTGCCTGAAAGAAAACTCCAAAATATTAATTTTAAAAAATAAGTCATTCCAAATCACAAAATAATGGATAACAATAACTAAATTATTTTAAATTATCGACATATCAGGTTTGGGGAGTGATAGTAGTGGGTATAAAAATCAAATTATATTGGTTTTCAAGGAAGTAATTTTAAATACACATGAACCACAGTTTGGTTTCCAATTTTATAGAAGTGGAAGTAGATGCACAACATTCCTTTTACATAAAAAAATCATAATTGGGATATATTGAGGATATGGTATTAGTTTGTTTGAATATTAATTTTATACAGGTGGAATAAAAAATAAAAAATGACTCATTTATAAAAATAACTCTTCTTTAGAGAACCTCTTTAGGCTGACTCTGAAACCCTTTGTAAAAGGTTTTTCTGATAAAAACAAGTCCTATAGGAAGTGGTACGGGTTTGATTAATTTATGTATTGATTTATTCTTTAATACAAAAGTAATTTTAATAATAATTATCAGAGTATAAGTTGTTCTTTTTTTTTAATTTAGTAGATGGCATATTTTTAAATTTTAACATAAAATAAATTAATATAAACTAATATTGAAGAACAAATTTCTCCAAATAGATATATTTTGAGTGTAGGATGATTATGGTTATAAATAATCTCATATAATAATATTTTTTACCTTTTTATTATTTTTTAACCCTTATATCATTATTTTATCTGATGTTAACACTCCTTTAAATGACATCATTAATTGTGTTTTTAATATCTAGTGGACATCATAATTACAAGAAAATAAAACTTGGACCAAAATGGATCATGTTTAATAATTTCGAACATATAAAAATCTAGTGGATCATTTTAGGTTTTTAGGAAATTTAAATCATTTAAAAAGATACGTATATATATAGAATATCATAATTTGTTGACACTGTTAATTTAATTTCACATTATAAAAATAAAAAATATATTTATTATATAATTCATCAATACAAAAACAAACTTTTATTTTTATTATTTCAATTCATTGAAATAAATAATTTATTCACACTATATTACTTTTTAAAATTTTTAAATCATTTCTTTTATTTTTATAAATTTATTATTTTTTATATAGGTCTCAAATCAGAATTTAATGGAACCATCTCCTCTAAAAAAACAAATAATAAATTACCACTATGAAAATAGATTTTCTATTTTCAAAATAAAAAATAATATTCCTTCGCAACATGATTTAATCCCTATATTAACACATAAGTGATATTTAAATATAACATAGTCACATTTCATCTTCTTCATTAAATAATTAACTATATATGTAATTTTCATGTAAAACTATCCCATAAAAAGTAAATTATAGACAATAAGATGATATAATCCTAAATAAATTCATCTAATAATAAATTAGTTGAATAATGGTGGCCTATCACTTAGTTGTAACCTAGGTTAACTAGATTTACACTTTTACCATGGTGAAGAATTTTTAATATTTATATTATTCCATATTATGAAAAATTATGATGGCCTTATTAAATAATAATAATTGTTCTTATTTAAAATATTAAATAATTTTTATCAAATTAAATATCTATCAGTTGAATAAATTTACTTTATAATTATCTCGAAAAGCATAATGAAATGTTTTTTTAAGAAAATATGATTATAAAAGAAAATTCAATTTTACAATAAATCTATCAGTAGTTCTCCTAATTTTATGTATTTTCAGTCCATATAGACTGACATATAATCTAAAATTATCAACATAATAATTTCTCACTAGTGGAAATTTAAATTTAATACAAAATAATGACAATATTCATTTAAAACCATTTTTTTAAAAAGTATTTTAAGGAAAATATAGTTTTATACGAAAATTATGATAATTAAAGATTAAAATTAAAATAATTAAATTATTCCAAATAAAATATATAATTTTTAAATTTATTAGAAAACTTAAATTATATTCGTAATCTAACGTACATGATGTAATTAAGATAAAATATGGTTTTATAAAAAATGATATTTTTCTATATTCAATAAAATAAATAATTTCATAAAATTATGTACATTTCACCAAAAATATAATTTTGTGATAACGATTTCAATAATTTAAACTTTTATATAAAATAAATATATATGAAGGTTGGAAATTTTTTATATTATCAATTCACAAAAAACAATAAAAAAATTCTTGAAGAAAACATGATTTTGAATATACAATGACATTACTAAAAATTGGGTAATTTTTTTATGAATTAATAAATAATGATTGATTATTTAAAACTTTTAGATATATATTTCATCATTTGTTCATTCTTATTCACTCTCCAATATTAACATTCATTTTTATTCAATAATATTTAAAATGTATATCACACTACATTTATACTCTGTTATGTGTGACAGATGCTATCAAACATAATATTAACCTTTTAAAATATTGTGATGATACCATAATAAATTGTAAAATCGGATCCTTTAAAAAATAAATATTTACAATTTTAAATAATTTTTTATTACTATTTGATAAATTTCAAAAACATAAATTTGAATCATCTAATACCTATATTATATATTAATGTTTTATAAAAATTTATTATGAACACATCTCACTTCCTCATCATTAATGGTCTTATTTTATAGATTTCAGTTCATATCCTAATGAAATATTTAAAACCAATACAAATTCAAAGAAACCATAGGTAAAACTTTTGGAAATGATGGTATTTTTAAATATTTTATTACATAGATCCAAAAACATATATTTAAAAATTAACTAATATTGCCCCTCAATTTTATATATAAATAATCACCCAACCTTTCATTCCTCCATAATAAAAACAAATTTATTATTAAGATCTTCTCATTCTATCTTTCTCACTATATATCCTCCCAAGGTGTTCCGAATATCATAATAATACCATCCAAATAATTTCGAATAACCCCTTAGGGAAATATATTCTCTTGTTCTTCTATTTTATTCATGGACATTCATTATACTATACTATATGAAATCATATTTATTCTATTGTGATGTGTTTTTACACAACCTTTCAATTTTCATATGATTCTGATGTAATTAGATATCACTTTCACCTCCCATTATAGAATTAAATGATCTTATATGAAATCCAATTATGTAAGAGTGATAATTTGGTGATATTCTATGAAAATTTATTGGATTTTGAATTCCCATGCACAATTCCACTAATGTTTATTCATCTATATTTACATTTATATCATTTATTAGGGACATAGAAATGTGTATTCCACACTACATAATCATGGAAATAAACAAATAAATATTTTAATATGTTGAATAATCATTTCAGAAAAATTCATGTCTACAATATGAATTTGATATGTTTGACCACAATTATACATCCATAAAAAGAATTTTGATCTTTTGTTATATCATGATATACAATGTATGGTAAATCGTTGGTTATCCTAACATAACGTTATTATGATATCTTGTTGGTGATCCTTGACATCATATTATGATGTAAATGTTTTATTTTGTTTCAAATTACTAATTGTCATGACCCATCCCTGGGGCACATTCGGTAACTACCCCAAGCCCAACTTCAATGGGCCTGGGGATGACAGATAGCACTGTAAAGGGGTATCCATAAAACGGGAAGGCATTTCCTTTAAACCTATACAAATACACAATCCAAGAACACAACTAGATGAAACCATGTAGTAAAATTGCATTAGTAATGGTCTATATTGATTTTCATTTGGCTGAAATACAAGCCCAAATGAAATGTAAAACTATAACAAAAAACAAAAAACAGATTGTGAGATCATCCACTGAGGATCCTACCTGAAAGGGAGGTAGAGATTTTTAGCTCAACTCTCCATGTCACCCTTCATCATCGACTCTATCAACCATCAGGTCATATCTCCCTGAGTCTCAACTGAGCCACTCATCATCTGCCCAAGACACAACAAGGTGTGGGAGAAGCCCCTACAAAGGTTAGAATAACAATTCCCAGTATGGTCCTTAAGAACCAAAAATGTCTCTCATAATTCCAGAAATGAAAACGACAAATCAAGATCTCATTAAAAAATCACAAGCAATTGACACAACTCAAACCTGGTATATATAAAGAATAAAATAATAGATGATTAGTCAAGAAGATAGATCATTGTATTCTGTCGAGAGGCACTTCAGTTGACCATAAAAAGCCTGACCCACACATGATCAAAATTTACTAACACCCACAAGACCAACATAGGATTCGACCGTCCCGAGGTCGATAAGTACAGACCCCCCCCCCCCCCCCCCCCCCCGCAAGACGCACAGAGGATCATACCCACAAAAGATTGGTATGCGCTGACCCACACAAGATCGTTGAGCACTGACCCACCTAGGATCGGACACACACAATATTGGTATGCGTTGACCTACACATGATCACTAGGCACTAACGAAAATATAATATGACCCACAAAAGACCAGTATGTTACTTACCCACATAAGATCACTTTGTACTAACCTCCATATGATATGTCTCCAACCTCCGCCTCACAACCAACCACTGAATTCACTCTCATAGTACGCTTGATTCTGGAGAACTGCAACTCAATCCATAGGTCATATTTCAACTAGATCGAAGTCTGAAGAAAAAGTAACATGATGATATATCACATAATAAGGGTTACAACACAATAGGGAGTGCTTAAACGAGACTCCATGTTTGTAAGTTATAGGCAATTTATTGCCGAGGACCTAAATGATATCAGGATTGATCAAACCCGGTCGTACTCTATGTTTCTCCAACACTCTATTGGAGTATCTCAATAAAACTGTCTCCCTCCAAGGATCCCAACACAATAGATAGTTCTTCAAACAGATTTTTGGTTCTCAAGTTACTTTCACTTAATTGTCTCTTCTCCCAAGAGGGGTCTGGGTCTGGTCTGACCTAGTCGGTCTGACCCAGCCAAATTCGAGTCAACCCAGCCTGATCCACCAGGCAGTCCAACCTGGTGGTTGGTGAGACCCGCGTGGGGGTTTCACGGTCCTCCTACTGAATGACACATGGGATCTGTTTGGATCCTTTATTGGTAATGATAGGAGGTGTCACCTCATTACCCACGTGACCCGTGAGGAGCAGGTCCCGGCCTTTGATGTGGAACGATGTCACGACAGACATTCTGTTGTGCATGAAGGTGTGATGCCTCTATTTCCAATGTGATTGGCTGATTCCATCCTAGTCGTTCTTCTCTTGGGTGCCGAGTTGTGCCTTCCACATCTGTGGACAGCATGAACCGGCTACCACCTCTACCGCCAGCACTGGCCGATGGTGCCGCCACGCCGACAAAGCTTCCGCGGGCCACCGGGTGTGCCCTGATGACTCGTTATCTCATCCAGAAATGCCTATGCTTCTCCCAAGATTCCACTGTCATTTCATTCTTCATGGTTTCAATGTTCCTCCATGTTGAAAAAATCATCTTCTGATGAACACATTAAAAATAAACCGGCAGAGGTTCTATTCCTTGTTCTTTTGGGCCACTTCCTCCGCATTAGCATTATAACAAGGGGTAATTTTAATATCATATTAAAAGATTGATAAAAATGTTCAAAACCCCACAAAAACCTCTATCAAATTAAAAAAACAATGAATAAAACCGTGGTAATTTCTAGAATTAATTAACATCCAATACCTAGAGAATCGGTGTGGTCCTCGTGGTGGAGGAAGATGAATCAACACTTTATTTAATACGTCAGTGTTCATTATTCTTGGTTCAATCCCTTTTAAATATGTATTATATTACCCATTGGAGGAATATTTCATGTCACTTTTCCATAGGTTTCTCTCTTGGTGAATCCATGTCAAAACTCCACCCCTAGCCTCAATTATATAGAGGGGGAAATGATTAACTCATCGAGAAATTAATGAAGTTCATTAATTGAAAGAATTAATGAACCAAATAAATTACACAATAGGTGGTTACAAATCCAAAGTGTAAATGAGTAATTAATATCCCATATTTAATGGTATGTCCTCCTCTGTGGTTCACACAATCGTCACTCAACAGGTGGTGGGGAAAAAATAAAAAAAATAACAATTCCTTTTTTATTTTATTATTTCATAGAAAAGTAATAAAAATAACCTTTTTCACCCAACCTACTAGATTATAAGTGATGCTTCCCTTATGATATTCCTGGAATTTTGGATTAAATTGTTACCTCATATTTTTAATCTGGGCATTGGTTCACAATATAGAAAACATAGCTCGAGTGTTTACTTAATTTACCGTTAAAAAAGTTCAAAAATTAATTTTAGGATCATCGGGCCTTAGAATCATGCACCATAAATTTTAGCTGACTAATAATAATCCCAAATAATAAAATACAATTCTTGGATATTTATAGGTCCAAACATTCTCCCCACCTTTGGGGTCTTCATCCTCAGATGCTATATCAAAACTAGGGGAAAATGGAGGAATTGAGTATGAAACTAAGCCTCCTACTCCCATGTGATCTCCTAGAGTTTCCCTTGTGTCCATTGAACTTGCACCAAAGGAATCAACCACCCATAAAGAAACTGATCTTGTCGATCCTATATCTCCACCAGGAAGTCTTCAAACGTCACCCCATCGTTGATGTCCAGTTCGCACTAATCAATAACTTGTGATGGATCATGAATGTATCTCTTATCTACGACACATGGAAAAAAATATGCACCTAGTTCTTCTATGGGGGATGATCTAGATGGTACTCCACGTTTCCTACTCTTATTAGGATCTGGAAAGGTCTGTGGAGCCTCAAATATAGCTTGTCTCCCCGGCCAAACCTCTGTAATCCTCAGTGTGGTGAGACCTATAGAAAGACATTGTCTCCGTACTCAAACTGCAAGGTTCATCATCTAATGTCAGCATAAGACTTATTCCAACTCTGTGTAGTCTTTATCTGATCCTAGATGATCATCACTCCTCTATGGTAGCATGTACCAACTATGGACCCATAAGTGTTGACTCCCCTGGGTCATTCCAACAAAGAGGTGATCTGAATTGACTACCATAAAAAGCCTTAAATGGAGCATTGTTGATAGTGAAGTGGTAACTATATTTTTAAGAAAACAGCACTCGAAGAAGCTGGTCCTCCCTAATATGGCCAAAATCGAGGACACAATCATGAATCATGTCCCCAAGTGTCTCTATGGTCCACTATATCTGACCATCTATCTGAGGATGAAAAGTCATGATCAATCATAGATGAGTCTCGAATGCCTCATGTAATCCTTTTCACAAAAGAGTTGTAAAACGTGCTTCACGATCTAAGACAATCGTCAATGCGACCCCATAATGTCTCAAAATATCTTGAACATAGAGACATCCTATCATCATAATTGACCACTGCTCTTTGATGGGTACGAAGTGGGTCGACTTGGTGAGTCGTCCAATGATCACCAAGATGGAATTGTGACTACCAGATGTAGGTGGTAGTACTATCACGATGTCCAGGTATATACAATCACAATTCTACTATGGTACCTCATGTGGTAGAGTTTTCATCATGATTCCTCATTTTTCAGCCTGTAAAGTCCTAATTCCACATACTAACAGGCTATGGCATTGTCAGTGCTTTCTTCATCCCTGGCTACCAGTACTAACACTGATGGTCCTGGTTCATCAATACCACTCATGGATGTAGTGCTAAAGGGGATGTCTGTAACTCCCTTAACACCTCCTCTCGAAGCTTCACTAGTACCATAGTGCATCCTTTGAAGAGAGTCACATGCTCCCCACCTTCAGGAAATCCCTTAAGAGCTTTGTCATGTGGATATCTGAGCACATTGGTCCACACAGTAAACATCCACAAGATGTGCATCATGAACTCGCTAATGAAGTGGGGCAGTGGTAGCCATAGACGAGATGTATGCTACTTCATCTCTATCCATGAATGATATCTACAACGCGGCTAGATTCTCTTTTATCTCACTCAACAACTATATTCCAGACCTCCTGCTGAGTGTCTCTACTACTAAGTTCCCCATCATAAGAGTATATATTATCTAGAATCCATAGTCTGGGAGGAACTATAGGCATCATCACTATATTTAGATAAATTTTTCCAATGAGAAGATATACTTGAGACTCTTCTGATCAAAGTAATTATTATACCATTCACCCATCAAGTTGTGTCGCCACATCTTTAGTGCAAAGAAACCTACTGCTTTCTCCCGTTCATTGGTAGCATATTTGTGCTTGTGATGTCTCAACTGTCATGAGATATAAGAGATCACTGGTCACTCCTACATCTAGCAACAACCTAGTCTAGTCCTTGATGAATCACAGTAGACAATATACCGAACACCCTCTTCTATTAACCTCAAGATGGGGGTACCGGTCAGTCACTACCTCAGCTCCTAAAAACTCTGATGGTAGTTCTCTATCCACAAGAATTGCTACCAATTATTTTTCATTTTTAACATTGGTGCCACTACCAATGATATTTCAGGTAAAAATCTCATGTACTACCAAGACAATCCTAGAGAACTCTACACCTCGGTCACACACCTGGGTGGCTCCCAAGCCATCACTACCTCTAACGTCGCTGAATCCATGCCATCTCCACCATCTAAGATAATGTACACTAGGAATTGGACTTCTCATATCTATATTTTTCAATTATAGATAATTCCATAAAGCAAGTTCTCTCGGAGTGTATCTAGGACTATCTTCTGGTGAATGGCATACTCATCCTCCGATGATGAGTATATAAAGAATTCTTCGATGAAGAACACCAAAAATCGATGAAGGTATGGATGAAAGAGCCTGTTCATGAGCCCCATGAACACATCCAAATAATTGGTCATGCCAAAAGGAATCAACAGGAACACATAATGGACATACCGAAATCTGAAGGTTGTCTTTGGAACGTCCTCATCCCCTAATCTGAGATGATGATAGCCTAAACTGAGGTTTATCTTCAAAAACCATCGAGCTGCATTCAGCTACTTGAAAAGATATTCAATCCTTATGAGTGGATAATTGTTCATCACGATCAGATTGTTCACGCACTGATAGTCCACAAAATGCCTCTAGGTCCCACCTACCTTCATGGAAATAAGATCAGGGATGCCCGTGGAGAAACACTAGGCCATATGAACCCTTTTCCCGGCAAGTCCTTCATTTATACCATCAGCTCACAAATCTCTTCGAGAGACATCCGATATGTTGTTGTAGATATTGGTGTTGTTCCAAGGTATAGGTAGATGTGAAAATCTACCACTTTATGAGGAGGTAGTCCTTGAACCTAATTAGGGAATACATCATCATATTGTTCCCCCACTAGAAGATAAATCAGACTCCTCGCGTCAAAGGCTCCAAGTGAGAGGCTAGAAAATTGTTGAATGATTTCATGAACCATCCTCTGAGAAAGAACATCGTCTATTGAAAAGGTTTCCTCCTCATCAGTGAAGGTAAACCTGATCCCATCATCATAGAAAAAATGCACATTACGTCTGAAACAATCGATCTAAGCATAGACTGTGGGAAAACAATCCATTCCCATGATGACATCACAAAGCCTCAATACTAGTACTTTGATATGTCATACAAAGTTCTCACCTCCATGAATAAGCTCACCTAGTTGGAACCAATTTATAATTTTCTAATCCTCTCTTATAGGAGTGTCTAATTATAATTATTGTGCTAATAGATCAATCAGAATCGTTGAGCTCCGAATGAGTGTTGAGGAAATAAAAGAGTGACTGGGAATTCTGTCTATAAGTACTACAACTAGGTTGAAATAGACATATATTGTATCTATAATAGTATCTGGAGAACCATGGTTTTAGGACTCTACTAGCTATACCTTTTCTTGCTCATGTCCTACTACTCCTTGTGGTCGGGGTGGACCACCTGGTTGTGTTGGAGGTAGAACCTCAAATCAACGCCCATCGCCTGCTACATGACATGCTACTCTGGCTTGTCTACTGCCATGTGGACCACCTTGCTCGAATATCTTCCTCTACCTCGGAAGCCCCTCGACCATCCTCTCATCTTCAATATGCTGGGTCTGGATGTCACGGGCCATGTATCCATACTCTCCACAGTTGAAGGAACATGTGAATCCCAACATACCAGTTCTTCCTCAAATACTCTAAACCACCGAACCAGTATCCCAGTATTTTCCACCAGTCGTTTGGACCACTTGGACCTCTACGTCATCTGTCTAATGCCTCCTTCAGATTACTCGGCTACCAGTGGTCCAGTTGAGGCTCTCACCATGGTTCCTTCTCATCTATGATTCTCTCCACCAAAAATTCTCACTCGAGCTCTCCATCCAGTGTCGAGATATTTAGTGATATCATCGGTGATCTGATCTCTCATCGTAGACCATTCTCAATGGCCCTAGACCTAAATGATGTGTATCATACCATGTCAGTGGAGTAGCGTGAGAGGTCAGTGAATCTTGTTGAGCACAAGAACACTGATAAGAATCTCTATTGTATGTGTAGCAACTCCTGTATACGCACAGGGCATAGAGTCATTGGAATGATCATCACCCTAAAGAGTCTCTCAATGTCTATCATAGTTAGGGTTTCCTCGTAATGTGTCTGGATCATCAGCCTCCACCATCTCCCTGTTTTTTTCTATAAAAGGCTACCAGATAGGATAACTGACTACTCTACTAGTGTCTCCACCATGTGAATAACTATAGCCACAACCTCCATCCAGTCCTCAGCTGCCTAGGGATATGTATCTCCCCGATACCTCAGATCCACCCATATCTAGAACTCATGCAATGCACTCAGTCGTCCTGCAAGGTCTGTTGGTGGGGCGAGTGGCATCTACTACCCAACATGTGGTGGTACTTCAGGTACACCACCTGAATGTTCCAACACAGTAAGAGGGCCAACCACATATTCCTTGTCACACATTGGGCTGTCATCGTCTACTCTCTCAGGAATTATGGATGGGTGTCTACGAGGCGGCATCCTGAAAAAGAAATATGTGCACCTCGATCATTATGTTATACCTAGTGAGCTGACTCAAATGATATAAATGTAAAAACATTCCCAAAACACATGCAATTAGTATTTTTGTAACCCAAGTCAAAAAATCAGAATTCAGGGTCCTGGTGTATAGATATTTCGACTGCCGCACCAACACTTAACTCCCTGATCAAAAAACCATACTCAAAACACTTTACAGAATTGCTAAATTAAATTATCAGAGTCCTATTTCATTAGTAGAACTGACTCCTCTGATACCACAATGTCACGAACCATCCCTTGGGGATCATACTGTGACTACCCCAAGCTCACCTTCCACAGGTAAGGGGTTGGAGACTAGAACTGGAAAGGAATATCACAAAAAACAGATGGCATTGACTTTAAACATGTACCAACCAACAATCCAAGAACACCACAAGAAGCATCCACGAATTAAACTATAGTAGTAAAGGTGGGTAGTGAATGTAAAGGGGTCGAAATATAAGCCCAACTAAAATGTGAAACTACAACTGAAAATAAGGAACATGTCCACAGATATTCCCTCATGGATCCTACCAAGAGGGTAGGTACAACTCGTCTTCTCATCTCTTCACATCACCCATCACCTTCTGCGCCATCCACCATCAGGTCATAGATCCCTGAGTCTTAGGAAAGCCTCCTGTCATCTGCACAAGACACAACAAGGTTCATGCGAAGACTATGAAGGGGTGAGTATAAAAATACCAAGTAGGGATTTCGAGACCCCCGAAGGTCTCTAAGAATTCCACAATGGAAAACCACAATGCATGATCTCAATCACAAAGTGCAAAGTAATAGGTAATACTCAAACCTGGTATACGTAAAACATAAAAGTACAAATGGTTAGTCAAGAAGTCAGATGATCTTATTCTGTCAAGAGGCTCTACTACTGACCATATATAGCTAGACTCACACAGGATTGATAGGTATTAACCCTAGGAAGACCCACATTGTATCTGACCCACATAGGATCACTATGCACTGACCCATAGAGGATCACTGAGTGCTGACCCAAATAGGATCTAACCCACCCAGGATTGGTATGCACTGACCCATACTGGATCGCTGAGCACTAAAACAAACAAGATCTAATACACATAGGATTGGTATGTTGATGACCCACATAAGATTGCTCAATATTAACATTCCTTATGATCTGTCTCCAACATCCACCTCACTACAAGAAACTAAATTCCTGCTCATAGTACGATGGATATTTGAGAACTTCTTCTTAAGACATTGGTCGTATTTAAACTGGAAAACATTCCCATGAAAAAGTAACTCGATAATCTCTCATGTCTTAATGGTTCCAATGCAACATACGATGAATCAATCGAAGGCCAAGTCTGTATGTTAGAGGCATTTTAGTGACGAGGGCCCAGTGGGATTCTGGGATGATCTAGCTTAGTCATACTAAATCATTATCCAAAACTAAAGTTGTTTAATTAAAAAGGACATTCTCACTACATGGATCCCAAAGCTGCAAATGGTTCGTTAAATGAATGTTTGGTTCGCATGTTATAGTCACTTAAGAGTATTTATGCCTGATAAGGGTTTGGGACTAGTACGGTCGAATGGCTAGTGCGACCCGCACATCCCTCTAGCCAAACAAATCGAGGGATCATATTCGCTCCATGATTGGCGGCACCAGGTGGTGCCCCATCGTCACCCATGGGACCTACAGGGAGCGGGTCCCCCCCCCCCCATCGATGTGACACGATGCCACGACCCACCTTCAGTTGGGCATGACTGCCCACCTCCTCCACTACCAATGTGGCTGGCAGATGTCGACTGGCCCCTTCTCCACCATGGTACCGAGGAATGCCACCCTCAATTGAGGCTGGAAAGCGCCATCTGGCGACGCCCGACCGCTAGTGTCGTGCCACCGAATCTTCTGCGGGTCACCGAGTTAGCTCTAGTGGTATGTTCTCCCTTCTGGACGCACCTAATGTTCTATTTTTCTACCTCCATCATTGCGTGACTTCTGGTTTAAAAGTTCAATTATGGTTGAAAACCGCCCTTCTGAGGAACTCAATGATAAACAAGAGGTAGAGTTTCTGAGACTTGTTTGTTTAGTTTGCACACTCCGTGTTAGCATTACAACAAGGGGTATAGTTTGGTTGGATCAACCAAAAATAAGTATCTCAATTGAGTTTATTGAATTGTATAACAACACCTACCTCATGAATCATTGGCTTTATCGTGGTGGATGAAGGTGAATCGACGCTTTATTGATGTCGCCGACGTTCGTCGTTCCTGTTTCGATCCCTCCGACGACATCCATGTTTCTGTTCCCCGTTGTTGGAAGTTGTCGTGTCACATCTCTAGAGGTTATTTTCTTCATGAATACGTGTAAAAACACCACCCCATGAATCTCATAAATAGTATCGGAAATGGTGTGTAATTCACTGAGGAATTAATGAGATTTATTAATTGACATAATTAATGTTCCATATTAATTAAACGAGGGGTGATAACATGACCAAAGAGTAACAATTCAATTAATATCCCATATTTAATGGTCGGACCTCCTCCATGGTCCTTGCCACTGCCACTCAACATGTGGTAGGGAAAAAATTAATTCCTATGATATTTTATTATTTATTTAAAAATAAAAAAATACTAACTTTTTGCACCCGGCCTACATGGTCGAAGTGGAAATTTCATTAATCAAATCATGGTGCTGCGGATTCAACGGTGCCCTCAATTTTTAATCTGAGCACCGGTTCAAAAGATAGGAAATTCCACTCCCGCATTTACTAAAATTAATTCAATATTCTTGGATATTAATAGAATGGGAATGTGAATCAAAAAATTAATTCTTTTCAACTTTTCTCAAGTAACAACTCAACCATCAATTCTTGGGTGGATTAAGGATTCCCCCATAGATGAAAAGGATCCTTATAGATTACTAGAAATGATTCAGAGATTAACTATTATAAATAATAAAATTGTTCATTTTGTAACCTAGATATTTGTCCCATAAAAACTGGATCTGAAAATGTAAATATTGGTTGATGTGCATAACTCGTCATGCTCTATTCATCTAGAAAGATCTAGGTAGTATGGGGATCAAATGAAAAAACATTTGGTCAGATAACCCGAAGACATTGATTAAAAAAAATTTATCGTGATTATTTGTATGAAAACAATCCATTGATAGATAAATGAATTATAAGGTAATATAGAAACCCTTTCCTTCACAAATATGTAAATTTAAAAACATAATAATGGATTTCATTGTATGACTCCCAGACATCTGAAGAAAATTACACCACTTTTTTTGTAGTTGAGCAATATAAAGTGTTAGTGAAATAAATTACTATCATGAGTATTTATCTCACAAAAAATTTGAGATGATATAAATAAGATAACTAGTAAGACTATATAGATTAACACGCTTTTTCGTATCTGATTGAGATTCAATGATTACTTCATGGTTTTAGAGACGCTATTTGAATGAATTATATATTGAGGTGAGTTTTCATACTTATTATTTCCCAAAAATTGATAGAAAATCTATATGAATAATTCAAAAACTCCATGATTTATTTAGATATCATTCGATGGATTCCCAATGATTTTGGGATGAACACCTTCCCCTAGTTATGTTCATAAATAAAAACAGTCTTCATTTTAGCATTCAAATGACACCATATGTTTTTATATAGGGTATGAATTTTTATACTCCAACAGGATTATATAATATTTTATAGTGTAAGATTATTAGAGATGATCTTATCTAATTGATTATTTATAAGATTCATACCATTATTCATCATGTTAAATCCATTCGAACTCTATATAAAATATTTGTTGAAAATAAATGATGAGACCCAATGATTGAGGTCATAAATATGACATCCCTTCAAATATTAATGTAAAATAATGTCATAATGTTTAATTATAAGGGAAAACTTATTTCTTGATATATCAACCCATTTGAATGCCTTTATCATAATATATTTGTGTCCTACATACAACAACATCTACCTATCCAATATCTTATAAATGATATGTTAAATGTATCGATGTTGACGAAGTATTAACAGAACCCCACAGATTTAATGAATCTCGAGGTGGTAACATTGGGGAATGTTATTTCATTAGAGGTGTATTCAGTGAAGATATGAGCATATATTAGAAAATTTATTTGAAACATGAAAAATCACAAGGCCATGTTAGTATTGTGGAACCACATGTTTGAGGAAGAAACATCGGAAACATAAGATTCGATGAAATATAAGTACCCAAATCTTATTAGTGTATATAATGATATTTGATAAAAAAAATTATGAAATCAGAAGGAATGTAACAACAAAAAATTTTATTAATGAAACTAACTTCTAAATGAATGAAAACCTCATCTGGTATTGTAGTTATAGAAAGCACAGGTGATCCATTATTGATTTTGAGACATTATAATGTATATATTATCCAAAATAAATTAATATTAGTGGACATAAACCTTAGACATATATTTATTCTACAATAAACATTAATATTTGAATATATTTTGATTTATAAAAATTTCAAGATGACACCGATAGTAGAAGAAATTGACCTAAAAAGTAGAACAATACCCAATGAATCCCATTTATCAACCCACTACAAGAGATGGAATCACTGGGATTTACCCTTAAGCAAGCACAATAAAAAAATTAATGAACTGAAAATTGATCCAAAAAAGTTATGTTAGGTGTTCATGTTTGTCATGTTCACTAATAAAATAATGTTTTTGGAACTACTATATGAAAGTAACACTATCACACGCTATACCCTTAGGACATATGATGGTTTAATGGATGTTTTTGTATCTAGAACCTAGAGATATAATTATTAATATTTTTTTGAATAAAATAGTCATTATTTTTGTCTTTCATCATTATTAATTTATAAAAATGATTATATAATGATTATAAAAAAACAATATTTTGACATGAAGAAACCTGAATAATATTTTTTTGCTAATATATATTTTCCAATAAATCATTTATTTTGATAGATTAACGATTTCAAAAATAAATATTATTTTTAGAAAATATTATTGTTAAATAATATTTACTTAAATAGAGATGATCAGTTTTTATTATTGAAGTCAAATGAAATTTTTATAATATTTAAAATGTTATTAGCATCATAAAAATGTTTATTTTCCATTAAAAAATAGTTTTTTAAAAAAATATTAATTTATCTTATTTAAAAAAATCGTTTTATAAAAAATGTTATTTTTTATATTATCTTTATAATATTTACTAATGGTTAACTAATATTTGTTTTATGATAATGTAAATTTTTTTATTAAAAATTAAATACATTATGAATATAATTTTTTTATTCAAAAATAAAAATAGAGAAAAATTAATGTAATAAATAACATATAAGGAATACATGAATAATAATATATTTCCTATATACAATATTATGTTTTTAAAGTTATATTATTAATTTTTAACCCAATAATGAATACTATTAATCCTATAGTATATTTAAATTAATATAATATAGTTATTTGTGAACATGACAAACTTCTATATCATGAATGGTGTTATTATATTTAATTTGGTTATAAGACTAATAATATATTTTCAACCACTCCTGTATTGAGTAAATCTGTTTAAGGATTTTATTTTTTATTATTATATAATATATTGTGTAGAAAAATTATTTAGAAATTAATAATGAATTCACATCTATTTTATTGTAAATACACAACCCCTATCATTCCTCTTCACTAAAAAACCCAATGGTCTTGAATTTCCTCTACCCATAACTCTATAAATACCGCACCATGTGTTCCCTAGATCTAATTTAGATATTATAAAACTTTTAAAAGAATCACCTCTTGTTAATGGTTTCTCCTCCTCTATATTTATACCTACGTACATTATTTTTACTAAGCCTTTTTTAATTAAAAATTATCATTATTTTAATTTTTTAAATGAATATTTAGTTTCCTTATGATTCTTATGTAATTGGAGACCAACATTCACTCTTATTAAAACCTTTAATGAAACATATAATACACCAATTATGTTTTCATGATTATCTTGTGCTTCTTAATGCCAAATTTTTTTTAATGGAATACCCATCCCCATTTCCACTCATGGGTATTGACAAATGTTTTTCTATACATCATTGATTGTGGAATAACATCTTTGTGACATTTTCTAAAAAATAAATGGATTAAAATTTATGCAATATGTTCTTATGTTGTAAGATATATTTGGATGAAAAATGTATTTAAAAAAATATGAATATGAGAGAAGAGCCTATAATTATTTATCCCACTAATGAATTTGGTTGTGTTTCTCTCTAATTAGAAACCATATATGGTGAATGGGATATTGACATAAGAACACTATATAATGATATCAGTTTTATTATATTTGTAATATTCTTATAATGGTATATCTTATTTGTTTTTAAATTAATATAATGATTAGATTTTATAATCCTAAATTATGATTTTTTTCCTAATTATTATTATCACTATACTATATCATAATTTTATTCAAATTGATCACATGTAATACATTACTTTATGCCATGTTAAAATTATTCTTGTAATGGGCCTTATTACCCGTACATTTTTTATGTTCATCATTAGGTTATCCCATGTAGTATTATAAGACCAATAGATAAAATGACATTTTTTGTGGTTTACATAAATGTAGTTATACAACTTTTAATTTATTATAATATGAATCAAATTATGTGAATACACCAGGCCTCTTGAACCTTTGGGATTGTGTTATGTGTATATTTATATAAAAATTTTGCTTAAAAGTGTATATAAATACGAGTTTTCCTATTTATATACACATTCATACATATATATATACAAGGTTTTGTATTTATTATATGTAGACATTTATTTAAATTATATAATAAATATTTATATTTGTATAAACTTATATATATACATATTGACAATTGAAAAATGAGCATCACAAATTTTAGGATCAATGAAATACATAAAGCCTATGTATTACTTTTTGTACAATAGTAAAGAAAGGATAAGTATTCAAATATAAGTATTTGGAACAATGGTGATATGAATAATGTAACTATTGGATCATCATGTGATGAGGGTTATGTGTTTCATATTATTTAATAATTATTATGTGATACAGCTCCAACATGTATTCCATAGAATGTTATGCCTCATCAGGTACAATTTATGATCATGAAATGTCCCTCAAATTTTTGTTTTTATGAAGTGAAATGTCAATTGAAAATAAAATTAAAATAAATCAATATTATCAATAAAATAAAATTAAAAATTATAAGATTCGTGCAATGGAAGTTATGTTGGATTTCATGTGAAGGGATGGTGTGGTCCACAATATCCTTCCAAATATCCCAGGAAATCTCTATTGACTTGTTCGCATTATAATTATTAATCTATTTGTAATGTCACATTCATCGTAAGATAGACCTTAGACACTTATATTTGATAATTTGTCACCCTAATATAAAATTTATGGGTGAAAACCATGGCCTTTATTAAAAAAAATTGAAATAGATGGTACCCATACACAAAGAATAGTTGTATTGTTTTTCATGAATTTGTTTTTTCATTACATGATCAGTCCATTGAAAAATAAAAAGTACCATTAACATGCCATATTGATCACACAATGATCCCCATACATGCTTTCCATGATCATGCAAATACCTCTTTTATAAGAAACCAAGTCTGATGAAGATTCTTAAGATGTCAGCCCAATATTATGAAGTTCATTTGATATGTAGATTAGAATATATGATAACTCCATGATATTTTTTAGTGTCAATAAATATTCAAATGAATAAATGACCATTGGTCACTATTTATCTTGTGATGTAAAGATAACTTAATGGATTGATCATGGTTGAATCAGGTTAAACAAGTGATGTTATTCTCCCTCCACTGACTCACGCACATACATGTGATTTATGCACCATGGATGCTAAAATAGATTCAAGGTGTTGTTTCCATTGAATTCTACCCTCACTCCGCACACCCACATCACTATAGAAAAATGATAAATGGAAATATATTGGTGAGAATTATCTTTCCATAATAAAGATCCAAAAAACTGAGAGAGTCTTCTTCCAAGTATTCTTAAGGGATTACTGAAAGGATTATGTGGTATGTTTATATAAAATATGTGATTCTCTAACTGATTACGTGAAGATAATATTGAATTACATGAATAACATGAGAATGATTTTATACATGTAAAATTGATCATGTCATTCCTCAGTTGGCCAACCCCTTATGAATATAGAGTTATTTAATGGATAAATACTAAAAATGTTGGACGCACTATAAGAAGAAGGATTCACTGATTTTAATATGTCAAGGTCATTCATATTAATTGATATTGTAAATTATCAGATAGATAAACTTGGTGATGTCATCTATTTTATGAAAAAATCATCAAACATTTCATTTATATCATGCAATGACCTTTAGACATGTCATCTTGATTATTTGAATTTCCATCATAAATGCCAGTCAGATCACACGATGTTCCCAAAAAATGTTTGTTATGTCTTGAAAATTTCATTCATATATGTTATCTTGATCCCAAGACACCCTCTTTACTTTTGATCCTAGTCATGAAATGTCATATGGACCTGGTAGCCAGGACACAAAATGTTCTCTAGACATGTCAGTCTGGTCACATGAAGTCCTTCAGACCTGTCATCATCAATCATGCAAAGAAACATGTACAAATCAACTTCAATTATGGAGTTTCCCCCTTGACATGTATACTATGATGGTAATACATTTGATACATGTCCATAAAACAATTTTGAAAATTCTGGAATCCAGTATATACATTATTGTTGGAAACCCAAATAAATTTCATCATTTCCTTTCATGAATACATGAACATGAACCCTAGAACCGTGTGATGCACTATCTATGGAACATTTATTGATATTTAAACATCAATAATGGATGTTTACATTTTTTTTGGTATGGGAGATCATTAAAGAATATACTATTATGGGATCCTCGACCAATAATGCTCATTTGGTCACTCGTTACCACCACAATATATCATTACAATGAAAAGGGATGAATATAATACAATTGGAATCCACACTAGTATAATTCCATGGCATTAAATTTTCAATACATAATTGTACATTCCCCCTATGGGACTATCATTCATCCTCATCCATTGGAATATTGAGAAATATGTTGATCCATGAGGACATTAATTTGGTTTATATGGAAGATTCATAGAATGACTTCCTATGTTTAGTGCTCCATATACCACACTCTATCTAGGTCATACAAGTGTATAATTAATGAATCAATATTCATTGGTCCAGATTATATGTTATCCCATGATTCAAACATTGTTATTGAGTCGTATGAGATTATATTTTCTCAATGATCACATCACTCACTAAAAAATACCCCCAACAAGGGAAGCCTCTTTGTGTGAGACTCATTCAATTATATTGTAAAAATTCACCAATACAAAGTAATACATCATGGATTAATTCCAAAAGGAATTAAAATATTGTTAAAATCATTTTAAATAATCCTCATTAGTATTTATTATATATCCAACCAATCAAAAGGTCATGAAAAGAATGAAATGTGATGACTTTGAATCATGATATAAGAATGATATTAATGACACAAACCTATGGTCTAAGCACCACCCCCAATTCCTATGTTCCCTCATAAAGATAATTTCCATATGAAGATTAAGTAAATATATTAGTCCTAAATAGGATACATTGGATTAGGTTCATGTTTTCATTGGTCACATATGATACCTCTTAGTGGTTCAATCACATTATATAAATATAAATCCATTTGTTGGATGGAATCAAACTACAATGTTCATAAATATATGGACTCAAAACACATGACTCTTCCAATTGAAAATATATAAAGGGGAGAAGATGTATAACCACTATTACATATACAATATATTATTACTATAACACCCACTTTTTATTTAGAAATATTCAACACCTGATAATTTTTTCAAGCTAACCAATAATGTATTGGGATTTGTGAGAGAATCACAAAAACTAATTTTATATAAATGATAGTCTTATAAAAGAAAATAATTCCCCCCAAAACGGTGTGATTTTCCCAACATCCCATCATCGTTTCCACAGTTAATTACTATGTTTCATTAGGTATGAAACTGTACTACAACAACAAAACTTTATAATGCATTTATATGACACGTTATGGATGTTTTAGTAGATGGGAGATTTTTTACATATTAAAATGGTAAACCCTATGTGAATGACTATGAAACCATACCCAAAACCACCCCCACATACATTTATTTATCCGTAAAAAACATCAAAATAAATTTTATGAAACATTATGTGAATACAATATTAATAATATAAGTAATTTTTTCACATGTTTTGTCATTCCACTGCACCTTTAATGGAATGAATAATTGATTCACACTAAGAATGACTCACGTTAACTTAGGAACATCAAATTGACATATCAATATCTCTATAATGTACCCCTTGTAAGGGAAACATCATAATGTAATTCATGTTTAATAATATGGCATAAATACCTCCATACATGGGCATCATCCGTGGTGTGGGTCCCGAAGGCATTCCAAATTTAGTAAACTCGATTGAAATTACCGTAATGATATTTAATTTTAATCCACAACCATTGTTGTATTAAAGATGAGTAAAACTATGATAAATCATATTCTAATTATAATAAGGATATCTATGATTTCTTCTATAGGCCCATGATACTTGCCAAATTCATTTGTTCCCTCATATACATCCTTTATGAAAGACATTAATGATTTCAGATTGGTCCAAAATGAAATTTTTATGTTTTAAACCCTTTTCTCATAGGATATATTGGATAACTTTTTGAGGATCAATCATGTTTTTGAACTACAAATCACAATCTCATATGATAATAAACCACATAGGGACTTATTAAATGGAATTAAAACACTTGATTATACCCATTAATTATAAATAGTGGGGAATTTATGGAGACCTTATGTTATGTAAATATGGAATCTAAATAGAACCCCATTTAAATATATATAGATTCAACACATGGTTATTTCATTATAGTAACACATATCATTTAAGGGGTTTGATGGGTTTTATGAACATATCATAAATATATAATAGAGTCTCAATTTAAGTAATAATTCCCACCAAAATGTTGTTATGAGAACAAAAACCCATCCATTCAACTGATTTGAGTAAGTTAGTGTCATTTGTTTTGAAACACACAGAAACAAAATGCCTTTGAAATGAAGGCTGTTGAATCATTACATATATGGGGGTCATTTTGAGTTTAAATGAGTGAGGAAAATGGTAATCCCGTCTCGATTGAATGTACATATAAACTCAAAACCACATAAAATCATTCGTTGTGAACAAGTAATCAATAGAAGAAAAAAATAATAAACTCTATGTGAATCTAGATGTAATAAATGATATTAGGTTTTCACTTGTTTGGTAATTGTTCTCATCCTTCCATAAAGAAAAATGGTTTCTCACACAAAACATTACTCATGTGAGAATAAGGATTTGTAACAAAACCACCACGAGTAATATCTATTCAATAAAATTAAAGAAATCCCTCCATACATGTGTATCCCCTTATGGGTATGTTCTAAATGAATTAAAATATAGTTCATGCATATGGAAATATCCTCATAAGTAAATATTAAATATGTCCACCCATAATTGATTTGTGTAGAATATAAACAATAAAGAATTAGATTCTAGTTATAATCATGATATGTATGATTCCTTTCTACGACATGAGATTCATTCCCAATACGTCTGTGGCCTGGATTATATCATTTCTACATGAATATAAACTATATGACTTAGACCTAAAGAATGAATGTGGGATTAAACTACTATTGTCCAGAGATGTATAAGACACATCCTTGCGGTTAAATCCAATTATCAAAACATCAATCACCTTCCTAGATGTTACTATACTATAATGTTCATGATTATATATCGAAAAACACAATCAGCTAACCGTTTTTATGAAATAATGGGAATCATATGGAGGCCCTCAAATACATATATATGAAATTGTTAATATAAACTCGTTTTCATATAGAGATATTAAACACTATATTTTTCCATTAGGGTATCAAATATTGTTTCTCAATATTTTTGAGATAACATATCCTAAATATAAAATAGATTCTAGGAGTATAAAATTATTCCCCCTAAAAAAGTGTGATGGGAAAAATGACCCATACTACTGATCAATGCAAGTTCCTCGAGGTTGTTGGGATTGAACCCCCAAGAGGCCACATTCCTTGAAAAAGTTATATTAAAAAAGTTTATAAATATGGGAGCCTTTGTGAGATTATATGTGAGAATAGAATGGTAAATTTGAGTTGAATGATTGTGTAACCATATTCAACCTCCCCATAATACATTATTTTGCCCCAACATTCATTAGATGAAAAAATCATAAACACTATGTGAATATGGTAGTAAAGAAAAAAGGTTTGTTTTCACATGATGGGAAATTCCACTATTTTTTTAATAGAATAATCATAAATCCAACAATAAATTCAAACAAAATGTTTCATCACACATCGGCTATTTTATTTTGTGGATACCACAAAAAATGTTTTGTAAAATTTGAAATATTTAAATAATATAATGTAATTGAGGTTCCCCTAAGATACGATATTTTTCAATTAACATTCCCTGGAAGAAAACTAGTTGAAAAAACAATAATAAATCAAAATTTTATTACCAATGCATGACTAAGTGAGCAAGTTTCATACTTTCAATGATGCACTATTTTGAAAACTTTTTCTTTATTAACATTATGAATACAGATAGTGCTATAAAAATTCCACAATGTATCGATATAATCTCATTATCATGAGAATTTTTTGGAACCTCATATACTCCCACAACCACATCAGGATGAAAAACACATCACCCACATGTTTCCTTCATCTTTGGGAGGAGAACATGTTGGTTTTGTAATAGAATTACCTCCATGTTATCCGAACCCAAAATACTGTGTGTTTTGGTCTCAAGATGATGATGTTAATAAGTCCAAATTGGTAATGTATATCAATAATGAATCTAGTAAAACCTATCGCCACTAGAAACTACATCAGAAGCTAATCCTTGGATTGAAACAATCCTAAATATCACTACATTATGAACATTGATCACAGTTTGGAACATGAATCAATATATATTTAGAATCCACCTACAAGGTGTCTTGTTAGTGGCCATAACTATAAATATCACACTGTTTACAAATAGTCTACTTTTGAAGGAACCACCATATATGTTTCCACCCTAAACACTACTGAAATGTCTATATGAGATATAATAGGTCACATAAGACTATTTAAAAGCATTATTGTCACCCTATCAATGCTTTAACTGATGAATAAAATTGCTATATTATGGTGGTGGAAAAAAAGAAGGCTCATATCCCATCACACTCTGATTATGTGTGCATGCATATTCCTACAATAATGATGGGGGATGCACAAGTGTCTTCCCTAGTGCATGAAGCCCATTAGTATGTAATATTGTAAAAAAGAGGAAAGAAGTGTGATTATATTCTATTCTTAACCAAATACATATACTAGAATATCATATAGATTCAGAATGTATAGACCTAGATAACTGCACTCACTCTGAATAAAATTCACTATATTAAAAAAATAGAATATTGAATATATTCTGAAACTGGTATAGATACAGGGATTGGTACATATTCAAATACTAATAGCCAAAGAAAAATATCCACATGATCAATATGACCATGTGGATACTTTAGAGAATTTTCATGCTCCTACTCCTACATAAGTAGATTATTATAATTTTCTTTAATGTAAATATTCACTAGACAAGAATAATATCTTTGTTCTCACTGCGGATCAAAAACTCTCAAGGGAACATGCCTCAGAAAAGTCACACTGTCCTATTCAAAAAATCTAGTGGAACAATGTAAATTCCTAGGACATGGATAATACCCCTGGATAAAAAAATTGTTACCCCTTACAATATAGACATCACCTAAATGAATCATCATACCCCAACCAATGAAGAAACATTCAATATTCAAATATCTTATAGAAACCGAGCTCATATTTCTTTTTCATCAAATGAAATATTTCATGAGAATCGTTAAAATTATATAAGAGTGGGAGATAATATCACATCCTCAATTACAGAGGTCAGTAGAAATATTCCAATAAGTAATTCATATTTTAATTTGGGTTATATCATAGACTCGACTACAGTTGAATGATATACTCCAATAACCATCCATAGGTAGGTTAGTTTCATAAAAAATGAAAAATAATATCACTAAAATAGTCTATTAGATTCAATGTAGTTGGATCATAAATCCATAGTAAAAATGGACTTCAAAATGTTCCAATAATAGTCATATAATAGCCTCATTTACAGCCCCCAATCCTGGCGTCTTCCATAAGCTATCGTTCCTCATAAGGTTGTTGTAGAATGTATGGCCTAATCCATCACCCAAGAGTGGTTTTTTGAATGAAAATTCAATTAATTCTAAATTATACTTAAGAATATTAATTTGGATGACTAGACATCAATATAATTGATATTTATAAGAACGATTTAGAGATATTTTATTGGGTTTTAGTCTCGGAATCCCTCTTTTAATGATATCATGACCTTTTTTAAATCATGTCTTCTTTTCACTAATTAGTTTGAATAATTGATCAAAAAAAATTTATCCTTTCCGAAATTTTATTAAAAATTGTCTGGTAATGAGTATAAATCTATCAATTTAATTGGATGGATTATTCTCCTTCTATTTTTGAATGTAATAGTGGTTCTCTCCTTGATCACCAAGGAAATTCCAAATACTGAATTGAGTACCTTATATTCTAATATTTTCCCAATATGTCTACCCTTAGTGTTTTGAATTCCCCATGTACTTCATTCCCTCACACTAGATCTCATAATTGATTTTAAACAACACCATGATCATGTAGGATAAAATTCATTAATACGGGAAATTGTAAAATTTTCATATATGAGGAAACAATTTATATTATATTAAAACTATGAAATAATTAATTCAAAATGATTTTAGTAAACCAAAATAGAATGATTAATTTTATAGAACTATGAATCCTCTATTACAATGAGTAACATCCCCTTCATCCAATCACCGAAGGGGTCTACCCCACTATCCAAATAAAAAAAAGGGATAGAAAAGGAAGAACACATCATGATAGAAGAAAGATAATAAAGTAATGAAAAATAATGAATCAGCAACATTGAGTTCATTTCGTCTAGTCACCTCAATTTTTCTCAACTAATGCCCCATATATTTATTGTGGAGGGATTTATATAGGATCCTCTAGTAAAAATATATTCAATAGTACTAAAAAATGCCTGATATAAATTTGGTGTTTCTTTATAGATATAATTGACCGTATTAGGGTTTTCCTTATTTTTTGCGAGCAGAGGGAACCGGTGATTCTTTTTTTATTATCACAACTTAGGCATGGTGCATGGAGATGTAGATTAAACCTAAATGACATCATGTTTTGTATCAAATCTTGGATTTATATAGTACAATTGGTGAATACTAGATGTGCTAGTGGTCATCAGACCTCATCTGTACACCATATTGGTTAGATTAGTCAATCACATCATCATTGTGAAATGGTAGTGGGGTCTTGGTAGTGAAATAATGATGAGAATGAGCATCATATATCATATCTAGTGTTTTCATCATATAATATTGTTTATTTATTAATATTAAGAAATGATTAAGGGAATCCGATAAGATCATCCCATTTTTAGTAGCAATGATGGATGACGGAACTCAACCAGTGGAAGTTTATCATGATCAAATATTCTATATTTGTTTCCATGACATTTTTTTGACAATTTTTAAGTGGTGGAGGTAAATTATGTGTAGGAATGTGTAAAATACTCAATGGTTTCTCCAGATTCACCATTCAATAAATGGTGGATCTCATGTCACTATTGGATCCAATTGTGGCTCATAAGTAATAATGGACTCAAATAAGGACTCATGAATCACCATTGGAAAAATATCTAATATTGGCCCATGAGGCAGAATTGGATTCAATGATGTTTCATGAGAAAACATTGGAAAAAAATTTCAATAGTGGCTCTAGTGGCCTCAGTGGAGTGGAGTGGGGGAAAGCGACTTTCTATTGCGACGAATGATGTAAGATAATAGAGGAGTGGGGGACCCTTATTCTCATAATACCTTAATAGTGGACTTAAGTGAAATATAATAGTTCATAATGGTCATAGATGGAACATGAGATAATCCATGGTGTCATGATGCTTCAGTAATGGAGGTATTTTCGACCCTGGGCATCTGAGTAGTCTTCCATGTTGATTTTAATGGGGTATATTAGATGGAGTCATGGATTACGGTAGAGTACAATGGATCCATGATGATTGAGTGGTGCATGAGAAATATTTGAGTGGGGGTGAGAACACATTTTATTTCAAAATATGAAAAGTACAGGTGACTCCTTTAACACATTGAAAACGAGAGGCAGGAGTGTCATGGATTAAATAAAATGATATGGGTCTCTTATCTAAATAATGTCACACTAAGGATAGATGACCCCCATCCACTTCCATGCAATACCTAAACAGTACAAGACTAACGAAATAAATAACTGGATAACATACATATAAATGATTCATGATAAATATATCAAGGAAAATGGACAAACATGTCAAAATGATAGAATAAATCAATAACCAATGCACATGAAAAACTAGTAGCAACTCTTTAGCATCGCAAGCCTCAGCACGGTCCAGTGCTCTCCAGCTCCTCAGTATTCATGTACCTGAAGTAGAAGGGAACTTTCACTTATCAATACCTACAAAAATATAATCTGTTTGGCCCCAAAATCCTGACCCAAATAGCGTGTGAGGATAAATCCTAGTAGACAACCACCACGAGATCTACGCCTAATAGTCAGTGAATAAATGGGTGGAAATAAGAAAATAAATGTAGTAAAAAAATAAGTACTCAATATAAAAAATCATTATAGTTTCAAATAATTCCAATAACCACATAGAAATTATGGAGATAATTGCAACAGGTAACCCTCTAGGAAGTACTCACAACCTGTCACCTTTGGTCCAACCTAGCATCACAAGAAAGTAGATAACACAACAAGTAACTCTCTTGGAAGTACTCACAGATTATCCCCTCTGGTTATACCTAGCTAACACAATCAACCATAGGGGGAGTAAACTCAGTCTAACCCCTCTGGTTTGGCATAATCCTATACTCTTTGAGGAAGCACTCACTATTAATTACTCATATAGTCCTGTATCGATATCTAAAGGCTTTCTGGGGAAGCACTTACACCACATTCCCCTTATAGTCCACCTCAAGGAACTACATACACTCTGAGGAATCAATTGCATCAATTCCACCTATGGTCTCGCATCATAAGTAGAAAAGACACTCAGGAGAATCTCTTACACCGATTCTCTCAATGTTCTATTACACAAGGTTCTCACATACCTGTGTAGTCGGGCACGTACAACAAGTGTATCAGCCAAAGTAAACCTCAATAACTACTTGGACAAAAAATCTACATCATAACAACATGTAAGAATTTAGTCACCAAATCCTAAAATACTATATTTGGAACGTAAATATCCTAATAAGAAAAGAAGACCAAATGGTAAAAACAAGAAATTATCTACTAGAAAACACATCCAAATAATAATAATTAACCCTATTCACATTCAATTATCCTCTACTCAATCATACAACCATATCAGGAAAAAAATACTGATAAAATTGTAAACACACAATACCATGTTCATGGGTATTGGCGATTTTGCACATATAACTCAAAGACTTTCAATAAAAAGGCACAAACCACCTACCTTGGTGTTGTGAGATCAAAATATGTGAACCAAAATACTTGAATCACCCAATAACACCATATATCTACAAAAACATATATAAAAGTTCTACAGAGTATAAATTGAGAAAGAGGAGGATTTGGAAATGAACCTCTAGAAGATGGAAGAGCATACTGATGCAATCCCAACACAATTGACGGTGATCAATTCGGAGAATAGATGGAAACTCAGTGGCTCTTTGAAGATCCACAGTCGTAAGAAGGCTCTTGGATGAGACAAACCTAGAATGAGGGTGTTCTGTCGATTTGACATGACCTTGGTCCGTTTAATGGAAAAAAAGAAATTATACAACATGTAATTTATATGTACATGAAATGTACTTGAAATTTTTGTAATATGCTATAGTTGTCCTCCAGGTCACCTGGACATGGTCATGTGTGTGACCGTTACCTGGCTAGCGCATGGCTACCCATAGTAACTGAGTACATATCGGGTACTTATAAAGTTCACGGTGTGTACTTATAAAGATCATGGTGTGTACTTCAAACATTTCCATAAATAACTCTATTTCTCAAAATTGACCAAAAAATGAAGACATACATAAAAATGGAGATCTACGTTCTTAAAAAAGTCCCCCCTCCCCCTTAAAGAAATTTGTCCCTGGAATTCCCAAGCAATGCAGTGTAGAAGAGGAAGCCCTGAACAGATCAGGACACTGTGATTGTACATCAGCCTCTCTCTCCCACATCTCATTCTGAACTCGCCTATACTTCCATATCACTCATACTAGGAATGACCCAGAAATTCCATGTGATTTTTAAAATATATGGGAATTTTACGAGTCCGTGAAAAATGAAGGAGCATGATTCCATGGCCTGGTGTACCCGAAATTTATTTCTGAAAAAAAAATCATGTACGTTTAGTAAATGTGTGAGTGGGTTTTTGTAACATTTGAACCAATTCATAGAATTGAAATATGAAGACACCACTGAACACGCAGCACTAGTATTCTCTTAAGGGACCTTTACCTCAACCGTAGTAGGTATAGGGAGGATGTTATGTTATCACTTTTTTTATGGATGATTTAAAAAAATAAAAATACCTAATTTTTTCTAATTGTATCATTATTTTTATTTATGGAGGACGGGACCACAAGAGCTTCAATCCTCCCAACTTTAGAATTTAAGGTGTTGCGGACAACCTTAAACCCTCTTTAATATGGCAAAGTCCCTTGGGAAACCTCCAATTTAATTGCACAGATGTAAATTAAATTGAAAGAATCTATAATACTATCAAACAAATTCTTTGGAATTTAAGAAGGTTATTATTCAATGAACCATCTTAAATTCCATGATCATCACTTACCGTCCCCCTCTCATATTTATATGTATCTTGGCAGAGGAATTGGAATGGATTCACCAAGCGACAAATCTCTGGTAAAGTGATGTGATGCTTGAAACATGGATTATGGAGCTGGTTTTGGCGGGTAGTGACAAGTGACCCCAAACCCCGAATCAATGAATGAGGAACCAACCTGGAGCCCGGATCAGAAGCTCCTTATAGAGACCATGAATTTTGACGTTCTTCAATGACTTCATCTTTTTTCCTCGTGCCTTCTCCTTCAGAACCTTAATGGCATGGGTGTGATTTTGATTAAACATCACAGATTTTTCTTTTTCATTGAATTTCTTCTTATGAGCTGCTTTCTACCACTATAACATGGAGGGTGCAGTCAAAACGATCATGGCCCGGACCACCCTGTAATCTTTGTGATTTTCAGTGCATTATATGTGATGGAGGAGGATGGGGACCAGTTCTGATGACCAACACTGGTGGGGATCGGGAACAACAGTCGTCACTCTGGCATTTCACGATGAAGGCGGCGACAAAACTGCACTATTGGAAAAGAGACACGACCAGTTGTCCATGACTGAGAAAGGTCGGCGACCGCTGGTGGCTGGCCACGCGAAGGGGCGGTGGCGCACCTCTGCGCCACCAGGTAGAGAAGAACAACAACCTTGTGCCGCATGGTGAGGGAAGGGTGATCAGATCACTGCCTGCCACCAGTGATGGTGTTTCACGTGACCACACCGTGCAGAGGAGCAGCTGGCCATCCATGCAGTTGAGGGTGTGCCCAGTGGACCGCACCGTGGGTCATCATGCACCATGACCTCTGCATCGCGAGCCCTGCATGCCACCATGGGCCATTGCATAGCAATTTTCTGCACCATGGGCCGAGCCAAACTGACGGGCCAGGCCAGGTTGTGTCCTGTCATCCCGATTGTATCGGATCGAACCCGGACCATCTTAAACCCCTTTTTCTCTTTCGGTCATATCTTGAGCTACATGCATCCGTTTGATGAACCGTCTTTGGTGCCGTAAAACATTGGCCGAGAAGAACCTTTTAGAATATTCCACATTAGCTTTTGATAATGTTTTAGTATGGTCGGGTTTGATTGAACCCTGGATCCAATCTGGCCCTCGAAGAGAAAACTCTAATAACATACAGACCAAGCATCCTATTGACGCACTCTCAATTGCATCGGGTCCATTTTGATATGAAAGACCTTTGGGATACTTCTTTGGGAGACTTTGTGGTAGTTGGAGTATTGACCTATGTCTTGATGAGCGGACCATCCCAGAATCAAGCGAGATTAGTGACAGAACCCTGTAGTTGGAAGTAATGTGATGAAAGAACATCAATCCTATGCTGGTCAGAGTCTAGTCTATTTGAGTCAGATACTATGTGTTTCGGTGGGGGATAGTTACCTATCGATCATGTATTAGTCAGATCCAATGTGGGTCAGCGGGGTTTAGTTACCTATCGATCATGTGTGTGTCAGATCCTATGTGGGTTAGCATGTGTTAGTTACTTATCGATCATGTGTGGTTCGGATCCTATGTGGTTCAGCAGGGGTTGGTTTCCAATCAATCTTTTGTGGGTCAGTAACAATGCTTCATTTGAGAATAATATGATAAAGTCTATGACTAATCAACGATAAATTTGTACATAACTATTATCTGCTATGAGCTGAGTCTTAAAATTGTGGTAATCTTCTTTGTGGACTACCATTGTTGTACATACCATTATGGTGATACCTTTGTGGTGTTTTTCTATGTGTCGTACCTTTGTGGTACTTAACTTTATGGTGGTTACCTTTTTGGAATTGTTTCCTCTGTGAAACATTTGTACATTGGATAATGATTTGGCCCTTGTGTTGAGATCGGTTTACTTGATAACTTAGGTATAAGTATGGGAATATACCTAAGCATGTTTTTAGTTTTTTACATGCTTTTTGAATTATCATTTGTGGATTTTGTGAGACCATTGAGGGTCCTGGGGTCCCTAATGAGTACCATTATACTCACCCTAGCAAGGGTATGCGTTCACCTTGTTGTGTTTGGTGCAGGCGATGTACAATTCTGACTGAGGATAAGGGTACCAGGATGGGAGGTAGCTCGGAGGTGGACCATAGATGAGGCACACCACATAGACGACTATTTGATAGCTGTAACTACCCTTCAGTTACGATCCTAGGTGGGTGTTCACTGGAGCTGTTAAATTTTCTGGTACATTCCATATTTCTTGTACTTTCTAGTTGGGCTTGTATTCTGGCCCCTCCTACATACTGTACAAATTCTATTAATTTTTTGGTATTCTCTTGTTCTTATCTTGGTGTGTGCTTGGTTGTATGAGTTTATAGTTTATAATTTAAATTCCTTCACAGTTTTATGTAATACAACTTCAATGCTGGTCACCAACCCCTAGCCAATGGATGTTGGGCTTGGGGTAGTCACAACATGGGAACTAGGGGATGGGTCATGAAAAATTGTTATCAGAGGTGTCAGTTCAATAATCGAATATAGGACTCTGATCTTTTTTCAATAATAATAGTGTTATGTGTTTTTAGTATAGAAATCATTTTAGGGAATCTGGTATTGGTGTGGTGGCGGACATATCCATACACCAGGACCCTTACATCTGATTTATGACTCAATGCCTGAAAACATGGATTGCATGTGTGTTTAAAGAGTTTTCATTGAGATCACTTTGAGTTATCTCACCAGGTATAACTTTTTGATCATTGATCACCAATTTCTTTTTAGGATGCCTCAACACAGACATCCAGCTAGGGTTCTAGGTATAGTATGCACTAATAGCCCACTCAGCGATGAGGCCTCGGTGCAGGGCCCTCTACCAGTACAGGAACTAGAAGAGGCACTAGTGGTACAATTACCCATTGGGAAACCGATGCCACTATCTCCAGTAGAAGTTGGTGCATTCTTCTTGAGCGCGTTGCATGATTTCAAGTGCCAGATGCCATCTGGGGTCATTGGAGAGACGAACCCACATGTGGTTGAGTACTGGTTGGAGGTCGTGGCGAGAGTCTTCCGACTAGCAGGGACACCGACTTATCTCATGGTGATACATGCCTCTAGTCTTCTATAGGTTGTAGTAGTCATATGGTGGAGCATTATTCTCTAGGTTCACCACAAGGTGAGGCTTCTCAGTACAGACATTGAGAGCATGTTTCTGGTAGAATTTTTCCCAGTGACTCTTCAGCCAGTGTCCATATAAAATAATATTCATCTGCAACAGGGCTGCATTAATGTGTCTCAATACTCAGCGAGGTTCACCGACCTCTCACACAACTCCATGGATAAGGTGAAGGACACATTCATCATAGCTAAAACCTTCGATCAAGGACCCATGAGGGTGGTCAGGGCTTCTATGAATTCTCTCGGCATCCCGAAGTAGGTGGGGGTGTTAGAGAGATCCCTATTAGTTGATATTTTCCTTACTGAGTAGTCACCAGTAGCGATACCCACCACCGTACATCACGTAGCAGAGTCTTCTATAGCTGAAAGCAGAAAGATGTCACAGAGGTCTAGGTGGACAAGACCAATAGGTGGACAACCACATGATTTAGGGTCATTTGTGTGGGGAACTGGAGATAGAGTCAGTCATGCGAGTATTATGTAGTGTTTTACATGTGGGGGTTGGGTCACATGGCTCCTGACTATCCGACCCGTCATACGGATGATCAACAGACGGTCAAATGACCACCCAGGCAATGACAAAGGTTTGACCAAGGAGCTATGTAGCGATAATGCTGATTTGGAAGAGGAGTTGGTCGTGCAGCTTGTGGTGGGTGACGATTCATGATGTTACCACCACCACCACCAGGTGGTCCACCCCAACCGTAGGGAGTTGGTTGACATGGGCATGCTCTACTCCAGGCAGCTGATGCCTACGACCATGGCACTCCAGCAATGATATTAGGTACGATCTGTGTATAATCCACCATAGTTTTAATACTTATAGACATAGGTGGTAGCCATCCTTTTTTTTTCACTACCCTCATTCGGAGCTCGGATATTATGAAGTTGCCATTGGATCGATCCTTACGGCTGGAGACTGCTATAGGAGTGGATTCGACTATTACACTATGGTGCCGGTAGTGTGATCTTACTCTAGGAGGAGAGAGCTTCGACTGGGATCTCCTATTAGAAGCTTAAAGGACATAAAATTTCATATTGGGTATGGAATGGTTATCTAATGTCAATGCTCAGATAGACTATATTAGGCGCAATGTGCGGTGTGCCCACACGGATGAGACCAGGTTTATCATCACCGATAAGAAGGGAGCCTTTGCAGTACATGATGGGCTTTCCCGAAGGAGAGTGCAACAGATCACTCATCAGCTTTCCAACCTTACCCTTCATGACGTTGATGTGGTAAGTCTGAGATATCATGTAGTGGTGGACCAGTACATGGATATTTTCCCAGATTATGTTTTGGGTCTACCTCCTAACAGAGAGGTGTACTTTTACATTTACATGTACCCCGTGATGACATAAAAATCTACACCATCTTATCAGATGGCTGCCATGGAGGTTCATGAGCTATGGATACATCTAGAGGACTTATCGTGGAATGGATTCATTCGACCCAGTGTTTCTCCTTGGGAAGCCCCAATTTGATTTCCATGATGGAGGATGAGAGCTTGAGACTTTTAGTTGACTATCGACACCTAAACCAGATGATCGTGAAGAACACATACCCACTCCAGAGGATTGACGTCCTATTTTATAGGTAGAAAGAAGAATGATGGTTCACAATGATATACCTCAGATCAGGCTATCAACAGCACATTGTACGAGATTAGGATGTGAAGAAGGCAACATTCAGTTGTCGGTAAGGAAATTATGTGTTCTTGATTTTTCCATTCGGCTTGACCAATGCTCCAGAAGTGTTCATGGGACTCATGAATAGGATCTTCTAGCCATACCTTAATCCCCTTGTAGTTGTATTCATCGACCATATTCAGATCTACTCGGCTACAGAGGAGGAGCATGCCTATCAATTACATATAATTCTGGACAAACTTCGAGAGCATGATAAATATAGTAATATCTAGAAGTTCCAGTTCTAGATCTAGGATGACAATTTTCTAGTACATGTCATCTCGGTGGCTGGAGTAACGGTGGATCTAGTAATGATCCAGGCGGTAATTTCTTGGGATCCACCTAGGAGTGTGACAGAGGTACGGAGTTTCTTGTTCCTGGCTGGATACTACCAGATATTTATTCCATATTTCTCTTGGGTTGCAACAAATTTATCAGCATTGAAGTAGAAGGGGAAACCCTTCTTGTGGTAAGAGAAATACTAGTGGAGTTTTCATGATATGTGGAAAAAGCTGACTAGTGCCCCCATTATGAGGCTTCCGGAGGAGGGCATTGGGTAATTAGTCTACTGTGACACATCAGGGACTGGGCTTGAATGTTTCCGAATGCATGAGCGATTTTTGATCCCAAATTGTTCTCAACACCTAATACAACAAGAGAAAAACTATGCTACCCATGACTTGAAGTTAGCAGTTGTGGTCTTTTCCATGATGTTGTGGCAAAATAACCAGATGGGATAGCGGTTTATGGTCTAATATGATCACTTAAGTCTCAGGTATATTTTCTCTTAGAAGGACCTGAAACCAAGACAATGATGTTGGCTTGAGGTCCTCCAGGAATATAACATTGAGATAGTATATACTCCTAGAAAAGGGAACATTGTGGCAAATGCACTCAGCAGGAGATCTGTTATACACTTACTTCATGAGGTGACGAAGCAGCTGCCCACTATGTTGATATCCTTTGTGGAATGAGATGGAACATAATTTTTTCAATATCTTATAGTCACTCCCCCACTTCATAAGTAATTCAGGGAGGCGTATCATGGAGACATGAACTAAAAGGATGGACGTGTTCATATATCCTCAGGGAAGTCACCTGAAGGATTTTCTGAGTGTGGAGAGCACTTCATCCTCATTAGAGGATGTACCATGGTACCAGTGGTGCTCCAGGAGGATGTTTTGAGGGAGTTCCACACATCCCCACTAGTGGTTCATCCATTAGTGGTGAATATACAGCAGGACCTCCAACGACAACACTGGTGGTCGGGAATAAAGAATGAAGTAGCATATTTTGTCTCTCGGTGCCTTACTTATCTACAAGTGAAGGCAGAGCATCATGCACAAGTAGGCTTGGGTCAGCCTTTAGAGGTCCCAAAGTGGAAGTGGGATGTGGTATCCGTGGACATTTTCACATGACTTCCACACAAATCGAGGGGTGATGATTCTATTTGGGTGATCATCAACTGACTCACCAAGTCTACCCAATTATTACCAATCACGGAGTAGGGTTCATTAGAGAGCTTGGGACACCACTATGTTCCAGTGATTGTGTGGATACATTGAATACCCTCAATGATTGTCTCCGACCATGAGGCATGTTTTAATTCCTAGCTATGGATGTGGTTAACAAAGGCTCATGGGATGTAGTAATATTTGAGAACCACCTTCCATCATCAGAAGGATGGAAAAACTGGTCCAAACATTCAGACCCTCGAGGACATGTTGTGTGCTTGCGTCATCATCTTTGGTCACAGATGGGATTATCACTTACCCTTAGTGGAGTATGAAAACAACAACAACTATCACTCCACCATTAAGATGAAACCTTTCGAGGCTCTATACAACCGACCTTGTAAATCACTTTTGTGCTTACTGACACTGGTGAGTCAACACTCATGTGTCCAAAGATGGTACATACTCCCATAGAGAAGGTGTAGACCATCCTGGAGCGAATGATGACTAAAAAGTGTAGCCATAAGTCTTCTGCTGACAGGAGACGGAGACCTCTGGAGTTCGAGGATGGCGACCACATATTTCTACAGGTCTCACATTGATGAGAATTTTAGGTATTTGGTTGGGGAGGCATGTTATCTCCCAGGTACATTGGACCCTTTCATGTCCTTATCAGAGTTGGAGAGGTAGGATACCGCATAGAACATCCACCTCAATTGCACCGGGTGCAAGTCGTTTTCCACGTAACCCTACCGAGGATATACATGCACGATCCATCACACGACATCATCCATGGTGAGCTGGACATTGACGATGGAGTGAAATTTACAGTGGTTCTAGTGGATATTCAGGATCGATAGGAGAGAGTCCTCATTGGGTGGTTTATAACTTAGGTTCACATGCGTTGCCAGCATAGGGACCTTGTGGAGAGCACATAGGAGTGTGAGGCTTAAATTTGTTGTCGGTACCCCCATTAGTTTTCCTAGATTTTTTTGATGTGGATTTCTGGGATGCAAAGCCCTGAGGTGGAATGGTTGTAATGAACCATAAATTACATGTATTTTTTTAAACATAGGATAATTTTACGAGTCTGTGAAAATTAATGTGGTTTGTTTTCGAGGCCAGTGTACCCAGAATGAATTTATGAAAAATCATTCCGGGTATGTTCAGTAAACGTGCGAGTGGGTTTTTGTAACTATTGAACAAGTTCTCAGAATTGAAATAAAATGACACCATAGAACTCACAATGCAATAATTCACTTAATGAGACCATAACCTCGACCGTAGTAGGTCAAGGGTAGAAGTTAGTTTTTCACTATTTCGTGGAAGAATAAAAAAATAATACATAACATTGTTTTTGAAAAATAAATTTGATTTATGGAGGTGGGGACCACAAGAGATTTAATCCTCCCAATTTTGGAATTCATAGTGGTGGGGACCACCAGATACCCTATTTGATATGGGGATGTCCCTTAGCAAACCTCCCATTTAATTGCAGCAACATAAATTAAATAGCTTAACTTTCTAATACTAAGTAACACCGTCATTGGAATTTAGGAAGGTTCCTACTAAATGAACCTTCATAAGTTCAATAATTGTTACTTACCATCTCCATCTCCTATTTAAATGAAGATTTGAGGGGTATTGGCTTGGCATCACCAAGCGATGAATCTCTGGTAAAGGGTAGCATTGCCCGAACCTTGGAAGATGGAGCTGATTTCAGCGGGCGGTGATGTGTATCCCAAAACCACAAATTGAAGAATGTGGAACCAACCCTGAGCCTGAATTGGAAGCGCCATTTGGAGATGAAGAACGCCTATGTTCTTTAATGATTTCATCTTCTTCCTCACACCTCCTCCTTTGGAACCTTCAAGGTAGCGGTGTGATTTTGATTAATCATCATTTGTTTTTCTTTTACATTGACTCCCTTCCAATGTGATGATTGATACTGCTCTAACGCGGAGGGTGAGGGCCAAACAAACATGGCCCAAACACTCAAAAAATCCATGTTATTATGGTTTCATTCTATGCAATGGAGTATGCCAGTTACTGGTGTCGTCCACCAACACTGGTGGGGCTTGGGAACGACAGCTGGCACTATGACTGGCTGTGACGAATGCAGTGGCGCAACCATGCAGTCAGAGAAAAACCGCAGCCCATTGGCCAAGGTGGAGCAAGGTTAGCGGCTGGTGTTCACTTGTGGTGTAAAGGGGAAGTGGCGTGCGTATGTGCCATCCGGTGGAGAAAAACCGTGACCTTGTGCCGCAATGGTGAGGGAAAGGTGACTGGCATGATGCCGACTTCCAGTGATGGTACGGCACACAACCACACCGTGTAGAGGAGTGGCTAGACATCCGCCAAGTTGGGGGGGCCTAGGAAACTGCCTAGAAGACCACACCATGGGCCACCCTGCCCGGAAGCTGCTACAACATGGGCAACCGTACCACGAGTCCAGCAGGCTGTCGCACCGCGGGACAAGCCACACTGGCAGACCGGGCCACACCCTACAGGCCAGGCTAGACCAAGTGGGCTGAATTGGACCATGTGAGCCAGGACGGACCCAGCAGGATGGGTCATGTTGGGTCGACCTGACTGGGTCAGACCAGACCCAGACCAATGTCAATCACTTTTTTCCCTTTCATCCATATCTTGAGCAATCAGTGTCTGTTTGATGAACCGTCTATCGCGCCATAACACCTGAATTGATATGGTCCTTTTGTAATAACCCACATGAGTTTTGGATAATTTTCTAGAATGGTTGGGTTGGATCGAACACCGAATCCAACTGGGCACTCGGTGCAGAATCACTAATAACTTACAGACCAGGCATCTGGTTGATGCCCCGTCGGTTATGTTGGGTCCCTTTTTACGTGATAGACTTTTGGGATACTTCTTCATGAGACTTCATGGATGTTGGAGTATTGACATGTGGCTTGAAGTGGGGACCCTCTCTAAATCATGAAATCTTAGTTTGGGAACCCCGTTGTTGGCTGTAAAGTGAAGAAAGAACATCAATCATGTCTGGGTCAGCATCTAGCGATCCTATGTAGTTCAGATCCCATGTGGTTCAATGCTCAAAAATCATGTGTGGGTCAGCGCATACCAATATTTTGTGGGTCAGATCTTTTGTGTGTTTTTTGGGTATAGTTACCTATCAATCTTGTGTGGGTCAGATCCTATGTGGGTCAACCGGTGTTTGTTACCTATCGATCCAATGTGAGTCAGATCCTATGTGGGTTAGCGGGGGTTAGTTAACTAATGATCCTATGTGTGTCAGCCGGGGTTAGTTTCCTATTAATCTAGTGTGGGTCACCAGTATTGATTCTTTACAGAATAAGATGATCTATCATACTACTAATCATCTGTTATTATATAAATAAGTTATACATCGTGTGAGCTGAGTATTACCTTTGTGGTAATCTTCTATGTGGAGTTCCTTTGTGGTGTGTACCATCATGGTGATACCATTGTGGTATTCTTCTATTAGGCATACCTTTTTCGTACATACATTCGTTGTGGTTTCCTTTGTGGTATTCGCTCCTCCGTGAAACAGTTTTACATTGGCTAAGGATTTGGGCCTTATGTTGAGATAGGTTTATTTGATAACTTTCGTATATGTATGGTCGTATACCTAATTAGGGTTGTCAGTTGTTTACATGATTTTTTGTTTACCCATTATGGATTTGGTGAGACCATTGAGGGTCTCTGGTTCCCTACTGAGTATCATTATACTCATCCCTATATAGGCTACACCTGCACCTTGTTGTGTTTGGAGAAGACGATGGACAACCATGACTGAGGACGATGGTACCAAGACTCGAGGTAGCTCAGAGGTGGACCTTAGATGAGGCGTACCATAGAGAAGATAGTCAGAGAGTTGTACATACTTTTAAGGTAGGGTCCTTGGCTGGTCTTTACAGGAGCTATTTAGTTTACTTGTACTTTCTAGTTTTCTTGTACTTTCCAGTGGGGCTTGTATAATGGCCCCTTTAACATACTGTACACACTATTTTTACATTTCAATTTCCTCATGTTTGTATCTTGTTATGTGCCTGGTTGAGTGAGTTTAATGGTTATAGAGGCAATACATTTCGATTTTTAGGGAATATTTCTTCAGTGATAGTCTCCAACCCTTAGAATATGGAAGGCGGTCTTTGGGTAGTCACAACATGGGCCCCGGGGGACGGGTTGTGACAGTACTAGAGGGACATACTGGAAATAGAGAACATTAGTACTTCAATCAACATCCCGGATAAGATGCTCCTTGAATGATGCATACACTTCCAAATCATCATCCTCGGGTTAGAAGACATGAGATGGGAATGGGAAGTAACATCATAGTTGAGAAACATGGATGAATTTGGGCATAGCCAGGTACCTCTGAGGTAAATAAAACTGATTGGAAGCCAGACCAACTCTCTCCAACACCTCAAATAGCCACGCATACCTCAGAAAAAGGTTACCTTGTCTCAAAATACTTTTGTATCTCATCCTCGGTGTGAGACATATGAAAACATAATCCTCAACCTCAAACTCTAGAGGATGCCTCCACTAATCAATATAAGACTTCTGTCAAGACTATGTAGTATCTATCCTCTTCTGAATAATCTCTTTCTACTTACTGGTCCCCTAGACTAGATGAGGTTCTAGAATAGCTACATCTCTGGCCTCCATCCAACATAAGGGTGATCAGAATGGAATATCATACAATTCCTCATAAGGTGCCATCTAAATAGTTGCCCAAAACTGTTATTGTAGGAATATTCTACAAGAGGTATATAATTTCCCCATGAACCTCGAAAATCCCGGATGCATGCTCAGAGCATGTCGTCAAGCACCAAAATCGTACACTCGGATTGGATATCTTTCTAGGGATGGTAATTTGTTCTCAAATGTACCTATGTACCCAATGCCTTTTTTAGCCCCTACCAGACCCGAAAGGGAATGTTTGTATGCCTATCTGAAAAAAATAGAGTGTGGAACCCTTGGCAGACTTACAATCTAACAGATGTACATTCGTCCCATCTCATCAATACAGATGGTCTCCTTAATCAGTAAGAAGTGATAAACCTTTGTGATTCTGTCAATGATGACCTAAACTACATTGTATCCTCATGGAGACCTCGTCACACCAGTCATGAAATCCATCGTTATATCATTCAATTTCCACTTAGGAATGGATAAATACTACAAAATCTTGGTTTGTCGCCGATGCTCTTCCTTCACCTGTTTACAGGTGGAACACCTCATCATGAAACCTACAACATCTCTCATTATACCAGGAAAACAATAATGACAGTGTGGATCATGATACATCTTGGTGACATCATATTTAACTATCCAAACTAAATAATGAATGTCATACATCAAATCCTTGCGTATATCTACTGAAACCCATATAGTCATATGAAAATACAATATCTCATCCACACCTATGGTCAATCAAGAATCGGGTCCTCTATTGACACACTTTCCCATAAGAGTAAGACTTATGAATTTGATAGTCGCCTCATTCACACTTGATAAGGTTGAGTATAGGTAACAGGTACATAAGAAATAAATTTTTGTCCCAACCTGTTGTGCACCTCCAACTGCATCTGACATAATAGATCCAAAAGTGTCCTCTCACTACTGGCCTCCTAATATAATAGTATCTAAGTCCTCTTTCTCAGTGCATCATCCACAATATTGAATTTCCTCAGTGTATAAGTAAGATGAAACTAAAAGTACTAAACTTAATCAACCCACCTTCTCTATCTAAAATTCAAGTCACAAAGAGTGAATATATACTTGAGACTTTTGTGGTTTGTGAAAACCACAAAATTCTCTCTCAGCAGATAATGAATCCAATAGTGTAAGTCATGAATGAATGTAGCCATCTTGAGATCATGCATTGTGTAATTACTCTCTTGTGGCCTCGAATATCGAGACCCATACATAATGATTTTTTCATCATGCATAAGCACTGCTCCCATCCCAATACTTGAAGCATCACAATAAATAGTATACCTCTTGCCTAGCTCTGGAAATACAAGTATCGGTGATGAAGTAAGTCTCCCGTTCACCACCTAAAATCCTGACTAACATGAATCTAACCACAAGAACATTTCACCATTCTTATTCAAACCTGTTAGTGGCACTAGTATGCATGAAATGTTCAACATGTAATGTCTATTGTATCCAGCTAGCCCTATAAAAATCCATACCTCAAAGACATTTTTCAGATGCTCCTAGGAAACTACTGTTCTAACATTCTCTAGGACTACTAATAATCCTATGTATGAGATAACAAGTCCCAATAAGTGCATCTTGTCCATCAAAAATTGGAATTTTTATAGCTTAGAATATAACAGATTATATCTCAGTGTACTCAGAAAGATCCAAAGATGGGTAGCATGGTCGTGTGTAGTGTGAGATTATTACAAGATATCATCCACAAAGAGAACCATGAAAGAATACAAGTATGGATGGAACACCTGGTTCATTAGTGCCATGAAATCTGGAGGCACGTTCGTGATACCGAATACCATAAACACATATTTTTATAGACCATACCTTCTTTGGAAATCTATAATAGGTACATCAGATGGTCTAAAACGCACTTGATGATAACCAGACCCCAAGTCAATCTTTGAGAACACCCGGGCTCCTCGAATACAATAAAATAGTTCATCAATACAAGTAATGAGATATTGGTTCATGAACTTCAAATAGTTTTTCTATTATAAACCACAAAATGCCAGAGTGTACGGTCCTCCTTCGTAAACAGGATAGGAAAACCCCAAGGAGAAGTATTGGGTCAGATAAAACCCTTTTTCCGTGACTTCTCCAACTATTTCTTTAGCTCGTGTAACTCTGGTGTAGTCATAGTATAAGGAGGAATGGATACTAGTTCCACCCATGGTGCAAGCTCAATAGAAAATTAAACCAATCTCTCCAGTGGAAAACAAAAAACGTCTTCCAGAATGACATCCCTAAAATGATCCACCACTAGGGAAAAGTCGATCTGTGATTTCCCATGGTCATCAAGATATAGACTATAAATCTGGGCCGTAACTCCCCCTAACCCATGATTCATAGGTCCCACTATGCTCTCCTGTACATCCCATTCACCTGTATGAAGAAACGATCTACACTATGGTGAAGTAAGACTCACCCTACAGTGATAACAGTCGACTATTGTCTATAAGGGAACTAACCAGCCCTATTTGAGAATGACATCATATCCAGTCATCTCTCGGACCTAGGGGTTCCATATGAAGTGACACCCAACAACCTCTAGAGGTCACTCCTTCCACTAAAACACAGAAGCTGTTCTAGTGCCCCATAGAGTGTCTAACGTCAGTATATCAGCATAAGAAAATATACAGAGCTCATGGATTTCCACAATGGAAACAAATTTAAAAATATGGGAAGACCCTATATCCAAAAGAGTAGAATCCTAACTTGAGGCAACTATGACCGTACCTCAAACTGTAGAGGGTCCGAGATCCGGCTCTTGCTTGGTCTGCTCCACTGCAAAAGTGTGACCTGTAAAGGGACCTTGTGGCCCTACATGGACAATCAAAGAGGATCCACACTATTGTCAATGATATCATGTTTAATGGATACCACGGCTAAGACCTCCACCTCAGCCTGAATGGTCTGAAGAACTCCAATTTTAAAAATAAAAAGAAATAGGTGGTTCTTCTTCTGAATGAGGTCTCATAGAGGAACACATGTCACAAGATACTGTTGAAAAGATTTGACAGAAGTGTTTTAAATGACACATCTTTCCATAGGATCATAACTCTACTGGGTCTATAGGAAAATGTTGCCCTATATGCCCTCTCATTATGCTCTAGTAGCACCCCACCTGGCTACCAGAAGATGCATCTCACATCCTCAGATCACCATGTGACGTCTCCCTATGACGCTTCCTACTATTAGTGGGAGGGAAAACAACCATTGATGGTGAACCTCCTAGTCTCACAACTCCAAAATCAATCACATTGCGCTCCATGATCAGTGCATGGTTGACTATTGAAGTGATGGATTTCAACATGAAGATGTTCACATGATATTGGATGTCTTGCCTCAGACTATCCTAAAACATACTTACTAAGAATAACTAAGAACCACCTTGAATATGTTTGAAGAATTATAGCTTTGTGAAGTGAGAGGAATACTCCAAAACTGAAAGAGTACCCTACTCCAAACTCTTGAACTATTAGGATAAATTAGCCCTAAAATTCTCTTGGTAGATTTAATTATATGAGGAACACTGGAGCTCATCCCAAGCCATAACCTGCTGGCATCCTACTTGTGAGATCACATACCACCAACTCTAGGTGGAATCTTGAATCATGTATGTAGCATGCTTAACCCTCCACTCTTGAGGCCTCTCCAGATGCTCGAAGAAAGAAAGAATGGCCTCTAACCATGACTCTGTAGCCTATGTTCATCCGTCCCATTTGAATGTTGGAAGATGTTGATGCTGAAAGTCCCCCGTCAGATTTTTCATAGACGGGGAAGGATGCATTACTCCTCAAAAGGTCTGCATGAACCCCATGAATCCTTCTTGGAACTATGCATCAGCACTTGTATCTGGAATGATAGCTGGTTCATAGACTGGCATGACTGGAGGACTTTCTAGAAGTCCATGATCATCTATATCTGGTGGCTGATCATCCCCATGTAACTTGTGTACAACCGGTGGATGTCTCAGTGGCATGCCTCTTCAAGGTCAAGTGCACACCTTAGATCAATATTTTCAGTGACTAAAAACAAGAATCATAAGAATCATAAGAATCAATATTTTCAATGACTAAAAAAAAGAGTCATAAGAAGGGAATAGTTGAATGAAAGCATCCATTTTTTACAAACCAAGATACATGACATGTATGTCCACTACACGGTGTATACATGATTCCCCTTCCCCTGCCCGAGTCCTCTAACATGGCTAATCCACACAGTTATCCCTAGAATGAAACGAATTGTTAGTTTCTGACACAGCATGTACAAGACAAACTCTACCAACCCATGTTGTTAGTTACATGGTCAGTAACACGGCTCACATTGCACGGCGTGTTCCAGATGGACACAACATGTACATATATGATTTCACTAAACCGTGTTGTTATTTACATGGCTGGATCCAAGGGTCACTCTACACGGTGTTCTCATGGATGAAAAAATGTCTATAACCTTAGTTTTTATTCCCCCATATCATTATTCACATGGGTGAACACAAGGTCTTGACAAACAGAGTGTACATCTAGTACACGTAGTGTTTTCCAATGTCTTTCCCAACCCCATGTCTTGTTCCACACATCCGATGATATGGTTAGAAACTAAACGGTGTGTACATCAGGTACATGGAATTTACTTAAGAAAAAATGTTTCTTTTCGAACAGAAGAACATATGAAAAGTTTTCAAAACAACTCAACAATTATTCTGGGGTTTTCCAGACAGTAAGCCTCATAAAATACTCAGGAGCCCAGAAAAACACTAAAACAAACTGTAAGAACCCGATTTTTCCTTTTAGGTATGTTATCCCTTTTTCTAGAGTTTTTAAGAAAAATGTTTTTTCTAGAAATTTTCAAAGTACACGCCGTGTAATTTCTGAGTACACGTCGTGTACTCTTTTTCGGCTCAAAGTCGTGTGCTGGTCGTGTCCGGGCCACACACATGGTGTGTAAGGATGACGTGGAGGCCAGTTAAAGCGGAGTAAGGAAAACTAAAGAACACACTGTGTACTCAAGAATTACACGCTGTGTATTTTCTTTTTTTTTCATTAAATCGACTGGGGGTCGCGCCTAACCCCTAATATAATATTATTCTCTATTTTACGTCCGCTCGAGAGCGACTGTACGGCCGGATCTTCGACGAACTCCCGCCTCATCGTCCGTTATCTGATTTGAGCACGATCAGTTGCGTTGGAATCGCAGTGGTGAGTTCTTCCTTCTTCTTGATTCTTGTTTCCTCCTCGTTCCCATGTTATTTTCGGATGAACGTTTTGTGCGTTTTGTCAGATCGTCGTCATTCTAAGGGGAATATGTCGTCATGGTTCACTTAGATCGATCTCATTGGATCGAGGTAGGTGGTTTGTGCCTTTCTGTAGAAAGATGATGAATATTTTGTGCAATTTCCACCAATACCCTTGAACGGGGTATTGTGCGTTCCTGTTTATCCCTTTTTGTATTGCCTACTTTTCTTGATTGCTGGAGTTGATGTTTTTCCTATTATTATGGTAGCTTTACTGTTCCTTGGATGTTTGTTATGCCTATTCTTCCTGTCTGGCGTTTTTCCAGTTACCATGCTTAGTCATTGGACAGTGGAACTACTACCTTGTTATGCTGCTGAACCTTAGTTGTTATCCAAGTAGTTCATGCGGATTACATGGATGATTTACATGTGTTATGAGCATGTTTAGTTTCACCCAGGACTGTGAGAACCTAGAGTAGTACACCAAAGTGAGAATCGATGGAACGACTTCTCCAGAGTGTCTTTAAATTATGATGTGAGACCACATGGGGAATTGACATTGAGTGCTTCCTCATAGATTCTGTAGATCCTTGATGCAGGACACAGGGGTAATTGACATTGAGTTCTTCCCCAGAGAGCCTTGAGCACGATACGAGACTATAGGGGGGGAATTGACGATGAGTGCCTCCCAAGAGAGTCTATTAGTTTCATAGCTGAACCATAGGAGTGAGACTGTGTGTGCCTCCTAGATGGTTTCTAGTACCTATAGGTTGAACCATAGGGGTTAGGCTATGAGAGTGGCCGAGAGGGTTACCTGTTTTATTCTGGTTGCTGACTAGTTACTTGTGTACTTTATTTGTTAGCACTGTTGAATGTAGCTTCTTGTAATTTCCCCTTTACTTCTTCTTTTTTAATACTTGCCTTGTATTCATTGACTGTTGGGCACACATCTTTGGGTGATTTCCTATTGGAATTGTATCTCACACCCTATTTGGGCAATACTTTTGGGCCCAAGCAGTATATGTTGTAGCATGTATAGATAAGGGCAAGTTCCCTTCTACCCCAAGATCTTGATTGCGTTGGAGTTTGAGAGCATGGGACCGAGCTGGGGCTCGTGATGTTGAGGTGTTTATTTCTGTTTCCTTTGGAACTTGTGTTTAGTTGTATTTTACCAAGTTTCCATGTTTTCTGCTTTCCATAGATACTTGTACCTGATGCATTATTGTCATCATTATTATTTTCTCTTTTGCTTCCATTGTTCAATTCAATTGTTGTATTCTGTTGATTGTTTCTGCTATTGTGTTTGGTTATTTTTCCGCTATACACTTCACCGAATGAGGGAATAGTTTCCCCACCGACTAACCAAGGCCCTCGCTGCTAGTCCACAGCCTCTGGAATTTGGGGAAATGCGCTTGAGGTCATTCGGCGAACCAGGTACGGGGCACTAGTAGAGGGGCTCTAGATTCAGTTCATTAAAAAGTGGTATCAGAGGGAGGTTTCGATCCTCTGACCTGTGGGTTATGGGCGCTCACGGATCATAATTTGGCACTTTTCGCCTTGTTTTTATTTTTTCTGGAATTTTGTGTTGTTTCTAAGCTACTGCCCAGAAAAACCCAGAATACACAGCATGTACTTTTTCGGAACAGGCCGTGTAGTTTTCAGGCAATGTCACTGACTGTCTGAGAATAACACGGTGTCATGAAAGTAACATTGGGAACACGCCGTGTACGGTAGCTACACGCCGTGTAAGATTGGAGATGTGTACCTGGTCGTGTCACCAATGACACAGGTCGGGGAAGCTCTAGTATAACACGCCATGTCCATAGGGAACATGCCGTGTAGTCCTATCTAGGAACTCGGCCATGTCACGAACAACACGGGCCGACGTTACCTTCTATTCCACACGCCGAGTTTGTTCAGAACACGCTGTGTAGTCTTGTTTAGGTACCCAGTCGTGTCACGAACAACACGAGACGGTGTCACGTTCTCTTATACACTCCATTTTTGTTCGGAGTGTGCTTAACAACACGGGCCTCCGAAGCCATGTTTAGTACATGCCGTGTTTGTTTCGAACATTCCGTGTAGTCTCGGGTTGAGTCGGACTGTGTGAGTTATCCTTGTAAAGAGACTCGGGAAGGGGACTAGTTTTCTTGTACACGCCGTGTGTTGGGGTCAACACACCACGTAGTTTGAGGTGTTACAAAACTTGTAGGGTAGGAGTACACGCCCATGTTAGTGTCTTAAGTAGACACACCATGTAGTTTTTATAGACGTCGTGTAGTCGTGTTTTTCAATATTGTGTGTTTTTATTCCCATGTTCCCATTTTTTACTCGTGTGTTCTTTGTCATTGTTTTTCTGATCTAAGGTGTGCTTTTGATCGTTCTGAGCTATGCCTCTGAGACGTCCTCCTATCGAACATCTTTCATCAGGCAGTGATCAGACGCCAGACAGGGTTGATCAGGGACTTCCTGTCGATCCTGCAGTCGGGTCAACCTTGGCACCGGCTGTCAATCTAGTTACTGGCACGTATGCTCAGTTTAAGGAAGGTTTCATGAGGATGATGTATGCCTTCCAGGGAGAGCCGCCTCCTGCCACGTCTATGGCAGACTTGGCGCGGGCTTTCCAGCAGCAGCATCCTCCCACGTTCCCGGGGGAAGGAGGACCTCAGGCTGTAGAGTCATGGCTGGAAGCCATGTTGACTATCTTCGAGAATCTGGAGATGCCTCCAGAGGGGTGGGTCAAGCTCGCCATCTATATGCTTCGAGACTCCTCCAAGAGGTGGTGGTATGTGATCTCATAGGCGGTTCAGCAGTAGGCTATGACTTGGGAGGAGTTCCAGCGCGTGTTCTATGACTACTTCTACCCAGAGACACTGAGGGCCGACCGAGCCCGGGAGTTCATGAGCATAGAGCAGGGTACTCTCTCTGTCATGGATAATTCCTCTTTTTTCACCGAGCTACATTGTTTCATACCCCTCCCGGATGGAAGTGGGGTGTTCTTGGTGAGGATGTTTGAGGATGGACTCAGGCGGGAGATCCGCTCGCAGGTGAACATCTTCCAGTTGACTTCCATTACTTCCATCGTCAACCAGGAACAGATTGCAGAGCGCAATCTGAGAGATGCTAGAGTTGCAAGTTAGGGAGGTTCTTCTTCCAGAGCTAGTTTTTCTCCACATGACATCAAGAATCACCGTTGAGAGCCTACACGCGGTGATCCGAGGAAGCGAGATGCATTGTCAGGTATCCAAGTGATATGCTACTAGTGTGGCTGGTCAGGGCACACGAGGCTGTAGTGCCAGAGAGACCCCATGGAGTGCTGATCTTATGGCAAGATGGGTCACCTTCAGCATTTCTTTCAGGTTTTCACACTAGCTACTGGTGACTGTGGTTCTTCCATGACTCCTCGTTCAGGAGAAGCCCCACCAGTTTCTCACCAGTCGAGAAACTACAGTTCTTCCGACCATTTGGGTCGAGGTGGAGGTCGAGGCCATGGCGGTCAGCCACCAATTCCTCAGCACCATCATGGTGGTAAAGCTTAGAGTGGTCAGCTAGGGGTGAAGGGTTTTGGTACAGTCCAGTCTTTGGCTGTGGAGCAGACTTATCAAGAGAAGGATCCTGGCCATTCTACAATTCGAGGTACGATTTTAGTAGCCTCAGTTTTATCTTCATCCCTTTTTGATATTGGTGCCACACATAGCTTTATCTCCATTGCTGTCGTGGAGAGCCTTGGGCTCTATGTCTTTTCTTCTACCGACTCGTTGACACTAGAAACACCTTTGGGGACGAGGACATCTAGTGTACGCTAGTGTAGAGAGTGCCCAGTCGAGGTTGCTGGGTATCGCTTCTTATAGGATATCTATGTCCTAGAGGTGACAGGCTATGATGTCATCCTTGGAATTGATTGGTTGATTCCCATTCTGAAAGTCATCAACTCCTATCTCCGCATAGTGAGTTTCATTTCACCAGAGGGTGAGTCTTTTCATGATAGAGGTGAATGGGATGTTCAGGCGAGTCGAGCAGGACTCGAGCATCTTGGGATAGGAGGGGTGACAGCCCAGATTTCTATTCTTTATCTGGATGATCAGGGGAATCTATAGTTGGACTTTCCTCTAGTGGTGGAACGCTTCAGGGATGTCTTTTTAGAGGAATTTTCAGGTTTTCCTCTGGACCGTGTGGTGGACTTATCTATTGAGCTCATTCCAGGAGCGGCACCGGTGTCCATTCCTCCATATATGATGGCCACTCCTGAGTTGTAGGAGCAAAAAAGCAGTTGGAGGAGCTACATGCTATGGGTTTAATCCGACCCAGTACTTATCATTGGGGTTCGCCTGTCCTATTTTTGAAGAAGGCAGATGGTACCCTTTTATTTTGTGTGTATTATCGGAAGCTGAACCAGTTTACAGTCAAGAACCGTTATCCCTTGTCGAGGATCGATGACCTTTTCGATCAGCTTTGAGGAACCCGAGTGTTCTCAAAGATCAAATTGAGGTCCGGTTATCATCAGTTGCGCATTATACCATCAGATATACCTCTGAAACCCATCAGGAGCAGGTATGGTCTATACGAGTATATAGTCATGCCGTTCGGTCTCACGAACGCATCTGCAGTTTTCATGTAACTGATGAACCGAGTGTTCAATATTTACTTGGACTCCATCATTGTGGTCTTGATGGACGATGTCTTGGTGTACTCTCACACTCGACATGGAAATGCCACACATCTTGAGAACGTTATGAGTACACTGAGAGAGCATCGACTATATGCTAAACTCTCAAAGTGACATTTATTGATGGATCAGATTCACTTCTTGGGTCATGTCATCTCATAGGAAGGAGTATTAGTGGACATAGAAGAAGTGAGATTTGTAGTTTCTTGGGAGCTTCAGAAGAACGTCTTTGAGGTACTGAGCTTCCTAGGGCTTGCTGGATACTACCTACGCTTCATTCGGGACTTATCTCGTCTAGTAGTTCCATTGATAGGTCTGACAGAGAAGGGGGTGTAGTTCTTATGGTCAGATTCTTGTGGGTTAGCCTTTCAAGAGCTGAAAGGGAGGGTGATGTTAGCACCGATACTAGTCTTGGCAGATCCAGGAATGAGCTACACTATTTATTGTGATGCTTTAGGTATCGGTCTAGGAGCTGTGCTTATGTATGGAGATGGAGTCGTTGCGTACGGGTCTCAGCATTTGAGGCCACATGATAGGAACTACCTGACGCACGATCTGGAGTTAGCAGCTGTTGTTCATGCCTTGTGCTATTGGAGACAGTATCTTCTGGGAGAGCACTTTGTGGTCATTACTTTCCACAAGAGTCTGAAGTATATCTTCACTTAGCATGATCTGAATCTGAGGCAGCGTAGGTGTGTTGAGTATCTACAGTCATTTGATTTCGAGTTTGCCTATATTCCGGGGAAGGGCAACAGAGTGGCAGATGCGTTGAGCAGGAGAAATCAGATTCAGGAAGTTCAGGAGGCCAGTAGTGAGTGGCAGCTGATGGCTCTGTTATCTAAGATGAATCTGGAGGTGCACGATAGAGGAGGATAAACTTTTCTATCTTCTGTAGCTCTTACCTCTATGCTACTTCATCGGGTGCGGATGAGGCAGGTATCAGACTCGGAAGGCTTAGTCCTAGAAGAGAGTGTGTCATGAGAGGACCCTCTTCCTGGATGGAAAATGGGCGAGGATGATATCTTTTGTTTCCAAGGATGCGTATGGGTGCCAAATGACATATGTGAGGAGCTGATGCGGGATTTCCATTCCTCAGTTTGGGCAGTTCATCCTAGCGTCACCAAGATGTATCGGGATCTTCATCGCTAGTACTGGTGGCTAGGTATGAAGAAGGATGTTGCTAGTTTTGTCATGAGATGTTCTACTTCTCAGCAGGTGAAAGCAGAGCATCAGCAACCAGTGGGGCTTTTACAGAAGTTACACATTCCAGAGTGGAATAGGAACGATGTTGAGATGGACTTCGTGACTGGGTTGCGATGATCGCCTTGGGGAAATGACGTTGTTTGGGTTGTCGTCGACATGCTTATGATGGTTTCTCACTTCTTGTTGATCAAGGAGACCTTCAGTGTCGATGATATGGGATTACTTTTCATTAGATAGATCGTTCGTTTGAATGGAGTTTCACTCTCTATTGTTTCAGATAGAGATGTGTGCTTTACCTCTCAGTTCTGGCAGGGACATCAGAAGGCCTTGGGTATACATGTACTTTTGAGTACATCATACCATCGTCAGACTGATGGCCAGTCCATGTACATGATTCAGGTGCATGAGGATATGCTCTGAGCTGGCATTCTAGACTTCAGCAGTTCTTGGGAAAAGCATATTCCTCTGGTGGAGTTCTCCTAGAACAACAGTTTTCAGGTGACCATTCAGATGAAACCATACACGGGTTTGTACCGTAGGCCATGCCAATCACCCTTACGCTGGATGGAGGCAGGAGAGGAAGCTTTTCTGGGACCTCATCTTATACAGGACACTTCAGAGTAGATAGAGCTGATTCGGATGAGGATGGCTACAGCACAGTCTCGACAGAAGACTTATGCTGATCAGCGGTGATGACCTCTGGAGTTCGAGGTTGGAGATCAGGTTTTCCTACATGTCGCACTGAGGTTGAGACACAAAAGGATTCAGAGACAGTGTAAATGTTCACCGTGGTACATCGGCCCGTTTGATTTCGTGGAGAGAGTTGGGACGGTCGCCTATCGGTCGCAGCTACCTCAGCGGTATCGGGCCATGCACGACGTCTTCCACATATCTCAGCTTCGATGTTACTTTTCAGAACCATATCATGTATTTCAGCCTGAGGAAGTTGAGCTTGAAGAGGATGTGTCATTCAAGGAGCATCCTATCCGGATTTTTGATCCTAGTAAGAAGGTCCTCTGCGGGCGGATTGTTCCTCTGGTATGAGTGCTATAGAAGAATGGGCGAGTACAGGACGAGACCTAGGAGAGGGAGACCGATGTACGCTTGCAATTGCTGGAGCTATTCGGGGTTTCTTCATCTTTGTCTCGTTAGGGAAATTTGGGGATGAATTTCATTAATGGGGGAAGTTTTTAAGAACCCTGTTTTTCCTTTTAGGTATGTTTTCCCTTTTTCTGGAGTTTTTATAAAAAATGTTTTTTCTGGAAATTTTCAAAGTACATGCCGTGTACTTTCTGAGTACACACCATGTACTCTATTCCAGAATGAAGCCGTGTGATGTCCATGTCTAGGTCACACACACAGTGTGTATGGCTGAGGTGGAGGCCGGTTAAAGCAGAGTACGAAAAACTGAAGTACACGCCATGTACTCAAGAAGTACACGTCGTGTATTTTCTTTTTTTCATTAAACGGACTGGGGTCACGCCTAACCCCTAATTTCATATTCTTCTCCAGTTTTTGTCTGCCTGAGAGTGACCGTACAGCCGGATCTTCGACTAACTCCTACCTCTCCATCTGTTCTCCAATTTGATCACGATCAGTTGTGTTGGAATCAAAGTGGTGAGTTCTTCATTCTAATTGAGTCCTTTTTCTTGTTTCCTCCTCATTCCCAAGTTATTGTGGGATGAACATTTTGTGCGTTTTCTAAGATCTTCATCATTCTAAGGGGAAACTGTCATCGTGGTTCACTTATATTAATCTCCTATGATCAACGTAGGTGGTTTGTGCCATTCTGTAGAATTTTGATGAATATTTTGTGCAATTTCCTCCAATACCCTTGAACGGGGTATTGCATGTTCCTGTTTTTCCCTTTTTGTATTGCCTGCTTTCCATGATTGCTAGAGTAGATGTTTCTCTTGTGATTATGGTAGATTTACTGTACCTTGGATGTTTTCTATGTTTATTCTACCTATTTGGTGTTTTTTCAGTTTCCATGCTTAGTCATAGGACAGTGGAACTACTACCTTGTTATGCTGCTGAACCTCAGTTAATAGCCAAGTAGTTTGTGAGGATTACTTGGACGATGTGCACGTACACTGAGCATGTTATGTTTCCCTCAGGACTATGAGAACCTAGAGTAGTAGACCAAAGCTAGAATCAATAGAAGGGATTTTCGAGAGTTTCTTTTAATTACAATGCGAGACCACAAGGGGAATTGATGTTGAGTGCTTCCTCAGAGAGTCTGTAGATCCTCGACCCAGGCCACTAGAGGAATTGACGTTGAGTGCTTCCCCAGAGAGCCTTTAGCACGATACGAGACTATATGGGGAATTGACAGTGAGTGCTTCCCCAGATAGTCTATTAGTTCCATAGCTGAACTAGAGGGGTGAGATTGTTTGTGCCTCCTAGAGGGTTTCTAGCACTTATAGGTTGAACCATAGGGGTTATGCTGTGAGATTTTCCCAAAGGGTTACATGTTTTCTTCTTGTTGTTGGATGGTTACTTGTGTACATTATTTGTTAGCACCGTGGATTGTAGCTGCTTGTACTTTCCTGTTTACTACTTCTTATTTGTTACTTGCCTATTATTCATTTACTATTGGGAACTAATCATTGGGTGATTGCCTACTTGGATTGTATCTTGCACCATGTTTGGGTCATGCTTTTGGGCCCAAGAAGACTCTGTTGTTGTAGGTATAGATAAGGGCAAGCGCCCTTCTACTTCAGGATCTTGATTGCACTGGACCTGGAGAGCATGGGACCGAGTCGGGGCTCATGATGCTGAGGAGTATATTTTTGATTCTTTTTTCACTTGTGATTAGTTTTATTTCAGAACATTGTCACGTTTTCTTCTTTACATAGATACTTGTACTTGCTGCATTATTGTCATCATTATTATTTTGCCTATTGCTTCCGCATTTCAATTCAATTGTTGTATACTGTTGATTGTTTCTGCTATTGTGTCTGGTTGTTTTTCCACTGTATACTTCACTGAATGAGGGCATAGTTTCCCCACCCACTCACCAAGGCCCTCGCTGCTAGTCGACAACCTCTAGAATTTGGGGAAACACGCATGAGGTCATGTGGGGAACCGGGTACGGTGCACCAGTAGAGGGGCTCCAGATTTGGGTCGTTACACAAACATAAATGCGGAAAATTCTTACACGCGAGGGCCCATACTCCCCAGAAATCAAATCATTGAATCTTATATAAGTTATAAACAACAAAAATAGTGTAATGATTCACCAAATTCTGGTCCATTATGGCCCATAATACCTCAAGAACCAATGATTGGTATTCATTCAGGAAAAACCATACACTATCCAATACCCTATCAAACAGCATGTATTCTATCATGGAAACTATCACAATATCATGAATATCGAGCACAACACCTACCACAACAATATCCAGTCGCTAATGCACCCTAAATGGCATGGCAAGAAGAAATGATATGTGATTTCTAGAAAGTGGCTATATGATGCATGAGATTGCATACTCTCATCTCATCGGGTTGAAGCAGAGATTGTTCCTCAATAACTTAAATAGTAGTAGCACAAAACATGTGAGTCACCTAACAATGAAAATCAAATCATCAATAAAATAGATGAATGAGAAAAAACAGCAATATAATAAGCAAATTGGATTTCCCTATACATGGGTTAGCTACAACCATGCATAGATTATTATTGAGTACCTATTACATCCTATACCGGGATAAGACTCCAAAAAGTATGTCATGAGAAATGAATTCCTCTGATTCCACTTTGTAATGTCTTGGTTCTGGAAGCCACCTAGAGGTTACCCATTACCGGTTTGTCACATGGCCTCATGCACATTTCCAAGAATTCTAGAGGCAACAAACTAGCAGCAAGGGCCTTGGGTGTGATAGTGGTGAAACAATAACCCCATTGGATGAGTAACACAGTGGGGGTAAATAAATACAAATAGTAGAAGAATCAATAGTACCATAACCAAAGTAAACAGTGGAAAACTGATGAAATTAATAACTGGAAAATATATATTTAAATAATTCATAATGCATATGTCTAGGAAGAAGGCCTAACAATTCACAATGATGGAATACAAAAATAACCAATGTTCAAGAAATACAAGTATCAACTCCTCAGCATCGCAACCCTCATCTTGGACTCATGCTCTCTGGCTCCTTAGTAGTCAAGTACCTGATGTAGAAGGGATCTTTCCCTTATCTGTACCAGTAACAATATAATCTATTTGGGCCTAAAAATTGGGCCCAAATAGGGTGTGAGACTAAATCTCAGTAGGCAACCACCAATAGATCTTTTCCTAATAGTAAGTGAATATGTGGCAGACAAGAAGAAAATAAATGATGTAAACAAGGATGTACTCAATGTAAATAATTCGTATAGTTTCAAAGAATTAAAATAACCAAATAGTAAGTAATTAGATAATCACAATAGCTATTCCTCTGAGATGTACTCACAACCTATCCCCTCTTGTCCTACATATAAACATAAACAAGGAGATAACACAACAGGTAAACCTATCGAAAGTACTCACACCCTATCTCATCTGGTCGTACCTAGCAACAAAAGCAAGAAGATAACACAACAGGTAACCCTATGGGATGTTTTCACTGCCTATCCCCTATGGTCATCCCTAACAACACAAGAAACCCTCTGGGTAGTACACTCAGTCGATTCCCTCTGGTTCCTCTTAAGCTTAGACTGTCTAAGAAATCACTCACCATCAATTTCTTCTATAGTCTCGTATCGATAAATAAAGGATCTCTAGGGTAGAACATATATCACATTACCCATTTAGCCTGTGTCGAGTAACTACAAACACTCTAAGGAAGTACATATGTCAATTCCACTGTGGTCTCACATCGTATATAGAAAAAACACTCTATAGAATCCCTTGTGTCCATTATCCCAATGGTCTATTACACCAGATTCTCTCTGTCCTGTGTAAGTCAAGAAAGTACAACATGCCTATCATCCATATAAATCCTCATGAACTACTTGTATAAACATTATACAGCATGATTGAAAGTAAGAATACAATCACCCCATCCTATAATACTATGCATGGAATTAAAACAACCATATAGGAAAACAAGACCAAACGGTCAAAACATGCATTAATGCATGAGAAACCACCTCCAAAGCATAACAATTAACCTCGTTCATGGGTATTAGCTATTTTTCACATATAAAAAAGAGAATTTCAATGCAATGGAACAAACCACCTACCTTGGTGTTGGGAGATCGCTATATGTGAACCTTAATCCTTGAATCTCCCAATAACACCGTAGATAAACCAAATGTCTAAAATGATGAACTATGGATAACAAACGGAAGAGGAGGAATCCGAAAACGATGCTCTAGAATAAGGAAGAGCTCACCGAGCCAATCCTAATGCAATTGATGAAGATCTATTTGGATAATTGATGGTGAGTCAGTGGCTCGTCGAAGATCTGTGGTCATACAGACGATCTTGGATGAGACTGACGTAGAATGAGGGTGTTCTGTCGATTAGACGTGACCCTGTTCTGTTTAATGAAAAAATACATGGCGTGTACATTATAAGTACATGGAGTGTAATTTTTGTTTCCATACTCCACTATAGGAAGCCTCTGTTCCACCCCCACATGGCCATGTGTATGGTCATTACATGGCCAGCAAACAGGTACCCGCGGTAACCTAGTACACATCGTGAATTCATAAAGTACATGATCTGTAATTTAAAAATTTCCCGAAATTCCCTTTTTTATCAAAAACAACCAGAAAGAAAGAAATAACAGTAAAGGAAGATCTCGGTTCTTATATCTAAGCATGGGCCCCAAATTTTTAACATAACATTTAAAACAAAGAGATAATTTTATAATATAATTTTGAAAATGAATTCAGAACATCAAATATTATGAAAATTATTACTTTTCAACCACATCAATTCAAAAATTCATATTCCTCATTATTTATTCAGAATAATGAAATATATGGGGTTATTCATTAAAAAATTGAAAATGAATTGATTTTCCATCATAATATTCAGGAAAATGTTAATGTTCCAATCACCTCCATCCATTCTTGTCATCAATAATTAAATATCAACAGTAAGATTGATTGGTCTCCAATGTTACGATAATTTAAATTTCAAGGTGATATATAAAAAATATTATGAATTTAAAATAAAATTTTAACTATTCACAAAAAATATCAATTCAATTTATAAAATTTGAAATAAATAAATAAAAATAATTATTTCACTTTTCTCATTTTTAAAATGATGATACATTTTTACTCATTCCATGAAGTTCCACGTTAAATTTTTATTAAAAATTCCAAATCACGATCTACCATGCCATTAAATATTTCCTCTCATTATTCATGAAACATATTCATATAAGTTAATAAGATTATAGTGATTACATTTTCTTTATATATAAAATAGTAAATGACTTATTTTCTTCACTTTGTAAAGAAAAAACCACAAAAAATCAAAGGCTTTGGAAATTATGGTTCATATAACTATGAGGCCAATAGTTTGAAATAGATTATGTTCAAAAATTAATATGAAAAAAGGATGCATATTTTATAAGGTATAAAGAATGATTTATAATTATACTAAATGAAATTATACACATTAAAATTATAACAACTCCCACATTCTCCAAATTTCAATGTGTGTTCATGATGAAATAATGTATAATGAATTATTTAGAACCCACTATAAATTTTCAAAACTATTATAATCTTTTTTAAGAAGAATTTAATAATTTATTCATGGTTTTAATATTTATGCATAGAATAAACCCCACCACCACAACCTAACTACATAAGATAAAATCATTGGTCTAGTGATGATGATTTTGGGTTTCCCCAAATCACCAAGCACATTTTTTTCATTTTTTTCATTTTTTAATTTTTCCTTTTTATATTAAAGAGGGTAAAATAATAAAGAGTACAATGAATGAATAAACAAACTTTATCATCCCAAATATGTTTCACTCCCACACTTGTTTCTTAAAATGTATTGTGTCACATTAACCATGACACCCTTTCTCCACACCCATAATGATTAAAAATATCATGAAAATATAAAAATAAGGGTAGGAGTGGATATATATGGAAAGAAACATGGATAATAATGAAAAAGTTCATTCATATTCTCTATACTTTTAAACACAAATTTATGTAAAATAGGTATCAAGGATAAGTTTTTTTAAAAAAATTCCTCAATTATTTGAAATTTTTTTTGTACCGTAATTGCTTTGTCATGTTCATTTTCAATTTAGGGAACGTAACATTCATCAAGATCACACAATAAATATGGTCTTGAATAAATTGGAATGTACTTATTATAGAAATTTTCTCTGTAATGGGACATATTATTTTGGGAAATAACTAATGAGATGACTAATAAGAATAAATAAATTTTCTTAAACTTCCAAAATTCAAATAATGAAAAATGGTGGGGACATTTCATTTATATGAGTAATCTATTTTAATTAAATCAGGAGTCCTCATTTTAAAGACCCTAATTCATTTTAAAAATCTAATTCTACATTAACATAATTAAATATCTGTAATATTATTATCTAGAAATTGATATTATAGGTATTGTAAGAAATAACTTATCCTTGATAATTCAAATAAAGAAAAAATTATAGTGGGGGTGTGCAATTTCTAGTTTAATAGAGCTGCTAGTAATGATATCACATGATAAATTTTCAAAATCATGAAGTTAATTAAAATAATAATGAAATAAATAATAAACCCATGTTCCTATTAACCTTTTTCCCATATTTATTCAGGGTTCATGGTGTTTCGTATTGACTTCCTCCAGGGTGGTCCCATAATAAAAACATACAATTTAATGAACCATTCCATTATAAATATAGTAAACATTGGGAGAGGTGATCAAATAGTAAAACCTAGGATTGTAGTAATACTAATGGTGCCTCCTGGAATCATCTTGGGTTATTTTCATCTCATCAACCAAACATCTTGTGATTAAATATGTAGATTGTTTGGTGGATTTGTAAATACTCCACTGGTTCATGAGGAATATTCCCATTGATCATTTTCAGAAACATCTCATTAATAATGAATATGTTTCTTTCTTTTGTCCTTAATCATTATGTGTCATATATGATGTATGGTATTCCAATATGGTGTCTTCATTTATTTTTATCCATTCATTCTAGTTAGGTATGACTTTTTATCTAAAATACCTTCTATCTATGAGTTGGAAAAATTATCATGGAAAATTATTTTTGGAAGATAATGAATAGATATATTTTGGTTAAACCGATACATTTTACTAATAGCCCACATCTTCCTATTTAAAAAATGAGTCCCATTGTGTCTGCTGATGTCCTTTTGTATTCCAACCCTCAATAAGATAAAACTTCTTAAAAAATCACGAACAACCATTGAATGATTAGTCTCGATGTCTTATTATTAAACATATTTAAATAGATAGTCCACATCATGTAAAATTTCAATATTCACAAATGAAATATTAATGATCTTGTAAAATAAATTCCCCACACTTCAACGATTTCACAAATGATGATGGGTTTTGATTAATCCACCCTATTTTTGAAATATTTTCTGAATATTAAGACATCTCCCATCTCTTAAAAAATTCAGGATCATCTATAAATATGTTTTCCTAATAAATTTCATATTCCAACACTTATGTCCATTATTTATGGTCCAATGTGGAATCCACATGAATATTTAAGAAAAAATTAGAATATGGATTTCATTTCACTTACCAGCAAACACCTCATTGAGATTTGATCATTACGAATTTCCCAGAGGAATGGATCTTCTCATATATTGAATCAAGACTCAACTATATTGTTTTTATTTTTATGATATTTATGGTGAGAATTTTCATTATAGTTGTAAAAATAACTCACTAAATTAATACACCAAGGTACTTCTCTTTCTTATGTATAGAGTTTCTCTACATTTTTGGGATTATTGAGGGACATAAATTCTGGAATTACAATTTCAGCAATTGTTTTGAGTATACTTAGGTGATATATAACATGTTTTTAAGAACCCTTATTATCCTTAATCTCTATGTTTAATCCTATATAGAGTGGTATATATCTCAGTACCCTAGGTATGGAATCATCCTTCATCAATTAGTAATTTAGTGATGCATGAGTTATATTTCAAATCACATTATTTCCTAGTAAATATGTTCTATATTCTTACAACTCATATAAAACAACAATAAATTATTTTCAAATAGAGATGTTATTTATCCTACTTGATTTCATTGTTTTTGAGGCATATATTAAAACTTTTTTCTTCCTTAAATTATATTGGAGATTACATATCATATATATTGGTTTGATTCATCACACAACATCTCAAAGGGGAGATTCTAGTCTCATAGTTTCCTAATTGGGGGGGGATCTAATTTCACTTTATCATTAAAAATTACACCATAAAATTCTAACGGGAAATATTTAATATCATTTATTTATGACCTTTAATAGGGTATAACAATCTTCCTAATTTTCTTGATGAAAATATAATAAAATGACACATGGCCCTAAAATGATCATATATGTCCCCAATATATGGGATATGGAAATTAATAAATTACATCATGTTTTTCATTTTCTGATCAATGAAAATTTTGAAATTATATGACCCAACAATATCCATTTTTTAACCGTAAATATAAATTCCAAAATGTTTAGAAGAGGATTTTTTTAATCAATATTTGTTTTCAAAACATCTTCTATGTTCACAAAGGATTGGTAATAATAGTATCAAAAAAACAGTACTTTAATCATAGAATACCTACAGGTTTTACTACATGTGATATAATAAAATATATACCACACACTTCTGGAATTTACCTGGGGCATTGCACAAGGAAAAAGTATTACTCTTATAATAAAATTTCATGAACGTGTAGGTGATTTTTTTTCTATTGGCCTTACAGGAAAATTGATGGATATATATTTCCATAGAATCTATCTATGAAATAGTAATGGTGATACCCTCTATACATTGTAGAATCTGGTTAATAAATTTAAAGGGGGTAGTGATATTTTTGGATTAGTTGATTCATTTTCTGTAGTCAATTCATTTAATACACTATTTTGGAATATCATGGAAAATAAATCATTGTTCTCATTTGTCACAATTATTAATAATAGTATTATTTGGGACCACATGAATGGTTCTAACCAATTTTGATTCATAAATTGGTTATGTTATGTATCTGTTTGATTTTTTTCAATATATTTTATTACTACATCAGCAATGGTGTGATTTAGTCTCCACTATGGCTTCCAAATAAGTCTACAGTCTCCGTAAATATTATTAAGAAAATATAATTGGTATATTGGCAATGATGTCCTTATGTCTTCATAATATAGCTTGAATATTTCATTTCAATAGACTAAATAAAATTTTATATTGGCCTTAGGAAATGTAATTATCAATGTCTATTGGAAATTATTCTTCTCCAATATAAAAACATGGTTTAATCCTGAAAGGATATGATTTTTTCCCATGATAAGGGGTTGTTATCACAATGAAATTGAATACAATATTCTTTCCTCAAAATAATAAATTCTCATAGAAAGTGTTATCATATTTGGTTCCTCTAGATAATTATAAAACAAATAGTTTTTAGTTATTCTTAATAAAAACATAAATATTTTAGAGTATTCACTTATTACTTGATGTATTAAATATAAATTTTGTTTCCTAATGTTAAAAGTTGGTATACATTTGTGATAATTCCACGGATTCATGAAATTCAATGTGGCCAATTATGTAGAGTGACTAATTTTTTGATGTGTTCCTCTTAGAGTTGAGGGCATTGAGGTATGACTTTCTTGTGTTCATGTTACATTTTGAATGATAATTTTTGTACATTAATGATTGTCTAGGCTATATTTTGGAATGGACATCCCAAAATTATTTTTCAATTTTCTGGTTCTTATCATATTTCCTTGTTTGCACATATGAGTCTTCTTGAAAATCGTGTCCCTTCATTCCAACAATAACATAATCTAAAAAAAATTTAGGAAGACAATGGATCTGTTTATTAGTTTTAAAATGTCACTATTGGGAATAAACTTACATATTTACATGTTGGAAAATATATAGATATTAATGAAATTAATTGGATCACCAAGCTCAAATAAGTCATACTTTTTTTAAAGAACCAATGTTAAATTAAAAAGATAATGTCCTTAGATCATGTCATTTTCTAGGAAATGGTGGTGTGATCAAGGTTATAAAACTTATCATGAGGATTATTCCATCATCCAATTTGAAACACTTTCTCTTGGGGAAAATATCTGTAAATAATTGTTATCATTTGAAAAAAAATCACCAATGAGGGGCATATTAATTTTATCATTTTGAAATAACTCATAGAGAAAATTTTAATATCGTTAAACCTAAATATTATCTGATATGGAAAATATGATAGGGAATATAAGTGGCTTACTTTAAATTTTTTTTTTGTTTCAACTGATATTTGGTTTATCCTACATAAATCATGTCTTAGGTTATTCCTTATCATATTTTTCAATTTTGAAGGAGGTGTTTTTTTATTTTCTATAATTTTCCTAATTTCTAGATTCAAAAACTTTTATATGTGTTTGATCTTCCACATGATTTAGTAGTTGGATCTCTATTCCACTCCTTTTGGTGACCATGCTCAAAATTTCATTTGGGTTATTGATTGTATGACATAGGATCTTTCATTGTTTTTTTAACAGCATGTCCATGAGATTATGAAATTTATTTGAATAATATTTTACTATATTTTTAGAACTTCCATCCCTTTTTAATTACACTGGTCCACTATCGATGCACTAGATGAGGGGTTTGAATTTTTTTTCGAAATGTGGTGGTTTGTTTGTTTGTTGGTGACATTACGAAATTTATGGCTTTTAGAAAGGTTGTGGAATATGTAATTATTTTTTGAAAGGGGGCTAGTCTTACTTTTCTGTCCCCCGTATCACTATTGATCATTCCCTTCCCTCCATGGTTAGTTATATTGGAACTATCATGGTTGTAATGAAGATTGAAAACACTCTATACCATCTACATATACAAACTAATTAGTTATGTCATGGGGTGAGAAACATAAAAAACTTATATGAGGAGTGACAGGTTGGTAATTCACTATTTCTACTTCTATTATCCATACATGGATTGTACATTTTTTCTATTTGGTTTTGCAGAATACTGATGAATTAGAAGCCTTTTCCTTATATATTCATCTATTTATTATACCTAATGTTATAAAATCAGGGGAATTTAGATAAATATTCTCAATTAGGGTCCATGGATCATCGAGTTATTTATCAAATAAGGATCCTCTAGATGATTCATGTATGAAATTCATGTCATTTTCCAATACCCATTTCTATAATAAGACTATAATGTTATGATATTCAATATCATGTTGGGGAGAGATTGCACAAATCTTTTTCAATCCTTCCTAAAATTAATTGAGGATCCCCATAGTTAATTATCTAATGGAATAAATATCATTTCTTTTTATAGTGATTTAGTTGGTCGGGAATAATCAATTCCAAAAAAATCCTTTTGCGATCAACACAATCAAGTATATCTATGTGCTTTTTGTTGTAAAACAATTAATTAGCGTCTTATTCTTGTGAAAAATAGAATTTCCTCCACTTGAATTGTTCGACCAAAAATCCTCTTTTCTTAAATATCAATAATATATTTTTTAACTTACTGTGGTTATAGTTTAGGTATACTTTTTTAGGGCTACGAAACATGTGTAACACAATAATCATATTTTCTCAAAATTCAATATCAAATTTTTCATAATAATATTCAATTGATTATTTTCATTCACAAATTTTTGGGCACAAAGGCCTCCTATAGACTACTATGGATTTATTTTCATGCATGTTATCCCAGAATGAGTATATAGTGTTTAAGTTGAGCCATCAAACATGATTTTTTTTAAATTGATTTTAATGTTTAAGAGTCTGATGTTTGTCTAACAAGGTTCACCCCATCTCAGAGTCATGATATGTTATTTCTATTTGTTAGGCCGTATTAATGCAATTTTCATGGGTTTGATTTAACTATTATTCCCCTGTAGTTGTTCCATGTTTTGAGGGCTCCCAATCATGGGATTTGTATAAATATACTTGTCTCCCCATAAGGTTGTAGTAGTAGGTATGTCGTATGTCATCTTCCTTGTATAGTGTTTTGAATATAGATGTCATAAAGGAAAAATGTATATATAAGAAAAATAATTTGAAAAATTAGAAACTAGGGAACATGGTTTTGTAAGATAAATATTGAAAAAAGTTACCAATTATTTTTCAAGGATTCCATCTAGAAAATTTTTTGTAGGCCTTTTGAAATGGGTTTTTAGTTTTGTGATTTATGGAAATGATTAAAAAATCATAATATTTATCCACTATCAACTAAAGATTCATTTACATTGAGAAAATCCTCCCAATTTCATTGGTTTAGAATTCTCCTTCCTATTGTCAAATCCATAGAGTATGTCCCCTGTATCTCCAAGGAAACTGTAGATTAGTAATATAGAAGAAAAAGATCATATATTAGACCACTATGTATTCCCCATGTATTTAAAAATCCCCAATAAACTCTCTCTATGGCACAAGATCACCAAATCAGTTAAACAAATAAGAAATTTATTTCAATTTTCTCATTTTGAAAAAAATGATACATTTTCACTAATTCATTGAAGTGCCACATTTCATTTTTATAAAACATTCTAAATCACGATCTACCATGCCATTACATTTTTCCTCTCATCACTCATGAAACATATTCATATAGGTTTATGCATATATAGTGATTTCATTTTCCTTATCTATAAAATAGTAAATGATATCTTTTCATCACTTTGTAAAGAAAAAATCATCAAAAATCAATGGCTTTTGAAATTATGGTTTATGTGACTATGAGGCCAATAGCTTGAAACAGTTCATGTTCAAAAATTGAAACGCAAAAAGGATACTTATTTTATAAAGTACAAAGAATGATTTAAAATTTAATTAAATGAATTCTACCCATTAAAATTATAACAACTCCCATATTCTCCAATCTCAATGTGTGTTCATGTTAAAATAATGCATAATGGATTATTTTGAAGCCTGTATAAATTTTCTAATCTTTTATACTCTTTTTTAAGATACATTTAATAATTTAATCATGGTTTTAAAATTTATGCATAGAATAAGCCGCACCTCCACAACCTAACCACATAAGATAAAATCATTGGTCCAGTGAAGCTGATTTTGGGTTTCCCCAAATCACCAATCACATTTTTTTCATGTTTTTTCATTTTTTAATTTTTAATTTTTCAATTAAACATGGGAAAATAATAAAGAGTACAATGAATGAATCAAAAAACTTTATCAACTCAGATATGATTCACTCCCACAATTCATTCTAATAATGTATTGTGTCCCTTTAACCATGACTCCCTTCCTCCCCACACATAAAGATTAAAAATATCATGAAAATAGAAAAAGAAGGGTTGGAGTGAATATATATGGAAGGAAACATGGATCATCATGAAAAAGGTCATTCATAGCCTCTATACTTTTAAACAAAGATTGATGTAAAAGGGGTTTCAAGGATAAGTTTTTTTAAAAAAATTTCTCATTGATTTTAATTGTTTTTCTGTATAGTCATTTCTTTTTCTTGTTCATTTTCAATTTAGGGATGGTACCATTCCTCAAGACCACACAAGAAATATGGAAGAAAATAAATAAGAAATCACTTATTATAGAAATGTTCTCTGTAATGGGACATATTATTTTGGAAAATAACTTAAGTGGTGACCAATAACAATAAATCAAGTTTCAAGAATTTCAAAAATTCATATAATGGAAAATTGTTGGGACATTTCATTTACATGAGTAATCATATTTAATAAAATCAGGAGTCCTCATTTTAATGACCCTAATTCATTTTAATAATCTACTTCTATATTTACATAATTAAATATATTTAATATTATTATCTATAAATCAATATTATAGGTATCATAAGAAATAATTTTTCCATGATAATTCAAATAATGAATAAATTCTAGTCGGGGTGTTCAATTTCCCGTTTGATAGAGTTGCTAGAATTGTTATCACACAATAAATTTTCAAAATCCTAGAGTAAGTTGAAATAATAATGAAATAAATAATAAACACATGTTCCTATTATCCTTTTTCTCATCTATATTCATTGTTCATGGTGTCTCTGATTGACTTCCTCCATGGTGGTCCCATAATTAACACATACAATTTAAAGAACCATTCCATTATAACTATATGAAACATGGGGAGAGGTGATCAAATAGTAAAACCTTGGATTGTAGTAATACTAATGTTGCCTCCTGGAATCGTCTTGGGTTACTGTCATCTCCTCAACCTAACATCTTGTGATTAAATAAGTAGATTGTTTGGTGGATTTAAAAAATACTCCACTGGTTCATGAGGAATATTCCCATTGAACATTTTAAAAAACATCCCATTGATAGTGACTATGTTTCTTTCCGTTTTTACATAATCATTATGTGTCGTATATATTATATGGTATTCCAATAAGGTGTCTTCATGTATTTTTATCCATTCATTCTAGTTAGGTATGGCTTTTTATCTAAAATACCTTGTATCTCTGAGTTGGAAACATTATCATGGAAAATCATTTTTAGAAGATATTGAATAGATATATTTTGGTTAAACCCATACATGTTCCTAATATCCCGCATCTTCCTATTGAAAAAATGAGTCCCATGGTGTCTGTTGATGTCCCTTCGTACTCCAACGCTAAATAAGATATATCTTCTGAAAAAATCACGTACAACCAGCGAATGATTAGTCTCAAATTATTAATATTAAAAATATTTAAATAGATAATATACATCATGTAAAATGTCAATATTCACAAATGAAATATTTATAGTCTTGTAAAATCAATTCCCCATACTTCAATGATTTCACAAATGATGATGGGTTTTGATTAATCCACTATATTTTTGAAGTATTTTCAGAATATTGACACATCTTCCATCATCTAAAAAATTCAGGATCGTCTTTAAATATGTTTTCCTAATAAATTTCATATTCCAACACTTATCTCCATTACTTATGGTCCAATAAGGTATCCAAAAGAATATTTAAGAAAATGTATAATATTGATTTTATATCACTTACCAGAAAACACCTCATTATGATTTGATCAGTATGAATTTCCCATAGTAAAGGATCTTTAGATATATTTATTCATGACTCAACTATATTTTTTTATGATATTTATAGTGAAACAATTCATTATAGTTGTAAAAATAACTCACTAAATTAATTAAACATGGTACATCTCTTTCCTAGGTATATAATTTCTCTCTATTTTTTGTGATTATTAAGGGACATCAATTTTGGAATTACAATTTCAGCAATTCTTATGAGTATACATAGGTGATCTGAAACATGGCTTTAAACACCCTTATTATCCTTGATCTCTATGTTAAATCCTATATAGTGTAGTATATATCTCACTACCCATGGTATGGAATCATCCCTCATCAATTAATAATTTAGTGATGCATGACTTAAATTTCAAATCACATTATTTCCTAGTAAATATGATCTATATTCTTACAACTCATATAAAACAACAATAAATTTTTTTCAAAAAGATATGTAATTTATCAGAGTTGATTTCAATGTTTTTGAGGCATATATTATGACTTTTTTCCTTCCTTAAATTCTATTAGAGATTAAATATCATATATATTGGTTTTATTCATCACAAAACATCTCAAAGGGAAGATCCTAGTCTCATGGTTTCATAATTGGTGGGTTAATAAAATTTAACTTTATCATAAAAAATTCCACCATACAATTATAACGGGAAAAATTTAACATCATTTATTTATGACCTTGAATGGGGAATAACAATCTTACTAATTATCTAGATGAATATCTTATAAAATTCCACATGGCCCCAAAATGACCATATATGTCCCAAATATATGGGATATGGAAATTAATAAATTACATCATCTTTTGAATTTTCTTCTCAATGACATTTTTGAAATTATATTTCCCAACAATATCCCTCTTTCATCCATAATGATACATTCCTCAATATTCAGAAGAGGATTTTTCTAATCAATATAGGTTTTCAAAACATATTCTATGTTCCCCAAGGAGTGGTAATAATAGTATCCAAAAAACAGTACATTCATCCTAGAATACCTACATGTTGTACTCCATGTGATATAATTAAATATATACCACGCACTTTTGGAATTTAACAGGGGCATTGCAGAACACAAAAGTATTACTCTTATAAAAAATGTTCATGAAAGTGCAGGTGATTTTTTTCTATTGGTCTTACAGGAAAATGGGTGGCTAAATATTTCAATAGAATCTATCCATGAAATAGTAATGGTGATACCCTCCAAAAATTATAGAATTTGGTTAATAAAATTTGATGGGGAATTTATATTTTTGGATTAGTTGATTCATTTATATGTAGTCAATTCATACAATCCACTATTTTGGAATCTCATAGGAAATAAATCATTATTCTCATTTGTCACAATTGTTAATAAAATTATTATTTGGGACCACATGAATGGTTCTAACCAATTTTGATTCATAAAGTGGTTATGTTATGTATCCATCTAATTTTTTTCAATAAATTTAATAACTACATCACTAATGGTGTGATTTAGTCTCTTCTATGGTTTCCAAATATGTCTATAGTATCCGTAAATATTATTAAGAAAATAAAATGGGTATATTGACAATGATGTCCCTAAGTCTGCATCATAAAGCTTTAACATTTCATTTCAATAGATTAAATAAAATTTTTTATTTCCCTTCGAAAATTTTATTATCAATTTCAATTGGAAACTATTCTTCTTTAATATAAAAACATGTTTTAAACCCAAAAGGATATGATTTTTTCCATGAAAAGGGGTTATTATCACTATGAGATTGAATACAATTTTCTTTCCTCAAAATCATGAATTCCCTTACAGTGGTATCATATTTCGTTCATCTAGATAATTATTAAATAAATAGTTGTTAGTTATTCTTGAGAAGAACATAAATATTTTAGAATATTCAATTATTACATGATGTATTCAACAGAAATGTTGTTTCCTAATGATAAAAATTTGTTATACATATGTGAGTCTTCCATGGATTCATGAAATTCATTGTGGCAAATTATGTAGAGTGACTAGTTGGTTGTGGTGTTTCTCTAAGAGTCGAGAGCATTGAGCTCTTCCTTTTTTGTGTTCATGTTACATTTTGAATGTTAATTTATGTACATTAATGATTTTCTTGGCTATATATTGGAATGGACATCCCAAAAATATTTTTCAATTTTCTGGTGCTTATAATATTTCTTTGTCAGCACATATGAGTCTTCTAAAAAATATTCTCCCTCCATTCCAACAATAACATAATCTAAAAAAATTGGAAGACAATGGATATGTTTACTAGTTTAAAAACCACACTATTGGGAATCAACATACATATTTAAGTGTTGGAAAATATATAGATATTAATGAAATTAACTGGATCACCAAGCTCACAAAAGTCACACTTTTGTTAAAGAACAAATGTTACCTGAAAAAGAGAATGTCCGTATATCAGGTCATATTTTGGGTAAAGGTGGTGTGATCAACGATGTAAAACTTATCATGAGGATTATTCCATCATCCCGTTACAAACACTTTCTCATGGTGAAAATATATGTAATGAATTATTATCATTTTGAAAAAAATCACCAATGAGGGGTATATTAATTTTATCCATTTAAAATAACTCATAGATAACATTTTAATATCATTAAACCTAAATATTATCAGATATAGTAAATATAGTAGGGAATATAAGTGGCTTAATTTCAACATCATTTTGTTCTTTAATTTTATTTTGGTTTATCCTACATAAATCATGTCTCAGGTTCTTCCTTACATTTTTTCTATTTTTAAGGAGGTGTGTGGATTTATCTTCTAGAATTTTCCTAATTTCTAGATTCAAATTCTTCTATGTGTGTTTGAGCATCCATAGAATAGTAGTTGGATCTCTATTCCACTCCTTTTGGTGATCATGCTCACAATTTCATTTGGGTTCTTGATTGTCTGACCTAGGATCTTTTTTTGACAGCATGTCCATGAGATTGTGAAATTTATTTGAATAATCCATTACTATATTTTTAGAAATTCCATCCCTTTTTAATTCCATTGGTCCACTATCGGTGCATTAGATGAGGGGATTGAAATTTATTTTTATCAAAATGGGGTGGTTTGTTTGTTTGTTTGTGACATTACTAAATTTATGGTTTTTAGAAAGGGTGTGGAATATGTAATTATTTTTGGAAAGGGGTATAGTATTACTTTTCTGTCCCCCATATCACTGTTGTTCATTTCCTTCCCTCTATGGTTAGTTCTGTTGGAACTATCATGCTTGTAATTAATATTCACAACACTTTATACCATCTACATATGAAAAATAATTATTTATGTGATGGGGTGAGAAACATAGAAAACATACATGAGGTGTGAGAGGTTGGTAATTCACAATTTGTACTTTTATTGACCATACATGGATTGTACATTTTTTCAATTTTGTTTTGTGAAATACTTATGATTTAAGAAGCCTTTTCCTTACATATTCTTCTATTTATTATATATAATGTTATAAAAACATGGGAATTTAGATAAATCTTCTCAATTGTGGTCCATGGATCGACGAGTTATTTATCAAATAAGGATCCTCTAGATGATTCATGCAAGAGGTTCAAGTCATTTTCCAATACCCATTTGTATAAGAAGACTACAAAGTTACGATATTCCATAGCTGGTTGGGGAGAGCTTGCACAATGATTTTTGAATCTTTACAAAAATTCATTGAGGATCCCTATAGATAATTATCTAATGGATTAAATATCATTTTACGGTGATCTAGTTGGTCGGGAATAATCAATTCCAGAAAATCCTTTTTGCGATCAACATAATTAAGTATATCTATGTTGTTTTTGTTGTACAACCATTCATTATCATCTTCTTCTTGTGGAAAATAGAATTCCCTCCACTTGACTTCTTCATCAACAACTCCTATTTTTTTGATGATCGGTAATATATTGATAAACTTGTTATGGTTATATTTTAGGTATACTTTTACAGGGCTACGAAACATGGGTAACACAATAATCGTATTTTCTCAAAATTTAATATCATTTTTTTCATTATAATATTGAATTTAATATTTTCATTCACAAATTTGGGGCACAAAGGCCTCTTATAGGCTTCTATGGATTTATTTTCGTGGTTGTTGGCCTAGAATGAGCATTTGGTGTTTATGTTGAGCCATAAAACATTACTTTTTTTCAAATTGTTTTTAATGTTTAAGAGTCTCCTTCTTGTCTAACATGTTTCACCCTATCTTAGATTCACGATATGATATTTCCATTTGGTAGGTTGTATTAATGCAATTTTTATGGGTTGTATTTAACTTCTATTCCCCTGTAGTTGTTCCATGTTTTGTGGGCACCCAATCATGGGGTTTGTAAAAATATAGTTATATCCTCATAAGGGTTTAGTAGTAGTTATGTCTTATGTCATCTTCCATGTGTGGTGTTTTAAATCCCAATGTCATGAAAGAAAAACGTATATATAAGAATAATAATTTGAATGATTAGAAATTAGGGAACATGGTTTTGTAAGATCAATATAGAAAAAAGAAACCAAGTATTACTCATGGATACCCTCTTGAAAATATTTTCTATGCCTTTTTAAATGGTTTTTTATTTATTTATTTATTGAAATGATAAATAAATAATAATCATTATCCACTATCAACTTAAGATTCAATTACATTGAGAAACTCCTACCAATTTCATTGGTTGAGAATTATCCTTCCAATTGTCAAATCCTTGGGGTATGTCCCTTGTATATCCTAGGAAACTATAGATTAGAAATATAGAAGAAAAAGTTGATATATTAGACCACTATGTCTTCCCTGTGTATTTAGAAATCCCCAATAACCTCTCTCTATGGATCAAGATCACCAAATCAGTTAGTACAATGTCAGGAATAGTTAGAATGAAATTATTTATTCAATTAAATTCAGAATGTTCATATTTGAATCCAAAACAATCACGTACCATTAAAAATATAAATTCATCATTAAAATCTCCTTCTAAAAACCCAAAATAGAATAAATAATCTAATAGAACATAGAGTTTATCATTATAATGGTTCACCTCCACTTCACCCAATCAAATTGTGGGCATACCCCTCTATTAAAATTTAAATAAAGGTGGTAGATGGGGAGGAAGTCTTAATGATAGATGAATAAAAATAATGTACTCAAAAACAGATTATTTGTAGTAGTATTTGCTTCCTCCTTTGGGTCTTCATTCAGTCTCTTGATGGTAAACCCTTCTATATATAAAATAATGTCTTAATCAGGCTCTTACATTGAAAATATATTCCTATATTTTTTAAATATACACTAGAGAAATTTTTTTATTTCATAGAAACAAGTGTGTGTATCAGGTGTTTCCATCTTATTTGAGGATAGAAGGAACCAATTGGCCTTTTATTATGTTGAAATATCGTGCATGGTTCAAGGATTTGTGGATCAACATAGTGGGATATCACTAGTTGTATAAAATAATGTATTCATAATGTATATGGGTATAATGGATGATGTGAACATTCCATCAAACATCATATGGCCTCTATATTGGTCGGATAAGTCTACCACTTCTTTATGGTGAAGCAGTAGTGGGATCATGTTTCCCTAGAAATTGCGAGTAGCAATTACTATCATCATATCGCATTTATCCATCACAGTGGATGAATGAATCCTCAATATCATGTTGGAATTAACTAAATTATATTATATAATTTTTTTTAGTAATAGTTGCTGAAAATTTACATCTACTGGTGGAAATTGAACTCAACCCAATTTCATATTGTTCAATCCCTGGAATCAATATTGATGTTTGTAGATGGTAGAGGATGATGGTGAAAGTATAAGTGGAAAATTCTCTCTAACTGATCATGAATAATTATAATATTTTTGGTGGATCATGAGTCACTAAAACATCAATTGTGGATCATGGATCATTGTTGGGTCTAGTAGTACACAAGTAATCATTGGCTTCAAAAGAGGATTACGAGTCACTATTGGTAAACATTTTCGACGGTGGATCAAGACTCGCAAAAAGGATTCAATTATGGATCCTAGGAACATTTGGTACAAATATTAAATGTTAGATTTGGTGGACATATTGGTGTCGAGTGGTGGAATTCTATTTGATGTTGTGATGGTTGACATGTGACATTACGGGTTCAGAGGATCCTCCTTATCATATGGTACTAACTGGAGACGGATGAGACATGGAATGACTCATAGTAGTAATTATGGGGTCTAGATATTATTCATGCCCTTGAAATGAATTTATATTTTATTAGGATTGGAACTAGGATTCATGGTTCTCTTCCATGATGGTTCGCAGATGTTGTATGCCATATCGCTGAGGAATGATGTCGAGTATGGAAGAGCTGTAGTGCCAATGTGGTGTGTTGGGGAGATTTTCACTTGGGGTTTTATTTTATTTTTGACCATTACATGAAATTTATCTCTCATATAAAAAAAGTAAATCCATTTATTTTCATTATTAAATAAATTTTTCTGTCTCTCTCACAAAAATGAAGTCATGCGGGGGGAAAAGGACCCCCACCCTCCAATATTCACAATGCCACATGGATACACAATCATCCCATAACTCAATGGGTTTCACAACCATGGTATGGTTATCCCATTTCATTGAAATACATACATATATATATATATATATATATATCCCATATTATTCATCCTTGTGGGATTCCAATGGGCCTAATTCCCTTCTATGTGTTCTTTAAACCCATAAAAGCTCTCTCTATGGCATGTCTAGTTAGCCTGCCCCTTCATGGGGTGGACTATATAGTAGGGGGTAAATGGATGAGGACCTTATTGGATTGGGACACATTTAATATCTGATTAATATAAAAATTGGGATATAATATGAATAAAATGATGAAAATAAATTTCCATTTTTAAATCCTAATCAATTTTTTCCCCTAAGATCTTTTCAATTACCCAATTCAAATTCCCCATTATTTAAAAAAATAAATATAATGTTTTATTCAATGAAAAACATTAAATATAAATATATTGGACAACCAAATATTATAGAAAACATTAGTGTGTCACACATTTCCCTTATCATCCCCAAAAGTCATGTTGGCGTATTTTTTCCAGGACACATAATTAGGCCTACTTCCTTGTTATTATCAATGTCAATTCCATTCAGTCTATATGATTCATCTCTATAACACCTCAAGAGTCATTTGACAATTAATTCAATTTAGAATGTGATCACTACCTCTATATTCCACCTCAGATTAGTACATACATAGATCATAGGGACTCTAATACTTATATTCTTTGTAGAGAACTTCCCACTATAATATCATACATGGATTTGTAAATACACAAATTTCGTATAAAACTTACTAATGTTAAGTGTGTGAGAAACTATTGTTGTCCAAATAATGTTCCCGTAAACAATCAACAACACATCCCCCTACCTTGAAGATGACCCATAAAAGAGACCATTGTGGTTTTACCCAGTGGATGAGTATGGTTGTAATAAAGATGCATCCTACATTGATATATAGAGGGAATTATCTAGAAATATCCTCCAAACAATGTTTGGCCAATGGAAACATCAGATTATGAAGTCACAATTCAACTAAAAAGGTTGTGTGTTCCCTATTTACACACTAAAATTAATTAATCTCTTCAAATTTTATATGTTAGACACCTTCCATATCCATTATATGAGGTTGGCCTTTATGTTATTGATATTATATATTTATAAATAATCTAATAATCTTTCTCAATGTCCTAGGACCCATGAGAAAAAAGTTATAGAAAAACACACAAAATTATTTCTACCACATCTTTTCCACTCTCTATTAACAGGTCACTGAATCCTTTTAAAACAACTATAACTAATGATGGGGGAAGATAGAGAATTGATCATTACCATGACCCCAAAACAGATAAACTCCTCAGATACAATTTCCTATAATGTCATGGAAGCATCAGAAATAAGTGTACTAGATAACATATGATCTTGTTGGTCGATCTAAAAGATAACATATTATTTGAGGATGAAAATATTCTATTAATATAAATAGTGTGACACCAGTAAAAACATACATTGAGAATATCAATAAAATCATAACATTTCGCAATCATGGAATTTGATGTCATGAATTACCTGAAAATATATGAAGGAAGTGAATCCCATCAATAAAATCCCATAATGTAGACTCATGTTTGATAAAAATTAATCCTAATAAGAAATTTTATTATAGTGGCCTCCATAAATGTCTTCCATGTTATAATGAGGCCTATAAGGTTTTTAAGATTATTCAATCAATCACCAACACTAGGTAATTCACACCACAAGAGGATCTGTGGGAAATTTGTTGTGGTTCATGATCAATAGAAAACTAAAGGGTTAATGGAAATTATATCCCATTTTACATTCATGGAGGAATTAAATCCTTAACTTGATTCATTATATTCTCAACAACATTATTCAAAATTTAAAATTGGAATATTGAATCATCCTCAACTCATAGAAATCAACTCAATATTTCTATTATCATCATCTTAAAAGGAACCATTTTTATTTAGGATTGGAGGAAAATACAGATGGTAAATATAGCATTCATTCCTCCCATCCTGAGAGAACCCAATTATATTTGTGTCTTCTAAGAAAATTAGTACTGAAAACTACCTCAAGGTAAAAATTAATAGACTAAGACTAAGAGAACGTCACGAAAAGGAAACCATACCATGTAACACTTCTATAAAAAAGGACATTAATAGTGCTAAAAATAGAATTTATTTTCTCTGGGGATGAAATAAATACTTCAGTGATATTAACATCTGGAGTCACATATTGACACTAAAAAAGTGTTGATAAAGGGGAATACAATTGTGTTTTATAATAACACAATGCCACACCTGTGTAGTGTGGTGTAACAGTACAATGCATCACATAAAATAATGAAATCAGAAAAAATATCTAAAAATAATGAATTTAAATGAATATAAAAAAATCTATTCTACTTTTAATTTTTTTGGCATTATTATTTGTATTTTAAGAAAAAATAATACATTTGTTTTGAAAAAAAATATTGGGGTTTTACTGGTCACACCATGAATTAGATTGAGGTGGAGATGATTATTAATCATCTCAGATAACTTATGAATTATATTTCATAAGTAAAAATATAATCAGAGTGAGTTATCAATATTATTAATACGTCAGATGTATTTTTGAATAAAATTCCATTTTAAACAAAAAACCTGCACATTGACTCATACCGATCACATCGTGTTCAGATAGATATGATAAAAATTCCAACATTTCAAAAAATACTTGTGAATCGTTATCTAAAGTTATAAATACAGTCTGAGAGGGTTTTCTTAGTTTTTAGTGAGTAACACATATTGAACTAAAATGTTGATTTTAAATTGATAACACACAGATTGATTAATTCTGGATAAATCGGGTATCGAATTGACATGTGGATGATTCTGACACATAAAAATTTACAAGGCGCTAATTATCTTAATGTATTAAAACAATATGAATGTCTTTTCTCAGTTTTGAGTTGGGGAGTTTTCATTATTACTAAAATTAATGTGATTTAAAATAAAAAGATGCACTTTGATTTATATCAGTCACACCGTGCATCATATTAAGGATAAATTAATTCATACACTTCAAAAAAGAAATATCGATCATTTTTGTAATGTATCAACAAAATATGGATGTGTTTACTCAGTTTTGATAAAGTCACATGAAGTTTTTACTAAAATGTCATTTTAAACAAGAAACATGTACTTTTACTCATAAATATTACATCTTGTATTAGTTTGTTGTGAGAATAATTCATACACATAAAAAACGACATATTAATCAATTTCATAAATTATAATGAGCATCTGATATATTTTTTTAGTATTTAGTTAGTGATATTTTCTAAACTATACTGTTAACCTTAAAATGATAATAGACACATTGTGTCATGCCGGGAGAATCGTGTTTCAGATTGAGGGGATATGGATTCATAGATATCCAAAATGAATTATGGATTTTTTCTATGAATTATAAAAATAATCAAAATGTGTTTTCTCAAATTTGAGTAGGGAAGTTGACCTTTATATTAAATTTTATTTCATTTTTAAATAAAAGATCCACATGGAGTCATACATGTCACATTGTTCATCATATTGTGTTACATATGATTCCTACATGATTCAAATGAATATGGATCATTTTCTAATGTATATAAACAATTTAAATGCCTTTTCTAAATTTTGAGTAGGTATATTTTCCATTTCCTTAAAATTGTCATCATTTAAAAAATTAATAACATGGGGTCATAATGGTCACACCATGTGTTGGACTGAGGTACTTCTAATTTCTACACCTCTCAAATTACATATGTGTCATTTATGTAAATTATCAAAACAATGCCAATTTGTTTTCTCTATTTTGATAATGTCACACGTTTTTAAATGTCATTTTAAATTGGAAATATTATCTTTGACATATACTGATCAAAATGTATGTCAATTTCATTTGAGAGAAATTTTTACATGTCAAAAATGACTTATGACTCATTGAAAAAAATTTATCAATAAAAAAATTGTGTGATTTAATTTGTTTTCCTGGTGTGGTATTTTTTGTAATAAATTTTTGGTTTTAAAATAATTAAAAAATAATGACTCATATCAGTAACATCATAAATTGAATTAATGTGTAGATGATACTTATAATTATATAATTTCTGATGCATAATTTACCCAAAGTACCAAAATATTCAAAATATGGTTTCTTAGTTTTGAGTCTTCTTGTTGGCATTTTTTAAAATATTAATTTCAATTTTAAATAAAAAGAATCACTTGGAGTCATACAGGTCACATAGTTTGTCTCAGTGAGGTGTGGCTAATTTCTAAACATCCAAAAGTCTCAAATCACCCCCAACTGCCAATGTTACCATGTTTCTATTCTACTTATATATTGAAATGCAAAAACATCATATTCAATTGGTTCTCATAGGTGAAAAACAATTTTATTTGTTGAAATTCATAGGATAAGAGGAGTTCAACAATTAGAATGGTTTTTCAAATAATAACATCGAATATTTATGTAGTTTTGGAGTTTAGATAATGAACGAATTTGAAAATAGAATATTATGTAACATTTCCTAAATGAATCAAGTTAAAACTTTTATGGCCTTTTACAAATTGTTTAATAAATAATATGACCTCCCAAAATATCTATGAAAATAACATAAATATTTAATAGTTAATAATAATAAGGAAATTAATTAAAAAATAATAGATAAAATGATGAAAAATTTGATCAAAAAATTCAAAGGAATTCACTTTTTCTTGATGGTGTATGCATTCAAGACACATTTAATTATTGTCATCATCCTAGTTGCAGGCACAAATTCAAAACCATCAAAAGATTGAGAAGCATCGAACCCCCCCCCCCAAACTCAAACAAAACAATCCAACTGTAGAACAAAACATTTGTAATATCATTAATAGTGAAATGAAATGAAATAAAAATAAAAATTAAAAAAAAACATGTATTCTATGTATACTGATTTTTCTATGACAGAATTGTCGACCATATGAATATATTTACAGGAAAACAGGAATGGTGATTAAAATTCCAAATGGATCTCTCTGAAAAAGAAATCAATTATTAAGGACAATGAAGATAAAATAAGATATATTTGATTGATGATACGAATCATCTCAGAGAATGTAAATATATACTATCATATTCATAAAATATTAATTTTTTAAAATAAATAAATAAATACACATAAGATAATAATTATCAAATTTTAATGTCAATTATTCTGAGAATTACATGAATGGTAATCAAGGAGTCCTATGGGACGAACTAAATGGAAATGTTAAAGATTAAGCCCTTTTTAGATGGATTAATGTAAAACATAAATAATTTTTATTATATTTGTGATGAATGAAAAGCTGTTATTTTTTCAGAATTATAAATGAGTGTGATATGAATTCAAATATAGATATATTTTGATGAATAATAATAAATAAGAAAATAATTAAATCATGGAATTAATTTCTATTACTCATAAGATTTTTTTTTGACAACTTGAAGTAGTAAGACTCTAAAAAAGTCCACATATTCTACCTTATGGATCATAAATAATTTTTAGAGGTAGAATATAATGAGGATTTGATGAAATATATGCATAAGGAACATGATCTAATTAAGAAAAATGTTACATGATGATCTTGATCTGAATAAAACAACAAAGGATTCTTATAGTCCAAGTTGTTGCATATATTGTTCCAATTAATGTCCTTTAGTTTAAAAATATATGAATTTTTAGTTTGTGTTTTTCCTAATTCTATATAACACATAACATAAAATGTCTTGGGGTTATATTATAATGAAATATTTTTTATGTCATGTAATTGAGATGGTCACCACTGTCGGGGATCATATAACCTCTATAAGAACATAAGAATTGGATTTATGAATATCTTATTAAACCATAAAATTCAATCTTTTTTAGGAATCCATAGTGAATATAGAATTTAATGAAATTATTTAATAATAAATAATTAGGTTTTCATGAAGAGGTATTCTAATGGTATAATGATTTTATCCATGGAAAATAATTTTTATTTCAACAAAATAGATTCTATTAAATTTTATTTATAAAATTTACATCAATAAAGGTTAATATTTTATTTTACAAAAATTATTTAAATTTAGTGGTATATGATTTATTCTTGAATAAATTTCAATATTCATTAATTTTTAATTATTAAGAACCTTATCTCATTAAATTGTATACATTTCAAAGAAAAATTCTAATTTAGAGAAATTTTGATCATTCATAATGGATTGAGAACAATAAATATTATCAATAATGTACTCTTATTATTAAGCTCGTAATGACATTTTATTTTGTTTTTTGAATCATCATCATGATGAGTTTTTTCCTAGATAATTTCTTATACCAATTGTTTATTTTTGAATAATATTTCTACAACCAATATGAAAATATAAATTATATTTTATCTCAAATTTATTATAATATAGTCTAAGTGTCATAGATCATTAAACCTATTTTATTTTTCATTTTATATCATTAATGTCATATAATTTAAATTTAAATTTTAATATTTCAAAAATAAAAACTGTAAACAATTATTTTAAATAAGTGGTTAAATAAATGTCAAAATGTAAAAAAATATAATCATTTTGATAATCTAATTTTATAGATTTTTCAGAATAATTTTATGGTTAAATTTATAAGTGACAAAAAAATCAATCCCAAGACTCATGAGATAGATCAATATCATTCTAAATAAATAAAATAAATTTACACCATATTTTAGTGCACATTATCATATGAAAAATTCATAAAAAAATCATTATATAGTTATACCCATGTGTCAGGTAATTCGTCATCAATTCTTTAGAAATAGCTTCTTAAATTTCCTTTCACATTGAGTAGGATAAACCTATATTTTAGTTCCACTTCACTCAAAAATCCCAGAGCCAATTGATGCACAAAAAAAATAAGACCCCTATGTTGTCTGTTATTTCATCATCCAAGTGATTTGTAGTGAAATATACCAAACTATTGACAACACAGATTTCTATATAGATGAATTTTTCAAAAGTTCAATATTGAAATAGGAATATGTCATGGAATATTGGTATTAGGGGCCTATTATAACTCATGACAACCTGAACCGAAAATGGGTTTAATATATTTCATGTTTTATGATATATATTTTTTCCCAAGGAGACCCACACGATATTGGGGAAGAAAATACTAAAAAATATCTAAAAACAATTATTTTTTGGTAATTTAATAATATAATAGTGAACTAAACTTATTGGGATACATGAATTTTGGATGAGAAGGATGAGTGGATAATTGAGGGGAATTAGAGATATAGAAATATCTATATTTCATTTGAGCTGTGGTTTTGTTTAACCCATGAATTTCAGAAGGCATGTAATCAACCCTTGGAATAGTTGGATCATAGATTCTAGCCAAGATTCAAGCTTTGTTTCCCTAATGAGGATCATTGGTAGTAGATCACTTTGATAGAGAGCTTAAAATATCTTGAAATTTTTTGTAATGGTTTCCCTTCATAAATTAGATTGTGACACTTTTATCAGTGCATCAAAAAATTTGAAGATAAGGATAACTCTTACCATTTATGTGTTAATAAATTCTCGTAAAATGAATCTTTATTAGTTCTTTTTTAGTGATAATACAAATTAAGATTTACGAGTGCTAAAAAGTGTTGATAAAATCAATCTCCATCACTGCTAATATTTATTCACTGATAATGATTTATTTTATCATCGCTTTTTAGCAATAAAATATCACTATGATTATTAGTAATAAAAAATGTTGATAAATTCTTATAATACTTGTTTATATAAGTCTACTTTAAAAAATATAAATATTATATATAATAATAATACTTATAAAATTAATTTAAATAAAATAATAATTTTATAATTCTTTGAATATATAATCATTTAAGTATGATTTCTTAAAAATATTATTAAATTATAATATATATAACATTATATAAATTTATCTAATAATATATATGAATAAAAATAGTAAATATATTCATTATTAAAATAAATATACTATATTTTTAAAAATATTTATATATAATTATTTAAATACTTGTTAAACAAATACTATTTTTTATTTATAATTATAATTATATAAGAATAGTAAATATATATATTTATAAAAATATTTATTTATAATTTTTTTGAAAAATGATTTTTAACATTATTAATGAATATTTAATGTTTAGCTCATTCATATTGAGTATGAGTAAAATTTATTAATAAATAATGGTTAAAATATTTAAATTTTGAATAAGTTTTAATAAATAAAAATCATTAAAGTGGAAAGATATTAAAATAATGATGAAAACATATTGATAATATTTTAAAATAGAAAATAAATAAATAAAAAATAAAAAATTATTAAATTGAAAAAAAATATTTTTGTGTGTATTTATGGTTATAAAAAAATCATTAATTAAGAATATATGCAATCAAAATAATATGTTTAATCTGTGTATTAAATTTAAAAAATCTCTAATAGTAAGAATAGAAAATATATCAATGACAGTGGAAATATGAGGAATGGAAGAACAATAATTATTACATAAATAACGAATAGATCCATTATTATTTCCATTCATCAATGGATAAAAAAATATGATATCAAAGTGCCAGACACCCACTAAATTCATACACATTGGTCATTGTAAATAATCCCCTTTTTAAAAAATAATCAGCCACACCATTAAGGAATCCTTTGTCTTCAAGGAAACTGTCCAATGAAAGTTTGATTATGTGAAGGTAATACTAGGAATATCCCAGCAATATGGGACTTCTGAAACATTCACAGGACATTATGATTATGGTGTTGAGAAATTTGTTCCTACCAGGTTGGGATAAAAATTCAATTACTTAATGAATGGAAAGAAAATTAATTGAGATCATGCCATCATGAGAGCCCAACTTCATAAATCAATAACAATCCCACCCACTAGAGATGAACAAAATCTCAATCCATATAACAATAAATAATAATAAGAGTCATATCCAATTCCATCATGATCTTTGAATCCTCTATATTTCATTCCTTCATCATCTAGATACGGGGAACATCCCTACCAAATAGAAACATCATCATATAAGGAACTGATAATTTATTTTATTAAAATAGATCACATATAATATCCCTTATCAGATAATGAATACAATTATGAGTTCAAGTTCCTTATAACAAATTTTGGTCTAGAGTTCATGGATGCATAATTTTGGGGTGTAGTATATTATTCATGTGTTTATGAACCCAATATTCTAGTCACATCCTAGTCAAATCCATATTCGTGATTGATACCCATGGGTGAGCACATCAATAATCCCAACTAACGAATGGATATGACTAAAAACCTATATGGGTATTTCACACCACATTATTTTAAATGATCAATTAGTTGGGATGAGATAATATCATCAGACAAAAAAAATGGAACGTTAGTGAAACCTATTATAATTGTAGAAGATCTATACTCATTCCCTACTTATATACCAGGATCGCCTACCTTGAACACTTAAACTCTTGATCTGCATGATATTGAGATACCCCATCATGGGAATTAAAGACCTTTGGCATAAAAATATTAAATTTTAATGTAGTTGACCTTATTCCTAGCCAAACACTAAATAATTTATGTTTTGTTTCATTCAAAAGAACAAATAGATGGTCTCATCTATGCCCTCTAGATCCTATATGAGTTTGAAAAATATTTCAATGGACTTAAGGTTTTTCTGAATGGTGACTATTAACTCATATTTTCATCACATTATCTAGTTTATATAGTTGGACTACGAAAAGTTTATCTAGGGATGTACCATACTATTATATGTTTAAGGTAATCTTTATAATACCTACATGTAAATTGATATGTTTGAAAATGGATATACGATCAACATTACCCCAATATAAAACCAACCAAAATCTGGTTTATAATGAGGGGGAAAAGTCTCTGATGAAGATATCAATTCATGGGTATTAAAAGGGTGAGAAATCCCCCTCAAATGATCAATCTCAAATATTTGTTTAGAGTTATCTAGTATATTTCTAATTTCATATTTATATAATAATAAACAATATATAATATCTTAGATTCATGATTTTTTCTTTAATAGCCATGTAGTGGGTCCTACAATATTTTTGTAATTTAGAAATTACCTCATCATTAAATTGTTCAGATTACTAAATGGTGACATTCCTCTAATTGAGTCTTGTGAAGTAATATATTCTTGTGGATGTTTCTATTCGAGTGACAAGAAATATCCAATAGATGATGATAATATGAATGTTTTTGCTTTTAATGGATTGGGGATACCCCTATGAATCTACAGATAATTATCAATTGCAATTTTTGGTTTCCCCTAAACATGATTGAAATTATATATTCAATACCTTAAAGATACCATGAACTGAAATATCAATTGGATCATGAACGTGTAATAAAAATCACGTCCACTAAACTACATTTGTTAAATATAAATATGACTAACATTATAACATGATATGATAATTCTATTATTCCATTTAATTATTTTAAATATTATTTGATGAAATTCTCTACAAATAATTATTTCCTTATAACTCATTCACCGTAAAATAGTTAAATAGAATATTACAATCGCTAGATCCACTTTTTGATGACTCTAAAAGTTGGGGATGTTAATGTCTCTTTTCATGGATTCTCTAATCTCAACAGTGCTATAGATTCCCATGAATTACCCACTATGTTTTAAAATTCATCCCCAGACACAATGATCTGATAATAAGATAATTTCAAAAAGAATACATATCACGTTTTTAATGAAAGGCATATCTACCACCATCGATGAGATATAGTATATGATCTAGAGACATAAGAAGTCAAACCATCTATATTAGTAATTAATTAAATTATTCTAAATTATAAGGAGATGAAAATTGAATTTCAATATCATCCATGATATGTGTCAGAAGGAATTACATGGTGATACATGTGATGAGCCTTGTTGAGTCTACCCATCACATAGGCTTCATTGGTGGCCATCGATGACTAAAGGAAAATTCCATGTTAATTTTCCCCTCTCAATGCTACTAATATTTAATAACATGTTGATAAATTGATCAAATTGAAATTCATCCAATAGTAGAAGAACCAAAAATGGATTCCCAATTTCATCCACATTTAGAGAAATATTGGAACGATCATGGTGTATATTTTTTCCTAAGTCCTTAATCCAAAATGCTCGAAGGATTATTTTTAATTTCCAATAATATTAATTTTTATTGAGTAATCTTCTCCATTCTAATGACTTTACTTCATGGGTGTTTTTTTAAGAATAATCTCACAATGATGGCCCCTAAAAAAGAGGTATCCACTAATTCCGATGAACCTCATGGGATTATTTTGTACTAGGTCATTCCATTTGTATTAATGAACAATGGAGCTACATACCAACATTTCATGCATCATATCATTAAACCTTTTCTATAAAAATCATGGAATATAACATTGATGACTCAGTCATAAAATTATTTTTGTGTTTTCATCACCACGTTGATCTTCATATAATATTTTGAAGATTTTTCCATTATAGGTTATAGTTGATTTCTCTAAAATGATCTCTCATAGTAATGTTAGTAATATGCCTTGGAATTTTTGTATACCACCGTGGAATCATGGTTATTACATAAACTACTACAACAATAATAGTAATTATACCCCCTTCAGATATTAAATAACTAAATGGGATCCACGAGGACCTTTATTATATTATGAATTTCAATACCAACCTGGATGGAAAATCACTCTCCTCCACTAAATTAATGTTAAATAAAGTTTGTACTGATTGGATGAAAATTACCTATAAGATTTAAATAATATCCATATTTACCTACTACATCTATCGACCATGATGTTAATAGTACAAGGAATGTTGATTGTATTATATGTGGTTATAATGGAATGACAACTTGGAGATCCCCTTGGGAAAAAAAACAATAGTTTATGGAATGCAAACATCCTATAATATATTATTCATTAGATAATATGTATTCGGACTCAATATTATAAAATTGGGAAGAAATTCCTCACACACATCCTCATAGTTAAAATAATGAGGAACTACTTACAGTTTCACGAATTCTTCTATGTGTTATGTATTTATTAACAGAAGTATATTATAGGATTCCAATTGTTAATAGTGTTTGATGATGGATTTGTTGTTATTTAATAATAAATTTATATGCAATTAATTCCTATTATGTTAGTTAATTTTTAGGCCTTATATTATTTCCTTGTAGAACATATCTCCCAAGAAACAATTAATGTGGAATCTAAACTTCTATACAAGGATGTTATCAATTCCCTTGACACTAACCAAAACATGGGATATATATTATTATGGTGTATCACAAAGTATTATTGGAAAAATGAAAGAATACATGAATTTTTATAGTGATGATCTATGGATTGTATTTGATTCATATAATAAATAAAATTTAAACTATTATTTACCATTGTCAAAATGTTTTACTAATTACAAGGGAGAATACCAAGGCTTTATCACTGGCTTGGAATTGGATCTATAGCTGCATGTTATCTACATCAATTTCAAAGGGGGTTTAGATAATGTAATCATATAGATCAACATTTACGATGCCATCAAAAAGGAATATCTATCAAACCTTATTTGTTAAACCAATGGGTTTACAAAAAATTTTCTTTTAGAAAACCTTATATTATGTTCATCGAAAAAATGTTAGTAATGACACAAAGGCCATCACAACCATAATATTTCCTTAAACTGATCAGGATGAAGTGGTTTTATGCATCACTCACAAAAGGGTGGTTTTATAGATCATCATATGTTACATGGATGATATTGATTTGTTCAAAACTATGTAGATCAAGATAAATTGACATCCACCCTATGATAATTGAATACCATAATAACTTAATACTTAAATGTAACCCTCTCTTAACACTGGTCTAAAAGGGAATAGATTCAAAATAAATAAATTATATCTTTCATTAGTAATAGTTTGAACGATGAATAAGACCACTATAAATATTCATTCAATAATTAAAGATTCTGACAACTAGGAAATATTTATAAGAAAGCTTATATCGTTCCCACTACATTAGAGACAATATATCCCATCAGATTATGAGGCATGGTAACTATAATAGAATAATAATACTATATTTTGTGGAATTTACTATAATGATTCATTATAGTCAGTTTAATGGAAATTTAATCCATATACACCAAGAATTTTTTAATATAGCTACCTATTCATGGACAGTTTCCATATGGGGAATAGATATTTTGGGGCCATATTCCCTACCTCCTACTAAGATGTTTTACTACACACCAACTACAATCATGTTAATTTAAAACTGGGATGAGGTTATAACACTAAATTAAATTTGAATTAAGAATATCATATACATCATAAATTCCATTATTGTCACTACATTCAGAATCCCTCATGTAAAATTGAAGGGAAAAAACACCAATTTTTTTTCTTTGGAGCTGATGAAATTATACGAAAAATACATAATGAACTCCAACCATTCATCATACTATAATAAAGTGTAAAATGTGTAAAAAAGGCATTAAAAAAGAATCATTCAAATGTACTCTATAAAATAGTGTGAAACGAATATAAATCATGGCTATAAAACCTATTTCATACAATATGGGCATACCATACTTCCATAAGCACCTCCACAATGGTGAAAACATATTAATTAGTTTATGGAATTGATGAAGTGTATCATATTGAATAAAAATATCTATTACAATTAATAAGTATATAAAAAAATATTTAGCGAAGGGAAATAAATAAAATAGGTGGATGAGTAATAATGTCTCGATGAGAAATGTTTGCATACACTATACAACCTGGATGTTCATCAAAATAATATTGTTTGAGACTTCAACAAATATTTTCACCTATACATTTTCAATCACTCAGAAATTTTATTAGTTACCATAACCCTATTGACAAAAATAATGAAATCTAAAAAGTGGGAACCAATGTGGGAAGGTTGTTACATCATACATAAGGTCAAATCTAAGGGATAATACACATTGGACACAACTTATGGGGAACATTTTCCCCCCAAGTCCAATCAAATGTTTCTCAGTATATAATATTGATATCTCATATCATCATTGCTTGTTTTGGAGGTAAAACCTTTAACAGTGTAGAATTTGTTATCCTTTCCGAATGTAGTAAAGCTGTAAAAAATATGTACATACTATATGACATTAAAATTTATGGAATACATACATAAAAAATTATGTAAAATTGTTAAAAATATGATACATTATAAATGATTAAATACACTTGAGGTAGATCTGACCAAATTAAAATTGATCTAATCATGTCCATATAAGTGACTCAAATCCATATATCAAAATTTATATTCAGGAATTACATGTGAACTGATTGATATTTCCACAGTGTCAGTATAGAAAACTAGCTCTTAATACCTATTTAGATCAGTAATATAAATTGGAAATAAATACCATAAGTTTATGGGTATAAGTATTTATCCTTAAACACTATATAATCATGAATTATGTTAATAATTCATATCGAAGATCTCTTCAAGTAAAGAGATTTAGAGAATTAGCTCATAACATATACATAAAAACATGTGTACTATATGTAGAAACTTCTGCATAATATCCATTTTTTCATAAAATAAATACTCTTGAAAAAAGAGCCATGTTTACTTTAATGTTTTTGACAACATATGTTTTCCTTGATCCCATCCTTGACCATATTAATCTCTATGTCCTATGGAAAACATTTCAAAACTTGGGATGAGCATAAAAATCTCAGTAAGTATTATAAAACAAAGAATGAAAACATAAGTTCATCAATACATACATAACAGAATCCCTTTAACATACCTCACTAAATTGTAAGATTTATGAATAACACATATTAATCACAAATCAGTTATGTTACTTGTAGCAATCATAACATACATACGTTATTGCTTTCTTAGCTACATAGGGAGTAACATTTGGATTACCCATCCCGGTATATTCCGTAAATCTCTTCAGAGAAAAATTAACATTTAACTCTATCTTGTTGTCCATTTTATTTGAGTTCTATATTGGGCTCACCTACTATAGGTTTATCATGGAAACATCCGTATATGTAAAAATGGCCTTGGAACCATAACACATAAAACAAGAATAAATGAATGAAAACACTTCCACATTGTAATCACAATATATCATTTCAATATTTTGAAATAATCAATGATTTATAAAAAAATAAACACCAAAATACATAAAAATGATATTTGATATTTATTTTCCTTAAAAACATTACTTCTAGTTAAGGAATCCAAATATCAAATAATACTTGTGGTGGTAGAAAGGTTGTTGTCACTATGTACGTTTAAAATAAACATTATCTTCTTTATTTAGAAAAAATTATTCGTAGGGAAAATATTCACTATGAATGAAATTAAAATTCAAAGGATTCAATATACCGTAAAAAATAATGTCATTTATAAATCAAAATATGTCTCAATTAAATGATATTGAGATGAAGTCCCATACCTCGTGTTTGACTTCACCCATTCTTTCTCTAATATCCTGAATAGTAAACTAATGTTAATTTATATTTGAATAAGAAACATTTTCCAGACTATTATTTAATATATATCACCTATTACAATGTTATAAACATTATTCAATAATTTAAGTTAATAATGATAATTTTTTTGATATTTGGTACATGAATCAAAAATGTACTTCTTGTAATTACAAGTTTTTCATGTGGTCAAAATTCCATTATCATTAGATTGATATTAATGATATATAAATATATATCATATATATATATATATAATATAATAAATATATATGTATTTATAATAGTACATCTCATTTGGAGGTACGAAATGAAAAGCACTGTTTATGGAGACGGTAAACCATATGTACGCATGAACGCTGCTTTCATTTCTACTTCATATTAAATGTAATGAAAAAATATTGATACATAGGTATATTTTAATTACAGTATAATATAATGTATAATTTCATCAACACCATCCTTTATACTATCCATGTGTGGCATGAACGATTCATATCACTTTGAGGGGGTGGTAGTCTTCACTTTCTCAAATTAAATTATCATGTTTACTCAATATGAAAACACTAATGGTATGCTATATATGAAAAATACAGAAGTATATAGATAATATAAATATAATATATGTAACATATAAATATATTTTCATCAAAATGGCCATTATAAGAGGTGGTAGGAGAATATTGAATAGTCATCATTTCGTGCGGTAATAGTTTGTCGTGCATAGAAACAGTATGTTCATTAACCATTAGATAGAGGTGTGTGTAAGTGTATTAAAATTCCATCTCATAAAAATAACCCAGTATATTGATTATACTAGTTTAGTTATAAAATTATTGAATAAAAAGAGTATAGGGGATAGAAAAGAAAAATAAAATAAAATCATTTAAGAGAAGATGTTACCTTGAGATCTGGTAACTCCCTTTGGAATGAACAAAAAAATTTGAAGTTCCTACTGCCTAAGGTGAGGCTTCTATGTTGAATAAGGGGAGATTCAGAGGTTATTTGGGAAGTGGTTGGATGATCCATGAGGCTTTAGTGGTGTGAGTAATGGTATAGATCTGAGATAATTTTATAATCGGGAGGAGGGTCTCCTTAATAATGTTTGAAAATATTAATATATTATATAAAAAATTTTGTTTCTAAATGTCAATAACTAATCAATGTAAAATATAAGATGATTCTTGTTTGATATATAATTATCTAATAAGAATTGGACTGGTTTTGGATATTGTTTTCTTATAATCTTATTTATTTTAATCACTCATTAATGAGGTAGACACTGCATTGTTATTGTGTTATAAATAATTTTATTTATTTTATGTCTACAAATTATAAAAGAATACCATAATGTAGTAAATCTTTTTATCTCTCAAATTAATATTTATAGTCTAATATATAACTTATATAACCCCATGTAAAAATTTATTTACTAAAAGATATTAGTTTATGACATTTTTGACATTAATTTAAATTAATTAATATAATGCGTCACTATCACTCATAAGTAGCTCCATGGGGTCCCAAAATAGACCCAAGGATTCCCATGTTCGGCAATGTATCAAAAAATAATATTAGGACACATGTTAGGGTAATTTAATATTATTAATATATTATTTTCACCATTAAATAACCCTATATACCATTAACCGCGATAATCAAAAGGCAAAAGTTACTATTCATCAAAAATTATTTTCACCTTTTTGAACAAAATTTTACATAATAATAAAAATCACATGTGTTAGATTTTTATAATTCAATTAACTGAAGTGATAAAATTTTATTGAGATTATAAAGTTTATTTTTTAACTACTACTCAGTGTTTTAACTATTCATCAAAAAAACTGAAGGTTTTCAGAAAAATACCAGAAATTCAGCCTATGATATATTTTATTTTCTTAATTGAAAGATTATAAAATTATTAACAAATTTCAAACATTGAAGTTGCATTAATTAATTCAAAATTAGTTCCTGTTGTCAAAACAAAAAAGTACGTTTTTATGAAATAATAACTATCATAAGATTGACATTTGTTTATGTCCAATTTCAAAGTGAAATTATAGTCAATGACCAACATTGGATTAAATGGTAAAAATGTAGTCTAATTACAATTTATAACTTATTAAAAATATAATCTAATATTATAATTAAATTAAATTAAATTGAGGTTTGGAATCAAAAAATGTATTTTCTATTATTCATTAAAAATGTAATTTTTCAGTAAAATATCCAAAATTTACCCAAATTAATTTCTGATGTCCTGATTCTAGAGAAAAATTTTATTTTGTCATATATAACATAAAAAAGTGACAAAAACTATATTAAATGAGGGTTATCTTTCAAATGCTGGTAAATTGACCTTTTAATGAATATTAGAGTATTTATGCTTAAAATTAGACTCATTCACATTTTAAGTATATAAATTTTATTGGATATATGCATAAATATTTAAAGACAAGTCTAATCATATTGCAGTTAGTCCTATTCATATACGGCAATACAACAACTTGGTATTGAATTCCATTTAAAATAATATTATATTATTATTTATTAGTATGACTCAACATTGTGTGCAACATTTGACATTGGATAAATCCATTGTTTCATGTCAGGTATGCCATAAAACATAGAATCCACTTTAATGTATAATTAATATTTAATTCATATATTTAAATAAATATGAAAATATCTTATTCTTTACTTACCTGGGATGTTACATCCTTCCCCCCTTTTGAAATTGCATCCTAAAATTTTTTATTCACTTATAAATAATGTTAGGGTTTTTATCCCTCAATGAATTTACAGATTCCCACATTGCCTCTTCAACTATATGGTTTTTTCGTCAAAATATTACCTGATGAATTACCTTATTCCCCAACACTTTCCCTCTTCAGTCATGAATTTGGACTAGTTGTTCCTAACAAGAAAGATTATCTTCCTACTGAACTACCTCCGGACTCAAAACATGAGATAGATCTCAAATTTACATTATCAACATTGAAACATGATAAAATATTTGTACCATGTATAAACATTGAGGTAAATCCACTCTATTGAAAATTAATGAAACTTTTTCTAGGATTTTATATGGTCCAATGATCCTCGGTCTCAGATTTCCATTTTAACCAAAACGCATCACACTTTTACATGGAGAAGCCTTGAGAATGAGATGATCACCATCTTCGAAAGAAAGATCCTTCCTCCAGTAATACATGAAACATTTCTTCCTACTATGAGCGGTTATCATTTGATTTTGAATCAAATATGAATTTTCTACCATCTCTTCTACCAATTATGGTCCCATATACTTCTATTCACTTTCATTATACCAAAAAGTTGTACTTCGACACCACTTCCAAGATTACTCCTCAAATGAAGCCATCTATATACTAAAATCAAAGTTTTTATTATATGAAAATTAAACTGAAGAAAAATGTTGAACCCAATTTCCGTTGTATTATAGTCAACAATCACATAGCTTATCCTCCAAGGTCTGAATTTTTCTCTCTGACTACCCATCTCATTATGGATGAAAAGTAATAATGAAATTTAATTCAGTACCCAATGACTTCTGAAGGCCTTTCCATATGTTAATTATAAACATGTGATCATGATCTGATACAATGGTGAGGGGAAATTCATTCAAACTGAATAACTCTTTAACATACAACCGATAATGTTGATCTAGAGGCAAAGTATCTCGAATTGGATGGAAATGAGAAGATTTAGTCAACCGATCAACAATAATCTAGATTGCATCATTACCTCGAGATGTCTTTGGTATTCCCAAAACAAGGTCCATGGATATATTTTCCCATTTCCAATCTATCATCGGAAATGTATGAAGCATACCATTCATGAAATGTCACTCTTCTCTAACATACTGAAAAATTAAACACATAATAGTAAAATGAAAATATCTCTTTTCATTTCATGCCACCAGTAATACTCTTGAAGATATCTGTACATCTTAGTTCTGCCAGGATTAACTGAAAATGGAGAACTATGAAATTCACATAAATACCATTTATTCAATGGTGAATCACATGGGACACATAATATCTTTCCAAACCTCAAAACACAGTTTCTTTCAATATTAAAATTTGTTATCATACCCTTATAAACCAACCATATATTTCTCTGCAACTCACTATCTTCCTTCTACACTTTTAAAATTATGTGTGATAATGATGATTTCACTGACATCTAAAACCTGAAAGAGAATGTTTCTGCACCAAAAACACAAATTCCAATGCTAATCAAAACAATAACCAAAGGATCTCATTCCAAACGTATCGTGGTTAATACTGTATTACTTTACATACTCAAATCATTATCCACATTATTTACTTTTCCAAGATGGTAATGAATCATGCAATTATAATCCTTGAAAAATTTCAACCACCTCCTCTATCTCATGTTTCATTTTATCTGAGTGAATATATATTTAAAAAAATTTGGTCAATATATCATTCAAATTTTAATCAATACAAATGATTCCATCAAATTTTTAAAGCAAAAAAATAGCAACTAATTCCAAATCATGTGTAGAGTAATTTAACTCATGAGGTTTCAACTAACGTGATGCATAAGCAATTAACCAATCATTATTCTTATGGAAACATCCATGTCCTTCAATCAAAGCACCACAATAGATAACAAAATCACCATTTTTGGAAGGTAGTGACAAAACTAGAGCATTCACCAATCTTCATTTGAATTCTTGAAAACAATCATCACATTTATAATTTCCAAATGAACATAAAAACATTTTGAGTTAACATAGTCAGTGGTATAGATAACCATGATAAATTTTCATCAATCCTCTAGTAATAACCTAATAGACTAAGAAAACTACGGATATTGGTTATATTTGTTGGTCTTGGACGTACATTAAAAACATTTGTATTTGAAGGATCAACTGTTATGCCATTTTTTGAAACAATGTGACCCAAGAATGAAATTTTTTGTAACAAAAACTCACACTTTTTGAATTTCCCATATAGTTTCATTTCATTTATATTTTATAATAGAATCCTTAAATGATATTCCTAAACCTCTTTACCTTTAGAATATAAAAAATTATCATCTATAAACACAACCACCATGTATCACCTGAATCAACTAACCCATCACTACAATAAACTATTCAATTCTAATTCTGACCATCTCAAGTTGCCGATTTAGATGGTTATTCTACTTTCTATGCCTTCCCAACATAGCAGTCATTTTTCATCAGCAAAAAATCATTCTGAACATCGAATTATCTTAGGCGATACAACATGGTAATCTATAAAAGCTATATCATTTTAATCATTCAATAAATTAATTTATGGGTATTAATTTAATAATATCATAACTCCTAATGATTTCTAAACCGACCTCTGATATAATCTATAAGGACCCAACCTTAAACATTTCATAATCTTGAAAGATGTTAATAATTCACATCTATGATCTTCTCATTTTTAGATATTTAGATAATTAGGTCACATCATATACATAAGAACATGAATAATACATAGAGACATTTATACACAATATCCATTTTTTCATAAAATAAAAACTATTAAAAAATTTAATAATGTCTAGTTCCATGTTTTAGACAACATGTTTTTTCATTGATCCCATCCTTGACTCTATTAACCATTATGTCCTATGAAAGAAATTCAAAACATTTGATGAGCATAAAAAGCTCAATAAGGGTTATAAAACAAATAATGAAAAAAGTAGTTCATCAATACATACGTAACTTATGATCATTAGATACATCATGAAATCATAAGATTTATGAATAGCCCTTAGTAATCACAAATCGTAAAGATAACTTGTGTAATCCATAGCATAATTACATTTTATATTTCACAGCTACATAGATAGTTAAATTTAGAATACACATCACAGTATAATCCCTAAATCTCTTTACAGAAACATTGATGTTTACATCCATCATGTTTCCCAGTGCATTGGAGAGAAATATCAGGCTCAAATTCCCTAGGTTTATCATGTAACCACCTGTACATGTAATCAATTCCAATGAACCATAACACATTAAACAAGTATAAGGTAATGATAACATTTCCAAATTTAAATCACAATATATCATTTCAATATATTAAAATAATAAATGTTTTTTCAAAACCATTTTCAATACAAAAATACATATAAAGGGTATATAGTATTTATTTTCCTTAAAAACCCTACGGATTGTTAAGGAAGTCAAATATCAAATAATACTCACAGCGGTAGAACGGTATTTGTCACCACATACGTTAAAATGAAACATTCTATTTGTCATTTAGTAAAATGTTTCGTAGATAAAAGATTCAATTTGAATGAAATATAAATTATATTATATTTATACATAGTATAGAATAATGTCGTGTGTAAATAAAAATAAGCCTCAATTAAAGAATATTGAGACGAGTTCCCTTACCTCGTGTCAGACATGACATGTTTTCCCTTTAATTTCCTGAATAATAAACTAATATTAATTTCAACTTGATTAAGAAACATTTCAAAGTTTATTATTCCTTTTATATAAGTTATTACCATGTTATAAACATTATTAAATAATTTATGTTATTAATGGTCTTTTGGATGATATTTGGTACTTGATTCAAAAATGAACTTCTTATAATTACAATTTGTTCATGTGGTTATAATTCCATTATCTCCATAATGATATTCCTTATTTATATATTATATACATCATATATATCATATATATTCAGTATATATATTTATTTATAATAGTACAAAACATTTGGACGTATGAAATGAAATGCACATTTCCTTGAAACTGTAAGCCATAGGTACGCATGAATGCTAAATTCCTTTCTATTTCATATTTAATGGAATGAAAAATCAATGATACATATGTATATTATAATTATAATATAATAAAATATATAATTTCTTTATAGAAATAATTTATAAGTTCCATGTATGGCATGAACAAGTCAAATCACTTTGAAGGGGCGGTAATCCGCACTTCCTCAAATGGAATTATCATATTTACCTATTTTGGAAACTATAAAAGTATGATATAAAAGGAAAAATATAAAATTATATAGATAATATTAATATTATATATATCACATATAAATATATTTTTATAATAATTTCCACCATAAGAGGTGGTAGGAGAAGATTGAACAATCATCATTTCGTGTGGCAGTAGTTTGTCATCCACAGAAACAGTATATTATTTACAAATTAGATTGAGGTATGTGTAATTGGAGATAAGATAATTCTCATAACAACAAAAATTTATATTTATTAAATTAGTGTTTTAATAAAATAAATGAATAAAAATATATTAGGGGATGAATTAGTAAAATAAAATAGAAGAATTTAAGAGAATTTTTACCTTTAATTCGCGGAACTCCCTTTGGATTGAACCAAAGTGATATCTTGAAGATCCTTCTACCTATGGTGATAATTATAGGTGGAATAGAGTGATTTTGGGAGCTTATTTTGGCGGAGTTTGGATGATCCAAGGGGCTTGAGAGGTGTGAGTAATGGGTTAGAAGTGAGGGTTTTTTATAATAGGGAGGATGGGCTCTTTATGAATGTTTGAAAATATTATTTTATTATATAATGATATTCAGTTTATAAAGGTCCAAAACTTATTAATATCAAATATAAGATGATAATTTCTTGAAATAAAATCATTCAATTATAATTGGAGAGGATTTAGGTATTTTTTTTATTTTTATAATCACATTTATTTGAATCATTCATTAACGAGGTAAACACAACATCATTATTATGTCATAAATAATTTTATTTATTTGATGTCTAAAAAATAAAATAAAATACCAAGATGTAGGAAATAATTTAATATTTCAAATGAAAATAAATTATCATGATATAACATATATAACTTCATGTAATTATTCATTTTCTAAATGATATATGTTTATCTCTTTTTTACATTACTTTAAATTAATTAATATAATGTGTCATTATCACTCATATGTGGCTTCATGGCGTTCCAAAATCAACCCGAATATTCCATGGAAGGAAATATATCAAGAAATTGGTATAGGATAAATGTTAGGGTAATTTAATATTAATATAATATTATTTTTCCATGAATTACCTTATTTACCTTTAACTGCCGTAAATAAATGTCAACAGTTTCTGTTGAAAAAAAATTATTTTCATATTATTGAACAAAATTATATGTACTAATTACAACCATATAATTAGGATTTTCTAAACTCAATTCATAGATCTGGTAAAATTTCATTTAAATGTAAATGTTGGTTTTTTATCTACTACTTAGTGTTTTCACAATTCATCCAAAATTGAAGGTTTTCATAAAAAGAAAAAGAAAAAAGCATTATCTATATTTAATATTCCAAATTAAAAAAATTATGAATATTTTCACAAATTCCAAACATATATATTGCATTAATTACTTTAAAATTCGTCCTCGTGTTCAAAATAGAAAAGCATGTTTTTTAGAAAATAATAACTATCAAAAGATTGACACTTATTTATGTCCAATTTCATAGTGATATTACTTACAATGACTATAATTATATTTAATGGTATGAATATATTATAATTACACATGAAAAAAATTAAAAATTTAATATAACAATTTAAATAATTTATATTAAAAGGTAGGTTATAATTAAAATAATGTATTTGTCACTATTCATTAAAAATGAATTTTATCCGAAAAATACCATAAAATTACCCAAAATAAATTCTAATGACCCTATTATAAATATGATTATTTTTTTCAAATATTAAATATTAAAGTGACCAAAACTATATTTAATGTGGGTTCTACATCAAAAGGTGGTAAATCGACCTTTTAACGAATATTCTTGTATTTATGCTTAAAATTAGATTCATTCACGTTTTAAGCCACTATATTTTATTAGATAAATGAAAAACTTTTAACAAATAACTATAATCATATTTTAGTTAGTTTTTTTTACTCCTAACAATAAAACAACTAGGTGTTTATTACCATTTTAAATAATATTATATTATTATTTTTTAGTAAGACTCGGCATTGTGCGTAACATTAGGCAATTGAGAAACCGATTGTTGTGTGTCAGGTATGCCATTAAACATAGCATCCGATTTTATATTAAATTATTATTTAATTCATAAATATTTATAAATATGGAAATGTCTTATTCTAAATTTACCTAGTATGTTACTAGGGTTCATTCTTCCATATGGAATTTTCCATTCATGAACTATGTGTCTCTTGATTCCAATTTTCACAACATATGTTGAGACACGTATATTATAAATTCATGGTCCATAAATAATATATAAGGAAAAACAATGACTTATATTTATGTATACACCAATATAGTGTATTTTCAATTTCAAAACAACATGTGGCTTGATTCTTCATTCCACATGATTTTTAGTGACACCTTGATCCCACATACTTGTTCCATCCACAATATAAATGTGACCCCACCATGTATGGTTTGGACCTACATAAGGACTGTTTTGTTAGAGAAAAGTGTGTGTATTGATTCATGTTTCCAAATGATATATAATGACACATATATTTCATATTCTTTCTCAATCTATATTATAAACGTACTAAAGTACACCCCATGTATGGGCCATACCTTTGTGGGGGAATTATCAATTGGATAACTGTGTGTGGATTGATTCATATTTCCAAAATATATATAGTGATACATAAATATAAAATATGTATTTTTCTACATTATAAAAAGACAAAAATGACCCATGTATATAGGTTATAACTATGCAGGGAATTTTACTCATGAAAACAATACGATTCACGATTCATATATCTAGTAGTTACACAGTGACACCCAAATTTCAAATCCTTGGCCCAATAGAAAAATAATGAAATTATATTCCACACCACTTAATCTTGGAAACAACTATATATGTAATTCTTCATTAAATAAATACTTGTTGCTATATTTCTTTAAATATAGGATATATTATGATTTCAATATCATAAGTCCATGGTCATGATGTAATATGAATTATGAAATACTCCCTCTCAGTATATGGTTCTTAGAATTGCATGTAATTTTCATTCTAATTACCAGGTGTGTCTTTATTCATGTTTTCAAAAAATATGTAGTGACACTAAGATACCAAATAGAAAACCCATCAACCCTAGGATCAAAATTACCTATCCCCTTATAAGAACTCATGTAATGTGGGAGGGTTTCATTCGAGAACAATATGATGATTGATTTGTACCATCATATGATATATTGTTATTCCTAGATCCCAAATCATGTCTCTAAATTAAATATAATGTTAAAATAGGGTTATAAATTACAACCTCCTAGGATTTGGTTTTAACCTATGTAGGGAGATTTCTACTAAGTATTGATTCTTATTTCCATTAGATAAATAGTAAATCGTGGAACATCAATTCTATGCATAGAAATGAATTTTCATCCATCCCTGCAATATCCCAAAAAAAATTGGATCCATGAGAAGGATCTATTCCACATTAAAATTTGGGAACCCATACCATGAATTATAGATAGGGATGTATGATCTAGTGTCATGAAATTAAACTGAACTGCAACATCTAATTCCCATGATGTTAAACTACATTGAAATGTCTTAGTAATAGAAAACTATAAAACATGGAAGAATCCTATTCACATGGTGTTGAACTACATGAAGACATCATCCTCTCATGATATTAAACAACATAAGAAAATCCTAGTTTCAGGAATTAAAATGTACAACAATTTCCTTGTAATGTTCCATTAAACAACATAAAAATATCCATGTCATATAACATTATACTACGTAAGATATTGTCATCATACCAAACGAATTTTCCCATGATTACTATGTTTTCTGGAATTAAATATTTAAACCCTTAGTCATCAAGATGTGCACAATACACACATTCATAAAAATTAGTTTGCCTAACCATTCATGAATGCGATTTTATCCATTAACTGACCTCATATCTTTGATAACATAGTCGATACCAACCAAATCCTTTAGTTAATATCTTTATCATGGAACCCCATTTACCTTGGGCTCCCTTGATTCTAGTTATCCCTTATATAAATTGGTAATATGAATTGGTTAATCCAAATGAAAACCTCTATGATTCACTGCTAAATAGAAAACTACATTAGATCCTTTTCCTTTTGGGTGTTCTAGTCCTAAAAAATAGGCCACCCATATATCAATGATATATTCTCCTAGCTTTAAGGTTTATTAGATCTGAGACATTACTAATATTAGGATCGTTCCCACTAGTCTCCAATCCCCATTGACTAAGATATTCTTTTGTTTTGATGTACGCATTCTAAAAAAAAGTATCAATTGAATTAAAAATCACATGATCCTATGAATTTATGAATCATACCCATTCTCAATGTAATTTTATAATATTATATTATTATACCCCATAATGTTGGGGTATGAAAATTTTATGAAGAACCAATAACAATGAGTTAACATTCCTCTTAGAAACACATCTTTTTTCCTGGTATTAAACTACATGAAAACATCACTGTTATATGTCATTAAACTATATGAAATATGGTCCATCCTTTAAGGATTAAATTATGGGATATATATTCATTTAATATATAAGTATATGTCACAAAATATATGATTCAACTCTATTATAAAATGAAATATTGATATTACATTTCCCCTAATATATGGTTGATCAATATTGAGGACATCGTATACAACAATGGTGTTGATGATAATGAAGGGAATATAAAAAAAATATCCTCTATCAATGTAATGTCCATATATATGTAGGGAGTCTCCTTTTCAATGAACTATGTTATTCTTTATTATTGATCTATTAGGATATGTATTTATTCCAAGGTATATTTTCGTTGGACCAACCAATTAGACCCTAGTTACATTTTGGATTCATTAACAGTCAATAGTTCATTATGTTGATTATGTTGAATAAAATAGCAGATAATGAGAAGGTAATGTAAATAAGTGTTGAATAATTGTGCGAGAAAATATTTCTATTAGATAAAAGATCATATCCTGAACCATGGGCATCTGATATAGATTATCATCATGGGAATCAGATAATGAACATCAACATGATTCCTTAAGATCACTCAGATTGGGATGTTGATAAAAATAACGATGATGTTGGAAATAATATTGATCCTATAATGAATTAATTTATTTTATAGAAAATATAGAGAATATTGGGAATTAATCCCATGAAGAATCATAAATAGACATTCTTAGTGATACTGAAGGGATGGGATTTAATAGACCATCAAATTATTAAACCTGACAATGAATTTTGGTTTTATATTTCCAAAAAATCATAATTTTTTTGTAAATATTATTTAATAATGATTAATAGATGTGGGATAAAAATTAATGTCAATTATATTTTGGCCAATAATATTTTAGCTAATCATATTTAGGCCAATTTGTTTAGAAAAATAACATTCATGTTCAAATAAGAATGAAAGAAGCTGATGTGCACGATGGGATGTAACAAAACATTCCATTATAATTCATATGATTATTAAACTACTCTTCAACATATAGAATATCTGGATTATAAGAAATAATTTTTCAATGATTAATGTTTTTGAAGCCAAATTTTTTTTAACTCATTCCATCCTGATGATATTACTGGATGAAAATTTTTTTAATGATTAAAAATGATTATTATAATGAGAGAAACCAAAGGTGATGGTTTTAAATTATAAAATAATAAATGTTTAAATATTAAATATATGATATTTTTATGAATCATAAGTAAATTTAAATAAGAAGTTAAGTGGTGAAAGTTTCATGGTATCATAATAATGGAAGGTAAGAGTTTTCTAATGCTGAAGATGTTGATATTGATCCATCGAACTTGTAATTCTATCATAATCATCAGAAGAAGTAATTTTTTAGTTGTCAGTTTTTGGGAATAATTTAATGTTAATGTGGAAATGTATTTTGGGTCTAATAAAAAATAAGTTTAGAGATAAATATACATTTTTGTTAATCATTCCCATCATGATGATTTGATGGCTTTCTTTCATAACATGTGGGTCCTGAGAAAGAAGAAATATCACATTAATACAAGTATTGTTATTTATATTTGGGTCTAGATCCATAATAATGAAAAAATATTATATGTTCATCATAAGATATAAATATTAATGAGATGATAAATTTTACAATTTTTAAAGAGTAATCTAATTATAAGTATTTATTTATGATTTTCTTGCAAGTGGGTCATCAAAATTGAAGTGACAAAATTTCAATATCATAAAGAAGAAATCATATTCCTCATGCGTAATCAGAAATCATTGTCATACATGTGCTATTTTAGTAATTATGATGCTTTAATGAATAAAAATAGATATAATAAAACCAATGATATTTACATTTTTTAAAATGGGTTCAAGAAGGCAATGAGAGATCCAAGGTTTAAAGAATGTCTAGGATTCTAGAAATTTTTTTGATGACGTAAAACCTTTTCCTAATCCTAGTAAATCAATTTATGAATGATTAAAAATGGGGGAGAATAATTTGTGTATTATATAACAAGAATATATCATGATAGAAGAGAGATAATATTTAGAAATCAAGTAAGAATATGATTTTGGATTGGGTTTTCATAATTATTTCATCTGGAACGAAGAAGAAGAAAAAAAAAGAAATATAAGTATGCTCGAATTCTACTAGATATCATATTGATATTGAAAACCAGGCTAGGAAAATCATATATATTTCTATATTGATGAAAAAGATGTTAAAATTTGATTCAATAGTATAGTGATATAAAAGATTATCGTATTTAGCAGTAAAGCTTGGGAAATAAACAGGAAAATCGGACTCAGTATGATTATGAAGTCTAGAAGCAGCTCTTAAATTCTAATGGTTACAAATGTGAATAATTATATAAAATATTTTATCTTTTTTCATTGATCGGATAGAAATGTAACTTGTCTGTTACAAAAAAAGTATTACACCATTTATACTAGAAGATGCACATGCAATATTGTAATGTTTTCATAATGTAATTTTAGTGTAATGGAAAATAATACTCATTTTTTCTAATGTATAAGGATATTTTTCTAGTATATTGTACGGTATTTGATCATTTCCAATCCATACCAAGGATTTATATACTCTTATTGAGTGGTAAAACTTGTAATTTTTTATGTTCCTATGGATGTTTGTTTTATTTTTAGTAGGGAGAGAAATAATTAATAGATGGTGAATGTTGTTTCATTATTAAAGAAGAATAAAAGAAATATATATCATTAATTTTTTCCCTCTCCCTCTTAGATATTCTTGGATCAAACCTAGAATAATAGATTGTGTATCAAAGCAATAATTCCCTTTATTTATTATTAGATGTCGTTCTAAAGAAGAATTTCCGATGGATAATATGAGTTGTGTGAATAATAGGGGATTATAATAAAAAATTATTGTAATTATTATATTTGGAAATAAAAAGTGTTCAATTTCATATTTCTCTTTCTTATTATGTTTCAAATGAAATTAAATATGGTTTCCCTACTCATATTGATAATTATCCTCTCACAAATTCTAATAATTAAAATATTAAGAATGAGAGAAGAGATAATAATGATTTATACACATCACTTTCTCAATGTCTGTTACTAAGATTAAAAGGAGTTTCCAATACAAAATGTATTATAAATAAATTTAATAATACTTATGAATGCAATACAAAATTAAATATTTCAATGATTATAATCTACAGATTGATGTATAATGAAATGAAGATGGATGATTATGAATCTATTGGTGACATCATTGTCATAGTGAACAAAATTATTATAACTATTTGATGTCTGCGTTAATTGTGGTATGATTCTACTATTGATAGAAATCCCTTGATAATTAATCATGACAAGTTTGATGCCAATGTCTCATCATTGAATAGTAGATATCACAATACATTATCTTTAAATGGTTTGTATAGTACTGTCATCACATATGATATGTGATGGGAAAATTTATTGAAGGAAAATCTAAAATTATATGGAGAAATTTTATTCAAATCCACCATGAATGAATATTTTAATAAGGTTCTTGAGGAAGCCTATGTTGCTAAATTAGACTCTGAAAATGAATTATGTAAAAATATTTATGAAATTGTATTAATGATTTTAAAATATTGAGTAAATATGTAATTGAATATCAAAAGGTAAAATTCCCTAAATTTTTTCTTGTGGATCCATTGAGAAAATTTATTCAAAAATTCATTAAATAGAATATGAATAACAATAAAGTCCAAGAAGATGTTTAAAGAAAAAAAGGTAATAAGGAAAAATCATATTCAAAGAGGAATGATAAGAAATTATCAAATCCAAAAAGAGAATATTTTTTCCTAAAAATGATGATAGGGAAAAAATAACAAAAACCAACTAAACATGAACTGTTTATTACACCATTTTATAACGAAAGTTTATCATATAGTCAACACATTTGTTCTGAAGAATAATAATGTGATGAAAAATATGAAAAATCTATTGGTAATTACTGAAATTATACATTAATTAAACAATAAACAGTGAAAAATATCAATTAAGTTGTTCGGTGGTAGAAGAAGACAATCAATTATAATTTTATGTGAAAAATAATTGTATGTTTGTCTAAGAAAGATTGAAAAAATTGATAAATAAGTAAAATTTTTAACAAGTGATGGCTCCTCAAAAAACAAAAAAGAATGTTTTTCTAATGATAAAGACAATTTTTAGATTGATATTGCTGAATCAAAAAATGAATCTTGATAAATAAAAGAATTTTAATGATCATATGGAAGTACATCTGAAGGAAAAAGAATAATAATTTGAACATTTTCAATATAAACATTATAATGCTGAACAGAGGGTTAAATATTATGATAATTAAATATTTGATGTTTTTGGAAGATATCATAAAGATAAAACTAAGAACGATCGACAAATATTATACTTATTAATTAATATATTTGATGGAGAGGTTACATATGTGGTACATTCCAATAATTTCATGAAGTTGTACGTTTCAAATAATCCTTAGTCCAAAAAAATTACTAATCGATTTGGTTCTGATATGTATTGAAGGAAAATTGGGTTGAAAAGGAAAAATCAGGATGATAATAGAATAAATGGGGGTAAAAAATGTTCTATTAAGAAATATAAAGCGATTGATAAGAAATATGTCAACAATCCAGGATTGTATGAAAATTATAGAATAAATTTTTACATCTATAGATATTATTGTCATCGTGGTGGGTTTAGACAAAAAACAGATTTCTGTTAGTTTTTTCCACCACATTACAACTATTCCATGAGTAATAGAGAAAAACTGTTTAGGGGGAGTCAGTCCTCCAGAAAGGATTAGACGTAAGAAATAAGATTAGAAGAATTATGAGAAGAATATTTTGTATTTTTATAAGGGTAAACATTTTTAGTCTCTCATGTATGAGCACTTAGTTATTTGAACAGAATAAGTAAAAATTTCTAAGAAGTATCAAGGATATAAAAACCATCCAATTCAAAGGGAATGGAAATTTTTTTGGAAATAAATAAAAATTTCAATTTAATAATATCAAAAGATAGGGATTTAATGAATTATAAAAAATTTAAGGGACCTGAGAATGGTGGGATTATTACTAATAGATGTTTTAGTCTCTTTCTAGCCCAAGAAGAATCCTGGAATATGATGATAAAAAATTAACTAATATGTTATTAAATTTTAATAATAGTTGATAATTTTCATAAGACACTATAAATAAAAAATGTTCCTAAAAAATATGAGAATGATGAATATAATGAAGGAACCACATCAGATTCCAAATGCATGGAAAATAATAAAAATGTAAAGACTTAGATAGGGATTTTATTCCTATTATTTATTTTAAGGAAAATTTATGGATCCTATATAGTCCTAATATTTTTTGAATATTTTTTATATCAAATAGGGAATTGATGTTATAAAAATAAATAAGATATAGTTGATAAATATCGTACTATTATTAAGAAATCGTGTAATGAGGATATTAAAAATACGAGAATTTAAAAATTTGGGTTTTTATGCAACTTAACATTATGATATTTTTATTAAGATGGGTTCAATTTACTTTTATAATAAAATAAATCTTTCAAGTATTTCCCAAGTAAAAAAGAATTATTATAGATGAATATAAATGCATTCCTTGAATGTTTTGTTTTGAATAGAATTGATAACTTTTATTAAACAACATTTTTCTACATAGGGTTGGCACACATGGACTAATATTTTTTTTGTTAGAATATCTTTGTTAAGCGACTCGTGTCATATTTATGAATAAAAATATTAGGATTTTGATATGAAAAGTTATATACCTTTGAAATGGGGTCAATGTTACTGATAAAAAAATAATGATGGATCCTTTGAATTCAAATTTCAAAAGGGGTGAGAAATTAGAAATTGGGGGAGTAAGACAGAAATGGATAGAAATAAGAAATGTTGATAATTTAAAACAATAATTGGTATTCTTTAGAAGTGATTGTTATCAACTGGATTCGGTATTGAATAAAACATAGAAAGGGATATTTTTGGACCCTAGTTATGTTTTTGTTGTATTTGTTTTAAATACATGAAAAAGATTATTTTGGTAATGAATATAATTTATGATGATAAGGTAATGTAAATTGAAATTGATGAATGGTGTGAGTAATGTTATAAATAGGTTCCCTGATTAGATGTGGATTCATTAGCTTTAGACCTAGACTATTGGAATGAAATCAGATCCAACACATTACCCTGAGTCAATATGGTGCATTTGATTGAGATGTGAATAAAAAGTTAGTATATTATGATAATCAAATTGTCTCTGGAATAAATGATTTGAACATAATAAATTAATAAAGACTGTTGAAAATCGATCTTAGAAGATGATTTGTGAGAATCAAAGGAATGTATGTAATATAACATCCAAGTATTAAACATAAAGATTCTATATTGTTTTTATTTCTCATAAATCATAAGTATAATTTAGAACATGTAATGATATCTTAAGAATTAAATGTTGGATAATAAGTGATTCAAAAACATTTACCCTATTCTTTTTTGGGCCAGTCATATTCAGGACAATCTTATCTAGACATGTCACATTCATGATTGGATTGGAAATAAATAAGATATTGGAAAGGATTTGAATATTCTGAACATTCAATTATAAGATAGCCGTTTATAAAACATCTCATCATAGTATTTTATGTAATGATTTCAAAATGAAAATTTTCAAATAGGAATGTTACTAAAGATAATGATTTTCATCTTCATTCCATTGATATAAGATAACTAGATTAATACTTCTTTGAAGGCTGATTCAGTTGATTGTAATCCCATAAACCAATGGTGCTGGTTCAATTTTGTCCAATAAAAAAAATATTTAAATCTCTAGAGAAGAAATTTAATGATTTTTGGGGCCAAAACAAATATAATGTTCTATACATATTAAAAATGTAGTCATACCTTTTTTTATAAGAATTGATGGAAATCATTCTCCAAAAGTGGTTTAAGAGAAAGAATAACACTAATTGGATTTCATTTATTTTAATTAACATGTCGGTAAATAGCTATTCTATTGAATAAATATTATTTATTGATTATAACCAATTAATATGAATGAGCATACTAGTTGTTCGGTGGGAATAGAGAAATGTAATGTGATGTTGTTGGATTAAATTTTTTCTATGTTGGTCTTGAAAATTAGAGTGAAAACATATAATTGTTGTAATGTAGAAATCATCTTTAGCAACCTGAATCATGAATCATGTTCAGACTAAATATTTGTTATGATGTTTAATGATTTGAATAATTCAAAGGGAGATCATAAAGATAAGAAGATATGAATATTTGAAATGGTGTTAAAGAAGATAAAGAGAGATATGTGATTTATACAATATTAAATATTAAATAAATTTGGTGAAGTGGGAAAAACATTTTAGCATACTATTTAATCCATTTTTTGTGTCTTAGAAATTAGTTGACTACTTTATGTATTCTATAATTTACATCCCTCCTTGAAGAGGATATGTAATCATCAAAATTCTAGAAAGTCATTTCTAAATTAGGTTTTCATGAAATAGTTAGTCAAACATAAGAATAAGAAAAATAAAGAAAACATTATCCATCTAGAAATTGTATTTAGTTGGATAAAGGAACCATGAAAATTATATTGATATTTTCTGACTACATAAAAAGATGATAATAATTGTTTCAGTGGTATTCTGATAGTGTAATATTATCATATGGAGCAATCAGATCTAGGTTTATAATGGGATGTCAGACTGAAAATTATTAGAATTTATATATGATGTCATTACCTTATTCTTGGTTAAAATGTGAACTATTTTTTTAAAGGTATTGTTTTTGATAGTTGATCAAAAATCACCATCAAAAGTATGTAACAAAAAATTCTATGAAATAATTTGTTATAGAAGTACCACACACACTATTGGATTATTTTAAAAGTGCCAATCTACTTTAAGGTAATATACATATCATTTTACTCCCTATAAATGTGTTATTTTCTATTCGATTGTGTGGAATTGGATCATTTAATCACCATAAAAAATAAATAAATACTCTTGTTGAGTAGTGAACCACATAAATTATTGTGTTCTTATGAATGAATCTTGGTTTTTTTTTCAGCAGGGATTGAATTATTTAACAAGATGTGGAGGTTATTTATTAGTAAGACAAAATAAAAGAAAAATTAATCACTAATTTACCCCTCCCCACTCTGGGATACTTGCGTCCATCCTAGTAACATACATAGTAGTTTTTCATTATCACAATCATCCCATTTTCATGTTCTATATTGAATGATTTAAAATAAATTGGATATGGGAATATAGAATTTCCCCTAATAGTGCAATGATTATACTATTATTTAATATTTTTATCTCAACTACACTATTGATAGATATATATCAGAAACTCCAATGTTAGTGCATGAAATTCAATTTTTAGGTAATATTACCTTCTCCCCTACATATGAGTATGTTATTTTCATGGGGTTCTGTAATAGAGATAAAAATGGAATTATTATTTCCCTTAAATATAAATATATATATATATATATATATATATATATATATGGAAACCCACAGAAGCCTGGCCATAAAATTATCACATGCCTTTAATCTATAGTCCATCTTGCAAGACCTTATGCTACATGAGTATGGTCAGGTCAGGCAGACTCAATTCTACTACATATTAATCATATATATTGATGTATTCCTTTCACATGGGATGGATATTCAAAATATGGGATCCATTATATTGCTGACCACCAGTAATAATTTTTGAGGGTAAAATATTCCACTCACATATAAATACCTTAGATAAATAAAATTTTTCCTTTTGGAAATCATAAAAAATTTCAAATCATCTCCCACATCCTTACTAAATGACATTAAAATGTAATAAACACATCATTATTAACAGATAATAAATTTCATGAATGTTTTATATCCACTACACAATGTCAAATTATTAATAATACTTCCATCATCATTCCTTATCAATGTAAACCAAAAGCTATACTCTGGTAAACAAATATTTGAGGTTCTTTCATGATCATTCTAAGAACCTCAGTAAATAAACCCCACATTAGGTCATGAGTGTCTTATATTTCATAAAATCTCCCATGGCCCTTTGAAAATGACACACGTCCTCAATGGACCCATTTTTTGATAATGAATGTCGGCCTCTAACAACTACATATGATATCCCATCCCATCAACCAAATGTGGCATGGGACTGAGAAAAGCGATTATTATATATGTGATCAATGAAATATTAATAGTGGATATTTTCAATATAGATTGATTCATAATCATACTCATAATGACTATCCAATATCATCTATCATGATTCTAGAACCATGATACATGGTTTACCTCACCCTCATCATTCACATGGAGGGTGTTGGTGTAATTATGACTTATGTAATTCCAATTAATATATTTATTAACACTGCCCTAATACTGGGTCTATATGAATCAGTACATTAAAATTCATGCACATTTATTAAATATCCACAACCAAAATCATTATATTATGATGGTCCATATTGAAAGATGATATACTACTAGGGAAAAAATAAAATATGTCATGCTAGAAAAATGAAACGTGATTCCAACTATAAATTCAATACACCTTTCTCAACTCCATTCATCTTAAGAGTTTATGAAAAAATAGTATATAAATTAAAAGGGAATTGTTCTCTAAGGTATGATCCATTATCCCTAGTAAAAGAAAATCTATTATCACTGGCCCCCTATGTCTATACAATAGTTATTGTGATGAATCATTGCATCTCCTCGCCCTGATAGTGTGTTTACTATGATGTGAAAAAAATAAAGTGTTCTGTAACCATTCATGAATATTATGTTTTTAGAATAATGCCTTCATGTATTATATGTATGAGTCTATACATTCCAATTCAATGAGTTGATACCCTTATCTGAGATCCCCAAATTCTTGTGTTATTTCTATTTTTTTTCATATACTCTGTTTGTATTATGGAGTAACTAATCTAGAGGGACCCCACATGGATTATATAGTGAATAAATCAGTTACATAGATCATTATCCTAGTTTTTATTTGGATCCTAGATGAACAAAACCCTTTAAATACATTATCTATTTTTCGAGGGAATGTGTAATACTAGTTTCAACATTTACTAATGGTTGACCTATATTCAATGTCTCTTATATTCAATTGACTTCGATATTCATATGATATTATTTACAATCTCTATAACCTAACTATTCATATAGACTTTTAACCCAAATTTTACATCAGGGGGTATTGTTCTATTTCTGATTGCCAGAATGAATTATTTCATTCTCAATGATTTTTTGTCCCTCATCATGTGACCTAAAACAACATGATGTAGGGATCATGCATCAAAACCATTAAAAAAAATACCATTAGGGTTATCAAATACTCATTGGATAATATTTCCATAACATTATACATCCCTATAATAGTTTTTGATTCCTTATAAATATTTCATGTCAACTGTAAAAGAGTATTAACCCCACTATTTTTCCTTTTTGGATGTGGATCGACATAATGTGTGACATTATGTTAATTTAATAATTGTACTTCGTAACAATATTTTTATTTTTATATGGTTGTTCATTTCACATTATTCATTAAGGATTATTTGGGAAAACATTTATAGCCCATGTGATTTTCATGGTTTGGGATATAATATAGAAAACTATGTAGATTAGAATAGGAAACTATGAGGCCAATCATGGTCTACTGGAAGGTAGTGTGTTGTTTTTCCAAACTATGGGGCCACCCCTCCATACAACACCCCACAAGGTGGATGGTTTATGAAAGGTTATAACATGGTTGTATTAATAGTTATTTCAATCCATACACCCCAAACATAAGGTCTATTTAGGGTGAATTTATACTTTTAGCTAGGTGGTCTTTGAATGAAATTATGCTTTAAGAATTTTAATGTTTTAAAATTTTGTTTAAAATTATTCAAGACCATGGTTTAACATACAGTGACCCCTAAACATATATTTTATTGAAATAATACTTCCCCATCACTCAAAGGAATCACCCATTGGATTCAAGGAGGTTTCCTTTATTCATGGTAGATCAAGTCAAGGTGTGTTGTGTTTTATCCAATTTATTCACTTATTCGTATATCCTCATTGGTTCTCATATCAATTCCTCTTATAGAACCTAATGTGGTTGTGTATACCATATATTTGTGTTTCAAAATTGGATTTATGAGTTTGTTTTTTTTCTATAATCATGAGGAAAATATCTAATCTTCTACGATATCTATTTTATAAGGTGATTAGTTCAACCTCTATTCATGAGGTAGGGTGTCTATACAATGAAAAAAATTCATTTAGCTTCTATTTGTTCTATTAAATTACATCAGGCTATTCATTTAATAGATTTTTTTACTCTATTGTATTTTTTTAAATAAATATCTTTTTCAAAAGGGGTATTATTTTAAAAAGCAGACCCCAAATTTTTAATAAAATTATGGAATGGTTGTTTTGATATACAAAAAGGTTTTCCAGAACAAATGTTTATTATCCTTTCATTGAATATGATTTGTAAATTGTTTGCATATTTTTAAATTTTTTTTGGATAAAACATAGCATGTTGGGTAACAACTGATGCATTGGGAATATAAATGTCACTAATATTATGTGTAATACATCAATAGGATTTCATTATCTTTAGTGGGTTACCAAGCCCCATAGGTAATATGTGTTGGTTACACAATTTTCATGGAATAATGATTTATTTTTCATACATTATATGTATACCCATATGAAAGATCCCAAATGTTTTTTTATATTTTTATTCAATTATCATAGGATGGGTTTGTCAGGGTTATTTTCTCACATGCATTAATATGATGGACTAGTCTTGATTATTTGTTTACCAGTTTACCTTATAGTGAATTCATGGATTTTACTAGTTACGATCTCACACTTTATCATATATAATTTTTTTATTCATTGTTTTTTGAATGTGTGTGATTGCTATGAAAATCAATGGGATGATTTACTGATGGTTTTGATTTATGAAAAATATTTTTTAAAATTTATTTCATTTAATTCTTGAATTATATCATTCTTCATTTTAGACTTTGTATATATTCTATGGTGGAATCCAAGTGGTATTCGGTGTTACATTGTCCATTATTCTCCTGATGGGTGTATGCTTTATATTTCTGGATTTAGATAATAGGAATGGAATTTTAAAACATTATGGATTCTAATTTCATTGTAGACTTCATAACAGGATGTTTTGGAGGTAGATGTTGGTCACATAATGGATTTTTAGTCTTGTTTTTTTATAATATATATGTTAGAAAAATAAATATTTATTATATTTATCCGGGATGTATCTCATTCTACTAATTTTTATTCTTGTTATTTGTTTTTTTAACATATTCATTCTATTATATTATTTGACATAACCACGATAGTGGGCTTGCATGGGTGGGTTTTCTATTTAACCTATTTTTGTTCCTTATATAATTGTGTTTTATAGATGATCATCATGAAGTGTGAGAACACTAATTGATTTTTCTTCATTTTCTAAGGTATACCAATGTTAAGACCATCATAATTTGGGTATTAGGTGAGGGAGTGTGTCTAGCTTGCACACTTCCATGTATAAACATAACTAAAAATGGGTGGTAATAAATTTTATTCCATGTTTGTTTCTTGGAGCTTTATTTCATTTTAATGAAGGGGATGGGGAGTTTACTTAAATGGACCCAATTATTCATATAAAATTATTTTCATTTTGATATTTTATATTTTCATTAAATTATAGATGTTTTAAGGCATTTAGATTATTTTATGAAGGAAATCTAATGATTTTGGTATTTTTTTAAACAGATTATTGGGAATTGTCTTCTTATTTTTCATCCTACTATAGATCATATGAATCTGAATGATGGAAATGTGAGACAAGTTCCACCGGAAAATAATCTTGGGGAAACATATTTAGTAGAAGCTGATGTCATACCCCGAGCCCAAAATCCATGGAGATGGGGTGTTAATAATCATGGTGTGTAATGTTTTTAAAGATATGTTGAAACATTACACATATTTTTCCATATAGATGAACTTTATGGTTTAGTATAGGGAAAAACATATAAAAATATTATGATCCTTTAATACGGAATAGAAATGACACCCCAAAGAATCCACCACATATTGTAACTCAACTATTATAATCCTATAAAAATAAATTGAAAATAAAGTGTGAGAACAAATAATTCCTAGTAAAGGCATTTTACGTTAATATAATATTTCAAGTAGAACATTTTGAAAAAATCACTTATTAAAATAATCCTAAAAAAATTCATAAAAGAAAACTGAAATACATGCTTCTCAACATTAATAGATTTTAGAGGTTACCAGTAAACATTTTAGGGAGAATTAACAGGATGAAAAATGGAATAAATTTCAATATTACACGTATTTATACATAATGCATGGTGTGTAGAATATAAATTAAGATTTAATCATAATATTCTCTATGTGACATGCAAGGTTGCAGGAAGAGAATTTGTTCATGGAAATACTATATGATCAGTGTTGAGAAAAACTAATGTCACGAATAATTTATCACATAAAATGTAGATCATAAAATTACTTGTAATCTACAATCATTTTTATTAAATTTCAGAAGATTAGTTCCGAATAACAATAATTCCATGTGCATTTAATTATGCTAATACTCATAAATAAGTCTCCCATCCAAGTATATTCTACTAGTCAATTAATCACTTGGTTAGTCATATACTAACACATCGTGAGGGAATGTATAATGACGAACATTGTCCTCGCATAGTTCCATGAACTAATTTGTCTCATGTGAACTACTGATGCATTGTTGGGATTTCATTAACTGATCCCCAACCTATAAGTCATTCATTAACCAATCCCCAACCCATAGGGATTACATTAACCAGTCCCAAACACATTAAATACTATGTCCAATACATTCCTCATATCTTCATTAAGGTCTTATATTCAAAGAATCCCATACCACTTTGAATATTTAATTTCTTATCTCATATAATCATGGTGTCCCATACGACATTGAATATTTAATTTATCATGTCTTATTATTCAATGTGTCCCATACCACATTGATTAATTTAGTTCTTAATCAAAAAATGGTCATAATAGTTAAATTTCATTAATTAAAAACTACATATATAAAATTAATCAGGCATTAATTGTCAATACTATCAACTACATGGTTATAACAAATTAATCGATGAAAAGTATGGATATAATGACATACTATAGAACATTATATGAAAAAAAACACCTATGATAAATTATTATACAGGATTTATCACATTAAATTATAACCCTTACATTTAAAAATCATAATTTCATAAAAAAATATTTTATATTCCAAAAAGCATAAATTTGAATTTAGGATTGCTGCCATTTATATTTTAAATGTATGATGATAAATGGGCTATACAAAAAAATGAATCTGGAATCATTGAGAGTGGATTGTTATTTGTGAATTGAAGTTAAATATGTTAGATGAAGAACAATATTTCCTTTAGAAGAATTCATGCATAATAATATAATTAAACATATTTCTCTACATTTTATTATGAAATTATATGTAACACCCCAAGCTTCCATGGTACGCTTTTCTTTGAATAATATAGTAGCGTGTGTTGTACGCAACATCATGTTCTAACACAAAAAAACCAATCAAACATGTTGTTATGAATTGTAATACCCACTTTTTAAAATTCTATACATTTTATCATTCAAAATGGACTTCATTATTGGATTCAGAATATCGAAATTAGCCTAGGGTGAAATTTTGATATTTTTTTGAAAACATTCAATTTTTGATGAATAGTTAAAAACACTTAGTTATAGTTTAAAACCGAATTATTATTTATATAATTATTTATTTTATTTAAATTTATTTTAGGTCAAAATAGATATGTAATACCTATATATGCTCAATGTAATTCATTGGATTTAGTTTATAATAATTTTAGATATATAAAAATATTATTGAACTTTTCAACATCTTTTACCCATCTCCTAAGAGATTTTTCAAATTCACATAAAACATAATTTCACCGCTTCTATGATTGGAATTTTGAAAATCTGATAGACATGGTTAATATCAAGTAGTAAAATGTGGTTCCTAAAAATAATTTTTGGTGAATAGTAACTTTTTTACTTTTATTTACCACAGTTAAAAGTGAATAGGGTAATTAAAAATAAAAATGATATTATTATTATCCTAAAATATGTCCTAATTTTATTGGATAAGTATAATTCGACCAAAAAAACATTAGGAATAAAATATGATCCTATTTGGTCCACTTGAATTAGATTAGGACATTTATTATTATTTAATTCAAAGAATAGTTAAAAGAGTCAAAATCAATGTTTATTAACTAAAACATTTTTAATATTGGGTTATACATAAGATAAATTAGATTATAAATATTCATTATAAAGATAAAAATATTTCCTACATAATGGTATTTAATTTATAATTTTTATATATAATTTAATTTAATTTATTTATGACATAATGGAGATGGAGTAATTACCTAATTAATGAAATATTAAAATAATTGATATTATAAATATCCAAATAAATGTAATTGGAGACTTTTATAATGTCCACTAATTTTATAGGTTAATATGACATGTTCTTATTGCTTAAATGAATTTTTTAGAATTAATAAAGTTTTTAAGACTTTAAAAAAATTCAATTATTAAATAGTTTCAAAATTGACATAAAGGAGTATTTAAAACAAATATTATATTATAAATTGATATAATATCCCTAAAAATATATGGTTTGGATAAAGAAATTTTATAATTATATTTGTATCATTAATTAAACACTTGGGGTTCTCCTTGAATTATATAGTATGTTTATTAATCATATAATATAAAAATACAAAGAGACATGGTAAATGTAAAACAATTTAACTGAGAGTTAAATATAAATTATATGGTTAATATAGTGACCCAAAACTATATAAAATATATCTGATGAAAGGATTTAAACCCATACACACTGTAGCATCTAAATAAGTCACATTTGATCCATTTTAAACCGAATATGAATTTATTATAAAATAATATTTTCTGTTTTTCCTAAGGTACCCCTCACTCCTCTTATAAAAGGACACTCCCCCATCCCTCAAATTCATACTTCCAATGATTTTTGGTTCAGCCAACCCCTACCCAAATATCCTCTCAAATTTCCTCACTTCATCCAAAAAAAATTCATTTAGTCATAAATCCTACTTAAGGAGCCCTTTTGATCAAATCAAAAGGAAGAACCTGAAGAAGAGGTAATAATCTCACCACCCTCTTTCAAGTTCTTTTCTTCTTCCACTTATTATTTCTTTGTTATTTCCATTATAAAACAATAAATCCATTATATTATATACAATATGATGTTATTATAAATATATTAATACAATATTCAGTATTCCATCTATCCTTTGAATGACATGTCACCATACGTGTGTATGTACGGCATACCGTCTCCACGTCGTGGTGTAATTGTTATTCAAAACATTTTCATTTAGATGGGTATGATATTTATGTTTAATTAAAGTAAATAAAAAATACAACATTATAATGATTCTGTATATATTATATATCATCTAATTAAATATTATTTTTTAATCCAAAGAATGGTATTGTCACTCGTGCGTACGTACGGACTACCGTCTCCACGAACGTGATGAGATTCATTCCTCATTGTAACCATTCAAGTCTAATTCTCATTTGATGAATAAATTTTTTAAAGGACTTTATATCATTATATATATGAATAAGATACAACATATCCATAAAAAACACGGCTTATTTAACAAAACATATAAAAGAAAACAAGTAAGTTAACACCTGAAACGATAATAATACTAAGATATTATTAACAAATAAATGTTAAAAGATCATATATGATATCATATTAATGTATATGATTCCTGTATAATTTAACAAAAATTATATATCCATTATACATGAGGTTAAACTACCCTCGAGCAAAGAAAAAGTACAAGGTATGGGTTAATTCTATAATATCTTCATTATCTGAGGTTGTTTATATGTAATTATCTACTGAGACCTCTTTATCATCTACATCCATGTGTCTTAAAACTTTATTTCAAAAAATTATTACTATTTTATAGACTATGGTTTAATGTCTTTTATACCCTTTTTTTAATTTTTATTAGATGTTTATAAAGGATCATTCCATCGTTTCCCAAATAAGGTCCTTTTAATTCTTTTCAACAAAATTAAGGTATTAATGTCTTTTTTAACATATACGGTGGGTGCAGCTATTTTCTCCCATTATAAAATCTTCGAAGCATGCCATACAAACTTATAAGAATATTTTTAAACTAAGTGTTTTAATTATGTGGCTTTTAAATGATTTCCAAAAAAGAGATATTTTCTCATATAGTTTTGATTTCAACTATCTGAACGTCATTTGATGGATTTTAAGCTTATTTGAAGTTGATTTATTATTATACTAAACTTCCACACTGTATTTAAGGTTTTGTGATATGTTTGACTATGGATGTGTTATTTTTATACCATTCATGGTTTATGGAGGATTTATTGACATTTCGTATGCTAGTTTTAATACGAATGTTTATGTTATGTTTAAACCTGTTCATATGTGGAATGCATTGGACTTAATATGTGATGGGTGGATCCTGATATATCTCTTCGATGCATAATTAGGTCTCATGAGACAAACTAGTGTCCTGCTACAAGTCTTTGGAAAAATTTTATTTGTATTCTTGGCACAAGGCCTTGACTCTGTGGTTATGATAGTCTGGAATTATGAATTCCATCATTATGAAAGTGTTTATTAATATTGGATGTGATTATTCGACTAGTATAATATCCATGTGAATAAGTAAATGGAATTATTTAATTTTATTTTTGTCATTTATGCTAAAGATCATGTTTTAAACGATTTTGTTTTAGTTATACATTTCCTTAAATGTTTATGTTTATTTACGAAAGTTTCTTCTATATTGGTATCCTTACTAAGCATCTGAGCTCACCCCTTTATATGTTTTATTTTTCCCAGGATGTGAATAAATATTTTATGACTGACCTGCAGGGATAGTATGAGTGGGATATGAGTTTAGACTATGGAGACTATGTTATTGTAGTTATTCACTTTATAATGTAATGTAACATTTATGAATGTATCTAGTGATTCCAAGTCTACTAAACTAATCGGCCATTTGATAATTGATCTTTTGTGATCATGAAAATGTTATGTAATTATTCACCGACTCTGTGTAACTGGGGTCGGGGCATTACTGTTGGAATCAGAGTAAAGTTTAGTACAATCCTTGTAAGCTCGATTTAGTTAAACTATGATTAGAGAGCATAGACCTAAATGGAAATTGAGGATTAGTATAGAAGAACATCCTAAAATTTTTTTATTTTAGAGATTTTGTGAGTTTTCCAAGAAATACATCCATGTATGGATATGAGGAGGTTGAGGTGGCTCTGGAACAGATGAACCTAGGGGTAAACCCCAAAAACACCTCTTTGAGCTATACTCGAACGGGAACTAGTGCATGACAACGGGCCTCGTTGAACTATTGTTTACGACACTCCAGTGGGATATACTTAGGATAATTCTAATTTTCTTTACAAACCATTATGAAGAGTTTATGAGTATATAATTCCTCAAAAAAACTTTTTTATGATTATGGATTAAATCCATGAACTGTTCAATTTATGTTAAATGTTTTACAAGATTGAAATTGTGTATTTCAATTCATACACTGATCTAGTGTATTCCACTATTTAAAAATGGCACCTAGTGGAAGGAATGGAAACCGTAACAATGCACGCACTCCATGTAGGTATTTCCATCCTATTCATGATAATTATAGTAGAGCTATTGATACAACTGGTGCTGATCATCTTATCATCATACTGGGACATCTCACTTCGGTTATGAATAATAACCATACACGTATGGAGCACCCTAATCCACAGCATGGAGGATCAATGTTATAGTTCTTCATGAGGCAACAAACACAAACATTTAATGGGAGTACAAATCCACTAGTAGATGAGAAATGGATAAAATCCTTAGAGAAAATATTTCATGCCTGGTGGAGTCGTGAAAGGGAAAAAGTTATCATGGCTGTTTAACACCTCACTGGAGATGCTGATCAATGGCAGTCATTGATTAAAAACATGAAGGAAGATGATGAAGTATCAAATAAGGAATTTAGGGAGTTCAAAGAGATTTTATTAGAAAAATAATTTCCTCGTGACCATAAAGCAGATATGGAATGGAAAATTCTGAGTTTGAGACAAAAGGAGGATGAGAATGTTGCAAAGTTTGAGGCTAACATTACAAGGATAGCGAGGCATGCAACAGATCATATACGTAACCCGAGGAATAAGATTGGTCGTTTTTTTGATGGGTTAAAACCAATTCTCCATTGAGCATTAGTCTTACAATCCTTATCATCATACGAAGATATTTCCTCGTGTGCTATCAAGAGAGAAAAAGGAATTATCTATGTGTTATGACGTTAAATCAAAGAAAGAGAAGAAGAGATCTGCTGACCACTCTGGGAATAAAAATAAGGTGAAGAAGGGAAAATATGAATATCCATCCTGCAGTAAATGTGGGAAGAAACACCATGGTACTTTCTTGAAGGGAATGGGAGACTGTTTTTAGTGTCATTAAAAAGGCCACCATGCTAGTGATTGTAAGGGGAAGAAAAAAGCTACCGATGTTCAATGATACAATTTCAGGGAGATGGTACTTTATGAAAAATGAATTTCCTAGGAATCCGGGGAACTTACCATAGAAAAGGCCAAGAGATCAAGGCCAAGATTATGATATCACTACTACTGAGGTAGAAGCTCAGAAAGACAATTTGACATGTAATTTTATGGTTTCCTCATATTTAGAAAATTCTTTACGTAATTCTAGACCATCACATTGTTTTATATCTTACTAGTTTTCTACGAAAATTAGATATTTCAAAATTGATTTAACAAGGAATTTGTCAGTCAAAACTCCTAAGTGATGTGTCATCAAAAAAAATTATTGGGAATCAGTCCCCATTAGAGCATATAAATGTTCTTTATCTACTAATATCATCATCATACCTATGATTGAATTTGAAATAATCATCATTATGGATTGGATTTAAGACCATGATGTGATGATTTATTATAACAAAAAGGAGGTTATGATTTTTTAGAATGATGATAAAGAACACCTTATCTTTAGAGCAGAATCATCACCGCCTAATTCTTTTCTAGATCCACACCAATAGCTCAACTAAATTCAATTATAGGGGTGGAAGAGAATGAAATAATTGTGGGTGAGGAATGGAATGTTCAAATAGATGTAGTACCAATTGTGAAAGAATATGTAGATGTGTTTCTAGAAGATTTACCTGGACATCCTCCAGAACGATAAACTGAGTTTTCCATTGATTTAATTCTAGGTTCAATGCCCATATCAAAGACCCATTATGGAATGGCCCCCGTGGAATTAGTTGAAATAAAGAAACAAATAGAGGAATTAAGTAATAAGGGATTCATTAACCCTAGTGTTTCTCCATGGGTAGCCCCTATTCTTTTTGTTAATATGAAAGATGGATCTATGAGGTTATGTATCGACTGTAGGGAAATAAATTATATAACAATAAGGAAAATGTATCCCCTACCCCGCATTGTTGATTTATTTGACCAAATGTATGGATCTCAATACATTTCAAATATTGACCTTCGATCTGGATACCATCAGTTGTGTGTGAAGAAGGAAGACATTCCGAAGACAACATTTTGAACCAGGTACATGAATTCTGAGTTTACAGTAATGCATTTTGGATTGACTAATGCACCCTTTGTATTCATGTATCTAATGAACAAAGTTTTCAAGGAATATATTGATTATTTTTTAGTGTTATTTATTGATGATATCTTGGTATACTCTAAAATCTATGAAGATCATGAAAATCACTTGCACATTATCCTGAAGACTCTTATAAGACATGAATTATATGGGATGTATAGCAAGTGGAAATTCTGGCTTCAAGAAATTTCTTTTCTCGGCCATATTGTCTCTAAGGATGGAATTTACGTTGATCCTTCAGAGACCAAGGTAATCCAAGAATGGCTAGCACCGACTAGTATAACTGAGGTAAGCAGTTTTTTTGTCTTAACAAGTTATTATCGGTGTTTCGTCCAGAACTTTTCCAGATTGGCTAACCCATTAACAAAGATCACACTTAAAGGGGTTAAATTTGTTTGAAAAAATGAGTGTGAAGTATTTTTTGAAGAACTGAATAGAATATTAGTAAATGATCTTATATTGACTCTACTATCAGTGAATGATGGGTATGTTATTTATAGTGATGCTTCAAAGAAATGACTTGGTTGTGTCCTTATGCATAATGATAGGGTTATTGACTATGCATCACAATAGCTGAAAATTCCTGAGAAAAAATATCCTACTCATGATCTTGAGTTAGATGCTGTAATATTCTCTTTGATGATTTGGAGACATTATCTCTGTGGTGAAAAATTTGAGATATATATACCAATCACAAGAGTTTGAAGTATATTTTCTCATAGATTGAACTCAACATGAGGCAAAGGATATGGCATGAACTACTCCTGGATTATGATTTCACGATACAATACCACCTGGGGAAGGCAAATAAGGTGCCACATGATTTGAGAAGAAAGGATCATGGAGTATTGAACATTATGAGAATTGAAATGGATCCTATTTTCAAGGATCTAGTAAAGATGGACATGGGAATAACCATGGAAGGTGAAACATCAATACTTTTTCAAACGGTTTCCAAACCATCTTTACTAGAAAGGATAAAGAGTTCTCAGAACGATGATGAAGAATTTCAAAAGATGATTAAAGCTGTGAATGGTGGGAGAATGAGTCACTTTGTGTATGAAGATGAATTTTTGAAATTTGTGAAGATACTTTGTGTTCCCGATATAACTAATCTAAATATGGAATTTTTGGACTATGCTCACAGTTCCCATTTCACTATACACCTTGGGGGTGCCAAAATGTATAGGTATTTGAAGGAACATTTTTGGTTTGACAACATGAAGAGGGTGATTTCTGATTTTGTGTCAAGATGTATGGTTTGTCAACAAGTGAAAGTTGGAAGGCAACAGCCTGGAGGAGTCATGCAACCTCTTCCCATACCTAAGTGAAAATGGGACAATATTATGATGGACTTTGTCATGGGGGAAACCAAATACCCCTATAAGGAATGATGAAATATGGTTCATTGTTGATCATCTTACCAATTTAGCACATTTTATTACTATAAGAGAAGATCTACCACTTGAACGTCTTGCAAGACTATATTTTAATGAAGTTGTGAGACTTCATGGAGTACCCCCAATCAATTGTTTCTGATCTTGATCCACATTTTACTTCAATATTATATAAAACTATTCAGAAATCTCTGGATACTGACCTTCATTTGAGAACTGCCTACCTCCCCCAAACTGATGGACAATCAGAATGGACAATTAAAACCTTAGAAGACATGTTGAGATCTTTCTCACCTAACTTTCAGGGTATGTGTGATCAATATTTAATTATGGTAGAATTTTACTATAATAATAGCATCCATTTACGTTTTCAGATGGCACCGTATGAAGCATTGTACGGAAAGAGATGTTGCACAACAACCTGTTGGGATGATGTTGGTGAAAGAATAATCATAGGCCCAGAACTAGTAGAGGAACCGATGGAAAAGGTGAAGGTAATCCAAACCCACATCATAGTAGCTCAATGTATACAGAAGGGCTATGCTGACAACCGAAAGAAGGACTTGGAATTTTAGGTAGAAGATTATGTTTTCTTGAAGGTATCTCAATGGAAGGGAGTTATATGTTTCTGTAAGAAATGCAAATTGTGTCCCAGGTACATAGGTCCATTAGAAATTATAGAACGAATTGGGGTTGTAGCTTACCATTTGGAAATTCCGCCAAGTCTCTCCAATGTTCATGATGTGTTCCACGTATCACTGTTGAGAAAATACATGCCTAACCCAATGCATTACACACTTTTGAGGAAGTAGAACTGGAACCTGATCTATCGTATTGCGAAGAGCTCGTTAGGATTCATGATACAAGAGAACATGTGCTGAGATACCGGACGACTCGTCTGGTATAAGTTCACTGGAGAAACCATTAGATGAAAGTGGCAAAGTTGGAACCCAAGGAACTTATGATGAAGAACCACCCGAGTATTTTCATGCCGTATTATTCTGTAAATTTTAAGGAAGAAATTATTTTAAGGAGGGGAGAATGTAACACCCAAGCTTCCATGGTACACTTCTCTTTGAATAATACAGTAGCGTGTGTTGTACGCAACATCGAGTTCTAATAGACCACAACCAATCAAACTAGCTGTTATGAATATTAATACCCACTTTTTGAAATTTTATGAATTTTATCTTTCAAAATGGACTTCATTTTTGGATTCGGATTATCGAAACTAGACTAGGGTAAAATTTTGGTATTTTTCTAAAAACTTTCAATTTTTAATGAATAGTAAAAAAAAACTGAGATATAGATTAGAATCAATTTTTTATTACAATTTTTATTTATTTTATTTAAATTTATTTTAGGTCAAAATAGATACATAATACCGATATAATTTAAATTTAATTCATTGGATTCAGTTTATAATAATTTGAGATATATAAAAATTTTATTGAAAATTTCACCGTCTTTTACCCATCTCCTAAGAGAATATGCAAATTCACATAAATCTTAATTTTACCTCTTCTGTGAGTGCAATTTTGAAAATAAAAGAGACATAGTTAATATCAAGTAGTAAAATGTGGTTCAATATGATAAAAGTAATTTTTGGTGAATAGTAGCTTTTTACTTTTATTTACCATGGTTAAAAGTAAATAGGGTAATTACGGGTAAAAATGATATTATTATTACCCTAACAAATGTCCTAATTCTATTGGATAAGTATAATTCGACAAAAAACAACCTTAGGAATAAAATATGAACCTCTTTGGTCCACATGTATTATATTAGGACATTTATTATTATTTATTTTAAAGAAGATTTAAAAGAGTTAAAATCAACGTTTAATAACTATAACATTTTTAATAAAGGGTTATACATAAGATAAATTCGATTATAAATATTAATTATAATTCGAAAAATATTTCCTACATAATCGTTTCTTATTTATAATTTTTAGATATTATATAATTTAATTTATTTATGACACAATGGTGATGCAGTAATTACCTAATTAATGAAATATTAAAATAATTGATATTATAAATATCCAAATAATTATAATTTTAGACTTTTTATGAATTCCACTAATTTTATAGATTAATATGACATGTTAGGATTTATAAAATTAATTTTTATTTAATTAATAATGTTTTTAAGACTTTAAAAAATCAATTATTAAATAGTGTCAAAATTGACATAAAGGAGTTTTTAAAACAAATATTTTATTATAAATTGATATAATATCCCTAAAAAAATAAGTATTGGTCAGAGGACATATATAATAATAGGTGTATCATTAATGCACCAAATGGGGTTCTCTTGGAATTATATAGTATGTTTATTAACCATATAAAATAAAAATACAAAGAGACATGGTTAATGTCAAACTATTTAACTAAGAGTTACTCATAAATGATAAGGTTAATATAGTGACCCAAACCTGTCTAAAATCTATTAGATGAATGGATATCGACCCATCCCCACATTATCCTTGAAATAAGTCACTTTGGTTCCATTATAAACCGAATATGAATTTATTATAAAATAATATTTTATGTTTTTCCTAAGGTGCCCCACAACCTTCTTATAAAAGGGAAATCACCTTTATTTCAAATTCATACCTTCAAAGCATTTGGGTTCAGCCATCCCATGACCAAATGTCCTCTAAAAATCCCTCAATTCATCCTAAAGGCATTCCTTTAGTCATAAAGCCAACTTTAAGATCCCTTTTGATCAAATCAAAATAAAGAACCCGAAGAAGAGATAATAATTTCACCACCCTCTTTCTAGTTCCTTTCTTCTTCCACTTATTCATTCTTTGTTATTTCCATTATTAAAAAATAAATCTATTATCTTATTCATACTTTGATATTATTATAAATATGGTACAACCATATTCAGTCATCTATCGATCCTTTGAATGACATGTCACCATACGTGCGTACGTACGGCTTACCGTCTCCTAGTCGTGGTGTAATTGTTATTCAATGCATTATTATTTGTATAAGTATGATATTGATGTGAAATTAAATTAAATAATAAATATAAAATTATACTGACTCTTTATGTATGATATACCATCAATTATATATTATTTTAATATCAATAGAATGATATTGTCTCTCGTGCATACGTACGGACTGCAGTCTTCAATAACGTGATGAGATTCATTCATTCAAGTATAATTCTCATTTGATGATTAAAAATAATATTTAAGTACTTTATATCATTTTAGATATGAAAAAGATACATCCTATTCATAACAAACCATGCTTATGTAACAAAACATATAAAATAAAATGAGTAAGTTAACACCCGAAACGACGATAATACTATGATATTATTAACAAGGTAATGTTAAAAGATCATATATGATCTCATATTAATGGATATGATTCTTTTAGAATTTAATAACAATTATTTTTCCATTATACAGGAGGTTAAACTATCCTTGACCCAGGAAAAGTACAAGTTGAGGGTTATTTCTACAATCTCTTCATTATATAAGGTTGTTTAAACGTAATTATCTTCGACGACCTCATTAGCATCCACACCAATATTTCTTAAAAAAGTATTTTAAAACATACTTAGTCTTTTATATAATATGGGATAAAGTCAGTTATACCCTTGTTTGACTTTTTATAACATGTTTATAAAGGAATCGTTCCGTCATTTTTTTAGCAATGTAATTTTTAACCTTTTCTACAAAATTATGGTAAGAATGACTTTTTTATCTTATATGGCGGGTGGAACTATTTTCCATTGTTATAAAATTGTCGAAGCATCCCTTAAATCCTTATAATAATATTTTCAAACTAAAAATTTTAATTATCTGGCTTTTAAATGATTTTCAAAAAAGGTATATTTCTCTCAAATAGTTTTGATTTCTTCTATGTAATCATTCTTTGATGGATTTTAAGCTTATTTGAAGTTGATTTATTATGATAGAAAACTTCCATATTGTATTGAAGGATTTTTCATATGATTGAATTTGGATGTGTTATTTTTATACCATTCATGGTTTATGGAGAAAGTATTGACATTTTGTTTGATAGTTTTAATACGAATGTTTATGTTATGTTTAAACCTATTCATATGAGGAATGGATTGGACATAATAAGTGACGGGTGGATCCCAATATAAATCCTTGATGCATCGGTAGGTCTAATGAGACAATCTAGTGTCTTGGAAGAAGGCCTTGACCAAATCTTATTTTTAGTCTTGGTACAAGGCCTTAACTATGTGGTTATGATAGTCTAGCATTATACATTCCATCATTATAAAAGTTGTTATTGATATTGCATGTGATTATTCTACTAGTATAATATCCATGTGAATAAGTAAACATAATTATTTCATTTTATTTTTTCCATATTATGCTGAAGATCAAGTTTAAAAGGCTTTTTTTTAGTTATACATTGCCTTAAATAATTTTTTTAATTTATAAAATCTTCTGCTATATTATTATCCTTACTGATCATCAGAGCTCACCCCTTTCTATGTTTTATTTTTCCCCGGATATTAAGAAATATTTTATGGCTAAGCTGCATGGATAGTCTGAAGAGGATATGAGTGTGGACTATGGATACTATCTTATTGTAGTTTTTCACTTTATGATGTAATGTAACATTTATGAATGTATATAGTGATTCCAAGGCTACTAAACTAATCGGTCTTTCGAGACATGATCATTTGTGATCATGCCAATGTTATGTAATAATGCACCGACTCTGCGTAACTGGGGTTGGGGCATTACATTATATGAATTCATGCATAATCAAAATACTATTCCAAACATCTAAAAATTTGAATGCATGTATTTTAGTTATTCTTGTTATCTTACAAATACATGGGGGTTTAATTTTTTTTATAAAACCATGAAATCACAATATGTATTCTGGGGAATTTTTGAACCAAAACAATGATTAATAAATAATTATAAACATTTTACATCTCAAAGACCAAATTTAATCACCAATAATTAGTTTTATGAAAACCTATTTTAGGTAATGAAAAAAATATAAGTATTTACATGTAACTGTATATCTATATTTGTATAATTCAATTGAACAAAACAATATAGATACTTACAAGATTTACATGTATATAAAAAAGTATTTTTTACTATTTGAATAACACAAAAAACTGGTTTGTTTCATAATGAACATATATTCATATATATTACCACATATACCAATAGTATATATATATATATATGGGTAATATATATAAAACCCGAACTATTTATAACCCTTATAATCACAATACATTTTTTAAAAATCCAATTAATCCTTGATAATCAATACAAAGAAGACATAAAAACCAATTCGAAAGGGGACATATATAAACTGTCTGATTATATATATATATATATATAACCATATAAACAAAGTGGGTATATATGTTTTTCAGAGAGAAAGAAAGGTATATTAAATACTTACCGTTCCAAAGAAAATATTGGACTATGCTGAAGATGGAGAGGCACTTCAGTAGAATAAAACCGAAAATGTTTTTGTGTAAAACAATTTTATATATACTATATATATATAAACAATGTATATTTTTATAAAACTCATTAACCACACACATAAATTATAAAAAATGAACAGAGAAAACACTTATAATAGGAGATGACAACCATCCTAATCAAAGAATGGCTTAAGTGGGTGGATCATTAGAAAAAAATATATAACTCTATATATAATATAATTTTTTCATTGAATCAATGTGTATATAGATTTAATAAAAAATAATGATGAGCTTCAGATCTATGTAATTTGAGAAGGGAGACAATGTGGATAGAGATAGGAAGTGTCACTAGTTGAAGAAGGAAATAATGAAGGAGAATGTTATTCGGACTGGTGCAGTGCGATGCGGAATGAAGAAAGAGATGCGAGGAAAATATGGAAATGAAAAGGGTAGTCAAGATTAGTCATAGATTTGATCAGAAGGTTGAGAGGTGCTCATTGTTTTAAAAATAGATGATGGTTGAGATTATAACACAGTTATGATCAAATGGATTTGATGGAAAGCTACATTTAAAATGGAATTATAGGATGAGATTTATCTTACTCTCGATCATACGGCTTAGGAAAACCCCGAGGAAAACCAGTGGTGGTGGGTATTCAAAGTTTGTACTGATCAAACAGTCCAGATACCTTATAGCGATATAAGATTGCTAAGAATTAATTTTCCCTAAAAATTTACATCCCACATCGAATGGAATGGTGTTTAGAGTCCTCTTTTTAATACTCGACCTCCCATCCACCCTCTAGATTACTCCCTCCCCCCTGGGTACCACCCCATAACATTTCACCGTGGGCGCACATTATACCCACACTCAGATGATGTGTCTCCCCATATAGTGGTGCAATCTGGTTCCTTGTTGCACTATTGAGTTCGTGCGCTCACCCTCACAGCCGGCCTCTGCGGGCTGGCTGGCTAGGGGTTTTCCACCCACAGTGAGGGCTAGGCCTGACCTTAGGGTCTTTTCTTATAAAGGCTTCAATAGGTTGATGGGACACATAATTTTTTTTAAATAAAAATTCATAAAAATATTAAAATTAATATTAAAGCAAATAATAGTGGTTCATTAATAAAAAAATTCTTATGTTTTTATCTATTTGAGATTCAAAATATTAAAAATCATAATAACAACATAGAACCTTAAGGTTATTATAGTTTTAAAATTTATATTATATCTGAAAACTATGTTATCATTTAATTAGGCTATACTATTTAAATCATTTAAACATTAATCAATCTTTAAATACCTATATATTTAAAACATATCAAAACACTTGAAATGTCTACAGAAATTACATGGGCTTTAGAAACATACTAGTGGTTACTTGTTACAATGTCCATAATTATAATTCAAATTTAAACAAGAATATTATTTATTTTATTAATCGATGAAATTTTTTTAATTTACAAAAAGTATTAATTTAATATAAATACAGTGGCCCAATGGACAATTTTCAAAGAAACGGTCGTCTAAAGACTCTAACCGCTATAAAAAGAAAATTATTGTCATATGTATTTCCAATTTCCAAGAATATCCTTATAAATACATGTTCCGGGTATTCAATATCATTAAATCGGTTTGTATTACAATGATGGTTCTTTATATACCTCTTATTATTAGTACTTGTTCCGTCTTTATAGCTAATTTTTTCTTCATTACGGTCATTCCAAGGAATGAGTGCTACCTGCTTGGTCTTATTGTGATGTTAGAAGGTCTTCAAGTGGCACTCCTCGGAATTTCCCTTAGTTTTCGAGGATAGATATGTTTTTTTTTTATGTAACGTTACAATTATTTATTGATTAAAACTTGTGTTTTTCTATATTGAAATAATTATTTGGATAACACAAAAATTAAATGAAGTAAAAAAATAAAATATTATTATTGCACAAGAAATAAATTTGGGGTGTAACATTTTGTACCCTTTAATGAATTGTGTCCTCACAATTCATTCATGTTCATATCCTTTCCTACACCATATTACTACATTAACATTAAGACCGTACAAGATATATCATATTTATTAATTATTAACAAAAATTGATTTTCAAGAAGTTTAGTTTAATACTGTTACCCAGTCCACCACAAAAAATAATTCGAAGATGTCTTCAGGTGGAGTCCCAGGGTGGTTCCCACTTCCAAAATATCCCTAGACTAGATACTCATAGATAATTTTTATTCAAAACTATACATGTAAACAATCAGGTTTCCAGAGAGAGGAATGCAAGGTATGAAACTTTTATATTTCTTCATGAACATGTTTTTTATTGATCTGTTGAACTATTTCATGAATGAGACTTGTGATGTCTAGATTCACCGATACATTCTAAAACATAAGACCAAGAACATGTAAGCTCCTCAAAGGTCACCCTCCAATGCAAGTTCCTAGAATTTAACCATGTCTAGGAAATTTTCGGAGAGATTGAAACATAGTAAGAGGACATAATGATGATATACCATATGCCAATACTCTAATAGTTGTGTAGTTTCCATTCAGTGATTATCATAATTTCCTCATTGATATTCTGAAAGAACATTTGGGCAAAGGGACACTTGATAGTGGAATTTTCAAGATAAAAGAAGTTTCATATAAGGATAATATGACTCTGAACATGACTTTATCATAATAATTTCCAATATATCATTTGGTAGGAAAAAATGGTCAGTTGATGACCTCTCATATTCCATATGAAATTTTATGAAAAAACATCTCAATAAATTGCAACCATATTAAAACAGAGATGCAATTTTGAAAATTCATATCAATGTACAAAAATAAAAAAAACACAATCAATTTAAGAAAAAGATCGAGAAACTTGGTGAGCTACATATTCATTATTTCCCTAAAAAAACTCACAGGCATTGAATTTTGAACATCCACCATGATGTCCCTTCACAGGAACTCCTGGCGTAGATGATTTATTAGTACTTGGATAAAAAGATTCCTAAAAAGTTTCCAAACTCTTCGATCACTCTAGTCTAGATGCAGCATAGTCAACTTGGATCAATCGCATGTGGACATCTAAAATTCCATGAGTGGGAAGTATTAATTGTATTAATATGGGAATCATCAACATGAAATTGAGGTCTATAAAAGAAATGGGAAGAAATATATTTAAGAATTTATAAGTCCTTAATATGACTAGAAATAACATAGGTCGTCATTTGAAAAAGATAGGCTGATCTAAGTTCACCCTCTTGGGTAGCCTCTCATATATCCTCTAGAGATTGAAAAGTCTCCCCTATATTAAATCATTTAAACAGGCCATATAAATGCATTACCTATCATTCACAGAATTGATGTTGAGAATGCATCATAAGGAAATATTCAAAGCCTGATTAATGAGGGAGTTGAAGTACACAAGGAGATTTCGATACATAGTAGATATTTTTACATGATAGGCATAGGATTTCAAAAGTCTCATAGACAACAATACACGACTTGTAAGCTATAGACATTAGTATTTATGTTTGAAGAGACATGTGACTAGTATCGTCTGCCATCTGAACATTATTGGAATGAATTCTACATAGTAAGACATAATTTATTTTTTTTATAATTTTTTTAACATTCCAGAGCTACCTAAACTGAACTCTAAAACCAACTATCACGCCTCAAACATATAATACCAATAGTTTTTGAATTAATAAACATGGTGTAAAATATTTATTATAAAAATAAATGTAGAATAATTACACATCATGTTCCATATATAGGATGTTTATGGTTTATGATCTAGAAAAAAATTAAAATTTTAAAATCCTTCAATATTGAACTGAAATGATTCTACAAAGCAGTAACCACATAATGTAACTCAAATCTAATAAACATGAAAAAATAAATTTATTACATAGGTTAAGAAAAAAATTCCATGTAAGGGGGTTTTCAAATAAATATAATAATTCAAGTAAAACCTTTTAAAAACTTCTCTTTGTAAAATAATCATAAAACATTTTCAGAGAAGAAAATTGGGACAAGTTATTATAAACATTATCAACTTTTAATGGTTACCAAAAATAATATATAAAGAAATAAATTTACAATAAATAAAATCAATTTTCAATATTATACTTAATTATACATAATGCATATTGTGCATCATATAAATCAAGAGTTAATAAACTAATACTATGTGTGAATTGAAAGGGTGCATGGACAAATATTTTTCAGGGAAATACTACATGATCCCAACTGTGCATAATCTATGTCACAATTAATGTATAACATAAAATTCACATTATAAAATAACTATAAAACTACTATCATTTTTATTATTTTTTAGAATATGGGTGTTGAATAAACTTCATTCCATGTTCATTTACGTATTATTATAATCATAATTAAGGGTCTCAAACAAGTATATTCTACTAGTTGAATAATCACATAGTTGGTTATATACTAACAAAATTTGAGGGAATTTATAATGTCAGATTGTGTCAAGGCCTCGTTCCATGGCCTAATTTTTCGCATGAGAACTACCGATGCCTCGTGTGTCATTCATCAATAGGTCTCCAACCCATTAGGATTTTATTAACCATTCCACATCCTCTAGGGATATCATTAACCAGTACCAAACCCATTATATACAATGTATAATACATTCCTAATATTTGCAGTGACATCATATATTCAAAGCATCCCATACTACGTTGTATATTTACTTTCATAGATCATATATTCAAGGTGTCCCATACCACCTTAAAAATTCAATTTATCATTTCATATTATTAAAAGTGTCCCATAACAATTTGAATAATTTGGTTCTTCATCCAAAAATCTTTATAATGGTTAAATTTTATTCTGTAGCAATTACATATATAAAATGAATCATGAATTAATTGTCAATACTAACAATTGTGTGGTTATAAAATATTAATCAATGACAAGTATGGATATGCAGACATACTATATCACATATGATGATAACTAATGAAAGTAAGATAAATGATTATTCAGGATTTTCCACATAAAATTATTTCAATTAAATTTAAAAAACTATATTTCATGAAAATAACTATATTATATTCCAAAATAAAAAAATACAAAGTTAAGATATGTGTCATTTATATTTAAAACACATGATGATAAATTAGCATGACAAGGAAAACTAAACTGAAAGCATTTTGAGTGGAATGTTCGTTCTGAATTTAAGTGCAATATGTTAGATGGATGTCAATTGTTTCGTGTGAGGAATTCATGAATTAGAATATAATTTTACATATTTCTCCACATGTGCATAGACATGTATACATATTCATGCATTTTCAAAAGACTATTACAACCTAATAAAATTATGAATTCCCGCATTTGTGTTATTGTGGTACAATAAAAAATTCATGTCGGTTATAAAAAAGTATATAAACCCATTTAATCACAATGTGTATTCTTGAGATTTTTACAACTAATAAAGGGTTTACTAAATATTTATAAATATTTTACATCTCAAAGTCATAATTTAGTCCTTAAAAATCGGTTTTATGAAATCATAGTTTGTGTTATTATAAAAACCTATAAGTATATACGTATAACCAAATATATATGTTTGTATAATCCACTTAAACAAATAAATAAGGATACATACCTAATCTACATGTATATAAAAAAGTATTTTTTTTACTATTTTGAAAACACATAATCAAAACTAGTTTGTTTCTGTTTCATTGTTCCTTGAAATGTGTATTCTAGTTTTACAAACCACTACTTCAAAGAGTATTAAATTGGATTTATTTTCGTAAATAAAAACATGCAATAGTTATTTATCTAAAGGGGGCATTCATTCCAAAGGAAGTAATTCTTTATGTTTGAACTTCACGAGACATAAGAACGTGCATTGGTCGAGAGGATGAGAGGTCGAACTCATCACACCCTTTTCGGGGGAATTATTCTCTACTTCGGGACTCTCTTTACAATTTGAGATACTTTTGTGAATCCTTATTTTTTACCCATGTATATCATAACAATCCCTTGTAATTTCCAATCACTTTTATATCATGTGAAATGTTTAAAATCATCTCTATGTATTTGAGGTTCTTCAATAATGGAGATATCCGTATGTATTTTATATTCTCAATCAATGGTATCCTCTCATATAATACTTTGAGATTCCATTAATCATCATTATGACGATACTGGTTTTTAAGCTACATAGGGGGGAACTCGGAAATTTATTATCATCTAGAGAGATAAATGTTTTCCACGATCTTGGGATCGTTCCCAAAAAATGGGCAACTGATGTATCCATTTAAAATTAATCATAACCCTCTTAGTTTGGTGCCACTAAATGGGACACATATTACCTTTTAAGGTCTTATGATAAAGAGCTAGCCATACAGTCTAATTTCATTGGTTGTTGACTTCCAAGAGGAAGGTTCTCAGTAAAAACATAGTGTGGGACTTATGATGAACTGGCCCCATGAACATGGAAAGGATATGGGATTCCATGTAGGATCAGACCACGTCGGAAATATGTCCCAAGGAGAACATGGTTGATTTAAGGTATTGGGTTTGAACCTCAAGGAGTCTTCCTACATATCCCATATATATGGGAATCAAAGCCCATGTAGTTCGATATGTCTCATAGGGGAGAATAGTCCTTTGAGAGAAATGAGTTTGGGATTAATTTCTAAAATGGATTCCCAGGAAATTTGGGAATTTAATTTTGGGATTATTCATAAGGAGGATTCACAAATTAACGAAATTAGGGATATAATCATGAAAAGAACATCTAGTGACCTCCAGACATGATAAGGCTTCCTACATATCTTAATTATGGTGGGAATCAGTGTTTTCATAGTTCATTTAATGGTGCAAATTTTGTGATAATGACAAATATCTAAGCCCATGTGAGTCATGATCTATGTGAGAAAAAAGGTAATGTAATAGATTCTACAGAAGAATCCACACCTTTACGCTTTCATTGATGGACAAATTAACACTTATATCAGTGACCGTGGAAGAGGGTGAGGAAACTAGCCTTCCCTCTGTTCTATTTATATTGGAAAAGGGTCCAATGTATGGAGGATGGGATGAAGGATAGGGGCTTACACCAGGAGGGCACGCCTAAAATTCATCCCGGTAGTGGAGGGAGACTTCTCTTATGATTGTGTGAAAAGTAATGGTAAACTATACCTTCCCAACCAGAGACTCGAGGTCCTAGGTTGTCTCTTTGAGAAAGGAGAGGTTAGGACCCAACCCTCCATCAAACAAGGAACTTTCTATCACTACTCCAAGGAGAAATACAAATGTGACTTTAGATATACAAACCCACTCACACTCCATGAACCCAAACCCCATTGTGATACACATGTGGGAAACCTCTGATTGTGGATATAAAAACTCCAAAAGGAGACAGATTGATGTCAATTTCCCAAATATTTGATAAGTCAGGAGGATTTAGTGAAGGTCATAACATAATTCCTTTCATTAAATGGAGCCAAGGAAAAGGAATCCATTCCCTGCATGTATTTGATGAAGTCTTGATGGATTGTAAACTGAAGAGAGTAAGGGAATCCAAAATTGGCGCACAATTAGAAAAGGGTGGTCAAGTATGGGTATGAAAGTAGACATTAGTGACTTGATATTCACTTATTTGAGGAAAAAATTGTATGATAATACTTTTAAATTACATGGTTCAATCCTTAATGAGTGTTCATAGGTAATCCCAGATGTGGGGCGCTGATGTTCTTATGAAAGGAATAGGTGGCATGCAAGTGCTTCTGATTTATGGAGGATGGGAGATTTAGGTGTGAAAGTGTTATTGTTTTCAAACACCAAAAGATCTTTTGTCTAATTATCATAATTTAAATCCTCCACATATGTTTTTGAAGAAATATGTTGAATTTTCAGGATGAATTGGGTGAAGCACTAGTGAGACCAGTGTAGCAATTGGGATTCATGGAAATTCATTCGACCAAATGAAGACCCCAATAGTCTATTTATAGAAAAAATAGGACATTGGGTAAAATAATTGTTGGAACACATGTATTTGTATTTCCATATAGGGTCACAAATGTAGGTTGCGCTCTATATAGGGGCATGCAAGTAGGTTTCATGACAAATTGGGCCACACAAGTAGGCTGTGCACCGACGGTGTTTTTGCTAGACTAGGGCACCACATTATGGATATAGCCAAATTAATACATTCAAGGTGTCTATAGTTTCTTAGTTAACACATATATATATATATACATATGCATATATACACAATATTTATTTATATATATGTGGTTTTTTTATAACAAAATTGAAAGTATTTGTAACCCTTATAAGTGCCATATGTTTTTTAAAAACACCAAATAAACCTTGTTAATAAATACATCTAAGATATAATAACTGGTTCGAATGTGGACTTATATAAACTATATGATTATAAAAATATATATAATTTTATATACAATGTATATATATAGGTTTTTAACAAAAATGATAAGGTATATTAAACACTTACCGTTCCCAATAAGAATAGGACCAAGCAGAAGATGGAGAAGTACTTGAGGGGATGAAAAATAGATAGGATGTTGTGAGAAAATAGTTTATATATTATATATATATAAACTATGTTTATTTATATAAAACTAATGGACATAACCTAAAAATGATAAACATGGACTTGAGTGAAGACATAAAATAGGGGAGGAAAACAACCCTAATCAATGAATGTATTAATTGGGTGATCGTTTGAAAATATCTATATATATATATAGTTAATTGGATCCATAGAGAAATTTATTTAAAAAAAAATCTGAGTGTCAGATATGTGGAATATTATAAGAGATATGTTGTGGATATAGATAAGAATTTTCATTGGTTGAAGAAGCAAAAAATAGAGTAGATGATAATGCTGTCTAGTGAGGTGTGATATGGATGGATGAAGAAGACATGAGGAAAAAATGGAGATGAAAACTATGGTCATGATTAACCTTGGATTGGATTAAATGGATGAGGGGTACTCAGGGTTTTAAAAAAAGATGTTCGGTTGAGATTATAACATAGTTATGATAAAAAATCATTGCTTGGAAGGGAGATTTAAAATGGAAAGTGTGGTCTAGATTCATCTTCATACTGATCGAACGACATAAGAAAACATGAAGGAAAAGTCTCAGTAGTGGGGAATCGAAGACTCGGTAGATCAAATGGACCTGATCTAATGCGGTGAGATCAGATTGCCAAGATTTTATTTCTACTGAAAATTTTCAACCCACATCGAAAGGAACTGAGTATCAATTCTTCCTTATAAGACTCGAGTTAACAACAACCCTTTAGATTACTCCCTCCCGCCCCACCGCCGATACCGCCCCACATGGGGGCCTGCTCTGGTTCCTCCCAACACTACTGAGGGAGTGTGTGCACCCTCACGACCGCCCTCTGTTGGCTGGTTAGCAGGGGTTAGGCCACCCACAATGATGGCTAGGCCTGGTGTTGAGGTGTTGACCTATAAAGTCTTCCATCTTTTGGTTGTTCCTCTATTATTATTTTATAAAAGGTCATAAATATTTTAAAATTGACAATTAATCATAATAAAAGTGATTAATTTTAAAATTGTTTCGTATTTTTTATATATTTGAGTTTCTGAACATTAAATTTTCAAAACACACCTTAGATCTTTATGCCTATTATTTTATATTATAAATTATATCCTAAAACTGTGTTATTTTTTAATCATGCCATAATATTTATATCATTTAAATATTCAGAACTCTTAAAATACAATTATATTTAATACATATCATAACATTTGAAATGTATACAGAAATTCTATGGGCTTTATAAAAATACCAATGGTTACTTTTTCTAACATCCATAAGTATAATTCACATGAAAATAAGAATTTTATTTATTTTTATATTCGAAGACATGGTTTCAATTAACCAAAACTATTAATTCAAAATATTTACACAAACCAAACTGACAACATTAAAAGTAACGGTTATCTAAAAACAAAAAAGGCTATATGAAAATAATGGTCATGTGTATTTCCAATGGTCAGAAAGACCCTTATAAATACATGTTCAGCGTATTCCATATATTTAAATAGATTTTTCATACAAATATGGATGTCTATATTCAACTTATGCTTTGTACTTTTCCTATTCTCATAGAAATTTGTTTCTTCATTATAGTAAGTACAAGGGATGCGGGCTACCTACGTGGTCTCATTGTGGTTTTAGGATGTATTCTTGTTGCAATCCTCGAATTTGCCTTCATTTTCCTTGGCTAGATATGGTGTTTAGTTTGTTTCTTTTCTACGTTTTATTCAATAAATCATGTATCTTTTTTAGATTGAAATAATTTTTTGGATAACACTAGAATTAAATAAAGTGAAACCCTAAAATATTATTTTTCACATGAAATATATCTAGGGTATCAAAAATGTAATTAGTGTAATTTAAACTCTTGTTTATGTTGGTGTCAGAACCCCATGGTTTGTTGTTGATCATGGCTCAAAAATCACTGAGTATAATCCAAAGACATCCATATTAAAAAATTACCCCATGAATAAGAGGAGTTGCATGAGCAGATTGCGGTAGTAATTAAAATCATGAATACACTTAATTACACTGTGGGGATTTTACTACACACATTCTTGTGCTATTGGGATGGGGATAGGGGGATTCAATTTTTTAATTTAGGTTTTATGATGACCCCACAAGGTGTTTTTCAAGAAAACATTTAACCATATATTTAACTGCGAGTTGTTACATGTAGTAAGGACCCGGTATTTTCTAACCTCAAAGAAAATAGGGTATACTTCTATTCAGTATTCCATCAATTTATCTATTTTGGTTATTTGGATCCATATCTTATTACAACAATGTACCTAAAGGAGACTAGGTGAGTTGCTTCATAGGCTTAATATTTTGTTGATATTATGTATGATGCTCCTTAAGATAATAATGGAGGTATATGATAAATAATATTTATTGGATAATGACAAATCATGAGGGAGTAGTTTGGATGGTCCTTCAATATGTGAAATTGTTAGCTAGGTTGTGTCTTCAGGCCAAAAATAGATTCCCAGTGGTATAATTTTCTCGTGACGACAAGTTATATGGGCTTCATTAGGGAAGAAGTTCTTTTTCTTACTACCAATGTGGAATGAGTGGTCATACAAAAATTAATTATATATATAATCCTAATACATTTCATTATTATATATTATTGAGCCATCTGTGGGTTTTTTCTAAAATTATATCTTATGGAATGTAAGGATGGATCCACTCTCACCAAGGGTTCATTGGTTCATACCAGTTATTAAATGGGTGAAGGGTCTAATCTTCTGGATAAGGGGATGATAATATGGTTATAACTGAATTTCTATAAATGACAGAGTGTCATGTAGTTAAATCTAAATAGGCCCAACTACTATTAGCGTTACAATTTTTATTTAATCATATTTACTGCTTTCTCTATTTGATAAAAGTGAAAATCATTATTTTATACTGCTAAACGTAATTCATATTTTAGGATTACATTTATGTTATTATATCATTTATGTATCTTTTATATGGTTTTTTAAAGTTGTAGGAATAGGGTTTCAATGGTCCCTCATGTGTGGTGATGATAGCTGACTTCAAGGTGTTGTGGAACATTTTTTATAGATATTGGCATTATTGACCTGATATAGGACATTGATCGAATCAACTATTTTATGTCTTAGATTAAATATTTCGATCATCAGGGTAAGGATTTATCATCTGATTGGGTTACTCACGTTATTCAAGATGAATTGGTCTATAGATCGGAAAGGGAGGGGCATTGGTCCTTTTACTAGTGGATCCATGGGCCATTATTCAGATATGTTTTATCATGTTTTCTACACATTTCTAAGATTTATTCTTTCTTAAACATAGTGATCTTATACCAATGTCCTTATAGAATAATTTTATTTTTTATAATGAAATATAGAGGTTATGTTTACAATTATCATAGCTCATATACTATGCTCATTTATATTCCATTTTATCGAATGAATCCTATTGATGTATTGGAACACAAATTCCCCCTTGAGTAAATTGAGTTAATGGGATTTATTCTTCCTAGCTTGTAATTATGTTCAATAGATGACTTATTTTCTAAGAAATCATACAGTAGTCTCATATATGACATAGATTCTTGAATTTTCAATTGGGTGACTACTAAGAACAAATATCCTCATCCCCTAATTATTGGTATTATTAAAAAATTTAGATAGGTGAGTCATTATTAAATGATTTCCCATTGGTTGTGGCACCACCAGTTCAGATTTCGAAGATAGGATATAACAAAAATGTAATTTACAATTCGTTAAAATCATTTTGAGATTTAGGTTATTCAATTCATTCCAAGAAATACATTTTCAGTACATCTGGAATTTATCAACTGACCTCTACATCGTTTATTGGACTTCTAGGTTCATTTCATCAGGGATGATATTTTTATAAACTCTAATTCATATAAATAGATTAATGAACTTTTTTATATCATTATTCATCCCTTGTAGTTATATCATCTATATGTTATTCCTTCCAAGTGTGAGTTTTGGATCCATGATGTGAAGTTTATCGGAAATTTCATATCTAAGAGGGATTTCATAATGGATCTTGATAAAGTACATGGCATTTTGTACTAACTGTAGTTTGGAAATGTGTCTACGATATATAGATTCTTTTTTTCAGAATATTTTCTATGGATGACTTCACCCATAAGGCTGAAAATTTTGAAAAATATGAAAAACGTAAGAGATATTTTGAGGAACTAATGTTTACATTGACTTAAGAACTGGTTGTGATTATTTTGGAAAATGGTTATATTTATAATTCCTTGTTTGATAACTATATTATATTTTTGGGATTTGTCATGATGTAGGGGAAATATGGGGTGGAAAAACTCTATCTCTCTAGTTACCCCCTCAATTGTAGAAAACAAAAACCCATTCTGTTGAGATAGTATCAGTTATTCATAGAGTCAAAACATGGTTTCCCTATATCTTTGGAGAACTATTTAAATTTAATTATTATTATATTATCCTAAAATATATTTTTAATTATAGGGATCTAAAATCATGATAGATATGTTGGGTAGAATATCATGAAACATTTGATTTTGATAATGAATACTTTCATAGGAATGAAAATTTGGTTGTTCATGAAGACCGGAAAAAAGTATTGCAACATGCCAGGATGGAATTGGTTGAGGAGGGGCCGTTGGAATTTTTTATTTGGCTAGATGATATTGGTAGTAGAATACATTTTTGGAAGTTGTTCTTTGTATAGATTAATGAATTATTGTATTTTAGTGAAAACATTTAGCTCAACAAACAAACATACAATATGTTCTAATGCATAGGTAAAAATATTTATTGTGTGGATAGAATAGGTGTTGGGCCTTGGTATCTTAATAATTTTTTTCATCCATAGAATTTTGATGGTTCCAATTTATCAATGGAATGAGTTTATTGATAGTGAAAAATGTTAATTTCAATATTTATACCCTATAGAAATAATGATGCATCATTACATGGGGCATCTATATAGTTTTCTAGTGATGAGATTGTGAGTAGTAGATTTAGTAGAACAATGTCTCACCTGTCAACAAATTAAGGTAGAACAACAGATACCATCAAGTTTGTTACAGCATTTCCCATTTTCGTATGTATGTGGTATGATATATCAAGGTAGTTCATCATTTTTTCAAGTAATCCTAGAAGGTGGCATGATTTTTTTGTGATCACTAGTCCACTTAATAAATCATTTCATTTCTACAAATCATGTTGATGAAAAATTTAGAACATCTCGTAGAGATGTATATCGTAGAGATTGTGACCATCTTGGGTTTCCATATACTATTTTTTTTGATAGGGACTTTAGGTTCACAAATAGCGTATAGAAAGTCTTACAGAAGATTATGGTTTACTAGTTGATATTGATCACATATTCTCATGACCATACAAATGAAAAATCAATGGTAGGTACCCATGTTCATGAGTATATACTTTTTGATATTATTTATATTTTTTGTGTATCTTGGAAACAATTTCCTCTTGTTGAATTTTCCAATAACAATAGTTATTATCTCAAATAATGATGAATCCATTAGAATATTGTATTTCTAGCCATTTAGTTCTATTGTTTTGGGAAGAGTTGGGAGAGCATTCCTTATACGATCAATGTATCATTCAATAGATGATAGATAAGTTGAAGTTGATCTATAAGAGGTTTGATACTACATAGAGTAATGAGAAATATTTTGTATACCATTTCTATTGGAATCTATAGTTTATGGGTAGTGATCATATATATATATATATATATATATATATATATATATCAATCTCCACCAAGATTGGGAAATCATTCATTATGTGGGTAGGGTAAATTGGAATTGAGGATTGTTATCCACATAGAGAATATGGAAGTACACACAAATGTTGAAAATAAAAATAAAATACCATCTCATTTTACATCAAATCATGGTGTGTTTCATTTTTTCAAGTTGATATGTTATTGGAATAATGCATCCAAAGTGACGGAGTGGGAGGTTTTTTATCTTGAACATGATATCATATATGTTGAGCTACTGGTTCAAGTTATGGATCTCCATGATAAGATAGTATTTTTTTAAATTATTCCATTGCAATATGAAATATGTTTGTGAATATGGGATAACCATGATATGTGTAATAATGAATAAATGATGAGGTAGCAGTGGAATTATCTCTGTGATATTCAAGAATCAATATCACTTTCAAGGGACACAAATTCTTTAAACTGGGGAGATTTTAATATTTTGTTACATTACTATTTGTTATTTTTACCCATAAGATGACATTGAAATGGTTTGGTTTTTTTGGTTCATTTTTTAACATTTCAGAAATTTGTTGACCCCTTGTGGCTGTGAACGATTAGGGAATACAATGGGGTATGGACTTTGAACCTGTGCATCAAAAACATTTCTATAAGAAGGGGTAACATGGGTATTCAAAACTATGTGGTCGTGCATATAAAATAAGCACCTTTAGGAAAATGGGTTTTTCATGGTCACTGCGTGTTTATTCTTACCATGAATTCAATCCATGAACCCTAAATAGGTATTATGTATAAGATGCAAGGTTAGGGAATATGGTTACTCCTAACTATGTGGCATATCATGAAATAGTGAACATGGTATTTAATATTCTAAATTTTTATATAAATATCTATATAACCCTATTTTAACATCTAAATAATTCCTAATTTCATAGCTACTCGACCATATTTTTTACTAGTGATCATGATTAATCATACAATGGATTCATGGCGGGTTTCCTTTATTTTTAATTGATCAACACATTGTATGTCTTCCTGGATATCTATTTTTTCATTTTTCCTTTGATCCTAAATAATTATAGTTTTTATCCCCTTATAGATTCTTAGTGGGATTGTTATTCTAGATCTATGTCGTTGGACCAAGGTTTTATATGTTTCTTATGGTACTATGATACTGAGTTCCTAGTCTACACTTCTTTATTTACTATTTTCAAAGGAAATTAGTTATACCTCAGTTCCAGAGGGCGGTGACTCTATACAATGGGATAATTTTATGATTTTATTATTGGCCATATAATATAATTTTTTTATTCATTGAATTTTTTTTATTTGTGATTACAATGTATTTTTTTAATAAATTGATAATGTATTTATGAGGGTGTTCTTTAAAAATGAATTTTGTGCAACTAATGATTGATAAAATGAATGAATGATGGTTTTTGATTTAAAATAGGTTTTTAAGAACAGATTTATATTGTAATTACATTGAGAAATATTTATAAATTATGATCTTGTTTTTTATATGGATTTGAATAGACATAGACATATGGTTAAATAATTTGTGTCGAAAGTGAATTCTCTCTCATAGTGTTTTTAATCCCAATTGAGATCTTTCACTTTAGTGGGTATAATATTGATAGTGGTTATACTAGTTGGTCCCACTATAAGCCTATGTTTGGGATTTTATTATTATTTCTAGTATATATCGCCTTATACGAGAGCCAAAATGGCGTGACTTAACATTTTTTATTGCATTATCATAGGATGGATTTTTCATGGTTATTGGAAAAAATGCATTCAAATAATGGATTATCCATGGTTATTTGTTTACATGATTATCTTATTTTTTATTCCTAGATTACATTGATTATGATCTAATGATTCATCACATACACTTCTAATATTTATTTTTTAAGAATTTGAAAGGACATTATGAAACTCCATGGATGATTTATAACTTCTTTTTAATTATCAAAGTGTTTTTTAGACGGTTATTGATTTATTACCATGAACATTAGCATTCTTCATATTATAAATTTAACAAGTTCCATGGTTCAATCCAGCTGGTCAGTTTTATCACCCTCTATCTTTTAATTTTGGAGTTTGGTTATGTTGTATGTTAGGATTCATGTAATGTAATTGTAATTTTGTAGCATTTTATCTTATATTTTCATCATAGACTTCATAGAAGGATGGTTTGGAAGTATTAGTTGGTCACTTGGATAATTTTTGGTATTTTAATATTATACCTTGTAGTTTATCCAATTTTTCTTGGATTTTAAGGATATTGGGTTTTCCCCTTTCTTCCCCTTTCTTCTGTAGTGGTATTTTGTTTTTTTTATGGGACTTGTTTCTATTATCATGTAACACATAACCCCCATGGAGGGGCCCGATCAAGTGGCATGCATAGATTTAAAGGGATAGATCATAATAAAAGGGACATAGATCTATCAACTAGAGGCATATACTCCTCTAACTAAAGGACCTATAATCATTATTAGGCCTCAAAACATAGTATTAGTACCCAAAACCCCAAACATATGTTCGTTCATCCTTGACTTGTGTTCCCTATTACATAACCCTCATATCAAACCCTTTCACATGTGATTATGAAAACCCATATTACAACTATTCATGTCAATTTAGTATCTGTCACATAACTCCACGACGAACCAGATAAGATTTCACCAAGGATGGGGTTGTGTGATCCATTCATGAATCACAAGCCTTAATTATCTCAGTAATGTTAATGGGTTCTTAAACCCTTTATAAGTTTCCATCCTTCTTCCATTAAATGTATTTGTCCTAAAAAAATATGTGTTCTATGCTAGATTGCCCTAAAAATAGAAATATATTGTCTATGATAGAATCCCCTAAACTATAGAAAAATATCGTATGAACATGAGGTCCTTAAATAACAAAATTATAATAAACATACTAGAATTCCCTAAAATATATTACTATATGATATATAATAGAAGAACATACACTATATTAGTAGAATTTTCATACTAGGTGATCCTAAAAAATGATATTAGAGATCTATGATATATGACTCCTAACTACAATAATAAAATGTTTGGGGTAGTATACCCAAATCAATTATAGCAGTAGGTCCAATCTATTTGACCTAAAATTATAGCACCTAGAAGGTGTAATTTATAATCCATTGAACATCAAATTTGATGAATGAATATTACTCACCAGTTTGAAACCCTATAAAATAAATCATTGTAAAAATTATGGTCACCTATCATTGGGAAGAAGTATTGTGTGCTCTAAGAAATGTTGGGCACATATGAAATGTAAATGGTATACATCTCATGAGGTTGAAACCCCATCATGTGTATATTTAGAAGAAGATAAATAATTTATCATTATTTTATCAGCATATAAAACCTATAGTAGTGTTAATGAAATAAACATAAATTATATAAATAATGTATGGATAATTATATATCCAAAATATAAAGAATTATATTCTCACTGATTCTTTCTAATTAGGAAAAATATATATCACTCTCCACCTATGATTTATTCACAGAAACTATCATTTTGATCTTGTTTATCCATGAATAATCGTAGTATAAACATAAATGAATATTTTTATTCCCTTAATCATTTATCATAATCATAATTAATATTATATTTTTATTTGATCTAATTAGATTTGAATTTCGTTTTCCTTGGTATTTTATAAATTTTTTTATATACAACATGATATAGTGTGAATGTAATTCCATGCGCACAACGAATGAAGGAAATTTGTATTGGGACGTGTAATTCCCTAGTGTATTTTTCATTGATAATGTGAGCCTCAGGTTTAAATCACCACATTGTGACATCTCTACATGGTTGTGTAATAAGAAAACAAATAATTCAAGGTTATTTCCAAAAACAAATTATTTCATTTGAGTTTTCAAACTCTACCAATGTCTATAGAGAGGTATCAATTTAGAGATGGAGTTTCATAAAATAATTTTCTAATATTATTATCAGAGGAAAAAAATTTCTCAAAAAAATTGGATAACTATTCATATCCTTTATGAGTCATAACAAACGAGGATGATGAAAAAAAATATGGGACCATTTGTGACATATGTTATTATTATGTAAATTAATATGAACATTGAAGAAGTACATCTTCATTTATAGCTGAGAGACTTTCAAATGTCTCCATTATAGAATATTTGATGCATCTAATAATGATTTCAATAAATAATTTTTGTCATGAAAACTATAAAATTACCTGTAATTACTATCCAATTATGGATGAACTATGAAAATATGTATCTTGATATCATATAGTTATAAATAGTCAAAGACTCTTGATAATAACACTTAGATAAAGGTAGTTATTGGGTACTTCTTTGTTAGAATAATATCTATGATAGTGTCTTTAATTAGTGTATGAATTCACTGAAAAATCGTCCCCCATTATTCTAATCTCATGGTGATCAGATGAGGGAGTCTACTAGAAGGAGGAATGGATATTATAATCTGTTTTGGTATCAAGTCTATTTTCGAAAGTATTGGTTCAGACAATGAGGAAACAAGAGGATGTGTCTTGTGTGTTAACTCTCCAATCAATGCATCATATGTACATGGTGATAAATGGACATATTCCCCAACAATCTATGCCTTATAAAGGATATTAATGTAACAATGGAGAGCTCACTACCTTGGGGGATCTTCCAACTCCTTGATAAGATCCCTAAAAGCTATAAATAAATGTTTAAAATAAGAACATGACTTCTCAACATGAATTAATAATCGATTAAGTATAAAAACACATTTAATCTTACACCCATTATTGGGAATAATCTGATGGGGAGATAGGGGCACCGATAGGTGAAAGAATTATTTTTGTATTAGTATCTTCACACATCAGAATTTTCAAAAAATGGAGATTGATTCTATGATTTAGTTCTAAACTCACACCAGCTTCAAGAAGAGCAAAAACTAATTGATTTTGGTAGAACAAATTGTCATCCTTGTAGTTGTTATAAGGATCAGAACATATTAGTTAATCTAAGAGAGATATAAGAACCTTATTATGATGTTGGACATTATACAATCTCTCCTCATGGAATCCACTTTCGTTATATGTAATCAGCCCAGTTGTTGTGGGTGTGGAATGAAATTAAATTGATTATGTTTACTCAATATATCAATAATCTCATCACTGACGAAATACATAACCTCAAAAACATAAATGATTAAAATCTTATTATAAAATATATGATAAGGGTTTATAGAAGTAATATCATTCCAATAACATCTAATATATTCTGTTATCAAAAAAATAAAAATTTAAATGGGTCATTGATCTAGCAGGGGACACTACCCCTTTTTGTATAGCCAAGCAGTTTTTAATGATGAGTAAAAATTTTCTCAACTTCATTTAAGGGTATATTTTTTTCAAATAGGGAATCCTATGCCAATGTTCTGACTCAAACACTACTAACTATACCACTTACTAAGAAGATCCATTAATATAATTAATGGCCAAAAAATTATACGAACCAATGACATAGAGATACAACTTGTATCACCCTAAAACCCCATGAATCCTAGTCAATGGACTCATGTGTGTCCTAATACGATCATTTATTATCCCAAACATGTTGAAAAGTGTATTGGGATGGAAAAGGTAGGTTTATGAATCTAAAAAAAATTAAGATTTTGATATGATCATTAAATTAAATAATTCAATAATAGTTCAACTCTGTATTCATCCACTGTATCAAAGTGATGATCATTTATTTTCCTATGGTTAGAGTCTGATTGGGTTTATCCGAAACACCTATTACTAATGGAAATTAATCATACATCTCCCTATGTGCGTGAATTCCATAATTATGATAATTATTTTATATGATAACTCCTACATTGTCATGGGTCGGATAAAAAAAGTTGGTGTCGGTAAACCAAGGGTGACTCAGTTCACAGAAAATCTCCAATTTATGGTAAATAAAATACTAGGTGATCTATGTCTTCACAATAATATGGAAAACATGTAAGAAAATGTTGGATTCAGTTCAATCCAGATAACCCAATATGGCCATGACCATTCATATGAAAAGCTATGTCCATATTTAAAATCACATAATAAACTATATCCAATGATATGGTTTTACAATGAATATATGATATCGTTCACATATCATTAAAGAAATTAGTTTACAAGAAAAATACTAATTGTCTAGATATATAAAGGAATTAACTAACACATAGGTGGAAACTAGAATGGTTTAATAATAAATTGGTTGTCCTAAAAAATTTAATTTTAATGAAGTCAATAGTGGTTAAAATGATGGGTGACTAATTATTATATTTTTTGTGTGGGAATTCAAGATTAATCGAGACATCCATATCAATTTAACGGTAGTATGTGTTATAAATGATAGTATTATTTTAAATTATAGATAACCCACATTAAAATATCATTGTTGGAAAAAACCTGGCACCGGGGGTAGAAATTATGCTTTTCACAAATCATAGAACTCTGTTCATCCACACCAGGAGATATTTTTCTTTGTTGAAACTTTATTCCCAATAGTATTATGTATATGTCAAGAGTGTGAAGTAACTTTCCAAAAAGAATAATGGGATTTCTTAACTAATAATAATAACATGAAATTTTTGACCCATATAAGGTTTCAAAATTTCAGGACCTATTACATGTCTCAGAAATAGTGTGACCAAAATAAAACTTCATTATAAGATGATCTGTTATATGATTTTTGATCATCGATCACAAGATAATAAAAAGGTCATGATTTTTGTATAAAGATTAATCAATTCTGTGACATCCAATAATAGATTCATGAATCATGCAAGAAAGTATCACTTCCATATATGTTACCCAGGGCGCATATAAATTACCATTTATTAGTTAGCATATTTGGGGAATGGGACAATGAGATAATGAAATATGATTATAATATAAGATGATTAATTAACTTGAATGGTTATTTTAGGAGGTCCAACGAAGTGCTATTTTCCTGATGTCTTATGATAGAGGATATTACAAGAGATCTACATATCTAAATCACAAGTGAAATGAAAGGATCATCACTCCACTATTTATAAGGATTCCATATATTACTAAATTCCACCAAGAAAACAAAACAACCCATAGAATATAAACCATTCTATGGCCATTGGATGCTCAAAACACCAACCAACGGAATCCAACAAAACATAGGTGGGAATTTACTTCCTTATAATCATTTTTTATTCCATAAAACCTCACTTCAAATGGAAATGATGTATTCCCTTGAAATGAGGATCGAATATTTTAGGATGAATGAAATACCAAAATCATAGTTATTATTTTATTTTAAAGATGAATGAATGGATAATTAAAAGTACATGGTAATTAGGAAATATTAGAAATTAAATTATATTACTCTAGGTATATATCATAATATAGTTATTTGCATCACGAGATATGATAATAATCATGAGAATACACTCCTACCAGTCTTCCTGATCATGTAAATACCCATCTTGTATCTTGATAACTCATGAATGGACCATCAGATGAATTTTTTATCATGAGACATGACGATAAAGTTTTTTTTTAAAATCTCCCTACAATCTCATAAACTTATTTCAAAAAAAGGAATAATCATATTGTGAATAGATTTACACTTATTTTCATGAAAAGGGATGTCGTGCTCCACTTTATCAATCTAAATATCAATTGAAAAGCCTGACGACATGCCAGCCTCATCATATGAAATCCTTTGAGAATCTCACTGTAATATTGTGAAGGAACTCATACTTTCCCCTTTGGTCATTGTATTCTCTTATAATCATTTTATTTTCAATCACCATAGGATTTATAAAATAAAATCTAACAAATATGGAAACATTCTTTGAAAAATAATTAAACGTTTTCAAATGAATATGTTATACACATCATGGGAATCGTAAATTGATCATCTGAAATCCTTTTGAAATGATATCATTATTTAAATAAAAGACATATAAAATTATTCTTCAATAATGTGAAGGCCACATTAGAAGGAAACTTGATCTTGTGAAGAATCACAAACAAGTCATATCAATATTTAGATGGCGATTTCATACATTGACTATAATATAGAATATTGATCAACACCAACAGGTTTAATAAATATGTACGTGAAGGCATTCTCATAGATTCATTGTTTATCATGAATCATAATTATAATTTCAGGGTTGAACCATGGATGGATCATGTTAATGGTGTGATTTGAAACTCCCTCCATTTAATTATACCCATTTATGTAAATTAACACTACTAAATATAAACAAATATATAGGGAGGTTTTTTTATTAATACTTCTCCCTATATGAAGAGAAAGATGTACATGGTAGTGTAGATATCAGAGAGGACATTCTCCTATAGAGAACCACAAAATTGGAAGAATATCCCCTCTAGGTAATCCCATAGAATAACACTTGATATTACATAGTACGATTGTGAGCTAGGTATAATACCCATATTGACCACATAAAGGGATTATTTCTTTCTATTTGAATCATGAAAAGTACTTTATTCATGACATATTGATCATGTGATGCCACAATAGGATAACTTTAGAAAAATATTGGAGGTATTAAAAGAATAATGGATTTAAATAATGGAAGAGTTAATCTACAAAGGATAGAATTATTTTCATGATGAAATGTCATGCACTTTTTGTTATCTATTTGAAGATTGTGTGGTGAGAGGTGGGTATTTTATTTTTTTCACTTGATTGACTCCATGCATCCTAACTAGGTCATGCGATGAACTCAGAATAAGTAATCTAGTTCATGTGATCATTCTCTATACATTTCATCTAGATCATGATACATCCTCCATATATATTATTTATGAAATGATAAAATCCTCTAGAAATGTCATACAGAACACGTGATGACATCTAGGATATTCATCCTTATCATGAAATTCCCTCTTTTAATAGATGCACTACCACCGAAAGAATTTCTCACATGTCAACCAGGTCAGACGTTGTCCTCTATATATGTTATATTTGATCATTGGAAGAATCATAGTCATGTCAACATCGATTTTGTAAAGGCCCCTATATATTTCATAATTATCAATAAGAATCATCATACATGACTAGTAGACACTCTAAACATGTTTTACAGACACATAAGATATGTTAGCTGGATACCCCGTATACATGACTTCATTGTCTAGGAGGAATACAAGGGAATGCACCCTTCAATCATGTGAACCCCCATCCATGTACCTTTTATAGGGAATTAACACTTTATATGGGAAGTCTCACAAATATGTTATGGATGAGAAGTAATAAAATCTAATGGTTTTGATGGGATCTTTTCCAATTCACACTCTATTGGCCACTAATGTCCGCAATCATTTTCTGGTAGAGGATAAGGATTGGATATCCCATATAGAGAATCTATTCCATTATAAGTCCAAAAATATTCCATTTCCAACAGTTCAACCGAACATCCCCTTTGAATCTATAATTATTCATCCTCCATTTGTAGATTGGGAAATGTATTGAACCATAATTAAATTGAATCCCTCTTTATGAATGATATGTTGATCATAGTTCTAATTCTTGATCTCGATATCAAAAAATATTTCAAGGATTCTCTAATGGATAAGTCCTCTTTCAATTTTAACTTTGTTTGATTATTTTATATCCATTTTTTATCAATACAATCATTAATCTTTTAACCTTATAGATTTTCAACATTCGTATAAATAGATCCATAAAATACAACTATTAATGTAAACCTCAATCTGTTAGCCTCATTCAATAATATTGTACAAATGACTATATCGATAGACATACACTTTAGCATCCTTCATAAAGGAATTCCATGTATAGATAAATACTAAAAAAAATTACCTTCATGATTATCAATTATATGTCCCCACATTAAACTTTGTTAAAGGATAAAAATAATATAATGACATTAATTATTATTATAATCTAGATACAAATGCCATCTTCCTAAAGCCCAATCCCCATGTCTGATTTCTATGTTCCATAATATACGTCCTTTATAAATGATTTCCAACTACATGTCCTGGGAAGTAATGAAATGTGTGGGTTTTGATTCATGTTATTACAAGATAAATATGACACCTCATAGAGGTTTTATTCCATTCTTGAAATACCAATCACCTTTTAATATGTCTCAAAACAATATAGTTCAATATTATATAGTTACAAGAAAAGTACAACTATCCATTTCTGTTAAATAAATGGAAACATATGAAGATAGTCTAGGATATAAATATTCAATCATTAACAAAACACTCTATAACATAGAGAGATTTATTATATGAATATATCATTAGGGTAACAAATCATATACTGCAATTTCGGAGTGATACATGAAGATATAATAAATCTATATTATTTTCTTGAAGTATACAATAAATCCACCAAAAATGTTGTGATGATCCTGACCTATTATCCACCTAACAATGTTAGTTCTTAATTATCATTTGTTTTGAAACACCAAATGACCATCATCCTTTAAAAATCAAGCATATTTCAGGTTATGGATGCGATAGCCATTGGGAGATTTTATGAGTTAATAAAATTGAAAACCCAAAATGAATAATTGTGAAAAAATACGCAAAGATCCCCACAATAAATCATTGGACACTAATATTCATTAAATTCATAAATGTTAAACTCGATGTAAATTTGGAAGTAATAAATGAAAACAGGTTTTTAGACATTGGTCCCTTCTACACCACCTTTAATAGAAAATTCCTATATAAATAGTAATTATATATATATATATATATTTATTAGTATATATATAAATCAGTCTATGCTCATCAAATTTATAAAAAAACACACACACTAATTAATATATGTGTAAATATGTATATGTTTTTAATATATATAAAAATAATCATATAGGCATGCCAATATGTTTAATTTATTTATATATATAAATATGAATTTATATATTTCTTTTTCTAGGTCTTTCAGTATATATTCACACACATACACATAGATGTGTCAGTATGTCCGTTAAAAGAATATAATTATTATATTTGTATTATACAGACAGAAAAATATATATACATAGAATAATTATATATATATATATATTCACATTTACATATATAAATGTGTATATATGTGATAGTGTGTATATATAAAAAAAATAAATATATGATTATAAAATACACATAAATTTATAAACACACACAATGATATACATTTACATTTAAATGTATCAATATATGATTAATATATATGTATATTTGATATAGATATATAAATATATATAAATATATATGTTTATATTTAGCAATCAATACATAAACTAAGATCATGTGCTTCTAATTCATAACAAATTTACCTCAATAATTCTATCAACTCATCCCATGAATGTTTTTTATATTTATCTGAATAATATCTATCATATATATAAATATATATGTGTGTGTGTGTGTTTATTTGTGATTTTTTATTTTATGAGTGGATTTTTACAAGTGCATGCATCCAAGTACTTATAAACACCCAAATAAAAGAATTAATACAAATGTATGTTTAAATGCCTGCATGTATGTACATTTTTTTATGTATGTATGTATTTATTTATTTATGTGTGTACATATATATGATCCATTATATATATATGTATTAAAATAAAATATTTTGTTTATAATGGTTTTCCTAACATGAAATTTAGGTTAAATATTTTCAGATACCCTTCCTGTGGAAATTTATACTAAATTTTAGATTACATGAGAGGTGTTAAAAATTTATCTACAAAATAAAAATTAAAACATAAAATGTTCTAGAGGAAATTACTTCCTAAATATGGATATCTAGTGATCTTTTGTGCAAATTTAACACAATATTTAAGTGAAAATGACATTTAAAATTTCCAAAATGTTATAGTATCTACATGAATATTTTTTTCATTTAAAAAAAACCATTTTATAAGAGAAATTGGAAATACATATTCATTGTAAAAATTTAAAAGTACCAATAAAATAAACATGGAATTTAATTTCCAACTGAAACAATCATAAATCAAATAGAAATTTTCATATAAAATCAATAGTGAAAATTAATAGAATTATTTTAAAATATTTATTTTATTTAGGATGAATACTTCTAAAAATATAGTATGAAATTTCAATGAAAATTTAAGGTCCAAATTATATCCTTATTTTGAAACATCTTTATGAAATTTATATTCAAATTGATTAATTCGTAAAATTTATTAAATTTTGTAATGAATCTTTATATTTATTTTTTTCTTTATGCGTGGTGAATTTTTTTATTAATAATAAGATCTAATTGTAACTCTTAAACTTCCAATACAACATTTGAATAGATATTTATGGTGAAAATTATGTGATTATAGTGAAAATTACTACTCCAAATTAAAATTAAAATTTCAAATTTCAAATTTCAAAAAAAAAATTCAAAAAAATGTCCATTAAAAATGTCTTGTAATATATGGGGTATTTTTATTTAAATTTAATTTATAACAAAAACATACCAAATTCTGATATAATTTTTCAATGAATTTTTAAAATAAATACATTTACATAAAATATACAATTTTAAAATTAGATTTAAAATTCAATAGTTATTAAGAAAATAAAGTCGAAATTTTTAGAAAAAATCAATGGTGCTGATTAAAATTTTCAATGGAAATTTTAGAATCAAAATTTAATTCCACTATGAATCATTCAATCATTATATAGAAATTATCATTGAGAAATAAAAAATATAATCATCAATTATCATTATATATATCTAAAGATAATTTCTGTATGATATGAAAACTAAATATTTCTTTAAAAAATAAAACTAACATCTATGGAAAAATGAAAAATGAAAAATGGTAATTTCTCATCATAATTTATTTTCTATTTAAAAAATTAAAAATTTTAAGGAAAAATATTCAATAAATATTAATATTTTAATTATAATGTTACTATTAGAATATTTACCCAAAATATAACTTCAAAATATTGATTTCAAAATTCAAATGAAAAATTTAAATGTAAATTTCTTTTCAACATTCAAAACATCTACGTTAAAACTATTTAATTGAAATTTTTTTTCTGAAATTTCAAATTATAAAATTCAAGTAAAATTGTTAATTTTTACTAAAAATTTAATTTAAAATTAAATTATTTTCTAATAATATATTATGAAATAACAATAATAATTTGAGTAAACTATATTTAGTAATATATTTGAATTCATTTTAAAATAAAAACCCAATATATATTGTTCTAATAATAACATTTAAAAATATATAAAAATTCAGTTTATAAAATTTATATCCAAACACCAAAATTTTCTTTTTTATTATAAAACACATTTTAGGGGGAATATGAGAACCCTCACAGTTCAACAGGTTAAACATCAAAAGAAACGATGAAATTGTTAAACAATAGATTGAGCCGATTGGAATCAAATTATTTGAAAAGTTCCAAGGAAAAAGATTTACCTGGTTGCCTAGATCGTCATCAAGGAGTTCTTTATAAAAATATTCCAGGTACTCTGAGGATTTCATGTACTCTTCCTTTCCAATTACTCACATGTTTAAGGCTCTAAAAAATGTATGACCTTGCTTGTTAATCCACTCCCCTTTCTCCTCGGTACCTTCCACTAAGAGAAATCTACCCATCATTTGATCAATGTCTTCCCTTGTCACCTTAGTCACCCGAACGTCCTACTTCAGTTCATCACCTGGTTTCATGAGTAGATCAATATTTTTATCTAAATCAATATCATCTATGTGTTGCAGACCGACAAGAGGCCCTTCCACTAGCTTCTGAAGATCATCCTCCATTTCCAACATCACCTCTTTAGGTTGAATTTTCCATTCTCCATGATGATCAAATACCCTTGTAGAAGCCTCATATTCATCAGACAATGGGTCGTTGGCCTGTGAGCCACCTGCTTTATTACCATCTTCATTCTCATTAGATTCATTCCTCTTTATTTTTTAATTGTTTTTATCTTTTTTGTACCGATTAGAGGGAGTTCACCCATACTTACACACTTAGTAATAGGAGGACTAAGTAAGATGGAGTAGTCCTTCCTCCCTCGCATCCTCTAGGTATACTTAATAAATCATTCTGAATCAATAATTTTATTTTTTCCATTCCTGGATAAGGATCGAAATAAATCCACTTCCAAACCCACTTCTATAGGATCATCAAGCGAGTACAGGACTGGACTTGAATCCTCTTCGGTAGCCCCCCACACCAGAGAAGGGTCCCTTGGCTGTGTATCCTCCAAATAAATTATCTAAAAAATAAAAATGTTTTAAATGAAAATTCTATGTGACATTTTCATGATGTTAATATAGTTTTAAATAAATAATCCATTTCCAATGTAAACTGCAATGTTTATTTGGGTAGTGGTAACAATTTAATATCATGAATGTGTAAAAGGTGTCATATCACATTACATGGTTTAACACATGGTCATTACCATAAGGAACACCATTATTCTTTTCACAAATCAATATAAATTTAATAGTTAAATAAATTATTTATAGGTTTCTATATGTGCGTGTGTGACAATATTTTGATTAGACTGAATGATTTAAAAATCAGATATCAAATGTATGAGTTAGTGTGTTAATGTGTATAAAATTATATAAAAATTGTAATATGAATAGTGAAATAAATGTGTGACAAATATCATTGTAGATATACTATTGTTGTTAGATTATTTTATAAATATCATTTTTTTTACTTGAATTTTTTGAGTCTTTATCAGAAAAAACACTTTATCCATCAAGTTCTCTCTCGATACACTATTTATATCTTCCGTCTAATTTACGATCAATGTCATATATCATGGGCTAGTCATAATAATGGGTTTTATTTTTCAAATATATGGTTCATATTTTTCTTGTCCATATAGGATATTATCATTCTCTAGAGAATTACATCAAAAATCTCATCAAAATATGGACTTCAATTATAATTACAACACATAATATTAAATTATCATTCACTATGTATTCATTTAATTAATTTATTACTCTCAAAACATCATTAAAATTACATCTCTGTTGATCCCCATCATTTTACGAAAGAAGAAAAATGTATATAATATCTAACAATGTTCCTCCATCAAATGTAAATTGTTACCTTTCAAGCATCCCCTATCTATATTTATCCCACTTTCTGAATGATCCAAAAATCCCTCAAAAAAATTTATATATTAGTCTAAATAAATAGTTGTGGATGTATTTAAATCATATTTCACTAGAATAATTCATGATACAAGGGTCTCATTTATTATGATCAATATATAATCTCATCCTGATAATAATATGTGTGGATATAACAGTAAACCATTTTCAATTAAAATTAATGTCGATAAATAGTCAAATAAAGGCATTTTTTGGATTTATTCTTGTCAAGATACTCACTCCTAAAAAATAAAAATAATGAAAATATTTTGTTAATAAATCCACTATTATAAGTAAATCATATGGAATAATGAATCTGAGTTGGAATAAAAAAGGAGGTCCTTCATCTAAAACCTCTTTGAAATGTTTATATTTTTTTTTGGGAAATGTCAAAGTGTATTTAATCCTAAAATTTCCAGTGTTATTTACCTTGTTATTGATAAACATAAACTAGGTATCTATGTTCCTATGAACATTTTTTTAGAAAAGGTTTTTTAGAAATGTTAGGCAATCCTTTTTTTAGTATAGACCTACAGAACTATGTAATTAATAGGATTTCAGTTTTATCCATTTATATTCTAGAGGGAATTTTATCCATTACCTCCTCAAAATATAGTTTAAATTTGAATTATCAAAATAATGGGATGGTTCAATTTTGTTCACTAATTTTTGTAATTAGTGGATATCAAAATAGATGAAACATTTGAAAGGTCATTTTGGACAATAGTAACCTTATATGGTATCGAAAGACTCTTATGAGGAATTTTATTGTGATACTAATTAGAAATGAGAGGCTTGTAATAACAATTTATTCCACTTAATCAATAGAATTCAATGATCGTATTGAGGATAGATATCTCTATGAAATAACCCTTGTTGGGTCAAAGTATACTAGGTATAGAAAATGAATACAGTCATTTCCTACCACCAAATTTCATTGAGATGTTATCAATGGTGAATAACTGATGGCTTGTTTTAGTATCTCGTGTGACACCCTTTTTAATTAAAATATTATCACCATAAAATATTATAAAATGTTACATGTATAATAGATAGGACTCCACTACATATTAGTTATAATAATGCCTATATTATTCACCATGTCTATTGAACACTAATTTGGAAATTGGGAATTCCATTAATATAAAATATGATGTCATTTATTTTGTTTTAATGTTCATGATTTCCAGGAAAAATTAAAATTTTGGAGAAATATTTTGTTTCAGTTATATTGTTGAAAAAATGTCATATATTTACACCTTAAATCATTCTATCAAAAATTGTAACAAAGGGAATGGTTTTTTGTCTAAGCTTGAATTTTAAAATAAGGAAAAACATTATCTAAATTCCCTACTCAATCATAAAGAAAACATAAATAGGGAACCATTAAATTTTAAATGGATCATTTATGGTGAAATAAATACTAAATTATGTAACTATAATAAAAAGGTTATATTAATTAACAGGTGTTTAGAAATTCATTCTGACAATGCTAATTTGATTGAATAGTTCGATGACCATTGATCTTTTATTGTCTTGTATTAAATGATGTATTTTAGATAATTTAATTCTTACAATATATCATCCTAATAAATTATTCATAGTATTTTCACTGAAGTGGATAAATATTATCTATATTGTATTATTTAATATATGATATTGAAGAATATATTTTTATTCTGTATTGTAGAAGCTCTCAAAGTCCAAATGGTTTTCTGAATTTATTCTTACAAATATTCAAGTATATTATAAATGACATCATTTTCATATTAAATAATAATTGTAAAAAGTTGTTAAACTTACTCACGACATCAATTTTCTATTCCTTGACATTTTCCCTAAAGTTGATATATCTAATTAAATAAACATCTTTAAGTTAGTTCCTCTTTTTAACACATATGAAATAATAATTGGAATAATTCTATCTAATAGTAATTTCCAACAGGATTGTGTCTTCAAATTAATTTTTTTGGTCAAAATTAATTTAAAAATATATTTTATTGTCACTTTATATGAATTTTTTAACCAATATAGGAAGCCCAAAAGATTAGGTAACATTTCTATCATGTCAAATTTTTAAAAAAAGCTATCAAAATTGAGGATTGGGGTTTTATTTGTTATGTATTAACTGGGATTGGTTTTAATGAAATCATAGTTAATAAGGTAAATGTCCTCTTCAGCTTGTCCTACAAATTGATTTTGATAAATGGATCCTCTGAAGGATATATCTCTAGTTCAGGAGGAATCAAACAAGAGGATCCCCATTCATCAATTATCCAATCCATTAAGAAAGATTATATTATGAATAATATTTCATAGAATGGTGACTGAGAATATGATCACACCCATCAGAGCTGGTTGTGGTCTCACGTCTCCCTCTCAATAATTTTTGGATGATGAAATCGTCCTTTTTATAAAAGGAGACAAAACAAGCATCATGGTCTTAAAAATTAGTCTCATACCCATTGATAATATTTCTAGGAGTAAAATTAGTTAGAATAAATATTTTATATAAAGTGGTAAGGTAATATCAACATCTTGATGCATTTGAATTGTATCCAATCTAAGGATTGGATATGGAAATATAACACCCATATATTGTGTTGTTCCTAGGTTTTGGGATATCTTGAAAATACTATTCTTTCACTAATTTTATTTCAATTTAGATACAATATTTCTTCATGTAATGGTAATATTTTATAGATGGAATGTCAAATTACACTTAATGAAGATATATTTATCTCAAAAATATATATTCTATAATGGTTAATAAATGGTTGGATTTCCACCAAAAAAGTATCCATACCTATTTTAATAATTTTATTGTGAAATTACTCTCAAATTAAAATAAATATTATCCCATAGAGTAAGTGTTTCCAATATATTTATTTTTGGAGGGTGGGGAATTAAGAATCACACTAAATTTAATCATTCTTTACAGACCAAAATTATATAGTGACTTATCAAAAGGTTGTATTAATGTCATTATTTTCCTAGATATTTCTTTATAGAAAAACATAGATCTATAAATATAAATTATATGAAATCACACCTTTTTCCTACCATTATGATTTACTTTTACCTTGTTATAATTAACTCACATTGGATTGGAAACTCTCATTCCCCACATAATTTTTGAGAGGATAATTTGATTGGTAAAATTCTCTTTAATAAACATTCCTCCCGTGAAATTTTCTTGGAATCTAGTTATTCGATTAAAAAAATCTTGAAATTAATTTTAACAATATTCCTATTGACGTCAAATAAATTTTTTTACACTATTATTTCATTGGATGGGATGAAATTATTATATCGGAACACACATTCAATGAAATGTTATCTTCAAAATATTAAGATCAAATGACTAATCATGGACACAATAAAATCTAGATAAATAATCTCAATAATTATTGGAATATACAATCCCATATTAATATTTCGGGGAGACCGCTTCCATATATTATTCCCTTGTATAATTTCATATATATATATGAAATAATCATTTTTAATGTTTGTTTTTTGAAAACAACATCATGATTATGTAGATTTTCACTTTTTGAGTCAATCAACAACATATTTATTTTGGTCTATCATCAGTGATATTTTCCAGGTTTAGTTTTCTCAATTTCCTCTTATTTATAATATCATGGGAAAAAAATTTAATTTTATGTTTACCAAAAAACATAGAAGTTTTTTACATGTGGATTATGTAGAAATATTTAATATCATTTTTAGAAGCCCTAAGAAGTACCTTCATGTAGGCTTTCAGTTATTCCTCTAATATTCTCCTTTTTATATTATTACAACTGTAAATGGGGTTAATATATATCAATATGTGTTTTTTGAAAATTATTTACATTATTCTCTGTTCTCAAATGATTAGATTTCACAAGTCATTATCATCATATAATTAGTAATTATGAATTTTAAAAATAATCTATTTTACGTGGATAAATTAAGTGAAACATAGATGATGATTTGATTGGTAATATAAGGCATTATAGGTATGGTAATATCTTTATGGATCACACATTAAATGCATTTGGATGTCTTTATGGACCTTGAGATACAACCACATATCTTGATGAACAAATTATTATAAAAACTACTATACTTAAAGTTGCTTGTCGGCACATATGGTCAAATCATTGTCAATAATGTAATTCGAAGACTATGGCGTAGGATATAAGAGATGGAATAATTGATTTTCCATGGAGGCTTACTGCCAGGTTGATAGGTTTCTTTGAACCTATTCTATCTATTAATTACTACATTACACATGCATTTCACGAAGAAAATTTTGTGGCTGAAGGAATCGATAACATGATGATGACAAATCATTATATGACTTTGGAAAAGATGTTACTGGTAACATAATTTTTTCCTGTCATAATAATTATTATAAAAAGTAGCACATTAGAAACTTGAAAAGATATTTTCTTTTAATTTTTTTGACTTTTATATTTTATAAATTCTTTATTCTACCAAAAAATATGATGTTTTAATATTAAAAAAATGAAAAGATAATATTACAATAATTAATTCATTATTAAAAAAATAAATCGAATCATTTCAAATTAACCAACAATAAATATAAAAATGCATAAATATATTCAATAGTAATTGACATGTATAAATAAAGCATCAGTAATAGAAATTGCATAAATCCCCTTTGACATCAAAAACTAGGGATCTCAATGCATTCACTATGTGATTTACCCAATCTCAATGCACATTTTTTACTACCACTATGACCACATACTTGTTTTATCATTCCAAATATATAATATATAATTATATCATTAAATTTTTTTGATTAACATGGAATCTCTCCTTTATATCAATAATAATTTCATTTATGTCCAATATTCTCTCTCATTTTGATGTCTTTTCATCCAGAAGGACTACTACAATATTTCAAGATTAATTAGGAAGGTTTATAAAAGGATACCCTACATAACCTATGAGATTTTATTTATTTCTTTTGTACCCAAATATTTATCAATGAATCAAATGGAAGGATAATTATTATTAATTTTGAATTAAATATATAATTTTTTGAGACCATATTTTTGTTCAAGTTTTATTATTTTCAATAGACATGGATTATTCATAAAAAATAAATATATTTATGATATGATGCTTGTATGTGGTTGTGCATGGATTGGATGTGTTTTTAAACAAAACTTATCCATTTATTCATAGAGTATATTTCTTTAGAAAATAAATTATAAATTAGTTAAGAAACTATCCTTGAGATTTAAGAATCTTTATGATTTATAAAAATATTCTTGGATGATGATAAGAAATCACGGGATGAAATAAATATTGATTTACTAGTGGTTTTTATATTCATTGGATTAATGTTTTGAAAAACAAATAAAACATAATTATATAAAAATTGTTCAAGTCTCTCAGTTAACACATCATCTGAGCATCAAGGAATTTCTATGAAACAATTTGTGTTCAAAGAAAATGATTCATCATAGACTAGATATTAAAAATAACCATATATCTTATGTGGCATAGAACTAGTTTGAATCAAAATGGTACTTAACATGCACAGATATAGGTAAGCATTATGGGTTGTGGGATAACATATCATCCAATCTGATTTCTATGATCGAATGATTATTCATGTTACCATACTATATTGTAACATCTTTAAGTCTCATTCAATGTAGAACTTTTTAAGGACATACGTGATCATCCAGTTAAAATAAAGACATGTTTGGATTCATAATAGAAATTATTTCATCTCCATTCATCTTTGTACTCAAGTGTCATCACCTATATTTTCTTTTTCATTAGTTTGGCGTTATTCATATTAGTTGATCACCATTTGAGATAACAATTCTTATTTGAAATATAAGTTTCATTTTCAATAACTCGATGTCTTCTACAACATAATTTTTCTTTATATATAATGGTCCTTATAAGAATTATCTTTAAGTAATATATATGGCCAAAAATATAAATTTTTTAATATAGGAAAATAATTATACAGTTATTTTATTTGTCAGAATGTTCTACAAATCATGTTACAACTAATTCAAATTCTGTGAATACTAATAAGAGAAGAATAAAATACAATATTTTTTAGATGTTTTGTTTTGGATTATTATGAAATTCAAAAATAGGGATATGAAACTAATATTTTATGTATCTACTAATTATTATAAGTACATAGATCAATAATGTGTTTTAGTGTTGTAGGAATAACTCATCACATGCACACTGAATAATTAAAAAGAAGCAGATATGTTTCACTTGACTGATTCAATAAATATCTTATTATAATTTATGTTATATAGAGTTTAATATGCAGGATAAAAGAAGCAGATATGTTCCACTCAGTATAAAATTATTTTATAGTTTAAAAAATTTAAAATTAACCACCTGTTCAAATCACGAAAAATATATGTCACTTTTAACATAGTTTCTTCTTTGTTCCTACTCATCCTTAAACCCTGTGATTTTTTCTATAAAATTATTTGCGAAAAAAATGATCAATAATGTATATAAATGAAATAAATCTTTTAGTACATTTAAAACAATTAAAACATAATATGGATATCTTTTTCAACATAAAAATAGAGCATTTAAAAATATTAATAATGACATGGTGGAATCACATTTTATATATATGAAAATTTTAAAACCCATAGAACGAAAATTGAAAGTATTTAAATAAAACTATAATGTTATATTAAATAAAAATTTTAAATATTTTATGTAATAATCAATGATAAATTAAATAATTTTATAATCCTCCCTTTTTAACTTACTTCACTATTTCTTTGATAATAAGGATCATTAAACAATGAATTGTAGATCGATATCTAACTCACCCCTCATAAAATCTGAATTGAGGTTTCCTGTTGTATGTGTTATATTGTTAAAAAAAATTCATTTGTTCATGTAATATATAATTAATATAAAAATACTATGTGTTGTCCATCTCATTTTCAATATGTTTATAAACACATTGGAACACATACACGACATATTTTGGATATTAAAATTTTATTTCTTTTTTAAAATACATTTTTAAAAGAATCATATATAAAATTATATTATGATAAAAATTTAATCCCCAAAGAATCATGTTATGGAATCCAAATAATTTATAATAGTCTTGATATTTTGAAAATTATATCATTTTGTATATATATAAATTGAATATGAATTTTTCCATTTTAGTAAATGTTAAAAAATTCCGAATAAAAAATATTGTAATATTACTTTTTGAAAAAATTAGAAAGAAATTAAAATTTTATATTAAATAACCTGTAAATAATATTTTTTTCATATAAATATTACAAAAATATAATTTTATAAATGTGGGAATGTTGGAAAATTCTTCAGAAAATAAATCATCAAAACATTTAAAATGTGGTTTTATAGTAAAGTGACACTAACCTCGAGTCAGACTCATTGTGTATTATATTATCTTTAAAATATTAATATTATATTTATTATTATCTTTATTAATATAAAAATAAATTTAATTATTCATTTTATATTATTTATTATGATTTTATAATCAATTGATTAATCATCTGTGTTCATGTTTGGTGATTCAATAACATTCGACTTATGTGTCGAAAATAACATATATAGATTTATTATGATCCAATAGATTATGATTATTTATTTTATTAGATATTAATCATGTTCTTATTATAATTTTTAAAATTGTTTTCACATTTAAATCCTACAATTTATGGTGGTTATGAAAAATGAATTACATTACATCCTAGAGATGGTGGTATGCATGTATGATTGAGTAGCATTTACATTTCCAAAATAAAATTAGGGAATGTTGGAAATAATTAAATATCCCTTAAAACATGTGGTCATATAATAAATGTAATATTATATATTTGAATAGGCATATATAACACAATTTTTTAAGGTAGTGATGAAATATAAAATTCCTTGGTTTTAGAGGCAGTAGTTTCAATAAACAGAATAATGATGTTATTATTTTTCATTGAACGGTGATGAAACATTTTTATTATTTATTTAACAAAACAGAATTAGGTTTGTATCAAATATTTAAAAATATTTATTTAAAATCCATACTTATGATAATCCATATAATTTATTTATATATATGGACTTACATTCGTTTCTATGGTGTTTTTCTAAATGTATGAATGAACAATAGTTTTAGTTCCCCGTATTATGGAGATCGACATGAATAAAAGGATATAACATAAATATAATATAATTTAATTCTAGGAGTGATCATATTTTTACACATTTCAATTTTTAGGATAGATTTAATGTGGGTAAAGAATGAAATAAAATGGAAACTAATTGTTATGAACTGTAACTATTTTTCAGACAACCTCTATAGGTTTGTTCCTAATGACTTCTTATGTGAGGGTCTAAATAATACCACTAACCCTAAGATGCGAGGAGGGATAATAGGATTGTATTTGGGATGGTTTTTTTAAATTTAATAAGCTATTTAAATTTTGATAAGATAGTAGATGAGTTTTATTCTATAAGGGATGGAGATAATAGCCTGAGAGGATTTTGAATAGTAATGCACAACAATGCCTTAGTCAAGTAAAATATATAAAAAATAGAAAATAATTTAATAATAGATAATATAGGTTCAAATAATGAATAATTTTTTCATGTATACTTCCCATTATGTCATTCTAACCCTAAAATATTTAGTTTTAACTATTTAAATTTTATTTAACAATAACCATGATAAATGATATTCTTTACACAATTATTATTCATAAAGACAAAAATAAATTCAGTCTAATAAGAATAATATGAAATACTGATTTTAAAATAGGTATAAATTTTATAAAATTCATCATCCAAAACTATAAAAAATTACTTTTCTTATAAACCCACGAAATAATAATAAAAATTGGTATTCCATACAAATGCACTTTTAAGTATAAATTTTTTTTCATAACAAAATTATCCCTAATTCTAATTATATTTAAATTTATTGGTTTATTTTTTTATAAAAAGTACTAATTAGATTTTAAATATATTAATAAAAATAATATTATGTTATAATTATATAAAAATCAATAAATATTTTCAAAAAATTATTATTCTTAAAAATTCAACTAAAATATTAATATTTTTAAATATTTTGAAAAACTAACTCTTTGATAATTTTGAATTTATGATATAAAAAATTATAAACTTTTTATAAATTAAAAATTCTAAAATATTCAAATAATCCTTTTAAATAAAAATATATAATACATGTAAAATCATTAGTAAGAATAAAATAGTTTTCTTTTTATGCAAAAATTACATAATATATTTATAATTAATATAATGGAAAGAAATAAATTTCATAACTATTTATAAATAAATAAATTTAATTAGTATTATTGATAACTTTGTTTTTATAGTAATTTTTAATGATTTATTTTCATCCCTTGACTGATGCATATGTGATATAGATGTTTGTAAAACAATCCCAATGAAACATAATAGTAATAATTCAAAAGTACATCCTAAACAAATACCTACCTTATAGTAATTACATGGTTTGGAAAAAATGTCTTACTTCCACAGGAGAACACTAAAATAATATTTATAATTAAAAGTATAAGATATTACAAAATAGTTACTCACTCTCACATATAATAGTAATCTAAAGTATAATTTAAATGAATTGAAAAATATTTTAATTTTTCATTATACAGAATATAGTGCCATATAATATTTATAAAGGACATCTCCCATTAAATTAGTTCCACTTCCCTTCTTGATTCATATTATCACACCTAGTGATCTATGAAATCACAGATACATTTTTTCAGCTTCATAATGGATTTTTATAGCCTGCGGAATTCCGTGCATCCCATTAACGAAAAATATGCTTCTAATTTATCTACAAAATCATCGTAAAATCATTTTTTAGTTAAGGATATTCTTCCAATGATAGAGTACTTAGACGCTAATGTAAAATCATCCCATGTATAATCCTTATGAAAAAATCCTTCCAAGATACGTCTTCTAGTAAAAATAAAAAGTATTAACCATACCCAAAAATATCCCACTTAATGACTACATTAATGATTATTACCACATTCCTCATCTAATAAATTTCATATTCTTCTATTTCATGCAATATTCTCAATCATTTTCATTCTCAATACTCCAACTAAGAGACAATGGAGCCTCATATATTCAAATACTAAAACTTATTTGAATATGACTAAAATGATTTACATTCCAGCCACCATTGAATGATAGAAAAGTAAATAATATTTAGAATTTGGAATAGTTTTTATTTCATTTGATTATTTTTCCTTTCAAGAAATATTATATTTTTATCAATTCTAATTTAACTCAGACTATCAAAGACCAATATTCCCCCCTCAAAATCATACATAATCTCCTACAGTAACAATAAACACTAAAAAATCACAGGTATGTATTCCTTAATAGAAATATATTCATATTTAATTAGTTAAAATTTATCTATATTTTTTAATCAATGCATCCACCTATTTATTATCCATCCAATAGTAATCCAAAAACCATCAAAAGTAACTTGATGAAAAATGTCTCATGAAAAAAATCCAAAGACCCCTTGAGTGGGATATCATCACCTAATCTTAAATATTCATAGTTTGAACCATTTAGATACTGGATGGTCTTTTATACCATTTTTAATTCCTCTTTCCATGATTTGACATGGAATGATCCATAACTCTGACTATAATGGAAATTTCAGGCATCATATAGATATTTTCATATACCAAACATCTGATGATTGAATCATCATACTATTTTTACATTTGTTGGACATCCACTTATGATGATATTTATGATGTCATTAAAATTAATATTTTTCTATATTGATTGGTTTAGTTCTAATCTAAATTAATTCATTTTATATCATTCAATGGACTTATAAATGCGATCGTTCTAAAATATCTCAAATTTTAAGGAATTATTATCCTTCTATATTTTAATCTTTTTTATTTTATTTTCACCTCCAATATACTTTATTCAAATAATTAGGAAATTATTATCTTATACTTCTCAATTTTATACATTTCGAGTCCCCAAAAAACCTATCATCTATATACATGAGTATTATAATGAATGTTTTATCATTCCACTACTACTGGTAACAACAGAGATTAGAAACACACCGAGTAAAACTGTCATACATAATGAATGTTCCAAATTGTTGATTCCATTTTCAAGAGGCTTGACTAAATCCATACAGACATCAATGTAACATAAAAAATTTCTATACATCATATAATCTAAATAAACGTTGCGATTAATAGTGTATATTACCACCACCAAATCATAATGATGAAATAAAATTAAATATACTTTCTTTTAGTGATAATTATCAGAGAAAATATTGTTCACCATTACCTAGAGAGTAGTATGACTAGTAACTAGAGATAAAAAATATAGAATTTCAAGTTATTCATTTTATTAGATTCCCTATACTGTTATTAATTATTTCTATATTATAATTCAATAAACATATTCCATCATATAGAAATAAAATTTTTTATTTAAATTTCTCATTCCTTTTGTAATATCATCTATCTCCCATTCTTTTTAGGATTTGAGCAATTTATTTACTTCCATATAAAAAAAATGCCACTTCCCTAAGCAACTAATTGTAGCTGCAACAATACTACTTCTTGGTTCATTTGTATCAATTGAAATAAATATGATGATATGATCCCCAAACCTCTAAATTAGTTTCTTAATTCAAGATAATTTCATATTTAAAATATTTTATTCTTAAAAAATTATAATCTATCACATATATTTTCATTTTAGTACTCTCTCAACATGAATATTACATTTCAATATTTATGACAGTTCCCATATGCTCCTTTTATTAAAATCATTTTAGATAATTTGAACTTCAAATATTAATTTTCAATCAATCTCTTTTTCTACCATGCCCTAATCTATATAAGAATGATCTCATTGATCAAAAAATATCCTCTTTAAAAGTAATTCTACATGTCATCATACCAAAAATGATATCCAATGTACTCATCACTATATCCAAAAATAAAACTAACATTGGATTGAGATTCCATCTTATACCTATCTATAGCATCAAAATGAGAACATGTCATTGTTAAAAAGTTTTAATATAGTTAACATATTGTTTTTTACCATGCTAATGATTTTATAAATTTTCTATTTTAACAATTGAAAATACAATTTTTTTGACCAAGAATTCGATGGTGCTTATATATTCATCCAAATACACTTTTGTATCATAGAATGAAATCTCAGGCACTGGGATTTATCTTATAGAGACTTATAAACGGTTCTAGAAATTCTATTATAATCTAGAGTCTTGGGAAAAATATTATCATTCCTAACTCCCTTATTTTGATAAATGATATATAATTTTTTAGTATACCCCCACCAATTTATTCATATACTTTCATTTTCATCTCATTTCACATCCATTCATCCAACTTTTTCGACAAAATGAATACCAAAAAATACCAAATTTATTTAGTAGGATATAGGACCATGGATTCTAAGTGGAATAATTAATTAAATTCAAAAATTATATATCCCCACAATTTTAATTTAATAGTGGAGGTCCAAAAAATCATAATGAAAATATTTCAAATTTTTGATTCCTCGTATTTCATATGTTAAATCGATATAAATCTTATTATGTTTACAATGAATAAAACTATCACAGATTTTGTAATAGTTGTTATTAAGATAAAATATTTCTTTTTTTATGATAAAATTATTAATATCTTCATTTATTAGACCATATCTATAATACCATACATCCAAATATCATAATGGAGTGGGTCTAAACATTACAACATCATATTTTTCTCCAATTAAGGTATATAGAAATAGATTTTGAATTAATAAATCAATAAGACCCCAAATGTGGCTCCCAAAAATTATAGTATGGTAAATAATAATCATATTCTTGGTACACCATAATATATAGTTAATCGATAAAATTAAATGACATCAAATGCATCTCCCCACACAGTAATGTTTTCCGACTAATTGTGATTGTATTATAGAAAATTTGGTGACACAATACTCTCTGTATTACAATGCACAACAATAGATAAAATGTGATCCAAAAATAACATAATTGTAATACTATAAATTAATGATATGTTATAACCATTAATAATATATAAAAATTAAAATTCAATATCAAAATGATGCAAAGATAAAAATATCGACAACAACCAAATGTAAATCCCACCAAGATGACTAAGATTTCGAGGAAAATAAGAAACATAAGAAAAATGACACACCAAATAAATAATTACTCTTCTAATATTAATTCATCTCCTCCATTGGGATAGTATAACCTATGAATGTATTTTAATTTTAGACACATTTTCCTTGAATCTGCATTATTTCATAGGTAATGAGTTATCCGAAAATATATAAAGGTTCTAGTAATATTTTCCCTTAAATACACTAAAATTTCCATTGTATGATTAAATATATGAAAATAATTAATTATTAATATATATCATATCCTCAGACTAGTTTATTCATCATGTGTTAACTAGGAAAAAATTGAACCTCACCACACCCACCTCTGTCAATACTGTTGCATAACACCTTTTATCCTGTCATCGGAAAATTTTAATTTGAATGGAATCCCAAAATGTAAAATATTATATAATATGGATACTCAATATATTACCATGGATGTCATGTTTTATTGTTACATTACCCATTTTAACATTGGAATAATTTTATATTCTATCCATGTGTCACTTTTGGTCCAGAAAAAGAATCTTTGAAAGGCACAACAAAAAATGAACCACATATAGGAGACTCATCTAAGAAAGGTAAACCATATTAAACCTCACCTAGAAAAGATATTATAGATCTTCTCTCTTATCTATTCTCACCTGACAACAATAAGGAAATTAGGCACCATGGTGGTATAATACACTACCCTAATTTCCAAACATATAGACTAACTCTTAATTAATTTCATTATAAATAGAAACACCGTATAAAAAAATTTAGAGTATAACAAATTAATTACAAAAAACATATACAATATGAAAATAATAATCATTGCATATACCACTTATTTAAGGGAGAAATATAATCAATCAAAAAATATTTCACAATGACTCATCCTTTTATAACTATTTATCCCAATCCTAATATAAAACTAAAATAATAAACCCTTTTAGGCTAATAAAACTAATAAGTCAAAATCAATTTATTTTCACCACTCACAGGGTTCATAATTATAATGAAAAAATTATTTTGATATCATAAATCCAATCCACTCATATGTAATAAATGGAAAAAATAATATATTTAATCACACTCCATTCCTCAGGAGATGAAACCTGGAAATGAGGAGGTATCTCAAAGGCCTCTATTGCAGCACTAACTCATTTATTGGGGAAATAAATTAACATGATGAATAATACACATAAAACCCCCTTAATTCATAACACATCTGGTTACTCTGAAAGAGTCACATTTAATCCCATTATATTCATTGTTATTATAAATCCCAATCCTTATATCTATGATATGATCTTATCTAGGGGGAATTATATAAAAACATCAACCACTTAGTGCCACATGAAATGACTAAGATGAATTATTAGACCCTAAAACCATTATATGAAAAGAAATCCATAAAAACTAGGATCAATTTGATAATAATGGTTTAATGCACACATTTACACTAATATATTTCCATTATAAGTGTTGTAAGTTCTACAAGTCATAACCATAACCCTTTTCACACTAACTCACATTTAAACCACTGAACTGAATCAATTGTAATTGGAATACCATCTTTGTATCCCTTAACCAATTCCATTATGGATCCTCCTAATCCATTTATATTTTATTTCATGATATGAATCACTCTTGGATGTCTATAAGGTGTAACTAGAAGAAAATAATCTTCATGACGTAGTCTCCATAGATTTATAGATTTCTCAAAATATGCATGAAAGTTATTCTGTTCTCCTAGAGGGACACCCAAAATATTTATACAATTGGATCCAACCGAATTATATCATTGGTAACCTAAAATCCAATCCTGTAGCATTTGAATAAGACAAAGTCAATATAAAATATATGGTTATGTATTAGGGTTACCACCTACCTTCATATCATTATTTCCACTCCATCACATTTGTACACCCATTCTATTAGATATCTTAAAGGCTCACAAATTTCATGGTTTCTATTATCAAATTGGAATCCATTATTAATTAATTATTATCATCAAAAATTAAATTATTTTTTTAATACATAATATAGTGACCAAAAAAGACCCAATAAACTGGCCGCTATGGTCGAAACCTCATGTAAATGTACTAGAAAACATGGAGATATTCATTGATAATTCCTTCGGTAAAAATATCAATTTCATATTTCATGTCACCATTAATTTTCATTTTATTCTACATAATACATAAGAAATAATAAAACCATTTTAATTTTTATAAATAGGATTTAATGATAGTAATTTATCTTTATAAATTTTTATTTCACATTTACACACAAAAACAATATCATGGCAGTCACATATTAAAATGACTATGTCAAATATTATATAAATTCCTAAGAATAATTAAACGAAATGAAATAAATGAAATGGGAAGAATAAATAATTATTATTATAGGGGAAACATACCACAATCCACTTCTAAAATGAATAAAAATTATCCCTTATCTATAGGGATCAATGGAAAGTCAATGAATGGGAGATCAAATATAATGACCCTCATTGTAGACCTCATATTTTTATAAAATAAAATTTGGTGACTATACTGTTATAGTAATTCCACTAATTTTATTAGGTTATAAAAACCACCATAAAACTAGTTGGGTTTTACATAGTACCCAATTCCTCCCCAACAACCCAAAATAGGTACACCGATAAGCTAGTGGGACTCCATGGGATAATAAACTATTGACCTATCATTGTGTATCTCGTTCCCTTTTTTGAGTATATGGTGAAATACTACAAATACATTTTATATAAAGGCCACCTCAATATTATTTTCTCCTTAAAAAACAAGAAATCTTTTATGAAATTTATTATAAATTTGAATATTACTACCATTCCATTAAAAACATTAAATAAAACATTTCTATCATTAAAAAAAAAATTAAGCATCCCTCTAAAATTATATACCAGTAATAGCACATCTATTTATAATCTCCCAATGATATGGATTTTCATTTCAGTAACTATAAATAATGATGCCATATTTTGGAATATATCATTTGGAATATGATACCACTAGTAAATTTCAATTCCAAACTATGGTTCATCATATAAGTCAAACACCCTACCTTATAACATGATTTATACAAAAATACAACACCTCTATCGATTGTATGTATTATCCTCTCACCAAATGGTATACCCAAAATGATTTATATCCCCTTATATATGATTAATCATAAAAATAATTAATAAATATTTTCCCTTGAACCACTGATTGGGGTCATGGAGAGAGATCCATTGGGTCTTCAGTCACACTTCCATGTACACCTGATAAATCTAACTGGATACATGGGTAATTGGAAGTACCATTGGTATACAATACACCAATATCAACATGGGAATATCCATAAAAAATAAATCATAAAACATTAATAAAAAAGGACTTGAGATTTATATACAAATAAAAATAATCTGGATCTATCAATTATATATATAGCATAAAAACACATAGTTATTCCAACACCCATCTATTTGACCGCCCAATATGAGAATAAAAAAATTGAATATATTATATAAAAATATAAATAAAGGTCATGGATTATTTATTTCAAAAATAATCCATCACCTCATTCGTTTTTCCAGTCTCATTTATGTCATCCCACTCAAACATTTAAACTTCATGCCTCTTCCATATATGAACGTGTAAATACTGAAGTATTCTCAGGTAATATTGGGTCATGGATTACTAGGTTTTGTGTGAGAACATCTTAATAGAGAACATAAAAATATTTCACATATATAGAAAATAAATTTTTTTTGATGTACTTATAATATTCTCATAGTAAATAAATAATATAACTTCAATATATAAGTATATGTTAAATAAAAAAATGTTTATCTCTATTATCTAACATAACACCAAATATTTATTATACATGCCTTGGATAGTGTCAAAGTGTGCTGGATCATATCACATAATTGTTCTAACTAATACCTAGAAAAACATCCAATTAGTACTATTTGAAATTACCATATCTATGGACATATCCCTAGGTATACTAGATGTATTAGGAATACAAAATTGAATCCAAAGGAGGTAACCCATTAAATTATAGGGGTAGAAGGCATAAGATTAATTTATATAAGGGATGAATCTGATAAATAATATAGATCCAATGGTTTAATAAGAGCATCATGGTCATTACATATAGACCCAAAGCCCAAAATGGATGTGATTTCCATGGGAAATCATAATGTAATTTGATCAATTGTCTAATCATAAGAACACACATTGCTTTTCCACTACTATTGTTCTTAATGGATATGTCCTAGGAGAATCCCACAACCACATAATAATCACATTGTTTAAAGAAACGTAAATGTGATAGGGTCAATGAAACAATTATATAATATGAATCTAAGATATTCCACATATAAAATAGTTTAATATCATGTCACCACCTATATATTATACTAAAAGCCTCAAATTCTAGACATCCTCTAATAATTTACAATCTAAATTATAAAAAAAGATTTGGTATATTGTATGAAAAAACCTTTCCAATAAAATATATATTGGAATCTAAAATGTATAAATTAACATAATATTTATATCTATATTAGAATCACAACATCAATTCAAGTTATATGGTGATACTAGTATTAATGTTTACTCATCATCATTCCTAGTCAGTCAGGGGATGAAAAATAATTAGATCAATCATAGGGGTACCCATGGTAATATCAAAGAACATAAACCCGTACGGATTCATTATTGTGTTGTCTTAAATTATGTTAACACCCATACCTCATAGGTAATAGTTACAAACAAAAAAAGTTTAAATATAATATAGCCTCACTAGCCTCTAATGGAATTCCACCCTTGAACTAGTCAACAGAGATGGTATATTCCTACCTCATGTCCGGAATCACCAAAGGATATTCTATTCATCTAATTTGTCATAAACACCCTAGAGATTTCCCACCATGATGCTCACATGAATGTGGGTTAATGAAAACCTTTTTCACTCTCTAAAAAAATATCAATGGATCTAAGGAATCAAATGTCATATCATTTACTATGTATACCAATCATTATTATTTGTGACTAATACATAAAAATGGGGTCTAAGGAAACTATCAAGGTCTTGATAATTATAATTTACTTTTTAGTCTCAGTCCATTACTTCTATATATAATAATTTATACTTTTATAATTACTAATGAGGCTATTACTACATGAGGCATAAAGAGAATACCCAGTGTTTCATTGCTTCCCCGAGCACTTTGTCCAACACATTCTTATAAATTAAATATTATATAAAAATTCATTTTCAAAATTCTGATCATACATGATGATAAGATCATATATCACCCGAATATAAATTAATGAATATATCAGAGTGGATTGATCAAGGGACCACCTATCAAAAACATTGATTTATTCACTTCAAGCATAGCCCACCAACACTCACAAAAAATCATTCATATCCATCCAACCATCATCAACTAATAACACTCAATACCACATGAAATATTTCCCAGTAATTAATTTTAAACATTTTAAAATTAATTATTAACAATGATAATCTTAATGTATAATTTATTTAAATTTATAAATAATTGACATAATCACCCAAATTTGATACGTCTACCTCATCGATCTATGCTGGAATCCAACAAATCTCAAAAGGCCCATAACAAATTACTAACACTATCATTGCTGAATTCTCTATCACATTACTTTTATTTTTATCACCTATTTATTTTAACATAAAAAAATTCTGTAAATAATTTTACATTATGATTGTCCTTAAATGAAATGAAAATTTATGACATGCGTCCATATACAAAAGACACCCTCTATTATCGACCACATAATTCTTAAGAAATTTGAAATAATTTTTAAATTATATGGTAAAATTTTATAACTATAATAAACTAGATGAAACAAAATTAGTAAGGAAAAATGGATGGGAACAAAGGAGAAAACATTGTAAATTTTTTCCAAGAATTAGTGTGTCAAATAATCCCGAACAATATACATCTAAAGGTGATATTGGAGGGACATTGATGGCCATAGAAAGATATCATGTCTCTTTTGATTGATTCAAAACAAAGAGATATTATGTTGATACCTAATAAGAGTCCCAATAAATTTCCATAATACTATTGTCAAAAAATAATCACCCAGATAGGGACCATGACATGGGGCCTCTTCATTGTGCCTATCATTTATAGGGACCATGAAATTACTTTAGTAAGGTTTCCACTAACTTATTTTAGATAGGGGCCATCAAATTTTCACCATTAAAAGATCAAAAACCTTGATATCCTTATGGACTAGCCAAAATAGCTTAGATACAAACCCATAGAGAATAATAATGATCAACTTCTTCTTATTTAATCATCAGGATCCCTCATGGGAATCCATGATCTAGGTCCGGTTTTAGACCCCATAAAGTCCAACTAAAATGGACAACAAAAGTTCTTCATAACATTAATGTTATCGTTTGGTACATATGAATGAATGACCCCACATGGACACCACAAATCCGAACGTCCTAGCCACTATATCATTGGTCCTCTCTCATTAATAGTTTTTCAACCAACAACCAAAAAATAGTCATTCCACTGATCCCCATTTCCCAATTGTTCCCATCCCATGTGATATTCAAATACTAGTTGTCCACAACCTCAACTAGGGAATCCCCTGCCCTAACAATGGTGTCTACCGTAGTGTGGTCCTTCCCATGATGGTGCACGTGTTGGAAAATTTAATTTGAATATCACTCAGCTTTACATTTCTATTCAATTGAGCACTAAAAATACCTTTAGGGACATTACATACATTCAAAAAAGTCACAATTTTTTAAAACACTTTAATTTACAATTTGAAACCCATTTTAAAAAATAAACTCCTAACCAAAACTAAAAATTCATAATTACACTACGATTCACAACCCATAAATTTGAGGGTCATTACAAAATCCCCACTATAATGCTAATAATTATTAAGAAGCCATGTTTGTCCTAAAACCACTAACGATAGCCTATCATGGTCACCCACACACAATCTTGATTCACCATATTCTACCTCAGAATATTAAAGTATCAACTGATGATAAGATCCAAAACATGGTGTACTAAATTCAAAAAACATTGAGACATAACATGCCTCTATAATTATCAACAAAGATGGTTCTATAAAAGATCCATTAAATATCAACACACAAATATTATTTCAATTTATTCATATTTACATTTATTTTACACCCAACCATAAAACATAACATATCAAAAGTTTATTTTGATACACCATTTTACACAAAGTAGTATATTAGTTTTTTTTAATTTGTATCGATGGTTTGTAACCAATACTAAACCAATCATTGTTAGAAATACGATTTTTATGTTATTTTCATAAAAAATTAAAAAACTCAAAATTAATGAATGTTTAAATGGTGTTTCATCATTGAATTTTTTTATGAAAACTAACATCTAAAGAATCTTATTGAAATTTCCAGATCATTTTTTCTAAACAATTTATATGTAATGACATTTCATCAATAGTTATTAGTAAAAACTGACATAAAAAATATTTTTATTTCGATTCTTGAATTTAGATTTGATTTTAGTTATTTGTAAATAACAACATTGAATGACTATGTAGTTTGATTTTAGAATTGATTATAGATGTTGGTTTTTAACAAAATTAATGATAACATAATTTATTTGGATTTTTATATTTTTTTTTTAAAAATGATGTTGACGTATGAAATTTAAAAAAATATATTTTAAATTAAATTTCACAAAAATTTCATAATCCTTGTAGTAGAAAAAAATACATCAAATAATGAAAATAACAGCCAATTAAAAAAGAAAATATACAAATATAAAGAAAAAATCCACTATGAAAATACTCATTTTTAACATTATTAAAAATAAATAAACCTGAAACAACTAATCCCCTATATAAAAAGTTGAACATACAATAATAAAAAATTATTATCTAAATAATCATTTTTATCATTAATTATAATACCCAAAACTCAACACTCAAAATTTAAAATTTTAAAATGTATAAATTTATTTTTTCAAAAAAACTTCATTTATAGGTATGTCATTCATTCATAAAAAAACTAAAAAAATATTTTAATAAATAATAAAAATTAAGGATAGATGATAAAAAATAAGAATTTATTGATATAAAACATGAATATAATGTTTAGTTTTAAAAAATGAAATAAAAACTTCATGTAAAATAATATTTATGATGTGCTTTACCATAGATTCTTGGTGTATAAAATCTTTTCTAATTGATCATATGGGTTTCTCAGTTTTAAATAATCCATTCCATATAGATTATTTGGTCGATATATCTTTCCAATAATAATATATGGGGTCTTAAATCATTGTGTGAATTTACACACTACTGTTAGAACATGTCCAATAGTTGTTTTCAAAAAATGATAATAAAAATAAAACATTCTATTGATTATTTTTAATGGATAGTTGATAAATATGTAATGATATATCAAGACAAATAATTTCTAGATAATTTTACTTTTAATTGTTTAATAGTTGTTACTTGTTACCATACATTAAAAAATTATTCTTTATCGTATTGGGAAAATGTACGTTAAGAAAATATTCTCCATTAAAATTGTTAATTAATATAATTTACAGAATAATTAGAATGTGATCTATTTTGTATATATTGAAGGGTTTAAATTTTTATAAAATTTAAATTAAATTAAAACTTATTAGAGATATGTTTTTTCATGTTTAATATGTTTTAGTTTAATTTTTCTTCTATATTTTAATTTATGTAAAGTATGTATATCACTATTATTTTCATCTAGTGAGATATGAATTAAAATATTTTCATGTTTCCTTGATCCATTTATTTTATCACACCAATGTTACTACATGGTTTTGTTACTCATTTCCAATAGTATTCATGATCTATTTTTTAAAAAATTAAATTATTTTTTGGTGTGGATATTATTTTATAAATATAAAACCCAATATGCAATAGATAAAACCAATTAAATATAAATAGAATAAACCAATATAAATAAGCAAATGATTTTCAAAATACCAAATTTTTTACATTTACTAATATAGACATACATGATAATTTTAATTATAACCATATATAAAAAATATATTATAAGCATGATATAGATATGAGTAAGGTCTTCATTAACATATGACTTATCATCTTTGAAAATATACAATAATAATGAATGTTTTAATATTAAAAAATGGAATATTTTGATATGGAAAATAAAATAATTAATATAAAAAACCAATAAAATTTAGTCATTTTCCCAGTTTTGATTGTATCATACATGAATATTAAAACAAAATAAGTACATTCCACCATTACATTTGCTGATGAAATTAGGGTTATAAAAAACATTATTGATTATAAATACCATCACAGAATTATATCATAGAATAATAAAATATAATGATCATTTATGTAGAAAAGAATAATCCTACCTTTAAATGAACTCTACAATTTAAAAAGTACACAATTAATGACATTATATTGAATAATAGTTCATAATTATATTATTTTTATTACCCATAATGGAATGGAAAACCATAAAGCCAATATTTTTGTTTGATACTATCTCACATATATATGTAGTACTAGAATTTGAATTAAGGTATTTAAAAGACATTGAAATATATTTTGAATCCTTAAGCCCATAAAGATTACTCTACTCATATTTAATGAGATCTGTGTGTAGCTGAAAAATTAAATGTGTAATATAATAAGTCTCATGAAATCATATTTTTTTAATGGAATAAAAACATAAACATTTATATATAAATATGGAAAACAACAAAATCACATTCATGTAGGTCTCATCAAAGACAACGTTATCCATGATAAATTTTGAAATATTATAAATGGATAAAATCATTAACATATATATGATTTCATTTGAAACTCAAAAATAATATCTATATTATAAGATATATTGGATAATATTTTTATCCCATCATAAATCATTGAGGTGAGAAAAGTTGTTTGTTATTTATCCTATTTTTTACCAATTATTATCATTTTAAAAACTACTATATAAATTAAATTGTTCAGTTCATTATATTTATTTTTTATTTTAATTTAAATATAATATAAAAAACAACGCATAACTCATATGTCATCTGACAAAGAAGGATTACTGGTTAATGTGAAAAAATGGCATTTATATTATCTTACTATATTAACCTCCTTGTAAGTAAATGGAAGTAAATTATTTTTACCAATAATGTAATGTTATATTATTATTAGTTGACCCAACTACATAGGATTCTATGGATATTGTAGTTGGGTTTATCTCATAAATTTTTCAAACATATATTGTATAAATAGTTTAATTTGATCACTCATTTAATTTATTATGTAATTTATCTATTCTTTTCAAGAAAATATATTTGGGTCACTTGATTTCTTACTCTCATCACCAAAGAATTTCAAATACTGACTCCAAGTTCATATCACCTTCTCTGGTTTGGGTTCTTTCAAATTTATAATGTAGTAACTATGATTCCCATAATTCCCTTGGGGAAAACATTCCCATATGTCACTTCCTATAGAATGTCATTCTGAAAAGAGAAACAATAATGGAATAATAATGTTTATAATTTGGAAAATTGAAAAAAAAATCAAGGAAAACCATAAATTAATTTCATGAAATTATTTCAGTAACTTATATAATTTTCTCTATAAGACACATTCCATTTTTCATTTATTTAACTTTAATATTTTTCATGGAAAGTGGGGGGGTTTCAGTACCAGATTGGACCTCTTCTAAAAAACCACACAGATTTTATTGTCATTCATCAAACACATTAAAATTATTTTCTAATCCAAGAAATGATACCCTCCATGTTATAAATTATGAGGGTATACCTTTTTTACCTGGGTCTCTTGAGGCTTTCTTTTGGAGGATTACTATTTAAAAATTATTCAAATAAGTATAGTATAAATATAAAAGTAATTTTACAATTGAAAATAATTATCATATCATAAATTCTTCATCATGTCGACTGGAGACAAACTAATACATGTATAAAAATTTAAATACTCATACCTTAGGCATGGGTTTTCATTCTATGACAACCTATAAACATTATTGTTTGACTATATTACTGTAAAATATCACCATCATACTGCCACTAAAGAAATACATATTTTTCTAATTTCTTTTGTTTAATTACAATTTAATATCATTAAATGTTTAATACAATAAATATCAGTCTTATAAAATATAAAAAATTTAAATAATTAGATAAATATAAATATGATGAGATATTTTACCATTACAAGATCCCACATATTCTATTTCTCCATATTGTTAGTAGACCAAAAATTAGGATATAAAATATTAATCCTTTATTGAATAATCGTAGATATATGACTCATAACCTCTATTTAAATTTTCTCTATATCGGTTATTATTATCATTATATAACTCATGTATTTTATGGCCACCATATTCAACTGATAGTTTGGGTAAACATCTAATCCTCTACCCATCCAATATAGAAGTGTTTTTCTCTGTATAATAAAAATAATACTCCTTGATATAAGAATCATCAATAGTATTTTAATTTTTTTTTAAATTAACTATTTAATTTTATTCAAATATTATATAATTTAATAAATAATAAAAAAAAAATACATTAACCTCAGTAACTGTTACCCTTCCACATTATCTATCCTCTAAATAGAAAAATATAATGATATTTTTTCTACATCTATATTATTAAAAAGTGAATTTTAAACATAAATATTAAAATAAAATGTATGTAAATAATATTATCACACTTTTGTTTGTTTCATTAACATAAATTATTCCATGATTCCTCATCAAACAATATTCAAGTTAAATTATTAAATATATAAATTATTTAAATTATGAAATTAAAATTTTTATATATAATTTCATAGTTACAAAAAAGTGTTTATATATGATTAGATATATCCAATAAATAATTATGTGTTCTATTTTTTCAATAATAAAATGTGTAATGATAACATTTTACTAAAACATTCAACCCAAAAATGATATAAATAATAAAAATATATATAATTAGATATTGAATATATAAAAACATAATTTTTTACAGATGTAAATTTCAAAAATGAAATAAAAAAATTTACCTGAACAATTAAGAGTGTAGTTATTTTGTCATATACCTTCAACATGATCATTTAGCACAACATTCACTGTGTATAAATTATTGTCATTATTATCATTTGAAAATCAATTAACAAATAAAGAGGACCCACATAAAAATAATGAACCATCATTATCCTCATCAACCAAAATAATTTGAATCCCCTGAAAAAGGATGGACCACTAATAATCCAATGGATTAATGATAACAAAATATTATCCTTTTCATGTTTATCCATATTAAATTTCTAATCTTTTTAACTATATCCTTTAAAATAACCCATTATAAAACCATAATAATCATGCTTCACTACCCTATTAAAATCAACCCTATTGCACATAAACACTATTACTCAAAATTTAGTTCATTGATTTTCCCATATATCCATATTAAAGCCTAAATATTTCATTGTTGCATAAATTTATATTTTAAATCATTCACTAGAAAATTATGTTCCACACAAATGACCATTACCCCACTGTTTTGAAAGGAACGTTTTCATACTTTTTTTAATGTGTAAAAATTTCAATCATAACCAAATGATGTTTTCAAATTATGAGATGTCCCCCTACGATCCATTTCAATGTCTATTATACAGATATAACTATTATCATTATCTCTATAAACCACGAAACCAACTTATTTTTATACTCAATAATAATCAACATTTAACTAAATTATTTATATTTTACCTTTAGTTCAGAAATATGTGATGATATGAATGATGGATGCCCAACCATGTCATTAAAAATGTATAAATGTTCATGTTCCACATCATCACATTGAACGAACATTACTTATAATCTTCAAATCCCTTTTCCTTCACTGTCAACTATGAAATGTTGAGATATATAGAGACTGATATGGACCACCCCATAAAAAATATTTATAGAACCCAATCACATCTCCTGATACATATATTATAATTTAAGAGGCCTCTGGTCATTGTGGATTTTTTTCACATCTATTCAAATTTTTCATATATATTTAAAAAGGATATATCCAATGAAAGTAAATAGCTCACATAATCATATTGTAAGCACAAAATGAAAAACCAAATGAACCATTATATAAAAATTAAATTGTGTTATATATAATTGTAGTCTAAAATTTATAAGATAATCATCATTATCTAACATATATATCTAATTTATATCAAAGAGTTTTCATCAAATAGAATTTAAAAATTAACAAAAATTAATCCTAATACAATTATACGTTTTCAAAAATTTAAAATGTATAGATATTAATATATGTATTTTAATCAATACAGGAAATTAATTATATTTGAAATTTGTTAATTTAAAATCATTTAATGACACAAAATTCTTCACACATGATTAATATCCTCAAGTCACCACAATACCATGGATAAACTGATAAAAATTCAACTTATCCCTCTTTCTTAATTTGTTGAAATTTAGAGAGAAATATATATTTTTTCCCTTCATAGTATTTTATATCTATAAATGTGTTCCCATGTATATCATGTATAATTTATCATGGAATAAAACTTTTTTCATTTCCCTTAATGTCTATCAAAATATAATGAAATTGTGACATATGATTTTGTAAACATGTATAATTACTATATTATGTTTTATCTAAAAAAAACTTTAATATGGTAATATGAAAAATATTGAATGCTTCATCCAAATATATTTTTAATGAAAAGAACACCATTTATTTTAAAATATAAAATCTATATTTTTCACTCTTTCATATATTCTTAAAATAATAATTGTTATAGGTGATCATTATATTCTTGTATACTATTATAATATTTTTCAATTAATTATAATAATTATTAATTCACAAAAATCATTTATATACCATTTACACTACCGTAATTCTATTCATAAAGGGGTCATATGATGTTTATTCTTTATAAATTGGACATGTTTTGGGAAAAAATCACCAAGCACAACATAAAATTTTTCTTATTCATACATATCTATGGGTACTAGTTTTAAACTACCATCAAAACGAAATATGAATTTATTTTTGAAAAAAGGAAACCATATGTATTTTTTAAATCCATACATATCCACAATCTCTGATTCTAACATCACTTCCAAAATTAGAAAATTTTCTACACAATCTCTTCCACTATGGTGAATTAGCAAACTGACATAAGTTTCCATAAACATTGTGATCATTTGTTAGCCATGTTACCATTTCTCCATCAATTTAATTTTAAAATATAATCATAAAATGAGTAATTATTGTAATGTACCAAATTTATTTTTAAGTATATTTTTTCATTGTAACTAATAATGAATTATTGTTCAAATTCACATTCATAATTTATCATAATGACCCCCATTTAAGACTTATTGGCATCCATTCATATTCAATCCTATACAACACACCATAACTAGAGAAATAATAATTATTCTTATAAAACAAACCCATTGGGAAATTTATTTTCATTGTGTCACAATTAAAATCTGTAATCTATTTACCTTCTGTAAGTATACCTTTTAAATGTTTAAGAAATTATGAAAAAGATTGATCAATATACCCATTTCATTCTTTCAAGTTTACTAATCTCAATAATAGAGGTAACACTATAAAATTCTCACCAACTCAGTATAGTGGATCCTAATATTCCTCATAAAATTATTTAACCAATTTTATTTTTTTTGTTTCAAAAAATATATAATGAATAAATTCTTTTTCATGACCATATATCTCATGAAAAATAATTTTGTCAATTATGAATGTGGAATTTAAAATATTTCACTTTGACTGACATAATATTTATAATTATGGATAAGAGTATAGAAAATAATATGATAATTTTTTCATTAGATCTTAACATTCTCATATTCAAACACTTCATGCCTGGATAAAAAATCAAATTATAGTTTTTATTATTCTATTTATAAAATTATATGAAATCAACTACTAAATTATAATAGTTATCAGTGGTTATTAATTAATTTATCCAATTATGTTCCATGATGTACCTAGGAACATAATATAAAAGGTGTATATATTAAAAATATGAACATTTAAAAATATAAGTAAATAAATAATATTTTAATAGAAAAACAAATAATTAAAAGAATCAATTATTGATAACGAATTTATCATAACAGAAAATTAACCATAATAATAAAATCATATTATAAATAGTTTATCTTCAAAAATAAAATACTTTTATACAAAATTTATCATCAAAATTAAATAAATAATGTTTGTAAATTAATTCATAATTTCTCTTCAAAATGAAAATAACATACAACAATCTATAAATAAATTATAGAAGATACAAATGTATAATTACAAACAAAAAATTATCGAAAAATAAATTATCGTAAAAAACTGTTATATATAATTTAAAAATACAATTATTTCGTACAAAAAAATTTGAAAAAATAACATGAAATAATTATACAAAACATCTACATAAATTTTAATAGTTATAAAAATAATTACAAAAAAATTATACAAATAGTTAAATAAAAATTCATTATAATGAATATTCATAAAAAATAATTATAGTAAATATTATATGATCAGGTGTAAAAAACTTAATATAATATAAATTAAAATGAATTATTCAAATATTTATGAAAGATATCAATTAAATAATTTTTGTAATAAAAAATTACTATAAATATATTTAAACCAAAAAATATATCCTTACATTTCATAAAAACAATTGGATATAAATTATTTACAAATATTTTTAAAAAAATTCTAAGTTTTGTAGCTTACTAATGTAGAATACCTCTTGATTTTCAAAAAAAATAAATTAATTACAATTGAAATATGGTGAATGTAAGAATAATGAAAAAACATTGTTTAAAAATCATGTGAATAAGTGGGAAAAACATTAAATCATGGTTTTGGGTTGAAATAATTATCTCAAGGATCGTGAATTAAGAAATAATGGAGGAATATTAAAGATAAACAACATTCATAGAGGTTAAAAATAAACTATAATAGATAATCAATGGTTGTTGATGATATTTGAAGACGTTGGGTTCCATCTTTGGTTAAGAGAAAAGGTTTTGAGTGAATGAAAAATATGAGTTCTGGTTTTCAATATATTTTCTAATGAAATTTAAACATCTATTTTCATGAAAAATATCATTAAATTGTTATTTTAGTAACATTTAAAACATTTTTCCCTACATACATACATTTAAATGTTTTTGGTAATGATATTTAACATCAAAATTCATTAAAATTAATGTTAAGTATTTTTTAATGAATTTTAATGTCCGGTTATCTGTAAATAGAAATTAAAAGAATCAGTGATGACATTTTAACATCGTTTTTTGTAAAAAGGAAACATCAAAAGGCTGATTCCAAAAATCGTATTTCTAAAAATTCCACTATTGAAATATCCTACCAAAAAGAATTCTATTGGTCTATTATCCCAATTCAAAAGGTCTATATCTCATCACACAAAATTATATTCAATAAAAATGAAATTTTTTTAACTGAATAACTATTATCACTACATCTTGTTTGTAACCATTAATGTGGCATATCAAAAAACAAAATCATAATCCTCTTACTCCCAAAGAACAATAAGGATCATCCAACACTGAAGCTTATGTCCATACATCACATATATTTTAATTCCATGGTTGGATCACCATCCTCTTATACTTGTGGTCACAATTTTTCCAATGTATCAACACAACTCTGATCCAACTCATAGTTAGATCACATTAAAAAAAATTAATTAGCAAAAAACCATATAAATCTATATTTTTTAATATCATCATCCTAGTGAAACATATGAATTCCAATTAATTTTCTCATAACACCATTGAACATAAAAACATGTGGGTAATTTCTCAGTGTCCCATTCTCAATCCATTAATTAAATAGTTATTGGATGTTCCCATTACAGTCATACATTAATAACAATGTGAAACATGTTCATTTTCTGTATTCATCCCATGCGAACATCATTTATAGAACTCATGGGATTTCAATCTGTAGTGAGTTTATCACCATCAATGATTGATTGGAAAAATCTCAACCATATTAATTTATTTATATAGCTCCTTAAGAGAATCCTCAATATGTTTGATCATCATATGCATGTGAATTTGAACTACACCATCCATTATGGATTCATCATAACAAAGGGTTATTCTCCCTAAAAATAATATGCTACTCATCCAATTGATTAGTTTTTTGCACCATTAGTCCTCTTCCCACACACAAAGTATCACTGATTCTTAATTTAAATGACAACATATGTATTTTTTCATTCCATTTCATTATAGTCATAAACATGTGGTTTAAACTATACTATAATAAAACAATATTAATTAAATCTTGGTCACATTGTTATTTCCTTATCAATACGTTTATCATGAAACTATTTTATAAAACATTACCCATTGTATGTCAATCTCATCTATCCAGATGAACAGTTGGTCATCCAATTCAAAATAACTAATTTAATGTTTTCCATATTCCACCACATGACCACCCATCTAATTAGGTGTAATTCCAAAACCTCAATCATCAACCCAAAATCTCACTATATAGCCCAATTTGAATCCAAAATAAGTAGGTTTAGGCATCATACCAACCATTCCCTCAAAATATAGAATTTATACCAAACCATTACAACTCTTGTGTATTTCACATGACAATAAATAGTATCCAATGAGCATATATCATTTACCCAATATCAGAACAATTTAACTAATTTTCTACCCATACTTCTAAATTTCATTACATAAAACTATTAGTTAACCACTAACAATGATTTCCCACACATATTTTAATCCATATATATTGTAATACCCATCCCACTAAAAACCTTAGTCACATCTCCATTCCACTAGGCTCTCTCACCAAACACAAAAATGTATTCACATACGACTCAAAAAAACTTTAACACAATAGAATCCAATATTAGATATCATTTCATATATATCAAAGAAATTCACATTCCAAAATTCTAATTTTCGGGTTCTAATACACACATATGTGGTATTATATGCCCAAGTAGGGGTCTATTAGGCTGTAGATGATTTATGGATATCATCTTATGAATATATATTCTGAGTACTATGATGTCGTAGATATATAATGTTATTGTATAATATTACCTATGTCATGTAATCCATATTCAAACTGAATATTAATAAGAAATCCACGTAGAAGTTATGTGTGAAAACACCATATTTTTTTTTGATACATTAGGTAACTGAACTCATTTTATATTCAAAACATGTATGAATACCAGCTATAAGGGATCCTTTAATATAGAATATGGTTCATATATCATCATACTGATTCTCACTTTTCATCCCATAAATAGAGAGATGGTATATTAATCATAAAGGGTGATACCTTCAAAAAATCCACCTAATCAGACTAAATAAAACATATACACCATGGTCACACTTAGTATAATTTAACCATGATGTTGTAAGGGAAAACAATATATAATTTATTATAAAAAATATAATGACTTAAAAGATCACTATTTTTTATAACAATCACATACAATGAAATGTAATCAACATGAGTCTTATTTATTAAATATGATGTAAGAACACAATCCTCTTCCCATCAGTCTAGGATTCAAAAACACATGAATCATAAATCCTAAATAAAAAAATCATCAAAAAATGTGAAAGTTAGTTGATCATAAAATAATAATCTATTAATTGAAATCAAAAATCCCAATTAAAATGGTCTTTTAATTAGAAACATGGTTTGTGAATCCCCGATCTTAGGTCTTTCAAAATATTCAATAAATTTCTAAATCACATGTGTATAAAGTTCCAAAATATTAGGAAAAGATAAAAATATATTAAACCACATTGTATCCCACCACCAATAACCATATATGAGTGTCCTAGATTGAGTGATAAATGATCCTCATGTGTTCCTTACACCATACCAATGGCTGCTAACTTGGAGTTGGTATATAGGGTAGTACTATATAGAGACAACATAGTACAAATAGAACTGAAAATTATACCAATAAAAATACATAAATTATAGTAACATTTCAAGGAGAATATTATAAAAATTATTATATATATAAAATTTTATTTTAAGGACACTTTTTCTTGAAACACACATCAACTAACACCCCATCAGGCTGATCACAAATACAAATGACAAAATATAAATAGTAGTGTAAAATTAAAGGAAAATATACAACATACCCATGTCTAACCTCATCCCATTTTCAACAATCATTTAAGATATACAATTCACCCATAGAGATATGATAATAATCTCATAAAGAACATGTGAAATGTAATGTATTGTTGGGTATCAATACTACATAGACATTCAAGAAGGGTGTGAGTACAATTTTATAAGGAACATATAATGGGGTGTCATAAATAAGCAAAAAATTTTGTTTATTTTCATGTTATAAGAGAAAGAGAAATTTATTAAATAACTATATTCTATGAATATAAGTAAAATAGTAATTTTCATTCCATGGGATTGAATGTGGAACTATAGATCAACTATTATCACATCACCCAATTTCATATCATCCTTGAGTATATCACAAACATATTCCAACCAAAACCTAGCACAATTTTTCAAGAGTAGATGGTGTGATTATGGGATCATGGGAATTATCCAAAGTCATTCCACTTGTATTATGATCAAATGGGAAAATATTCAGCTTCTATTCTTAGGAATTATTCATGTAATGTGAATACAACAAATTTTTATTGGATAACCTAAGTAAATCATATAAACAGGGAGGTGAAATACCAACATCTTAATAATTACATATATAAATAACAGAATAATGTAGGAGGATTTACAACGGAATTCAAATAGTATTAGGCCAAATATCGTAGTCCTAAGTGAGTCCCTGGGAACCAATAGTATTATGAAAATTAGTTAGATCCTAGAAGATTATACTAGGAATTTAATAGTCATCAGGAGAATTCTAACTCCCTGAGTTCATAACAATATGTCACATGCACAATGATCAAATCCATGGAATGCGACAATAGGAAAAACATACGGAAAATATTGATGAATCAATGTTAATAACCTAGTAATTCTACTTAAATTATCAAGGTAACTGCATTCCTCATTAAATATCTCTTCATAATAATTATAATAATATGACCTTTTCAAATTACAGAATCCATCTCAGATATCAATGTTTTGCCTCCCAAGGGAATGAAATCACATAATGAATTTATTCATATCTGGTTCCCATCATTGATTATATTTCGTTTTTGACACTCTAATTCATCTATATTCATCACTATAAACACCCTCTATCGAATACACATATCTTTGGGGGCACACACTAAGGTCACCTAGGTCATATGATATAACATATACCCATATGGCTCTGTTATACAATTATCACCACTCTAGTCAAAACACATCCCTTGAAGGATATATAGTCCATTAACATATTCCTAATTATAATAATGATACACAACCCTCATAAGTAAATCCCTATACGTTGCACTCAATAGAGGTGGTATTATGATCATATCACATATTGTATCACCATGGGTTGGCCCACCCACCCTTCATTTAATAAAATAAATAGGGATTGGACACCCAAGTACTCACATGCTAGGGGGGTGACACACTAACACCACTAATTATACATATAAATCAATATATATAAGTTATCTAAAATTATATCATTTACTACTCGAGCTAGTCATTTCTTTTTATCCCTCATCCCTACTAGATGGTTCTATGGGAACCTATGTATGATTATATGGACTCTAAGTCCATTTTATTATCACCCCACTCCGAATGATTGTTTTAAGGCATACATTTATAATCATGTCTATATACATTAATATTTGAGGCTTCAATCCCATACAGATGGGTCCATTGTAGCCCTTAACACTTGGATCAGTCCATTATTAGAAACTTAATTTTAAAATATATAATTTATTCTAAAGGTAGTTTTATTATCCTAATTGATTTGAACTTATATCGCATGCATATATAAATTTAATAAACCAAAGGGTATGATCAAAGTGGTCACCTACCAAAATCATGGTGTTATTCCCATTAAGCGTAGCCTGTCCTCTCTTTCCCAATTTTTTCTATGTATAATATGCAATTTTCAATAAATTTGATTGAATATAACAAGCCAAAACACACAATAATTGATTGTAAATAATTAATTATAAATGATAAAATTTTATTACAACTATTTAAAATTATTCTATTTTAAAAAAATGTGGATAAATTCTAAAAATGCACCTTTAAATAATATTGCAATGATACACTGACCAACCACTCTGGGAGATCCCATAGGACACTCAAATCACCATACTTAGATTTTCATTTATCCTACAACATCATTTCAACCATAAATTTAATATAATTTGATCAAAATATCCAGTTAATTTCATATATTTATTTACTATAAATTAGATGGAATGTGATGAAAGGGGTCTATCCTCTCTAGATATCCTCCAAAAGTCACATTTATATACTTAATCATGTGATTTGATTTCACCATGATCCAATTAAATCATCACTCTAACCCTATAATTTTGAACCAAAATTATTGAAGAAAAATGGATTATATTTAGTAAAATAATGTGGTAAATATCAATTTGAATCGATGTAATGAACGAATCTCAAACCATCCATATAAAACTGGGGACAATAGAGTTGGATATATAATGAGAGTTCTCCTATATAATTTTATAGATAAAAAAGGTTATACCAAGGTGGAGAAAAATTAGTATCCCCCTAAATTTATGAAAATATAACTCTAAATAACTTATTTTCTTAGCCTATATTAACCACAGTGTAGTCTATATAGACCACGGCGTTGTTCCCCTTTTTCAGGATCATCCACTGTGGGGATGAATGGATCACCTTAGTGAGGTGCCTCTAATAGTTTATTATAGGCACTATCACACATTAAACTTTGTAATCTACACTAATGGTAGCTCAGTATGTTCTAGAAGAAACAATTACAACACCACCCAATGGACCACATCTAAGAGGTCATCCCTCGGTTTTTAACATAGCGTGCTCTCCACGAGTTCCATAGCATGTAATATAGTTAAAATTCCCTTGTGTATAGAAAAAAATGACTCAAAAAATGTTTTAAATGAGGTGTAGGTATCCTTTTTCTACTAATAACATTTCAATTCTACAATACACAGTCTTACTCGACACTACCCACTAACATTTATATGTGACACCCTCTTAGCTGTTTCCTTACACCAAAACATTATAAATGAGTGAATCGCCATGAATTCTCATCATATGTGATACTATATGGAACCAATATCATCACATGACTCTAATCATTTGACTTATAAATTTCACCCCCATCATGGGGTCCACTATGAAATGATCCTCTTTATGCTAGTGACCCTACAGTTAAATTCTCTTATAGGCTCACCCATCTTTATTCTACCTTCCTATTATGAAAATAAAATAACTTCTAATCATTGGTAAAAATCCCAAATAATAACATATTGATATTAAATAACTCATAATTATGGTATAAATTAAAATTTTAATACTAACCCTTCATGAAAAAATGACCATTGATGTTGAGCCAAGGTATAATTCTGAGTGAATTTATATTTTGGAATTTAGTATATGGTTTATTAATTTAGTTAAGCTTAATTATGTAATTAAAAGACTTATAAAGCATGAATGATTTTTTAGATATGGTTAATGGACAAGGGGATTGACAGGTGCTCCATCGTGTTTCAGGAGTGTTGGGATTTGAAATCTCAATGTCCAGATCAGATGATTGAGGATCACAATTTTTCCCGAAACTGTGCAGTCCCCATAATTACAATGTCATAAACCATAGGTGTAATATTTTTCACACTAGTTGTGAATTTGTTATCCAAATATAGTTCTAATCTAACATTATTAGTTCCAAATTGGTATTAACCTCACCCAATTTATCACAAAGATGGTTTATGGTTATAGAAAACCATTCACGACAACCTTGTGAGGTTTGTTTCTTAAGAAGCGGGTGTCGCATGGCTGGTATAATGTTTTGAAAAACATGAATCCAAACCAATGAAACAATACTAGAATGTGAAATAACCTTTTTACTTTATTTAAATTAGAAAAATATTTTATTTCATCCATCTCATACTTTTTCCCATGACTGCACATGTCCATACTCTGTGGGTTTCTTCTCCTCTCAATATTATCATGACAAGTTCTCCTTTGTATAAAGTAAGAATTGAATTTCTTAAGTATCTATGGATCATCATCAATATGATATCTATTCTTATTAACACATTTCTATCTTTATATACATCTCAGTTATTTTATTTTAGTGCATGCACATTTCCCCTAATTTCATGGAAAATTTTTGTGTCCCCAAATTCTTCTAAACAAAACCAAATCAGATAATTATATTTGATGAGTAATGATTCCTAATAATAAGGAAGATTGTCTATTGATTTTCCTCCATGTTTCTATCATTTTGTAAATATAATCTTTTCATCCCATGCTAACCATTTCAGAGCATTACTTTATATTTTTTTTCCTCATTTTAAATTGGTATACACAAATTGAATTATTCCTATTGAGACATTTTATTTAATTGTAGGGTCTCAACATCGAACAAAGAAACCCCACTAGTGTTCTAGATTTATTAACCCTATATTATCAAATTATTAATAGGTCATAATTTTTAATTATCATTTTTATTCGATTAATAATTGAATTAACCCATATTAGGGTTTTGAAAGATGATAATTGAACCACCAACGATACATCTAAAAAATAAATTTATTAAATTTATATGTTGGGTAGTTTTTATAACAATATTTTATAATATTAATATAGTAATGATATGTTAATGTAATTTTTAATTATGTAAAATAATTTATCTGATAAAAATGACATGTTTTACAAATAAAACCATTCGTATGAGGTGTGTCATCTTCTAAATTACAAATTTTTATATCATATTATAAATATTGATTGGTATTATTACATTGGTGATTACCTGTTACATTTTAACTGTTATAGTTATATAAATCATACTAGATGTCCTTTATTGTTGTAATTAAATGGATTTCCCCTCCATTCATGCAATTCTTTATTTGATCCAATGCACCGTTTAAGTGCATGGCCATACACTCCTATATAAGTAATGAATGAACAAATAATCTCATAAGTTAATGTTTTTCTGTATAACAAAATTGACATGTTAGTATTTTCCCACATATTTATGCTTCCCTGTTTGTGACTTATCAATCCTTCTAATTAATTTTTTTCCTGTCTTTTTCAAATAAATTGAATGTATTTAATTGAATGTCTTGATAGGATGTATACACTTTTAGGAATGAATTAAATTTCATAATTAAATTAATTTTTGTTTTCTGGTACGACCATGCCCATTTTATTATTTAAATTGTCACAGATTATGTTAATTCTTATAATTGTGCTTCCCTTAGTTATGATTCAGATCAACAAATGTAAAGAATGTGTGGTAATATCTCATTAATATTTATTGTAACTATGACTATGTTGTTACATAGGACATGGAAAAATGGAAAGGGTTATGTTAATCATGGTGGTATCATGATCCCTTACAATGATTGTTGAGAATGATTCCTCACTTCAGTGATACTAGTTTGATAGTGGGCATGTAGTGAAACATCCCTTGTTGAGTGTTGGAAAGATGACACACTCACATCATTAACTATTTAAATGATAGAACATTCAACATATTAAGGGAATATCATGACATCTCCCACTCAATGTGAGATTCAAGGAATTTTCTATTTGGATTGATCTTATAGGAAAATCTAGAGTGGTTATTGATGATTGTGTTACGCCTTGGTCTTCCAAAAAACTAGTATTTCAGGACATAAATATTTACAAAAACATTTAATTGGTTCATATAAGTGGATGTAATATATAATTATACTATGAATATATAATTACTATATATATACATATGGTTATTCATTAAATCATTACCCGTGCCATTATTTAAATCGTGTTCGGTTAGACATATGTCTTATTGGTACCGGAGCTGACTCATATTTATTTATTTATTCAAATTTGATTATTAGTTATATTATACCAGGAAAAAATATTACATTATATTCACAGAATGGTTTTAGTTGTAGACACCATGGGTGGTAATGTACTGGTATTTTTATCCAACAACATTTTTGGGTTGCCATTGAACTGGGGTACCAGAGTTGATCTCATGTTCACAAAACCATGGATTATTTATTATGTTTTATTTCTTATATGTGAGAGTTTGGAGGATAGGTCCGATCTAAAGCTCACGATTATTATAGATATCACGCTATATGAATTTATTTTATTTTAGATTATTTTATTTATCTTGTACTACCTTCTATCAGGTGGGGTTTTAATTATACTATTTTAGTTATGTATCATCTCCAGGATATAAATACATCTGTTGTATATTTTTTTGGATATTTTTTTATTATGATGTTACAATTATTCTTTCATTACTCTAAATTGTTTTATTATAATTTTTTTCATGTTCTGTTATTTATTTTCTAATATATTAATTTAATAGTCTGATAATGAGTGTATATTTTCCCGAATATCACCTCCATATACACTCATTACTAGAAAATAGACACTGGAATACGAGGAGGATCACATGAGTCCATGTGAACTATTGTGGGGGTTGATTCTTATTATTTTATAAGTGGACTGCCTAAGGTAGGTGGTACTGGTCAAGATTAATTTTCTTTTTTATGTACAATGATCTTTCATACTTTTGGTGTTATTCGGGTGTCATTGTCCCTAGTAAGAATCCAAGTGTATAAATAAATCCTTGGATAGTATGGTTGATCATGGTATCATTAACCATTTTATGGGTTTTATAATTATTTGATGCTTGGTTTCATTAGGTTATATATGCCTATGGAATGGTAAACTACCTAGCAGGTTTCAGGACCCATTCATCCTTATAAGTGATGAATCACTTTGTACATCATCATCTAGGTTAATGGTCGTATGGAGAAATATGACTTTGTGTTAAATATCATATATATACCAAATGATAATTGGATCCATATGGAAAAAATCCTATGGATAGTATTGAGGGTAATTTATATGGGTTTTCAAACCTTTGGATAGTTTAATATTATATACATTGTACCCATCGAGTTTCTAAATATTGTAATGAACCTCTTCTATTTGGAGGAATTGGTGAGACTTCATCTTTTGAGTTTTTTAATAGTTCATCTATGTTGTATATTAACCTAGTCTTCAATGTAATATTTATCATCACAATACACCGAATGGAGACCCAATAGGATTGGGTGTTTTGACATGATATTCTTGAGGGTTTTGGATTTCATGAAAAATACAATAACATTTGTGATAGTTACTTGTAGAAGTGTTGCACATGTTGTTAAGGTGAATCCATCCAATCACACTATTGAGCTATTTTTATATATCGTCTTTTGATAAATAGTATTCTCGTAATGTTGGTATTAATTAGTCAGTTCTGGTGAATGTGTGTCCTTTTGAGCAGAAGGAACACAACCAAATTAAAATATTGAAATGGTAAAAATTGCTCAAATTCTCATGAGGCTTAATGGTTTAAATCATGTTGGTGCTTTCTTGGAATCATTATCCATTTTAGTTTAGTTTTTTTTCACAACATTTTGATGCATCACTATTCATGTATGGACTTCGGGTGTTCAGATTGAGCGTTAATGGGATGCCTTGAGTGGTAAAATCTTATGCTCTACAAATTGTGGTGAATTGGTAGGTGAATTCAATATACATTCAAGGTAATTAGAGTTGTGGTGGTTCTACTTATCTTCTTAGAAATCCTTAATATACACTTTGTGTACTATGGATTAGCGATGAACATGTCCCCTATCTTCACATAGTCATTGATACACTAAGAGAGCGTTGTTTATATTCCACGAGAAACATTCAAATGATTTTGGTCTTGATATGTGATCCATACCAGTATTACATGTTGTACACATGGGTGTTGACTTGTGAATTATTATTCATGAGTGATACATGGGTTCCATATAGTAGAAAAATAGAAAACCTATTTGAAACATGTCATTTTCACCTTAATTTTTGTCTACGTGCATGCCCCTCTATGACTGGTCAATGATATGATATAGACATTTTGGCTATTTTTCAAAGTCGAACATTTAAACATCAAATATGAGAAAACGTGGTTGAATCCTCTAACTAGAGTTTAATAAATTTTTAGTTGACTCGGGATTGATTATGGGATCATATGTGGTGTTGAAAAGGGTAATGATTCTAGTGGATGGATCTATGTTACATCCTTGTTCAAGCTTATGCATGATGAATTAAATAGTCTTATAAATGTTTTTCTAAGGAATTTCAACAGAGGTCAGGTATTAATTTTGGAGTATGTTTTCAGGGTAAATTATCTATTAATTAGATGAAGGAGGTGTGGTTATTTTTAAATACAATAGTTATTTAGGTCGAGTGTTGTGGGAATGATTTACTAGAGGTGGATTTATTATTTTCCTTATGGATATATTTATACGGATAAAAGAAAATGATTTAGAGAAAACTATTAGGTTGTGACAGGTGTTGTGTAAATGTTGGATGTGGATTTCAAGGAAATATTACATGACTAGTATTGGATAGATAAATTAGGATATGATTACTTATATATTATGTTGATATATATTTTACCATATAAGTAATAGAGTTCACCTAGTTTATTAAATAATGCTAGCAGCCTTCTCTTTAATTCATAGAGGCATACATCAATAGGAAATTGTGATGGGGGTTTCTTAGATTCATATTAGACCCTTTTTACAATTAAATTTTTTTTTGAGGAGATACATTTTCCTTTTGATTAAAGTTATGATGATGTGATCATGTCTCGAGATAAATATGCATGAATAAGCTCTCTTATAGAGTTTCATTCTGAAACCAGGGTTAAATCAATTTTTTAAGGCATAAGTGCCAAAGTCATAAAAAAATACTTACAGGACTGTTGGGGATTATAAAATTATACATGACCATATGAATGAGTCTTCATGACCAGGGTAGGATGGGTGATGTTTTAGTAGTTTCCCAAATGATTATTAAGGAAGATAAGTTTTATGGTATAGAGGATATAATGAGCCTTGTTTTCAGGAAAAGGTATAATCATGAGGGAATCTAAATTTTCAAATATAGTTGATATTAATTTCATTAAACTGATCTTAATAACATAATTCCAATAGTTAGAACACTTCAAATTTTATTTTTAGTCTTCAGTAATGGCTGAGTGGTTCATACAATATTTTGTTGAGTTTTGGAGTGATCAAACTCTTAAACCTCAATGTCTAGAGGAGATGATAAAGAGTAAAAATTTTATAGAAAATCATTCATCAAAAAATTAAATAATGTATCATAATCTAGAGGTGTAATTGGTTTTTCAAAGGCTTCACATGGTAAAATACAAATGTGAATTATCCTCAAACTATTATTCACATAATTGGCACATGGTTAGAGAAAACTCTGTGAGACAATCATATGATTTGGGGTTCATTGGTAGTGGGTATTGTATGGTTTATGTAAGGATTGTAAAACCCTGATACCAAACCAATAGACCGGATTTTGATGAGGAAATTAACCATTCACCATTAATGAAATATTAAAAAACAATTTTCATTCATTTCATATTGTCCTTATTCTATAGCGTGTGAAACTCCCTCCACTATGGAATTCTCTACCCCATAATCTAGGCCTGTATAGATATCCTCCCTACAATGTCTGAATTAATCATCATAGACCTCTATGGATCCTAATTATTAATCTCAAGATCCTATTTCTTCCATTAAAATATTCTCATCACCTATTTTTCACTTTTCAGTGTGAGCTCATTTTCCCTATTTTCATAGAAAATGTCCATTTTGTGGATTTATTACAAACTAGACAGAATTAGTCCTTAATATTGGATGAGTAAGAAATTATATGCATACATAAGGTTGATTGTGGATTTTCCCTCATTTTCATTCACTTTTATAAGTACTGTTGGTCCACCACATGCTTTCCAATTCCATTTATTTCCTAAAAAATGTTTTCATCCATGTGAATTGTTATATGATACTTGTATTACGTATATTGTGAATTTTTTAGTAAATTGTTGATCTCATCATCGAACATGGAGACCTTTAATCAGTTCATTCATAATAATCTTATTACAATTAAATGATTTACAATTTTAAATGGATTCTATGTGTTTATATAGGATTAATAATGGAATTTCACCATATAGTTGTTCTCCTACATGATAATGGAACATACAAAATGAAATTATGGACAATTTTGAGTTGGATTTTTATGTTGGAAAGTTTTTCAAATATTATTCTTTAATTTTAATAGAGTTATTGCATGTGAATGTGATGTTTACTTATGTTACATAATTTTTTTTATAAAAAATGTCTTATTTTTTTCATAAAATCCCTAATATGATTTGAAATGGCCTCTAAATTAGGATATGGTGATCTATGATTTAAATATTTATTGGAATTATTTCATTGGTGATTACCTCTAACATATTATATTTTTAGAGGTACGGAAGGCTTTATGCATGGCTTTTATTGATTTTATTATATGTGGTTCCCCTCCTTACAAGTATATTTTTATATTTACCAAGCACCTTTTATGTGCAGGACATGGACCAGTCCAAGATAATAGATTATGAACCATGTCACTTATTTGACCTTTTATTTATTCATAAAATAATATTCCCATGTTGGTAAATTACCACATGTTAATCGTGTCATCTAAGAACTTTCATTGTCCTTTTAGTAAAAATTACCATGTATAGTATGAATAAATGGGATGTATAAAAGGGAAAGGATATTTATGATAACATGACTTCCATGAATTAATTAAATTTATTAGTTAAATGATTTTTAATATGGTGGATTGACTATTCCACTTCCAATACTTAATTAAGAACAACATATGTGAATTGTTATAACTGTGTTTCCCTTAGTTGTGATTGGGAATATTAAATCTAAATATTTAGTGTTATTGCATCATGACCATTTATTATACCTATGATTATTCCAGGAAATTAGTTTTGGAATGAAGGTAAAGGAATTTTTGATCATAGTGGAATTGCACTCACACGAATCAGGTGTTGAGAATGATGACTCTCACTATTGATACTATTTGAATGATGTGTGTGTTACGCCATGTCCCTTGTTGAGTGTAGGTGTGATGTAACACTCACAAATTCGATTTTTGACCTAGAAACACACTCACTATATCATGTAACGAACCTGATATCTCTCAATCACTATTAGATGTCGGAAGTATATCCTTTGGCTTGAGATTATTTGAACATTATGACTAGTTTTGGAAGACAATGTTATACCCTGATCCAGTAGGCAACATGAGATCCTTGTATATAGCCACTTACATCAACATGTATTTGTTTCATATATACAAATGTAATATATTTTTATACAATCAATATATATCTATTATATATGTATGGTTGCAGATTTGATCATAATTATGGAAGAAATCTTATGTATGTTGAGTCGTCCAGTTGTCCTTTTTGGACCTAAGACAACTGAAATTTATTCATCTTTGTTTAATTCTTATCTGATACATGAACACTACTTTAAATTATATCCATGGACAGATTTAAGATGTAAAAACCATTGGAGGTTACCTACTAGGATTTATATCTCACATGATGCTTGGGACCCCAATGTACTGGGGTACTCATGTGTAACTCAGGTTTATAGGACCACTGTTTATTTCATATTCTATTTTTCATGTATGTGGGAGTTGGGAGAACAATACTAAGATAGACTTCATGATCCTCAAAGAGATGACAATCATATTGTTTATATTCATTTCCTCTCATTTTTTATGTACTATCTTTTATCTTTATATTAGTTATTATTATACTATTTTATTATATATCATCACCAAGACATGCATGCATCTATTTTATATGTTTATTATCCATTTTGATTTAGTTTTTTTAAATATTCATATGTTTATCATTCTTTTTTACTAAACATCCATTGTTATCTATTTTTTATTTTTTGATATAAATATGTTCTACTTTGATCATGAGGGTATAGTCTCCATTTTATCACTTCCTTAGTCTCTCACTACTATAAGAAACCCACTGGTGTATGGAGAGGTATTCATATGGACATATGACCCACCGTACTAGTTTCCTGTTTAGTGGTCATTCAAGATGGTACAGTACAATCATCATTAAAAAATTTAATTTCCTCTTAAATTAAATTATAAAATAATTAGTGTATTTATGAGTCAGTCCTATACTACACCTCTAACCTCTAAAATATATATCACCCCACTATGTATCATTATTCATTATCATATCCACGAAACCTCTTCTAAATAGAGGTCATTAAAATACTCCTATATCTGTAGATGATTACAATTATATATTTTCACCTGAGTAACACTGGTAAAATTATTTAAATGATTACTATAATAGAAAATAAGTACCCTAAAATTACATAATACTATAGTAAATATTATAAATCTAGTATATATATAAATAAACTATATTAGATATATCTTATTTAATAGTGGTATTTATGAGACACCAAAGTCAACTGCTTTAATCATTTTTTAAAATCAACCATAAATTAGTATCATTTCTAAAGAATAAAATGTGATTATACCCAATATATGATTAACAAATCATTCACCTGATTGTAATCAACTTACTCAAATCCCAAAAATTCTCAAAGATCAATACATAAAATTATTGATCATAAAAACCAATTGGTATCAACTCAAGGTCTATTCTCATTGGTTTGATAATGTAAATCTATCTCAAAAAATTCCAACCATATCATGCTATCCCATTTTCATAATTTAAAAACAATTAGTCACTCAAGTACATAATATTTTGTTTGGTATTTTTTATAAGACTAAATGGAATGATAATAAATTGAAGGGATTAGGATAGAATGTAATCTAATTAAATGCAACTCTATTGATATGTATTACAATGAAATTGAATGGTAATATTTGATGATTATTACAAAAATAAAATGTAATAAATTTTATTTTTTAATTATAATTTGAAACATTATCTTTTTAATTTTACGAAATATATTGTTTATAATTTATTTAAATGTTATATTGACTTAAAAGTGGTCATTTTCATCACATATTCACTGATTTTGGGGGTAAGAAGTAATAGACTTTGTGGAAATGAATTACCTAAAAGACCATTAATGGTTTTCCCACTGCATCATAAAATGGAAAATTATTAATATGAATTAAACACATTCCATTCCACAAAAAATTTAGTCTCACACACATTATATGTAAAAATAACACCACATACATTGGATAAATTTAATATTTCAACAACTTCCTCTAGTCCCTTTCTTTTACATCTCAAAAATCCTAAATTAATTTCTAGTTCCCAATAAATAGTCATGCACTGAAATTACAATATATATTGTCATACTTTCTGAAACATTCAATTAATACATTAAAATTTTGTAGCACATAACCACATTGAAATATTATATTCCTTTTCCTATCATCTAGAATGATTATTAATTCCACCAAACACTATTTTTTCAATTATGGAAAATTATATTCATCCATTATGTGAATAATACAATCTTCCAATGATTTTATGGTAATTTTATTCATAATACGTGTTATAATGACCACCACTAATATTTTTTTTATGAAATAAATATTGAATAGTATTTTGATTTAAATCCCACCCACTCCACCTATATTTTAATTAGGGTACTACCCATTGTAGTGCTCCCATATCACTCTCAATATATCATTAGATATTTACAATCATAATTTTCATTGCAAAATAATCAATCTCATTTGATGTTCATGGCCCAATATCCAATCAATTTCCAGCTTCACAATTAAAGATACATGACTCACCGATCCATAACAATTATAGTTGAAAATAATATTTTTTATGAATTCTATATTATATACTCAATATTCCACCATTTCTCACATGGTTTTTGATACTAATATTTTAAAATATTCTTCATCTCAGCATGTGACATGACTCTATATTTTTAGAGAAAACCAAAATAAAATATCTATAACTTACTCAATACTAGAATGCAAACGCATCTCTTATAATTCTGAAATGGTGCCTCCATTTCTCAAATGACATGGAAAATTCATAATAATGGAAGATACATCATCTTTTAATACATAAATTTTATTCTAAAATGTGAAACAGCTACAAATACTCATATAAACCATGGTCACACAAAATTTGATATCCACCCACTTTCTTTCATTGGAAGGAGGAAAAACTCATTAAATTACATATAAAGAAAAAATGGTCTCAATAAGAAAATAATGAATATAATTAATTGATTATATATTCAATAAAGAAATAATTATATTGACCTTACAGCTGAAATCATACTATATGAGACATATATCTCTATTCTTAGGTAATATCAAAAAGATTTTAACCCACTCAAAGTTCAAATGATTACATTAAATATCCCATACCAACACTAACCATAATTGGGATAAATGTTTACCACATGATAACATACCGAATGCACTTCAATACACATGCCAACACATTATAGTGATATCATCAAACTAATGGTCATGATATCAATTTAATTACCTAATAAAACACTATAATTTATTAAATTAATTAATCTTCCATTAACTTATTTCTTTTTAAAATAGTAAATAACTAACTATTAATATTTATATTAGCCACAAAATATTTGAGAAAATGTTTCCAAAAATACATAAAATTAAAAAAAATTCAAAATCCATGTCATTTTTTCAAAATTCACCCCCACTCTAAATAATTCATGAACGTGTAATACATAACTACATGACTAGTATTATAAATGAACTCATTCTATCTTACCACATCGGGATATCGGTAAAAAAATAAATATTATCCAGAAAAAATAAAATCTGACTTCTATAAATAACTCAATAAGAATAATTCATAACATGAATAATAATATTGTTACTCTCGTAACATGGGAGTGTGTCATACATGTGTTATAGATATACATGTACACTATATTTCCAATGTTATTATCAATACAAACCAAATATAACACATATCACCTAGTAGTAAAATAGATGGATATCTCTACTTACAATTTTTATCAACCCGAACTGGATCTATTTGATTAAGGATAGAGACGGTGAATCTAAAATACCAAAAGCATCCCCCATCACAACCCATAAAGAGTCAACTAGAATGAGTGTATCATTAAAATGTTGAGGAAACTATATTATCAATATCACTACATACAATAATTGATAAATATGAGAACCAATATACACCATGAGTGTATATTAAATAATTATATTTATGGGATAACCATCACAAATATATATGCAAAAAAATCTATTTGTAAATGAACCCATGCAATATAAATTATATATGCATCCAAAATAATTCCCAGTATTAAAATTATGTATAATGATAATTTATGAAAAATAATATAATTATACATAAAAAATTAGAACCTACCTTTTCTTATCATCCAAAACTGGTGTGCTACATTATTATGTTAATTGGAATAAAATATTCGATGTCCTTCATCATAATCATTATAGTGGACTCAGCCTTTCTTCCCCATTACATAACAAGATATTGGTTTTATAGGTGTTGATACAATGCTTGATTGAGCGAGGTGTTTTTAGATATAATATTTTATCTCAAAGAAAGTGTTTGAGGAATGTTTGTGTGAGTCACAACATAATTTTGTATATATAATATATGATGATTCTATATGTGGTGAGTCTTATTGAAACATATTTAACATCATTTTCTGAGTTATAAGTAATTTTTGTATGTTTAGCCTCCTACATATTTATAATTTAATATAATGTATTCATTAGAGAACCTTTTTATTTACTTTTTTTTGGGTAGTGGCATAGAGGTTATGTTGTAGGTGAAACATGAAATATTGTGTTTTTGAGGGTTTTTTGGAGTGGCATGATTAGTGTTCCCATGTATTTCATGTTAAAATATTTTGGTTGTTTTTCTCAAGGAATTTGTAGTTTCATATAGTCACAAATACATCATTTTCCTGGTGCGAGGACATGAGGGTTAGGTAATAGAGGTTCTGTAGGAGTCTCGGTTTTATGTAAGTAACCCTTATTGTATGTATTTTATGTATATAAATTGGTTGGGTGAGTTTTTGGGGGGTTTGAAAACTTTTTGAAATGTTTATGGTGATTTTCATGTCCATGGATTGATAATAGTTTGTTTAAGAAGATAAATTCCTATATGAAATTATGCACAATGAGATAGTGTCTAAGGGGAAGGTGAACTGGTAGGCACACGTTAATTCAAAACCACACAGCAACACAAGAGACACCATGAATAATGGTGTATTGGTCTTTTTTGTAGCAGGTGCATGTATTTTCATACCATGTGGGCCAACAATGAGGGATCCTCTTTGGGGAAGTGTCTATCACTAGGTTAGCACACAGTTTTGTCCAAACTATGTTACAAAGCATACACAGTTTTAATAAATATCACAAAAATGAGTATCTAGTCCGATATTAAGTTTTAACCTCTTCATTTTTATCCAAATCAAGCCTATCTCTACATGAATGGACGGAAGCCTATATTTCATTATTAATTTTTTTAACTCCCCTTTTAAGGGATGATGTGGATCCATTACAAGTAATGTAGGCATAGAGATTACATGAATCAGAGGTTATAGTGAAATGTATAGACAATAACTACATGGAAATACTCTTCCCTATCTTTTTTATCGTGATGTTATATATCCACCTTTGCATGGATTGTTCGGCAAAGCTTCCCATGAGAGAACAAGATGGTTTCGATGGTAATTCTATACCCTATGTTTCTGAAAAATATTCTTTGATTCTACCTGGTATAATACACCTGCTCTAAATCCTCATCTTTAGTTCACTCTATATATATATTCCTACTAATTATGCACAATTTTGAGGTGACCTGATGGCCTTTAGGTTACATGAAGGCCTTGTGTGGCCCGAAGGCCTTTAGTGGCCCAAAATCTTTATTGGCCTAAAGTTCGTGGGTGGGATGAATGGCTTAAAGGACCTGAGGCTGAAACTGGTGGCATGAAAGCCCAAACAGATTAATAGTTATGTCTTCTATTGAACTAAATAGTTCATACTATAGTACCAGTAATAGATCATGCTAAATTACATCTACAGTATTCGTAATTTAATCTCCACCTAGTTTTGAACTGTAGTCTCTTGGATTCCCATGTCATGTCCTCAACAACTAGGTTGAGTCTCATGAGATAATCCACCATAACTCTAGATTCGGTCATCTCAGATCATTCAGATGCATCCATCATTAAATTGGATGTAATTCAGAGGTGATTTATGGTTCATTTATGTATTATTACCAAGGAAAGTATTCATTTATTGTATATTTTCATGGGTTTTAATAGATCTACAATCCTCCAACTCTTGGATTCTTAGATCAAGTATGATGAATATATATCTAATGATATTGATGATAATGATTGTTTTATTTTGACTTTGTGATGTTATGGAATGACATTTATTGTCAGTTTTTTGAGACTAAACCCAATTGGGTCGGTGTTTTCATGTTGGGTTTCAATGTCAACATAATTTCTGAGGTCAATGGATTCACTCATAGCACCTTCGGCTAGAAATTAAATGTTGCATTTAATATTTAATGTTTTCTATGAAATTGAATTTGGAATTTTTTTTGAATTTCTTCATGGAAATCCTCCTTGCTGATGGTATATGAAATTCTGGAAATTGGGTGTTTTCTAGAAAGTCAAAATTGTAACATGATTTTAATATGATGATTTTAATACTATTTATTTGATTTTCTACATGGAAAATAGTTTTTTAATTATAATATTTTTATTAAAACATATTTTCAATTATGGTTTTGGAATGTTTTTTACATAAATGATAATGAATGGGTGGATTGGGATGGATAATTTTCATGAATTATCGCAATGAAAGGGATAGGCTATGGATGTGATGTTCCACTATTAATAGTAACAATAGTATTTCATGGTGTCTATTGGGTGGGTTTGTGGGGTTGTGTTAAAATTGAATGTGTAATTAGAACTTAATATTTTGATACATTTGAATGAATTTTATGGTTTCTTCTTTAGAATTTAGCTTTGGTTTGGTATAACTTTTTTGTTGTGGAAATTTTTTAATATTATGATATAAAATATTTTTAATTGTTTTATAAAATATTTTTATATAAATCTGATAAAAAGATTTATCATAAAGTATTGAGTAGATAATTAATTTGGGAAAAGAGTATTGAATTTCTTTACCCAGCCATGTTTTGGAATGTTGGATATTTTGTAGATTTTTTCAAAAAGATACAAGAAAATTTAATGTATGACACAACATTAATGGTTCTTTCCGATTCATGGGTATGGGGTTGGATATGGATCATAGATTTATGTATTTTAATCTTTGAGTTTGTTAGTTTTGTATTCTTTTTTTAACTAGGATATTTGTTTTCTTATGGTATGGTTTTTTGTTTTAGATTGTTTGATATTAATGGTTTTACAATGAGTTTTTATACATTAATATCATACACTATATAGTAGATATTTGGCTGTTGAATGTATTGATGGGTTGTTTTATTTCGAAGGAAAAATTTTCCAATATTGGATAATGAATACCCTGTAATTTACTTCCACCTTTTGGCTTATTTGGTATTTTTTTTAAGGATATAAAATTTCTTTCTGCCTTGTGACGCCAATAAGGTGGGGTGGGAAGTTACAAGTGGTATCATGTTGTTCTGTCTCTGACTAACAAGATTTATTTAGTAATTTCGGTCGCTGAGATAAAATTCATTTTGGTTTATTCCTCTACTTTTATTAGTAGAAAGGAAGAATATTTTTCATGACATCACATGTAGATCATAGAAAAGTTGTCCCTAAACATTTTATTTTTAAATTCATGTTACCAAGAATTTGCGTGCATAAGTGTTTTTTAGAATCCTATTGTAGTGTTTTCTCATTATCATCGGCTTTTACACTGAGAAGAGCATGACATGCATTATATAAATGAATTTACACTTGGAGGGAATATTCTATATTGAGAAATTAGTTATGATTACATTTAAAAGTGTTGATTTATGAACATTTGAAATGTTTTTTTAAAATTTAAAACATTGAAAATTTATGAAATGGTTATTATAAAATGTTTTACTTTTCAAAATAATGGTGAAATATTCAAAAATGGATGCACATTAGAAATTTACATTTTTGGAACCTAATTATTTGAAATGTATGGTGTGGTATAATTTGATAAATTTAATCCTTCATTTTATTGAGGGTGAAACTTACGGTGTTTGTTGTGTTAATAGAAAATGGAATCTAGTATGCATTGTAAACGAAAATTGGAGGAAGGTGTTGAGAATGTAGTTGTTTCATATCCATAGTTGAACCAATATATGGTTTAGAGTATTTTCCATGTTTTTTTTGATTTGAAAAGAAGGTTAATGATGGATGTACCAAAGAAATTGGGTAATCTTTTCCAGTTGCATATGAAGAATCCACCCATCATTCAGGGTGATTCAGAAACAGAAAATGCATTTGTGTGACTGAAAAAAATGAATCGAATCTTAAATTTCCATGCAACACTAGAAGAGATAAAATGTTATATTTTTTGGAATATATACATTAATATCTTGAATATTAGTGGTGGGATTTATTAGTTTAGGCTAAATCAGATGATTTCCATGAATTGAAGGATTTTGTGTAATTTTTCAACAAACAATTATACCCCTATTATTATGAATTGCATGAATGATGGAAATATTTACCTTGTTGTATGAAAGCTTCAATGTGAATTAATATGTTGATATATTCTTCAATTTAGTCTTTCTTACCCTATGTTGCTACTAGTGTGTCCTTCAAGGCACACATTTTTAAATCCGGGATGGGGTTTTTGATTCTATCAATGATTTTTGTGCTCTTTATAAGGATTATAATTTCATGGTTAAAACAATATGATAGATAAATGGTAAATATCATGGGATATCAGTAGAGGAAGTATTTTGATACCTAAAGGAAATTTTGGGTACTCTAATAATGGGAGAAAGAGGAAGAGGAACACCAATTTCCAAAGTAGTAGGATAACTCGGGATGAGACAACTAGATGAGTAAATTTTCCTCCAAAACCCAATAGAAAGCCAAGATGATTCAAATTTGGATTTTTACACACCAATAACCGAGATTTTACAAAAAAGCACTAGAGGATTTCACAACTACAACCATATAGGGCATCATTAGCTCTATTTTCATTTTTATATGAGATCAAGTTTTAGGAACACATAACAGGTCTTTAGGGAATTGTACGCTTTTATGTTATAAGAGGGCCTCAAGGGATTGACATTCTCCATAAATCTGAACCAATCTCAATTTTCATAGAATTTGGACAATTATATGTTTTGTATTGGGATGCTTCTAGAACTGAATTCGAATGTGTTTTCACATTGGGAGATCATATTTTTTAGTATGGCTCAAGAAATTAATGGATTCATTATAATAACTACACATCACATGCTTTTTAGTGAGATATAACAGTCCATTCATTAAAAACATGAAATAATTACATATTTGGGGAGAAATTTATGTTGTTTAAAGATTATAAGAGCTTGAAAAATATTTCCTCACAAACGGAATCAAGCCAGAGAAAAATATAATGGATTGAGTGTCAAAAAATGTCAAATTTGACATAATATATATATTATAAAAATTCAACATGGTGTGAGATGAAATAAATAAAATGTCATATGTACAATGGGAATATGTGGATTCAGATCAATGGATGTCAATTTCAATGATAACATACATGAACTTGGAATGTCTGACTTAGGCGATGACAGGGTTTTCTTTTCAATATCATTCATTACCTATTTTTTTGGTATGGTTAATGATTAACAAAATAATAATTCTTAATGTGTGATCATAAGAACAAAACTAAATAGTGGGGATACCATTTAGGGATGGAATATAGAAGGGATTTTAGTTCTATGGAATCAAAATTGGATGGTCATTCTTATGTATTTTTTGGAACATATACTTTACACAATCTACAAATAAAAATGGATTGTTCATCATAGGATAAAATATGATGTATACGAAATTGAAATAAAAATTTTGTGGGTAAGAATGAAATGAAAGTAGGACATGTTTTTTTAATTATTCATAACTTTTCATTAGTTTAATGTAGAACATCAGCGACCCATATGTCTGTTGTAGTCATTACTTATTCTCATTTTGAAATGGAGGAAGATAGTTGTGGATTTATTAATTGGTCTACAGTTACTATTTTAGAAACACAATTTCATATGGGTGATAGTGGATTAGGACATAATGTGGGAAAATTCTATCCCTATTTGTGAATCTCATATGGTCGATGACATGTCAAGAATATATATGTGAGAAAATGTAATGTGGAATGGTGTACTAGTTTCAATTGTGTCAGAGAGTGACCAAAGGTTTACATCTCATTTCATTAAATCCTTATAATAATACCTTTGGACTATGTTGACTATGATTATGGTGTATCAAAATCAAATGGATCTCTAATACTAAAGGATGATAAAAAACAGGAAGTTAAGTTGAGGGATTGTTTAATAAATTTTGTTAGCTCATTGGAATAGAACGTACTATTAGTGGACTTCTCATATAACAACAGTTATCAGGCCTCATTCCAAATTGATATTTTTTAGGAATTTTATGGTCATCCTTACCATTCTTACCTTTTTTGGGTGGAAACAGGTGAGACATCACTATTTGGGTTGATCCTTGTCCATGAGAGAATAGATAAGATTTAGTTCATTTGGAAATAGATTGAGACGGATCATAGATGTAATAAATAATGAGCAGGTAATCATCATTGATCATTGTCATCTAAGGTGAGTGATCATATGTTTTTTAGGATCTCTCCAATACCTGGGTATCCCATATTTTTGGATAATGGTTTGTCACCTCCCTTATACATGAATCCTTTTTAGATTACATAATGGGTTTGTGGGAGGGAATGTTGGTTGAAATTTACACCACAGTTCTGTTCTCTAAAAAATATGTTTCATGCATCTCAATTGAAATATTATCAGCAAGATCATGAGCATGGGATTTGATGGGAAAAAATTTAACTATATATGGATGATTCATTGGAACACATGCCAATGAGAATTTTAGATTATAAATAAAAGGTCCCACATCGAAAAAGCATCGGTCTAGTGCAAGTGCTATTGAAACTGGGTTAGATTTCGGAAAAGACCTAGGAATGGGAAAAGGGAATTGTTAAGAAAAGGACCTTACTATTTTATGATACTTGTACTTTTCTAATTTTTGGTAATTGAGGGGATATAGTTGGGGATAATTAAGAATCTATAGTTTTATATAAGTAACCCTTAATTGATGAATTTATTGTATATAGTGTTATTGGGTGAAGATTTTGAGGTTTTGGAAACTATTTAAAATGATTTGGGGATATTCTATAAGTACATAGTTTGAGTACGGTTTATTGAAACAATTAAATTCATACAAAAAAATGTGCAAAGTGATATAGAATTTAAGGTGCACGCACATGACTATGATCATGATTTTTACAAACCATGTGGCCACCAAAGAGAAACCATGAATTATGGGATAGTGGTATTCTATATGGTTGGAACACAGCTCTTCTAACCACATTCTACATCAATGTTATGCCCACCTTTGGGAAGTGGTTGGTTCATGGTTAGATCATAATTTTTTTTACCTATGTGACTAACATTGCACTGTTAAAAAAACAATCAAAAAATTATGGATATTTGTTAGGATTTCATTTTAACCTTTTCACTTTTCACCAAATCAGCCCAAAATCAATATTACATCCTCCTAAAGGAATTTTAGTCCTCCCACATTGAACCATGAGTTATATAGAGGAGTTTCTTTGTGTGTTAAGTCATGATTCTCATAGAAATTCTTCATTTATGGTAGTTTTTAGGGTTTTTTATAGTCTATATTTCTTCTTCATTCAGTTTAATTTATCTAGTCCATTTTTATATACTATGTGTATTTATTCTAATTATGGATATAGATTTCCATGTTGATGATACAAGAAGAGATATAAGGTGGGTTTTTGAGTTTCAACCTTATTTAGTTGGCATTTTCATGTTGTTTTTCATTGTCACCATTATTTCTGATGTTGGTGGATTCCCCCATGACTTCTTTGGATCAATAGTGAAGGATATATTTAAAATTTATTTTTTTATTTATGATTAATTATGAATTTCATAAATTTCATTATAGAAACCCTTTTTTGTAATAGTTTATGAAATTGTGGAAATTAGGTGTTTTTATGGAAAGTGAAAATTATAACCTATTTTAGAATTATTATTTTAAAATTATTGTTCATATTTTATTCATGAAATTATTGTTTTAAATAAAAGGATTATTTCATTAAACGGTCTAGAAAATATGCTTTTGAATGTAATTGGCTTAAATAGTTATGCATGTGTAGACTTGGATATATAATGGTCATACAGTGAAACCATCAAAGGGATGAGTTATGGATGTGAAGATCCACCATCAATGGTAACACCAAGCATATGTGGTTAGGATGGTGATTCGGGTTGTGTTAAAATGGAATGGGTAAGGCCTGTAGAAAATTTAGAAAATGTTGATTGACTTGTGGGGTTACTTCTTTAGAAAATGGCATTGATTTGGTAAAACTATTTTGTTATGGAAAATGTTTTATATTCTGATATAATTACTGTAAAAATGTTTTATATAATTATTTTATGATCTACCTTATTTGAGTGAGTAGTTAAGTAATTTGGAGAAAACATTATGAGTTTTATTACCCACCCATTCTTAGGCACATTGGTGACATTATAGATTGTACTTATCGAGATAAAGGAAAAGGTAAAGGATCCCACTTCTTTAGTGGTGATTCATGATTCATTGGAATAGATTTGTAATCATATCATTCATTAATATTTGATAGTCATAGAGTTTTATTAATTTTGTCCTGTGATTTATATGTTGTTATTAGTGGTCTTCTTTTGTGGTGTTCCATTTTAGTTTGTTTAATATTAAACATTTGACATTGGGTTGTTCTAATTGTTATGATATATAATGTAGTGGTTATATATATGGGGTATATTTTGTTCAGAGATATTATATCAAAGGGAAAATAATCCCCCATATGTTATTGATTCATGTGGAATTTATTTCCATCATTTGGAATCTTGGGGATGTCACATAAGGCCATGTAATGACTTTCTATATTCTTATTCCAATTTGGAGAGGTGATATGTCTTCGGTTCTATTGTATGTGAAATCATTTTATGGTTCTATGTTCATGGTCGGACAATTCATTACCCATATCAAATTAAAATATAAAACAAGAGTTACCTATAGAGATATACATTATATTATCCTTGTGATTTATAATTGTTCTATGTATTTTTCTCCATTATGGAATTTGTATATTTCTTTTACCATCAATGTTTTAAATTTTCATTCTAGTATAAATTCAAAATTCCATATGAATTATTTTATTTTATATTAATCCTTCTACTCCATGGTTGACTAGATGTTCATCCATTTAGTTCCATAGGCCCACATTGATTTAATTTTTCACTTAGTATTATTAATGACCCTAATTGGTTTTTCTAGGGAGTTTGCATTCAATTATATTTGATTTTATACGTATATATCATCGATGGAATGTTGTGGAAGGTATTTAGTTTTGTTTTTTTATTTAGGGGGATGGTTTTGATAGGGAAATATTTTTTCCATGGTTAAAAAGGGTGTTAATTAGGTGGTCTTGGGGTTTTGGTTCATATTGTCCACATTTCTCTAGAGAATCTACTTTAGAAGCTTCAAATGAGGTTTATGATTATATAAATATCCTTTATTTATGTGTGAATGGTTACTATTGTATGTTTTTTATTTCTTTCAATATAAATTATGTATTTCAATAATAAATATAATTATTTGAAAAATGGAAACTAATTTAAAGGGAGTGGATCACATGTGGTTAATTATTTCTATGGTTTTTCTAATTTGATAGATATCTAGCATTGTTATTGTTTAAAATATTTTCCACAAAAATATGTATATGTTATTTTTTCTTTATTCAACGGAATCACCATTCAAAAAAGGTTAATTACATAAATACATTAAATAAATGGTTGTGTGAGAAAAAAATATTATTCGAGAGATATTTAATTTAATATGAGCCCATATTTTTTATAAGGGAGGTGGAACGTTTTTAACAATGGGATTCAATTATGTTTACTATAGTGTTTCCTTTTTATAATGTTATGATTTATTTGCATTGGTTGATGATTTTTAATTAATATTTTGGCCTATTAGTGTGGATTATATCATAGGGCCATTTTTGAAATTCCATTGTTGGAAATAATTACTATTGGAATTGATAAAAAAACAATGAAATGGTAGAGAGTGTGGATAATAAGATGATTTGTGTTATTAGGGTGCTGGCTATTGGAATGTGATGTGTAGTTTAAAACTATATGATATTCTATATATTTATTTTTTTCGATAAATTAAATTTAATTTATTACCTAGGTGAAATTCCACCCCATGTTAGGCTTACATTATTCACAACAACAAGTTAAGACTACACTACATGTAGTGCTGACTTGGCTTCTATTACACACAAAAATAAGTCTTAAAAAACTATGATATTTAATAAATATTATTATTTAATCACAATAATAATAAAATAAGAAATATTATTAATTATTTGGATAGTAATAAATTATTTAGATTTATTAATTTTAAATTTTTATATAATAAATACATATCGAGAATAAATACATAATTTTTGGTAATATCTTTATATATTTCAGAAATACTATTTTCTCAAAATAAAAATTTGATATGAAAACTAATATATATAATATGTGACACATTAAATATTTTTTGATAAAATCAACACATTTTATTAATTAAATATTTTAAAATTATCTTAGCCTGAATTTTCATGTTTTTTTGGAAAAGTATCATTTTAATGAAAAGTGAATAATTTTGAATTTTAATTGAAAACTTCTGTTTCGCTTTATTTGTTTATGACGATAATTTCTATTTAAAATTTGTTTTAAGGTTCAATTTGTCGAATTATAAATATGTTAATACAATAGATGTTATTATAATCAATTTCATATTTTAATTGGATAAAAAACATTGAAAACATTTTATCATTTTTCATTATAAACAATCTTTCTCGAATCATTTACAAGATTATATATAAATCAATTTTTTCAAATTATCTGAATAAAACATTAAAACATATATCCAATATGTTGATAAATAATAATTTTAATTATATAATATGGTCATCATAATTTTTATGAAAAAAAATAGTGAATGTAGTAAAATATAATTACCATAGTGAAGGATAATATGGGTTTACTAGGGAATAAAACTAAAAAGATATAGAAGAAAAATAACATATGAACTTTCTAAAAATAAATTTCATATCCATATTAAGAACATAATTCATATATGGTTATATAATGGTACATTTTTTAACATTGATACCAATGAAACATGTGAGAACACTAAATTATTTAAAAAAATTACCAAGTGTTCCCTCCCCCCAACTTTTAGAAGGACAACCCCTCCCCTCTCTTATGAAAACCTCGAAAAATCATTGTTCTAGCTGTGAAATACCCATATAGATACCCAAAATTATAAAACCTAATAATATAAAACTTTTCTAGAAAATAAATTAAAACAATGAATACATTTAATGAAAACATAATCAGCATACCCGAGGAAGATATAATGTTCATCAATTTGTTTTTTTGGTGTTATTTATTCATCCTCCCTCTTAAATTAAAATCATATCATTCTTAAATAATAACATAAATAACTTTATTAATCATAGATTATGTTATGTTAAATTAATATATATGATACCAAATCCTATTCTATAAAATTTGTTATGAAATCATCATTCGTGTGTAGGGCGGACTACCACTTCATTAACTAATGTCGTTCATTTTTTCATTAACACTTAACATGGATGGTCATAAGGATAAAAGTTTTGGTTGCATATATTTATGATGTTGATTATTTTCTTTGAAATTTGAAATTTTTTATCACACTTAACCTCATATTTTCCATTTATTTGGATATATTAATGTCATTTGAGTGTACAGTGGGCACCCGCCTCACGAAGCATGTGATTCATTCACACATTATTAGATAATAATAAAGATATTTTTAATGAAAATATTTGATATATACGACATGAAAATTATTAATGAATCATTATATATATATATATCAATTACTTTTATTACTTACAATACAATATAAAAAATGGTAATAATGATCATGTACACATACGACCTACCATCACAATGAATGATGTGTTTCATTTTTTATCACGAAATTTTATGGATTACTATAAGAAAAAAATGAATATATATGAAATTTATATCATAGATAACAATATGGATATTTTTTAATCATTATCATAATAATAGACCTAAACATATATCAAATAAAAAAATATACTAAAAAACTTGTTATTACACTTAACATTACATTAACATTGAATTCTTAATAAATAGGTAATAAAATAACATAATAAAATAAGATATGTAATGATATTTATGAATATGTCTCAATAATAGATCTATAATTAACATAAATTTATTAAACCATATAACTGACCGTGGGCGATATAAATCAACAATTCTAGTAAGGATTTTTTTAACATTTTACTTATGTGAGACAGATTCAATATTCACTCTCTATTCCGTTATATAAGCCTATGTAAATAAAATTATTTTATTTTATTATTTTTATAAATTAAATTATGAGGATTCATAGATCCATTATATTATGTCTAATTAATGGGGTTTAGTGATCCAAATATACCAAATAATCAGATGATTTTTTATTTAATTTTCCTTCATTGGGATATATGTTACGTAGTGGACCAATATTATTCTATGTGGTGTTTAAACTAACTCTTAAAAAATTTATATAATTAATATCCTTAATTTCATTAGATTTTAATATTCATTTAATATTATTATCTTGGGGGATTATGATTTGATATTAGAAAATTAGAAATATTTTTATATAACAATTTCATTTTTTATTATTATTGTTAATGATTATCCATAAAATGATGATGTATTATAATATAACTCCCATGGAAATCATAAGTTATGTTCTTTGGTAATTATTTAATGAGAATAAATTTATTTCTTTCATATTTCATTCCTTATGTAGTATACATTTCAACATAATTTTTATATAAATAATTTTCTTTTCAGTAAAAAACTCTTTTCCTAATAAAACCATATTGTCTAAAAATAGATTGAATTTTTTTAAAACATATTTTTAAAATATGAATGAATATATTACTCGTGAAATGTTACAAAACATAATTAAAATAGTATTTTATAATTTTTCAAATTTATTTATAATAAATGCAATTATCAATGTATATTTTGTTTTAAAATAAACAGCGAAGAAAAATATATTTTAATCCATAAATGTGTAAAATTATTTTTAAATTAATGTATTAAACATAACGTTTTTTCCTTGAAAAGTATTTTCAAAATGTTTAATGATTTATAAATAATTTTTCAATGTTGAATGAATATTTTCCTAATTAATTATTTAAAATTGTTTTAAAACAAATTCTTATCTATGATGAGATACCTTGATATTAAATTTTATATGATAGGGAAATGGACCAAGGATACCATTAATATTATATCACTATAGGGTTTATGATTTTATGGAGTGCTATTTATGAAACCCATTTCTCTACCATGGGTTATTAGATAAGAAAACACTTATGAAACCAACAATTTTTAATGGGTTTTTCTATGATAGAATAATTATGAAACTCAGATGTTTAACAAATCTATTGTTATAAAAAAATGTTTATGATACCCATTTCATTTAGTGGGTTGTGATATGATTACCATTTATGAACTTTTGCAAGACATAAATATATTATCCATTATAATATCAGTGGGAAAAATATATAACTGAAATAAATAGGGTATAGATTTATATCCTAGGAGATATATATAACTAGAATGGGCTTTGAACCCTATTTAGTATGAATGGGCTGGAATATTGAGTTAAATCATTTTAGTATGATGTGGCTGGAATAGTGATTGTACCATGTTTAATAAGTCTTTTTAAAAATAATGATGTCATCCATATTAATTGAAGTACGTTTTTTGATAACATGGTATTGGTAGTGAGCCCTAACTAATATGGAAAATATTTTTTATGATTATGTGTGTGGAAAAAATTTCATGTATTATGAACATTTTGTTTTATCAAGGATCATGTTCTATGATTCCCTTAAGATTTATTTATTGTGAAAAAATAATAATTATACATGACTCAATATTATGATAACTAATATGCAGGGTATGGTTTTCATCTATTATGATCATATTGTTATACACTTATTTTGATATAATACTTACATATATCTCTATTTCCCTCATTGATCATTTTAACTTTCCCTTTATTTTGTTTCCTTTCACCAAGATATAACGATATTTATTATGTATTATATGTCTTATAATTATACTAGTGTGTTATAACATAGTATGAGATAATGAAGATCACTTGTAGATCAATGTTTATATTTCCACGTTTCAAAATCACTCACTATTACAATCTACATGCATGTGTTTGTCTAATATAAAAAATACTCATCAAATGTGTTGTAGTACTTATATATTAATGTCCTAGGTAACTATAGATTGAATTAGAGGATAGATTTATTTATCTATTGGAAACATGGATAAGAAAAACCTAGTGATATTTCAACATACAAGTCTAAGACAATGTCTAGTGATGATTCAAAGTAATGAAAAATATATTCGAATGTTAGTAAAAGACAGAGACAGTGGTTTCCAAGAAATGAATCCATGTTTGGATAATAAAAGTGGATGTGTATTTTTGATTTTTGTACCCAGGAGTAACATCCCCAAAAAACTGCATTGAGAAATACTTGATCAGAAATTTGTGCACAACAATGGGCCTTGATTCACACCTAGTTTGACAATCCAAAGGAAAATTCATTTAGAATTTAGAAAATCTGTAAAAACCATAATGATAAATATAAATAAAATATGACTTATAATAAACTAGGATAATGATAAGGAATCATATATTAATGATGGTTTCATGATTTATGCATACTATAATTTATTATTCATGATAATTTGGTTCACATAAATGATTATTGTTTTTAGTCTATTATTTTTTGTTTTATTTAATAGATTATAACAAAAGGAACTTTTATAATGCTCTTTGCGGTGGAAAATTAATTGGTTATCATCATGAGAATTTAAATTTAATTATAGATGGATTCAAAAACCACATTTCAATGCTCACTGAAAATTTTATAGATATGAATAAATCTAGATTTATAAAGGAAGAGATGAGGGAATAACAATATATTGAGTTGTTTATGAGACTACATCTATCATCCTTTAGTAGATCTATAAATCTTGTATTTTCTATAAAAAATATCATTATAATTAAAATGATATTTTCCATTATCTATTTCTTAAAACATGAAAATACATTTCAGTTATCTACCATTTGAAAGGAGGAGCAGATCAATGGTGGACTATTATAAATATATGAGGAAACATGATGAAATTTTATGCATTGATTGTAATGGGTCCATGGTCTAATTTTTTAATAAGACAATTCCTCGTATTATTTTTAAAATGATGGAAAGTGCCTTCCTGGAGAAAAATAAAAATCATAATGATTCTGTTGGTACCTATGGTGAAAATTTTACAAGACACTAGAGGTACACAATTTGTATTGTCATCTATCCTAAGAGTAAGGTTCATCAACTCTTTATTTTCTTTATTCCGTGTCTCTTTTGGGAGTTATCCACATGATTCTTTTGTATGTATGATGATATTTTTCTATGTGTTCTAAATATCAAATTATTTGTAAGTGTAACATATCAATATCATTGTTTTAAGAATAAAATAAACATATAGTTCAATTGGAATTATAAAATCCACAAAATAGAGGTTGATGATGTTTCCCTTATACTAAAATTGTGTGAAGAATCATGTATTAAATTATCGTATGAGGATAATTATCTATTTTAATAATGGATGGAAATTTCATTTTGAATTATATTTTTGATGTGACAGAATGCTGTCACCTAATGATGTAAATAGAGAGATAACTATAAATAATTAATGTAACAGATTTCAGTGATTTAATTTTAATGGGAATTGGAATTTTATTTACTATAGTACAAACATGAGGGTTAAGGATGACGATCAATGTCAGCAACCCATTATATCGATGGATAAAGTGATATATCAAGTGATCCAGGAATCTATAGAGGGTTACAATAAATTCATGATTAATTTTACACATACCAACCAATCATGAAATAAAAATGTCTTATTTTACTATATATATTTCAATTCATTCATATAAAAATAATTTACTAGGGGTATTATGATTCCACTCAATGTATTCTATATGAAATTAATAGTGAAAATTTCTAATAATATGCTGATTCCATATCATTTCTATGATTCCTTTCCATTTTATATTTGTTGAAATGTGACTCTTATAAATAGGTGTACTATTTTTCGTGTGTCATTTGAAGTCATCATTTTTTTGGATTGGACTTCTGAACATAAATCTTATAACAATATTCAAGGAAGGTATTTCATGTTTGATATATCAAACAAACCTATGATCATCTATTTCTCTGTGGAATATTATGAATATATGGTAGATATAATTTCTAGTGTGTGGGTCATGATTACCATTCAGAAGGGATGTTTAACCAAAATGGTTTCAAAGAAACATGTCATCTATCATATTCACATTGTTAAATAATTTTTTTATTTCTTTCTAGAAGATATTCATAGTCTTAAACTAAAACATATTGTTGAGTTATCTTTATAACTCATACATGATGCCACACAAATTTCATAAACTCCCAATAGAATGGAACTAATTATGTTTCAATAATGAAGGAAAAAAATTAAATAAAACCATGAAAATGGATTCTTTCCACCAAGTGTGTCACCTAGGGTCACCGTAGATATTTTTAAAACGAATTAAGAATCAATATGACTCTTCATAGATTATAAAAAAGTGAAAATTATCACTATTAAGAACAAGTATCATTTTACACATATTGGTGGCTTGGTGACTAACTATATAAAATTCAGTTCTTTTCCATAAATGAACATCATTCAGTATACCATCAATTAAGGGTCATGACGATGGACTTTCCGAAAAAAAATATTATGTTGAGGGTATGGAAAATATGAATATATAGTAATTTCATTTTTTATACAATTCCCGTACTATCTAGATACACTTATTGAAAGAATAATTTAGAAATTACATTAATCAGTTTGTGGAATTGTTTTTAGATGATATTATTTTTTATTCAATGTGAAATTAATATCTTTAAGTTCACATCAGAATTGTACTAAAGAACCTAATTAAGGAGAGATTATACTCAAAATATACAAAATGATAATTTTTTCATAAAAATGATTATTTTTGGGGTAATATAATCTCAATTTTGTTTATATTAGTTGATCCATCATAGATGGAGGCTGTTGAATGTTGTCTTATATGAACCACAAGGTTTGAGATCCATAGTTAACAAAGTTTTCATGGTTATTATTCAATGTATGAGGAGAATTTATCACATCAATCGAATCATATGACCAAATTAACTAAGAAGGGATCTAAGTTTCTATAGAAATATGGATGTGAGAAAAATTTGTAGGAATTGAAAAGTTAGTTGTTAAGTGCACATGTACTTCCATTACGCTATGTAATAGAAGTGTTTGTAATCATCACTGATGAATACATGTAAGAATTGGAATGTTTTCTTATACTGAATGACATGGTTATATCTTATGAATCATGAAAATTTAAGTATCATGACCAAAATTTCCCAAATAATGATATGGAGTTGGGCATAATAATTTTTTCATTAATTATATGGAGGAATTATATTTATTGAGAAATGTGTGATACATATACTAATCATATAATATTAAAGTATCAATTTTCCTAGAAATATTTGAACATTTTTTAGAGAAGATGGTTATAAATCATTAACGATTTTTAATTCTCAATACATTACCACCATGGGAATTTGAACAAGGTGGATGATTCTTTGAGATGGAAAGATCATGATAACTTATCCATGTTAAATATCACAAAAGATCCAATATTTATTGATTTTGAAGGGACAGATCTAGAAATTAAAAATGAAGGGGGATATTAAAATGATCATTTCAATATTCAAAAATATATCCAAGAAAATATTAAATAATTAATGTATGAATGTGTTGAATTGAAAAAAAAAGGTCAGGAATGTTTCTATGTTTATCATTCGTCATGATTTGATGACAAGTATCAGGAACATAGAATAAATTATATCCATACAAGATTTGAAGAATGATTTTTAAATGAATCTTTTAGTTTTATTATATTATACAAATACTAAAAGTATGAATATGTATATATATAATTTAATTAATACTATTGGTGAGAAGGAATGAAGATAGATATTGAATTGTCTCTATCTCATTACTAGTTATGTTAGTATGATAAGGATGAAATACCAAATTATAAGGCGATAATTCATTCATTATCCATACCAGAATTAAAATGAGAGAACAACACCATGGATTTATTTATTGGGATCACTGGGATGACTAAAGGGTATAATGAAATATGGGTTATAGTTAATCACTATACAGTGTCAGTACACTTCATCAATATTAGGGAATACTTCTTCTTATACAATGTTTTGAGGAAATAAATTAAGGAAGTGGTAAGGTTGTGTGGAGTCCCATATACAATTATGTACAATTTAGATTCATGGTTTTCATTAATTTTATGTATAATTCTTCAGAAATATCTAGATATAGAGTAGAGATGAATCACTCTATACCATCCCAAAAAACATGGTTAGTCTAAATAAGAAATTCAACCCCAAGAGTACATACTAAAAAAATTATTTCGATTTAAACTATGTTTGGGATCAATACTTTCCTCTAAAATATTTTTCTATGATGTATGATTTTAATCAAGCATTCAAATGAATCCTTTTTATTCTCTCTGATGAAATAGACGTTGACCTCCAACATGTTAAAATAAATTTGGATAAAGAAAGCTATATTTTCAAAACAAAACTGATAAAATGGTAGAGAATGTTAAATCTATTCAATAACATGTCATGAATTCTTAGAGTTATAAAAACGATATTCTTATAATGTCCATAATGATCTCGAATTTGATGTAGGTGTTACAGTGTTTAAAAAAAATTAATATGGAATTTTTTTCAGATTTGTTAAGAAAGAGAAATTAATCCTTTGTTTTATCTGCCCTCTGAAATTGATTATCATATTTGTATGGAAACCTAACTCACACTGTATCCACCGAATAACTAGGATGTCCAAAATGTGTTCTATATATCACTTCTATGGATATAAATAACTTCCCCTTAATATGAACTAAACATAGAAGTCATACTCGTAAAGATATATTATTCTTATGAGGATATGCTAGTGTAGATTCTTGATAATAATGATAAATATTTATGAAATATGACAAGTCACCTTGGAAATTTGTTGTGGAAAACCACTAGTTTATAGAATCTACACAGTAACATGAAAAGGTAGTGTTGCATAACTATCCTAACATTTTTTTATATAGAGGAATCTGACAAGAAAAATCATTTTATGTGGGGATGAATGTAACACTCTGAGTTATTATGAATTTGATTTGTTCAATTACATTAAATTTCATTCATGGAATGAATTAAAAAGAAAACAAAAATTTAATATTGTGTTATATCGAACACAATGTTAACTATGAACTTCACCCAACACTGACTTGTCTTGTGTTACACAAAATAATGAGTCTTAACAAAACCATGATATATTACTAATACAGTTATTTAAATGACACCATTATATCCTAGTCCTTAAAATTATTGGTCTAAATATCAATAAAAAGTTATTAAATTTTACGTATAAATTTATTCTATAAGGAAAACCCATCGATAATAAAATACATAAATTTAGATAGCATATTTATCAGTTTTAAAACAACTAATATCAATAAACAATATTTTTTTAGAAAATTAAAAATATTAAAAAAATTATAAATTAAATTGATAAAATCCATTTATTTTTTCATTCACAATTTTAAAATTATCTTAGGTTGAGTCTTTATAATTTTTTAGAAATGATTCATCTTTGGATGAATAGTAAATAATACTAAATATTATTTTAAATTTGAATTTCTGATTAATTAATTTATGAATTTAAATTATATTTTATATTTTTTTCATGGTTAAAATAGTTAAATAACACAACTATAAAACCAATTTAGTTTATCATAATCAATTTAATATTGAAATTTGACTTTAAAACATTTTATAAATTTCATCATTTTCACACTTAAAATACTCTATCTTGTCTCATCTATGTAATTACATTTAGTTTATTTTTTCCACATATGTGAATGGATTTTCTAAAAATGGATTAAATAATTTGATTTAGAATAGTTTATAATATTATATGATTTAATATTAACTTTTAACCAAAATTAATAGTGAATGTAGTAAACATTAATTTACATAATTATAGTAAAAATAAGATTACATGGGGATTAAACTAAAAAGATAATGGTATAAATACCCATTAAAATTTTCTAAAGACTATTGGATAGCCATATATAGGCCACTACACCCCAATGGTTTAATAATTGAATATTTTGGTACATTTTGATTGATGAAGTATGATGTATCAATCATTTAATTTCAATGATAACAAGTTTTCATCTCCCCACTTATATATGGAACATCCCATTCTCTCTCTTCACACCTTCTAACATATTTTTTCATGATATCCATACACCAATACCATCCTAACATCATTCTTATAATAATATAATCATTATTATTCTCATAAATCCATCCTAGGATTACTTTTTTTTTGAATTTGTAATGATGATAACCAAAGATGTGGTAATGTTCATTAATGAGATTTTATTATTTCCTCCTCAAAGACCGTAAAATAAATTCGTATAAATATTTATTTATAACAAAATAATATTTATCATGTTGATATGGTTCTATTTTAATGTAATTTACAAATAAATGTCTCGACTTCCATCAAATAGGTTATGATATCATTATTCATGTGATCGACGGACTATAACATCTCGAACCAATGTCATTCATTATTCTATTACCACCTATACTTGTTGGACATAATGATTGATTTATAGTTTATATGTGACATATATGATCATTATAATGTTATTATGATTCTATAATTTTTATATCACACATACCTCAATATTGGGGTTTTTATGGGCATATAATAACATCGCTCATCTGTACGACAGACTATCGCCTTGGGAATTGATGTGATTCATTATTTCTTGACATGTGTTGTTTTAGGGAAAGTATTACTGATTATATCTGATATATATGACATAAAAATTATACTGGAATATTAATATATCTCACTTACTTTTACTTCATTCATTCCAACAAGAATATGAATATAGTATTCATGTATATACACGGCCTACCATCTTTATTTCGAATGTTTTTCACCTTTTATCCTTAAATGATATAGATTACTATTAAAACAAATATACATCATATATTTGATATTTATATCATTTTTATAATTCTGGAGATGATTTATCTATTATCATATTAATTTTACGAACAACATTATAAATCACAACATATAAGATAGCAAACCAGTTATTACCTGAATCATAAATTTAACAAGGAATTATTAATAAATATGTTATATATATTCATAATAATGTCATATATGTTATGATATATATTATTACCTTTTAATAATAGGCGTACAATAAACTTTCATTTTTTATATATGAAATTTTACTTTGTGAGATGAAAATCAATTCTAAGGGAAAATGATTTTCATCTCAATTTCTTACTTATTTGAGACACATCATATTCAACACCAGTTTCATTTATGTTGTTTCTATAATTACTTTGAATTTATTTTTATTATGGTTATCCCAATAATTATTGTGATTTAAATATCCATTTTAGTATCTATATTCCACAGAGTTTACAGTTCAAATGTTATCGAAGAGGGAAGGGATTATTTTCCCAATTTGACTTATTTGGGAAATTTTTTTGTTATACACCTTAATTTTTCATTGAGGGGTATATATTGCCCCATTGAAAAGTTATATACTGAATATAATAATATTCATCATATTGTATGATTCAATTAATTTTATTATTTCATGATGAATATGATTCAATGTTATGAAGGATTTACATATTTTATGTTACAATCTCATCATTTATCAGGATTTTTAATAATTATGATTCCAATGATGAAATATTACGATCTATCACTCAACAAAAACAATAATTTTTTTATCCTCTGGTTATGCTGTGATAATACTTGTTTTAATTTTTCATCCCTCTCTTTATGTACTCAGTAGATAAAAAAGATATATTTTTTTTAAAAACAAATATTTATGGTTCAAAACTCATATTCTTACAAAAACATGTTTTTTAAAATTGATTTCTAAATTTTTTATATTATTCTAAAATGATTCATTTATAATATTTCAATTTTATTTTTAAATTAATATATTTTCAAACAAATTATGTTTTAAAAGGTATTTTTCAATGAAAAAATATATTTTACTCAATAAATGACTCATATTAATTTTCATTGTTTCCCTTACAATATTTCAATAAAACATTCATGAAAATAACTTTTATAATATTTTATGAATAAAAATATTTTTTCAATTTGTAATGGATATATTCCCCTATAAATGTTTTTAATATTAATTAAAAAATATTTTTATTAAAAGATTAAACCTATTATTGTAAAATATTCTATATCTAGAATATTATTCATGTATTCTAATCACATTATTTATATAAAATTTACATGTTATAATGGTATGATGTTTATAAGAATAGATTCTATTAAATGGGTAATAACATGATTAAATTATTATGAAACCCACTTCATTTCTTTTGTTATTAAATGATAAAATCATTATAAATCCTATCAATTTTTAAATGTTTTTATATGATGAAATGTTTATAATACCCATTTCATTTCATGGGTTGTGATATGATGAATTTTTATCACCCTATGGAAAAAGTAAATATGGTTTTCATTATGTGATGGGTGGAGCCTATATCCCCATCTAATGGATTGTGAACATATTTATAATTCATAAGATAGAAAAGACAACGATAAGAAGTGAACATTGTTTATTATGATATGGATGAAATAAGGAGTAAATCAGGTTCAACAAGAAATGGCTATAATGGGGAGTGAACTGAGATCAGTAAAATATGTCTAGACTCATGATCAAACCTAGTTTAGTAATAAAAATTTCATGATATAATATTCATTTTATGTTACCCTTGAATAATATTATAATGATTTCCCTAGATTACGTATATGAAAAAAAATCATTCTCTATTTCCAATATTATGCACCCATTGTTGATGTTATTTTATTTGGTTACGATTTATATCTAATGAATCACCAATCATTATTCCATGACACATTATAATGATATTTGTAATTATAGGTATGGTTTTCAACGGTAATTTGTATGTCTTCATACACATATGTTTATGTTATGCTATTGTATCTCTCTTATTAACCGTTATTGAGAATTTGATCTCACCATTTCATCTATTTTCTTTCCCTAGGTAATGATGATATATATTATGATTGATATATATAAGAAGGGTTTTATTTATGAATAAACTTATGGGGGATATTGTATCTATCTTGTAGACTACAGTTTATGTTTCTATATATCCAAAGGCACTCTCTTATTATAGTCCACATGTATGTGTTTGTGTAATATAATCAAAATTCATCAATTGACTTCTAATACCAATGTATAATAACACTAATAATATGTATTTATATGTTATTTCATTGGATGAATGGTTGATATTGGATTGTTTTTGTTATTTGGTTGTATAAAACATGTTATTACTAATTGTGAATATGTAAAATGGGTATGGGACAAAATTGAATTAATAATAGGATATAAATTAGTTTTTAATGTTTTAAGTGGATGAATAATTGTAAGAATATTCATTGGAAAAAGCTACGAATAGTTTAATATTTAAATATGAAAAAATTGAATAATGGATATAGTATGCCTATTTAACGAGAAATCATTAAATTTTTAAATATTTGATTAAAATGTAATTTTTAATTGTTTTAGTGGATATTTTGTATGATAAGTTGAGTAATTTTGTGATATAGTAAATTTTTGTGGTAGTAGAGTTTATCGGTGAAAGGGTGATGTTTATGGGTTATGGAAGTGGTGTGTTCCTTAGAATATTTTGGTTCGGTTTATGTATATTTTTATTCTATGGCCCAATTTATTTTAATTTCTTTATCCACTAACTCGAGTATGATACCCTCATCGACGATCAACTGTTTTTGGTTGAGGATTTTTTCCATCAATACACAGTAGTGTGACTTAATGTATAGTTTAATACTCCCTCTTCACCTCTCGTGATTATTGATATATCACATGTTATGATGGATCAAGGTAAGTGTAAACAATTGGGCTATAATGGATTAATGTTTAATAAGTGATACACCAACTAACTTGATTATATTGATATGGGGATGGTATATAATGGGATTGAGGAATAATAAAAGGATGGAATGAGTTGAATTTCCTTCATGTCCAGGTTACATTACTATGATGAATATATATTATATAGTTGATATGGAGATATTTGGTATATTTATGTGTTTATATTTATGGTTGGTTGTTATAGGATACATAGAATATATTCCCCCCACCCATGAGGGATGGGAATGTAAGGGTTGTTGTCTATCCCAAATCATGTGTTCTATGATTATTATGATAATAAAAATATAGAGGTGAAATTTTAACATGGTGTTTTCTTGTTGAGAATAGTAGAAAAACCTAGGGGGAATTGTTTTGTGGTTCCCTTATTATAAATTGATTTGATATTATGTAATTATATATAAATGCGATATTTGGTGTGTAATTTCCTAACCGCAGAAGCACAGATCCATAGGGTTATTTTAATAAATTTTTATTATTAAAATAAATCCAATCTACAAGGACTAATCATTTTAGCAGTCTTTGAAATCCAGATTACATACATGATACCCCTAATAAATTGTGAAAAAAAATAAAACATGCAACATTATAAACTGAAATAAAACTCATCCCTAAATTATTATTTGATATTTTCTATATAATAACATGGAAAAATAAACAAGATAATAGTTAGATAAAATTCTCAGCAAGGATAAATATAATGGTTGAAAAAACTTATCAATATATATGGAAAATTAAATAACTGATCAAAATTTTCTTTTATAAAACAATATAAGGCATAATTAATATGATAACAAATGAATCTGAAATGCATGACCTAATTTAATAAATAGAGAAGGAAATACAACCACAGATATGTGGATGCATAATCTCATGGATAAATCATAAATGAATCTAAATGAGGTAAATTATTTCTTTTTTTATGGGATGTATAATGAACATGAAATAAAATACCTCAAATACCTTTAACATGAAATTTTAAAACTATTGTTAAAAACCTATTTAATTTTTACAAAATATTTTTTCGCATGAGAAACAATCGATGCATCAAGGGACAATATAATCTATGATCCCCATCCATCATTACAAGTAAAAATCATTCCTATTTTAAAATAATCAATTAAATAATATGGTGATAAAATATCAATATTTAATAATGATGACAGTTTTATCAATAATTCACCAATTAATAAAATAACTATCAAAGTGAACACCATTAGTAAAATGATATATTGTTTATCCTATACTAATATCCTTTGTTTGGTAATAGAGATATTCATGTTAAATTATAATGAAAAGGGGTAAAATAATTTGAATCATTTAGGATAATGTTAACAATCAAAAAAGGAAGCGATATTGCAAAGATGATAATTCAGAGCATTCTTTAAGAGAGTAATCATTAAACATTCCAAAGCATCTTATATGACTTTGAAATAATTGAATCACAACCTACATAAAATAATGAAAGAAAATGAAACATAAAAAATAATTATAATAATTGGATTCATGGTAAAACATGAAAAAGGTTATATATACAATAAATATGAGTGAATTGGAGCATAAAAACAAATAATTATTTATTTAATGTTAATTGAGATGAAATTGTCTTACCTTACCCTTCAATTATGTTTTATGGTATATATTCTCTTATATAGTAGTTTAAAATAGATTAATAACTCATAATAAAACCATATTCATGTTTATATTATCATATACCAACATCTTATAATATATTATTATCCATTTTTTAACAACCATTAATTATTTTCACTACATAGAGTGTTAATTGCATAGTTTTCTCGAGTATGTTTTGACTTGTCAATAGATGTTACTATGAATTATATTTTGATTTAATAGTATCCAAATTGTAAAAAATGGATTAATTATCGTATATATTCATTATCTATGTATATATAATAGTCTATAGTGTTTTTAGATAAGAAATTAGCATATAATATTCGTGGAGATAGTGGCCCATATGTTAGGATGAATGCTACTTTCATTTATTTATCATATTGAAAAAATGAGTACCAATTGAAAAATATTTATTTTTAATTTAAATATAATATATATGTAATATATGTTACATGGTTTTTTTAGAAATGTCATATTGATAAAAATACCAGAGAAGGCTAGGCAGAATCGAAGCGTCTGAACATTTATTAAAAAGAAAAAAAATGTACAATAGTGCGGCGATTAGGGTAAAACAAACAGAAATTCCCACAACCACCAAAAAAAGTTCTAAAGATCATAGTACAACATATCATTTCCATAATCATAGTCACCAGCAGACCCCCACTCATATTGAGACTTATCCCATGATAAAATTTTCAAAATATTTGAATTCACTACCTTAGAATACGATCTGGTTGACACGGTTCTGGGAACATTAGAATAATCATTACGTGGTATCCTCTTTGGGGGGGCGGAGATTAATCTTTCACTATTAGTAATCTTATTCACACCACATATGATGGAATCCATGTAAGAGGTGTGCCCACCACTGCCTGAGACTCTAATCGGGGTACCCACCTTCTCCTGTTCATTCTCAGAAACATTTCCCCATTTTTCAGGTAATTCAGATACCTGAAAAATTATTTGGATTTCATTCTGGCAATCAATATGTTTTCGGGAATCATTCTGATAAGAGGCATCAACCATAGAAGTATTAGGGGTCACCAATCTTGGAGTCTGTGTGAGGGTGTCCTTATCTGGAGTAACCTCTTTAACCATGTAAGACTGAGTATTTGAAGGGCCACTATTCGAATCCCTTAGAGATACATCAACTAGTATCCTTTTTCATGTGTCATATTTCCCATCAATTGGCACATCTGTAATAATGGTAACGGTCCCATTTATTGAAAAACCATCATGAGAAGTAGACATTGACCACGTCGAATTCTTCAACTTGGACTTCTTACAATAGAGAGCTATTGAGTGACCTCTCACCCCACATTTTTCACAAATAAAATTATTCCGACATAACTCTAATGAGTGTCCAATATCCATACATACCTTAAAAAAGTGTATTTTTTCATACTCGACATCAATTTGAATGTTGTCTGAAGTGGTGGAAATAGTTACCTTGTCAATCAATGCAGAGCTAAGATCAACCTCCACCAACATCCTAGAAAAGTGACCAAACCAAACATCTCTAGTTTCCTTGTCATGCCTTATTAGAGTCACAATTGCCATACCGATGTCATGAAAAATTTTCGGATTCCAGAGGACCCAATTGTGTCCAAGGAGCTAAATCCACAGCTGAGAAAAGTCTTTTATGGAACGTGATACATTGAAATCCAATAACCATTCTGAAAAATGAATCCAACTAGGTTTCAGAAATAGGGTTCAAATTCTCCATCCTCGAAGCTTCAAATCATCAGATGGAAAAAGACAATGGAAAAATCCTTAGCCAAGACAAACACATTTCCAGTTAGAGAAACCCCACAAATGTGAGGTTCCGCAAATCAAATCATCAAGTTTCCATGGATGAACACCATTGATAAGAACAATACGTGCAATCAAATAATTTTTACCAATTGACATTCTCTCAGCAAGTGCTGCAGGGTTCGCTTCTATATGAGCGGATGAACCTTTACGCCGAATTCTACTAGGACATGAGTCCTTTAGCATTGCCAATGAACCAGATTCAACCTGATTCTACCATAATGTTGATTTCCACCCCATACTGGATTCAGAAAAATGATTATTAGAATCGTGGGATGAATCCCGTAGAAAAGCACCAACAACAGTCTTCTCCACAACAACACCCAGATTATCCTGCAACTCACCACACCGCACGGCATTCACAGCTGTAATTGAATGTTTCAGATCCTCTGCAGATCTGACGCACTGAACCGACATAGGTTAAAGATCGGACGAGGGGTTCAGCTTCGCCACAATTGTCAGGTCACAAGATTTAATTTATAGTCGGTGATTGCAACCATCAATGTGAACCCAAGGGGCAGGAACATACGTCGGGGAGGGGATAATCGATGCCAACTCGCCGGGAGAAGAGAGTCGCTCGAAACCAAGGAAGAACGACAGCGCCATGGTAAACCTATGATTTCATCGTGGAAGAATGGAGCTCCCGAATCCGACATCTGGCCCCAATCTTCTATATGTTACATTTTTTTATTATATAAATAATATATCAATTCTTTGTATAACGTGAATGAATTGGGTTACCTTTATGCGGTGGTAGTCCACAATTCCAGAAGTGATGTTATCGTATTTACGTAAAATGGAATGTACAAAGGAATGAGTTAAAAAATAATTAATTAAGGATAGATATATTTTAAATATCATATATATCATATATATTTAATTTTAGATCATAATTCCCAACTTGATATGCATTAAATGAAGAACAAACAATCATCATTTCATGAGGTGGTATTTTTCCGTTCACATAAATAGTATGAGTGTAAACCCAATAGATGGAAGCATGTTTGAGTGTATTAAGAGACATTAATATAAATAAAATATAATTATACATAGTATACTTTTGTTGTTATTTGAACATGAAGGAATAATACTTGAGGTTGTTTATAATTGAAAGAATGAAAAGTGATCGTTGGAAAGCATTACCTTTAAAATCTTGTAACTCCATTTGGTGTACACCAAAGTGATTACATGGAAGGATTTATAACCAAATGTAGGATTAAATGTTTTGTATAGATATTTTTAAATATATTTGTGTATATATAGGCTGAAAAGAATTGGTTTTAGAGTTTTGACGCATTGAGATAAGTAGTGCCTTTTATTGTTGAGGTGGAGTAGCACTCTTAATATTTGGAAAAAGGAATTCCTACAACAATTTTCAAAATTTTAAGTGGATCTAATAATGGACCCAATTTGATCCATGTGAGTATAGGGTTGAAATATGTATATAATATATCTCATGGAAAAGTGTATAGGTCATTATTTTCCATAACATTAAGGTTTAGTCCATTATTAAGGTTAATTAAGCCTTCACCATTGTAATTAGTTTTTACCACATTCACTAATATTTTTGGACAAAAAAAATCTTATTATTTGATATTATTAATAATAATGAATCCAAATATTAATTTTTTTTAAAAAAAATTTGAATAATAAATGTGGAAAAAGTAAATTTAAAATTTATCCCAAAGGTGAGATTATAATGCAGTTGTTATAATAAAAACATCAAAAATATTGATTAGTTCATACATTCAATTTCAAGGTGAAATTGATCCCAATTACCTAAATTTGAGTAATTTATATATATTTTATATAACATTACATTAAATAAAATTCCAAATGATATTTAACTATATAAATAAACTATACTAAAAAGAATCATTGAATTAACAATCATTATTTTAAATTATTCACTAACTAGGAAACATCATAGAAAGTGACCAAAAATATCTATTACCTAATTTTAAATTTTATATTTAATATTAATTTCTATTTTAACAAATAAAATTAACAAATGTCTGAAAAATAATATCCAAAATAGGTTCTCCCGTAATAGGATGTAAATATAAAAATATAGTACTTTTTGAATAAAATTAGGTATGTTCAAATCTTATGCTTATCAAATATTTTGATTTTTTTTAAAATCTATTTTATCTTAAATAAATATATATTAATATATTACATTAATATCACATAATAATAGTAAATAATTTAATTTATTAGGGTAAAAAAAAATTTGATCATAAAAATAATTATAATTTCATATATATTCTATATGACTTCATATTAATTCCAATGTAATTTTAAACCCAGGAAATAATTTTATATTTATGTAAACCATATATTTTAAAATTTTATTTGACACAAATCATAATTAAAACATTATTGAATAAATTATATATTATATTAAATAAAATTTTATTAATATTTTTTTATTCGGTAAAACATGATCTTGTGAGTAAGACAAGCCATTTGAAGAAATTCATTGTTGTGTGCCGAAAACACTAACTCAGTATCATGTTCATTCAAATACATATCATAGAATTAATTAATTTCTAATAGTAAATATATTTTAAAGTATTAATGTATTATATTTCCTTATATGTTTGGTGATGTGTGTGATAAATAAAATGTTCTTGCTTTAGAATTTGGGGGTGTCACATTTACCCACTGTAATTAAATTTCTCCCTCACAATTTAAACATGATCACAATAATCGTGTGACTATTATTTAAAAATAAACTAATTTCAATATAAACACATAATAAAAATTTATAGTAGAACATCCTCTTAATAATAGTGAATGGAATGTACAATGGTCACGTGAGTATGTTCCCTAGTAGGAGAACATATGTGGGAAATGGGAACATGGATACATAGGAAGAATATGTCAATCATGTTCTGATAGAGTGTGATAGAGAACACTTTTTTGAGAATGTTAACAATCACAATTCCATAAATCAATGATAATCTACGGATCCATTTTATTTAATGGAAATGAATGTATGAGGAAATTTTTTTTATTTTAAAACTCTTTTTCATATAGTTGAGGAATTCACTCACTCTCTATGAATATAAAAAAATATGTTATTATATTTTATAAAAATAATTTTATCCTTTTTTTGTACATGTACATATTTCTAATTCATATCATTATACAAGAAGCATTATATAGAGATGTATTAAATTATATTCTAACATATCAAACAATGACCAATCATTCCCTAAATGGTTAAATTTTCCAAAAGATTTTGATCTAACACCGTAGATAGATGGTTACTAAAATTCAAAAATGAAACTATCATTATCCTCTAATAAAAATAATACATTTCTATATTTATACATTCTAAACATGTGAATAACTTCATCATGTATCCTCTTCACTAATGTTAATAACTTAAATTACCATATAACCTAATTGGAAAAATTCATTCATAACTCTTCTATAAGTAAAGAATACGTTATTAGATATATTCCATAAATCCAAAAGTATTGAAAAATCTATAAATAATATCATATACCTCTTTTCGATAAGTTATTAATCAGTTCTACGGTAGTCAGCACTTTTCAAAATAAATAATATATTCATTATTATGTCAATATTGTAAACAAAGTAACGATTTTTATCCCCTCAGAAATATGTTTTTTGAATGGTCTGACTTTATAAATTAAATTTTTTCTTAGTACCAGTCATCAAAGGTTCTCAAATATATAATGAAAAATTATTATACTTTAATCCTCATATATTCCATATATCTTTTTACAATTATATTTGTGAAAAAATATTCATATGATGTAATTCTTGAATAATAATATTATTCATTCCTCTTCACATGTTGAAGAATCATAATGTGATCATTATCCAATAAAATAATTCGTCTTTTATTCCTTTTATGTTCAAGAAATTGATTTTACCAGTGTCCCACATCCTTACAGTTGAAGCATTTTATATTAGAAAACTTTTTCATACCCTTGAAATCACAAGAATGTGGCCTATCTTCCCACATGTGTAGGAAAATCCCATTTTTTTCAAGAATGTACTAGGGTGATTTTTTTTCAATTATCATATGTGGTAAATTACTTATCTTTCATTATTATCAGCATCCATATTATTGTATTCCATTAGATTCTTTTATTTCATACCTTCAATTATATAAGAATTGATTAATTTATTAAATATATTATTAGAATGTAATAGTGTTCTATAATATGATCATAATACTTGGGACATTACATCCGATAGAAATATTGTCTAAATTTCATAAATTATATGATCCTTCTTACTCTTTTGGTCTAGTTCTTTCAGGGAGTTCCAATTCCTTCTTAACAGATGCCATTTGAAAACATTGGAATATACTATATTAGATACAAAATGTATTATCGTTGTATAACTCTAAATATGGTATACAAAATAACTTTAATTTATGAATAATAAATCATAGAATCATAAGCATTTGTTACATTGGAGAAATCCATACTTTTATATTTTTCTTATTGGTAGGTAAATAAAATACGAATTATTCTAATCATTTCCATTGGGAGTATCAAACTAGGTGCACCGTAATGATCATTATAATGTGCCAAGATACCCAAAGTCAGGACTGGGATACTTTTTAGAGTTTTTATCCTTTTTTACATTTATACAATAATCACATTCACTTGTTTTATCCATATAGGGATGTACTGCTATGAATACATGCATAATCATGGTCTTTCCAAAATTCTTAGTGGTTTTTGTATATATTTTCTCAATGTCTATATTATATTTGTTATCCATAAGGTATTTTTTCTAATTATTGTTTAAAATATTTATTTTAACATCACTACATATCAACTGTATAGCCCCGATCACAGAAGCCCAAAGTCGGTGCATTATTTTCTTATATTTCATTATTATAAAGAATCAAATACCAAAGGAAAAATAATTTATAATTCATTTAAATACATATTACAAACATGGTACACTTAATACATTGAGAAAACGAATTAAGGAATGTTTCCCAATAAACTGAAATAAAATTCATCCTTGAATGCTTATTCAAATTTCAATATAACATAACCTGGGGAAAAAACATGACAAATATTTCCTCAAATGATCAGTGAGGGATAACACAACGGAATAAATAATTAATAAATATTTATTTAAAGGTATATAACTAATCACAACATCAATTTACACAACTATATAATGTATAATTAATATGGAAATGTAAGAAACTGAAATGCTTCACATAAATCAATAAAGTGAAAACGAATTTCATCCAGATATATTTTGACAGAAATAATCATGGATAAATAATAACTAAATACAAATAAGGGAAATGATTTATTAATGTATTTCAGGTCTTTGGCACATCATATCCTATATCATCAAGACCATTCACAAGATGGTTTAAAACTATAAAAAGAAACCATTTTTATTTGGACATCTTATTTGTCTCATTTGAACCTATTGATGCATATAAGGGATATTTAATGTAATGGTAATAACAATAATTAATACTCTGAAAAATGACTCATATATAATAATAAAATAAGTTATATTCTTTATTAAATAACATTATTGAGTAAAAAATATAGTTTTATCAATAATTTTATAGTTAATCAATTAACAATCAATTTGAACCCCACATATAAATTGATATACTATTTTGGAAATACTAATATCCATTGTGTAAAATTGTGTATATTAATTAAAATTATAATAAAAAATCATTGAAAAAATTTGATTTTTTAGGAGAAATTTAAAAATCACCAAATTATGTGGAATTGAAAAGATAATAACTACGATCATTCTTTAGGAGAATAATCTTAAATCCCTCCAATGTGTCTCATATAAATTTAAAACATTTGAATCATAATCTCCAGAAAGGCATGAAATTAAATTGAATATTATAATATTATGAGAATAATAGGATGGAATATATTACATGAAAATGGAATTATATATACACCAAAAAAATTGAATTTTTTCATAATAACAAATAAGACTCAATGGAATTAAAATTGTGACAAATTTATCATACCATAACATTAATTTTATTTAAGGTCTTTATCATTCTTTATAGTGAATAAAAATATTTTTATAAATAATACTACACTCGTAGTCATGTTATAAATATCATATATCATCTTTTTATAATATCTTATTACCCTTTTGTTAACAATCATTAATTTTCTTTATCTATTTCGGGTATTAATTTCATTGTTTTCTAAATTATGTCTATGACTTGTCAATTTTTTATCCAATTAATTAGATCATGATTTTATCATCTCCACAATATAATCAATTAATTAAATATTATATATACTCATTATATATTTATTTTTAACAATATATAATGTTTTGTGATAAGAAATAAAATGTATCAATCCTGGAGATCATAGGTCATATGTACACATGAACACTACATTAATTTTTTATTTTAATAAATAAATGAAATATAATTGATACATATGTATATTATAATTAAATTTTTATATATATTTCATATATGTTACATTGGATAATTAAATCCACCATTCATACCTTCCATTTAAATCGTCAATCAAACACATCGCATAGAGGATCCAATAGTCCATACTTCCACAAGACATGTTATCATATTTATGCAAAATGGAATGTACAGGGTTATGTGTTACAAACTAATTTGAGAAAAATAAATAATTTATAAATATAAAATATATTATATATACGTATTTTCCGATTATAATATCTATCAAGAGTGGATGCAATGGAATAATGAACACTCATCATTTTGTGAGGTTGTAATTCAACATTCACAAAATAGTATTTTTCATACCCATTAGATGGAAGTACGTATCAGTGTAGGATAAACCATTAATATTAAAAAAATATAAATATATTTATGATACAGTTGTTATTATTTGAATATGGAATTATAATAATTTAATTTGTGGAAATGTATATGGAATAAGGGATATCCTCGGAAAGTGTTACCTTATTAATTGGGTAACCCTTGTTGGTTTATACAAAAGAGATTACATTTATGGATTCCTAAAATACAAGGCCTCTATGTAATGTGGATGGATTTGGAAAATATATTTGTGTAGATAGTTGGAGAACAAAATTGGTTTTAGAGGTGTGTGGAATGGGGAGAAGTAGGCTCCTTTTATAGTGGAGAAGTTGTGGAACTCTTAAAATATTTGGACAAATGAATTTCTACTAGGTTTTCCATATTGAATATGGATCAAATATTGAACCAAAATAGATCCATGAGAGGATAAGGTATAAATATGGATAGAAATATCTCTTTTACAAGTGTATAGTTCATTATATTTCATAAGGATACGGTGTAGAATCATAGTATGCCAAATTTAATTTTAAACATTATTATAAATATTAATCACTTTCATCAAAATAATTTTAACAAATTTCAGTAATGGAAATTATAAATTATTATGATTTCAAATTTGGAATACATTTTTATATATTACAATCATAGATTTTTCATAATGAAATTTCAAATCCATCTAGCAGGAGGGACGATAATACGTGGTTTTAATGTAAAAATGTCCCAAATATTGATAAGGTTTCACATTCAATGTAAAATTAAAAATGTTCCCAATGAACTATTTTGAATTAATTTAAATATATCTTTTATAATTTTTCTTTAAACCATATTCAAATTTTAATTTAGGCCTATAAATTAATTATATCAAAAATCAATTTGGAATTGAAATATGTTTTTTTTACTATTCACTAAAAATTTGAACTTTGTGGGAAAGTACCAAAAATTATCCAAATATAATTTTGATGTTTTTTATTTTAAAATGAAGTTTATTTTGACATGTTTAATTAATAAAATTTTCATATATTACATTTAATATATATATATATATATATATTCTCTTGTAAAAGGCGGTAAAAATAATAATTTAAAACTTTAGGATTAAAAATCGGTTTGTTTAAATTTTATTCTTTTAAAATATATTGGATTAATATAATTGATAATTAATTGAGTATATTACATATATATCACATTAATATTATTCACTCATTGTAATTATTTTAATTTATTATCGTAACTTATATTTTTGAGAGTCAAATTAATAATATTTTACTTTACATTCATTCTGTTTCCATATTCATTGCAAATTAATTTGTAACGAAGGATTACATTTAATAGTTGTTGCAACCATATGTATTTGTAAGTTAGTTTACCCTTTAAATAAATAATAATTTCATGTGTAGGATTTATCTTATATATTAAATAATATCTTAGTAATATATCTTTAATCCGTAAAACACATTATTGTGTGTAATGAATTCCATTTGAAGAAACACTTTGTTGTTTATAACGTATGCTAACAAATTATAATGTTCATTTCAAGATATATAATAGATTTAATTAACATATAATTGTAAATATATTTTACTGTATTATTGTATTATATTCTCTTATGCGCTTGGTGATGTCTGACATATATAAAATATGCATACTTTATAATTTCACGGTTTAACATATTGAGAGGACCTTTATGAGGCAAATTCATAGTTGACAATATGAGTGATTGTTGGTTAAACATTTATTCTCATAGGCATTAGAATAAATCATTAAAATTGTATTGATTGGTCATAAGGAGGATCCTACTGAGTATAAATTTATTACACCCATTTATATATAAACTATTTTTAGGGTTTTGGGATGAATATAGATATCATTTTGACCCAACACCTATGAGAAAGAAGTTGTAGTTGGATCAACAACACTAAATGTATAATTTCATTATTTATCTTTATAGAATTTCATTAATGGTTTATTATTATGGTATATGTGTTTTATATTATACTATGGAATTTTTTTATGTTTTTATTATTATGTTTCTTTGATAGATGTGTGAAATTCATCCAATTTTCATGTTTTATATGCATTGTGATAGTCCACAACATATGTCCTATCACATGTGGGCCTCATAGGTCACTCATATATTCATTGTAGTCCTAGGATGGGTTCTTAAAGGTTAAGGATCATTAAAATGTTTTATCAATTTTATGGATAACAGATAAGATGAATTTTATAGTTATAAAGTAGTGAGGATTGAATGAGAATGTTAAAAAAAGAGTTATTCTATTTTATTTCCCAATGTATTAATGGATTTCGACTGTATATCACTCTAAAAGGCCTCCTATGATTCATATAAATAAACATAATATTACTAAACACCATTGGTGAGATAATTTTAATTGTGTAGTAATGTTATGTGAAGTGAACTGTGTTGCATTTGTTGTCAATGAGGTATGTTGTTGTCAAGGAATGAATGGATGGATGTCAAGGCATTTCAATATGTGAATGACAAAGGATGTGATGGTGATGGTAATGAATGGAGAATGGCCATGGTACTTAGAGGCATGTCACTTAGGAGATTCACTAAGTGACATAGGTTGTTGTGGTTGAAACATTCTCTATGGACATCTGACGATTGTTGAGCTTATCTTTAAGTTCATAGAACTTGTATCCTGATGATACAAAGTCACAACAATGATAGAAGACCATGCATTGTATTGAAAATGCATGAGGGGATGAAAGGAGATCCATCCACAATCACTGAGTGGATGAAGTGGATTAATGAAGTCCATGTACTAACTCTTAGTGCATGTGAATCAGAAGAAGATCCAATTGATCTCTGATTAGATCAATGAAGAATGTTGAAGGACATGTGTGATTTATGAGATTCAGTTGAAGAAGTCCCTCCTAAGTATTGAACACATATGGAAGAGGAGATGAAGAAGATTAAGAAGAAACCTTGGGAATTCCATATCCTAAGTAGAGATCATATGAGAGGAGAAATGATGGAATTCTTAAGAAGAAGAAGGAAGATGGCTTAGAGAAGTGGAACTTGGAAATTGGCATGTTTTATATGGAGGAGAACTTTGTTTTTAACAAAGTATTAATATTTCCCTTTGCCAAAAAATTTGGCCAGCCAAGGCACCTTGAGGGTTCAACCCCAAGGCATGGGCACTAGGGCACCACGCCCATGGGGGAACCCGTGGGGCGAGCCAGGGCGGCAGGGCGCACACCCAGGACACCGCATGGGCGCCTGGGGCACGCCCGGAGGAGCGCGGCAGGGGCCGTGTATAAGCCCCCGAGGGCACGCGGTGGTGAAGCCCGCGCACCCGAGTGTGCATAGTGGGCGCTAGGAGCGCGCCTGCAGAGGCGAGAGTGGGCGCAGAGCGCGCCCGCAGGGAGAACACGGTGCGGGGCGGCACCGTGGAGGGAGAAGTTCAACTGAGCGCTTCTCGGCAGCGCTTGGTTGATAAGCCGCGAGAAAACCGGCCGGCGTTTTGATGTGGGACGCGGAAAAATTCCCGGGAGTGCATCCTGGCTGCACGATTGATCGCGCGCCAGATCCAAGCCGCTCATCTAATCGCGCCATTCACGATCTGATCCAGGCCGTCCAAGGTTATTCGATCACCTGATCCAACGGCCTGCGAGGCGTCTCCTTCGTTGAGCTCGACCGAGGCCTCCCCGCATGCCTCCGTCGAACCAGGAGCAACCCGACGACGGTTTTTGAGCTCCCGGCCACCTCTGTGCAAACCGAGACCTCCTTTGTGATCGTCTGAGCCTACTGATCACATTCATGCTTAAAAATACATTTGAATGCAATGTATGAAAAATTTGGAGTTCGGCCGAGGAAAACGAAGTTGCCGAGGCTTCATGGGTTCGTGTTTTGCATGGGATGGCCTAAACAGAGGCCATGCACACGTTCCGCGACTCATGCATGAGAAGGAGCGAAAAATAAATGAGCCCACATGAAACAGAGAGTAAATCCATGATTTGGAAAGTTTTTAAAGAACCGAAAATTTCGGGGATTTGAGATTTATCCCACGTGGATGTTTTGAGGATTCTCTGCCTATAAAAGGAGTGCCCATGCTCTCGGTGATGTTTGCTGATGTGCTAAAAACTTGAAGATCCGCGTAGAGCTCTCTGCCTCGCGAAGAAAGAAGCCACCGCGCAAAACTTTGCGCGGCTATTGTTCTCGGTGCCACCCGAGGCCCGAAGGAGTTCCTTTCGCGCACCCCTTGCGTGAAAGAGGTGAAGGGAAGGAGTTCCCTGCGCGCACCACTTGTGCGACAGGAAGAGCTCTCCCTGCCCGCATACTTGCGCGGCAGGAGAAGCTTGTGCACCCAAGGTGCTCTCGCATTCTTGGGGCTTGCGCGGTCCGGGGCCGCTGCACCTTGCGCGGCAGTGTTGAAGAAGAAGTGGCCCTTGCCTCCTTAAGGTCTTGCGCGGCTGTTGAAGGCAGGTTGGTGTTCGGGTGTGTGCAAGTAGAGGCCGAGACCACACCTTGTGTGTGTGCCAAATTGAAGAACACACTTTGTGTGTGCTAAGTACCCTACGGGCAGTGGGTGTGAGCAAGAAAAGGCCATACTTTGTGTGTTAATTTGAAGAAGGAGGCCGTAGCCCTTGTGTTGGTATTCGGGTGTGTGCAAGAGGAGGCCGAGGCATAGCCTTGTGTGTGCACCAAGTGAAGACCACACCTTTTGTGTGTGCAAAACAAGAAGAGGACCTACGGGTTAAGTGTGTGCAAGAAAAAGAGTGAAGACAACCACACTTTGTGTGTGTGTGTGTGTATTTGAAAAGAAGGCCGAGGATAGCTTGGGTGTGTGAAAAAATAGTGGAGGCCAAATACACACTCATTGTGTGTGTGCAAAGCAAAGAACAAAGTTGTGTGTGCAAAACAACAAAGTGAAGTGGCCGAACCTATGTGTGTGCTCTAAGTGGAATAGACACACTTGGAAGAAGAGGAAGACTCACACAACATATAACACACATTTAAGTGTGTAAACACATTGAACAAAAGTGTGAAGTTCAAGTGAGAAGGTGTGTGCTTAAAGAGACTACACCCGCTGAGGGTTTACTGCACCCAGAAGAGAAAAAGGGAATGTGCATGCTTGCATGCATGCACGTGCACACGTGAACAAGTCTGAATCTGCTTGTGTGCATTTGAGTTGTCCAAGACCAGGAGTTCTTGAAGAGATTTGAGAAGGCCATGCAGTCAGTGCATGAGGAAACAGAGATACCATGCACTCAGTGCATGAAGATGATTTGATGTGAGACTGGACCAGACTGAAGTTAAAGACATCAGTTGTCTGAGTATTCAGTAATTGAGAAGAGCCTGATCAACAGAAGTGATCAGAAGTTACTGATCAAGACCAACAGACCTTATCAGAGGCTGTTGAAGGTTCTTGATGAGAGTAGTCGGGTCATCCTTAGAAGAAGGTGATAAAGCCCGAGCAAGATGAGAAGACATGTTCACCACAAGTGATCAGAAGAAGAGCAAGGCCAGCAGTCTTTATCCCAGACTGCTGAAGATACTTGAAGAAGCTTAAAGAGAAGAAGAGCTACTCGTGTGACTCGAGGAGCCAGGAGAAGACCCTGTGGGACTCAGGGAGAAGAAGTCTTCAGTGGGATTCTGGAGTAGGCCAGTGGGACTCTGGTAACACTGTGTGACGCAGTATAAAGACCCTCCTGTGGGACTCAGGAGAGATACAGTCGGACTCTGTATCGACCATTGTAATTTTAACAGGTTATAATGGAGAATCCATGCTGGGAGAGCATGGAAAGGATGTAGGACTTTGGTGCCGAACCTTGTAAATCCTTGTGTCCTATGCCTTTTCATTACTGCATTATCCGGGAAAGGTTGAGAGACATAAGAACAGTGGATCGAGGCCTTAACAAGCCATAGAGGTTTAATTGATAAGAATCAATTAGTAAAAAGTTTTAAGGGATCAATGATTCACCCCCTGCCCCTCTCAGTGATTCACACTGATCTGGGCACTTCAATTGGTATCAAATGGAGGTTACCTCTAAAAGATCCAAGTGAGTCTTTATGAAGTGCAGATTTGAGGAAATGAGTGAACAGCCTCAAATGGAGATATCTGCCAAGACTTTGAAAAAAAAATGAAGAAACAGGCAAAGAAGATGAGGAAGAAGGTTGTTGCAATCAGAGAAACTCGTTCTATGGAAAGAAATGTGAAAGTCACATCAGATGACAATTCCTTTTATCATTCTTCTGATGAAGCCTGCTCTAGCTGTGATGAAGATGGAAGGAACAATGATCTTCTAAATGCAATCAAATATCTTCAGAAGACAGTCCCCAAGGAAGTGGCAATGTGTATAGCTATAGGCCTCCTTGATCTTCAAGAAGAAAAATTACAGCTAGAAGATGAAGCCAATTCTCTGGAAGTCCAATTGGAAAAAAGGGTTGGCATAACCAACACTCTCAGAAAGCTGGTAAATGCCAAAGACGAAACAGTATCTCTTTGCAATGAAAGATATGAAGATACCTGTGAATAATTGCAAAGGAGCTCTTCTGAGAAAGAAATATTTTTGATAATGATCAAAGATTTTTTCCATGCACTGGAAAAGAGACACAGAGTTTCAATGGTTGTCAAAGATGCTCAACTTGAAGACAAAGCAAAAAAGGGTAAAGGAGCTTGACAATTCATTGCTTGAATTGAAGACAGTGCATGATGACCAGATGAATCAGCTGAATGAAAGTTGGGAAGGAAAGCTAAGAGCTGTTGAGGATGAGAAGAACTCCCTTAACATGAAGTGCGTAGAACTAGAGGTGATATTGAAAAATCTGCAATCACCCAAAGCTGAAACCTCCCAGTCAGCTGGTAGAAGAAATGTTGCTACACAAGTGAGCATTGAGAAGGATGATTCTAAAAGAAGGACATCCTCTAGTGAAAGTGCAATATCTTCTAAGAAGAAGGTTCCATCCATCTGGATGAGGAAGGTGAAGAAGCAGAGCTCTCCTGAAACAACACAACTTGTCAAGAAAAGTACCCATCAATCAGAAGTACATAAGAGGTCATGATTTGTGCGTCAATGTTGGTGTTGTAGTAAGTATGGGCACTGTGCAAAGGATTGTTGGTACAATCCACTGAATGTCAAAGCACAAAGGAAGCCCATGCCAAGGGGGAGTAACCCAGAAGAAAAGAAGCAGCATCCATAGGTCCAGAGACATCTGTTTACTGCTAACAGATTTGGATTACTTGACAACATCTGGGATGGTTGCAAAAGTGGTCAAAAGAATGATACATGTCAATCTCCAACTGTATCCAAAGCTGTAAAGAATAAAAGATCACTGAACCTGGCTAAAATGGAATCCTTGGGAAGCAAGAAGAAAGTTGACAATGCTCCCAAGAAGATGTTGAAAAAGGAAGAGAAGTCCTTGGAGTCTAAATCCAAGAAGGGTGATGCATCCAGAAGGACCACCAAGAAGAAATGCTTCTACTGTGGAAAGAAAGGACATATCATGGATCTTTGTAAAGAATCTATGAAATTCAATAGAGGCAGACTGGACTCAAACAGACAATCAACCCAAAAGAAGCAGAATGGATTGATTGAAAACAAGTTGCCTAAGAGAGGTAGCTTGACAGCATCAAAGGAACCATGTGGAACTTACAGAACTGGGGCCACTCTTCCAAATGACTTACTTGTCATATGGCCACATCAGTTGCAACTTTCCAGAGAACTACAAAGAGTTGAAGATGAAGCTCTGGTAATTTCTAAAGCAAAAGGGAAGAAGAAGGTTTCACATGAAGATGTCTTGAGAACCACACCAGCACAATCATCAATGAAGATCAAATGTACAAGTGTAAAGAATGGTGAAAATGGGACATCTCGGTTGAGAGAATCTTCTCAACCTTGTTGTTCACATTGATGAACCAAGGAGGTTCCATCTTATTCCCTAATCACTTGTATTTACATGTGCTAACATTACAGGGAATTGAAGATGATGATCATTCTCAACTGGAGGATGGTTTGGACAGAACGGAGTGCACCCCTTGAGGGGGAGCAAATCTGAAGAATATGATGTTCTGAGGTTAATATCATCTTAAGAAAATGGTTGAAAGGGGGAGCTTTATCTTTGCACCTGAACTTTCTAATGATTTTTGTGAAGTTGTGCAGGATTTAGAAAATTCATTGTTATATCTGAAAAATTTCAAACCCCTAAGCATGATCTCACATGTGTAGAGAGTTATGGACAGCTTTGAATTCCTTGGTTACATCACTCTTGTTTTCTACACCGGGTTAGCCCAAGTAGACTTAGAGTTGATAAACTAAAGGTTCTTTGCTAAAGAAGAACATGTGACATCATCCCTCTCCTAGTGTTTTTCAAGAAGATGTTATTCGAAGGGAGGAAGAAATTTTTGAAAGAGAACCACACCACACCGTTGAATTTGATTGCCAATAAGGGGGATAAATATTGGCACACATATTGACCCATTCATATGTGCTCTAGTGTATTGCCAACAAATACAAAGGGGGGGATTGAAGTGCACTGTGTTGCATTTGTTGTCAATGAGGTATGTTGTTGTCAAGGAATGAATGGATGGATGGCAAGGCATTTCAATATGTGAATGACAAAGGATGTGGTGGTGATGGTAATGAATGGAGAATGGCCATGGTACTTAGAGGCATGTCACTTAGGAGATTCACTAAGTGACATAGGATGTTGTGGTTGAAACATTCTCTATAGACATCTGATGATTGTTGAGCTGATCTTTAAGTTCATAGAACTTGTATCCTGATGATACAAAGTCACAACAATGATAGAAGACCATGCATTGTATTGACAATGCATGAGGGGATGAAAGGAGATCCATCCACAATCACTGAGTGGATAAAGTGGATTAATGAATTCCATGTACTAACTCTTAGTGCATGTGAATCAGAAGAAGATCCAATTGATCTCTGATTAGATCAATGAAGAATGTTGAAGGACATGTGTGATTTATGATATTCAGTTGAAGAAGTCCCTCCTAAGTATTGAACACATATGGAAGAGGAGATGAAGAAGATTAAGAAGAATCCTTGGGAATTACATATCCTAAGTAGAGATCATATGAGAGGAGAAATGATGGAATTCTTAAGAAGAAGAAGGAAGATGGCTTAGAGAAGTGGCACTTGGCAATTGGCATGTTTTATATGGAGGAGAACGTTGTTTTTAACAAAGTCTTAATATTTCCCTTTGCCAAAAAAATTGGCCAGCCAAGGCACCTTGAGGGTTCAACCCCAAGGCATGGGCACTAGGGCACCACGCCCATGGGGGAACCCGTGGGGCGAGCCAGGGCGGTAGGGCGCACACCCAGGACACCGCATGGGTGCCTGGGGCACGCCCGGAGGAGCGCGGCAGGGGCCGTGTATAAGCCCCCGAGGGCACGTGGTGGTGAAGCCAGCGCACCCGAGTGTGCATAGTGGGCGCTAGGAGCGCGCCCGCAGAGGCGAGAGTGGGCTCAGAGCGCGCCCGCAGGGAGAACACGGTGCGGGGGCAGCACCGTGGAGGGAGAAGTTCAACTGAGCGCTTCTCGGCAGCGCTTGGTTGATAAGCCGCGAGAAAACCGGACGGCGTTTCGATGTGGGACGCGGAAAAATTCCCAGGAGCGCATCCTGGCCGCACGATTGATCACGCGCCAGATCCAAGCCGCTCATCTAATCGCGCCATTCGCGATCTGATCCAGGCCGTCCAAGGTTATTCGATCGCCTGATCCAACGGCCTGCGAGGCGTCTCCTTCGTTGAGCTCGACCGAGGCCTCCCCGCATGCCTCCGTCGAACCAGGAGCAACCCGACGACGGTTTTTGAGCTCCCGACCACCTCTGAGCAAACCGAGACCTCCTTTGTGATCGTCTGAGCCTACTGATCACATTCATGCTTAAAAATACATTTGCATGCAATGTATGAAAAATTTGGAGTTCGTCCGAGGAAAACTAAGTTTCCGAGGCTTCATGGGTTCGTGTTTTGCATGGGATGGCCTAAACAGAGGCCATGCACACGTTCCGCGACTCATGCATGAGAAGGAGCGAAAAATAAATGAGCCCGTGTGAAACAGAGAGTAAATTCAATATTTGGAATGTTTTTAAAGAACCGAAACCTTCGGGGATTTGAGATTTATCCCACGTGGATGTTTTGAGGATTCTCTGCCTATAAAAGGAGAGCCCATGCTCTCGGTGATGTTTGCTGATGTGCTGAAAACTTGAAGATCCGCGTAGAGCTCTCTGCCTCGCGAAGAAAGAAGCCACCGCGCAAAACTTTGCGCGGCTATTGTTCTCGGTTCCACCCTAGGCCCGAAGGAGTTCCTTTCGCGCACCCCTTGCACGAAAGAGGTGAAGGGAAGGAGTTCCCTGCGCGCACCACTTGTGCGACAAGAAGAGCTCTCCCTGCCCGCATACTTGCGCGGCAGAAGAAGCTTGTGCGCCCAAGGTGCTCTCACATTCTTTAGGCTTGCGCGGTCCGGGGCCGCTGCACCTTGCACGTCAGTGTTGAAGAAGAAGTGTCCCTTTCCTCCTTGAGGTCTTGCGCGGCTGTTGAAGGCAGGTTGGTGTTCGGGTGTGTGCAAGTAGAGGCCGAGACCACACCTTGTGTGTGTGCCAAATTGAAGAACACACTTTGTCTGTGCTAAGTGCCCTACGGGTAGTGGGTGTGAGCAAGACAAGGCCATACATTGTGTGTGCATTTGAAGAAGGAGGCCGTAGCCCTTGTGTTGGTATTCGGGTGTGTGCAAGAGGAGGCCGAGGCATAGCCTTGTGTGTGCACCAAGTGAAGACCACACCTTTTGTGTGTGCAAAACAAGAAGAGGACCTACGGGTTAAGTGTGTGCAAGAAAAAGAGTGAAGACCACCACACTTTGTGTGTGTGTGTATTTGAAAAGAAGGCCGAGGATAGCTTGGGTGTGTGCAAAAATAGTGGAGGCCAAATACACACTCATTGTGTGTGTGCAAAGCAAAGAACAAAGTTGTGTGTGCAAAACAACAAAGTGAAGTGGACGAACCTATGTGTTTGCTCTAAGTGGAATAGACACACTTGGAAGAAGAGGAAGACTCACACAAAGTATAACACACATTTAAGTGTGTAAACACATTGAACAAAAGTGTGAAGTTCAAGTGAGAAGGTGTGTGCTTAAAGAGACTACACCCTCTGAGGGTTTACTGCACCCAGAAGAGAAAAAGGGAATGTGCATTCTTGCATGCATGCACGTGCACACGTGAACAAGTCGAAATCTGCTTGTGTGCATTTGAGTTGTCCAAGACCAGGAGTTCTTGAAGAGATTTGAGAAGGCCATGCAGTCAGTGCATGAGGAAGCAGAGATACCATGCACTTAGTGCATGAAGATGATTTGATGTGAGACTGGACCAGACTGAAGTTAAAGACATCAGTTGTCTGAGTATTCAGTAATTGAGAAGAGCCTGATCAACAGAAGTGATCAGAAGTTGCTGAGCAAGACCAACAGACCTTATCAGAGGCTGTTGAAGGTTCTTGAAGAGAGTAGCCGGGTCATCCTTAGAAGAAGGTGATAAAGCCCGAGAAAGATGAGAAGACCTGTTCACCACAAGTGATCAGAAGAAGAGCAAGGCCAGCAGTCTTTATCCCAGACTTCTGAAGATACTTGAAGAAGCTTAAAGAGAAGAAGAGCTACTCGTGTGACTCGAGGAGCCAGGAGAAGACCCTGTGGGACTCAGGGAGAAGAAGTCTTCAGTGGGATTCTAGAGCAGGCCAGTGGGACTCTGGTAACACTGTGTGACGTAGTATAAAGACCCTCCTGTCAGACTTAAGAGAGATACAGTGGGACTCTGTATTGACCATTGTAATTTTAACAGGTTATAATGGGGAATCCATGCTGGGAGAGCATGGCAAGGATGTAGGCCTTTGGTGCCGAACCTTGTAAATCCTTGTGTCCTGTGCCTTTTCATTACTGCATTATCCGGGAAAGGTTGAGAGACATAAGAAGAGTGGATCGAGGCCTTAACAATCCATAGAGGTTTAATTGATAAGAATCAATTAGTAAAAAGTTTTAAGGGATCACTGATTCACCCCCTCCCCCTCTCAGTGATTCACACTGAGAGGTACACACATCATATCAATTTTCACTAGTTCATAAATTTGGTTGATTTTGGAGAAGTTAAATTGAATCATTCTAAAATAAAAATAAATAAATTATAGGATTTTGGTATTAGGTATTTTATTAGTTTTGGTGACTAATTTTTGGATGTTATGTTATTATGGGGATGTTTTTTTATTTCTCATTGTAAATTATTCTTCTACCTTCAGAAGTTGTCAATGTATTTTTACAATGTCATGTGATTAACTCTATTCTACCATGAATTAACCATGTGCCTACAAATACTAATATTATTTTTATCTTTTTTTAATTTTTTGTTAACAAGGGATGTAAATTTTGTTCCAAATTAATAGTTTAAAAATTAATTTCTTTTTACTAAATGGAAAGGATAATTCAAACTTTAGAAATGTTACAAGTTATATTATCCTATTAAAATTTTTATATGTTTATTTATTTCTTTAACTTTTTTTCAAATATGTTCCTCATTTAAAGGACCTATGATATTGAATGTAGTGAAATATTTTATCCTTATGTCATGAAAGACCTATAATATTTTATCCAAAATTTTCCATTTTTTTATGTTAAACCTATTGATATCGATTATAAAAAATTTTGTGATGATTTCATGATTAAAATAACATTTTATAAATACATGAAACCACTAATATGATAATTATGAATGTTTCTAAAGGAAACATTCATACAATTATAATGAATCCATTATGAATTTTATATCTTGAATTTATTGGGGATGTTAGTTTCCTCAATGGGAATAATATTAAACATTCAATTTAGTAATGTTTTTAATGTTATTTTTATATATAGAATTTAATTTTGAACTGTCTATTTTACTAAGTTGATTAGTATATATATATTTTGGAAATTTAATTTTTTTCTAAAAAAATTGCATTTTAGAATGATTAATTTTAGAAATTATTATATGTTGTGTAGTTGTATGTGGAGTGATGTTCACTTTTTTAATATTGAAAAGGTTTAATGGTTATATTATTATTAAAATTATATTTTATTATTTAATTAGCCTATTTTTCAAATGATGATTCGATTTATTTATAAATTGGTATTTTCAAATGGGATGAGGGTGTTTTAACAAATGGTTTTTTTCTACAAAATACTTATTTGTGGGAATGTGTCTTATATGGTTAAATTTTTTTTAATTCTCATATTTTAAATGTATGGGTTTCATTGAAGTTTATTCCATATTTTAACTATATGATTTCATTAGGATACTATATATAATTAATAATGTGACTGTGTTTGAAACAAAAATTATGTTAAGTTTCCATTATGGGTATTTTTGAGTATTGTTCATTATGAAAACATTGTGTTCTTGTTGTGTGGTAAACATTATTGGTGTTTAAAAGATATGGAATTGCTTTATTTATGGATTTTTTATTGACAGTTGTAATGGTTTGATGATAATTTTGTTATGTATGTGGCCATTATAGTAAATTATTTTTTATTAATATGATATTTTTTAGGTAAACTGGGTTGGGTTTCCATTTCAGTGGTGTGAGAGTATATATAATTATTATTTTATAGTTTTTGTTAAATTATTATTAGTATGTGATTTAAATATTTGGTTAAAAATAATTATTTTATTATTTTAATTGAATACATATCTTTGGAGAATCAGTAGGTAGTTTCCCTTGGTAATTGGTAAGGAAAATAATACATGGTGATATCCAAATTTCTACAGTACGAAATGTTAATGTTTCATAGAGGGGTGTTGTGTTCTGAGGTCAAGGGTTAGTCATAAGATGTTATAGTCGCATTATAAATGATTCAGTATTTTGATAAAATATATATTCATTTAAGGGGATTAATCTAGAAAATGTATCTATAATAGTGGGAATTGTACCATGGACATCAAGAAGATGTTTCATCAAAAAAAATTATTTACCTAGTCCTGTGTATTTTTTTCTTAGTTGTTGAATATGGAATGTATGAAGTAACTCATTATGATATATAATAGGGTGTCAAACATGAACTAACCCATTGCTCATTTCTAGACAATTAATAAAAAAATTTAAAACATCATTTCTGATGAAGACATGCTGGAATGGAAATTTGAGGCAGACATAAGGTTGAAGATTTGATACATTCTATTGAGTTTATGGTTGAAGTAATGGTATACGATGAGGAATCTTATTGTAAAAAATGATATGTTTTTACTCTTGGATACAAATTTGGTGGAAGATGGTTCATTGAGTTATGGGACTTTTGGATGAAATAATTATATAGTTAGGTTATCATATAGAGAAAAATTGTATCCTAGAGCCAATGGATAATGTAACTAAATGTGACTTATCTGTAGTGGAATAACATATTCCCATTGTAATATTTTAGGTAATTGATAGTAATTTTGAGCCCTAGATTGTGGGGTTATCTTATTTTAAGATACATACTTTTTTCATTCATCTATTGAATTTAAGAAACACTTCCATCATTTCATCACACCATTTATATTTAATATTGATTGAATATTTAACTTTCATTTAATTAGTTACAATTTATCATATTATCCAATTTATTAAGACATCCTTTATGTTTTTGTTCAACATAATTGGGAGTACGTTTCAGGAAAAAAAATCATGTATGTAGGAATGAATTTTATTTAAAAATTATTTTAAGAGAAGATTTTTCCACATTATAGAAGGATTAAGGGTTATTATAAAATAATTTTTATGTGATATAGTGATTTATATTTTTTTCATCAATTCTCTGTTAATTTTCATTTGGTTTTTATGGAATTTATGGTTGAGAGGAATCACACATGATAATATGGTTATAGGGTTCCCCCAATTATTGTTGGGATAATGACTTTTTAGAAATATTTATAATGGTTTGGTTCATTAATATTTTATTTTTTCCATTATGTATCATGATTCTTGTAAATTCATTGGTGATTCCCTATGTTGTATGATTTTCTCAATTCTTGGGAGTAGTTTGTTTATATAGTGTTGGATTTAATAATGGGTTTATTTCATAGTTCGGTTTGTAGTGTTTCTTTTTATTAGACAAATTTATAGTGTTATGATTTACTTTCCATTGTTATTGTTATTTTTTGAATCACATGGAGTGTGTTATTATTTGGATAATTTTTTTAATTTTGTAAAAGTGGTATAATCTGGTGAGTGTTGGGATTAATGGTTTTCATCTCATTTTGCAAGTTTAGTATTGATTCATAGGAATGAGAATTATTTAATATGTATATTAATTATTTTATCACACTGTTATAAATTATTAAATTTCCTTATTTGGTTTTGTGTGGTGTTGGGAGAGGATTATAAAGAGATAGGTGTAGGTTGGGATTATATTAAAATTAGGATATAATTATTTTGATGATATTGTTTAGCTCACGATGTGAATGGATGGAAGTTGTATAGTGTATCTTTATAGGTGGTATGTCACGGGGATTAATGTTTTGTTATTGAATCATGGATTTAAATTCATATTATTGGATAAGGGTAGAATCATATATTTGAGTATTTAATATGATATATGCTTCAGAAAACCCATGCATTACCATTGTTAATTTTTGGTTGTGGTTTGAAGGTTATATTGTTAATTAAACATGTATTAGAGATTTTATGGTTTATTTGTTAGTGATATTCTAGTGAAACCATGAATATCATGTAATAGAGTAATATAGGTTATTTCCAAAATTTATTGTCGTTTGATGTTGTGGAACAACCATCTGTCTCATGGAAAGGGGACCTGGAGGTCGTGTATTGGTGGTTTTGTTTTTCTTAACATTTCAACAAAGTTATTTTGTAATGGTGTGACATTTTCCAAGTCATTTAGGATTAATTTATTTACCAACATTTAAATGGTGTGAACATGGGGCATTGATGGTGTGATTTATATGGGTTAAGTGGAATTAGCCCCATTATCACATTATCATTGACTATTATAATACAAAAAATAAAATTCATATATTAGTATGATTTTTTAATTTCACAGGAATTACACTATTTTATATTATTGATCAATAACCAAGGTAATATAGATGTATGAATATTAATATCCTCTATTATCCATTTTTGGGGTTTTTTCTTCTTCAATATATCAGCCATCAGAGATCTTTGATTTGTTTCATTTCCCATCTCATTGATATTTAATTTTTAATCATTCTATGAAATGTTCTGGAAGAAATTTATTTGAATATTTCAGGACGTTATATGTGGGTTTTATTGGAAAATTTCGTGGTGTATTTAATCATGGGTTTTCTTGCATGTTCGTGACTATGCCAACCTTCTTATTCCCCATTCACATGTACAATGATTGGGGAATCATATATTGAGTCAGGGGATTCAAGAACACTAATTTATTTATTGTGTATACTGACTATTTAATGTTTTTTATTTCTTTTTTAATATAATATAAATTATCATAATGAATAAAAATAATTAGACTGGTTAATTTTTTTGGAAGCGGTGATTCAATTTTATAACCTATATATCATAAGGGGGTATATAAATGATTTTTTGATTTAATTGTATTACTGGAATAACATATCACACAAGAAAAATGAATAATATATTATAGAAAATTGATTGTGTCAAAAATTAGATTTTTGATTCAACACACATGGATGATATATAAAATTTAATGTGATTCCTTATTAATGAAATGTATATATTGTTGTATTTTTATCTGGTAATTGGGTTTCGTTTACTGCATGGTTTCCATATTATGTAAATTTAAATATGTTTCATTTGTATTGATGTCTTCATTTTTTGATAGGGATAATTTATTAGATTGAGTATATCTTAAATATAATCCATTCTCTAATTAGAAAAGGGGGACATGGTTGATGATTTCTAACATTGGAATGGATGATTATGTGGAATAAGGAAAGGATGTGTGGTTATTATAAACATTATTGGTATGAGATGTGTAGAGGATGTTGTCATATTGGGTTAGTTTATGTGGGGTTTCAATTTTCAGTTTCTTAATGGTATTAAATATGTGTTTTGTCATATTAAATAATTTAAATGTGATGTGCATGAAATTGGTTAAATTGTTCATTATCACTAACTTATTTATTCCTCAACTGAAATGGTAATGGGTAATATTAAAATATGTAATGGATATAGATGTTTTTTCATTTAATTTGTGATCTAATATGATAATTAAAATAATATAGTAATAAAATTAAAAATATGAAAGACTTTTAATTATGTGATTAAAGAAGGATTTTAAATGGTTGTTGAGGATATTTTTATGGATATTTGGTTGGATTGTGAAATAGTATATGATAGTGAAAGTTGTATGTGATGGTGATTTTGTGATGGTTATAGTATATTGTAAGAATATAATTATGAGACCATTTTTTTGGAATTATTTGTTCTTTTTTTGGTTTGTTTTCATAGAATGTCATATGTACCTCACTCAAGTCAGATAACCTAAATCATACCCAAATATTTTATGTTCGATGTGATTTCTCAAAATATCAATGTTGCAGAGGGAACAAATAAATGACTAAACCCTCCCTTTCACTCTCCATTAATGAAATTTTGGATATTTTTTGGCTCATGTTAGTCTTTGGAATATGGGTTACAAATAGATCAGGGAATAGTATGTGATATATTAGCTAAATTAGTTATATGATCATGAAAATGGTATATATTGGGAATCATGTATAGTATTCTTTAATGATCTTGATATGATAATATAATGGAATAATGATTTTTGTTATAGATAAGGATTCATTTTATGTGGATGTGGTGATGTTTATGGTAACATTATACTATTTTGAATTGGAACATCGAACCATATGCTGGTTGGGTATGTTAGGGATGTAGTCTTTATAACCATTGATGTTTCTAGACTGGTTTGATTATATGGACAAGGTAGGGAATGATTTATAGGATATTACTTTGGGTAGTGAGATAGATAACTGATAGGTATGTAGTTTGGGGAACCTCTATGATATTTTATTTCATTATTATTTTATTATACATGGATTTAATATTTTTTCATGAGATTATTTGTAATTAGGGTGATATTGTGTGCAATATGATCAATTCTTTTCTTCTTTACTCACTCGAAAATTTGAATGACTTATTCAAATGTGAACCAATAGTCTTTAGGTGGATACTAATAATTATAAATATATTGTTTCCCCTATATTTGTACGATGATCCATGGTATGATACCAATATTATAAATCTAGTTGGACCCAAAAACTAAGATCTTGGATAAGTATGATGAGTTTCACCCTTAAGGGTTTTATTTTAACGTTTCTTTGAGGTACTTTATTATTATTAAATTTAATGCATTTCGGTTCATTGTGGGATCGTGGTTTCATATTATAAAATAGTATTTACTATTTGTTTTCTTATTATTCCCATTCGATATATATGGTTAATACTTATAATTTCATGGTTTTATAAACAAGGAACTAGTCACCATCTTGAGGGTGATAGAGGTGGGACATTGAGGTCACTCCAATCATTAACACATCACTATTAGTGGTTCCCAAAGGATGTAGATAATGAATAAAATATTGTCTAAAAATATACTAGATTACACATATTTAGTGTTAGTCTAAAATATAGTTCAAACCACTAATACTTTTCCAATTATAAACCATAATTTCTATTATATGTTTTTAAGAATAATTATTAAAATACTTAAATGTATACTATTATATATCAATTTATATCATTAATTCCTTACTATTTAACCATAATAAACAACATCACATTATTTGGCATTACAAATGTATCATGTATTCCCTCTATTAAGGAGAAATAAGTGATTAATGATGATATTTTCATAGAAATAGTATGACCATAAAGACAATTAATTTATTTTTGATTGAATCTTGGTTTAATTATTGGTATAAACATTGGAAAACATAGAATATTATGGATGGTTTTATAGTCTCATTATATATCTAAACATTGGTATGATTGAAAATAATCATGGATAGTTTTTAAATATATATACTAGAATCTAGTAAGATGACCATAGAAATTAATAACATAGCCAACCATACATATAATATCACTTTGAAACCTTTTAATAGATTTATGATTTCCCAATAACTCCATAAAAATCCATAACATGCATGGTTTAATACAATACCATAATTTCTATGTTTTAGGGCCATTTTCTCAAAGCTAACATTTTTGAAAACAATTTTCATCAACATATTCAAGATAAAACACATATGGAATGGTTTACATACCCCATATTCATACTCTAAGTTATCAAAAAATATATAATTATCACTATAGTAGATGATAGAAATTTAAAAAACCATATAATTATCCTCCATAATCAATCTCGTTAATCATTTTTATCTCAACAAACATATAACCTAGAACATATATCTCTATAGGGAACATCATCCCATAATAAATTTTTAGTTAAATAACACCTCCAATTAGATATTATAATTTGAATATAAAAATATGTCAATATCATAAGACTCATCATTTCATAATGAATCAAGTGAATGAAAATTTTATAGCATTCCTGTCACAGAAGTATGAAACCAAAAAATTAAAAGGATTCTTATAGTTATACTATCAATCGTTAACTCTTCTATAAGAGCCTTCAAATTTACACATGAAGTACCCACCTTGATCCTCGCATAAGAAACATTATTCTGACTATTATAAAATACAAATATAACATATCATTTTAATAAATTTGATAATATTTCCAAATTTTCCACTTCATGAGTGGATCAAACCCAGGGGGCATATTCATACTTCATTATTTTAGTTTCTCTAGGAATTCACATGATGAATGGTTGTAAACATGTATACATATGATTAACCTAATAATCAAATTAAATAACGTTTAATTTTATAATCATGGTATACTACACCCATTTCCACTAATTTTTTACTTCTTATTGGGTTTGAGGTCCAATGGACACACCCATAGAACATTCCACACAACCTCAATGGTTATATAAATACTGTATCCATTACCTAAGGACATACACAATAAATATCCATTTAACCATGACATAATGGCATTTCTCATGTGATTATGAATAAATTTCATGATATGATTCCCCTTTGGAATTCCAACTAGTGTAACTTGTATAAATTCCCTTTATGATATTGACAACATTAATGTATAAAATTATAAAACAATGAATGAAAATATTTATCCACATCCTAAATTTTTTACCCTATAAAATTATATAATTGTTATCCACCAAGTTGCATTATTCATATCCCAAACCTAAAACACTTAACATGCACATGAAATCAAAAGCATACACAATATGTTTTTATTTATTAAAAGAAAATTCAACCGCATTTTCATAGTTTTCATTACATTCTTGATTATAAAGGAACATTGATACAAGAATTCAATAGGACTGAATAATATAAAATGTTTCTATCTCACAACATCATCATATATTTTTTAATCATAAACATTTACAATTAATATCACAATTTTTTTCAAAGTGGTATGATCATAAATATAGGATTAAGAAAACATTAATATATGAAACCAATTGGGATGGTGGTATAAAAATAATTTATGATACACATCCATGACACAACTAAAATCCATTGTTTTCAATTTTATGTCACCATTTTATTTTACCCTATTACTCATAATTCAATAAATGAAGTCACAAAACCATTTTCCTCCCATGAAATTACATGGAAACATTAATATTCTTATTTCATGAAAATGTTTCACATCTTCACATAGAGGTATTTTTATTTCAGTAAAATCTCAAGATAATAAGGTGAAATTTTAATTAAATGCCTCAATTAAACTCAATGAAAATAGAAAATATGGAGATATAAATTAAAGAATATAGTAAATAGTATATACACACCTCAATATACATTGTAAATAATCATAAACAAACACCATTCATAGGCATGAAATTAAATAACAACAAGTTTGATACATAAATGAATGAACCTAACCGGAACCCCAATAATATTTACAAATATAATGGGGATGGAAATAATATTACAGTTCTAGAACATCTTTTTTAAAAGGTAAATATGCCCTACTCGATACTCAGTGGGATTACATATGGTACCTGAATGTAGATTGGACAACTGATATAAGACCATTGACTATTCAGTGGGCATTTAAGGACTATTAGCCATTATAAATTTCACCAAGTTCATAGTATATTGATACAGGGTCCCTTGATGATTCATACAAATAAATTATCACAATATTTTACTCTAATCAGTCCATACTCTTTTAAAAACACAAAAAACTCCTAGACAACTTATTGGTGAACCAAAATATTGTACCCCATGCTTAAAACAGAAATTAAAAATATGAATAAAAATTAAAAATATCTTAATCCATAAAAAAATTTAGAATTTTATTAAATCTTTATATCACTAGTTATTACAAATAGTATCCACAAATTTTATTATCAAGAACTCATAAAATATGTATCGACTCTTGAATGATATTATTGGAAGATTCACACTCATCATCGATAATAGAGTGTACAATAATCATTGGAGAAAATTTTAATATAATTCATCTATATTATTGGAGAAAAAATCATTGCATTTCATTAAAGGATATATATTATTCTCCATTTTCTAATTTGGCTTCTATTATTAAATGAATTATCATTAGATATAGTCATCCTTTTAGTGAAAGGACTAGTTCGATCCGAGGTGATACACTTAGTATGATATATCATTTTCTTTCTAAATATTGTAATAAATTATGTAAATCCCATATATTTTAATTTTTCATTTGATAAGATGGATGTTTAATTGGATATATCTTGTATAACATTAAAATATAGAACTATATATATATCTATATTGTTATTTAAAAAAATAGTCAGAAATTAACAAATAAATCATATACTGTCATAGAAAAACATGGTTTATCCATTTAATCTATTGATACAAGAATCATCTATCTTGTTGAAATATTAATGATCCATGATTCTTTCAAAAAAAGAACATTCATGATATACATGAATTTCCGACTCTCTACAAAAATTATAAAAAATATCACCACGTAAATTAAATGAAACTAGCTAACTATATGAGTTAGAAAGATCCATTAATAATATCATCTAATACATTCCATATATAGGTCATATGTTATAATCTTTTGTACCATAATGTACCATATTATTTACATATATCTTATCATAATCGACAAATAACAATGATTACATCCTTTATTTCATTCAGAATAAAAGGTATAAAAATCATTAGAGAACAAGAAATTTATTACACAAATAAATAAAACATTTTTTACTCATGTATATATAAATCAATTTGATTTACTCATATTGTTCATAAGTGATATCAAAGAATATGGAATAAGAAAGCAACATTATATTATTATAGGACCCCCTTCATTTTTTACCCCATGATCACCCATAAAAAACTACCCATAAATCTGTTCTGCATGACATTGTATCAGGTGTTAAGATGTAATCACCTGAGACCCCATTGAAATGTTCATTTATTTTTATAGAAATCTTTGGTGATGATATATGGTATTATGATCTGTAACTTGATTCCTTTTAAATCATCCTCATCTACCCAAGTTTCCCATATTGATTACATTTTTCAATCTCATTAGGTAATTTTATCTTCAAATATGACTTTTCACCACATTGGTAAGAAAACTATTACATCCTTCCTTGAGATAAAAATGATCTCATTGTTTTCCATTGTGAAATTTCCAATTAATAGTCATTTTTATTTCCCTTCTTCCCACTATTGAAATGATTTTTTGAATATTTTAAAAAAAATATTTTCTTTAATATAAATAAATAAACTCAAAAAATAATGAATCTAGGAAAATATTATTTATCCCAAGAAATATAATGTAACCACATAAACAAAAAATCCTCAGACACTAGTGTAGAAAAAAAACTTGGCCAACCGAGGGAGGAATATAACCATCCAATGTGATAGAAGTGATGTTTCCAGAGACTCAATTTAGAAAAATTGTATATACAGTGTGGGTAAAAGATCCATGTAAGTAAAAAATTCTAACCCCCAAATAATCAAAATATTACATTATCTCATGAGCCATCCCAAATAAAAAAATTCCCATCCTACAACATTACATCCATGACCATTTAGGTAATTTAAATCAATAAATGAAGTGAATTTAAAAAATTAATCTATAAAATCCTATGAATTAAGAATTGATGACATATCTCATTATCCTTTAACCAACATCCTATCCTGAGACTATCATCCTGGAAGAGGAATTTATACAACTACCAGTAAAAATGTAAGAATAAAAATACCACATTTTAATGATGAACTAACATGAACAATGAACGATATATGAAAACCAATTAAAATGAATTAAAAAACCCTAGTACAAAAATATTACAAAAATTCAATTGTGGAAGATTTGAATATTTTGTTTAATATTGTTCAGTAGAAAGGATCTTCATGACACGTCTCCAACCACACTATTGGATTAAAATGTGAACAATAACCCTAATATAAACTAACACATATCTATGATGTTATCTCCTAATAAAGAATAAAACATTTAATTTGTATTATATTAAGGGGTATTAAAAAATTCATATAATAAAATAAATCAAAATCATACATAATAATGACAAAAAATGAAAAAACTAACATAAAAATATTAAAGCATCAAAGGAAGGCATGAAATATATGATTCATGCATATCCATTTTGTTTGGGTTTGGATTGCCTCATCCAATAAAATTAAAACTGTAAAATTAAAATTTAATTGTGTATTATTTAAAATTAGTCTCAACATAATAGACCTTCATCATCATAGCATACAAAAATAATTCATCTAAATAACCAATTTTATTCTCCAAATAATCCACCAGAAAAGATTCACTATTTAGATACCATTGTCCCCTTCATTATCAAGTATCTCCAGACCACCACAAATCTATTATAAGCTAGAATTTAAATTTTTAGAAAGAAATATACAATAAAAAGTGAAGGAATTTATATGTTTTTATCAAACACAATAATGATATATAGGATCCCAAACAATAAAATGTGAGGACCCCACTACTGATATATAAAATAATTTTTGGGCAACCATAATGTTCCATAAAACGAATTTTTTCCAATGAAGGAGTAATAAAATTTAATGTTTAAAGAGATACAACATAAAGAGATTCCATGCCACTAATTATTATAAGGTTCCATTTTCATGAAATTCAACCAATAAATGATCAAAAAAATGTAACTGTTTAACCATTATTTAGAGGAGGAGAACTATGAACACACTCACAACATCATGACAGAGCATAAAGTCTCTAAAATATCTGAACTAGATAAATGTTTTCATCTTCTAGATCGAAGATGAAAATCATACACAACCATAAAATCCATCATATCATCTTCTCAAATTATAATCATGTTCCCCATAACCAAATAGGTGGTTAAATATCATAAGCTAGTTCTAATGATAATTTTTGGTCGATGATAAATCTCAAATATTTTAGCAATAATATTATATTCTCTAATCAAATTTTTTATAAATAAGACCAATTCAGAAAATATAAAAGTATATTCTAACCCCATTATTTTCCCATGACACAACTCTGAAAAAATGATCATTATTCAACATTCATGATATCCATGAATAATTTTTTACTATAAATATTTTCTAAAAAAACTTTTCATGTCCTAAAGAAACATCACTCCTATAAAAAAATTTCATCACTTATAAACCTTCCCATCCAATATTAATATAAGAAATTCCACCTATGATGTTTCTAATGTATTATGTAAAATGTAATTTAGTTGATCCTCTCAAATAAATTTTATTAATCTGACACTCCACCACCTACAATATTTATAATATAATTCAACATCTAAATCTCTAAATCATGACTATCTTCTGTAAAACAATATTGACTAATTCCTCTTAAAATCTATTAAATTATTAATATAAACATATTTGGTACCCTGAGAACACTTTTTTTTATCTCTTCCTCAAATATGTGTGTAGAATAATTAATAACTTAATTCTCTCATTCAATAACACTAAATTGATGTATTTCTATAATGCCAAAAAAACCCATGATTAACAAAATATTCAATGTATAATTTTCATATTCTTTTAATCATAATATTTTTTCCAATCTAAACAATGAATCCAATATATATATATATAAGAATACATCTTCAATTATCAAATATTACTTCTATTTAATTTCCAAAAATCCTTCACTAATACTTTCAAACAAATCCTTCACATATGTATTATGTCTTTCAAATTCGTTTAAAATTATTTCAAAACCTAATTATAGTTAATGACGTCATATAAGATGCAAAATAATATATAAATTATATATATATATTAGGATTATTGAACTCACTAGTCATCCCAACCCATTACGGTTGTAAACACCTATTGGTAATAACATCCTACACGGGATACAATAATAAATTCTCACACATAGACTCGCAAGTAACTTATGTTTTTCTATAGGGGTTCCACACCATGAAAATTAAAATTTCAAACCATTACATACTATAATTTCAAACAATATAGGTTTTTAGGCCGATTCAATTAAAACATATATTAAAAAAGTTATTTCAAAATTAAAGTCATATAAAATTTTAAAAAAATAAATGTATCCAAGATTATTACCTTATTTAATATAATTCCACATTTAATTCATATGAAACACAAAGACTTATAAACTAGTATCCATGTTTTTTAAAAAAAAACATTTTTATTTATCGCAAATCTCAATAAAAACATGTTTATAAAATCAAATTCATTAAAATTATTCGATAATAAATTACTTTAAATAAATAATTTTAGGAAGTATTTAATTTTAAAATTAATGGATTCATAATAATCTAATTTAAGAATATAATCCAATTACATTAAATATTTTCCATAGAAATTTCCACACCTTCCCAAGTTGTTTCCATCAACATGTCAAACGACCAACCCATATCATCCAGGTTCCTCGTGAATCATAGATCATTGACCCATGGATTTAAATATAAAATATAAAATATTTTTTAATGGATTGTAATCATAAGAAATAATTATATTCTCAATCACCCCATCCGATGTTAGAATGGAACAAAACCATTGTGACTTTTGGGCACACAACCTCTAGTGAGAAACATGGTCCAATAAAACTCAATAAGACCCCATATAACGCATATCCTCTATAATGTAAAATAATATGGTTATAGGCTGAATTATATAGGATTTTATATGTTTAGTAATTCCTTATTTTAATTATCTTAAATCATGGTTATTATTTTATTAATGAATTTTATGTTCTTTAGTAATTTGTGGATATCGAGTCAAATATGAAAAAATGATCCATTTCTAGAAACAACTACACAACATGTAATAAAACATGTAGAATATATTAAAAATGTTCATATAGATTGTGTGTCAAATACATGAACCACATCATAATTCGGTCAACCACTGTAAAACTGAATGATGACAAAAGTGACTACATATCAAGTTGTATTGACTGCTTGAGAAACATAATAATTATAAAATATAAATATTATGATCAATGAAATAATAAAATAAATAAATTTGGATCGATTTCATGAAGTTACACTATTTTAGTCTGCCATAATGTTCATGTAAAAGCTTCATGTATCAAACAAAAAACAACTGATCGATTGTAATATTAAAATAAATATAACTTATATGAATCTGATGCATTGATTAGTAGTGTAGGTGAATCGAGTGCATAGATCAATTACCTATGTAAATCAATAGCATAGATAAATCTCTTATGTGAGTTGGATTGATATACCAATAACCAACATGAACTAGAAATGTGTGTCAATGTCCCATATATATTGTTATGTAGATCAATTTCAAATTTGAATCACCATCATGGTAAAATTTTCCTACATCGATCAATCTTCTACGTGATTCGCCTACATGGTAAATTTTCATGTACAGAGAAAACACATATGTGAATTTGGAATAACATATCTTGTTAAGAGTTCAAGTGACCATGAAACGATAATTTGGTATATCTAATTTGATATCCACAAAGGATACTAACATTTATACCATTCAATAAATATTGGATTGTATTATTTTATTTTATCTTTTATATTTTTAATCAATCCACTTTTAATTCCATGAAATAGTTCATATGAAAGTGGTTAAATTAAACTAGATTCACTAATAATATAAGCTGATCCGCATTATTTTTTATTAATGGAATTTTCATAGTGAAATGTTTGAAATGATCAATGATTTATTATGTAAATGAGATAGATTCTTAAAAAAAGATACCAATGCAGATGAATATAGTAACATTATTACATTTCATGAACAAAGAATGAAGAACACACACTATTTTTTGATAATCTGTGACATTTTTTTCTCACAAAAAATTTGAAGGGAAGAAAAATAAAATAAAATTTTCTTTGACCATGATTCACAAATCTAGAGGAATAAACCATAAGGTATGATCTATATGCAAAGAAATAGAGAAACATAGTTTTTTGCATTAATTTATTATCCTTAAGTTACACAATTTTACTTACATATGAGTTATCTCTACACACTACATTTTAAATTTTTTCCACCATCACTTATATTGAACAATAAAGTGTAATAGATTCTCTCCAATTTCATTTCATGTATTCCTATATAGAATGATGGGAGAAGATTATTCACCTTGACTACCTATATGTAGTTTTATATTTCATTTATCCCATGTATTATAATGGAATAGGATTTAATCATTCAAAACCTTATGTGAGGTTGTTTATAAAACCCCATATTTGTGTTAAATTATTTTATTTAAAAAGAAAATTTTTTGTACTAGGTTTTTTCCAATAGGAGGGGATTAAGTCTCATCATGAGACTAAACCCTCAATTTAAAATTCAATTGTTCATTATTTTATAAAAAAAATTACATATTTTGTTTTAACATTTTATAAAATAATATTAATTTTGATAGTTATTTTAAAGTACTCTTTTAAATATATTTTCTGATTTGAGAATATTAGTTTCAAACACTGAAGTATTTCCAAAAGTGTTACAAATAAACTATGATCAGGAATTTGAGAATTATTTTTAAAGATCAGAAAATATATTTATGATATTTTTGTTAAGTAGTATTTTTTATAAATTTGATGAATTTTTGTCTATAAGGATTTATTAAATTGAAAGTTGTTTAGAACAAAATTCACCCGATCACGATTTGTCTAATGGGGCCAACAATTTGTTTTATATATTAATCGATAATAATTTATACTATGATAGAGGTTGAGATAATTCTTTTAAATTTTGGATATTTCAGAATTATTATATTTATATATAATAATAATCCCATTCAAAATTCAAATAATTGACCATATTTTTATAGTGGAACAAATTATTCTCAATGGAAAATTGTAATGAAAATTCATTTGGAATACATGCTATTAGATATCTAGACTATCATTAAAGATAAATATAGAAAACCTAATGTTGTTATTGATGATTTGAGATATTCCATAAAGGTATACTATGATTGAAATTGTAACAAAATGAATGCATTTTACTATTTGTTAGGTTATGATTATTGAGAAATTAAATCTAAATATGCTACTAATTCATTGATTTTAGATACTCGTATTATATATCATGAAGGAACATCAAATTTTACTGAAATATGTTTTAATAATTATACTATTAAATTTGATACTTTCAAGATGAATCCAGATCAATCCATTTTTTATATGTATATTATGTTCTATGTGATTGATAACATGATTAAATCCCAAAAAAATATAAGTTTTGAAAATGATTGCTCCAGTAAACTTCACTTATGCTTTCCAGATAGATATATAGGGATATATGTGACCATTAAAGATTCATATTATTATATTAAATGTAATAATGTAGTTTCTAAATCCGGTCTGGATCCTTTTAAATTTTTTAACTCATTATTACGGACCTAATATGGATCCCCAATGAGGTTGTCATGGTTTCTAGGGTGTTTAGAACATATTCCTTTCTCATAGCCCAATCTAGTGGAGAAAATCACTCGGCTGTATGGTTAGAATAAACTTTGTACCCCATCCCACAAGGTCTCTCCCAACCATGTTGGGATGTATAGAGGGGTGATTTACAGTTCATGGTATTTCATAACTATGGACTAGGGGTTCCATTCCCATAAAAAGACTATAAAAATTTAAGAAGGGGTGTTTTTCATTGATAGCACATAGTTTCTATTACCTTGTGGCCAAAATGTTTAAGTATCCCATGGAATAAGCTAGTGGAACATGATAGGCACATGTTTTTTCCAACTATGCAGCCAAACCATGTGATAAAATTTTTTGGGTAAAATTAGACCTTTTCCATTAATGAAATGTTTAAACTCTACCCCTTTACTGTTTTTCGTTTTTCTGATGGGGGAGAGATCTCCCTCTTCTTCCATGAGCACTCTTTAATCTAAAATAATAAATTCAAAAAAATCATCCAACTGGGGTCTAATCGGAGCATAATTCATCTTGTTGGATTCCTATTAGGTGTCTATTTATTCATAAGATTTCTCCCATTCCAAACCAAACTAAATACTGATACTAGATGAATATATTAGTACATGAACAAGGTTGGCGATATATAATTTATTCCATATTTTTTTAGGTATTATAATATGTGTCGTTCAGCATGTTGTTTTCACTATGCATTACTTATAAATTATAATTTCCTTAAATGGGATGCATTTTTTGGATTATAATTACATGTTAGAACCCAAACTCTTATTGAAATATAAATCCAAAGAGTTATCCCTCCCTATGGGACTTACCTCAAATATTCCTATTTGGAACTTCAAGATATTATACCCAAAACAACAAATGGCATGTTTCTTATTTAATCATAATGATGATACCATTTTGATATGAATGAAGGTAGTGTCATAGAATGGCTAGTGACATTGGTAATTCGAATGAATTAAATTTGTGAGAGGTTTGTGGTAATCCCACATAACATAGTTAAATGGGCAATGATTATGTCCTTGTCACTATTAAATGTAATTGATAATTGGATTATACCATAGCTCTTATTAAAAAAAAATTTATCAGTAATAAAACATTAGGGAATAACAACCCTTAATAAATATAATAAATCGGAATGATGACCCTTATGATTTTATTATACAAAATGGGAATGATGATCCTTGAAATATATACTAAGAGGGAATGATGACCCTTAATGACTATATTGAATTGGAAAAAAGACCCTTATGCATTACTATACTATGTTGTCAAGGGGTACCTCCTTATGTATATTAATATATTCATAGAGGCCCTCATTTTAATGTGATTCTATTATAATTCATTATTGTCATGGAATCCCTTATAAATGCGTCATTGGGCATGGTGTTGTTATACATGTTATAAGGAATAGATTCCCTTATAAACGTGATATTGGAAATTTTGGCCATATACATGATATTATGTCTATAATCTAATATATATGTGATACCGAGCATTTTAGTCCTTGATACTTGTATTGATCAATTCAATCATGGGCCGGAGTAGGTAGATTCATACTGGTATCCTTCAGGAAACCAGAAGCAACACATTTATAGTTGTCATTACTTTTTTAAAATATTATTTTTCCAAACTACCATATTATATACTGTGTTTATATAATTATTAATGATGTTGGTGGTGGCCTACTGAGATTTATGTCACACCAAATTAAAGAACCCCGTAGTACCATGAAATACTACATACTTGTATATGGAGATATGAGGATTCATCCTCTTACAGATGTGTCCCATGATATAGGAAGATTCAAAATGGAAGATGACTAGGTAGGAGATCAAGGTTTTTGGAATGACTTTTATTCCTTTTTACACATTTTTTTTCTTTTATAGCTTGATGACCTACTACTTGTAACCAAGTTTTCCAGTTTTTTAGATGAATGACATTACAACTATTTTTATATATTTTTCATCCACTAGATAATAGCTTATTATTATTTGTTGGATGTTAATATATTTTTCCACTTCCTGTCCTTTTTTATATGTCTTTTAATATTTATCAATGGAGTGTAACATTGTTATACTCTATTAATGAGTACATATTCACCCCATAGATACAGCCTAGTCCCTCACTACTAGTCAATAGCCTCTATAATTTATGGGGATGTAATTTAGGCCACATGGCCCACCTGGCTCGGGGCACCCCTGATTGGATCTCGGGTATGGACGTCACCATGTAGTATCCGAGGATATTTCAAGTCTTTCTATACATTTTTGAGAAAATATTCAGGATACTATGAAGCTTATGGCTTTTGGTAATGAGTTATTTTTGGTAATAGAAAACCCAGGTAATAAGAAATTTTAATTTACCTTGAATGTAAATTTTGGTATTCATTATTTTTCTTATAAAATTAAATTTTATTCCATAGTTGGGTGACAAATTTGAGTCATTATATCACGGTTCAAATAATTGTGGTTTATCTTCTATCATTGTTCGAATGATATAATGGAATGGATTAATTGACCATGAATCAATTTATGCACCCTGTAGGAAATTCATACACCATACCTATGCCATTACTTACAAGAGAAGTGTGTGAGTTTAATTAGTTGTGATTTTCAAGACTGATTTGACTATTATAAATAGAATTTTTAATTCATAATGATTGTTGGTGTGGATTTAGAAGACATAGTTGATTCATAGAGTTCTTTAAATAAACTAATTAGTTTTTCATGGGATATAGAAGATACCATCAGTAGTCAACTATGGTTCGTGACCCGACAGAAGCTGGGGCTCGAGCCCCAAATACCTAAATCATGCCTCCACATGCCTTGTTCTATAAACTGTAATTAATAAAATAATATACATAGTGATTCTTATGCTGATAAAACTGTATGAAAACACACATCTCTCTCAATGAAAAAGTACATAGGGAGTAAATGAAAGAGAAATAGAAAATTATAAGGGATAAACCATGAATGAAAAACCTATAGGTAGTACAATAGTAAGGTACAATAAAAAAATGTAAACGGTAAATATATAAAACCCATCTAGAAATATGATTGAACCTAAAAACTAGGATATTTCACTATTTATAGACCTTGTCTCCTAATATCCATGTTTTGGACACCGTATGCGGTCCAAAGTACCATATATCACTAAATATTTCGAATTAAGTATTGAACACTCTATCATCTATATAATATAAGTCATCTATTGGAAAATTGAATGTAGGAGTCAACATATACATACCTAGTAATATTCCATAAAATATTAATGGATAGAATTAAGAGATTCAATACGTATATAAAGGCAATATATAGTGAACAGGTGAATCTTAAACTAATGAAAGATAAATATCATTATCATTGAAAAATAGGGGACTCAACATGTTTGGTAGATGAAATAAATGACGATTAATTTCCACCAATATTAGGAGTGTAGACTCATCCATGCCCTACAAGTTAAACATGGAATGAATGTGGCATACCCCGTACCTTATCACATCTCATGGAAGGAGAGTAACCAAATAATAATGAATTTGTTCATTATTATATATATTTGACTATTAAAGAATGTAAAAATGAAATAGAAAGTTAATATCTATATCACATATCATCTCATTAAATAGAGAAGCCAATAGTTCTGAATGGCATCATGAATTTCAATTATCACACACATCTTCCCATAACTAACAATCCAAGTCAATGCATGCGTCTTCACTATGCCACAAAGTCGAGGCGAAACAATAACTATTTATAGGATCCCTTACCTAGTAAAATAGGATGTTTCCACTCTAAATAGATGACTAACTACCAATTCCATTTTCAATAGGAGGGTTCCACTGTGGGTGTAGATGACTAATGACATGTACTAAAAGGAGTGTTATACTCTTGATGTCTTTGATTACCCACAACGAATCTCTAATAGAGTGTACAACTCTAAAGTCGTCGAGGATCCACTACACACCTCAACTAGATTTTATGACTTTTAGGACATGATGGATCCACTTCATATCTATACCTCAGTGTACCACCCACAATTCCCCGAGTACCCACTTCCCATCTCTACTGGAGGGTTCCACTTATAGTTAATTGAATTCATGCTACCTAGATATTATAAAAGTTTCCCCTCATTATGCCTTTTTTGATCCCACATGATCACTAATATCATCAAGAATCTCCCTATCAATCCTTATTTCCTGGTCATTCCAAATCAAATCCCAAAATTCACAACCATGAGAACAAATTCATTGTACGTGGAAACCACTCGGTATAGGGTACATGAGGGGAAATATCTGAGTCGAACAAAAAGATATACATATTCGTTAAGAATCATTATTAGGAAGAAATGGGTGAATGAAATGTAGGGTACCAACAGAATATGTATTTCCACTCATTAATCTAGTCATGATTTAATAAAACCTTACTCACTATCCATGTAGTACTATATAGTGTGTATGGGCACCACATGACTTACATCATCCAAAATTCAGAAAAACACATGAGGCTCAGCATCAGACTGAGGTAAAAAAAATGTAATTCGACTGATATAACTTAGAGAAAGGACCTATATGGGAAAAAAATCAACCCATTAAGATCCTCACAGAAAACTTATCAGGGTTGGATCTTTGCATGACCAAATCGGAAAACCAGTTAAAAAATCACATTTCACCACATAAACCATTATTGGTGTTTTGTGGTCCTAACCCATAAACCCAAATTAAATACATAAAATTATTCATGAATATCCAATATACATATCAAGGGCACAATGCCACAAATGGTCCATCAATACAACACCGAATGAAGAAGATACATAAGATAATAGATTACATAACAACAATAACAATAATAATAAAAACTACTACAAAAACAACAACAACAACAACAACAACAATATTTTTGGATACATAATTGACCTGCACCATGAACCCAAAATAAATATCTAACAACATTCATTAAATTTCCACCCCAATGCCAGGGTCACGTTGTCGGTAATGGATTGTCATTTTCAATATCTCAGTTAAAATATATAACTGAAATACGATTTGATAACAAAATAACAAAATTATTTTATAGTATTATTATTTATAAAATAAAGGCAATATCCCACTTTTTTCATGCCCATAGTGCCCCCGGTTTATTTCCCTCCTCTTCAAAATATGTTTTTTATTTATATAATTATATATATTTAATCATCAATATAAAAAATAATGATAATTATTAGAAATTTTTTCTCCCCCATATTTTACAAGTTGTTCTCCACCCTTCAGATTTCATTTTTCAACCAAATAAATAAGTTTTAAACATTTGTCATTAATTGTTATCATATTGTTATTCTTATTTAGATTGTTTATCACATCACTGTAATTATTAATATAATTATTGTTTTTATTATTAATGATAATGGCATTGAAAAAATATGAAAAAATCATCAGATATCTAAGCCCATCCATTATATCATCTACATTTGGCTGGCTTCTTCATGAGACACCAACATCTCACCTACTAATCATTGACTCTATTACACATTACATTTTCACCAGACATCAATAGGGGAAGCGAGGATCACTGATTTGATCTAGAACAACCTCTGATCAGAAACCCACACCCAGAGTATAATTCCAAACAATTAAAAAACACAACCACACTCATTTAATCCACAATTCCACAAACCATTGTTATTCGTGTCATTTACACTTCTGCAATGACTCTAGTGGTCTGATCACACTCGATCCAACCATGAAATTGTAGAATTGTGACTTTGTGGTCCAAGGGTGAATAAGGTAAAGAATAGTGGGGAAAGGGGTACTAATAAAATTGGTGACAATAATTATTGTAAAATAATTCATGAGAAACAATTACACAGTAGGGAAATCAGGGTGAGAAAATTGGAATAAAAAAAAATTGAATGAATAATTTATTATAATACACAACATCAAGAAATGTGTCATTAAACACATATGAAAAAATTTATTTATTTTCTCATGATCAATATTTTAATCATAAGGTCAATAACCAAAAATGGAGGCTACTACTATGATTATGGATTGATTGTGGGTGACGAATGGATTTTCTACTAAAGAATATCCAATATGTACATAGCATGTAGATTCACCTCGATGTGATCACCGGTCATAATTCAGTCTAACTCTACCAATGAGGAAGGGGTTTATGATCTTTTAAATACTAGAATAATAAAGATAACCCTTTTCCATAACCATATATTTAAAAAAATTGGATAGGTTCTTTATTAAGAAATTAAATAAATAATTAAAATTTTTAACTATTTCACCAATAATGGCACTCAATACAGTCACATGGTGATGATAATGGTTATGTTTCACCTAAGGTAAAGAGAACATTAAAAACATAATTGTTATTTTAGATTCCCCATTGGAGTTTTAATATTTTGTAATCTGTTTTTAGGATTATTAGATAAAATAATTTAATTTATTTATTTATATAATACCCCTACCAACAACCTACCCTTATAAAAATCCCATACTGACCAACATTAGATTGTGGCATTGTTAAACTCCATGTTCTGGATTAAATTCCTTTATGGTATTTCCTTAAAGATACTATATATATTAGATTTCCTATCTTTTGAAGAAAAATAATCTTGCCTAAATAAAATATTTTCAATAGTTTTTATAAAATGAATTCTGGGATCACCAGGCCTCAAAAGCACACATTGTCATATGGAATAATTATAAATGTATTTTTTGGTATATATTAATTTCATAAAAAATTAGGTGATCAACATTATTCCCTTCATAAAATCATTTCATTCACTAAAATAATTAATTAATGGAAATGGTGGAGATGATGATTCCGTATCTGGCTCTCTCATACATCATCCATACACTATGTTGAAAATCCATAAGAATAGTATGAATCTATATCCAAAAATTCTTTATAATATGAATGAAATTATTATACATCCTTGGAAAATAATGAAATGATTTTTTTCTTCATAAAATAAATCAGTTGAAACTCATAAGGATATGTAGTAACACAAGATCTATCAGCCAACATCCACATGTTGATCTTCCTTAGCTCGTTAAGGAATCGAAGGGGTTAGAATTATTGGATTAATGTATGATAAACGATCATCAGCCGTAATATTTAATTGTAATGTTTTCAAATGATATGTAACCTCACTCAAATACCATGGAAGGAAAACATCACTATAAGAATCTAGGGCCATGGTCCAGCACTAGTGGTCATTAATCTCATACTACCATGACCTATATAGGGTCCAATATCCCTACTATGTTTGGAAATACATATCCTTAGAAGAGTTACTATAATTATATAACTAGCTCAATGATATAATTCCTAAGGATAGAACTATTAGATTTTTCCTTGTAGCATCCTCATCTATCATTCATGATCCTACTCTGAAACAAGGAAATGTTTGAACCATTTTAGAATAATACAATAATACAATCTAGGAAATGCTAATGATATGTCTCATAAGACAGGATAATGGTATTGGGGTCCTCAAAATGATAAAGAGTATATATAATAGATCAATAAACTATCAGGTCTCTTGATTATTATCTTGGTAAATCCGCCCCTCAAAACGAGATCTATTGATTACCTATCCTAAGGTCAAACATCGAGATCCACTTCAACTCCATGCACAAGAAAAAGAGTTCATCGATTCTCATGGGTGGGTACTCATCATAGATAATCACCTCACTTGGGTTACGTCAATCCACACTAGGCCTCATGTTCTTATCCACCACTTGGGAAAAAACACGGTTTCATAGTTCGACACACTGGGTGTTACGAAGCCCCATTCATTAAAATCTTCACCAACCGCGCCTCCAACTCTTATATATACATAGGGTTATCCAATATCCTATTAAAAATATAAATTCATTCTTATTTCAAGCTCAAATAATGAATATACTCTATATGGTGAGGTAAAACCTGACATTTCCTTAAGAAGGATGTCCTTATTCTCCTCCACCATTGTAGGAAAATGAAATCAAACAACATCCACTACTCTATGGGTAATACAATCCAAAATTTAAATAAACTATATCCTCAAAATAATGATATCATCCTATAACATCTAAGGATCAATCCTCATATACGAGTAAAACACAATCCCAAAATCTAGAAGCACTACCATAATCAATGGTTAAAATGATATGATCGGGGATGATAGACGACCAATCTGTGCTTAGGATAACAGCATAGGGTCCCACTACCACAAAAAGAATTCATGCAAGTCAATCTCTCTCCATGCATATTCATGTAACAAAATTAGTATAAAACTTTTATCACTGATCCATTCTAGGGGGACTCCATCACAACTGTTAAAAAAATCCCACCACCGGTATCACACCATCTTAAGAAATGGCTATGTCTGGTGAAATGTAATTATCGAATCCATTTTAACAATTGTATCTGAAGTATTATTCACATAATTTATATATGAAATTAATCTTTAGAATCTTGTATAGGATGCCCATATACTGGGCACTCAAACATTCATATTCAAATCTACCCTCCTCAAAGACCATTTTCCCTAAAACCCCAACACATATACACATCTTTAATATGATATACAATGAGAATTCACTACCACACCATAATACAATCTTTTCTGGGACAATACTAACTATCCCCCATGGTTTATAATTGTATCAAAAACATTTCTCTCCACAGTTTATGTGACCCTCTTCCCTATATGTTTGATGCTATGAAAAACATCTACATAATAGGGCTACATTGATGTTCAACATCATCATGGAGAGGCATATACATGAGGATCACCATAAAAATGGATCCAAACTAACAAGGCTATTTAGACCAGAATATCATTCCTGACATCAGCCACCTAAGATGCGGGGTCTATATTAACATAAAAACATAGAGATAATTATCTCCCAAACCTGGAATTCTAACTCAGAACCTGTGCATCATCTTCTAGTACCACTTGAACCAATATCCTCTCTATGAAGAGCACTAGTTGCGAGTGAAACCATCTGATTGGTTGGTATCATTCCATGTTAGGGAACTCAGATCACAATCTCAATGAAATTATCTATTACAGATGGATTGGTGTCATCAATGAACCATTAGGGCCTCTAGAATTTTAAATCATGGAGTGTGATAACCCTACTCTCATCGTCATATTTGTATTCTAGTAATATTTGATGCTGAAAAAGTGGCGATGTTTCTATGTACCCACCTAAAGGAATAAACTCTCATGTTAGCCCCTAAACTGAGGTATCATCACTCATTATGTCATCATCACAATCATGAATTGATAACCAAGATGTTTTTCATGGTGGGGACATCTAAAAAGTGATTATGATCATCCATTAAAAATTGAGTATATATATAACAATAATGGGGTGATTATTTAAGAAGGACAACTGAAGACCGAATATGATATGATGCATGTACCATTGATCCAAGAAACCAATGTCTTGATACACAGACTCTACAAGTATTTATTCAAGGTCATGGTTAATGGATATGTTGGAAACACATATCGTCACTAGATTAACTAACATGAGGTTCACACTCGATAAAATGTAAGACTATTTTCCAAATTACAATGGAATCCTCTTAAGTGGACTACTCCAAAAATAATTACATAGATTAAACTTCTTTGATACCAAAATGTCTTAGCAAGACCTATGTTGGGTCTCAAGTTAAAATTAATCCAATCGTACCGCCAAAGGCTAGGGGCTTTTGACAAGTTCCATTATCATAACTAACAAATGAAGACATTTTCCAATGTATATATATAAACACACAAATCCATATCAATGAATAAATTATAATGAAGTACCAGGAAAAGATCAGAAAGTTGTTGGAACAACCATTCCTGAAAACCCTCAAAACATTATAAGAGTTTGGTAGTGTAAACTGATAATTAATGGGGGAAACACACCAACCACAAAATATGTACCATCCTAAAAAATGAAAAATTATATTATTGAGAGTGGATATCTCCAAATCCTCATAGGGTAACCACCGTATTTTGTCCAAAGTACCAGGTATCCTAGAGATCATCTGATGTCACCCTCATCATGTCTATTGTATGCATAAGACATGACATTTGTAGGAAATCCATATATAGGGGTGAGTATATACACACCCATTAGGATTCCCAGAATGATAAGAGGGTAAGTAATAGATAAGAAAGGAATAGAAATAAAATGGATAGTAAACAGGTGAAGCTCAACAAAAATGAGTATAAATAGTTACCTAATTTCTGTATGGGGGATTGAGCTGGTGAATAGATGAAATATAGGTTGAGTTCACACCACTCATAGTAGGAGAGTATTCTTATCCAACCATGGGAATCTATTCATATAATCAACATAGTATACCATGTTCTTCATTTAATTTCATGAAAAAAGAGTATCCAAATATAAAGGTATTCATAATAAAATTAAATATATACTCAATATAAAATGCCTAAATGAGATAGAAAAGGGATATCTATCTAATATATCATCCTAGAAAAATAGTAGACAATAGTTCCAAAATCACATCAATGATGCCCAACGTCTCATGAGTCTTCCCAAATGTAATTGTCTACATCAAACCACACCTTTCCAATATGTCCCATAGTTGAGGTCCCACAATCTATATGTATAAAACCCATTCTCTTATAAAATAGTAGTGTTGCACTAGGAATAGATTACGAAGGACCCATGCACTGTCTGGAATTAGTGTTCCACTCTAGAGTTAGAGGACCCATTCCATATGACACTCTATAATTCATCAAGGACCCTCTACCCATATCTAATATAGGGTACCACATAGAAGTATTCAATGATCTACTACCCAACTCTAATGGAGTGTCCCACATGGAATTCACCGAGGTCTAATTATTTATATCTAATAAAGGGTATAACATGGAAGTCATTGAGGCGCCACTCCAAATCTCTACTAGATGGATCCACTAATACGTAATCAATGGACCATTTCCATGATATATTAGTAGTTCGACTCCGGATTCCCCTATTGGTCCTACAAAATCATTTTCATCATCAAGAAACTCTTAACCAAGATCCACAACTAGAAATTTCACATTGTATATGAAATGAGAAATATATTCCAGGCGTTGTGTTCGATGTGAAAAAGACAATAGATATGCTAGCCATTGGACAAGATTAATGTCCAAATGAATGATAAATTAAATCTTGGAGAATCCTAATAAGGAACCAAGTCGTGAATGACATGTATAGGACCCACACGATGTGTTTTAGACTTATATTCCTAGCCATTCCCGTGTAGTTACAATGCTCACTAACCATGTAGTACTACATGGATTGTAGCAGAACTAAACGACATGTCTTGTCCAAAATCCTACGAATCATGACTCTCATCCTTGGTTTGAGGTGAAGAACAAATTAACACTTATATTCTTCTAAAAAAACCCGAGATTGAAAAAAACATCACATGGTTTTGATCCTCATGTAAAAATCCCTAGAGTATGGTATTCGATTTCACAGATCAAACACCTAGTGAAAAAGACACATTTCACCATATAATGCATAAATGGTGATTCATGGGCCATATCAATGAACATAAATTGAATACCTCATATTGATATTGAAACATATTCTTCAATTACATGGTCTTGATACTAGATATTTCTTATTGTTCTGACACCAAAGAAAGTAGATATGTTAGATAATAGATTCTAGAATAATAATAAAATAATTATTATTTTGGACCATCATGGACCAATTCCACAAACCACAATTAACTTTCCACCTGTGGTCATAAAATTAATGTCTCGAAGTCAAGGTCAAATTTCAAATAACAAATTATTAGTCTCACTTACTTGATAAAAGATATAAATGATATAATATTTGATAACAAACAATATTATTATTATTTTATATTATTATTTTATCAAATTTTATCAAGGGGGACTCTCCATTTCTCTAACACTAAATATTCCCAAGGTAAGTTCCCCTAATATTATAAATGTGTAATTAATTAATTATGTTTAATTAATTTCATCATTATTATAGTAATTATAGTAATATTTAATAAAACCATCACACCCCACATTGGAAAAGATGTGTTACACCTTTCATGTTTCCCATGTCAACCAAATCATTATTTTTTATCCATTATAATTAATTAATATAGTAGTATTATCCATATATTAACCTTGTTAACTCATCAAAATTATTATTTATATTATTAATATTAACACCCAGTACCTTTGACCACATCGGACCACCTCATCTGATATCTGAGTTTGGCCACCATATCGTCCATGTTATGAAATCTTTTCTATGATACCCCCCATAGCTTCATATTGTAAATGTTTCCATCAAAATACATGTCATTGTTTTAGGTTAGCCAATAAAAATGGGATCACTAATCCAATCCAAAAAAACCTCTGATAAAAAACTCTATCATGTTGTACCAATCCAATCCATTCTCAAAAACACCATCCCATACATTTTATCAAAACATGCATATAACATTGATCAACATGTCTTTCATGGAATCATAATGAATCCAAAGGTTTGATCACACTCAAAGCCACCCTGACAATGTTGAATCATGACCTTGTGGTCTAGTGAAGAATAATGGGACGAATTGTTGGAAAGAACCAATAAAATGGTGATAACCATTATTTCCCTATAATTTTCAGTAAACCGTTTCATTTTGGGGAAAACAGAGTCAGAAAATTGTCATGAAAAATAAATAAATTTATGAAATAATTTATTACATTCCACTAGATCATGAAAATGTACATTTAAACACATATACAAAATAATATATTTGGTCATTCGCAACCATTAAATAAAAATAGATAAAATAGAAAATTATGATTCCTATGTTGATTATGGATTGTTCTTTGGTGAAGAATAAATCTTCTAGTGATTAAGATTTTTTATGTCCTTTGTCTGTTGATTCTGCTCGATCTGATCAACCATCGTCATCCTGTCTCAATACCCCAACAAATATGGGGTAGAAGCTCCTCTCAAATCACACAGTTATGTGGATGACCATATTATATTTATATAACTATATATTAATTTATATCTATTTATTTTAGGATCCCTAAAAATATTTATATAAATAATTCATTTTATTTAATAAATTTTCTCAGGATGAAGCTGAAGTCCCACAACAGACACCGATTAAGGTTATATAAAACCAAGGATAATAAATAAATTCCATACTCAATAGTGGTATCTAAATTATAATCTATGTATCTATATTTTTGTTATTTTTTGATAGTTTTAAAAGAATTAATTAAATTAATTATTTTATCTATTGTACCTACCATCAGTAACACCATCTGAATGTCCTATGTTGTCCAACTTTATATCACACCTCAGGAGAAATCTATCTTTAGGAATCAACTATGGTCTTATATTTCCAATCCAAAACTAAATTTATGAGAAATTACACATTTTGAGAATATAAATTTTCCCCTTAAGAATGATATAATTAATATTTTTATAAAACTAATTATGCTCTCACCAGGTCTTGGAATCATGTGTCACCTCAGCACTTGGCTCCAAAAATATTCCGAGAAACATTCCAATGACTTGCACAACAAAACTAGAGAAGATAAAATATGTAAACATGATTCATTGTCCATTGATCTGTTAGAATATAATGGTTTATATAATGTTTTAACAGGAAACCATATTTCAGATCATAAGGTGAATGGGACCTTATGGTTATAATGTGGTGGTCCATTTGTTAAACCATCCAAATAGAAATGTAATAAAAATATTGTTTTAAAATAAAATTAAAACCAAAAAATATATATATTAACCTATTACAATAAATTTTAATGGGTAATATATACCATCTATATGGTTTTATATGAATGTTCCAATCAACTAGACTAGCCTATTTGACGTGGCATTGAGGATAAAATTCTACATTTAAATGATTTGTGTCTATTCTAATACAATTTCATGGGTTACTTCATTAGGAAGAATAATCTGATTTGTGTGTTGGGAAATTTTTGAACAATTACCCCACAACATCCTATGGTTTTATTCAATGATGGAAGTTAAAAACACCCCATAATTGAGGTAGGCCCTAAGATTCCTGTTATACATCAAGTAGTGTTACCTCATGTTATTCATGAAATGGGTGAGGATTCCTAGTTACGAATAATTTTCATGTACATTATATGAATTATATAGTGAGATCTTCACTCATCCCTTTCAATGGGAGAGTTGAATCAATGTTTCCAATAGAAATATCTACCCATGATTTTTAAAGATGGAGGACCGTTGAACTTGGAGTTATGATGGAAAATAGTCTTTCCTATATTCATGAATATGGAGACAATTCCTAATAGGTGAGTTAATATAAATACATATACACTTCTGGGATCCACCAAAAACACTTTGGATATTATAAATGAAGCATTTTATAATTAGGACACTATGTAGAGTGATTTCTAGTAAATATTTATTGATTATTAGTTTCTAGATACCCTGATATAAATACATTCTAGGGAGTTCATGAACCTTCAACAAGGTTTGATTATAGTTATAGAAACTTCATATCATTATACAAAGATTAAGTGTTACCTGTGTATCTATAATGCTAATAAACCAGTGAAATCGATACAATTACAGGACTGTTTGGGGAATCTTATTGAATCCCAGGTGAAGTTTTTCGTTTTTACTACAATATAAAAAATATTGAACAATACCTTGATCACCAACTATAACCTAGGAGAATAAGATGGTGTGATCCAAGTTATTTCATAGCTGAGACAACATATTAGTACTTCTAGTGTTTGGAAATAACTTTTTAAGACTACATGGATGAGATAAATACACTAGTTGACACCCACATATAGTTACATTGTATATAACAGGTGTGGGAAGTCTATTCATACGAGGCCCCAGTGTCCAAGAGACCCTATCATGTGTGGAGTTTGTGACAATTTTTGGAATCATTATCGTTTTTTCAGGACATTTCCATTCGTTCTAGGTATGAGAGGATCTATTATAGCTCCCCTGTTAGGAGAAGTTTTAGTATCACATTCTATGGTAGGTAGATGATGTAATGAATGTCATACAGGATGTGTAGGTCATTGTGGATGTGGTATAAAATTATATTGTTTGCATAACTAGTATAGAAGAAGGACTCCATGTAGTTAGGATTGAGCACATGCTATTTGATCAGGCCATACATATTCTGAAAAACCTATATCATAAGAGTTGGAATATTAGATATATATGATGCAATTTACTATTTTAGAAACATCGACTAACATTTCTTCCTTATTCTATACAAGTTCATCGCATTCATTTATATTTTTTCATATTATATAAACAATGAAATTTTATATTGAGTACTCTGGTGGTGTAATGATTCTTGGTACATCTTCGGGTATATGACCAAATAGAGTAAGCTAGTTAACAGAAAATATTTTAAAGGTAGGATGCCATCAGTTCCTACGGAACCTCTTTATCCTTGAGATAAACATCATTGATTTCATTCTATGTATGCATTTTTTGGTTACTTATCTTGCTCCTATAGATTGTTATCATTAGAGAGTGTCATATAAAAAATAGTTAGTGGAACTCATATTAACAACATTGACTGGTATGTTCACTTTAGTAGTGCTAGACTAATGAATCATGGGAGAGATAGAGTGATCCCTGAGATTGATAACCATTTTATGAATGATGAGGGATTGCATCATATTGAGTTCCCTCTTCTAGTTTATCAATTTAATAATGTCTTCCCTAATAAATTTTTGGAACTAATTCCTAAGAGACTGGTAGACATTACTATCGATCAAATGTCTGGAGCTCCAACAATACCCATTCCTTTATATAGTAAAGGTACTACTGAGTTTTAGGATCTCAAGAGGCATCATTAAGACTTAAAATAAAAGGGTTTTGTATGACCCAATACTTATCCCTAGGGTTCACCATTCTTCTATTCCATTAAGGTTGACATAACCCTCGCGATTTGTGTGAATTACTAAAAGATTATGTTTATTATAGGGAAAAGAAATTATCCCTAAAATTTTATGTATGATCTTTTTGACAAGTTAAATTGAATGAGGGTGTTCTTGAATATCAAATTGATATTGGCATGTCATGAGGATTGCATCAGAATATCAGATATTCTATGAATATTTTTTTAGTTACTAGAACTTATAAAGGTATATTGTGATGTTATTTAGTATTAAGAACATTCATTTAATTATCGTATAATTAATTAATAGGGTTTTAAATCCCTACCTATATTTCTTTTTAGGGACTTAATATATGACATCTTAGTGTACTCTCATAACCGGAAAGGTTATTCCACTCATCATGTTGTAATTTTGAATACACTAAAATTGCACCAACTCTATGATAATATTATTAAATGGAATGTATGGATTGACTAGGTTCAATTTTGGGGTTACGTTATATTTGAAGTAGGATTTTTAGTGGACCCATATAATGTTACAGTTGTGGTTACCTATGTTCTTAAAAAAACATTGACATTCGAGTTTCTATTCTAATTAGTCACTACATTGATTTTTTGTAGGATTTATCACACATAAAATAACCTATTATAATCATGACTAATAAGTGTGTGATGGGTATATGTTCTGAATCATGCGAGAATGACTTTAATGATATAAAATGGAAATCAAATTCCATACAGTCACTGATTATTTCAATGAAATTAGTGAACTATTATATCTGTTATGATGTATCAAGTATTTTTATTGGGGTAATTTTTATCCTGGAAGATTATTTTTTTTACATATAGGTGATGGAAGTTGAGGAATCATAAGTAAAAATAAATGACACAAAATATCATGTTGATAGCTGATGTATATTCCTTGTGATATGGGAGGCCTTACCTAGTGGGAGAGAATTTTATAGTGTTCATTGAACAAAAGAGACTCAGATAAATTTATACAGAAGATGGAATTTAATATTACATTATAATGATGATTTGAATACCCACATTACAATGAATTCGAGACATCCTATTTTCTAGGCAAAGTTAATTTTGTTTAAGATTCTTTGAGTATTAGGACTCAGAAGTAGGAATTTTAGTAGGTCTATAGTTAATGAATGTCTATGGATATGTTTTCTAAAATTTATATATAATTTTAGGACCATCTTGTAACCTCTACTCTTGAATCACTATAAATAACATTTTCACAAACAAATAAGGTGAATATGATATTGTTTTCACATCCATAGGGTTTGAACCTAGATGATAACATTGTTAGTGTGGTTCTGCAACCATATTGGACTGTTGATGATGAATAAAATAATATGTATATATGGTGGTGTTTTGTATTCCACATATAAGATATATGAGATGATTTGTGAGTCTAGTGATTCACAATGGGTTGTACATCATAGAATATCTACAATGTATAATGAAATGTACAGTTATTATTAGTGTCCAGGGATAGAAAATGAAAGAGCAGGATTTATCTCTTGGAGTTCCACTAGTCATATGGTAATGGTGGAACATGAGTGAAATGCTAGCTGGTTACAACAATTAATATTACTAAAATAGAAATGTGGAGACATTGTGATGGAATTTTTAGTCATCTTATTTATGTCAACAAGAGGTAGAGACACAATTTGGGTAGTCATGAGTGGAATGGAGAAAGCTACTCACATCCTTCCTATCCATTAATAATTCTGAGTTCATGAGCTACAAATATTTTATGTCCATGACATTATTTGGCTACATGGAGTCCATTATAATATCATTTTATATAGGGAAGTTTCCATTAAATTTATTTTTAGGATGTAGTTATAGAAGGTAATGTGTACACAGGTACGTTTGAGCGCATCCTATCACCCTCATACCAATGGTCAGTTGGAACAGACTATTCAAGTTCTAGAGGACATGCCCCGGGTATGTGTCATTGATTTCAATGATTCATGGGAGAATCATATCCCTGTCATTGTGTTCACAAATAATAACAGTTATTAGGTGATCATATAGATGGATACTTGACAGGACTTTTGTGGTAGGCCATATCATTCACCCTTTTGTGAGTTAGAGAAATGAGTGGTAGTGCTACAAGGTACTCATCACATTTAGGATACATCATAAAAAGTTTAGATTATTATTAAGAGGATATTTACTACTATTTATAGTTTGAAATCATATGTTGGTCACCTATAATGACCACTAGGTTCCAAGGACATGGATCATGTATTCTGGTGGGATTCTCCCCATATTAGGCATAGATAGATTCATGGTCATAGTAATATGTCGTCATGCTTTGTAGAGTCATTTTTAATTCTGGAGGGAGTCTGGACAATATGCTACTGGTTGGTTTTACATCATAGGGTCCAAGAAATCCCTCATGTCTTAGACATTTCATATGTTCGATGATATCATAGAGACTCACCACATACTTTTGATCCTATGAATGTTGGTGTAGATTTCGATAATTATATAGTGGAGTATCTAGTAAACATAAATGATTAGATGAAAAATTATCTATAATTCTAGTTTATCCCATCATTATGGGTGCTATGAAGGCAGAAATTTGTATAAGATGTCAGTTGTGAGTGAGAGGATGATGTACATGTTCACGGGTTGCAATTTTTATCTCACAGTGTTTTTCCGTCCATGGAAGGTGTACATGGGGAAATATTATTATATACTGGGGAAGCCTTTATAAACCCCTTAGTTTACCTCTAGTGTATATATTTTTAATTGAGGCCCAATTAGTTATTAAGGATGCTAAATGGAAACTCTTTGGTGATATAATTATTTTGGTGGTTTCTATAGATTGTACAGATACTAGAACCCCGGTCGTTGGAGAAAAACACCAGGCCGCATGGTTGTTAAGAATAGTGAACCAAGACCACATAGACTACCATAACATTGATGATCTAGAATTTAGAGTGATGACAGGTTCATGGTTTTCCCTAACTATGCTTCAGGTCCCACACTTAAGTGTAAACACTACATACTTCATAGTAAATGTTTTTTTATGTTTGTCATAGGGTTTCCCAAATCATGTGGTTGTACGAAGAATGTTTTCCCTAAAAGTTGTGATAGGAGGACGGTTGGTCCACGGTGTTGAAAACCAGAAGCCAAATAATGTGACCCATGTTTTTGTGGAAATTAGAGTTTTACCCTTATTGAATGGTTTTAACCCTAAATTTTCCATTTTTTATTATTTCCAATGGAGGAGAGATCTCCCACTATATCATTGAGAATTGTTGAATCCTAAAACATGATATTCAATATCTCTTCTTTCTGAAATAAATTTGGACCACTAATTATCTCATTCAATTCACTTAATATGTTTGTATGTTCTTCATATTTATTCTAATCAAGTCCAAACTAAGGTTGATACTAGATGAAGAGAGTTTTACATGAATGACGTATATGACATACATTTCATTCCTCATGTATTGAAATTAAAAAATATGTGTCATTATGTGGAAATAAATTTTCATCATGAATGGATTCAATGTTCTATCTCCCGTAAATTTGATAACTTTTTTGGAAACTAATGAATTTTATGATCCTATCCTTTTATTTGTAAAAATAAAAAAGGACGGATATGTCCCTTTAGGTGTTCCCTCTAATATTCCTAATTGGTCATTAAAGATCTTACTAAAAAAACCCCAAATTTTGTGTTTGGCCTTAAATTATAATGAAGATAATGTCTTGATATGGAATGATGTAATTTTTTTAGAATGAAAAGTTTAACATAAAATATTAATAAATGGAATTTATTAGAGGTGGGTGGTAATCACATGCAACCATATTAAATAGAAAATGGTTAAAACCTTTACATTATTTAATTTAATTGAGAAATTGATTATACCCTAGCTTGTCTTGAAGCCAATGATTATTTATTATTGATAAAACATAAGTGAATAATGACCCATAATAATGGTAATGAAAGGGAATTAAAACCATAATGATATATTATACCATGTGGGAATGAAGACCATTTATAAATAAACTATGATGGTTAGACGTCCATTAAATGTTTTAGTAAATGATAATTTTGAGGCATTGGAATTATATGTCTATGTGGTCATAGAGACCCTCCAGCTTTATACTTATATGATCCTGGAGACCATAATATAAATATGATCAAATTATGACACATTATGTGAATGACATCCATGATAATAGTGATAATGGGAATTGAATACCTATATGTGATACTGAGAATGGTGTCCCTTAAAATGTGATATGAGGCATTGTGAGCCTTGATACATTCTCAAAATTATTCTAGGATGGGTTAAAAAAAGAAGTGTCATCTCGGTATCCATTATAGAACCATATCTGACCCATTTACAATTTTTATTACTGCATTATATTATTAATACATCACATTTCAATATTTTATACAGAGGATGGAAATTTATAGACGTTTTTGGTGGTGTCCTACTAATATATCTCTCACTCACTATATGGTATGCATATAATACATTGTTAGAAAATGTTATCATATGTAATGATATGGGGATGCATCCTATTGTGGGTGTGTGACATTTATTAAAGACATAGACTACATATTGGTATCATATGACCTATAAGGACATCATGATTCTTTAAAAGACATTTGGACATCTTATACACTTTTGTATATCATGTACTACTTGATTTCCTGTAACTTGTATCCATGACGTCCCATTTGGTATATGCCTAAAATTATTTTCCATTGTATATTATTTAGTCTATAGTTATTAGTTGTTTATTATTTATTGGTTGTTTTAATATTTTCCTTATATTAACATTTAAAATATTTCCATCAATTTTTATTTATTTATTTTAAAATAGTTATACTCTTTAAATGGGGGCATAGTTTCCCCAAATACTCATCCAATTTTCTAGATGCTAGATAGTAGCCTCTGGAATTTAGTGATATGTGATTGAGGCTATGTGTCCTTCTAGGATTGAGGCACCCTTTAGTGTTATCTAGGTTCGGTTCAACACAATACAATTAAAGTAAAAGAACTCACTAAATGTATTATGATGTATGAGGAATATTTACATGTTAATAAATAATATGTATTTAAGATAATTGGATGGCATTAGCCTTTTAGACAAATGATATAATTATAAAAGAGAATAAATTTTTTGAAATATCTAGTAAGGAATAATCATCATCTAAAAATGATGGACAAATTGATCACCTAGACATATATTTTTAGAAATTATATAATAAGAACAATTTTTCATGAAATGATATTTTGGATGTATGTATGATATAAAAATGGAATTGAATTATATAATTGAAAAAAAAATTATTCTACATATCCAATAATCTTCTATGAGTCCAAAAGAAAAGGTCACATCAAAGATGATTTTCCAAATATCATATGTACATTGAAGTTTTAGGAGAAATGAAAAAATATTATAAAAAACAATATGAAGTAATCATGGAGTTATTATGTGGGTATATCATGTGATTATAATTTGAGAAGACAATAAATAAATGAAAAATCTAAAAAGAGTTTCATAAAAACACATCTAAGGTACTAAAATGTATTCCTAAATATTATTAACATTCATCTATTTCTTATGATATGGAAAAAAAATTAAAATATTATGGTAAATTGTGACCACATTTAATATTATAACATTTTAAAAGAACAAATTATATTAACTAAATAATAAATATAAAATTTTGTAGAAGTGACATTCTATGTTTTCATGATTTAAAACATATATTACTATAGAGAAGGAGAATAATTATCAAAATAATAGTGAAAATTATGGGAATAAATTACCCAATGGGAAGTTAAATTTAGGTATATTGAGGTTATCTAATGTAATAAAAACCTTAACGTAGATTATTGGTAAACAAAAAACTCCTAAATATACTTCTATAATTGGTTTCAATCATCAATAAAGGAATATTTTTAAAAACTTATATTCTCCATGATCTAGTCCTATGGTTTTTATAATAGTTTTTATTGTTTTAGACATAAAAAGGTCTATATTTATAATACTCTATTTTATTACTTTAGGAAACTAGAAATCATTTTTGGAAATGCACTTATCCCTACTACCTCTAGACCCTAGAAAATTTGGGTACGAATAATAATTTTGATTTAATTATATTATATAATAAACAATCATTTATACTTTTTGTAAGAAAGTATTTAATATTGATAGTGTATGTTATAAAATATTAATGTGGACTACTCAAGGTAAAAAACCTAATGAAATATGATGTTGGATATGTCACATTTAGTGAAAATTTCAAAGGAAATGTTTTAGGACCCTATAAAATTTATAACTCCAGTACTTTTTTAGTTTCTATTTTTTTCGTTGTAGATGGATTAAATTATAATAATCACAAATGTTTGATGATGGATATCATGTTATGTTTATAAAAAATGCATGAATGTCTCTTGATTACAGATATTTTTTAGTATTTACTACAATTAAAATTCATTGTTTTCATATTGTTCATTATAATTAATTATTTTAATATAATGTTTCATTTGTAAGGTCCATTAAAAAATTCTTATTGCATATAGTACTAAGGTGTTATAATATACAAATATTTATAAATATTACTAAGGAAGGATAAGTGAGGGATCTACCTAAATTTGAATTCAAAATTATGAATTTTTATAATAATTGTCAAATAGGAAAGTATCCTAAGAAATATTCTAAATTGAAGATATGATTGATCACATCTCAATCATTAGACATGGTTGACATTTTTTCATGAATTTATATAGATACCATTTTATTATTAAAACATTATATATGTGTTTTAGTAGATTATTTTTGAAGACATACATTGGTGCTTTTCATTCCTTCAAAAAATGGTTCTATTTTCAATTAATATAAATATGGTATATCCAGATTAAATCTATGTGAGTGTATAATAATGAAAAAAATATTTAATATGGGCTAGAAATTTGAATATATAGATTTTTAATCATTATGATGACTATATGGTTGTAGAATTACTATTATTTCTCCCAGGACTCCTCAGCAGAATTCGGTAGTCGATAGAATATGTAAAATTGTTTAAATGGTTTCATGAATCGTGCTTAATGAGTATTATTTACCTATTTATTTTTAGGATTAATATATGAATAAAATATTATATATTAATAAAATAACTCACACTATAATACGTTTGAATAAGAAACTATATGTATTATGGGATGGTGGAAAAAATGTAATTAATTTATATTTTGGGGTTATGAACTTATTATACTCAGTAAAATGTTGAATTTATAAATTATTTCACATAAAAGTGATGAAATTGTTTCCATTTCGATATTTTACAAAAAGTATATCATATAAGGTATTTAACAAAATAACTAATATTGTGGAAGTATATTCATATTCCATGTTAGATTAAACAGATTATCAAAATCCTAAAAACTCTTTAGAAATATTTGAGGATGCTCTTTATAATATGGACATTACTTCCAAAACTAGTGAAATATATCCCAATCATACTATAGAAAAACATATATGTTGTGATTAACAACTTGAACCCAAAGATGTAGAGGAAAATATTTTATATAATATTTCAATTCATGAAGCTGTTTGGACCCATATATATAAAACCCAATATTCTATTATAGGAGACCCATATAAAAGAACTGTGAAATGGAATTATTCTATAAGGTAAGTTTAATATCAATCCTTCTTTTCATGGATTGAAACTATGAATTTATATATGTCACATTATAATTAATTTTTGGGGATCTATATATAGAAATAACATATTCATTTTGAATGAAACTAACTGTAGAAACTAGTTGAAATAAAAATGGACTACATAAGCAGTGTAACTAAACATTTTTTTATAAATAAGGATGGAAGGCCATGAAGAATAATTCAAAATAAGTAAATATTTGTTTCATAAGGTTACACATAATAATAAAAAAATTAATATGAGGAAATTTCTTCTTATTTGTAGCTACACTTTATGTCCATCGAATATTAATAATAATAATGTCTGTGTTAATATCAAATTATATCAAATGGTTATCAAATATTTGTTATTAAATGGTTTCACAACTAGAGATATTTTTTAACAACACAATATATTTTAAAACCCAAACATTATAAATCATGTTTTTAAGTTAACAACATTAAATCATTTAAAAAATAATCATATAGAATTTTATAATAATCTTGGATCATATTTATTTAATTTGATTTACTAAATATATATACGAATATAAATTAATTGTTAAAATAATTTCATATGATATATTAGTTGTTTAAATTAATGTTTGTGATGTTATTTTTAATTATCATCAAATTTATTGTGTGTTTAATTTTTAAAAACAACGAAAAATTAATTCTAAATGATTTTAATGGGGGATTTAAAATTCATTCCAAAATTTCATATTTTTCAAAATAAAATTGAATTGTCTTCAATTAGTGCAGGTGCACCAATGTGATTTTAATTTTTTTTGGAATGTATATTACTAATGTTAGTGATAATCACATGACTAATAGAGGAAAAACTGATATTAATGAAACTATAACACCCCCTTGGTCAAAAAAAATACAAAAAAATGATGGGAAGTTCAATATATTTAAAAATTATCCCTCCTAAATAATTATTATTTTTTGAATGTGTTCCCACATCAAATAAAATGAAAATTATTATAATTTCATATATATAAAAATAATTTTAAAATACCTCAAAAATAAGATCATTTTTTATTTTTCTTACTCTAATGTTTGAAAATTTAAATTACTGAGTTATATATATGTTGTCTATGGTGGTTTTATATTTTATATAAAAATAAATTTTGGAACATCTAACCATATGGGGAAATCATTAGTTTAATGTTGTATTACGAATAAAATTATGTTACATTATCTACAACTGAATATTTGTACATAAATGCATGTAATTTTTGTACATATAATAAATGGATGAAATACACAATGTTGGACTGTGGATATCATTCTTGAAATTTCACTAAAATTGTTATAGTAATAGTGATAAAAAATATATATAATAATCCAAATTCTCACTCTAGAGAAAATCAAATTGATATTTGAAATCAATTTTGATGGATAACTTTCATAAAGGAGATGTAACTCTATTATTCATTGATATAAAACATAAATTTACCAAAATTTGAACAATGAAATTGAATATATAGAGAGTCAATCATATGAACAAAGAATTTCGTATGATAAATTTTAGTTAATTATTTAACAGACGTTGTTATTATAAACCATATTTTATATTCTATGCATATTGAATACTATATATCTTCTATATCATGTGTAAATAAAATAGATGAAATTGAAATGTATAATGAATTAATGAAAAAATAAACCTCTAAAAGAATAATGTTTCATATAAATTTCACATTAACACATCATTTATAAAAAAACTTAATTGAAGCCACTCTTTGATCCCACATTCAAATTCTTAACATATATGTGTTATTTTTTATCATGGTCTATCAAGATGAAGATATTGTTTTGTGATGACATTCTTGAATCATCTACGAGTTCAAAATATATCTCAATTAAGTATAATAATCCTTCAAAATCAAAAATTCATTCATGTTAATTTGTATCGAGAGGAGGAGTAGATGTTTAATGGTCCAAAATCAGTTGTTTTTTGTTATGGAGAGCAATGGTTCCTCAGAATTGGAAAAGATAGTTCTTTGTCACATACATAGATTATTTTAAATGAATTTTTATTTTAATTTCCATTAATGCTTTGTTTTGTGGGTTTCCAATGGTTTAATGGAGAATACGTGAGTTTTCATGAATTGGACCAAACCGTGAGCCCAATTCAAAATTTAAAAATAAATTATGTTTCTATTATAACATATTCATTTTTTAACAGTTTTCATTGATTCTAACTCCTAAGTGTCCTCCCCTGATATATTAACACCACAATTAAAATTTTTAGCCTTTGGAAATCTATAACCAAGGTTTAGTTTGGTTTTTATTTAAGGGATTGGGCCTACCTGGAATCCCATATCCAGTTTTAAAAATTAATATTATTTATTTAATAAAATATTCAATTTTATGTATATTTCGGTTATTCTAAGCCTCACATGCGCCCCTTACACCCAGCCGCTCCACCAGCATCTTTACCCCCTCTTTGGAGCTCTTAGGAATCACGACTTAGGGACGAAAATCTTAGGGATTCTAAAATCGTTCAGATTTGATGAGATAAGTTCATTCAATACTAACTCTCTCAATTCATACTTTTTTCACTCCATTCCAGTTCCTAAATGACCTAATAATTCTTGTTAGAACATTACCTGAGTTTAGGCCATTTTCAATTTCATATACTGGTGTTTTGGGGAGATTCATTCAAGATTTCTCAAGTAAGTTAGTCCATTTCATTTCCCCTGTCAAATTGCTTAGGGTTTCATTCTATTTGTTTAGGGTATCGTCCATTTTAATTGAAGTGAAAAATTACCACGGGGTAGTGGTTCAAACCTAATGTTTAACCTTGGGTTTTCTCAGTTAAATTTTCTATTTTTAGGTTCGATCTACCCTTCATGAGGTGCGGTGGTGGTGCGTTTGTGTTTTCGCACAAAGGATTTAATGGTTTCATTTGATTTGGTAAGTGATTCAAATGTCGAGGAAATATTTTTGTATTATCATTTTTTATTTATCTTATTTTAAGATTTATATAATTTTATTATTGCTGAAAAAATTGGTTTTAATGATGTTTCTATTGCAATTGAATTTTACATGCGAATTTGTTGTGAAATTGGGGGTTTTCCAATGAAAAGTTTTATTTGTTTATTTGGGGATTCCCTATAAATAATTCATTGTTTTTATTGATCTATAATAAGCCATAAAATACTGTTTATAATTTTTATCCCCTTTGTTTATTGCTGAAAAAATGGGTTTTAATTGTGTTTGTAATGAAAGTGAAGTTTTGGTTCCACTTTTGTGGGAAAATGAAGGTTTAACAATGTTGTCACTTCTTGTTTTACATGTGGTTTCCCGAAAATAGATTTTTTGTTTTAATTGAAATGTATTGGGATGATTTTACTATTTTGGTAACTTAAAAGTGTGAACATAGTGTACAAGTGGTTTTCTTAAGGGGTTTTGTGTGCAAAACTACACAAGATTTTGAGAAATTGATTTATTCAAATTCAAAGTGTGTGTTGTGTGTTTTAAGTGGTATAAAATGAAATAGCTACTGTATTTGGTGTATGTGACTAGTAGTGATGTTTTAAATTAAAATGGATATGTGTTAAATCCTGAAATTGTTTGAGCACAAAGGGGGAAGCCCGGGTACCTAGGTGGGCGGATCTGTACAAGTACTGCTAGTGGACCAGATGGGTTTTATCCCTGTTACGCTTAGATTTTGGATAACGACAACTCTAACTAAACTATGTGGATGATTTTTGTGGTCCACTAGGTTATTGGTATGTTCCCTAGTAGTTGATCATGCAAAAGTATGGATTTTACTATGGTTACATTACACCGAGGTACGAGTTACATGGGGCCCGAGACTATCTAGTGCCTATGGGAGTTCCCGATTTTTTTGCTCATTGGATTTTTGGTATTTTCCCATTTATTTGTGTGTCTTTGTAATTATATTGCAGTATCAAACATTACTATTTAAATGTGTTAACATTCTGAAAATTTTATCTTGAAAAATGTTTCCAATTTAATGTTTCATTTCTTGGAATTTGTCACCGCTTTTCATTGCATATTAAAACTGCTTGTTTTTTCACCTTGTATTGCATGCACCTTGGAATCATAGGGTGGTATCCTATTGGGCTTTGTCTCAAACCCTACTTAGACACATTAGGTGTAAGGAGACTTTTTTTTACCCATGTAAAGGAAAGGCTAAGGGTGATGGAGGTTCGGGGTGTTAGTCCTCATCCTTGGGGCAGAGTAGTGGAGACGGCTTGGGGGTGATGAAACCTTGTCATGTGGAGTCCATGGGGATGTTTTTATTCTGTTCCATTGTGTATTTGGACCTTTTGTATTTCATTTGAACTTATGTATTCAATTCTGGATTTTTTATAAACCTTGTTGGTATGAATTTTTTATAATCATTTTATCAAATCTTTTTGGTGTTTTATCTATACATATTTAGGAAAATCATTCCCAAACCAAGATAAATGATACCCGGGCACTTGTTCCAGCCCGTGGGGATAGGGAACACACTTCATGAATTGTCACAGGCTGGGTCTGGTGCCGGTTTTTGCAGCGACCAAATTTGGTTCGTGACAAAATGGTATCAAAGGATGTTTAGGTTAACTCTTTGTGTCGTGTTATTTGGGGAAGATTCAGGATAGTATGGAGTTATGATTATATGGAATTGGTATTCAAGTTATGTGTAGTGTGAATGATCACCCTACATCATGACAGGATTCAGGTTTCCAGGGGATTTCAGGTTTTATCTAAGTCCTTTGGTTTTCTTGGTTTGATGATGGTTAGGGGAAATGAAAAGAGAGTTGGGTTAATGGTCTCAGTGATCTCGCAGAGCCTAACAATCCATGTGGAGCCAGGTATCTTCCCTAGTATACTCTTTGTGACTGTGAAGTGATTGGATTATGGATGCCAACCATATGTCCAAGTCACCCATTGAAACTAGTTTCCTCTCGCATTGTCTTGTGTTCTTTAGTTTTGAAATCTTGGACATTGGTTTTAATGTGACTTTGTTTTAATAAGCATAATGTTTTTATTTGAAATGGTTTTCAAATAATGAGGGTATGGTTTTTTTAATGAAATGGTGGAACTTAATATTCAGAATTTTTTTGAACGGAAAATGGTGTGCTTACACCTCTTTTGAAAGCAGGAACTATATTGATGTTAGTTTTGGAAAGTGTTTCCAATTGAGTTTTCTAAAAAATAAAAGGGTGTTTTAATGGGATGAGATGTTTATAAATTGATGTGAATATATTTAAATTGAGTTCTTGTATAAATTCTTGTGTCTTTTGGAAAATTTTAGTAATATTTGAATTGGGATTTTGATCTCCTGGTTAGCAGTTTTGAAAAAAAATGATGTGTTGGTTGACTGTTTTGGTTTTGAAAAGTGGAAATAATATTTGATTTAACTTTTAGTATTTCCATGAGTAACCAAATGCATGGGGTTATATGGGATGATGGATAGTTGACGGCATGACTGGATGTTTGTCGGAACGGATATGAGGAAGGAGGCCGGTGTGGCACCAAAACATGCATGTGTGAGGCCCATGGGGTACCATTGGTGGATACACTTACAATTGAACCATTTGTTTTCAAAGAAGTGGTTTTAATGAAAAACATGATGTCTTCATAAATATTTTGGGATGGTCTATATTAATTGTTTTTGAAATAGTTGATGTTTTGGGATTATTTGAGTTCAAGAACCCCTCCTGTTCGAACTGTGTTTTGGGTCTGAGATTGGTCGGTAAGTTCTGTCGTAGGGACGGTTAGTGGTATCTTTTGAAAAATGATTTTGTACGCCTTTAAAGTGGATCCATTCATTTTTTTGGATCTGGTTTGTTGTATATCTTGAGAAATGAACCATCTTGGTTGGGACCTTGGGTTCAATCGTTGGATAAGGCACACCCCATTAAGGGTTAGTGCACAACTGAAGTGCAATCTGGATTGTTTTTCCTTTTTAAGACCCTCCAGCTGATCAATATAAAAAGTATTTTTCTTGAGATTTTTAGATTGAGTCTACACCCTTTCATTTATTTGGATTTTAGATCTTCTTGTAATGGGAGACTGCTCATTGAAGGTTGAAAGAGACCATAGTTTCTTAATTTTCCTGATACATCGAAGGTGGATATGGTCTAGGGTTGTTAGTGTGGATGAGTGTCTCGATGGTGTCTAAGAGGACCTTTGGGTTCTTTAAAGTTTCATTGATGCATGAATTCATGTTAAACCACTGGTGTGGGAAATATGGTAACAATAGGATATTATGGCCACTTTCTAGAATTGTATTTTGTTTGGGGATGTTGTATAAGGTCCCTCTCCATGCATTGTTTATATCAGTCGTAATGGTCATGTTCGGTGATGCCTTATGATGTCATGGGCTCGATTGATCACAAAGGTGAAAGTTGGGCATTCATATGAGAGTCTCATTTATGTTGGTAGAATTTATACCTTGGAAAAAACCTTAAAAATATTCCATTTTAGAGGAAGGTGAGTATAGGTTTTCGTTACTTCTATTGTTTCTCAGCCGAAAAAACAAGGTGTGATGTGTGTACATATTTTATGGCCTTGTTTCAGTGAAATATCGAGTTAGGGTAAAGTGAGTTTGGAATGTGTTATGTCTTGTAAAACTTATCAGGGATTGGGTTGTAGTTTTTGGTAGCACCGAAAGAAGAATTATCGTTAATGGGGTTTCCAAAACCTAACTGTGAGGCCGAAGATGCTTCTATAATTTGATCTCCAGCCATAGTTCTTGCAGAGAAGATGGCTCGTTGTCAGGGGAAATCACAGGGTCGTTTAAACCATGGTACAAAGTCATATCCTCAGTGTGCATGTTATGAAGAGTTTAAACCTATGTTGTCATAATCTTTCTTATGTTTTCCATGTTCGGTGGAAATAGGTGGAGGTCCGTGTACCCATGTCATCGCCCAATGTTATTCCCTCCCCCTTTGGATTCCACTGAGTCTTTGGAGAAATGTTTGAAGTGTGTCTAGACTATTTGATAACACGGTTTTCACTTGGTTAATAGTGACCATGCCCCCAGAAAACCATGTGGATAGAAGGATCCCCTCTATTAGTGTATGGTTTCCCAAACTATGCAAACTAAGCATATGGTCTCCCCAACTCTTTAAATTTCGCTGTCTTTCTTTACCATCCAGTGCTGGATGGTTAAGATGGTTGGTTATTATGGTGGGGATACCCACTATGAGCCTTATATAATTTATTTTTTAAATTTCTAATGGAAGTATATCATTTATACCGGTGAGTCCATTTTGGCCTCCCCCTATTAGTCTCATGATTCTGTGTCAGAAAAAAAATATTTGTTGTCTCTTATGGTGGGGAGCGTATTTGTGTCCCCCCGTACCAGTAGCTTATATTTTTTTCATGGTCTTGACATGGTGTAGATAGTCCCATTCAGAGCTATCTAGCTACCAACATCTTTCTTGAGTAAATTTCTGGACTGGAGAGCGCCAAATGGTTTTGTTAATGTATGGTAAATGTAACATTGTTCAAAGTTGTTGTTCGTTTGGGTGAATTGCTTGATTCGTGTTCGGATAGTGTTTGAGGAGTTTTATTTTGGGATAAAGTATGAATCTTCTTGATTGTTTTATAAAATTGGTGTATTTTAGGTTTTTGAGAGTATTCCTTCCTTCATTGATCACTGTAGGTGTTTCTCCCTTTGGGGGAGAAACCTGACAAGGGAGTAGCTCATTGTTTCTATGTTGGGTTTGGTTATTGTTTTGGCCTTGCTATGGCTTTCTGGGGTGAAGAGTTTGAATGGTGGGATTAATTGTCACATACGTAGATTATTTTAAATTTATTTTTATTTTAATTTCCATTAATGCTTTTTTTGAGGTTTCCAATGGTTTTATGGAGAATAGGTGAGTTTTCATGAATTGGGCCAAACTGTGAGCCCGCTTCCAGATTAAAAAATAAATTTTGTTTCATTTATAAATTTTTCATTTTTTAATATTTTTCACTCATTCTAAATCCTAAATGTTCTCCCCTGATATATTAACACCATAATTAAAAATTGTAGCCTTTGGAAATCTATAACCAAGGTTTAGTTTGGTTTTTATTTAAGGGATTGGGCCTTCCCAAAAGCCCATATCCAATTTTAAAAATTAATTTTATTTATTAAATAACATATTCAATTTTAAGAATTTTTCGGTAAAATAAAGCCTCACCTGCACCCCATACACCCAGCCACTCCCCCAGCATCTTTACCCCCTCTTTGGAGCTCTTAGGAATCATGATTTAGGGATGTAAATTTTAGGGTTTCTAAAATCGTCCATATTTGATGAGGTAAGTTCATTCAATCATAACTCTCTCAATTCAAACTCTTTTCCCTCCATTCCAGTTCCCAAATGACCTAATGATTCTTGTTCGAACATCCCCTGAGTATTGGCCTTTTTCAATTTCATATATTAGTGTTTTGGGAAGATTCATTCAATATTTCTCAAGTAAGATAGTCCATTTCATTTCCCCTTTAAAATTGCTTAGGGTTTCATTCTATTTGTTTAGAGTTTACACCTTTTTCATTGAATTGAAAAATGACCAGGGGTAGGGGTTCGAACCTAAGGTTTTACCTTGGGTTTTATTGGTCCAGTTTTCTATTTTTAAGTTTGATCTACCCTTCTTTAGGTGAGGCGGTGGTGCGTTTCTGTTTTCACACAAAGGATTCAATGGTTTCATTTGATTTGGTAGGTGATTACAATGTTGAGTTAATCTTTGTGTATTAGAATTTTTTATTAATCATATTTTCAGATTTATATTATTTTATTATTGCGGCAAAAATGGGTTCTGAAGAAGTTTCTCTTGCTATTGAATTTTAAATGCCAATTTGGTGTGAAATTGGGGGTTTTTCCAAGAAATGGTTTATTTTTTAATTTGGGGATTCCCTATAAATACTTAGTTGTATTTATTGATCTATAATAAATTATAAAATACTGTTTATAATGTTTATCCCCTTTGGTTATTTCTGAAAAAATAGGTTTTAATTGTGTTTGTAAAGAAAATGAAGTTTTGGTTCCACTTTTGTGTGCAAATGAAGGTTTTACAATGTTAACACTTCTTGTTTAACATGGGGATGCCGAAAAATTGTTTTTTTGTATTAATTGAAATTAATTGGGCTGCATTTACTATTTTGGTAACTTACAAGTGTGAACATAGTGTACAAGTGGGTTTCTTAAGGGGTTTTGTGTGCAAAACAACACGGGATTTTGAGAAATTGATTTATTCAAATTCAAATTAGTTGTTCTATGTTTTAAGTGGTATAAAATGATATAGTTACTGTATTTGGTGTATGTGATCAGTAGTGGTTTTTTACATTAAAATGGATATGTGTTAAATCCTGAAATTGTTTGAGCACAAAGGGGGAAGCCCGAGTACCTAGGTGGGGCGGATTTGTACTAGTACAACTAGTGGACTGGATGGGTTTTGTCCCTGTTTCACATAGAATTTGGATAAAGACAACACAAACTAAACTATGTGGATGATGATTAAGGACCACTAGGTTATGGGTATATTCAATACTTGTGACTCGTGCATGATAATGGATTTTACTATGGTATCATTACACCGATGTACGAGGTACATGGGGCCCGAGACTATCTAGTTCCTAGGGGTGTTCCCGATTTTGTTAATCATTGGATTTTTGGTATTTTCCCATGTATTTGGGTGTCTTCAGAATTATATTTTAGTATCTAACATGACTATTTAAATGTGTTAACATTCTGAAAGTTTTATCTTGAAAAATGTTTTCAATTTAAATTTACATTTATTGGAATTTGTCACCTCTTTTCATTGCATATTAAATCTACTTGCTTTTTCACCTTGTATTGCATGCACCTTGTAATCATAGGGTGGTTTTATATTAGGCTTAGGATCAGACCATACATACACCCTTTGGGTGTAAGTAGACTTTTCTTTGACCCAGGTAAAGGAAAAGCTAACAGTGATGGCGGTTTAGGGTGTTAGTCCTCATCCTTGGGGCGGAGTAGTGGAGACGGCTTGGGGGTGATGAACCCTTGTCGTGCAGAGTCCATGGGGATGTTTTGTTTCTATTCCATTGTGTCTTTGGACCTTTTGTATTTCATTCCAACTTATGTATTCAATTCTGGATTTTTTATAAACCTTGTTGGTATGAATTTTTCAGATTCATTTTATCAAATCTTTTTGGTATTTTATCTATACATGTCTGGATAAATTGTTCCCAAACCAAGATAAATGATACCCGGGCACTTGTGAAATCCCATGGGGAGAGGGAATTCCCTTTGGTACTTGTCATGGGCTGGGTCTGGTGCCGGTTTTGGCGGCGATCAGATTCAGTGCATGAAATTCTAGAAGAAGGTCTCCCTTTATATCTGTGCCTGATTATATATTTAAATCTGAACATGGTATTTGATGATAGTGAATAAGAAGACATTATTGGAATAGAAATTGATGGTATATATTGTAAATGTACCTAAAAGATCAAGCTTGTCATTATAATAGATCATAAAAAATGCGTCAGACGATCTAATGAATTATAGTACAGTTGAATACCTTTTGAGGATGAGATTAGTGTACATTTCACTATTTTTTACTATTTATTCAGTATTGTTTCCTCCCATGGAAGAATTGTTTTAGTTAAAATACATATTAGGATGTATTATTTCTATATTTCATTGTTCATGTTGTTCAAATTATTTTACCTTATTTCTTAATGTGGCCATTGAATAGTTGACTAGGTCATTATCGTTATTCAACATTATTCATTATCATAATTTCATGTACATCATAATATAATATAATAGACTAGTTCATCTTGGGGTATAATGGAATTTTATTCCAAATAGTGATACATTCAATCTGACTACTTATGACAGAACATGTATTTCTTGGAATTCATGGAGAAAAATATTAATGAATGATGCAGAATAAATCAATGAAAGATTTAATATATCATTTAATCCCTCTATGACAAGAGATATTATTTTTCCTAGATTTGAACCATATGATATATTGTATTCCATTTAATCCAATGATTTAGATTTTATTAAACTCATGTCAAGGAAGATTAAGAATCTATAAGGGATTTTGAGGAATGACCAGAAGGAACTCTATTTAAAATTATTATTTTTTATGAAACATTAAGAGAATAATAATATATTGATTTTAGTTATTTGTCTTTTATTTTTCAAATTGAGTAATAATTATATATTTATGTTCGTTTTTAACTAAAAAAAATTTAGAAACATTTATAGTTTTTGAAGGGGAGATAATTCTATGATATATGTTGTTTGGCCAATTTATCATAAAATCTAACAGTGATGAGATTATATATCAATAAAAAGTGGAATGTCTAACTATCACTGAGATAAGTATAGCTCCAATTTTGGAAAAGTGTATTTTTTGTGAATAAATTACATTAAATAATCATTTATTTAATATAAAATGGTTTCCTCCATCTATTAATTATAATGAAGATATTGTTTATCTTGATAATAAAAATGAAGATGAAAATGGTAATGAGAAGGTTATATATGATAAATGTTTTTATCAAGATATTTATTTTAGTAAGAATTTGGATGATGATGATGATGGAGACGATTCACCTAAAACAAATGGTGATACTCTGGATGTGATCCAAAAAGAACCTATCGTGATTGATCAAGACTCATCTAATACATCATTAAATCTATTTTATCCTTAGTAGGTGAGGACTTGATAAAGTTAATGTGAACTCATCATTAACATAAATATGATTGTAATGTATATTTAAAATAATAACCAATATGGGAATCTTCTCAATGGATGTAATTTGTTGTTATAATAGACTCGTTGAATAAATCTAAGGCCCCATTTAATGATATTGAAATACAAAGTTTTATATTCTTCCCCAAGGACGAACCTTGGAGAGAAACACCTGAGATTGTTGCTCATTTATCTGATCCATGATATGAATCAATTATTTATTTTACATATTCTCAACCTAGTACTTCCCCACATCATTAATTTTTATATTCTTCTTATTAATATCTTTATCTATCATTTGAATGTCTTATTAAATTTAACTATGATATTTTAATGCTATTAAATTTGATGTTTCTGGATATCTGTTCTAAAAACAACATGAAATGTGTGGATGATGTTTTTTATACAGTTCTAAATTATATTTTCTTTATTCATCCTTAGTTCATAATAAAAATAGATAATTTACATCAATATGTTCATTATTTCATAAGATAATTGAAATTTTTTCCAACATAAATAGATTCACTCCAAGCATACATTTCTGATATAATGGTGCAATAAGACTATATTTTTTTTTCGTATTCATTATATGTTAATAGATTTATCCTCATATTAAATTGTTTTTTGATTAATATATTTTAATACATAATAGGATTCACTAGAATATTATTTATGATGAGTTCAATAATACTAGATATGTAGTGTATTATGGTTTTCAGAAACACATTACTAATTCCGTAGTTGTGAATAGATAATATGAACAGAAACCTGAGAAAGATATATAAACCATAAAGACTTATATTTATTTATATCGTACCCAAATGTTTACAAATTCATATATAAAAGGTTTGTTCATAAAAAATACCATAGATCTAAAAATTCTTCATCTGACTCTCTATTTCAAAACTATACATGGGAACTTAGTGATATTGAATAATCTATTAAATCAATTAATGTTAGATAATGTTATGTTTCATAATTTAATGTACTATTTTATAAGAGTTTTATCTCTTATCACAAGTATTTTGGAACCATATGTGTATGATTCTATTTCTCTAGTGTTTGCACCTCCCAAGTTTCCAATTCCCCTCTTTCCTTCAGTTTGATCTTCTACTTCAACATCTAGAAATTCAATATCTACAATACCAATAACTCTAACAAGACCATTTTATCTCTATCATTCCCAATAAATTGGTCATATAATTCCAATTTTATATAGGTATCTCAATTTTAGGATCTCTTATAATTGATTCCTCTACTTGTGTTGTTTATATTTGGAAAAGAATTAACCCATCCCTTCTTGAAGATTTAGATTATGATTAGACTTCGATATGGGATTAGTACATTTTATGGATATATTTTTTACCATTAAAATATTATTTATTTTATTATTCAATCAATTTATTAAATTAATTTCAATAAAGGGGAGGGAATGAAAATGAACCATATAAATTCATTACATTAATAGACAAAATATGAGTTATTTGATATTTTATTGTTTTTCTACCATTTTGATATCTATCCAATTATTTTTGATCATCAATAAGGGGAATATTGATGTATTATTTCAGAAATTCATTATATTAATTATCCAAATTCTTGATTATAATTTTATTAATTAATTTTATGGTCTTTGGTAATATATTATTTTACGGTCAAATTTGGTTAATATTTTCCAAGTATTTAAATGCTAGTACCTTATGTAACTAGCCATTGAGAATATTTGAAAAATAGTAAAATGGACCTAGATTCATATAATTCATCCAAATTAATATCTTCTCAACTATATAAAAATTGATAGAAGAGAAAACTAAACCCAACACCAGACAAATTGACAACATGAGCAACCTATAGATTGAAACAGGTAATCTTGATCATCTATGACAATGGAATCGAATGACCGTAAGAGTAAATAAACAATCATACACTATCATATGTTTCACTAATATTTATGTTACAAAGTCATCGATATACTAAGAGAACATTTTATATTGGGAAGGAATGAAATATCAATCACCAATTTGAATTGGAAAATAGATCCATCCCCATGTTAATCAGCTACATAGATAAATCACCTATATGAATCACCAATTTATATCAATTTCCAATGTGAATAATATACCTTGAGAAATAGCCTATATGGATCGACCATTTAGATAAATCACCTAAATGAATTGGATATGTATATTGGTTGGTTATGTGAATCCTCTATGTGGGAAATTTTTTGTATGTTGATAAATTGTCTATGTGATTTTCTTATCTGGTAAATTATCTTTATATAGAAAATTTATTACAAGATTCTCATCATCCATTTCAAACTATGATTTTATGTGATCATTAAATATTGAGATTTAATATATGATACCACCACTATATATATATTTACACAATAAAATAGTAACCAGACACTTCTAAAGATAAATATAGTTTTATTATAACAGTAATATTTCTAATCCAATAGCATTTCTCTAAATATATTAATCTGTGTTAGAAGAATTAAATGAAACTGAATTCAATACTGAAATATTATAATCAACCTGTTTATTTCTCAACAGGTATTTTATAGATTAAAAAATGAAAATATAAAAGATTCCTTAAAAAAAAGTTTGTGTGATATAAATAGATACATACTAATGTGAATATAGAAAAGTTAAAACATTTCATAAATACTGATTAAAGAAGATACTCTATTTTCAATCATTAGTGATGTTATTTCCTCCCCACAAGTTTTATGAGATAATAAATATAAATTTATAATTCCATTGATCATGTATTAAAATATCAGGAGGAAATGACTTGAAGATAAAAAATACATGTAGAATAAAATATCATCATCCACTACTTCATTTATTTTTTATAATTATCTTACTCTATTATTATAAATTTCAAGATGTAATTGGGAATTACATTGAAAATCAAGATCACCAAATAAAGAACACATTTTGAGGGTGAATGAAATGCTCTCTTATTTATATTCATGTATTAAAACACACAACAATGGAAGTGGTTTCTTTTCCTAGACTATATGTGTGCGGTTTTTTTATTTCCATTCTCCCTTTTATAACTATGGAAAGGGATTTTTTTTTGGACTCCCAAATTTTTTCTTCATTATAATGACTGATCCAGGTTATTGATCAGTTTATCTAAAAAAATCCTTATAAGTTAGTTATTTCTATGTAGAGTATATTGAGTCTAAACATAATAATGAATATCTTGATTAAGATTTCATGGAGCCCTAATTCTTGTAAACTATTTACATGTTTAATTTTTAAATTCACTAAACACGTCTTTATACATATATTAAAAACAAATTAGAGATTTATATATTGTTTATTATATTAATATATTTGTTTTAAAGGTTAAAGTATTTTAAAAGGTATTTTAACTGAGATATATTCGATTTTTTTGGAAACTTTTTCAATGAATTTTATTTTAATTTATCCATTTTTTTAACTATGTTTTTCAATTGAATTCAATGAATTTATTTTTCAATTTTATTTTTACAACTAAATTTAATAGGAAACGCAATACCCCCCCACCCCTCGCTTTAGTTATCCACTATAACCAGGAAAGGGAGTGTGAAGAACCCATTTCATATTTAATAAATCACTCATTCTCTCCCATAATATAGAATAATATGACAATTAAAGCCTTATAATTCATGTTGTATTAACTAATAAATCCTCTATGTTTTTACAAATCTAATATCACCTAAGAATATACACTGACAACTCGGTTATAAACCATCCAATATTTTATCCTCACACCACCACATAACAAGAACCCACCACTACTATTGTTGAAATAATAATATTTCACATAGAATAATGTGGAATGATTACAACTATTTAAAATAAATTGTTCTTCGATTTTCATATGTGGATCTTCCATGAATAAATCCTTCCATAATAGAGTCATCATTCATTAATTTACATTCATAATAACTCCTCTCCCCCTATTTCTATCTTCTATAACTCCAAATTCAACCCTCTAATATTCAATTTATTCTCCTCTAAAAAATTTATCATAGTGTAAACCCATTATTTAAGTCCCATGATTTATGTATTCACTATCAACCAAGTTAAATAGTAGACTTATCCATAAAAGATAATAAATATTGAGGTTGAAGAAAATTATAAGGATAAAATTATATTTTCTCATCATAAAATCATTAGTAAATAAACAAAACACTCATATTCTACTATAACAAATTAATTATGAAATAAAGGATTTTATAAAAATTGAACCCCTGATAATTTTATAAACATAATATTTTTATATAGTCTTAAAAATGATTAATATAACTATACAAATATAATTTTTTTATATAAAATTTTGTTTGATTATTTAATTATTTATTTTTATTAAATATATTTACATATAATTATAATTACATATGTATATTATATGTTATTTAAATTTGGAAACATAAAATAAATTTATTTTTTCCAACATATATGTTTTTTTAATATTATATATTTTATTATTGATATTATGTATTTGTGTTTTTTAAGTTATAAATATAATTATATCTATATCTATATTATAACATACATAATTATAAATTATAAATGATTATAAATATGTTAAAAATATTTAAATTATACTTCAATAAAAATATTTTATTACTTTTATTAACTAATGTTATATAAATAATTATTATTATGTTTATATTAAGTAGATATAATTTTTTTAAAATGTATTTTTATAGATTTTAAAAAGAGATCGGTGTTTATATTATATATTATAATATTATTTAAATACATTATATGTGACTGTATAAATATTTGTCATTATGAATATATATATATATATATATTAATGTATATTATTTTGTCTTTTTGTAACTATGTAAAAACAATGCATATTTGTTGGAAGACACCTTTAAACATTTTATTTGAAGGTCTAATTTTCACATAATTCTGATAATTTTAATATGGATGGGGTAATTGTGATGGTGGTGTGTTTTTCATTATTTCTATACATTAGGGATGGTAGATTTAACTATAATTTTTTAAAATATTAATGGACCCTTTATCAAAGATATAAATTTTTAAAATAATAAAAATCTTTTATCAGTGAAAACATCTTTTATAGTGCATATCCTTTATCATTCCTAACTCGAAATTGGTAATGAAAACCTTTTATCAATGATTGATAGACACTAATATAATTATATATCCACAACCAGTGCATACATTGTCATTATTTAAAAATAAATTATAAAAACCATCTAGTGAAGATAAATGATTATTATTTAGTAATGTTCATATATATGTATAATGTGTTTATGTTTCTGATAAATAATTAAATGAATACAATAGTTTAAAAACATATATAAAGTCCATATATCATGACTAGAATTTTTAGTTTTCACATATGGGTTAGTTATGAGAATTCTATTTTTTGGTCACTATAGTTAATAATTGGGACAACTAAATAGTGGTCACTAACCTCTCCAAAATACTGGGATTTTCCTCCATACAACCCCAATAATTTCCACTTGACCTTCAAATATAGACCCACCACCCTATAACCATCAAATCACACTCACACATCTAACACTATGAAGTATAATATTCTAGACTCTAGATTCCTTAGAAATATCACTTCTAACATTCATTCAATCACCACTTCCCTTCTATAGACCTAGTCTAACCTCCCATCCATACAACTCTACTCTATATGATGCTCAATTAACCAATACCCTAAAACAGGTCATGCCCTATATTTTATTGTTTCCTTTACATATCAGCAATTATTTTTTTAGAATTCCAACCCAAGTATCTTTTACAACGATCACATATAAAGAACATCAAATTTGTAGTTTTTTTCTTATATTGATTAATTTACTGGTGATATGGTTTGTTTTTATAGGAATTATCATTTCATATAATATTCATGTTATAACTCACTAAATATGAAACCTATATTTAATTGACATTTCTAGATGACTGAAAACTAATATTTTTATTGATTCTGAATAGCCACTTTACAGAGGAAACCAAACAAAAACATAACGGTGGTCTAAAGTAATGTAAACCAAAAGCATCATTGGCCACAAATTCCCTCTCCTCTTTTGGAAAAGAACCCCAAAAAAGAAATAATATATGATTTGATTTGAAGAAGCTATAGACACCAAAAAATATACCACCATGTTCCCATCCCACCATGTGTGTGATACCTCTTAATGATTACCTGTTAGTACTTTTCATTTTCTATAAGTGTATGCAATGTTCCACGAAAAATTTCCCTTTTCCTAACAGTGCTTTATACAGTATCATGGAGTCTATCTCTAGAATATTACGAATAATTTAACTTTGGTTTGATATCACAATCATGGTATCCAAGACCAAAGCCTCTGCCTGTAATACATCACCTCTGCCATAGATGGCTGCAAATGCAGAAATTACGGAGCCCCTATGATATCTAACAACCTATCCCCCATGCATCTCACAATAATGTAGGGACCCCTTTGTATTAAGCTTTATCCCCTTTCTAGGAGGATGCCGATGGACCTATAATCCCCTCCCCAAACTTCCAGCCTGATTGTCACGTGAGAGGTTTTAGATAATTGAGTTTATAGATGGTGTATATTTACAGTCGAGGCACAACCGAACCAGATCCAGCAGATTATTTTTCATGTTGAAGATTATACATTTTTGAGATCCCAAACCGTTTTTCTGGTGATCAGTTCTCCTAGCCTACCATATGGTCCAAAATCCTGTAATAAGAATGATTTTACCAACCTTTCGATCAACCCCATGAGTCACCGCTCCGCTAAACCGTGCGCTGAAAATATCAACATACATCCTGTCAGACGCATCCCAGCCAATGAAAGCCCTGATGATCTATCGTACCCCTATGGCCCATTTCTATCATAGAACAAATATCCCACAGTTTATTGGCTAGAGGACCTATAGCACCAGCACCTGGAAGCCATCTTCACACCCATACGTTGTAGATTCTCATCAGTATGCAAGACATTGTACCTCACATTCCACAATAGTAAATTAAATTTGGATGGATACTCCTGGCACCACAAAATCACCCCCATTGATCCTCATTCAACATGTACCCATCACATGTATGAAATCCTTGATGGATAAAATACCTGGAAAAGATCATATAAAGATTACTTTATTAGGATCATCACTAGTTGCAATGTTGTTAAGAACCGCAAGTTGATTCCCATCAATGATGTACTGGAGGAACCTAGGGTAACCACTAGCCTCGCTAAAAGACATGTCTAGGGTGGGGCATCCCATGAAATAATTCCTTCATACCCTCCAATATTGTTACCAAAAAATGATGATCCCAGTTCCCACTGACCACTACAAGTGATGTTGCATAATTTCCATGAAGGGTGAATCCTGTTCCATATCCTAGATGGATGTGTTCTCTAATCACATATGTTCATACCGTAAATGTCCATCATAGGTTTTCCCAAAAGGGACCTACCTTCTAGTGGCTCCCACGCAGGCTTCTCCAGAATCCCATGCATAGTTAAGGAAACACTCATCGGGTTAATTCCCCCTTCAGAGAGAGTTCTTGTATGACAGTTCCCCGATGCCCAATGATACATGCCTTATATCTGCCCATCAAATATAATGCACACCATACAATTATCCAGATTTCAAATCACACTCTTTTGAACTGGTAGGGTGGAGATAATGTTAATGGTAGTGGAAAACATGTCATTTTTCACTAATTGTATGTGGCCTCTAAAGAACAGGAATATATTTTTCCTGTTGAAGATGCGTCCCTGAATTTTTCTTATGAGTTTATCAAAATGATAGACCATAAGAGTGGAAGGACTACTGGGAGCCCCGAGTTACTCCATGAAGAAATATCCCCTATCCACACTCAAGCAAGCCCCCACATCCTTCTCCCTCCTCTTAGATATCTTCTTTCTTATGTAAACAATACTTTTCCCTTTTTCACCACATTCCCACTCCACTTGCAGTATTCACCAAGAATCCCATTCAACCCCTACACTGATCATCTACTTCCATTGATAAATACAGTCATATCATCTGTGAATATCATGTGAGTGATACCCCTTGTAGTAGGCATATTATTGTAATGGATAACATTACTCATGTTGAGGCTTTGAGAAATAGAGCAACTTAGAGAATATTGGGAGATAATGAAATGATTGGGGGCAAATGATCCTCATTCCGGAGGCCCTAAAAATCCTTGAAAAACCCCAAATTTCTTATTTATAAATGAAGTTGAAATCCAAGCTGAGTTGAATTAGTGGAAAAGAAGATCAGTAGTCCAATTTGAGAACTCTATGCAAGCCAAGCCTCTGAGAACAAAGCCCCTTTCCCCCTATCATAGGCCTTGCTCTTGTCTAACTTTACCACCAAATTGCCTCTAAAAGACCTATTATTGATGCCACTTACCAAATATTGGACCCCTCTTATTACACCCTAAATTTATCTCCATTTAATAAATCCATGCTGCACTGAGGCCATCCAATAATCTAGGTGAATATCTAGTTTTTTTGAGAATGCTGGCCAGAATCATGAACGATACATTACACATACTTATGGGATGATACATATCAAAGGAATTAGTATTACACACCTTAGTAATAAGAACCATCTTGGTTGCATAGGAAATACGCGGAAGATCCCCCCCTACAAAAATCAGTTATAGCTCTCACAAGATCCCCTTTAACAAAAACCCACGTTTCCCTGTAAAAAGTCTTAGAAAAACCATCAGGCCCTGGTTTACATTCCGGGTTCAAAGACAAAATCACCTCTCAAACATCACTCGCATCTGGTGTCCTCCTCAGGCCCCCATCAATGTCTTCCAAAACATAGCTTGGAATTCCCTCAAAAAGCACTACAACACCTCTTGGATACCCCCTGCCATACTTGGGTTGGGAGGAGACAAAAGATATTTGATAGCCCCATTAACCATGAACCCTACCTCATCGTAGTCACTGGAGTAGGAGACATCATCTCTATCAAAATAGGCCATTGAACATGTCTTTATTCTTTAATGCATACATGAATGTTTCCAGAATTTTAATCCCCCTCACGAAGCCATCTGACTCTTGCTCCATCTCTGGCCAGCCACACATGATATTTTTTATTAACTGATATTTCATATTTATGGAAAAAAATTCAAGGGCTTAATTTTTTCATTACAAAAATTTATATATTTATTAGAATTTGTATGTTGATATTTTTGTATTTAAATTTTTTATTTTTTCAATGTATATATTATTCTGAGAAACCCATTATATATATATATATATTACATAATTTAAAATTGAGTAGAACTCTTTTTTTAACATTATTGAAAATTTATATGTATATAATGAATATTTTCAATATTATTTGGTCATTATATATATATATATACAAATTATTATATTCTTCATCATAGTTATTTTTTAACATAAAAACAGTTCTGTATTTTTTAATTTAACCATTCTATGTATGTGTAATAAATCATATTATTTATAATAGTCTTTCAAATTATGAAAACACATAAACATTATTTATATTTTGTATTTCATAATGTATATTTGGAATATTCATTTATAAATTTTAAATTATAAAAGATAATATTATCTTTGTGATGGTGCATATGAAATTATTTTTTGAATATATTTTTGGTGTTATTTTTATAAATTTTATCATCTAAAATAAATTTCATTGAAATTATCTAGATTTTATATTAATTAATATTTATATATGACATAAATGATACTCTATTTTAGTTTTTTAGTTTTTAATAAATATTAATATATAGATTTTTCATTTTTCCAAATGATTCTTTTTTAAGATATAGATATGGATGAGATATGAAAATATCTAACAAAAGTTATTAATCTTAAATATTTATTGCAAACTAATTTTTTTTAATTTAACTGTTGGATTTAAAATCAGTTTGATTATTTTTTTGCGGAAATTATGAAAATGGATACCTTTTCATGAATGATCCATTAGGGAACATATTGAACTTATTTGGTTTCGAAAAAAATACAACATAGACACATTAGGGTGAAGATTATGTTCCATATCATCGATCCAAATTTAGTCATACTGTTATTTATCTGATAAAATATATCAAGTGATATTTCATGCTCATTGAAATGATACATTAGTTTCATCCTAAATACAATAATGTTGATAATAGTGATTTTGGATAGTGTAATCCTTGTTCTACTGTAGATAGGGGAGCATTGAAAATTACTATTAGGGTTTATATTGAATTATATAATAGATTCACTAGGTCATGTAAACCATTATTTTCATTGAACTAATGCAGATTATGACCAAGAATTATTGTGTGTTCACCTATTTCAATATTTTATTTGTAATATTGTGGAAGGTGCTCATATTTGGAGTGAATATTTTGAAGTCATAACATTAATAATCCATGTTGAATTATTTTTTTTCACATATGAGGTAATTTATGTGTTATAAAATCACTATATTTTTTAGAAAATTTAATACAATGTTGAGTGCTTGTGTTTTTAGTTACCCATACTCGTTATAGGATGACTAGATTAATCATGGTTACCAGTTTCCTTTAGTTACGGTCCTGGTTATTGGTAAATAAATCATTCCTATGTATATGTCATACATCCCTCTAAAATTATTCATTAATTGACTCATCATATCCACTAAAATAATTAATCTAAAGGTATGGAATTTAGATAAAATTGAATTTTTTGATAAGTTCACTCACCTGGTTGATTCATTATAATATAATGAGTTTAATGAATGTCACAACATAATTTCTCGAGTAGTCAAATTGCTTTTCAATATTTTTAGGAAAATAGTTTTAATCTGATCATGTCTCTATATTTTATGACACATATTATCTGGTTACTGGTGTTTCATTTACACCACCTTCCCCAATGGTTATATATAAAGAAACAATGCACGATAATTTTAAAATTATTGATATATTATGATGACACAATTATAAGATTTATTTTTATAAGAAATCATTTATTGATGAGGTGTAACAAGTTTATTGAAATCGTGTATTGAATCTCCATATATTAATTAATGAAATATTTAAATATTGGGAAAATTTACAAAGAGAAATTAGTTAATTCATATTGTATGGAAACATATCATGTTATATTATAAAATAATAAATAAAAAAAGTTTTTTCAAATTGATGAAATGAACATGGGTTATTCAATATAGAAAGTTTGAATTCCTTAATCACATATTATCTACTCTCAAATAATTTTTTTAGAAAATAATGTGTGTGATTTAGTAGGAATATAAACTATGAATAAACAAAAAAAGAACCATATGATTTAAATTATCATAAATATTTCAAATAAAATTTCCCCAGAATGTATGATTTTTATGATTTATTAGAATATTTAATTTTTTTCTCTTCAGACGCTTTTATATATTATATAGTCTTAATTAGAATAATCATGCTATTTTATACAAAATTTCTAATAAGAATTATATAATATTTATGCACATCTTGTAGGTGATGTGCATTGTGAAAAATATACATGAAAACGTACTATGAACCACATTATGAGTTAAGAGAAAATCAAAGGATAATATCTATTCTCAATGTAACTTATATGAAATTGAACAAAGAAACCCTAAACATTTACATTTGGATAGGTTTAAAATGCAACACATGCATGTTCCTAAATAAATGTTGAGTTAAAAATATAAATATGAATTACTATAATTTTATGAAATTGTTCAAGGAACATTATGGTTATTTTTAGAATCAAAACATTGAAATATTGAAAGAATGGAATTATATGGGATGAATGGTCATGATAATCATCTTCTACATTGATAGTTAATAACAAATAAAATTCATGATTTCATTCCAACACATGTTTGTTGAGTAATTGGTAATATTTCTTATTTTTCATATAACTATTTTGAGTAAATCATTACATGAGTTATTTAAAAGAGAAATATGTAATTATTTTGTTTACAAAATTTTAGATACTATAAATATTTCCCCATTAATTTTAGATTTCAGGGAGAACCATACCATACATTTAACTTGTGAAATCATTATTAGTGGACCCATTAAATTTAGGTGGAAATATTCAATAAATATATACGTGAATAAATTTAACATTAATGTTCGTAACATATATCATTTGGAATCTATGAAACCTAAGGGATAATTAATGGATGTATTAAACAGATTAATTGTTGCATATACTGATATGTTTGAAGCATAATTAGATAAACCATCCCCGAATTATGATTTTATAATTGGATATAGGGAAAAATTTTATACAAGAAATTTTAAGTGTATTTAATGTCTACCAATATGTTATGTTAAACACTCGATCTATTTTTTCATTGATACATTAAGATTTATACTAAATATGTTATTTCTCATGTTTGTATATTTAAATTTTTAGTTATCAGTTTTGATGGTTTAATTTAGGACACATATCACAATGTTGAAATGATACAGTCCATATTCCATTAATCATCTGTAATAAATACCTAATTTAAAATCCATTCTTGGCTGGTTTAGGACTAACATATATATGTTACTGTTGGAAATTTCCAAAATTTATTTGAGGTGATTTTTTAAAAACAGTTTTCCATTAACTTATATGAAATTTAACGTTTTTTTATATGTGAAATGGGTACTCAAACAACAACTGTAGAACACAACCAACTAATACATGTTCTATTTTCTAAAAATGTTCATTTAAACTACCTGTATGATAAAAAAATTATTTTATATTAGGGATGTTAACATGAATCGATAAATGAAAAAAAATTAATGTGGTTGTCCATCTGTTAATGATGGTTATTACTATAAACACTTCTTGGATATTTTTAAAATTAGTTCTAGCCATGAACTAAAATATATATTATTGAGGTGTCATATGGTTTAGGTGATACTTGTAATGAATTTAGAAAATCTCCTATTTATGTTTTTAATAGTTCATTATATATTTTTTCAATAAAACTATGTAAGAAATGAGACCATAATATTATCATCATATGCAATGACATTTTACATTTCTAGCACTAAAATGAGCTGTAATACTGATTTAAAAATATTCAATTTTATGTATTCTAGTTGAACATGAGGGTCTATATATTTTTTCTGTTTATAAGAAAAAACATTACCAAACCAATATATATTTATGAGAATAAGATAAATAGTTTTTTTGGGAGATGTTTGAAGGAGATACAATATATTTTTTGATCAGTAAAATACTTCTTTTAATATTATTACAGTTATATAAATATCATTTCATTTATAAAAAATATATATATATTAATTTTGATATTTTTGGATTGATTTAACTATATTTTGTTAAAATAACTGTATATATCTCATAATCATATCAAGGTGCTTCATAAAATATTTCTAGTGTCCAATTTAATTTTTTATGTTAATTTACTATAATTATTTGAATATATTCTATATCTTATAACAACAATTTATAATGAAAAGTAGTTATTATTTATTATATTATTTATTTTTTTAGAAATATCTATTATTTCGTCATATTTACATAGTGTTTTACGTATAGGGGTTCAATTATGGAACTCTAGTACATGGCTTGATGAATTGTTTTATAATTCTATTCAACCATATATGGAGGGTTAGAGTTCATTAATTAATTTTCTAATATATATGATATGAGACCCCCCAGATTCCATATGACTAATATTAAGTGTGAATCAGTATTTTAATATATGATTCATAGGTTATGAAAGGATCTTACGGTAAAATTAATGTTTAAATTTTTATGATGTTTTTTCATTGTAGTAATTGACAATTTTTTATAAAATTAGATTGTTTGACAACCCATAAAAATTGGTTTATGTTGGGTTTCATTTTCAAATTACAACAGTTATGGAATAATAATAAGGGAAAGGTGTAGATAGATATGTGGGTATTATTTCTGGGTATCAAAAATAGTGTATATGATGTCCTGTTAGGTGTTCTTATAGTCTACTGTTAGAATTTTTTTCAGGTGTGTTGGATATGGTAAAATGTATTTCATTGATTATATAATTTATTTACATATTCTATATATATAATGACATTAATCATTTAATATAAGTTGATTTTGGTCTCTATTAAAATAATCAAGAATTATAGGGAATTATTTCTAGACATGTAACTCAAGATGTGTTATAGTTTAGAAACATTGTATGTTTATAAAACCAAAATAATTAACATATTTGAAATATAATACTATAACGTGAATTTAATTATATAATTGATGGTCACATTTTATGTCATCTTGACAGTGATGTGAGACCACTAATAAAATTACAGTATTGAAAAGGACATTACCTGAAAATGATCCTAATGTTATAGATGAGATAATAAGAATATTATTTATTAAAATTATTTATTATTTTACAAACACTGTTTACATTTTTCATTAATTTATTATATGTATTCAATATGATGAGATTTATGTAGATCTAAATGGTATTTTTGGGGTGGATGATGTATTTATTTGTGCATTAATGAGATATTTTAGATATTTATGATGATTGATTTTATTTAAGACACATTAACATATGTAATATGAGACATGATGTGAAGTTATTAATTTGGAGATGATGGGTACATTAAGAGATTTAGAGACACAGATACATGATGCGTTAGATGTTTTAGTGTATACTATGGGGTGTAGTATAGATGATCAACTTCAAAAAACTAAGTTTATAGTAAGGGTAGATATTATCATAAGTTTTAGAAAATATATATGGAATGGTGAAGTAACATTGACTTAATAGAGTAAAAATGTCAATGACATTAGTAATAGAAGGAAATAATTTATAATCACATAGATTTTTTTATTTTTATAATATAAGGAAATGATATAATTTATGTTCTAGAAACATCTAGTAGACTGTATCGTGAGTACGTATGTGCTCTATATATTAATTGACAAAATTAATTAGGTATTTTATGTTTCATTTTCATTATTTTATTTTTCATTGTGGATATATAGTTGAAATTAATTTTCAAAATATAGAGATGTAAAATAAAATTAAAAAAAGTTTCTAAATTGAAATATTACATTCTAAGAAAACAAATATTATAAAAATGATCATGAAAATATATGATGATAACCATGGATTAATTTTTAAAATGTAGTAACTTACACAACATCAATCTAATTTTTGGTTTTCATGGGATAAAAAACACAGTTTGGTTTTCTAAAACTCTACGATGTGTGTCAAACGTTGATATACTAGATGGGAATAATAATTTTTTAAATGATAAAAATCATTAAATCTTCCTAAAATCTAAGTAAATTGATTATATAATTATTTTTACCCAATATTAGAAGACAAAACATAAACTTGAAATGTGGTATTCCTGAAATGATAGAATAAGATGTTTTTAATGATAATAATGGTTTCAAAAACATGCATCAATGTTTAAAAACCATTTAAACATCCTCCTGTTTCCATAAAATATTTTTATATAAATGTAATATTTACTTTTTAAATTTGATAACTAACCCAATATTAATTCAATGTGAAATTTTCATGGGATGATCCAAAATGGATTTTTAATGTTTTATAACCCAAAAACATGCGTATAATGGTCAAAAACAAAAACAATTTCCTAATATTAATATTAAATCTTATTAAAATAAAATTATAAATAATTTATAGTTGTATGATTAGATTTAATGTCAAAAAACCCGAAGTGAACCTTAAATGTGAAAAATAAGATATTTTTAAAGATATATATGTCCTCATAAATTTGTTTTGGGTTTAAAAACAAAGAAATTGACCTAAAAATACTGAGAAATCATAGGAAAATAACCAATGATAGATTTATGAAATTTCAAAATGGAATAAATGTTAATTTGAGTATCGATATTCCCTATATGGCTGTCAAACATTTTTATTATTTTAAAACAAAAAAATGTTCCTGTAAGAAGAAAAACCTAATAAAATGAAAATAAATTGATGACTAATCATAAGAAAAATATGTTATAATTACATTTCATGTTTTTATACATAAGCCACATAAATATGACATATAGTTTATTCATACGGGCTTACTAAGAATTTTTAATGATATCGAAGTATATGAAAACATCCTTCATTAGAGAAAACCATGAAAATGAAAACTAATTTTCATTAAATTATGGGATACTGATCATATATTTTGTTATTATGTGTAGCATCTGACACCATGTTAATCTATGTATTCAGTAATTTGGGTTGAAAAAATAATATTATGTGTTTTAAAAAAACTAAAACATGTCTGTAACATCAAAAAATATATCAAGCCACCTAAAATTGACATTGAATAATAGGAAAATATTTCTCATCTTTTTATTTACATGTTATAATATAAGAAAAAATGATCCAACATTCTATGTGGTCATAAAAACTAAATATTCAATTGTTAAAGGAATTAATTTCTTTAAAAATTTCCACTATGGGGTCAAAAGTAACATAATAAACTATTATGGAAATAAAACCCGAAAGAAATGAAATGCGGTTTATTTTTGATTTATATAATATAATTACACATTAATATGACTTGTGGTTTTCTTGGGATGAATGCAATCACATTTTTTAGTTTTAAAATAGTAAAGCATGTTTGTAATGGAAAAAACATATAAAATTAATTTAGATTAACATGAAATCGTATAGAAACTATCTTTTAATAATTTTTGAAATGTATATACATATGAAAAAAAATCTTATTTGAATGTGTAATTTCATAAATAAATAAAGGTCCTCAAAATTGTTTGTCTAGGGGTCAATTCATAGAAAAACATATTAGATTCTGTGAAATCATTAGAAAAGAGAATTTTTGATTGAATTTTGAAATTTATGATCTAACATTTTTTTAGTCTAATTGTTTTTCAATGGATGACTAAAAATATATATATTTGTTTTTTATAACTCTTAAAAGTTTTTAAATGGTGAATACCAAAATAAATGACCTTTAATTGAAAAAAATCACAGAAAAACTATCAATAAATTTTTTGGTATGAGTTTTAATGAAATAATATCAATCTAATGTTTCATGTGAATGATATAATTAAATAATAATTTTAAAATATATCAAAATCATTAATAAATTCATTGGGGAAAATCTACAATGTCATTGTAATAAACAAAAAACATAGAAAACAATATCTGATATATATGAAATTATTATACAATTTTTTTAAATAATGTTTCATATTTTCAAATAGATAAAATATCAATATGACATGTTTTATGGTCAAAATGTTTAAATATGTAGTTTATAATTCCATCAAAGTCTTTGAAAACATGTGTCTCTGGGTGGAAATCAATGAAAGAACCAAAAATTTCAATGAAATATTTTCAATGTAGATAAACATTTATTTTTAATATATAATTATATATATTATAAATTTTACGTTAGACTCAAAAACATGAACACAACTATCAAAACTCTGAAAAATATATTAGACTTAAGAAATATTATTGAAAATCGGTATTTTAATATTTTTAAATGTTTTAATAGATAAAATGTAATTAAATAAACCCATTTCACTCATAATTAATTGAATCATGTCACTACATGGCCTTTGCGGTCCTCTCTGTGTTAAAAAAAATGAAAAAATAGTGGGTAAGGTCCAAGAGGATATAATGAGTTTATTGTACCCTCTAGTCGGATTATAAATAAAAAAGAAAATATACTTCATGGAATCCAAATAAAAATATCACATATATATAGAATGTAAATTTCAAAATAATATTAAATGTAAAACCCTACTAAAATAATGGAAGGCCCCGCAGTAAGAAAACATATTAAAAACACAATATAATGATAAATGTAACATCCCTGGTATTTTTAGAATAATCTGTTTTCATATCAATTAATATTTATACAGAATATATTAATTTTAAAATAAATGGGATATTTTTTCATATAGAATACTTGAAAAACAACAATGAATTTCCCATAAATCATACATTGAACACAACATTAAGTTTTACAAAAAAGTAATAAAATAATAATATTATTATTTTAAATGGTAGTTAAAGCCTAAATTTTGTATTAGATGGAATGAACTGAACATGCTAAAATATAATAAGACATGTTTTTATATGTTTTTAGATTCATATAATAAATTTTATAGGCATAAAATCAGAATAAATCAATTTTGATGCATATGATACTTTAATATATTTAAAAGGTCGGTTTACATATTTTGATGGTGAAACCTTTTTAAATATAATTTTTTAACTTTTTTATCATATATATGAAAAAATTAACATGTTTTATAGAATATACACACAAAACATTACATTGATGGATATTTCTGTATTTGTTTATTGAATTTCATATTTTAATGAATAGAGAAAAATACAGCATTTTAATTCATAATTTCTTTTTAATCTAAATTTTTGTGATAGTTAAACTTTACTTTTAATTGGTTATAAAGTGTAATTGGATTAATTATTTATAATTTTATCCAATTTTTGACTTTTATTGTAATTTCAATTTTTAATAGAACATAATAAATATCAATCTGTTGATAGTTTTAACATCTTAAAAACCATTTTTTGGTTCTCACAATAGGAATTAATTTAAAATTAATTAACGAAGTATTTGTGTTTTTAAATTTTAAAAATGGATTTCATGTTTTTAATTAGAATTTTTAAATTATGTAAATAGATACCTTTTATTATTGGACATTGTGAATAATAATTGCAGTAATTGTTTTTATTTACCATGGTAAAAGGGTATATCAGGTAAATAAGGGTAACAATAATATTATAATAATATAAAACTACCCTAAAAAGTGTCCTAATTATATTTAATGAGATGTGAACGATAATCTGTATCCTTGGTTTGATTTTAGGACCACATAGAGCCACATGGGTGTGATGATGACATTTTATAATATTTATTTTAACAAAAAGGGAAATATAACATAAACAAGCATCTCTTAACTAAATATATTTTAATTTTTTTTATATATGTGATATATTAGAACAAAAATAGTCATTATAAATATAAAAATACTTCCTACATCACGTTATTTTATTTATTATTTTTAGATATTAAATAAGTAAAATTATTTATGACATAATGTTGATGCAAAGATTACCTTATTAATTAATGATTCAAATAAATGATATTATAAATATTACAATTAATGTAATTTGAAAATTTTCATCACCTAAATGAATATTTGGGAGGATTGCGTCAAATTATTTTTGAGTTAATGTATTTGGATTGAATGAATCAATATTTTATGTAATTAAAAATAAATTACTAAATAGAGTAAAAATTGACATAAATGAGTTTTAAAAATAATTCTATTTTATTAAATGGTATAATAGTCCTAAAAATAAAAGATTCAACCAAATTACTTATATAATATTAAAAATACGAATAATTATTCAATTTGAGTTCTCTTATGATTTTATGGTGACTTTAGTAGCAATATATTTTAAAATACAATAATACCTAGTAAGAGTTAATGTTTATTTAGTAAGGATTAAAGCAAAAAATTAATGTTAATTTTGGGACCTAAACTTCTCTAAAACCTACTTTATAAGTGAATTGAGACCAATAATAATATTTTTGTATAATTATATTAATTTTTAGATATTATAATTATAAAATAAATTTTATTGTAAAATAAAATTTCTAGACATTCCAAATGATTCCCTCCTCAATCATATAAAAGACCACCACTTTTACACACATACTCACTCCTATAAATCCCGTTATATCATCAAAATTATTTTTATATAAGGTTCCAACTTCTGTTATGTCCTCATATATTTATTATCTTGGTAAATTTGAATTTATGAAATCATTTTGGCTCATATCAAAATGAGTTAACCAATTTGGAGGTAGCATCTTCTCTCATGCTCATTTACATTATTTTTGTTCTCCACTCTCTATTAACATATTATTAAGTGATTACCTAGAAAAAATTATCCTAAATATACTATGATGTTTTTATGATAATCATTTTAACAACACTTAGAAACACCTCTATTTAATGGATACGAACATTCTGTTTCAGTGTATAGAGAAATACTAACTTATGAAACGATGACTGTTCACATTTATCCTAACAGCTATATTGGAAGACCATTATAATGGAACTATATTTATATATGGAATCTATTTTGTTTATATTGTCTTTATTAATCTTTAATGTTTATTTTAAACATACCATTATTCTTTCAGTAATGTGTAAATGCGATAATTTCATTTGAGGTGGCATGGACTACCGCCCCTCAAAGTGACATGACTCATTCATTCCATACATGAAACATATAATGGATGGTGTTAATAAAATTATGTAACATATATAAAATATATATTATATTTTAATTATAATATACATATGTATCATTTAGTTTCCATTCCATTAATATGACAATGAAATGAAAGTAGTGTTCATGTGTACGTACATCCTACCATATCCAGGAATTGTGCATTTAATTTCTTATTTCAAAATTTTATAGAAAATTCAACATAAACATATAACAGATATATACATATTATATAAATATATAATGAATAATATTTGGAATACAATGGACTGATGAACATATATATAATCTGTGTCAAAACAAGTTCATTTGTGACTGAAGTACCGAATATCGACAAAACCCTCGATATGAACTCAAATAATTTACTATTTGTTATAAAACGTTAACTATTGATATAAAATTAATGATAAACATTAATTTTTTCCTAATGGAAGTATAAATTAAACTATATTTATTATTCAGGGAATTAAATAATGAATGAGACAATTCATGCTCAAGGTAAAGGACTTCGTCTAAATATCCTTTCATTGAGGCATATATTGATTTATATACGACCTTCTTTTATATGGTGTGTAATCAAATCATTTGAATTTTATTTTAATTCAATGGTTTCCAAAAAGAATATTTTTATACAAATCATTATACATAATAAAATTTATTCTTTTTAAAATTACATGTTGAATGTGACCTTTCCACCATCATGACCATTTTTTGGTATTTTACTTACTCTACAAGTCATATTGTGTTTTAATATTAAAATAAAAAACAATATTCATTTTTTGGTTTTTCGGTTTGGAGAATGGTTTTGATAATATATCAGTTGTATCAATATTTTTAAATGATGTCATATGATTGCAATATGTAAATGTGTTTTCCTTTTATTATTGTTCATGTGTTATGCTTATTTTATGGTTCTTGGGAATCAATTTTGTATATGGGTGGTTCTATGATAAAATGAGGGAAGGTGAGCTCATCATATCACTCTAATGAATTGTGTGAAATAATGGAGGTAAATGTTATGGTATCTACAAAGAGACTTAGGTAATATACTGCAATTGGTATTCCAAACATTACCATGAAGGTTACTACCTATGTTGCATTGAAAGATATAATGTAATTATTATATGGATTCCAGAAGTTACCTTTATGATTTTTGATTTTTGATTATATTTTATGAATCTTGTGAATTAATTGGTTTATAAATATTCATGTACCAATGTTTTCATTCCTTATTTTATCCCTTAACCTGTTTTTATTCTCATCCCATGTTTTTAAATGATTTCATAGGTTATATTGATGAGTAAGAGAAAGGAAGAAGTAGAGAAGAGTTTTTATCAAGGAAAGAAATAATGTTTTTTGAAGTTCATTTTGTGGATAAAATGTATACTATTTATATAGTATTATATTGTATGATTATGGGATTATATGTATTAATAGTGGAATAATTCTATAAAAATCAAAACATGAAATGATCCTTGGTGTGAATTAATGTAACATTATTGAATTATCCCTAGATTATGTAATGTTTTCCATATGGGTACTTATATTTTGTATCAGAGGTCAGTTTAGAAAACATTACGGGTTTGGATATTATTAATTGGATACCAATGAATTTTTTTAACATTATGTTCAAATTTAAGGAGAATTTGTGGATTACCATGTTCCTTCATCTATGATATTTATATTCAAAATGGATTTCCACATTTGGAACATGGAATCTATGTTGGGATGGCATCCAGAGAAAAATAGCCTACTAAATCAAAAATGTGGAAAATATTGAATCAGAACTAAATATTTTCTGTAGTGATGGATCATTTGTCGTAGGATTTTAATAGAGGTGGAATCCATGCATGAGATCTACAAGATCAACCATAGAGGAACATGTCAACAGTATAAAATTTCATGAGGAAACGTCCTCCAACCTTAAAAGGATCATCTAACCTTATGCTACGTAAATTGTGGATTAAATCCATAAAAAAATATTTTTGATTTCATGTGGTGTTCATAGCAATAAAAGGTTACCCTTTCTATTTACCATTCCTAATATGAAGTCGATAAGTGTGGTTCTATTGTTAAAAATATCATGGACAATGAGGATACTGATTCACTTGATTAGGATGAATTAAAAGGTATGTTAGATAGAAAATAATTTCCGAAGGATGTTTGACATATGATGGAAACAAAATTCTTGGAATTGACATAGGAGGATGACTTAGTGGCTGCTTATAAAGCCAAATACACTAAACTGGCATGGTATTCTCTAATTTTATATGTAATGTTAATAGAAAAATCCGTCATTTTTACTCAAGAAGAATTAAAATTTATCGAAGTGCATTAGATTTTCATGAGATCTGATGTTATGAGAATCTTGTTCGGTATGTGGTGAAGGGGAAATATAGTTTTCTAAGGATCTGATGTTCTTCAAAAATAACAAATCATGGTGGTATATGAAAGGTAATAAATCTTCAATAAATACTAATGGTAAGAAACATACATTTGCAGTTTTTCAATTTTTTTATAAAAATAACATCAGGGAATGTGTTTTGAATTTTTTTTATGTTCATCAGATGTGGTAATATGGGACCTAAAGAATGTAATTCCACTAAAGAAGTTCTATGAAATGGGAATAAATGATCTAATTTACAATCAATAAAAAAATAAGTGCAATGCTATGGGTTATTATAATAATGAGTGTCCATAGAAGAACTCAAATGACGTGTAGCATCCAAACTACAAGTTAAAAGGGGTGGTTAACTTATTTTCCACTACATTAGTAGATATTGGGATACCAAATAATGTTTCATTAAGTACATTTTTTGTTTATACATATTATTTCTATGTGTTGTTTGATTTTGGGCCTAAAAAATCATTTGTTTTTTCGAACATTTTTATTAAGCTGGGAAATCTATTTGAATAAAAAATCAAGAACACGTGGAAAATACTCTTCGGAGAAATGTTGAGACACAAAAAAATTATTAGAAATTTTTTTCCTGGTTTGTGAATGAATCTACATGAAAGCATTATTTATATTCCTCTAATACATATTGAGGTTATTTGGGTATGGATTTGTTTTATATTTATCATACTATGATTTTTTGTAGATATAAAGTGTTTTTTTATAAAATAAATTCATATTGTGTACCATGATGAACAATTACTGTTGATAACATATTTAGAAGCTAAGAAACTAGTAAACTAAGTAAATGAATGTTACCATGCACATATTATAGAAAAAATGGATTAATCCAAATTAATGATGTGCCAGTAGTAAATGAGTATCTTGATGTTTTTTTCTAGTTATTTTCTTCATATAATGCCTGATCGGGATGATAAATTTATTATTTAGATGATTTTTAATGCAAATCAAATTTAAATTCCACCATATCGAGTGGCTGAAATTGAAATTTTAGAGATAAATATGCAATTGTATGATTTATTAGATTAAGGATCCATTCGTCCAAGCCCATCACCATGGTGTGATCATATATTGTTTCTTAAAAAGAATGAATTTTCAATGATACATTTTATTGATTATAGAGCCTTTAATAACAGCTGTGTTACGAAAAAGTATCCATTGCCTCATATTGATGATATGATTGATTAGATTCAGGGAGATCAGTACTTTTGATGATTGAATTGAGGTCAACGTACCATCAATTTAATATAATGGATGAAGACATTTTGATGACTGTGTTTCATACTAGATACGGGCATAGTGAATATTTAGTTATGCCTTTTGGGTTATCTAATTAAACATATGTATTCATGGTTCTTTTGAATATAATTTTCCATGAGTTATGGAATATGTTTGTGGTTGTGTTTATTGATGATATTTTTGGTATATTCTAAAAGTAATTCAGATCATGAATGTCCTTTATTTTTTGTCATTCAACACTTAAAATAAAATAAATTTTATTGGAAATTAAGAATTTTAGAGTTTTGGTTACAAAAAATTTCATTCCTTGGTCCCATTATTTCTAATGAGGGAATAATTGTTGATCATGATAAAAACAAAGTTGTTAATGAATTGTCAAGAACCACCAATATAACCAAGATTCATTTTTTGTCATGATTTCATAGGTTTTTAGTAGAGATCAGTTGAATGTTTTTCACATTTATCTAGACTACATACAAAGTTAATAGGAAAACGTGTTGATTTCATCAGGACAAATTAATTTGATGAATTTTTTTAGGAATTGAAAATAAGATTAGTTAATGATCCAATTTTCATGATTGCTTCAAAAAATGTGTTGTTTTTTATCTACAATGTCAATTCATTGATATTAATTGGATCATTCCAAATGAAAAATGATCAGGTAATTTCTTATGCTTCATGAATGATGAAAACTCATGACTTTAAATACCCTACACATGATTTGGAATTTCATAATGTTGTTTTTTTGTTTCAAAATATGATGGATGTCATTTTTTAGGAGGAATAGGTTAATTATATACTGACCATAAATGTTTTATGTATATATTTACTCATAAATAGTTGAAAATTAGAGAGGGAATATTGTTGTAATTTATCAAGAATTATGATTTCACAATTCAATACCATCTAAGAAAATAAGAAAAATTAGATGATGGTTTGAGTTGGATAAGTATTGATACATCAATCATGTTATTTTTTGTACATATACCTTTGATAAATGATATTATGAACATTGGAACGTATTTTTTTGGTGTAGGAAATTACGCATTTTTATTTCGGGTTTTGGAGAAATTATCTCTAGTAGAAATAATAAAGAAAGCATAGAAAGAAGATAATGAGTTGCAAAAAAAGGAAGAATTGGTTTAGAAGTATAGGGTGAATGAATTTACCTATTATATATACTATTTTTTGAGGTATATAAAGATAATATGTGTTCTTTTTTATATACAATTAAATAAATAGAAGTTTTATAAATCTCATAGTTCTTCATTTGTAGTTCATCCTTGCAGTACCAAGATGAATAGAGATCTTCAAGAGTATTACTGGTTGGATCAAATGATAATATATATTGTTGACTTTACTGTGAAGTGATAGACATTTCAATAGTTTATATCATAGATATAGTTAATTAAGGGGTTGATTTAGCCATTGATTGTGCCGAAGTGTAAGAGGGAAAATGTTTACTTGCATTTTGTAGTGGGATTACCAAAGACTTTTTGATGTAATAATGAAATTTGGGTTACTGTTGATTGATTTATTTAAAAATCTAATTTTATTTCTATTTGAGATTCCCTATCTATTGGTGAATATTCTCGATTTTATATTAATTTGATAGTCAGGTTACCTGGATTTCCCCTCCCCATTATATCTTTTTGTGATTGCAGGTTTAGCTATATCTTTTGTAAAGTCCTGTATAAGTTTTTTGATACTCAATTATATTTTAGTAAAACATTTCATACTCAATCAAATGGGTTGTCTGAAAAATCAATTCAAACCACAGAGGATATTCTACCATCTTATTAAATGGATTACTACAGTAGTTGATATCAACATCTTTCTTTTTTTGAATTTTTTTATAATAATTTTTTTCAATACAAAATAGAGACAGAATCAATTAAGTCATTATAAGGAATGAATTATCGAACTCTAGATATTTGGGTTGATTTTTGTGAAATAATGTTGATGGTTCTAGATTATTTAGAAGATATGGAAAAAATATCATTTTATTTAGAAGAACATGAGTACATCCTAGAGCATGCAGAAATGTTATGCAGATAACCAGAGGAATGATCTTTTTTTGAGGTAGGTGATCATGTATTTCTTAATGTTTATCTATGGAAAAGTGTGATGTGTTTTGGTACGAATGGAAAATTGAGTCAGAATTTCATTAGACACTATGATGTCATCGATAATGTAAGATTTGTTTCATATATATTGAATTTGCCTCATATTTTATCCCAGGTACATAGTATTTTTCCTGTTTTAATGTTATGAATGTATATGATGGATCCATCTCATGCTTTGAGTACATAATAATTTCATCTGAAATGTAACGACCCAAAATTTCATTAATGGAAAATCCCTCTTGATCCAGTTAAATGTTTCTTTATGTTTTTATAAGATGTCAACTTCTTTAGTTTAACGTTAAGATTTGTGACCGTTACTTTTATAGTCGTTGAACAGTGATCATCTGGGTAGTTTAAATATAAGGCTTTAACGAACCAATTTTCTACTCAGACAAAGGAAGCAATGGCCTCATCCAGTAGAATTTCCCCTTACGAAGCCCATTTGTCGGAGCTCGGAAAGGAGGTGGCGTCTTTGGGCTTTGCCCTTGACCAAGACCAAGCTGAGCTTCATCAAGTCAAGCTCGAACGTGCTCGTCTACGAGAAAAATTGAAGTTGATAGAGATTACCACTCGAGCAATGTTATCCGAGCAACCCCAAGAGTCTGTCACCATCGCACACCTTACCCTTAGGTCTTATGCGGCTATTTTAAGGGGTTATGTAACAAATAAGTAGCACCATGTTCATGTACATTATTTGTGTATATAATAATGAATATAATTTCTAGTCATTTTTGATAATTTGTAATTAGTTTTTAAAGTACAAACGGTGTTTTTAGTTATTATTTAATTAAGAATTATATTTTATTAAATTAAAGGATTTTTGAATTAAATAATATTTTAATAAAATATTATTATTAATATTAAATTAATTTTTATTAAATATAAATGATCTTATAATTTTAGGAGTGCAATTAAAATTTTTATTAATGTTTGAAAGCCATTTCTGTCAAAACCCGTGAATTTTTTTATAAATGTCGGTTTTTATTTTAAAAGTGAAAATTCACATATTTATAAAATTATTTAGATAAAATAAATATTATTTTTGGAATCAGGACGTCGAAATTATCCAACGGTGAATTTTTCATAATTTTCTAAGACAGTCAAATTTTTGGGTAAAAATTAAATACCATTTAAATATATAATGTGTTTTATGACATCATAATGACCCAATGGTGATGTAATAAAATACCATAATCCTTATGTTCGGCCAATATATGTTTTATCATTAAAATAATGAGGTTTTGGGTTTGTTTGACTCACTTTTCAAAGCATTAATGGAGCCCTCAAGACTTATTCAACACTTTGCCTTTTTAAATTAATTTCCATGGGAGTGTGACTCACATCCACATAAGCAACCCTAATTTTTTAATAAGTTCGGACCTTGGCCTTGTAAAATATTGTTTTCCTCTTTCCTTTTCCATAAACCATGGGCAAATACCATGGGATGGTTTGTGGTTTGGATTATTTTAATATAAGGGGTCCCAAACCTAAATAATAAAGAATTCTCTCACCTTTCCTATATAAACCCACCCAAGCTCCCACTTCCTCCTCACCCAAAGCCCTTGAAGTTCGTCCAACCTCTGCCCTACTCTCTCTAGAATCCTCTCAAGGTTCCCCAAGCTCCCAAGAAGCCTCTCACAAGCCTCTCTCTAGCCTTTGGAAGCACACTTCCAAGTAAGGGGTTTTTCTTCCTTTCTCATTTTTTTCAATTTTCTTTAAGTTGTATTGCCCTTTTAGTTTCAATTATGAATGTTGGGGTATGGTTTCACACCTCCCCCATACTGCCCTCTTATTGTTTGAATGATGGGAGAACCCTTTCTCTCTCATTAAATGCCTCCCATGTACACCCATTACTATGCCGAAATTCCGAAAGGAACTTCTCTCTCTTCTTTTACATTCAAGAAATACTTTTGTATCATGAATTTAAATTCGATTTCAATTGTTGGGACATGTATATATAAGACCTACTTACTGTCCATTACATGTAAATATGATGAGGAACCCCTTTCTCTCTCATCAACATTTTTTATGAGTTCTTATGTCACGCCGTTACGCTGCCGAAATCGCACCGATTTTCTAAGCCAATGTCATTGTGTAGTGAATACCATGCCCATTTCTCCATCAAGGGTATTCACCTTTATGCACATTTACTTATTGATTGTAAAGTTTCATGTATTAATTCCACATTCCTTTATCGTGGAATAAATGATTATGTTTTATGAATCCATGTTTTATAATCCATGTGGCACACTTATGCATGAAATGAAATGTTTAAGAAGGGTGCGCCCTTTATAGCGCTCCAATGCATTGGGTAAAGTATAGTATCATGATACGTCATGTGCAATGAGTGTTTACTCATGATAATTCAAGTGCAACGAGGGTTTACTCGTGCTTCATGTTCAATGAGGGTTTACTCATTCTCCATGTGCAATGAGCCTTGGCTCATGATAATTCAGTGTTACGTGTTGTTGCCACATTTCCATGTTATGATTATCATGCTTTATCATGCCTTTATGTTCAGGTCTCTCTTATGCTCTATTGATATCACTATTTCCTAACATGTATTGTACTCCTCATGTTATTCATTGTGTACTCCCTTACTGGGCTTTATAGCTCACCCTTTTCTTATGCATGTCCTCAGGTTATCCTATGCAATGCTAAGTACGAAGGAATGTAGTGGTCATGTAAAGGAAGTTTTCAATAAGGATGTTGTATTTCAAGTTTAAAGTTTTTATGTAATGATCCTAAGCCCCAAAGACACTAAACCACTCGATCTTCTTTGTTGTATCAAGTGAAGTTTTATGTAATAAAGCATGTTTAAGTTGTAATAAAAAGCAGGGTTGTCATAGTTGGTATCAGAGGATAGGTTTAGTTATTTTTGGGATTAGAAAACCCTAGTAAAGCCTTAGATACAAGACTAATCATAATAAAAACATCCCTAAGTTTTGGTAAATACTAAGTAAGTGGTTTATCAAACAAATACATCCCTGTCTGGATACGAGCAGGTAGAGGCGGCTCTGGCACAGATGTATCCTAGGGGTAAAACCCGAAAACACCGCTTTGAGCTAGACTCGAACATGAACTGGTGCACGACAACGGGCCTTGCTGCACTCTTGGTTACGACACTCCCGGGGGATATGTTTTGATAAATTCACAATCTTAGTATGAACCCTTATTAAGGGAAAAATGCCCCTAAGAATATATGTTAGAAGGAAGATCATGAAAAGCCTAGATTGAATCCTATAGACTCATGAGTTAAATAGATTAAAGTTTATTTATAAGTCATAAACTTTTGTCTTTGGATTACCCTTTATGTGTTACCCCTAACTTTCCTTTTATTCCAGCCAATGGCCGGGAATAGGAGAACTCGGGCTAACAACCGTTGTGAAGATCAGTGTGATGATTGTACTTATGAGATGCCCAATCCAATGGGAGCGGGAATTGCAAACTTTGTCACGCTTCTCTCTCAGCTAACTCAGGTTTTGAATAGAAACACTGGTCAAGAGGAACGTTCAACCCCCCCCCCCCCCCCCTAAGAAAGAACAAGTCGCTATTGAAAGCTTCATGAGACAAAGGCCTTCTACTTTTAGTGGATCATTCGATCCCACGATTTCTGAACAATGGATCAAATCCATTGAAAAGATATTCTCCATCCTACAATGCTCTGAAAAAGAGAAGGTTCTCCTAGCGGCTTATCGTATGGAGGGTGAAGCTGATCAATGGTGGACATTGATCAAAAATACGAAGCCTGAGGAGGAGATCGAGGCTTTGGAATGGAAGGTATTCCGGAAGATGTTTTTCGATAAATATTTTCCACGCACCCTCCGTCTTAAGATGGAAAGGGACTTCCTTTCCCTCAAGCAGAAAGATGAGGAATCTGTGGGAGCGTACGAGGCAAACTTCACAAGGCTTGCACGATACGCTTCCGGCTTTTTCGTTACCCCCGAATGCAAGGTTGATCGCTTCTTTGGTGGGCTGAAGCCTAGATTGCGGAAAGCATTAGTGATCCGTGACTTCGACAGCTATGAGGAAATTGTCCGATGTGCCCTTAAGGTTGAAATGGATATCGGAGAATCACAGGGGTATCATGGGGACAAGAAGCGGAAGGTGGACTTCAATGCTGGTGGTCCGATGGATAAATCCAACAGCGCTAAGAAATTCCAGCACCCCACTTGCCAAAAGTGTGGAAAGAAGCACCCTGGAAATTGCCTTAGGGGGACAAGAAAATGCTTCAAGGGTGGAAGAGAAGGGCACCTAGCTGTTAACTGTCAGCAAGAAGGACCCGCGGCTGCGACGGAGGGGAGGAACGCTCCGTTCGAACCTCAACGCATTGTTCAATGCTTCAAATGCAAAGAACCGGGTCATTTTGCGAATCAGTGCCCTAATCCAAGGGTCTTCGGAGGCAATCAACAACCTCCAAGACAGCAAGGAAGATCTTTTGCCATCACTTCTGCCGAAGTGATCCCCGACAACGAAGTGGTGACAGGTACGCTAGTTATTCATTCAAGAATAGCAAACGTACTTTTTGATTTAGGTTCTACGCATTCTTTTATATCTCAAAAGTTTAGTAGAACAATCCCTGCACCACCACAAATCCTGGAAGTAAAGATGTAGGTGAGTACGGAAAATGGGGCAATCATTGCATCCCATGAGTATAAGTCCTCCCCTGTTATAATCTGTGGATTTAATTTCCCGGCGAACCTCGTCATACTCCCTTTGGTGGAATTTGATGCAATTCTTGGCATGGATTGGCATTCCTTATATAGGGCCAACATAAATTGTCGGGAGAGGGAAATCACACTCCATATGGAGAATCGACCCTGATTCCTTACAAGTGTCAGTAGGAAGATGAATCTCCTTTAGCTCCATAATCTCAAGCATGGATATTACTGCCTTATGAGCACGCATATCTGGCTCAGATGATTGAGTCCAAGGAAGAAACCACCCTTGAAGAAATGCCTATTGTGAGGGAATTCGCTGAAGTATTTCCCGAGGAACTTCCTGGTATTCCTCCAAGAAGAGATGTTGAGTTCTCAATTGAACTTATACCTGGGGCGCTACCAATATCCAAGACTCCATATAGAATGGCTGTGGTTGAGCTTGAAGAACTGAAGAAACAACTACAGGAGAATCTGGATAAAGGGTTTATACGCCCAAGTGCATCACCATGGGGTGCACCAGTCCTCTTCGTCAAGAAGAAGGATGGGTCAATGTGGCTTTGCATCGATTATCGTGAACTTAACAAAATCACGATAAAGAACAAGTATCCTCTCCCAAGAATCGATGACTTGTTTGATCAGCTGTGTGGAGCACAATACTTCTCCATGGTCGACTTGCGGTCGGGATATTATCAAGTAAGGGTGAAGAAGGAAGATATCCCCAAGACTGCTTTTCGTACAAGGTACGGGCACTATGAATTCATAGTAATGCCTTTTGGACTCACCAATGCTCCAGCAATATTCATGGACTTGATGAATAGAGTCTTTAGAGATTACCTAGATAAATTTGTGGTAGTCTTTATAGATGATATTCTAATATACTCCAAAACCAAGGAGGACCATGAGGAGCATTTAAGAACTGTACTGGAGACTTTGCGCAAGGAGAAGCTCTATTCCAAGTACAGCAAGTGTGAGTTCTGGTTGAAGGAGGTCTCATTCTTGGGCCATATCATCAAAAGAAATGGGATATCTATGGACCCCTCCAAAATAGATGCAATTGAGGGATGGCCGAGGCCAACATCGGTAACTGATATCCGTAGCTTCTTGGGGTTAGCTGGATATTATCGACGATTTGTGAGAAACTTCTCACGATTGTCCAACCCTCTTACCAAGCTAACTCGAAAGGGATTAAAGTTTGATTGGAGTGATGAATGCGAAAAGAAAGCTTCAAGGAGTTGAAAAGGAGGCTTATCACTGCACCTGTGCTCACTTTACCCACAAGTGGGGAGCTTTTTGTGGTATTCAGTGATGCTTCGAAGAAGGGATTAGGATGTGTGATGATGCAGAATGATAAAGTGATATCCTATGCCTCAAGGCAGTTGAAAATCCATGAGCGAAACTATCCAACGCATGATCTGGAGTTGGCGGCGGTGATCTTTGCCTTGAAAATCTGGCGGCATTATCTCTATGGAGAGAAATGAGAGATATATACTGACCACAAGAGTCTTAAATATATATTCACACAGAAAGAGCTTAATATGCGCCAGAGAAGATGGATAGAGCTCATAAAGGATTATGACTGTTCAATACATTACCACCCTGGGAAGGCGAACAAGGTGGCAGATGCCCTAAGTAGAAAGGATCCAGCAATTCTATCAATGATGAGAATTGAGAAGGATCCAATCTTCTTAGACTTGATGAAGATGGACGTGGGAATCATAAAGAAGGGAACATCATCAATCCTTTCACAAATGATTGCTCAACCATCTCTTTTGGAAAGGTTAAAGGATGCTCAAAAGGGTGATGCGAGAATCCAAGAAAAAGTGGAAGCTATCAAAAAGGGAAAATCCTCAGAGTTTAATGTTAATGAAGAAGGAATTGTGCGGTTTGGGAAAAGACTATGTGTTCCATCAAGTTCGGAGCTGAAGAAGGAACTTTTGGATGATGCACATAGTTCAAATTTCTCTATTCACCCAGGGAGCACAAAGATGTATCGAGATCTCCGAGAAAACTTTTGGTGGGATAATATGAAGAACGATATCGCTGAATATACATCAAAGTGCCTAGTGTGTCAGCAAGTGAAGGCAGAAAGGCAGAAGTCTAAGGGGATGATGCAACCATTGCCCATACCAGAATGGAAATGGGAGAACATCATCATGGACTTCATCACTGGACTTCCAAGGATATCCAAAGGCAACAATGCAATCTGGGTTATTGTGGATCGTCTTACAAAGACTGCACACTTCATTGCTATTCGAGAGGATTTCTCTTTGGATCAACTGGCACGGATATATATCAGGGAAGTGGTACGGTTGCATGGAGTACCACTATCTATTGTGTATGACCGAGATCCAAGATTTACCTCTAAGTTTTGGAAGAGTCTTCAACATGCTCTGAATACTGAACTGAACTTCAGTACGGCCTATCATCCTCAAACTGATGGCCAATCCGAGCGGACTATCCAAACACTTGAGGATATGTTGAGAGCGTGCTCAATGGACTTTAAAGGAGGATGGGATCAACATCTTCATCTAGTTGAGTTCTCTTATAATAATAGTTTCCACTCAAGCATCCAAATGGCACCATATGAAGCCCTGTATGGGAAAAGGTGTAGAACACCGGCATGTTGGGATGAGGTCGGTGAACGTAAGCTGCTTGGACCAGAAATGGTCGAAGAAATGGTGGAGAAGGTGAAAACCATTCAGCAGCATATCAAGGCAGCCCAAAGTCGACAGAAGAGTTATGCAGATAATCGTCGACGAGACCTTGAGTTTAAAGTCGGAGACATGGTGTTTTTACGCATATCTCCGTGGAAGAAGGTCATGAGGTTTGGAAAGAAAGGGAAGTTATGTCCAAGGTACATCGGCCCCTTCGAGATTCTTGATCGTGTTGGGGATGTGGCCTATCGACTAGAACTTCCACCTACTATGGCCAAGGTGCATGATGTCTTCCATGTATCCCTCTTAAGGAAGTACATACCAGACCCTTCACATGTACTCTCTTCTGAGGTGGTACAATTAGAAGACGATCTTTCTTATGAGGAGCAACCAGTGAAGATCTTGGATCGTAGAGAAAAAGTTCTACGAAATAAGAAAATGCCCCTCGTCAAGGTGTTGTGGAGAAACCACAAGTTTGAAGAAGAAACTTGGGAGTTGGAGGATATGATTGAAGCTAAGTTACCCACATTTGTTTTAGTGTGGTAAAAGGAAAATTTCGAGGGCGAAATTTCTTAAGGGGGAATTTTGTAACGACCCAAAATTTTATTAATGGAAAATACCTCTTGATCCAGTTAAATGTTTCTTTATGTTTTTATAAGATGTCAACTTCTTTAGTTTAACGTTAAGATTTGTGACCGTTACTTTTATAGCCGTTGAACAGTGATCATCTGGGTAGTTTAAATATAAGGCTTTAACGAACCAATTTTCTACTCAGACAAAGGAAGCGATGGCCTCATCCAGTAGAATTGCCCCTTACGAAGCACATTTGTCGGAGCTCGAAAGGAGGTGGCGTCTTTGGGCTTTGCCCTTGACCAATCCAAAGGTGAGCTTCATCAAGTCAAGCTCGAACGTGCTCGTCTACGGGAAAAATGGAAGTTGATAGAGATTACACTCGAGGCAATGTTATCCGAGCAACCCCAAGAGTCTGTCACCATCGCACACCTTACCCTTAGGTCTTATGCGGCTATTTTAAGGGGTTATGTAACAAATAAGTAGCACCATGTTCATGTACATTATTTTTTTATATAATGATGAATATAATTTCTAGTCATTTTTTATACTTTGTAATTAGTTTTTAAAGTACAAACGGTGTTTTTAGTTATTATTTAATTATGAATTATACTTTATTAAATTAAAGGATTTTTGAATTAAATAATATTTTAATAAAATATTATTATTAATATTAAATTAATTTTTATTAAATATAAATGATCTTATAATTTTATGAATGCAATTAAAATTTTTATTAAGGTTTGAAAGCCATTTCTGTCAAAACCCGTGAATTTTTTTATAAATGTCGGTTTTTATTTTAAAAGTGAAAATTCACATATTTAGAAAATTATTTAGATAAAATAAATATTATTTTTGGAATCAGGACGTCGAAATTATCCAACGGTGAATTTTTCATAATTTTCTGAGACGGTCAAATTTTTGGGTAAAAATTAAATACCATTTAAATATATAATGTGTTTTATGACATCATAATGACCCAATGGTGATGTAATAAAATACCATAATCCTTATGTTCGGCCAATATATGTTTTATCATTAAAATAATGAGGTTTTGGGTTTGTTTGACTCACTTTTAAAAGCATTAATGGAGCCCTCAAGACTTATTCAACACTTTGCCTTTTTAAATTAATTTCCATGGGAGTGTGACTCACCTCCACATAAGCAACCCTAATTTTTTAATAAGTTAGGACCTTGGCCTTGTAAAATATCGTTTTCCTCTTTCCTTTTCCAGAAACCATGGGCAAATACCATGGGATGGTTTGTGGTTTGGATTATTTTAATATAAGGGGTCCCAAACCTAAATAATAAAGAATTCTCTCACCTTTCCTATATAAACCCACCCAAGCTCCCACTTCCTCCTCACCCAAAGCCCTTGAAGAACGTCCAACCTCTGCCCTACTCTATCTAGAATCCTCTCAAGGTGCCCCAAGCTCCCAAGAAGCCTCTCTCTAGCCTTTGGAAGCACACTTCCAAGTAAGGGTTTTTTCTTCCTTTCTCATTTTTTGTCAATTTTCTTTAAGTTGTATTGCCCTTTAATTTAAATTATGAATGTTGGGGTATGGTTTCTCACCTCCCCCATACTTCCCTATTATTGTTTGAATGATGGGAGAACCCTTTCTCTCTCATTAAATGCCTCCCATGTACACCCGTTACTATGCCGAAATTCCGAAAGGAACTTCTCTCTCTTCTTTTACATTCAAGCAATACTTTTGTATCATGAATTTAAATTCGATTTAAATTGTTGGGACATGTATATATATGACCTACTTACTTTCCATTACATGTAAATATGATGAGGAACCCCTTTCTCTCTCATCAACCTTTTTTATGAGTTCTTATGTCACGCCGTTACGCTGCCGAAATCGCACCGATTTTCTAAGCCAATGTCATTGTGTAGTGAATACCATGCCCATTTCTCCATCAAGGGTATTCACCTTTATGCACATTTACTTATTGATTGTAAATTTTCATGTATTAATTCCACATTACTTTATCGTGGAATAAATGATTATGTTTTATGAATCCATGTTTTATAATCCATGTGTCACACTTATGCATGAAATGAAATGTTTAAGAAGGGTGCGCCCTTTATAGCGCTCCAATGCATTGGGTAAAGTATAATATCATGATAAGTAATGTGCAATGAGTGTTTACTCATGCTAATTCAAGTGCAAAGAGGGTTTACTCTTGCTTCAAGTGCAATGAGGGTTTACTCATGCTCCATGTGCAATGAGCTTTGGATCATGCTAATTCAATGTTAAGTGTTGTTGCCACATTTCCATGTTATGATTATCATGCTTTATCATGCCTTTATGTTCATGTCTCTCTTATGCTCCATTGATATGACTATTGCCTAAAATGTATTGTACTCCTCATGTTATTCATTGTGTACTCCCTTACTGGGCTTTATAGCTCACCCTTTTCTTATGCATGTCCTCAGGTTATCCCATGCAATGCTAAGTACGAAGGAATGTAGTGGTCATGTAAAGGAAGTTTTCAATAAGGATGTTGTATTTGAAGTTTAAAGTTTTTATGTAATGATCCTAAGCCCCAAAGACACTAAACCTCTCGATCTTCTTTGTTGTATCAAGTGAAGTTTTATGTAATAAAGAATGTTTAAGTTGTAATAAAAAGCAGGGTTGTCATATGAAATATATTTTTTCTTATGAGGATTATCCTATATTGATTCATTACCATAGAAAGAAAGTGTTGTGGAATAAAGTGAATCATCATTTAATGGTTCAGTGGAAAAATCATATGGTTGATGAGGAAATATGGGAATTTGAAAATTTTATGAGGGATCAATACCCTCACTTATTTGATAAGTTAATAAAATTTCAAGGACACAAATTCTAATATGGGGGAGGATATAACATCCCAGGTGATTATAGTATAATAAATTTTCATATCTATTAATATTTATCAATAAAATATTAATTTTATTTTATGAGGGGTTCTTTTTCAGATAGCATACACGACACGCAACAACAGGTTTCTCTAAAATCATACATTTCATATAACATTGAGTTATACAAACAAATAATACAATAATATTATTCTTATTTTAAATGGATGTTAATGACTTGTCGTTGTATTGGAGGGAATGAATAGAACTTACTGGAATATGATTATACTTTTCTTTTAAATGTTTTTACATTTATTAAATAAATTTTAGAGAATTAAAATGAGAATGAATCTAATTTTAATCAAAAATTACATTTATATTTCTAAATGGACATTTTACCGATTAGTATGAATGTACCAGATGTCTTTGAAGGATCACATCTGCTTCTAATATCACCATTGGAGTTCAAAAAAATTTCATATCTCTTCAACCTGACCTTGGTGGCCTATTTTCGACATCACCACCCATCAGTCGATTCATGTGATTGATTTGTTATTGGTTCATAGAGTTTACAATATTGCATGGTTGTGGGGCTTCATTTAAAAATGCACATTATGATCATGTTTCTATCGATAAAAGATTATAATTATTCCATTGTAAAAATCTCCATGAAAATATAACTGATCATTCTTCGTTCTACTCCGGTGGACCTTGGATTTTTATATGGAATGAGATGCTCTGGTTTTATCATTCTGGGTATGATTCCCTAAACTCCCATTACCCTTCCAAAACACCAATATTTTGAGTATATATGGAAATATTGAAGGTATTTTCTGGTTTTATATTTTTATAACTAACTATATGAGTCATCCAATTTTACCATGAATTTTTGTGGAGGTAGATGCATCAAAACTATCGGTGGATTGGGTGTGGTTAACATTTTGAGAAGAATATAGTTGGAAACAAGCTGCTGTTTTTGAATCATTTACAGATCACTAGTTTTCTTGTGGTTTTCTAGGACATTTGGTTTTAGTCTGTCGAAGTGGGAACTAAAATAAGAAAGTGAAAGGTTGTAACTGTAACATCCCAAGTATGTAATGAATAATAGATATTTTTATCTATGCCTATTAATGAATTAGATAGTGTTTTAGAGGCTTAAAATGAAAATAAATCCAATCTTAAGCATGGAATACACTAATATTTTTAAAAGATTGTTTTACTGCCTTTTAATGGAAAATCATTTTTAAATCTATCTTTTGAAAATTTTATAAGCTCTGTTTGTCAAAATAAACTTATTCTTTATGATTGGGACATCAAAATTTAATTTGTTTGATTTTTTGGTATTTTTCCGATAAAGTTCATTTTTTTAATGAATAGTGTAAAATGTTGTATTTTAATTCAAAACCTCTTTTTAATCTAATTTATTTATATGATTAGATTATATTTTTAATTGGTTTTAAAGTGAAATCATAAAATATTTTACCATTAAATCCAATAGTGGTCATTGAAATTAATTTCACTTTGAAATCGGACTTAAACTAGTGTCAATCTGTTGATACTTATTGTTTCATAAAAACACGCTATTTGTTATGAAAACGGGAATTAATTATTAAATTAAATAATGTGACTTATATGTTTTGAATTTTGTAAAATATACTTCATTTTTGAATTTGGAATATCAAATATAGCTTAGGGTGAATTTTTGGCCTTTTTCTGAAAAACTTCAATTTTTGATGAATAGTGAAACCACTAAGTGGTACTTATAAAAACTGATTTTTCGTTTAAATTAAATTTTAACACTTTTGTGTTTTGAATTTAAAAAATCCTACATACATGGCTGTCATCAAAAAGTAAAATGTGGTTCAATAAGATTAAAATAATTTTTTGGTGAATAGTAACTTTTATGTTCTTAATCGCGATTAGAGGTAATTAGTGTAGTTTAAGGTAAGAATAATGTTTTAATAAAATGAAATGAACTTGAAACATGTCCTAAACTCATTAGATGTTTCATGGCCGACCAAGACAATCCATGGGTAAATTTGGGGACCCCATGGAGCCACATTGGATGGAAAATTACATAAATACCTTTTATTTACTATTAAAGTAAAAATGACACACACATGAGGTGTTTTACTAAAACAATTTTTACATGGGGTTATACAAGTTATATTTTTGTCTATAAATATTCATTAGAAAGATAAATCTATTTCCTATATAATAGTATTTTTTTTATAATTTTTAGACATTAAATAAATTAAATTATTAATGACATCATGATGATGCATTGATTACCTCATTATTTAACGATATAAATAGAATGGAAAGATAATGTAAAATATAAGACCTAAACATGGCCAAAACCTATTGTATGGGTGGATTTAGAACCCTTATCACCTTATCCTTGAATCAAATCAATGTGGGACCTCTTAAATCCGAATACCATTTTAAAATAAAGTGACTTTTCTTTACCTTCCAAGAGTGCCCCTCCTCTACTCTTATAAAAGGCCCCCACCTCTACCTCTTTACCCACACTCCCAAAGCCTTTGGCTCGGCCAAACCCTGCCCATTTTGTCTCTCCACATCCCTCTATTACTCCTTGAAGCCTCACTTTGGGTAGAAGACTTCCCAAGGAAGCCTTTGAGCTCAAATCTAAGAGAGTTACATGATTTTAAGGTAATGTCTTCTTTTGAGTCCTTTTGTTTTATTTTTCTTCTCCAACCCCCTAAACTCTTTTTATTCTTTTATTTTGTAACAAATCCAGTATCCTCAATACACTAGTATGTTTTTATAATAAGTATTAGAGATACACTTACACACAACTACATCTAATGGTTAAAGAACATACTGTTTCCGTGGATAGCGAATTTCTGCCTCCCGAAATGATGATTGTTCAACATTCTTTTAACACCTTCAAAGGTAGCGATTAAGATGAAAATATATTTAAATATGATATATAATATGATTTTGTTTTCCTTATGCTTCTGTATTTTTTATTTTGGGAATACCTTTATGGCTTCCATTATGGGTAAACGTGATATCTTCATTTAAGGAAGTGCGGACTACCGCCCCCTCAAAGTGATGTGATTCGTTAATGACATATGTGGGACGTATAAAGGATGTATTTAAAGTTATTATATATGATTTTATACTGGAATTATAATATACCTCTATATCATTATTATTTATTTCCATTAAAGTCTGAGATAGAAATGAACGTAGCGTTCATGCGTACGTACGGCTTACCGTCTCCATGAACGGTGCATTTCATTTCTTATCCCCAAATGTAATGTACAATTAAAAGTACATGTATAAAATGGATATATATAATGAATGATACATCTAAATGATGAATATAATTCTGTAATTAAAATATACATACCTCTCATTTAGTTTTAATTCCATTAATATGATAATGAAATGAAAGTAGCGTTCATGCGTACGTACGGCTTACTGTCTCCATGAACGGTGCATTTCATTTCTTACCTATAAATGATTATGTAATATTATAAATACATGTATATGCTGGATATATATGATATATATTCTATCCAAATCAGGAATGTCATTCTGGGTATAAAGAACCTTTGACCACACGAACAACATGTAATTGTAAGAATTCCACTTTCGACTTAAGAACCAAATATCGACAAAACAAAAATTATTAACATAATGATTACATAATGTTTATAACATTGAAATAAGTGATATAAAAGGAATAATAAGATTGAAAGTTGTTCTTAAGCAAGTAGATATTAACTCAAGTTTATTATTCAGGACGTTAAAGAACGATCGTGTCAATTCAGACCCGAGGTAAGGGACTTCGTCTCAATCTCCTTTCATTGAGGCATGTTTCGTTTTATACACAACATTCTTTTATACGGTGTATAAACCCCTTTGAATTTTACTTTTATACAAAATGAATGTTTTTCTACAAAGCGTTTTACAAAACGACAAAAAGGAATGTTTCTTTTAACGTACGCGGTGACAATGACTGTTTCTGCTTCCGCGAGTATTATTTGGTCTTTGGCTTCCTGAACAAGACATAATGTTTTTTAAAATGAAATAAATACCATATACTCTTTTATGTATTTTGGTTTTGAAAATGGTTTTTATAATGGACAGCCCCCAACCCTCAAGACACCACCCCACCCGTCCTAGACACCACCACCCACCTCCTACCCCATTGGACACCCCCTGGACACCCCCAACCCTCTGGAAAGACCCCCCGGACAACCCCAAACCCCCTGGAAAGGTCCCCACCCACTTGGATAGCCCCCACCACCTTAGACACCCTACCCCCTTGGACATCCCCCACCCCTCGGGATAACCCCCATCCCCTGGATAGCCCCAACCCCTCTAGAGAGCACCCCCACACCCTTGGACTCCCCCACCCCTCCTGTACACCATCCCACCCCCTACCCCCTTGGACACCACCTGGACTCCCCCCAACCCTCTGAACAGCCCCCAACCCCCAGACAACCTCCCAGACCCTCTGGATAGGCCCCACCCCCTTGGACAACCCCTCCACCCTCACCCACCCACCCCCTTGGACATCCCCCCACCCCCTTTGACACCTCCACCCCCATGGACCCCCCCCCCCCCAACACACACACACCCCTTGACTGTCCCTCCCCCCACCTCCATGGGCACCCTAGACAGTCCCCAACTCTCTGGATATCCCCCAACCCCCTAGACGTCCCCCAACCCTCTGGACAGACCACCAAGACCATGGGATTTTAACCCCAAGCTACGAGTTTTGGCATATCTAGAGACTTTAACCTCAAGCTACCAGTTTTTTTATCATGCCATTATTCAAAATGAGAAACATGAACTGTATCTCCTACTAGTCTAAAATGATCTATTGTTCAATGAATCGGATTTTAATATCATATTAAGACTTATAATAGTCCATGAAAATATGTGATGTAAAAAAATTATGGAACAACAAAAAAGTGATACCCAAAATAGAAACAACCAAGGATCCAAAACAAACATTCCACCCTGAAAATCAATATATAATTATAAAAAAAATCACACTAACACACGTTATGTGTGTATCACCATATTTTAGATATAATTTGCAGTAATATATGTGAATGAGATCATTAGTTGGTAATGACAGGAAATATTACCATAAATGTAGGGAATCCACTAAATGAAAACAAAAGAAATCAAAGTAGGTGAGGATTAAATGAATATTCTATGTCGATCTAACAGATCTGGTAATAATAAATAATATAATTATGTAAAAACGAGTTAAGAGGGTTTGAAATCTAAGAATCTAACCTAGTTTACACAAAATAATCGCAAAACGTAAATATAGACTATCCGGGAAAAAACGAACGAAATAAAGTTGTGGGAGGCGTACATGTGTGTTGAGAGTGAAGATGATATATTTGAGGAGATTAAAGATGATAAACAAGGATGGAAAATTAGTTTAACGAAACGAGATCAAAGAGTTGATTCTATGTTTTCCACATGAGAGAATCGAATCACAGGTCTATCGATTGAAAAATATGAAATGAGAATCCACTGGGAGTGATAAATTATTTAAATGTTTTATAATGTCGATTATTTGATAAACGACCTTATAAACTATTATTATTTCACTTATAAAGTCGGTGATTATAATAACAGACATTATTATTGTATGAGATACCGTGTTTTTTTACGTCTCTTATGAAATAACAGACGTAAAAAAAGCCACGTGTTGGTTTTTTACATCATTTATTTGATAACATACGTAAAAACCCTTTAGAAACCACAGTTTTTACATCGGTTTTTATATAAACAACGTAAAAACTATCATGTGTTGGTTTTTTATGTTAGTTATAATATAACTGACCTAAAAAATTTCTATGGGTTTGGTTATTACGTCGGTTAGGAAATAATCGACGTAAAAAACCCCTCAGATGTCACCTTTTTCACGTCAGTTATTCTATAACTGGCGTAATAAATTTGTTAGATGCCTCATTTTTACGTCGGTTATAAAATAACCGACCTAAAAAAGCATGTGCATTGGTTTTTTTACATCAGTTAATTTATAACTGATCTAATAAACCAACACGCGGGAGTTTTTAGGTCAGTTATAAAAATAACAAATGTAAAAAATTCACTCTCAATCTTTTTTACAACGGTTAAAAAATAAGTGACGTAAAAAACCACATATCAAAGACATTTACGTCCGTTATATATAACCGATGTAAAAAATAGCGTCGTTAATTTTTTTTTTACACTAGTGTAATATGGTTACCCAATAATTAATCATATTCATTATTGGTAATGAATATGTAGGATGGTTTTTCAAATCATTTTCATATCTAGGATGGATATTGTTCCCATGATAAACACCTCTATTATGTTTTAGTCCTTTTTGGGTTATAATGTTTTCAAAAGTGAGAAACATATTATTAATTAAATCATACATGATGAGAGATGGTCATTCATCATTATTCTGTCAGTTGGATGTTATTTGGAAAGATATTCTTTTTATTATAAAAGAGAATATTTTTTAAACTGGAGTTAGGATACCCATTTTAGTGATATAGAATTTTGAACCATCTTAATTCATTAAATTGTTGAGTTTTTTTATAATTTATTTTATCCATGATTTTAATATATATATTTTATTTCACTGCATATTTTTTTACAAGGGATATTTTTCTAGAATTATAAATTCAGGGGTAGTATTAGAGATTTAGGTCACATGTATTATAGGAAATACAATAAGATGAAGTGTGCTTAAATCGTATAATTTGGGGATTTAAACTATAGTAATATGACTCTTCTTTAATAGGATCCCCTGGTATTATAGAGTTACACATCAGAACTATAATGGTTATTTTGTATTAGTGATGAAATTTGATTATAAATTTTTCATTTTTATACCAAATATATTTTGGAATGAAAATATGATATTATAATGTTAAAGGGAATTTTTTCTTTGAGGAATGAATGTGAATTATATAATGGGGGTTTGGGATGTGAATGTGTGTGTTATTATTCATGTTTCAATTTGATGTGTTAATTTATAGAATCTCATACATTGGAATTAGTTTTTTTGTATTTATTTTATTAATTTATACATTTAGAACTATCAAATTATAGTTTAATAGTTGGTATGATTACTGGTAAATTCAAACCATGGTTTAGCTAGGTGTTAATTTGTATTCATTTTTGGATGTTGTAATTCAATGTGTACAATATTAGGATACATATGGATTATTTATTTGGTTATTTTTATGTACATATCAAGGATAATTATGTATTAATAGAATTATTTACTAAATAATTTAGTTGGTCACAACTAATTATGTAAATTTTGAGTTTTTTCTATGATTTTTTTGGAAACTACATTCCAAAATTAACAATAACAAGTAATCAATTGTATTAAAAAATATATATGAATGGTGTATATATGTTATTTTCATTTACAAAATTCAATAATATATAAAATAGGATTATAATAAACTATGTATTGGATGGATTGGTAATTATTTCTCTTTAATAACATGTCATTATGCCGTGGGAAAAAGATTCCTAGGTTGTGTGCTTTTAATAGCAATTGAAAAAATAAAACCTATAATTACATAAAATGGATTATTCCATTGAATTATATTATGTTTTCCTATGTTATTTTATGAATCATTAGAGCCTAAAATGTATCGTTTCAAATGCTTTTTTTTGAAAAATACCCTTAATTTGTTTTTTGAACCAATTATGCTTTTCATATTTGGTTTTTCTATAGGATAACTTGAAACCCCTAGACATAAATTTTGAGTTGTGTGATCATATATTGTTGAGAACACCATTTAATAATTCATTAACATTTGATAATATGGGTGATAATTTAATCCCATGATAACCTGGTCGACGCATAATCTATTGTTTGTGAATTAATCATTGCTTCAAATTTCATTAGTGGAATCGTTGTGAAGGTGTTGGATATGGGGAATTAAGTGATGGATTTGTTAAGTTGTTATTATTTACTACTATAATTTTTTTTAAATAAAACATTATTCTTTGAATACTAACTTTTGATAAAACATAACATAAATTTATTTTCAGTAAACATCAGGCCCCAAATTCATAAAATGACTTTATAAACTCACTCCTCCTATAAGAAGGTTATGATTTACTAGTCTCATAATCATTTAGATTTGAAATTTAATCTTAATGAAGAATTTTCAAACATAATACATTTTAAATAGAATGAATATTTTTATGATATTTCCTTAACTTGAAGTTTCCAACGTTCCATATTACATAGCAAAAACTATTTGAATCATCAGAATTACTCACACATTATAATACAATTTCTATTTGGTCATGACTGAAAAGAAGATAATATCATTATTACATATACATTTACATTACCGATCCAAGTATTAGTCACTAAATAGAAGAAAACATTGTTCTCTATATTAAGATATTAACAATTTAAATATGTTATAATATTGTTTATATATTTAAATCTGAAATCAAACAACATGATCAATATTGAAATTGAGAAATCACCATGCCCCGCATCATTCATAAAACAACCATTCCAGACCACCTCCACCACATCAAACATGGCATAATTTAAATACAAAAAACATGTTTAATATTTAAAAAAAATCTTGTAAAATTATGGATATCTATATCAAAGTCTTTGGTCAAATAGTTAAGTATTATAAAACAAATGTATAAGTACTAACCCTTATTGAATTAATCATGGAGAATACTAACATAAAAATATAGGAGACTGTTTTATACAATGAAAAAAATAAAAATGATTCTTGGAAAAAGATATATCAAATTATGAACTAACCAATTAAAATGTAAATAACAACAAGATAAAAATTGAAAATTAGGATAGATTTACAAACATAAATAAGAAACTAGAAATTGAACTTATAGGATGAATAAAATATGTCAATGGGGTGTCTATGATGTTAATTTCTATGGAATTCTATACCAATGGTTTTTTAAAACATTTTATATGATATATACCAATAGTTAATAGAAAAAATTGGTATAAAATTAATCTATGACTTGATATACAAAAGGTTTTCTGAAACCTTTTGGTATTGAATTCACTAAATATACTGTTTTCAATCGTTAATGTAATTTATTGGTATATATTATATCTAAAAATTGTTTAAGAAAACTATTGGTATATTTTTTTGGTATATCCCTCTTTTGAACCAATGTATTATATATTTTTCATAATTCTCTATATTATTATTATATTCATCCTCATTTTAGGTTTCATTGGGATATTCTTGATCCTAAATATTATTATTGATCTAGTATATTTTTTAGTTTCAATTATTTAAATAGATTCTATCAATATTACCCATTTTATTTATGAACTATTAATTTATTTACTTCACACATGGTGAGTATTAATTCACAATATGATGAACATTGTTTTGTGTTCATTTTTTAACATCCCACTTATGAATTAATATTTTTTATTTAGTTTATTTCTTATCTATACACCTCACTTTATAATTCGGTTTCTATCATTTTTAATTAATAGGAAAAATTTATTTAAATGATAGACATATGTAGAAAAATAATAACCCCTAAAACCTCGAAAAATACACCAATTAGTATACTAATTACATCCATAAATAAAAACTCAATGTTATTTCAGATCACATAGAATCTTTAATTAATAGACCAAAAATAGTAAATATATTATGAATATTAATTGAGATATTGATTCATATATAGAACCCACACATGAACTATAACTAGTGGGTACATGAAAACATCATCTAAAGTGATCTACTCTTATTTGTGCGGTATATCACAGAGGTTCATTAATATGTAGAACCCTCATCTGGTGTTCCAATTTTTTAAAATATTGTTTTTTCGTTATTATGTATCTACACATAATACTTTTTCATTATCCCCAAATAAATATATATATATATATGAAATTTTATTATCAAAAATTTATTTATATAATTGAAATGAAATATCCAATTAAATATTAATCAATTAAGATATAAAGATTATTAATAATAAAATATTTATCATAAAATAATTAAACATTATGATAGTGAGATGAATATTTTTATCAGGATTATGTTAAATAGAATACTTGTTAAATATTTTTAAGTATAACATTCAAAATAAATATAACTATTTATATATTTCTGTGGAAAAACAAAAAACATATTTTAATTATGATATCATCTTGAAAAGGGAATGAAAATCAATTAATCATCCATTTTTTAGTATAATATTTTTGGAATTAAGATGAAAATTTTAAAAAAAGAATGTCATAAACAAACATTTACCATGGAGAAAGATTTGGTTTAATCATTTTAGGGAATAATATGCATATTTCATGCAATTTTCATTAATAACACAAAAAATAATGATTAAATTCAAGAATTTAAGACATCAAAATTAGAATAAGTATATTGAGTCCACCAATATGATAAATATATAGATAAAACCCAATAAAATAGGTATATACTATCACTATGGATGTACAATGTTTTAAAATAGATGAAGGGACCACCAGATTCACATATATGGTCAAAATGATTGGTAAGTCCAATCTAATAAATATTTTTACCCCATAAAATATTTAAAATTTCCACCATGAAATATAATATTAAAATAAATAAAATAACATAAAAATTTTGTAAATTTTTTTTCATTATATATAAACTATCAAGATACCAACACCATTTGGGAGGAAAAGTGATGTGGGGAAGTGGATTCATCATCAATAGTGATTAATAGGTGAGGAATCATAAAATATTTATATTGGGAAGTGGGGTGAGGTGAGGCATATTGGAATTTTGACTTAGTCATTATCCTTATGGTTTTTGGTTTTAACATTTATATAAAACTATGAATTTTATTATCTAATAACTCATGTATGGTTTTTCAATTATTTATAAAGTGATACATAATGAAAATGTTATTTACTTTATTTTAATTTTTTAATGAGAATTATTTTTGAATATATTATGTATATCTCATATAGGTTTCAAAAATATAATTTTAATTTATATATTAAAATTAATTTATATGAGATATTCTCAATGCATCTAACATCACCTTAAATATTGTATTTTTTTAATGAAAAATAATTACAATGGTTTGTTGTATTAGGTTACAATGGATGAGATCTTCAAACAAATTTTCTACATAGGTTGCAAATTTAAATATTTCATTAGAATTTTTATTTTTTACATTAAATGGGCTAAAAAATTGGAATTATTTTATTTTTTATTTCTAAATATAATATTTATATCTACATTTTATTATTCTATAATGAAGAATGAATCTAATATTTTGATGTTCTTAAATTATTACAAAGTCACTAAAACCCCATTAAAATAAAGTCTGTTTTATATTATTTTATCTTTATTTTTATATGACATGTTGAGATAAAAATATTAGTATTGTGGTCAAATTTAATAATTCACTAGAACTACATATAATAAGATTATGGAAATAATTAAAGAAATATGATTAGTGTTAAAATATTATATATATTTTTGAGATGTGATAAATATCATGTGACTTTATCAATTCTATGAAATTAACATATAATTTTCAAAATTATTGGTTGTTCAAAATAACAAATAATTGTGTCCATTATTTGTGTATTTTTTAGAACAGATGAATGTGACCTTTATCAATAAAATTTTTGATACTAATAATGATTCATTTTTCTGTGGTATATTTTTCATTGAAATGTTTTTTCTTTATGAACAAATACATTATCAATGATAAAATCAATTACCATCTGTAATAAATGGACTGTAGTTATATATTTATTACTATGAAGAAACCAATAAAAATACAAAAAAAATTATTTTTTAGTAAAATTAATAATTAAATAGAAAAACAGATTTTCATTAGACAAATATATGAATACATATATTACATTATTAAATTTTTTTAAAATAAAATTTAAATGATTTCAAATTCACTTGTGTAAACAATAATCACAAAAAATAAAAAAAAAACTCATGTAAAGAATTCACTTCTGATCAACCCAACCTTATTCCATAGAAGAATGTGTCTAAAAAAAATAAATTTTATTCTTGTAAATATATATAAAAAATAAAAATTATATAAAAATATGACTTAATTTATAATACATGATAAATTTTAATTCAAATACTCTATGTTCTATATTAATAATTTGTAAATATATAATTATATAATATTATAGAGTATAACGAAAATATGAGTTCATTTTTACCTTTTTAGGTTTTTCATGTCCATTTTAATTTAAAATGTCACATTTAAATAAAAATGCATACTTGTAGTAATACAAGCCACACCTTGCCTTGGAATTATATAATGTTAATTTATATAATAGAAATAGGAGTTACTAATAATGATACATAATTATCATTTCATTCATTTAATATTTCCCATTTTTTTAGTTTTGATATTTTTTTAACTAATGTTATGCTTTTAATTGAAAACATGTACTTTTAGTCATTTCTACCACACAATTTACCATATCGATGACTGGTTATTTCTTATGCATTAAAAGTAATTTATCAATAATTTTAATATTTTATTAATGAAATATATTTTCAGTGGATAGAATTATTTTTTTTGACCTGAGAGAATTAAATAATTTTTTTAGATGACCATAATTTTGCAGAAATATAATGATGTAGTAAAAAATTATATTTTATATTGTTTTAAAAGACCACATTGGATATAATTAAAGGACTATCATGATGTTATGATTTAGTTTTATTCTCATAGTATTTATTTATTATAATTATATTATTATTAGAGATGTATTATATCATAACATAATTATCTTGTAGCGTTCAATCAACAAATATTTTTTAGTTATTTTTTCTAAGTTATAGTAATGTTTGAATAATAAATTAATGTCATATGTAATGTAAAAATAAATAATTTTCATCTCTTATTAATATATATGAGTTATATTTGTTAAATTAATAGTAATTATATGAATATCATGTAATTGTTCAATCAAAAGGAAATAATCATTATTTTTAACCGAATTAGGCTTTCCATTAATATATTGTTTAATTTAGAAATATAATTTATTAATTTACTAATATGAATTTTTAAAATTGATATAAATAAATAATTCAAATGTTTATAATTATTATAGGATGAATTATTTATAATTTCTAAAATTATTTATAATTTAAAATAATAGCAAAAATTATTTATTTTTAATGAAATTTGTTAATCTATTTTATAAATATAAAATGATTCATTTTTTTAAAAAAAATTAATGGATAAATTTATTTATCTATAATATAAATAATTAAATTAAATTTATTAGGATAAACTATAAGCTATATTTTGGTATATAAACATTTTATACTTAACAAAACATTTTTTTTATAGAAAATGTTATTTGTTCTAATTTTTGTGGGTTAAATTTTAAAACTAAATTCATCTTTTAATTGGGTTGGAATTTGATATAATGTATTCTATATATTATCTCAGACAAATTAATATTAGTTAGTAATGTAAAATTCTTTTTTCTGTATGATGAATAGTAAAAACATTAAATAAATTACCACGGATAAAGTTAAAATGGTTTATCATAGGTTAAACGAATGTGATCATAGTCAAAATGTCTTAATGAATTTTTTTAAATCCAATTAGATTGACAAATTTTTCCAATATTTCATTTAAAACTCTAAAATTGTCTATTTTTAGCCATTCTTCTTGAGTAATAAATTAATATATTCTGAAAATTAAAAAATCTCATTGTGTGTCCCCTCCCTCCAATATAAAAGTACACCCATTCTCCTCTCATATCTTAAATTTAGTGCCCTTTATTTTTTAAATAACCATACAAAATAAGATATTATCTTCCATACACATGACTTAGAGGAATTATTTTTAATAGAAGAATAACTTTATATAGGCTAAGGTGTAGACAAAAAAATTCTAAAGAACATTTATAATTGTGAACATCGTATTTCCAATTTATTTTTTCATATATTTCATTCTAAGATTATTCTTCCTTAATTAAGTCATAATTTAACTATATTAAATATACTATTATATAATTATATTTCATGGAAAACCTATATCAATCTTTGATTACATAAATTGGGAAATGAAACCATCGTTCTTTCTTACATCAGTCTGCCACATTATTACACAATATAATTCTTTTTACATCACCAATTATAATGATAGGTTAAAAAATTGATTAATTATATATATATATATTAAGGTGATATTAATAACAAAAATAATAATATTTAAATCTATTTTATAATTTATTTTTTTCATTTTCATTTGTTGAATAATGATGGTTTGGACTATGTATACACGGAGATTACTACCTCCATTAACAAATGTGATTAGTTTTTCATCACTGTATTACATTGATGGTATATATATGTATATTTGACCATTTTATATTATATTTATGATATAATAGTCATTATTTATAGATAAAATAATAAATACCTGATATTCTGCATGATTTTTGTAAAATTGAAACATTACTCGTATTTTTATAGGATCTATTATCTCCATGATTATAACATAATTCATTTTTAACATCCATCAATTATGGATGGTTTTAAAATTATGATTACTGTATAAATTGAAATATTTTCATTATTATTTTTCTATATTTTATATATTAATAATCTATTTGAAAATGATTAATATACTGAATTCGTATAAAATTTAGGAGTCAAAAATCCTCAAAACACTCAATGTGGACTTAACCGGTTATTTAATTAAATATGAAATAAAAAAGAAATAAATAAATAAAATTTAATAATAAGGTATTATCATTTATAAATGTTATAAAATTGGAAATATTGGTAAAAGATTACTATATAATAGATAAAGCATGTATGTTACATAACTTAAACAATATTAATAACACAATAAATTAAAAATCTTATTTTAAATATTTTTAGAATTTATTTAATAAATCAATTTATTCCATACCTATATTATAAGAATAATTTTATGAATTTATTAACAAGTATATAAATCAATTAAAAATTACGTTTTAAGTCACTTTGTACGTTATTTCAAAATAATAATAAAAATTAATGATTTAATGGGTAGTTTCTATAATGTTTTAAAAGGGATCCAATATGATTTTTCTATTTTAATTTATGTGGTATCAAAAAAATATTCAAAATCAATAAATGTTATTTGATATTTGGATTTCTTTATATGATACCATGTTTCTGTAACGAAAAACCATTCATCCATTATTCAAGGATACTATCCAGAAGGGTCTTAAATGTAATGGATAATTCAATACCCAGAAATGTTTTTCTTCTCTATTAGAAGAATATTTTTAAAGGTGTACTGATAAATATTAAATTTTTCATTTGATGTTATTATGTTACAATTCTTCGTAATTATTTATGATTATAGGTGAGACTAATATAGATCATCATGAGGGAGAGTCTGATATATCTCATGATGAAAGGTGAGACAAATATAGATCTCAAAGGCACTATGTAAAGGGATTAATTAACCTTTTTTCATTCTCTTAAGTCAATATTAGAATTTTTAATTCATGTTTTTCCATTGTTAAAAGTGATTTCAAAATTATATCCACAATTAGTTATAATAATTATTTATGAATTCCATGAGCTTTTTATGGAAAAATTATGATTTTAAAATGTCTTATAATATGTATAAATTTAAAGAAATTTTTTTTTATTTGAAAAAGTTTAAATGTATAAATTTTATAAAATGATTCCATAAATTTTTTATAATTACAATTATACACTTTTTTTATTTATTTTTCTTTTAATATTTCTTGTGATATGATTTATCAATATTTTTGTTTTCCAACATTCTCATTATTGGGCAACAAAAATATTATTTTGATCTCGAGTTTTATATAAAAAGGAAAATATTTTTAATATTTGTTAGAGAACTAACGGATTTCATTTTTTTATATGTCAAATACTCAAGATTTTTTTAAAATAACATACATTTAAATTATTTTATCACGGTTTTAAGGTCGAGTGGAGACAGGGATTAGGTCGACATACAAAATTTAAAGACACTTCATGAAATGAAAACTGATTTTATCATAAATTTTTTATATTGTATAAAAACAATTATTCAGTGGAAGTGTCTACATTTTGATATTATATTTTATTGTGTCAGACTATTGAATTAATTCACAAAAATTATAATTAAAAAAGTTCTTCTTGATTAAATTAAGATAAATTATTTTTTTAAAATATTCATCTTATGGGTTGCTTATGGTCAGTTTATCATAGAGACTATTAGACAAATGTTGATATAATTTTAGATATGTGGATAATATCTGTGAATACCCTTAAGAGATTTTAATTTATGGATATTATGAGATTTTAGTTTAATATTTACATATTTTTTCAAATAAAATATGGCTATTGAGGATGATCTTCCAAAGAAGAAAAAATAAAAAAAACATAAAGCTACTTGTAGAATAATATCCTTCCAAATCAGAAATCCATATTGGTTTTTATTTGAACTAATCAGTTTTTTGATATGATGGATTCGTTAATAAATGATATATATGGTGGTGGTATATATTCTGTAGAAAATAAAAATCTACAATAATGGAGCATGTTAGTGATTAGGTATTTTATAATATATCTCCTATTATCATTCATAATATCTTGGGAACTCATGGTAAAATATATATGGATTAATTTAATAGATACTATATACATTTTAATGGTATTTGCATATAATAAAAGGGTATAAATTTTTATTTAACATTTAGAAGGTAAATACGATCCTTTGGGGCCAATAGTTAAGAATGTCAAATAGTGATTAGATATTAAACCATTGGAATTTGGTTAATTTAATAATATTTTCTTTTAGACGTGTTTTCCTTTGGCTATTTGTATTTGGATGTAGAATAAATCCATCATACTAATGTAGAATGAGGTATATTAATTTGATATATATTAATAAAACATCCCTGTTTTTTTAAAGGTACAAACTAAGTTTTATATATTTTCTTCATTCTATGTTATTCTTATTTAACACCCATTAAATCCTAGATAAAAAATATAAATATACACTCATTAATTAAATTGTTATAAAAAACCTATTTTTTTGTACTGACAATGTAGAAATGTATTTTTCAAATGATTATGTTTCCTTTGATATTATTAAAAAAAGTTGTGTGTGAGGTAGAAAAATGGGAATAATCCATCAAATTAATAGGTTGGTAAAAAATAATAATTTTTCATCTTACAAATAGTGGTTTTAAAAAAGAACTATTGGTAATATCTTACCAAATATGGTATGTTAATTTGATGTGGTAATTTTGGGAATATCTCTTATGACATTAATGAAATATATCATATATGTGTTAAGACCAAATCAGAGAATTAGGAATTATTGTTTCATAAATTTAATATAATGGTTCATTATAAATATTTATAACTAATGAATATTATGAATAATTGGAAGCAGAAAGACTATAAGTAGAAGGTTTTGGTTAAATAATTTTCAACAACATTAAATGATGTCAGGGTTTCCAATATAGTGGTAATAGGTGCATTAATTATTTATTTTAATTAATATATTATCTTTTTTGATTATATATCTAAAAATTATTAAATTTATTAAAAAATTATTGATAATTTAGATGTATCACCTCAATAAATAAATCGAAAAATTTTAGTAAAGACACGTAGTGGTGGTATTAAAGAAACATGAATTAAAAAATATCTCAAAATTATAATTTGGGAAAGGATTATCCCTTAAATTATTATTTTCATTACCATTATATAATTTCAATTTATTCAAGGAATGGATTGTATTTCTATTTATCATGGTGAGATAAATTAAAAATCCAAATAATTTATTTTAAAAAATGATTTTTACATTCTGTATAAGAATGAATTCATACATTTGATTAAATATCGTGATGTGTAGAATCTATAATATGAGGGAAATTAATGTTGTATTCAACATATTTTTGAATATATAAAAACTATCCAAATTAATGATTATTTTGATGTAAAATATTATGTATATTTTTTTCAAAATGACTGGTTTGGTATTATGAAAAAATAGGAAACTAAATTTACTACTGACATAGTGGTTGTAGTTAATCCAATTTCAAATCCCCCATATCAAATATCTAAAAATTATCTTCTTGAATTGAAAATTTAGTTACATGAATTTCATGGAAAAGATTTCATTTATCCTAGATCTCCACAATGGGGTTCTCGTATTTTATATATTAAAAATAAATATAGTTCCATGAGAATTTTCATTCATTAGAGAAAAATGAATGGAATTACTATTATGAATAATTATTTTTTCCTTATATATTTATCATTTTTATTAGATCCTAGGAGATCATTATTTTTGTAAGGTTTACCTCATATCTAAGTACCATCAATGGAAGGTTATAAAGGATGAAATAAAAAATATAGTGTTCCATATAATTTTGAGTTACAATGAGTTTTTTTTTATTCAATTCGATTGAGAAATTCCCAAAAATAAATAATTTATATTAAAAATATAGTTTCCAATTAATATTTTTAAATGATTTGTTTTTATTCTAAAATTTATATAATTCGTGAAATACAATTATTGATTAAGATAAAACCCATCAATGAAATCAAATTCTATGGAAAATGTGGTAAATAATTTTTTATAGATGATTTCATTATTTGGGGGAAAAACATGTTATAACTATTAGTATTACTAAAACTATTTTTGGTGATAAATGGCCATTAAATCTAAATCATACTATGGTTTACATATTTCTTATATTAGTAATCAATTTCCATGTGTTTGTTAAAGTAATTACACAATTATCTATCCTATTTATTATGATAACATGAAAAGAGTTTGTTTTATCTAGAAATAGGTATGTTTTGAACATTTACATAAATATAATGAAAGGTTAGTGAATTATCTCATTATATACCTATTATCCATAAATGAGTACTTTTTTTATAGTGATGCTACATTGAAGGGAATATGTTTTTTTGTACGAAATGTATAGTTGTCGTCTTATGATTCACATCAATTAAAACCCAATGAAAAAATCATCATATATATGAAAATAAAGATAAATGAGTGGTGTTTTATTTAAAAATTTGTAAATATAATTTATATGGATTATGTTGTGAAATATATAATAATCATAAAATTTCTAATTATATATTCACATATATAGAAAACATTGGGAACATTTGTTGTTGAATACAATAAAAATAGATATTTCTGATTTTACTAAGATGTGATTGTCTTTTAAATTTGTTTAGTTTGAATTATATTTATTGAAGGGGATTCATCAACCTTTTAGTGGTAAAATATAAATTTTAGAATATATACATGTATTTTATAGTTTTATTACCCAAGACATCTTGATTTAATAATTTTATTTGTGTAATTGTTGACCAATTAATTTAATGGTATCATTTTCAACCCATTAGATATAATATGAATCCCTTATAACATTATCAATTGTATGTTGATGAGATAATTATATTATATAGAGTAACTATTTAAATTTTATCTGATCCTAATCTCATATTCACCTTTAAATTTTGTATAGGGCTTAAAATGGCATAGGGTACTCAATTAAATTCCAATACAACCTTTAAATATCAATATGATGGATAGTCAAGAAAATATAATTTTGTCTTTAGAGGTTATTAATATATATTTTTAATGGAATTTATAGGATTTAAAGATCAACAATTATAATTCCGAGAGTTTTATTTTAATAAAAATTTTCATTCTAGTATGTAGATGGAACCTTTTATGTCATTATATTGAATGTGGTGTCAGACTTTATCTTATAGTGATGAAGTTGGTAAAAGAAGTTTTTTGGTTGTATAATTGGTAGAAGAGATGATTGATAAGGTAAATTTGAATCATAAACAAATGAGGATTCCTTAAATTAAGAAGAACATATATACATATAATTAAAGGAAACTCATTTCATTCAATTTAATCAACCATGTTATTCTTAACGTATTTCTCCAAAATAATGTTATGCATATTGCTTAAGAAAATGTTAAGTTCATTGTTAGATGGACCATATAATATTATTTATAATATTGGATATGTTTTTTACCCATTACACTTTCCTTTATTTTTATCCTAGGTGCACGATTTGTTTCATGTTTCATTAGTGATGAAATATGGGTCATTTTCCTCTCATATTCTGAGCCAAAAAGTAGTTCAGTTGGATAAAAATCATTATTGTAAATAATTTTCAATATATATTCTTTATTTTGGAGAAAACTTATTTTATAATAATATGATTTACATATAATGGTTTTATCGAAAATCATATTATTTAAGAAGTACCATTGTAATCTAAAATAGCTAGGTGGGTAAGATATTCAAACTTGTTTAAATAGTTAATAAAATTCTGAGGATAAAATTTATATTTTTGGGAGATAATATAATAAACCAATTATTGTAAATATAATAACATTCATGTATTATTAATATTCATCATTTAGATTTGATATAGTTATTCTTATTTAATGAAAATTATGAAATTTTTTATCCAAAGGAAAAATATTTATTTCTATTAAAGGTAGGTTATCAAGCATTATGGATTTTTATTAAAAGCAGAATATTCCAAATTTTAAATTATAATTTCTAAATGTGTATATAATTTCTTGATTTATAATTTAAAAATTAATTTAATTTTGTTTTTCAAATATTTTCTATGATGTTTTATTTTACAAATGGACAGTGAAAAATATTGTGTTTTATCAAAAACTATCATTTCAATTCAATTATTTAAATAGATTTTTTTTATATTTGGTTGAATTTTAATTTTGATTCACTTATTTTGTTAATAATCTTATTAATTTCATATAAAACAATTTTATTCTTGATTTTGATATAAAAACATTTTATATACAAGAAAGTACTTTTCTATAAACCAGTTTTTCATTGTGTTTAGAGGTGTTTTTATAAATGATATTATTTCTGTTATGTGACATGAATTGGATAAATTAAGTTAAAAATTTAGAATCATAATAATTCTGGGTAGTTAATAATTTTCCCTTAACTTTTTCATAATGAATATTAAAAATAGTATAAACATTTTAATATGGTTAAGGATAAAACAATTCCACAATGTGTTAATCTGAAGTGAAAAAGGTTAAACTAATATAAAATTAATTCTTAAATATATTTTATGGACATAATATAAACATATAACCTTTAATCTATAAATATGTTCAATCATGGATCTATTTAACTTGAGTATTAAATAATATAATTTAATCTTATTAATTAATCCAAATTTTCCCCCACCGCCTCTTATAAAAGTATACCCCCCACCTATCATATCATCAATTAAATATACTTTTATTCCATAACATTAATTTTTAAATAAATTTATTTTACCACTACCATTGTTCTAGTTGTATTAATTTTAATAGAATATCATTCTTACTAATATTATTGTGTAATAAATAGAAGTCGTACAAAGAAGAGGTATAACTCATAACCGATAGTTTTCATTTTATTTCTACATCTACCTCATTCAAATATTTACCAACCGTGATAATTTAATAAAATAATATTATTAAACAAAATTATATTTTATTATTTTTTGGCATAAACTATATTCATCCCATATTCAATCAAATGAGAAATTAATCCATTTTCCATCAGTATGTTAAACTTTCACCTCTCGAACCAATATAATTTTCATTCCATAACTATGTCTCTGGGTAGGATATAATTATGGTTTTAATTTATATATATGTTATTCATTAAATATATTTCATTCTAATGAGATAATATTTCATCAATTTTCCTACCATTCAATTTATTAAAATATAATAACATCGTTCATGCATATGTGTGGATTACCACCTCCATGAAGTGAATTTATTCTTTTTCATCACAGCATTATTGGATAGTATATAATATTATATTGACTATGATAAAATGATATTTATTTTTTGATAATCATTTTTAGTGTAATATTAATATATATGTCCTTTCACAAAATATTGTTAAAAAATTAAATGATACTCAGGTATATATATGGCCTTCTATATCCATGACTGTACTGTATTTTATATTTCATCACTATATTTCATTTAGGGATTTAAATTTATATTTATTTTATAAAAAAATATAATTATGTTATAATTAATATACTGGATATTATGTAAAATGTACACCTTTTACCATGTTTAACATACCAATGTTGTTTTGAAACTATGAACCAAACATCCTTCGTACAACCAACATGTACTTGACCGATAAATCAATTAAATATGTGTTTTAAAAAATGATATTTATGGTTCAATTATAAAGGACTAAAACGTTAAATTAATATTCATAAATTGAATAATTCACAATAATTTGTTATATATGAGATAAGGATCATATATCTCATATTAGAGTCAGAGTGAGGAACACCATACATTAAAATCCATGTTTTAAATATTTAAAAGATTTATTTTCTAAAAAATTCTTCCATGTCCATATTCAAAAAATTATTTTATGAATGTACATATATGGTAAAAAATAATTAATAAATGAAATTTTATTTCTCTTATTAATATCATGAAAATGTCTTCAAATTGAATCATTTTATGTGTTTTATAAATAAATTTTTTATGTTTTTGGAAGATTAATATTAAACATTAATGTATAAGACATAAATTTATTTTCCCACATTAAATACTATATATGATATTTGGATTATTTTACATTATTAAATTTTATCAATAGATAAACACATTCTCTATTTTTGTTCTGTTTATGATAAAAATGGTTTTAAATGGAATCTATATTTCAATATTGAGAAAAACATTGTATCTGTACTGTGGATATTCTTGTGGAAATAATTATGGAGATGAAATAATTCATGTTATATGGTTATGTTATAGCCCATTAAATTTTTATATGATCATGGTTGATCATGATATAGCTCACGATTATGGGTGATTCCTATATAGATAATGATGATGCGAGTACCCGATATTGCTCTCCCATGCTTTGGGTAAAGGGATTGAGTTAATTGGTTTTACGTTTATCCTAAAATATTATAGTAATATATAATATCGGTTATTTCCTATGTAATATTGATTGTGTGTGTGATATGAATAATGTTTCCCATGTTACTTAAATATTTAACTATTCCTTCACTGGGGTTCTATGTAAATATTATTATTTCTAAATATAATATAATATGATTAAATTTAAATGAAATATTATGGTGCATATTAGGGGTGAAATGAATAACCACGTAAAAATATCATGTTTTTTTAATATTTTAAAGGGAAATTTATGTGATTTATTTTAACTATAATATTTTTTATAAAATGATTTATGAGATTATTTGGTAGTTAAAATTTATTTCTTCAGGTGAGAAATTGTTTATATTGAGCGAAAAGTTTATTTTAAAAAAAGTTATAATAATTATTCATATACTGAAGAGTATCTATTGTTATTTTCTTATATCCCTTAGTATGATTTATAGGCTCACCCCATGTTTTCAAATTTTACTAAAAAAGATTTTAAGGATGTTTAGGGATGAGGATGAGGAAAATATGATAATTATGAATATTTTTCAAGAAATGTAAATATATTTTATCTTAAAATATTTTATTATGGGAAAAATGCATAAAAAGATTAAGTTTTCACCTCGTGATTTAATATATTATATAGTAATGGTGATGACAAAATTATTTAAAATAATAAACCTAAAAGATCTTTAATATTGGATAAAAATATATTCTTGATCAAAGATTCAATGTGTGTATTTTTTATGTGTTGTAATAGATAATATTACATGAATTTCATGATTAACATCAATGAAGGATGATACAAGCATTAGAGGATAATAATGAGATAAAAATTTCATGTAGAATTCAATTACAATACAAACAGTAAGGATAATATATATTTGAATAATAAAGAGATTTATTATTGTGAAGGAATAATTTTTTTATATGGAATTTATTCAAACAATGTTGAATATAACACAGAATGAAAATATGGATGAAGAAAATATATTAATTCATATAAATAAATAGATTTTACACTGACTTTTGATTAATCCACATGATCAATATTTATTACATTAAACACATATAATATAGATTTTTATTGATAAATAATTTGAGGATTAATCAATTGGGTTCACAAGATTTAATATATCCCTGGAACAATGTTGATTATAAAAAACTGCAATTTTATTAGGTAAAAAATACCTTCTATATTAGTTTATAAACTAACTATTTCATTGAAGACATTTTTTGAATGATGGAATCCATGAAAAAAGTATTTAATCATATATAATGAAAAGAATATAATTATATAAAATTAATGATAATGATCTAAACCTTGTAGAATCATGTTTATAAAGGGGGAGAAAGGAAATAGTAATTTTTGATGTTTTAAATTTGTAAGATAAAATGTGATTGATAATTGGCACTACATTTTTTATAATTGTTTTTATACCATGATTCTGAATGAGACATTATTATTTACCAAGACATAATTATTCATCAAAGTATACTGAAGACAAAAATCTACACTATCTACAATGAAGATCGTCAATTTACAATATTTTTCCTATTATTTTAATATTTTTTGTGTTTCTCTGTGTGTTGTATTGTTTTTATCTTATTGAAATAAAATATAAAAATCCATGCCTCTATTAAAAGGGTGTATCAGTTATGACTTCAAAAATAAAAAATCATGTCCACATAAGTTGTGGGTTTTTCAAACTCTATATAAATAGATAATTTGGATTGTTTTTTATCGTTTAAAAGAAGTCTAATATGCCTCTTACATTAAAAAAAATATTTTTTTATAAAGGGTTATCTCTCCCTATAATGTATGACCATTAATTAATTTTTATATCTCTCAAACAGTAATGAAGACTATTAATAGTAAATTGTTCTAATACCCAAACTAATATAAATATATTATACCTACTATTTTATTTCTTTTCTTCCTCACTTATACACCCACTACACATACTTATTTGTTACAAATTATATGATCTCATTATCTAAAACTCTCAAAAATAAATTTTTAAATAGTATATTATTTTTTAGTCTAACATTTCAGCCTCATCCCCTCAGTTTTTTCCTTATCATAGAATGGAAAAAAAAATTGGTTTCAAAACCCAGATCATTTGAAGCACTATTTTATTAAAAAAATTATTTGGTACATTTTTTAAATATATTTTTATACTAAATATTATCTTTAGACAAAATAAATTTTAGGATGTAGATTAACATATAATGGATAACAATAGAAATATATTTCAAAATCATATCGCAAGGTATTTATAATATTTTTCAAACGTACGTGTTATCGATATCGTAATATTGGACTAATAGACAAAAACTTTCTAATTGTGAAATGAAGAAATAAGAAAAATGATAAAAAGAGGAATATGCTGCTTAATTTTCTCTATGTGTTTATTCATAATATACTTCTATAGAGGCATATATTGATGGGGGGGGAATGGCGGTAATGTATTATTTATTTTTTAATTAGTCAAGGTATCATTATTATCTACCTCAATATGTTATTAAAAGGATTCCTTTTTAAATTAATCAAATAGTTCTTATAATAAAAAAAGTCTGATTTTATAATAAAAATTCATTTATGAATCTAAATAAATAACAATTATATATAAAAAGTAAAAATAATATAAAGAGTGTATTTATTTTTTAAACCCAAAGATAAAAAAGAATGATGAAAATATTAAAGAACATATTTCTTATTTTGAAAAAAATATTATAATGAGTTTAATTAATTATAGTATGTGAATGAGATTTAAAAAAATCATGTAGTTATGATCATAGAAGGATCATATAGTCTTAAAGACACATTATCGATAAAAAAAATTCTGGGAAAAAATCTGTAATACATTAAATAATTTTAAGAAATATGATGTCATAAGGGAAAAAATTTCCCTATATTTTATTAATTAAATTTCATATTTGATTGAATGTAATTATTCTAATGACTATTTCAATTAAACAACTAAAATAAAAGTACTTATATTTATATAAGTATGTTAATTAATATATTTTAAAAACTCGTTATATTTTTCTTCCCAAAGGTATTATGATAAACTAAATAGGACATAAAATAATTTATGTAACATGTATTCTATATGGACAACATTCAAAACTTTCATTTTAATTTACATGAACACATTAATAAATTAAATATCATGTTTGTATCTATTTTTATTTGGAATATTTTTGTGGTTTTTAATATATCTTTTTTTGTATGTGTTTAAATTTTTTTAATTAATTATAAATTTATTTCTATTTTGTTAAGCGATTATATAATTCATGGATTCATATAAAAAAAGATTTATTTTGGGATTAAGTAAAAAATATTATGTAATAATTTTGTATCTTTTTTAATGGATGTGTGATAGGATGATGAGGTTATATTCATAGGCCTCATCATTTTAAGATTGGTTTTTTCACTTTATAATTTTCATTTTTTATTAATAATTTCATGTTCCATATTACAATTAATACATTATCGGGGAAATTACATGATATGGGGGGGGTATAATAATTTATACCTATTGTGAATACAATCGCTTCTCAATAGATTTTTATATATTTAAAATTATATATCACTATTTATTTTCAGGGGAAAACTAAATACTGAATCCTTTTTCTGTAAACTATATTCATGCTTATATCATTATGTGATTTTATTTTATTATTCATTTTGACTAATTCAAACAAATGGAGAAGTTGTTTTTAATTAACAAAAAAGTGGAGATAATTAATTGGATAATTAAACATTTGGTGATGGTTTTAGTGTCCACAAAGCACTATGAATTGATATGTTTATGGTTAATTATGTACCCTATTTATTTTTTAAATTATTATTCAATATTATTATATCAAAAAATTACCTTAATAAATCTTCTTTATTTGGATTATAATATGTTTTACCCCTCCGTTGAATTATTTTTAATCATACACATCTCATTGGGGTTTAAAATCATTTATAAATGATTTGGGACACTTTTCGAAAAATCAAAATTCATAAATAATTCATTATTTGGTTTTAATGAAATATGAGTGATCATTAAGTCACATTTAAAGGATACAACATGAAGGTAATCTATTCATGGTTATTTCGTATGGTTTTTCATTTAAAATTTTTGGAATTTACAGAATTGTCACCAGATACATTAGTAGGGGAATATATTATGGTGGGTAGAGGTAATTTTCAATTTATAAAGAAATTATTAAACAAAGCATTGTTTTATTTTTCACCCCTTGATTTTTAATTCATTATTCTTGAAGTAAATAAAATAGTTCATAAAATATAGAAATACGGGATTCATATCAATGATTCTAAAAAAAACTAAATCATTTTTTCCTCACAAACTATATGGTTTAATGTCCAATAAGGGATTATATTTTCCTCTTTAAAATTTAAATAATTATAATAGCTAAATTAACTATGATTAAAAAAATTGATAAAAATTTATTTATTGTTGTCTAGATCAATGTGATATTATTTATACACTTTACACTATCAGCAATAGAGTATGGAACCCACTATATTAATTTACTAATCATTAAAAAGGGGCACATCCTAATTCAATATTTATTTAACCCATAATGAGAAAAACCCAAGTAAAACCATTTTAGTACTTATATTTAGATCCAAAAACCATCTATTTATTAATGGTTTGTTTCCTCTTAATTCATTACATTGTCATTTTTTTGTTTTGGAAGATGTTCAGAGGAGGTTTCAAGAGATTTCACAAGAGTTGGGGGTGCATCAAAGCAACTGTAGTGGTTAAATTTTATGTATGTAGATTACACAATGTTAAGATTGTTTTGATAGCATATTCTAGGAGGTCGATGGTGTGTATTGTTTTAGGGCTTGAAATATATTATAAAATGACATGTGAGGGATTTTTTAGTAGAATAATATATCTCGGAATTAAAATACATGAAAGAATATTACACCACTTCGGATACCCCATTTCTATAATAATATATATATTTTTCTAGCCACATGGGTTGTCAAACCATGTGGCTACAATGAATCTCCATCAACCCTATGTGAGTCGGTGACCCCTCATCAATGTTTTTTGGATTCCCTCATCAATAATTGATTCTTAAATTCCCTCTTCAAATCTATAGTAGATAATCTCCGATGGTTCTAAATGAAATTATAGTCTCTTGTTGTTGGTGTGGTGGGTCCATGAAATATTCATATGGATGAAAATATTATGGGAGAAGAGATATAAGATATATTGTGTGCATTATTCTTATGAAATTTCCTTTTAAGCACATTGGATGTAGGATTTCCATCATTTCTCTTCAATTTTGCATCATTCGGGAGGGGTTCACTTTCTTTTACCAATGATTTGTGTTGTTCTATAATAATCAAACACAATAATCTTGTAAAATAAATTTAAAGGGATAGAGGGACTAATTTTACATTTCCTTCTAGTTTTGATACTATGATTTTTATATTGTGATTATACAGTCTAAATAACCCACTAAAAATTGTGTGAGTTGGTGGCTTTTCTTGAGTTGGGTATTTGTGTTGTGGTTGATTCTTGATCAAGATTGTTTTGTATCACCAAAAAAATGAAATTGGTTGATAATGTATATCCGTATAATGAATGAATGACCCATTATAATACATTTAGGTCATAAAACCTGAATTTAATTAGTGGAATTAAATAATTTCTGCTTTGTAAAATATAGAATTTTGTTTTCCCTTAGGGTATGGGATGATCTGATGTGTGTGTATGAGATAGTTTCTAATGAATTTTGGTTATGATATCAGTTTTTTGTTTTGGGATGGCATGGGTGGTGTAATATAATCTTAAATTTAACGAGTGATTTATTATGGAATAGATGAGATGAATTCTGCAATGTGTAAATACACGAGCCATGTCATATATGGTCTTTAAATTATTTTTTAAGAATACAAAATACATGAAAAAACAGACTCCCAAAGACCATATTAGTTTAATGTTATTGGAAACAGGGAAAACATTCTTCTAACAGGGTGAATGAACATAAAAATCACCCATAAAGATCATATTATTTAGATTTCATACTGAATATTGTTCTTTATATCCATGGGAAAATAAAACAAAAGAAAAGTGTGACATCAAATGATATGTAAGGGTAAACATGGATAATAAAAAACAAATCTAAAACATAATAATTGAAATAAATTTTAAATATCAAATTATTGATTCATGACATCAATATTTTCAGTCTGTAAGGCATAAATCATATATGAACATGAACCCTGATAAAATATCATTGGAATAAAACATAAAATTTTGGAAAACAAGTTAAAATAAAAAATAATTTCTGTATTATCCGAGGCACATTTCCAAGACAGTCATAGTATACAATTCCCATTACTGAACTATGTTCTATCCAGGTTCTAGCCCAGTATTGATGAACCAAATACACGTGATGTTTATTTTATGTAATACAGAATCAGATTTACTTTTCGTTTTATTCATATCAATCTCATGAGAAATAAATCTTTACCCTATTCATTGGTTGGAGATAAAAGTCTGACCCATATCATAATGAAATAATTTTTATGTGTTCCACAAAAAAATGAATCAATCATTATAGCATATCCTAAGGAATAAAATGGGTATCATAAACAACATTTAATCATAACAAAATCCATATAATATAAATTTATTTCATAAATATCATTCCATCATAAATGTAATTAACCATAATAATAGTTTGGATATTATACATGAACATTATCCTGAATATTATAGGGAAAATAATTTTTATAGAACACATGAAATTATTTCTTGTTAAAAATATCCTTTCTTCTTCTATAACATTTTATTTTCAGAAAATTCCATGAAATTATAAAATAAAATAATTTAATATAAAATAAACATGAAATCATATAAAGAATTATTAATGGAAATAAGTTGTTATGAATGTGTAAAAATATGATCATCCCATATAAGTTAAAAGAAAAAATTATTCTTGTACTTTTGTCAGAAAGTCCAAAAGTATTTCATACTAAAAATTAAAAAACATTCCTTTCAAACATTTTAGTATAAATTCACCAATGGCTAAAATTGACCTAAAACAAGTTTAAGCAGGATATAAAGAATATTTTGGAGTACAAATTTAAGAAACATGGATGTGGATGATAAATATAACCACGTAAATACATTCATATAAACAATCTCTTTTGATATTGATAAGTCATCCCTAACCAATTTATAATCAATCGAATAGTATGCCTCATAAAATAAATAAATTTATATAGATATGAAAAAATATCACAACCTTCATAATATAGAATCCTAAAAACATCCATGGGAATAAAAAACACAACAACAAAAATATAGGTTGTTTATAAGTCATATTTCCCAATGAAATAAATTTGAGACAAGATAATTCATTACCTTTGGTCAAATATCATTTGTATGTATTTGAACCACTTCTTCTCCAAATATATCCCTATATATCTCCTATAAAATTAACTATAGTGGGTCTTTTTAGATGACTAGAAAACTTATATTGTAACTAGATATGTTTATAATGAAAATTTGGAGGGTGTGGATGAATTAGAATGCTCATTGTGAAGTGATTAGGTGATGGAGGAGGTGCTCCTTTATAATTGAGGTGTGGGACACTTTTTGAATCTCCAAAAATATTAATTTATCAAGGAATCAAATCCTATAAAAAACCACAAAACATGTACTAATTTTAATGATTATATTATTTTAGGTTGAAGTGTCATCATCCAATAAATTTTATACAATATTTTTGTTCTATTTAATCTTTATAATTTTGATTTATCACTTCGTTATTATATTTCATTTTAACCAGGGTATCAAATATTTCAATATTGAGTTGGTCAAATATTTACATTATTAATATTAAATAAATCATAGATAAATAATTTAAAACATTTTAGACCATATCCTTGTTTTATATAATTTTGAAAACCTTTTATGATATTTATATGATTCAATAAAACACAATTTTGATAAACAATAATTATTTTCAGTTTGGATATTATAAAAATTATTGATTTTTTAAAATTATCAAGATAAGATGTTACCATCGAACCAAATATATTATTATATATGTATCAGGTAAATTTCATCTAAAAAATAAACACTATTTATTATGTATAGATAATTTTTTTATTTTAATTTTTTTAATCACATTTATTTGATATTTTTATTAATAAAATTATTACAACGTCAGTTTTGAATAATTATTTAGTATACATATTTTTTGAATTAAAATTTCAAATAAAATACTATGATGAAGATAAATATTATATAATTCATTTTAATAATTAGATTATTATTATACATCAATATAATCCAACATGAAAACTTTTATATTTATTAAAACATCAATGGGAAAAATTTAGCATCACTTTAAATAAAATATTATAAGTGCCATAATATTTTCCATATTTCTGAAAACGGATAATAAATCGACCCTAGTATGGTTAATTTAATGATATACTCTAAAGATATAATTTTATCAACGGTTTTTTGTCTTTCAAAGGTTATTATAATATTAGTAAAAATAATTATATTTATTTTCCATCAATTAAATAATTCTACAATCATAAATATATATGAATTTAAGGTTTTTATTTAATCTCTAAAAATTAAAAATAAATTACCATAATATATTTAAATTCATTTTATTTATGTATGATATTTATTATCTAATATTTCTTATTTTTATCACTATATTAATATTATTAAACATATAATAGATAATACAGTTACAAGATGTCACTTTCTTTTATTTTAAATACACATATATATCATTTTCATGGTAATGTGCCCATAAAATATTTTATTTTTGATTCTTATGTGTTAAGGGTTATGTTTTATTAATAAAATAGGACTTTGGGAGGTTTTAGAGTAATTTCATTTTCCTTTTCACATTATTTGTGACCCTAATTTCCCTCATTTAACTTTAACCATGGTATGTAAAATTTATCCAAGATACAATACATAAAATCCAAAAAAAAATAATAGATAATATTTATATAATTTATAACCACTGATTAAAAATATAGATTCCATTTTTTGAAATTTGAAACATAGAATTTTTAGTAATTTAATTAAAATTATTCCTACTTTCCGAAGAAAAAAATGCGTTTTTGAAAGTTAAAACATAGAAATAGATTTAAATATTTTTACATTAAAATTCAATTTAAAATTATTTTCAATGAACTATAGTATATTTTATGATAAAAAAATATTCTATTTGTACATTAAAATAATATAAAAATATTTAAAAAAAATGCTTTCATTTAATATTTTATATGTTTTTATTATTCATAAAAACATGAATGTTATCAGAAAAATATGAAACATTTATCCAAAGTATATTTTTATATCCCCCCTCCACATTAAATTTTTATGTTTTAAAATATGTATTTAAATTTTTAAATAACTTTATTTAAAATTGGTGCTCCATTAAAAGGAAGAAAAACAATTTTTGTGGAAAAATATATCTTTTATTTGAAAAAATGAATTCATTGTTATGTATTATCTATAAAAAATTTCATATGAATTTTAAACATTATATTAAACATATATTTCATTAATTTAATCCACTAATTTATATTTTATTATTCTATAAAATCACTTATTTACATTTATATAGTTGTTATCATGAGAGTTAATACTTAATCATAACCACCATTATAATAACTAGTTTATAAGGTAACATAATAATATTTAGTTGTTAACTTATATGATTTCATTAGTTAAATTAATTATATAAAAATAACATGAAATGTTTTCTAACAAAATCCAATCATAGTGTTTGATAAACAACAACCGAAGCTCGTGTTTTTTATAATCTTATCTTAGTGTAGTGTACGACATAATACATTAAAGAAATTGAAGAAAAAAAATCTCATTAAAATATCGCGGTGTTACATTCTACCCTGATTAAAATTAATTTCTACCCCTAAATTCTACAAGGTTATAAAAGGTTTTCTATTTGAATGTTTCTTTCATAGAATCAATCATCAAAAAAGGAATACTAAAACCACATTTAAAAATGATAGAAACATAAGGGTTACCCAAAATTACTCCTAAATCGGTTTACACATAAGAGAACATCGACATGAAGAGAAAACACTAATATGGAATAAAAATCTAACAATCAAATTCTGATGGGGAGTGATAGAGAACAAGGTTAGGAGAATGTTGACAATTATAAACGCAAAAATCAGGGATGATTTAAGGGGCCATTTGATTCATCTGATAACAATATGCTATGACCTATATTTTAGTATCCACGATCCTTTACCCAATGTGGACGAACATTTGAAGAAATAATTAATTATATTCATTACAATATCATCATTTTTCATGCCTTGAACAATATACACTTCATCTATTATTCAAAATAAATTAAGTGTAATTTTGTATTCCTAAAGTGCAAGTAGATACAATGATCCATAAAATAAATTACTTTCTATTCAATCTATATTTATCACAAAAAATTGTTATCAAAATTAATCAAATATACATCAGTACTCCTACAATAAGATAATAATTTTAATTTGAGAGACATCATCCATAGTTTAACTTATTTTATCAAAAATTTAATAACATTATAATCTTTTAAAAATATTAAAATCCATAAGATTTAGAAATAAGTAAACTAACTCAGAAAAACAGTTATCCCCACATATATCATAAAGTACCTCGTTTTGGTCACATTACAAACATGTGATCACCTTCATCGAGTATTCTCTTGAGTCATGGAAATAAACTGAATTACTATATATTCTTGTTGAAAATAAGAATTTTTACTTATTATTAAGATAGAAATGATGTAAAAATAATCCATAATAACATACACCACATTTCATCAAATCCTTAATCAGTTCTATGAAAATCATTATTATGCCATTATTCATACCCAACATATCATTATCCAAATATCATTATCTCAAAATCAAGCTCATATTAAAGATTATCCTTCCCTTACCCATGTGTTTTCCAAGAATATCACCTAACCTATAAATCACATTTCTATATCCTTAATATTGTATAACATATCCCTTCCAATCTTTAATGATATACATTTTAAAAGAATACTTATAAATATCATGATTCATATAGCATAATCTTATTAATCTCAATCATCGAAAGTTATTCATAAAAAATTATTTATAAACCATCATCTTATTATTTCACAAAATATGTATCATGACTTAAGGATAGTCAACTATAATCTAACCAAGCATCAGAGTCATAATGTAAATTATAAATATATAACATCTGATACCTTTCATAAATTGTTTAAAATTTATATATCCTTATTATTTTAATCAATACTCATGTCACCATCAGGATTCTCTTCATGATATTTCCATATATAAAATAGGTTTTCATAATTACCATACATTCCACATCTAAATCATTCATGATTAATGTTTTTCTATCTACTTCTATCTATTAACTATGACAAGAAATGAAATTGTGAGAAAAATGTATCTGAGATTAATAACACATAAGTAAGTTAAATTAATTATAATATTTCCATCTATAATATCATAGGATAAATCCATGGATATTGATTATTTCCCCAAAAATATGAGGACTAAATCCTATATATATACTTATCCCTAAGACAATCTAAGACAAATCATTAGAAATATATATTGGGATCACAATAATTTTCTCTGCATCATGGTTTCCAATGCCTGACTAAACATTCACTCTGATTCCATAGGTAAATAACCAATTCATGACCTACATGGTCATTAAATTAATTTTGCAGAATATAAAATACATGAATAAAACTGAAGGCCTAATACCATTTATGTTTTTTGTCTTTGAAAACTGGGAAAAAATTCTATTAACTTTGTGAAAGATCTTCCACATCTCCCAAAATGATATTCCCCTTTACTTTTCAGACCTAAACCCTTTAAATATATCTTGGGAATTGATAAAAATGAAATGGTTTAGCTCAAATGCTCAGTAATGGTAAACATGGATAATATGAAACAAAACATAGACATAAGAATGAAGATAAATATTGAATATCAAATTCTCAAGTCATGAAATAAATCATGGTAGTTCGAAAGCCATAAATCATAAATGAATATAAACGATGATAAAATAAATTTGGAATAAAACATCGAATTATGTAAATCATTTAAACATAGTACATAATTTCCATTTTATCCAAGCTCTTTCTTAATACCATCATATTACAAAAGGTCAATTAGTAAATTGAGTTCACTCTTTGTTCCATACCAATTTTTCTAAACGAGATTTACATTCTGTTCTAGCCCTGTATTACATAACGAAATTTCATTTATGTTATTTTCATGTATATCTCATGAGATATAAATCAATACCCAATGCATTGTATGGAGATATATATCCCTCACATGTCATAATGAAATAATTCTTACGTGCGGCCAAAATAGAGAAATCATTCATCCTAGTATAACTTATGGAATAAAATGGGTTTCTTAAACATCATTCCATTATATGATAATCCATATATAACAAATGGGTTTCATAAATATCATTCTATCATAAACATAATTAAACATAAAAGTATACATTAAAAATATACTAAATATTAGATTGAAATTAAATTAGAGAAAATATTTGAAATTAATTCTTGAGTAAAAAATACATTCTTCTTATAAAAAATTTTATATTTTAAAAATCCAATGTAATTTTAAAATAAAAGTGTTTATTATATAATAAAAAAGAATTATTATATTGTATAATTCATGCAAATAAGGTGTTATGAATGCGTAAAAATATATTAATTCAATATAAGTCATAAGAAAACATTTTTCTCATATTTTTTCTTGAATTTCAAAAAATATAAAATACTAAAAATGGAAAATTATTCTTTTCATATCATTTTTTAAAAATTCCATAGTGTTAAAATTTTACATAAAACAATTATTGAACGATAGAAAGAATAATTTGGAATACATATTTAGGAAGCATTGATGTGGATTATAAAAATACCCTAGTAAATACTTTCATATAAACAATCTCAAATGAGATTGCAAAATTAGCCCTTAAAAAATTATAATCAGTCAAATCATATGTGTCATAATATTATAAAAAGTATATTCATATGAAAAATGTATCATAATATTCATAACAATAATAATAGAAAAAATCCATGGGTATCCTAAACACCACACAAGAGAAATAAGTTGTGGATAAGGAATATGTCCCATAGAAACAAAATTGAGTCAAAATAATACCTTAACATTGGTCTGATATCCTTTGTATGTATCTGAACACACTCTTCTTTGATGAGCTCCATTTAGATATCCTTTTAAAGGCACAAAAGATTGTCTATTGAGAATTCTATAACATCTATAATGTAACAAGGTGTGTTTATATGGTAAATGTATAGTAAACCAACTTCTCCTATAGTTCATTTACATAATTTTATTGATAAAAAATTTAAAAAAATTACTCAATGAGGATCCAAAGGTTTATTGTCATGGGAATATAGGACCATACATAATATTTACAACATAAAGAATAATCTTTTATTTAATTCCTTATTTTCAAAATTGTTATTATATTTTTAATTCTCTATTATACAATTAGTAAACTGAGGATTTACATCCAAAAGGGCTGTGATAATATCTCAGTGAGAGGATAAGTATGAACATGAAAGAATATAACATGGGGTGAGAATAACATCATCCTTATAAAAATCATGAGAGGAATAATGAGGTAATGGCCTAGATTATGAAAATTCATATAAATGAAACACTATGTATTATTTTTAAACAATAATTAATAGTTGAGAAAAAATATAGAATTATTTTCACAAATCATTTCACATTAACTCATGAGATTCATCACTCTTCCAAATGAATGGAAAATTTGTATAATTTCATGTGCACGCATCACATTACAAAATTTTCAATGTCATACATGCCACATATAACATATATCCATCATGACCCTAAATAAACCATGAAATGTAATGAGTTTTATCTCATAATAACATAGTAATAATCATTGGGTTCCCAAAATAATAAGGTAATAACATCCATTATAACAAAACCATCAACCTTGATTGAAAATTAAAAAGTGTGTTTTTGAAAGAAGTTTTATTTTAGAAAACATTGTGATTGATATAATCTTTAGTGGAAAACATTTATATCCTATAAAAGGTACGATAAAGAGGAAAATTTGATTTTTATGGAGTATCCTTAATGAAAATGGATGGGATGAGGGATAACCTGACGAAAGAAAGTTCAGTTCGAGAATTTTCTTATACCTTGTATATGAATGCTTTCTTCCCAATAATTTCTTTTATAATGAATTTATATTCATTTATTAGAAATTATATAACCTTAAATAAATGAATTTGGTTCATTATGGTTCCATTAGGAAATTTTATGGGCCTTTGGATATGTTATATTGTTTAATTCCATTGTTCAAGTGTGTACTTTTTCATAGTTTTCATGAACTGTTCACTTGTACACACGAATGGAAGTTCGTGTAGAAGAAGGATAAAAATATAAAACTAATATAATAAATTATTTATTATTTTCCATGAGTTTAAATTATATTTTAATTATTTATTTTATATACCATTTGCATGAATCATTAGTTAAAATATAATGATGATTGTTTTATGTTAGGTAGGGTCATTTTTTTTATCACAATGAACATGTTGCGTTTCAACAATTAATATTAGGAATGAAATTTGTTTTCAGAACATAAAAGTATTTACTAAATACATATAAAAATAATTATTCAACTATTTAATGGTTTTATTTGAATCATTGATGAATTTAAGGGAAAATAGAAGTGCATCGCCCATGATTTATATTAATCAACACATCACAGGAAAAAAATTCATTTATATAATCCCAGAATGATAAGGAGGATAATAATGAATAATAATCCACTGACATGATATAATAGTATTATATCAATTATACTATAGCTATCATGACATTTGGATAAGATAATATTAGGATAATATATGAAAATAAATGATACTTGTAAGGAAATTGAAGGAAAATAGAGAGATATTACCTCTTTAATATATATTCGTTGAGAGCCTATTTGGGGTAGAGGTTTTGGACTTTTTATCAATCTAAGGGATGTTAGACCTGGGTAAGGGTATAGAAAATCACATTGGGAATAATTTGAAAAATAATTTGTTGCTTGAGAGGTGTGAAGAAATGAGGGTGTGAGGGGTGATATTTATAGTGGAGGAAGAGGGGTTTTCACAATACTATATTCATTAGTTTATTATTTCTCCATAAGATAGGAAATAATGATGATTTAATGATTAAATATAGTAACATGAAAATTTCAGTTCGAACCAACAGGGCTTACAACACAAAAATATAATCCTTGAATCTATAATTTATGTATTTAGCATATTTTCTAAATTATAGAGTTTCACTATTCATCAAAAATTAAATAATTTCAAGAAATTCCCAAAATTTCCTCTAATCTATTATATAATTATTAAAATAAAAAAAATGAAATCAATTTTATGAAAATTATTTTCTAGATATGATTAATTTATTTTTTAATTAAAATTTTAATTTTCCTTAAAAATAAATATTTTATAATTAATACTGATTTCATAATGTTTTTAAAAATAACATAAGGTCTTCTAAAATTTTCTTAAAACTAGAGGACATAAATTTGTTAATTTCTGAAAATATTTGAGGAAAATAAATTTTCTTTAAAATTAATTAACTAATTATAATTAATTATTTATGACATATAAAAATATCAATACTTTTTCTATGGTAATATTGTCAATTATAATATGTCGAAATTTTATTAATACATTCATGGGTGAGGTTACTATTATTTTGGATGATTTTTTATTCCTATAGATAAAATTTCTTTTCTTAAGTGTATCTTACTATTCTTAAGGATGTGTTACTAATAACCAAAAATTATATTCTTTATCGGACTCCAAATATCTCACTGATCGCAACCGTGTATGTTAGATTTTCAAAATTCAAAAGTCTGTAGTAGAAAATTAATGCTTAAAGGTTACAAAGTAATTCATTTAAGCATGATGAGGCATTGGGTTTCCTTATGTTAATATATATTATTCAAACATTACTTGAAGAAAGGATAAATTGTGTTGATAAAATTTAAGTCCTTACTTTTTTCCTCTATTGAAATTTCTCCCCTGAAAATTTGTCTGACTTAAACAGGTGAGGGTACTTATACTTCATCGAATCCTATAGTTCCCAAGTTGATTCTTTATACTAATGGTTCCTCCACAACACATTGACATGGTTTTTCATCATTCTATGTTGAACTTTATCTCTTTGGTCCAAAAACATTTCTAGATGCTTCTCATAAGAGAGATCAACTTCCTGCATTACCTCCTTGGAGTTCAGTACATGCGAGGGATCTGGTATGTAATTCCCCAAGAGTGATATGTCAATGAAATCATGATACTAATCAATATTCTATTGACGCTCTAAAAAATATGCAACTAATCATATGTACTCAAGTATCTTAAAGGGGCCAATGTACCTTGGTCATACCATCCCTTTCATTTCAAATCACATGTCACTCTTTCATGGGGATATTCAAGGGAAGACATTATCTCTAATGTCTAACTCTATTTCATTTCTATGGTTTTCAAAATTTCACTAATCCATACTATGAGAAACATTGATATGTTTCAACATGAATTGAACTTTCCCTATCATCTCTTACAAAAGATCATGTCCATGTAGCATTCTTTCTTCAACATCATCCTAGTAGGTTGGAGTTCAAAATCACTTTCAATATAGGGCTTCATATTGTGCCATCTGAATTCCCAAGTAGGTGATATTATTGTATGAGAACTCAACCAATGGGATATAATGATATCATCCACCTTTAAATTCTAAATATTTGGATCTTAGCATACCTTTGAGAATATAAATTTTTCATTCAAATTAGAAATCAGTTTTGGGGTGATAGGTCATGAGGAAATTTTATTTAGTACTCTATGCAACTTGGAAACTCCTCCAAAATATAGATGTGAACCTTGGATCACTATCAGAGAAAATTGAGAGTGGAACACCATGCAGTCTCACAACATTATTTAAATATATATTATTAATTAGTTTAAGTGAATGATCTTTTCAAATAGTGATAATGTTTGTAGTATTGGTGAGTCAGTCAACCCCAAGCCATACCACATTAATTTATTTGAACATATTCTAGAGACTCGGGGAAAGGTTTGTTGTGACATTCTCTCATTTCCAAATAAGTATAAAAAATGGTTTCATCATCCTATTGGAGTATTTTCACTCTATATTAACATACTAACATACCAAGAACCTTGTGATATATTTCACGATTTCATTCTTCATGTTATCCAGTCAGAAGTGTTCTCAGTGATCTCGGAACATCATGGTGCTACCAGGATGGATATAGAATGTTGATCTATGTGTACTATCCAATAGATTCTTCATTATCCCAAGTTATGAAGGCACACAAATCTATCTTTCAAACTGAATCACACCATCTTCATCGATATGGAACTCTTGCAGCATCTCTAACTTTACAGAATTCACCTTCATTTGTTTCTCTAGATCATCTATTTGTGTCCCATTAATCTTATCTTGGATATACGGTTGGGAAATCATTTCGGGAAGGTAGGATGAATTCCCTTCCATAATGATTTCCAAATATATCCTTTTCATATACATAAATATGGGGTCTTTATCAATCTGCAACATGGATAGGTTAGTCGGTTATTTTCTTCTTAGAGCATCAATTACCTTGTTCACCTTGATATGATGATAGTGAATAGAGGAATAATAATCTTGTAATTACATAAACCATAACCTTGGATGTATGTTGATATCATTTTTTGTGAATTTGTACTTTAGACTCTTGTAATTTTAATATATGTCACACTTTTTACCATAGAGATAGTGCCGCTTGATTTTCAATGTAATGTCTTAATCTGCTAGATCCAGATCATGCATTGGGTAGCTCTTATCATGGATCATCAACTATTCTTAGGAATAGGATATCACATTATCATTTTGAATGAGTACACAACCCAATCATGTCTTCTAATCATCACTGTATATCACAAACCATTCTCCAATTTTCAGAAATGTGAGTACAAGTGTAGTGAACAACCTTTTCTTTAAAACCTTGAATCAATCGTCAAATTCTTCAGTCCAGAAAGGCATTACTTCTTTCCATGTAAAAATATTCATCAGTATTGAAGATAATGATAAATTTCTCAAAAACATTAGTAGTACCAATTTTTTTTAATAAAAATACATATTTTATTGGCACTAGAGGGTCTACTCCATTCCTCAGTCACCTTTTTTAGTAGGGTCTACAAAAATTCCCTCACATGTGATCACATGTCCCAAGAACATGACATGCTTTATCCAAAAGAAAAAAATTCTAAACCCATCATACAAATTCTCATTTATCGATGTCTCCATCACAAGTATTATATGTTCTTCATGTTCCTCCTTTATCTTTGAGTAGATATAATATCATTGATAAACAATTCCAAAATTTTGTTGAGGTAACGTCTAAAGAATCTATTCATAAAAACCATGAATATTGAAGGGTCGTCCGTTTAGATGATTGGAATCATGAAAAACACATATTTCCCATACAATTTAAGGAAGGATTTCTACTGAATAACTTTTTTATTCACCATTGTCTAATAATATCATGAAGGAATTTCAACCTTTGAGATGTACTGAGCTCCTTTTAGATCATCAAATAAGTCATCTACCCTTAGAAGAGGATACTTGTTCTTTATGAATATATTATTATGTTCTTGATAATCTGTACACAACCACATTGATCCATTCATATATACCACAAAGAGAACTGGAACACCTCAAGGTAATACAATTGGGCGTAAGAACCCTTTTCCCAAATTCTCTATTAGATGATTCTTTTAATCCTCCATTTGGATAGGATCCATCCAATATGGTCACATTCATATAGCAGTATCTATGAGTATATGTTCTATTGAAAAATTTTCATAACTATCTGGGGGAAGTTTGGGTAACTTTTTGGGAAATACATCACTATATTCTATTACAATGGTCATTTCCACTAGGTTTACAGCTTCATATGGCTAAAAAATTTGAGAGAGGTATTCCACTTCATAGGGAATCAACTCCCACACTGTTGAAGGTATTTTTAAAAGATATTCTTGAAATTACTCTAATTTGTTAGGAGAATGTGATAGATCAGAATATGAAAAGATATTTCTTTTCGATTATAATTGATATGTGCTCTATATAAAGAGAGCCAATCCATTTTCGTTATAACATCCATTTCCACCAAGGGAAGTATCACAAGATTTGCTGGAAGAGTCTTCCCACTACACCAATAAGAGATGATTACAACACATGAGTTGCAATGTTTTCACCACTTGGGGTTTTTACAAATATCTCTACTTCAAGTTTTTGGTTCTTCAATTCTATAGTTCTCAAAAACTAGAACGATATAATGAAATGCATAGAACACGAATCCATTAATACATTTTCTATTATTGAGTGAATTAGAAGCATAACATTTATGGCTTTGTATTCGTACTCCATATACACCATAGTGATGGAATAAGCCATCACTTGTTCCTTTGGATTCAATGTCTACTGATACTGATTACCCTCGATTTCATGAGGATTAGTGCACCTGCTTTCATAGTGCCATTTCTCCCTATAGTTTTTTCATTGGACCATAGGTGGTGCATTACTTCCTTCCACCACATTCGTCACCCTTATTATATATTTTTGGCATTCAAGAGATTGGTGGAAAACTCTATGAAACCTAGAACATTTACTCGTCCCTATGAATAAATTCCCATGATGCTTCTTCCCACATTTTTGTTTTGTGGGTGGTTGAGTTTTCTTCCCTCCTTTATCGTTATATCCCCCAACTTGAAACTTTACCGTTATTTTCTTATCACCATATCCACGGGAACATTCTCCAAAATCAATATATACTTTTATATCACATCTAAGTACTTATTCATAACTCTTACTGTCTAGGATTGTAATATCCTTGCGAATGTGTGGTTTTAACCCATTAATTCATCTATCAAATTTGAAATCCTTGTTGGTAAAAAAACCTGATAATACCTTGCAATCCTTGCGAATATTTTTGGGTAGACCGTGATAGGTTCTACATTATTTGGGTTGAGATATACGAATTTTCTCTCCATATTTGTATGAAGAGTTCTTGGGAAATACCAATTAGAAAATCAGATCATAAATTCTTCCCATTCCATCACATCAATTTCTTCATCTAGTATGGTGTTCTTAATAAAAGACCACCATTGTTAGGCCTCTCAATCTGGATAATTAATAACCAGAATCACCTTCTCTATCTCAAAACTGTGAATAAAATAATATATCTTTTCCATATATTTGACTCACTGTTCTGAATCTAGTGGATCAAAAGATCTACTAAATTTCGGCTTTTGTTTTAACATAAAACACTCGATATCCAGTTGCTCCATCTTAGTTGAAGGAGGAAGTGATACATTTTTCAGGTTATTATTCACTACTTGAGATATGTGGGTAAGAATATAAAAATAGTTTTTAACTCTACCTACAAATTAATTGAGGATGTCGTTCGATAAATGGTTGCATTGGCCCCCACAGGGGTTGTTTTCTTGGTTTCTCCTGGATCCCACCATTTTCTAAAATAGAAATGGTCAAAAAAACATAATTCAATGAGTCATGAATAAATAACTAATTAATTTGAGATATTTACACTCAAATAATATCTAATTGAATCAAATTAGTTATCAAATAATTTTTTTGAATATTTGTACTTTGTCTTATAATAGTGGGTTTTTCTAGGGTTCACTATTCCTATTTCCTAAATTGACTAAACCTTGCCTCTGATGCCAAAAGTAGCAACCCCCATTTTCCTACATTACGTATACATCATTTTAATTATAAAAACATAAAAATATTATACATTTAGGATCACGAGGTTTAGTTTATTGGGAGAACTAGGACTATACATAAAATTTAAAACATTATTCATAAAAATTTATTTAATTCCTTCCTATCTAGATTTTTATTGGATTTATAATTATCCTTAGTATAAGTAGTAATTTGAAGATATAAAAAAAGAAGGGGAGAGCTAAAAACCCAGTAAGAGGATAGATATGAACATGAAACATTATAACATGGGGTGATCATGACATCATCATCATAAATATCATGAGAGGAATCATTAGGTAAAGACATAGATTGTGCAATGCATAAAAATGAAACATCATGTCTTAGTTGTAAAATAACAGACATAGTTGGGTATAAATATAGAATCATGTTCAATAATAATTTCAATTTAAATTATAAGATTCATCACTTTTCTAAATTCATTGGATGTATATATAATATTGGGCATAACAATCACATTCAAACATTTATATTGCGCTATATAATTTTGGGATAACCTATCAAATCATTAGATTTTCATTATCATGAATTCCACATAGAATGTATATCAATGATGAACATAAATAAACCATGGAATGTAATGAATTCCATATTTTAAGGAAAAATTCATATAAATTCTGTTCCCAAATGAAAGAGGTAATAACATCCTTGATACAAGAACCATTAACCTTGAGTGAGAAGTAAAGGGTGTGTTTTAGATATAAGAGTTCTTCTAAGAAACATTGTTTTTGAAATAAACTCTAGTGGAAAAAATTTATATCCATTATAATGTATGATAATGATTAATAAATTATTTTTGAGGAGTAACCATACAAAAAATGGAGTGAAAGTGGGAGAACTAGAAGAAAGAATGTTGGGTTCAAGAATTTCCAATTACCTTGTATTTGGATGCTTTCTTCAATTTAATGTCCTATATAATGAAATTATATTCGTTAATTGTAAATTTACGAACATTTTCATACTTTAATATGTTTCATTATGGTTCCATTATGTTATATTATTGGATTTTTTATTAGTTATATAGTTAAAATCCTTTGTTAGGGATTGTTCTTCTTCTTAGTTTTCATGAACGGTTCACTTGTACACATAAATGGATGTTCATGTATAAAATTGATAAAAATACAGAATGGATATTAAAATTATTAATGATTATACAAGAGTTAATGTAATATTTTAATGAATTATTTTATATATCTTGTGTGTGAATCATTAGTTAAAATTTAATGCTGGTCTTTTTAGGTTAATTTGGGATGTTTTTGGACCACAATGAACATGTTTTGTTTTATGAATTAGTATTATGAATAAATGTTGGTTGTATAAAATAAAAGCGGTTAAGATATATATATTACAATTTTTTTCAAGCATTTAATAGTTTCATTGATAAACATGATGTTGTTGAAGGAAAATGGATGTGTGTCACCCCAGATGTAGGTAAATTAATACATCACAGGAAACAATTTGATATTATAAAAAGAGAGATATGGGATGAGTATATTGAGTAATATTCCATTAACATGACATCATACCATTATATCAATCATATGGGAGTTATCATGAAATATTGATAAGTGAAGTTGATGTTAAGAAAATAAAATAAATGAAATTTGAATGAAAATTGATAGAAAATATAGATAAATTAACTCTTGAATATATCTTCTTTTAGATCACCTTTAGGGATGAGGCTTTAATAATTTTATCAAAAAACGTTCTGTTGGATATGGGAGAAGGTATAGGTATGAAGATTTTATAGAATTTGGACAAGTATGGTAGCTTCATAGTTTTGTATAAATGAGAGTGTGTGGGGTGGTATGTATAGTGGATGGGAGAGGGGGTTTCACAGTACTATATTAAATAATTTATTATTTCACCACAACATAAGAAATAATGATGATTCCATGACTAAATATAGTAAATTGATCTTGTGAGTTTGAACCAATTTGGATTACATCAGCATAACATCATCTATTACTCTATAATTAACGTATTTAAGTTATTTTGTAAATTATGGTATTTTAGTTTTTATAAAAAATTAATATATTTCATAAAATCCAAATAAAATCACCATAACTTTTTTTTGGATGTTTAAAATACAAAACATAACTCTATTTTAAGAAAATAATTTTCTATATATTATTAATTTAATTTTTTATTAAAATAATAATTTATTTGAAAAAAATAAATTTCAAAATTAAAACTGATTTTATAATGCTTTGAAAAATTACATAATGTCTTATAAAATTATCATAAAACTAGAAGACATAAAATTGATAATTTATGAACAGATATTGGGTAAATAAATTTTTTTTTAAATTTATTAATTAGTTATAATTATTTGTTTTATATTTATAAAAATTTCAATACTTTTACTATGGTTATATTATTACTTATAAGATTCCTAAAGTTTATTTACAAAGTCATGGGTGAGGTTACTATACTTTTGGTCAATTTACTATTCATATGTCTCATATTACAATTTTTTAGGGTAGGTTATTGTCCATCAGCTTATGTCACTATTCCCCAAAAACAAGGTTTTTCCTATCAAAATCCAATCATCATACTACTTGAAACCATGTTTGTCATATATTTTATATTCAAAATGTAGAAATCTAAATTTATGTTTAACAGTCACAAAATATTAAATTTAAGCCTGATGTGGCATTTTTCTTCCTGCAGTGTTTTTATATGATTATGAAATTACTACAAGAACAGGTAAATTGCATTGATAAAATTGTGTGTTGATACAGAATGTCCAGGGGATGGTCGAACATGAATGCTCAATGTGAGGTGAAGAGATGGTGGATGAGGTGTCCATTTATATTTGAGGTGAGTTTCACTTTAAGAATCCCCAAAAAATTAATTCATAATAAAATAAATTCCCATAAAAATATCCTAATGTTGAAGATGATATTATATAAGGTTGTAATCTAATTAGCCAATAAATTTTAGACATGTTTTTTCTATCCATTTTATCCTTATCATTTTAATTTATCATTTAGTTATCCTATTTAATTTTAACTATGCAAACAAAATTTCCAATATTAAAAGGGTAAAATATTTTCATATTTGGTGTCAATAAACTAATTAATAAATAATTATGAATTTTTTATATCTTATCATATTTTTTTATATTTTTTTAATTGTTTTATGATTTTATAATAATATAATAATAAATAATTTTGATAAATAGTCAATAGTGTCAATTTTTACATTATTAAAATTATTGATTTTCTAAAAATAACAAGATAAGATGTTATCCTCAGAAAAAATATTCAATTATATCTCTAAGGAATTGTGGTCATCTATAAAATTAATTGTATTAATTAATTATTGATAATTATATTCATTTTAATTTTTTTAATCACATTTATTTGATATGTCCATTAATAGAATAAATACTACGACAATTTTGTATAATTATATAATATACTTATTTTTGACTAAAAATTAAAAATAAATTTTTTTGATAAATATAAATATTTTAGATTACATTGAAATACTTATAGTTGATTATATGTTTTCATTATCCTATACTATAATTTTTATATTTATTATAACATGAATGTGGCACGTTTAATATTAATTTAAATAAAATACTATATGTTCCATAATCATTTCCATATGTATCCAAATAGTAAATAACTCAACACCTGGGTGATTATGGTCGATATATACTCTACTAATAATATTTTTTAATGTTTTTTGGTTTTATCCGGGGTATTATAATTTTAATAATAATTATTTTAATGATTTTTAATCAATTAAATAATATATACATAATCATTGTCAATAATTTAAGGAATTATTTAATCCCTAATATTTCTTAATAAATTACCATGATGTAAAAATTTTCATTATATTTTTGGAGACTATTTATTATCTAATTTATTTAATATTTATCACTATATTAAAATTATTATACTAATAATAGATAAGGGGGGGCGTGTTGTCACATTATTTTATTTTATATAAATATATATATCACTTTTTGGACAAGAGTCCATCAAATGAGACAATTCTAATCCTTAAGTGTTAATGGTATAATTTAATTAATCTAGTAGGATTTTGGTATGTTTAGTGTAATTTGATATTCCTTATCATGTTCTTTATTATCTTAATTTACCTCTATTAACATTAACCATGGAAAACAATTACCCATGTTACTATTCATAAATTCCAAAAAAATAGTAACTATTTAAATAATATTTACCCACTATTAAAAATTATTGAAACTAGTTTTTAATATTTTTATCATAGAAGCTGTGGTAAATAAATTCAAATTATTCCAGTTATCGGAATGAAGAAACTGGGTTTTTTATGTTAAAACATTTCAACAGATTGAAATTTTTTTACAAAAATATTCAATGAAAAATTAATGATAATTACAGAAATTATCTTGAATGATAAAAAATATATTCTATTTATACTTTAAAAACATTCCATAATATAATTTAACAATATAGAGAATTTTGATGAAAAAAAAAATTTCAGTTAAAATTTATGGAATTATTACATTTTATCAGAACATAAAGTTTATCTGAAAAATATAAAAAATTCATCCAAAGTAAATTTCATTATCCGAGTTCTAGAGAACATGTTTATGTTGTTAAATAAATTATATAATACTGTCAAAAAATAGAAAAAAATAGATGTTCTTTCAAAATGTGGAAAAACTATATTTTTTTGAAAATTATATTTTTTATCTGAAAAAAGATAATATTTTCCAATATCCTATATACAAGACCTATAAGATGAATTTTTAACATTATATTAAATATATTAAATATATATTTCATTAATAAAATCCATCGTTAGTGATCGTATTTTTTTATAAATTCATTTATTTTCACTTAAATATTATTTTAGAATAATGTTAATACTTATTCATACCCGCCATTATAATTACTAGGATATTATGTAATGTTATAATATTTATTATTTAACATATACTCAATCTTGAGTGAAATGAATTATATAAGAAGAACTAGAAATTATTTCAAACATAATTCAAACATATTGTTTCCTAAACTACAAGCTAAGCCGATGTGGCTTATTGTGCAATCCTATCTTGGTGTAGCATACAACAAAAGAAATCAATGAAATTAAAAAAACTATATCTCAATAAAATCAAGGTGTGTTACATGGAGGGGCTACAAAACTGGTTGTACGGTAATGTGTTATTTGTTTCTTTTGTTAATTGGTTGTTGGTTCAGTTAGTATTTGACCTGAGTAGGATGAGTTTGGAGGAGGACAACAAAGATTGGTATGGATAGTTATACAAGAGTTTTTCTATGAAATAAATTTACAATGATTCACAACAAATTTTGAAATAGATATATGATATACCATTAGTTGGTGATAAACATAGATAATATGTGTATTCCCTTTAGTTTATCAGGGCACTTTACTTTTTCTAAACCTTGTTTCAAGTCATGTGTTATGATTTTTAATTTCTTGGGTATTGGTGTAATGGATATATTATAAGTTTAATAAGAAATAAAATTTGTTAATTATGTTGGTTTATAATGTTAATGGGTTTTCTGTCTTGTTTTGTGGTGTTATTCATTTAGAGTTAGTAACAATGATGGTGGTCTTGTGAGTTGGTGGTCTTCCTAAGAAATCGAAGGTTGGGCTTCAGTGTTTGGTATCGCATATGTATATATTTTTATATTTCTTTCTGAATGTATATGCACCACACCCTAGATGATCACTATGTGTTGAAAAAATGTGTTTTCATGGGAGTGTGTCATTCCCAAACATCAATGTGGGAGGATGGATGGAGGGCCATAGACTCTTCCTTACTCTCTCTTCAAGGTGTTAATATCCAAATATTCCTCAGGTAGATTGTGGTTTGTGAGTTTCAAGTCTGTGTGAGTGAGTTGAGCTTTCCCATGTGTCGTTGGGAATATGTGAGTTGTTCTTTCCCAAATTTCTTCAAGAGGATATGTGTTGTGATTTCCTAGGTGTATTTGTGTTGATATATATTGTCTTTTCTTAGGTGTCTTTGGAGTAGTATGTGGTTTGTGTCCTAGGTGTCTGCGAGCATTATAGGATGTGGTTTGTGGACCAGGTGACTGCGGGTGGTATGTGATGCCATTTATGACCCATGTTTCTATGGGAGGGATGTTATGTGGTTTGTTTCCATAGTGTGTGCAGGGGGATGTGTTGTGTGGCCTAGTTGTGTGTCGGCAGGATATGACCAGGTACTTTTGATGATGTGGGATCATGAGGATGTTTTCCATTATCCAATAACAACTAATTACAGAGAAGTGGGGTGGGGAACCCTATCATTTAAGTGAATTATATTACATTGCTAGAATTATATTATTTGGATAGTGTTGCATGGTGATATTGGGTTGTATATTAAAAATATTTGGTGATGTTTGGTTGCGTTGTTTTTTCACAGGGGAATTAGAATGCTTCTTTCAAATGTGTATGTGAGACTTTGGTTTTGCAACTCAGTATACATATATACTAACCCAATGTATGTAAAATTGTTTTTAGGTTTTCATGATTATTTTTCAGACCATGTTAGACCCTACGAGTTTATATCCAGATTGTTTTTGTTATTTTGGTTAGGTGTACTATCTGTATTTTATTTTGATAATTTTCTCTGTAATTGTTTTAAGTTATGTATCCATTTGGGATGGTTTTTGGCTCGCGCACGCACACACACACACACACACACATATATATATATATATATATTGGAGTTCTGTTTTGTATGAATCATCCTTTCTCCTGATCTTGATTCTTATAATGGGCAATGCATCCCATTTTTTTTATATTTTTATATTCATAGTGATTGTTAAAACTCAGGGTCTATTTGAGGCGGGACTCGGGAGTCATTGTCTCCCTTCTATTATTTCCAACCAAGGAGGGAATTATTAGAGGAAGGGGATAATAATAAATGGTATTAGAGGTTATGGTTGAAATATATGATGGAATTTGTGTTTAGGAATTGTGAGTATTGCATGGGTTGGTAGGGAAACAATATTAGTTAATATTAGTGCATGAAATATGATAGGGTAGGCTGTATGGGACATGGGATTTAAGGCCCCCCTTGATTTTTTGAAAAGAATATGACATTGCCTAATGAGAAACTGAGGCAATGCCATTTGCATGGTACAAAACCTATGGAAGTTATATTCATCATAATAAATTTTCTTCTTGTGTGATTTAGGTTGTTTGGGGAATTTTTAAATGAATAAATAAATACGATAAATGAATTAAACTTAATCATAAATACAAATTCTATTCTACTCAAGCATAATAACCCATTATTTATATTTCAATTATGTCTCATGGTCATATTTCACATTCTTTTCTAGATCTAGAGGCTTGGTAGGATGGTACAGTTGATCGATGGATGGTTGATCAAGTTGATGAGGATGACTAGGGGAAGAGGAGATTGTGTGATTTCCAAAAGTATGCATTGGTAAAGTATGTGGGAAGTGTTTCAGACATGGAGATAGAAAACTGTTTTGAGGATCTTGATATCACCTTCAGTTTGATCTAAGCAGTTACGAAGTAATGGGATCCTTTGTCTATCTTCAAGATTTATGGAGTTCTGTGTTAGTTATAGAAACTATATCTAGGAGATTGTAAGGAAGAATATGTTTTTTGGATCACCTTAGAGAATGAATTCCTATCATAGTGTCTGTCATTGGCCATGAAGACTTGTTAGAGGTAGGATCTACTATAACTTCAGTCAAGGACTATGTCATTATGGTATAGAGGTATCATGTTTAAGGACCTCTTACATTTTTTACCAAATTCATTTCTAGATGAAGAGTCTCATGCGAGATGTTTCGAGGAGGTGCATGGTCCTTTGATCTAGTATGCAGTTAATCCATTCACAATGCCAACATATATGGATGATGAGAAGAAGGTAGAGGTCATTGAATAAATTCACTCATGAGGAGTTATACTATTAATAGGTATACAATATAGTTCATAGAGAGGCATATTTTTTAGCAATAGTTCTCAAGTGCAAGTACCTTTTAGATTTCAACTGGAATAGAGTCGACCATAGCATCTTCCATTCATTACTTCAAGTGCCAATGGTTCACATGCACTTTTTGTGGGATTATGGTTGACTTGTTTCCACTATGTATTTCACATCGATCATCAAAACCATTGTATAGCATCTTTTCATGCTCAGTATAGTGGAGGTGAGGAGGATCATCACCAGCCTCAATAGAGGTTGCTGGTAAGAATGTTTTAGCAGCCGGGGAAGTAGGGGTTTTCTCTACAAGGGGAGATTGGGTAGGTAGATTTTTACATCAAGAATTTCCATATATTTATGGTCTCTAATTGGAGCATGTTAATTGAGAAGATCATTATAAAAGTGGCATAGGATCATGGAGTGGTCAATTGCATGCAACACAAGCATCGGTTCTAGTAGGGACAACGATCGTAAAAGGTACAATAAGTTTTTTTAGTACGCATTATTGTTATTTTTTTTGATTCAAGAGGTTCAAACACCTTAGTTTCACCCATTATATCCCATTCTTTAGAGCTATATATAGAGGGGTTTCATCTTCGCATGGTATGGAGTACACCTTTTGGAGGCCAGACCAGCTTGTTTGATATGTGATCGGGATGTCGACTGATGATGGGACCACATAAGTCTCGTGGATAATATTTATGAGTACACATGTATCCATATAACTTCATAATCAATATTTATAGGCTTCATTCCTTGCATAATGTTACTGACTATTTCTAGATAATATCTGTGTTTTTAGATGTGGATGGCCATAATGAGGTTTTCATCAGATAGTGGAGTGGTCAGAGGGGAGGTCAGTCAGTGGGGACCCTATTATCTATATAATGAGATGTCAATGGAATCAGTATAAATGGGTTTGTGGAGGTTCTTAGGGTCATTGGGGAGTTCCTATATTTTTTCCCTAAAGAGGTTTTGATGCAAACTCGTCAACGTTTTGTAGATTTCTAGATAGACCAGCGTCCTTGTGCTTCTTCCATTTTGACTAATCCTTACTGGATGACACATTTTGAGATATGGGAATTCAAGATTTATTTATATGATATGACGATGATGGGTTTTATCCCACCCAATGTGTCATCATGTATTTCTCTAGTATTGTTTGTAATGAAGAAAGATGGTGGATTAAGGATGTTTATAGACAACTAAAGGATGAATCAGGTGATAGTAATGAACCTTTACCCACATATGAAGAAATAAAATATTTTCGACTAGGTGAGAGGTGTGAGTTGGTTTTCTAAGATTGATCTGTAGTCTGGATATCACCAGTTTGAGGGTGAATGATGATGATATCCTGAAGAATTCATTCTGAATCAGGTTTTCTCATTTCAATTTATAGTCATACCATTCGGTGTTATGAACACATTAAATTCCTTTATTAGACTTATGAACTCTTGGTTTCTTGAGTTTCAGAATCGGGTGGTCATCATATTCATAGATGATATCCTAATCTACTCAAAGTCAGAGGAAGATCATGACAATAATCTGAATACTATCTTGCATGGTTTTTGACAGTACCTTCTACATGAAACTTTTACCAAGGGGAACATTTAGACAAGAGAGGTACATTTCCTTGGTCATGTGGTGTCTCAACAGGGTTTGGTAATATACCCATCAAAGGGTAAATTATATTTTTCCTAGGAAGCACACATGAAAGTGGTATAGGTTCAAAGAATCCTTGGAATTTTAGGCTATTATCATAGGATTTTACCATATATCTGTCTGGTTGATTCCCCATTGACAAATTAGACTACAAAATACAATGCTTTTGTGTTGAGTGAGCATTTTTTTAGGAAATGATTGTTTATCTCAAGGGGAAATAGGTTACTGATTGAGTGCTCTAATTTCCTGAGCAAAGGGTGATGTTTTTAGTGTTCTATGATTTTTTCCAATCTGGGCTTAGTATGCATCCTATTGTAGGAGTGGGTAGTTATCAATTGTTGGAATAGGTTGTTACATCCCCAAAAGAATAGCTTTTCCACCCATGATCTGATGAAACATTGATCATTTTTGTGCTAATATTGTGGGTGAATTACCTCATTGGAGACTGATTTATGGTCTTCATGGATCACAAGAGTATGTCGTATATTATTTCCTAGAAATATATAAAATAATGATAGTTGGGGTGGCTAGTGTATGTTCATGACATTGATTTTATAATCTATTACATCCCAAGAAAGGGTAATTTTGTGGCTGATTCATATATAAAAAAAGTCACATAAATAGGTTTTTCATGATTCTGTAGATGCTTGGATATTGATGGAGGAGTAGGTAGCCTTTCACTTGGAATATTGAGCGGATTCTGGTAGATGTAGTTTAGTTCAGATGGCAGTGCAATATTTTCTGATGTAGTAGTTAGAAGAGAGTAAGTTGGGAGATTCTCAACTAGAGGGTATTTCATGATAATGTTGTCCATCCTGATGCTCTAAAGGGATGGTCATAGGATGATTAGAATTAGATGTTTCTTCATGGTAGGTTGTTCATTCCAATAGAAATGCATGAGATATTCCTTCATGAGTTGAATATCTCACCTTTATAAGTATGCCAAGGAATTTATAATAAGTAATGGGGCTTCATGACATAGTTCATGTAGCCTAGGATGAAGTGGGAAGTATTAATGTTTGTGGAATGGTTCTTGGTTTTCTAGCAGGTAAAGGCATTGTACCATGTTCACTGTGGTTTGGTGTTATTCTTGTATGTCCCTTACTGTAAGTGGTGTGAAATCTCAATGGATTTTTTCATTGGGTAAACTATATATTAATAAGGATACGAATATATCCTTGTAATAGTGGATAGTCTGTTGAAATTAACTCACTTATTGGTGATAAAAACATCAGTCGTAGTGGAAGACTTTAAAAAGAGGTATCTGGTAGTGGTGGTGTGGCTACATGGATCTCCAAGGTCCATTGTATCAGATCAAAACACATGTTCTACCTTACAAGTTTGGGGGGATTTTATAATTCTTTCAACACCCAGTTACACCTCACCACAATCTTCTATTTTCAAAGAGATGGGAAGATGGAACGGGTGAACTATATGATAGAGGCCATGTCGCAATAATATTTCACATACCTTGGTGGATTTTGGGTGTTACACCCTCCAACATTTGAGATTTATTAAAATAATTTATATCACTCTTCAACTGGAATGGATAAATTAGAATATTTCTTTGTAACACCATGTCATTCCGCATTCTACTAGATAGAGTTTGGGGAGACTGATGTTTTTGGACTCGAGGTAGTGAATATCCTAATAGATATGGTTCATATTGTTCATGTGATGATGAAATAAGTAAATAATTTGCATAAGTCTTATGTTAATCATGGGAGGAGGACCATAGAGTTTGAGGATGTATTCTAGGTGATCATAAATGTTTCACCTCGATGTGGGAAGTTAATTTTTGGAAGAGGAAGTCAGCTTTATCCCAAGTGTGATGGATTTTTTATGGTATTTGGTGAGTCGGTGAGGTAGAGCACCAGTTGGAATTTCCACTATAGGTGAAAATTATAAATTATTTGTTCCACGTCTCTCAGCAATGTTTATATATTCAGGATTAATCACATGGCCTTGACTAGGGAGGTATAGATATTGAGGGTGATTTCATATTTGTGATGTGGCTAGTAGAGATCTAGGACCATCAAGAGAAGGTGTTTCATGGATTGACCATTTATTGATTTCTGTGTTGGTTAGTCATGGTAGTCAAGAGGAGAGTAGTTGAGAGTGGGAAATGAATATGAGATCCCAGTAATTAGAGTTTGTCCAATATTGTTCTTATTACTCTATATTTGGAAATCTAATGTATGAAACATGTTTTGTGAAATTATCTTTTTTCATTTGATTGAGATGTGTGTGTTGTGGTGTATGGTAAATTCCTATTACAAAAATTGGAGAGGAAAAGATTTCTAATCGAGATGCATTATTTGTGATGTGATTAAACTCATGAGGGTGAGTCAATGTCACCTAGAGAAAATAGTATCTAGACATGGATAATGGAATACCCTAATTCATGTGTTTAGGATTTTGTAGTTTGTTGGAAATATTATTTGTTCCTTTGATCTGTATTGAGGGTGATAGGGTAATGAAATGGTTGGGAAGTAGTGTGGTCATATGTGAAGAGATGAAATTTTTTGGTTGTGAGACTGTACGATGTGTTTTTAGTTTCATAGTGTTTTGTGTCTGGCTCATTGTAACACTTGAGGTATGATGGGATCATTGAGAGGTATCTCATAGGGTGGTTGTTTGAGCCCATTTTTCAAACATTGTTTTTTATTCTCTACGAAAAAAATTAGTGCAGAGTTATCTGATGTTACTTTCTATTTATTCCCTATCCTTTAATTTTTTCTTTTTGGTTTTTGGATATTTTTATAGGAGTATCTGAGAGTTTTTAAAAATATTTGTGGGTGTAGAACAGCCGTTTTGGGGTTTACAAATCATGAAGCATGATTTCCTGGATTATTTTAGGATTTCCATGGCTTGTAAAGTTTTTCGGTTTGAAAAATAAACTAAAACTTATAGGAATGGGTTTTTTCAGTAGTACCCAACCTCAAAGAATTACACATTGTAAAAGAGGATTACATGTTGTGTAATACCCACCTGATGTAACATTTTTTTTTCTTTTTTAGCCACTCAGGTTTTCACCTACTATGGTTGTGGAAAATATCCCACTACGTTAGGTTACCCGAAAAACCCTTTAGTGTTTTGAAGTTAATTCATCAATAATTGATTATTATCTTCCCTCTTTCAATCATTAGTGATCTATCTTAGATCTGATGTGTGTTATCCCCCATTCATGCGGTTTCTTCCTATTGGATCTATTTCCCCTACCATTTCTTCATTACATGTGAGGGATGATTATCTCACATGGTTATAAATGGGATTATCTTCAGCTGTTTTTGGCGTGGTATTTTCAAGGCATTCTCGAATGGATTTTGATCTAGTGGGAGAGGTGATCAGAGATCTTTTGTGTGGCTCATTCTTCTGTGAGGATTTTTTACACACTTTTGAGGTTGGATTTAAATCAATTCTCTTCAATTGTGCATCATGCGGCAGGGGTTAGATTTTGTTTAACAGTGGATTTTGGTTTTTCCATATTAATCTATGAAAATAATTGGTTAAATGATATTAAAAGGGGTATATAGGTTGATTTGGAAAGACCTTTTAGTTTTGAAACTATGATTTTTTAATGGTATTATACAGCATAAACACCCCACTAAAAATTGTATACATTTGTGGGTTTTATTGAACTGGGGATGTGTTTTGTGGTTGTTTCTTGATCAATATTGTTTGGTAACACTTAAAAAATGTAAATTCGTTAATCACATATATTCGACAAATGAATGGATGCCCCATGATCATAAATTTTTGTGATAACCCCTAAAATAACCATGTGGAATTAAATAATGGATTCCTTGTCAAATCTAGAATGGTGTTTTCCCTTGTTAAATGGGTTGATGTGATGGGTGGGTTTTTTTGTTTCTTTTCTTGTGGTAGTTTAGTTTTGAACTCAGTTTTGTGTTGTGGGAAGTCTTGGGTGGTGTAATTGAAGATAAGGTAAATATATTGATTTATTTTGGAATGAATGAAAAGTGTTATACAACAGGGATGACAAATTGGTAGTGAAATAAGGTGTTATTAGTTAGGTCTGTGAGTTGGAGGTTGGTATTTTTGGAACATGACCTGAGCGGGATGAGTTTGAAGGAGAACAGAAGTGATTGTTTTGGGTGATATGCCTATATTTTCTTCATTTGTAACATTTAGAAAGCATCACCTCATACCTAGAGAATAATATGTGGTATACCATGAATGGGTGTTAAAGGGTGATGAAATGTGATGTACCTTTAGTTTATCAGAGCTCTTCACATTCTGAGAGCTTTGTTGAATGTCGTCTACTATTATTAGTAGTTTCTGATGTAATAGTGGAATAGATAAATGACTTGTTCAATAAATATTGAAATTTTATAAATTTGTTTTGTGAATGTTAATGGTTTATGTGGATTGTTTCCTTCTGTAGTTCATTTAGTGGTAGTAGAAAATTTTATGATGTTGTGATTTGGTGGTTTTTTTATAACTTATATTTTGGGATAGATTGTTTTGTATAATATATGTATATACAAGTATTTTTTCTGGTGATTCTATATTCCCCACAACCATGTTCATAACTATGTTCCAAACACCCCGATTTTCAAAGATGAAGGGTGTCTTTCCAAACAACCTGGTGGGAGGACTGATGGGTGGCCACCTTATCTTCCTTGCTCTCTCTTCCATGCAGTGAAAGACTAAGATTCATCGGGAAGGTTGTGGTTTGTGAGGACAGGGTGTGTGAGGGTGAGTTTTGCTTTCCCATGTGTCATTGGGATGACATGAATTATTCCTTCCCATGTTCCTTCGAAATGAAATATGTAGTACATTACCAGGTTTCTTCATGATGAGATTTTTTATGCTTTCCCAAGTATCATTGGGATTGGATATTGTCTATAGCCAGAGTGTCTGTAAGAAGGATGGGATGGGATTTGTGGTTGAGGTGTTTGTTGGCGGTATGTGAGGTGGTTTTTGGACCATAGTTCTTTTGCTGAATGTGATGTGTTTTGTGGACAAGGTGTGTGTGGGAGAGATGTGATGCAAGGCCTAGGCTTCTGTGGGTGGGATGTGGCATGGTACATTAATAAGAGGTGGGATAAAAAAAATTTCTGTTAGGAACGACTAGCTAATCAGTGGGGAGTGGTGTCGTTGCCCTATCATTTATGTTCATTATATTATATCACTTGAGTCATGTAATTTATGAGCATCCCATGGTGAAGATGAGATGGTTAGTATACATGTTAGGTTCTATTTGGTTATGTTGTTTTCTCATTGGGGAATTATTATGATCCTTTCACATGTTAATTCTAGACATTGGTTTTACAACTAAGTATACTTGTATGATAACACTACGTATATTAAAATATTGTCAGGTTTCCAGGAAGATTTTTCTGACCAAGATGGATCCTATTAACTCAGATCTTTACTAATGTTGTGTCTCTTATTAGCTTTACTTTTGGTGTTTACTTTGGATAATTTTTTACTTGTTATAGTTCTACATTATTCATGTATATAGGGTGGGTTTTGGATTTTAATTATATATACACCTTGGACTAGATTTTGGGTAGAACCATCATATCACCCAACCATGATTCCTAAAATGGTTAGTGCCTCCGATTTTGTGATATTTTTATCCCCTTAGGGTTATTTTCCAACCCACAACCTACTAGAGGAGGGAATCGAGGGTCATTATATCATGTATTTATTACCAGCTAAAGAAGGTAATCATTTTAGGGAGGGGGTCCAGACTCATTTCTTAGGGAGTTTTAGAAAACATACATTTTTTAAATCCAAGACCAATGTAATCCCCTTACTTTTATCAGAGCATGGATTTTAAAAAAAATGTTCTTATTCTATGGGGTTCTAATACCCATCAGAATAATTTCATGATTTTGAATAAAAATCATAAATCATAAATAATCTACAAAAAATGATATATAGAATTGGGAAACTAAATACCCTATTGAAACAATAGATCATGGTGTGTTTAGGTATCTTTTTATCCTCTAGTAGAAAATTATTATAATGATGTTGTCCAATTAAGTGATTATCAATTATTAATCCAAAATTATGAATCATCATAGAGTATTAAAATATCCACATCCATCCTACTATCCATCACGTGTGCATTTGTTCTATACGAACTCAATTTAATGATTTTTATTCATGAAAAAAACATCTAATTTTATATCCATTTCATTTCATCTTTACACAAATAGAACACCAATGTAATTTTAATGATCTACTTTATATTCATTTCGTGTGTCTTTCTCTTAAAAGGTTTCATGTGTAACCATCATTTAATGTAAATGTAAAAACAGTTCTTGGGGGTAATATTATCAACATGTAACAAAACATGTTTTTAATAATAGTATGTTAAAATAAAAAATACAATAACACATTTTATTAAATGAATAATATAATAGTTTTTTGAATACACTCATAACACGTATAGGATTGACTCAATATATTTAAATTTTTTAAAAATTAAAACCAATAACATTATAAATATTTATTCTTTAAGATGTTTTATCATGGGATGATCATTTAAATCTGTGTGGGAATTTGTCAAAATATTTATCATAATGTAAAAAAATTATTAGTATATAATTATGGAATATTTAAATAAATGAATAATTTCAATATACACTTCAGGGATATCAATATTAAAAAAATTACAAGAAAAATAATGCATATTTCATGATCTTGATAATAAAATATTTTTACATATTTATCATTTCGATTTATTTTGTGTTTCTTTTCCTATTTTTGTTTCGGATTGATTTTAAATTATTCATTAGTGGCATTATATACTTATCATGATTTATGATCTTTGTATGTGTGAGTATTAATAAGCATACTTGTCATTTTTATTCATTGTATGTGTCAATATGTAAATGTATGTATCAATTCGAGTTATCATAATAGTCAATATATCGAGCATTGGTTACATTCATCACTTATACAAATTAAAAACAACATATTTGTTGACCACATCCTATACTAGTGTTATATAAACCAACATACGTGTCTTTTAGTCCATAATTTCTATCATTATAGTCTAGTGTATGTGCATTATAACACACTGATAGAATTCTATATTTATAAAATAATAATATATATTTAGAATATATAAAGATAAAATAAAAAGAAAGAATGAAATAATAAATAATAACTAACTAAAGGATTGTTTATACAAGTAAGAATATAATACTGTGTGAAATTATAATTATCTAATAATGAATATTTAGTGTATGGGCCTTATCCAAACTCATAAAATGAATAATTTTTTGATAATATATGATCATAAAATACATAATAATCCTGAAGAAAAAAATAGTTAATAATATTAAAAATATTTTTTCTTGAATAAAAAGATATCATAAAACACATTTGAATACTCATGTTAGTAGGAATAAAATAATATGTTTTATTTTTCAAAATTAAAATAAACTAACAGAATTTATGTGATTATGAAAATATTATTAAGGGAATTAATAAAGATCTACTTCATAAATATACAATTTTTCAATTATAAAAAACAATTATAATTTCAAAACCATATATATATTTTTTGAAATGATCCAAAATAATAAAAAAAAATCTCTTTAAAAACACTTTCACAAATGTCAAGAACTATTTTAAAAACAATTTTAAAGAATTAATATCAGATTTTCATAAATTTTGGATTTAAAAAAATGAATTATCTGCCTAAATATATGTATTAAAGAATTGAATTAACTATTTAAACACATTTAATGTAGATAACCACCCAAATTGAAATAATAGTTACATGGATAGACTGAAATTCTTATAAAGTTAAAATTCAAGATAAATTGATGTCCCTTAGAATGTATTAATTTTTTTCATCCTTTACCATAAGTAAAATGAAAAGTGTATTTTTATATGAAAAATATCCCCCTTATGTATATTGAATTTTCCATATATACAAAATATATTTATATTTAAAATAGTATCTGAATTTTTTTATATACGAGTATACACATATGAAAACAAATACTCTAAAATCTATTTTTTAAGTCATAAAGATCCATAAAAAACAAGTAAATCCACATTTTGGTCTGAACTCAATGACATTTCATTCTTAGGGCATCCACTAATCTATTTTATTTTCTTAAATGGTAGTGTATTGAAAAATAATAATCCATAAATACTTCAAGCCATCATATTGTTCCCATGTTTAGTTATTTCAGTAAGAATATGTAATTCAAACTCATTTTATCTATATATATATCACATATTCCCACATTGAGATGGTATCTCCACAAATTAATGTATTTATTTTGCATTCTAATTCAAAATAATATGTTGGATAACTTTGTTCATGATTCTTTAACATACTTTATGCATATGAAATAAAATTATAATTATCCATAAGGATACAACTGGGTCCCTTCCTTTTTTCATTACTATATATCATAAATCCGTCATTTTCTGACTATAGATCCAAATTCATACAATTCCCAAATATTATGTTCAATTATTAAAAAACTCTTCACATTCTGATATCAACAGTAACATAACCCCTTTATAAGTTGGCTTTGCTGAGGGGTTATCAAAATGGGAAAAAATTTGAACAAATCATTGATAGTGGCAATAGAAACTACTTAAACATCATACCTAGGTTATCTTCATTCTAGTATAAAATTATAATACACTATTTTTCTTCACAAGAATCATTAATATTATATCCATGGAGACAATATGTTCGTGAAATAAAACATTCTGATGTAATAATTAAAACTTTGTAAAGTTTCTATATAACTAATTTATTTTAAGAGTCTCAAAAATAATCCAAAAGTGTTAATCAGGGTCCTCATAGATTTTGAACAACATATATATAACCTTAATAAATGGCACAAAAAAATATTATGATATTTCTTAAATAAAATATTCTTTTAATATAAGAAAACTAGGTGTCTATTAGTCAATCCAAATGGAATTACTATGAAATTGTGATGTCTATACCTCATTCAAAATGTTGTCTTCATGATATCTTCCTTCAATACTCATAATTAGTGATACATAGAAAAATGATAAATATTTTAAAAAATATGTTATTCATGAATTTTATTAAATAATTCATCAATGTGACGAATATTATAAATGTTTTTATCACAATATTGATTATTTTCAAATAATAAATTCATAGCCAAATAAAATATATTTTCTTCTCATGAAAAGAACAGAGACTACCCAAGGTGAAACAGTAGGATCTATAAATACATTTCTGGAAAACATTTATTTTCTTCTATAATTATAATAATTCCATAGTGGTCATTTTATATGGTCATTTGGATATACGTCTTCTATGAGGGATCAAATAAATGAAAAAATCATCCTCAATCTCTATAGGATATCTCGGAATTTATTCAGGAAATACATCAATGTATTCCTATAAAGTAGAAAAATATTATTCTTTATGATTACCTTTACCATATTTAAACTGAATATCCTCTTATTCCAAATAAATATCTTTTAGAGGAGCTATTTGGGGTGTATCTAGACATAATTCAGGTAACGATGTCTCTCCAGTTCAATTAAGGAATCCAAAATCTTCATTGAGAATTCTAATATCCATCTCATTATTGTATTTTTTTCATCATTTTTTTGTAGTCCACTCTATAAAATTTATTATATAAAAATAAACTATAGGTAAAATAATAAATTTTTAAAATAGGGCACACATATGGGTCATAATGGTATGTACTAACACATCCTTATTATGGTGATTTTTTAACTTATATTTTTGATGGAAACACCATTGTTTAGGTTCTAGAGAAATATGAAATATTAATTTCAATCATATATTATATAAATGAATAAGTAGATCAAGAATAAATAAATAAATTGATAAATTTGAATTTATGATTAATGTATCTACAACCACATCATTTTTAACATTGACCATGGTTGTAATGAATTCATATGCTTGGAATTATCCTATCATCCTCTTCTATCGTATGTTACCCTAAATCATGTGGAATTAATATAAATATTTCGACTTTGATATATGTATAATTCACTTTAAATCATTTATTTTCTTATTCCCCTTCCATTCATTATCCATTTTACCCTTATCTCTATACTTTTAACAAACTCTAATGTTATTAAAAAAATTTCTAGGATGTCTCTTCCCAAAATTTTTATATGATGGGATTTACATTGTTACCCTCATGTTATTTAAAACTTTACCTTTTTTTAGTAATCATATGACCTATTAGTCTCTTAATTTTCCACAAATTTTTTGGGTCTACAAAATTACTTATCTATTTTAATGGAACACAATACTATTTCATCATATAATGATAAATTTTGAGAAGCTAATTCCTTTAGGTGTTTTGGATTATGTTCTTAAAAGAAATGATAAATTTTTCTCCATGGATTTTTTATATAATTAATAGAATACATGGATTCTCTTAAGAAGTTTTCCACATACTCTAAAACACATTATTCTTCCTTTTATACTTTATGATGAGGAAAAGTCTCTACATTTGAGTTTTCTGGGAATGAGTTAAATATTTATCAATGAATGTAATTTTAAAATATCTCAACTATATATGTCCTATTTCATATTCCTCTGTTATATTTTGGATCAACAACAAATATTTATAGACATTCCTTAATAAGAACTATATTTTAAGGATATCCTTTTCCCATTCATTACATAAATATTTTAGAACTATATTTTCAAAAACATTGATCTATTTTTCAACTACCAAGAAATTAAGAGTTTCACTATAATATTGCGGATTTATTCACATAAAACGATCCAATATAGAAATATAATACCAAGGAAAACTATGTTAGTTTCAATATGAATGATTATTAGACATGAAGTGGTTTAGTTATCCTAATATGGTCACCATCTACAGAGTCTAACAACAAATGTATTGTATTTACAGGTGGTTAAATCCCTACATTAACAATGAGTACTATTTTACATTATTAAAATAGGACCCATCAATAAATAAAATAACAAACTAGGTTATATCAAATATATCATGCATATTGAGATATAAAAAAGATTCCCTATAATGGTTAGAATTATAAAATATTATAACTAATTATAATATTTCTTCTATAAGATATGTTTATTTATAATTTAGTTCATAAGGTTTCTCTTAAACATAATTTTGATATCATCCATTAAAATATTGAATCCATTATCTTAGAGATGATGTATATATAAATAAATTGGTATAGATAAACATAATCTCACAATGTACGGTCAAGAAGTTTAGCAGTATTGGTAACCTAGATATATACATGATTCCCATATTTCATTGAAATTATAAAATATAATCATTACAAAATTTAATGTTATGAATCCCTGAAACTAATTCAATAATTTCATATTTATAACATGTGGAAAGGAAACAATATAAGGGTGTTATCCAATTCCTAATAAGGGTTCATTATAATAGAAGTTATCATAAGTACTTATGGAATAATTAATATGGAATGGTAAATGAATTATAAATAAAAGAAATAAAAACTATTAGACCTCTTTATCTCAGACATTGGGATATCTCTTCTATTAAACCCTTTTACTAAGATGGATTAAAATTATTGGAAAATTTCAATTAAATATGCAGAACTAATATGTCATATGAGATATATTGAGGAATATTGGGGCCATATAATTTTGTTTCCCACAAGTAATTTCATGTCCAATACATTCCTCAGATATCTAATGATCAATTTTGTTCATAAAAAAAATTACTTATAAAAAAGTCAATATTTAGTAAAGAATATGGATTTATTTATACCCCCCTATAGTCAAATACATTCTATTGTAACACTCTTTTATAAATGGAACATGATTTATGAAATAATTATAACTATAATGAAGAGATTGCTAATATTTTAGAAAATGTTTTATTCAGTAACTAAAAGAAAGTGAATTGTTCAAAAGAAGGAATTATTACAATATATCCATAGTGGAAACTATTTAAATATTGGTTTTTAGTAATATATGCAAGATAATCCCATAAAAATATCATTATAAATTTATTGAGTAAAACAAACATTCATTTATTTGAAAACATTTATTTTAAAATAAATTATCCCAATATAATGAAAAACATTTTACATGAAAATAACTATATAATTATCTAAATTAATATTTAAATAAAATATTAATCATAAGTGCAGATAATATTTTCATTCCATATAAGTTAAAAAAATTCATTCTATATCCTTTTTCATAAATGTCTGATAGTTACTTGTTTGAAAAATGAAAAAAACTTGTTTTAAACCATTTTTTAAAATGTCCATCATGGGAAAAAATTTATTCTGATGTATCATTATTGAAAAAAAATATTTTTAAAGGCTTTTTATATAAAATATAAATATTTAATAGAAATAAATCTAATCCAAATGAAAATAATATTATCTTTTCATTTAAACAGTTCATTTTTTATTCATATTCCAATGAGAGGAAAAGTATGAAAAAATATAAAACATTCATTATATATTTAACCATAAATGATCTTAAATCACTTTGATTACGTATATAATAATGTCAAATAACTTAATAAAATAGTATATAAATAGCATAAAAATAAAAATTATCATAATACCAAATATTTCTCAATAGATGGGAAATTGAGATGAAATCCCTAACATCATGTTCGACTAGTCGGATAAGTTCTCTAGCCACCTGTCTAATATATTTACAATTTTTATAAATAAATTATATTGACATATTCACACATATTTTAACATCTATTATACAATTAAAACACTATATCACCCATTTATTAATAATATTATATTAATATCCTTGTTTCTTATGTTAACTACTTTGTTCATTATGTATGTTTTGATTCGGTAGTATTGATATGTGTTTATTTGTTATAGTTTCACCATTTATAGAATTTCACAAATTTTTTATTGTAATATATATTCAATATAGATATATATACAGTCATCCAAAAATATATGATATATAAACATAGCCTAGACCCTTAATGGAGACAGTCGGTTATACAGTGTGCATGAATGATTTTTTCACTTTTCAATAGTTGGAACAAAACAAAAGTGAATAATAAAAATTCATTAAATAATAATTATTATGTCATGTATTTCAGATGTATTCATTAAGTCTATCGCTATTTCCGTACATGTGAAATGTAAATTAAATACATATCACATTGATTCTAGGAGGTGTTATGTTGTAAATATACACAAGACTTGTTTTCAGTTTTCAATGGATGGAAAATAGAAGGGATATAGTAAAAAATAATTTTAATAAAATATTAGTATATAAATGTTAAAGAATTTATTCTATTATTATGGGAAAATCACTTTATCATAAGTAAATTAATAAATAAACATTGAGGATTCATTAAACACAATTACCTCTTTTTTTGTTAAACTTCGTATATATCTCTTCTAAAGGGACCAGTATAGGGTCATGTGAAATAAAAATAACATCTAGATACCAAATAGGGATGTTTATATGTGTAATAGAAATCCTTCGTTGATATAGATGGCTTAAATTGATTTATAGAATTTGGGGGAGGAGGTTCCCATTTATAATTGAGGTAGGGGACACATTTCGAATATCATATAACATTAAATTAAAATAAGGTATTTATCAAGAAAAATGATTCCAAATGGAAATATAATAGAACTAATGGTAGTCTATACTTATAATATCATCAAAAAATATAATATTGATCGGTTTTTTCTCTGATTTAAAGCATATATTTTGGTTTAACCCAATAGATAAACAATTATAACATTAATTAAGGTAACTTATTATTCATTATAAAAGATAAATGATTTTACATATATGGTAACTATATAATAATAAATGAAAAATTATTGTAATTTTAAAATATTTATTACACATTTTTTCTATTCCAATATTTATATAATTGAATAAAATATTATTTTCAGAAATTATCATGAATTATTGTATTGATACTATTCATTTAATTTGATTTGAAATACAAAAAGGCATTGTTGGATTTTGAATTTAATTTCATTAGAAATAACTATTATATCATATTAATATAAAAATATAATGGAAAAATATAAATTACTCAAATAATATAACAACTAACATTTTTAATACCATTGGTTTTATTTTCATAACAATTTAATAAATATAATATTAGTGTTTCACAAGAATTTAATCTAGTTATATACTCACGAAAATTTTTATGTAAATTATAAACATGAAAATTATTTCATTAAACACAATATTGAAATTTATGTTCTTTAAAATCATGGTTTCTTCTTCATGTGGAGACAGGATATAATTTTAAAATAAAGAGTGTGACATTTTATAACATTTCATTGAATTTTATTATATTCTTCATTTTCAGAGAAAAATTTCTACAAAACATATCTATTTCAAGCCTAAGTTTGTGATGTTTTAATTTCATTAGAATGATAAATAAGATGTTCTATAATGACATAATAACTCATTTTACTCCTAGATAAAACTAATTATCCCTTTATTGAGGTGATAAATTTTATTATCATTAAAATTATATCAAAAAAAATATAAAAGGTACCAACATACCATATCTGATTATCTTTATTAACAATATGGAATTCATTTTTTACGATTCCAATTCTATAAATATTAGAAACAAAAAATAAAATATGTGAACAAACCATGATGAAAATAACTTTTAAGAAAAAGGCATATTTTAAGCTCAAAATTGATTTATTATTATACTAATACTTATAATAACATGAGATGAATGTTAAAAAATTTATTTGAATATACAATATGAAAATTCTATTATAATATTTATAAAATTAAGGTTCATTAATTTTATAAAAACCATTTCTGAGAATAAAAAAATTTAATAAAAAAAATCTTTTACATAAAAATGGTTTTTATTTTTATTTATCACCATTGTATTTGTATTATAAATTTTTAAACAATCTACAGTTCCTAGTTTTTTCTTATATTCCCATACAATAAAATTTCAATGACTATTTTATAATAGTCACATAATAATATTTTAATAATAGATTTTTGTATTTTTGAACTCATTATTTATTGCAATGCAATTTATTGAAGTGATTTATTTTAAAAGAATCCTATTGTAAAATCATGGGGTGATCCACCCATACATATCGATAATCATAATGAAAATAATTTTGTGGATAAAATAATATGGGTTAAAAATATATTATTATTCTAGTGGATAATAACATATATCTTAGGACTACACCACTAGAAATATTTTACTAGGTTGTTTGTAGTGAATAGTGGATGTATCCCCCTTTCCAGAGTAAGTGCATTAATAGTGGGTATTCCTATTGTGGAAAGGGTGGTCCTCTAGGTGGAATATTTGGATGAGGAGTGGGTGAAGAAACATGAATATTTCATGGTGGATGGTAGTATAATACACTTTCACAACTTCCACCTCTAGGTAGTCCTCTCCAGTAACATTGAGTCAATGATAATAGATGCATTTAGATAATAGAAATATATGGATATAAATAAAATAATCTCTAAATAGTTCAAGGTAAAATCAAATTTAATAATATGTGTATTCTCTACAATAAAAACAATGATTGCTAATATTATAATGATCCATTATTTAATTACAATGAATCTATAAATATTGGTAGATCTCATAACAATACTTATCTAGAAAGAGGGTCTTATAAAAAGCCACCAATTTCCCACCATTATATTCTGATGATAAAATCAATTTCTTAGGGAATAGTAGTTTTTTTGGGGCCTTATAATGGTTGGGATGAAGCCCCAAGATTTTATACTTATAGAGAAATATATATCAGTAGTTTATTAATATATGAAATTATTTTATAATATAGTGATACATAATCAAGTTGACAAATCTTTTTTTCCTTTCATAGGTGATTAGGAAGCTTAGTAGTGATGAGTGGGATTTCATTATGGTATGATGCAGTCATTCACCCATTACATGGAGTTCTTGTATTTTTTTGTATAAAATTATTAATATGATCATATTCATGTAGTAATAGATGATTATATAAATTAATTTTAAATTAATGTATATGGTATTCATCTTATCAGGTGATTTATATCGGAGTTGATATACAACATGGAACTATATTTATATATTATATATCTTATGGAAAGTCCTATAGTGAGCATAGAGTGTTACAGGCATCGCTAGAAAGCATCATAGATAAATATTTTATTAAACTCTTTATATCCCCTAGGGAAATTTTAATATTCTTCCATGAAGGGGACTACATGATATTTGTGTTTTATACTGAAATTTTCTACCTAAAACATTTTATAGTCCACAACAATATACACTCTTCTTAGGACTAACAACATCATTAAATATATAAATGGAGAAAATAGGTTTTAATGATATATTGTATGCCCAAAAATCGCTGTATTTTGGATATCAAGTAGTATGTATTGGAGATGGTGTTCAAATGTAGTTGAAGCTTATATGAGTTTTTTGTGATACCAATTTGAATAATGATCACAAAAACTATGTTCATGGGCCTCATGAACTCGATCTTTCAGAATTAATTTACTAGTTCATGATTATTTTTTATTATTGACTTACTTATTCATTAAGCATTAGATCATCACCACACATAGATTATTAGAATTTTCATATGCATTCTTCTAGAGAACCATCTCAATGATAAACTCTAAATATATAATTTATATATCCTAGAGGCCCAATTCCTTAAAACATTATCTTCTAGGATGTATTATCTATGGACATATAAATTATCAAGAAAACACTTTCTTTGGATTAACCCTACAATGTGTTTTCAGTTTTTAGTTTCTTCATGATGGAGGGTAACTAAATAATTTTAGTGGAAGGATTATCTAGGACTACTTCTCTATTGATTTTCTATTCTATAAAGGGGTATCCCTTTATTTGGTCGAATATATTCTAAATATATTTTTAGGATCTAAATAGGAGCTTTATGGTTTAACTTATTTTGTAGTTTTTGTGAAAAAAATATTTGAGTATAAGGTGTTCAACAATGCCTCCTAGGATCAAATTAGTCTTCTAATTATACAAATATAGGAATAGATTTATAATGTTCCGTGAGTAGAAGTATACAGTCCACAGTTTCGATCACATATTTGTAGTGTTTTGTAAAAATACATGGAGACATTACCTTGTATAATAATGCTTTATAACCTATATAGTCCATGATATTCTTTGTTAAATCTTCTTATATATCCTAAGAGACACCTATAGAGGGGGGTGGAATCCATGTGTTACCCAACAATACTTTACATTCACTAAATAAACTCATTTTTGTATCTTATACTCATGTTTGTAGGAACTATTTTTTATCCTATTTATCAATTCAAATATTACATAAAATAAATAATATATAAAAAGTTTATATTGTAATGAACACATTGTATTTAATTTTTTCATCCACATTGGGATACATCAATGGTGAATGCACTAGAAAAGAACTTATGTACCAATATTTCACTAACTCACTAATCATTTGGAAACAAATTCAGTCATGCTCACACCATTATAATTATTTGTGTATTTAAAATGTTTTGGATACCACACTTCCTCCGAAGGGTCTCTCCAATCTCATATTTCACACATCATTATAAAATTAATATGTTTTAAAAAATGTAGTTCTCTTTTAAATTTATTAATATTATGGTATGTACATGATTTGAATATTGAAATGTTATAATCCCAATAAAAATTTAAAATCTATTTTCCTATTTAATTTCATGTTATTATATTAGATTTTATATATTGATATAATTACATATTTGTGAGAAGAGTTGAATCATTGATCTCCAAGAATAACATCACAAAAGAATTAATCTCTTCCTAGAAATTATTACTCCATCATATGATTCATCATAAATATGTTTCAACATCACTTACCTAAAATCAATATATATCATATAATTTATCATTATATAACCTTTTTTCAAAAAATTATATAATTCTTCTAATATATTATAGATTCCCCCACCATTTTCTTTCTTTAGGAATTATATATATTTCTATAAAAGTTATTAATTTTCACTATATAAAAAATATCTTCAGGAAGTTATCAAATAGTAACATATCAATCATCCTTAATTTTGATATTTAAAAAGTCCCATTTTTTACACACATTCCTTCTTTTCCAATTCCTTCTCGGAATGCTATATTCTTTTTTTCTCTTATATTTTCTATTTCAATAGATTCATAAGGAAGATTCAAATTTTAATTATTCGCACATTATCAACCCAATTGTTTCAGGAGTTTTTATACCCCAATTAAATTACTATAAATAAACTACTTACATCATACACCATATCAAATGAATCCCTTATTTTATTGTCAAGTTGATTCACACCATTGATCATTATTTGATATGATAAATCTGATACTATAACCTATAAATACTCATTGCAGTGGAAATCATCAAATATGGCCATAACATCATTGATTATATACTCTATAGACTTTAATATAATCAAAAATACTATTTGAGCTACATATATGTTTGAACAAGAAATAGTTCATCAACTACCATGGTATAGTTCTTCTTTATACAAAACATCATTCACAATGACTATTACCATTCTTTCCAAATTGTGTTTTCACATGTTTTAGAAAAAATTATACTCAAAACATGTTACTCCATGGTGTAGTTACTCAATAGGAACCCATTTTGACTAAAAATATATCCTTCCACTATATATTGGATGATTCTTATATATAGACCAGTTAGTCTCATGTGAGTTCAAACTATCTTTTCATGATTTCGGAAACAGGTTTTTCATGGCTGTTTATTGTGGCTTGTATTATATAGAGATTTATCATAAATATTAGATGATCCACAGTGTAGAATGAAACATATATCCATTCAAACTAATTATCTAGAAACCATGATCACCAATTCACCCAATTTAATAACATTAACGTCATTTAAATTTCTCTAATAAGTTTAATTTTTCATAACAACTCCAAAATTATCTATAATAATTCTCATACATTTTGTTCACACCATAGAATCACATTTCACCGTTGTGAGGGTAGAATATCCATTTCCAACAAAAATTAATCTATATTGAAAAAACATTAAAATTAACACAACCAATCTCCATAATTTTTTCTTTTCAAATCCACTATAATTTAGCATGTCTCGCTATAGAATGGAGAGTTCTTTCATTAACAAACATCATCCATTTAGTTAAAAAATTCCTCATAAGCTCAAACTCCATTCAAATCAATGATATGATATAATAAGAATTTTAAAAATATAATATATCTATTTGCTTCATATTATACATTGTTCCAAACTTTTAATCATTCAAACATGTGTCCTTAATATAAAAATATATCAGGTTGTCTTTTTTTATCTCCCCAATAGATCTTACATGTTCACATATTCACCAAATATACCATTAACATCCTGAAACATCAATCCATTATTTTTCAATTCCAATAAGTGTTATATAATTTTTCCCATGTTTGATTCCTTATGAATTCAACTTTATCACATAATAATGACATCTAAAAATATAAAATTTCGTGATTTTAAAAAAATGCATCTCATAACATATTAGGATAATAAATCCTTCCGAAAAATATATCATCATCAACCATTAATTATTATCAATAAAACTAACATATCACCACTTAGATAAATAATTCTCATCCTTTGACATTTTTTTCAATACTCATATAAAATCGATGCTCTAAGAAGAGATCCAGATAATATCTCTTCCATTCCCTTTCAATCCCGGACCCTTTAGGAATATAGAATTTATAAATTATTTTCTAATCCTTTTTTAATAAAATTTGTAATTGTTCAACTTCATTTAATTATTCACATATTATTCCACTTTTATTCATAATTTTTTTAGAGGTATACTTATTATCCTTACCCATCCATTTTTTATATAAATATATAAAAAAATTATATCAAACATAATAATATATTCATTACTCTATGAATATACAGATATTGAGAGTCTACATGTTCAATTTATGTCACAATCAATAAACATTGAACTCATTATACTAATATAGGATGGAATAAATATTTAAATAATTATAAGTCTCCACTTTAGTCACTCATTAATTCCAATCATTCATCAACTTTCGTCCACATTCTAAAAATTGATCACTTTTTATGACTTATTTATTATCATTCAACCCATCAAGGATTTTTAAAATATCCATTATTCTATCATTGGCTTCAATCAAATTAGATATTAAACTAAATTTCATTCAATACATCCTTCAAGACAACTACTTCTAATGTTGGTGTTCTAATAAAATGCCTATAAAAATGACTTCAATGTGGTATGTATCACAAAATTACATACATATTCTAATGTTACATGAGAAATTTAAATTCCTCCTCATAATACATCATGTGATCTTAATCACAGTTACATAGGAATTCCATCTAATAATTAATTAATCATGAGCTATACGATCCACATTGAATGTTATTCCAATTGACACCACGTGTTCATGGATAAATTTTGATTAAAATTTATATTCATGGTTTTCTATTCATGCAAGGTTTCTCTTTTTCCATATGAGAAAACTCATTTTTTTCATACTCATTACCAACTAATATTAATTAAATTTTCTCTTGATAAGAACTTTTTATATAATCTCTTAGATTATGAGATGAATTATTAGTCATTAAACCCCAATTTGTAGAAACTTTTAGTATTCTAAAAAAATATGATATTAAATTACAAGTTCCCAAACAAATGGAACATTAATTCATTTGTGATTTTTTATTCTCACATTATGATATAAACCATCATTATCAGGGTGTTGGTAAAGTTATAACTCCATTTTGAAATGACAATTTTTTTTTACACTTATTTTTCTCTAAATCAGTCATTGTACCAATTATAATTCATTTTCTTATTATGAGTTATCATATTCATATTTGAGTAATTCTTTTATATTTTTTTCCTAGTGTCACTTATTCTTCATTTTCAGAATTAATATATTTCAAAAATGAACTGTCAATTCCATGACATCACTTGAATCTTTATTTGGACTTTAAACCAATTTTAATTTAATTATCAAGGACTATTCCACATTAATTTCATCATCACAGAATGTATCTCTATATTTTTATATTTTATCATTTCAATATCTCTCATACAACTTGTTGTCTCATATTTTTACTCAAAATTCATATTGGATGATTCCAAAACCACTTCATGAATGTTTTATACTCCCAATGTAATCATTCTATGTTAAAGTAATTACATACTTACTATAAAATCATCACCTTTTAATTTATAAATATCATTTTCCATATAGAACCCTTAATAATAAATCAGTCCAATAATTAAATACGATAATAAAATAAATGGGATATGGTCACATAAAACATCAAAATGATGAGTATTATGGTTGGTTGTCCATAACAAAACATTTGGTTCCAAATTGTTTCCATGGATTATGGGTCGTATATATAAAAACAAAACAACTTTAACATAATTTTTAATAAATGTTTGAAATAGTATTATCTATTTTAGAAGGATTTATACTCATATAAATTGTGAAATTCACCCCCCTAGTATATGTTTCTACATTTGATTCATTATATATGAATTATTTTCTGTGATCTGTTTTCCAAGATAATTTGATTCCAATGGTATTCCAATTTAAATTTGTAGTCATAGAGATAAATCACTTATATATGAATAATTTTTTTCTTATTCATTTTTCATCAATACTACATTGGATTTATTTATACAATGTAATTTTATTATTAATATTACATTAATTTCCATTAGTTAAATTGGATTTTCATTGTTCTTCAATCTATATATTTTATTCCCCTGTTTCTCGAATGGATTATAGGAATAATATAACAATGAGGATTGATGAATTCCATTTTTTTACTTCAAAATTTATAATTATATGACCCCATTAATATTTTTTCTGTGTAGAAAACTTATCTTTCTTCAATTCCTGCGTCATTCTTATCATAAGAATCCAGAGAAATATATTGTCACATTAATTACTTTTTGTTGTTTTAGTGCCACCACATATGACCATGATTTGAATAAATATAACCTCAATCAAAGTAATCATATCTCATATAGAATATTCGAGGATTTTATTTCAATATAATGGGGCTTAGTCTTTTGTTTAGATATATATAATTTACACACTCACTTATTGTGTGTCTCCATATTTCAAAAAAAATCACTATGATGTCACCACAATTTGAGAACCATTTCCATCTATTTTATGAGAATTGTTTTATTATAAAATTTATTTTATATTACATAATCTATATCTTTTACTTATTAATGTTTTTATATTTGTAGTATCTGACTTATGACTTCTTTTTAGGGACTTAAATACTACTTCTATTTACATGATCGTCACATAATTATCCAATATTTTAGAATCCATGGTCTTTCTTCTCAGCCAATGTTGTCTTTTGGATTTAATATTATATTTAATCTATGATTTTATAAATATAATAATTTCATAAAACAAATTTTCTATGTCTGTAGGATTGTTCTACTCTTGTGAAAGTTCATAAATATGATTACATTGGTTGTTTAATTTTAAACCCACTATTTAATGGGGTTAAATCAAACCATATTCACTAGAGAAAATATATAATTTTCAAATGAATATTATAATATGTAAATAAGATCATCTATATTAATAATTTTCAATTGATCCATATTTTCACATAAAACCTATATTAATACTTTATCACTAGTTGCATAATCATTGGATTGAAATCATTAAGTTTTTTGCACATCCTTATCAAAAAAACTCCATTAAATATTTCATCATGATTTCTTATCATATAATGTTCATACATATTCCACAATAATATTATATATAAATAATGAAATAAAATTTGGAATGCAAAATTTTTTAGGAGACTCCCTATTATTATTGGATTTGTATCTATTATTTATCATTTTCCTTCCATTAATCAAATGTAACTCTTATTCAACTGGTTCATGTACCATAATTCTCATTATGAACTAACTCATAGCAATTAGAAAAATTAAACTTCCATATTATTCTTATGAATCCAACCTCATATCGTAAAGATTCATATAGTGAGTTATATTATTGAGTATAATCTCTAATAAATAATAATTTAAGGCCTTCACAGAAAAACCATCAATATATAATCCTATATGGTCCATATCAAATATTATTCCATGCATGTGTTGTAAAAAAATAATTAACATGATATGATTATTAATTCCAAAATATATCGTCAATTGTGAGATAAAATAATTCTTCTATATAATAAATTAACACATTAAATATACATTTGTTCTCCACTAAATCCATATCTTTTATAATATTCAAATCATCACATGCCTAATCTATCATAGGAAATCCACATTTGAACCAGTTATCTCTAATAATACCTGTGGAAAACCATGATATAACCTAGAATGGGGAGTAATAATTGATTTTACATACATGATTTTTTCCCCACTTGGTAGCATTGTTTTTAGATCCGTGTCCTATGATATTATAAAATATTGTTCAACATATAGATCATATCAACCAATATAAAGGATAAATCATGTAATGAATGTAAATTATGTGATATATATAGAGGATTTACTTTGATTACACAAACTTTGATACATTCAACGGTAATACACAGAAAATGAATTGATGGAATAATAATCAAATATCTCATGGATTGTGTGGATAGATATTTGATCAAGGTAACATCACTATAAGAATTATATCCTTTATAATTTATAGGATACCTAACAACTCCCCAAGGGTCTCTCCTTTCTCCTACATTAACTACTCTAAAAGAAATTATTTTATATATTTTTTGGTATCATATTAATTAATCTACATGATGGTTATTCTATGAGTATTGTTGACACATGTTTCAATCTACATCATAATTATAGATTTGATTCTACAATATATACCACATGTTGTTCTCAATTTTTATTTCCATGTATAATTGATTTTTTATTAGAATAGTTGAATAATTAATCAAAAAAACATAATAGAATAAATAAAATCTCCTAAGGGAATAATAACCCCAAAATATAAAGTATTTCATTATGGTTTGACTTCACTTCCCAAAATGGATATACCAATGATAATTCGTCATTTTATTACCTTATATTTAAAAACATAAAATATAAAAGTGATAATCTATCATTTATTAAAACTCTTTCTTCTCCCTCATATAATTATTGATATTAGTAAAATATATAGAAATTTCGTTCAATAAATCTGATTATCATGATAATAGAAATTAGAAACATCACAATCCTATTTAATACAAAAATACAATGAAGGCCATTTTTTGACCACCATTATTATTATTCTCCAATTATACATGGAAATCTTGGTTATTTTCTATATATTATCTACTCTAATATTTCTTTTATAGGGATATGTTTTCACTAAAATTATAAAGGGATATGTTTTCACTAAAATTATACGTAGAAATCATTGTTATTTTCTATATATTATCTACTCTAACATTCTTCCTCTATTGTCTGGTGCTTCTATAGGGATATGTTTTCACTAAAATTATATGATCCCTCTGATTTGATCATGATTATTATGTAGAGGCTAGATAATATTCTTTTAGGTATATCATTCTTACATCTCCTGCAAAAAAATCTATTTTTCCCATTTAAGTTATGCCTTCAACAATGAAAATCAAAAAAAATCCTGGTAAAATTTTTTACATGTTCTTTTAACATCATTAATTCATTAATGATTTATAAAAATTCTAAAAAAATTATGAAACACTTTTTAATCACTATATTTATAATGATTTAAAATTATTTTGACTAATACATGGGTAGCACACCCTTTTCCTAATGAGATCATTTTATAATTAATTGATTTCATAAACACCCGCATCATTTCTATAACCATTGTTTCTTAATCAACCATAGAATATATAGTATTGCCATTAAATGGGTAGTAGTTCCTTAAAAAATTTCTTCCATTCGTATCCAAATTCCTTTTAATATAAAACTCATTCTAAAGTCATAATTGGGATGAATAAGCACCTTATACACTTCAAACATCCATTTGAGTTGTATCTCCTATTTCACCGCAGTCGTGATCTTTCAAATCCATGTACATGATATATATATATATATATATATATATATATATATATGAATTTTTTATTTTTTATATCCTTAGTGGTGATTCAATTTTATCATGTTCTCTGTATAATTCCTGAATATTCACAGACATCAATCCTATATATACAAATTTCAAGAATTATTAAATCCCCATCACTATATATAATTCATTAATACATTCAAAATCATCTAATAATAGTACCTAAACAAAAATAGGACATTTAGTTATTATAAAAAATATATTTCACACATCCTCTTTATGATACATAACGTTTAAATCCATCCATCATTATCTACCTTCAGTGATTATCAAAAAAAATAACACACAACTTCTAAGTTGAAAAGTCTTCTCTAAATAAGATCTTAACTAGAGTCATATGTGATGGTTAAGGGTTATTTGATTGTATTAAATCAATATTATCTATAAACTAGTTAATATAAATTTTATTTAAGATTCCCTTATTATAATATTTCATGCTTAGTGGATAGAGGATGCTTCAAAGAAGTTGTCCTTGATGTAGATTTCAAGGGTAATTGATGAAGATGTCACATATTTTTAATTTATTTTGGTTGGTTTTAATACCCTAAATCCTAGAAATCATTCATTTTGTGTTTTCCATTGGCCTATAAGTACCTATGGGGGGTTTGGGGGACTTCTTTTACATTAATTTATCATTTTTTATCTTGGTCTCATAGTTGCATGTTGGCTCACTGTATAAATCACGATACTGGGTTGCAAAATTATAGTAGACGCAAAAATATGTTGGATTGTGGAATTTGTTGTGGTATAAGGTTATCTTATCATAAAATGATGGTATTAGGCTCGATCATGGAATTAATCACAGTAGCAGGTTTTTCTAATAATAATGGGTAGGATTTCTAGTTCATTTTCTAAATATTTCATGTTTTTCTGAACATTTCATAAATATAATTTTTTAGAGTAATTTTTTTAATTCCATATGTAATTGAAATTACATAATTTTACTAAGAGGATATTTATATAGTCTCTTTTATGAAATACATAATATTTTAATGTGGTTCTTTTCATGGTAATAAATTTAAATCTGAATTACTTTTTAATTAACTTTTTCCCCATGATCAACAAATATTTATACTCCCATATCTGTACCAATAAAATTAATATCATTACATTTTTAGAATATTTTATTAAATTCATATTGATCATAAGAACCATATATTTGTTCATTTCTATTTAAGAGGTATCTTTTTCTACTAAGATCCACATTATTCATCTTTCTGAACATTTCCAAAAAAAAATCATTGCAATATATTCTATATTAGAGAGTCTCGTTTGAGTTTGGAACTTGTTGTCTTATTGTTTTAAACCTTCTTTGGGAAATTTTAAAGGTTTCTTGAGCCCATATAATTTATAAATTCATAGTAAAACATCATCATTTTATTCAGCCCCTATTTTTGTGTAGTTTGTTTGGGAACTTTTGTTCCAAGTACTGGATTTGTTGCTTCTCCTTTTTTTTTGAAATCATTAATTTAACAATGTTTATAAATTTATTTATTGGTTTAATTAAACATTATAATTAATAGATTGTATTAAATGATTAATCAATGTTTTTGATATAGATATCCCATAAGTGTTCCTTTGTGGTAATTTTTTCCTTTTTTTGATAGATTAATCTCTATCTATTTGTATGAATTTCTATGGATTAATATACATTTTGAAATTTAATAGAATGTTTCATATGTTTAAATTATATAAATAACGTAAATAATGTCGTACATTTCTATTGATGAAAATCAATTCTAGTTAGGTTTTTAAGAAAAAGAACAAAGATGTTTTTAATGCTTATAGATTAAAAATAACAAAGAGGCTTGTTTAATTAAACAATTATTATAATATTATTGAAAAAAATATTCCTAGCACATTTTAAAATGTTATCACTCTTTATTAATCCTTGGAAACACCATATTTAATTCCTCAAAACATGTTAAAAAAATCAAATCTACTAATATATGACACATTAGGTTACCTGTGGATGTAACTTGTGATAAATAAATCATTTAATTCAAGATGGTAAGTAACAGGTTTTCTGATAAAGAAAAAATCTTCAAGAATAAAAATATAATTTATTTTCAACCCTTAATAAATTGGTTTTTAGTACCTAGATTTCATCTTATCTATTTATTGTGTCTAAGCTATTTAGTGTGTATTCATAAGATGTAATCCTTAACAAGAGATGTGGTTTTACCTTTTATGGTTGATAGTTGATGAGACATTGGTGGGGAGTCCAAGGATCCAGTTAGTAGTTTGAGCAGTTGATAGTGGAATGGATGCATAGTCAAATTTATGTTGTTGTCGATGATTGAATTAGGACAGAAGGAATCTGATGAAGGTGGTATGTACAATTTTTTTGCTGAATTATGTGATGCTTCTTTATTTAATAATATACATTAATGGTTGGATGGTTTGGTTTCAAATTTATAATTTCCTTCACCACTACATGAGACAGTTACTAATTTATAAATTATCACTTTCTTTTATGGTGGAATAATATGATTCCTAGATTACATGGTATTATAAAAGTATAATTAATAATAATATTTTCAACCATGGGGCTTTTTTTTAGAACAAATCTAATGATAATTGATGAGGATCCATGAAATGGTTTGACTATACCTAGAGAGCATGGAAATTTGTTGATGGTCATCTAAATGATAATTTGAAACATAATGTGAAAATTATAATTGAAATAAATAATTTAAATACATCTTGTAAGTTTTTATTCTTATAAGATATCTAGTCATTAGCGGTGGTAGTTGGGTGTCCATGTTCTAACAACTACATTTGAGACTAAGACTAGGATGGTATCTATAGTCTAGTTAAGAGAAATGTATATGTTTATATATATAACCTACATTTTCTTCTATTTCATAAAAATCCCCACCCATGTTGGTAGTGATATTGACACCCAATGGACATAGGGATGTTGTTTTCCCCAAAAACTATTATGTTGATGAATGGATTGTTGAATACCCCATATTTCACTACTCTCTTTTCTAAATAGAATTATGTGTGGGTATGGAGAATTGTTAACATTACCATACATGTGTGTGTGGTATGTAATGGATTTTTGATATTCCACTCCCTTTAAATATTATTTTTTATATACTTTAATTAATATAATGGGAACCATATAAGAAAAAATAATCTTCACTATGTACAGAAGTAACCCACATATTTACTGAAATCCAGACACAGATTCTATAATTAGACACCCATTATAATTCCCAATTATATGAAATTACCATGATATTTGGATCATCATTGATAAGTTCTACAAAATGATTATCCATTTTGTGACATGTATTACTGAATTCCTGGAAATTGATTTTTTTTCATTGAATCCTTTTTCGAGAATTTAGTCTTGTTTGTGGATCCACGTCTTTTTATCCTCATTGGAATCAAATTTAAGTATACACTACGAATACTATCAACCTCCTCTGTTAAATCATTTATATGAACAACTTTGTAAATCAGTTCCTTCATAGAATGAAGGGTAAACACTAGAAAATCCCCTTTGTCTGCATCCAATTCTACCGCTATACCACTCTATTCACTATTATGTATTACTACCTAGTGTTAAAAAATTCTTCACTTGAAATCACTTTATTAGCAACTATCTTGACCACCAGATCCGGTGCATTGGTTACAATACTTTACCTGATATCCTTAGTTTGAGACTGATTACCCCTTATACAAGATACTTTATCACCCCTTCAAACATTTAGGATTACCTCAATCAATATTTTGTCCAAATTCTCATTTCCTTCATTAATGATCTAGTAACTATAATTTTTGGAGTGTTCGAATATTCATTATGAGGTCATTTTCCCCACTTATGGATCTAAAAGTTACTAATTATAATAATTCCATGTTTCCCCTTCATTAATGTAGACTATACCATTCTGGTCCCTTTAGCGTCATACTCATTATCTTTCATTAGCTTGGGTTCAATTTATTTATCACTGATCTCATTATCTTCCAAGAACCATGACCCACCATGTTTTTACGTCCATCTTGGGATGAAATTATTCTATCCTTATGGATCTACATCCTATACTCCATATCCACTCAAGGTGGAGGTTGTGATAGAGTTATATCAAATGTTCTTATTGAGTAATACGATATAATTTTTAAGATGGTAGTATCTAATAATGTCATGGGATATTTGGGGATTTGTGTGTGGATATTTGTTTTGTGAGATGTAAATATAGGATACCAACTAGGATATATGTATTTAGGCCCCTTTTTCTTGATGAATGTAAAATTATGTTTATTAATCCTATTATGGGAATTTATACTAGTTATAGAGTATAGACTTATGAAATGATATGGAATATTTAAATTTTTTTAGATATGTTCGAATTGGTGAGAATTTTAAATGGTTGATCACTAAATAAAAAATTAATTAATTAAAAATATTAAAAATATTATGTTAAATAGTGCCAAGTAGTATTTTATTATTCATGTTTGGTTCCTGGTATAGATCTTCATCTGGTATGAGTAAAATATTTTTAGAAGGATATTCCAGTGGATAACCAAATAGATTACATCAATAATGATAAAATGTGGAAGAGGAAACTCTAAGGGATTCGATACCAGTGTCTATAGTATTGTGAGGGAAATATTTTGGAATCAATGATAGGGGAGTTATTAAAGGATGTATAGATACCCTTTATCTCGATCCATGTTTAGAATAGGCACTCTGAATCATTGGTGGTGGTGATGTAGTATATGGAATCCATGTAGTTTTTGTTCTATTTCCTCTGGGGTTGTGAGGTGTTTTTGTCCCATGGTAGAAGATATGAGAACATATTCAATTCATGTTTCATTCATTAGATGAAATGTATGCCAATATATATGTACTCTTTACCGTTCACCCACAGATCTCTAGTGTGTTGGGGTTTGTGATCCATTTCAGGACCCTTCCCTGAAATTATTTAGACCTCTTACTCGATGAATATGTTAGGGTAAGACATTTGAAGGACACTATTAATCTATAAATACAACACTATGTAACCCCATTTTTTCTTTCCAATTATATTACTTTGTGGGGTAGAGGAAATTTCCTTCAGAGGATATGATCTAGGACTAGTCATGTGAAAGAAATCTTCATGATTCCACAATTTGTAGTGATATGGCCAGTGGTTCCCAACAGTCTAGAAAGAAGAACATTCAGATAACTTGGGGTTCATATTATCCTTCTTGGGCTTCATTTTCTAGGTCAGTGGATCTCATATCCCTAGAAAGGGATAAAATAATATATTTCTCTGGAAGATAATGAAATTAGAAGTGAGAGTGCATGACCTTTCTGAGAAGGTAGTTTTTAATGGGTGTACACTTCAGTTTCCCCCATTGAGGTAATTTCATATAAGTTAGTGGAAGGAGGGTGCCCTATCTTTTGATTAGTGTAAGGGATATAGGGTGGTAAAAGGAAAATAATGTGATTCTATTATCCTCCATTATACGATAACAACCATGGAGGTGATCATCATTGCGGTTAGAGAGTCCAAATAATATGTCTTCGTAAGACTTATTCTATAGACTTTGTAACACCCAGTAAGATATATGTCGATCAAGGTACCATATGTTGTTCCTCTTCTTGATTGAATTATTTGTTTGATTCAATATTGTTTCACTACTTTGTTTCACCAAACATAATCCTTGATTTGGATATGAGGTGGCATGAATTTAAGCTCGCATGGAATTGGCTTTATCAGTTATAAGTCCATAGTATTTTGATAATGTTTTTATATATTATAAGCCAATGTTAGGGAAGTAGTTCCCTTGGTTGACTCTATATGATTTCAGATGTAGTCAGATGATATCATCCTTAATGTGGGTAATCTATAGTTAATGTAATAAATCATTGATTTCATTATTGGGTAGATTAATATCTGTAATACAAGAAGATAGTCTTCCATGTTAATTTGAATGGTATACCCTCATGGAGGTCAAAGGGGTGTTTTATTGTTTTCTTCCATTATGGAACAATTAATAATTTTGTTTAAGGTTCAGCCAATGTTCCTTCATAGGTTTTTGGAAAATTACCCTAATGTTTATCTTGGGGATTGTTTAGAATATCCCCCTTTGATGGGAGATCCTATTAATGATAGATCTATAGACGATTACTTCTCCAAACTCAATGTATTGTTATAAAACATCTGACTGTGAGTTTTCAAGGATGGGTATATTGGTTTGTGACCTCTTGTAGCAAGGTTGTGTGAATACAAGTGTGTCACCATGGGGTTCTCTAGTTTTGTTTAGTAAAGTTGGAAAATGGTTGTTATCATCTAAATTTCAATTATCATTTTTGGATTAAGGTGATAGGGAAGAATCAATAATGTTGTATACTGAAAAATGATTTATTTGAACAATTTGAATGAGTTTGTAGGTTCGTTATGATCATTCCTCAATAAAGATATTGTTATATATAATTAATGTATAATGATATACCAATAAAAATTTTCTAATTTCATTATGTGAATTATGAGTTCGTGGTAATTTTAATTTGATTGATGAATAACCCATTAGTATTCTTGGGGTCACTGAATGTAGTGTTCTAAGAGTTCCTAAATATGTTCATGTTGGATTCCATCAACAACATCAATGTTTAATCTTTGTATGAGGAGAATTATGTAGAAAAATTGTGTAAATTCCCAGATTTTCCATGTTTTTTTAATAAATGGGAATTTTATGAGTCTTTAAAAATTTACGATACATGATTCTGAGGCCCGAAGTGCCCAAAATGAATTTCTGAAATTTGGTTTAGGTATGTTCAGTAAACATGCGAGTGGGTTTTTCTTAATTTTGAAGCGGTGCTCGGAATTGAAGGGCACCATTGAACTCACAGAGCTGGTATTCACTTAAAGAGACATTCACCTCGATGGCAGTTGGTCAAGGGTGGATGTTAGTTTTTGGGGTTTTTTTGAATGAAGAGAATAAAAATAAAATTGAGAAACATTTTATTTTATTTAAAAAATTTTAAACCTCTGTGTGGAAGAAGGGAAGTGGGAATCACTAGACCATAACCTCCCTTGAGAATTTATGGTTGTGGGGACCACCAGACCGTAACCTCTCGTGAGAGGTTATGATGGTGGGGACCACTCGAGGCCTAAACCTCTACAACTCCCTCATTAATGTGAAGGATCCTCTTGAGATTCCTCCACATTAATTGTGCCAAACCATCAACAAATTAATTATTCCAACCTATGTGTTTAATTATGCCTATTTTGATTATGCAAACATTTTCTATAATGTTGGCCAAAGCATTTTGGGTTGAATTGGGGGAAACTATTGGAAAAAGGGAGAGCTCATTGGAGAATGTTTCCAACGAAGAACACTCTGCCAATTAAGAATGCCAACTTTGACTTCGACCTTCTTCCTCAGGACTTCATCCGACATGGGACATCATCATCTAAGATTAATTGTCATCAATACTTTCTTCTCACACCAACATAAATGAAAAACATAAGGTAAGGGTTTATTTTTATATCGGATTTTATGTCCCCATTTTCTTCACTTCTAAAACAAAAAACGTTGTTCAACTCTCTATTTTAGATTTATCAGTGAATGTTTTTCTATTGCCGGATTATGAATGATTACATTGGGGAAGCTTGTAGGTAGGGTGTTAATTAATTTCACTTACCCGTTCTTAATATTCTTGTGATTCAATTATAATACCCACTTTCTACTGATCTAATATGGAAACCGCATGCCAAACTTATAAGGTCCATCCTCTCCATAATTATGGTGTTGAATTGTGTGTTCTTCGCAATGGTTGAAGATGATAAAGGTGACGAACGAAACGGCATCGCTACCTGCGGTCTCTGCCACTCTGCGTCACCCAGGGTTGAGCTTCTCCCATCGCACCATCCATAGCCTCAATAGTCCAAAATGACCTGTCTCCATCCACTAAGCTTCCACCGTCATCTGCCAAGTGTCGTAGCCACCGTCCACCGAGCGCCATCATCCGCCATCCACCAAGAGCTGCCGCCACCATCCTTCAGGTGTCTTCGTCTACTGAGCACCCCCACAATCTACCACCGCCACCATCCGCCCCCACCGACGGACTACCTTTCGTTGTCCGGATGGTCGCCCCCTGGCCGATCCGCTGACCTGTGGTCAGACCGACAAAGTGTGGCATGTCTGCGTCCTTGCCACCTATCCATGCCTCACGGTCGGTCCTCCATCCATGTGGTTGATCCATTCCCTCATGGTACCACCCAACCGAGCTACCCTCGTAGAACCCTCACTGTCATTGTAGGTCGGGCTGGGCCCAATGGGCTGGGTCGGACCGGACCTGGGCCCATTACAACCCAGTTACATTCTTTTAGCCATAAAATTGCCACTGGACATCCATTGGATGAACCGTCAGCGACACTAGATATTTTAGAGAGAGAGGGTCCCTTTGATTGATACCCCACTGTGTTTTGGATTAATATGGGGACCGGTCAGGTTGGATCGAGCATGAATCCAACCACGCACTCAGGACTAAAAGGCTAATAACTCACAGACTGGGCTTCTGATTGACGTGTCATCTATTATGTTGAGAGCCCTATGACGTGACATACCTTTGAGATACTTTTTTTGGACTTCCTGGCAGTTGGAGTATCGACCAGTAGCTTTTGGGGAGGATCCTCCATGAGACGAGCGAGAATTGTGCAGAGACCTAGTGGCTGGATGAGACATGATGACTGTTGACCGTTTCAACTCAGAGTGACTCGACTGGCAACGTCGGGAACACATTGGTGATGCGATAGACCCACAGCGAGGAGAGACTTAGTGATGGGGCAGACCCATGATACTCAATTGGAGGAGTACCTCAGTAGGATTCGAGGGGGATCGCCTCTGTGTGACGTCACAGACAAACGACGGGGAGTGCCTCTGTGTGACGCGGACAACACATAGTACTCAATGGGAGGAGTACCTCAGCAGTCCAAGGTTAGTGGGAAGTAGATCTGTGTGACCCGATTGGCTCACTGCACTCAATATTGGAGGATTTCTTCAGCAGCCGAGGTTTACGACATTGTGACTAGGAATGTCACATAACACTACCCCAAGAATAATTCCTTCTATGAGTTGAGTTATACTTTCTGTGTTTTCCTCATGATAGAGATGAATTACATTATATCTTAGTTATATGAATGGGCATATACCAAAAAAATATTATCTATTTTTTCAGACTTTTTTTTATCCTTGATGGATTTTGTGAGACCTAGAGGGTGTCGGGGTCCCTAATGAGTATCATTATAATCAAAACTGCATGGTGTATGACTGTAACTTCTTTTGTTGGATGCAGATGATGGACATCACTGACTGAGGCTTAGGGTACCAAGAATGGACGGTTCTCAGAGGTGGACCTAACGATGATTTGGTACATAGAGGAGACGGATGGACAAGGAGTACTGAGTAGGCGATATGTACCAACCCTTCAGGTAGGAACCTCTATGGATGACCCAGTTTCTATTTTCATTTTTCTTTAGTTATACTTTTACTTTTAGTTTCTTGTACTTTACAGTTGGGATTGTATTCCGGCCCCGTTTTACTTTCAGCACTATTTTGTTATACTGTTTTACTTATTGTTTCATATCTAGCTATGTGATTTCTTGTGTCTGTGTTTACTAATTAAAATGGAAATTCCATCCCAATTTTAGGGAATTGTGCCTTTGGTTCTAGTCTCAAGCCCTTGTCTTATCTAAGGCGGGCTTGGGGTAGCCACGACACAGGACCCAAGGGACAGGTCGTGAAAATTAGTGTGATATTTTTCAAGTTATTCATCACTAGAAACTATTCTTGGTATTATCAAAGTGTGTGTGTTGTAATAATGATTATTTATACATTGGGAATGTATTTTCATAGTGCATTCTAAATATATATCCCTTTATGATTTATTTGTTTTTCTTGATTGGAAGATCCCAATAATATTATAGAGGTGTGTCATTTCATCGGACTTATAAGATTATATAGTATGTATGTACTAGAATTCTCTCATATTATGACTCCTATAACATTTTGGAGGATAATGGATCAAGAATTAAATTAGACTGACCCATGGCAGGTGTCTTTTCAGTATCTATTGGGGATGTGGGTCAGTTCTAGGGTTCATTGTTTTCCAAAATAGTGATATTGGTTCATGTTGTTCCACGAATATTTTCATATTATCCTTATGAAATATGTTGATTGAGAAAATGGTAGTTTATTATTTTTAGTCTTGGAATGTATCCACCCATCAGCATTACTATATCATCCAAGACATCAAGTCAGTATTTATTGAGTTTTTCATAATGTTATGGTAACGTTACCACATTAGAAAAAACATTGCGGTTTTAACTTATCACAAGTACCTAAGGTTTGTATTCACCTAGAAAGACTTGAATTTTTTATAGTGATGGTTGATTGAATTATCAATGTACACGGAATTTAATATGTTGTATACATTGATCAATTGTAATATTTAAAATGATTTACCATGTAGGAAATAATTTAGTGTTGTCATCCATGAGTCTATAAACTCTTGGGGAGTGACATAAATACTATAGTCAATGCATTATGATATGTGATAGTTTTTTGGAATAAGATTCCTTTTTAGGATGATTATGTTGTCTTCATTAGTGCAGTAGGTGTATGAGTCACAGTTGGTCTATTCTAAGGTTGTAATTTAGTGAGAAATATTTTTTTCGGTGATGCCCATATTGTTTAGTCTATGTAAATTGGATACTTTTCCTTCCAATAGTGATGAATGAGGTGGTTCTCTAAAAGATCGACATCTCCCACTAATAAATATATCCTATTATGATGAATATGTATCATGCTTTTAAGGGTTAATTTTGGTTTACTAGGTTGAAGCATTTATTTTTTGTGTTTGAGTCTACATGTTCTATCTTCAAAAATGTGAAAGATGGATATAGTGTTCTTAAGGGGATTCTCTATACATTATATCTTCTTTATTAGATGTTATAAGACATTTAAATGTACTTATACACCATTTTAACTCAAACTCTAGGAGGTATTGATTATTTATAGGTAATAGTTGAATGATTTATGAAATGTTCCTTCTTCATAGTGATCATAAAGTCAATCTCACTTGAGGAATTTTCAATCTATTACCAATAAATGGTGGTTATATTCCATGGAGTCCATAGAATGAATATTTCTGATTATGATCAATATTTCTCCTCCAAGGTGTGGAGAGGTATCCCGAATAATTTTGTTTCCTAGTTGGTCCTTGACGCTTCATTTCACCTATAGATTTATGGTCAGAAAGAGTGATATATCATTACCCATGAATTTTTTTCACTTGTTTCATGGATTTTAGACATTCATGGATGAATTAAACACCATTACTCAAGTTTAAATAGAATAATAGCTTCCACTACTTGATTGGTATAAGGTCATTTGATTTTTTTTACATCAATCTTTTAATTTCTCAATTGTTTTAGATTAGGGTCAGAGTGTCAACAATTATTTGTTTAGAAATAGTTTTGAGAATGATAGATATGATTCATGTGATTTTAGAGAGGTTGAAGATTGTAGAGTATCATCCTATGTCATATGATGACCATTTTAGGAAACCAATGGAGTTCGATGATGGAGATAATGTGTTCTTAAAGATAAATCATCATCATGGGAAGTAAATTTTTAGATGTGGGAGTGACCATTCTCCAATGATTATTGGGCATTTCATGTTGTATACTTGTGTTGGACTTGTCTCATATCTGATAGAACATTCCCTGTAGAATATAAATTCACGATATCGTTCTTCTATTGTAGCTTCACATCTATCATCAGAATGATTCCCACATCATCGTTTGGGAACAAATCATTATTTATAATGTTTTTAAAATCAAGTAGTGACCAATAGAGATCTACGAATGCAAGGATACTCTGTTTTTTGGGAATTGTATTCCATTAGTTCATGTCTCATTGTGAAACTATTTTCGGTTGTATGAAAAACTGGGATTGTGAGTCAATAATATGTGCTCAATACCCCAAATTGTTTGTCTCCCGATCTTCTTTGGTATTTAGTTTTTGTAAATTTTGACTATTTTATTGATTATAATATCGAATACTCATCCTTAATTCCTTTATTATTATGTTTCCCTTATTGTTAAGGTATCTCCCAATTGGGAGGTGGTTTCATTGTTTTTACCTTATTTCTAAAGGTGGGAGGGGCATGCTCTTATATTGAATGTGAGATTAACTCCTTCCCCTGGTTAATGATGTTTTTAGGTTATTTATATTTCCTCGTCCTTGAGTTTTTGTGTTCTTTTTGTTCCCATATCCCTTAGGGGTATATGATGGGTTATTTTTTGGTCGTATTTTCCTTTTTTTCCTTCTAATATCTATTTTAATTCTCATGGATGAGAATTTTTTTGAGACTTTTCAATTGTAATTCCATAACTCTCATAAACATTTAATTTGATTATATAGGATTAGAGTTCCCAAGGGGGGGATTTGGATATTATCTTCCTTGAAATTATCATATCTTTATTTGTATCATGGTAGAATATTGGTTGATTGTTGCAGTCACGGTATCTGTTAAAGTCATGGTAAAATCCATAGTAGTCAGTTATCACTTAGAATCAGTCATTGCAGTTTGTTAAAATAATTTAGCATTCATTGTAGCTAGTTGGATCATATTAGTGGTCATATATGGGGGTTAGATCATGATAATAGACACACTTTCTGAATAGATCATTGTATTAGTCATAGGGGTAGGTTGGCTCATGGTTTGATTCATGGTAGTTGGTTGGCTAACGGTAGTATAAATGGTAGTATGTTAGCTCAGGGTATATGGTAGGAACATATAAGTATGATGGATCATTATAAAATTAAAATTAGTGGGTTGGATCCTGGTTGTTGTGATTCTTGTATTTTTTTCACATATTAACAAGATTTTCTCATAGCATAGTTATTTAAAATTTCTAATTTTTTTTAGAATATCATAAATATGAATATTTACCATAAAAATTATTTAAACACCATAAATATTTGATGTTAAGGGTTTCTTAAATGAAAATATTTATAAATATAGTTTTAGGAAAGATCATTTCATTTAATATGGATCCATTCCCATAAATTAATTGAGATCTAATTAATTATAAATTAATGTTTGAAATGGGATCAAAAAATCCTAACGATCTAAAATCTATAACTCTAAAATTAATATATTTCCTGCATTCAATTATTTTTATTTATTTATTGGAGTACACATGAACCAAGTTATTATTCCTAAACCTTTATGATTCCACTTAGAAAACTAGAATACCTTTTTTCATGTTTCCAGACAAGTCCAATAGTTTTTTGCACTCTTTTTTCTACAAGAAAACAATTTACAGTAGAGGGAATAGGATTTTTCTCTTTTTTTATCATCATTATCTAAAGAAATTAAATTTTACTTGATCCCTTCTATTTTGGACATCTATTAAGAAATTTCATCGTCTTCTTATTCCATTATCTCAGTGTAATAAATTATGGAACATCCGTTCTAGGTATGGGATTCATTGTTTCTAATATTTTATTATCAATCATAATGTTGCAAATATTTATCACTTTGGAAGATTGTGTAATTATTTTTAATAATGAATAAAATGGATTAAAGAATGAATATAATTTTTTGTAGGGATCATGTGAATTTTTCATAAGGATAGTCTTTTTCTTCTTGTTTTGATAGATAGTTTTCTATCTGTGTTTTTGTTATCTTCTAGATTAGAAATTTTTTATGATATAGATTATGATATTTTATATGGTGACATTAGACAAGGAATGATAATTTAAGAATCATTCATATCAAGAGAAAAAATATGAAATTAGTGCATGTTGGATAATGAACAGAGAAGAAGGTAATTTTTCTTGATTGAAAAAAATAAAGAAGCATGCTTAGTGAAAATATTCTTATAATTTGACAGAAATAAAAGATATTTTTCGTGCATTTTTAGTTGATAGTATTCTTTATTAATTTATTTTAAAACAATTTTATTTTCTGGAAATAAATTTTATGATATTCCAATCTATTGATAGATTATTTCATAGGTTTCATATGTATGTATCCTATGATATTTGAATGGGATAATTCAACATGTTAATTAATTAATTTTTTAACAAATATAACATTTTGTGGATGAAAATGTTTGTTTATTGTAATAGTTGGATGACTTGGTTTTTAGTTACTATATGCCATGTTTACTATTTTTTATTCCCATATTACCATGTGGGAATTATCTGGATGTTATCCTTATGGTGGAAAATTATTTTATCTTGGAATGGTTGATGGTTGATGAGACATATTTTGGATGACCCATGTTTTTGGTGGCTATTTACTTAGGTGATGGTCGGTTAGATGTATGGTGATATGTATGGTTGTTCTAGGGAAGTCACCATGACTATAGGAACATGTTAAGGCTATTTTACCCATATTTTTTCTACAAGATCATATGATTTCTTGTTAATGATTATTATCAAAAGTTTATATTGTTCATTTCTTATTTATTCATTATTTCCCCACTTGGTTAGGGAGATAGTTTTCCTAGTATATTCATCTCTTTTTTGGAAAATATGATAATTCCTATATTTCCAATAATTAGGGAATGATATTGGATAAAAATTATTTAATCCTTGGTGTTGGCAGTTTAATAGATTTTAATGATATTTCTTGTGGAACTATAAAAATAATGAATTATCCCTGGAGATATGGAAATTGGATAATGATCAAGTAAATATAAGTATATAATGTAATGAAATTTTTTTAATGATAATAAACAACAAAATTATTATTCTATGATAAAATTATTATAGAATAATTAGACCTTAGCTAGGGTAGTCAGGTGTATGAGTGATGACAGTAATAGTTGAACCTAAGTCTAAGGGTATGATTATAGTGTGATTGTTAAATATATATATATATATATATTTATCAAGAATATGTTTTTATTTCATATGATATCCCAGCCATGTCTATAGGTTTAGTGGAAACCTACACACTATGGGAGTGTTCTTCCCTAAAATCTAGGTTGGAAAGGAATAGATGGATGACTACCACACTTACCCATATATTTTCTCCTAGATGTATTATTTGTTGATATGAACTATCCTTACATTTTATATACAATTGTTTAGAGGTTTTAATAGATTTTATTCATTTCATCCACATGTATCTATGTACATACAATCATATATATTATTTTAAGTAGTTTATATATAGTTTATTGTGGATTATAATGTAATACAAGATATATGTTCTATGGTGGGTCCTAGGAACAAATCACTTACTATCTTGAGATGTGGCATCGGGTGATGATATGGATTGATGCATGAGGTGTATTGTATGTGATGATGAGATGATCTAATAAATGGGCTTCATGATATAATAATTTTCTCCATGTGTCTTTGGGAATAATTATATTTTGATAGATAAGGCTCATGATGTGTGGAGTTATGGAAAACTGGAAAACAAATGTGGAATTGGTAATGGGGTAACTTCTTTGATATTATGTGGGACATTATTTAATTATTCTATACCTTAATTTCTGAGAGATAGACCTGGTGAGGTTGGGAAAATAGTACACCACTTTATGTGAAGATTTATATTCCCTTATGTATTCATTGTTCTTTAGCAATATTTCTGTATCCTTTTTAGGAGTTATACAAGAGATAATATTTCTCAGTATTCATTTAATGCTTTCCATATGTATAAATTAAATTTCATTCGTTTTTATAAGATCAAATTAATGATTAGGAGGAACATTATTATAGTATGGTGTTCTTTATGATTTCTCGCTAATTTTTTGTCATTCTGGATGATTTACTCTTGGTTACTTGTTATTTAATATGATGTTATTCTTTTTTGTGGAATTAAATATATGTATTGGGATCCATTATAAAATTTAATAAAATCTAATTGGGTTACTAGTCCATTATGTACTTCCAGATTTTCATTAAAAGGTAATAACTCCCTTTTTTGAGTATATTATACCATCGATTCTTGTTTGCAACTAGTGGCCTATTGGAGGTGTTTTTTGAGATTCATTATCTCCCTTATCTCATTATAGACTCTTAATACGAACTATTGGGGTTCGTGGAATGTGAAATCTTCTTGATTGGAATTTTAGAGAGGCCAATTTGGGATATAATTGATATATTGTCCCATGTGATTGGATATCCTCAGTTAATGAACCATTTCTATTCTTTGAAGGTGGGGAGAATATCATCCACTTTTAGGGGAAAATTATGGTCCTGATAATGTTGTGTACATAGGTATTGATGGAATTCCACTCCTCCCACTATATGGTAAATCAAGGTTTGAATATAATGGAACATGGCCTTAGAAATCAATTTTAGTGTCTCTATATGCAGTATAGTGTAATGAACTAGAATTACTTGGGCCATTACCTTCTGAAAGCTATTGTTTATGGTGTTCTGGGAGAAAATAGTATGTCCTTCGAAGAGATTTCCAAATTTATAGTTTTCTCTGTTTATAAATTGGTGACTCAAGGCATCAGCATCATTATGTCATTTCATCTATGATCTTGGGGAAACGATTATGATGAGTAGAGGGGAGTTGGTGTCAGTGGGATAGGGGAATCAGTGTCGTTGAGTCAGGGGTGTCAGTGTCAGTGAGTCGACGATGTGAGTGTCAGTAGGTTGGGAGTATTGGTGTTAGTGAGCTATAATATTAGTTTTAGGGAGTCAATGTCATGGAATTGGTGATTCATGGAATCCGTGAGTCATTATGTTGATGGCTTAACGTCGGTGACTCACCCATCGGTGACTCATTCCCAATTTTTCTAGTTTCACCCATCATAAATTTTATGTGATGTAATCCATGTTTAAATCCTATTTTGGGAAATTATAATGTTGATTTAAAGGATATTAAGTATATCATTAATATCATAATGCTTTGGGTGGCATTGAAGTTATCAAATAGAATGATCTTGGCTTTGATACTATGATTAATAGCTTTTGGAATTGCTCTTCCTTCAATATTGGATTTGGCTCTTCATGGTTGGGATATAGGATTCCTTGTGTATTTTTCTGTTCCATATTGGTCTGCCTAATTTCTTAAACTCCAGAAGAGTCGTGCACCTATGATAAATCCCCTCCATCATTGTATTCATGGAATTAAATCCTACTTCTCACGTGATCCCCTGTTCTTGGTGAGAAAATAAGCTTTAGTCACTTGTGGTTTCAATTAGGGACTTCTTATACCTCTTTATAATTTTTCATCATGATGGGTGGGGGTAAAAATGATTTCATGTGAAGATTAGGTGAATAAATTTTGGAAAACAAGAAACAAATAAGAAGGAAATATGTTCAAATGATAACGGATTCGTAGAAATAATGTGTTGGGAGTGGTTCGATATTGATCTCCTGTTTTAATTTTTATTCCTGATTTTTTTAGGTTTTTTGGATATATTACTTATGAAAATATTGGTCATTTGTGGTCATTTCTTTTTCACTAGTGGTGTTCCATCTATTTTATTATGATTTTGGATAATCTTACGAAACATGACATCTACTTAAACATGTACCCTTGGTTAATTAAATGGATCCCATATTATGAAACATATTATTTGTTAACCCCGGTTATTTACTATGTAATTAAAGAACCATGTTAGCTAAATATGAATACACATGTCTTGATGGTGTGTCCATATGTTGTTCATTTTATGGGGTTTTAGGCTTGTTTTGATTCTGTGTATAGGGGTGGACAGAGGAGTTTGTTTTGTGAAATTGGTGTAGTATTTTTGTGTAGAGAATTTGTGGTCAAAATGTTTTTTGTTGTGGAATTTTTGCATGGGGTGGTACAAAATGTGTATTGGTATCCTAGTTTTAGAGAATGGTTGATTGTGGTTTGAATGGACTTGTAGGTAGTGGGACTGCCTTTATATTGTGGTAGTCATTGAGCGGCATTGTACAGTGGGACAGCAATTGGGTTATGAGTTGTTTGGGTAGTGGGACAACAGCTTGGTTTGGATATTGTGTCAATAATGGTTTCAAGTATTGGTTTCCTAGGTTAATGTTGGAATAAATTAAATTGTACCCATAATAAGTAAATAAAAAATGGTTGGATGAAAAAGGGGTCATGTTTATGCTTTTTCAGTGGTTGTTTGTGTGGTTTGTCATATAGGGGTAGTATCAAGCATGGTTATGTGAATTTTAGTTGTTTGTTTTATGTCTCGTAGGTTGGGTTTTGTTTTTTTAATAGAAATTTATAAATTGTCATTCCTTGTGATTTCTTATGAACCCCACCCTTTTTGATCACCAAGTACCAAACACCCCCATTCATGGGGGAGGGTGTCAATCCCGACATCATGGTGGGAGGATGGATGGATAGTTGCTGACTATCATCCTTGCACCCTCATCCATGTTCTTACTGCTCGAGCATATCTATTACGACTATAATGGATTGAGGCTTACAATAGGACAATAATCTTTGGGCAGGTTTGTTGTGGATGAGAGGTTCATGGGTTTGAGGGCCAGGTTTTTTTTTTCCAAAGTTTCTTCGGGATGAGGCCCAGGAGTCATCAGGTAGGTGGCATGGTTTCTATGTCTTTTGTGACTACAAGTGAAGATTTTTTTTTGGTTTGAGGAACAGGTGTGTGTGGGAAAGTTGTGGCAGTGGTACTAAATTTTGGAAGAATGGTAGCATCAAGACATTAGCTGTTTGTAATGAGAAATTAACCTATGGGAAAGTGGTGTGGGGTGCCCAAATTTTGATGTGCATATACAACTACTTCACTTTACATGAATTATATTAAGAGTGTTCTATGGTGTGGTTGGGCCGGTTAGTATTCCTTGGTAGGTTCATTGAGGTTCTACTTTTTTCCCACAGGGGAATTTGTATGTTTCCCCTATGTGTGAATGGTTGGATTTAGTTTTCTTATTGGATAAAATTTTATACTCATAATATGTCTATAAAACTATTTTCAGGTTTCAGGGAAACATTATGTGCTATTCTAGTCTTTACTAGCTCGAGCAGAAGAATAGTTGTTCTACTGCTACATAGTTTTTTTCTTTTGGTACATTATTTAAGTATTTTTGTTGTATTTTTTACATGTTTACATTTAAATAATTCATGGATTGGTTTTTGGTTTCCTTTATATAATTTTTTGCTGTAATTTGTGATGTATACTGTATTATCTCCCAATTGGTTTCTCGTTAAATAAATGGAAACACAATTCCTTTTGTGTGAGATTTCATAACCATGGTGGATTTCGCCACTCAGGGCCTATTGAAGGTAGGACTCGGGGGTCATTATCTCTCCATCATATTGAAGAAGGATGTGTATGGCACTTTGCAGACCCTTCCCTTTTCTTGAGGAAGGAGGGTCTTAACATAGAGTGTTATTGGCTTCAAATCTTATTATCAGACCTATCAAAATGTAATGGTAGAGAACTAGGTTCCAATATATTTTTTCCAAACCCTCACTGTTTTTGAGTAGAATTGGGATGGATTTTTTGGGATAATTCCTCACTCAATGAATGGAAATGATGTTATCTTTGTGATCATCAATCCACAATCCAATTAGGGCCACTTCTTTTTTTCTCAAAAGATGGTTTTGGTGGAGATATTGGGATGGTTTTAAATGGAGGAGATTTTTTTAATTCAAGTAATACCTTTGATTATTTTCTATGAATGAGACCCTTGATTCATGTCTTTAGTGTTGGAAAAAATTTAGATGGAATTCAGAACACTATTTTATTTGAGAATAATGTTCCACCCTCTGATAAATGGATGATCTAAGTGGACCATTCTAGTTCTCAATGATATATTTAGGTATTAGGTATTTTATTTCTACCAGATCATGGAGGGTCACTTACCTTTACTAAGGATCACATAAAACAATAATAAATATCATGTACTATTATCTTCTCACCTTTTGAATCCCTTTATGGGATACCCTATATGAGACCTCTATGTGTGACAGAGAAGGGATAGTAATATATTTAAGGGAAATATTTTATGGGGATAATGATATATAAGTTATAATTTATCTAGAATTTAGTGATTATAGTTTATTTCCATAAAATTTATTTCATGGATAAATAGATTATTCATTTGGTGTTTGTATAGGGATAAGTTGTTTCTTGTAAGGTCTCCCCATTAAATTATTTATAGAGTTTTGGTAAAGGAATAATTTTATATCTACAGATCATTATGGTCATATATTTCATAAGTAATGTGAGGTTTCTTACTTCTTATTGCTGCACATTTTTTGGACCTGGTGTATGGAATCTTCAATGTGTCCCGGATGAATATATGAATGCATGCATTATTTCACATCATTTATTGAGGTGGTCTATATATTTTGAAATATAATATATTTATATAATTCATAAAAGTTATAATGGGAATGTAAAGTATGTTCCTTTTAATGAAGGGTGATACTATTTGTGTTTGTTCCCATGTAGCCTAGGAATGGATAGGGGAGATAAAGAGAATGTAATAATCAGATGTTGGCTCATTTCCTCCACTATTATAGTAATTTTCATTTGTTATGATTAAAACCCTTCATTGTAGTGAGGTTTTAGTTAGCTAATTTATTGTATTAAATAATTGAACTATTTTAAATAATAATATGTTTAATAGTTATTGTGTTGTTTCAATGGAATTAAAAACACAAAAGATTTAAAATATTATATTAAACAGAATATATTATTTTTAGATATCATGTTCATATTAATGTGATCAAAGTAATTTATCATAAAAAATTATGAGAATGGGAAAAACATCATCATGTTTTGAATCCAAATAGTTGTTTTACCTAAGGTGTAATATAATTTTTGACCAGATTTAGATACCTTGTGTTAGTCCCAATATTAGTATGTCATAATTATTAAATTGAATGTTAGTAATAATTAATTATATCATAAAATATTAATTCATATTATTTAACACCAAAAATGACTCTTGATTATGGTAATGAATCATTGCAATAATCCCAAATTGATATATATATATATATGGGATGAGAATCCGTAATCTGATCCTTTTTTAAGGCATTATTCAAAGGACATATCCAAGGGATACTCATTGCATGCATGATATTCATTAATCGATGATACAAAATAATTGAAGGGATTATTATTTTCATATTTTTTCTATAAAACATTAGTTTTATGATTAATATATTACCTCTAATTCGTTTTCTCCTTCTTGAAGACATTGAAAAGTTATCTTCTTATGTGTCTTCCCTAAATAATAATTCTTCTTAGTATTCCTCATCATTTGGTGGACTCATGCCTGATGAATTGATGGATGAACTATTTATTGGACTTAAATACATTTAATTCTTTCACATTCACCTTTCCATCCACTTTTACCATTACATTTATCTCCTCCCTTTGGTCTATGAATCAATAAACATAGCCCAAGATAATGAGCGGGTGATTTCTATGCTTTTGAGTGACCATTATAAGAATAATAGAGAAAAGGGGAGAATGAGTGGAAATTTTGGAAAAATATCATAGATGTGGTGGAAGATATTATTTCATCAATATGTTGGTGATATGTGATCTTTTTTATAGTAGCATATTGGGGAATTACACCAGAAATGAGGAAAATATTTCAATCATTTACTCATTTAAAGATGAAATATGGGACATCGATATAAGGTAAATGTGTCCCTTGATGCTTCCATGGTTGGGAAAAAGGTTATATAAAGTGATTCTAGTGATATTAAGGTAGAAATGGTAGTTTTGGTGTTATTGTTTGTTATAATAGTTCTACAGGTCAAAGATGAGATCACATAGTGTGTGATTTCATAAAACATGCTATATATCATCCCTTACATGGTGAATAGAGTTTCTAAACATGTAAAATACACAATATATTTTTTTTGAAACCCTCACCATAAATATTTTTGTTACAAAAATTTGTATACACTAGAATACATTCTCAGATATCCACTTATCCCCACACATTGTGAAACTATGATTAAAATATGTGTTCTATGGTCATATAACTTTTGTCTCTACTGGGTACACAATAAGTATACTCTTTAGTAGTTAAATTGTCCCAATAAATAATCCCATATAATAGAATCAAATTTAATTTAAATATTTATATATAAATTGGATTGTATATCATCTTCTAGAAACACCCTAAGGGGCATAGACAATATCCCAAAAATTATATGTCGTTTACATTTTAATTTTTTGATTTTTTGCACATTATATCTTACGATTTTATTCTATGAAAAACCACTATTTGTGTTTTTAATGTAACATGTGATGGTTTGTTCCTCTTTGAAAATATATAAGGTACAAAATGTGATTCTTGAATATTTTTATTCATTATCTCGGCAATCCAACCACGGTGTTTTAGATAGAAATTTTAAACAACACAAGGTTGGGTAGTCCCCTAGTGGTTTGAAGACGATAAGGCACAAATTCCAATTATTATTCATAATTTTTTACACGTAATCATACATAAATAATGGTTCTTTCATTTCAATCATAGTGTTAATTCTCTCATGGACTCGATAAGGTTCTTATCTTCCAAACAACTGATTAAGTGAAGAAGTCCCCCAAATAAAAAATGTGTGACCTCTATATCTGGATTTAAGAACTACTTATTATAACATGTTTTGCTTAATAAGGATTGTTTCATCTAGTGGAGATAGTTCCTCCATCAACTAATACATATTCAATAGTGATGAAAAGATCCATTACTAGTGGTTTTTACTGTTTCCATTGGTGGAATGATGGGTAGTCCTTTTCATTGGGTTGTTCATATTGAAAATTCATTCATTGGTAGGTTGTGAAGAGAATGTATCTATCTTCAGTTCACTACCTATAATTCATACATGGGATATACATATCATTTTAGTTTTTTAGTAGACATAATTTTCTATTTATCCTTCTGGGGTTTGGGGTGTCCTTATGGGTATATATATTCCCAACATAGTATAGTTGTTTCACATACATGTATGTGATACCATGAAGATAATGACCATTTATATTATGGTAATGATTGAAAAGTGTCAGTAGAGTAAAAATGTAGTGGTAATTGAACTTAACATACATAGGTAGAGTTAATTTCAATATTCAAGCATCAAAGAGTTGTCTCATTTTCTAGTTTTACACAATCTAGTCATCTCAGAGGAAACATGCAATTATTTTTCCCATTTTCATAGATTTTTAAACATTTTCATATTGTGTAAATGAATACTCTGGGATGCAAGAATTTATATTTCATATAGGATTTACTATTTATCATGTATTTTATTTATATCGCATATATAGACAAATGGTTGTGAACATGTACAGTATACTAAGGCCTCCCATTGTGCTAGATATGCCTACTCGATGCTAGTCACAAAAACCTGCCCTATTAGAGGGAATATTAGTATGGATCACTAGGGTGATTTATATCCTATTTGGGGTATTATTGGGCCATGTAAGGTTATATTCTATCCTCCATATCTATTATTTTCCCAAACACCATAATATGAAATTTGTGATGAAAATATTTCATGAATTATCAAATACCACCCCAAAATCATATATTATATTGTCCAATTATTTTTTCCCTATAGTGTCTTATAAAAAATAAATAGTCTAAATTTGTTTTTCTTAAATATTCACCTCAATTATTTCTTATTCCCTCCATATTAATTTTTTTATTAGAATCTATATGTGGAGCCACAAAATTAAGACCTGACTATATGAACTAAACCCCTATTTAATATAAATTAATGAAGTAATAATATTTTTTTGATGTATTTTAAGTCACTTTCACATTATAATGTCTGTAATTTTTTCGTTAAATTTCATGTTTATGATTTATATAGGGGGTTTGATATATCATAAATTGTAGATTGAACAACGAAATCAATATGTGATTTGGTGGACTTTGGGATTCGAATAAATTAATGGAATATAGGGATGATTCAATAAAAAGAAGAACCCTAATAAAATTTATAATTATTTGTATTAGTTTCCTATAATAATAATAGATAATTAATTTTATAATATTATATTCATTTTTTTTAAAACACTTGACATGAATTTCAATAAATTAATTTAACATGTATTCAATTAGTTATCAATATTCATGTTCATATTTATTTTATTATTTAAAAAATATATATTTTTAAATTTATACTTACATGAATTAACATGTAACACTAATAATGGTGGTTGAGTTATTTTGAACAATATTTCTTTATTAAAAAAAATTTATCTTACTATCATTAATTTATGGCCTTGAAACTCACCAGTCGAAGAAAGTAAATAATGTTCACAATAGAATAGATATTATTTTTCACTAGAAATGGTGACTACATCACCGATGTATCATGTTTTTAGCCCACACACACATGGAGGATCCCTTATTATCAATTATTACCAAGTGAAATGAAATGTACTTATACCCATAACAATACTAACACAAACAGTTTCATATAGGTAAAAACATTCTAATTTGATTAAATAAATAAAACATCTCAAATAATAATCATCACATAATCATTGAGTCTAAAAATGATTTCATGCATTATATATTCTTAATCATTTCACAATAATATATTTTTAGTTGTGAACACTTATTATTTTTTATTTACTACATTCACGCAATATTCAAAAAAATATTCCTCATACCAAAAACTCTTCTTAAAATAACCCTCATGAACCAAAGGGTATAATAATGTGTATTTATCTCAATTTGTGGGATCATTTTAGGTGCCACTCAAAATTTGTGTTTCTAAAAATTCCCAATCAAGTCCTTATTAATTTATGAATTTGGATCCACATTAGATGGATTTGAAAACAAATCAAATTCTATTTTTTGAAAATATGTCTTTGTGGCATGTATAGGATCCAAAAAAACATTTTGGACACATCATGACATATTATTTTTCGAGGTTCTTATTTTATGGTAAACATAATCTGATATTCACACTATAGATACTCAATGTCTCTATGATTTTTAAAAATTTAAAACTCCAAGAAGAATTCCCCCTTATCCGATTATGGTTTATCAGACTCCTATGAACAATATAGGTGTTCTCCTGTAAAATTCACAATGGAACACTTTTTTTATACCATGTGTTGTTAATTATTCATCATAGTGAACCTAGATAACTAAAATATCATCATCCATGGAATGATATCAGTCAAAACCCCTATATCACTTCATTTATAGAAACTCCATTAACCAAAAATAGCTTTGGTCATTAGTATTGTCTCATTCTATCTCCATGTACTATTCTTATTCTTTTATAAAAAAATCAAATTCGATAATACCCATTTTAGAGAGTGAATTTTTAATAGTACTTCAATAAACCTATATTGTCCTGGGGTATAATAGTTACAACTCATTCATCCCATTTTAACTATTTTACCCTAAAAAAGACTCAAAATGTAGTGGTAATAATTCAAAAACATTTCAAAATGGATTATTCCATAGAAAATGTTGATCAATCCATTTTTGAAACATATTTTACTATTTTACTATAAAATCTATAATTCCCAAAACAATTTATATAATTGAAATGGAATCTAACAAAATGACATATTAGATCTTGAAATTCCCATGGTAAATCTCTCCTTAATTGTACATTCCCTAGCCAATTATAAGAAACTCTAAACATTATCAATATTCTCCGACCACTCAATCATACTTAAATGGATATGTTTGACCTCATCACCCATCCCTTCATGTAATTTGAACAACATTATAATTGTCTCAAATATGTAAAAAATCATTATCTCCATAATACTAAAAATATAATAATTTAGATTTTTTGTCTATACATGACACCATTTTTGATTAAAATTAATTTTAATATTTTTTCCCCTCTATATATCATATTTTCTCCCCGTTTTTACTTCATAAAAATACTGAAATGAAAGTCTTCTTCATATTCTTATTAAAAATAATTAAAAATATTTAAAAAAAGGGTGTGGAATCACTCAAAAAAATAATGATATCTATATTAGTGAACTATAAGTTTATGTGAGTTAACACGATGAAGAAAAAATAGAGTGGTTAAGTCAAACATCTATTTATTTAGAAACATATTCAGTAGATGATACAAATAGTAATTAATAAATCATTAATATTTCTTTCAATCATATCAATAAATGGATTTAAAGAGTCAAATTAGAATTTTTTGTCTTCCCCTTCCGCTTATATCACCATCATTATGTAAGGAAAACATGATTAAAAATATTTTAGAGTGTCATAAGCCCGACAAAAATATTTTAGAGAATGGTTTGGAAACCCATATGATCTTTATTTTTATCATATTTCTATGTTGTGAGAGGGTTTGTGAGTATATAAGAATCCTAATCCTTACCAAGAACAAATTTTATCATTAATGTTCCATTTTATAACTCCCCTTCATGAAATTGGATTTGAGGCCAAGGTTTTTTGGTGTTCAATCTTTAACTATATTATTATACAATTTTTTTTATTCATTTACAATCAAAATCATGAAGTAATATAGTTAGCTCAAACACACCTAAATTCACGTTCAGTTTTCATCATAACTATTTGTGTAGCTACTTGTGATACTATAACATACTTATCCTATGTGGTATTCAGATAAATTTATGATTTCTTCTTGTTATTCCAAAATACAATTCTTCATCCAGTAAAGAATGTACCTATTAATGCAGGGTTATACTCACCAAAATTAGTATAAATTTTACCATCAGTAATACCTTGATATTTTAAAACGTATTCTTCCCTTTTTTTCATGGTAAAAGATCCATTTTATTAATTTTTAAAAGATGATTGAATTCCTCCCTCACAGATTCAGTCAATTAATTATTCTCTAAATAATTATTAATATATTTGTGATCAAAAATGATATAAAAATTGTAAGACTATGGATGATGATTTTCTTCTCTTTTAATCCCCTCATTTTTATCCCCGGTATTGTTTCTAGAATTAACATGATTTATCATTACAAATTTTACCCATAGACCTTAAAAATCATAGCATCATCACTTTATTTACAAGAATCTATATTATCAACATAAACCTATTCATTATATTCTTTTTCATATATATTGTTAAGTTAGGATTTCATCATTTTTTATCATTGATTGCTTGTTTTTTGTCACATATATATTTTCAATGTATATCACATTATCACAATCAATGATATTATTATATTTCTTCACAATATTAAATATTTTAAATTAATGTGGTTTCATAGTCTTTCTTTAATCAAATATATGTAAATGAATAGAAATATATTTCCATCCAAATTTTAATTATGATTTCTAAATTGTCTGTATTAAGTGGATTTTTTTGAAACTAAAATTATATATTTAAAAAAAATTAAAATGACATTAGAACCCCCCCCCCCCACACACTCCCTTTTATCCTACCTTTCCACATCTCAATATCATTCAAGCCTTTCACACTTTACCTCCCCATCCCCACAACTCAACATTATGCATCTCTTAGCCATTCCCTCAGTGATGCGTAGTGTCATAAACCATATTAGTGTTAACCTTAGTAGTGCTCAACACCATAACCCCTAATTTCCCCCACATCAATGTCTCTAGATTCTGAATTGGAAACCCTCTTATCTTTAATGTTAGATTCCACTAGAAAGTTACCGCTTTACATATACTAAATTAGACCATCTCCTTGATTTCGAGTGATAATTCTCTCATTTTTTCTCTCTAATCATAGGTAATTTATTTTCTACTCTATTTTTGTGTTATTTTTTTCAATAAAGTCTAATTTATTATATTGTATTTTGTAACTATCCATTAGTGAATTTATTTTAGTATATTTATGAATTATTTGTGTTTGAGGGGTAGTTTTCATGGAATCTTGGGAATGATTTTTTTAATGTTAGATAAGTAAGTTCTTGGATATATATATTTATTTTATGATTTTATAGAAAATGTAAATTTTTAAAATTTTTTAAAATTTTGTGTTAAAATTGTTATTTTAGAGATGAATTCAATTGGCTGAGAATCATTCAACATTATTTTTTGAGTGATGAACATTATTTATGAAAATTTTAAGGTAAATATTATGAAATTATAAAAATAAATTCTTTTTAATTATGTAAAAAATGAAATAATTCAGGAAATTGATGTCAACATTATTTTAGAAAATAATAATAAATTAATGTGACTGAATTTTTTTTACATCATTTTTTTTTGTTATAGTATTTTTTATTTTTATAAATGATGAAATATAACATGAAACTGGTGTTTGGGAATAAATTATGCATATTTTTTATAAAAATATAATTATTTAAAGTCTTATTGGATATATTTAAATTTAAAATAAATTTATAAATTAGTTTTCTTGTAAATTACTAAATTATTTTTCTTTTTTTTATCCAAATTTAAAATTTTGATTTGATTTTTTTAAAAAGTTATTTATAAATACTAATTATATATAATTATATAATTATATTTATAATTTTACTATATCGAAATTAATGTACATATGGATAAAAGTTTCATTATCGTACCTTAGTATACATCTCATTATGTTATGAGTTTTTACATGTTTTTTTTCTTTTTCATTTCAAAATAATTCCGTGGATATAGGAATGAAATTTACATTTCCATTTTTTAAATTCAAACTATAAATGAAAGGATATGAAGTATTTGAGTATTTTATATTGAAATAATATTGCCGTGAATATTTTTATTGTATTTCTCAAGGGGAATCATGAATTTTTCGAAATTGGAGTAGTTCTGTAAACAGTCAAAATGAAAAATTAAATTCTCTATTGGTGCATACTAAAATAAAAATTGTGATAAAGGATTATTTCAAAATATTACTAAAACACCAACGCAAATTTGAAAAATTATTTGATTTAGTTTTTTATGTTGCAGATATTAATGATTCTTTTAGAATTATAGGATAAACTTATGAGGATATTAAAATATTAATGGATGATGATGATGAATCTAATATGAGGGAAAAATCAAATGAGTAGACAACTAAGTTATAAAAATTAGTTGTTAAAGGAAATCATAAATTAAATGAAGGATTTGTTAAATATTAAAAATAATCTACTACAATAATTTTTTTCCACATAAAATGTTAATGTTGGATTAAAAAAAATTAATAATCCGGTTATTGGAATTATTAGAAGAGTAATTTTTTGAAGCTAAGATCTCTAAATAATTTTATGAGATGAATAAGTTTATTAAAAATCTAGAACATAACAATAAAAATATACATCCCAGTACCAATGATTCTATTCATTATTTGAAATATGATTTGAATATTGAAATTTAAAAAGGAAGTTTACTTCTATATGGAGGTCAATATTTGTAAATACCAGTTTGAATCTATATACTATAGAAAAGAAATATAAAAAAACTTATTTGAAGGATATTGGTTACATTCCTATAAAATTATAATTTTAATTATAAAATGGTTCATATAACATAGTTGAACATTATAAATATGAATATTTTTATATTAATAAAGATTATTTCATGCAACATATAAGATATTTCGAAAATGAAATATCATTGATTCATTACATCCATATTTTTCTTCTGATCCTAGAAATTAGTGATTGTTATTATATCTGATTTATTCAGTCCATCAGGTATTTTATGTAGTGGTTAAAACATTTGGATTATAATTCGGATCCCATATATGCGACCTCCATATATGTTTTTGAAACATATATCATTCTTCATATTGATGATTGTAAAATGAAATAGAAATCCTGTATTTAACCTTGATGTTTACCTTCGGTGTCATAGAAAATTTTTATAGTATTTATAGAGTTCTTGGGTAGAAACATATAATTAATCTACAATTAAAATGATAAAAATGCATGTTTTCCTTATTTAGACCTTTATTGAAATTCCTGGGCAAGGATATTTGACTATATAGACTATACACACTATTTTTTATTATCCACATTGAAACATTTATTTTCAGTTTCAACAGATACCTTATAGAAGAAATTCGCGTGTCATATGTCAACATAGATTCCTTGATACATCTCATAGATTTTGATTTAACAAGACATGGTCCAAAGGAAAAAACCAATTAGATAATTCAACAAAATGTATTATGATGGTCATATATATTTACCAAATTATCATATAATTGTATATATTTTTGATAAAAAATTTATAAATAAATGAGGAAAAATATTTAGAACACCTTTAATTAAAAGTTTAGAATAAAATGGGAGAAAATACCAATTTTTTAACTTTTGGTTTGTCAATTTGATTTTCTACATCATAATTTTGATATTATAAACTATGAGAAGAATGAGTGGGATGATTTTTTGTTTTAATTTTTTAATGAGTTGGTAAAATAAGTGGATTTTTTCTAATCTCATATGGAATAAAATCAATCAATATCAAATCTACTCTGTGGCCAAATAAGAATTGGAATTATCCAGTAATTATTTTCACAATGAAAACCATAAAAAATATTTTTTCCGTCAAATATTAAAAATATTAATGCACATGATTGGTATTATAGAAATATTTCAATATGTATTGATTTTAAACCTTGTAATATACATTGATTTAAAATTCATGAATCAAATGTATTCACTGAGTAGTTACTAAATTTTAAAATGGATAATTTGTTTACTACAAATATAATTATTATTCTAATTGACATTTTCATAATCATTACATAGACATTTGAGAATACATTAATCCAAAATTTATTTGAATAATATTAAGAAACAAATTTATGGATTCTATTTCATTTTATAATGTTATTTTACAATTAATTTCTAATTGTGATTATTCATCTGATGTTCCATTTTTCCGAAGAATATAAAATTTGAGGTCATTTATATTATCGATGAATTACCCCTTGTAATTTTATTTCATTTGAATGTCGTTTTTTAATTATAAATTATTATTATTAATTTTTTTAATTAATTATTTAGTAATTTAATATATTTTACCTTTAGGTATCATGGATATTATATTTCTTATGTGAAAAATAAATCTCATCCAAAAGGTTTTCTTATTGATGAACACCTTGTAAAAGAGTTATTGATATTCCATTTATAGTTTTTCGATTGGATAGAGACAATAATCAATAGAGTGCGATGTGTTGAGGATAATTCAAGTAAAATTTCTTGATAACAATGAGTAATCATTGTTTCCATATATATATTTACGAGAAAGGAAAATATATTTATTTTATTGTGACATATGTGATGTTAACATAAGATCATAGACATGTTCAACTCAATAAAAATATTTTTTAACCCAATTTCAATGAATTGTGTTAACAATTGAAATTACCCCTTAGGTTCTAAATATGAAATAAGATGGAGATTAATAAAATTACTTAATAAATAATTTAATTTTATGTACACCAAAATAGTTTTTAATAAATAACAAAGTTTAAAAATATTAATAATTATAAAAAAATACTAATAACTTTTTATATCAACTTTTATAGGAATTTCATGATGGTAATCACGTTAAACAATCCATATATTTGATGATTATATCTTGAGTTCCTTTAAAATTGCAAGGATATTCAATTCAAATAATGTTACTAGTTTCATGTTCATACTTTTGATCATATAGAATGAATGAAAATAGAAAAAACTTGTACATTCATTGGTGTAGATCAAGGATTCGGTGGAATTTTTGTTGATATTAATTAGTTAAATTATCATGGAAAATTTAGAGTTGGGTAATTTAAATGTAACAAGGAAAAAATTAATAATATTATAAAGAAGGATTCAAAAAAAAATCATTAATTCAATTTCTCTTAGTTGATTGATACTAGAGAGTAGGAAGAACAAAATCCATATGTTATGGATTCCAATCAAAAACTAGAATATTATTTTGATAATATTTCGAATGAATATTTGAATATTATTTACCACATATAACCGATATACATATATGATATAGGCGATGATGGTGAATTAATTTTTCCTAGTGAGACACGTCAATAACAACAGAAAAATTATTTTTTACTTGATTATATAGAAATTATTAGTTTTTTGTGGGGGATTGAATGTGAAGAAAAACCCAGAAGAAGAATAAGTTGTGGTGTTAAAATTGTACCTGATAAAAACATGTCCCACCAATAATATAATTTTTAGGCTATTTTTTAATTTAATAAATGGAATGTTTTTTTAATTATTAATAAGTACAAGGACTATTTTTTATATAAATAAATTCTTGAAATAATATTTTATTTATATTCCATGAAATAATGGGTTTAGATTTGGTACCCACTCTATGTCACATTGTTCTCTTTCTCCTTTGACCACACGAGATACAATTCAACACACACATTGAAAACATTATTATAACCATTTAACCATATACTAATATATTCACATCATTACATATATCTTCTACCTCATGATGTCTATGATTTAGAAATGACATAGAATGAATGGTAAACTTCATAATTTTACACATATATGTAACATTTATAGTAATTTTTTGTTCATATAATATTATTTGTCAAATGAATTTAAATTTTTGTTTATTATCACTCCATAAAATTGGTATTTAAATTATTTGAATATTCCACATAATAATACCTTTATAAATCATTAAATTCAATTGTATAAATCAATTTCATGAAAAAAACTATTGATAAATGAGATAGTGTTTCTAAAGAAAAATGTTTATAAAGAGAGTTATTTTTATTATTATAAGTGTGAGGACTATTGATATGATTTTATTATTTTTCAATGATATCGTAATTAATATTTATTATTATTTTATGATGTTAACATATACAAATAATTTTTTGAAATTATTTATAGAATTTTATTCCACTACTGAGATGATTTTATAAATTCAATAATTATGTGAAAATGATTGTAATGAATAAAATATTTATGATATAGATTATATACTAAGATAATAAATTAAACATTTTCCATTTAACATTTATATTATCTCAATAATAATTAAATTCTAATTTTATACTGGAAATTTCATTTTTTTAATTGAGTTTGGTCGTTGATCTAATTTTCATCATGGCTATAATTAGTATGTCAGATGGATACCAAATTTAGAAAATTATGTATAAAGTATGACTTTGTGTTTGAGGATATTCATGATCTAATCCAAAATGAAGATATTAAATTTATGGTATTATAATTTTTCTGTATTAAAAAATATATAGAAAAAATGGTAGTGTATTTAAAAGTCCAATGTGGATATTGTATATTATGATTATACAATAATGGTTTTCTATAACATAGTATGTCATGTATCCTTAACTCAGTTGAGGTTGTCTTTGGCAAAAAAATTCTGGGATTGTTCATTGTAACACCCTGAGATTTTATGAGAAATATTATTTTTAATTACTTTGATGTCATGTGTTGTATGCTACACCAAGATTCGCTTGCGCTATATGAAACACTTTATTAGCTTACAGTATACGCAAACACTATTCTAGGCTTGTGTTGCATGCCAGAGCAACCTTCCTCGATAGCTTGTGTTGTACGCAATACCGAGTTTCACTAAACGATATATTATTATAACATTATTATGAACTAGCCGTTATGAATTGTAATAAACACATTTTGAAATTTTATAAATTTTATCTTTCAAAATTGACTTCATTTTTTTATTCGGATTATCTAAATTATCCAAGGGTGAATTTTTGGTATTTTTCAAAAAACGTTCAATTATTGATGAAGAGTGAAAAGACTAGGTTACTATTTAAAAACCGACTTTTTATTTAAATAATTATTTATTTTATTTAAATTTATTTTTGGTCCAAATAGATTCATAATACCTATATAAGTTAAATGTAATTCATTGGAGTCATTTTATAATAATATGGATATATAAAAAATTTATTGAACTTTTTAACGTCTTTTACCCACCTCCTAGGATCATTTTCAATTGTACATAAAACATAATTTTACCACTTTTGTGAGGTGAATTTCAAAAATCTGAGAGACAAGGTTAATATCAAGATGTAAAGTTTGGTTCATAAGATAAAAATAATTTTTTGTGAATAGTAACTTTTTACTTTTACTTACCACGGTTAAAAGTAAATATTTTAATTAAGGATAAAAATGATATTATTCTTACCCTAAAACATGTCTGAATTCTTTTGGATAAGTATAATTCAACTAAACACAACCGTAGGAATATAATATTATCATTTAGGTCCACTTGGACTTGATTAGGACATTTAATATTATTTAATTCAAAGAAGAGTTAAAAGAGTTAAAATCAAAGATTAATAACTAAAACTTTTTTAATATAGGGTTGTACATAATATAAATTATACTATAAATATTAATTAGAAATCTAAAAATATTTCAAACATAATGGTATTTTATTTAAAATTTTAAGACATTAAATAGTTTAATTTATTTATTACAAAATGATGATGCATTAATTACCTTATTAGTGGAATATTAAAATAATATATGTTAAAAATACCCAAACAAATGTATTTTGATACTATTATTGAATTAAACTAATTTTTTAAGTTAATATGACATGTTATTGTCAATTAAATTAGCATTTTTCAAACTAATCATGCTGTTATGATTTTCACAAAAATCAATTACAAAATATTGTCAAAATTGACATAATATAGTTTTTAAAACAAAAATTATATTATTTATTGAAATTAAATTCCTAAAAATCTTAGGTTCGGCCAAATCACATAGATGAGGTTTTATATATTAATAATGAATAACTAGGGGTTATTTTTTCTGGTTATAGTAAGTTTATTAACCATATAGTTTAAGAAAACAAGAAGACACGGTAAAAGTTAAATTATTTTAAAAAGAGTTAAATCGAAAAGATAAGGTTAAACTAGTGAACTAAACTTGTCTAAAACCTATTGGTTGATAGGATTTCAACCCATTACCACTTTATTCACTAAATAAATCAATTTTTAGGTATTATAATCGGAATATGACTTTATTATAAAATAATATTTTGAGTTTTTTCTATGGTGCCCCTCTCCTCCCTTATATAAGGTCACCTCATCCCACTTCTCTTTAGACAATTTTGTGCCTTCAATCTTGGTAAACCTCTTCCCATTTACCTTCTAAACATACATATAAACATTATAGAGGTTCTTTTCTCCTTAAAAGTCCAACTATAGTGCCTTAAGAGGAAGCATAAATGAGGTGTGTAGAAGAAGAGGTAATCTCTTCTACCGATTCTTTCATGTTGCTTTCTTCTTCAACTTCTTCTTCTTTAGTTGTTTCATTATAAATTAATAAAATCTGTACCACTAATATAGTAATATGTTTTTATAAATATGAAACAAACCCATTTCACCTTCTATCCATCTTACAGAAAAATAAATCATAGCACGTGCGTACGTACGGAATACCGTCTCCACGCCGCGGTGTAATCTGTTTTTCCACCACCACCTTACATGGATGGGTATAATGGTGTAAAGAATAGATATATATGGTTATTATAAAATCATAATTTCTATGAGATATTATATCATCCACTCCAATTCAATTTAATAATTATGGGAACGATATCATCGCTCGTGCGTATGTACGGATTACCGTCTCCACAACACGATAAGATTTATTCTCCATGTTAACCATTAAAGAATGATTATAAAGTATATATAATGAATAATAATGAAATATATGAAATAATAAAGCTACTGGATTAATTTATATATATATATATATATATATTCCATCGACTTACTTCCATTCAAGTCAATAAGGAAATGAAAACAGCATTCATGCATACGTATGGCCTACTGTTTCCATGAACGGTGTATTTCATTTCATTTGTCAATATTATATATATATATATATGTATATATATATATATACTGAATATATATGATATATAAATCATTATTTACATTCTGGACGTAATTAAATCATGATATAAGTAATAATAACATTAATAACAACAAGTCCAAACACATACGATAAATAAAATGATTTTACCCAAAACGTTGATTTAACATAGAATTTACAAAAGAACGGTTAATATAAAGTCATAAGTGAACCATATATGATATCATAACAATTAATATGATTCTGTAATAAGTCAATGAAATTATTTAATTAATTATACAATAGGTTCGGATACGTATGAAGCATATCGGACCTATGGTAAGGGATAATTTTGTAATCTCATTTTTATCTGAGATTGCTTATCCGTAAGTAATTAATAGGATTATATTTTTCATCCATGTACATAAAAATGTATTTAATAATGTGTTTAATATTCTTCCATGTATTTTAACAGTCATTTTTAACCCTCTTTGACTTTTACATTGTGTTATGGAATTAATCTTTCTTTTGTTTACTATACGAGGAACTTTTTGAATTTTCCTACAAATGTACAAGGAGAATGATTTTTTACTTATACTGCATGAACAGAATCTTAGGGTTTCATAATTCATAATTTTCATGATGATTACTCTACAAGTTTTCATGTTTAATTTCAATAAAATCCATTTATTTTAAAAAAAATTGGCATTTTGTGAAAAGAAAATGATTTTAATGAAGAAATGTTATTTTTCTCAAGAATTCATTTCATGTGTTTTATCAAAACTATTTTCCATATAAGATAAAATTATTTATCGTTTTTATGTTTCAATTATAATGTATCTATTATTTACATGGTATGATTATTTTTATGATGAAACGATATCCATTTGTTTTATATGTATTACGTTATGATAGGATGATGTTTGTGAAACCCATTTTATTCATTAGGTTATGATGAATGATTTATGTTTATTTTGTAGAACAATTAAAAATGATTTCCTTATGAGATGGGTGGGACATATATCTCCCTCTAATTCATAGGGTAAATATTTATATCTCATGAGATAGATATGGCTATAAAGGTATGTTAATCTGATTTAGTGATATAGGACTGGAACGAGGAGTGAAATTGATTCAGAAAGGGACTTTTTCCACTAAGATGGTCCTGGTAGAAATGCCTTGTCCACTGTGGAAATAATATCATGTGCTTAATGGTTTTCCACAATTACATGTTTTATTCCCATGATATTTTATCATGGTTGATGTTCCTTTATGATATATTTCTTACCTACTTCCAAGATTTATGTCTTTGCTCAAGACATTGATGTTTATATTTTATGTTCAAGTTTTTGCATTCAAATGTTTATGGATTGTTTTATGTTCTCTATGATTACCCTTACTGACCATTTGTGCTCTCCATTTTTATGGTTTCCATTCCCTAGGATATAAAGAAAGGTTTTAGGTATGAAAAAAAATGGGAATATCTTTATGGGAGATTTTGAAGATCTTTCACCATGATTAGAATATTATATATCTGAGTATACAAAGACACTAGACTATTACGGTCCTTGTGTGATTGTTTTTTATGTATTATTAATTCCTAAAAAGTAATTTAATGTCTATGTACGTCAATATTGGGTCTCTACAGTTGGTATTAGAGGAAAGTTTTAGTTTAACTTTTGAAACTAAGATGCGAAAAATTTAGTGAGATCCCTAGAGATATTTCTATGTTATGTCCAGGGATGTCCCTAAGGTTATGTATAAGTGTAGGTTATAGTCCTAGAATTATGGTAAAGATATCATAATTGAAACTAAGATGTTATATATTGAAGGTACTCCCCCTTGATTATGATTTTTTCCAGTCACACTATTCTTTTTGGGTTTTATAAAATGGCTGGAAACATGATGATTCATGATAATGGAGGATATGTTGGACAATGGAATGATATTATTCAAGGGAAACCAAATGAAATTGGATCTGAAATTCCTCATATCGTTATTATACCTAATCAGAAATCTCATAATATGATCAATAATATCAACTTTCTTAAGTTTCCTGACTCATCTAATAAGATAAATACGGATTTTCATGATGATCATAGAGGAAGGAAAGTTCAATTTACCGCACGTAAATCATGTGGCATGAGGCATTAGGGAGAATGTTTTGAAGGAACTGGAAGATGCTTTGGGTGTGGAAAATAAGGACACAAAGCCAATAATTGTAAGGGAAAATGTTCAGTTAACACCATGGACAAGTATAATGGTATTTCTAAGACATCAATAATGGATAAATGTTTTAAATGAGGTATGTATGAGTGTTATGAAAACCAATTCCCTAAGGGAAAATCTCATGAAGAGAATCAGCATGGTCATATGGGTAGTATTTATGTGGATGATGATGAAGAGACTACAAATGATATATGAGATTAAAGAAATGATGAATCTCAGTCAGTGTTTTAAGAAGGTGGTGGAATGATTGTATTTTTATCAATAATAATGTATGGTACTATGGAATAAAGAAAAATCAAAGGATTGTTACACTTTTGTCTTTCTTTGAGTATTTGAAAGTATATAATGAATGATATCGGTAACCATGAAAGGTTACTCAAATATTTTTGGAAGGTAGATTATATGTGTATAATGAAAGGATAAAGAGATAATGATATGTTTGATAGTATTAATGAGCTCATGACTGATATAAGGACAAACTGATATCATGGTTTGTGTATATAGAAATTTAGATATTTTGGTATGTTAAAAGAGCTACCGTGTGACAGCATTCATGTTTTCACTAAGGGTCTATGGTAATTCATGTTGCAAGAGAATACTTTATTAAGGAATTCACATGTTTGGCATGTGACCAACAAGATATATATATCCTATGACATACGGTCGATAAATGATTGTATTCAATTCTTGGTAGATGACCTTTCTAGTAATCGTTTTATTTATACTATAAGATTAGAAAGAAGTATTTGGGGTAAACCTAAATATTAGAATAGATTAAGTTAGAAATCAGATATTATAGTTTATGGATAGAACATTTTGTTATGATATAATAGTATAGTTTTAGAAAAAGAAAAACCCATAGGACGGGAGACAACCCATCACGTTGGACAAGGCTGTGGGAATCAAACCCACAACCAAAGTGCAACGGGCCTTTATCACCTACCACTAGCCTACAGGATGTCTCTGGTTAGTAGAAAAAAGTTTTATTTTGTTAAGTGATATGATAGATGAAGTATAAGTACATTTTAGCAACCATAAATGATTAATCTCAGCATATATGGACATATGAATATTTAATGAATTGTACTAAACTTCATCCAATATAAACAGATGGAATGACCTACCATTCTATCACATGATCTGCTAACACTTCACGAATGACAAATTCAACATCATTTCTATAAGAGATGAAGTGGAAATTGTTCAACGCACGAACAATGGTGAGATTTTACCAAAATCAAGTAAGTATTTCTTTTAATTCATCAACATTTTGGAAATGATATTGAAAACCAAAAACTCTTGTCCTAATACCCTCAAATCCAATGAATCAGATGGTACCTTAGATCATCACAAATTTATGGCTTTGTTATTGTTGGATTATTCATAGCCATATTCTCTACCACTCTTTATCAGAACATGATGTTTAGATTTTTCTTCCATATCCATATTTTCACCTATGGTCTCCAATGTGGAAACCCAGTGATATGTTAATTTGGGTAACTGTTATGAATAGTAATACCTAATTTTTGAAATTTCATAAATTTTATCTTTCGAAATGGACTTCATTTTTGGATTCATAATATCGAAATTAGATTAGGGTGAGATTTTGGTACTTTTCGGATAACTTTCATGTTTTGATGAATAGTGAAAATTACTAAATTTTAATTAAAAACAACCTTTTTAATCGAAATAATTAATAGTGATAAATTATTAATTTGAGTGTTTCTAAAATATATTTATAATATATTTTTACCATTTAATACAATTTTGGTCATTGGATGTAATTTCACATTTAAACCAGACATAAACAAGTGTCAATCTTTTGATAGTTATTATCTCTGAAAAACATGCTATTTGTTTTGACAACGGGAATTAAATTTAAATTAATTAATGCAACTGATATGTTTTGAATTTGGTAAAATAGACATTATTTTTGAATTCATTATATAAAATATATCTTTGGCCTAATTTTCGGTATTTTTCTGGAAACTTTCATTTTATGATAAATAGTGAAACCACTAAGTGGTAGTTAAAAAACTGAATTTTTCATAAAACATAATTTTACTGCTTCTGTGAGTGGAATTTGAAAATACAAGAGACATGGTTAATATCAAGGAGTAAAATTTTGTTCAATTAGATGAAAATAATTTTTGGTGAATAGTATCTTTTTACTATTATTTACCACGGTTAAAAGTAAATAGGGTAATTATGGGTAAAAATGATATTAATATTACCCTAACACATGTACTAATTCTATTGGTCAAGTTTATATTGACCAAAAAAAGCGTTAGGAGTAAAATATTATCATTTAGGTCCACTTGTATTAGGTTAGGACATTTATTATTATTTAATTCAAAGAAGTGTTAAAAGAGTTAAAATCAATCATTATTTACTAAAACATTTTTCATATGTGGTTATTCATAAGATAAATTCTATTGTAAATATTCATTAGAAATATAATAAGATTTCATACATAATTATATTTTATTTATAATTTTTAGACAATAAATAATTTAATTTATTTATGGCACAATGGTGATGTAGTAATTGCCTAATTAATGAAATATTAAAATAATTGATATTATAAATATCAAAATAAATTGAATTTGAGAATTTTTATGAATTAAAATAATATTATAGGTTAATATGACATATTAGTATTGATTATATAAATTTTTTTCGAAGTTATAATGTTGTTGTAAATTTATCAAAAACAAAATACCCAATAGTGTCAAAATTGACATAAAAGTGTTTTTAAAACAAATATTATATTACTAATTTATATTCAATTCCTAAAAATCTAAGGTTCATCCAAAAGACTTATATCATGATATTTTTATCATTAATGTACCACTTTTGGGTCTCTTGGTTGTGTATATTATGTTTATTAACCATATAATATAAAAATACAAAGAGACATTGTAAAAGTGAAACTAATTAACTAAGAGTTAATACATAAAGATAAGATTAATATAATGAACCAAACATATCTAAATTCTTTTGTTTGAGTGGTTTTAGACCCATCCCCACCTTAACATTTAAATAATACACTTTTGAGCCTTTATAAACCGAATATGAATTAATTATAAAATAATATTTTTAGCTTTTCCAAAGGTGCCCCTCACCCCGCTTATAAATGGGCACTCCCCCTTCTCAATAATTCACACATTCAAATCCTTTTGGATCGGAAAAACCCTAACCAAATACTCTCTCAACTTCCCGCACTACAACCTAGAGGCGTTAGTTTGATCAGAAAGCCAACCTAAGGAGCCATTTTGATCAAATCAAAAAGAAGAACCCGAAGAAGAGGAAATGTTTTCACCACCCTCTTTCAAGTTCCTATCTTCTTCAACTTCTTATTTCTTTGTTATTTATATTCTAAAATAATAAATCCAGTATCTTCTATATACTGTGATGTTATTATAAATATGGTACAACCATATTCAGTATTCTATCCATCCTTTGAATGGCATGTCACCATACGTGCGTACGTACGGCTCACCATCTCCACGTCGTGGTGTAATTGTCATTCAATAAATTATTATTTGTATGTGTATAATAATGATGTGTAATTCATGTAAATAATAAACATAACATGATAATTATTCTGTCTATATGATATATCATCCAATTATATATTATTTCGACATCAAAAGAATGATATTGTCGCTCGTGCGTACGTACGGACTACCGTCTCCACGAACGTGATGATATTCATTCTCCATCGTATCCATTAAAGTATAATTCTCATTTGATGATTAAAAATAATGTTTAATGACTTGATATAATTCTGTATATGAATAAGATACAACTTATCCATAACAATCACAGCTTACATAACAAAAAACATAAAGGACAACGAGTAAGTTAACACCCGAAATGACGATAATTATAAGATATTATTAACAAATCAATGGTAAAAGATCATATATGATATCATATTAATGTAAATTATTCTTTTATAATTAAATAACAATTATTTCACCATTATACATGATGTTAACCTACCTTCGACCAAGGAAAAAGTACAAAGTAAGGGGTTTCTTATCTCACTTTTAATTCTGTGAGAATTCCATTGTTCACCACTTATTTATTGCATGTGGTGTGTGTACTACCCATGTTTGTATTCATTGTGTAATATACTTTAATTCATGTATATTTACATCATCATTGTATGATCCTTCTTTCATGGGTGTATTTTTTTATGTTACCAAATCAATAAGGGAATTTGAAATTTTAATTTCCACTCATTCGGCTTTACGCATACTTTATTGATTATTTTACTCCAAGATTATTATAGAATCACTATTCATTTGATTATGTCATAAATTCCACTCCCCTTTATGTGGATATACTTTTTATACACATAATCACCCCATTGATAAATTATCAGGTCATCGTTATGAACTTGATAAGAGTAATTTTTACTCAATCTCGATTTGTTGAGTTAAACATTCAATTCATTGGTGTTGTTTTTAGAAGAATATGTGTGAATGTCCTTTGATTGTTTTACACTTAATATCCAATCATATTTAGTGTATTTATATTTGTCACTCATAATTATGTCTTTGATTTATCTTTAACCTAAGGATACGGCCTTTATGAGTGATTTCATCTCAATTTACATTCCATTGAGACTCCTTTATTGTTATACACCAAATAACTTTTATATGGTGTATATAATGTACTTTGACATAATTTATCATGAATCCCTTTATTCTAATGATATTACAAAGTTTTTATTTCCTAGATTATTTTTATTCAAGTGTCTCTCTTTTGGTTAGGAACTCTAAATAAAATGAAATTTTAAAATGTTTTAAAGATTGATTATTCTAAATCTTTCTTTTTAATGTCCATGTTTTAAAAATGGGTTTAAGGATTTATTTATATGGACATTAAAGTTTTCATATCAAAATTCATTTTAATAATTTCAAAGTGGTATGGGACACTTTGATTCTAAAATCTATTTTAAATGGATTCTTGACAAATAGTGTGACTTTGAAATGATTTCAAGAAAAATGGGGATATTTCACTCTGATTGTTTTGATGATTATTTTTATCTATGTCAATATCCTTCATCATTATCAATTGAGGTTAATATGATACAATACAATCTTCCATATTGTATCGAATGAGTTATGTTTGACTGTGGATGCGCTATTTTTGTACTATTCCTGGGTTGTCGATTAAGTATTGACATTTCGTATGCTAGTTTAATATGAATGTTTATGTCATATTTCAATCTTTTCATATGAAGAATGCATTGGACTTTGTAACTGACAAGTGGAGCCCGTTATAGCTCCTTCATGCGTCAGTAGGTCTCATGAGACAAACTAGTGTCTTGGCACGAGGCCTTGACAAAATCTTATTTGTAGTCTTGGCACAAGGCCTTGGCTACGTGGTTATGATAGTCTGGAATTATGCATTCCATCATTATGAAAGTGGTTATTAATATTTTCATGTGATTATTCGACTAGTAGAATATCCATGTGAATAATTAAATGGAATTATTTTATTTTATCCTTGCCATACTATGCTGAAGTTCAAGTTTAAAAGGCTTTTGTTTTAGTTATACATTGCCTTAAATTTTTATGTTTATTTATGAAAGTTTACACTATATTGTTATCCTTACTGAGCATCTGAGCTCACCCATTTCAATGTTTTATTTTTTCCAGGATGTGAAAAGTATTTTATGAATGATCAGAATGGATAGTATGAGGGGATATGAAGACAATATGTTGTTTTAGTTTTTCACTTATTGATGTAATGAAAACTTTATTAATGTATCTAGTGTTTCCAAGGATACTAAACTAAACAGTCTTTTGAGACTTGATCATTCTTTTGATCATGCCAATGTTATGTAATAATGCACCGACTCTGGGTATCTAGGGTCGGGGCGTTACAATTGGTATCAGAGGAATATTAGTACAAACCTTGGAAGCTATATTTAGATAAACTCTGATTAGAGAACATAGACCTAAGATGAATTTTGAGGATTAGTATAGAAGAACTTCCTAGAATTTTGGTATTGTAGAGATTTTGTGAGTTTTCCGAGCAATACATCCCTGTCTGGATACGAGCAAGTAGAGGCGGCTCTGGCACAGATGTACCTAGGGGTAAAACCCAAAAACACTGCTTTGAGCTAGACTCGAATGGGAACTGGTGCACAACAACGTGCCTTGCTACACTCTTGTTTACGACACTCCCGGGGATATTCTTAGGATAATTTATAATGATTCTGTATTTGGACTCAAATTCATTCAGAGATATTGAGTTGTGGAATATGTTTCTTGGCAGTTGAGGGCTCTTGAATGGAGCTACCATACGCATGACCTCTTGTTGGTTATAGTTGTTTATGCTCTGATGTTTTGAAGACATTATCAGTTGGGGAAAAACATTATTATTTATACTGACACAAGATATTAAAATAAATCTTTTCATAGTAATATTTGATTCTAAAATGACATATGTGGGTTGAGTATATGAAATTCATTTATTTTGAGCTAGAATATATGGTTAGGAAGGGAAATGGTGTGGATTATGCTTTAGAATGAAAACTCAGCCATAGGTAGTTTAAGATTCCAATGATTAGTGGAAGATGTTGAATTTACTAGTTGAGATGCAGGTTCTGGTTCAGGAGAGTGAGGAGAAAATGAATCACATATCAATTTTTGTGGAGTCTACACTTTTAATATGGTTTAGAGATAGGCAGTATGAGAAATCACACTTCTTTACAATGAAGTAATTCTTTGAATGTGGGGATAAACCTTTAGATTGGAACATTGATGATGAATATATGGTAGAACTCTACTTGTTGTACCTATGATAATGTGGTAGGATATTATACGTGAATTTTATGCCACAATGTGGGTGGTACATCCGAGTGTGACCGAAATGAATCATGACCTATGATGAAGGTTTTGGTTGTTGTACATGAAAAAGGAGATAGTACAGTTTATAACATGATGTTATAAATATCAAAAGATGAAGGCCAAGAATGAATGACTTGGTGTCTTAATACCTCAATTTCATATTCTAGATTAAATGTGGTATGACATGGCTATTGATTTTTTCTTGTGTATCTAGAGGATTCAAAAAAATGAATGAAGCTATTTGGGTGATTTTAGACCATTTGAAAAATGTACATAATTTCATTCTTATATAGGATATTTTCTTAGTGGAGAAGTTAAGAGATTTTTATATTGAAACAAATTTTTTTTCCACAAGGTTCCACAAACTATAATTTTAGATCATGATTCATGCTTTACTTCTCACTTCTGGAAGGTTTTATATAAGTCACTATGCATGTTGGTTTAATTTAATATGTATTTTCAGCAATAGATAGATTGGTATTTGAAACATACTATATAGGTTCTTAAGGATATGTAGTGGGTGTGTGTCTAGACTTTAGTGCCTCATGTGAGGAACTACAATCATTGGTATAATTATCCTATAAGAACAATTATCAAGAAACTATTAAAATGGAACCATATAACCTTCTTTATAGTTGTCCATGTAGATCCACTACACACTGGATGGAGGCAGGTGAGTTAGATTTGATGGAACTGAGTCTCATGTTGTACACATCAGAGTTGGTTCAATTGATTTAGAAGAATATTGTTTTTTCATAAAGTAGTTAGAAGTTGTATGTCGATATACATCGATGACCCTAGTGTTTGAAGAGGGTAACCGTATATTCCTTCAGGTGTCTTCATGGTTGGATCACTACATGATATGGAAATAGGGGAATCTGGTGGCTATATTCATTTGATCCTATGAGGTTTTGGAGAGGATCGAGCTGGTGTCATACCAATTATCTCTTCCAAATATGTATAGTGTTATCCATCATTTTTTTCTAGTGTCACAACATCCATGGTATCTCGCTGACCCTTCCCATCTAATGAATGTGGATTATGTTGGGCCTTAGATAGATTCCTCATTTGAGTAGAATATGGAACATGTGTGGGATCTGAGTGAAAATGTTTTTTAGGGGAAAACCATGAGGATAGTTCATTAATTTTGGAAATGAAGTCATGTTAAAGAGGAATCATTAGATATATAATAAGATATTGGGGCTTTTTGGCTCGATCTTTTTGAGTTATAATCCTATATATTCTTGGGATTACAACATGAGGATGAGCTGTAATAAGGTTGGAAGATTGTAAAAACCCAAAATTTACAATTTTTTGGGCTTGTTCACATGTACTCTTTTGTCTTTTATGAAGATTTTTTTAACTTGGCTAGTGTTTGGGTGACAGTTTGAGAGGAAAAAAATGGGGATCATGCATGGTTGATGTATGGTTTTTTCAAACCATGCTCTCTAGCCCAAAAAACTATGAAACCCTGAACAGAGAGGTTTTTCAGGGTTTCTTCACAGTTTGTAAATATGTTAAACCTAGAAGGAGAAACTGTGCACCCCCTATAAGAGGTAAATGAATAAGGTGCATGGTAAGGATAAATTGTGTGTCCTGAGTAAAAAATCATGCCTATAGTGTTTTAATCCATAGATATTTATTAAAATAATTCTTGAACCCCCTGTCTTATAATCCCAAACACCATAACATGAAACCTAATAGTTTTCTCTATATTTCATAGAATCTAGGAGGAATTTAAAGCCCTTATGACCACTATTCATTGTGATTGGAATCCCAAATTGAAGATATGCACCTCTCTTGGTAAGATATCCTAATTGTGTTTTGTTTGAAATTCTTCTCTCATCCTTTTAGTGGGTTATAATTGTTTTTTGTATATAAATCAAGATATATATTTTTTATCTAGATATAGTATTTTAGTATCTAGATCCAGATTTTAAGGATCTTGATATGTGTAATCTTGTATTTTAGGTTCTTATTTTAGATCTCGTTTTCACCATTGTTCCGCCCAAATTAGGTACTTTCTTTGGTAATTGTTTTTCAATGAATTATTTTATGTGGTATATTATTAATATCCCTATTTAATGATTTAAATTATGTGTAACTAATTGTATAATTGATAGGGTTTATTTATAAATTGGGTTTCTTAATTGAATAAATTAATTTGGGAAATTAATTAATTAAGTGACTATGAATTGGGAATAATGAATTGTTTAATTTATTATGGGATTTTGAGTTTGTTGTATTTTTATAATGAATTGTTAGTTTAATTTTTGAGGTATTTTAATTTTAAAGTTACTAATAAATTATGGATTTAATTATTGGAATATTTAGTTATTCAATTGAATAATAAATTATAGATTTAATTATTGGAATTTTTATACTGTGGTTTGAATAATTAATTAATGAATTATTAATGGGAGTATTATAGATTTTTAAATTGGATAAATTAACTATTGGATAAATTAGTTCATCATTTGAAATTGATTGAAATGATTATTTAATTATTTCATTAATTAATGGAATTGTTGTGACCAATTAACTGATGAATAAATTCAAGGGATTATCATGATTAATTAATTATTTAATTAATGAGTTATTTATTATGATTAATTAAATGTTGAATTATCTAATTTGATATATGTGATAAATGTGATGTATGTGATACATGATCTATATGTGAAACATGTGATATATGAGTTTGATTTAGAAATGGGGTGTGGAACTCTGACTGATGCACTAGTTACCCCGAGAATCCTACCTTGGATGTTCTAGGACCCATGGCATGCATGCAATTTGTGTAACACATAGACTGATGATCAAAATTACCATGATGTGTGGAATAAGGACTTTTTCTCCAAATTCCAATGGAGTGTGAGATAGACATTAATGCTCTAATTACTCAGAGGGTGTTATACATGTCGATCTATTCCCAAAATAGTGGCATTGGACTATGGTTCCATGTATCCATATTATTAAGTAAATTCAAATAGATAATGGAATCTATTTTGTAAAAATGATTTATGAATTGAAAAAAGAATAATGATTAGAACCTATCATGGGCTGAAGTATGTATTTAGATTTCTGTGTCATTGGGAAATCAGCAGTTAATTTTCTTAATTAAAAAATAACAGATAAATGTGATACTTATTCATACATTGTACATTATTCATCATATAACTTCATACGCTATAATTAATTAGATTTTTTACACACCATTATTTGAGGCCTATTAAGTTGTAATTTCCCATTTCCTAAAGACTCCAGAGGGGCCTCGTACCCGGTTGGTCATATGGACTCATGTTCATTTCCATAAAATCCAGATGCTTCTGACTAGTAGTGAGTGACTTGGGTGTGATAGTGGGGAAAATATTCTATCACTGGCAGAGTAACACTGTGGAAATAACAGATATAATATAACATAAGTAGTAAAATCATGAAATAAGAAAACAATGAAATATTGAAGAAATAAACAACCAGAGCACACAAATATAAATCATTCCTGACACATATGTCAAGGAAAGCAACCAAACAAATCACAATGATGGAATACAGTACTAAACCAAAGAAAAAAACATATCCACAACATCACAAGCTTCTACATGGTCCCATGCTCCCCAACTCCATAGTAATCAAGTACCTAAAGTAGAAGGGTGATTTCACCTATCTAGACCTACTACAATATAATCTTTTTGGCCGCAAAAGCATGACCTAGAATTGGTGGGAGACTAATTCCAGTATGTAACCACTCAATGATCTATTCCTAATAATAAGTGAATATATATGGTAGGCAATAAACAAAATGAAGTAGTAAACAATGAAATGAACATAGTTACAATCCTAAAATACAATTGCCTTCATTTTCATATGTCAAGTATCTAGCTAATCAAAATAAGGTAACCCTCTGGGAGGTAATCATTGAAAAACTCCTCTGTTTCAAACAAACAAACACAAGCATCCCTCTATGAAGTACACATTGTCTAACCCCCTCTGGTTTTGTAGCGACCCGAAGCATGGCATACATAGATATTACATTACTTTTGCGGAATACTTAGTACATAACAAAAACAGACACACATGGACCGTAATAGTTTAGTGTCATTGGAAACTTGGAACGTAATCTTCTAATCGTGGTGAAAGATCTTCAACATCTCCCATAAAGATCTTCCACTTTTTGTTTCCTTACCTAAAACCTTTCGTTTAATCCAGGGGGAAAATAAAACATAAAAAGGGTGAGCTCATATGCTCAGTAAGGGTAAGAATGGATAAAATAAAACATACCATAAACATTTGAACCCAAAAACATGAATGCAATGTTTAAACATCAAAATCTTGAGCAACGACTTAAAATATTGAAGTACATAAGGCATAGATCAAAATGGAACATCAATAATGATAACATAGCATGGGAATAAAACATGTAATTGTGGAATCAATTAAGCACATGTAATGATTTCCATTGTAGCCAAGGCATTGCTACCAAGACCATCTTAGTGGACAAAGTCCCATTCTGAATTGAGTTCACTCCTCGTTTCAATCATGTAACACTAAACTGGATTAACTAACCATTCTAGACATGTCTATCTCATGAGATATAAAATCTTTACTCAATGTATTGGAGGGAGATATAGGTCCCACCCATCTCATAATGGAATCATTCTTACTTGTGCCACAAAATAAACATACATCATTCATAAAAACCAAATAAATAAAATGGGTTTCATAAACATCATCCCATCATCAAATAATCCATATAAAAGAAATGGATATCATTTCATAATAAGAAAACTGAAACCATGTAAATAATAGAGACATTATACTTGAAACATACACATATGAAATAATTTCATTTTAGATGAAAAATGGTTTTGATAAAAAACTTGAAATGAATTCTTGAGGAAAATATCCTTTTTTCTTCAAAATCATTTTCTTTTCACAAAATGTCATGGAATATTAAAATAAAAGGATTTTGTTAACAATAAACATGAAATATTTTTGAAGAATCATCATGAATATTATGGTTTATAAAACCGTAAAAATCCGTTCATGCCGTATATGTTAAAAAAACATTCTTCTCGTACTTTTACTGGAAAAGTCAAAAAAGTAACTCGTAACGTAAACAAACGAAAGATTCCTTACATACCATGTAGTTAAAGTCAAAAATGGGTAAAAATGACTTTAAACATACATTAAAACACTTTTATAAAACCTGGACATGGATGATAATAATAACCCCAGTAAATACTTACGAATAAACAATCTCGGATAAAAATGAGATTGGAAATGTTATCCCTTACCTTAGGTCTGATATGCTTTGTACGTATCCAAACCTCCTCTATAATGATTTAAATAATGTCATTTACTTATTAAAGAATCATATGCATTGTTATTATATCATATATGGTTCACTTATGACTTTATATTACCCATTCTTTTGTAAATTCATGTTAAAGTAGCGTTTTGGGTAAAATCATTTCATTTCTCGTTCGTGTTTTAACTTGTAATTATTCATATGATTACTTAGATCCTGGTTACTTACAACCAGAATGTAAAACATGATTTATATATAATATATATTCAAAATATACATATATATTATAGATCGATAAATGGAAAGAAATACATTGTTCATGGAGACGGTAAGTCGTACGTACGCATGAACGCTATTTTCGTTTCCTTATTGAATTGAATGGAATTAAGTAGATGACATACATATATATATATAAGTCCAGTATCATTATTATGTCATATATTTCATTATTACTTATTATATATATACTTTACAATCATTCATGTATGGTAAATCATTGAGAATGAATTCATCGCGTCGTGGAGACGGTAGTCCGTACGTACGCATGAGCGATGATATCATTCCCACAATCGTGGAATTGTATTGAAGTGTATCTTTAATATTTAAGAATCAATATAACTTTAAAATAATATTATATAGTCATTATTTACACCATTATACCCATCCATGTAGGGTGGTGGTGGAAAATAGATTACACCACGGCGTGGAGACGGTATTCCGTACATACGCACGCGCGGTGATTTCATTTTCCGTAGGATGGATAAATGGTGAAATAGGATTGTTTCATAATTATAATAACATATAAGTATATTAGTGATACTGATGTTATTACTTAATAATGAAACAACTAAATAAGAAGAAGTGGAAGAAGAAATAAAGTTGAAAGAATCGGTAATGAACATTACCTCTTCTTTGAAGCGCCTCTTTGAGACCTCCTCTTAGGGCACTAAAATTGGTCTTTGATGAAGACCAAGACCTCTAGGATGTTTCTAGGGAAGTTTAGAAGAAAATTTGGTAGGGGTTGGCCGAGCATGAAGGCTCAAATTGGTGTGACGAACAGGGGGAGGAGGTTCCTTTTATAAGGGAGGAGAGGGGCACCTTTGGAATAACAAAAAATATTATTTTATTATAAAGTCAAATTCGGTTTTTAATAGCTCCAAATTGATATATTTTGAAGCTAAGGTGGGTATGGGTTGAAATCCTCTCATCCAATAGAATTTATACATGTTTAGGTCATTATATTAACCTTATCTTTTAGTTTTAACTCTTAGTTAATTAGATTGACATTTACCATGTCACTTTGTATTTCTATATTATATAGTTTATAAACTTACCATATACATCCAAGAGACCCCCAAGTGGTCCATCAATGATACACTTATACATATATAAGTATCTTGTCCTAACCTTATATTTTTAGGAATATAATAATAATTAATAATATAATATTTGTTTTAAAACCTAATTTATGTCAATTTGGACACTATTTGGTAATTGATTTTTGGGAAAATCATAAAAGAATGATTAGTTCGAAAAAAATAATTAAATCAATATTAACATGTCATATTAACAATGAAAATTATTTTAATTTATATAAAGTCTATTATTTGGGTATTTATAACTTCAATTATGTCAATATTTCATTAATAAGATAATTACTGCATCATCATTGTATCATAAATAAATAAAATTATTTTAAGTCTAAATATTAAAAATAAAATACCATTATGTTGGAAAGATTTTTATCTTTCTAATGAATATTTATAGTCGAATTTATCTTATGTATATCCCTATATTAATAATAATTTAGTTATAAAACTTTGATTTTAACTATTTTAACCCTTCTTTATGTAAATTGATAATAAATGTCCTAATCTAATCCAAGTGGGCCTAATTGGTCATATTTTATTCCTAAGGTTGTTTTGGGCGAATTAAACTTATCCAATAGAATTAGTACATGTGTTAGGGTAATAATAATATCATTTTTACCTTTAATTACCCTATTTACTTTTAACTGCGGAAAAAAAAAGAAAAAAGTTACTATTCACAAAAAATTATTTTCATCTCATTGAACAAAATTTTAGTCCTTGATATTAAATGTGTCTCTTGGATTTTCTAAATTCCACTCACAGAAGCGGTAAAATTAAGATTTATGAAAAATTCAGTTTTTTTTAACTACCACTTAGTGGTTTCACTATTCATCAAAAAATGAAAGTTTCCAGAAAAATATGAAAAATTAGGCCTAAGCTATATTTGATATTATAAATTCAAAAATGATGTCTATTTTACCAAATTCAAAACATATTAGTTACATTAACTAATTTAAAAATTAATTCCCGTTGTCAAAACAAATAGCGTGTTTTTAAGAGATAATAACTATCAAAAGATTCACACTTGTTTATGTCTGGTTTAAATGTGAAATTACATCCAATGACCAACATTTTATTAAATGGTAAAAATATATTATAAATATACTTTAAAACCACTAAAATTAATAACTTATCTCTATTAATTATTTCGATTAAAAGAGTTGTTTTTAATTAAAATTTATTAATTTTCACTATTCATCAGAATATGAAAGTTAACCGTAAAGTACCAAAATTTCACTCTAAGCTAATTTCAATATTTTGAATCCAAAAATGAAGTCCATTTTAAAAGATAAAATTTTAAAAAGTGGGTATTACTATTCATAATGGCTAGTTCATAATAATATTATAATAATATCCCGTTTAGTGAAAGTCGGTATTGCGTACTACACACGCTATCGAGGAAGGTCGCGATTCCGTGTAATGCAAGGCAAGTCCGGGATGTGTGTTGTGCAAGATCATTTTGGTGTAGCGTACAAGACAAGACTTTAATGAAATTCAAAAGAATATTTTTCACAAAATCTCAGGGTGTTACTTTCTACCCCCCTTAAAATGAATTTCGCCATCGAAATTTGTCGGGGTTATAAATGGTTTACTACTCGAATGTTTCTTTAATAGAAACCCACATTGTAAAAAGTAATAACAAAACCAATCTTTAAAAACAAAAATATGAAACGTAACGGTTACCCAAATAAACTAATCACTGGGTTTCCACATAGGTGAAAATATGGATATTGAAGAGAAATCTAACCATCATGTTCTGATGGAGAGTGGTAGAGAACATGGCTATGGAAAATCCAGCAATCACAAAGCCATAAATTTTTTATGATCTAAGGTACCATCTGATTCATATGATATAAGATCACTATAACAACATTTTTTGTTTTTAAGATGATTTCCCTAAAGATGATGAAATTAGAATTAGAAGAAATACATTCGAGATTTTGGTATAGTCTCACCGTTGGTCATTCTTTGGAAAATTTACACTTCATCTCTTAAGGAAATAAAGATGAATTTTTCATTCGTGATGTGTTAGCAGATCATTTGATAGAATGATCAGTCATTCCATCTATCTCAAACAAAAGGTTAGAGAAGTTATCAAAAAATACATAAGTCCATCTATAGTGAGATTAATCATATATGGTTCCTAAAATGGTCTTATACTTCATATATCATACTTCTTATTATAATAAAACTAGTTTCTACTAAACAGGGACTTCCTGTAGGCCAATGGTAGGTGATAAAGGCCAGTCGCACTTTGGTTGTGGGTTCGATTCCAATAGCCTTGTCTGACGCGATGGGCTGTCACCCATCCTGCAGGTTGTCCATTTTCTAAAACTACATTACTATAACATCCCATAAATAATATCGGAAAAACTTCTATCCGTAAACAATACTAACTTATGTCCAAAATAATCCATTCCAATCTTTAGGCTTATCCAAAATAATACTGTCTAATCTCATATTATAGTGAAAACGATTACCAAAGAGTTCATTCAACTAGCATGTTAATACCATTTTTGATCCCCATGTATCATGAGATATGTCTTCTTGGTCACATTCCAAACATTCGAAGGCCTTAATCATGTATTCTTTTGAAAAAAAATGAATACCCATTGAATCTTAGTGAAAACATGAGTGTTGTCAAAAGTTAAGTCTTTCCACATACCAAAATCCTCAAAATTCTATATACTCAAACCATGATATCACTTAGTCCTTATATCAATCATGAGCTCATGAATACAATCAAACATCTCATTATCTTTATATGCCTTCATTATGCGCATATCATCTGCTTTCCAAAATATTTGAATCACTTTTCATGGTTACTGGTACCATAAAATTATTAAAAGCCACAATAGACTAATACAAAAATATTATAATACACCATAAAAGTACCTCAACATCATTATTCATGAATACCAATACATAAAAACATCAATCCATCCTCTTCAATGATTGTCCTTGAATAAGTCCTTCCTTGATTTAGAAGTAACTTTTTAGGTCAGGGCATTTAGTTGGTTAATGCCCATGTTCTCCACAAATAAGACATTGAACTCTATAACAGTCTGTCACTCTATGACCCTTTTCTCCACACAGATAACATCGATCCCTCAATTTGAGGTATTTCTCCAGGTTCTTCTTCCCTTCTTTAGAAATCTCAATCTTCCTTTCTTTATGCTCCTCAACATGCGAACATGCATAAAATTCTATCTCCCTCTTATTTGATTAATTAGACATACCACTAAATTTCACCTTTTTAATCATGTATCGCGATGACTGATTCGGCATAATCACAATATATTTCTCTCAAGGAATTAACAGTTTTTTTGCTCATAGTCACTAATTTGTCCATTGGATTCAATGTTAACCGAATTCCTTCTTGTTCCATCCATTTACTAAAACACAACAATAATTCCCTCAGAGGTAAAAATCATGCTAGGGAAAAAAATATAGTAAAGGGGGAGTACCCTCAATATCTAACATCTTAGATTAAATTCTATGATCATTACCTTAGTTCTAGGACTATAACCTATACGTATACGTATCCTTAGGGACATCCCTAGACATACCTTAGAAATATCTCTAGGGATCTCACTAACGTTTTCATATCCTAGTTTCCAAAGGTTGACTAAACTGTTCCTCTGATACCAACTGTAGTGACCCGAAGCTTTTCATACATAGATATTACATTAATTTTGCGGAATACTTAATACATAACAAAAACAGACACACAAGGACCATAATAGTTTAGTGTCTTTGGAAACTTGGAACGTAATCTTCTAATCATGGTGAAAGATCTTCAACATCTACCATAAAGATCTTCCACTTTTTGTTTCCTTACCTAAAACCTTTATTTTAATCCTGGAGGAAAATAAAACATAAAAAGGGTGAGCTCAGATGCTCAGTAAGGGTAAGCATGGATAAAATAAAACATACCATAAACATTGGAACCTATAAACATGAACGTAATGTTTAAACATCAAAATCTTGAGCAACGACTTAAAACATGGAAGTACATAAGGCATAGATCATAATGGAACATAAATAATGATAACATAGCTTGGTAATAAAACATTTAATTGTGGCATCCATTAAGCACATGTAATGATTTCCATAGTAGCCAAGGCATTGCTGCCAAGACCATCTTAGTGGACAAAGTCCCATTCTGAATCAATTTCACTCCTCGTTTCATTCCTGTAACACTGAACCGGATTAACTTACCGTTCCAGCCATGTCTATCTCATGAGATATAAAATCTTTACCCAATGCATTGGGGGTAGATATAGGTCCCACCCATCTCATAATGAAATCATTCTTACTTGTGCCACAAAATAAACATACATCATTCATAAAAAACCCAATAAATAAAATGGGTTTCATAAACATCATCCCATCATCACATAATCCATATAAAAGAAAAGGGTATCATTTCATAATAAGAAAACTGAAATCATGTAAATAATAGATGCATTATACTTGAAACATGCCTATATGAAATAATGTCATTTTAGATGAAAAATGGTTTTGATAAAAAACTTGAAATGAATTCTTGAGTAAAATATCCTTTTTTCTACAAAATAATTTTCTTTTCCAAAATTGTCAGGCAATTTTAAAATAAAAGGATTTTGTTGAAAATAGACATGAAATCTTTTCGAGGAATCTTCATAAAAATAAGGCTTTATAAAACCATAAAAATCCGTTCGTGCCGTATAAGTTAAAAAACATTCTTCTCATACTTTTGCCGGAAAATTCAAAAAAGTACCTCGTAACATAAACAAACGAAAGATTCCTTACATACCATGTAGTAAAATTCAAAAATGGGAAAAAAGGACATTAAAAATACATTAAAACACTTTTATAAAACCTATACATGGATTACAACAATAACCTCAGTAAATACTTAAGAATAATCAATCTCGGATAAAAATGAGATTGAAAAAGTTATCCCTTACCTTAGTTCTGATATGCTTCGTACGTATCCAAACCTCCTGTATAATGATTTAAATAATTTCGTTGACTTATTACAGACTCATATTCACTGTTATTATATCATATATGGTTCACTTATGACTTTATATTACCCGTTCTTTTGTAAATTAATGTTAAAGTAGTGTTTTGGGTAAAATCGTTTCATTTTTCGTTCGTGTTTTAACTTGTAATTATTCATATGATTACTTAGATCATGGTTACTTAAAACCAGAATGTAAAACATAATTTATATATAATATATATTCCGAATGTACATATATATAATAGATCGATAAATGGAAAGAAATACACCGTTAATGGAAACGGTAGGCCGTACGTACGCATGAACGCTATTTTTGTTTCCTTATTGAATAGAATGAAATTAAGTAGATGACATACATATATATATACATAAATCCAGTATCATTATTATGTCATATATTTCATGATTACTTATTATATATATACTTTATAATCATTCATGAATGGTAAATCATTGAGAATGAATCTCATCACGTCGTGGAGACGGTAGTCCGTACGTACGCACAAGCAATGATATCATTCCCATGATCATGGAATTGTATTTAATTGTATGTTTAATATTTAATAATAAATATAACATTAAAATAATCATATATATTCATTATTTACACCATTATACCCATCCATGTAAGGTGGTGGGGGAAAATAGATTACACCACGGCGTGGAGACGGTATTCCGTACGTACGCACGCGCGGTGATTTCATTTTCCGTAGGATAGATAAATAGTGAAATAGGATTGTTTCATACATATAATAACATATCCGTATATGAGTGATACTGATGTTATTACGTCATAATGAAACAACTAAATAAGATGAATTAGAAGAAGAAACAATGTTGAAAGAATCGGTAACGAACATTACCTCTTCTTTGAAGCGCCTCTTTGAGACCTCGTCTTAGAGCACTAAATTTGGTCGTTGAAGAAGTCCAGGACCTCTAGGATGTTTCTAGGGAAGTGGAAAAGAGAAGTTGGCAGGGGTTTGCGATCTTGAAGGCTCAAATTGGTGTGAGGAAGAGAGGGAGGAGGTGCCCTTTTATAAGGGAGGAGAGGGGAACCTTTGGAATAACTAAAAATATTATTTTATTATAAAGTCAAATTCAGTTTTTAATAGCTACAAATTGATATATTTCGAAGCTAATGTGGGGATGGGTCGAAAGCCTCTCATCCAATAGAATTTAGACAAGTTTAGGTCATTATATTATCCTTATCTTTTAGTTTTAACTCTTAGTTAATTAGATTGACATTTACCATGTCACTTTGTATTTCTATATTATATAGTTAATAAACATACCATATACATCCAAGATACCCCCAAGTGGAACATTAATGATACACCTATCATGATATAAGTATCTTGGCCGAACCTTATATTTTTAGGAATATAATAACAATTAATAATATAATATTAGTTTTAAAACCTATTTTATGTCAATTTTGACACTATTTGGTAATTGATTTTTGTGAAAATCATAAAAGAATGATTAGTTCGAAAACAATTAATTAAATCAATATTAAAATGTCATATTAACATATAAAATTATTGTAATTTATATAAAGTCTATTATTTGGGTATTTATAACATCAATTATGTCAATATTTCATTAATAATATAATTATTGCATCATCATTGTATCATAAATAAATAAAATTATATTAAGTCTAAAAATTACAAATAAAATACCATTATGTTTTAAATCTTTTTAGCTTTCTAATGAATATTTATAGTCGAATTTATCTTATGTATAACCCTGTATTAAAAATAATTTAGTTATTAAACTTTGATTTTAGCTATTTTAACCCTTCTTTAAGTAAATTTATAATAAATGTCCTAATCTAATCCAAGTGGGCCTAAATGGTCATATTTTCTTCCTAAGGTAGTTTTCGGTCGAATTAAACTTATCCAATAGAATTAGGACATGTTTTAGGGTAATAATAATATCATTTTTACCATTAATTACCCTATTTACTTTTAACCGTGGTAAAAAAAAGTAAAAAGTAACTATTCACCAAAAATTATTTTCATCTCATTGAACAAAATTTTAGTCCTTGATATTAACCGTGTCTCTCGGATTTTCGAAATTTCACTCACAGAAGCGGTAAAATTAAGTTTTATGAAAAATTCAGTTTTTTTTTAACTACCACTTAGTGGTTTCACTATTCATCAAAAAATGAAAGTTTCCAGAAAAATACCAAAAATTAGGCCTATGCTATATTTGATATTATGAAATCAAAAATGATTTCTATTTTACCAAATTCAAAACATATCAGTTACATTAACTAATTTAAAAATTAATTCCCGTTGCCAAAACAAATAGCGTGTTTTTAAGAGATAATAAGTATCAAAAGATTGACACTTGTTTATGTCTGGTTTAAATGTGAAATTACATCCAATGACCAAAATTGTATTAAATGGTAAAAATATATTCTAAATATACTTTAAAACCACTCAAATTAATAACTTATCACTATTAATTATTTCGATTAAAAAAGTTGTTTTTAATTAAAATTTAGTAATTTTCACTATTCATCAGAATATGAAAGTTAACCGTAAAGTACAAAAATTTCACCCTAAGATAATTTCAATATTCCGAATCTAAAAATGAAGTCCATTTTAAAAGATAAAATTTCAAAAAGTGGGTATTACTATTCATAACGGCTAGTTCATAATAATATTATAATAATATGACGTTTAGTGAAAGTCGGTATTGCGTACTTCACACGCTATCGAGGAAGGTCGTGATTGCGTGCAATGCAAGGCAAGTCAGGGATGTGTGTTGTGCAAGCACCTTTTGGTGTAGTGTACAACACAAGACTTTAATGAAATTAAAAAGAATATTTTTCATAAAACCTCGGGGTGTTACATTCTAACCCCCTTAAAATGAATTTCGCCCTCAAAATTCGCCGGGGTTATAAATGGTTTACTACTTGAATGTTTTTTAATAGAAACCCACATCGTAAAAAGGAATTCCAAAACAAATATTTGAAAACAAAATTATGAAACGTAATGGTTACCCAAATAAACTAAACACTGGGTTTCCACAAAGGTGAAAATATGGATATGGAAGAGAAATCTAACCATCATGTTCTGATGGAGAGTGGTAGAGAACATGGCTATGGAAAAGCCAGCAATCCCAAAGCCATAAATTTGTGATGATCTAAGGTACCATCTGATTCATCAGATATAAGAGCACTATAACAACATTTTTGGTTTTCAATATCAATTCCCTAAAGTTGATGAAATTAGAATTAGAAGAAATAATTTCGTGATTTTGGTATAGTCTCACCGTTGGTCATTATTTGGACAATTTACACTTCATGTCTTAAATAAATAAAGATGAATTTTTCATTCGTGATGTGTTAGCAGATCATGTGATAGAATGATGGGTCATTCCATCTATCTCAAACAAAAGGTTAGAAAAGTTATCAAAAAATACATAAGTCCATCTATAGTGAGATTAATCATATATGGTTCCTAAAATAGACTTATACTTCATATTTCATACTTCTTAATATAATAAAACTAGTTTCTACTAAACAGGGACTTCTTGTAGGCCAGTGTTAGGTGATAAAGGTCAATCGCACTTTGGGTGTGGGTTCGATTCCAATAGCCTTGTCCGACGCGATGGGCTGTCGCCCATCCTGCAGGTTGTCCATTTTCTAAAACTACATTACTATAACATCTCATAAATAATGTCAGAAAAACTTCTATCCTTAAACAATACTAACTTATGTCTAGCATAATCCATTCCAATCCTTAGGCTTATCCAAAATAATACTGTCTAATCTCATATAATAGTGAAAATGATTACCAAAGTGTTTATACAACTAGCATGTTAATACCATTGTTGATCCCCATGTATCATGAGATATGTCTTGTTGGTCACATTCCAAACATTCGAAGGCCTTAATCATGTATTCTCTTTTAAAAAAATGAATTCCCATTGAATCTTAGTGAAAACATGAGTGTAGTTAAAAGTTAACTCTTTCCACATACCAAAATCCTCAAAATTCTATATACTCAAACCATGATATCACTTAGTCCTGATATCAATCATGAGCTCATGAATACAATCAAACATCTCATTATTTTTATATCCCTTCATTATGCGCATATCATCTGCTTTCCAAAATATTTGAATCACTTTTCATGGTTACCGGTACCATAAAATTATTGAAAGCCACAATAGACTAATAAAAAAATATTCTAATACACCATAAAAGTACCTCAACAACATTATTATTGAATTACAATACATAAAAACATAAATCCGTCCTCTTCAATGATTGTACTTGAATAAGTCATTCCTTGATTTAGAAGTAACTTTTTAGGTCAGGGTATTTAGTTGGTTAATGCCCATGTTCTCCACAAATAAGACATTGAACTCCATAACAGTCTGTCACTCTATGACCCTTTTCTCCACACAGATAACATTGGTCCCTCCATTTGAGGTATTACTCAAGGTTCTTCTTCCCTTCTTTAGAAATCTCAATCTTCCTTTCTTTATGCTCCTCAACATGCGAACATGCATAAAATTCTATCGTCCTCTTATTTGATAAATTAGGCATACCACTAAATTTCACCTTATTAATCATGTATCGCGATGACTAATTCGGCATAATCACAATATATTTCTCTCTAGGAATTACAAAGTTTTGTTGCTCATAGTCACCAATTTGTCCATTGGATTCAATGTTAACCGAATTCCTTCTGGTTCCATACATTTACTAAAACACAAAAAGAATTCTGTGAGAGGAAAAAATCATGCAATGGAAAAAAATATAGTAAAGGGGGAGTACCCTCAATATCTAACATCTTAGGTTAAATTCTAAGATCATTACCTTAGTTCTAGGACTATATCCTATACATATACATATCCTTAGGGACATCCCTAGACATACCTTAGAAATATCTCTAGGGATCTCACTAACGTTTTCACATCCTAGTTTCCAAAGGTTGACTAAACATTTCCTATGATACCAACTGTAGTGACCCGAAGCATGTCATACATAGATATTACATTACTTTTGCGGAATACTTAATGCATAACAAAAACAGACACACAAGGACCATAATTGTTTAGTGTCTTTGGAAACATGGAACGTAATCTTCTAATCGTGGTGAAAGATCTTAAACATCTCCCATAAAAATCTTACACTTTTTGTTTCCTTACCTAAAAACTTTCTTGTAATCCTGGGGGAAAATAAAACATAAAAAGGGTGAGCTCAGATGCTCAGTAAGGGTAAGCATGGATAAAATAAAACATACCATAAACATTGGAACCTAAAAACATGAACGTAATGTGTAAACATCAAAATCTTGAGCAACGACATAAAACATGGAAGTACATAAGGCATAGATCATTATGGAACATAAATAATGATAACATTTCATGGGAATAAAACATGTAATTGTGGCATCCATTAAGCACATTTAATGATTTCCATAGTAGCCAAAGCATTGCTGCCAAGACCATCTTAGTGGACAAAGTCCCATTCTAAATCGATTTCACTCCTCGTGTCAGTCTTGTAACACTGAACCAGATTAACATACCATTCCAGCCATGTCTATCTCATGAGATATAAAATCTTTACCCAGTGCATTGGAGGTAGATATAGGTCCCACCCATCTCATAATGAAATCATTCTTTCTTGTGCCACAAAATAAACATACATCATTCATAAAAACCCAATAAATAAAATGGGTTTCATAAACATCATCCCATCATCACATAATCCATATAAAAGAAATGGATATCATTTAATAATAAGAAAACTAAAACCATGTAAATAATATAGACATTATACGTGAAACATACACATATGAAATAATGTCATTTTAGATGAAAAATGGTTTTGATAAAAAACATGAAATGAATTCTTGAGGAAAATATCCTTTTTTCTTCAAAATCATTTTCTTTTCACAAAATTTCAGGAAATTTTAAAATAAAAGGATTTTCTTTACAATAGACATTAAATCCTTTGGGGGAAGCTTCATGAAAATAAGTCTTTATAAAATCGTAAAAATCCGTTTGTGCCGTATAAGTTAAAAAACATTTTTCTCGTACTTTTGCTAAAAAAGTCAAAAAGTACCTCGTAACGTAAACAAAAGAAATATCCCTTACATACCATGTAGTAAAAGTAAAAATGGGTAAAAAGGACTTTAAAAACACATTAAAACACTTTTATAAAACCTGGTCATGTATTATAACAATAACCCCAGTAAATACTTACTAATAAACAATCTCTGATAAAAATGAGATTGGAAAAGTTATCCCTTACCTTAGGTATGATATGCTTCGTACATATCCAAACCTCCTGTATAATGATTTAAATAATGTTGTGGACTTATTAAAGAATCGTATTCATTGTTATTATATCATATATGGTTCACGTATGACTTTGTATTACCCGTTCTTTTGTAAATTCATGTTAAACTAGCGTTTTGGGTAAAATCGTTTCATTTGCCGTTCGTGTTTTAACTTGTAATTATTCATATGATTACATAGATCATGGTTACTTAAAACTAGAATGTAAAACATGATTTATATATATTATATATTCATAATATACATATATATAATAGATCCATAAATGGAAAGAAATACACCGTTCATGGAGACGGTAGGTCGTACGTACGCATGAACGCTGTTTTTGTTTCCTTATTGAATTGAATGGAATTAAGTAGATGACATAAATATATATATACATAAATACAGTATCATTATTATGTCATATATTTCATGATTACTTATTATATATATACTTTATAATCATTCATGAGTGGTAAATCATTGATAATGAGTCTCATCGCGTCGTGGAGACTGTAGTCCGTACGTACGCACAAGCGATGATATCATTCCCATGATCGTGGAATTGTATTTAATTGTATGTTTAATATTTAAGAATCAATATAACATTACAATAATCATATATAGTCATTATTTACACCATTATACCCATCCATGTAAGGTGGTGGTGGAAAATATATTACACCACGACGTGGAGACGGTATTCAGTACGTACGCATGCGCGGTGATTTCGTTTTCCATAGGATAGATAAATGGTGAAATAGGATTGTTTCATACATATAATATCATATCCGTATATGAGTGATACTGATATTATTACTTCATAATGAAACAACTAAATAAGAAGAATTGGAAGAAGAAATAAAGTTGAATGAATCGGTAACGAACATTACATCTTCTTTGAAACGCCTCTTTGAGACCTCCTCTTAGGGCACTACAATTGGTCTCTGATGAAGACCAGGACCTCTAGGATGTTTCTAGGGAAGTGGAGAAGAGAATTTGGCAGGGGATGGCCGAGCTTGAAGGCTCAAATTGGTGTGAGTAAGAGAGGGAGGAGGTGCCCTTTTATATGGGAGGAGAGAGGCACCTTTGGAATAACTAAAAATATTATTTTATTATAAAGTCATATTCGGTTTTTAATACCTCAAAATTGATATATTTCTAAGATAAGGTAGGGATGGGTCGAAATCCTCTCATACAATAGAATTTATACAAGTTTAGGTCATTATATTAACCTTATCTTTTAGAATTAACTCTTAGTTAATTAGATTGACATTTACCATGTCACTTTGTATTTCTATATTATATAGTTAATAAACTTACCATATACATCCAAGATACCCCAAATGGTCCATTAATGATACACCTATCATTATATAAGTATCCTGGCCTATAATTACATTTTTAGGAATATAATAAAAATTAATAATATAATATTTGTTTTAAAACATATTTTATGTCAATTTTGACACTATTTGGGAATTGATTTTTGTGAAAATTATAACAGAATTATTAGTTCGAAAAAAATTAATTAAATCAATATTAACATGTCATATTAACATAGAAAATTATTTGAATTTATAAAAAGTCTCAAATTACATTTATTTGGTTATTTATAACATCAATTATGTCAATATTTCATTAATAAGATAATTACTGCGTCATTGTATCATAAATAAATTAAATTATTTTAAGTCTAAAAATTACAAAAAAATACCATTATGTTGGAAATCTTTTTAGATTTCTAATGAATATTTATAGTTTAATTTATCTTATGTATAACCTTATATTGAAAATGATTTAGTTATTAAACATTGATTTTAACTATTTTAACCCTTCTTTAAGTAAATTGATAATAAATGTCCTAATCTAATCCATGTGGTCCTAAATGGTCATATGTTATTCCTAAGGTTGTTATTGGTCGAATTACACTTATCCAATAGAATTTGTACATGTGTTAGGGCCATAATAATATCATTTTTACCATTAATTACCATATTTAATTATAACCGTGGTAAAAAAAGTAAAAAGTTACTATTCACCAAAAATTATTTTCATCTCATTGAACCACAATTTAGTCCTTGATATTAACCATGTCTCCCGGATTTTCGAAATTCCACTCACAAAAGTGGTAAAATTAATTTTTATGAAAAATTCAGTTTTTTTAACTACCACTTAGTGGTTTAACTATTCATCAAAAAATGAAAGTTTCCAGAAAAATACCGAAAATTAGGGCTAAGATATATTTGATATTATGAATTCAAAAATGATGTCTATTATACCAAATTAAAAACATATTAGTTACATTAACTAATTTAAAATTTAATTCTCGTTGTCAAAACAAATAGCGTGTTTTTAAGAGATAATAACTATCAAAAGATTGACACGTGTTTATGTCTGGTTTAAATGTGAAATTACATCAAATGACCAACATTGTATTAGATTGTAAAAATATATTCCAAATATACTTTAAAACCACTCAAATTAATAACTTATCACTATTAATTATTTCGATTAAAAATGTTGTTTTTAATTAAAATTTAGTAATTTTCACTATTCATCAGAATATGAAAGTTATCTGGAAAGTACCAAAATTTCACCCTAAGCTAATTTTGATATTCTTAATCCAAAAATGATGTCCATTTTAAAAGCTAAAATTTCAAAAAATGGGTATTACTATTCCAAAAGGCATGTTCATAATAATATTATAATAATATCTCGTTTATTGAAAGTCGGTATTGCGTATTACACACGCTATCGAGGAAGGTCGTGATTGCATTTAATGCAAGGCAATTCAGGGATGCGTGTTGTGAATGCTACTTTTGGTGTAGCGTACAACACAAGACTTTAATGAAATTAAAAATAATATTTTTCATAAAATCTTGGGGTGTTACAGGTTCAACCTTAGCAAAAACACTCTGTGGAAGCACTCACCATCAATTCCCCTTGTGGTATCGTATCAGTAACTAATAGGAACATTGTGGAGGCACTCAACATCCAATTCCCCCTTTTTCCCATATCAAGGAAACTATAGACATTGTAAGGGAGCATAAAGATCATCCCCCCCACCTTTGGTCTTGCAACTCAATAGTAAACAGACCCTCTGGAGAAGCCTTCAATGTCCATTCTCTATATGGTCAACTACACAAGGTTCTCATGGACCTGTGTAAGTAAATAATGCACAATTATATGTGGCAGCCAATGTAAACCTCAAGAAATACTTGGATAAACAATCAACAACATATCATAACATGTCGAATAATAATCACTCCATCCTAACAATACTAGGAATGACAATCAAAGAAGCCTAACAAGCAAGCTAGACCAAACAGTCAAAACATGAAAATAAGGGAAAACAATCCATAGCATGGAAAAGATAACCCTATTCAAAAACAATTAACCTTTATCCAAACAAACAATCCATAGCCGGAAATAACAAGGCTAAAAACCGTAAACCCAATATTCCCCGTTCTTCAGTATTGGGAACATTGGAACATAAAATTCAAATACTATCACCGTAAATGCACAAACCACCTACCTCATCATCATGATATCGATATACATGAAACTCAGGCCTAGAATCTCCCTATAACATCATAGATCTACAAAAACATTAAAAAATTAAACTGATGATAACTCGCGAGAAAGGAGAAATCAAATGATGGTGTTCACGAAGAAATAAGAACACACCAATGTGATTCCAACTCAATAGATGGGGGTCGATTTTGAGAATGGATGTGGAGTCGGGGGATCTGAGAATATCTGTAGTTATACAGATGCTCTGGGAAGAAACAGGTCGTGAAGAAGTGTGTTTTGTTCGCTAGACGCGACCCCGGTCCATTTAATGAAAAAAATGTACAAATCATGATCTTTAAAAGTACGTGGCATGTACATTATTTTTCTGTCCTCCGGTTTAGATGGTATCTAGGTCACCATGAACACCCATGTATAAGGCCATTACAAGGCAAGTACCTGATCACATGTGGCAACCAGGAACCTGGAATTTACTCCTAATATTTCTAGAAACATCAGTTTTTCTAAAAAAATAGAAAAGTAAAACATACCAGAAAAAGGATTCAAGTTCTTAAAAACATCCCACCCTAAAACATCATCCCTGAATTTCTCTAGAAAGGAGACGTAGAAGTTGAATCCTCAAATAGCTCCAGGAACTGTGATCATACTTTGGCCTCCCTCTCTCATGTCTCGTCTTGTACTTTCCAGTGCTTCAACAGCACTTGTTCCAAATTAACATACGGGCCATGGAGAACATTCACACTTTGATCAACAATCCAGGTAGGATTCTTCTCGAATGAGGCATCCTCCTCAAGCCCAACATCATCTGGTTGGAAAACATGAGATGGGTCTAAGAAGTGATGGTGTTTCTAAGCAACGTGGATGACATCAGGCTTAGACTGGTACCTCAAAGGTAACTACAGCAGATAGGAAACTGGTCCGAGTCTCTCCAAAATTTCAAATGTCCTAATGTACCTTGAGGAAATTTTACCCTATTTCTGAATCCTCTTGTGTCACAACATTGGTGTGACATGCAGGAAACCTGATCTCCAACCTCAAACATCATAGGTCATCTCCATCAATCATCATAAGACTTATACCCTGACTCTGTAGTATCCATCCTCTTCCTAATCAACACTATCATCTCTCTGGTCTCCTCGACAAGATGAGGTCCTAGCATAGCTGCCTCTCCTACCTCCATCAAGCATAAGAGTGATCGGAAAGTCCTATCGTACATACCCTTCAATGAAGCCATCAAAATAGTTGCATGAATAATATTATTGTAGGAAAACTCCAAAATAAGTATGTTCTTATCCCAAGAATATCTAAAATCCATGATGCATGCTTGAATCATATCTTATGCACCTGAATCATATGCTCGAACTGACCATCTATCCGGGGAAGGTAAGTTGTACTCAGAAGTACCAGTGTACCCAAATCTCTCCAAAGTCCCTACCAAAATCGATATGTAAAACGTGCATCCCTATCTAAAACAATTTAATATGGAACTTCATGTAGACTTACAATCTCTTGGATGTACATCCTTCCAACTCATCCGCACTGAAGGACTCCATGATCGGAAAGATGTGAGCCACCTTCATAAGTCTTTCAATGACAACCGATACTGCATCATTACCTTGATGTGACATCGGAAAACCTATCACGAAATCCATCATGACATCATTCCACTTTCACATGGGAATGGGTAAATACTAAAAAAGATCTGCTAGTTGCTAACGCTCCGCCATCACCTATAGACATGTCTAACACCTCATGAAAAAAACAGCAAATTTTCTCTTCATACATGGAATCAAATATTGACAGTGTAGATCTTGATACATCTTGGTGACACCAGGAGGAAATTGATATACTGAGTAATGAAAGTCTCTCATTAGCTCCTCATGTATGTCTCTATCCACCGACATGTTTCCATGAAAACAAAAAATCTCATCCTCACCTACAGTCCATCCCGGAATGTGTTTCTCTCCTAACACACTATCTCTTAAGACCATGACATCTGAATATGATAGATTCCTCATTCACACTTGATCAAGAAGAGTTGAGGTAACAACTATAGAAGATAGAAATGTATGCACATGTTGGTCTTTCACCTCCAAATTCATTTTAGAGAACATATACATATGCTGCCACACATTGATGGCCTCCAGAACATCCCGTACATGAGTCATCTTGGTCAATGAATCAGCCACTGTGTTGCCCTTCCAAGGCATGTAGGCAACCTCAATGTCAAAATACTGAAGGTACTCAACCCACCTTCGTTGTCTCAAATTCAGTTCATGTTGAGTGATGATATACGTGAGACTTCATTGGTTGGTTAAAACAATAAAATGATCTCCCAAAACATAATGTCTCCAACAGTGTAATGCATGAATAACTATAGCCATCTCGAGATCGTGCATCAGGTATATCCACACATGTGGCCTCAACTACCAAGATCCATATGCAACGACCCCTTCTCCCTGCATAAGAACTACTCCCAGCCTAATACCTATTGTATCATAGTACACAGTACAGATCTTTCCTAGATCTAGTAATACTTGTATCAGTGATGAAGTCAAAATACCTCCCAGCTTCGGAAAGGCTGACTCGCAAGAATTTGACAACAAGTACATTGTGCCCTTCTTAGTCAGGCTCGTTTGTGGCATTACTATGTGTGAGAAGTCTTGTATGAAACATCTATAGTAACTATCCAGCCCTAGAAAACTCCATACATCAATGAAATTCTTCAGCTGCTACGAGAAAACTACTGATCTCACATTGTTTGGGTTTACTGATACTCTTGTCTCTAAGATAACATGACTCAAGAAGTGGATTTGGTCTATCCAAAAGTGGCATTTTTAGAGCTTAGTGTATAACTAATTATCTCTCATTGTACTCAAAACGATATCAAGATGGGTGTCATGGTCATGTGGAGTGTGAGAGTACATCAATATATCATCAATGAAGACTACCACCAAAGAATCCAAGTATGGATGGGACACTCTGTTCATCAGTTACATGAATACTGCATGCACATTCATGAGACCAAACGGCATAACCACATACTTTTATAGACCATACCTACATAGAAAGGATATAAGAGGTACTTTTGATTGACTAACACGAAACTGATGGTAACTAGACTGCATGTCAATCTTCGAGAACACTCAGGCTCCTCGAAGCTGATAAAAGTGTTCATCAATCCTTTTCAAGGGATATTGATTCTTAAACATAAACTAGTTCAGCTTCTAATAATCCACATAATGTCTTACGGTACTGTCCTCCTTCATCGCAAACTGGATAGAAGAATCACTAGGTGAAGTACAAGGTCAGATGAAACACTATACCCGAAACTCCCCCATCTACTTCTTATGCTCTTGAAACTCCGGTGTAACCATCCAATAATGAGTAATGGGAATTCATTCCACTCCAGGAACAATCTCAATAGAATATTCCACCTATTTCTCTAGTTGAATACCCGAACATCCTATTGAACGACATCCTTGAAATGATCCACCATTGGAGGAAAGTTCATCTAGGATGTTCCATGGTCATCCAAATATAGACTAGAAATCTGGGTTGTACCTCCTCGCAACCCATGTTGCTCAGTTCCTAATTTACTCTACTGGACATCCAACTAGCCCTTATGAAGAAAGTATTTTTCCTTTTGTGATATGAAACACACCCGATGGAAATAGAAATCGACAACTACCTGGAAGGGAACTAACTAGTCCATTTTGATAATGAAATCACAATATGTCATCTCTATGAAATAATTGCCCAAAGGAATTGACACCCCCTAACCTCGAGAGGGAACTCATTGCACTAATTTATACTAGATGTTCTTGTCTAAAATAGGGTGTCTAGTAGAATTATATGAGTAGAAGAAATTATACATAGCCCAAGGCTCTCCACAATAGCAACATGTATGAATCCATGGGGAAAACCTATATTGAAAAGAAAAAAAGATAAAATTGAGGCAATTATGAGTGTACCTCTAACTATAAAGGGTCCTGGATCCTGCCCCTACTGGGTCCACTCCACTGGAAAAGTATAACCTGCCCCATGGCCCAGGGACCCAGTCTGACCACACATAACCAATCCACCCTGTTTTCATTGAAGTCCTAGAAACTGGATACTAGGTCCTTGACCTCCACATCAGCCTAAACAGCCAGAAGAGCTCCAGTTCCCTGACTGATGAGAAACTAGTCATACTTCTCCTGAATGAGTAGTCATAGAAGAACCCATGCCACTAGCTTCTGGTGAGATCAACTAATAGAAACTCTGAATTTTCCCCATCATTCCACAATATTGTCACTCCACTGGGTCTCTCGTGCAATGTCTCCTTGTATGCCCTCTCTTCCCGCACATGTAGCACACATCCTGGCTACTCAAATAAGTTCCCCACCTTCTAATATCCCTATTCAAAGACTCCCTAAAGTGATTCCTAATGTAAGATAGAGGGATACCAACTTTGGATATCAAACCAGCCTGGCTGACCACTCCAGAATCCTTCAGATTTCACCCCGTGATTAGCGCTTGGTTGACTATAGAAGTGATGGAAGTCAGCCTGAAGATTTTCACATAAGATTGGATGTTGTTCCTGAGACCATCTTCAATCTTCCTTGATATAAATAACTCATCACATCCTAGAATTGTCATGAAGCTCTGCAGCTCAGTGAAGCGAGATGAATAATCCATAACAGAAAGAGTACGCTACTCCAGAATAATGAACTCTTGGGCTCTATCAAACCTCAATGATTTTGGGTATATGTATTCATAAAAGACACGGTGGAAATCACCACAATCCATAACCTGCTGGCATCCCGCCCGTGAGATCATATCCTACCATCTCTTCCAGGAATCCCAAATAAAATACATAGAGAGCTTCCCCCTCCTCTATAGAGGCATCTCCAAACGCTTGAAGATATAAAGTATGGATTCCAACCATCACTATGCAGCCTGAGGTTATCCTTCCCCTTTGAAGGTGGGAGGATGCATCTGCTGGAAAACCTTTGTCATCTCTTCCATATAAGGGGAAGGAGGTGGTACTCCTCAGATAGTCTGAATAAACCTCATAAAGCCCTATTGAAATAATGCATCAACACTTTTTTCCAGAATGATAGTCGGTTACAAAATTGGAACAATTGGAAGATGTGATGGTAGTCCCTGATTATCCATATTCAGTGTCTGATCACTTTCCACTAACTGTTGGAAAACCATAGGACATCTTGGTGGCATTACTCTACAAGGTCAAGTGTGCAACATAGCTCAAGATTAAATGGGAATTAAACGTAGAAGTTTACAAGGGAAGAAGAGAAAGAATGAATTCCTGTTTTTCAAAACATGGATACATGACATGTAAAATGCCCGCATGGTTTGTTCACTTAATCCATCACATGGGCCTGTACTTCCAACCCTGGTCATGTAACACCCAAAACACACGGCATGTTGTTCTAACACACGGTGTGTACTTGAATCCTCTTTCCCCACCCATGTTATTATACATGTCTAGGCAACATGGTTTCCCTAGAACAAGCCTACACAGTGTGTTAGTGCCAGACACAGTGTGTACTAGATGAACTTCAACGACCTGTGTTGTTCGTCACACTGCTGGTTATGCGGCGCACTCTACTCAGCGTGTTCCAGATGGACACGGTGTGTACTAGAATGATTTCACCAACCAGTATTTTTCACTAAATGGACGGATACATGAGTTACACTACACGGTGTGTTCAAGCTTGACACGAAATCTATAACTTATGTTTTATCCATCTTTATCGTTAGTCACACAGGTGGACACATGGTCTATACAACACAGTGTGTACATCCGGTACACGGTGTGTCCCACCATGATTCCCCAACCTTGTGTCTCTGCCCACATAGCTAGTGATACCATTAGAGATTACATGGAATGTACATACATAACACGATGTGTACTTAATAAAAATAGTTCCTCCCCGAACAGAAGGACACATGGCATGTATTTTTCATTACACGTAGTGTATTCTGGGTTCTTCCTGACAATAATCCTCAGAAACTACATCGGAACCCATAAAACATAGAAATAAACAATATGGTGCCAATTTCTAATCTATGAAGACCCATACCTCCTACGATTCAATGCATGGAATATTATAAAATGTTATATAAAAGAAAAATAGGGCTATGATCAACCTAATTCTGATCCATGAGGGCCCATAACACCTTAAGAACCAAAGGTTGGAGTTCATTTAAACAAAACCATAAACAATTTAATACCCTATAAATTCAGGTATTATATCAAGGAATCTATCACAACATCATGCATATTTGACACAACATCTATCATAACCACATGAAATGACTAATGCACCCTAAATGGAATGGTAAGAATGCATGACATGTGATTCTATCAAGTTAATATATAATGAATGAGATGAAATACCCTCATCTCATTAGGTTGGAATAGAAATATATCCACAATAAATTCAAAAATTATAGCACAAAACATGAGAATCACCCAATTGTGAAATAAAATCAACTTTAAAATCAATAAACTAGAAAAATGCAATAACGAGGTAAATCAGTTTTTCCCTGTACACGGGTTATCTAATCCAAGGCATAGCTTATTACCAAAAACGTATTCCTTCTTATCCCTAGCTTTATGCTCCAAAAGGTAAGTCTATAAGAAGAAAAAACCTCATTTGATACCACTTTGTAACGTCTTGGTTCTGGAAGCCGCCCAGAGGAACCACATACCTGGTTGGTCACAGGGCCTCCAACCCATTCCGATGAACGCCAGAGGCTGTCGACTAGCAAAGAGGCCGTTAAGTGCGATTGTGGGGATGTAATTCTTACATTGGTAGAGTAACTTAGTGGAAATAATAGGTACACAATTGCAGAAGTAGAAAAATCATGCAATAAGAATATAGAAGAAGACTAAAGAAATACATAACTGGAGCACACATATATAAATGATGCAAGGTACACATGTCTAGAAAAGAAGCAAAAAATTACAATGCTGGAATATAGAATGAAAACAATGTAAAAAAATAAATGTTTTAAATAGCTCTACATCATCACAAGCCTCAACAAGATCCCATGCTCCCCAAATCCACAGTAATCAATTACCAAATATAGAAGGGTGTCAGCCCTTATCTGGACCTACAACAATATAATATGTTTGGGCCCAAAGGCATGACCCAAACAGGGTGTAAAAATAATTCTAATAGGAAACCACCTAATGATATGTACCTAATAGTCATTGATTATATATGGAAGGCAGTAAACAAAATGAAGCAGTAAACAAGGAAGTACATGTAGTAACAGTCATAAAATTCCATTGAATTCATTTTCATATATCATGTATGTAAATAATAAAAATCATGTAACCCTCAAGGAAGTACCCACTACCTATCCACTCTAATTCAACTCAACAATCACAAGCAGCCCCCTGGGAAGTACACACAGTCTAGGCCCTCTGGTTAAAATTTAGCAAAGACACTCTGATATAGCACTCACCATAAATTCCCCCTATGGTCTCATATCAATATGTAATAGGAACTCTGAGGAAGCAAAGAATTTCCAATTCCTATTGTGGCCCGTATTAAGGATACTACAAACACTATAAGGGAGCACAAATCTGTCCCAAAAATGGTCTCACAATGTAACCGTAAACAGACACTCTGGAGAAGCCCTCAATGTCTATTCTCCAAATGGTCTACTACACCATGTTCTTACTAATCTATGTAATTTAGTCATGCACAAAGATATGTGGCAGCAAAATTAAACCTCAAGAACTACTTGTCTAAACAATCTAGAGCATATCATATCTTGTAAGATTATAATCACTCAATCCTAACAATACTAAGCATAGAAATCAAATTAGCCTAACAGTAAAGATTGACCAAACCACCAAAACATGAAAACATGGGGAAAATATCCATATCGTTGAAAATATAACAATATTCATAAGAAATTAACCTCTATCCCAACAAACAAGGCAGCGAAGGCAATAACAAGGACAAAAACCATAAGTATGCAATAACCAGTTCTTGGGTATTGGGCACTTTTGCACTTAAAATTCAAAGACTATCTATGGAAAGGAACCAACCACATACCTCGGAATCGTGAGATTGATATAAATGAACATAGGGCCTTGAATATATCTACAACACCATATATATACAAAAACATTATAAACATTCAACAAATGATAAATCGTGAGAGAGGAGAAATAAAGAGATGATGTTCAAGCAGAAAGGATAACACACTGATGCGATTCCAATGCAATCAAAAATAGTCGGTTTGGAGAACAGATGATTATTCGGGGTCTCTAAGAATATCAGTACTCGTACGGATGATCCTAGATAAAATAGGTAGAGAAAAAGTGTTTTCTGTCTTCAAGACGCAACATTGATTCGTTTAATAAAAAAATAAAGCACACAACATTTTCCTTGAAATTACACAGTGTGTACATGCCTTTTTTGGAATCTACATTAGGTGGTTTCCAGGTCACGACACATGTCCATATACATGGTCGTTACATGATGTGTACTCTGAAAATTTCCAAAAACTTCTCTTTTTCTCTAAAACAACCAAAAAAACATACCTAAAAAGACGATCCGGGTTCTTATATGTGTTATACTGACACCCTACTTGGGATTCCAAATTAGTACTCGAACAAATTACATGATTGTAGGATATGATAATTGAAAAGTCCCTTTGTTGGATGGATGGTTTGGGATGGATCACGGATGATGTGATCAGATGTGTTTTGGGACCCACTTGGGAGTTGTCAGTGCCTTTAATTTTGGGTTTTTATTTTAAAACATCTCATGTACTTTGGCATGACATATAAATTATTTAGTTTGGATATTTTTTTCATTATTTGGTTATCATGAGATATTTTTATTGTTCTGGTAAGGATAATATATCAGGTGGATATTGTTCATTATTTCTATTTTGGTTTTACATAGATAAATATGGTATAGTCTCCCCCTGATTAATAGTATTACCTCATTTCTTGTTGAAATCCAATAGAATATGGGGATTCACATCAGAGGCCACATAGCGGAAATTCTCCAGGTATCGATGTGTGGAACCTAGGTCAGGATTTTATAATAGGTCTCTTGAAAATTGTAAAAATTCTCATTGTATAACAAAAATCTATGTGAACTAGCTCCAAAGTCCGTAAGGTTTGAATTTTAGGTTACCAAAACATAACATTAATAAATATTACATCATTTAAGATGAAAATTAAATATACATCATAATAACTCACACCACATAATGATAAATATTATTTGTCCTTAGAGGCTATATGAATAATAAGAATATTTAATGAGAGACCATCAGTGTCTCAAATAATGTTTTTATCATATAGTAACCTTATTATACATACCCTAGTCAAACCCATTCTTCATAACATGAGAAAGTAGAAATATATGAAATGGTGGGCTTATAAGATCACTAATTTTAGAAAAAGGAGATATAAATCAATGATCATAAGTGATCATTTGATTTTTATCAAGGTATTAGAACATTACCATAAATTATGAATGGAATATCTAATCACTAATAGTTCATTAATAATGACTCATTTAATAATTATTTTTGATAACAAAACACATAATTCATAAGAGTGTGGATTCATAAATAATCAATCATGATCCTTGAGAATATATCATTAATATAAGTAATCTGTTTTTTTCATACAGATAAGAATATAAAATCAGTTCACTAATAAATGGTCACTCCTAAGACTATCATAGTGGAATGTTTTCTTTAGTTGACTGGGATCACACCCAAATCAATTATATTCATAGTCATGCCTCACTAGAAGGATAATCATAGTGGAAAAAATCTATACAAAATAGTCACGCCACACTCTAGTTTTTATTAACTCATTAGATATTATTCTTTACCTAATTAATTTGTGGGATATACCATTCTAGGCCCAATTTTAACAAAATTAAACTATATATATATGTGTCCCAAGAGATCCTAAAAATAATCATCATTTCATCATAGAATAAATAACAAAAAAATAAATCGTATTCAAACTGATTCCACCATCACATAATCATAAGTCGCCCATATAAAGCAAGATTATTGTATCACAAAAAACATTCATTATAACATCATATCCATTTACCGAAAAAAAGAAAGAATTTCTCAAAAACATACTTAAAACATCAATATTATAAGACATACATAGAAATAACATCGATGTTATACCAATAACATATCCCTTGTGGAGTACATATAACACATATGGATATTGATATAGATGAAAAATACCATTAAAAGTGGATTCGATCATTTTTGCGAAAATAATGGAAAATATTCTTTTCCAATAGAATACTTAAAAAAATTATAGGATATTAAGAAAATATATTTTCATAAATAATATCCATGTAAACATTTAAATGATGTGTCGTAGAAATGAACCATAATATTAGAAAGAAAATCCCTCCATTTGATAAATGTTAAAATAAATATTTTACAACACTCTATCTATTGAGTCGTAAATAGAATTTTAGAAAGCACTATAAAGACAATTTTTTAATCATTTGAAATAAAATTAAAATATGTTATAGAACAACATTAAAAAATAATTAGATCCTAGAAAATAAATTTCTTGAAATCATTTTAATGAACATTAACACGTGGGAAAAATATTTTCATCCTAAAAAGAATAAAAAATGACATACTTTCATAAAAATAGTTCTCATCCATTTTAATTAACTATGAGAGGAAATTAAATGTGCAATATTTAATCCGCAAATGTAATAGGACAAATATAAAATAGATATATTTTGAAATATAACTAACATATATTTTTTTAATGAAAATTTAAAATTTGAAATCAAAAAATAAATGATATTTAACCTAAACACTTATGTTATTGTTACCGTTTGAATCATAAACCCATGAAATAAAAAAAAATTATATACCATTAATATAATGATATATATATGATATAATATATCAAATGGGATTTATATTCACCATATAAACACAAATAGGTTTATAATATGAAACATGTCTGAACCAAATGATGTTTAAATGAAGATCCATTTCAATATATCCTAACATTCATCATATATTCTCATAAATTACTGAAATATAATTTAATAATAACTATACATCCCATACAGAACCGTTTTAAATATTATAAATTTTTTAAAAAGTATATTATATTTTCTAATTATCCATGTGTTAATAATTCTTCATTAAAATTATTATTAGGGTGAAAACTAGTCATGGTTTAATGTGTGTTTCAATTCATCAGTTATAGTGCTTAAACCATGGTCATGGTTTCATCTTCACTAAAATATAACTAATTTCATAAATATTATATTTATTAATTAAATACAATTTTATAACTATTCATATAGGTTGGTAATGAATAATGGTTTACATCACTTTGTGGAGAGGATGGTTTATAAGTACACACGGGAAATGCTTACATGATTCATTGGTAATAAAAAAATGAAAGGTAAATAATAATTAACCACTATAGAATCATTATTTTATCGTAAATATCATATATATTAATTTAATATATAGTTGTGATAAGCTATGTGATGTGTAAATGTAAATTGAATCACATTACATTGTGTAGTTGATAGTTCCCATTTGCGCATGAGTGACGTTATCATTTTCCAATGGAATTTCGGATAAGAAAGTAGTTATTATGTTATTATTATAGAAAATATATATTTATTAAACAACATATATATCTACTAAATAGATATTTAGAACTATCTAGGATAGATAGTGATGGAAAAAATGAACCACATCATTTCGTGGAGGTTGTAGTCCACATGTAAGTGTGAGAGATGTTTAAATTTTACATTGAATAGAAAATAATATTTTAAACATGTATTCCATGAAAATAATAGGATTGATGAATATTGGATACACTGAAGTTATTATACCATTTTTTATGATATTCTTTAAGGAGGTAGTAGATGAAATAAATTTTATGGAACTCATTTAAGAGTTAAACATTTTATTTGTAAAACCTCCTTAGAAAAATTCCTTAATCCTTTTTGGATTTAATGATACTTAAACATCTAGATTATGGTTAGGATGGGTGGTGTGTAATTTTAGTATGTATTATCCACACTGTAATACTCATGTCATTTGTATAAGTGAGAAGAGTATATTCTTGTCTATATGTGATAAGAGTGGCACATATGTAATTATTCTTGACTATAAAATGGAATATTCCCTCAGGGCCCATGACATGACTACCCCAATCCTACCTTCCATAGGACCGGGGCTGGCGACCTTCACCAAAAGGAGTATTCCCCAAAAACCTGGAAGGAATTTCATTTATATCCTGTAAACACACACGTCCAATCACACATCAATATACGAACACAAGTAAAATTAATAGTATAAATAGTGTGTACAGTAAATAAAAAGGGCCAGAATACAAGCTCATCTAGAAAGTACAAGAAAACTAGAAAGTAAAAGTAAACTGAAATAGCTCATATGAACACCCTCCAAGGATCCTACCTGAACGGTAGGTACCTTTCTCGAATGGTCATCTCTACAGAACTTTTCATCTAAGGTCCACCTCCGAGCTACCTCCAGTCCTGGTAATCTCGCCCTCAATCAATTTTGTCTGTCATCTGCACAAAACACATCAAGGTGCGGGCATAACCCGTGCAGGGGTGAGTATAGTGATACTCAGTAGGGACCCTATGACCCTAAAAAGTCTCACAAAATCCACAAAGGATAAACAAAAAAGAATGAAAACAACTATCAACCATACTTAGGTATATGCCCATACATATACCTAAGATTCTAAATTATACCCATCTAATTTATGATGTAACACAAGGCCCAACTCATTAGCTCAAAGCTCAACAATTCCATGAAGGAAAGAATACCTTGAAGGTAACACCATGAATGTTAGTACCACAAAGGTAAAACCACATATGAGAAGACCACAGAGGTATCACCACGAATGAATGTACCACACAGGTTCACCACCCATAAGAATACCACCATGGTATCACCACGAATGAAAATACCACACATGTACGCCACACAGAAGAATACCACAAAGGTATTACCACTAAGGTAAGTACCACACATGTATATCACATAGAAGAATACCAAAAAGGTATCACCATGAAAGGAGGTACCACACAGAAGAATACCACTGTAGTTTCACCACGAAGGAAAGTACCACCCAGGTACGCCACACAGAAGAATACCAAAAAGTATCACCACGAAGGTAAGTACCACATAGGTATGGCACACAGAAGAATACTAAAACAGTATCAATAAGAAATAAAGTACCACACAAGTATGCCACACCGAATATTACCACCAAGGTATTACTACGAAGTAAAGTACCACACAAGTACGCCACATAGAATAATACCACAAAGGTGTCACCAGGATGATAAGGACTCGTCTCACACCAGGTATACCATAGGTATGATGGAAAGTTTGAATAGTTGTAACTACTAAATCAACATACTCTATTGAGAGAGATACCCATGTAGGATCCTAAATCATCATACCCACATAGGATCGTAAAACATCAGACCCACATAGGATCTTAGTACATCGTCTGACCCACATAGGATCCTAGTACATCATCATACCCACATAGTATCCTAGTATATCATCAGACTGACATAAGATCCTAGTAAAACATTAGACCCACATATGATTCTAGTGCATCATCAGACCCACATAGGATCCTAGTGCATCATCAGACCCACATAGGATCCTAGTACATCATCAGACCCACATACGATCCTTGTACATCTTCATAACCACATAGGATCTAGTACTGTAGAGCCAGGTAGGATCCTAGAGTAGTCCTACATGTATTCCTAGATCGAATAAAAGTGTGACTCTCAAACATATACCCACAAAGCATCCCAAGCATAGACCCACATAGGATACCTTTCTCATGTTAGATCCAGCTATAGGGTTCCCGCATTATGCTTGCTTGATTCCGAGAGGATCCTCTCCTCAAACAAATAGTCGATACTCCGACTTCCACGAACTCCCAGAAAAAATTATCTCAATGGACCGCCATGTAAAAGGGATCTCAATTAAGTAGAAGGTTCCTCAATTGGATGCTCAGTCTGTAAGTTATTGGCCTTTTAGTCCCAATGGATCGGTAGGATTCATGTTTGATCCAACATGATTATACCCCAACATTATCCAAAACTCAATTGGGTGTACGAAAAGTACTATCTTGATCCAAGGTTTCTAGCACTACTGACGGTTCATCAAACAGACGCTAGTAGCTCAATATATGGCCGAAAGAGAGAAATGGGTAGAAGTTGGCACGAGTCCGGTCCCACCCACTCAGACTGTCCTTGCCCGACCTGCCTTAGGCCGACCAGAGTCCGATCCAAGGTCCAACCTAACCCGATCGGTCCGACCCGACCCTCCATCTCAGCCCGCAGTGGCATCCCGTAGTGGCTCACGGTGCGGCGGCCCTTGGTGGCTAGCAGTATTGCAGCTGGCCGATCGGTCAGCCTTCCTCCGTGTGGCGCGGTGACGTGTCGTGCCGTTGTTGGCAGCCAGCGGTGATCTGGCCACCCTTTTCATTATACCACGCCGCAAGGCCGTAGATCTTGCACACCTAGAAGTGTAGACGTGTGCCACTATCCCCTTCATGTGGCCAGCCGGAGTGTCAGCTTCTTCCCTTGCACCGCCGTGGTCGACAGGCCGCAACTCTTCTCCAGTAGCATGGTTGAGTTGTCACCATCTTTACGGCTGGCCATGGTGTCTTCTGCCACTTCTGAGTCCCACTGGTGCCAATTTCTTGCACTGGTCACCATCCTCCTCTATCAGGAAGAACACACAAAAAAACCTCCAAGGATTGTGGAGAGGTTGGGCCATGTTCATTTGGCCCACACCCTCCGCGTTTGGGAGGTGGCAAGCGGATCAATAATTCTTGAATCATGAATGACATCAAGATTGGGTAAGGAGGTATTCAATAAAACAAACACTACTTCATGTTCATTTTAGTGCATCCGCATTTGATGTTGTGTAATCATTCGTCAACCCCACAACAAGATTATAATGACATCGATCGATCGTCATTCTTCGGTTCATGGTTCTTGGTTGATCGTCACCGCCCATTGGAACCATTTTTGTCCTCCATGTGTTGGGCGTCATTCCACTTTACTAGAGTTTCATCACATTGTGATGTCATGCCAATTCCTCCCCTCGTGATCTATATAAATAGGAGAGGGGTAGGTTTCTCAACGTTCATGGGATTATTGAAGACCCATTAATTTGAAAACTTCATAATTCCCCAATGGGGCGGTAACATAGAATTGTGTAACATCATGCCTCTGAGAAGACGTAAAAATCAGATCTAGGAAGGGGCTAATAAAGAACATCTGTGAGAAAATCCCCTATTGGACCCGATCCTAGTTGAGGTGATTGTGCGCACTGTCCAAGATTTGGGATAAGCACCACCTCTAGTCCCATTTCAGGCACTATCTGTGGAACCTAGGGGGTGCTCTTCAAAAAATTTCCCAATATTTATTTCCCTAGAAACCACCAGTTTTCAAAGGCTCCACTGATCCTCAATGTGCTATAGAATAGTTGGGTATGATAAAATTTTTGTTTAAGTTCATTTAGACACTGGACGAGATCAAGGTGAAGTGTGCCACCTTTTTATGTTGGATGGACCAGGAAGAGGATGGTGGGACATGATAGTGATGACAAAGAAACATGAGGGATTATATTGGAAGGACATCAAGGTTATTTTCACTAAATAGTTTTATCCTGAGCCAATGGTGTTGGCAAAGCCATGAAGTTTTTCAATCCTATGAAGGATAAATAAACTATGGCTCGTACATATGTTTAGGGGACTTGAAGAAGTTATGCCACATCTTTCCCCCTCCACACAGTGGTGCCAGATAATCAACATCTTGAAATCCTGTGGGGAAATCAAATGCTTCATGTAAAAAAGGTTTATAGCCATAGGAATATAGAACGAAGCTTCTTTCACGCAGTGGAAGAGTATCCAGAGGAAGCACATACTGGTCCAATGACCATGAGTGGTACTATTATTAAAGCTTTGTCATAGTGACTATATATTTGATACAAGTGAATCTCACTAGTTTATTTCAACTCGTACTGGTAATATACTTAATTTTCTCATATAGCTTTCATCTTGTGAAATTAATATTACTATAAACCTCGGTATAAAAAGAGAGTAGGGTCTCTGTAATCCCTCTTGTGTGTTCTCTCTATCTATTTTCAAACATGTTTGTAGTTTTTTTTGGTACTCGACATGAAATATCTCAATGTAATATTCAGGATGGATTGGATCATTACCAATAAACCCCGATTTGATTGTTATTTTTGATGGGTCTACATTACTAAAACCAGTGTTGTGCCTCCTTTCCTTCATGAAGAATGTGACCAAAGGTCAAGTAGAGTCGGAATGTTTTATCTAGAGTTGTGGAAAGTGATATCAGTTTTTACTTTTGATCTTGAGTGAGTTTCTTTGGGTGGTGATATCCCTCTAGTTTTCATCGAGTCACCTATTATGTTTCCTTTGGATTTTTTTAGTTTTACCACTAGTAAGAGAGGTAGAGTTTTCCATTGACTAATGCTAGACACTCAACCATTTTCTTTTCCCTCTTACCAAATAGCTCTAACAGAACTGAAAGAACTAATGTCCCAGTTGGATGATCTTCTTGAGAAATCCTTTATTCACTAAAGTGTGTCACCTTGGGAGGCACCATTTCTATCCACCATGAAAGATAATGGTCATATGACTTCTTATCTTCTCGAGATTATTCTTTAGGAACAGAATATTGTTGACAAATTCTATAATCATTAGAGACTCTCTTTATTGTGGGGGGATTAATGCCCTGTGTTCATTCTCTCAAGGGGGTGTTCTGTGTTATCAGAACTATTCGGTTGCATTGTTAGAGACATGAAAGGTAATAATGGGTGATTGTCATAATTTCCAATGGGTTGTGCATCTATGAAGCACTAAGTCATTTTATAACATGGAGCATTAGATTTGGTGAATATTTATTCTTGATGGTTTCACATTGGTTGGTTAATCGACGACTTCGCAAATAAGGGATGTTGGCTGCTTGTATTGTCTGAACTTTTCTAGTTGTTGATTATGTGGGTAAAGTTGTTTACCATTTGGCACTACCACCGCAACTGACATTGATACATATTTTGTCCCATCTATCTCAGTTTTTGAAAGCATTTATCTGAAACATCTCATATTCTAAGTTTGCATGATCTTGAAGTGAAACTTGTTTTATCTATGACTGGATGACATTTCATGGTTGATGATTCTTATACCATGGTACATCATGAGAGGATGTTACCTATGGCCCAAATGATACGGAAGCATGATTCTAATTCTCATGAGACATGAGAGAGGGAGGCACTGATGGGAGAAAAGTGGCCTTTTCATTTTGTGGATGAGGTTTCATCGTAGGCTTTCTAGGAATAGAAAGAACCTATGGTGGGGAGGCTGCAACATCTCATTATTGTTTTAGGTATCTCTAAACTATATTTTGTTAAAATATTATTTTGTAAAAAAAAGAAAAAAATTGTTTAAAAGTGAAAAGTTTCTTTTTTGAACACATCGTAGAATGGTAAAATTCTCAATTAATACTCTAGAATATTCAATTAAATATTGTCTGAGTTAAACACTGAGTAAGTATAAGTTTTCTAGGTCTCCAAAGTCTTAGGGTGGTCTGAAAAAACACATTAAATATATTATTTTATGCTCAATAAATTTATTCAAAATAATTTAATAATGCAAATATGGTCCATAATATGAGAAATTTGAGACCACGGTTCTGTATTAAATATAGTGTTTACTCTAGGAGGGGTATAACATTCAAAGGTGCCAGACATTTAGATGTCTCTATCATGAGATAAATTTATTAAATAATATTTAATATATTTTTTATTTAAAATAATTAAATATCCTTGAATCGGCGTGTCGTATGGGATATTTGAGACCGCTGATGGGTCTGGAAGGAGGTGTTTACCCTTGACAAGTTATTACATTTGTTCGTATCAGGTGTTTGGATGTCTCGATCACAAAAATAACGCTTTTTATATTAATAAATTAATTATTTAGATTTTTAATTAAAAAAATAATTAATGTCACTCAAACCGGTCATCGTTTGAGAAATCATGAGACCACTGTTGTGTCCAAAACAAGGTGTTTACCCTTGATAGGGTATCACTTTCATTCACAATGGGCTTTTGGTATCATTTATTTTTTTGTTAAATTATTAAATACATTCAAAGAAATAAATAAACACATGTACTATTTAATCATCTTCCAAATGCCTTTTTCCTCCATTTTAACTCTCGAGTGAAACCAAATGCTTGTAAATCATCTGGTTTTCATGATTTAAAAACATAACTTTCTGAATGAGATGATAATATTAACTCCTTAATCAATGTTCCAATTCGGTTTTGGATTTAACGTGTGTTTAAATGATGGGTTATAAATACTACGATTCTAGGGTAATAAATTGTCGAACCATTTAGTAGTGGATCTTAGTTTATGTTGTCAAGTTTTATAAACATTGGGAGTCCTCTATGGGTGACATGTGAAGATACAATTATATGATCAGTTTTTTTCTTCTATTCTTCCTTCGCATCTCCTTCCGGTTTCGGTGTTGTGCATAAGGTTACTTGCTGTATTTATTTTATTTATTCAATTACTCTATTATCTTGTTCCTTTGTTAAAATAAAGGATTATTGATGGTAAATTAATGGAATATTTAAAATAATCAATCTAAAGAAAATAATGGTGTTTTTTAAAACAAAATTATAAAGACCTAAATTATCAAATTATAATCCTAAAATTATCATATGATAATTCTAATAGGTATTGTATTATAAATATATATATAAACATATATGTCGATAAAAGAACTTGGGACAAACAAGTTTTAATTAAATAAAATTGGGAAATGATAATTTCAATGATTTATCGAAGGATAATTATTTAATTTATCTATGGATATTTATAAAGGACAACCACATGTGTTCTTGTTTTAATTTAAAGATATTCCAATATCAAATGTGGTTTCTACTTATTCTATGTATAGTATTACAAAGATATATGATGACATAAAATAAAATTTTGGAGGATAGTGGAAGTATCATTGCATGTGATAATTAAAATAATAACTTGAGAATTGTCTAGGAGAGAGAAAATTTAATCGATTGTGATCCTTTATTTCCTGGTGAAATAAAATAGTGGTATATGATTATTGAATGTGGATTATAAATATTTTTATGGACATTTATTATGATTGAATTCATTAACATAATACGATAATCTAGAGATTATCCTAGATAAAGAAAATTTAATCGCATTTAATATTTTACTTCATTGTGAAATAAAATAGATGTTTTGGTTCTAGAACACCATTACCATAGTTACTATTCATTATTCCCTAATGTGAAGATGAAATATTTATGAAATATATCGATACAACATAACAATGTTGAAAAAAAATTATCAAAGTAAATTCATATAATTTATTGAAATAAATTTAAAAAACACATAAAATGAAATGAAAATATTTGTTTAAAATTTGAATCTTAAAAGCATAGATTTAGTCAAAATTATTTTCTAGTAATCATAATTTAATTAATTTAAATTTAATTAATTTAATACGTAATATTTACAATAAAATCATTTACCAAATGTTATTATTTTAATTTAATAATATATAAATACATTGTTCACAAAAAAATAGTTTTCTAAACAAATACCTTTTAATTGTTAAATGGTTTTGTATTTAAAATAATTAAATTGACAACCAATGTAAATATAATAATTCCTTTATAAAAATGGATTTCATAAAAATAAAATTTCATTGTTGATATAGATATGTAATATCTAAAAAATAAAAAATCTTCGAAAATATATACATTAACATTAAATGATTGTATTATTATCATTGAAATTTGAGAACACATTTTCTGTGGAGTTGATCAATAAATTTATATGATGGAAAAAAGTTAATTTGTATATTTTATAATTTTGTTACTTCTAATCAAAACCAGCAATCCATCAACTAGGTTATATATAATATAATTTTTCAATCACAGTTTTTTATGTTCAGTGTTGTGTGTAAATAAAGCTATTAAACACCTATATATATATATTTTCAAAACAACGGGTTTTTTATTCTAATTATCCTTATATATTTATTTCCATGAAATTATCTTACTAAAAATACTGAGGATACTTCTACACCACTCATCCTCATATTCACACATAGATATCTAAAAATTATGGTTCTTCAATAAGTCAATGACCATGTTAGTGGTCTTAATCTAAAACGCAGTCCTTCTTTGATCTAAAATCCCAACTAATTGTTATTTATAAAAAATATCATGATAAAATTATATAACATATTAGAACATTAAACATGATTTTTTGGGAATGTACATACTCAAGAGTGATACTTGAATCACATAATGAACATTAGAGTTATTCAATGTATACCCAAATAAATAATAAACTATCTAAATAGGATCAAATTTTTTAAAATCCCTTATATGTCTATAAATCATCAATACAGAATTTTATAATCGCATAACCATATTCAAAGAACAAATTTTTTTTCGAATATGGTTCACTAACTTCATACTCTATATCACACTAATCATTCTTATAAAAACACTTCCATCAATTATGAGATACTGTTATGTTTTTTTGAATGGATCTAACCTTATATATTTTTTTCAATGTTATCTTGACCCCCAATAGCTTAATTTCACCAATTTAATCCAATAAATGTTTTGTTTCTACACATCTTTCCATAGACTGATTTGTAAGGAGCCATCAGAATTATCGAATGAAAGTGATTGTTGTATTAAAAATTGACTAGAGGAAGTTGGTTATCTAAAAAACTCCAATCCATAGAAAAATATCTCAAAATATCATATACGATCTGAATATTCCTCTTAAACTAACCTTCTATCTCGGGATGACCTGATGTTATAAATTTCATCATTGTATTGAAATATTATTCCATACTTTTATATAATATTATTCAACCCATGGTTCTCGATTTGAAATAAATTTTTTAGTATCCCCTGATACCTTACCACATCGTTAATATATATTCTAAAATGAATATCAAGAGATAAATATTTTTTGATATAAAGTATTAAATATGACTTCATAAATATTTTTAATATAACACAAACAGATTTATAGCGTTCGGAAATTTTGGAATGACCAATAATGAAATACAAGGATTTTTTTAACCATTTACATTATATAATTGTATTTCCTATAACGCCACCTTAGACTTCATCCTCTGAGCCTTAATGTGTTGATATACTATGAATTGACATGCGTACAATACAATATCCATTTTCATGTTTTCCTTATAAAAATACTTTATTTAATCATTATACATATTCATATTTCCATGTTGAATTGATAATGATGAAATATGTGAATCATCAAATATCTCATTTAAATCAAGTATTGATGGGAAACATACTCATTTCATGAACCTTATCATTCTATAACAATCATGGTTGAATTCGAGAACATTCCCCACCATCTTCTATCGTTCCACATTCTCCTTTTATTCTTCAATTATCATTACATTATTGTATTGTTCAACATTATTTGGGGAAAGATAAAATTGTTAACATTATATTATGGTTTCAAGATCCATATTCTACAAATACATATGTATTCCATCACATTAAATCCATATGATTTAAACACTAGCATATTATTTTTGAGTCAAACCATTAGAAACCTTTTTCACCTTACCATGGTGGTTGTATATTGAATACTCAAAATAATTAATCAATACCAACCTACTCATTTAAGGAATATTAAACTCATTCTATGTGGATATATAATTCAATATTTTAGGATCATTGTTTATATAACATCATTCTATATATATAGTGAATTTGTATCTTTAATGTTATATATCTCACTGAAAATTTTAGATAAATAATCCTCATAAAGAGCTTGTAAAACCCATATAATGGACGTAACATCAATTAAAATTAAAGTATGGTTTCAGAACAATATGATATAAAAGGTTGTTTCTAAATATTTAATGTGACTTATATTAATTATAAATTGATATGGGATCTATATAAATATAATAAACACATTCCCATTATCATATAAAATTCCAATAATGGTGAAATAATAAAATTATCATGGCACACATTCTTATAAATAATAGCATGGAATACCAAACTCTATAATAGAGGATAAGTGTGACCCAATTATAAAGAAAATTTTTATTAATTGTTATATCATATTATTCCACATTATATATTAGATTAATAGGTTTTTATCCCCAATTTTCTTCATTAACCATTTGTTTCTTGTACGGATATGAATATTTTCCATATTCCATATAATTAAACAATTGTTGTGTGGTTGGTATACTCTTTTGAAATTTATATTCATTCATTACATTGGGTTACTTATTCATATCACTTATGTTTTATTTTGATCTATGGACATAAATTCTATTCATAAAACATTTACTATACCCTTTAAGGATATTTTTTCGTGATTCTTTCTATAATATATATCTGAAGGATGATTTATTTTCTCTCCTCCATGGGTATTAAAATTTCTATTTCGTAAAAAATCCATCATTTTTTCATTTCAAAAAAAAATATAATATTGATTGTATTCATTCTCCATTTATAGTATGATATCACATTGAATGATTAAATCCTTTTTGTAAATGTTTCTTACGCATAATTCCTTTTAAACACTTGGTTAATATACACTAAAGAACGAGTAATATTTTCCTTCATGATCAATTATATAAATATATTAATATCTCTATAGTCTATAAAAAGATTCTACATACATACTAATCGATCCATGTCCCCTCTATATCAATTTTTCCAATAACCTATCTATTATATACCATGTGTTTGAGGTATGTACATAGTGAAAAATGAATTATTAAACACCTCCCATGACATGGATCCAATTTTATCCTCATTAATTATATTCATGATAAGATTCTCAAATTTTACAACCTCATAATCCAAAAAAATACACAACAAAAACAAATTTCTCATGGTCTACACACTAAATAACATGGAATATCATATCAATAACATTGATCCATTTCTTTTTTTATTAACCACCGATAAATGGTTAGAGTTATCTCATGTATGATGGAATGATGAGTATTAACATACTTTAAAAATTTGAATTTTTTAGAGTGATCCATGTTAACATTCATATCTAGAGAGTATTAGGTGATCATGGTTTTAATATTACACATACCATTTCACATATCATTTGGTTTCTCATGAAGACAATCATGGCATTGTCTTACATTTTCATTATTCAAATGATTCCACTTGGTTCATGAAATGGACTGAAAAAATAAATATATAGTTTTCATTAGGCATCATTAGTTAGAGTGATAAATCATATATTCATAAAAATACTTCTATATATATCCTAAATTACAACACGTTTTTTCATCCTATTGATATTTGAGGCCATCATATGTCACATTCGATTCATTATATTGTTTTATAGATTATATCATCTCATTACTCAAATCATTTATATATATAATTTGAATAAACCTAATCATAAACCCTATGATTTTCAAACTAGGTGTAAAATTGGGCATATTTGGGTTTCATTGTGTGAACATCGAGTTAGTACCCAACTATCCTTTTTATGGTTATTAAACATAGGTGAATCTATGGGGGATCCAATATCCACTTCTGTGTTTCCAAACAAGAATGTAATTTCAAAGAAATCACACAATATTTATCTTAAAAAACATCATGATGTCATAATATACTTAAAAATTCCCATAGGGTTTCCCCCAATGTATTTTTAATCATAATCTATAAAAATAAAGAAATACTTACCTAATGCTTACTAATATGTCCCAAAAATAACATTAATAAATTTTACATCATTTTAAAATCAATATTAAATACATTGCATAATAATACAATACATATATCCATTATTGTTAAGTCACATGGAATACTTGATAAATAATCATGTTATTTTGTGATATACCTGAAACATATACTTCAATGTTCTTCTAAAATTAAATCCTTCCTAGAAAGCCCCTATTTAAATCCATTATTTATAACACATGAAATATTAAACATAAAAAATAGATAGATAGGATTATTAGTATGTATAAATAAATAATATATCAAAAAATGTTCATAAGTGGGCATAAGATATATATATAAGGGTATTATAATGGGCTCATAACATATGATAGTCATACTCAATCTATCAAATATCATTTATTGTCATTCTAGGAATATGATATTTTCAAAATAAATACATTATTCATAAGAGTGATCAGTAATCAATAATTGATCATGATCCATGAGAACATATATTAATCATTGGACATAAGTTTATGAGGGTAGAAAAAAGTATAGAAGATAATTTCCTTAGTTATGTATCACATATAATATTATCATGGTGGATAGAGTTCTATAGGGTATTTTCTATAATCTCTTTTCCAACTCATTATTTTACAAGTCTTACTACTGAAAATACCATAGTTTATTGATTCCCTTATTAAATTGTTTTAACTCCCCATATTATTTTATATTATCTCTTGATATATCATTATTTAAATAATTATTTGCATGGTAATATAATTTCATGCCCACCCATCACATAATGAATCAATGTGTAACAATGAATAAAGATCAAAAACAAATTCATCATTTAATATAATCCATAAAAAAGAAATTATATTCATTATGATTTCATCATATCACAATCATAATCCATCTAATGATAGTAATGAAATCATATCATATAAATATGTATTATGTCATTATATCCAAATTGACTAGTGTGTTGAAACATGACTAATATAAGAATTCTTATAATATCATCATTATATAAAATTCAAATGAACATTTTGGATATTATTCACAGAGAAACCCCGGAATAATATAATAAAAATTTATGGATGTTGACATAGATAATAAAATTAAAATATAATTTCAACGTTTTATTAAAAATAAAGAGAATTATTTTTTTCCTAACATTATCTATGATAACTACAAATTTCTAGAATAATGGGAAAATTGTTTTCTTTAAAAATAACTGAGGAAAATCATTCGGAAGGATTATACGAAAGTGGTTGTCATGGTTGTGAGAATTTATGTAATGAATATGTTTTTTGTATAACATTATAATAATTTGAGGAATTTGTTTATCTTGGTGATAAGTCATTAGGGAATTCCATGTCCCAAATATCCTTATCATGGTGATCATAAAAATATAAAATATAATATATCAGTCGCGTTTAATTTTCTAAAATAATATAATAACTTTTAAATGGTGTATTAGAAGGGAATTAGGAGAATTCCATTACATTTAGATGTTTGTTTTACCAGAGTACAACATAATATTTTTATGTGTTGAGTGTTTGGTTTAAGAGCAGTCATGTTTGGATTAAAAAAATAAATGAAATAATTTATTTATTTATTTTTTTAAAAAACATACCTAATTTATTCTATACAAACCCTACTATGGAAGGTTTCCAAGATTTAGTTTTATATCCCCATTAATGAAAGGATGGAAAACTCTGGTGGTTAGTACATAGGGAAATGTCTATAAGATATTGGATTGATAATTGGGTTGTCATGAGCATTATCATCACTAATGGTGTTCCAAAACCTCAACAATGATAATGATATAGGAACCATGTTTTCCCTAAATCTATCCAATGATGAGGTAGGGTGTTTTTTTAGTTTTATACCTATTTTAAGTTTCATAGGGGTATAAATTAATTCATCAAGAAATAAATTCACAAATAAATATCAGTTGGGTTTTCCAACATCTGATTTCACTTCAGATGTCAGGGAATTTTTTTCTATGATGTTTCTTACTACTATTACTTTCCACCTTTCATAGATTCCAAAATTGGTGTTAAATAATATGTAATTTGTTCAATGAAAACTTTATGGCTTATTCTTTTATCCATATGTTCATTGTATTCTTCATCGATAATCAGTTTTCCAATGATTCAACGATTCCCAGGTGTACCAATCATTGCTTACTAGTTATTTCACACATTGGGTCACAGTCATCAATTTGGCTCTGGGTTTTGGATATGTGATAGATTCATTTGGGTTACCATAGAAAATCAAAATTTTCTCAATAATTAGTATATTCCATGCTGGATTTAGGATCTCTCTCAAGACAAGTAGCGATTCATATTTCCATGAAAGAGGAGGCCATAATCTAGACACCAATAATAGATGCAGTCCATTGTAAACACATTTTTTGTGATACCCATTATTTGTGCCTCATAAATCATTAGGATATTTATGAACATGGTTTTTCTAGAAAATAATTTCCATAATTCAACTTCCAGCTAGTTGTAGAGGTCGTTCAACTCAAACATGGTCTTAATGATGATTTTCTTTGGGGTCCCAAGGTAGTGAACGTGTTTTGGAGAAATAATTATGATATCTTATTCTTTATAGAAAATTTCAACCAAAATGTGTATAATATATAAATACATATCATTTATACCCACTGTAGAATTCACTATTGTTTGGGGAAAGGAAAATATCACACATTGTGTGTCATGGCCTCCACATCCTGTGACAATACCTGGACAACCAATTCATGTGTCATAGTGACACATATATGTTTTTGTCTGGTTAGAAACACTATTTATCCATTGAAAAATACCATTTTAATTTACATAGTTTGAAGATCCATATAACTTTGGTACACACCAATATAAAACAGGCTTGGACTAGAGTACATAAGAATAAGTCTGATTACTCAAAAACACCAACTAAATGGAAACACATCTCATGTAACTATGTATATGTTGTGTATTCCCAAATAGGTAGAAAACATGATTGGATGATAGGACATGGATAGTTTTACAAGTGATTTCACATGCAATGAAACTGTAGGTAAAATTATTTTTTCATCCTTTGGAAAATCCACCTTACTTCTCTTCTTAATTCTAAATAATATATAAAAATATGAGTATACTCTCTTGATCTATTTACTACATAGAATATGATTTTAGCCTTTCTAAAAATTTGGAGTTATGAAATATTGTGATATTATAATGAGACTTCTTTCACTGAGGCTCAGTGTATGGAAGTGATAGTATCGGGTTATTAGAGAGATTATTAGGTAGGAAACTACCTATGACACTATAGAATCGGTACCCCATAGTCTCCACACTAGTATATTTATTACTTTTAACAACATAGTCATCCTAGATCTTTACATTTTTAGTTTTATCTATCATAGGTTTTCCTTAGGTGGATTGGGTAGAGCCAATGGTGGTTGGAGGTGTAACAGAGTTACAGTGGGAAATTTATTTTGAGAAAGTGGTACACATCATGATTTTTTGGTTCAACATTTTTTTTTCATCCATTTTCAAATCTTGGATGAGGATGAGGTAGAACTAGTAAAATGTATTCACTTCATCAATGTAACTCCTAATTAGTAATTAATTCAATTCTTTGTGACAATCATTTTAATGTAAGCAGTATTTTTTTAAAACCCCACAGATTCCACATCGTATATGCATTACATGATGTTTAACTTATTATTTTCAGTTTTTACATATGTATTTTCCAAACTCCTCGTCAATTGTTCATTCATCTCATCCTCATGTTTATGTAAATACCTAGGCCATTTTGAGGGATCTTCCATCTTACATTCCCTTATCTGTATCTACTCATTCTATTTGATTTATATTGGAGGTCAATGGTAAGCCATTATCCTTATATCGGTGGCTCTCTTTAATTAATCGCCCAATGATCCAATTCGGTTGTACATTTATTGATTGGGTTTTTATTTGGGGTATTTCATTAGAAACCAATTATGTTCTGTAGGTTCTTCAATGATTTCATGGTGAGGTTTTTTTGGGATGTTCATCCTCACCCTAGAGTGTATAGTCCAATCAGTAAGATTCTTTGAGGAAGGTAATTCCATCATTTCCGTTTTTTTATAATTCATGATGGGTTTTCTATTGTTTATCTATGTGTGATATTTTCTATATATAGTAAATATAAATTTATGTCTAATGGAAATTTTTGTGGGAAAGGGGAATGATTCACCATCTTTTATAACTTTTACATTATTATAACATTTTTACTATATAAGATGATTGACTTATTGAAAATTTTTTCCACCGGGGGATTTTTTTTACAGATTTTTCATGTGTTGTGGAAACCTTTTTTAATGTGATTTTTTATATCAACATAGATAATAAAATGTCTAATCATATAATTGTGGATAATTAAATGGTTTCCCAAGGATTATGACTTCTGTGATAATTCTTCTAAAATATAGAAATCGAATTGAAAAAAGGTTCTTACGAAGTCTATAAAATAGTTCTTGTGGTTATAAAGTGGAGTGGTGATGAGAGGTTTTTTTGTGGTTTGGTATGGGGGTTGATGGGTGAGATACGGTGATGATATATTGGTGGGAGTTGATGGTTTCATTGTCCATTCCTTTGGAGTGGTGAGGGGATGTTTCTTTTGAACATGATTTTTAAATATTGTGTTAGTAGTTTGAATTACATAAAGGGGAGAAGATTTTGGCCTCTGAGTAACAGGAATCTCCTTTATTTGGACCGACTAGGGTTTCTTATTATGAGTTTCCCCCTCCCTTCCTCTAGTGTGGCTCAGCAGTTCGGCATCGTCCTCATCTTGATCTTCGTCTCGTAGGTGGCGTGGCTTGTAGAGGAGTTTTCTGGATCCTATATCTAAGGTGGAATATCGAAGTCGTCTTTGTTGTGTTTATATTGTGGGTTGAGGTTCTCCGGCTCTCTCGGCTTGGCGACACCGCGACTCGGCGACGACTCTGGTGGTCTTCCTCGGTTTGGCGCTATAATAACTTGGGAGGCTCGGGTCATCACTGTGTTTACTTCTGGTGGTTAGCTCTTAGATTGGAATATGTGCGGCATCTCTATCTATCCAAGGTCTATTCTTGGGTTTTGTGTGCAGTCGTGGCTTGGCAAGGGCATCCGGACTTAGGATCTTATCATGGGTGCCTTCCAACATCGGGTGTCGTCTAATGTGGCCCGATGACTACTCTAATTCGACTTGGAGGGGGAGGATTGGTTTCGGTTTGTCTGATTTGATTTTCTTATGATGCGATGTTGGTGTTCTTACGATGGTGTTGTCACAAGAGGAGTCCTTTCCCCCAATGGTTTCTTCTACCACCTATGGTTTTACTGATTTGGGAGTCGGGGTGGGTTCTTCTAAGGATTTGTTCTGATCCGCTCCAGCCCATATTGGCATTTCCAACTCAGTTCTTCTTAGATCCCCTCACTGGCAATGCTCCATTAATGTGCTATTGGATCTTTCAGTCTTGGGTCACGAAGATTTGACATTATTCTCTTTGGTTTGTCATCCTTTTCAGGTTGTTGTCGATTTGTTCTAAGGGTTCCTTGTGTTTGCAATGAGGTTCTTCTAGTTTCATTCCAATGGTGATTGATGTGGGAGAGTTCATAATGGATCTACCCATTTGTTTCTTTTTGATTACTGTAGGCAATTTGGATCTCTAGAATTTTAATTTTCAATAATTTTGATCGGTTAAGTGGAGTTGTCTTGTTTAATATTTTTTTTCTTATTGGTGGAAAGTTAGTGTAGTTGGACTCAATCACTTGGAATAGGCCCAGAGAAGGATTATGAGCTGGAGGTTCATCTTTTTAGTTCTTTTCGTATTCAGTTGTTTGAGAGTGTATGGCGTCAGCCATCAGATCAGGTCTGTGCATTGACACAGGACACTTGCTTGCCTACATGCCTTGCAACATTGGAGTGCTTCATATTTTTAATACTGGGAGGGATACTCGGGTTCTCAATCTATTTTTTCTCTCTTTTTTACCTTCAGTTGTGATTTTCCATTATCCATGACATCCTTTGGGTTTCCCCCTTCTTCCATTGAAAGGGGGTTTATCAATAATAAAAAGCATTAAGGCCTTCGGGCCATTGTATATTAGTAGTTTGATTGGTATTTTTATTTGTGAGGGGAGGTGATGATTCAGTGGGAATGAAGAGCTACATTTGATGTGTGGTTCTATTGTTCTATATTCTCGGGTAGTGATACAAGAATTGATTTATAATCATAAAAATGATTAGTGCTTGGATTGGTTAGTGGTATAGAAATGATTACTGAAAAAAAAATTATGGGTGGTGTGGTTAAAAGTAATTTATTTTTAGTTATTAAATGAATGATATGGAGAGTAAGATTGGTTTGAAATAAAAAATAGTTCATGTGGCTTATTTTTTCTATTCATTTATTGGTGGTATAAAAAGTGGAAATTTTGTCTGTTAGTTATTGTTTTTTTGTGAACCCAAAAATTATGTTGGTCTGTGGATTATATATATATATATACAAATGAATATCACTTTTGATTTATATAATCTCAAAACCCGCATCACACGCTATGTAATAACACCCATATTTTCCTATATAGGGTATTCTGTCCAAACATCCAAATGATGAGGATGGTAGGATGGCCAACAGATCATCCCCACACTCTTCTTTATATGAGTAAATATTCACATGTTGTGATCATTAGAGGTTTGTTAGTACACTAGGTGTTAGCCCAAGTGTCTTCAAGTGGGATGTGGTATTACCCAGTTGTGGGGTAGCTTATGGTGTGGATTGTTCATGGTAAGAGTTGGGAATGAGGTAGATGTACTTCATATTCATGATACCCTATTACCATGGTTTATGGAAGTTGGTGTGATCTAATGGCCCACCTTTATTTGAGTGATATGATATGGGACCATGTTTTTTGGGTGGTGCCATAAGTTACTATGGGCAGGACATGATCCGACTATGATCATGGAGTTATGGTATATCATCTTCAAAAAATATGGGAGTTATTGGAAGTATGATGTTCGGGTGTGATGGACGAAAATCACTATAAATTTTATGAGGGTTTCCCATTATCAATGTGATTCTTATTATGTTATTATACATGGATTGCGTTATTTAATGAGTGTACCCTATTGATGTTGGGATTTATAGTTGACCTATTTTGGGGTTAATGGTTATTTTAATTGATTATATCTTCATTAGTATGATTTTTTAACATCTATATTATATAGTTTGTTTATCCTAATGAGTATACTTGAATTCTCACCATATATAAAATAATATATTTTAATGTTTTTAGGAGGATTATTTGGATCATACTAGATGTTAATATCTTAAAAAATTTATGATAGTTGTTTTTTCACTAGTCTATGATTTCTATAGTATATTTACTTGTGGATACTTTTACCTATATCACCATTATTTATTCATTTATTGTTGGATGGTTTTAGTTTCATTTTATGTTAATTCATGGTGTTTCTTGTGGTTTTTTCATCTTATCTCGTGACCTTGTTTACATTTTAGGGTGTAAAGCCACACATATTTTTAGATTTTTTTACCCACTATTTTAGTCACCAGCCTAGGGCCTACTGGGGGAGGGACATGGGGTTTCATTATCTCTCTCTCCTCATTTGAGTATCTTTACTGGGACTGGGTTATGAGAGTGTGGAACCAAAGGTGATAGTTTATAGATGAATGTATTTTCGAGATAGGTATAATGATGATTGTATGGTATTCAATTGAAATTTTACTAGATGACCATGTTAAATCACCTACTTCATTGATAACGGTTAGGAAACAATATTTTATGGGGGGGAATGATCCAGTGCATGGACTCTAAGATTACTAAATGACTAGGTTAGGTTGACCTATTTTCAGGGAGGAGACATAAGATAGGTTCCTAAATCATGATAACTTATGTTCTTGGCTTATTTGGGGTGTTTAGATGTTTAAAATGAATAATATGAATTTAAATTTCTCCATAAATAATTTCATATAACCAGGATTAGGAAATTATTATTCTCATTTCATCAATGGACACCGGACATCATCCATGTGTGTCTTGGTAATTTCATGATTATCATACTGATATTTTTTTATCATCATAGGGTTGATCTAAAATAGGAGCATGATGATTGGTAGAGTAATGATTTCTATTTTATGTGTAAGACATTGGAGAGTTATGATGGAAGTGTTTTGTATATAGAGATAGAGAGATAGATATGGGATCTTGAGTTTCCTTTATGTTTTTTCTAGGACTTAGTGGAATACTAGGACCCTTTGATAATTATTCAAATGATGGGAGCTATGTGTCAGCATTGGCCAATGTATCTGGGAGAGAGAAAGGAGGATGGTTTTATGTGGGATTTCTTTTAGAAATTTTTTGCGAATATTTCTATCCATCAAACATGATGTCAGAAAAGATAAAAGATATTCCTTCTCTTTGGTCCGGTAGTATGTTTGTGTGAGATATGGAAATCTAGTTCAAGGACCTCCTATATTTTTTCAGGAATCTTTTTCGAGATCTAAAGTCTCATGTGACACTACATGAGGAGAAACTCCATAATTTTATCCAATATACAGTTACTTATTTTTTGTTTCCAGCATATGTATTTGTTTAGAATGAGGTGGATATGATCGAGTGTATCCACTCATGAGGATGTTTACTGTTAGAGGTAAATTAGTAGGGTTCCTCAAGGATCATGGATTGTAGGGTATATTCATAGGCACAATGATGTTTGTGGTTTTGACCGGCTAGGATTTTACCTCACTAGTTTCCCATTCGGACTTCTAGGGCCAACAGTTTTCATTTTTAATTCCTACAGACATCATGATATTGATTTTTTTCTATGAGTTGTATCACCATTTATAGAACATGTTTCTTATTGTTCTATTAGGTCAATTTTTCGGAGGTGTATAGGTTTAGTCACATCCTCAAAAGATGTTTATAGTTAGACTATTTCAGTTTTAGGGGTCGTTGGATTATGATTCTCTAAGGGCATATGGAGTGGGTAGAGGCTAACCTCATCATTTTACTCATTTTTTGGGACCTCAAAAATAGCATGGTCATGGAGGTGGTCATTAGTAGACAGGTAGAAGATCTTATCATGCTATGTTTCACACAGTGAAGGATACCGTGATAGTGGGTCCTTAGATCATTCTAGGTACACTATGATTGTATCCATCCCTACTTTGTACCATGTTTGATTTAGTAGATTCTCATTCCTTTGTTTAACCCATTCTATTTCATTATCTTGTACTATATGTATTGAGGCTACTCATTCCCATGATGTTGACTAAACTAGTCAAATTCCATACAAGATTTTTTAATTTTTGGTGGGGAGTAGACTAGTAATGGGGAAACATTAGTTTTTTTGGATCTTTTAATGATACAAATATAGTCATATAATGTCATATAAGGAATAAATTGGTTTTATTTCATGTGTTCTTTTATCAAATGCTAATGGATTAGAGTCATGTTTTGATATGTGGATGGACTGCCTCTTGTTTTCTTTGTCGATTGGGGTTTTTAGGTGGGAATTCAGTGTGTGGATCTACTTAATTCATTGATAGTTTAGTTATCTATAGAAGAATAGGATTTTTTTAATACTATATGTCACTTGGTTCATTGGGTGTTTTTTGTATTTTTTCTTGTGGAGGATGTAGCGCTACCCCTTGATGATATGATTGGTTTAGAATAAACTTGTATCCAAAGGCATATCTAATTTTAATGGATCCTTATTAGATGGACCATAATAATTTTTCAGATTTGAGGATTTAGATGATATAGAAGTATTTTATCCATCATAGTGTCTCGCTATGGGGGGATCTAATGTTGTTCACTAATAAGGCCAACAATATCCTGGGGTTTGGTATAGACTAGAAGAGATTGAATAAGATGACAGTCAAGAACCATTACCCTGTAATATAGATATAAAATCTTTTTTACTAGCTGAGATGGGTGATCCGGTTTTCAATGATCAACCTGTGGTTTGGATATCCCTAGTTGATGTTAAAGGAGGGTGATATCCCAAAGAATTCAGTTACATGTAGGTATGAAAACTTTTAGTTTGTGGTCTTGGTGATCACGTTGGTACCAATTCTTATCAAAACTAAAAATTGAGTGTATTTTTGTGTTTATTTTCAATAAACTGTAGTATTGATCAGATATTTTGTGAGAAAATATATCTTATTGTGTATGTGGGTTTATTGTTACTGGTGGCAACATATTCTAGAATTGAATCTTAATAAATATGGTAATAGAATGAGTTTCATAAAGAGTGGGTTTCCAGAAGTTCGAGTTTCAGAAAGATTGTGTTTTCACAAAATCATGGATAATCACAAACACAAGATGTAATGATTGTTTTCTCATGACTATGATAAGCTTCATGAATGTGCAATCACATGACATAAAATCTAAAAATCTATGATAAGGCTTAAAAATAGTTAAAATATCATTGGACTTTCATGAATAAAGGAGATTCACAAACATGGAAGAAGAGGTTCTCAAAAAAGCAGTTCAGATGTTAAGATCTTCATGATGGGTTGAGCCTAGAAATAGGTGGCCACTCCTCATTTGAAATAATTGAGAGAATCAGTGTAAGGGGGGATCTCTATTATTTCATGAAGATCTAACTAATCTATAAATCCAACAAAATTAGAAATACTTCTCGAGATTAACCATCATGAAATGAATGGATATTATCTAATTAATGTTATGTAATATTTGTAAATGATGTTTGGTGAAGGATAATAGTTTCACAAATAATGTGTGTTACCAAAATTATGGGATCTTCATGAAGGATGAGAGCTTCCTGATAGTGTGTGGGTTCATGAAAACTGATATTTCATTGAAATAAAAAGGTGTGTTCTAGAAGACTAAGATATTCAATAACAGTGGTGTTGAACATATGGTTTATGTGAACAGTTCATTCAAGTGCATCAATCAATACTATGGTGTAAGAAGAGTCTCATGATATTTAAGAACAAAAAAATTATTTCCAAAATACTAAAGTTTCCTTCAAATCATTAAACAGAGTAAGAATTCACACAAGGTAGAGAGTTGAGGGGATTCAATGAAATTTCTCTGATGGAGGCAGTGTGTTATTCCTAAGATTATTTTAAATTTAGTGTTCCTATAATTGAGTAACTATGCATGACCTTATGTTCTCCACAATAACTAGTATATCTTAGTGGATTTAGTTATGACTAACACACTGTCAGTGTATTCTGCTTGGACTATACCATAGTGATGAACTATTTGAAACTTTTTTTGTATATCTATATTTGAGTGTTCTAAAAATGCTTGATTCTATCAGATAGGTTTTATAAATTCCTACCAATGTCACAATGAGATCAATTTATTATTTAAATAAAGGATAATATGTTAACAATTTGACACACCACACCCGTCTTAGGGTGTTCTAGGTTTCAATAGCTCAGTGTCATTAATAAACTATCTATATACATGGGACACATGAAATCCATTCTCCAAAATTCTCATCCATTTCATAGTCATTTTCATTAATTTAATATTGATTTACTAAATTATAGAGTAGGATCATTTCTATCATCTTAGATATTTCTTGCATGTTATTTGATGCCATCAACTCTATGAAAAAAAATTCATGTGTATGTTGACTTTAATAGAGGTGCATTTCTTTAGGCATGTGGTGTCTTAGTAATGTGTGGAAATCGACTCATAAAAATTTGAGACATGATTTTATTATGAGTCAAAAAATAACAAGGAATATGTTCAGTTCTTCCCTATTCTTACAGGATATTATGTGACGTCTATGCTCAATTTATTTTTTCCCTTTGCCCCATTGATATCATTGAGTAGGAATTTCTAGGATTTTTTATGGACCAGTCAATTATAGTAAATTATTAGTTACCTAAAAGGGATTTATGTGTTATTTTGTATTGGGTAACAGAAGATAGTTGCGAGGGGGTGAATAGAAAATATTAAAAAAATAAATGAAATAAATTTTTGTATTTAAATTAATAAAAAAATTTCTTTATTAGTGTTATCTATCAGCAGTATGATTAAATGAGTAAATGATGTCTTTATTGTAATTTTTCCAAAGTGGTCATACTATACTCTTATACCACTCCACTCAGAAATAGTTACATTTTTAGTAATTCAATTTTTTTGTGGAATAATAACCAAATTACAAAAAAAAATTTCTAGTGGATGGATAACAATTACACATTGACAACATTATGGGGAGACACAGACCAATTACAACCTAAAATTTGATACCTAGAGTCACAACCGGAATTACACTAACATTATAATCTGGGATTCATGACCCAAATAATTAGATAAAAAATATCTATTTTGTGTATAAAATCATACAAAGAAAATAGAGTTTATGTGTTTGTGAGACTTGAGTTGGTGTTATTGACTCAGAAATTAAAAGAAGTAGAAGATGAAAAATGAAAGTGTAGGTACTCGTTCTCACTAAATGAGGATGTCTCGTCAGGTAGTACTCATATTATATTTTATTTAGGTTGAGAGACTATTCAACTAGTAAAATATAGTATCAAAAAAGTATTTGGTTTGCATATCACTTTATAAGTTAACATATTTTTCTCATGGAAAAATAAAGAGTTGGAAATGTTAACCAGTGTATTAAATTCCTTTCAATTCTCCTTGAAAACAACATTAAATTTATAACTTCAAAGACTAATAAAAACCTTCCATGGGTACAATAATTCAAAATTACATTGGAGATGGAAATATATCCAACTAAATATTATAAACCCATATCATTTTATTTCAAAAAATAATTACCAATCTAAAACAGTGTAATTAACATCTTAAGTGATATTAAAAATTAAAACCAATCCCTTAAAAATTGTCATCTTGTTTAAAAAAATTAAATACATTTAAATATAATGCATCATGTAATTTAAGACATAATAATATTAATTAAATAAAATAAAATTTTATTTAATAAATTCAATATCGTTAAATAATAATTTTGAAAATAATTAATCAACTAAATTAACTCTAAATATTTAAAAAACCAATAACTATGTTGTATTTTTAAAAAATAATGCTGATTAATTTAGTAAAATTTTAAAAATTAAATAAAAATATTTAATACAGTATTCTTATCTTAAATATAATATATATTAATTTTATAAAACAACAAAATAAAGAAAATAATTTATATAGTTTTGAAGATCATCAAAATATATTAAATTCTAGAAAACTGAGTAAGAAAAAATTTTGAAATGGAAGAAAAGAATCCAATTTATTTAGAAGGAAATTTTAATTTTAGGGGGAAAGAATATAATACCATAAAAGATCCACATTTGAGAAATGGAAAAAAATATTCCACCCTTATTTAAAAAACTGATTTACCATTAATTCAAAAAAATCGAATGTTAGTTCCAAAAATGAAATGATTTTTTTAAAAAAAGATCCACCATTAGTTCAAAAAATGTCCACTTTTAGTTTAAAAATGACCAACCATTCGTTAAAAAAACATATCCTACAATAGTTCAAAAAATTATTACCCATTAAATAAAAAATAACCCCACCATTAGTTAAAAAATGATCATCCATTAGTTCAAAAAATGAAATAAAGTTATTTAAAAAAATATCTAAAACTAGTTCTAAAAAACATCCACCATTAGATCAAGAAATGATTGACCATTAGTTCAAAAATGAAATATTGATTTTTAAAAACATGATCCACTATTAGTTCAAAAAATGATAAACTGTTGTAAATTAAAAACATCCAAGTCTTCTTCTATTAAAGGGGAAACATTAAATAAGTGAGTGGTAGTGCCAACATTTGAATATGGAGGAACATCCATGTCACGAACCGCCCCTCAAGGCTCTTATCGTGACTACCCCATGCCTTCCTTCCATATGACATGGGTTGGCGTCTAGAACCAAAGGCGTAAATCCCTATATCTGGGTAGGAATTTCCTTTATAAAACAGAAACAAATACAACCAGAGTACAAGCGGATGCAAACACTATGTAAAAATTGTATAACAAAAGATTTGATGGAAAGTAAAAGTGGGAAAAAAATACAAGCCCAATAGTAAAGTACAAGGAAAAGAAAAAATAGGTACAACTATAAGAAACATAGCTGGAAGGTTTCTAGAAGATCTGGGATTCTCCTCCACAAATCCTACCTGAAGGGTAGATATATATTTCCTCCTCGGTGCTCCACTTCTTTCTGTCTCCTCTAGGTATCGTCTCGTCTTGAGGTCTAAATTTGGCTAACATCTAGTCCTCATACACTCTTCCTCGGTAGGTGTTGTCCGTTGTCTGCATCCAACACAAAGAGGTACGGGAATAGCCCATGCAGGGGTGAGTATAACGATAATCAGTATGGACCCCGAGACCATCAAGGTCTCAAAAAAATCTAACAAGGATAAACCAAAAGTTATGAAATCAATGGATAACCATTACTTATGTATATTCCCATGCATATACTTATGTTATTAAGTAACCCAACTCACTCATGAGGAAAACACAAAGGTCATTGACTCAACTCAAACCAGGATTTTTATTCATGATGTCAAAACCACAACTGCTGGAGAACTCCTCCTCTGTCGAGTACAATAGGCCTGCCACTACAACCAAGAAATACCCACTAATCTTGGAATTCTGGAGTACTACACTTGTCGAGTACTGTGGGCCAGCCGCAACAACCAAGTGCTTCCCACCATGGGTCTACCGCTACAACCAAGAGCTCCCCCCCGTAGACTACAGAGATGCTCTTTCTATCGAGTATTGTGTGTCTTCCACTACAACCAATCACTCATATGTCGTGGGTTTGCTTCTACAAAAAAGTTATCCCCACTGGGCCATCTGAATCACTCCATGTCGATTGGTCAGTAGTCATCAAGTCTCAGTCACAGCTACTAGGTCTCTGTAATCTGCTCGCTCATCTCCAGGGGGGTCCTCTCCACGAGCCACAAGTAGATACTCCAAGTGTCAGGATGTCTCACGTCGAAATTTCACAAAGTACTGCCATGTCATTGGGGTCTCAACGCAATGAACGGTGCGTCAATCGGACGCCCGGTCTGTGAGTGATTTGCTTTTTTGTCCCGGGGGCCATGTTGGTTTCGTGTACGAACCAACCCGACTGTATCTCAACTATACACTGAACTCCCATGGGGTATACTCAAAGGGACTATTTCTCAATGAGATTACCAGAACCACTGATTGTTCGTCAAACGGACGTCTGGTGCCAAAGATATGGCCAAAGTAAGCAATGGACCATTAGTGGGCTCGGGTCTGGTCCGACCCGGTCGAGCCGACTCACCCCAAACCAGTCTGGGATGGGTCAGTCTGGGTCAACCCAGTCTGACTCTCTGGGTCTGACTCGGCCTGTTAGATGGGTCAACCCGTTATTTTTTGACTCGGTCAGCAAGGCCCCGCCCAGCGGTCCGTGAGGGCAGTTCATCTCGGATGCCTCCACGCAGGAAGCACAACACGAAGGCTGGGGCCAGTTCGGTTAATTCCGTGAGGGGCGTGGTTCCGAAGGTGGCGGTTGAGAGACAAGCAGGCAGGTTACGCGGGGTGCGTACAGGACTGCTGGTCACCAGGCAAGTTGTGGGTGCACCAGTCAGGGCGCGGGGGCACCGGCCAGGCCGCGGAAGGGCGCGTGTGTGCTGGGTAGGCCGCCGGTAGTTGCCAGGCAGGCCACCGGTAGGGCCCGGGCAGCGCTCCTAGAGTGCAGGCAGTGCGTCGGGGTCGCAGGTAGGGCGTTGGGGCCGCAGACAGGGCATGGGCAGCACCCAGGGCGTGGGTCGGGCGGTTCACGGAGGCTGCGGGTAGCATGGCCTTTGTTCGCCGTCTTCATCACCATCGCCTCTTTGTCATTCCATGTTGCCCCTTCGAAGAACATCACACAGAAAAATTCGACGGAGGGTGTCAGGCCGTGTGCGGTTGGCCCGAACCCTCCGCGTTTATGTGGACATCAAAAGTCTCAACATAAATAGAAGATTATCATTAAAAACATCTGTATCAATCCTTTTATATCCTTTGAAGAAGGTAAAAAAGGGCTAAAATATCAACATGAAAAATTAAAACACCTACCTCTTGATTGTCGTGCATCATTTGACGTTCGTTGATGGCATCATGGAATGAGACAAAGAAGTCCATCGTTCATTGCGTCCGCCACACACTTCCAATCCAAGCTCGTGTTTCGGTTCGATGACTCTGAGGAGGAGGGATGATGCTCGACGTCGATATGATCCGGGTGAGGAAGTCAAAGGAGGAAGACATTGTTGGTGTTCTTCACGTTCTTCGCGTTCTTAATTGGGAGATTTTCACCCTATCTTTTCTCTCAAAGCCTCCACCAAGAAGTTAATTATTCCAATGAAAATAATTGGTGGGTCTTTCTTTTTTACATTGGCACATAAATCAAAGAGAAGAATTAATAACCCGACACCCCTAATTAAAACATTGGAGGTGTCATATTAAATTTTGGAGGATGCCAAGAGACATCTTAATTAAAACACAAGAGTTGGTGCAATAATTAATTAGGAAATTAAGGTGGGGAAAGGGGTTTGGTAGTTTCTCCCCATTTAATTGGGAGTTGAGGAAATCAAGGGGGCTCCCCATTCATTAATGAGGGGAGTTGGGGATGTTTTCCTCTCCTCCTAGTATTAGGGGGTTCGGCCCCATGTGGTCCCCACCTTATTTATTCTTTCATGGGTGGTTGAATTTGGGTGGGCCCCACAACCATAACCTCTCATGGGAAGTTAAGGTGTGGTGGACCCCACATCCAACTCCCAAGTCGAGGTTCTAACTACCCGCACTCACACATGGCAGCTTAAAAATAAAATAGTGTGTTGTACTTTATTTTATTACTTTTATCTAAAAATCCAAAAACTAACTTTCATTCTCGATGCACTACCACCGATGTGAAAGTCTTCTTAAGTGAACATTGGTGTTTTGAGTTCAACGGTGCACTCATATTTCAATTCAGAGCACCGGTTCAAATGTTATAAAATCTAGTACGTACGTTTTATGAATGTACCCGAAAAAACATCAGAACATGATTTCGGGCACACCGGGACTCAGAATCAAGCGTTGTCAAAAACTGCGGACTCATAAAATTCCCATAATTTAAAAAAATATATCCATGGGAATTACTAGTCTTTACATTCTCCCCACCTCAGTACATTACGTCCCCGTAAGCTACAACTCTAACTAAGAGAACAAATTGGGGTACTGAGCACGCATCTGAGTATCCTTCTCCCATGTGCTCTCCTAGAGGTTCTCGTACTGCCAGCGAACGCACACTAGAGGTATTGACCATACACATAGGACCCACTCCTGTTGATCCTCAATCCACACTAGATCCTTTGTGAATGTCACCTAGTCATCGATGTCCAACTCTCCATGGTCGATGATGTGGGATAGGATTGTGCACATATCCCCTCAGCTGAGATACATGGAAGACGTCGTGCACCCGGTGCAACTGAGGTGGAAGATCTAAGCGGTAAGCCACCGCACCTACTCTGTTGATGGCCTGGAATGGTCCATTGAATCACGGAGATAACATGTCACCTCGGCCAAATCTCTGTAAACCTCCTCGAGGTGAGACCTATAGGAAAACGTGGTCACCATCATCAAACTATAGAGGTCTCCGTCTCCTGTCAGCAAAAGACTTTTGCCTACTCTGTGCAGTATTCATCTTCTCCTAGATGATCTGCACCTTCTCCATGGTAGCTCGTACCGTCTCTGGTCCCACTAGTGCTGACTCCCTTGGGTCTGTCCAACATAGTGGCGATCTGAAAGGTCGTCCGTACAATGCCTCCAAAGGTGTCATACCGATGGTTGAGTGATAGTTGTTGTGGTAGGTGAACTCCACCAAAGGAAAGTGATCCTTCTAACTGTGACCGAAGTCAAGGATTCATGAACAGAGCATGTCCTCGAGGTTATGGATGGTTTTTTTGGACTCACCATCTTTCTGAGGATGGAGTCCCGAAAGCCTCATGAGACCCCTTCCATAGCTGGGAAGTAAACTGTGTGTCACGGTCGGAGATGATAGAAGAAGGTACTCCCTGAAAATGAAATATCTTCTGCACATAGAGGCGTCCCAAGCTCTCTACTGAGCCCTACTCTATGATCGGTAAGAAGTGGGCCGACTTGGAGAGTTGGTCGAAGATCAAACATATCGAATTGTGACTCCTGGATGTACGTGGAAGACCCATCACGAAGTCCATGGATATCCCATCCCACATCCACTCTGGGACCTCTAAGGGTTGTACCAAGCCTGTAGGTACATGGTGCTCTTCCTTCACATGCTGACAAGTGAGGCACTGTGGGACAAACTCTACTACCACCATCTTCATAACTGGCCACCAGTGCTGTCGTCGAAGGTCCTAGTACATCTTCACCACTCCTGGATGTACTGCTAGTGGGTAGGTGTGGAACTCACTCAAAACTTCCTCTTGAAGTGAAACTGGTACCAGGGTACATCATCTTAAGAGGATGACGTGATCCCCACCTTCATAAAATCCATCAGGTGTCTTCCATGTGGATATCTGAGCATGTCGTGTCTCGCAGTCAGCGTCCCCACATTGTGCCTCCATAACTCACTTAAGAGGTGGAGGTGTGACTACAAGATACAATAGATAGGCTGCACCATCCCTATCCATAAAGGATAGTTACAGGGCATCCAGCTGTTCTGTCGCCTCTCCTGGTAGCTGAATGCCAATCCTCTTGCTGAGTGCATCTGCAACAACGTTCCCCTTCCTAGTAGTATAGACTATCTCGAATTCATAGTCCGGGAGTAACTCAAGCCATCGTTGCTATATTAGGTTAAGGTCCTTCTAATAGAATATATACCTGAGACTCTTGTGATCAGAGTACATGATAAAACATTCACCCATCATATAGTGCCTCCACATCCTCAAGGCGAAGTCCACTGCTACTAACTCCAAGTCATGGGTTGCATTGTTCTTATCATGCTATCTCAGCTGGTCAGAACCATATGTGATCACTGCTTGCTCCTGCATCAGGACACACCCATGTACGGTACCTCATGCATCGTAGTAAACTATGTACCCTACGACCTCCTCTGGAAGCCTCAAGATGGGGGGCACTAGTTAGCCTCTGCCTCAAATCTTCAAAACTCTTCTTTCATCTCCTCACCCACACGAACAGTTTCCCCTTCATCATCGGTGATGATAGTGATTCTGCAACTCTGGAGAAGTTTGGAACGAATCCCCAGTAGTACCCAGCCAATCCTAGGAATCTCTGAATCTCTGTCACACTCTTGGGTGTCTCCCAAGAAGAAATGCCTCAATATTTGCTTGATCCACTACAACTACAGCCTCTGAGATGACGTGTCCCAAGAAGTGAACCTCTCGAATCCAGAACTGTCACATAAAAAGCTTACCATATATTTGGTTTTCTACGAGTGCGTCCATTACTACCCAAAAATGGTAGGCACGCTCCTCCACAGTAGTCGAGTAGATCAAAATGTCATCCATGAAGACCACGACAAAGTGATTCAGGTATGGATGGAAGATCCTATTCCTGATACTCATGAACACTGATAGAGAATTGGTTAGGCCTAAGGGATTATCAAAGAACTCTTAGTGGTCGTAACGACACCTGAAGGTCACCTTCTGTACATACTCGTCTCAAACTCTGAGCTGGTTATTGCCTAATATGAGTTCTATCTTCGAGAACCATCATGCTCCGTTGATCTAATCAAATAGGTCGTCAATCCTCGGGTGTGGGTACTTGTTCATTACAGTCACCTCGATCAAGCGAATATAGTAAACATAGAGCCTCAAGATCCCATCCGCCTTCTTGGTGAACAGAATCGGGGCTGCCTAGGGAGAAACATTAGGATGAATGAATCCCTTCCCTTGCAAGTCCTCTAGCTACACTCGCAGCTCGCGAGGCTTAGTGGGATCCATCCAATATGATGGAGTAGATATCAGTGCCATCCCCGGGTACAATTCGATATAGAATTCCAACTCTCTACAAGGAGGTAGTCCAGGAACATCATCCAGGAAAACATTCGAGTACTGGTCCACCACTACAGGATAAGTTGGACTCTCTACATCAACTGCTCTGACGGAATGTCAAGCCAACTAGTGAGTGATTAGCTGCACCCTCCTCCGAGTAAGTCTATCATGTTCTGCAAAGGTTCCCTTATCACTGGTGAAGGTGATCCTTGTCCCATCTGAGCTGACACGCCGCACATTGTGCCTAATACAGTCAATGTAACCTTGGGCTGTAGATAACAAGCCCATACCCAATATGACATCATAAGGCCTCGAATCCGCTACTAGTAGATCCTAGCCTAAGCTCTTGCCTCCTAGAGAAAGCTCCCACTGCTGGCACCAGTGCGTAATCGTCGAATCAGCTCCTGTTGGAGTCTCTAGCCATAAGGATTGAACTAACTGCTCCTTCGGAATCTCTAAGATCTGAATGAGGGTAGTGGATATGAAAGAGTGACTGGCACCTATGCCTATGATAACAACAGCTAAGGTGGAGTAGAAACAGATCGAACCTTGAATCATCTCCGGAGTGTCATGATCATATGCCTCAGCTGCCTGGATCTGAGCTCTCCCCTATCCACCTTCTCCCTATGGTCGGGGTGGACCTCCTGGTGGTGGTGGTGGCCACAAATCGAAACATCGTCCACCGCTAGCTGCACGGCCAACTCCACTTCCATGTCTTCCTTCTCTCTACGGACTACCTAGATCGAACCTCTGCCTCTGTCTGGGAGGTCCCTCAACTTACTGATAACCGTCTGTAGAACGTGTCGGATAGTCACGTGCCATGTGACCCTATCCACCGCATAAGTAACATTGCCTGCTTCTGGTAGGTCTTTATTCACCCAGGGTTCCTCGCACATACGATCCTGAGTCATGCGGTTGACCACCTATAGGTCTGGTCCTCCTGGACCTCTACATCATCTGTTTATAGCCAGCTGCAAAAGACTCCGCTGCATGCTGACTAGTAGTGGGTCTCTCTGCTGGTGACTGCTCAGCAAGGAAAATCTCCACTTAGAGGGCTCGCTCCAACACCCTCGTCTACGTCGAGATGTTGTGGGAGATAACTGAAGCTCTTATCTCTCACCTGAGCCCCTGCTTGAAGGTCTGGGCCCTGAAGAATGGTTCTTGCACCATATCTATGGAGTAGTGAGAGAGGTTGGCAATCCTCGTTGAGTACTGCGCTATTTTCATGCTGCCCTACTGTAGATGAATTATCTCCTATATCTGCACTGCTCGAAGGGTGGATGGAAAAACACTACCTGGAACAGGCACTCGAAGCCTGTCTAGAGAAGTGTCGCCTCATCATGCACCTGGAGCATCACGCACCACCATCTGCCAACTACCACCTGATGGAGGCTAGCAGTAAGGATCACCATGTAGTCTGGTGGTGTCCCTACTAGCCTGAATATTCTTACCACAACCTCCATCCAATCCACATCCACCTGTGGGTCCGCCTCTCCCCTAAACCTGGGTGGCCTCTGGCATTGGAAATCATGCAACGCGCTGAAGCGGCGTTCATTTTCTGTTGTTGGGGCATGTGGCAGCGGTGTCCCAACGGGTAGTGGTACCGCTGGTGCCTCTGCTGGTTCCTCAACTGGAAGAGGTCCCTACACTAAGGCCTCATCACGTGGTGGGATATCAGTGCGTACAAATATCGGGTCTCTCACTGGTCATCCATGAGGAGGCATCCTGAAGGGAACAGGTGCAACACGGTCAAACGATTACATCTGGTGAGCTAACCTGGTTTGAGATGAAAAACATTTGAAAACACACACGCAATTCGTGTTTTCATGAACTAAGTCATAAATCAGTAATCAGGTTCCTAGTGTACAAATTCGTTAGTCGCTGCACCAACACTGGACTCCCAGAACTGAAGACCACACTCGGTACCATTAACACTATTCATTCACAAAAAATAAATATTAGAGTCCTATGTTTTGTGGTAGAACCGACACCTCTAATACCAATTTTTAACGACCCATCCCCCGGGGCTAGTATCTTGACTACCTGAAGCCAGCCTTTCATAGGCCAGGGGCTAGCGAATAGCACCAAAGGCGTAAATCCCTATAACTAGGAAGGAATTGCCTTTATAAAACGTAAACACATACAACCAGAGTACAAGTGGAAGCAAACACTAAGTAAAAAACTGTATAACAATAGATGTGATGGAAAGTAAAGGGGGGCCAGAAATACAAGCCCAATAGTAAATTAAAAGGAAAAGACAAGACATGTACAACTAAAAGACAAATAGCTGGAAGGTGTCTAGAAGCTCCTGGATTTCCCTCCATGGATCCTACCAGAAGGGTAGGTACATATAGCCTCCTTAGTGTTCCACATCTATCCACCTCCTGTAGGTACCATCTCACCATGAGGTCCACCTCTACGTTCCATCCAGTCTTCGCACACTACACCTCTGTTAGCGTTGTCCGTCGTCTGCATACAAAACAACGAGGTGCTGGCATAGCCCTTGCAGTGGTGAGTATAACGATACTCATTAGGGACATCGGGACCCTCAAGGTCTCACAAAAATTCAACAAGGATAAACCACAAATTATGAAATCAACGGATAACCATTACATAGGTATATGCCCATATATCTACCTAAGTATTAAGTAACCCATCTCAATCATGAGGAAAACACAATGGTCATTGACTCAGCTCAAACTAGGATTTTTATTCATGATTTCAAAGCCACAAATATGGGAGGACTCCTCCTCTATTGAGTACAGTGGGCCTACAACTACAACCAAGAACTTCCCACTAACCTTGGACTACTATGTACTCCACTTTTCGAGTACTGAGGGCCTGCCATTATAACCAAGTGATTCCCACAATGGTTCTCCCACTACAACCAATCGCTCCCCCTCATAGCCTATAGAGGTACTCCTTCTGTTGAGTACCACGAGTCTGTCGCTACAACCAAGTGCTCCTCAAATGTGGGTCTACTGGTACAACCAAGCACTCCCCACTAGGCCATCCAAATCACTATGAGTCGATCGGTCAAAAGTTGTCAAGTATCAACCAGCTAATAGGTCTCTGCAATCTGCTCGCTCTTTACTGGGATGTTTCGCTCCATGAACCACAAGTCGATAATCCAAGTGTCATGAAGTCTCACGTAGAAGTATCACAAAAGACCTCCATGCCATAGGGGTCTCAACACAACAAACGGCGCATCAATCAGACGCACGGTCTGTGAGTTATTAGCTTTGTAGTCTCGGGGGCCCGGCTGGTTTCGTGTACGAACCAACCCGGAAATATCTCAACTATACCCTGAAATCCCATGGGGTATAATCAAAGTGGTTGTTTCTCATAGAGATTACCAACACCACTAATGGTTCGTCAAATGAATGTCCAGTACAAAATATATTGCCAAAGTAAGCAATGTGTCATTAGTGGTCCTGGGTCTGGTCCGACCCAGTCGGACTGACTCGACCCTACCCAGTCTGGGTCGAGTCGGTCTGGGTCGGCCCGATCAGACTCGTTGGGTCTGACTCGGCCGATTGGAATTGTCAGCCTGCTATGTTTTGATACAGTCTGTTGGGCCCGGCTGAGCGGTCCGCGATGGCAGTTCAGCCCGGATGCTTCCACGCATGCGGCTCGGCCCGAAGGCTGGGGCCGCTTTAGTCAATGCCGCGAGGGGCGTGGCTCAGACGCTCGGCATCGAAGAGACCATCGGGCTGGCTGCACGGGGTGTGGGCAGGTTGGTGGGTCACCAGGAAGGTCGCGGGTGCATCGAGCTGGGCGTCGGGGTGTCGGCTACGCTGCATGAGGGTGCTGGTTCACCGGGCAGGCCGCCGGTAGGGGCCGTGCAGGCCGCCAGCTGGGTGCAGGTGCACAGGGTAGGCTGCCGATAGGGGATGGGAATGGCACCGAGGGCGTGGGCATTGCGCCGGCGGGGCGCGGGCAATGGACCGGGGGCGCTGGTAGGGTGTCGGGGGCATTGGCTGAGCGCCGGCAGGGCACAGAAATCGCTCGGGGTCTGGGTCGGGCGGTTCGCATAGGCTTGGAGTAGCACGACCATTTTTCGCCATCTTCAGTGTCATCGCCTCTTTTTCATGCCATTTTTCCTCTTCGAAGAAAATCACAATGAAAAATTTGATGGAGGGTGTTGTGCCATGTGAGGTTGGCCCGAACCCTCTGTGTTTAGAAGGAGATCAAAAGGCTCAACGTAAATAGAATATGATCATTAAAAACGTCTGCATCAATCCCTTTATATCCTTTTAATAAGGGAATAAAAAGGGGTACAATGTCAACATGAAAAATTAAAACCGCTACCTTTTGATTGGTGGGTGTCATTTGACATTCGTTAATGGAGTTGCGGAAGAAGATGAAGAAGTCCATCGTTCGTTGCGTCCACCACAAACTTCCAATACAAGCTCGTGTGTCTGTTCAATGATAATGATGATGAGGAAAGATTCTCCATGTCTGTATGATCCGAGTGAGGATGTCATGAGAGGAAGACATCACCGAAATTCTACGCATTCTTCTATGGGAGATTTTCTCCCTATCTTTTCTCTCAAGGCCTCCTCCAAGAAGTGAATTATGCCAATGAAAATACTAGGTGGGTTTTTTTATTATTACGTTGGCATGAAATTCAATGAGAAGAATTAATAACACGACACCCATAATTATAACATGAGAGGTGTCATATTAAATTTAGAATGATATCATGAGGCTTCCTTATTAAAACACAAGAGTTGGCGCAACAATTAATTAGGGGGTTTTGGCACATTAAGGTGGGGAAAGTGGTTAGGGAGTTTCTCCCCATTTAATGGGGAGTGGAGGAAATCAAGGGGGCTTCTCCCACATTAATAAGGGGAGTTGGGGAACATTTCCTCTCCTCCCATTATTAGGGGGTTAGGACCTGTGTGGTCCCCACCTTATTTATTCTCCCATGGGTGGTTGAATTTGGGTGGGCCCCACCTCCATAACCACTCATGGGAGGTTAAGGTGTGGTTACCCCACCTCCAACTCTCATGTGGAGGTTCTAAAGACTCGCAATCACACATGGAAGCATAAAAATAAGATATAGTATTGTACTTTTTTTCATATTTTTTTTATAAAAACCCAAAAACTAACTTTCGTTCTTGTCACACTGTCGTTGAAGTGAATGTATTCTTATGAAAAAATCGGCGTTGTGAGTTCAACGGGGCCCTTAGATTTCAATTACGAGCATCGGTTCAAAAGTCATAAAATCATGTATGTATGTTTATTTATCATAACCGAACAAAACTTCCGAACTTGATTCTGGGCTCACCGGGCCTCGGAATCAAGCACCGTCAAAAATTCGGGACTTGTAAATTTCCCATGAATTTTTTTAAATAACATTCCACAAGAATTCTAGGTCTTTAAAATACATGGATTAATGAAACTAGAGATATGATAATATGAACAATGTTCATAATTTCTAGTAAATAATTTCCTTTTAATATTAGTTAATTATAAGTAATATAAAGGAATGAATTGGAATTTTTTTAGAAGACATAATTAAGTTGAATTTTGAGTACTTTAATTGAATAAATAATTGATTAAAACTGATAAGTATATCAAAAGACATGATCATAATAAAAAGAAAAAATGATTTCAAAACTAAATAGAACTTTATCATAATTTTACCAGTTTTATGGCAGTTAATTTTTCATAACCCGTCCAAGTGGGGTTTCTGTCATGACACCCCAAGCTCACCTCTAATAGGCCAGGGGCTAGAGATTTACATCAAGTAGGCATATCACTAACCTGGTAGAAATTGCCTAAGTACATGTACACATTCACATATCTCCAATGTCACAAATGATGTATTGAAAAAAACTCCACAATGGAACAAAATGCAAGCATACAACTAAAACCAACTAACAGAGTACAACAGAATGTAATGTGTTGAAATTAAACTACTCTAGAAAATATTCCCACCAAATGAAAGTGTATGTAGGATACAAATAATATCCTTTTAGAAATAAATAGGTATTGGTACTACTATTCATATCCATAGGAACACCTCAGTCTATATGGTTGCTCACAAATCTTGGTCTGGTCAGGGTCCACCCTGGACCCCATGAAAACACCGCTCATCTACACTAGACATGACATGTGTAGGGAAATCCCATGCATGGGTGTGCATAACAATATATAGTGGAAGATACCAAATAACACAAATAAGTACACCATGTAATGGTATAGTCAGCTTTAAATAGTATATGTCTACATAAAATATAAAGAGGCAAACATTCAGACAAACTCGAAACCCAGACTCTTAGACTATAGGTAAGTTTCAACAACCTTTACTCCCACACTTGGAATGCAGGCTGAAGATTCCAGGAAGCACTCACCCAAGAGAACTCACTCCAATGTATGATAACTCTAAAGACATCTGTTCGAGGTGTATTTTTCATCATTAAGGGTCATGAGAGAAATATTGATACACATACAGTTCTTAAGAGAGAACATATGCACTCATTCTATGAGATCTCACCCCAAATTGGGGAAAGATCGGAATACACAGATGAGGAACATTGTCATGGCCTTTGCGTGTAACATGAATCTAATAGATTCACCTTTTCTGTAAATGATAAGAATTATTTTGGATTGTTCATTTCGATATCTACCTCTACCAATGTTTAATAATTATTAGACTATCTTTCTATGGGCCTCTCAGAGTGACTCTGAGACTATCTAGAAAGCCCTGCTAAAGAGATCACACTCTTAGGGATGGAAATGATAACTGTACTTCATGGGAATGACCAAATGGGGAACTATCCCAAATTAAAATTTAGGAAATAATGGTTTATAAGGGGGTAAAAACATGTAGATGAGATAACATGACATGTGGAAAGATCGCACACTGTGTCCCTTGACTTTATATACTACCTGTGTGAAACGACCTGAGTCAGAAGACATGTCTATTAAAATAACATACACAACATGTAGTAATGATCACACATTGTGTCTGATTATCTAGGGTCCTCTCCATGTTTGTTAGCAAAGTTTCCCTAAACAAAATTTTACATGTGTATGCCAACTCGTGTACTGGTACATGAGGTAACCTGCATAACCGGATAGGTCTGGCCGTGTGGTGGATTACATGTTGTGTACTTCACCCTGTGTCTTCGTATCATCTATGATATACACAGAGTCCCGTGAAAGGACCCACACATAGTGTTACATTTTTCACATGTCATTTTATCGCTTCCTATATCATGAAACAGTAGCCACTGTAGGGCGAACCCCACATGCCATGTTCTTCGATGAACAAGTATGTTCTACATGAATTTCTAAAACTCTATTTCATCAATGGTGTGCCTCAGGTGATGTTCGATCTGCCTATTTTTCTATCCAATCGCCTTGAAATTGAATATCTAAAGCCATCCCGCCATGATAACATGTAAATAGTAGGTTTTAGTGCCTCTATCGGCTCCGTGAACGTGTTTCAGTGCCCGATAAATGAATTGTCGAAGAAATATTTCTTCCAATCTGGGTCAATTAATTATCCTCCATTATCATCGCAACTCCAGGAGGTCTTCACGATTCCAAATCTCCAGTTTTGTATTTTTATGCTATGAGATGGACAACCAACGATCTGTTGTACATATCCCCCATGAATAACGTGAAGAATTTATGGGTCGAAGGGAAGAATAAATCCAATTATGTAATCGAGGATTGAACCTCTACCATCATTCTTCATAGTGTTTATTTTCTCCCATTATAAGGATAAAACCTTGAAAATCAAAATATGAATCCAATAAAACATGGATCAATTCCCCAAAATAATCCTAATAAATGACCCTCCCATGAGAATGAACAATATAAGGGTCATCCTATTCATGGTTTTATCTGTTTTCATAATTTTATAAAAGAATGTGGAAAATTAAATCAAAACAACAAACCCTACAGCAATCGTTGATGAAGATGGATATTGGTTATCATTCAGGATTCGATCTCATTTCAAACAATCATCATGTCATTGTTTGTTGATATTTTTCCAAGGATGAATCATGTCCTAGACTCCAGATCATTTTTTTATTTTTTTCCATGTTATTAGCCTAACCTCAGGATCCTAGTTATTATAAACCAAAAAACTTTTCATTGTGTTAATATATATGTTTAGAAAAATAAATTATAAATTTATTTTATTTTCATTCCAACATCCAAAAATTATCTCTGTGGCTGACATACATTGTATGATGTTAGGCCCCACCTATTGTAATGTCGATTCTCTGAATGCAACGGTACCCTCAAATTTCTTATCTGGATACATTTTTAATAGTTATTCCACTTTTTTATGAAAACCTATATCATGAAAATTTTAAATGTTTAATTTATTTCAAACATTTATTCTGAGAACCTCGGGCCAGACAATCTCACACCATCCCAAAGAATGTAATCAAAATAATTCCACATAATATTTGAAAATAATACATAGAAAATATGATACATTACATTATCCCCACCTTAGGTCTTATACATCCCCATAATTACAAAACAAAAGGCTACTCAAATTGATGTTTGTACAATTCACGAATCAGAGCCTCCGGCTACCACTTGCACTCTTAAAAGTTCTCGTGCTACCACCGGACATGCACCAAGGGAATTACTCACCCATGAAAAATCTTCTCATGTCAATCATTGATCTCCATTGGGTACTTTACGATGGTCACCCCATCCTCCTTGTTGAGCTCACCACAGTCGATGATGTTTTATGGGTCATGCATGTACCTCATCAGCTGCGACACATGGAAGACATCATGTACCCAATACAACTGCGGTGTAAAGGTAGGTGGTATGCCAGCTCACCAACTCAATGTAGTATCTAAAATGGGATATTGATCCTCAAAGACAATTTGTAACCTAGAAAAATCTCTATAACCCTCACTGATGTGACACCCAATATATGTCATGGTCTCTCTCTTCGAACTCCATAGATCTCCACCATCTATGAGAATTTGAATTATGAATGCTATGTACAATCATCATCTTCTCTTGGATGATATGCACCTTCCCGGTGGTAGTTCGTAACAACTCATTATAGGGTTCATCTATAAAATTGTAGATTTGTTGGGATACCCATATAAATCATAAAATTGTTACATACTAATGGTAGAGTGGTAGGAGTGGATGTATAGAAACTCTGCTAGTGGTATGTGCTCCTCCCAACTGCAACCAAAGTCTATGATACATGCCAGTAACATATCATCCATAACCTGAATGTTTTTGTCCATCTGACCATCTTTCTAGGCATGGAATGATGTGATCAAGCATAGTTGAGCCTCAAAATTCTCTTGAAATCTCTTCCACAATCATGATGTGAAACATGCATCTTTATCTAAGACTATTGTCAAAGGGAATCCAGGAAGTTGAACTATCTTTTGCATATAGAGGAATACCATGATCTCTACAGAACTATGCTGCCAAAATGATAGGAATTTGGAAAACTTTGGGATTCTGTAAATGATCACCCAGATAGAATTGTGTCCCCTAGAAGTTCATGGTAACATCTTCACGTGGTCCATCGATACTTCATCCCATATCCACTCCAGCACTTCCTGTGGTGAGCTAATCCTGCTAGAACCTAGTACTCAGCCTTCCCTTACTGGATGATATGACATCGAAAAAGAAACTCTACTACTACATTCTTCATCCTTGTCCACAAAAACTTACATTGAAGACCCTAGTAAATTGTTTCACTGCTATGATGTACCACTAAGGGGAATGTATGAATATCCTTCAAATCCTCTTCCTGTAGTGTCACTGGATAAACTATGGATCCTATGAAAAATATGATGTGTTCCCCACCTTGTGAATATCTATTTAGAGCTTGTCCTGTGGATAACTAAGAACTTAATTTCTCACAATCAATATCCCTTAGTCATGCCTCCTTGACTTTATGCAAAATTTAAGGGGTAACCACAATATACTAGAGTTAAGATGAATCTTCCCTTACTAAAAAGTATAAATATAGTGAGGAAAACTACTCTTCCACCTCACTCAGTAGCTATGAAGTCTATATCCGACTGAGTGCATCAGCTACAATGTTCCCCTTACGAAGAGTATAGATGATCTCAAAGTCATAATATTGGAGGAACTCTTACCATCACATCTTCCTTATATTTAGTTTCTTAGGTGATGATTTTCACATGACACTCTTGTGGTCAGTGTAGATGATTAATTTTTCACCAATCAGGTAGCGTTGGAAAATCATCAATGTGAAGAGTACCACTGCCATCTCAAGATCATGGGTCACATAGTTATGATCATAATGCCTTATCTGGCATGAACCATAAGCAATCATTTCCCATCTCAGCATCAGGCCACAACCAAGCCTAGTTCTTGATGCCTTGTAGTTAACTATGTACTCCACACCCTCTTATAGAATTCTCAAGATCAGTGCTCTCATAAAACTCTGCATCAAGTTCTTGAAAGCATGGTAGAACTTCTCTATCCATACAAAAATTCTCCCCTTACTAATCAATGATATCATCAGTGCTGATATCCAATAGAAATTAGGGATACTTATTTGGTAGTATCTTACCAACACAAGGAAGATCCGTACCTTTATCACACATTGAGGTGGCTCCCATGCTAATACTACCTCGAACAAGGCAGAGTCCACTACTACTCCACCTAATGAGACAACATGTCCTATAATGTGGACCTCAGGTATCGAAAAATCTCACTTTGAGGGAATCTCATAATATTTGTACTCTTAGAATATGCCTAGAACTATCCAAAGGTGTCTCACATGATCCTCTAATGACACAGAGTACACAAGGATGTCTTTGATGATGAACACTATGAACTAGACTATATACGGCTGGTAGTTGTGCTTCATATGTCCCATGAATGTTTTAGGGGCATTGGTTATGCAGAAATTCATTACCAAGTACTCGTTTTGACCATAATGACATCTGAAAGTCATATTTGGTATATCCCCATTTCTTACTTGTATGTTGTGGTAACATGATCGAAGGTCAGCCTTTGAGAACTGTCACTCCCCTCTCACCTTATCGAAGAGGTCATAAATCCTTGACATTGGATACTTGTTCATCACCGATACCCAATTAAGGTTCTTGTAATCTAGGCACAACCACAAACTACAATATGTATTATTAGAAAACATAACAATGTCTTAGAGGGTGAAAAAATATCTATCACGAAGACCTTCCTCTGTAAATCCTACAGCAACACCCTCATATTGTGAAGCTCTTCAAGATCCATCTGATACAACAATGAGGATATCGTTGCCATCTCAAAGTGTAAGTCTATGTAGAATTCAATTTCCCTATACGGAGGTAATCATAGAATATATTTTGGAAAGACATCTCCATACAGGGCCACTACTACTAGGAACTAAAAGATCACAACATCTACTGATCTGAGGGTAAGGATAGCCAACTCATGAGAAATCGGATACTCCCTACTAAACATGATCCCATTTGGAGCTTCCTGGATTTTCATTTCATTAAATAAGGAAAACAATGTTCCATCACTAATGACACACATTACCCTTATCTTAAAGAAATCAATCTAAGCATGGAACGAAGAAAAACAATACATACTGAGAATGGCATCATAAGGCCTCAACACTACCACCAAGTGGATCCGACCTAAACACTTGCCTCCTTGGGTAAGACCACATTTCCAGCAACGATTTGTGGTTAGAGAGTCTCCTCTAATAGGTGTGTCAATGATTTTTTTTGGAGTCAACAGCCCCACCTAAATCTCAAGTTTTCGCACGATACATGCAGAATGGAAAGAATTATTGGAATGTGTGTCTATATGTATTTATGATAACGTATAAAAGATATAGATCATACATCGGATCATCCCTAGAGTCCCAAGATAATATGACTTGACCGCATGTAGCTACCCCCACCCCTACCCCTTACTCCTATAGCCTAGTTCGAACCTTATGGCAGTGGTGGTGGAAGTAGGTCAAAGTGTATGGATCCTCCTTCAACTATCCCTGCTCCACTTCCATGTCTGCCACTGGGATGTTTTTCCAGATCCTCTCTATGAATTTACCTCGGTGGTCCATCCACAGCATCCATTTCACCAGTTTGAGGAGTTGGTAAATCTATAACAAGATGTACCCTATTATCACATGAGTAGAATCACCTCTCCCTAGGATGACTATATCCAACGAAAGAGACGTTGACTGAAAATACCCTATCATGGGTCCTCTTGTGACATCTAGAACATCCTGATCCATGTTCCTAACATCAGATCCCTACTGTCGAGGTCTCTCCACCTATTTTTCTATTGATGACTACCACTAGATGTCTCTTCTCAGCCAAGAAGGTCTCGACCACCAATGATTTCTCAATCACTCTTTCAAAATTCTAACTCAATAGAGTCATTAAACTAGCCTGGATGTCCCATTATAGACCTCAAAAAAAGGACTTATCCCTGAATTACTGATCTCCGACCACATCCATTGAGTACCTAGTGAGGTTTTTCAACCTCGATGAATTATCAACCACCATTAAACTATCCTACTGGAGCTAGAGAAGCTCTTCAATACACACTTCTAACAGTTCAATAAGGGACAACTACTTGGTAAAAACATTCTCAAACTCCTACCATGAAAGTTTCTCCACATCATGAGTCTTCATGGTCAAACTCCACCATCGTCCCATACAACCCTAATGATGGATTGCTCCTAGAATCACCATCTTGTCCACTAGTGTCCTCACTAGATGGAAAAATTTAGTCACTACCTCAGGCCAGTCCTATGATTCTTGAGGGTCTGGATCGCCCTAGAACTTGAGTGGTCTCTATCTATGAAACTCATAGAGTGCGTTCAACTTGTGATTCACATCTTATGGTACTATAGGTACCACATGTTTCTCCACTAGTGGTGGCATATCTTGAGCACCACCAAGAGGTAATGACTAGAGAACTAGTCCTTGAATTGAATCATCGTCGCTAAGAGGTCATCCTTGTGATCAATCTGGTGAATCCTAGCCACTATGCATCATTGGGTAATCCTATAAGGAAACTGGATATACCATAGATAAATATTATATCTAGATAGGTGATACTAAAGTACAAGGAAAACATAACCTATTCCTATATTATTCATGAACCAATTTTTTTGTTTCTTGTCAACATGTTTTCTCAGATACAGAGTCGAAAAGCATGTTATCAGAGTCCTTGTGTATAGATACATCGGCCGCACATAGCAACACTAGAGTCCCTGGCCTAAAATCAGACATCAAAAAACATAACACTATTTCCCCATAACAATCACACTCAAAGAGCAGAAATTAGTGTCTTATAGTTGAACCGAACACCTCAGATAGCACTCCATCCCAACCCATCCTAGTAGGGCCCACGCCGCGACTCTCAAAGACTGTATCCAACAGTCCTAGGACTGGAAACTAGCACCGAGTTGGAATATCACTAACATGGGAGGCATTTCTTTTGTACATGTACACATGAACACATATCCAAGCCCACAAATGCAGAAATGAAAAAAAAAACAAAATAAGAAAGAAAATGCATGCAATGAACTAAACCCAACCAATAGAGTAAAGTGGATTGTAAAGTGCAGAAAGTATATTGGGCCAGAATACAAGCCCACCAATAGAAATGTTCTGCAGACTTTAAAGTTCAACCTATAAAACAAAAATAGGTACTAGGACTATTTATCGTTGTCATAGGAACACGTTGTCCTATAAATAAGCACACAAATCATTGTCTGGCCCTTGTCCGACCTTGAAACCTTCAAAAGGTAGCTCGTATGCACAAAACATGACTTTGAAGGCAATTATTGTAAAATGGTGAGTTAAATAATCCCATTAGAGGATCCCAAAAACCACAACAAAATATACAAAGTAAAGGTATAGTCATCTCTACTCAATATATTTCTATAGAACATATCACAATAGAAACATCTATATGTACTTGAAACCCACACCTATAGTCTTGAGCTAAGTCACAACAACCAATGTACCCAAGCTAGGGATTATGTCTTAAGATTTCCTGAAGCACCGGTCCAAGAGAACTCATTCCTTAGTCTGATGGATCTGATGACATCCATCTGAGAAGTATTGTTCTTCAGGATGTGTCATGAGATAGGGAGATATACACTAATAGATCCAAAGGAAGAATAAATTCACTCATTCTGGGAGAACTCACTCCTGAGTGGGGAAGGATCATGATATACAAATGAGGATCACTGTTAGGGCCTTGGCGTATACAACGACTCATCCATATTTCACCTTCTATGTAGAGGAATGATGTCATGTAAGGTTGGTCATGTCAATTGTAGCACCCCAAAAATTTTATGGTATGATTCTCTTAAATACATTGTATTCATTAGATAGACTGTATCTCATGAATCACTAAGCCTCTATGGAACAGAACATGGTTACTGATAGTAGATAGCGATAACATAGCCTATAAACATAAATTTGTCAACACTATGTTTTGAATTTTAAAAATATGACATACAATGGTGTGTTCAGGATGATATTTTGGGTCTGAGAGAATTAACTTAATTTTTGGTGAATAGTATAATACCATTATGAATAATAAACTACATTTATGAATAGTAACTTACACTTATAAACATTAATATGACTCTTATGAATGGTATCCACACCCATAAATTTATAAATAAATTTAGGGACCTCAAAAATGATGTTGAATAATTTAAGTGTTAATATTTATCAATTAAATAATGATTTTAATTAAATATTTAATTAATCATATTTAGATAAAAAATTTAAAAATGGACAAAATTTATTTGATTCTACACATTAGAAAATGGTTTGGGTGAATTTTTTTGGTATTTTTCTGAAATACATAAATTGTTTTGAATAGTGAAATACCCTAATTTACAAAATAAGCTAAATAAAATTATTATATAGTCATGTATGATGTTCTGATAATGTAAGCCCAATTGATTTGCATTAACATGGTAAAATTATTATTATTGGTAATGGAAGGCTCACTATTCCTTATCTTGTGGAGAAATAATAAATTAATGAATATAATATATAGAAATCATCTCTCCCGTCCACTATATAAACCACCCCTTACCCCCTCTTCCTCTCACACCGCTCAAGCATCAAGCCTTGAATAAATTCTTATCAAATAGCTCCCTACCCACCTCCTCCACTTCCAAGACCTTCTAGTCTCACCAAAAGGCCAAAAAAAAGGCCTTAATGGGTTTCTCAAAAAAGGACTACTCAAGACGTGAACCTTGCTTCCTTTTTCATTCAATTCCTTTTACAAGTTCCATTATTTTGTGCACTCCTCTCACATAAACTCATCCAAATGACATGATAATTCAAGTTCCATTCATGTAGTGTATTATATATATTCTAATGGAATATTTCATCATAATATCTCTTTTTTATTTTTCTTTTATACTATAAATGCAAACACTGACCGAGATGTGTTAATTTATCACACTCAAGGAAGAATAGTTTTCAATTTGCATTAATATCATCAATAGTGGTCATGATACCTTTTCAATGGTTTAACAAGATCATGATCTATTTATTTTATCTTTTCTAATGTTCTGGAATCCTAAAACACTCATAATATGTAATAACAATACAAAACATGTTTATTATGCACAAAACTGTCAAGAAAAATCCAAGCATTTATTAACTCATCGAATGAGTCATCCTTAGGGTATATATCCATAAAAATTATATGATTATTTAAATGTATTTAATGAAACAAATAATTTATATTAAAAATTCTGGATGTTTAATGAACTTTTAAACAAACATCCATTCATGAATACAAGTAAACGGATCATGAAAACCAGAGAAGAAAATGGTACCAAAACAATAAAATTGAATCTCTTAAACCCAACAAAAAGCCCATAAATTAACCTAATAAGGAAATAGAATATCAATTAAATGTTTATGAGGTTATGGAATTATTTATTAAAGAATCTAAATTTTATTATTTAGGTCATTAAGAACAATCAAAAACACCTTCAAGAATAAGGTAAGGGATCCTATCTCTCAATTTTGTTAAAGAATTCCCCTTTTGTTGTGCCCTATTATTTTTAATTCCTAATGGTGGGGTATGTTTTTGAACCTCCCCCCTAACTCCATTATGATATATAAATAATGGGATACCCCGTTTCTTCTCATTAATCCCTCTCATGAACACTCGTTACCATGCCAAAATGTTTGCAAGGGGCTCTCTCATCTCACTTTCAATTCTATAGGGAATTTCATTTTTCTCCACTTATTTATTATATGTGGTATAGGTGTACTGCAATTTGAAATCTGATAAAATGATTCTCTTTAAATTTAATAAATCATGTTATTACTTTAGTGGTTATCAACTTTGGTTCATAGGACTCAACTGATTACAACATGGTAACGAGCTTTGTCTCAATTTTCACTTCGTTGCATCTTGCTTAGTATAGTGAACCTACTCTTTATTATGTGGTGTACCTACTTCCCATTTGAGATAAAATTTCAATCCAAATTATATTCCATTTATATATCCATATTCTCATATAATTGATATGATTATTTTCTAAGCTGTATTCTATTTTACATACGTTATATATTTTGAATGTTGTTTTGACTGTGGAAATATTGATGAATATGTATCCTCTATTAAATGAAGAAAATGTAAAGGAATATTTTTATTATGTTGAATCTATTTATAAAGAATTAATTGGACATTTAGCGGTGGGTGGGGACCTTTATATCCCCTCGATGCATCGACATGTCTCATGAGACAAATCAGTTGGCAACAAACCCTTCAAGTTTGTTTCAAAAAATTAGATGGGTTTATACCCACATAACTAAACCTTTTTAATGGTATTATGGTATTACATGCTAGATACATGAATTCCAATTAATAAACATTATCTGTCATCATTATTATTTATTACTATTCATGAGGTTTTTTCTAGGAGAAAATTTGTGGATTCAATTTCATTCTCAGTTTATTAATTGCATGACTTTTTCATTTATTCACCATGTCATATTGATTATGTAAACTTTTTTACAATTCGGATATTATTGATTCAATATTATGCCATTTTTAACCCTTACTGAGAATTTTAACTCACCCCTTTAATTTTTTACCTTCAACAGGTGATGAAGAAGAGATCTTTTATTGAGTTCTTGTGGATTCAGTTTTCATTTTTTGGTATGTATTGTATTTTTTAACCATTTCCAAAGTAATTTATGTTACATTTATGTATCTAGTTTTCTTTAGACTACTAAAATTATCATTCCATTGGGATTATAATTCCTCTTAACGAATACAATATAATAAGCAATGCACCAACTCTGGTCTTGTGGGGTCGAGGTGTTGCAGTTGGTATTATAGAAAGTTTAGTAGCAAACATGAAAACTATATTTGTAAATATTGATTAGGGGATAATGAACTAAGGTATTATTTGAAGACAAACATACAAGAAAATATTGTTTTTTTTGTATGTAATATATTATGTTGATCTTTCTAGAAAATATATCCCTATCTGGATACAAACAAGTAGAAGTTTCTCAAGAATAGATGTAGGTAGGAGTAAAAACTCTGACAAGGAGTTTTAGGCATGACCTAGGGTATCCTGGTTCATGAAAATGGTCTGTTATGCACTCTTGGTATTGACACTCTATTGTGATATGCTATGGATAATTCACATTTTCATTACAAACCATTATGAAGGAGATTAATGCAAATTTTTCTTTAGAGAAACAATGTTCACAAGATTAACTATGAAAAGAATTTCAGTCTATGTTAAGTGATTTTCTATTTTAGATTCATAAACTAATATAGTGTATGCCATTATTTAAAAAAAGGTTCCTAATGGAAGAAGGGGAATCAATACTTGGGGACAATGCTGGGATTCCCCACTGAGCAAGTCAACACAGTCAATGTTAGAGAAGATCATATTATGACCATATTAGGAAATCATACTCAAGTCATGAAGAATAACCATGCTACACCTATGTTTGATCATTTCATGCAATAGAAGCCCCCATATTTTAGTGTTACTCCTCATCTGACAGTAGATAAGTACTGGATTAAGTCACTCGCAATGATATTCATCGCATTAAGATGAAATGAAAATGAAAAGGTGGTACTGAAAGTATATTGTCTCAAGGGTTATGTTGATCAATGGTGTTCTTTGATCCAGAATACCAAGAAGGAAGAAAAAATTGATGATATGAAATGGAGGACTCTTAGAGAAATATTCTTCCATAAATATTACGCTCATGATAAATGAACTAAAATGAAGTGGAAATTCTTTGGCTTAGAACAAATGAAAGAAGATAGTGTTGTATAATATGAGGCTACCATCAAAATGCTAGACAATTATTCCATAGATTATGTACATGACATGGAAGAAAAGATATGTTATTTCAACGAAGGTCTTAAGCCATGTCCTCGAATGAAACACGGTTCTCTAACATTTTCATCATACGATGAAACTTTATCAAGAGCAATCAAAATAGAGAAGGAATTTTTTAGATCAAATTTGTTCAAGTGAAACCAGGATATGAAGTGGTTCAGTGATAACCAAGTAAAGGGTTAAGAAACAATGTATAATAAGGTAATGAAGAAATTCCCATTTTGTGAGAACAGTGGAATGAATAATCTCGGTAAATTCTTGCAAGGAATGGGAGTCTGCTATAAGTGTGCATAAAAGGGTCATCAATCTAAAGAATGCATGGGGAAAAAAATTTAATAATGTTAAATGCTATAATTATAGAGAGATGAGACACTATTCAAATGATTGTTTTAAGTTCCAAGGAAACTTGACTCAGAAAAGGCCAAGGGAGAAAGGGAGAGATTATGTGATTACAACGACAGAGGTTTAAGTTCCTATTGATGTGGTGGTAGGTACATTAATTGTTTCCTCTAACATAGCCAACACTTTATTTGATTCTAGATCATCACATTCATTTATAAGTTCCCAGTTTTCTATGAAAATTAGATATGACCAATTTGATTTAATAAAGGAGTTATCCGTCAAAATATCTAATGGATGAATCATTGCAACAATGGAAAGTCAACTAGTCCCCCTCGTGACACAGAAACATGATTTAGTTTCAAAGCATATCATCACACCAATGATTGTATTTTTTATAATTTTCATTATGAATTTTCTATCAAATTATGATGCTAAGATCTATTGTAAAAATAAGGAATTTACAATTTTTGAAAATGTTGTAGAATCCCTTATCTTTAGAGAAGAAACCTCACCACTTGATTCTTATCTAGATACATCCCCCAGTAGCTCTGCTGAATGTAATACATAGAGAAGAAGAGAAACTAATGTCTATGGGATACTAAAGAAATCATAAAATTCAAGTTGTGTATATAGTTGTAGAATATATTGATGTATTTCCAGTGGATTTACCTGGACATCCTCTAGAGAAGGAAGTTGAGTTCTCAATTGATTTAATTCAAGGTGCAATACATATATCAAAGACTCTCGATAGAATAGTCACTATGTAATTATTGGAGCTAAAGAAATAACTAGATTAATTGGGTGAAAAGGGATTTATTTTACCTATTGTTTCTCCATGGGGAGCCCCTATCCTCTTTATTAAAAAGGAATATGCATCCGTGAGGCTATGCATTGATTAAAGGGAAATCAATGCTATTACAATAATGAATAATTATCCACTTACCTAGATTGTTGATTTATTTGATCATCTTCAGGGGGCTCAATAATTTTACAATATTGACCTTCAATCTAGATATCATCATCTACGTGTGAGGGAGGAAGATATTCATAAGGCAACATTTCAACCCAAGTACAGGCATTACAAGTTTATAGTGATACCTTTTGGACTAACTAATGAACCCTTTGTTTCCGAGGATTTAATGAATAGCTTTTTCAAGGAATATCTTGACAACTTTGTCGTGGTATTCATCAATGATATCCTGTTATACTCAAAAATCAATGAAGACCATGAGAATAACTTGCGGATTATTCAAGAAACTATCATAAGAAATGAATTATATGGAATTTTTAGAAAGTGCGAATTCTGGCTTTAATAAGATTCTTTTCTCATCCATATTGTCTCTGAGGATGGAAGATTAGTTGATCCTGGGAAGATAATGGCAATCAAAGAATGCCCCACGACAACAAACATTACAGAGGCATGCGGTTTTACTGTCTTTATAGGTTATTATAAGACTTTCGTTCAGAATTTCACCCGACTGGCTAAATCGCTAATCAAGATCACACGTAAAGAGGTTATGTTTGTATAGACTAATGAATGAACATAATTCTTTGAAGAATTGAAAAGAAGACTGGTCAATGATCCAATTTTGACACATCGATCCAGAAATGAGGGGTTTGTGATATACAATGATGCATCAAAGAATGGACTGGGTTGCATCCTTATGCAAAATGATAATGTTTTTGCATACGAATCAAGACAATTGATGACTCATCAGAAAAATTATCCTACTCATGATCTTGAGTAAGTAGGCATAATATTTTCTCTTAATATATTTATACCTTAACACTACGGAGATAGGTGTGAGATTTATATGGACCACAATATTTTGAAATAAATTTTCACACTAAAACAACTCAGCATGAGGCAAAGGATATGGCTTGAATTACTCAAAGATTACAATTTTTCAATACACTACCACCCAGGAAAGGCAAATAAGGAGGAAGATACATTAATCATGAAGGTTCACAGACTCCTGAACCAAATTGTAATTAAAGAGAACCTCTATTCATGGACTTATTGATGATGGATGTGGGAATTGTTAAGGAAGGCCAAACATATTTCCTCTTGCAAATGTTTTCTAAACAATCATTATTAGAGAAGATAAAAATATCTCAATCTGATGATGAGAATCTTCACAAGAAAACTAATGCTATCAGGGATGGGAGATTGGATGACTTCACGTATAAAGAAGGGGTTCTGAAATTTTGGAAGAGGTTATGTAATGAACCACCAATTATCATTGTCTTGAGAGTACAATGAGTCATTACAAGGCTTGAAGTGACATCCCCAAGATACAAAAAAGATTTCAATAAAAGCCGAAGGGTTTCAAATACATGTGAGGGATGATTTACATTTTTTAAAGAAACCAATAAAAATACCAGCCATAGCCAGATATTCACTATATGATGTATGAACAAATGGAAGACAACTCAAAAACTTCATGTATCTTAAAATCACATCAATGTAAGTAACAAAAGAAGAATAACCACATATCAAAGTACAAAATGAATAGACTACACATGACTCTCCAAAGACCTCAATACATTATGCTCCACAAGATCCAATCTTTATTATCTTCGAACAACCCAAAAATCAAGAATAAGTGCTAAAAACATGTGATACATTATCTTTTACCTTGTCTTGGAATATAGTATCTTCAAAATCACTAATGTGCTAAAGTAGGGGTGAGTATAAAACTTAATTGGTTTTCCCCAATTACTTCCCTACTCATTCCACTAGTATAAAAGAGTTAGAGAAAATTAATATAAAATAGTTTATATAAAAAAAATATCAAAAATAATTTATAACTAAATATAAACACGTTTTCAAAACCAATCATTACCAAAAGCATACATGTGCAATTAAAACCACTTTTGTCTAGAAGATATTTTTCAGGAAAAATAACTAAACATTCATTACAACCGGTTCAAAATATCCCTTTATCATTTTACCCAATAATTCCTAAAACCTATGAAAACAACCATGCATGCAATGTTATGATAGTTCCATACTCATGAGAAGATTCTTGTCAACCTACCATGTCGTCACAAGGAAATTGATTCCCATGCTCCATTAACCCATTGACACCTAGCACAATGTCATATTTCAACCAAGCCCCATGTATGATATTCTCATATTCCATTAAAAAATTAACACTGATCGCAAGGTCATATTTCAACCAAGCCCCTTATATTCAACATGAACAAACACCACATATTCCAAACGATCATTCCAAAAAAAACAACCCTTTCAATAAAAACTCTTTTTTGTTGAAAACGATTTTTGTCAAAACCATTTCAATGCCAAACCATTTCAATTCAAAACTAATTCAATAAAACACCATTTTTATTGAAAAAAAATTCTATTTAAAATAAATTTGTCATTTACAATTTAGCAATTCGAGAAAATCCATAATTTAAAATCATCATTTTAAATTCATGAAACTAAACACCATTTTGCACAACAATTCACCAAGATCAAGAAATTTCACAAAAACCATAAATCTTCACAAATAAATATTTTTTCATGGATTTAAAAATCAATAAACCAATTTGAATCATACCCAATCAATTATACAAAGAGGTTATGAGAGTGAATCCACCTGCCTCGATCATTTTGACAAAACATTGACAACAAACATAGAACGCATAAGAAAATAGGATGATTCTCTATGAATTGCCTTATTTCCCTTATCCTCGAAAGATAACAACTCAACATTGAATTATTCGGAATCAAAAAACATTGATCTACCCTCTATAGTTTCAGATACGAGAAATAATGGATATCAGAGAACTAGATCAATGAAGATCTATGAAAAGATGAAAAATATGGAATGAATTGTGACATACCTCCGAAATTGGACTCGAACACACCAAGGGAAGGCTCCGGGATGGATCCATCTCATTTGGGGAGTGTTCTCTAGCCTTATAGGGACATAAATCTCAAGATAGTGGAATTTCGAATCCAAAACGAAATATATGGAGAAAAACGAGTATGCACTTAGAAAATAGGATCTAGATTTGACCTCTGTTCAAGGTTTCACCACATTGTTTGGGCCAACCATGTATGGATTGTACAACCTTCCTTTTGGTCCCAATAGTAGTTCTAAAACCCCCTAAACCCTCCCATCCTCCACCATTACCCTTTTTCAGAAAACACATATTTTTCGAAGCATCCCACATTATAGAAACACCCCACTTAATAGAAACAACTCACTTTATGGAAACACCCCACTTTATTGAAACAACAAAAATTATGGAAACACCCCATTTTATGGACACAAGACACATTATGGAAACAACAAATTTTATGGAATCACCCATATTTCTTAAACCCTCTATTTTATGGAAACTATTAATTTTATGGAAACTCTCTATTAAACACACAGTAATTACAAAACATGAGGAAAGGTGTTATGTACCTAAAATCGGTGGAACTATATTCTCCCAACCATTGGACTTTCCGTCCTTAGAATGTCGAAAACCCTCAATATCCAAAAAGTGTTACGACCACTTCTCTTTCATTTTCTTCCCACGTTCCCCAGTCTCTTCCTAAATCTGACCATATTTCCATAAAAACCGCACTAGTTCGATGCTTTTCCCACAAAAGACTTTCACTTGTATATCAAGAATCCACACTGGGATATATATCAATGATTCATGTTTTTATAGATCAATTTCATCCCATCTGATCACATGGTCATGATCGGGGGGATACTTTTTTAACTAGGATACATGGAACACATTATGTACTGAACTAAATTGTGGTGGTAATGCAAACCAAAATTCCACCTTTCCAACCCATTCTAGTATATGAGAAGGTTTAATGTATCTAGGAGAAAATTTTCTTTACTTCCCGAATTGATGATGTCCAAGAATTGGAGAGATCCTCAAGAAGACATGATCACCCACAGTGAGTGACAATGGTCTTCTACATTGATTGGAATAATATTTCTGACAGTTCTGATCCATCCCAATCATCTTTCCAATCAACTGGATCATCTCCGTTGTTTCTTGGATAAGGCTTGTCCCGAATAGTTGTGTTTTGACATTTCTACCATGTATAGTGGAGAATGACAAGGACGCCCATACAATCCTTCAAACGGGGCCATGTGTATCGAGGCCTGAAAGAAATTATTTTATGAGAACTCCACTAAGGTTATATTATCCTCTCATTAGCGACCAAAATCCATTACAAAAGCTCGTAACATGTCTTCTAATGATTGTATCTTCCTCTCTGGTTTCCCATCTGTTTGAGGATGATATGTCGTCCTCATAGTCAACTGAGTCCCAAGGGCTTACTATAATGATTTTCTGAAACAATACGTGATCCTCAGATCTCTATCTGATTCTATTAACACTGGTATACCATTCCTCTTTACCGCTTCCCATATATATATTTTTGAATGATCCTCTACTCTATGAGTTTCATGGATATGTATGAAATAGGCCGATTGGTTAGATGATCCACTATCACTCAAATGGAATCATGTTTCTAGACCGTTCTTGGAATTCCTATAACAAAATCCATTGTTATGTTATCCCATTTCCACACTGTTAGTGAAAAATAGTGTAACATAAAAGCTGGTCCCTGATGCTCTACTTTAACCTGATGACTAGTTAAGCATCGCGAGACGAACTCGACCACCATTATTTTCATGACGATCCACCAAAACTGTGCCTTCAACACCATATACCTCTTCTTTGTACTAGGATGTACAAACCATCACGAATAGTGGTATGAATGATGGAGTAGTTCCTCACAAACCATAGGTATAACCATCTGATCTCTGAAACACAAAACTGAACCCCCATCATGTTTCCAGCCCTCAATGGTCTCCCCGCCATTGAGTTTTGAACATAAAACTAGCATTCTACATCAAAAGTTTTTTCCAATTTGAACATTTTTTCTAAATCAAGAACAAGTGTAACTAAAATGAAAATAGAAAAATCACATTGGTCTTCACATTCCACATGCATGTCAGCTCAGACCGACATCAACTTCCATTCATCTAATGCTTTTTTGCCAACTATGCATATGAATATCTACTCAACGCATCCGCCACTGAATTTCCATTCCCTGGTGTGTACATCATGTGAAAGTATAACATTTGGAGATACGACATCCATCTACATTTCATAAAATTAAATTATTGTGATGAGAAAATGTGTTTCATGGTTTTGTGATCCATAAACATAGTAAATTTCTCACCCAACAGACAATGTCTATATGTTTTCAAATCATGGACAACTGCAGCTAACTCCAAATCATATGTTGGGTACTTATTCTTATTCACCATCAACTGCCTTGAACCATAAGAAACCACATGATCTATTTTGATGAGAAAACAACCCAACTCTGATCCTGAAGCATCACAATACACCACATACCCCTGTCCTGATTCTGGAATGATCAAGATAGGTGTTGATGTTATCTGATCATTCAGTTCCTGGAAAGAATTCGGATATTCCTCTAACCATTGGAAGGGACCATTATTCCTTGTCGATCTGTCATAGGGGAATCTAGTCATGAGAAACCATGCACAAAGCGTCGATAGTAACCATCTAGACCAAGAAAACATCATATCTAGAAAACATTATTTGGTAGATTCCAACATATAATGGCTTCCATAATTTCAGGATCAATAGAAAGAACTTTCTTATAAATTAAATGGCCAATAAAATATAATTTATTTAACCAAAAATCACAAATTGATAATTTATAATAAAAACAATTATATATCATGATTTTAGACACTATTTTTAGGTGCACCTCATGATCAGCACTTGACTTTGAATAGACCAAAATGTCATCCACAAACACTAGAACCAATTATTCCAGATATTGATAAAATATCTGATTACTCAATGGCAGGAACACCACTAGTGAATTATTTAGACTGAATGGAATTACTGTATATTAATAGTGGGCATATCTACTTAGAAATGTTGTCTTTTGAATATCCTCTTTTCGGACTCTCAATTGGTGATATCCTAATCGCAAGACAATCTTGGAGAACCACTAAGCTCCCCTTAATTTATCGAACAGATAATCAATGCGTGGAAGTGGATATCTGTTATTTATCATAAATTGGTTAAGCTTATGATAATAAACACACAACCAAATAGCTCTATCTTCATTTTCCATAAACAAAACTGGTGTTGCCCAAGGAGACGTACATGGTCAAATGAACCCCTTGATTTCTAGCTCCTCTAACTTCACGTTCAATTCCCATAACTCTGTTGGTACTTCCGATAAGATAAAATGGAAATAGGACTGGTCCCTAGAAGGAGATCAATCTTAAACTCCACTTCTCATAGATGTGGTAACCCTGATAATTTCTTAGGAAAGACATCTAGAAATTGATCCACAATAGCTTTAAAACTATTTTCCTCGATCTGTTCAATTGAATCCAATGTCAATTCTAGAAATTAGTATGAGATCATTCCCACCATTGGTGCCAACAAGCTCTTTGTAACCTTCTTTACAATCCTCTCTCCTCTAAATAGATGCTCGATGTGGTCCTTAGTGATGAAACTAATTTTTCCTCTATAATAGTTAATTTGAGCCATGAACATTGTCATCCAATCCCTACCTAGGGTTACAACATAGAAATCCATATCCTACATCCAGAAGTCCCATTTTTTCTCAACTCCATCAACAATTATATCACATGCTCTACACACAATGGCCTAACATTTTATTTCACAGAAAAGAGTTATCAATTTCAAAACAGAAGGCATGATTTCATGTTTTAAACATAGAAAGTCAACATTATGAGAATCAATGAAGGAATGTGATGCACTAGTATCAAACAATACTTTCACAAGGGTGGAATTCAAAATAATTATACCTCTAATTTTAGATGGTCCATCATGATCATCAAAAATCATTTTCTCAACACCATACAATTGTTTCTTCCCCACACTGTTCTCTATGTTTCCTTGATGATGTTTCCCTGGTCGGGGTGTCATCGTATTTCTATAATCACCATGGATAACTCTTCTCTGTTGATGATACTGATTTTGTTGTCCTCATCTAGTAGAAACATACGAGGCTTGAGAAACTTGAGAACTGTCTTGAGAAACTGACCTTGGAGCTCTGCGACAATAGCACTAATGATGTCCCGTATTGTTACAATTATTCCATGATATTGGTTTTCCATAAAATATCGCATTATGTGGTCAAGAGAACCACATTGAAAACAACCAGCTTTGCTCTGGGATCATGGAGGATTGTTTATTGATCCATCTATCTGGTTCTGGTTGCCACATGCACCTTGGAAATATGTGTCACTTTTATGCTTATCCCCAATGGTGGAGTTCCAACCATTTCATGAATGTATCATCATGCCTCCTCCCATATATGTCGAGATATCATGTTCTACCATATTAACTATGTTCACCATCTCTATATAATCTGAAATACAAAGTACTACAGTCTTTGATCGAGTCTCCTGTCATAGCCTTGATTCGAAGATGTGTGCCTTCATAGAGGAACTTTCTGCAACTTATGGTGCAAAGTGTACTAAGATCATGAATTTAGCCGCATACTTTGTTATAGAGATACACTCTAGTTTCAGGCTGATGAAGTCTGCCGTTTTATGGATCATGAACATGTCAGGATAGAATTGTTTTTTGAACAATTCCTCAAAATCCTCCAATGTAAGTCCTTTATACAATTTATCGTGTACCGCTAAATCACACCACTTATGTGAAAGATCCTCAAGAATATATGTCTCTAGTTTGACCTTTACCTCTATCGGTGTGCTGATGAAGTCAAAGACACTATTAATCCGACATAGCCACACCTCTACCATCTCTAGTTCAGAATCTTCACATAAATTAGGTGGATTATTCTTCCTAAATTGGATTTTATGATCCACATGTCGTGTATCATTCCTCCGGTTCTCGGTGTCAAAAACTTGAAAAGAAAGTACAATACTCTGAACATGCTCTTGGTTTTCATGTGGTTGATGTGCAACCACATTCTCAGCAGCTTCTTCAGGATGATTTTGACGATGCCTACCAGCTGCCATTTTCTAAACTAACAATGAGGTATTTAAATACCCCTCCTTATAAATGGTTGGATTATCATTTTAAATTCTATCACAACAACTATCATGACATTGTTTTCCAAAACAACCTTTTTCCCATGTTCAACAGTTTTTAAATCACTTCACATGCTTTGGAAATGTATACCATTTTCAAATTACAATTAGCATTAACATTTTCCAAATCATTCATTTAAAAACGAATTACATTATTTTTAAAAAATTGACACTTTTTTCACAACATGAATCATTCCTATAAATTTTTTACGCACTCCTAGTGGAAAGTCATTCCTCTACAATGAATTTCATGTTCGTCTCATTGGTTAAAACCATGACATTGAGATTTCAAAATTCTAGAAATGTCTCCAAACACTTATTTACCCAACTCCCTTGTAACATGATGCTCAACATAAAAGGGTTAGCTACGTCCTTTTATGCTATACATTTCAATATTTTACAATCCTACTCCATTTATTGATTCCCACACAAAAAATAGACATAAAATGATTTCGTCTCCAAAACTAGGAACAATGATGACTACTTGTTAGGAAAGGAACCTCCCTATGATACCATTTGTAATGACCTACCAATTATTATTGGATTGAGATTACAATGAGTAATTACTATGCCTTAGGCAACGTACCCAAGATGCTGAAGGCTGGAAATAAATGCCGAAGGGTTTCAAATACATGTGGGGGACGATTTACCCTTTAATAAATAAACAAATAAACCTACCGACCATAACCAAATATTCACTATATGATGCATGAACAAATGAAAGACAACTCAGAAACTTCATGAATCTTGAAATCACGTCAAATTAAGCAACAATAGAAGAATAACCATGTATCAAACTACATAGTGGATACACAACACAAGACTCTCAAAATACATCAACACTCCATCTTCCACAAGCTCCAAACTCAAAAATCTCTGAATAACCCAAACATCACAAGGTTGTTTTAAACATGTGTGAAACATTACCTTTTCCCTTATCCTGGATGATAGGGTCTGCAAAAGCACCAATGTTCCAAAGCAGGGGTGAGTATAATACTCAGTATGTTTTCCCTAATGACATTCCTACTCACACTACTAGGATAGAAGAGTTATAAAAAAATTTATATAATAGTTTATATAAATAAATTCTCAAAAAAGGTTATAACTAAATTTAAACATGTTTCCAAAACCATTCATTACCAAAAGAATACAAGTTTAATTGAAACTAATTTTCCCAGCAAGATATTTTTTCAGAAAAATAACAAAACAATATTTAGAACTATTTCAAAATATCCATTTATCAGCATACCAAAACCATTCCTCAATGTAATGAAACCAACCATGAATGCTATGTTATGAAAATTCCATAATGATGAGTGGTTTCTCGTCGATCTACCATGTCATCACAAGGTAATTGTATCCCATGTTCCATTAACCCTTTAGCACAGAGCACATGGTAATATATCAACCAAGACCCGTGTATAAAATTATTATATGCCATAAAACCTTTTCCACTGAGCCAAATGTCATATTTTAACCAAAACCGATATATGAAATGTGAACACACACCACATATTCCCAACGATCATGCCAAAACAACCATTTCAATAAAACCACATTTTTATTGAAAACCATTTCTGTCAAAACCATTACAATGGAAAACCATGTCAGTTCCAACCCATTTCAATAAAACTCCTTTTTTATTAAAAACCATTTCTATTGAAAATATCTTTTTCATCAACCATTTATCAACTCCAAAAAATTTCTAACTTAAAATCATAATTTTATTTTCCTGATACTAAACCCCCTTTTTCCCAACTATTCACCAAGATCACGCAATTTCACAAAAACCATAAATCATCCCAAGTGAAAATTTTCCCATGAATTTCCCAATAAATAAAAAAATGTTAATCCATGAAAATCAATTATATCTAGATGATATGTCTGTGAAGCCACCTTCCTCAAAGGTTTTTATGAAACTTGGACAACAGACGAATAACGTACAAGAAATCAAGTTGATTCTCCAAGAACAACCTTAGCTCTCGTATCCTAGAAAGATCACGACTCAGCATTGAATTATTTGGCATAAAAAAACATAGATCTACCCACTATATGTTTAAAACTAATAAATAATGGAGATTAGAGAAGTATATCTAATAAGATCTAAGAAAAGACGACAAATCCAGAAAGAATGGTGACATACCTCAAGAATTGAACTCAAAATCACCAAGGGAAGGCTCTGGGATGGCTCCAACTCATTTATGGAGGGTTAAATAGCCTTTTAGTGAGAGTCATATCGAAATAGAATCATTTTTAAGCCAAAAAAAATATAGAGAAAAAATGAGTAAGCTCATTGAAAATAAGATCTATATTTGACCTCTGCACAAGGTTTGACCACACGGGTTGAGCCAACCATGCATGGATTGTGCGACATTCCTTTTGGTCCCAAAAATTATTATAAAACCCCAAAACTCACCCATCCTTCACCATTACCAATTTTATTGAAACAATTATTTTATGGAAACATCCCACTTTATAGAAACACTCCACTTTATGGAAACAACTCACTTTATCAAACACCCCACTTTATGGAAACAACTCACTTTTTGGAAACACCCCACTTTTTAGAAACAACCCACTTTATGGACAATACCAACATACTGGAAACATCCAACTTTAGGGACACCCCCTATTTTATGGAAAATCACTATTTTATGGAATCTCTATATTAAAGACACGACATTTAAAAAAACGTGAGGAAAGAGGTTATGTACCTAAAACTACGGGTACTAAAGGTTATGCGTTCAATGAGTACCTAATTTGAAAACGTGAACTATTAGATGATGCTCATAGCTCAAATTTCTCTATACATCCGGTAAGAACCATGATGTATAGGTATCTGAAGGAATATTGTTTTGTGGGATAATATGAAGAGATAAATTTGGAATACATGTCAAGGTGTCCAGTTTATTAGCAAGTGAATGCAGGGAGACAACATCCTATACGGGTAATGCAACCTCAACATATTCCTATGTTGAATTGGGATGACATTATGATGTATTTTTTCACAGGACTACCAAATGACACGAAGAAGGAATTATACAATATGTTTAATTGTTGATCATCTCACAAAATCAGTATATTTCCTTCCAATAACATAGGACTCTCAACTATAAATCTTGGAATGAATTTATATTAATGAAGTTGTATGATTTCATGGTGCACCTCTATCGATTGTGTATGATCGAGGTCCCCATTTTACATCGAAATTCTGGAAAAGTCACCAAATGTAATTGAACACTGAGCTTCGTATGAGTACTGCTTATCACCCCCAATCCGACTGACTGTCAGAAAGGACTATTAAAACTCTAGAAGACATGCTCTGTCATGATCTCTTGACATCCAGGGTATGGGGATCAATAATTTCCATTGGTGGAATTTTCCTTCAACAACAGTTTCCATTCGAGTATTTAAAGGGCTCCGTATGAAGCATTATATGGAAAAAGTTGTCAAAATCCACCATGATGGGACGACGTTGGTAAGAGAAAACTTATAGGCACATAAATTATTTAAGAGACCACAACAAAGGTGAAGACATTTGTAGCCCATATTAATGCATCTAAAAGTTGGAAGAAGAGTTATGCTAACAACTAGAAAAAGGGTTTGTAATTCCAAGTAGGAGATCTTGTCTTTCTGAAATTATCTCTATGGATGGGTGTCTTAAAGTTCTGTAAGAAGGGGAAACTAAGCCCCTGGTACATCAGGACTTCTTCAATTTTGGAAAGAATCAGAGCTGCAGCTTACCATTTAGAAATGCCTCCACATATCTCCAATGTTCACTATTTGTTCCATGTGTCATTATTGAAGAAATACATTCCATACCCAATGCAGGTACTCACCTATGATTAAATAGAATAGGAACCTGATTTTTCATACTGTGAAAGTCCAATTGGGATTCTCGACACAAGGGAGCATGTATTAAGAAATCAGACAAATCATCTAGTAAAGGTTCTTTGGAGAGTCCAGAATATAGAGGAAGCAACATGGGAACCTAAGGATGTTTTTAAGAAAGAACCACCCACATATTTTGGGTGGCATTTATACCTAAAATTTCGAGGATGAAATTTCTGGATGGAATAATGTAGCACCTAAAACATTTCATGGTATGTTTCTCTAAAATATAGTATATTCATTAGATAACCTATATTCCATGAATCATTGATCCACAATGGAACAAAACTTGGTAACTTATAGGAGATATACATAACCTATCTATTAAACTTAAATTATCCATCGTTATGTTTTGAATTTTAAAAATCTGACATACATGGTTGTGTTCAAGAAGATATTTAGAGTCTGATAGAATTAACTGATTTTATGGAAAATATTATCATACCCTAATGAATTTTAACCTACCATAATGAATAGGACATACCCTTATAAAGATTAATATTAATTTTATGATTCAGATAGACTCCCATTGATGTATAAATAAATTTAGGCACCTTAAAAATGAAGATGAATAATTTTTTTGTTTATATTTTTCAATTAAATAGTATATTTAATTATTCATAAATAGAAAATTATTTTTAAAAACTGGATTTCATTTTTGAATTCTACACGTCGAAAAGTGGTTCGATATATTTTTTGGTATTTTTTGGAATTACTTGAATTTTTTATGAATAGTAGTATACCATAATTTAGAAAATAATCTAAATACACTAATTATAGAGTCCTTTATGATTTTATAATGATGTAAGTACAATTTATTCATATTAACAAGATAAAATTACTATTCTTTTTCATGGAATCCTCACTACTCATTTTCATGTGGTGATATATTAAATTCATGAATATAATATAGGGAAAACTCATCTCCCCTCCACTATATAAACCACTCCTCCCCCCCTCTTCCTCCTAGGACACTAAAGATTCAATCCTTGACTAAATTATTCTCAAATAGCTCCTTAACATCTTTCTTTACATCTAGGACTTTTTGGTCTCACCAAAAGGCCAAAAACAATGGCCTTAAGGAGTTTCTCAATGAGGAGTACTCAAGAGGTGAACCTCGATTCCTTTTTCTTTCAATTCCTTTTAAATGTTATATTATTTTGTTCTCTCTTCTCACATCACTTCATCTAAATTACATGATAATTACATTATTACAAATGTAATATATTTTCATTATTCAAATTTAATATTTAACCCTACTCTCTATTTTTTACATTCTTTTTATACTATAAATGAAAAAACAAATTGAGATGTGTTAATTTATCACACTCAAGGAATTCGAGTTTCCAATTTTCATTATTAACTTAAATACTGGTCATTAAACCTTTTCAATGGTTCAACCAAATCATAATATATGTATTTTATCTTGTTTAATTTTCTGGATTCCTTACACACTCAAAATATCGAATAATAATACAGAACAAGTTAATTGTGCACAAAACCGCTAATCCAAATCCAAACATTGATTAAGTCACTGAAAGATTAGTCATTATGGTATATAACATAATCATTATAATTTCATTTATATCTATTTAAGGTAACTACCAATTTATATTAAAAATTATGGATTTTTAACCACATTTCAAACAAAAATCCATTCATGAATACAAGTAACCAGATCATAAAAACCATAGAAGAAAATGCTACCAAAACAATTAAATGGAATCTCTTAAAAACATCAAAAAGGCCATTAATGAACCTAATAAGGTTATAAAATATCAATTACATGTTGATGAGGTTCTGTAATTATTAATTAATGATGATAAATTTGATTATTTGGGTTGTTACGAGAAATTATGAACACCTTCAAGCATAAGGTAAGGGATCATCTCTCTCACTTTTGTTCAAGAATATTACCTATGTTGTGCCTTTTTATTTTTAAATCATAATGATGGTGTATGTTTTCACACATTCCCCATTATTCACTTATGATATATAAATAATGGGATACCCTTTTCCTCTCATTAATCACATTCAAGAACACTCGTTACTATTTCGAAATGTTGGTATGGAGTTCTCTAATCTCACTTTCAATTATGTGGGATCTCCATTGTTTGCCTATTATTTCATATATGTGGTATAGGTGTATTTCCATTTTATATATATTATAATGATTTTATTTAAATTCTTGTTATTATGTGATTATTTTGGTGGTTATTTACTTTTGGTCATACGACTCAACTGATTACAACGTGGTAACAAGCTTTGTCTCAATTTTCACTTCGTTGTGACTTGCTTAGTATTGTGAACCAACTATTTATTATGTGGTGTACCTACTTCCCATATGTGATAAATTTTCTATTGAAAATATATTCCATTTAAATGTACATATTTTCATATCATGGATATGATTATTGTCTAATCCATATACCATTTTACATATGGAATTTTTTTTAATGTTGTTTTGAAAATATAAATATTAATGAATATATATCCACTATTATATAAGGTTAGTGTAAAGGAATATACATCTTCTGTTGAATCTATGTATAAATAATTCTTTGGACATGAAGTGGTGGGTGGGCCCCCCTACATCCCCTCGATGCATCGACAGGTCTCGTGAGACAAATCCGTTGGTGAAAAACCCTTCGAGTTTGTTTCCAAAAATCACATTGGTTTCTACCCACAGAACTAAACTATTTTAACGGTATTATGGTACCATGTTCTAGATACATGAAGTCTAATTAACATGCATTCTCTTTATTCGTTATCATTTTTTACTATCCATGAGGTTTTCACTATGAAAAAATCTATGGATGTATTTTCAATCTCAGTTTATTAATGGGGTGATTGTTTCATTTCTTCACCATGCCATGTTGATTATGTCAAATTGTTTACAATTCAGTTATAATTGATTCATGATTCTAACATTTTTAACAATTACAAAGCATTTGGGCTCACCCCATTCATTTTTTACCATCAAAAGGCGATGAAGAGGATATCATTTATTGATTTTTTATGGATGCAGTTTTTAGTTTTTGTTATGTATTATATTTTCTAACCTTTTCCAACATAATTTGAGTTACATTTATGTATCTAGTTTATTCAATATTGCTAAACTTATCATTCTATCGGCATTTTCATTCCATCTAACCATGCCAATATAACAAGTAATTTCCCTACACTGGTCATGAGGGGTCGATGTGTTACATCGATACCAGACTCTACCTATGTCCAAGAATGGGTATAGGATCTCGTTATGGGCCTCTTGGAGGAACTTTTACTCTATATAGAATGTCTTACTAGAGGGATCAATCTTCTGTGGATGGAAATGATACATAATCTTCAAGGGAACATGTAAAAGGGGCACTACCCATAAAAACGTTTCCCAAGTAATTGTTTAAAAGGAGATAAATCCATCTAGAAGAGAGCACACTGCATATATAAAGGCCACATGCAATGTCCCTTGACTTCAGGTACTGCTCGGGTTCACCATCAAGAGTCAAAAAGCATGTACTGTAAGAGGCGCATACATGTTGTGTAGTAATAGTCACACACAATGACAGATTATTTGGGGTTCACTCCATGTCTGTTGGAAATGTCTCTATGCAAAACATCGACCTCTGTATTCCAACCCGTGTATCGGTACACAAGGTAACCCACGTAACCACCCTCATTTGGCTATGTGGTGGAGTACATGTAGTGTAATCCACCCTGTGTCCATGTATCATCTGAGATACATGCCAAGACCCATTAACAGATCAACACACCATGTGGTAGTTTTCATATTCCATGCCATTTCATTCTACATCATGAAACCCTATCCAATTTAGGGTTGTACCCACATGTTGGATTCTTCAGAGAACACACCATGTTATTCATGAATTCCCATAACTCTAGTTGTTTTCTAAAACACCTAGGGTGATCTTACATTTGTCGATTTGTCCATTTTATCATCTTAGAAATGAATATATGAACTCCTAATACCATGATAAAAATGAAACGATAGTTTTTGGGCCTTTGATCGGCTCAAAGAATGTGATTCTGTCATCCGTGTGAAGAATGGTCAAAGAATAATTTCTTCTGACCAGGGTTGATTCATTTCCCACCATCATAGTTGCACCTCCACATGTTCTTCAAGATTTCATATCTCTATTTTTGAATTTGTTCATTATGAAATGGATGCTCAGTGATCTGTTGTTCCTATACCCATAAAGAATGTGAAGAACATACAGGTCGAAGGGGAGAAGAAATCCAAATAGGGAATCATGGAATGAACCATATCCATCATTCATAGCTTCATTTCTCTTCATCCATTAGAAAGATCAAATATTGAAAATAAAAATGTGGAACAAAAGAAATCATGGATTAATTAAAAAAAATAATCCTAATAAAAGACCCTCTTATAAGAATGAACGGTATGCAAGTCAACTTGTCCGAGGGTTGATCGGTGTTCAATGTTTAATTAATGAACGGGGCAAACAGAATGAAAATAAAAACCACAACCTTGATCATCAATGAAGAGGTAGAGAATTTTTTGGGGTGTATTAGATCACACTGGGAAACAATTCACGCTTCATCGTTCATCGTCATTCGTTGAGATTCCTCCAATGATGGCTCCTCTGCAAAACTTTAGAGGATATAAGAAATTTTTTCCTGGGGTTTGAGCCTAACACTGGGCTGCTGGTTATTTTAAATGAAAAACATGTTTTTGAGTTATTTGAAATATTTCAAATAAAATAAATTATTATTATATTTTATTTCCTTTAAAATGTCTAGAAATTAACTTTTGTATAAGACCCATGCCATTTGATGTTAGGCCCTACCTAATGTAATGTCGCAGCTCTGAACACCACGACACCCTCAAATTTCTGATCTAGGAACCCATTTAAAAGTGATTCAACATTTTCAGGAAAACCCCTCACACATGCTATTTAAAAGATTAATTTATATCAAACATTTAATCTAGTCACCCTTTTCCTCATAATCACACATCATCAGAAAGCCAAGTCTCAAAATAATTCAACATAATATTTGAAAATAATACACAGAAAACTTGACACATTACATAAATTACATATTCATATTTTCATGTAGTTTAATGAAATGATGAAAACCCCCTTATAGTTCTAAATAAAAAAATTGAGGTGTTCTGATGTGAATTTAATTAGAAATCAAAAAACAAAAAAAACATTTTTAACTCTTTGAAATTTAGAACTTCATAATAGTGGAATGATCTTAGGACATTTTTCATACCACATAAACAATAAATTAAGACATCCATTGGTTCAAATGAAATATTTAAAAATTAGTTTTATTTATATCAGATAATGTTGTGTATGAATCCAACCACTATATTACATTATATAATTGAATAAAAAAATAAAACAATGAAGATTTTTATAGAAAAAATATATATGGGAACCAAAATAATGAATCATGTTGGGGTCAAAATCAGATTGTGATAGAGATTAAATTTGACATATTCATAATTTAATAAAATTTATATAATCTTATTCTATTTCATTTGAAATAATAATTATAAAATTATGATAATAACAAATCAAATTGTAATGAAAAAAAATAAAGGTAGTAGAAAAAATAAACAATAATTATAAAATGGTTTTGGATTATTAAAAACCAAAACAACATGTAATCCAACAAAACATAAATACATTCATGAACATGCCAAATAAAACTCCCTCTTTTTTTATTGCAAAACAAGAATATTTAAAATGAATTTTATCACCCTTTTTAAAAATTAACAAATGATGAAACAAAAACTCCCCATATACAAATGAAAAGATAAAATAATTAACATTCCAACATCCAAAGATGAAATTTATTTTTTAACTATGTAGAGTCTAATGTCTGAGTAAAGATGTCTAGTAACTAATTTTTAGTATATATAAATTATAAAAAAATATCCTCTTTATTCATATATGATCTCTAAAAATATTAAATCTATGATATATATGATTTTTTGAAGAATGTTTTCATGTGTTTTTAGAAATATAAATTTAATAAGTATCATCATAATAAATATGAAATATTTATAGATAAATATCAAAATCACATAATGCTTACTTAATCCATAAATATTGAGTATAAATACTTGATGTAGATATATTCTCATATTCTTCGGTAGATAGACCAATAGATAGTTTCTTATCAGAATACTAAAAAATAATATTTTTCCAATAAAATGTCACATTCATAATGTGATTTTTTTTCAACTATGCAACCTCTAAAATTGAAGTCAGAATAATATATTAAAAAAATTATATTTTATATAATATTAAAAAGATTCAATAGATCATTTTACATATCTAATTATTCCTTTTTCAGTTTCAATATGACCTTGTTTATTATCAACATTAAATGATGCACATAAACATGCACTAAACATGACATTAGGTCTAGATGAAATTATGTATAGAAAGAGACTTATGTGTCCTCTATAAAATCTAATATCAATTTATTTTTTAGATGCATCAACATCTAATTGAAAAATTGTACTCATAAAATTTTTCATTGATTTAGTATAATCTATATCTAGTCATTTAACCTACTCTTTAAAATAATTAGATTCATTAAGAAAAATCATATCTTTTATTTTTGAAATTTGAAGTCTATGAATGAAATTTTATTCTCCCATTAAACTAATGTCACAATGAAAAGTCATTAACGTAGAAAATTCAATAAAAATAATTTCACAATATGAAAAATACAATATCATCAATATATATATGAACAATTTACATATCATTATAAATTATTTTAATCAAAATTGTAGGATCAAAATTTCATTTTTAAAAAATTATTTAAAAATAATAAATTATGTATTTTGTGACATGCATGAGGTGCTTACCTGAGGACATATAAATCTTTAGAAAATTTATGAACTTGATTTGGATATTTGTCATTTTCAAAACCAGAGGGTTGGGAAACATATAAATATTCATTTACAAACCCATTTAAAGAAATATTTTCACATCCATTTTATATTTAAGATCATTGAAACAAGAAAATGATCACAAAAATATAATATAATATAACCTGGATGTAGGTGAAAATGAATATTCAAATTCGTTATTATATTCTTGAGAGTATCATTGTGTAATATGCCTCGGTTATGTTTTTGACAATCTATCTAAATTCACCCAACCTGTTTTTAAATATCCATTTAGTTTTGATAACCCCATTATCCTCCTAAAAATCTACTATATGCCCATCATTATTTTTAATAAAATTATTTAGTTCCTATTTCCAAGAAAAACCCCACTTAGAGTCATATAAAGCATGTTATATATTAGTAGGAACATAATCTAAAATAAAATAAGAATTTACCCAAACAATTTAAATAGAATTCATAGTTTTAATACCCAAATAAAAATTGACAATAACATTTATAGTAGGATAAAATTTCTGAATATTCCATGATCTTAGATTAGGTTATGAAGTCAAATTATTCCCCTTATTTTTTTCATACTAATCCTGAATATTTAACCAAAATTAAAATCTATTAAATCATTATAAATAACATTAGAATTAGAATTTATTTTAACATTATATTCATAAAACATTACATTATTAGATTATTCAACAACCATAGTAATTTTATTAGTAACTATTCATTCATTACTATTATTAGAATAACCAAGAAAAAACCCCATCCCTTTAACATAAAATTTATCTACATCATGTTCTGAATAAAATATAAAATCATTGCAAACCCAACCCCTAAAATTAAAAATAGTACACATTTTGTTTTTATATTGTTTTTAAGTGGTTTTCTTTAACAAATATTAACTAATAAATATTTTTAAAATATAACATGTATAATTATAACATTATCCTAAGCATATCTAGGATTACTATATTAACTTAAAATAGATCGATCTATTTCTATAGAATCTCTATTTTTTCCTTATACAACAGCATCGTGTTATGGTGTTCTAAGATGATATAAATTATGAAAATAACTATTTTTATAGAATACTTGTATTTATAAGTTATAAAATTCACCTCCTTTGTCACTATGAATATAATCAATTGTAGATATTCTTAAATTTTCAAAAATATTAGAAAAAATAGTAAATCTATTTAAAGTATCAATTTTTTTGAGAAAGAAAATGCACCCCCATAAATATAACATAATAATCAATAATAAATAATACATATTTATTTAAACCATTACTATGAATTTGAGTTGGACGAAATAAATCAAGATGTAGTAACTGTAAATTACTATTTTTACGTATCAGAATCACATTTTTGAATGATACTTTATGCTGGTTAACTTTTATTCAAGTGTCACAAAAATGAAGATGTTATTTCATAGTTGAAGGTAACTATTACACATTGTAATGATAGAGAGCCAATTTAACATTATTAAATTAACATAACATTGTCATCAATAAAAAAGGATGTTATCTCTCTACGCAACCTTAAAAAAAAAATTTAACTCATACTGACAGAAAATCATTAATATAAATATTTACATATATATTAGAATAAAATAATAAATAATACTTCCTAAAATCCAAACATTTATCTTTTTTGAATTTAAATTCCATTACATCATCACATAATTGTTATATAATAATTAAATTATTTCTTAATCATTTAATATATTGAACTTTCGATAAAAAAAATTTGAAATAAAAATTTTATATAAGCCTTTTACTTTTCCATTGAAAGTTTCATCAAATGTAATAGTTCTACATTACATGTGTTGTAAAAAGTAAATGTTGATTTTTATTTGGTCATATTCCTAGAGAATCTATTTTCCCTGTAAAATATATCATTCTTCATTAATCCATGTAATTTTTCCTTAAAAAAAATTTATTGACATTTTTGGAAACCTACCTACATTGGGTCAATGGAATTAGTAATACATTTTTTAGGTACCCATAAAGAATTTAATCATGTATTGTATGGTACTAAAAAGATCATGGATTTATAAATATTATTATTTCTATATCCCAACCACTATTTAAATCTTATATAATAATCATTTTCATATTCGAATTTCATGCCACATTTAAAATGTGTAACAGTAGAAGTAAAACTATTTTTACATTTAACCAAATAAGGTCTAAATTTTTTTTGTTATCTTCTGTCATATAGAAACCCATATTTATATTTATTTATTTTCATTGTCTTGTAATAGTGTTTTATATTCCCAAATAATTCAATAATTACTTATCATAAATATTATTATATAAATCTTTATCTATGAAAATATATGATATTAATATTTCAATTACTTCCTTTACATTATAATTATTTGGGGTTTTCGAATCATATCAAGAATCATAAAATCTAGGATAAAATCTGGAATCAATATCTTTATCGAGTGACATCATGAAACATAAGTTATGAGAGTCTTCTACATATTTAGATTGTTCAGTAGTGGCTAATTATTATGTACAACTCAATGTTGTGGTCAATGAATATTTATACTACTTTTTCATTAATCATTTTTCCATAGTTATTGGAAATGAGGCTTTATATACACTTTCTTCCTGAACTCATTACAAGTTGCATCAAATTCAATAAAAATTTTATCACCTTTATTATCACCATTGTCTTTTTCATTTATAGGGTCTCTTCTAAAATGGTTCCTGAAACAATTCATTCTAATTATTTCATAGACCCCTATCAATATTTGAGCCATATATCATTTTTCAATATCCTTTGTATAAAAATTATAAGAGTCTATAGAAACAACATTCAAATATTCAAACACTACACCTTTTATTTTGGTAACATCCTTGTCAGTTATTTTCTTCATTTCCATGTCATATTGAAGTAGTGATCTAATCACTTCATTGACGGTGTACTCTTCTAAGTTAATACTTTCTTCAACGGATGTCTTATTTGGGTTCCCATTCATTAGTAATGCTTTTATGACTCATTATACATAGATTATTTTTTACATAGAATAACCAAGTGAATTAATTATATTTACAATTCTTGTGAGTCAATAGAAAAATTGGTTTACAGTTTCTTCTTCACCAATATTAATTCCTTTGTACTCTACTCAAATCATTCCAATAATGGTTAGAATTATTTTTCCAGAGGTATGGTGAGTTACTTTTCAAATCTCAAAAATCTAAAGATATTTATTATATGTGAAAACATGATGAAAAATAGTTATTTTAATAAAACATTTTAAATTATTAATAACTTCATTATCTAAAAATTATCTAGTAGCATCATATCCATTAAGTGTTTCTTGGTCAGCTTCATGTAGAGTGTACTGTTTTTATATTATGGACCAGTTTTTTATGATTGGATACATTATGTATGAATCCATTTATGATATATAGTAGCTATAATCATTTCCATAAATATTTTATATCATTTTAGGAATATACGAATCATTTGCATTTAATCCTTAAATATTAATGATCGATATCCTCTGACTGTAAAGTCTATGAACATATTATCAAAATTAAATATAATCAACATACTCTATAGAGTGATTCCAACTGTAAAAAACTAATGATTCTAATTGTTTCATATTAGGAAAAATAATAATAGAGCTGAACTATTCTTAACAAGTTTGTCCTTTGATAAAAAAAATTATGTTTGATATGGTAATGGATGACAGTCTAGAGTGTGTTAGTAGTGTAGAGACCTGAATCTTGACGTACATGGACATTAAATTACTATTGTGGAATACTTAATAAATAATAATAACCAACACTCAAGGACCATAATAGTTTACTGTTCTTGGAAACTTGAAAGATAATCTTCTAATCGTGGTGAAAGATCTTCAAAATATCCCATAAAGATATTCTCCTTTTTGTTTTCTTACCTATAACCTTTCTTTAAATCCTGGGGAAAAGAAAAAAAAAGGGTGAGCTCAAATGCTTAGTAAGGTTAAACATAGTGAATATAAAACAATCCATAAACAATTGAATGCAAAATCTTGAACATAAAATCCAAACATCAATATCTTGATCAAAGACATAAGTCTCAGAAGTACGTATGGAACGTATCATAAAGGAACATCAATCTTGAAAAAATAGAATCAGAATAAATTATGTAATTGTGGAAACCATTAAACACTTTTTATGATTTCAATAGTAGCCAAGGCATTGCTGCCAAGACCATCTTAGTGGACAAAGTCTCTTTCTGAATCGAGTTCACTCCTCGTTCCAGTCATGTATCATTGATCCAGATTATCATACCATTCCAGCCATGTCTATCTCATGAGATATAAACCTTTACCCAATTCATTGGAGGGAGATATATGTCTCACCCATCTCATAATGAAACCATTCTTATATGTGCCACAAGATCATAAATCATACATCATAGCATAACCCATGTAATAAAAATGGGATTCTTAAACATCATGCCATCATAAGATAAAAGCACATCATAAAAATAATTCCTTAATAACATAATCAGGTAAATGTAAAAATAGGGATATAAATATAACCCTATATTATCTTAGACGGAAAATACTTTTGATAAAATTCTTGAACTCTATTCTTGAGGAAAAAATCCTTTCTACTTCAATTTTTTTTTTCCATTCTTAACATGTCATAAAATTTTAAACTAAAAGAAGTTAATTAAAAATAAACATGAAAACATGTAAAAGAAGATTCATGGAAATAATGTTCTCTGGGATCATAAAAATCCATTCATGCCGTATAAGTTAAAAAGACATTCTTCTCGTACTTTGGCCGAAAAAGTCAAAAAGTTACTCGTACTAAAAATGAAAAAAGATTCCTTTCATATCTTTTACTAAAAACTCACCAATGGGAAAAATTGGATTTAAAAAATTTTATGAGTATATAAATTATATTACATATTGAGGAAACATGGACTTGGATGATAAATATTCCCTAGTAAATTCTAAAGTATAAACAATCTCGGATAAAAAATGAGATTGTGGGATTTTCCCTTACCTTATGTGTGATATGCCTAGTATATATCTGAACCTCCTGTATACTGATTTCAATAATTTCATTGAATTATTACAGAATCATATTAATTGTTATGATACTATATATAGTTTACTTATGACTTTATATTACCCGTTCTTTTGTGAATTCGATGTAAAAGAAGTGATTTGGGTAAAATCGTTTCATTTATTGTACGTTTTTCGACTTGTTGTTCTTGATATTATTACTTATATCCAGATTTACTTAATTACATAATGTAAAAAATGATTTATATATAATATATATTCATCATATAGATATATATATGATATATTTATAAATGGAATAAAATACACCGTTCATGGAGATGGTAGGCCGTACGTGCGCATGAACGCTGTTTTCGTTTCCTTATTGAATTGAATGGAATTAAGTAGATGAGATATATATATATATACATAAATCCAGTATCATTATTATGCCATATATTTCATTATTATTCATTATATATACTTTATAATCATTCATGAATGGTTAATAATTGAGAATGAATATCATCGCGTCGTGGAGACAAAAGTCCGTACGTACGCACGAGCGATGATACCATTCCCATGATCATGGAATTGTATTGAAGTGTATGTATAATATTTCATAATCAATATCACATTACAATAATCATATATAGTCATTTTTTTACACCATTATACCCATCCAAGTAAGGTGGTGGTCGAAAATAGATTACACCACAGCGTGGAGACGGTATTACGTACGTACGCACGCGTGGTGATTTTGTTTTCCATAGGATGGATAGAAGGTAAAATAGGGTTGTCTCATATTTATAATAACATATCATTATATAAGTCATATTGATGTTATTACTTTATAATGAGACAACTAAATAAGAAGAAGTTGAAGAAGAAAGAAACTTGAGAGAATCGGAAGAAGAGATTACCTCTTCTTCGATGCACCTCTTTTATGACATCTCTTAAGGAAGTAGAGTTGGCCTTTGGAGAATAAAAGAACCTAAAAAATGTTTCTATGGAAGTGGAGAAGATAAATGGGCAGGGGTTGGCCAAGCTGAAAGGCTAAAAATGGTGTGAAGAGAAGAGGGAAGGGGTGACCTTTTTATAAAGGAGGAGGTGGGCACCTTAGGAAAACTTAAAATATTATTTTATAATAAAGTCATATTCGGTTTTTAATAGCTCAAAATTAATTAATTTCAAAGATAAGGTGTGTATGGGTTTAAATCCTATCAATTAATATATTTTATACAGGTTTGGGTCATTATATTAACCTTATATTTTAGTTTTAACTCTTAGTTAATTAGATTGACATTTACCATGTCACTTTGTATTTTTATATTATATAGTTAATAAACTTACAATATACATCTATGCTACCCCCATGTGGTACATTAATGATACACCTACCATGATATAAGTATCATGGACGAACCTTATATTTTTAGGAATATAATAACAATTAATAATATAGTATTTCTTTTAAAAACTATTTTATCTCAAGTTAGACACTATTTGGTAATTGATTTTTGTGAAAATCATAACAACATGATTAGTTAGAAAGAAGTTAATTAAATCAATTATGACATTACATATTAACCTATAAAATTAGTTTAATTCATAAAAAGTCTCAAATTATATTTATTTGGGTATTTATAACATTAATTATGTTAATATTTCATTAATAAGATAATTACTGCATCATCATTGTGTCACAAATAAATTAAATTATTTAATGTCTAAAATTTATAAATAAAATAAAATTATGTAGGAAATATTTTTAGCTTTCTAATTATTATTTATAGTTGAATTTATCTTATGTATAACCCTATATTAAAAATTATTTATTTATTAAACTTTGATTTTAACTATTTTATCCCATCATTAAATAAATTAATAATAAATGTCCTAATCTAATCCAAGTTGAACTAAATGGTCATAATTTTTTGAAAAGGTTAATTTTGGTCGAATTACACTTATCCAATAGAAATAGTAAATGTGTTAGGGTAATAATAATATCATTGTTACCCTTAATTACCCTATTTACTTTTAAACGTGGTAAATAAAAGTAAAAAGTTACGATTCACCAAAATTATTTTCATCTCACTGAACCACATTTTAGTCCTTGATATTAACCATGTCACTCAGATTTTAGAAATTCTACTCACAGAAGCTGTAAAATTATGTTTTATGTAAATTTTCAAACTCTCCTAGGAGGTGGGTAAAAGACGGTGAAAAGTTCAATAAAATTTTTATATATCTAAAACTATTATAAAATTACTCCAATGAATTACATTGAACTTATATAGGTATTATGTTACAATTTTGACCTAAAATAAATTTAAATAAAATAAATATTTATTTAAATAAAATGTCGGTTTTTAAATAGTAACCATGTGTTTTCACTATTCATCAAAAATTGAAAGTTTTCAGAAAAATACCAAAAATTCACTCTAGGCTAATTTCGATATTCTGAATCTAAAAATGAAGTCCATTTTGAAAAAATAAAATTTTTAAATTTCCAAAATGTGTGTTTTACTATTCATAATGGCTAGTTTATATAATATTTTAATAGCATATCTTTGTTTAGTGAAACGTGGTATTACGTACAACACACGCTATCGTGGAAGGTCGCGATTGCGTGTAAATCAAGCCAAGTCTGGGCTGCGTGTAGTGAGAGCTCTGTTTTGTGTTGCGTATAACATAATCAAAACTTATTTCATTTATACATTAAACAAAATCTATACTTAATGTTGCGTAGTATAATTTCCACAAAACGAACATGAAATTATGTGTAACACGAGCCAAGAATAGTGTTGCGTGTACTGCAAGTTTATACGGTGTTGCGTATAGTAAAAGATAAACTTGGTGTAGTGTATAATAGAAGACATCAATGAAATTAAAAGAATATTTTTCATAAAATCTCAGGGTGTTACATTCTACCCCCGTTAAAATGAATTTTGCACCCAAAATTCATCAGGGTTATAAATGGTTTACTAATTGAAAGTTTCATTAATATAAACCCACATTGTAAAAAGGAATACAAAAACATGACTTTAAAAAATAACGAATGAAACGTAATAGTTACCCAAATTAACTAATCACTAGGTTTCCACATAGTAGAAAATATGTGAAAATATGGATATGGAAGAGAAATATAACCATCAACTTCTGGTGAAGAGTGGTAGAGGACATGTCTATGAAAAAGCCAACAATCACAAAGCCATAAATTTGTGATGATCTAAGGTACCATTCGATTCATCAGATATGAGAGCACTAGGAAAACATTTTTTGTTTTCAATATCATTTCCCTAAAGTTGAATAATTGTTGAATTAAAACAAATACTTACTTTATTTTGGTACATTCTCACCATTGCTCGTACCTCGAACAATTTCAACTTCATCCCTTAAAGAAATGAAGTTGAATTTTTCTTCTATGATGTGTTAGCAGATTATGCAATAGAATGATAGATCATTCCATCTATTTCTATCTCAAAAAGTTTAGCACAATTTATTAAATATACATAAGTCCATCTATGCTGAGATAAATCATATATGTTTGCTAAATTAAACCTATACATCAGCTATCATAGCGCTTAATAAGATAAAACTAGTTTCTACTAACCAAGGACCTCCTGTAGGCTAGTGGTAGGCGATAAAGGCCTGTCACACTTTGGTTGTGGGTTCGATTCCCACATCCTTGTCCGACGTGATGGGTTGTTGCCCGTCCAGCAGGTTTTCCTTTTTTTTAAACTACATTATTATAACATTCCATCAATTATATCAAAAAAGTTATATCCTTAAACAATACTAACTTATGTCCAACATAATCCATTCAAATTTTAGGCTTATTTAAAATACTCTTGTCCAATCTCATAGTATAAAGATAATGATTACTTGAAATTTCATCTACCGAGCATGTGAATACCATCATTTATCATACGATATATCTTGTTGGTCACATTCCAAACATGTGAATACCTTAATCATGTATTCTCATGAAACATGAATTATCATATATCCTTAGTGAGAACATGAGTGCTGTTAAAAGTTAACTCTTTCCACATACCAAAATCCCAAAAATTCTATATACTCAAACCATGATATCACTTAGTCCTTATATCAATCATGAGCTCATTAATACTATCAAACATCTCATTATCTTTTTATCCCTTCATTATGCACATATTATCTACTTTCAAAAAATATATGAATATCCTTTCATGGTTACCTATACCATTCAACATATACTTTCAAATAGTCTAGGAAAAACAATAGTGTAACAATCCTTAGATGTGTCTTTATTCAATAGTACCATTACCTATACAACATAACTCTTGATAAACATAAATCATTCCACTAACTTCTCAAACCATTGACCTAGCATCAACAATTATTACATCTCATATATAATTTGTAGTCTCCTCATCATCATCCACATAAATACTACCCATATTACCATGATTATTCTCTTCATGAGATTTTCCTGTAGGGAATTAGTTTTCATAATGCTCATACATTCCACATTTAAAACATCTAATCATTGTTGATGTCGTAGCAATACCATTATCCTTATCCATGGTATTAACTGAACCTTTTCCTTTTCACTTACTGAATTTGTGTCCTTCTTTTCCACACCCAAAGAATCTTTCAGTTCCTTTAAAACATTCTCCTTGATGCCTCTTCCCACATGATTTACATTAGAGTAATTTGACTTTCCTTCCTCTATGATAATCATGAAACTCTATCTTCATCTTATTATCTGAGTCGGGAAACATACCAATGTTGAGATTATTGATCATATTATGAGATTGTTGATTAGGACTAATAATGATATGTGGACCCCCAGATCCAATTTCATTCGGTTGCTCATGAATAATATCATTCCATTGTCCCTAATATCCTACATTATCATGAATCTTCCCGTTACCAGCCTTTTTCTAAAACCCAAAAAGAATAGTGTGAGAGGCCAAAATCATAATCAAGGGGGACTATCTTCAATATCTAACTTCTTAGGTTAAATTATAAGTTTGTTATCATAATTCTAAGACTATAACCTATACTTATACTTAAAATTGGGGACATCCCTGGAAATACTTTAGAAATATCTCTAGGGATCTCACTAAAGTTTCAACATCCTTGTTTCCAAAGGTTGACTAAAACTTTCCTCTGATACCAACTGTAGAGACCAAAATCTTGACATACATGGACATTACATTAATATTGCAGAATACTTAGTACATAATAAGAACCAACTCTCAAGGACCGTAATAGTTTAGTGTCTTTGGAAACTCGAAAGATAATCTTCTAATCGTGATGAATGATCTTCAAAATATCCCATAAAGATATTCCCCTTTTAGTTTTCATACCAAAAACCCTTTTTTAAATCCAAGGGAAAAGAAAACATAAAAAGGGTGATCTCAAATTATCAGTAAGGTTAAACATAGGGAACATAAAACAATCCTTAAACATTTGAATGAAAAATCTTGAACATAAAATCTAAATATAAAAATCTTATGCAAGGACATAAATCGTGGATGTACGTAAGGAATATATCATAAGGAAACATTAATCTTGATAAAATAGCATGGGAATAAATCATGTAATTGTGGAAACCATCAACACTTTTTATTTTGAGCATGCCTATATGCTTGGAATGGGAAACATAGTTACTGATATGTTCAGTCAAAAAACTCAAAGAGATGCTATACGAGATACCAGTGATTAATGTATGATAATAGGAATATTTTATTAAATGCATCTGTAGTTTCATGAAAATAATGAGAAATCTTACCTCTCATCCATTAAAATTACCTCTTCCCTCCTTAATAATTTGAATAGTATGTAGTTTTCAGATCTTGAACACTAGTTTATCTATGAGATTATATCAGGTGATAGCCCACCTCTTGATTGGTTTGTGGATTGAGATGACATCACGTGTCTATGTGGACGTATCTGGGTTCCTACATACATCAGTGAAAATTTAATCAATGAGTCACGCACTTCTTAGTAGGGTATTCATCCTGAAATCTCAAGGATATATCTAGACACATGATGCTAGTATTAGTGACCAAGGATGAGATGTTAGATAAAATGCATTATCAATAGGTGTTCCACCAATAAGTAGGAAAAGGAAGAGCAATAGAGACTTGTAGGTTTGTTAAAACCACTTCTAGTGCTAGAATGGAAATGGGAAGATGTTCCTGTGGATTTTGTCTTCATCTTTACTAGGTTACCGAGGGGTAGTGATGTTATTTGGGTAGTAATTTACCAAATAAAAAAATTACGCCACTTAGTTCCTATATGGGATACATTATTAGTCGCTGAGTTGGGAATACATCATGTTCGTGAGATCATTCAACTACATGGGGTCCCTCGTTCTATCATTTCAGATAGGGATAATTTTTTCACATCAAAGTTCTATCAGGTTTTGTAGAAATCAATGGGAACTCATGTTCTTCGAAGCACAATGTTTCACCTCCATACTGAAAGAAAATCAGAATGGATGATAGAGGTTTGAGAGGGAATGCTCTAAGAATGTGTCCATGATTTTGGCGGTTTATGAGAAAATCATACTCCTCTCATCGAATTCTATTTTAATAATATATTTGAAGCCACAATTCAGATGCCTCCATTTTTGGCTTTCTATGGTAGGTCATGTCGTTCACCCCTATTGTGGATATATACTGGTGAGATTTCCCTACAAGGGACATGTATTGTTTATGAAACATTATAGTAGGTTATACTAATTAGAATGTGTATCAATACTACATAGCCCAGACAAAAATCATATGACGATCACCTTCAATGACTTCCTGAGTTTGAGATCAGGTATTGTATTGATATACATGTATCAACCAGTCATGGGAAATAATGTTTATCATATAATGAAATGTTACCACATAATTTTTAAGCCCTTTTGAAATTCTAGAGAGAGTTTGGATAATAGCCTATATGTTTATTTTAAATCGGAGGGACCATGTCATGCACAATGTCTTTCGTTTTTCATATATTCACCAGTATCATGCTGGTATGTCTCTTGATTTTGATTCCAAATAAGTTTTTTTAGATGTTGATGATACATTTGAGGAATATCTAGTGCACATCATAAACGAGATCATGAAGGTTCTCCGAGGTCGGTATGTTCCTCTAGTAAGGGTGCTATGGAAGCACATCCATGTACATGATGAGACATTAGATGGGTAATCAGAAAGAAATGTCCAATGTCCAGAGTTGTTCGTAGACAATGTTTCTCCAACATAAGAAGGTGAAACTGAGGATGAGTTTTGTTAAAGGGGAAAGACTAAAAGAACCCAATTTTTCAGTCAGATATGGGTCCATTAGTTTTTCAGTATTATCTTTACTTTGGACATAATATGGATTTATAAGGGGTTAGAAAAGATGTAAGGGGTGTATGTGGAATGTTAGGGCCCAAAATACATCCTTATGGGAAAAAATGTCTTGGCACACGGTTTAGAGTAAACCGTACAATAATTCCACACAGTTTAGAAAACTATGGAGATTGTTTTTTTCCGAACAGAGCCACCATTCCTAGTTGGAGCACAGCTGTGTAGCCTAACTGGGAAAGTGACTTTTTTTCTAGGTACCTATGAATGCTTTGCGCATGGTTTTTCAAACTGTATGGACAAACATTGCACATTCTATTTAAGTTTAAATAGTCATTTCCCATTAATGCTTTAATTGAACTGCCTCCATCTTTGCTAATCTGAGATTATGTGAGATTAAGCTATTTCTTTCACATTTGGATCTTTTTTAATACAATTGTTAAAGATTCGATGATATCATTCATCTAGTATCTGATAGAGCTTATGTTCATCATGTTGGATGCACAACAATTTTTACTCGAGTCCTCTTAATTCATTCTCGTTATGTATTTCTCTCAATACATATATTGAGAAACGATAATTTTTTTTCATTTTCTTAGATCTACTCTGATCTGAGCAAAATCAAGGTCCAACACCGTAGGAGGAGAGTCATAGAAACCTAACGTGGGTAGTCTATAACTCATCTGTAAATTTAGTTGAAGGTGGATTTGGGGGGTAGTGCCCACCGATTTCATCAGGTGTTATTAATTGAATTTATATTCCATGATTATAATAATTAGAACTGTATGGTTAATCTCTTTCCATATATGTGATTAAAATTTGGTTGATAAGACCATATCTCCTTCATTTCCATGTCAACTATTATACCATAATTGGGTTTTTAGTGTTTGTCATGTTTGAGCCATTGTTCGGGTGTGCCTTGGCTTTACGACTCTAAGGGTGTTATTTTCTATGTTAAATTACGTGTTCATATTTTGAATTTCACAATGGAAAGTATTATGTAAGCTTACAACATGAACATCCTAAGCTAAGTGCTTCAATTGATAATTAAATGTGGAAGGAAAATTGAAAAGTTTATTGAGTACATGACTTATATATATTGACTTTAAATGAATAATAATATGTATATCCATAGCACCCCTTACCACATTAATGTAAGGTAGAGGAATGATCCTTGAGTATGGAATATTCCTTAAATGGATTAATTGGGTAAAAGATTCTTGTCCTTATCACACTAATGAAATCCAAGGTTTGAACCAAATGACATGACTTCAAGGTTTCATGTTACATGACCTTATCATACTAATGAAATTAAAGATATGAACGGAATGGAATATTTCATAAAATCATTTTTAAATAGTAATTTCCTGACTCGATATCGCCTTGGATTCAGATCAAAGAATTCCATGAGAACTCAAGAACCCCATTTTGATTCAATGATATGGATTTCCTATGTTTATACCCACATAGATGTTGATAATTGTCTGTTATAGAATTCCCAGTATGAAAATGCAGGATACCTTCATATTGTCATAGTATTTCTTTGATAAACACCTTGGATCCAGCATTTACATCTAGGGTCCAGGGTTAATGTACATTGGGCCCGGCCTCTTCTTAGCCATGTTTTACCTTGGACGATCACCTTGGACTTGGTAGTCGCCTAATTTTATTGGAATTCCTAGGATTATGCTCATTGGATTACACTCTTATCCCATGCTAGGCTACAATTATTACTTTACTGGTCACACATGACTTCTACGTCGCCTTAGTTATTAGCTTCAGACTTCATTGTTAAATATCATAAATCATGGTTTCCTTGTTAAATCATTCAACCTTCACTATATATAATATCATTAGTTGTGTCATTGTTGGATATACCACACAGGGCATATCAATAAAAAATTGGTAATTACTTAATTAAATTATCTAGTTACATGTTTAGACACTATTTGAGGTCTGAAGTATGTACTTGGGTATTTAGTTACATTGTACTGCTTTACATTATATAAGCATGACTGCACACTATTACATTTTCATTACATGGGATGATTGTTATTGAAACCATTGATGGTGGACCAAAAAGATTTTTCTCACACCCTCTCTGGTTTTTGTTTGGTAGCTGGGGATGATTACATAGTTGTAGGTGTTGAAAAAGGGGAAGCATACTGCTTCGAACACATGATTACTAGCAATTTTTTAGGGATCAAGAAAGTAGATGACCGAGCGGGATCTCATGATGCTTGGTATAATATTTTTAATTCTTTATAAATTTCTAGAATATGTTATGCATGTTATTTTGTATCAATTTTTTTAGTTTTCTAGTGGCATGACATACCATCAGTTGTCGACTGTTATTCAAGTTTTTTCAGTTATTGTTATTATTGTGTATATTTTATTTTTTTCCTTATGTTTACTTATATTTCATCATATATTTACCTATGTTTACTCTCATCTATTGTACTACACTTTGGTAATGATGGAATAGTCCCCCCATGGACACACCCTTGGCCCTCACTGCTAGTCAGCAAACTCTTGAGTTCGAGGAGATGCGCTTGAGGCCATGTGGCCCACCAAGGTCTGGGCACCTGTTGAGGGGCATCCAGGTCTATGACGTTACACAATATGTAGTATCAAAAAGAGTTCTTAAATTTTCATATAATTATTCGAAGATCACTGATTGATTTAAACTTTTGGTATTAGTTTTCAATTATAGTTTAATCATTCTTTAATTTAAATTGAGAGATCTTATTTCTTCCTATTCGTTTCCAAAGAATATTATCAAATCTATTAATATCTTGAAAAAAATAAATTTGAATATATCATTCAGAGATAATGAGGTGTCTGAATGGATGATGAAGGAGTATACACAGTGTCACCTAGATAAAAATGTTGTGTAATAGTGTTGAATGAATACTAAATTAATTTCAAATTAATTCAAGCTAGGTGCATTAATTATACATGGTGAATTTTATTACATGCCATATGTTGAGCAGGCCAGCCCGTTGCCTAGTAAACCAAGGAAATGTGTATCTTATATACTTGATTTGTAGTCGATTAGTCATAGATTGGTTGTGTATCCTCTTACATGGCCTAAATGACAGTGGATTATGTAACTTAGAGACCAAATTTTGTGTAACCCATGTATAAATAATGTACTCCAATATTTTTATGTGTCATGGTTTCATGCTGCGTTATTATGAATTTTCCACAGATAAGTGTTGATTGTAATACACATTATTTAAATAGAAATGTACACAGCACATACATTAACAAAATTTCAGCGAATTAAAAACTAATTTATGTTAGAATTAAACCTAATCGACATGTGGTTCATGTGTTAATTAAGTTTATAGAACATTCCTTTTAAAAATTCTTATATATAAAAATATCTAATTAATTTCAGTGTAATGTTCAGATATGACTATCATGTAAAATTGGTATTATATTTATTGATCTATATGCATTGAATCATAAAATTATACATAAATACCATGTGTTCTATGTGGTAATTAAGTTGACAGTACATTCCATGAAATTACCTAATAATTCATGTGTAACATATTTCTCAACAATAAAAATTATAAGAGTATAATACATGTTGTGTAGTTCATACAGGCACTCACTGGATTTTTTACAACATACATTTCTTAAATAGTTAATTTAAATCAAATTATTTAATTTTTTCGAAATCATGAATGATGAGAATCTTAATAATATTTGGATGATAATTTAGATAAAAAATTTATTAATTAAGGAACTTAATTAATTAATTTGAAAATTTTTTTTCTTAAATAATAACAATTACAATTGAATTCTAATTATATTAAATGGGTAATTCATTACATTCATGTGGATGGCCATGATCCTAGACCTAACCAATGTGGGTTGTTGGTTTCTATAAATTTATTATTAAATTTAATTTTTAGAATTTATTTCTTACCTCCCCTCATTATGTAGGGGTATGTGATCCCATTAATTATTTTATATAAACCAATAAAACAATCATTTGGTTCCCCTTTCCAATGTTTGAGTAAATCATATTTTGTTGATGGTTCTTCGAAAATAGTGGTGGTAGTATGAGTTTAGAGCTAAGGTGAAACCAATCAAAGAGTGGTATATTGGTGGACAAGTGAAAATATGAAATATGAACCATAAATGGATCATGTTTTTATTTATAAAAAACTAAAAATTTATGTCCAAAAAAGAATACATCATATAATGAACCCAATAAAAACATTATTCTCCTAAACGAAGAATAAAAAATTAGTCATCAAATAAAAAAATAAGAATTCTAAATATTACAGTGTAACAATAAATAAAAAAATTATTTTATAAATTGAATAATTTGGATATGTTCAATACACTCAAATAGAAAAACTAATAAACAAAGCTGTAGAAGTAAAACATAATGTTAATAATAAATTATTCATTTTTGATAATGAAAGTATATATATATCCTCAAGATAAAATATAATTGAATGAAACAAAAGGATTTTATAATAATTATTGGACCCATATGACCATTATTAATTTAATTTTTGAATATTTAACTAACTCTTATGAATAATAATCTAACCTTTATAATAATAACCTCACCTATTATGGTATAAAATAAAATTTAGGTATCTTATTAATAAAAATTTCATACATTTATATCATTGAATAAGTTAATAAATTTCTTAAAAATTATAAATTAGAGGTTGGAATTTTTGTACAATGTAAATATTTATTTACAATTTTATAATTAATATACTGATTTAAAGGAAATATTTTTATAAAATATATTAATAAATTAATATTAAATTTTATTATAATTTGAAGATAATTTTACGTGGCCTTAAATAATTTTTCGAAGGATTCAAAACTCAGTTATAATTTTAAAATCATCATTTTCTGAATAAAAGATGATAATATTTGAATAATAAATTTCTCATATTTAGAAAAAACAATCTATAATATGGATTAAATTTTATGAATCTAAATATAGGTTATTTTTAGGGTTAATTTTTAGGATCTTTCTGAAATAGTTGAATTGTTAGTGAATAGTGATGTATTATAATTTATGGTATTTAACATTAAAAGCTAGATACATGAATTTCTATGTCATGGATGTTGTATGAACACATTTATTTGAACTATTTGGAGTTAAAACAACATAAAATATGGTATTGTTGTTTACAAGGAAAAATTACCAAACCGTCATTCAGTGGAAAATGTGAAAGGGCTATATAGATTTCAAGATTGAAATACAATGTTGTATCATTGCAATTAATAGTTGAATATAGGGGTAGTTATTCCTACTTGATAAATTTTACTGATGACTTGTGTAGATATGGATATATCTATTTTAGGAGGTATAAGGCTGATTCTTTTAGGAAACTCCAAGGATTCATGAATTATATAGAGAATAATTTTTGAATGAAGTTGCAGAACCATTGATCAGATCAATGTGGTTATAGTCTTATCCAATACTTTATTAACTTTTTTCAATAGTCTGGGATCTTATCTCAACTCATGACAACATAAAAACCATAGTGTAATGGTGTTAGTTAATTTAGAAACCATACCATGTTAGACATGTTATGGTCAATGATTAGTCATATAGATTTTATATTATCCACTTATGGATATTCATTAAAAACTAAATCATATACAAATAACATTGCACCAACTAAATTAGATGATGGATTTACCTTCTAGTAATGGATTGGAAGGAGACATGTTTGGTTTCATACATGTTTATGGGGTCGTGAGGCTTTTTGAAAAATCTTTTCCAGAAAAAAACAAGTACGTCGGATAATATAGTGTAACTTTATAGGCTATCATAATAAAACAAAGAGATGAAACCAATACCATCCAAAGTTATAATTTTTTTTCATGAAAAGGGGAAAGAGGGGGCCCTTTAAGGCCCAAAAAAACAAATACGTCGTATTATGTGTTCCAGAAATAATGGATCCCAAGGGAATCACCCTGTATTAGTTTCAACCCCTCCAGTTTCATACTGGACACAAAAGTTAGACACGTCACCCGCGTACTAGGGACCGATATAGATGCCATATAGTCCACCACATTGTTCACCTATTTCCATGTGTGCAAAATACTCACTTTATCGTTGATACGTGACTTACACAGTATAATTTTTTATGTGGTTTACCAGTGTATGGTGCCTCTACCGTGAATAGCATTGTGGATAATCATAGAGTCTGTTTCCATGTGGGTAATAGAAATGCCCCTGAGGCTGCATAAAGAATGTCCCGTAACAACCACCATAGCTTCCGCCCATATTGATAATATGCTGCCATAGTGAGCTGAGAAGGACAACACAAGACTCCCTTTGGAGTCCCAAATAATGCCTTCTCCTCATATGTCACCTTAGACACATGATCAATCATAATTAATCTGGAGCCCATCACTTGGTGGAATCTAATGAATCCACCTTCCCTACTCCTCCTCACCATTTCAGGTGGCTCTCCATAATGGATCTTGAAACACATGTAGGGATGACATCTATCTCCTAGTTCCCACGGTGCCAATCAAGTCGATCAACATGCAATAGGTACTTTCCACCACATATTGACCCATTGAGCTGCTCCACTCATATGTGGTCTGGTTTCTGGCCTTCTCTAAGCACCAACAAACCGCATTGAAGATGGCAGGTATCACCATGGACTCATCCATTGACACACTTACCTCATGGATCCAGCACTCCATAAATAACTCAACATTACCCCAGTGTGCATGGAATATTGTGTGGAATCCATAGAACCTCCAGATGTGTCGAGCCCATTCTACATCAAAAAAGATGTGATTCATGATCTATTCACTTTTGTTCCCATATCATTAGAAGTAGGATAAAATACTGATTTCAATCTGTTTAATATGGTCATCAGAGGGGATATCTTTATTAGATATCCTCTAGGTAAGAAAATTGAGTTTCTCAAGAATCTTGTTACACCAGACCATACAATTCCACATATCATTTTTCCCCTAAAGGACGTTTGTTTTTCGGAAATATTTATCATTGAACCTCCCTAAAATGGAAGGTGTATAGACGCATCTGTCCTAGTCGGAGTTAATAACCATGGAGTTGAAGTCATCTTTCTGAGAGTCATCCAGGACCGACCTGTAGAACATGGGATACAAACTTCCATTCCTAAAGTAGATTATGGGGGCTGGACATCCTAGGTAACCGAGTACAACACCCACCCAATAGTGGTGCTAGAAGTGGCTGCTCCCATCTTTGACAATCCCTCATGATAGAGGGAGGAGTGTCAGAATAATTTTATTCACCAAGGCTCATAACGCCCCCCCTTGATGAACCATAATACATATCGTCCTTATATATCTACGGAATATTCTTCCCCCATAAGGAACATCCTTCAATGGACTCCAGTAAATGCTTCGAATGTAAAAAGTGGAGAGTCTCCACCATAATCCTGACATTGATTCCCCCTTCATATATGGGCTGGGTCATCTTGCCCCATGACACCCACTGTCTCTTCCCCTTGCCTAACTCATCCCATATGAAGCGCACAAGAATCATGTTGATGAACCTAATTACCCCCTTCAGCACACACATGGAGGTTAGAGAATGCACTAGGATTGCTGAGATCACACTATGCACTAAGGTGATCCATCCTCTAAAGGAGAGAATGTTATTTTTCTTGTTCATAATGCGATCCAAAATTCTGTTCACTAGCCTGTTGAAATCCATGTTCTGTGGCCGACCAGTCGAGACAGGGACACCAAGGTATTCCATGGGGAATGGGAACAATTGACTTCGATTACTTCGGTGTTCATTTTACACAAGGGTTGGTGCTATAATAAATTCAATAGTTCACCATGGAAGAAGTAGTTCCTAAAACACGAGTACAACATAAGAACATTGTACTGGTATGATAAATAGAGATATATAGTCTTCTATAAATTGTAGATTGTGACTCATTATTGGTTGAAAATGATGAAACTATCTCCTAACAAGAGGTATTATAGACCCCAAAAGCTGCATGATGGTATGTATCCATGAATTTGAAAATGGATTCCATGTTTTAGAGCCATGTTTAGATTATGGTGGATGAACTAATTTATTTAAATCCTATCGAGGGAAAATGGGAATTCAAGAAAAACTATATATTTTATGTAATTAAAGTAATAATGATATAATTCTAGTGGGTAAAGGTTTTAAACAATGTCAGTTAGTTGACTATGTTTAATCATTTTCATCAGTTTCCCTATTTAACTCATTTAGAATTGTACTTTCTATAAACTTTTACCATGACTATAAAATTTGGAAGATGTGTGTCAGAACATATTTCTATAATGGGAATCTTTATGAATATCTCTATATTACAAAATAGTAAGGGATTATGGAACCTGGTTATTCCAAAAATATATTCATGTCTCATAATTTTATTTATTGATTGAAAAAATCATCCAGGTCATAAAAAATTGATATGATAAATCCATAAAACAATTTTGTTTCATTAAAAAGGAATGTTTGTTGTCTGTTTATACGTTGTTTAGGAGGAATTTGGAAACTAAACAGGTTTTACATGTTGATGACATATTACATATTTGAAATGACATTTCAGACATACAGTCTCTTTAGGACTGGTTAAATGAGGGTTTCTCCATTATGGACATAGGTAAAGAAAACAAAATTATTGGGATCATGATCAACCTTGTTGGAAAAAATGGAATTCTTGTAATATTTAAAAGTATATATGTTGACCAAATAAAAAAGATATTTAGTATATAACTATCTGACATGGGATTGGTTCCAGTGCCACATACTACACATAAATCAAATACATTATTCAATTAGAAACAATTAGAGAAATAGAGAATGGGTAAGATATTGTATGCTTCTGTGATGGGATCAATCATGTATTCCATTTTATGTAATATAAATAATTTTTCCTAGGTATTTAACTTGGTAGGAGGATATCAAGATAATACAGGATAATGTAATTAGTTTATTATTAAGGTTATCCTTATGTATCTGAGAGGAACTAATGATATTTTTCTTCTATATGGATTAAAGGAAGATGTGGTCATCAGTGGTTATACAGATGCTACTTTGAAAATAAATTAGAATTATTTTAATTCATAGTTAGAATATATTTTATATCTCAACAGATATTTTGTGTGCTTCAAGGGTCTAAAGAAGTCAGTTATTTTTTATCTTATAAGGGATTCTTAGTATATAGAGGCATCTAATTCAACCGAGGAATCCAATTGGATATTAATTTTTTCTAGGATCATAGTTTGGTACCAATAAGAATAAAACCTATTATAATGTATTGTGATAATACATCAGCAATGCCTCTTGAAAAAGAGCTAAGGTCACACAAACCGACAAATAACATACTCTGGAAGTATAACCTCTTGAGGGATATTTATTAGAGGGTTTTAGTTATAGAAATATGAGTACCTTCATATGAAAATGTGGAAGAACGTTTGGATAAAGGACTATCTCAACTGATTCTTGAATATAATGTGTGATCTATTGGACAAAAGGTTGTTAGTAGTTGGATCTAGTGAAATAGAAAGTTTGTTGGATTTGGTTCCCTAGAACCACCATATGAGTTCTTTAGGATAACCATTATTCATTTTTGTCAATGTTAATAAATTCATTATCACATCATGGTTTTTAATCTATGTAACATAGTATGTGATAATGTTCTAAGAGTATTTTTCACACTCCAAGGTTATAGCAGTTCCTCACTTTGAAGGGTACCCATAAGTTCCCCAAATGTATTAGTAAATTTGTTTTCTATTACTATATTAAATAATTGTATGGACACAAATGATACAAACATTTAGGGGTGGAGACTCATAGGATATTAATGCACCTTCTCATTACATACACCACTGGTAATGTCCAGTGTTGTATGTTATGAGAGCCTGACCCTATAGTAATAAATTCTTATTTATATGTACCACTACTTTTTTCTAGCTACATGCATCTGTATCGGTCCTTAGATGTCAGGAGTATTATTAATGAGTATTATAGGTCATTAAATTTGACGTATTTATGAAAATTATGATGATATGTTCTCACGGTGATGTATGATACACGTGGTGTATCACTAGTAATATTTCATTAATGAATAATGCGATAAAGAACATGTCCCTTATTTTCCATAATATAATTTGATATCTATGGACCTTTAATGTAAATTATATACCCTAAATAAATATATGTACATGGTGTTCTATATGAACTTTTTTTGGAAAGTCAATAAATGTTACATTTAGAACATAGGTTGATGGCACCATCATGGAACATACTTGATTACAGATATCATAATAAAGATATTATATTATAGAATAGGAATATGTATGTGATATTGTTTCATTGGGTCAATCAATTCATTCTCTATGGGTGTCCTAGAAAGGTGTTAGATAATATCTTTTTACTTTAGGCTTGTTCTACTACAACCACTAAAAAAGAGGCTCAAATGACCACACACTCAATGTATCCAGAATCATATGTAAATGATATATTATTATTTTTTATTTAATAAGATTAATAATTACTTTTTCCGCACATGGTTTAGTTATTATTAATTCTTTCTTGATCACAAATATTCTATCACCTTTTTTGTAATAATATTATGTAAGCACAATATTTACCAAAATATTTATTTTCTATTAAGTGAATATGTTTTTATTTGAGAATTATATTGTGATATTTATTTAGTAAATAAATATTCATTATTCAAGACCTGTAAAATATTATGAATAAATTAATGACTATGTATAATGGTCAAGTGAGAAATAATATATATTGAATATAATTTAAATAAATAATAATTAATTTAATTAGAAATATTAGTGCATTCCAAGAAATAATAATAATTTTATTATTATTATATATATGCTGGTTTTCATGGTTTATGAAAATAATAATGTGCAAAAGTAAAATTATTATTTTTAAACCCTAGTTGTATACAACCCCATTTTAATTTTTTTAAAGACCTAATTCATTTTTTTTGCACACAATTACACCATGAGAGAATTCTCTCAAACCCCTATAAAGATCCCGCTCCAATAAATATCTCGTGAAATCATATTCATCCTCCTCATCAACCACTACCGTGTATAGATAGATATAAGTGAACACTTCCATGAAATGGTTGTTGGGGTGATCAGAGGTGAACAATGCAAGCACTATGATCTTTTGTGATAACACCTATATATTCTTACAACGATGTTCATAGGTTCATGGATCATGTGCGGATCACCACTATATTGAATTTATAAATTATTCCTAAAATTAAATGATATTATAATGTGAAGATGTTGAATGATCCATCAACAAATAAATAATTTATTTTATATAAATTCATTAATTTCATTAATTAATTATAAATAATATTTGATAATCATTAAATTTGGATCAAATGTTTATACATTTTCAATATTCATTATTTAAAATTTTTTAGGATTTAAATTATTTTACATTAAACCACATATTAATCATCAATAGATTCAAAAATAAAATATTGGAAACCCCTATTTAATTCTTTTACCTCACCTGGAACCTTCATGGGGCTGATGGGTGACATGTGGTCGGGTAGTGAGTTAATGTTTATCTTGGCCTTTTTTTTGGGCGTTGAGGTGAAGGTCTATTTGGTGGTTCTTTGTGTGCTGAAGTGATCATTTATTTTCATGATCTTTTGGGGTGGTGATGCGACAGTTCAATGGGAATGATGTGATTTTTTTGTGTGGTTGAATTATGCTATATGTCCATGTAGTGATGGAATAATTGTTTAATAATGGTTGAAATAGAAAATTTTGGCTAATTTAATAAAATGTATGTGATTAATGAAAAATTAAAGGATGTTATATGTGGTTAAAAGTGGATGATTCCTAATAATTAAATAAATGAACATGATAATGATATTGGTTGGAAATATAAAATTTGTACAGTGACTTCTGTGGATTTATTAATTTAGAGGTTGTCACAGTCATGGGAGTGTTTTCAATAAGTTAGTGTTTTTTTGTGAACCAATAAGTAGATATTTTTGTGTATTATATATATATTCTTATATATTCCTTATAATTTCTATACAGACCTAACACAAATATATAACTATGTACTAACACCAGTATTTTCATATGGAGGGTCTTTTCCCCAAAACAAAATGGTGAAGATGGATGGATAGTAAGCACTCATCTCCATTATCTATTCCAAAAAAATTTGATATCCATTGGTTGTGATGTTCTAATGTGTGTAATTCCACTAGGGGATGAATCATGTGTCTTCATGCGATATTTTATATGACCATGTTATGGAGAGGTTCCCTGGTGTCTTTGACCAGGATGTGATATGATCCAGATGTGGCGGCCTTATGATTGGTGTCATTCATGGTTGGAGGAGGTCAAAGGGTTGAAGTATTTGATGTTCATGATGTCATATATCATTGGTTATGGAATTAGTTGTGATGTAATGGTCCATGTGTCTTTGGGAGATATGAGATGAGACAATGATGTGGGGAAGTGTCTTGGATCTATGCGAGCATGATGTGATGTGACCTTTATTTTAGGGATGTAATATTTGTTATTTGTAATACATGAGAGCACAATAACATTTGATGTTGGGGTGTGAGAGAATAAATTTTGATTGAATGATATGTGGGGTATCCTTGATTAATAGACTTCTTATTATGTCATAATACATGGATTGTGTTATTTGGTGAGAATTCCCTATTAAGGACATGATGGATAATTGACATGTTTAGGTACTGTTTGTTTTCATTCTTTCCCACATGTTCATTAGTATGATTCTTTCACATGTTTTTGAGAGACAATTGTTTTCATACATAGTATACTTTTACTCTCACCCTTTGTATTGAAATTGATTTCATGGTTTTAAGGAGTATTATATGGATCAGGATCAATATTAATAGCTCATACAATTTGGAGACTTATTGTCTCATTACATTAAATTTTCTATAGGTGTTTACTTTTAGAAACATTTACATATATCTGTTTTATTTTTTACATTCATTTTTTTATTGTTTTGGTTTAATTTTATATTAAGTTAGGGTGTTTCTTTTATTTGATTCATATTATCTACTAATCTTGTTTATATTATATAGAGTAATTCATCCCAATTATGAGAATATTTAGAACCTTAGTGTTAGCTGCTAAATGGGTTCCTACTTGAAGAAATACACATGGTTCATTATATGTCTCCCCACATTGTGGTATCTATGGAGGGAGGGGGTCGTAACAGTACTCATCCATATTATATAAGGTAATATGTCTAATATATACATAGTGGTACTCCCACATCTTCTCCTTTAGTAGTGAGCAGTTCTACCATGAGAATTAGTGCTCCCTCAGCTATGGAATACAATAGTACGAGGATAATACCTTTAATCAATTTATTGTATGGTTATATAGGACGAATGTCATTATTGATGGAAACTTTGGAGTTCTATGTTTACTCTTAATTCTTAGTTGCGATAAGAATATCAAAATCCCATTTCCTTCTTCATTTTGTCTCATTTTTTAGAATATCTAGGTGATTATTAGGGAAATTTTATCTTATTATAATTGACATTCCATTTTGGTAGAGATCTGACAAATCTCACTTTATGCTTTGTGTTTTTTGGTTTTATGGTGTCCTACTAGGTATGTATATACTCACACCTATATGGTCTCTTCCTGAACATGTAATTTCTTATAAAAGTGATAGTCCTTTCATTGGATTAATATATGGATCTAGAGAAGGGGATGCATATTTGCAGCTTTTTTATGTTAGAAAGACCATAGATATAAGGCACTAGCCTTAAACCTTACTTAATCTTGAGTTATTACAAGATTACACATTGAGGATCTTTTCGGGTTTAGAGTTTTAGAGAATTAGATCATAAAACTTACATTACATTCCACATATAAACAATGTGGTTACATAAATATAGTATTCTTAATTCCCCTCAATGGAAACATATTTAAATTAAAACATGGATTATTTATTTACAATTCCTTGACACTATCATCATATCATGTACCTTTCCCTTGACCTGTGAAAAACATTTCAAAAAAAACCTGGGATGAGCATAAAAAGCTCAATAAGGGATACAAAAATATGGAAAGGAAACATGGGTACATATATACATAAGACCGAGATCATACTTTACCCATAAAACATAATCATTTTAACATACCTCATCAAATCATGAATAAATCATAGAAATCATAAGACATAAAGGTAACTTGAGTCATTCATAACATTCTTATGTAGGGAGTAACCCTCTTGGTTACATTTGGAATACCCATCAGAGTATATTCCCAAAATCTCTTCGGAGAAACCTTAACGTTTCACTCCTTCGTGTTACCCAATGCATTGGAGAGCTATATCGGGCTCACCCGCTCTTAGTTTATCACGGAACCACCCGTCTTCATAATAATGCCCAAGAACCTCAATATAATCGTATCATATAAAACATTCATAAAGGAAACATAACATTTCCACTTTTCAATAAAAAGATATCAATACAACACATTGATATAAAAACATTATGAAAACCATTTTCAATACCAAAATAAAAGAAAATTAAAACATGGTATTTATTTTTCTTTTAAAAAGAAGGTATGGCTTGTAGAGGAATCCGAAACTCAAATAACGGTCACGGCGGCGGAGAAGTCGTTGTCGCCGCATACGTACGACAAAACATTCCCTTTTGTTGTTTAGTAAAAAAGGCTTCGTACTAAAAATATTCCTTTTCGATATACGTAAAATTCAAAGGGGTTTATACACCATATAAAAGAAGGTTGTGTATAAAACAAAATATGCCTCAATGAAAGGAGAATGAGACGAAGTCCCATACCTCGGATCCGACTTGACTCAGTCGTTCTTTAATCTCCTTAATAATAAACTTGAGTTAATTTCTACTTGTTTAAAAACACTTTTCAAGTTCATTATTCATTTTATATCACTTATTTCCATGTCATGAACACTATGTAACTATTTAAGTTAATAATGGTCGTTTTAACGATCATTGGTACTTGAGTCAAAAATAAACCCTTTATAATTACAAGTTTTTCATGTATCAATTATATAAAGAATTATAATCATGATGTATATATCATATATATCATATATATCCAGTATATACATGCATTTATAATATTACATAATCATTTAGAGGTATGAAATGAAATGCACCGTTCATGGAGACGGTAAGCCATACGTACGCATGAACACTACTTTCATTTATATTTCGTATTTTATAGAATGGAATAATAATGATATAAAGGTATATTATAATTCCAGTATAATATCATATATAATATCATAGTTCCATCCTTTATACATCCCATATATGGTATTTAATGAATCAAATCACTTTGAGGGGGCGGTAGTCCGCACTTCCTTAAATGAAGATATCGCATTTACCAATAATGGAAACCATAAAGGTATTCCCAAAATGAAAAATACAGAAGCTTAAGGAAAACATAAACATATCATATATCATATATAAATATAGTGACATCTTAATGGCCACCTTTGAAGGTGTTAAAATAATGTTGAACAATCATCGTTTCGGGAGGCATAAATTCACCATCCACGGAAACAGTATGTTCGTTAACCATTAGATGTAGGTGTGTGTAAGTGTAGCTAGAATACATATTATAAAAACATCCTAGTATATTGAGGATACTGGAGTTGTTACAAAAGAAAAGAATAAAAAGAGTTTAGGGGGTTGTAGAAGCAAAATAAAACAAATGGACTCAAAAGAAGACACTACCTTAAAATCGGGTAACTCCCTTTGGTTTGAGCTCAAAGGCTTCCTTGGGAAAAATTCTGCCCAAAGTGAGGCTTCAAGGAGTAAGAGATCGAATTGGAGAGACAAAATGGGCAGGGTTTGGCCGAGCCAAAGGCTTTTGGAGTGTGGGTAAGGAGGTAGAGGTGGGGGCCTTTTATAAGAGGAGAGGAGGGGCACTCTTGGAAAGTAAAGATAAGTTACTTTATTTTAAAATGAGTATCGAATTCAAAAGGTCCCACATTGATATAATTCGATTATAAGATGATAAGGGTTATAAATCCACTCATCCAATTGGTTTTGTCCATGTGTAGGTTTTAGATTTTACATTAACATTCCATTTTATTTAAATCGTTAAATAATGAGGTCATCACTACATCATCATGATGTCATAAATAATTTAATTTATTTAATGTATAAAAATTATAAAAAATACTATGATGTAGTAAATCTTTTTATCTTTCTAATGAATATTTATAGTCAAAACTCTGACTTGTATATCCCCATATAAAAATTGTTTTAGTAACATAACTCATGTTTGTGTCATTTTTACTTTAACATTAAATAAAAAGTTATCTATGTCATTTCCCAAACAAAGTGGCTCCATGGGGTCCCCAAGTTTACCCATGGGTTTTCTTGGTCGGCCATGACACATCCAATGAGGGTAAGACATGTGTCAAGCTCATCTCATACTATTAAAACATTATTTCTACCTTAAACTACACTAATTACCACTAATCGCGATTAAGAACTTAATAAGTTACTATTCACTAAAAAATTATATTAATCCCATTGAACCACATTTTACTTCTTAATGGAAACCATTTATGTAGGATTTTTGAAATTCAAAACACAATGATGGAAAAATTTCATTTAAACGGAAAAATCAGTATTTATAAGTACCACTTAGTGGTTTCACTATTCATCAAAAAATTGATGTTTTTCAGAAAATTACCAAAAATTCACCCTAAGATATATTTGATATTCCAAATTCAAAAATGAAGTCTATATTACAATATTCCAAACATATAAGTCACATTAATTAATTTAATAACTAATTCTCGCTGTCATGACAAATAGCGTGTTTTTATGAAACAATAAGTATCAAAAGATTGACACCAGTTTAAGTCCAATTTCAAAGTGAAATTGATTCCAATGACCACCATTGGATTAAATGGTAAAAATATATTCTAATTTCACTTCAAAACCAATTCAAAAGATAATATAATAATATAAATAAATTAGATTAAAAAGCAGTTTTGATGTAAAATGCAGTATTTTCACTATTCATTAAAGAATGAACATTTTCTGAAAAATACCAAAAATTCACACAAAGTAAATTTTGATGTCCTAATCAAAAAGAATAAGTTTATTTTGACAAACATAGCTTATAAAATTGTCAAAATATAGATTTAAAAATGATTTTCCATCAATAGGCAGTAAAACAATCTATTAAAAATATTAGTGTATTCCATGCTTAAGATTAGATTTATTTTCATTTTAAGCCTCAAAAACACTATATAATTCATTAATAGACATAGATAAAAATATCTATTATTCATTACTTACTTGGGATGTTAAATCCTTCCCCCCTTTAGAAAATTGTGTCCCCGCAATTTATTTACTTATCAAATAAATGGGGGTACTTATCCCTCATTGCATTTTTAGATTCCCATGTTGCCTCTTCCATCATATGGTTTTTCCACAAAACCTTTACCTGATTAATCACCTTATTTCGTAACACTTGCTCCCTGTGGTCAAGAATCTAGACCGGTTATTCCTCATAAGATAGGTTCTCTTCCAGCTGAACTACCTCTGGACTCAAAACATGAGATGGATCTGGCATATACTTTCTCACCATCGAAATGTGAAAAACATTGTGTACCTGAGATAAACTCGGAGGTAAAGCCACCCGATATGCAACTGATCCAACTCTCTCGAGAATTTCATACGGTCAAATAAACCTTGGACTCAGCTTTCCTTTCTTACCAAATCTCATCACACTTTTCCAAGGAGAAACCTTGAGAAAAACATGATCACCTACCTCAAAAGATAGATCCTTCCTCCGGTTATATGCATAACTCTTCTGCCTGCTCTGAGCTGTTCTCATGTGCTTCTGAATCAGCTGAACTTTTTTTGCCATCTCTTCTACCAATTCTAGTCCCATCAACTTCCTTTCACCCACTTCATCCCAGAAAGCTGGATTTCGACACCACTTCCCATATAATGCCTGAAATGGTGCCATCTGTATACTAGAATGAAAACTGTTATTATATGAAAATTCAACCAAAGAAAGATGTTGGTCCCAACATCTCTGATAATCCATAGAGCAAGAACACAGCATATCCTCCAATGTATGAATTGTTCATTCTGAAATGCCCATCTGATTGAGGATGAAAAGCTATACTAAAATTTAATTTAGTACCCAACGACTTCTGAAGGCCTTTCAAAATGTTAAAAGTGAACCTGGGATCACGATCAGATTCAATGGAGAGAGGAACTCCATGTAACCTGACTATCTCTTTAAGATAAAAAATGGGAAAGTTGATCTAGGGAAAAAGTATCTCGTATAGCAAGGAAATGACAAGATTTAGTCAAGCGATCAACAATAACCCAGATTGCATTATTACCTAGAGATGTCTTTGGTAATCCCACAACAAAGTCCATGGATATATTCTCCCATTTCCAATCTGGCACTGGTAAAGGCTGAAGCATCCCTTTCGGTAACTGTCGCTCTGCTTTAACCTGTTGACATGTCAAACACTTCACAGTAAAATCAGCAATATCTCTTTTCATTCCATCCCACCAGTAATACTCCCGTAGATCTCTGTACATCTTAGTACTGCCAGGATGAACTGAAAACGGAGAACTATGAGCTTCACATAACAATACTCTCTTCAACTGTGAATCACAAGGCACACACAATCTCTTCCCAAATCTCAAAACACAATCATTATCAATGTTGAATTCATGAAACTTACCTTTCTGAACCAGCTCTACCTTTTTCTACAACTCACTGTCTTGCTTATGTGCTTGCTTGATTCTATCTGATAGAGATGATCTCACTGATACCTGAAACAAAACAAAAGAACTTCCTACACCAACAACTTCTATGCCAATGTTCATCAAATCCTTAAACAAAGGATCACGTTCCAAACTCAACATTGCTAATGAAGCATTACTTTTTCGACTCAAAGCATCAGCCACTTTATTTGCTTTTCCCGGATGGTAATGAATTGTACAATCATAATCCTTGATTAATTCTAGCCATCTCCTTTGTCTCATGTTCAATTATTTCTGAGTGAATATATACTTTAAACTTTTTTGATCGGTATATATTTCACACTTTACTCCATACAAATGATGCCTCCAAATTTTTAAAGAAAAAACAACAACAGCTAATTCCAAATCATGTGTAACGTAATTTACCTCATGAGTTTTAAACTGTTGTGAAACATAAGCAATTACCTGATCATTCTTCATTAGGATGCAACCAAGTCCTTTCAATGAAGCATCACTATATATAACAAACTCACCATTCCTAGAAGGTAGTGCCAAAACTGGAGCATTCACCAATCTTCTTTTGTCCAGATAAACTTAACACCCTTCCGAGTTAGCTTAGTCATTGGACTAGATAACCGTGAAAAATTTCTAACAAACCTTCGGTAATAGCCTGCCAAACCAAGGAAGCTACGAATCTCAGTTAAATTTGTGGGTCTTGTCCAGTCTTCCACAACTTTTGTTTTTGCAGGATCAACAGTTATCCCATCTTTAGAAACAATGTGACCAAGGAAAGAAATTTGTTGAATCCAAAACTCACACTTGCTGAATTTCCCATACAATTTATTTTCTTTTAAGGTTTGAAAGATAAACCTTAAATGTCTTTCATGCTCTTCTTTACTTTTATAGAACAAAAAAATATCATCAATAAAAACCACAAAAAACATATCCAAGAACTCATGGAAAATTCTCTTCATTAAGTCCATGAATACAGCAGGTGCATTGGTTATCCCAAAAGGCATTACTACAAATTCATAGTGGCCATATATTATACGGAACACAGTCTTCGGAACATCTTCTTCCTTTACCTTTAGTTGATGGTACCCCAATCTCAAGTCAATCTTTGAAAAAAACTGATCTCCCTGGAGCTGATCAAACAAATCGTCGATATAAGGCAAAGGATATTTGTTCTTAACAGTTATATTATTCAAGGCTCTATAATCAATGAAAAGTCTCATTGAACCATTATTCTTTTTAACAAACAAGACAGGAGCACCCCATGGTGATGTGCTAGGTCGAATGAAACCTTTCTCTAATAAATCATGCAATTGCTCCTTCAACACTAAAAGTTCAATTTGAGCCATTCGATAAGAGGGTTTTGAAATTGGCTTAGCATCAGGAACTAAGTCAACAGTAAATTCAACTTCCTGATATGGTATTATTCCAGGCAAATCATGAGGAAATACATCAGGATACTCATTTACCACAGGCACATCATTAATATGATCAGTTCCTTTATTTTCAACGATGTGTGCAAGGTAACTTTCATTTCCATCTTTTACAAGTTTCTCGGCCTCTTGATAAGTTATCAACAGTAAGGGTTCATTCTTGTACAAAAACTGAAAGTCTTTCTGAAATGAAACTTCTTTATCTCTATAGTCAATCATAGCATGGTAAATAGAGAGCCAATCCATACCCATGATAACATCAAACTCTACTAGAGGTAGAACAATAAGGTATGCAAGTAGGTCCTTTCCACAGATAAGGATAGGAATATTCTTATAAATTCTTCTTGCCTCAACATTCCCCCCAGGTGTTTTTACCAAAAGTTCAGGAGTCATTTCTTGAGATGGTATTCCCATTTTACTAGAAACGGTTTCAGAGATGAAAGAATGTGTAGACCCCAAATCAAACAACACAATGGAATCATCTGAAAAAACAAACAAAGTACCTGATACAACTTCATTTGATGGCCCGACATCTACTGAAGTAGTTGCAAAGGATTTCACCACCCCTTTCTACTTGTAGTCTAACTGCTTCCCATCACTCAAGCTCTTTGTCGGACACTCGTTTGCATAGTGACCCATCTCATTGCACTTATAAAATTTCACTAACTGTAAATCAAATTTGGTCTTACCTTCACCTTGATTCTTTTCAGTATAATCACGAGCCTTATGTCCCATCTTACCACATCGGTAGCACTTTCCAGAATTCAGAAGACATTCCCCAGCATACCTTTTGCCACATTTATCACAAACTGGAAACTTAGTTTTCTTACCATCAGACTTTTTTGAAGAATTGTTACCTTTCTCCTGCCACCTCGGTCTCTTCTTCTATTGGTTGTTATAGAACACTTGATCATCGGAAAACTCCATTTCCACCTTCTCAGCACATCGAAAAAGCTTTTCATGACTTTTAAACTCACGAGAAGCTAATACCCTTCGATATTTTGGCTTTAATCCTGAGTAAAAACGATTGATTTTACTATCAAGGTCTCGGATAAAATTTGGAGCTTTCCTTTCTAATAGAGTGAACCTTTCTTCATAGGTATCCACTGAGTCTTCCTCTTTCCTTAATTCCAAGATTTAATTTTCCATCCTATGTCGAACAGCCTTAGGAAAATACTTCTCATGAAACATACATTTGAATTCATCCCAGTCAAGAGTATCAATCTCATCGGTGTCACTGATATTTTTAACCATAGACCACCCCTGATCTGCCTCACCCCCCAAACGGTAAATAGCAAGACTAACCTTTTGATTGTCTGAACACCCCATGACATCAAAAATCTTCTCCAGTGCTTTAATCCACCCTTCAGCTAGCACAGGGTCAGATGATCCCTTGAATGATGGGGGATGTTGCCTCATGAAATGTTCCACCATTGACATGTTCCTCTGCGGTTGATTTGGCTCATCTCGTGTATGGATACCACCACCATTTATCGCTTGAGTCAACTGTGCCATTACTGCAACAAACTGTTCAGTTCCAATTCCGACCATCTCAGGATGCTGATTCGGAAGGTTATTTCCTTCTGTATGCCTTCCTAGCACTGCTTCCTGTTTCCTCGGCGGAAAACCATTCTGAACAAACATGTCTTAGATGAAGCAACATGGTAATCTTCAAATGCTATATCATTTCAAAAAAAAAATATTTTTGGATAATCATTTAATTGAATTCTAACTCCTAAAGTCATCTAAACTGACCTTTGATACCAACTATAAGTCCCCAACCTTAAACCTTACTTAATCTTGAGTTATTACAAGATTACACATTGAGTATCTTTTCGGGTTTATAGTTTTAGATAATTAGATCATAAAACTTGCATTGCATTCCACATATAAACAAAGTGGTTACATAAATATAGTATTCTCCATTCCCATCAATAGAAACATATTTAAATTAAAACATGGATTATTTCTTGACACTTCCTTGACACTATAATCATATCATGTACCTTTCCCTTGACCTGTGAAAAACATTTCAAAAAAAACTTGGGATGAGTATAAAAAGCTCAGTAAGGTATATAAAATTATGGAAAGGAAACTTGGGTACATATATACATAAGAATGAGATCATACTTTACCCATAAAACATAATCATTTTAACATACCTCATCAAATCATGAATAAATCATAGAAATCATAAGACATAAAGGTAACTTGGGGCATTCATAACATTCTTACGTAGGGAGTAACCTTCTTGGTTACGTTTGGAATTCCCATCTCATTATATTCCCTAAATCTCTTCAGAGAAACCTTAACGTTTCACTCCTTCGCGTTACCCAATGCATTGGAGAGCTATATCGGGCTCACCCGCCCTTAGTTTATCACGGAACCACCTGTCTTCATAATAATTCCCAAGAACCTCAATATAATCGTATCACATAAAACATGCATAAAGGAAACATAAAATTTCCACCTTTTAATAAAAAGATATCAATACAACACATTGATATAAAAACATTATGTAAACCATTTTCAATACCAAAATAAAAGAAAATTAAAACATGGTATTTATTTTTCTTTTAAAAAGAAGGTATGGCTTGTAGAGGAAGCCGAAACTCAAATAACGGTCACGGTGGCGGAGAAGTCGTTGTCGCCGCATACGTATGACAAAACATTCCGTTTTGTCGTTTAGTAAAAAGGCTTCATATAAAAAATATTCCTTTTGGATAAACGTAAAAGTCAAAGGGGTTTATACACCGTATAAAAGAAGGTTGTGTATAAAACAAAATATGACTCAATGAAAGGAGATTGAGACGAAGTCCCATACCTCAGGTCCTACTTGACTTGGTCGTTCTTTAATCCCCTGAATAATAAACTTGAGTTAATTTTAACTTTTTTGATAACCCTTTTCAAGTTCATTATTCCTTTTATATCACTTATTTCCATGTCATGAACACTATGTAACTATTTAAGTTAATAACGGTCGTTTTAACGATCATTGGTACTTGAGTCAAAAATAAACCCTTTATAATTACATGTTGTTCATGTATCCATTATATCAAGAATTATAATCATGATATATATATCATATATATCCTATATATCCAGTATATACATGCATTTATAATATTACATAATCATTTAGAGGTAAGAAATGAAATGTACCGTTCATGGGGACGGTAAGCCGTACGTACGCATGAATGCTATTTCATTTCTATTTCGTATTATATAGAATGGAATCATAATGATATAAAGGTATATTATAATTCCAGTATAATATCATATATAATATCATAGTTCCATCCTTTATACATCCCATATATGGTATTTAACGAATCAAATCACTTTGAGGGGGCGGTAGTCCGCACTTCCTTAAATGAAGATATCGCGTTTACCCATAATGGAAACCGTAAAGGTATGCCCAAAATGAAAAATATTGAAGCTTAAGGAAAACATAAACATATCATATATCATATATAGATATAGTGACATCTTAATGGCCACCTTTGAAGGTGTTAAAATAATGTTGAACAATCATCGTTTCGGGAGGCATAAATTCACCATCCACGGAAACAATATGTTCGTTAACCATTAGATGTAGGAGTGTGTAAGTGTAGCTAGAATCCATAATATAACAATATCCTAGTATATTGTGGATACTGGAGTTGTTACAAAATAAAATAATAAAAAGAGTATAGGGGGTTTGAGAAGCAAAATAAAACAAAAGGACTCAAAAGAAGACATTACCTTAAAATCGGGTAACTCCCTTTGGTTTGAGCTCAAAGGCTTCCTTGGGAAGACTTCTGCCCAAAGTGAGGCTTAAAGGAGTAAGAGAGGGAAGTGGAGAGACAAAATGGGAAGGGGTTGGCCGAGCCAAAGGCTTTGGGAGTGTGGGTAAGGAGGTAGAGGTGGGGGCCTTTTATAAGAGGAGAGGAGGGGCACTCTTGGAAAGTAAAGATAAGATACTTTATTTTAAAATGAGTATCGGATTCAAAAGATCCCACATTGATATAATTCGATGATAAGGTGACAAGGGTTCGAAATCCACTCATCCAATTGGTTTTGGCCATGTGTAGGTTTTATATTTTACATTAACTTTCCATTTTATTTAAATCGTTAAATAATGAGGTCATCGCTGCATCATCATGATGTCATAAATAATTTAATTTATTTAATGTCTAAAAATTATGAAAAAAATAATATGATGTATGAAATATTTTTAGATTTATAATGAATATTTATAGTAAAAAATATGACTTGTATAACCCCATATAACAATTGTTTTAGTATCATAACTCATGTTTGTGTCATTTTTACTTTAACATTAAATAAAAAGTTATTTATGTCATTTCCCAACCAAAGTGGCTCCATGGGGTCCCCAAGTTGACCCATGGCTTGTCTTGGTCGGCCATGACACATCCAATGAGGGTAGGACATGTGTCAAGCTCATCTCATACTATTAAAACATTATTTTTACCTTAAACTACACTAATTACCACTAATCGCGATTAAGAACTTAATAAGTTACTATTCACCACAAAATTATTTTAATCCCATTGAACCACATTTTACTTCTTAATGGAAACCATGTATGTCGGATTTTTGAAATTCAAAACACAATGATTGAAAAATTTCATTTAAACGGAAAAATTAGTTTTTATAAGTACCACTTAGTGGTTTCACTATTCATCAAAAATTGAAGTTTTTCTGAAAATTACAAAAAATTCACCCTAAGGTATATTTGATATTCAGAATTCAAAAATGAAGTCTATTTTCCAAAATTCCAAACATATAAGTCACATTAATTAATTTAATAATTAATTCTCGTTGTCATGACAAATAGCGTGTTTTTTATGAAACAATAAGTATCAAAAGATTGACACCAGTTTAAGTCCAATTTCAAAGTGAAATTGATTCCAATGACCACCATTGGATTAAATGGTAAAAATATATTCTAATTTCACTTCAAAACCAATTCAAAATTTAATCTAATAATATAAATAAATTAGATTAAAAAGCAGTTTTGATGTAAAATTCAGTATTTTTCACTATTCATTAAAAAATGAACATTGTCTGAAAAATACCAACAATTCACACAAAATAAATTTTGATGTCCCAATCGTAAAGAATAAGTTTATTTTGACAAACATAGCTTATAAAATTGTCATAAGATAGATTTAAAAATGGTTTTCCATCAATAGGCAGTAAAACAATCTTTTAAAAATATTAGTGTATTCCATGCTTAAGATTGGATTTATTTTCATTTTAATCCTCTAAAACACTATATAATTCATTAATAGACATAGATAAAAATATATATTATTCACTACTTACTTGGTATGTTACAATAGATGGATACATGGTCGGTTTAGAGTAGTTTCCCTCATGTATTCAAGAGGTTGGGTTCTTTATAGTTTGGTGTGTTTGTATTTGGAACCATTATACATTTTTGTACTAATTGTTTTTCTAATTTGGGATAGTTATTATATATGTATTTATGGTATGATTTCATCATATTTTCAAATTATACTATAGTATGGTGATTTTTTATAGTGTACATGTGCATTAGGTTAAGGCCCTTGATTTGTGTGATATACCTACCTAGCACTAGTTGTAATCCCCCATTCTATTATAGATATGATTAGTGTCTCATTCTTTGTATATCTCCATACATGTGGTCCCTAGTGGGTCTTTTCATGATAGATTGTAATCAGATAGGTCACCATAGGATCAACATTTGGAGATTATATAGATCCGATGTTTGGTTTAAAAACTAAATAAATAGTATCAATGTGCTTCATGATTAGTTTTTCTGCTAGGGAACCCGGTGTCAGTGCAGTGCTTGATGTATCCATTCACCAGTACTCTAATAACATACTTGTTTAATATAAAATATATTAATTGGTTGTAGGGGAAACATAGGTACATGCATCATATATGAATGGTATGTGGATTCCATGTCCTTATTGAGTCAGAATCTTATGTACATTCTCTAAACACAATATATCTTAAAAAAACAATATTACTATATGAGTATGACCATATTGGATTCTGAGATAGTGTTATGATGATTACCACTTGGGTAATAAGACTACAATTTAGAGACCCATTCCTGAGTTGTTTCCCCTACATTGGCATAGATTAGTGCTAGAACGTATTGAGTAGCACAAGGACCCCCCTTCAGTGGTTAAGGCAGAGAATCATCCAGGTGTTGTTCAGTGAATGACTCTTGAAGGATATGATGATGTTTCACATAGTTTTATTAAAAATTTACTTCCAGTGACCATTAAAATTAGAGTTTTTATAGTGATATAGACACACTTTCAGTGGAGGATAGCATTATGGTAGTGGTATGGGTTGTTCAGCTTGTTCACATCCTATCTGATAATGTGGTTGTGCTAACAACCAATCTTATTCCTGGATAAAGAGTTGGTTTTGGTAGTAATATAATACAGATCACCTATTTTTTTGGGTACGTCATGATTTTTAGAGTTAATGATCACCAGGTTTTTGTGGTGGTCCATAATCACATTCTTGGCATAAGCATGACTGTGTTGGTCATGTGGTATGAGTTATATTCTTTTTTTGGACCCCTCTTGATAGTGTACCTGTGAGTGGTATGTCTTCAAGGTGATGTGGGGAATTGGTAGGTCCCTTTTGGTTACGTTTGAAATGAATTTGGACACTTAAAGATGAGGGACACTTCAAACACAATGATGTGTTCCTATGACGTGATATAAAAATATTTGGGGGATTCAATGTCATCTAAAGTAGATTGTGCCTTGGTGTGGTGGATAATAAATTTGAATTATTTTTAGGTCATTTTGATGTACTGAGGTGTTGGTGTCATCTGGGTTTGTGGTAAATATGTGTGTAAGGTAAATGATTTCATTAGGTAGCAAGGGATTATGCTCTAGTGGCTCCAGGTTTTTTGCAATGTACAAACTGTGTCTTCTATAATGAATCGGTACTTGTAAGACATAGTCAAAAACCACTTTCTATAAATGACCCCTTTTAGGGATTATTTCATCTAATGGATCCTTCTTTCTCAACCTTTACATTTCGAGGATCCTTCAAAGAGGGCATGGTGGCGACACACATATATTGAGTGTGTGACCTATCTATGAGATGATATAGTGCCTCGTATGGAATAAAATTGTTTAAGGTGTGATATCCAATGTTTTTGTTAAATTACTAATCAATTGGATGGTATGTCCATTGATAATTGGATGTTATTAGCCTTTAATTACATGTGGTGTTGTTGGATTTCAAGGAATCCTTACCAAATGATGTGTATTGCTAACCACCACATAAAATTTTGTTCACCCCATGGACCTACACCCATGGATGGATTGATAATTATAATAACATCAGATTACCCTATAGTTTTGTCTGATATGAAGGTGTAGGTGGAGGATCTATAGAGGTAGAGATTTGTAAGATCCAATATGATTTACATTGAATGCCACTATTGTTCACCTATAAGGAGGAATTGATCGTGAGTTTTGGTATGTATAAATTTCAACAAAATTGGGTTACTGTAAAAAAATTCTACCCACCCATGGGAATAAATGAGATCTTATTATTGTGGTTTGGGGAAAATTGGTTCTCTGATATTATCTCTAGATAATTTATCATTTTCTCCAGGTGTGGGAGAATTTGGTAATGAGTTTGGCTTCATAGAGTTGTGGTGACGCGTGAATTTACCTTATTGGTAGAATTATTTTTTAGTATAGAGAGGGATCTGATCCATAAAGACCAAATAAGTAACCTTGATACACATAATTTTGATGGGAGGATGGATGAATAAAAACATAGAAAAAACAAACACTCCACTCTTGTGTGAGGAATTTCACAATTGTTGTTGTCAATAAAATCATAGAATGATTTAATGCTATCAATGTGTTATGAAAAAGGAAAGAATAATTAAATAAAAATAATAATAAGAATTTTATTAATAAAATTACGTGATTGAAAAAACATACATGATAAATAAACATGTGATTACATAATGAGATTGTGACATTACAATTGGAATAATAAACATTCCCCACAAAATTCCTTCACCACCGAAACATTTAATAGTAATTTAATATTAAAAGGGTTGGTATCCCATAATTAAATTTAATTCTATTTAATCTAGATTGTCAATCATTGGGGGGAAAATGGGAACATATTCTTTTTAATGTTGACCAGAAAAATATGGTCAGAATTCTTCCACTATGTTGAACTAAAAATTAAATACTAAAGAAGGTAAAATCTATCATGGTCATAGGAGTGAAATTTTATCTTCTATATTTATTCTCATTTATGTAGAGAATTATCCAAAATTTGGTATTCTATTTTAATTTTATGATTAGATTGGTGGAATGACTTCATGTGCCTTAAAATATGACACATTGTTTAATCCTCAAAATACGCTCAACAGATCTCCTAGAAGAATACCTAATTATCCCCAGAAAAAGATGAATAGAATTATATACACAATTGTCTCAATCTTAATTTAAAATATGATATTAATTGGGCATGAATTGTAGGCACCACTATTTTTTATTGGCCTATGGTTTATTATGATTTGACTAGAAATTTCAACATCAATGGCCAAAACCATCCATCTTCCTTGTGATCCATCTATTGATCCTAAAACAAATCACACAATGATATAAATTATATACCAAAATATGTAATTAAAATAATTCAAAAAAAATTATTCCACTGGCTGATGAAAAAATGGCCCAAATTGGCATTCTTTAAACATGAATTTTTCACGTGATGAGAAATGAAATTCAATTTATAAAATGAACTTAAACTAATGTTTATGAACATATAAATTCATGAATATTTAAATATAATTCCTTAAAAATGTCATATTTTAGTCATTAATCACACCCCCAACTTCTGTTTTGTTTTCTCAAACAAAATGTATCACAAACATATGAAAATGAATTCCAAACATGTTAACATAAAATGATCCCCAAAATACACCATGACTAAAATTCACGCAACATATAAAAATAATTATACACAAGATAGGTTCAAATGATTTTCCCAATACCAATCCCATTCATTTATTTAAATTCACTTCCACATTTCATCCAATTTATAATAAGCACGTTGATATGTTGTGCATGCAAATATATGTAGGGATTATTTTCATATTCAAGGGGAAAACATGGATCCAATAGATGGGAATCACATTAATTCTTAATATGGGTTTCCAATTTAATAATTTTCATCAATTCATTCTCTATTATTTATTTTTTTTATTTTTTTAACAATAATAGGTACCAAATGTATAAATTGAGGAGAATTAAGAATGGAGCAAAAATCCCCAAATGTCGAACCCTGCAAATTTTTTTAGTAACATGCTATGAAATAGAAATTTAAATCCTAACTCTAGTAAATAAAACTATGGTGTCATGATCCTAAACTATTAGATGCCGCATATTCAAAAAAAACATTTCTCAACATGATCCCTTTTCATTTTTTGGGCACTCAAATGTATGTAAAAGTAGCCATGAACTCGATTAATTGATGAAAGGGATGCAAGAATTCCAAATTACACCCAAAATATAATAGATTTTCACTGTGTAATTTTTATTTATTTTATGAAAATGTAAAAATAGAAAAATCACATAATACAACCACACATTCTAGAAACTATCCTCATGAACATAAACCTGCATTAAAATAATAATCAAGGCATTAAAAATAATTTTACAATAAATTCATTTTTTTGATAATGTATATTAATGTGTGTGTAATAGCCCAAGCTTCTATAGTACATTTCCCTTTGAATAATGTTACAGTTTGTGCAGTACGCAACATAGAGTTTTAGCACACCACAACAAATGAAACTAGCCATTATGAATAGTAATACCCACCTTTTGAAAATATTTAAATATTATTTTTCAAAATGAACATCATTTTTTTCATAATATTAAAATTATATTAGGGTGATATGTTGGTATTATTATGAAAACATTCATTTTTTATGAATATTGAAAAACACTACGTTATTGTTTAAAATCGACATTTTATTTAAATAATTATTTATTTTATATAAATTTATTTTAATTAAAAATATACACATAATACCTATATATTTTTAATATAATTCCGTGGAGTCATTTTATAATAAAATTAGATGTATAAAAATTTTATTGAACTTTTGACAGTCTTTTACCCACCTAGTAGGTGCATTTAAAAATTTTCATAAAACATAATTGTGCTGCTTCTAGAAATTGAATTTCAAAAATCCAATAGACCCAGTTGACATCACTAAGTGAAATTTGGTTCAACAAGATGAAAATAATTTTTGGTGAATAGTAAATTTTGACTTTTATTTACCACGGTAAAAAGAAAATATTATAATTAAAGAAAAAATGATATTATAATTACTCAAACACATGTCCTAATTATGTTAGATAAGTGTATTATAACCAAAATCAAACATAAGAATAATATATGATCCTTTTGGTCTACATGTATTACATTAGGACATTTATTATAATTTTATTTAAAGAAGAGTTGAATGTGTTAAATTCAAAGTTCAATTACTAAATCATTTTTCATATAAGGTAATACATAAGATAAATTTGATTATACATATTCATTATGAAGATTAAAATATTTCCAACATAATTTTATTTTATTTATAGTTTTTAGACATTAAATATTTAAATTTATTTATGACACAATGATGATGCAGTAATTAACGTATTAATGAATGATTAAAATAAATGATATTATAAATATCCAAATAAATGTAAATTGAAGATTTAATGAATTAGAGTAATTTTAGATGTTAATATTACATAATTGGGTTTATTTAATATTTTCATTGAAGTTATAATGTCGTTATGACTTTCAGAAAATCAAAATACCAAATAGTATAAACATTGCCATAAATGAGTTTTTAATACAAATACTATATTATTAATTGACATAATATTTCTAAAAATCTATTTTTCTGCCAAAGTACTTAGATAAAGTTATATATATCAATAATGATCAACTTTTCGTTAACATGGAATTTTATAGTATGTTTATTGACCATTTATTATAATAGTACAAGAATATATGGTAATAGTTAAACTATTTAACAGAGAGTTAAATATAAAAGATAAGGTTATTATGGTGAACTAAACCTGTCTAAAACGTATTTTTTGAAAGGTTTTCAACCCATTCCCTCATTATCCATGAAATATATCATTTTTATCCATTATAAACTGAATTTGATTGTATAATCAAATAATATTTCCTGATTTTCCTAAAGTGACACTCACCTCTCTTATAAAAGGGTATGCCCCCTTATCTCAAAATCAAACCTCCTAATCGATTTGTATCATCCAAAACCTTCTCAAATATCCTCCTAAATACCCTTAAATAGACATATAAGACTTAAATTTAACATAAATTCAACCTAAAGAGCACCTTGGCCAACTCTAATGGAAACACCTGAAAAAGAGGTAATAATTTCACCACCTCTTTCAATGTTCTTTTCTTATTCCACTTCCTATTTCATTATTGTTTACATACCAAAATAATATCTAAATTACCTTATACATACTGTTATTTAATTATAAGTATGTTATAACCATATCCATTATTATATCCATCTTATTAATTGAAGGTCACCAAACGTGCGTACGTACAACTTCACGTCTCCATGTCGTGGGGTAGTTTGTTATTCAAACACTTCATTATTTGGATGGGTATATCAATGTGTATAACTGAATAAATAAAAAATATAACTATTTAATGATTCTTTTTATATTATATATCATCCAATTACATATGAATTAACCATCAATATAATGATATTTTCTCTCATGCATACGTACAGATTACTATCTCCACGATCGCGATGAAATTCATTCCCCATCATAACCATTCAAGAATAATTTTTATTTTATGTTTAAAAATAATTTTTAAGAAGATAATATCATTATAGATATGAATAAAATAAATCCTATCCATAACAAACATAGCTTACCTAACCTATCATATAATGTAAAAAGAATTACTTAACACCTGAAACGATGATACTACTAAAATATTATTAACAAAGAAATATAAGAATATCATTTATGCTATTATATTTATGTATGTGGTAATTTTATAATTTAATTAAAAAACTAAACTATTATACCAGATGTTAACCTAACCACTAGCAAGGAAAAGTACATGGTATGGGTTAATTCTCTAATCTCTTCAATTTATGAGGTTGTTTATATGTGAGTATCTAATGGGACCTCTTTATCATACACATCCATGTTTCTTAAAAATATATTTCAAACATTTTTATTATTATTTAGAAAATGGTTTAAATTCATTTATACCATTTTTTGACTTTTCAAAAGTTGTTTATAAAAGAATATTTTCATCATATTCCAAACAAGGTCCTCTATGTCATTTTTGACAAAACTAAGAAAAGAATGTTTTCTAACTTAAATGGTGAGTGCAACTATTTTCCACTGTTATAAAACCTTTGAAGCTTCCCATAGAAGATTATAAGAATATTTTTAGAGTTAATTTATTATTTTATAAATATGTTACTTTTATTTAATTTCAAATTAAAAAGAGATATTTCACTCAAATGGTTCTAATTTCACCTTTGTTAAAATCCGTTGATGGATTTTACACTTGTTTGATGTTGATTTATTATGATAAAATCTTTTATATTGTATTGAAGGTTTAGTGATATGTTTGACTATGGATGGGTTCTTTTTATATCAATCAGGATTTATAGTTAATGTATTAACATGTAATATTCTAGTATTAACTCAAATTTTTATGTGGGGTTCAACATTTTCATATGAGGAATGCATTGGACTTAGTATGTGAAAGGTGGAGACCACCATAGCTCCTTGATTCATCGGTAGGTCTCATGAGACAAACTAGTTTAATAAAATAAGGACTTTACAAAATATTATTTGTAGTCTTGGAATTAGACCTTGATAATGTGGTTATGATGTCTGGAATTATGCATTCCATCATTCTGAAATTGGCTATCGATATTATATGTGATTATTTGACTAGTATAATATCTATGTGAATAAGTAAATATAATTATTTGATATATATTTTCCATATTATTCTCATGTATATTTTTAAAATATTTTGTCTTAGAGTTATACATTACCATACATGTTTATACATATTTATGAATGTTTTCGCTAAATTGTTATCCTTACTGATCACTTTAGCTCACCACTTTCTATGTTTTACTTTTTTCCAGGATGTGAAAAAGAATATTATGACTGACCTGCAGGGATATTCTATGGGTGTTGATTGAGTTAAAAGGAGACACAAAGTTATTTTTTCTTTCACGATGTAATGTAAAACTTATGTATAAATATAGTACATCCAAGGATACGGAACTGATCAGTCTTTCGGGACGTGATTTCTTGAAATATGCCAATGTTATGTAATAATGCACCGACTCTGGGTAATTAGGGTTAGGGTTTTATAGTTGGTATTAGAGTAATTTTATTACCATCCATGTAAGGTTGATTTAGAAAAACTCTAATTAGAAAACACTGCCCTAAGATAGACTTTGAAGATTAGTATTGAAGAACTTCCTGGAATTTTGGTACTGTAATTATTTTGTGAGTTTTCTAAGCAATAAATCATTGTTTGGATACGAGAAGGAAGAGGGGGCTCTGGAACATATATACCTAGGATTGAATAATCCTTCACAATGTTTCAAGCTTGACTGAGGGTACTTGGTACATGACAATGGCCCTTTCTTCACTCTAGGTTACGACACTCCCAGGGGATATGCTTAGAATAGTTCACATTTTCTTTACAAAACATTATCAAGGATTTATGAGTATATACCTATTCAAAGAAATTATTTTCTTATTATAGATTATGTCCTTAAACTGTTCAATTTATGTAATGTTTTTTACAAGTCCGGAATTATGTATTTCGATTCATAAACAAATCTTGTGTATTATATTGTTTAAAAATGGTACCTAGTGGATGGAATGGAAAACATTTGAAGGAACATAATCCATGAGTGGATTTCCATCTTACTAAAGATAATTATAGTGGAGCTGGTGATGCGACTGGTGTTGGTCATCTTATAATTATAATAGGATAACTCACTCCTTTTATGAATAATAACCTTATCGGTATAGACAATCCTAATCCACAACGTAGAGGACCAATGTTGGAATAATTCATGAGGCAACAATCACCAATATTCAATTGGACTACAAATTCATTTTTAGTTGAGAAATGGATAAGTTACATAGTGAATATATTTCATTCTTTTGGGAGTTTCAAAAGTGAAAAATTTTTCATGGTAGATTATCTCCACACGGGTGATGCTGATCAATGGTGGTCATTAATTCAAAACACAAAGGATGGAAATGAAGTATCCAATATGGAATGTTGGGAGTTTAATGTGATATTTTTACGAAAATAATTTCCTCGTGACCATCGTATGTATATGGGAAGAATATTTCTATGTCTATAAAAAATGGATGATGAGAATGTCGCAAAGTATAAGGCTAACTTTCTGGGATATCAAGGAATATATCAGATTATATTCTTATCCTAATTAGTGATATTGATTAATTCATAGATAGGTTAAAATCATTTCTCTATAGAGATTTAGTCTCACAATCCTTCTCATCATATGAAGATATTGTCTCATGTGCTATCAAGATAACAAAAATTATCTAAGTCTTACATCTTTAATGAAGATCAAGAGAATAAGAGATCTATTAAACACTCTAGAAATTTAAATAATGGGATGAAGGAAAAAGTTGAATTTCCATCCTGTGGTAAATGTGGAAGAAACACCATGGTTCTTTCCTAAAGGTAATGAGAGTCTCCTGCAATAGGGGTGAAAAATCCACTAAGAAAATGATTTTATGTGAATGAAAGAGGATATCAAGGTTTAATTCTATAATGGTAGAGAAATTGGAAATTATGCCAATGAATGTGATAATCCCTAAAGAATTTTTCTTCAGAAAAGGACAAGGGAGAAGGGACATGCTTATGCAATTACTACTGCTGAGGTTGAAGCTCATAATGGCATGGTGGAAGGTAATTTAATGGTTTCATCAAAATTATAAAATTCTTTATTTGATTCTATATCATCGCATTGATTCATATCATTCCAATTTTCAATGAAAATTAGATATTTCCAATTTTATTTAACAAGGAAGTTTTTGGTGAACACTCGTAAGGGTAGTATCATTGAAACAATTTTTTGTGAATCAGTCCCCATTAGGGCATATAAATATTATTTATCTACTAATATCATTTTCATACCCCTAATTTAATTTGATATAATACTCACTAGGGATTTGCTTTCGTACCATGATATGGAAATTTTCTGTAAGATGATGGAGGTTACAATTTTCGATGATGATAAAGAGTACAACATCTTTATAGAAGAAACATCACCGTCAGATTCTTATCTATATCCACCCCATATAGATCTACTAACTTCAATTATTGGGGAGGAAGAGAATGAAATAACTACGGGTGGGGAGAAGACTATTTTAATTGAGGGTATACCTATTGTACAAGAACATGATGATGTGTTTCTAGAGTATTTACTTGGACATCCTCCTTAATGAGAAATTGTGTTTCCATAGATTTATTTACTGGTTCAAGTCCCATAACGAAGACCCATTATAGAATGGACACTGTAAAATTAGTGGAACAAAAGAAACAACTAGAGGAATTCAGTAATAATGGATTTATTGGCCCTAGTGTTTCTCTATGGGGGGGGGGGTCCTATTCATTTTGTTAAGATGAAATATGGATCTATGAGGTTTTTCATTGTCTATAAGGAGATCAATGATATAATAGTAAATAAAAAGTATCCCCAACCTCGTATTGATGATTTATTCAACCAACTTCAAAGAGCTAAATATTTTTCAATGATTTCCCTTCGATATGGATATCATCAGTTGTCTATGAATAAATAAGACATTTGGAAGACCACATTTTGTACCAGGTATGGTAATTATGAGTTTACATTAATTCCTTTTAGACTGAAAAAGGAACCCTATATTTTCATGGATCTAATAAATAGAGTTTTCAACGAATATCTTGATAACTTTGTAGTAGTATTTGCTGTTGATATCTTGGTGTTGTCAAAAAACCTACGAATATCATGAAAATCACTTGTGCAATATTCGGAAATCCCTAATAAGAAATGAATTATATGGGAACATAACCATGTGTGAATTTTGGATTCAAGAAATTTCTTTTCATGTCCATATTGTCTCTAAGTATATAATCTCTATTGATCCTTTTAAGACAAGAGCAATACAAGAATAGTCATCACCCAAGAGAATAACTGAGACACACAGTTTTATTGGTTTAACAGGTTATTACTCGAGTTTCATCCAAAATATTTCCCGATTGGATAACCCTTTAACCAAGAACACACATATTGGGGTTAAATTATTTTGAACAAAATAATGTGAATAATGTTTTGAAGAACTGAAGTGAATATTAGTCAATTCTCCTATATTGACTCTAATATCGGGGAATGATGGGTTTGTTTTTTATAGTGATGTTTCAAATAAATGACTTGATTTTGTCCTTATGAAAAATGATATGGTTATTGCCTATACATAACGACAGCTAAAAATCATGAACAAAACTATCCCACTCCTGATCATGAGTTAGCAGCTGTAATCGTTTCTTTGATGATACTGAGGCACTATTTGTATAGAGAGAAATGTGGGATATATAACAATAACAAGAGTTTGTTGTATATTTTCTCACATATAGATCTGAACATGAGTCAAAGATGATGGCTTGAACTACTCATGGATTATGATTGCACAATACACTACTACATGGGGAAGGAAAATAATGTGGAAGATGCTTTGATCAGAAAGGATAATGGAGTTTTGAACAATATAAGAGCTGAAAGGGATCATATGTTCTTGGATCTAGTAAATACGGGTTTATGAATAATCATGGATGGTTAAACATCAATACATTTTCAAATGGTTTCTAAAACTTCTTTTATAGAAAGGATAAAAAGTTCACATACTGATGATGAGGAGTTTGAAAATGAAATTAAAGTTGTGAACGATGGGAGATTGATCGAATTCGTATATGAAGAAGGGATTTTGAAATTTTGGAATCGATATTTTATTCCTGACATACCTGATCTAAAAATAGATTTTTTGGATGATGATCATAGATGTAATTTTTCTATACACCCTGGTAGCACTATGATGTATAAAAAATTTGAAGGACCCTTTTTTTGGGACAACATGAAGAGGGAGATTATAGATTATGTGTCAAGATATATGGTTTGTAAACAGGTTAAGGCTGGAAGACAACATCTTGGAGGAGTCATGCAACCTCTTCCTATATATAATCGGAAATGGGATGATATTATGATGGACTTCGTCAGGGGGCTACCGATGACTCCTAGAATGAATGATGAAATATGGGTCATTGTTGATCTTCTTACCAAGACATCACATTTTCATTCTATAAGAGAAGATATACCACTTGAGAAATTAAGAATAATATATATTAATGATGTTTTAAGACTTCATTGAGTACCCCTATTGATTATATTTTATCATAATCCCCATTTTACATCAAGATTTTGGAAAAGTCATTAGAAGGCCTTGTATACTAAACTTCATTTGAGCATTCCTACCACCCCCAAACTGATGGACAATCAGAACAGACTATTCAACCCTTAAAATACATTTTGAGATCTTTCTCACTTGACTTTCAAGGTATTGGGGATCAAAATTTACCTCTAATAGAATTTTCCTATAACAATAGCATCCATTAAAATATTTATATGGAAACATATAAAGCATTATATGGAAGGAAATTTCGTACACCAACTTGTTGAGATGATGTTGGTGAATGAAAACTCATAGGCCTAGAACATATTGATGAAACAATAGAAAAGATGATGGTTATCGAAACCCACCTCAAAGCAGATCAAATTATGCAAAAGATCTATACTGATTAACGAAGGAAGGATTTGGAATTACAACTATGATATCATGATTTATTGAAGGTATCTCCCTACAAGGGTGTTATACGATTAGGTAATAAGGGAAAATTATGTCCCAGGTATATTGGCCCTTTTGAAATTCTAAAATAAATTTTAGTTTTAGCTTATAGTTTGGCAATGCTGCATTTATCTCCAAAGTTCATGATGTGTTCCACATATCACTGTTGAGAAAATACATGCCTGAACCAATGCTTGTACTCACCTATAATGAAATATAACTGGAAACTGAACTATCATATAATGAAGAGCCTATTATAATTCTTGATACCAGAGAACAGGTGCTAAGAAACCAGATGACTGGTCTGGTGAAAGTTCTATGGTGAAACCATAAGATGAAAGAGGCAACATGGAAACCCGAGAAACTTATGATTATGAACAACCCAAATATTTTTATACAGTAATATTCTAGAATTTTTTAGGATGAAATTATTTTAATTAGGGGATAATGTTACACCCCAAGCTTCCATGGTACATTTCCTTTTGAATAATGCAATCGGTTGTAATGTATGCAACTTGGAGTTTTAGCACACCACAAAAAATCAAAAAAGTTGTTATGAATTGTAATAACCACTTTTGAAAATATTAGAAATTTTATTTTTCAAAATGGACTTAATTTTTGGGTTTGGAATTTCAAAATTGTCTTTGGGTGAATTTTTGGTACTTTTCGGAAAACATTAAATTTTTGATGAATAGATAAAAACATTACATTATTGTTTAAAACAGAATTTTTATTTAAATAATTATTTATTTTATTTAATTTAATTTAAGTAAAAATAGATACACAATACCTATATAAGGTTAATATAATTCCTTGGTGTCATTTAATAATTTGATTAGATGTAAAAAAAATTTATTGAACTTTTTACCCTCTTTTACCCCCTTCTAGGCGCATTTGGAAATTTTCATAAAACGCAATTTCACCGCTTTAGTGAACTGAATTTTAAAAAATCTAGAGGCTCAATTGACATCATAAGGTAAAATGTGGTTCAATAATATGAAAATAGATTTTGATGAATAGTAACTTTTGACTTTTATTTATCGCGGTTAAAATTAAATAGGGTAATTAAAGGTAAAAATGATATTATTGTTACCCTAAAAAATGACCTAATCCTATTAGATAAGTATATTTCGAAAAAAATATACCTTAGGAATATAATATGATCTTTTTGGTACACATGGATTAAATTACGACCTTAATAATTATTTTTTAAAAGAAGAGTTAAAAGTATTAAATTCAATGTTTAATAACTGAACCATTTCTAATATAGGGTCATAAATAAGATAAATTAGACTCTAAATATTCATTATAAATATAAAAATATATCCATCAAAATGGTATTTTATTTATAATTTTTAAACTTTAAATAAATAAATTTATTTATGACACAATGATGATGTAGTAATTACATTATTAATAAAATATTAATATAGTTGATATTATAAATCTAATAATACCTATAAATTTTGAATTATAATGAATTGCACTACTTTTTTAGGTTAATAGAAAATATTAGGATTGATTCCAAAAAAATATATAATTGATAAAGTTTTTATGACTTTCAATAAAACAAAATATCAAATACTGTCAAAATTGACATAAATGAGTTTTTAAAAAAAATGCAATATTATTAATTGATATAATTTTTTAAAAAATATAAGGAGAAGTCAAAATACTTATATAAGGTTAGATATATCCATAATTAATCTCTTGGGGTTTTCATGGATTTTTATCGTCTGTTTATTAACAATTTATTATAATAATACAAGAATACATGGTAAAAGTTAAACTATTTAGCTAACTGTTAAATGTAAATGATAAGGATTATATGGTGACATAAACCTATACAAAACCAATTGACTGAGATTTTTTCGACTCATCCCAACCTTATCTTTGAAATAAATCATTTTTTATCCATTATAAATGGAAAATGTATTTTATAATAAAATAATATTTCTAGCTTTTCCTAAAGTAACCCACAACTCTCTTATAAAAGGGTACTTCCCCATCCCTCAAAATCACACCTCAAAATCCATTTGTCTCAGCCAATATCATCTCAAATATCCTCCCAACTACCCTCACTTATACCTAGAGGCATTAATTTGATCTGAAATCCAACCTATGTATCCCTTTTGATCAACTCAAATGGAAACACCCGAATAAGGGGTAATAATTTCACCACCTATTTTTAAATTCTTTTCTTCTTCCACATCCCGTTTATTTATTGTTTACATAAGTTAATAATAATTCTAATAAATCATACATACATTGTGGTTATTATAAATATGGTACAACCATATTCATTATTCTATCCATCCTATTAATTGTTAGTCACTAGACATGCGTACGTACGACTTACCGTCTCCACGTCGTGGTGTAGTTTGTTATTCAATCACATAATTATTTGGATGGGTATAGTAATGAGTATAATTAAGGTAAAAATTAAATATAACATGTTAATTACTATTTATATATTATGTAACATCCAATTACATATGATTTTCTCACCAATAAAATGATATTTTCACCTGTGTGTACATATCGGTTACCGTCTCTAGGAACACGATAAAATTCATTCCCCCTCATAACTATTCAATAATAATATACATTTCTGATTAAAAATAACTTTTTTCAACTAATACCATTTTGGATATTAATCAAATAAATCCTATCCATAAAAAACATAGATTAGATAACCAATCATATAATGTAAAATGAATCATTTAACACCCAAAACAATGATACTACTGAAATATTATAAACAAATCAATATTGGAAGATCATATATGATATCATATTTATGTATGAGGTTCTTGTATAATTTAATAACAATTATTTAACAATTATAAAATAGTTTAACATACCCTCAACCATGTAAATTTACAAGGTAAGGTATAATTGTACAATCTCTTCATTATCCAGGGTTGTTTATAAGTCAGTATCTACTAGGACCTCTTCATCATCCACATCTGTGTTTCTAAAAAATGTATTTCCAAACCTTTTTAATATTTTCTATACTATGGTTTAAAGTTATTTATACCCTTGTTTGGATTTTTATAGGATTTTTATAAATTATTCAATTAGTCATCCAAGCAAGGTCCTTTACATCCAAGAAATAAAGGCATTATCTATACTTGTACCCCACAACATACCCAATTCAATATTTTCAAAATTTTATGGATTTTTTCATTATTTACTATAGATTTTTATTGATTATCCATGGGGTTTTGGGAGATATTTTGTAATTTGATTCAATAAAATTAATATACGTACCACTGAATGCGATAATACGATGAATATATAATAGGGTCCATCCAAGTGTCTTTTCAATCATAATTAATACATCAATGATAATTTTATTTCAGTTATCTTTGAGATATGATGAAATTATGGTATAATTTTTCACATTATCCCCTATGAAGGAGGAGTTGATAGGTGATGTATTGATTATGAAATTCATCTCAGGTTTAATAGAACATTCATGTAAAGGTTGAGAATTTGTATCAAACTAAGTATCATTTTCAAAATTTATTAACATAGTTGTTTCTTTTTAAATAGAATATTCAACTGAAAAATTAGAAAAATAATTTCCTGGAATGGGTGTGGAAACAATGTTTTTGAAATATCCATATATTTTCATGATTAGTGTGTCTTAAAATTCATCATTGGAGTTATATTCATGAAACTCAACCCATGATTTAAAATTTTTCTTTTTTGAATCCATGAAATTTATTTCATCCTAATTTAGAGGCCCTTTAACATTTTTCATATCTTTTTTAGCTATCCCAAATATGAAGGATGGTTCATCGGTAGACTTGTGAGAGGTTTGTGGGAGACAATATTCAATTATCAGTGATGAATAATTGACAACCTAGGTGGGAATAGATTCCAAAAACATTTTAATGCATTTTAGATCTAATTTTAATAATGAAACATCTGAATACATTTTATTCATTTATTGACAAAATTGTTAACTAAGGTGTTGGGTATTATGATGGATTGGAGTTTGGACAAATTTTACTTCCCTATGAATGATATCTTCAACAATATGTGATAAGGATGGAAATTTATCCATTAAACATATATAATCCCAATGATTGTACATGTCACTGAGTGTGGTGTCATCATTCAATGGATGTTCAAAGAAATTACCTAAGATATGGGCATCCCAATATGGATTTCCCATTTGACTCAATTAGATATTTAATATTCAGATATTTTAAATATACACCATAATAGTATATATAAATTAATATTTCACATTTTTAGAACACAAACAAATAGAAATGATAAATGATAAAAGATATAGGGGTGAGAGTAGAGAATCTGGATTGAGAAAAGGATTATAGTCTATAACATAACATTATTAGGTCCCATAAAATGATGAAAAAGTTTAGTGACCACCAAATATACCCAACATATTGAATATATTGTTGTAGTATTGGTAGGAATCAAATCCACAGGGGCTGAAGAAGTTACCTTGGTATAATCAGATTATATGGGAGGATTGGCTATGAAGTGACAAAATTTGGTGTCAATTACAATTGGGATATAAGAATAATAATGTAACTAGGATAATATATTGGATTTAACAATTATAAACTTAATAATTTGAATTTAAATAATTAATTGATATGGGTTGATCTTAGATTGTTTTTAGGGCTAGTTTGGATGCATTTTTTCATATAAAATTTTACATGACTAATTCAAGAAACACCCAAGAAATAAGGTAATTCCTAGAAATAATTAACTAATTTAATCATTACATAATACCAATTATAAAAAAAATTAACTTATATGATTAATTAAATTATAACTCCCTGTAATTAGATCGCACTACAACTCAAAATGTTTCATCGCTAAATTTGGAGAATACAAAGAAGAAATTAACACATTCAATGGAAATAATAAAATAATAAACTCATTACAATATTAAATAATAGTAAGTAATAGATAATACATCCCTTTTTCTGTTTTAAATGATCATCCCATAATTGTTTTATCCATATATACATTTTATTCTCCCAATGGAAGCGGGATGTAGACTCATGAGGGGAGAATTTGAGATGAAAAACAAAGAAAATAATGAACACTACACTATTGTGTGAGGAATTCCACAATTATTGGTATGAATAAATTCGCACCATGACTCAAAGGAATCAAAATGTTAATAAAAGTGGTAGAAAACTAAATAATATTTATAATAAAAACTTTTATTAAAAAAATCTTGGAAAAAACCTACATTTTTTAAAATCAAACATGTTATTAGAAAATGAGATTGTAACATTACAATTCAAGGAATAAAACATACACCACAAAATTACTTCACCTCCACCACTTTATATAAGAATTTTTTTTCCAAGGTTATGTCTCCAAAAATTTAATATCATTAAATTTAATTCATCATGTCAATGGTGTGAGGGAAAAATGTAACATTTCAATGTTCACAAGAAAAATAGTATCAATATTGTTCTACCATATTGACCTGAAAATTAACCATTAAAGAAGGAAAAATATATATGGGTCATAAATTAGAAATATAATCTTAAATTTTCTATATAATATATTTATAAATTTAAACACAATTAGTGATTTAATTTATATTTTATGATTAAATTGGCAGGCTGACATAATGGTTCATTAAATCTGTCCCATTATTTAATCCTCAACGGGGTCTTCCTAGATATCTTTGGAGACTTAACAATTATGTCTGGTCACATTTGAATGAAATTATCACTATAATTATCTTTATCTAAATTTTAAATCTTACCTTCATTGGTCTTCAATTGTGGGATCCACTTTTACTTTATGGTTCCAAGGTCCATTATAATTTGATTTGCAATTTCTGCATCAATGGCCAAATATGTTGACATTCCCTTCTAACTCATCCATTACTCAAAAAAGAATTTTTTTTTCCAGAAAATTTGATATATTATATATCATATTAAGAAATTAAAATAGAAAAAATTTAATTACTTCTAGAAGATAATAATTAATTAGTCCCAAATTGGTATACTTTAAATATGAATTTCACTTTTTATGGGAAATGAAGGTGATTTATATGATAAAACAAGTTATATTTATGGAAGTTGAAGCACACCAATATTAAAATATAAGAAATTAATTAAATCCTATTTAAGAGTATAATCAATACATTATGGTTTCTTTGAGTAATTAGTGATACCTTTTATCTTTTTGAATGCCTCATATGGTTTTTTAATATTTATAAAAAATATCTTTCATTCCTTTTTGGATAATTTCATGGTATTTTTATACTATGAAATCCTTGTTTATTTTATTTATATAATGCAGTACAAAATACAATTGATAATTGTTCTGTATAGCTCTGTGAGTACAATATTTATAGTAAGATCTTGGTTTACTTTTATATATTCATGAGATATACATCAATGGATATGTCTTCTCAGAAATGGGAGAGATATTAGACCCAAAAAGGTCAAGGAAATACTATATTGAGATCCACCCAAGGGTGGATCCATAAAAACATATTCTAATAGTGAAAGTTTCATTTCACTATTCTTGAGTGAGGTGATAGATTAGTTGGCCTCTTGGTAGTTTACCCTCAAGGGATAAGGGTGATGCAACATTCCTATAATCGATGGTTCAACCATATCCCCTTTTTTAGAATTTTAAGGAGATATAAATTTGGGATTTCAATTATGACTTATTTTGTTTCTAGATATCTACTAGTGATATGTTTTATGAGTTTTATGAATGTGGGGAGCATTTTATCCTTGATAAATAATGGATAATGACACAAGTCATATTTCCATGAGGTGCTAAGGATGCATCATGATTTCGCCTAGAAATATATCCATGTGTGGTTAAGGTTAAACAATAAAATTTAGCATCTATTTTGGAGAAGAAGATGGAGTAAAATATTACTCACTTTAACTTATAATGTCTTACATGTCTATAGATAATGATTGGGTAATAAATCCTTAATAATGTCTATAATTGGAATTTTTGGGATCTCTATTAAATCAAGAAAATGTGTTTTACCCTTGGTGTGACTTAATGTTTTTACATGTCAAGAATTTAGTTTACCAGTGGTGATGGGAGGATTTATAAATAAAAATATAAAATAATTATTTTCTTTGTCCAAATAATCATTTGATTAGATTTTCTCTATATACACACTATAATTTATAATTTCCTAGTGTTATCATTATAACCCAGTAGAATGGGATGATGTGGAACTCTAGTTGTGAGTTTGTTGGTGGATGGTTTTGATATTGTTGAACGTCGATTGAGTTTCCATGGGGATCATAATCATCAATATAATTCTTAGATATCTCCAATTAATTTGATATAGAGATATTCTATATTAGGGATTTATTCAAACCTGATCTAGTGGAATTTTCAAGGTTTAAAAAATATAAAGAGTTTGATATGAACATGAATTAATTATTTCCCAAATTAAATCATGGATCTATCTCTATTGGGTTTTCCAACATCTAATTTCACTTCAATGAACTTTGTTTTTTTATTTTTTTCCATAGTTATTTTTGTTAATTTTTTAATCCACCATTATTGGATTATGATAATAATGGGAAAATGAACATGGAAATTATTACGTTATATATTTTTCCTTATCCTATTCTATCACTGTTCTTATCATTATTCATTGATAATAGATTAGTCAATGATTCCATAATACTCAAGAGTACATATTTTTGTGTGTTCATTCCTTGGAATAGTATATTCTTTACATTATTTTAGATATAGGTTCTGGAGAAGAAAATAAGTCATATATGTGATGATGAAAAATATGAATTGGTTTTTTATAAGTGTATTGGGATCCATATTGATGAGATAAATATTAATGAGCAATGATGAATGTTTCCAAGGAAAGGGGATGAGAATCTGGCTATTAGAGAAAGTAGTGGCAAGTGTTGGAAAAGGTAGTGTGATACCCATGAGATATGCCATTTAGTTAATCATGATGGTGATGGAAGTGATTCTTCCAGTGAATTGTAACACCCCGAGATTTTATGAAAAATATTATTTTAATTTCATTAATGTCTTAGGTTGTATTCTACACCAAGATTACCTTGCGCTATACGCAACACCGTATTAGCTTGCAGTATACGCAACACTATTCTTGGATCGTGTTACACACAATTTTGATAATAGTTATTCTACGCAACATTGAGTATATATATATATATATTAAATGTATAAATGAAATATGGTTGGATTCTGTTATACGAAACAACGAATGATTCTTTCACAACACGCAACCCTGACTTGGCTTGCATTACACGCAATCGCGACCTTCCTCGATAGCGTGTGTTGTACGCAATACCGGGTTTTAATAACAATGTTATATTATTATAATATTGTCATGAACTAGCCGTTATGAATAGTATTAACTAAATATTGAATTTTATAACATTATTATTAATCTTAAACATTTCTAGAACATGGTATTAGAACAAAATAAATTTTTCGGGTAAAATAAGTATTTTTCAAACAATGCAGTTTTTCCGCCTTTTGATGGCGCACCCACTTTAAATCTAGTTTTTGACATGTTTATAAGTTCAATTTGAAAAAATAAAATTCTATTTTGGAATCAAGAAATAAAAATTTACTTTGGATAAATTTTTCATATTATTCTGGTAACTTTCACATTTTAATGAATAGTAAAAACACTCTATATTTTAATTAAAAACAACTTTTTTCATCGTAATATCTTATGTGGTTAAATTATAATATTGAATGGTTTTAAAGTATAAATAGAATATATTTTTACCATTTAATATAATGTATGTCATTAGCATTGATTTTACCTTGAATTCGTAGGTTAAATCAATTCAATCTTTTGCAATATTTTAAACAAAAACCCGTTTTTATTTGACAACGGGATTAATTTTAATTTAATTTATACAACTTCTGTGTATGGAATTTTAAAAAATGGATTCCATATTTGGAATCAGTGGGTCCAAATTATGTTAATAGGCTACTTTTTATTTTTGGAAATTATGAATAGTAACTACGGTAAATTTTATTTACCATAGTGAAAGGTAAATCGGGTAATTAAGGGTAAATATAATATTTTAAAATTACCCTAACAAATGTCAAAATTCTATTGGATGACTAAAAGTCGACCCATATCACCTAAGGGTCGGATTAGATTCATTTAATTAAATTTTTTCAATGAAAATAATTTAATTATTATTAAAACCAAAGAATGTGACAACATGTCACTTTTTTAAATCTTATAAGTATAATAATTTTAATCCAGTGATAAACTTCATGAAACATCGAACATGAATAGTCTCCAGAAATATAATACAATTATCTACATCATAGGAATTTATTTATAATTTTTAGGGATTAAATAATTATCATTTATTATGACACATAGATGATACAGTAATTTTCTTATTAATGAAATATTGACATAATTGATGTTATAAATTCCCAAATAAATGTAATTTGAGACTTTTTATGACTTACACTAATTTTCTAGGTTAATATAACATGTTATTGTTAATTTAAGTAACTTGGTCCGAACTTATCATTCTGTTATGAATTTCATAAAAATCATATACCAAATAGTGTCAAAATTGACATAAAATAGTTTTTAAAAGAAATATTATATTATTAATTGATATTTTATTCCTAAAAATATAATGTTCGGACAAATGACATAGATAAGATTATATATATTAATAATAAACAACATGGGGTTATTTTGTCTTGATATAGTATGTTTATTAACCATATAGTGTAAGAAAACAAAATGACACGGTAAAAGATAAATTATTTAACTTAGAGTTAAATCTAATTGATAAGGGTAAAATAATAACCTAAACTTGTCTAAATCCTATTGGATTAGAGGATTTTGACCCATCACCACTTTATCTTCTAAATAAATCAATTTGGAGATTTTTAAAACCGAATTTTACTTTATAATAAAATAATAGTTTTAGTTATTCCAAAGGTACCTCTCTCCTCCCTTATAAAAGGGCACCTCCTCCCTCTCTTCCTCACACAACTTTGAGCCTTCATGGTCGGCCAACCTCTGCCAAATTCTCTTATCAACTTCCCTAGAAACATCCTAGAGGTTATGGGCTTCCTCAAAGACCAACTTTGGTACCCTAAGAGGAGGTCTCAAAGAGGCGCTTCAAAGAAGAGGTAATTTCCGTTACCAATTCTTTCACCTTTATTTCTTCTTCCACTTCTTCTTCTAAGGTTGTTTCATTATGAAGTAATAACATCAGTATCACTCATATACTGATATGTTATTATAAATATGAAACAACTCTAATTAACCTTCTATCCATCCTACGGAAAAAGGAAATCACCGCGCGTGCGTACGTATGGAATACCGTCTCCACGCCGTGGTGTAATCTGCTTTTCCACCAACACCTTACATGGATGGGTATTATGGTGTAAAGAATAACTATACATTGTTATTATAACATAATAATGATTCTGATATATTGTATCATCCACTCCAATTCAATTCAATAATTATGGAAATGATATCATCGCTCGTGCGTACGTACGGACTACCGTCTCCACGACGCGATGAGATTCATTCTCCATGTTAACCATTTAAGAATGATTATAAAGTATATATAAGCAATAATAATGAAATATATGACATTATAAAGCAACTGGATTTATTTTTATATATATTTATGTCATCTACTTAATTCCATTCAACTCAATAAGGAAACGAAAACAGCGTTCATGCGTACGAACGGTCTACCGTCTCCATGAACGATGTATTTCTTTTCATTTACTGATATTATATATATATATATTATTAATATATATTATATATAAATCATGTTTTATATTCTGGAATTAATTAATAATTATCTAAGTAATCATATGAATAATTACAAGTTAAAACACGAACAACAAATGAGATGATTTTACCCAAAACGCTACTTTGACATGAATTTACAAAAGAACGGGTAATATAAAGTCATAAGTGAACCATATATGATATAATAACAATGAATATGATTCTATAATAAGTAAATGACATTATTTAAATCATTATACAGGTGGTTCGGACACTTACGAAGCAAATTGGACCTAAGGTAAGGGATAAAGTTTCAATCTCATTTTTATCTGAGATTGCTTATACGTAAGTATTTACTGGGGTTATGTTTATCATCCATGACCAAGATTTCTAAAAATTATTTCATAAAATGTTTACCATTCTTCCATTGATGTTTAAAGGCATTTTTACCCTTTATTTACTTTTTACCACATTGTATGAATGGAATCTTTCCTTTGGTTACCATATAAGGTACTTTTTGAATTTTACGACAAAAGTACGAGGAGAATGTTATTTTAAACATATACGGCGTGAATGGATTTTTACGGTTTCATAACGCCTCATTTTCAAGAAGCTTCCTCTACAAGATTGCATGATTATTTTCAATAAAACCCTTATCTTTTAAAATTGCATGGAATTTTGTGAAAAGAACATGATTTTAAAGAAGAAAGGATATTTTCCTCAAGAATTCATTTCAAGTGTTTTGTCAAAACTATTTTACATCTAAGATGACATTATTTAATATGTGTATGTTTCAAGTAAAATTTCTCTATGATTTAAATGGATTCAATTTTCTTATGATGAAATGATATAAATTGTTTATGGATTATGTTATGATGGCATGATGTTTAAGAATCCCATTTTATTTCATGGGTTATGCTATGATGTATGATTTATGATTTTGTGGAACACATAAGAATGGTATCATTATGAAATGGGTGGGACCTATATCTCCCTCCAATGCATTGGGTAAAGATTTTATATCTCATAAGATACACATGGCTGGAATGGTAGGTTATACCGGTTCAGTGAAACAGGACTGAAACGAGGGTCACTCGATTCAGAAATGGACTTTGACCACTAAGATAGTCTTAGCAATGAGTCTTGATTAACAAGAAATGATTCTCTATGATTATGTGTGTATGCCACAAAGTTTAATGTTTTATGTTATGATTATTGTGATTACATTTCACTGCCATGAGTTATCCCAGGTTATGAAATTATGATTTCTTTTGCAGGTTAAGATTTCCAAAAGTTATGTTCTTATGAATATGATGTAATTTATTTTTATTTTGTTTACCCTTACTGAGCATTTGAGCTCACCATTTTATGTTTTCTTTTCCCCAGGATATAAAGAAAGGTTTTAGGTAAAAAAAGGGAATATCTTTATAGGAGATATTAAAGATCTTTCACCACGATTAGAAGATTACGTTCCGAGTTTCCAAAGACACTAAACTGTTACGGTCCTTGTGTCTGTGTTTTTGTAATGTACTAAGTATTCCGAAAATGTAATTTAATGTCCATGTACGTCAGGATTCGGGTCTTTACAGTTGGTATCAGAGGAAAAGTTTAGTCAACCTTTGGAAACTAGGATGAGAAAACGTTAGTGAGATCCCAAGAGATATTTATAAGGCATGTATAGGGATGTCCCTAAGGATAATTATACGTATAGGATATAGTCCTAGAACTATGGTAACGATCTTAGAATTTAACCTAAGATGTTAGATATTGAGGGTGCTCCCCCTTTACTATGTTGTTTTCCCTAGCATGATTTTTTTGCCTCTCACACTATTCTTTTTGGGTTTTAGAAAATAGCTGAAAACAAGATGATTCACAATAATGGAGGATATGATGGACAATGGAATGATATTCTTCATGAGAAACCAAATGAAATGGGATTTGGAGGTCCGAACATCATTATTATGCTGAATCAGCATTCTCATAATATGATCAATAAAGTTAAATTTGGTAAGATTCCTGACTCGGCTAATAAGAGAAAGATGGAGTTTCATGATGATCATAGAAGAAAGAAAGTTCAATTTCCCCTATGTAAATTATGTGGGAAGAGGCATCAAGGAGAATGTTTCAAAGGAACTGGAAGATGCTTTGGGTGTGGCAAAAAGGACACAAAGCCAGAAAGTGCAAAGGAAAAGGATCAGTTAACACCAGGGATGAGGATAATGGTATTGCTATGACATCAACAATGGTTAAATGTTTTAAATGTGGAATGTACGGGCATTATGCAAACCAATGCCCTAAGGGAAAGTCTCATGAAGAAAATCAGTATGGTCTTATGGGTAGTATTTATATGGATGATGATGATGAGACTACAAATGATATGTGAGATGAAAGAATTTTTGAAGCTCGGTCAATGGTTTAAGAATGTAGTGGAATGATTACATGTTTATCATGTGTAATGTTGTATAAGTAATCTCATGGCACTATGAAATAAAGAGACATCTAAGGATTGTTACATTGTTATCTTTCCTTGAGTTTTGAAAGTGTATGATTAATGGTACCAGTATCCATGAAAGGTTATTCAGATATTTTTGGAATGTAGATGATATGCGCAAAATGAAGGGATAAGACGATAATGAGATGTTTGATTGTATTCATGAGCTCATGATTGATATAAGGACTAAGTGATATAAGGGTTTGAGTATAAGTAATTTTGAGGATTTTGGTCTATGGAAAGTGTTAACTTTTAACTGCATTCATGTTTTCACTATGGTTCAATGGGTATTCAAGAGAATACATGATTAAGGCCTTTGAATGTTTGGAATGTGACCAACAAAACATATCTTATGACATATGGGGATCAACGATGGTATTAAATCACTGGTAATCGTTTTCATTATATTAAGAGAGTGGACTGTAGTATTATAAATAAGCCTAAAGATTGGAATGGATTATGTTGGACATACGTTAGTATTGTTTAAGGATAGAACTTTTGATATTATTTATGTGATGTTATAGTAATGTAGTTTTAGAAAAAGGACAACCTGCAGGACGGGCGACAGCCCATCGTGTCGGACAAGGCCATGGGAATCGAACCCACAACCGAAGTGAAACTGGCCTTTATCGCCTACCACTGGCCTACAGGAAGTCCCTGTTTAGTAGAAACTAGTTTTATTTTATTAAGCGGTATGATATATGAAGTATAAGTTCATTTTAGGAACCATATATGATTAATCTCACTATAGAATGACTTATGTATTTTTAATAACTTTTGCTAACCTTTTGTTTGAGACAGATGGAATGACCCGTCATTCTATCACATGATCTGCTAACACTTCATGAATAACAAATTCAACTTCATTTACTTAAGAGATGAAGTGGAAATTGTTCAAGGCATGAACAACAGTGAGATTTTACCAAAATAAAGTAAGTATTTATTCTAATTCAAATTCTTCAACTTAAGGGAAATGATCTTGGAAACCAAAAATGTGGTCCCAGTGCTCTTATATCTGATTAATCAGATGGTACCTTAGATCGTCACAAATTTATGGATTTGTGATTGTTGGCTTTTCCATAGCCATGTTCTCTACCACTCTCCATCAGAACATGACAGTTAGATTTCTCTTCCATGTCCATATTTTCACCTATGTTCTCCTATGTGGATACCCAGTGATTAGTTAACTTGGGTAACCATTACGTTTTATACTTTAGTTTTTAAAGATAAGTTTTGGTATTCCTTTTTACGATGTGGGTTTCTATCAAAGAAACTTTCAAATAGTAAACCATTTATAACCCCGACGAATTTCGAGGGAGAAATTCATTTTAAGGGGGGTAGAATGTAACACCCTGAGATTTTATGAAAAATATTATTTTAATTTCATTAATGTCTTGTGTTGTATTCTACACCAAGATTACCTTGCGCTATACGCAACACCGTATTAGCTTGCAGTATACGCAACACTATTCTTGGATCGTGTTACACACAATTTTGATAATAGTTATTCTACGCAACATTGAGTATATATATATATATATATTCAATGTATAAATGAAATATGGTTGGATTCTGTTATACGAAACAACGAAAGATTCTTTCACAACACGCAACCCTGACTTGGCTTGCATTACACGCAATCGCGACCTTCCTCGATAGCGTGTGTTGTACGCAATACCGGGTTTTAATAAACATTGTTATATTATTATAATATTGTCATGAACTAGCCGTTATGAATAGTATTAACTAAATTTTGAATTTTATAACATTATTATTCATCTTACACATTTCTTGAACATGGTATTAGAACAAAATAAATTTTTCGGGTAAAATAAGTATTTTTCAAAAAATGCAGTTTTGCCGCCTTTTGATGGCGCACCCACTTTAAATCTAGTTTTTGACATGTTTATAAGTTCAATTTGACAAAATAAAATTATTCTTTGGAATCATGAAATAAAAATTTACTTTGGATAAACTTTTCATATTATTCTGGTAACTTTCACATTTTAATGAATAGTAAAAACACGCTATATTTTAATTAAAAACAACTTTTTTCATCGTAATATCTTATGTGGTTAAATTATAATATTGAATTGTTTTAAAGTATAAATAGAATATATTTTTACCATTTAATATAATTTATGTCATTAGCATTGATTTTACCTTGAATTCGTAGGTTAAATCAATTCAATCTTTTGCAATGTTTTAAACAAAAACCCGTTTTCATTCGACAACGGGATTAATTTTAATTTAATTTCTGCAACTTCTGTGTATGGAATTTTAAAAAATTTATTCCATATTTGGAATCAGTGGGTCCAAATTATGTTAATATGATACTTTTTATTTTTGGAAACTATGAATAGTAACTACGGTAAATTTTATTTACCATAGTGAAAGGTAAATCGGGTAATTAAGGGTAAATATAATATTTTAAAATTACCCTAACAAATTTCAAAATCCTATTGGATGACTAAAAGTCGACCCATATCACCTAAGGGTCGGATTAGATTCATTTAATTAAATTTTTTCAATGAACATAATTTAATTATTATTAAAATCAAAGAATGTGACAACATGTCACTTTCTTAAATCTTATAAGTATAATAATTTTAATCTAGTGATAAACTTCATGAAACATCAAAAATGGATAGTATCCAGAAAGATAATACAATTATCTACATCATAAGAATTTATTTATAATTTTTAGGGATTAAATAATTACCATTTATTATGACACATAGATGATGCAGTAATTGTCTTATTAATGAAATATTGACCTAATTGATGTTATAAATGCCCAAATAAATGTAATTTGAGACTTTTTATGACTTACACTAATTTTCTAGGTTAATATCACTTGTTATTGTTAATTTAAGTAACTTGGTTAGAACATATCATTCTGTTATGAATTTCATAAAAATCATATACCAAATACTGTCAAAATTGACATAAAATAGTTTTTAAAACAAATATTATATTATTAATTGTTATTTTATTCCTAAAAATCTAAGGATAGGCCAAATAACATAGATAAGATTATATATATTAATAATAAACAACTTGGGGTTATTTTCGATTGATATAGTAAGTTTATTAACCATATAGTGTAAAAAAACAAAATGACACAGTAAAAGTTAAATTATTTATCTTAGAGTTAAATCTAATTGATAAGGGTAAAATAATAACCTAAACATGTCTAAATCCTATTGGATGAGAGTATTTGGACCCATCCCCACTTTAGCTTCGAAATAAATCAATTTGGAGCTATTTAAAACCGAATTTGACTTTATAATAAAATAATAGTTTTAGTTATTCCAAAGGTACCCCTCTCCTCCCTTATAAAAGGGAACCTCCTCCCTCTCTTCCTCACACAACTTTAAGCCTTCAAGATCGGCCAACCTCTGCCAAATTATCTTCTCCACTTCCCTAGTAACATCCTAGTGGTTCTGGTCATCCTTAAAGACCAATTTTGGTACCCTAAGAGGAGGTCTCAAAGAGGCGCTTCAAAGAAGAGGTAATTTCCGTTACCAATTCTTTCACCTTTATTTCTTCTTCCACTTCTTCTTCTAAGGTTGTTTCATTATGAAGTAATAACATCAGTATCACTCATATAATGATATGTTATTATAAATATGAAACAACTCTAATTAACCTTCTATCCATCCTATGGAAAAAGGAAATCACCGCGCATGCGTACGTACGGAATACCGTCTCCACGCCGTGGTGTAATCTGCTTTTCCACCAACACCTTACATGGATGGGTATTATGGTGTAAAGAATAACTATACATAGTTATTATAACATAATAATGATTCTGATATATTGTATCATCCACTCCAATTCAATTCAATAATTATGGAAATGATATCATCGCTCGTGCGTACGTACGGACTACCGTCTCCACGACGCGATGAGATTCATTCTCCATGTTAACCATTTAAGAATGATTATAAAGTATATATAAGCAATAATAATGAAATATATGGCATTATAAAGCTACTTGATTTATGTTTATATATATGTCTTTCATCTACTTAATTCCATTCAACTCAATAAGGAAACGAAAACAGCGTTCATACGTACGAACGGTCTACCGTCTCCATGAACGATTTATTTATTTTCATTTACTGATATATTATATATATATGTATATATTATTATTAATATATATTATATATAAATCATGTTTTATATTCTGTAATTAAGTAATCATTATCTAAGTAATCATATGAATAATTACAAGTTAAAACACGAACGACAAATGAGATGATTTGACCCAAAACGCTACTTTAACATGAATTTACAAAAGAACGGGTAATATAAAGTCATAAGTGAACCATATATGATATAATAACAATGAATATGATTATTTAATAAGTCAATGACATTATTTAAATCATTATACAGGAGGTTCGGACACTTATGAAGCAAATCGGACCTAAGGTAAGGGATAAAGTTTCAATCTCATTTTTATCTGAGATTGCTTATACGTAAGTATTTACTGGGGTTATGTTTATCATCCATGACCATGATTTCTAAAAATGATTTCATAAAATGTTTACCATTCTTCCATGGATGTTTAAAGGCATTTTTTACCTTTATTTACTTTTTACCACATTGTATGAATGGAATCATTCCTTTGGTTACCATATAAGGTACTTTTTGACTTTTCCGACAAAAGTACGAGGAGAATGTTATTTTTAACTTATACGGCGTGAATGGATTTTTACGGTTTCATAAGGCCTCATTTTAAAGAAGCTTCCTCTACAATATTGCATGATTATTTTCAATAAAACCCTTATCTTTTAAAATTGCATGGAATTTTGTGAAAAGAACATGATTTTAAAGAAGAAAGGATATTTTCCTCAAGAATTCATTTCAAGTGTTTTTTCAAAACTATTTTACATATAAGATTACATTATTTCATATGTGTATGTTTCAAGTAAAATTTCTCTATGATTTAAATGGATTCAATTTTCTTATGATGAAATTATATCAATTGTTTATGGATTATGTTATGATGACATGATGTTTAAGAATCCCATTTTATTTCATGGGTTATGCTATGATGTATGATTTATGATTTTGTGGAACACATAAGAATGGTATCATTATGAGATGGGTGGGACCTATATCTCCCTCCAATGAATTGTGTAAAGATTTTATATCTCATGAGATAGACATGGCTGGAATGGTAGGTTATACCGGTTTAGTGAAACAGGACTGAAACGAGGGTCACTCGATTCAGAAATGGACTTTGTCCACTAAGATAGTCTTGGCAATGAGTCTTGACTAACAAGAAATGATTCTCTATGATTATGTGTGTATTCCACAAAGTTTAATGTTTTAAGTTATGATTATTTTGATTACATTTCACTACCATGAGTTATCCCAGGTTATTAAATTATGATCTCTTTTGCAGGTGAATATTTCCAAAAGTTATGTTCTTATGAATATGATGTGATTTATTTTTCTTTTGTTTACCCTTACTGAGCATTTGAGCTCACCCTTTTATGTTTTCTTTTCCCCAGGATATAAAGAAAGGTTTTAGGTAAAAAAATGGAATATCTTTATGGGAGATATTAAAGATCTTTCACCATGATTAGAAGATTACGTTCCGAGTTTCCAAAGACACTAAACTGTTATGGTCCTTGTGTGTGTGTTTTTGTAATTTACTAAGTATTCCGTAAATGTAATGTATTGTCCATGTAAGTCAGGCTTCGGGTCTTTACAGTTGGTATCAGAGGAAAAGTTTAGTCAACCTTTGGAAACTAGGATGCGAAAACGTTAGTGAGATCCCAAGAGATATTTCTAAGGCATGTCTAGGGATGTCCCTAAGGATAAGTATACATATAGGATATAGTCCTAGAACTATGGTAACGATCTTAGAATTTAACCTAAGTTGTTAGATATTGAGGGTGCTCCCCCTTTACTATGTTGTTTTCCCTAGCATGATATTTTTGGCCTCTCAAACTATTCTTTTTGGGTTTTATAAAATAGCTGAAAAAAAGATGATTCACGATAATGGAGGATATGATGGACAATGGAATGATATTCTTCATGAGAAACCAAATGAAATGGGATTTGGAGGTCCGAACATCATTATTATGCTGAATCGGCAATCTGATAATATGATCAATAAAGTTAAATTTGGTAACATTCCTGACTCGTCTAATAAGTGAAAGATGGAGTTTCATGATGATCATAGAGGAAAGAAAGTTCAATTTCCCCTATGTAAATTATGTGGGATGAGGCATCAAGGAGAATGTTTCAAAAGAACTGGAAGATACTTTGGGTGTGGAAAAGAAGGACACAAAGCCAGTAAGTGCAAAGGAAAAGGACCAGTTAACACTAGGGATGAGGATAATGGTATTGCTACGACATCAAAAATTGTTAAATGTTTTAAATGTGGAATGTACGGGCATTATGCAAACCAATTCCCTAAGGGAAAGTCTCGTGAAGAAAATCAGTATGGTCGTATGGGTAGTATTTATATGGATGATGTTGATGAGATTACAAATGATATGTGAGATGAAAGAATTGTTGAAGCTCGGTCAATGGTTTAAGAATGTAGTGGAATGATTACATGTTTATCATGTGTAATGTCGTATAAGTAATCTCATGGTACTATGAAATAAAGAGACATCTAAGGATTGTTACACTATTATCTTTCCTTGAGTTTTGAAAGTGTATGATTAATGGTACTAGTATCCATGAAAGGTTATTCAGATATTTTTGGAATGTAGATGATATGCGCATAATGAAGGGATAAGACGATAATGAGATATTTGATTGTATTCATGAGCTCATGATTGATATAAGGACTAAGTGATATAATGGTTTGAGTATTAGTAATTTTGAGGATTTTGATCTATGGAAAGTGTTACCTTTTAACTGCATTCATGTTTTCACTAAGGTTCAATGGGTATTCAAGAGAATACATGATTAAGGCCTTTGAATGTTTGGAATGTGACCAACAAAACATATCTTATGACATATGGGGATCAACAATGGTATTAAATCTCTGGTAATCGTTTTCACTATATTATGAGAGTGGACTGTAGTATTATGAATAAGCCTAAAGATTGGAATGGATTATGTTGGACATAAGTTAGTATTGTTTAAGGATAGAACTTTTGATATTATTTATGTGATGTTATAGTAATGTAGTTTTAGTAAAAGGACAACCTGAAAGATGGGCGACAGCCCATCGCGTCGGACAAGGCCGTGGGAATCGAACCCACAACCGAAGTGCAACTGGCCTTTATCGCCTACCACTGGCCTACAGGAAGTCCCTGTTTAGTAGAAACTAGTTTTATTTTATTAAGCGGTATGATATATGAAGTATAAGTTCATTTTAGGAACCATATATGATTAATCTCACTATAGAATGACTTATGTATTTTTAATAACTTTTGCTAACCTTTTGTTTGAGACAAATGGAATGACCCGTCATTCTATCACATGATCTGCTAACACTTCTTGAATAACAAATTCAACTTCATTTACTTAAGAGATGAAGTGGAAATTGTTCAAGGCATGAACAACAGTGAGATTGTACCAAAATAAATTAAGTATTTATTCTAATTCAAATTCATCAACTTTAGGGAAACGATCTTGAAAACCAAAAATGTGGTCCCAGTGCTCTTATATCTGATTAATCAGATGGTACCTTAGATCGTCACAAATTTATGGATTTGTGATTGTTGGCATTTCCATAGCCATGTTCTCTACCACTCTCCATCAGAACATGACGGTTAGATTTCTCTTCCATGTCCATATTTTCACCTATGTTCTCCTATGTGGATACCCAGTGATGAGTTAACTTGGGTAACCATTATGTTTTATACTTTAGTTTTTAAAGATATGTTTTGGTATTCCTTTTTACGATGTGGGTTTCTATCAAAGAAACTTTCAAATAGTAAACCATTTATAACCCCGACGAATTTCGAGGGCGAAATTCATTTTAAGGGGGGTAGAATGTAACACCCCGAGATTTTATGAAAAATATTATTTTAATTTCATTAATGTCTTGTGTTGTATTCTACACCAAGATTACCTTGCGCTATACGCAACACCGTATTAGCTAGCAGTATACGCAACACTATTCTTGGATCGTGTTACACACAATTTTGATAATAGTTATTCTACGAAACATTGAGTATATATATATATATATATATATTCAATGTATAAATGAAATATGGTTGGATTCTGTTATACGAAACAATGAAGGATTCTTTCACAACACGCAACCCTGACTTGGCTTGCATTACATGCAATCGCGGCCTTCCTCGATAGCGTGTGTTGTACGCAATACCAGGTTTTAATAAACAATGTTATATTATTATAATATTGTCATGAACTAGCCGTTATGAATAGTATTAACTAAATTTTGAATTTTATAACATTATTATTCATCTTACACATTTCTAGAACATGGTATTAGAACAATATAAATTTTTCAGGTAAAATAAGTATTTTTCAAAAAATGCAGTTTTGCCGCCTTTTGATGGTGCACCCAAATTAAATCTAGTTTTTGACATGTTTATAAGTTCATTTTGACAAAATAAAATTCTTCTTTGGAATCAAGAAATAAAAATTTACTTTGGATAAATTTTTCATATTATTCTTGTAACTTTCACATTTTAATGAATAGTAAAAACACGCTATATTTTAATTAAAAACAACTTTTTTCATCGTAATATCTTATGTGGTTAAATTTTAATATTGAAGGGTTTTAAAGTATAAATATAATATATTTTTATCATTTAATATAATGTATGTCATTAGCATTGATTTTACCTTGAATTCGTAGGTTAAATCAATTCAATCTTTTGCAATGTTTTAAACAAAAACCCGTTTTTATTCGACAACGGGATTAATTTTAATTTAATTTCTGCAACTTCTGTGTATGGAATTTTAAAAAATGGATTCCATATTTGGAATCAGTGGGTCCAAATTATGTTAATAGGATACTTTTTATTTTTGGAAATTATGAATAGTAACTACGGTAAATTTTATTTACCATAGTGAAAGGTAAATCAGGTAATTAAGGGTAAATATAATATTTTTAAATTACCCAAACAAATGTCAAAATCCTATTGGATGACTAAAAGTCAACCCATATCACCTAAGGGTCTGATTAGATTCATTTAATTAAATTTTGTCAATGAAAATAATTTAATTATTATTAAAACCAAAGAATGTGACAACATGTCACTTTCTTAAATCTTATAAGTATAATAATTTTAATCTAGTGATAAACTTCATGAAACTTAGAACATGAATAATCTCTAGAAATATAATACAATTATCTACATCATAGGAATTTATTTATAATTTTTAGGGATTAAATAATTATCATTTATTATGACACATAGATGATGCAGTAATTGTCTTATTAATGAAATATTGACATAATTGATGTTATAAATGCCCAAATAAATGTAATTTGAGACTTTTTATGACTTAAACTAATTTTCTAGGTTAATATCACATGTTATTGTCAATTTAAGTAACTTGTTTCGAACTTATCATTCTGTTATGAATTTCATAAAAATCGTATACCAAATAGTGTCAAAATTGACATAAATTGGTTTTCAAAACAAATATTATATTATTAATTGTTATTTTATTCCTAAAAATCTATGGTTCAGCCAAATGAAATAGATAAGATTATATATATTAATAATAAACAACTTGGGGTTATTTTGGCTTGATATCGTAAGTTTATTAACCATATAGTGTAAGAAAACAAAATGACACGGTAAAAGTTAAATTATTTAACTTAGAGTTAAATCTAATTGATAAGGGTAAAATAATAACCTAAACTTGTCTAAATACTATTTTATGAGAGGATTTTTACCCATACCCACTTTGGCTTCTAAATAAAACAATTTGGAGCTATTTATAACCGAATTTGACTTTATAATAAAATAATATTTTTAGTTATTCCAAAGGTACCCCTCTCCTCCCTTATAAAAGGGCACCTCCTCCCTCTCTTCCTCACACAACTTTGAGCCTTCAATCTCGTCCAACCTCTGAAAAATTCTCTTCTCCACTTCCCTAGAAACATCCTAGAGGTTCTGTTCTTCCTCAAAGACCAATTTTGGTACCCTAAGAGGAAGTCTCAAAGAGGCGCTTCAAAGAAGAGGTAATTTCTGTTACCAATTCATTCACCTTTATTTCTTCATCCACTTCTTCTTCTAAGGTTGTTTCATTACGAAGTAATAACATCATTATCACTCATATACTGATATGTTATTATAAATATGAAACAACTCTAATTAACCTTCTATCAATCCTACGGAAAAAGGAAATCACCGCGCGTGCGTACGTACGGAATATCGTCTCCACGCCGTGGTGTAATCTGCTTTTCCACCAACACCATACATGGATGGGTATTATGGTGTAAACAATAACTATACATAGTTATTATAACATAATAATTATTTTGATATATTGTATCATCCACTCCAATTCAATTCAATAATTATGGAAATGATATCATCGCTCGTGCGTACGTACGGACTACCATCTCCACGACGCGATGAGATTCATTCTCCATGTTAACCATTTAAGAATGATTATAAAGTATATATAAGCAATAATAATGAAATATATGACATTATAAAGCTACTGGATTTATGTTTATATATATTTATGTCATCTACTTAATTCCATTCAACTCAATAAGGAAACGATAACAGCGTTCATGCGTACGAACGGTCTACCGTCTCCATGAACGATGTATTTCTATTCATTTACCGATATATTATATATATATATATTATTAATATATATTATATATAAATCATGTTTTATATTCTGGAATTAAGTAATCATTATCTATGTAATCATATGAATAATTACAAGTTAAAACACGAACGACAAATGAGATGATTTTATCCAAAACGCTACTTTACCATGAATTTACAAAATAACGGGTAATATAAAGTCATAAGTGAACCATATATGATATAATAACAATGAATATGATTCTGTAATAAGTCAATGACATTATTTAAATCATTATACAGGAGGTTCGGAAACTTACGAAGAAAATCTGACCTAAGGTAAGGGATAAAGTTTCAATCTCATTTTTATCTGAGATTGCTTATACGTAAGTATTTACTAGGGTTATGTTTATCATCCATGACCATGATTTCTAAAAATGATTTCATAAAATGTTTACCATTCTTCCATGGATGTTTAAAGGCATTTTTACCCTTTATTTACTTTTTACCACATTGTATGAATGGACTCTTTCCTTTGGTTACCATATAAGGTACTTTTTGACTTTTCCGACAAAAGTACGAGGAGAATGTTATTTTTAACTTATACGGCGTGAATTGATTTTTACGGTTTCATAACGCCTCATTTTCAAGAAGCTTCCTCTACAAGATTGCATGATTATTTTCAATAAAACCCTTATCTTTTAAAATTGCATGGAATTTTGTGAAAAGAACATGATTTTAAAGAAGAAATGATATTTTCCTCAAGAATTCATTTCAAGTGTTTTGTCAAAACTATTTTACATCTAAGATGACATTATTTCATATGTGTATGTTTCAAGTAAAATTTCTCTATGATTTAAATGGATTCAATTTTCTTATGATGAAATGATATCAATTTTTTGTGGATTATGTTATGATGGCATGATGTTTAAGAATCCCATTTTATTTCATGGGTTATGCTATGATGTATGATTTATGATTTTGTGGAACCCATAAGAATGGTATCATTATGAGATGGGTGAGACCTATATCTCCCTCCAATGCATTGGGTAAAGATTTTATATCTCATGAGATAGACATGGCTGGAATGGTAGGTTATACCAGTTCAGTGAAACAGGACTGAAACGAGGGTCACTCGATTCAGAAATGGACTTTGTCCACTAAGATAGTTTTGGCAATGAGTCTTGACTAACAAGAAATGATTCTCTATGATTTTGTGTGTATGACACAAAGTTTAATGTTTTAAGTTATTATTATTGTGATTAAATTTCACTGCCATGAGTTATCCTAGGTTATGAAATTATGATCTCTTTTGCAGGTTAAGATTTCCAAAAGTTATGTTCTTATGAATATGATGTGATTTATTTTTCTTTTTTTACCCTTACTGAGCATTTGAGCTCACCCTTTTATGTTTTCATTTCCCTGGGATATAAAGAAAGGTTTTAGGTAAAAAAAGGGAATATCTTTATGGGAGATATTAAAGATCTTTCACCACGATTAGAAGATTACGTTCCGAGTTTCCAAAGACACTAAATATTAATGAGAAATGATGAATGTTTCCAAGGAAAGGGGATGATAATCTGGCTATTAGAGAAAGTAGTGGCAAGTGTTGGAAAAGGTAGTGTGATACCCATGAGATATGCCATTTAGTTAATAATGATGGTGATGGAAGTGATTCTTCCAGTGAATAACGGCTATAATATTATTTTTGTATGGCTATGGAGGTTCTTTAATCTAGATATATGATTTATAGAGCGTTTTATGGAGGTCCAAATTGTGAAAGTGGAGTACAGTAGAAAGAATTCCAACATTCTATGATTTCCAACAAATACTAACATAAATGATGTGTAATAAAGAAAAAAATTTCTTGTCCTCTATTAGAACTAGTCACTAGGGTTTCAGATAAAACCAATATCACACAAAATGTGGTCAGACCCATGTGTCTTATGACACTACTCAACCGTCTAAGCCATGTGTTGAAGTCACAAACCCAGGACCACATGTGGTTAGACATGTGTACCCTAGGGGTCACCACATGAATATTTAAATGTATTGATGGTAAATTAACCATGGGTACGTGACTAGTGAAAATCGGATGGGGTTGGAAAAGAAGGGCATCAGAAGAAGTATATAAGAACATTCTAGAGTACAGTGGAATGGGCATGAGTACATGGGCACACATTCGGGCATGTTAGATATGTTGTGCATGCCATTTAGATGTCATATAGTTTCACATGGCTATAGAAACCCTAAAAGGGTATACACATATTTAGGTGTCAAGTAAAGGTCACACACTATGTGACCCTAGGTACACATTTTGTACCATTCTTAGTAACATACACCTTTCATATCTCATTTTAGAATAAGAATTTTGGATGATGCATATCCTATCCTTAGTGATTTTCTAAGTAGTAGATTATGGTGAAATTAGTTTTGGAATAATAAAAATGGAATGAATTGATAAATTTTGATTATTATTTTTTATTCATAGTCTATGGAGGTTATTTTTTTAGGTTATTAAAGATATGTTAGGGTTGTAAACTACCATGTCACACCCTGGCATTGCTCCCCCATACTATTTAAAAAGGTAAAGTCTATAATCCCCAATACTAAAATAGGTAGTGGGTACACTATTTATGTAGTGGTACTCCCCTCTATTATAGATTCTAGGGTGAGTCATTCAACTATGAGTATTACTACTCACATATCTATGGAAATTAGTAGTGAGGAGTGGGCCCATCCACTCATATTCTTATGTGGTTGTACAGGGTTGTTGGCATCAGCGATGGGACCATTAGAGTTATAGAAAGGCAGTTCATTCTAATCTAGTCTATGGAGATGAATATCCCCATTATCTCATTTCCTTTGATACTTATTGAGAATATTTAGATGATTATTATGGTTATTGTCTCATATGTTTATTGAAATTACTTCCCGGTGATGATTTGAAAACATTCTCCTGGTGTTATGTGTTTGGATATTTTGGTATGTCCTACATTGTATTAATACACTCAACCCAAAATGGTATATACCTATACACATCACATCAAATGGAGATAATATACAATTAATTGGAGTAAAAATTGAATAAGTAACATGTGGATCTTAGTTGGATCTTGGTTATTCTAGAAAGACCTCAAATAGATCTGGGGTTTTTTTGTGTAGTACCCCCATGTTTTTAGTGGGATTGAATTTTTTGATTTTGGTGGGATATTAGTTAGAACCATTGAATTGTTTCAATACTAATATTACACTTAAATGTGGGTTAGATTTCATTCATGAATTTATATTGTGATATTATTATCTTTTATCATTATATTATTATTTAAAGATGTCTGTGTGTCCATATATTTTATTATAAGGCCATCCATGTGTGTGATATACCAACTCGGTGCTAGTTTCTAGCCCATGTCATTTTTGAGTAAATATATTGATGTTATTATCATTATAACACTATTCATAAGATTCCTAATAGATATTATTTTGAAAAAATAAATTTATTCGGTAACCAATACAAGAAATATTCATTCCTAACTTTTTGAAAAAAAATCATAAATATAATTTTCAGAAGACACTGTACAAATACCATATCAAAACATTCAATGAAATGTAAAATATTATTAAAATTATAATAAATAATCATTTTATCATATAAAATATTATTCATTAACTTTTTTTAGAAAATATGAACATGGAGGTGAAAGATTCTCAACCCAAAGAGAAGAAATAAAGATGGCTTGTCATAAAAAAATTTCTTCATTATTTTATGTCTCAAAGAGAGGAAAATGATGGAATAAATGAAACCCCAAAAAATAAATATAGGATAATTAAATATATGTTTCTTAAAATATAAAATATGATATAAATTCCCTCAATGGTATTTTAAAATAGAGAATCCTAAAAATAAATGATATTGTAACATTAACCTTTACCGCATTGATAACTTTTGAATCAATAAACAATTAAATGAAATGACATAAATAAAAAAATACAAGGAATATTTATATATTAATGACAAAATAGATCGATGGGTAGTATTTAAATGTATAAATTTAAATAGGTGTATAACATGAAACAAGTCTCAATGAAACAATATTATGACGAACAACTGATACCTCATGTCAGGACATTCTTCATACATACTCTTAGTAAACTATATAATAAAATCAGATTTATTATATGTATATATCAGAACCATTATAATAACTTCCTTACTATATATCATTCAATGATAATTTTAAATTATTCATTCATTAAAAATCTTCATAAAAATCATTGTTCAGCATAAAACTCGACCATTTTTCATGCATTTTTTAGCACAACAGTTTTAGTCCTTGCACCTTAGTCTATATTTAATCATATATATAATATAAATCATGTCATTAATTTATATATTTATTCATCATATACAATTTTATAACAAGTCAAATAGGCAGGTGATGACAAATAAATTGTAACACTTCTTGGAGAATAAATATTGTAAGGACGTACAAGTAATGTTTCCATTTCCCAAAATGAAGAACAAAAAATGGTAAAAAATAATTCAGATTAATATAATATTTATTATATTGTAAAAATTATATATATGAATTAATTTTTTCTTTATTATCATCCTTGTAAAGTGGAAATGAAATATGAATAACATCATTTCATTGGGGTGGTGTTCCAGATATATACAGGTGATGTGTTATAATTTCCTAATAAATAATAGGGTAAGAATCTGGTTAATATTACATATTTATAGAGTAATAAATACAAATAATGATAATATATATTACATAAATACATATGTATTTCCATATATTATATATGGTGTTAAAAAACACATTTCCTTGTGAAGTTGGCAGTCCACACTATCATGTCCTTTATATATTAATATAAACTGTAGTAGGGATGGGTCCCCACATGGATTGATGATTTTATCTCGATATGATAGAGTTTTTTTACTAGTAATGAGGGAGTATAATATGTACATGGGAACCATATTCCCTCGTATTTGAACAATAATCTAGTTGAAACTAACTAATAATGATATACAAATAAACATAAATTGGAAGCAACTAAATAGAAAAAGGATGAAATGAATGAAATATTATACGTACTCGAGCAACCATGTTATACATAAAAATACTACACACTATTTTGGCAACATATACAGACCCAAATAATGAAAATAAAAGCAATGACTTAGTATGAAATAGATTTTTACAACAACCCATGTTTCATATACACACCTGATCTGTCCTCATTGATTAGTCCCAGATCATAGTTCAAACTTTTATATAAACTAGGTGAATCCCTTCATGGGTAACCAAGATCCATGTTGTCCAAAAATGGTGTTATTAAAACACTAATTCGGTATCCACCAACATTTTCCATTACACAGAAAATAAGATAAGGTTTGTTTTGTTTGAACTACTCAGTAGAATAATAAAAAATATATATCTACTTGAAATAACATAAATAAACAATTCCATACATAGGGAAGGATAGCTACTAATTTATAAGCATACATAGTTCCTCTAACATTGGAATATTTTTGAGTAATCTAATTCACTACATATGGATATAATTTGTATCCTTGGGATCACTAATACTCACTTCCACTAAACATAAAATAAAATTTATAGTATCAGATGGGAATTTTATAAATAAGGCAGAAAGTTAGAACATGGATGAATCCAAAATTGATAGGGTAATCCTGCTCGTGGTACCCTCCTTGTCCATGCTTAAGGTTAAATCCCATATCTATGTGGAAGAACTACTAAAAAATGTGCCCTCTAACACAATAAGACCTTTAAGGCCTTAATGAAATTAGGTGGTTGGTCATCAGTAATGAATGATCCCCTTGGAAGACCATACTACATTAAATCCTCCCATTTTTATAGATAGTTTGGAAGTAACCAAAGGTAAGGTAAATATGGTCTCCCCTTACTAGTCCTAATTTAGGGACTCCCGTCAAGGTCTAATTAATTCTATGGAAATTGTTTATTGTATGTTCATGGACATCAATGTTCGATTAATTGAGTCTGTTCCCAAAAGAAATATGTTTCCCTAGGAACATTGATATATATTAATAAACGTGATGGAACTTATTTTATTTTAGGAAATTTAATTTAAATATATATGTAGTTTATATAATTAACATGAATAATACATTTTATTATGGGTCCCTCACCATTAGTATAATAACATGAGCTCAACACATAACACATTACCATAAAAAATATACCTAGTTGTAAAATATGATAAATAGTGGCATTTAAGGATCATTCATGTTTTATATTCATGGGATTCTATCATATGTTATGTAATTTACAGGCTTTTCATACCCCGTACATGATATTTAAGGCCCAGAATCATTGAAAAACCACCCAAAATAATTAATTATTATAACATTGTAATTAATTAATTAAACTCATCATGTTGTAAATAAATTAAAAGTAGTATTCAAATTGTCATAAATTCATACCTATTATTGATTAATTTCATAGTTTTATAACTACGACCAACCACCGACCTAAAACCAGTACCATACCCACAAACTCAATCCATAAAGTATATATAAATCATAAAAACAAAATAAATTCTAATTTAATTTAATTTTTGTTGAAACGAATAGAAAAAACCTAGAGATATCATTACCCAACTAATAGAATGTGTCGAAGTAAAGAAGACATATCTAGATGATGTATTGCTAGACAGAGAAAATTCAGTATCATGATTAATCGATTCCACCATGCTCTGGTGGAATTAGAAAAAAATATAAAATAATGAAATTTAAAATTTTCATAGAAGAGAGAAGAAATCCCTTGGATCATACCATAGTAAAATACAAAACATGAAACAATAATTAATCACTTAAAACTCCTATGAAAATAATGTGGGAATATGAAACCATATGGGAAGGAACCCCTTGGCCATACATGAGAGAGGGAGTGGGAAAAGAGGGGTTTCACAATTAATATCCAGCGAGGCAAATAGGTAAAATTCTTCTTTCAATGGGATTCCTGGTTTGGATACATGGATTTTCAAATATTATGTCAACCGTATGGTTGAACCTAACTAAAAACTATCCCACTCTAAAGGATTAAAAGTATTGTTTTCCAAATTTTATACCAATTGTGTGGAGGCTCTATAACTTCTAAAACAATTACATAATTTCCTTAGTAATATCTTAGGATTTGACCTTACCCATGTGTTGAACATGTGAGATAATTTTCATCTTTATACAATTTACTGAAAGATCGTCGAGTATTAGGGTTCACATGGATTCCACTATACCGTGTGTCCAAACTATTCTCCCTATGTAGATTTCTCCAAAACTCTTGAAACAGCATCGAAATCCCTTGAGACACACCCAAACACCTGAGGGACCTATTGATACTAATTCCAGGTCCAAAAAATAACTTTTACAAATTCCAACTCTAATGATTTTGTTTTAAATATATAATCAATATTCTACCCATAATGTAATTGAAAATAAATATTCCTTCTCCAGTGTCTAACTCACACTGACACAACATCTTACCACTTCCCCACATTAATAATTATCATCCATATAAAACCATAGTGGTCATCAAAATGACCATAGTAATTTACTTTATTCATATATTCCCTCTCTAATGGTAATTATTTATCTTATAATTCCAAATGCGCTTCCTAGGGGTCACTTTTAACCTTAGATGCATAGACTACAAAACATATAGACAACCCTTGAATATACATCTAAAAAACAACATGGTAATTACCTAATTCTAAATATCTAGTGAAAAAGCCATTTCTTCATATATATTTTTAAAAAATCCTATTCTAAAACCAACCATAGGACTTAGAAAGATAAGGATAATTCTTAATTTCATCATGACCCACTATTGTAACTACCTATCAGAACATTCCCCTTGAATCCTAATGATTATCATGGCATGTAACTCATCTCACATTACCTAATCAAACATTAGAAAAATTATCCTAATCGTAAATAATGATTAGTAATGGTCGACCTCAAATCTCCCATGCTCATCCTAGCCAGAAATATATTTCCTAGAAAGTCCCTATGACACTCTTGAACTATACTGATCTCATCCTAATTTTGTGCCCAATGTGATTCCTCACCTTACATATCCAATAATAGTGTATAAAAAATCCATCTCAACATAAGAAAACATTCCTCAAAATTTCCTATATCTAGTCAATGATGTGTCACCAAAACCTGATCAAAATAGATTTATCCCTAGAGGCATCTAGAGATCATTATGATAAATGCCCCTAGAAGCATGTATCCAACTTCTGGTCACATTCCATGTATACACCATCTACAATCCATTTCCATCAAACTGCACCATCAAATACACTAATACACACTAATATAGTAACTTTAGAGTGTCAAAATTCATACTGGTCATGACTCCCATGGTTAGAATATAGAGAATTCCATTACTAAACAAGTACCTATTTTTTACCAATAAATCCAGTATTAATCATGTCTATTTATCTTTTCTTATTCAATCACGAAAATGACCATCCAAGGATAGACTCATGTTCTCCTTAAATGTTTCACACAAGTTTCACAATCTCATGGACAACATACTACTTCCAAACATAGGAGTAACATCATCGTCATGACTCTGAAGAAATATTCTAATCATTGTATCATATAACCAATCAAAATTGGACATAATAACAGGCACTACCACCACAACCTCATATGGGGTCACCACCATCGATGGGGTCCTATAATGATTCTAATGATAAATGCATGACATTCTATCCAATTCATTCTCACCTCAAACATGGAAACACTTTTTGTGAAATTGCACAAGACACCACATCATGTAATAATTCATGTTATGATCAATAATAGGGTCAACCATCACATGACACATAGATAATTTTCAAAACAACCTTCATCATGGGAAACATCATTTATTACAAATGAATATCTAGGTCCCCATTCACATAAGTATAATATTTGAAACAATCGATCCTCATCTTGCATATGGCAACTCACTGATGTTAAATTAAAGATGTACCACACCCACCGACATTTACCAACACATCATAAATAGTGGGTTTATAATCCTATACCACATGAAACAACAAAAAAATAGTGCTCTCATGAGTCTAATGCCACCAAGTCCAAGCATACCATGTTACAAAAAATAACAGTCATGACACATCAACACCTCCCTACAAATCCCTCTTTAAAAACTGGCACATTACATATGATAAGATTCCTTAAATGAATTCCCATCTCACGGTGTAATTCTTGCATTTTAAGTTCTTATACTCAGTCTAAATTGAATCAAACTCTTTCAAATTCCTTTCCACCACCTAGCATCACTCTTATCTAATGCTTCCACCCATTCTTAGACAATGCGGAAAAAATCACACCAACTTTTCAATAGGGTGAGGCACCAGTCATTCCTACTCTCTGAAGCTTCTATCAAAACCCAATAAGCCTTTCTGTATCCTTAGAAACTTGGGGAATCACCATTCCTATGATAAAAACTAGTACTACCTTCCATGAGTCATTCTAAAACTCCAAATCATTTACAATTTATTCATCTCCAAGAAAATACCAACATAAGCTAACCCCTATAATAGTATTCCCCCATTCAAACCACTCACTGACTAACTAGGTTCCGTGTATAAACTAAGAGAATATAACTCTCCCACTAATTCCTACCATTTATGTGTCATGTTAGTTCCAATAGGTTTATCCACCTACCCCTTATGTAAAAAAATCCCACCAAGTATATTTATCATGGGACATCAAGCATGCCCAATTCTCAAAGCCCATGACATCGACATGCCCTAACACCCACTCATTGGGTCTCACATATGATAGTATCACACACTAATCATAATTCACACTAGGGATCCCACTTAACGCCATATTGTTTCTTAAATATAAAAAATTGAAAACATGCAAGTTTCACACCTTAACTATTACATGACATCTAGTGCCCCTGACAACTCTTTCCAAATGAGCTAATTTAGATGTTTGGTAATCATAATTACAACCTATCAAAGTCAAATCATGCCCAAATGGGTTCAGTTATATGGTAATTATATTCCTAGTTATAGAGTAAAATATTTTGTTGTAAGTATCATCCCATTTATGTGAAACCCTTAAATAATATATTAATTTATGGGAGTATTCTCATCCCTTAAAAATTTAAGGCATCACCCTCCAAACGACATCAAACAAAGAACCAATCCTCTCCAATAAACCTCATATGGAGCTTCTTCATAGAGGGTCCCTATGTTAGAACTAAAGTAATGATGAACTAACCCTCACTGGGAATCCATATATAGTAATTCCACCTCAATGTTATAGTTCATCAAGAACTATTCATGTGCCTATCAGCATTTTAATTCACAATGTTACAAGATAATAAAAAATAATGGCCAATTAAGTAATATTACATAAGAATATATATATGGTAAAATTCCATTTAGTTATTAGTAATGTTTATTTAATATCACCTAAAAGGAATAAATCCTATAAAAACTACTATAAAGGAATCATCTTCCTATGTTAGCCTACAATGTTCAATATATAGGAATTCAATGCCAAGTCCAACCTATTAAAGTCAAGGAATGAGAACCAAGTTCCTATATGTTCTCTCATAATGGTACCTCTATGTGGTATTACATTCCCTTAGATATGTAAAGGTTATTCTAATGAGGAATTGAGTACATATTCTGACCTATTGAGGTATTTTTCATCTCTAATGAAAAAGGTTTTGTATCATCATTATCATCTCCAAGTCGCATCACTGTATACTCCATGTATCATGTCAATGAATATTGTAAATAAGGTTTCAAATCTATATAGAATGGATCCAAGAACCTATATTATAAAACACCATTTATGTTGTTTATAATGATTTAAATGACCATCCTCATCATTGGTAATATAAATCATACGCTAGTAGGTCAATAACAATTGGTCCCAATGTTCACAATGTGATGCATGAGTAAAAAACTCTTTTCTATTCTTTCGAAGAATAAAAATAATTTCACTAGCCTCTTAACAATGGTTTAGGAGACATAAATACATAGTAAGACATGAAATCCAAACCATAAGTGTGTCTATCAAATGGAAAACCATACAGTACCATAAAATTAGAATCATGGAAAATAAATAACAGATCTTTGGTATCATGGACATCATACCAAAACAAGTTTTCTCAACACACCTATCTGATTTCCATAAGAGTCTCCAATACATTTCTAATAATCAATTCTACGATTCCCCAATAGTGAGAAAATATTAAATTAATGGATCAAATAACACTTTTTCCTACCCTTCATTGTATACTATAAATAGTAACCTAGTCATGTTTCCAAATAGAATCCGGAGAATATCCTCATATGCAAGACCATGCCAACTAGCAGTAAGATCCAAGGGTATGTCCATGGGGACACTATGAATTTGTATTAGATTAAGTAAATACCTAAATGTAACTAATCATTAAAATTATCAAATAAACAGAAATTAGAAGCCAATAAATATAAACATGTTATAATGAATGAAATGTAGTATGGACATAAACAACCATGTAATACATACACTGACTTCCCATGAATACATTTACATATAGAAACCAAAATAATGAAAAAAATTTCTCTAGTTACGCAACACATCCGTATATTCCACATTCCAAGATTCACATACACATCTTAGTCATCTGGTTCCATCAGTCTTAGGACAAAGCCCATCATGTTCATCAATATAGGTGAATATTTGTTAAGTTACTGGAGTGAAGTAGGGGCCTTATTAGGCTGTGAGTACAAATAAAACATTATTTATCATATACAAAATAGTTATAAAAACTTTTATCATATGAAAATAGTTTTAATAACCAATATTTTACATAGGGCCTGATGGATACCCTCATTAGATCATACCCATTATAGCTAGTATAATTATATCTCTGAGAAAACCGTGTCACAATAATGAAGATACAATTCATAGCCTTAAAATCACTCAAACTCACTGCCACTAAATATAATATATAAATATATTTATTATCATGAATTTATATATATATTTCATCTATTTGGATCTTAGGTATCGTTTGAAAACTAATCAATCAATAAGTAATCATAGGAACATAGTTGATGTCTCATTTTCCCTATTCGAGTCCAATTTTTAATTCAATAGTTTCATTCCATATGAAATAAATACATTGTATATCAGAATGAATGCCAAAGGGGATTATCTTTATGAAAAAAACATTTATAATATCTTGACTGGAGATGATAATTCAATATCCCTCAATCATTGGCTCAACTACATATTCCCAGATATCTTTGGGTAATACAATCATGATGTATTCACTAAATCCTAAGGATTATCCTAGTAGTAAATTGAGGTAATAATCGTCAACATTTGGATGTCTAAAACATCCAATGCTTGGTGAAAATTCGTCCACCTAACAACCTCTAGCGTCATCTAGATCCTAACTGGTTGGGCATCCTAGGTGATACACTATCTAACAAGGGTTTCTAATATATTCTGTAAAACCTTTTTAATTTTCCAGTTATAATAAGTAATACCTGTAAAAGTTTTCATTTAGGTCATAATAACATGAAAAATATGATTATAATCTCACTTGGTATCCAATGATTTATAATTATTAATTAAGAGATAGAACCCAATCTTCAGGGTATTAAACTGGATATAAAATTTCAATCACATGAACCTATATATAATAAAATATTCATATTATTATAACCATGTAAGACTATCTAAATGGTCACATTTAAGATTTGGACAGAATTAACATCTAATGTAATGGATATATAGGGTTGGATCCTATGTGTCCTTGGAACTAGGATATAAAATTGGATGAGGGAGAAACATCCAACAAGAACTATTAGTTTATTTTAATCATCTATTTTTGTTAACTAAATATTAATATAATAAACTAATTAATACAAAACTTGAAGTCTAGTGTTGGTCAAATGCATGAACCCATGTTATTATGTTTATAACCATAGTGACCACACTAGTTAATTTACACATTAGTGTAATACACATGGTTTTCAATAACAATTCTGAATTCTCGCTTATCATGGACTTAATGTGATTGGGGAACCCTACTCAAGGTCCCATATAATTCCAAAATCATTGTAGAAGACCATTTCTAAGAGGAAAAAATCACTAAATATTTACCCTCTAATACTCTAGTACATTTAAGGCCATAATGAAATTAAGTGGTTGGTCAGCGGGCTATGAACAGACCCCATGCATATCCATACTTGTTAAAATGAAACACCATCTTGTAGATTTACATGAAGTCACCTATGTATATGCATAGTATATCCCCCACTCCCATTCCCAATTTAAGGTTCCTTGATGTGGTACATGTCATTTAAAGGTAATTGCCTATATTAAGTTCATGTCCTTTAGTGGTCAACTAATTGGTCTTTATCCGGAGAGACCATAGTGGAACCTAGATCCTTTCTCAATGTAATGATTTATTAAGGAACATAGTTCATTTTAATCAATTAAATATATTTTTTTAATAATTTTTGTTAATTAATATGAATATTAATCTATGTATGGTTACCATTACATTAGTGGAAAACTTAAGAACACCACATAACACATTTGTATAATAAATGTATTAAAATTTAATTTATAAAAGACCACATACTTTTAAGTAGTTATAAAATTTTATCATTAACTTCCATATGTTGTTTTTTAAGGCCCATCCATGCTTACCCATCCCCATAAATTAAATATATAGCCTTATATCACAAACAACCCAAATGAATTAATTAATTTATTATACTCAAAAAGTTATAAAAAATTAAAATTTTGTATTTAAATAGGTATAATTCCCAAATTCTCACTATTCCTTTTCATCACACCGGAACCATTTCCACCCACACACTAACAACCCACAATATAACCACGACCTTAAAATGGTCTAAATAAATAAGGCTTGGCATTAAACAATTTCAATTTAATATAATTTCTCCTGAAAATATATGGAAAATAACTGTGGAAACAAACCTCAATTAATCATCATATGAAGATATATAGACATCATATTTGGATGATCTCTTCCCCAGAAAAGATAAATTTCCATCATGTTTTCTAGATTATACCATGATTCAGTGGAATAAGAATAAAAACCTTAGCTCGAAAACCAAAAAAAATATTAAATAAGAGAGGGGAGGATCCATGGCTCTTAACGAGTAGATGAATTTCCACTAAATTAAAAATAATGGCTTAAAAAACCAAAACTATAAGAAAAATATAAAACCAAAGTATAAAGAACACCTTGCCCATATGCGATAGAGGAATAAAGAAAAGCAAGGGATTCTCTCTTTAAACCCCTTGGAAAAGTGTAAAATACTATTCTAAAAAGATGAATTGTTTGGATGGATGTTATTATAACCCATGTTCCAACCATGTAGTTGGAACTACATCCATCTTATACCCCTCATTTGTTTTAAATTTATGGTTTTCCAAACCTTGTTTCAACATTGGAGATTATCTCCATCATCTGATACACTCACATGGTTTCCACTTTTTTTACACAGTTTGACCTTTTCTGGGAGCTAACCATGAAACCTAACCATTATCATTTTAAAATTAATTGAAATCTAATTTAATATTATCATTTTTCATGATCTTCCCTTGACTATGTGCCCAAACAAATCTCCATATATTTAATTCTCCGAAACTCTAGAAACATCACCCAAAGCCCCTAAGACTATCTCAAAAGCCAAGGTACCTCTATATCCACATTCAATGTCTCAAAATATCAGATTTAGTCATTCCAACACACAAAATCCATTTTTAATATATGATTAAAATTTAAGCAATGTAGTAATTAAAAATTCAAATTCCTTAAAAAATTTCTAACTCATACGAATATGGGATCTTACAACCACATATACACGAGTTATTTTTTATTTCCAATATATTTAAAAGTGTAAGAAAATGAAGTACCCAGAAATTATTAAATCATTAGTATATTAGATATATTGATTTTATTATACAATCTTGGATATGAATGGTTCGAATGAGGTATAATAATAAAGAAACATGAAAGAACACAATTAACAGTTATAACACTTATTTTGGAAACCTCGTTTATCATTCACTCTATGCATTCTTGGTTGTTGTTTTCCTGGGACATGATCCTATAGTTCAAGAGGATAAAGGTTACTATTTTTTGTAGGGATTCACCAAAATAGAGTGCTCAAGGGTTGGGGAGATGTGATAAGAGGAGATTGACTTTTATAAGATAGGGGAGTGGCATACTTGTAATTATTATTACTATTAAAATAATAAAACGTCACTTCCACGGTCAAGTGGATAAAAATTAGGTAAATGAAAAATATGATTTGATATAGGGTTGAAATCCATTTAAACAATATTATTTAGATATGTTTTAATTTTATTTTAACCATTATCTCTTTACTTTATCCCTTTGTTAAACCTTTTAACATTTACTTTATTAATGAATTTTTACATCAGTTACTCTTCATAGTGATCAAAATGAAAATTAAAAATTGTTAACACATTTGGGTATATTGATTTAAAATATGGAAATAATTTTTTCAAATGAAATTATTTTAATTTTTAAAAAATATTATTTTTAAAATAATCCCCTAAAAAGTGGGAAAATATTTCTTTAGAAAAATGAATATTTCACATACAAAATTAACATTCTATAATTTTATACCTAGTAATAATCATTAGATGTATGTAAATTTATTTCATTGAATATATAATCATCACATAGTAAATCAATCATAAAATAGATATTATTTTAATTTTTTAAAATAGGACTATATTCTCCATTTAAAATAAGTTCTATGATTAATGTCATTTTTTATATTAAAATTATTTTTTAAATATTTATTTTAAATTTGTAACCAATTTATATGTCAGTTTTCCTTCATTATCAATATATTTTATAAAAATAAATATTCATTAGTGATAATGATAAATAACCAATATAAAAATAAAATATCATCAAAATAGATAATTTATCATTAAGTGATTTTATTCCTCTCATTTCAAATTGACTTCAAATATTTTTGGAATTATTAAATATATTTTCATTAATGAAATTTTTTATGAAAATATTTTAAATTTTAATTACTCCAATTGATGTCAAGAAATAAATTTTCTTGGTTATATATAATATAATATTTCAATCATGGTTCATTTTTTTTACTATTATGTGTGAAGAAATATTTGGAAACATAGAAAAAAAGTACATATATATAAAATAAAATATTAGGTAGTTAAAAAATATCAGTCCTTTTGTTAATATTACTCACCATATTCCCCTTTTATTAAATTTTTGAAATTATTTCAACATAATTATTCCTAGAAATGATATTTTTCACACCAACCTTTTTAATCAACCTTCTTATGCACTTTTGACCATGATGACCTAATCTTGAATTCCACAAGCGATATTTAGATTCAATAATATTGTAGCAATCAAATTCATCTTCTCTAAAGGAAATAAAGGGATATTTTTTCTCACACATCCTCAAAAAATAATATATATTTAAAAAAATATATTTTTTATATTTTATTCCTATATATTATCTATTTTATGTAATCTCAATGTAGTGACACACTCGCTATGAATCATTTTATACAGAAATAAATAAAATATTATTTGAATTAATTTTACATTAGACATCATGTGTTACTCCAACAACCTATATTTTAATTTATATATTAATACAAATTGTAATATCACCACCTTCAATCCTTTCATCCTTTGTAGTTTATTCAGACCACATTTCATATGATGTAATACACTAATTTTAATTATCCATGGATTCTAGGTTTTTGAGCACTATCAGAAACTTCACCAACATATAAATATTTTTAGATTTATTATTAATTTTAATTTTTTGTAGCATGAAATTTAGATAAATTTAATATTGTAGAATTTTTAACACTCACCCAATTTTTTTAATTATTGATCACGACTTCCATAAACTTTTTCAATTACTCAAATCTATTTTTCATCTCATGTTTCTTGTAAAATTATTAAGAACATTTATATATATATTATTATACTCTCCCTCTTGGATAATATCACCTTTTTCAAGATAAATACATATTTTATTAAAAAAATATTATATTTATGACCAATGGATCTTTAACACTAGTAATGGCCTTTAAATATCCATATAGAGATACAAATACAACTCCAACATGGGTCAATATCTACCCCTTTTTTTAAGAATTCGATGTATGTATTTTACATATACATTTTTATCTAAAAATCATTGATTAATTGGGGATGAAATAGATATTTTTAAAAAAAAAGACATTATTACTCATGTTTTATGAAGATTTTGGTTTTTATTTGGAGTATTTAATTTGAACATTAATTGGTTTATTTGGCTTTCCCAAAAAAATATATTCCTCTGAGAATATTTATCAGTAGAAAATACTAATTCATATCCAAGCCATTATTATCTATATGTATTTTTACATAATAATTTAATCAATTATTTTATTAATATTTATCCTCCATTATATTCTCAAATTTCATTTAATGTTCAACAAATTGTTTGAAAATTTTCTGTAATTAAAATTCAATCTGTTCATATTTTTATTGGATTAAAAAATATTAATAATATATTTTTCATCATATTAAACAATAAATAAGTTAATGGATATGATATAATCAATTATATATATTATTTTGAAAACCTAACACTTTATCTTCTCATCTTCCATTATTATATCATCTTTCCCAGACTATATTTGTTTTCCTTTTTCACATTTCCCATTAAAATGTGAATTCTATTCTGTTAGACTTAAAATATCATTCATGTCCATTTTGATCTCAGTTCTCATAGTGTATTCTTTTTTGTATTAACATTATTCATTAAGAAAATAATTTTCAATTATAGTGTATTCATATGAATATATAGTTTCTTGAACATCTTAAGACAATAAAACACATTGATAAATTTTTATAGCACTCTCATAGTCATTGATTCACTCTCCAATACATGAATATATTCATCAAGTTATTTAAAATTTCCTCAGAATTATATGGATGCATCCTTCTTATTCTATTTATATGTAATCCATTTTTAAGGACTATATAATCATATCAGATCCTTTATGTTTCGTAGCTATTTTCATCATCAATCAATTTTCATTATATAACCTCATTAAAAGAACTAATAATATCCATTAAAATATTTAATAGAATCCCATTATTTGGTAATGTTTGTGTGTGTGTGAGTGAATTTGTGGGTTTGTGTGTGTGTATGTGTGTGTATTAAATAAATGAATTAATACACACACATACACAAATATATAAATAAATTAACATAATAATACATATGTGTTTAATATATATAAATATATAATAAATATTTTCAAATATATAAATATTTGTTTATATATGTGTAAATATTTATTTTTTATATATATATTTTATGTTTTAGAAAACTAACATTATATATGTATATTAAATAATTTATTTTTGGTTCTCTAGTTTACCGATGTTTTAGAAAACGATCAATAAAGTGTTAATATTTAGGTACAGTTTAAAAAAAATTACTAAACATTTTTTCATATTTAGTCGTGGTTTACAAACTATCCCTAAAACATTTCCTTGTATACAATATTTAGACAAGGTTTAGTAAACTATATTCCAATATTGTATATTTAAAAAAAAATACACTATATGTACCAATGGATTTAGATTCATCTTCATCGTTATTAGATTTTAAATATGTCTCTAAAGATATAGAGATCAATAAATCCATCACTAAATATGGTATAGTAGAAAAGAATTCCTGTAAATCCAAAATATACACCACCCATAAAAAAAATTTATTAATGAAATATAATCTAAAAGTAAAATAAATTTCAATATATAAAAAGAAAAAAAAATATATAACATAACTACATAATATTAAAATTAACAAAATTTCGGGTTAATATACAATATAAAATTTCACTATTAATTCACAAATATCACTCCCTGTACCTTTACACTCTCCAGATGGTTCATGATGTTAATCACCTACAATCTTAATTCCTTCCTCTAGTTCCATTATTTAATGTAGATCAATTCAAAATAGTAATAAACATATTCTAAAAATATTATGCATCTAAAACTAAGATAATCCCACAAATGTGAACAAAGATAATATTATCAATAACTAAATAAATCTTCACTGAAACCACGTATGTTTCTAAAATATAGTTAATTTTTAATATATATAGTAACAATATATATGTTTTCAATCTTTTCAACCAAATGGAGTTCAATTTTCTCAAGGGATCCTCTTTCTAGGTGATTATACTCATCTGATATTTTTATCTCTCAATTTTTGGTTAAACCCATAGTAAAACCATGAATAAGACATCTCATATTGAACTAAAGCTTCTTCTAACTCATTTCTATTCTTTTATGAAATTATAACCTATAATATTTATGGTTTTAATATGTTAGGGTTTTTTATAATTTAGGAATTTTTAATTTTCTTGAATAATTTTTGGAGTACCAATATTCCTTCAATTGGTGGTTTTCACTCAAATTATTATTTAATGATAAACAGTTCTATGTATGTATATTTAATGATTGATAAAAATTATTTACTTTTTTACAGAAAAATGTTTTTATATCTATTTTTATTAATAATTTAACGGATTTTTGTTCATATGTGTTGAACCAACTGTGTTTCATATTGCAAAATATTACAATTTTTCATCTATTTTTTATTGATTATATTATTATTGGTTTATAAAGGTTTACATTTATATTTAAATTTATCAGTAAATGGGGAGAAACTCATATTTAGATATTATTCCACATATGGATGAAATGTTTTAGTATATCTTTTATTCCATGTTAGTTAGATATATTTTTATGATATTAAGGACTTGTTTGGATGTGTGTTAAACCTAATATATGGGAAGGAGAGGCAGAGTATGATGTTGTTTCAAATTTGTATCTGATCAAAATACACCAAGCCCTAATAAGAACATATTTTCCATACATATGATTTATGATGTGAGTTGAACATTCCAAAAATGAATATAATCATATAAAATAGAGTAGGACCATATAAATACAAAACTAACATTAATGGATAGATACTAAATACAATAAATCAAAATAATAATGATCTACACTAACCGGGCCTAAAAACATATCCAAGATGAATTTAATAAAATATATTAAACCAATTTTAATGTGACCAGGGTCACCAATACACCAAATAATGAAAACCTAAAAATGAATGAAATTTCTCCAATCAAATCCTAACTAAATAAAATAAAATAAATTGGTCACAAACTAAATAAAGATAACATGAATAAACAAGAATTGTACCTCTCTAAAACCATCTATAAAAAAATAAAACAAAAAAATTGAATGAGCATGAAATAAAATAAATAAATTTCACACAAATTAAATCAATCCAAATTAATATAAAATGAACTAAGTAATGTTGAACCAAACACACTTTAAATGAAATAAAGTTTCCAAAAATAAACAAAATAAATTTTATCTAGCCATAAATAAATAAATTAATTAACTCACCCATCATGAATAAAATATACATGAATTATAGATAACTAAATAAATTCTAACTAAATAAAAAAAATAAAAAATATATTAATAGTATTAAAAATCCTAAATTATTAATTTTACAAAGAGAATATATTGACTATATAAACATTAAATACTTATCTGGTTATTAAAGTAAAATGATATGTTGATTATCATTTGTATTAGATGGATTTAAGTTAAACTGTTGATGTTAAGTTAATTTCATTTCTTATATACTAACTAAAATTTATATAATTCTTTTTTAAATTAATGAAATCATTTTTACTCATTTAGTATGAATAAATTTTCTGTGGAAATGTGAACTATAGATGGTGTACATGATGCTGAATTTTTTATTTGAAAGGATTATCAAAATGATCTAATTCGACCCCAATGAAACTAAAACATAGAAATATAAGTTTGTTTTGTTGTTATGTGTTTATGAGTGTGCGGTGAATGTGTCTAGACTATTATAAAATCAATTAATAAAATTAAAAACAATATATTAAATTTATATTATTTTAGAAACTAATTATACTACATTGAAATACATATCAATAATTTGATCATTCTAGTATAATCTAAATGGTAACTAAGTCACTCTCAGAATTTATTTTTCCCAAACATAACAAATATCAATCATAACTAATAATGATAGAATAATAAGATAATATAGTATCATAAATTGTTTTGTATTCTTTGTAAAGATGTGTGCCATATTTTTTATTAGTAGATCAGCTCGTATATACTCTCAATGTACTATAGGTGGGAGTAATAAAATGGTTTTCATGTGTTATAAAAAGTCAACCATCTCAAAATCAGTTCGAGCACAATATTCCTATGAAAAAAATCAATTATTATTGAAATTTAAATACCTGTTAATAAATTTTTATCTATATTATTTAGTACTGAAAAAAGTCCTCATATTCAATCTAATAATGAGTTTCATTTTGGTTGTAAATGTTATCATCATCTTTAATTGTTAACATTTCATGTTTTCTTCTTTATCTTGACCCTCACATAAAAAGAAAATTAAATTATTTTTAATACTTGAAAATTCATATATTCCATGTTTTTAGATGGAATAAACACTCATCAAAATTGTGGCATTAAATTAATGTAACCTAAAACCATCATTTTTTTAGTCATTATAGTACATTGATTTTGACTAGAATCATTATTTTTTATCTTCTATCAAGAAGTATACCAGTTTTTTTATTCCTCCATTTCAAAATACTCTCCTCATCGTAATATACAATCATCAGGACAAGCATGTATCATTATATAACTAATACTAGGATTTATTATAAAATGATGTACGAATAATTACATTAGAAAATTCAAATATCATAAAAAATTAATTGTTTATAATTCTACAGAGGCCTTTGATGTCGTAAACATTTTGTAGAAAATATTATTTCTAATAGATGTAACATCCTTCATATAATTAGTTTATTTTATCTTCTACAAACTCATAAATTTTAGATGTTTGACAGGTATTGTTTTTCATTGTTTTAGTTTCCATACTATAAGAAAATAATATGTTGTCATCTTTATGATATTTTCCTATAGTATATGAATCATCATTAGTATCTACAACATCAATATATGGACCAACTAATGTTTTAATCTCTTTATGTGTTGTCCAAATATGAAAAATTAATCATTTTCATGGTCTAAATTTCATTATCTATCAGAGGGTAATTAACCTATTCATTATAATGTTCGACACAACTTGTTGAATTTTTTATAACATTTTATTCTCCAGAAAAATTCCACAAAAAAATTTATGGAGTAAATTTTTCCAATATAAATTATTAATATACATCATCTTTCTTAAACCATATTTTTTAATTTACATTTATGATATTGATATGTAATTTTAACATTCAAAAATATATTTTCAATAAAAAAAATTCCAAAAACACCTCTAATCGATGGACATACATAGATTTGTTCAGATTTCATGTAATGAATATTTTATCCATAAATAATAAATTTCATACACTTTAAAAAATGTTGTTATATATATATATATATATTGGTTTAAAATAATATATTTTTGTCAAATTAACAAACACTCATTAATACAACACCCAATAAATCTATCAATGTATGAAAACAGATATTAAAAGATTAAAATTATGTCTATAAAATTCATAGAAACAAAGGGTAACAATTCTTACTATAATCCCCAATAATTTAAATCAACGAATGTACGAATGAAAACATATATTAAATTCAGAAGATGCATTTTCAACTCCCTTTCCATATTTAGATTATTTTATGACTATGATAAGGATGTATCATGATAATAAGAATATAATACTAAAATATAGGGTCCTAAATTTATGTTTAAAATCATTACTTGTTAAAAAAATCTCATTCTTAACTTTTCATATAAAATATTCCATATAACATGGAATCTAATTTACTGATTATAAAAATATATTACCCTTGAGTTATGTGTGTTCCATGTGGATCAACCTCCAAATTTTGTTATTTAACTACCTAGTAGATTTAGTAATTTGAAAATTATAAATCATTTCTAAAAAATAGTTAGTTTTATAAAATGTAAAAATTCCTCTTAATATTTTAAATGAAATAGAGACTTATTATTTGAAAAATATCATACATATCATACCATGTGCATAAATTATTAATACCAAATATTATTTGGTGATCGTAAATTATAAAGAAATTTAATTTAGGATATATTAACAACCTTAAATATACCATATAAAATTAATCTAACAGAGAAAATAATATATAGGTTTAGAGAAAAAATTTATGATTTACAATATCAATGTTTATTACTATGTAGTTTACAATAATATATTTTTGTTATGTGTTATAAAAATTTTGTTAGGTTATAGAAAACCATGGTATATAATTCTGTTATGATTTAAAATATAAATGGTTTCCTTCCTCAAAAATAAAAAATGATATTTTTCCTAAACCTGAAAAGAAATGACTATAGTCTCTACAATTAAATTATTTACCTTTAAAGGATTATTAAAAGAAACACTTAAACACTGATAAATAATGAAATTTACTATAATATTTTTATATAAGAGTCTATAAAAATTATAAAAATAAAAAATGTTTTTTGAGAGACATGGTAATGATTATGTTAAAGAATTTTAAAAAATAATCAATGTTGGTAAAATAAGAACGAAAGTAAAGGTGGAATATATTATGGAAATCTTGATGCGGAAAAAACTAGAGACCACCAATGGAGATTAATGATAATAAAGATGTGAAAATTGATTTGCTCTCATAGTAGAGAATTGTGATGCGTTGAAGGATTGGGTCTTGAAGTGATGGTCGTATGACTAATATCTAATAGTGGATCATGGTTATGTGTGTATGGATTAGGGATAACAGTGGGGAAATGAGACTGTCAAATAATCAATGTGGTATTGGATGTGATTGAGGACTATAGGATGCAAATAGATTAGGTGCATGGACTACATTTAGGGTTTCCAGGATATGGTGTTTTAAACACTAAAGATGAGTACAACAAGTGTCAAGCCTAATCAAAGTGGGGGGAACCAATGGGGGCGGGATTGGGGAAATATTTATACACTTTGCTAGAGTTTTTAAAAAATTGTCACTAAATAATATTTGGAGGTGGGTTTTCTTAACAAAGTCAACTAAATAAATGATTTATTGATAATTTTGAAATGAGACACTAAAGGGGGTGAAATTAATGTTTATCTTTGGTTTTTTAAACTGATGTTATATAACATCATCTAATCATAAATTTTTCTATAGTTAGTGTACTAAAGGGGTGGTATGCCTACCAGTGATGAAAGTTATTTTGGGAAAACAAAAATTTAATTATAAAAAATAAAAAAAAATATAGAATCATTATAATATATCATATTCATGTCATCATTTTTACTCATGTAACCATTCATTATATCACTGCATTGTCTTGTTGGAATGGGAAACATTGTTCTAAAAACAATTTATCTTTCACATGGATTAATCCAATAAAAATGGTCCCATTAGGTCACGAAATAGTTTAATAGATATATTCAAAATGGAGTTATGACTCACGTTAACTCAAAAATTGATTGATCACTCATGATGAACCTATTAAGCACCATGTTCATAACATGATTCACATGTTGACCATGAACATGAACTCTCATAGGAAGATCCATATTGAAAACATCCTTAATAGATTCTTCTAATGTGGTATACACCCATTTTTCATTAATATAATATGAAATATTATATATATAGAACCAATATCTAGTGATCCTCTTTAAAATAAATTCTCTAATTATTATATGTTTTTACAAATATAACATGTTTCTTTAGGATATAGTTTCCAAAATATATTATTGATCATCTGATTATCAATTAATTTATATATGAACAATTTAAATGATATATCTTTGAAAAAATTGATAAAAAAAGATTTAAAGTTTGATAATGATAAAATATCGATCATTAACCACATAAAACAAAATATTTAGACAGATATCATTATATTAAGATCATGTCATATAAAAACATTGTTAAATAGTAGTAAACATCATAATCACCCTAAATATACAACTATTATAGTTTAACATGGAAATAGATGAAAAATCAACCTTTTCATTGAAAAATATGTTTGAAAAGAAAAATTATTTCATAAAACACCCATGTATTAGTATAAAATTGTAGAATAATTATTAAAAATAATAAAAAGAATAGTTATATATATAACATTTTCCAACGTACAACTTGATGTTGAATATTTCAAAGGGAAAATTTTTTATATTATTTTAAAATATTCTCTTTTAAATATTTAATGATTTAAAAATTTATTCATGAACGTGAGAATTAAAAATTAGCATAAGTCTACATAATCCTATAATATGATAATTTTTTTGAGATAAAACAACTTGAGAGGTATATAATGTTATTAAGGTACTACAACTTTTTCAAATGGATCACTGGACACCCATTTTCAGACATGTACTCATTGAGATTACTAAGTCTAGTGGGAAAAATTACATCAGTATAAAATTGATTAGGTTACCCCCCACTACTTATAATATTAAAAACATGATTTAAATTTCTATAGATAGTTTTTTATTAATTTCATAAAAAATAATAAGATAACAACAACATAGGTTATGTAATATAAAGTGGGGGTTGATTTATCACTATTGGTGAGGGATAAGTTGCGAAATAAATATATTTTTGGTCAGATAGTGGGGAATAGTGAGGGTTAGGGGAATATTTAGTGAATCCTTTCCATTTTTATTGTTGGATTTAATAAACATGAAAAAACAATGAATTGTATTATTCAGTAATTGATATATTTATTGTTTATTATATAAAAAACTATTCAAAATGACTAAATAAGATGTTATTTTTTTAATAGGATAATCCAGTTTTTAACATTTTTTACATGTCCTGTAAAGTATTCCTAAATATAGACATTTAATTTTAACCATAAAAATAACCTATACAATATTTGCGACCTTTCTCAACACATTTAACATCACTAACAACATTCTATATGGTTTTAATGTAAGAAGTTTTCAATGTGAGTTTTTCATAATGGGTTCCACATAGGGTTATTCTCGATCCACTTCTTTTCATTTGAATCTACATTTATTAATTTCATTTTCTACTATATTTTGACCATATCATGGGATGTAGACCTTATAATTTTGTGTTTCTTTTTGAGATGGAAATTTATTATACTTATCTACATTTTCAATAACTATAATAAATGATAAATTAAATATTTGTAGGGTTATAAACTATCCCAAAGTCACTAAAACATTTCTATCATGATTACATTATTTTCATATTGTGTTTTCTTTATTTTTTATTGCATCTTGATAATAAGTTGTTAGATTAATGTGAAATTTAAGTATTTGTTGTGATAATAAATTATATGAATATACTTAATTAATAATTAAAGATGAATCATTTATTTATAAATCATTATTTTTCCTAAATATAATGTCTTTTTATAGTATATTTTTGACATATTATTTGAAGAATGTTTTGGATGTAATAAAAGCTTCTCAAATTTCATTATTTAGATTTTTATATTAAATATTATTTATTATCATGATATTATTATGTTACATTTATTATATCTTTAATTGACCATCTACCCATGTTTGGAAAAATAGATTTTATTTTGGTTGAGTTTTTTTATATGCAGTAATGTTTTAGGGATAAGATGTATACTATAAATTTAGAATGATACTTTAATAAATGGATAAGTTAGTGATTAATAGATATTATAGGATCTCATTATAGTGAAAATATATTGCGAAAGAGTGTTCCATATAATTAAAGAATGTAGTAAATGGGTTAAATGGTTATGGTGTTCATGAAATTTATGCATACAGTATAAAATCCAATGTTTTGTTAATAATTGGATGCACAAAACATATTATTAGGTTACCTATATAAATAAATGAAACAAACCGTGTCATGGATAATCCATATTAGGAATAATTTAAATAAAAAATATCTAGGATGTTGTTTTATAGAGAAATAATGTGAATTACAATCCTCTTATTTTATAATCATAACTAAAAATATTAAACATTGTTTTTATGAAAAACATGGAATTTTAACAGGTAATGGATAATTTCTTTATTAAGTTATATTATAATTATTTCATTATATATAATATATAAAATATGGAAACCATGATCTTAAGATTTAATCATTAATAATTTATAAAATTAAATTATATGGAATGATGAAAATGATCTAACCAATAAGAATTATTTTTTAAAATGGAATAAAAATTGATATTAATTTATGATGTGATGCATTACTAAGATATGAAGTGTCTATTTGTTTTCAAAAATTTCTTACATTTTTCAATTGACAAAATCATTATTAAAAAATTTATTTTTAATGGATGGATATGTATTCCCAATATCAATGAACATATTGATATTTTATTTGGTAATTTTATTTTAAAAACTCATTATAATTTTTTTGAATATTACATTTTAATTATTTAGTTGTAACACTAAATCATACATAGTTTGATCTTAAATTAAAATACTATATTTTTTATTCCTTCCAAAATAGAAAAGGATTTTACACATAGGATATTCCAATTCATGTAATGGGAATAGATGATTTTACCACTATTTAAAAATATAGATTTTTGTATGCTTGATCATGTTTAAGCCTATGGGGTGTGCCTTTGGGTAAAACAAATACTATAATTATAAAGGGTATTATCTCTATTTCAATTTGTTTCCAAGAGATTATTTGGTATTTACATAGGCCACCATAAATCTTGTGTTTCTACTCATCTATTATTTTTCTTCCTCACTTATATACCTACTACACTTACATGTTTTAAAAAAATTATCATATCATATAATACACCAAACTCTTCAATCATTATTTCATTACACTATTATTATTATTTTGATTGAAAATTAAAATCCCCCCTATTGTATTATTTATATCCATGTGTGGGTAAAAGAATTTAGCATCAGATACTGACTCACGTATAGCTTCATTTAGTGAAATTCAACATTTCATTTATTGTTATTTCAATTTAATATGTATTTATATACTTTGAACAATGTATATTATTATAGTGAGATCTATTTTTTATACCTAGAAAAAATAAAAAATCAGTAAATCATGTCATAATAAATCTATATTAATATTTAAAACCTTTGTGCTACAGATATGCTACTCAATGTCATATATTCTCAACACTACAACATAAAAGAAGAAAACCTGAATAAAAGGAAGAATATGGTTTCAAATGTTTCATGGAATTGTATAGAAGAGATTTCTATAAAGGAATATATTATGTTAGGAATATTATGGTAATGTATGATTTCTAGAAAAAATAATTAAGGTGACATTTTCATCTTACTCCTCATTTCATTAATGTGTTTATTATAAAAGTAAATCTAATAGTACATACAATAAATAAATTCTTCATTTATATAAGAAACTTATTAATGAATCTAAATCCATAACTGATATCAATAAAAAGATAAAATAGATATAAAAGCCTACTATTTTGGAAAAATCATACTTAAAAGAGGAAAATGTAAATATGAAATGGGTGGATTCTTCTTTTGAGTCCAAACCCAGTAATGAGTTGAATGCACTAAATAGTGGAATGAGATACTGAGAAATTACATTATAAAGATTATATAAGGGATACATAGTTTGAAAAATTCATTTTATTAGAAAACAATTACAAAACAGATAAATAATAAAAATTATTTAATTATAAAATATGCGATTTTAGCGGGGAATTGTTTTATTATTGATATTTACTACGTTAAATATAATATTCATCAGAATTATGAATCTACAGGTGTTAGACCTAAAACAAGTTTAAATTGTGTTTATAATTATATATCTTTTATGAATTTGAACATTCTATAAAACTATTCTTTATATGTTCGTAATGCTACTATATTTAATAGAGTGGGATCTAACAAATCTATATATCCCGATAATCAATTTCATATTTTCAACACTCATTCATATTATTTTTTATTTTATTGTATTCTATAATGTAATTTTTTTTTATTTTTTTCTAGTTTTCATGTTGTTATAGTTTTTTAACAATATTTCTTATTTTAAAGTTTATAAAGAAAATATTTATTGAAATTATCTATATATTTTTTTCCAATTAAATAAATATCATTGGTATGACTCTTGGATCCTTTTATTTTATGTTTTATTCTGGTGGATCACTAAATATTGAGCATATAATTCTATATCTTTTTCAATGGAATAACTATTGGATTAATGGGTATTATACTCAATTTCCATATATTTTTAATATTTTTTTTACAACTCGATGCCTATAATTTTTATTTTATCATATAGTGTTCTATATAAGAATGTATACATTAAGAGATATATTACATATTAATGGAGATTATATTTCATTATTGACATGGATTATTTATAATTATTTGATTTATTGAGAGTTATAATTAAATATTTCTTCTATATGGGATGCATTTTTAATATATTTATTCCTATATAATCTTTTCATTAAAATATAGGAATGCGATTTATATTACTTAAATTTTAAAATTAATTCCATGAAGGTGGAGAAGATTTTTTATATTTTATAATTATAAACAATTGGAGATTATTTAGTGGATCCTTTCTGCATTGGCTATTGTCCCTAGTACTTACAAAACACTATGGAAAGGACAATTTAACAATTTATTTTTTCATGATTTATTATTTATATAATGATTTTATATTATTATATCATAACTTAATTTGTTTAGATTAACATAAAAATTATTGTATAATTTTCTGATAACATGTTTTACATATGTCATGAAGTGTTCTAAAGATTATAATTATATTTAGTCATTAAAATATTTTATACTAGATTTAGGACACTTCCCATGATAAAAAAATTCACTCCCATTGCTTTTGATTTTGATGAAATATATTGTGATCTTGAGTTAATTGTTTTAGGTTCCAAAAAGGAGGACATATTTTTATGTTAACTACCATAAGTTTTCTATTTCCATTTTTTATATGGTATTCTTCCTACATATTGGGATACAGACTTGGGAAATGTGTTATTTTAATTATTTTTTGAATATAAGAAGATTATTAATATTTATTTCAACTGAACCGAAGGATAAATTGATCATTTAAAAGTTTTAAAAATCCGAATAATGTAACTGTAATATTTCTACTATAATTCTACAGTTTTAAATTTTTATTTATATTTGTTTTCTTATGATATTTTTAAATAAAATATTTTATTATAATGATATTTAGTTATTTTTAATTATGAAGATATTATATAAATATTCCTTCGCATGATTTGGATCATAATAATTCTTTAATATGACCAAAAATTACATAGAAGCCACTAATGTATTCTTATAAGTGATTTTCAATATTTTATTGCAACATATTATTGGATATAACGTATGCTCTATAAACGAGATATATGTTCCATATTTATACTTAATATTGGTACATATTATAATGTATGAACTATATTTTTGTTTTTACATCATTAGATTACAATATTTCAATGTTTTCACAAAAAGATTCTTTATATTTACATTTCTGAATCGTATAAATTTTTAAATGATTATATGAATGGTATTTAATGACTATATTAATGTGATAAAATTTCACATGTAAAAGGATGATATAGTGATGAATATTTATCATTAGATTTCATTAGAACCAAAAGATATTTGGGAAGAGTGTTTTTGTAATGATGGAACACAAGATAATAATGGAATCACAACTATTTTTTTGAAATATTGCAATACTTCTGCAGTCATCATTTTAAAAAACAAGAAAATAAAAGGATATAACTATATTCTATAATATATTGGTATGTGTATTTATTTTTATATGGTCATCAGTATAGTTATGGAAATATATTTACATATGAAATTTTCCATCCCCAAATATTTGGCTCATTGCCTCCATGTCACATCCCACTCCCCAATTTTTTATTGTGTGCTTACTATTTCCATACTATATCTCACTCCATGGTTTCACCATAAATACTAAACCTACTAACTATATTTTTAATTAGCCTATGTTTTTTAATTGATACTATAATTTAAATATTATATTTATAATTTTTCATTCATTTTATTTAGGGGAATTAACAGCGTGAAAGCCATAATATAGTATTTTAAGTCAGTGCATGTGCGGTTTTGGGAAAAATAACATTTTATCATAAATTTCAACCCATATGGAAAAGATATAATCATGTTTTTTCCAAAAAATTCTGATTTTATCCATGGGATTATTTTTTTTCTTGTTCTAGGTCTCATGGTCGAGACCAACATTGATGTATAAATAACATAAAAATAGATATTAATTATAGTTAATAATTTTTTTGAAACATAATTTCATATATTTAAACCCATTGAACCTTAGAAATTATGGTAATCCATAATTAATTAAATGCAATTCAATAGAGGTTGAATGTGTAAAAATCGAAGATCCAATGAATGGTTAACAAAATTTTGAAATGTGATTCCTGACATAACCTGCTGCAATTGTGAATTTCATGAATCAATTATTCTTTATTGAGATACTGTAACACCCCAAGATTTCATTGTACCTTTTTTTTCAAAGTTAATCAATAATTTGTGCTACACGCAACACCGAGTTCGAGAGCACCACGACTTACCAAACTAGCTATTCAAAAGCAATTATGAATAGAATTATCTTCATTTAGAATATTATATATTCGATAAAACTTTTATCATATATATTATATATTTCTTAGACATAATATAAGAACAAATTCATTTATTCAGAAAAAGTAAGTATTTTGTAGAAAATGAAATTTTACCACCTTTTAATGGAGAACAATTTTTTAAATCCCATATTTGACAATTTTATATATATTCAATTTGACATAATAAAATTCTTATTTAGAATTGGGACATAAAAATATATTTGTGAATTTTTTTTGGTGTTTTTCTAATAACTTTCATATTTGGGTGAATAATAGAAAATAATAAATTTTAATTGAAAAAAACTTTTTAAATAAAAATAATTTATAGTGTTAAACTAAAAATTTTAATGGTTTGGAAGTATAGTTAGATTATATTTATATCATTTAATACAATTTAAGTCATTATAAGTAATTTCACATTTAAATTTGACAGAAACACATGTCAATCTTTTTATAGTTTTTACTTTTTTTTAAACATGATTTTTTATTTTGACAACGAGGATTATTTTTAAAATAATAAATAAAACTTATATGTCTTTTAATTGGTAATATATAATTCATTTTTGAATTCAAAATATCAAAATTAGATTATGGTGAATTTTTTGTATTTTTCAAAAAAACATTCAAGTTTTGATCAATAATGAAAAACACTACGTTATTATTTAAAACCGAATTTTTATTTAAATAATTATTTATTTTATTTAAATTTATTATAAGTAAAAATAGGTATATAATACCTATATGAGTTCAATTTAATTCATTGTAGTCATTTTTTTAAAAATGTAGATTTATAAAATTTTATTGAAATTTTTATCATTTTTCCCACCTTCTTGGAGAAATTGCATATTTGCATAAAACGTAATTTTACAGCTTCTGTGAGTTGAATATAAAAAATTTTAGAGACTTGGTTGAAATCAGTAAGTAAAATGTGATTCAAAAAATTTAAAATTATTTTCGGTGAATAGTTACATTGGAATGTTATTTACCATAGTTAAAAGATAATATGGTAATTAAGGGTAAAAATGATATTATAATTACCATAACACATGTCCTAATTCTATTGGATAAGTGTAATTCGACCAAAAAACCTTAGGAATAAAATATGATCCTTTTTTCAACTTGTATTAGATTAGGACATTTATTATTATATTATTTAAAGAAGAGTTCAAAATTTTAAATTCAATGTTTAATAACTAAACCATTTTTAATATAGGTTTATACCAAAGATAAATTCGACTAAAAATATTCATTATAACGATAACAAGTTTTCATACATCATGGTATTTTTTTATAATTTTTAGTCATTAAATTATTAAATTTATATATGACACAATGATGATGCAATAATTACCCTATTAATGAACGAATCAGATAAATGATATTTTAAATATTAAAATAAATAAAATTTCAATGTTTTTATGATATCCATGAATTTTCTTGGTGATTATTACATGCTAGTGTTTATTAAATGTATATTTATGAGGTAATAAAGTTGTGATGAATTTCAAAAAAACCAAATACTAAATAGGGTCAAAATTGACATAAATTATTTTTTAAAATAAAGATTATATTATTAATTTTTATAATATTCCTAAAAATATAGGGTTAGTAAAAAGGGATTAAATTATATTATATATGTCATTAATGATCCACTTTATGTTCTCTTGGTTATTTAGAGTAGGATTATTAACCATATAGTGTAAGAATACAAGAATACACAGTTAAAGTAAGATTGTTTAACTAAGAGTTAAATCTAAAAGATAATGTTAAAATGGAACTCTAAATTTGTCTAAAACCTATTGGATGAGGTTATTTTGACCCATAACCACCTATGTATCGAAATAAATTCATTTTGAGACATTATTAACCGAATATTATTGTATAATAAATTAATATTTTTATCTTTTGATAAAGTGACTTTTACCCCTATTATAAAAGGGCACTTCCGCTTCTCCAAAAATCACACCTCAAAATCAATTTTTCTTGGCCAAACCCTACCCAAATATTTTCAAAACTTCCCTCACATCATCCTGGAATCCTTGTTTTGATCATAAAGCCATCCTAAATATCCCTTTTAGTCAACTCAAAAGGAAACACCCAAAGAAGAGGTAATAATTTCACCACCCTCATTCAAGTTCTTTTCCTTTCCACTTCCTCTTTTTTTATTTTTCCCATACCAAAATAATAACTCTCATACCTCCTACATAATTTGATTTTATTATATATATGGTACAACCATATTAATTATTCTATCCATCCTATTAATGACAAAGTCACCAAACGTGCGTCTGTACGACTTAACGTCTCCATGTCATGGTGTAGTTTGTTATTCAAACACTACATTATTTTGATGGATAATTAGTATAAATGATATAAATAATCAATATAACATGTTCGTTATATTTTATATATGATATACCATCCAATTAAATATTATTTTACTATCAATATAATGATATTGTCACACGTGCGTACGTATGGATTACCCTCTTCACAAACACGATAAGATTCATCCCCCATCATAATAATTCAAGAATAATTTTCATTTTATGATTAATATAATGTTTAATAACTTAATATCATTATAGATATGAATCAAACACATCCTATAAATAACAAACATGGCTTACATAACCAATCATATAATTGAAAACTGATCAGCTAACACCAAAAACGATGACACTACCAAAATATTATTAACCAAGCAAAATTATAATATCATATATTATATCATTGTTATGTATGTGGTTCTTGTATAATTTAATACCAGTTCTTTAACTATTATATAGGTAGTAAACATACCATAGACTATGTAAAAGTAAAAGTTCAGGGTTAATTATACAATCTCTTCAATACCAGAGGTTGTTTTTACGTGAGTATCTATTGGGACCTCTTTTCATCCACATCTGTGTTTCATAAAAATATTTTCAAATGCAATATTTTAAGGTTTTCTGGAAGGTACCCTTTAACTATATCATCTTTTTAAATGGTTTAAATATATATTCTACTAAATAATTCTCATTAATGTCCATGTTTTCAAAATGGTTTTTAAGGATTTATTTATATAGACATGAATGTTTTTAAAATGTTAATTCCTTTCACAAGATTCAAAGTTGTATAAGAAATTTTTATTCAAAAATGTCTTTAAATATCATTCTTTATAAATTTTGTGACATTTAAATTTTTTCTGGGAAAATGTATATTTCTCTCAATGAGTTTTTATTAGTCATTTTCATCTGTGTCAACATCCTTTGATGGATTTTAAACTTTTTTGAATTTGATTTATTATGATAAAAATATTCCATATTGTATTGATGTCTTTGTGATATGTTTGACTGTGGATGAGTTATTTTTATACTATTAATGTTTTATCAATAATGTATTGACATTTTGGATGCTAATTTTAATAGAAATGTTTATGTTGTGTTTCAACCTTTTCATATGAGGAATGCATTGGACTTCGTATGTGATGGGTGGTGCCCATCGGTAGTTCTTATGAGACAAACTAGTGTCTTGGAATTTGTCTTTGACAAAATCTTATTTGTAGTCTTGGAACAATTCCTTGACTATGTGGTAATGATGTATGACATTATGCATTCCATAATTATGAAATTGGCTATTGATATTACATGTGATTATTCGACTAGTAGAATATCCATGTGAATAAGTAGATGGAATTATTTGGTTTATATTTTATATATTTTGATGAATTTTGAGTTTAAAAGGCTTGTGTTTTAGTCTTATACATTTCCATAAATTTATATGCTCATTTATTAATTTTTTTTGGTATATTTTTATCCATGCTAAGAATCTTAGCTCACCCATTTCTTATATTTTATTTTCCCAGGATTCCAAGAAGTGTATTATGATTTATAAGAAGGGTTAAGCTAGGGGATTAGCGGTTTTCTAAAATGATCATTTATGTTGGGATTTATTTTCTAATGTGTAATGTAACATTCATGTATGTAATATATTTTTCAAAATAGCTAAACTGATCGGTCTTTTAGGATTTGATTCCTTGTAATCATGCCAATGTATTAAAATAATGCACTGACTCTAGGATTCTGGGGTCGGGGTGTTAGAGTTGGTATCAGAGAAAGTTTAACAAAAACCATTGAAATAGATTTAGATAAACTATAATTAGAAAACATTACCCTAAGATAGACTTTGAGGATTAGTATAGAAGAACTTCCAATAATTTTGGTAATGTAGATATTTTTTTTTCCATACAATACATGCCCCTCTGGGTACAATTAGGTAGAGGAGGCTCTTGCACAAATGTACATAAGAGTGAAAACACCGACAATGAGTTCGGTGAATGACCCGAGGTATCCTGGTACACGACAACGGGCATTTTTTAACTCTTGGTTACGACACTCCCTATGAATATTCTTAGAATAATTCAAATTTTAATTACAAGCCATTATGAAGGATTTATAAGTAAATACATCCTCATAGAACTAATTTTATGATTATATATTATATGCATAATCATTCCAATTAATCTAGGAATTTTGCAAGTTTGTAATTATGCATTGTTATTCATAAACTAACCTAGTGTATTCCATTTTTTTATAAATTACGCCTAGAAGAAGGAATGAGAACTCCAGAAATACGCATGATCCAAAGATTAAGAAGGATTGTATCTTTCATGGTATTAACATAACATTTAGAAATGAAATATTCTCCCTCAATTTATTATCATAGAATGAAATAGTATCATGAGTTAATAATATATCTAAATAATTCTCAGAGTTTTATGGCTTTGAAGGGAAGCAAGAGAAGAAAATTATGGAAGAGAGAAATATGGATAAAGCGAAGGGGAAAAGAAGGATTTTCCTATATATGATAACAGTGGAAAGAAGAACCTTTTTAAATGGTTGAAGGGAATGGGAGTTTTTTATAAGTGTGGAGAAAAAATTCACCATGTACGTGATTGAAAGGGTAAGATAATGGTTTCAAATTAACAATGCTTCATCTATAAGGATTTGGGACACTATGCAAATCAATGTCCAAATCCTCATAGTATACCCCAAATTCTATTATTAGATAATAATCAAGTTATGATACTACCATAGATGAAGAGTAATGATTCAAGTTCTTATGTTGTTATGAAATTATTGGGTCATTTTAGTATTGTATTAATGATGTATATGTTATAAGAATTACAGAGTATATAAGGATTGTACTACATTACTATTTCATTAAGGACTTGATATTGTGTGAAACCAATAAAAATTAATCAATAGATAGTAAAATTATTTGGAAAATATATGGTTTGTGTAATGATAAACCTTATTATAGTTCTAATATTGAGGTAGTGATTTTGGAAAAAGATATTATTTATTTTGAAAAATTATATGGGATATTCTTGACTAACATGAATCTAATTAATAATTTTTATATTCCAACATTGTTAGAGTTTACAAATTTTTTGGATAGAAGTATCATATCTAGTATTATATAATGAATAACGGAGAATCAATGAAAACAATAAGGTTTTATGGTAATTCATCATGTTATAGTGTTTCAAAATAATACATGATGAAGGTATTTAAATGTTATTACAAGGAAAAAAGGATCTTCGTTGTGTTTACCCTTCTTATAAATTTTGGACTATGAGTTTGCAAAGATGTATTTTGCAGAATTTTGAAGGTTATAATGAATTATGTTTTCCATATGATACTATTTTTAAGGTTAAATAATTTCTTGAGACTATTTTTGGATTGTCATAAAAAGGACAACCCGGAGGTCAGGTGACAACCTGTCACATTTGGAAAGGCCATGATACTTGAACCTACAACTAAAGGGAGACAAGGGTGAATCACCTACAACTGGCCTAACTAATGTCCTAGTTTATATAATGTACTTTTTTAATTGGTTGATAGATGAATTATAATTCATTTTTTTGAATCCATATAAAATAAGGATAAATTGAATATTTTTGAGTTCTATTATCTTTTGAAGTTAAAGATGAGTTTGTGGTAGAGATTGGTTATCGAATGGAACTATACCTACCAAGTACTTTTTTAATTATTCTATGACGAAATTTATTCTTAACCTTATAGAATGGATCTTAAAACCAAATATGTTTTATCCTAATACCTTATGTTTTTTTTGAACCGATGATATATTAAATCATCATAGATTGATGGCTTTGAGGCCCTATATTTTGCACTTATTGGTGATTGATGACCTCAACCACTCCCAATAAATATTTAAATATTCCTTCCTATAAAATGACTCTAATTTCTACTAATTTTCACTTAATCTAGAAGGTAATTTGGTGGTGAATTTTTCATTTCACTTTCCCTCTTATTAAGACTAACTTTTATTAACCCAATTTCTGATTTGGGTTTTCCACAAATTTTTTTTCCTATTTTTAACTTTTTTTTAGAGATATTTAAAATTATGAGACCACAATTTATTTTAATAGGGGAAAAGGTAACACCCCAAGAATTCCTAGTACATTATATCTTCAATGTAATTTAATAAATTGTGCTACACGCAACACTAAGTTCGAGCGTACCACGACTTAACAAACTAACTGTTTAAAATAAATTAAGAATATTATAATCTGCACATTGAATTTTATATATTTCGTATAAATATTAACATGTATATTATGTGTTTCTTAGACATAACATATCACTAAATTCATTATTTCAGATAATGAATGTTTTTTTAAATGCAATTTTACGGCCTTTTAATGGACATCCCTTTTTAAATTCAATATTTGGAAATTTTATATATTAATTATGAAAAAATAAAAATCTTCTTTATAATATAGACATAAAAATTTATTTTCAATATATTTTAGGTGTTTTCTGATAACTTTCATATTTGGGTATATAATGAAAAATACAAAATTTTAATTGAAAACAACTTTTTAAATCAAAAATAATTTATGTGTTTCAATTAAAAATTGGAATGGTTTGGAAGTATAGTTTGATTATATTTTTATCATTTAATATAATTTAGGTCATTATGAGTAAATTCACAATTATGTTTGACATAAACAGAAGTCAATATTTTGATAGTTTTTACTTTTTCAAAGCATGATTTTTGGTTTTGACAATGATAATTAATTTTAAATTAATAAATTCAACTAATATGTTATGAATTTGGTAAAATATACTTCATTTTTGAATTCATAATATCAAAATTAGCTTAGGATTAGTTTTTGGTATTTTTCTAGAAACATTCAATTTTTGATGAATAGTGAAAAACACTACATTATCATTTAAAACCCACTTTTTATTTAAATAATTATTTAATATCATTAAATTTATTTCATGTAAAAATAGATATATAATACCTATATATGTTAAATTTAATTCATTGGAGTCATTTTATAATAAAATTAGATGTAAAATTTTTTATTGAACTCCATAACGTTTTTTACCTACCTTCAAGAAGCATTTGTAAATTTGCATAAAACATACTTTTACCACATATATGTTTTGAATTTCAAAAATTTGAGAGTAAAAGTTGACATCAATAAGTAAATTTTTATTCCATTAGGTGAAAACGTTTTTATTGTGAATAGTAACTTTTGACCTTTATTTACCACTGTTAAAAGTAAATGGGGTAATTAAGCATAAAAATGATATTATAATTACCCTAAAACAGATCCTAATTATATTGGATATTTGTAATTTCACAAAAAACAACCTTAGGAATAAAATATGAACCATTTGGTCTACATGGATTAGATTAGGACGGTTATTATTATATTATTTAAAGAAGAGTTAAAAGTGTAAAATTCTAAGTATAATAACTAAAACATTTTTCATAAAGGGTTATACATAAGATATATTAAACTAAAAATATTATTTAAAATATTAGAAGATTTCCTAATTCTTGGTATTTTATTTATAATTTATAAAAATTAAATACAAAAATTTATTTATAACATAATGATGATGCAGTAATTACCTTATTAATGAAAGAATCAAATAAATGGTAATATAAATACTAAAATAACTGTAATTTCAATGTTTTTATGACATCAACAATTTTTTTGGATAATAGGGAATTTTAGGGTTTATTCACTGTATCTTTTTCTAAGTAATTTTGTTGTGATGACTTTCACAAAAACCAAGTAATAAATAGTGTCAGAATTGACATAAATGATTTTTTTTAAAAAATATAATATTATTAAATTATATAATATTCCTAAAAATTAATGGTTCAGCCAAAGGGTATTAATAATATTATATGTGTAATTAATTAACAACTTGTGTTTCTCTTGTAAAATTACAGTTTGTTTATTAACTATATAGTGTAAGAATACAAGAAGACACGGTAAAAGTTAAACTATTTAACTAAGAGTTAAATATAAAAGAAAAGGTTAAAATGGTAGCCTAAAAATGTCTAAAACCTATTTGTTGAAATGATTTCGACCCAAAAACACATATGGTTTAAATATATTCATTTTGTGCCATTATAAACATAAAATAATTTTTTAATAAATTAATATTTTAATCTTTTCATAAAGTGACCCTCACCCCTTTAATAAAAGAGCACCTCACCTTCTCTCCAAATCACACCTCCAAAGCCATTTGGATTGGCCAACCCCTTCCCTAATATCCTAAAAACTTCCCTCTCATCAACCTCGAGTCCTTAAATTGATCATAAAGCCTGCCCAAGGAGCCCTTTTGATCAAATCAACAGGAAACACCTGAAGAAGAGTTAATAATTTCTCCACCCACTTTCAAGTTCTTTTCTTCTTCCTCTTCCTCATTCTTTGTTGATTATATACCAAAATAATAACTCTAGTACCTCCTACATACTGTAATGTTATTATAAATATGGTACAAGCATATTCGTTTTTCTATCCATCTTATAAATGACCAAGTCACCACACGTGCATACGTATGGCTTACCATCTCCATGTTGTTGTGTAGTTTTTTATTCAAACACTTCAATATTTGGATGGGTATAATAAGAAGTATAAATGATTTAAATAATAAATATAACATATTAATTATTCTGTATATATTTTATTCTTTCCAATTACATAAGATTTCACCCTCAATATAATGATATTCTCGCTCGTGCGTATGTACAGACTACCATATCCACGAACATGATGAGATTAATTCCCCATCATAATCATTAAAGAATAATTTTCTATTTATGATTAAAAATAATTTTTAATAACATAATATATTTTGGATATGAATCGAATACATTCTACCATAAAAACATGGATTACTTAACCAAGTATATAAAAGAAAACTGATCAGTAAACACCTGAAACGATGATTCTAATAAAATATTATTATCAAAGAAAAATTAGAAGATCATATATGATATCAAATTTTTGTATATTGTTCTTGTGTAGTTTAATAACAATTATTTAACTATTATAAATGAGTTTATCATACCATCAACTAAGGAAAAGTAAAATGTAAATTAAATTCTACAATCTTTTCATTAACTGAGGTTGTTTTAATGTAAGTATCTATTAAGACCTCTTAATCATCCACATATGTGTTTGATAAAAATATTTTCCAAAGTATTATTTTTATGTTTATGGTAGGGACTCTTTAACTAGATAATAATTTGAAATGGTATAAATATTTATTCTTATAAATCATTCTCATTAATATCCATGTATTCAAAATGTTTTTTAAGGATTTATTTATATGAACATGAATGTTTTAAAAATGTTTATTATTTTCAAAAGTTTCAAAGTGGAATGGGACCCTTTTATTCAAAAATGTATTAAAATTTATTTATTTCTAAATTTTATGACTTTTAAATGTTTTCATTAAAAAGGGATATTTCACTCAAGGAGTTTTACAAACCATATTCAATTTTTACAACATCCTTTGATGGGTTATAAAATTTTTTGAAGATTATTTATTACGATAAAAATGGTCCTTCTTGTATTGAAGGTTTTGTCATATGTTGTAATGTAGATTTGATATTTTTATACTATTTATGGTTTATGGAAAAATTATTTACATTTCATGTGCTATTTTTAATATGAATTGTTATGTTATGTTTAAACCATTTCATATGAGGAATGCATTAGTCTTAGTATGTGACGGGTAGAGCCTGTTATATCTCTTCGATGCATCTGTAGGTCTCATGAGATAAACTAGTGTCTTGGAACAAGGCCTTGACAAAATCATATTTGTATTCTTGTCATGAGGCCTTGAATATGTGGTTATGAAGTCTTCCATTATGCATTCCATCATTATGAAATTGTCTATTGATATTACATGTGATTATTCAACTAGTATAATATCCATGTGAATAAGTAAATGGAATTATTTGATTTATATTTTACATATTATGATTAATTTTATGTTAAAATGTATTTTGTTTTAGTCTTATATATTTCTTTATATGTTTATTCTAATTTATGATAGTTTCTGCAATATTGTTATACTTACTGAGCATCTGAGCTCACGCCTTTCTTATTTTTTATATTCCCAATATTTCAAGAAGTGAATTGTGATTAATAAGTAGGGTTAAGCTAGGGGATTAATGGAGTTCTCAAAGGATCATTTATGTTGTGTATTATTTTCTAATGTTTAATGTAACCTTCAGGTATGTAATCTATTTTCTAATACTACTAAAATGATCGGCCTTTTGGGACTTGATTCCATGTAATCAGGCCAATGTATTAAAATAATGCACTGACTCTAGGCTTATGGGGTTGGGGCATTACAGTTATGGATCATTTTTTTATTTTATAAAATTTTTTATTAATTTATTTCTAAATGTATTATTCTAAATTAAATTATGTACACTTATAATCTCTAAAAAATTATTTTCCTATTTTTTATCCTTAAAAAAGGGTTTATCAAATTTTCATAATAATGAGTGGGTTCAGTCACTATGAATATTGGATAGACCACCAGATATATAACTATATCATTTATTAAACCTTTCTATAAATCCCCTACTATATACTCACTCAGCATCATTAGTCACCATAGTTAGTGGTTCACTAAATATAGCCTCAGATGTTTAGTGAGGAATTTATGAGTTTAAGTTAACTCATTTCAGGAAAAGTAGTTGAATATGGGTGTTGATGGTTTATTATTTTCTAATAATGGGGATATGAAGGGTGAAAATGAAACTTCAAAGGCTCGGATTTGTGAGAACTAGAAGGATGTGGAAAAACAAGGAATAATCTATGTTCGATGAAATGATTTTGATCATTTTCCTAGACAATTATCACTATAGGGGTGTCGATGTAGGATTTTTCTAACCCACGTAGGTGCTTCAGATGTGCTGCAACATAGTAAAAGTCATTTGAGTGATATTGGTAGTGAAAAAGGTAGTGGGGTATAATTTCTAATGGATGTAAAATCTATTATTCAAAAAAATGGGAACACATAGTGTGTAATTTTGAAACACACATCATGTATCAATCAGTACATAGTTTCTATGTTTTCTAACCCCATTAAATTCCACATGAAGTGAATTTAGGATACACGCATCATTTAGATTTATGTTATAAGGAAGTCTATGTATAGTAATCCCAACTAATATTTTTACTCGATCACACACACCATGTACACTAATAGTTATAATACATATTATGGTCACGTGAAATGGGTCTCTACTTAATATACACTTACTAACAATTGAATTATAAAATTTCAAATATGTAGGAATGAAATTAAATGTATATTAGTACAACTTGTCATATTGTGTGTTGGATTACTTTACCAAGTATCCATTAAGTCCCATATGTGATGTGGGTCTCCCAAGGGAACTGTTATACTCAACCTTGATATTGTATGTTAGTGGTAGAACATGACCTAGATGTTTTCCTAGGGATACACACTACAACCCCAAAAGTATGTGTGAGATACTTTTTAGTCTTTGAAATTTTTCTCATAGTTTTAACCAAAACATGGATTTCGAAATGCGAGTAGTCTATTCTAAGAATTGTCTCTTGTATCACATCATGATTTTATCTGCTTCAAAATAAAAGATGAGATAAATACTAATTATGGTAAAGTTGTGTTATTTATCTTCATGACATGAGGATTGGGATTGGTATGGAGGTTTAGAATGAACATAATGTTCAATAATTCCATAGTGGTGTGTTAATTATACTACATGAGTACCCAATATTATTCAGAGATAATGGTGCTCCCATTTATACTAAGTTTATCGTTCCTCTATTTTGATCATTGATATGTTACTCTATTGGTACTAATAATGTCTGATTCCCTCCAATAATTGATATAGTAAACAAATAACCCACTAAAAAGGAACCTTTGATCTATCTATTGATTTAGGAAACCCGTTATTTATTATTCTATGCAAAATAATGCATTGGTTCTCTTACAAAGTTTGTTACTCCCTTGATTGATACTCATCGCATTCTAAGTCATGGCTCCCATAATGTATTTTTTTTATTGGTGATGTTGATAATATGGCTAGGTAGTTTGGATCCTTGGGTTTTTATGGAGTCTAATATATTTATATCTATGATTTAAAAATTGAGACACTATTAATTATTAGACTTTCTAACAATAAATCATATCTTGGTTACACTAATTTTTGTTTTTGTTGGGATTTCATTTCATTATCTTTATTATTTTTGGTAATGAGAAATTCGTTTATGTATGTATATAATCACCCCTGAAGGTATTTTATTCCCAATCTGTAACATATTATGATAAATAAAAGTAGTGTGGTGGTTAAAAAATTTTATATAGACTCGGTGGGATTAAACCATAATGGTACTTAGAGATAACAAGTGTTGGAACAGATCATTCCAGGATCTATGGATAGAGAATTCAAAAACTTTATAGTTGTATTAGGTTGTCTATCCTTCCTAGCGTCATGTTATTTCTACCCTTTTTTTAATGATATTTCATTTTTATTATATGATGTGGTGGATTACCATGAGTCACATGAATTTATAAATTACATTTGTTTTATTTTTTATATATAATTTTTATTATATGGTGAGCATGGATATGAGGTTCTAAATATGAATATTATGTTATGTCCTCCCGCTGTGTAAAATAGTCCTACTTACAGTTAGTCTCCATACCCTACCAAATGGATGGAATACATGGGTTTTCACACTCATCTCATTGTATACATGGGTGGATACCTAGTAGATCTAGCCTTGTTATTTAGTTATCATTGTTGGTTAATTATACAGATGGATTCTTAGATTTAGGTGTCTCATGAGGATAATTTTTTATTTTAGAAAATTTTGTTAAAGATACATAATTTTATCTTTTATGTTAGGGAACCCAATAATGATGTGATATAAGACATATCCATTTACTAGGAATTTTATAACCCAATTATAGACATATTACACTAAGGAACTAATATTGTTGTAAGTATAGTATGGTTCATGCATCATGTAGGAGACGGTCATCATTCTCCATGTCATTATTAATTCAACTCTCCATTTATGATTTAATGACTATTGGTTCATCTTATTGAATATGGAGTCCACCATGCTGGAATCTAACTAGGATACTGATGTACCTTCATTTTCATTATTAGAGCCAACTATTGTTAGTCAATTAATTAATGGGGAATCCTTATCAGGAAAGAATATTTATATATCCCCAAACAACCATACTGGGATTTAATTCATTACCCAAGATGTAGGAAGAAAATCCACCACAGATAAAACTACTGGCCATCCTTTAACTTATAAAATTATAAATGATTCAAGGGGGACCGGTTAAGTATTTTTAAACTCTGAGAGTTCTTCGTGAATTATAATGATATGGACCTACCATAATAAATGTGATCCTAACCAATATGCAGCATAATAATTGATTAATGAATTAACTTAGGTAATCTATTTAGTTCGAATTCCCATCGACCATATGTTGGTGCTAAACCCCATCATTTTAGAACACATAATGATTTATTGATAGGTCCCAATAATCCAATCCCATAATAAAGTAACTCAACCTTATAGAAAGTTAATTCCCATTTTCAATTTCTATTATTACTCAAAAACATTTAGGATTGTGTGTGTTAAGGATGAATTTGATCTTCATAAAGGGATAATTTTGATAATAGATTGTGTGATTTTGTTCCCCAATATCATGCGGTACTATCTTCATATGATTCAGGATATATTTCATTTTTATGGAAGTTTGAGTGAGAGCACATAAAGATATTTGAGCTAGTTTTGTTCCCTTGAGAATCCAAAATAAATTGGATTTTGAAGTGGAATATATTAACTGAGATATTTTTTTGAGGTGGGAAAACTTATGATGGGAGATCATAGCAGTTTTCCATGATTTAATTCATCGATTTTGTTCAACTGATGGAAGGTGCCAAGGATTATATTATTGATTCATACACATGCATGATCCTGATCATCTAGATCATTAATAATAGAATGATGTAGAGTATCGAGTTAGACGAAATATATCTACTTTAATTACTATTGGGGATGAAGTCATATAGCACAAGAATATCCAACCCATTGTATAGTATAGAGATGTTAGGGAATAAAAATCCATAGACCCGTGTAATAGGGGAAACAATTTAATCAGTGGCCTCCCTATAGTAGAATGTGTGGTCCCTAGGGAGGAGGATTTGTTAGATGAGAAGGTATTTCACTATGATTTTATTGAGGTTTTTGGAACTACAATCCTTTTCCACTAACATTACCACTTTGTGATCTATTCTATAAGCAAGGAGCAGGTGGTCGGCAGAATTTTGAGATATATTAAATGGAGGCTACAACTGAACTGATCAAAACATTTTTTAGGTATAATTTTGGTTTTCTACCCACTAGAACCCATACACATAAATACTATATAAATAATTATTTTGTTACTATAACCCTTTTTGAAGTTTTCAAAATCCTGATAAATTGACTTATGTGGATAATAACTCATATTAGATGTGATAATATGCTCACCCCCAAACACTAGTTATATGAACATATACTAACATGATACATATACTCATTGGAATTTATAGTGGCTGAGATGAATCTCTCTAATGTTATCGTTATCATTGAATTTATTTCCTCAGTATTTGATAATATAGATTTCTTCCATCAATGAGAAATGTATTACCAAGCTTGTGGATCAAATTTTTTCTTTTAGGAGTTTGTGGTAGATCTCGTTAAGATGTATGGGGCCAGTTCATAGGAAGTTTCAACCAATAACCCACAAGATTTTAATCTTGTATTTTCCGATTTGGAACGATTCAGAAAATAATAATCATGTTGGTCTAGTAGAGTACATGGAAGTCTTTACAAAAACCGTTATGGGGTTTTTCCCTTTTATGAGATAAATTTTTTTACTGATCTGCACCTCCAAGACCACACAAATATATTCTATAGCTTATCTAATGGGACATACAGAGCACATATTTCTAACTGAGGGGTAATATGACCTTATAGATAATTTTTTTATTATACCAATTATATCCCTGGGGAATAATAAATGATACTCTCCATGAATTTGGATGAAATTTTGAGGCTATATATTGACTATCAATTCCTAAATCAATTTATGGTTACAAAAAAATATAAACATTTAATGATAGATAGCCTCTTTGACTAGTTTAATGGATAAAATTTTCTCTTAAAAGTTGATCTTAGGTTTGAAAATCACCAGCTTCATGTTTATGTGTAGGATATCTCAAATATGGATTCCATGTGTTCATACTGAAATTATGAGTTTGTTGTGATGAATTTAGGTTTTATATACACGAAGGTTTCTTACATTGGAATCATGAACCAAATATTTCAACCTTTATAGACTAAAACTAGATTCACCCATCAATATAATTATCATAAATTCAATGTTAGAATATTATAAATCTATGAATATCAATGTTTTCACAGGGGACATTTTTTATAACAAACTCTACAATAAAATCTCAAATTTTATGTTGTTGATTTCGAATATCTACTTCTTGAGGAATTATATATTAAAGTGGGGTGTAGCAATGGACATAGTGAATATTTTACAAATAATTGTAATCACCTAGAAAACTATTTTAAGTGCATCATTTCATCATGTTTGGGTGTTTCAAATAATGGTTTATTTTGGAATTAATTATCTTTATAGCTCTCGAGTTTATATTTATCTCAATTGATCTTCCCTTAATTTGTTTTGAGGTGTGTTATAGATATTTTTTTATCTAAATTTATGCTTTTGGTTTTCCCTTGCCCATAGGTTAATAGATTATAGAGTCAGGTACATAGTATTTAGTTATCCCTTTGGTGTGAGTTATGAAAATTTACTAATGAAATTATATAAGGTATTTTCATATGGTTCATGGAAACTAACATCCCATGAGTTGAAATTTTTTATCCATTATATATATCTCTATGAGGTAGTATTTTATTCAAAGACTATGATGAATTACCTTATAGATTAGTCATTTATAGTTTACAAATAACACAAGAGTCATAGACATGTCATATTTTAGTGAAATCAGAACATGAGGTAGTGGGAAAATATGGGGTTCTTTCATGAATATAACTATAAAAGATTATATTATAATATCACTAGATTTTATAATTCATTTATCATTTAATAAATCATCTATAATCGATAAATTTTCCATCATAAAACACCAAACTAAAAATAAATAAATAAATTATTTAATTATGGTGGAATATTACAACACAAAATAATATCTATTAAAATATTATTAAATGCAACATAATTAGAATTAATATAAAATAAATTAAAAAAACACATAAATAAAAATAGTACAAGATTAAAGTTATCATCATCATGATATAACTTTAAGATCATTCAGCAGATGAAAACAACCGTAATAATAAACAATCCTTACAACTTTTACGAATATATTGACAAATAAATTCTCAAATAATATTAGTGATTTTATATAAGTTTGTAAATGGAACATTTTACCTTTCACCCATTATCTTGGGAAGAGGTGGAGGTGAAACATAAACATTGTGATATCTCCATGAAACCAATGGATAGTAGTAAATATCACGGTATTAATAAAGGGTTAGGGGATGATTTCCCTTTAGAAAAACATGACCTATTAAAATGAAATAATATAAAAAAACACAAATACAGAATTCATGAATAAATATTCACAAAACGCTATGGGATAAAAATATGTAAAAATATTATTGTAACAATAGAAATTTTAAAAAAAAATCATGGTCAAGAATATAAATAGGACGTTGGCATAAAATTAGAACCATCCCATACAAATATATAGACACTTTTTAGCTCTATATTCAATAAGAAAACCATGATGCCAAATATAAAAGCTAGAGATTTATGAACCATGGACCTTCCTTATATCTCAGTATACGATTTCTACAAATTCACCATTGATTACAAGCAAGGGGTGGGTGTATCACTCAGTCGGGTTTACCTAAAAACATCTCATTACATTCCATTAGGAACACAATAAATTTTCACCTTTTATAAAAAAAATCTGTTATAATATTAATGTATTTTATCAAGGACAAACAATTATATGATGAAATTATATGAAATAAATACTTCAACTTTCTCTTTCACTTTATATTTGGCATACATATTTTCCACCCTCACACACACATTCAAGAAAAATTTAGCATCCCAAAACATGCAAGTTGAAATCTATACATCACAAACTCATGACCATGTGATATTACCATATGACTTTATAATAAGCACTAAGAACAAATTCCATCAGAAAATTGCATCATAAAATTAAATATGAACACACACCCATGTGTATTCCATGACCACTAACCATATTACATATTTTTCTAAGAAATAAATTCCATTTGAAATATATCATGATAATGTTTCAACTCTTCCCTTTTCATATCAAATCAAAAAAAGTTTTCCAAAATGAAATACTCAACATATTTACAATAAAATCACATGAAAAAATTATCACAATTCAAGACAATAAGTTCTAGAACTGTAGAGTGGTAGAGAATCCATATACATTGGTTATATTTTCACGAAGGAACATAAATGATTTCATAGATATACTTATTACTTACAATACTCAATAAAAAACAAGAATATAACATAACTGGAAATTCAAAAAAATATACTAATGTATTCCACCATGACCAATTGTTCTGATCAACCCAAAAAATAGATTCAAAATGAGAAGGAAGAACAAAAACATAAACATTAATTTAAATAATTGGACATATGAAGAAACATTATAATTAGATTTCAAAATATATAATCATTAGAAACAACCTAGGGTATCCTTATAGGTTTAGAGGGATGAGAAATGTCACCCCCCTTGAATTTTTATTTCATTAATTTCATTTATTTCTAATGTTTTATTATATATTTAGATATCATTGTCTTAATACAATTTATAAAAAAGAAGAGGGGAAATAATAATTACCATGGTTGTGAAAAGGATAAAAGTAACCATGTGGTTCAGGTACATATATAATATTAATAGGACTACATAGAAGTATTGGTTCAGGGTTTATAGAAATATGTGGCTCCCCACTTGTTAACAATGACGAGTTAATTTTTGGTGCATGTTTTGGTTAAACTCTACATCAATTGGTAATTTCACCCAAACCATTAACAAATTATTATTAAATTTACTTTTAAAATTATAAATTGAAAACCATACAATGTGAATTTCATTCCCCATCCCTCACACTCACCCACTCAATTCCTAAGAGGGGCCTTTGATTGTAAAATATCCCTTATCCTCCCTTCAGATCTCTAAAGTTTCTTGAATGAATTTTTTGGGTGATTTTCTCAAGTTTATTTTTCTTCTTCTTCTTCTCATTATCCTCCCTATATTTCATTGTTTTATTTTCAATTATTTATGGTGTTAATTACTTGTATTAACCCTAACTCTTTATTAGAATTTCATTTTTTTTGATTCTTGGTGTTAGGGATTCTTGGGTCCCATTAAGACCAATTCTAGCTGTGGTTGTTGGAAGTGACCCATTACCCACTGAATCTGGGTAGTGTTTAACCTTTTGTATTGGTATATCTATTTTTAATTAGGTATATAGTAATTTTTGGGTGTATAAAATTCTTTTCTATTGTGCATTACTCCACATTTAGGTACAATATAACCTCTATTATTGAAGGTGACTTAAGTTTGTATATGTGGTTTATAATGTGTACATATATATAAGTACCGTATTGGTTTTTATTCACTCATGAATGTGTGAAAATTAAAAAAATATAAAATAAGTTGTTATATGTTTATGTTTGTATCTTTGAAATTTTTCATATGTTTGTAAGTGGAAAATGGGTTCTTTATATCACTAGGATTATTCCTAATTTCTCTTCCATCATGTTCCTCTTTGAAGTGGTTTTGGGTGTTCATTGTCCAATGAAATATGTTTTTATGTAGTTAAATCAGAAACTAAAATTTCATGAGTATTTTATTGGGGTTTTTTAATTATATAATTATTTTAGTAAATTGTAAAAAAGGATTTTATTGAAAACCCCATCTAAGAAATAAGATTGATTGAGGAATCAGAATAGGCATTTAATGGTTGGAATTTATTATGTAATCTTGGTAAAGGGCCTTTTGTATTGTAGGGAATCATGGAAATCAAAAAATGTGTAGTGCTAAAAAGGTATTTTGTGGTTTAGGACCTATAAATATTTTAAATTTAAATACTACAAGTTTTTTTAATAGATGTAGAATCGGAAAATATTTTCAAATAAATCCATGTAATAGAAAGTGTTTTTTAAATTTGAATGTGAAATTTCATAATTTTAAATTGTGAAATGTGAAGTTTTAGATTATTTCAAACGATGATATTTCCAAATTTGGATTGTTTCATTAGTTTATTTTAATTTTAAGACTATTTTTTGAATTGAAATTTAATTATTTTCATCATTGATTTAAATTGATATTTTTATTGATTCTACCTTATTTTTTACATTATACCTCCTAGAAGATTTTTGAGGTTTTATAAGGGTTCTAATGTTGCTTGGTTATTTGGTGACACTATTTTAAATCATGAAATAGTGGTGGGGTTAGTATATTTATGATGGTTGAGTATAATTTAAGGTTATCATGATTTTATAGATGTGTCATAGTTTTTTGAGGATTTTAAAAAATTCATCTAGTCATGGGGGAATTTTGATTCCATTAGGTTTAAAGTTGTTATGTGGTTGTTTCAAGCAATGATTTTGGATATGTGGATGACTTTATTTTCATATTAGTTGTAGGTTAGAATGTCATGGTACATTTTTATGACTTTTTTTACACATATATTCCTTTTTAAAGATATTAAGAAAGAGATAGTGTAAGTGTTTATGATCCTCTTACAAGGTCAATGAATGGTAATGGAGTGAATCAACCAATTCAATTTTATGGTTATTTTCTCTACTAATATGATGTTGATTAATTCCTTTATGAATATTTAATTCATAATTTTTTGTGCCTATATCTTAGTTATTGAAACATTTAAATTGGGAATCATTTGTTTGAGGATTTATTGAATGAAGACTATCTATCTAAGTTATTTTTTTTGGGAAACGTGGGTACATAGTGGATTTATACTTGTAATATTTGATGAGGTCTCCCCATCCTATGAGATGTGTAGACCAGAGAATCTTATCCTTATTGAACCTCCACCAGTTTTTTTTTCTTCAAAAATGGTGTCTCCTCTCATGAACATAAAATGCGGCCAGTTTAGAAACATGAATCCACTTGATCAAATGTTTCAAATAATTGTCCCTGATATGGTCAATTGTGATATCTCTCAAAATACTATAGTTTAACTCATATTTTTGGAATAATATCATCTCGATCCTTTGGATATTGATATTGTTTCAAAACACAATGATATATTTTCCATAATTCATTTAATTCTTATCTTGTTCTAGTATTTTTTATATAAACATTTGGGTATTCATATTAATGATTCTAAAAAAAAAATTGTATTCCATTTAAATTCTTATTTTATTTCCATGATCCTTAGAAAGAGTTTTATTATTTTTGGTTTTTCTCTTCATTAAAATGGGTTAGCATTGAAGGGTTAGTTCCTTAGTGAAATTATGTTATGGTGGGGAATCCCATGATGGATATTTTTTTCATTATCTACTAATATATAATTCTATGAATTATTGATATAGAGGTCACATTGAGGTCATTGTTTTTTTTCAATTTGGGTCTCATTTGGATATCTAGTTTCGTCATTTCATTCCCTATGGTTAAAGGTTTCTGTGTGCTTTAATTTCTTGACACAATGATGTTCTTGGGGAAAAAAATTGGACCAGAGAATTGTAACCCACGAAGTATTTATTTAATTAATTTATTTATTTCCATTTTTTTATTGGAGTTTAAAATTCATATTATTTTTATAAAAAAATATTTAGAAAAAATTATAGGGGAAATGTGTAGTCTCAATGTTACAACATGGTTAGAAGTAACCATGAAGATCTCATATGGGTATCTCTATAATATTAGTTTACTCATTTTCCATGGTTTTTTAATGGTTCCCTTATCTTTTAATCCCACCCATTATTATCTTAAGGTTTTCCAGTAGAGGGAATACCTTTTTTTACATTTTGGGTAAATCGGGTGGTAACCATGCATTTCACCCAACCCTTTAAAAATATATAATTAAATTAACTTTTTACCCTTAAAATCATTAAACCCCACAAACCGAATTTAATTCCCCAATCCACAACATCAGTTTCTCGATGTCCATGTGGGTCCTTTTTCCATGAATCCTATCCCCCTCTTCCCTTTGACATTCAAGGGTTTCTTCTATCGATCTCTAGAGTGGTCTTCTCATGCTGGTTTTTCTTCCTCTATTCCTCATTCATTCACAATTTATTTGTTTACATTCCCTTTCATGTGGTGAATCATCCTTGTAAGAACCCTATTTTGGTTTTGGGTATTTCATTTGATTATTCTTCATGTTTAGGACTCATTGGTCCTATTGAGGTCGATTCTAGTCGCGGTTGATGAAGGTAGTATGTTCTCCAAAAAATCAAGGTTGGGATTCATAAAATCCTCTTTCGGTATATATTTTTAATTAGTTATTTTTTAATTCTTAGTTTCTTACCTTTTCTAGTTTTCCTTGGACATATTTAAGGTAGATTCAAGCTACCATTATAGATGGTGACTTATGTGTGTATGCATAAGTGAGAATATATAAATAAGTATAGTTTCCCTCTTTGTAAATAATCATTAATAGTTGTGTGAATGTGTAAATGGAGACAAGAGGTGCAGATATATATATATATATATATATATATAAAGGTTTATATGTTTTTATGTAGAAAATGATCTCTTTACTTATTTAGAGATCTTATCGGTCTATATTTCTTTAGTGGAGAAAATTGAAGTGGTTTTAGGTGTCATTAATCTAAGGAGACTTCTTTTTAGGTATGTTAACCTATTTATTTGTTTTATAGGGTTATTTCATTATATTATAACCTTATTAAATTATAGAAAAGGGTTGTGTCTAATGCAATTGGATTTCTTCATGATATTTAACTCATTTATTATATTACACTACATATTTTTTTTATCTAAAACATGTTCTATGATATTTTTTAAATTTATACCATATTGAGAACTTTATTGGTTATACAATTGATTTATACTGGGAGAATTTAAAATTTCCAAAGATGTGTTTGATTTTTAGATATTTATTAATGAAATTTTATTGACATGTCTGTTTTTGAAAGTGATTCAAAATTAATTTTAAAATATGAATGTTTTTTTCTAAATGTTGGGGCCCAATTGGTACCTTTGAATGTTATATTGAGAAGATGAAACCACTATATATACTCTCCACTTTATGGTTGATTTTCATGGATGATGTCTAGTTGTGGGCTTAGTATATATGATTGATTTTCATGACTGAAATGTTGTAATTATGCTTTCTTCCTCAACACCCACTTTTTATAAATACATGGGATCATATGCATCATAGTGAGAGTCAATAGATATTTTTTATTTTTTCTTAATTAGATAGACCAGATTCCCTTCATTTGGAATATTTATGTGGGGTGTTCCACTAGTGAGGCTAGTTGAGACAAGTCAATTTGGTGATTTGCTTTAGATCACATTAATATTCAAGAATATGGTTTTGAACCTTGTATGTTTATGGTATTTTCACTTGGTATCATGGAATATCACATGATAACCATTTCACATTTATTCTACTTTACATCATTTTTTATATTTTTTATTAAATCATTTAAACTGATATGTTTTTTCTGAGAATTATTATATCGAAACCTATTTAGAAGGAATATGTTTTCCTCCAGTTCAGTATAACCTTAAGATATTATTTTTATTCCTTGATTTTCATTGGGATATTACCTTCACCATATGTTTCATTTTTGTAAAATTAATTATAATTAAGTATTTTATTCTTTGGAATCTATTTTTAAATTATAATGTGAATTTGTTTAGAGGCATTAACTTATTAATTTTTTTAAAATAAAATGTAAAAAATATTATTGTGTATCTATTTTTCCATGTTAGAAACAAATAAATTTTTCTTTAATGGTATGTCATTGGTAATTATTTCATCACTATCCCTATTGAGAATCTTAGTTCGCATAAAAAACCCATCCTTTTTATTTTCATATTATTCTAGTTTTGGATTTCTCTTAGAGTGAGTGTGATTCTATGATTGGTGGTGAAATATGAGGTCCAATTAAGGCATGATTAGCTATTAAATTTCATTAATTTTACACTATTAGTGTTTATTTTATTCATGTAGTTGATATTATTTTATTTGTTTTTTATGGGATAAATAATTCCCAACTAAGTAAAATCTTTGTCTACTACTACTTTCCAGTATAAGAGGATCAAGAATACCTTTTAGCCCTTGTCATAGAACACCTTATCTGCCTAGTTTAATTATTGTCTAAAGGTGTTTCTAGAAAAAAAATATTGTGTAGGTCTACCAATGCTCAACACTTCAAATATGGTGGGGCAGAACTATTCACATCATAAATTCATCTAGAGGCTATATAGATGAAAAAACCTTCCTCCTTGAATTTATTGTTCAGAAAACCCCAATCATGTTGTGAACATGTTTTATATCATAAACCACCTATAACATTTTAACAATAAAATATTCATTCATTAAAGGGATTTTATGGAATATTTCTATGAATATAAACATCTTTAAACTGACATTCATCACATGAATACTTCCTGTGAAATTTTATGCAACTTGATTTCAAGTTCTTATCACATTTACACTTACAAACAATTCTTGTTAGTTAAAATATTTATCCAATCATAAAAAGCACATAAAATGATGTAATGACTTAAACTGATAGTGATAAATTCTTCCTACTATTATTAAATCCCTCCTCAAGAAGATAGATATCAAAATTTCATATAAGAAAGGTAGGAAATTTCTTTTGCATAATCTTTTTTCATTCCACAATTTCACCATGAACCTGACCGTTCAATCATAGTACTTTCACCAAGGAAATAGATCTTCTTATAATTATCTTTTCTTATCTATACAAAACCTATGCTAGTTCATGGATAATATTCACATCCATGTCAAGATTAATGTGATCTCAACTGATAACATGTCTTTGATAGAGAATATAATTCTTCAGTTGATAGACCTAGAAGACTTAATGAACAATGCTAAAATATATTTGTAACACTTATCGGTAAACAATAGTTTTGATCCATTCTATTACCTCAATCAACTCCACAAATCAGGGATCTAACATACTTTTTTACTCAACCATGGATGAACATGTTTTAGGGGAACATTCAGGAAAACATGGTCACATTCATTAGAAGATAAAGGATGGAATTTATTATATACATAAGAATTCTGATTACATTGTGTCATAACAATCTATTTCTGGATAATTTTGAATTTTTTCTTAGTCTCAATGAAAAATAATCATTCAAATTAAACATTACTCTTAAGATTCAATATAACATTAGGGAGAATAATAATGATTTCCATAAAAGGATTCAAATGGTGGCATCTATAATGTCCCATGATAGTTTTTGTTGTAAGAGAATTTGAAAAAAGTAATATGATCCTCTCAATGGCCACTAAATATTATGAAATGTTATCTAATCATAACATCTAATATATTAATAGTGCATTCTAACTAACCATCTTTCTATAGATGATATGTTTCTCTAGTAGTAAATTGATATCCAATATCTTGTTGTAATGATGACCAAAATCTAGAAGTAAAAATGGGTTCTTGGTTTGATATAATCGAACTTATAACTCTATCTAACCTAAAAACTTCTTTTATAGATAATTTCATCTTGTACTATGTCATTCTTAACTCACTGATAGGGATAATGTTTCTCTACAATGTTTATTGGTCCATTTCTGAACATTTAACATCATCTTTTTATAAACTTCTTGGTTTTCCTATTAAAAATTCAATTGAAATTGTATCATACTTCTATATAGGTTTATAAATAGAATGAATAATACTATCTATTCAATGATTTTCAACCTTTACCTACTACCATGTTATATATTTCATTACATTATTTGAAAATTATGTTTCGTACCAACCCACTATAAATGTTCTTTTATCACATTGTACATACTCTAATCACTTATATTAATAGACCATTTCAAATGTTGGTATGTTGAAAGAAGGTATTCCTAATATTATTAAGGAACAGAAATTTTATTCTGAAATCTTCACAAAGAGATTTTATCTATTATCCATTCATAAAAAGTCTCCCCACCCTTTGTGTTTGAGAAATGTTGATACAATAATGAATTCGTGACTAAGATTCTTTTAATAAATATATATAGTTTGTAACAAGTCTGAATGGAATGAAAATTTCATTCTCACCCTAATCAACACAGTCTAAATTCATATTAGTGATCATTATCATCAACTTCTACTAGTCATAATCTTCTCAAAATACTTCACTAAATGATTTAAAACATAGTGTGTTGGTTACTTATTTCCCATTAACAGTTCTTTATAAAAAGATAATATTGAATATATTGAGGTAATACAACCACCAACCTTACCAAAATTTCAAGTCTCGCTGAGAAAAAATGTTTTTCAAACACTTATAGTCAGAAAATACAGTGATATTTTCTCAAAGAAGGTAATTCCTCCAATTCATTATGGTGTGGATAAAGTGTATATATTTCTTTGTCATGTGTAGGATAATTCTTATCATCCGCTTTCAAATACCTCAAACCATAGTCCAAAATATTTTCCCTCTAAATGAGAACACGTGCATTATGATATCCAAACACATCTTAGTATACAACATAGATGTTACCTAGTTCTAGAAATATTAGGATATGTTCTTAGGTGAGATGCATTTGAAGTTCAAAAAAACATTTCGGACATTCATCATCCCATTTTAATGAAGCACTATTATTTTTTCTACAATTCATGGGTGCAAAAATACTTGAGAAATCCCAAAAAAAAGTGGTGATAATAGCATACTAATCCTAGAAGGTTATATATATAAAAAACGATCTCTTTTTTCTTCTATGTGGCTACTAATTCTTTCTACCTAGGGACAACTAATATTTCTTCTTCTATGATTACATTCTTGAGGAAATGTTCTTTTGGAATCCAAAATTCATACTTTAAAAACATATCGTACATATAATTATTCTAAATCTTAATTAGTACAATTTCCATGTAATAGTAATTATCATTTCTTCTTCGAGAGTAAAATATAATATCATAATCATATACCATAATCAAATAATATAGGTACCTTCGGATGATATTGTTCATCAAATTTCTGAAAACCGCTATTGTGTTTGTCAGAAAAAATGGTATTATCATATATTCAAAATGGAAATAGTGACTCTGAATTGTGATCTTAAAAATATCCACTCTTATAACTCTATATTGATGATATCCTTAAAATTGATCATTTTTTAGGAACCATTTCACACCCTTTAGTTATTCATATATATAATCAATTCATGAAACAGGATACTGATTTTTAGACATTACATGATTCAACATATGATTATAAACATGTAAGTCGAGAGTACCATATATATTATTTATGAATAAAACTGGTGAACCCCAAGGTGATTTCATAGGTCTAAAGAAATATTTTTTTATATCTTCTATAAGAATATTTAATTCACAAAGCATGGTTTCATCCATTCTTTATGATGATTGTGAAATATTAAATGTTTAAGGATTAGGTATATAGTAATTTTTTTTCCTTTTTAGGGGTAACCCATAGAAATCATTTAAAAACATTTGAGTATTGATCAACTATTTCATGAAGAGTATCTTCCCACATTTCATGATTTTTTTCTCTTGTTAATTAATGTTAACTAGGTATATTTGGTTTCATCTACTAAAAAATGGTTCTACTCTACCAATATATATATCCCAACCCCCTCGAAAAGGTAAGGTTCTCTATTCCAGGAATTAAATGTTACCTTCTTACTATAATAATCCAAATAGGATTTAAATCCCACTATCCAATGCATTAAAAATATTAAATCCAAAACACCCATCTCTAGGACTTTAAATTCCCATAGAAACTACACTATATTTAAATTAATGGAACATGTTGGTAATTTAAATACTCTACATTCACTCTATATAAGAGGTTTTTTATACTAATGATATAAGGCATCATTTCCATGTGCAATCACAACATTTTTACCATAAAGGAAGAAAGGAAAGAATGTGACTCACCAGTATTAAAAATGAGATGAAAAATAATAGAGTCCAGAAGTATAGTACCTAAAACTATAGATGGACCTAGTTGTTTACTCAAAGTTTCATATTATTCTCTATATAACTTTCACTTGACTATTATGGGGTAGCACTTTCATCTATGATGAGGTGTTATATAAACAAATATAGTGTTATTGAAAATATCCGAGTTAACCTATGTCTATGGATACAAACTAGTCCTAGGATAATGTTCTATTCATGAATAAAAAGTGGTGGCGATGTCAAGCCTATTTAACCTATTGACCTCTGAACATTAATATAAAACTTCTTAATATGAACACTCTTTCCACAGTGGTTGAAATTCCATAGTGGTGAAATATATTATTTCTTATTTTCCACTAACTAACCCTATTGAAAACAAACATAATTAATTTCATATCATATATAAAATTAAGAAATTTAAAAGTTTTATAATGATGTGTTCCACCTCCATGAGAGTATTAATCCCTCTATATGATATTTTGAGAACTATAGTCAAATAATTTCCCCATGGGAAACAATAGACTAACTTCTATAGAATTCCCTGTAAAAACCCTTTTCCCCATAATTCCTTATTAAAAACATCTATATAATTTGTAATATAGTGAAAATATTTATTACATAAAAGTTTTTGTCAAAAACATGACTCGAAGATACAAAACATCAAGGATTCACTAGATGTTACCTTTGATTTTAAATAGACCATGTTTGTAAACATGGTATCATACACTTTCACGTAGAAGATTTCTATATTTTAACTAATGAAATATATTTTTCATATTACTTTTAAGGTTTATAGGAAGAAATGTTTATTGAGAAAATTCTCAAAATATTCCCACATATGTCCTTGGTCAGATATAGCTTGGAAATCTACACCCCAAAATTATTTGATATATCTTACAATATATATATTTAACTTAATCATCATCTCTATTGGTTTACTAATTAAATTGCATATTCTATTCATTTGGATTAGCAACATTACTTTTTAAGGTTCAGAATCCCCTCTAAGAATTTCCATATCCAATTAATGAAACTGTATTGATTGATCTACTTTCCTTAGTTAATCATTTATATTATCTATTCCAGTAGATTGAAATTATTTCCTAAAAAATCTTAAAATTTATTGTTTCACATAGGGATCATATGAATGAATTTTTTCAGTAATGTTATCTTGTGGGTTTTTATGGAGTCATCCTAGTTCAATTTTACAAAAGCAAAACAGTTCACCATTTAGACAATATATCTCCAAGAACTAATGTATTTAGTAAATTTTAAAAATTGATTAAAAATTATCTTCACCATAATAAATACCAAGTTAATCTATTATTTCAAAAATAAACAGTTTTAATTAGTTTTTAAAATAATTTTCAAAATAGATGAACAATTTATTCCCGTTGACAATTATACGTACTAATTCATGATATGAAATAACCATTAGATAAAACTATGATGATGAGACAATAAGACTCTTAGAAGTGTATTAGAACAATTTTATACTCAAGCCACAAAAGTAAATTTATTTTCAGCCTAAAAATGTCATATATGTTTTTATATTCTATACATTTTAGGTTCTGATAGTCGTATATCCTTACTACCATGCCAACCAGAGGAACAAAAATGATGATACCATTTTCAACATCCATTCCCTCACCCATAGGATTTGGAAGAGTTGAATGTGATACTGACCATATGTGAAATAGCTAGGTCGCCAATGTTTTGAAATAAATTCCATTTTCATAAAAAATTATTGGGGTAATATTTTACTTGAAGAACTCATGACATTATAAAAATATAGAATACAATAAAACACATCTACATGTTCCATGAATGAACAGTCACATAACTAAATTAAATAACAATACCTAACATTATTAGCGTCAAAATAAAAAATAAATAAAGGTTGATGCATAAGACTCCAAAAAACATTGGCACTAAATTCGAACCATCCCATGCCAAGATACAAACACTCACCAGCTCTAGCTTCAACAACCAAACCACGATGTCAGGGATCATCACATGAGAAGTAAAAACATTACCCTTATTATTATCTCAATAGTTGTATTCTAAAAATGCACCAATGTTCCCAATAAATGGGTGAGTAAATCACTTAGTATAAATTTCAAAAAAAACATGACACGCCACTAGGAAAAGAACATGTTGTCATATATTATATAAAATAGATCATGAAAAAATCAAGTCATATTAATAAATGAAAATAGTTCAAGAAGGAAACCTAAAAAAATCAGTCCTTCCACTTTCTATTTAATTTTAATCTTTTAAAACACATTCCATATTCCTCACTCACACATTTATGTTTTTCCAAGTAATAATTCCAAAAAATACAAGAATATATTCATCCTTCACCAAGTCATCACCATGTGATATTATTGGTTCCTTTCCAATCAGATATGAGAAGAAAGTCTATTTCAAAAATGACTCATATAATGAAATAGTAACAAATAACCCCATTTAATGAAATAATACAATTAATATTGCATATTTTCTACATATAAAATATCTTTTGAAAACAGAATCATTAAAAAAATTAATTAAAACATATTATTATAATATTTTAAAATTTTCATTTTTAAATCACATAAAATCAATGTTTTCCAACATAAACTACTCAAGATATTTCTAATCCATGAATAATTATAATTTATTATGATTCATACCAACAGGTTATATAATAGTAGAGTTGGAGTTAATCCACCAACAGTGATTATTTTTTCAAAAATTATTTTAAATGATTTCACGGATTAAAGTCTTCCTTCAAATCCTATATAAAACCCCCATAAGATCTCATAGGCAAATACAAACACATAGATCTAGGTATCACACTCTGATCATTGGTTTTGATCAAACCAACTTAAATAAATATAATAAAAAATAAATAGATGATCCATAATAATATATTTTCATAATTGAACACCCAAGGAAAAGTTGGAATCAAAGTATCAAAGTCAAATGTCACATAAAGCTGCCTTGGGTAGTCCTAGATTTCAAAGGGAAGGAAAAAATACCATGTCGGTGTTTATTAGCATTGGTTTTCTTCAAATATGGTTGGTCCTAGACTATTTACAATTTCAATTGAGAAATTACATCATAGATTCCGTGAGGGGACACCTACTCTGAAAAAACCAATCGCCTCATAATTATTTGTTAGAAAGACCCCTTTATATTGTGAACATGTTTAACACCATCAAACTCATCAAAAATATTCACAAAAAAAAATTTGTGTTTTTAAGTGATTTTATAGAATATTTTTAGGGAGATTCACATCATTAAATAACTATTCATGACATAAATATTTCCTGATGAATTTTCAGAAGTCAAATTCATAGATCATATCCCCTTTACAATTTTAAAAATATCTTGTTAAATAAATAATGACTCATATAATATGTAATAGTCAAATAATATGAATTCATTCTATAAACATGGATTGATATTGTAATTCTACATAAATAAATGTTATATATATATTGTTCACAAAGGTCTTGGATATATAGTTGTTAGATAAAAGGTCGTTGGAAATTTAATTTTAAAATATATAAATATTCAAATGGATTATTTATCATACATAAAAATTATTTCCACGTTACATATTATAAAATTCAGGCATAATAATTATCTTTGAATAAAATAAAATAATAATAATCTATTTATAATTGAATTTCATAAAAATAACAATTTTTATGGGTTTTCTATTTTCTATTATGTGTTAATAATGGTTTTAATTTAACATATATATAATCTCTCAGGAATTATTAATTACCAATTTATTTATAAAGTCGAATTAATATCTTTTGAAAAAATAGAAATGAATAAAACCATTTAATATGTGAAATTTATATTTTCTCCAAAATTACTTCCTATGTATTTTTTGTTTTAATTTTTATAAATTAAATTGGTCACTTTTAAGATTTTTTTAATTCAATTTGTCATTAATATATATATATACAAATATAATGGAACTCATTTGAGGATTAGTAACTAATATTGAATATAAATTAGAACAATTCATGTTAAAAATATTGTTTCTCTATTAAAATTATATATTCCTATACATCATTTGTTTTCATTTAAAAAAAATATTTTTGTATAATCATTTTAAATTATGTTAAACAATATGAAAATCTACAATCAGAACTTCAAAATTATGTAATATGATTTATATTTCATTTTTTCTAAATAATTCATTACAATGGTTATTAGTTATAATAAGTAAAAAATGGTCAACGTCAGGTCAATTAATATGGATCATATATTGAGTAATAAATTTAATAACTTTATATTTTGTATGTCCTTTTTTATTTTTTGTACTCAATCACAAATTTATTCCCAAAATTTCTTTACTTAATCCCCATTTGATTCCATATTTCCATTTATCAAACTTATGTTTTCAATAAAATGTTCCACATTTTCATATATAAATGGATCTCCCTTCCAAAGACTCCAAACCACATATATCATAAATTTTTTATTTAATATATATCAAAATTCCCTAGTCTAAATAATTTTTACATGATTTAGAGCTTCTATCCCCTAGAAAAGGGCATAATTATTCATTTCGAAGGAACCTGTTAGGAAGATAGATTCTATCTATGGACATATCATCCCTTCAAACAAATTTTTACACTACCATACCACCTAAAATGTCTTTAAATATCATTATATTATATATTTATGTTCTATTAAAATCATTATGAATCTATGAAAATGATATTACAATTTTATACCTCGAAATAGTAACTCATTCATTATAATAGAATGTTTTAATTTGGGTCGATCAACCACCTACATTGAATATTTTATACCAAAACCATTTTAATAATCACGAATGAGTAGAAAAAAATTGTTACTGGTAATATATTATATTAAATATTAATTTATGTTATTAATATTTTTGTATAAGTGTGAAAGAAAAATTAATTATTATTATAATGTATCTAGTTGTTATTAATAAAGTAATTGAGATATAATAATTGTGAGAACCATTATCATGAAAATAAAATTAACATGGTATTGTATAACTCATTATAATATTATTATTCCAATAAAAGGACTATTCATGGAATTATTAACTCATTATTAAACAATAATAATGGAAATCCTCATTCTATAACATGTTTGCCACAACTAAATTTACTAACACCTTATAATGAAAATAATATACAACTAACTAATATAGATGTAAGAAATGTATATATATGTATATTATAAAATTAAATATATATGAATATTTTATTGAAATAACACATTTATATTTTTATGTTTATTAAGAAATATGTTAAAGAACCTTCATGGGATTCAGGAGTAAAGGTAAGTCTTTATTTTCTAATCTAGCATTGAAATAATGATTTTATATGTCAAAGTTTTCATTGGGTAGAAATTTCATATTATTTCACTCTAAAATCCCATATATTTTTTTTTACACTTGTTATATTTGGGATTTAAATTTCTTCTTACCATTTCCTATATCATTTATTCATAATTTACTTGAAATGATTCTTCTAAGTAGACTCAACCTTATCTATTCATTTTTATTCAAAATATTTTTATTCCATGTCTATGTTTTTCATATTGTTTTATTGATTTACTTGTACTTATTTATATTATTTATCAATGTCACTTTCTATTGACTTATACTGCTTTCAATAATGTCTTAATGTAATCCTTTTAACTCTCATTATTAACATTTTCTACACCAGAACATTCCTACACCACATTCTTTTATAATATTAAATAATATTCCACATTTTTTTATGAATATAAATTATGTTTCTAAAAATATATTTATCCTAAATTTTTAACATTGTTATTATAATATTTAATTTTAAATGAAATGTTCAAACCGGAAAATGATTTTTCTTTTTATTCTCTTTAATTTTTTTATCATCCTCAAATGTATTTTTTTCAAAATCATATTATAATTATTTAAACTCTCTCAAGGATCATAATGGATATAATTTTTTGATACAATTCACCTTTTTTATCTAGATGAATTTTGTTGATATTTTTGTGGAAATCATTATGATAAATCATTTATTTTCATAGGTAAATTTTGATATAATGAATTTATGATTTTTTTCATGTTATTATGTCACACATATATATGGTTATCATTTTTCAATTTGTGGTAAAAAAACATATATATCCCTCTAATTAATTTGGTAAATCCTTAAATATTATGATATAACATGTAAGAGGTCGAGGAGTGAACCTAATCCACTATGTTTAGTGGAATGAGAATTGAACCCAGTCCAATATAGGATGCTTTCAAGTATGAAATGATGGCCTTAACAGTGATACCTATCCTAAGAAAGTATTTTATATGGATTTTATTATGACAAATTTCAATTTTATGTCACATTAAAATGTTATGTTTTCATTTCTTTTGATAATTATCTCATGATTCTCCATTACGAAACTACATTCTCATAGTATTCCAAATATTTAGGTCATGATTCAAATTGTATGATCAGTATTTTATTTGTTATGAATTCAATATATTATGATCATGTACCTTGATTATGTTCTCATACCCACATATTTATCTTTTCCTCACTTAGGATCTTCTATATATTCACCTATGATTGATTCATATTTCTTATGGTTTCTCTTAATTAAAATCCAATCCCAATCCTATCTAATCTATCCATTCCCAATGTTCTGAAGAAGAGTATTAAATATTATACATCTGAAAGGTTGGTAATGAGTGGAATGAATAGATAAAAATATTCATTAATTTGTTCAATAATTTTTTTATGAATATAATCTCAAAATACACCAAACATATAGGTTCTATGGTGTTTTATAATATAATATGTAATAGATATTCATGTAAAATGAGGTTTTTTATGTATATTAAATTAATGTCACCTTAGTAGACATTAGATAAGGGGATTTTTATACCATAAGATTATTTTGAGAACAATAATTAAATAAAACATAAATCAACCATCTTTCACTTGGTGTGTCATGAGTTGAACATATAGTTAGTATCATTGGTTTCATAAAAAACATATAGGTAAAAAATTAAGTTTTAAAAACTAAAATTAATGATTTAAAGGTATCTAAAACTTAATATTTATTTCACAAAATTGATAATTTATTACACTAGTTATATATTTTACTACACACACTAACATATTTAAATTTTTTCAATGATTGGAACCAAGGGAAACATAAAAAAGAAGTTTAATATAATATGAAATCATTTCCCCTATGAGCATCCATATTGGACGGGATATAGAGTGAAAAAAATATGCACATTACAGAATAATAAAAAGATCCATGTTAAACTATCAAATTTTCTAGGGAAATAATAACCATTCATTGGGTCCTTCATGTGGTAGTGACTACCCTCATTCAGTGGGTCACCCGATACACTAAAAACTGGGTGAAAGACCAAGACAACCGAAATGATATTTTATATTCTTCAATACTCATAAAGTAAAATTTTTGTTTAAGTTTTTTATCATTTTCAAGGGAAATATGATCAAACATTGACCATCAATAGTAATACGAAAAATAAGTAAGGCATCTACTTCACGGGATCAGAAGGGTTTAAAAAATATTTTTTCAAATGTATTTTCTTATAACTCTTAAAATTAATATTGGAGACAACTACATGAGTTCAATAAAATGGTGGATGAATCTAGTAGTACCTATGAATATACCTTTATGATCCTTTCAAGGAAAAAATATTGTTTATCTATTAACCCTAAATAAAAAGTTGATCATTTATTTAGTGAACTATGACCAAGTCTATAAATATTGTTAGTTTTATGGGACATTAGAAGATATTATCAAAAAAATTATGATTACTTCAGGTGAAAATTGAAAATAAATACACATATTATTCTTATGTTTTTTGCGGATATGAACTAGAAATAGAGCTTCATTAAAACTAAACCTATAAAACCCATGTAGGGAAGAAAATTCACCTTTCTACATGCCAAAAATTGGTGAAAAATCATTGGGGGAGTTGCCTAAATGTATTCAAGAATTTATTCATGTGGGGGGGGATCCACAAATAATATGAAATTTATAGTGATATGAATAGTCCAACTCTTATAATGGATCAAAATAAAGAGCAACCTAATGCACTACCCATACACCAATGTTTTAATTATAAAAGTATAAACATTATTTTAACTAATGAACAAATCCAAGGGTTCATGAAGAAAATCCATGTCAGTAACCACAAAATAAAATAGTGAAAGGGAAATCCTATGAAATCATAGCAAGTAATGTGGTTAATTAAATGTAATAATTTAATGGTTCACTCATCATCCACCTATGAATGTAAATGTTCATTATTTATTTAACTTATAAATAATTCTTTATATTAGAAAAAAATTCCGGAAAAATTATTTTATATCCCTGAATATTAGATATTTAATTATTGATGAAATATTATACTGATGTAATGATTAAATATCATTTATAGAAATAATATTTGGTTGATTATTATAGGAATGTGATTATTGAATATTGTTTTTATTTTAACTTGGTTGAATTTGATTTGATTTTGGGAAGGGATTGACTCACACTATATAAAGTATATATCAATTTTTTGGAATTTAAATCACATTTCATATCTCAAATAAACCACTGATCATCTACCAGTGAATGAAATATGATGAACTCACTGTGGAAATTAATTACCTTATATAGTTATTAATACCCAAAAATGAGTGGTATTTAGCTCAAATATTTTTTGTAGAAACTCAATATTAAAGATATAAAAATTGTATCAAAATATTCTAAAGTATTTTATAAAGAGTTTCTCATGTTCCCCACATCATGGAGTTATGTTTTCAATTTAAATTTTACAATGTTTTATATTGATATCAATGACTATTTAGATAATTTCCCCAATTTAATTAGATTAATGGATGAAGTAACCCAAATAGAACCGAGATAGGGGTTTTATATCCCCATTTGCTTCACTTTAAGGTGGAAAAGTTCTCCTAGTTAATAAGATTGATATATCAATGTTTGTTTTCATTAATTATCATGAACATTACAATAACACGATTAATAAAATTTCTGTAAAAGATAATATATACCCAAGAAAATCTTTCAAATAATATATGGACATCATGAATTCATAATTCTTCGTTTAGAACATAAAATTGCACCCACTATCTTCTAAAACTTTATGATCATAGTACTTATAGATTACTATAATCAGTTTATATTAGTATGATGGGTATTTGATTACTATTCTATGGACCATAAAAAGGGGGAGCTATATGCCAAATTTTACATGTATTATTTTATTCTCCAAAATGTATCATATTGGGTTATTTAAGAAAAAGTGAGGGTATAACAATGGAAACTTCAATGAAATTGGTGATTGAGAATTGTCCCAACTAACCAATTTGATGAAGATTTATAGATTTATTTTTTTATCAACACAAAATCAATAAAAATTTTGTATATTTATCTGGACTAGAAAATCTAGTAAGTTAAAATGGTCAGTAGTCAGGTTCCTATTGGTAGATGAATGTAAATATAGTTTTAATGATCTTATGAGAAGGTTAGTCACTCCACCTATACTCACACTACCCTATATATGATAATGTTTCATGATATATTTCAATGCATTGAAGAAATTATTAGGATGTGTACTTACAAAAAATGATAAGGAGTTGGCATATGTCTCATATCAATTAATGGTCCATGGGAAACATTCCAAAAAGCATAATCTGGAGCTTGTAATTGTATTATTTTCATTAAAAATATAAATCAATTTTCACTATGGAAAAAGTTTGATATATACTAATAATGTGATATTAATGTGTATATTCACATAAAAGGATTTGGGCAGGTGCAAAAAGAGATGGTTAGAATTGATCAAGGATAATGAGTGATCAATACATTAACATTAAGGGATGTTGAAAATCGTGCTTCATTATTTGATAACGAAGTATCATGATACCATATCAATGATGATGATAGAAAGAGTCTGAATCCACATAGATTTAAAATTAACATTGCAATCATAAGGGCTGGGAATAAATCTTATCATTCAAAATTGACTTCTCAACTATCTATCCATGTGAATATCTATGAGGTTATTCTGGAATATGTTTAACTATAACAACCATTTCATTAATCACTATCTAATTATTTTTTTATTTTATACCAGATAAAAGAAAGTAGGTTCAAACCCACAAATGATATTTGTGTGGATTTATAATAAATCAACACCAAAATAAACAAAATGGGACAAATTTATGGGAAGCGAATAAAGTCAAATAAATTAGGATTAAAAAATATTTAGGGAATGAAAAATTGAGAAAATGTTAATTTTGAGTAGATGAAGGTGAATATTAAAAAATAATTAGCTGGATTCAGGGTTTGAAATATGAAAATAGAATAGGGGAAAATTTTAATAACTTTTGTAAAAAATATTTTCTATAATTCTTAACGGAAAAAAGGTGGAGATTCTAACATCTCATGATGTCACGAATACCATTTTTAGGGATGGTGAAGTTAGGTTAATGAATAATGAAATTTTTGATCCATTGAATTCACCAAACTAGTATTAATAAATCTAGATTTATCAAAATCCTATTTTCATTTGATCTTGTTGAAAAATAACCCATCAAGAAAAGAACAATAATTATGAGTCAATTTCGATCTAAAATAACTTATAATTTTATTAATGGAATTTCCCTTTAATTATTTTAGGTTGTATAAACCACACACATCAAATATAGAAACCACAAAATCATTATTATCATAAATTAATAATGGTACATTAGTTTTCAACTAAACCAAAAATAATTCAAAAATAATAAGTGGATAAAATAGAATATATAAAAATTAAGGTATGAATATTTGGGTCTACTCGATCCACCATAATGATAGTACACACAATCAAAGTTATAGAAATAAAACCTAATGTCAATAATAAAATATTAATTTTGTATATGAAAGTATAAATCACCATGCTAGAAAATAAATTTGAGTTAATAATTAATGTGATAATAGGTATTGATATGATTTAGGGAACTCATACGACTGTTATAGATCAGACCGTTAGAATAGTAATCTGGCCATTGAAGTAGTAACTCAACTATTGGAATAGTAATATGGCCATTAAAAATTTCAATATAATAGTTGGAATAGTATATTAACCTATGTAAGAGTTATGTAATATTCATTTATCTTAAAAATGAACATATGATATATTTAAACCACAGTACAAATGAATAATTATTTTTTGAAATGATAAAGTGTTTGTATTTCTATAAACTATAAATGTTTTAATCAAATGTTTATAATAAATATAAGGATTAAAAAAATTAACATAAAATGGATTTATAAATTTATATTAAGTATAATTATAATAATAACATAATTTTAACAGAACATAAGTAATTTTTCAGAGGGTCATAAAATTGATTAAAATATTAAAATAAATATTTTAAAATTAAATAAAGATTTTACTATTACTAAAATTTTCCATATTAATAATATTATTTTCATTAAATGTAATCCATTTTTTAAATCTTCACTTCAAAAAATTATAAGGTATAATATTTGATATTTTTATAAAATAATGGAATTTTAGTGAATAGTGAAATACTTAAATTTAGGGTATTTAACCTTATAACCCAAATACATGGGTTTCTGAGTAATGAATGTTGTAAGAACAAATTAGTTAAAATCGCATGAACTAGTTACTATATATATTCATATGAACAAAATCAATTTATATTATTGGTTAAAAATAATAAACTAATTAATATAATATTCAAAAACCCCCCTCTACTCCACTTATGTATACTACCAATTATTCTCCAAAATTATAATCCATGAAACATTCATGTCACTACCAAACCCTCTCCTCCACAATATTATTCATATACATGTGCTAGTGGTCACCCAAAAATTTAAATTCCATATTCCTTAAGGTCTCCTCCCAAGAAGCGCTATTAAAGATGTATATTCTCAAACAACCTCTTTTAAATTATTTAATTATTAAAAATATCATCACCTACATCCTAAAACACATCATAATCAATCCAAGATCATTTATATAATTGAATTATATATTGATAATGGAATTTATCATATACACCCATTTTGTATCTCCTATTTTTCAAATAAAAACAAAACCATTGTTTATATTATGTTGATTAACTCCCTTTATGGATGATGAATTTTTTCAACTAATGAATTTACACTAGGTTTAAGTTATATTATAATTTCTTAAATTGAACTAATTATTTATATTATATTTTTTCTTATTTTGGAATGATTATATGGTCACATCATTAAATAAATTTAAACTACTTTTATATGGTCATAAAAATCCACTAAAATAAAATAATAATTTATCATTAGGGTTTTATTTAATTAATCATCCACACATAATAAAAATTTAGATATTAGATCATTTAAAATTATTTATTTTCATGAAGACAATAAATTTCACTTATGGATTTTCATTACCATTTGAATTGAACTTTTATAAATATACATATGTGATCTCACCTTGAATCCTTGAAATAAAGGTTCTTTGAACACCAAAATTGTACTAACTAATTCATAAAATAGCAATAAATGAGATTAATAAAATAAAAAAATACATAGTTGCAAATGGTTCTGAATTAATTAATTAATGTATTATATTCATATCCAAGAGATTAATTTTAAGTGGGGAACACATTCTAACCTACAGGAAGGGATCCCTCTTAACATCCTTATTTTTTATTATTCTCTATAAATAATTACCTAAATTTATCTCATTATTAATATTATTATATAATTTAAATATATTTTTATATAATTACCAAAAATATAAACTAATTTCATTTGATCATTATTTGATGTGAAATATAAGTTTTAAAATATTTCCTGCACAATTCCTCTCAATAAGAAAATTTTCTTAAATGGACCTTCTCTATTTCTTACGCCTTTTCTAGTACACTCTGGAAAATTTTATAATCCACCCATAATTTTAAAAATAACTAATTATATCCTTAAAACCCATGATACATTATTTATAGTATTTGTAAATAATTTATCATATGACCTTTTTAAATAATATTAATTAATTGTTTTTTTGAAAATCAAGCATAAGTGGATTATTTAAATTGTCACATAACCATTATTATTCACATATTCACTTCATTTAGAAATAATTTATATTCATTTATTCTTATATTACATCTATTAAAAATTTCTTATGATATAATCCTTTCATTCATTGAAACCATTATGATATTCCCACTAGATAGACTATATTACATGAATATGAAAATGACTTTTTTCCATCAATAAATCTTTTTTTATTAGTTATTATTAATTTATTTATATAGAACACATAGGCATTTATATGTTTTGATGGATCCACATAGATTTTTATCCAATGAATTGGGTAGTTCTTACAATAATTTTACAATATGTAAAGCATTATGGAGTAAACCTAATCCATTATGGGACTTTCCCAACCATGTGATATCATTTTGGTAGTTATCATTTACTCATATTTATTCCATGTTATATGGTTTTCCAACATTTTTAAATTTCCATGTTCATATTTTCACATTTTCAATATTTTATTACTCCATAATTTATTCATGACTCATGCCTGTTATTTTACCTTTTTATTCCTTCATAATCATGTGTTATGCATAAATCTCATGTTTATTCCATTACTAGGATTTTTAGCACAACCATTTTGTCTATGTATCCCATAGGTTATCTTAAGTAGTTGTAGGAGATCAAAAGAAGTTAGGATATTTTTTCAGATACTAAAGAAATATGTTTTATTCTTTCCTCATATTTTTTGATTATGTACCTATTCTTCCAAAGACTCTATAATTTTTTATTAATGGTTTTTATTTTATATATATTAATGTTAAAATTCATTTAATGGTATTTGTAAATTCCTTATCTATCTATATGAACAATGATTGTATATTATTCCCTTTCTGTAAATTTATCCAAAAATATTTTTTGATTCAATAAAAGATGAAAAGTTACTGGGAGAAATAAATAATTTATGAAAATTAAAACAACCAGATTAACTAATGAAGAACTTTAACTCAAATTCCCAGTGCTCTTCAAGTTTTTTGAAGTCGAATATATAGCAGTTTCTATATCTCTTAATATGTTATCTCGACCCACCTTTTAATTTTTCATAAAAAATAACCTCTATAAAAAATATTTCTCCTCTCCCCTTTAAATATAATATCATTCATCATCATAGTTTTCAAAATCCCACATGTGAGTCATTACAAGAAGTCCATCACTCGGTCCTTCTGTCACTATACTTGCGACTTTAGTGAAACTCATTAAATCAAATTCTCAAATTGGTGCATTAGTTTTTCCATCTAAAAACACATTAAGTTTCATACATTTCAAAATCATGTCTCAAACTCCTACATCGTTACCAGGACTTCTTTAGTTCTATAACCTTGATAGTATTCCTTAGATTAAATTAATAATTCCTTTAGAATTATATTTTTTTAATTCGGTCATGATTCAAATAATTATACACCATCGGATAATAATAGAATTTTGATACTTTTTTGGTAGAGAAATATATCCTTGAGCTTATGCATTCACTAGTATTTTAAGATTCAAGGAAAAGTAAGCTCTTTAGATGTATTTGATCAAGAATAAGGTGTGTAATAAACTCAGATCATACAGCTACAAAATTAGAAAAAAAGATGGCCCAATTAATAACTTCATCAGATAAAATTGTTCCTCAATATCAACACATTAATTTGTTCATGATTCAATTAATTTAATTAATTAATATTATAGAGATATAAAAATAAAAAACATCCATGGACACAACATGGTATCAAACTAGAGGTCTTGGAATCATGGTTAGACATACCGTAGTTTATTTTTTGCTCAATTTTATGACTTTTAAATTTTGTGATTTTCTATAATGGGGTGTCTCCATTACGTTGGAACTAGTTTGAGTAGATCCTCATTAATGTAAAATTATTTGGGAATTCTATCGAGTAGCCTGCATGCATCTGTCATGATCTTACCCAAGATAGGGCTCATGCTGCAACTACCCCAACTCACCTCCTTCGGCAATGTGACGGAAACTTGGGCCAAAGGAATAATTAACATAGGGGGGACTTTTCCAAAGTGAATTTACACATTCATAAATCTTGATGAAATGGTGTAAATTAATAATGAAAAAAGATACACAAAACTGTTGAAACATCCATGCATATAGAACCCCTAGATAGTAAAAGATTATAGTAGTGTACTCTAAATTTAAATGGGGAAAATATGCACCCAACCATAATGATGTCCCAACAAGAAAAAAACTAGAATGTAATTCACTGAGAGAGCCCACCTCTCAATATTTAAGTTGTGACCATCATATATGGTCCAAAGTAACATGTGTCCTTAATCTCCATTGAATTCACTGTCAATAAGTTTGATATCTGTATAAGACATGACACCTATGGGAAATCCCATGTTGGGTTGATAATATACATACCTAGTAGGATTCCTCAAAGCATTAAGAGGGAACATTATATGATAGAAAGAGAATATAAATAATTTAGATAAAAAACATGATGTATAAATTAGTGAAAGTGTATATCTCAACCCAAACTAAGATAAATACCATCCACTTAAAATCACATGTGGCTCAATATGGTATGTAGATGAAATACACAAAGAGTATTTTCCACCCTTAGCCTAATTGTAGTCTCATCCAACCACAAGAAACTAAATTTATAAATCACATGGCATACCCCACATGCCTTCGCATCTCATGGATGGAGAGTAAAAAAATACAATGTTATGAATATATATATATTTAAATATATATTCTTAGTTAATAGAATCCCAAATGAGATATTAAGGGGTTATCTGTCTCAATGCTCACCCCAAAAAAAAGGTCTCCAATAGTGAAAAAATTCCATCAACGATGACCAACATCTCATTTGTATGTTCAAAAGTAACTGTGTGAAGACCCATGCCTTTCCACTATATAGCACGGTCAAGAGGGCTAAAACCCCATGAATAGAATCCCTTCCCTTGTGAATTTGGGGGTTTATAGTTTAATCATTAAGAAAATTTTCCATATCTGATAATGGGTTCCACCTAGATAGTAAAGGACCCTCACCCATGTCGATGGGGGGTTTAATTTGTAGGATGAGGACATATACCATTCTGTTATAGGGGATTTCACTCTAGTCATTGAGGACACACACCCTATTTTGATAAGGGTTCCACTTAGAAGGTAGAGGACACATGCCCATACTCCTGAGGGTTTCCACTCTATGGGTCAAGGACTTACACCATGGTGTGATAGGGGGTTCCACTCTAGTCATCGAGGGACCATTCCTTATCTGAAAGGGGTGTTCCCCTTAGTAAGAATCTATATACGAAAAATTCCCAAGAAGATGGGGGTTCGACTCTATAGAAAGTATTTTTTGATCATGCCTGGTCCCTTCTATCATTGATTATCACCTCACTAAGTAGCATAGTAGGAACATTTCATATCATATTCAAAAATCCACAGTTGAGGGAACCATAATTTTTTATGGAGAAAAACATTCAATATTTTCTAATCATGGGGAAATCTGAGTTCAAACGAAGGAAATATTTAAGACTGATGACTCCTTAAAACGGGAAAAGGGGTACATGACGTGTGAGTGGACCTAAAGGTCATGTGGTAACACTCCATCACAAGATCATTTCCATGGAGGTACATGACTCACCAATAGTTTTGAAGTACACAACATTTGGGGGATATACACTATATTAACATTCAACATAGTTTCCCTCCTATGTATTATTCCATGTTCTTAAATTCAATATATCTTTATGTACTTTACCCCATGTCTATGTGATTTTGTACACTGTGTGCCTATTCAAATGGGATGTCTCCATTGTGCTCTGGTCATTCAAATGTACATAGGCATATAACATTTCCCTAGTTATGTGCTCCATCACACTATTTGTCCACTTAGGGATATGGTACATGGCATGTAGGTGGTCTACGTGGTGTTCCATCCTTATAAATCCATAAACCCTAGAATCTTTATCCAATGGGGTACATGCATTGTATACATCACTATACATAATGTCTAGTAGGGGTTTTAACAAATTCTCATATATTTATTCCATGCCTCAAAACTAATTCTCCAACCATAAATACAATATCATTTATTCCCAAGGACAGAATATCTATTCAACATTCATTGTTTACAGTCTTCATGTGGCTTAAAATACGTTCTGTTGATCCATAGAGGTTCCTCCCCAAAACAAACAGGCCTATTAACATTCTTTCATTGATTATTCATCTACCAATAAATCAAATGATCTACCATACCATATAAACAACTCATATATTTTATTGTTTTATGGATTTGTTTTGAACACATGATTTATTCACAATTATTTTGGGTGATCTGGTTCAGTACCGCCCGGTAATGTTGAATTCTGATTGAATATTCCTATTAATGAAGAACACTGAGCGATTGAGGGAGGTAGGAAAAATAACAAGGGTTTGGTTATTTTTCCCCGAATTATTTCCCAATGATCAAAAATAGGCATATTCAATATTAGAAAAACAATCCCATCCAATTTAATCAGTACATAATAGCATGCAGAGGATTTTCAATTGGAGTTAATTAATAAATGGGATTGATCTGATCAATCGATTTAACAAAAAATGTTATAAACCAATTATTGATGTGTACTACCTGTATATTGAATCATTTTTGATCGCTGAACTCATTTCCCATCAATCAAAGAATGTCGTTGTGTTCATTGTGTCCTAATCTTCTCTGATCCTTCATTTCGTCATCCTCCAAGGTGATTTTTCAATGGAAAGAGGGGATGAAGAAGCTCTCAATTATCCCAGAATTATGATGTGAACCCTAATAAATTCCTTAATTTTTTTATTCAAATAGAAATTTTTTTTGGGTTAAATAAATAAATTATTTAATTGATTTATTCATTTATTCTTTTATTCATTGAACATACATCCAACGGGTGAGATAATTTATCATGGAGAGCTGAAATATGTTAGGTATAACCTAGGGTAAAAAATTCAATATGGACTCAACTACAATCTTAAATTTCCAATCTAGGCTTCAATTTATGAGTTGTCTAACTTTCTATATGAATCTTCATGCACATAATATAAAAATATATTTATAAAATTAATTATGAGAGCACGAAGCTATAAAATCATATGTCTTATCAACTCTTCCTTCAGGAAATATGGGTAGAAATATTTAAAAGTTTTACTAAGGAAATGTAATTTCTCAAAATTATCCCTTTTAATTATTGCAACTGAAAAATTATAGATTGTTGAGGCCCTGATCATATTTGATTGTTTATCCTACAAATGAAAAGAGTTTAGTGGGAAAAACCTTCTTCATTTTTCTTTTTGATATGGTCAATAACCTTCATTTAGTCATTGTACCACTTCTACAACTTCAAAAACACATATATGTTTTTCCAGACTATTTGATCAATTTCAACCCGGATAGAACCCTCCCTTCTAGGTATATATTCTTTATATATTATATATTTAATATTAATCAATAATGTATTTCATAATATTTTATAAAAATATTTAATATAATTAATTTTTATTATTAACGTAGTCCATCATATTTAATAATAATATTTTATATTTTTTTATATTGTTTATATAACATATATAATTATTATTATTAATGTTGTTTATAAAATTTAATAATTGTACATTTGATATTTATTTTTTAATGTATCTAATTATATTCAATAATAATTTAGTTCCCATTATTCTATAATAATAATAATAAAATAATTAACAATACATAATAAAAATTTAATTGATATTATAATACTTAATAAAGATTATGCCCATAAAAATTATAATGTGTACGTGTTATTATTTTAAACAATAAAGTTTTTATCTTGTAAATTTGTTACTGTTTATTATATTTATGAAAATTATTTAATTTTATATTAATTATTATATGTTCAGCTGGTTTTGAATTTTTTTTATTATATATATGAATTATAATTTATTCAATTTTAAATTCACTTACATAAAATATAATAATACTTCGAGTAAGATATTTTTAAAATATAAGGACTCTCACCCTAGTAGCTCATAGCCTACTCCTTACATTATTATATTGGCATATATATAAGACAATAATCCAAAAATACCGATTAGTTTAGAGGTTATGGAATCTATATTACATACATGAACATTAAATTACAACATTAATTGAAATAAAACATAGAAACTCCATAAGAAACACACATAAACACCATTATTAGCACTCAAATATATTCAAAATATATGTCATCCTGGGGGTAAATAGAAGATAATAAAGGGGTGAGATCTGATGCTAAATAAGAGTAAACAATACATCATAAGCAATCATAATCATAAACAATAAGTTATGGTGAATAACTAGAACTCATGCCAATAAAAATAATCTTCAGGATAATATGGAAGGAATAAAATATTAATAAATTATTCCATATAAATAATCACATGATACTTAACCATGGACATTATACTAGTTAAATAATCACATGATTTATCAATTACTAATATCATAATGAGGGAATTCAAATTCCAGACATCATAAACATACCGTTGAGGCCTCGACCAAGACCATTAAAAATAAATGGTTATATAATTGTCCAAAATACATTTTTTTATGAGACATATCAATGCATCAAGGGGATATAGTAGGCCTTTTGCTTCTCTTACTAATTCCAATTCATTCCTCGTATTTCTAATCAAAAGAGATATTTAAAAAATGTATAATATCGTTTATAAATATTTTAATCATAACCATTGATGAAAATATTCTGATAAAATAATTCATAAATTATCGAGGACAACAATCTTTACACTAATCAAAGTGTCCCATGCCACTTTCAAACATTTAAATCTGGATCCCTACGAGGGAAAAACATTTAATGATACAGATAATATAATAAGAATAATAATACTAATTATTTGATATATTAATGGTAATAACATAAAACATATGCATGTAATTCATGGTGAAAAGCTATAAATCTCCCAAATGTAAAATTTGGATAAGAAAAAACTTTTCTACTTTGCAAAAAAGGAGTTCTTTTGGAAAATAATTTTTATTTTTTAAAAAATAAGATTTCAAAGATTAATATTACATAAAATAAAATAGATATAAAATGAAATTATATTTGAGGCATGAATGATGTCCAATTTAAGTGAAAATGTGTAAGAAATTTTTTAAGAAACCTTAGAAATGGGTCACTTAATTGTGGTTTAATGTAAAATATTAAATATTCTCTAAAATAGAAAACATATAAAACATTTTATAAAACAATAAATGAACAAATATATTATTCATCACAAAATTTTTGTTTTTTGAAATTAATGGTCTCTAAAAATCGATTATGGATTGCACTAACAAATTTATGAGAAATTGGGGATTTTCCTTCAATCGGGCTTTCTTATCGAGACAAATTGAGAAGGGAAAATTATAAAACATGTATTTCCCATGAAAGAATAAGGATATGATCTAGATACAGAATTATAGGAAATATAAATAAATTTTTTAATAATAATATAATAATAATAATTTCATTGGTTTAAAGAGAAAGTAAGAGTATCTTGATGGAAAAAATGGAAGTTTGGGTAAAACCCCTTAACAAAATATAACTAATCGAATTGTATGACCAAAAATTAATAGTAATCTAATTAATTATTTAATTCCATAAAGTTATATAAATTCATGATATATCAATTCAAAAGGATATAAACATAAACCTCATATGAGAAATAAGATTGGAATAATAGAAATCACATGGAAATAAAAATGGGATGAGAAACCCTTTACCATATGTCTAAATGTGTCTTTTACTTCATCTAAATGTGCTAAATAATTTGGTTAAATACATTATTTAATTAATTAATAACCTACTATACATTTATTTGATTTATTATAGTTTTATTATGTTCAATTATGGACTTTTTGATGATTTATGAAATAGAATTTTATCATTTGGGAGTTGTCATTTCCTTGGGTCATATTATCTGTTTACTTTATATGAGTATGGAATTTCATATAAAAATAGAAACAGATATGCAAAATTGAAGTTATATGTTTTTTATGATAATTAATAATATTAAATGGTAATTTAATTATTTTTGTTATTTTTTTTAAGATAAATCATTAGATAATATTTTATTCACAATCCATTAGATTATTTTGGCGGCTTTTCGATCATCAAAAACTATATTTGTTTTCTTAATTCACAATATATATATATAATGTTTCTAGATAATTAAAAAGGGTGTAACACATATACAATATTTTGTATAAACATGAATATGGTTTTTGATAAATTTTCACGGAATTAATGGAAAATGAAAATTTGTCGTCCATCATACCGGTAAATTAACAAACATGGGAGATATTATCCTTTATAGAATAAAATAGAAAGTAAACGGTGGTTCTTAGTGAATATTCCAATTATATGATTGCATTATAGTATATTAAATGTTATTTATTATCTAGATTTTATTTTTCCATGAATAAATACAACTAACTATATTATGTTTCCACATGTTTATTAAGTATTTTTACATTGTTCTAAAAAAAATTAGAAGTTTAAAATGAAAATAAATCTAATTTTAATCATAAAATAACGTTGTATTTTTTAAAAGGTAATTTAACCTATATTTGATGGTGAACCCTTCTTAAAAATATTATTTGCCACTTTTTAGTTATGTTTGACAAAATCAACTTCTTTTTTAGAATTAGGACAATAAAATTCACTTTGGTTGAATTTTTGGTATTTTTCAGATAGAATTCATATTTTAATAAATAGTGAAAATTACTACATATTAATTAAAACTTTTATTTTTGTATAACTTATTTACATTGATAGATTAAAATTTTTCATGTTTTTTTGTATAAATAGATGAATTTATTATCATTTCATCCAATTTAGGTAATTTAATGAAATTTCAACTTGAAATTGAATATGAACACTATGTGAACTTTTGAACAATTTACTTTGAAAACCTTTTCTCTATCACATGTTAATAAGAATAGTATTAAACCTAATTTAACCAATTCTATCAATTAAATTTTAAAAAATGGTCATACATTGTTGTAATTAGTATGAAACATATGGTCCAATTGGAACAAAATAATTTTTGGGTAATAGTAACATTAGTATTTTATTTTCAAATATTAAAGGTAAATTGGGTAATTAATGGTAAAAATAATATTATAATAATATAAAACTACCCCAACACTTGTTCAAATGTGATTCAATGAGTTATTTTCGTTCAAAAAACACTTGCGAATAAATCTCAACATTTTGAAGTCACTTGTGTGTGAGTATGACATTTATAACATTTAATTTAAAGTAAAGATAAATTTTTCATAATCATGTCTCTTATTACTAATAAAATATAAACATGGGGTTATATAAGTGATATTTATAACTATAAATATTAATTATAAATATAATAATGTTACCTATATCATGGAAATTTATTTATAATATGTTTACATTAAAAAAATTTAATTTAATTGTTACACAATGATGATGTAGTAATAGATTTCTTAAAGAACGAATCAAATAAATGATATTATTAATAGCAAAATAAATATAATTTGAAATATTTTATTCCATACACAACTTTTTGGGTTGACTATGAAATATTAAATGGACCTTAAATTTCATTTTTCTATTTTTACACTATTTATGGATTTTATTTAAATTTAATGAAATGAATACTGTAAAAATTGACACTTGATATTTTATAAAAATAATAATTTATTACATTTTTTAAAAATCATAAAAATACTTTAAAATTGAAAACTATAAATTTTAAGGCTTGAATATTTAAAATGTAACAATTTATGAGGTATTTAGCGCATATAATTAAAATTTATATCCCCTTAATATTTAAACTTTTGTTACTATAATTAAAATTAAAAGAGAATAATTAAGTGTAAACATAAAATATAAGTTTTAAAAATATATTAAATACATGTATAAATGTTAATTCGTGGGATTATGTCAAAATATATTCATATCATCTTTGATTTAACTCATTTTGGAGTCATTTGGATTTAAAAATTATTTTACATTAATTTAATATTTCAAGAGTTTCTAATGGTTCCCCCCCCCCCCTTCAGGTAAAAAGGTACTCACTCTTATCTAATACTCACAGTTATGTAACCATTTGGTTTGTGAATGATCTACCCAAAACCCTTCATAAAATCCCTATCTAATTTATTTATGCCTTAGTCTAGGTAGAACACCTTCGTAAGAGGTGTTAAGGTGTTCTTCGACGGTGATCAATCGAAGAAGAGGAATCGTTTTCTTTAAGTATTTCTATTTTATTTCTCCTTAAAATCCCTTCAAGTATCCTCCAACCATGATGAGATAATATCTCATGAATCATAAAAATAATTATATTTTATTATGTTAATATCATCATTAATTCCATCTCCACTTCCTTTAAATGTGAATAAAATTAATCATTTGTTAGTACTTGTGAACTATCACCTCCATGAAATGATCTAATTCATTTTTCATTGTCGTCTATCATGACTAGTTATAATAACTAAATTAATTTTCATATGTTATATTCATGAAATATTAACCATTCTATGATAATAATATATCAAGTACGTTCTTATTTTCCATGTACATAAAAATGATAACATCGTTCTTGCGTATATGTTAACTATCAACTCTATGAAGCGATGTGAATCCTTTTTTTCATTATATAACATTTATGATATATATATATGTAAGTATATTTAAATTATTAATATGATATTGATGATGATATTATCATTCTGGAAAGATATAATAATACATAAATTTTCTCTATAATGATCAATGAAAATGGAAAACGTTACTCATGAGTACATATGGATTAATGTCCCCATGATTATAATGTATTCCATTTTTCATAACCAAATATCATTGTTAGATTTAAAGGTATAATTTATGTATAAATATAATAATAATTTAAAAACTATTATTATGTATATGATGGACGTTTGACCACATGGACTAGTGACATCAAATAATGTCCATTTTCAACTAAAGTATGGGATATCTATAAAATATCGGATATGAACATAAATTATTATGTAATTTTTATAACTTGGTAATAACTGATATAAATAATAAACATAAAAAATTGTACTCAAGAATTTTTAAATAAAAATACTTTTTTTAATTAGGAATATAATTATTCTACGTGATGAGTCGGACTCACGGTAGAGGACTGCATCTCAATCTCATTTCATAGAGACATATTTCGATAATATACACCACATTTTTTTATAAGGTGTATAATTAACCCCTCCACCCACAAATTTAATTTCATTCAATAGTTTTTAAAATTATTTTTAATATTAATTGTTTTATTAATATAAAAGACGAATTTTTTTTAACGTATACGCTGACAATGAATTTTCTGCTACTATCACCACTATTTGATATTTGGCTCCCTCTATATGAAAAAATGTTTTTAAAAGAAAAATAAATATCATATTCTATTTTCACTTATTTTTTTGTTTAAAATTAAAATAATAATTGTTTTATTATATCAATAACTTCAAATGATATCTTGTGATTTCAAAGTGGAAATGTTTTTTTCCTTTATGAATATTTAATGTGTTTGCATGTGTTTTTTTTTTGGGAATTGCTTATATATACGGGTGGTTCAATGATAAACCCAAATCTGGTGAGCCTATAATATCTCTCCAGTTCATTATGTAATGAGATGGAGATAAACAATTGGTTTTATCCTAAGATATTTAAGTAATATTCTTTAATGTGTATTCCAAATGTAACCATGAAGGTTAATCCATATGTAGTCGTGAAAGCTACAATGTAAGTATAATATGGATGGAACTTGTTACCTTTATGATTTATTATATCTAATAAGTTTTTAATAAGTATTTTTATTTAATGACGTATGTTAATGAACTTATATTTTATTGGTGAAAAGTATATTTTTTGGAAAAAAATTCATGTGTTCAAAATGTTCCTGGACTAACAGTTTCATTATTTATTTATATCTCTTACATTCTTTTTATGTTCATACTATGTTTTTGAAATTTTTTACACATTTTATAATGGTTTATAATATATAATAATAACTAAATATTAATGTTATCAATATTTTTATTAAGATAAAAAATAAATCAAGTTTATTTATAGATTTTTTATATTTTGGAATAAATGTACACCATTTTTGTTATATCCACTTTGTATAAAATTGAGTTGTTATGTAATAGTTATGTCCTTATTCTCTAAAAATATAAACCTGAACAGATACCCAATGTTAATTTATGACATAAATCATGATTATGTAATGTTTAAGTTTTCTGCCTTATAATTATTCCAATAGCAACTTTACTATTCATGAAAAATAAAAGTTAACATAAAAATACAAAAAATTTAACCAAAATAATTTTTTTATTACGCTTTCAAAAATAATATTTATGTCATATATTATTTATAATATTCTAAAAATTTATATTTAAAAAATATCAACTTAATGTTAGTAAAAATATGTTTACAAAAATAAAGTCATTTTATGTGTGAAATTAGATTTATTCTTATCTAATGCCTCTAAAAATATTTTGGATGAAGGTAAAAATATTTGATTGCATATAAATAATTTAAATATCAGTAATCTTACTCATTTCCACAAATATAAAAGTTAGATTATAATGTAAATTTCTAATAATTTTGTTTAATTGTATATTATTATTCTTTTAATCTTGTTGTTGTGTGAAAAGTATTCATTCAAAGAAGTTAAATTTAAAATGATACATACAATAAAATCATGGGGAGTTTCATTCTCCCATCCTATAATTTATATCAAATTATTAGTGAGAATTGAAAATATATCCACGTAAGAATAATCTAACCATCATATTCTAATATTGTGTGATGTAGAACATGTTTATTAAACGTTTAAACCCCACAAAGTCGTAAATTTGTGATCAGTTCAAAGACTATTGATTTATGAGAAATAAAATTAAAAAAATAACAATTTTTCTATAATCTATATCCTATAGTTCATGGATTATTTTAATATTTATATATTTACCTAATAAAAAACATGCATGATTAATATCCAATTCAGAAACATAATCTCATCCTTTGGATTTATTTTTTTCTATTTTCACATCATACCTTGCACCTAGAAATGGATGTCCAAGATAAATTGTCCACTACTCAAGAACTTTTAACAAATCATATGATCCTTAGGTAATTCATTCAAACATTAATTATTTTTCTATAACTAAGAAGGCTAGAATATTATATCAATGTATAATAATTTCCAACATTTAACTTGAATCATTCCCTAAGTAGATAATCATTAGGCTCGTATAAAACAAGTATGTCTAAATTCAACGATAAAATTTTTTTATGGAAACTCACTAAATTTCGAAAATCAATAATACAAAATATTGTCCAAATAATTTAGCTATTAACCCCATATAAAAAATATATGAATACCTTGATCACCTAAAAACATTAATGAAAACAGGTATGACTCCAAGAGAAAAAGATGATGTTGTCCTTAAATCTAAACCTCTAATAATTTCAGCATAACATAAACCATCAGATCACCTTCATGGTCACCAATAACTTCCCATAAACATCTCTTTATTATTATCTCAACAATCGATCACATATTTAGTGAAATCTATCCCAAGTCATGTGTTTTCAAGAAGAAAATCATACAGTATAACCACTACTCTTGATTTCGGGTGTTATTCATCTCATTCTTCAAATTCCTTAATGAATATGTATTGTTTTATAATCCTTATATATCTTATGATTCTTAAAAATATATTATTATTGATAAAATAATCAAATTAATTAATTTTTGAATCCAAGAAAATATATATATATTAATCATTTATATTTTTCTATGGTAGTAGCATAAGCCTAACAATGATCAATTGTCCTCACTGTGTTCATATTCTGTCGACACAAGAGACATTGATTTGTGTAGTGTCCTATATCCTTGTATTTAAATCACTGAATATTTGGAAACTTTTTCTAACCATTTCAACTCATTGAAACTCCTTATCTTTATTTTAAAAATCTAAACATGGATGTTATTAATTTCCAAAAAAAATATTTAGATCACTAAAAATATTACATTTTAGACAGAATCATCTCATACTTTCATCCAAGTATTAAGTGTCAGAATGTCTCATGAAGTGAAAGGGCACATTAATTACAGTGGTACCTTAATAAATCCTCCAAATACATTATCTCCTCTTTCCAAAATCAATTCATGTAGTTTGGGTGGAAATTATGAAGACATTGATAAATATTTATAAAGGTTTTATTTTAAATATACAATCAATATATATCCCCATGAACGAGTCCTTTATAAATTAATCTTATTATGTTGTCCTCAAACAATTCCAAATTATATTTGATACTTCCAAAGAAACAAAAAATATAAATATAGTACATGTAAGTTGGTCGGAGTTCCCCCTCTTCTACAGTTCCTTAAATATTGATGAGTTCTTTGTAATTTTTAGTTGGGGTGAAGAATTAAAAAAACCCTGGTAATACCTTCCATGCATGTAATAGTAAAAAATATGATAATATATATTATTTTCATTTATAAACCATGATCCTAATATAGGTGTGAGATATCTTTTATAGTTTCTTATAGCGATCCTGGATGTTGATAAGGGTTTTAAAATCATATAAACATGATTTGGGGATTTCCATTGAAATTATTTTCTTTAGTAGATATATAAAAAAAATTATCATCTTTCTCCTTAAATTTTGAGGATTTTCATCTACAGAAAATAAAATTTATGGAATTATGTTTTTACTAAAAAATTTATACTTAAACATTTAATCTATTCTTAACCAAACTTCATTTCATGTGCCATTTTAAAATAATGGAATATATTAGATTAGGACAAAAATTCATGAATCATAATTTATTATTTTGAAATATAAATACACATAACATAAATTGAATATTTATTCAATGAAAATCCCATTATAATAAACATGGTTTTGATGGGGAGATATTTACATTTAAATCCTTAATAATTATTTTTAAATAAACTTTGTATTAGCATAAGTGTATCCCGTAGAAGTTTCAAAGAAGGTGTATAGTAATGACAATTTTTATATATCGGGCTACTAAGGGTTAGTCCTAGGACACATTGTTAGATTATTTAACCCTAAGTAGATGTCTTCTAAAACCTTTTCCACTTATAGTATCCAAACATGGATGTATTTCTAGGAAGACCCTCATAATATCTAACTTAACAATATTCAAAATTTTCTTCTATGCTTATCCTAAAAGTCTATATTAGTGTTATATTCCCTAAAATATGTTTTCTAAATAATGGTTCAATGTTTTATACTAAACATTAGCTGATACCAACTTTAAAGACCCCAACCCTACTACCTTGGAGTTGGTGCCTTTTTTCATTACATTAGAAAACATAAAAGACATTAATCCCAATGGACTGATCAGATTATCAGTTTATGAATCTATATTACATACATGAACAATACATTAAAACATGAAATGAAACGATAAATTTAATATCCATTGGAAACACCCATATACTCTTATATTATTTCTATATGTCATTCATAATGTACAAATTTTCATCTTGGGGAAAAAATAAAACAAAATAAAGGGGTGATATTAGATGCTTAGTAATGGTAATCAATAGAGAAGAATATATCAAAAACATAAACAATATGATATGGTTAATAATAGTAACTATTGCTGATAAAAAATAATATTGAATGTAATATGGAAGGAATAAATTCTGAATAAATAATTCCATATAAATAATCGAATGAAACAAAACAACAGATATTATACTAGTGGAATAATCAAATAATTTAACAATTAATAACATCCTAATGAGGGAATCAATATTTCTTACTTCATAAATATTATATTGAGGCCTCTTCCAATACTTCTGAAAAAATATTCTTAAAGCCTAGGCTAAAATCTATTTCTCTTTTGTCTCTTGAGACATAAAGATGCATCGAGGGGCTATAGCATGCCCCACCTGTCACTTACTAAATCCAATGTATTCTTCATATGTATAATCAAAATATTTATTTAAATCCAAGTATCCCAAAAAAATTAAATATTTTAATCATAATCATAGATGAAAATACTCTAATAAAATCATTAATAAATTCAGGGACAAAATGATCATTAAACATTCCAATGTGTCTCATACAACTTTGACGCATTTAAATCTTAAATCCTAGAATGGAATAATATTAAATTAAACATATAATATTATAAAAACAATAATAATCATTATTTAATATATGAATGTGATTTTCATACACCACATTCAAGAAATAATTAGTGAATAATGAATATGTCTCACAAAAGTAAAATTGGGATGAGAAAACCCCTTTTTACTTTGGAAAGATGGGTTCATTTGGAAAAATAATTTTCATTTTTCATAAAATAATATTGTAACCACATAAATCCCAAAAAATAATATTTATGAACAATGAAATGATATTCAATTTATTAATGATGTCTAGCAGAAGTGAAAACGTGTAAAATGAGTTTTTATAAAACATTAGAAATCGGCCTCTTTAATGTTATTTAAGAGATATTTTTAATTTTTATATAAAACAGAAATGAAAAAAATATATATATATATAAATGAACCATGATATTTTTTACAGATAAAATGTAGTTTTTAATAAAAATAATTTATTCTTAAACATTATTATGATGTGATCTTAAGAATGGGAATGAAATCAGGAAGGTCCCATTAACCGGGCTTTCTTATCGTGAAGAATTGAGAAGGGAACCTTATAAAACATGTATTTACCATAAAATAAAGATGAAATTATCTATATAAATGGGTTTCAAACATAATCACACAATTTAAAAGTGATATATAAAAATAAATAACAATTATATTGTGTTAAAGAGAGATTAAGAGTATCATGAAGGGGAAAATATAGGTTCTGGTAAAACTTCTCACCACTTTGTTATGATTAAAATTGTATGACCAAATATAAATAATAACAAAATGAACAATTTAATACCATTAATATATATATATATATTATTAATTTAACATATAAAATGGAATTATAGATACACCATATACATGAAATACGTGGAGAATAATGGAAATATCTCATTAATAAAACTGAGATTAGAACCCCCTTACTTTATGGCCGAATTAGTTATGAACTAGATCTTAATGTCATGGATAATAAGATTAACTCCATTAGTTAATTAATTAAAAATTAATTTTATGTATATTTGATTTATAATAATTTCATTATTTTCAGTTATATCCTTTTGATGAGTTATAAAATAACATTTTATCACATAGGATTATTTGTTTCCCTGGTTTTCATGATCAAATTACTTGTATATGAATGTGGAAGTTAATGTAAAAATGGGAATAGATATAAAGAATGGAAGTTATATTTTATTAAGGAACATATAGAAGATTAAATTTTTATATAATCCCATTGGATATTTATGGTGAATTTAAATCATTATATAATTCATTAGTGATAATCATTTATATTATTTTGGCGGTGTTTCAACAATAACAAACTAGTTCTGTTATATAAACAAACATCATGTGTATATAGATATTCCAAAGAATTACCGAGGTAGTAATACATATATTATAATTTATATGAACATAAAATGGTTTAATTACAAGACTTATAGGATTTAACAAAAAATGAATCTGTATTGTCTATGATGTTAGAAAATTGACACATGATGGGAGATGTTCTCATTTATACATCAAAAGATAGAGAGAAAAGAGTATGATAATGGATCATCCATTAATATGATTTCATTCCAATATATAAATTATACTAAAGTTTTCATGTCTATTTTGACATCATAGGATAGGTAAGGATAAATATAAAGGAAATTTAAATGATAAAGAAAAAAAATGATTTTTACCTCTTGATTTCTCCTCCTTGAGAACCACATTAAGGGGATTGGTTTCAGTTTTTTGTTGAGACTAAAGGATTTGGTACATGGAGGAGGGGATTATTATTATTCTGGGAAGAAATTTTAAAGGTCCCTACTATTTGAATGTGTGATGAGAAGAGGAGAGGTGATATTTATATTTGGGGAGTTGGGTGTTTTCTCTTTATTTTATTAATTAGTTTATTATTTTGACATGGGAATAAAAATAGTTTGATAATTATGATAAAAATAAATAAATAATGAATTTTGTTTCTATAGTATGGTTCTTACATATTCAATGACTCAAGTAATAATTTATTTGAATTATAATGTATTTATACCGTAAATTATCGTATTTTACTATTCACTGAAAATTCAATTATTTCAATAAAATCTCAAAAATTCACCCTAACCATTTTTTGGATGTTTAGAATTAAAAAAATAAATCCATTTTTAGAAAATAGATTAATAAAAAATATTAAATTTAATTCGTAATTAAAATATTCATTTACTCATAAAAACTAATTTTAAAATTATAACGGATTTTATAATACTTTTAAAAATTAAATAACGACTACTAAAATTCTATTAAAATAAAAAGACTAAAAACATTTAATTTATGAATAAATTTAATGAAAATAAATTTTCATTGAAATAAATGTATTAATTTAAAAATACTAATTAAACATTTTTTATTTACAAATATATCATCTCTTAAATGATAATTTTAAAATATTTATTTAATTATATTGTGATATAATTATATCATAATTTCATTTATAATATTTTTAAATTTTATTTATACCTTCATGGTAAACCTTATTATTCTATTGGTCAAACTAGTATGATTAATGGTCGCATTATTATTCCAATTGTCAAGTTACTATTCCTCAAAAATAAAAGATATCAGGGAACAACTAAAAAAATAACCAAATTAAATTTTGTTATTACACATTGAAAAATATTGTTCCTTTTTTAAAATAGAATTTATAAAATATTTAAAATTTATATTTAAAAAAATATCCATTAAAAGGTGGTAAAACTATTTATAGAGAAATATATAATTTTTTTTGTGAAATTAGATTTATTCTTATCTTATGCCTCTAATAAAATATTTTTGATGAATGTTAAAATATTTGATTGAATATATAATATATCAATTTAATTAATATTATTAATTCCTACAAATTTAACAGTAATATTATAAATTTCATTTTGGAATAATGATATTTAATTTTATACCATTATTTGATTAAGCATGGTGTTGTGTGAAACATATACTATCAAATAAATTAAATTTTAAAATTGATATACCATAAAAAAGGGGGTGTAAAAAAACAATAAATTGTAAATTATTAAGAAAATATAAATAAAATTTAAAATAATGACAAAACATATGAATATAATTAAATATAGTAATAATTTCCTAAAAATAATAAATGAATAATAATTTCAAAGGAAGAGAATATTTTTTTTTCAAAACATAAACATTTTATATATAATATTATTGTATAGATAAAATTTTCTATGATTATTAATTTTTCATTATTTTTGGACATTCATTTTTTTAAATAAAAAATTATTTATTAAATCAATAGTTTAAATTTCATTTAGATTTTATTAGTTCTAAATTTTATGCCCATAAATTTTTTTTGTGTAAATGTAATATTTTAAACAAATCATGTATAAGTTATGTAAATTACTTTTGTTTCATAATATTTATGAAATTGTTTTTATTTTAAAATATTTTTTATATGTTTGGTATATGTTTTAAATTTTTTTGAATTGTACTTACAGTGTATATTTTATAGTATTCCAAAGTTACAAGAAAGAAACATAACAAGTATTTGGTGTTTCATGCGATCTACTTTCAAAGATTGTGAAAAATAAACTACAATTTCAATAAAAATGAAATTATAAACATATACTAAACACATAAAAATAAATGAAAATAAAAAATAATCAAAATAATAACCATAAAATATTATATAAAATAAAAAATATATATTTTAAAAAATAAAATTTAAGATTAAAATAAATTTTTAACTCTGATATCCAAGGAAATATTAATTATAATTAGCTATTATATGACAATTACGACATTCACATAGAATATATAAAATAAATTAATATCAAAATATCAAAAAAAATAAAAAAAAATAATAGTTATTACTAGTAATATGTGACTAAAAAATAATAACACAATTAATTAAACAAAAGTAATTAATCTTTTATACCTATTAATAGTATTAATTACAATTACTACTATTTATATAATTACTATTAAAGTCATAATTATTAATATTATGTTATTCAAATTCTATTAGAACTCAAACTCATAATTATTGTTGTCATATTATTATAATAATTATTATTATTATTTATATATAATATAATTGTTTTTATTCTCATGAATTTAATAAAAGATAATTATCCTGAATTTATTAAAAATATCATGACATTATTATAGTGACTTTGTTATCATGACATTGTTTTCATGAATATATTATAATGACTTCATTATAATAATTTAATTATCATTAATTTTTTAGTATCATTAATTTATTATCCTAAATATATTATACGTGGTCATGTTCTAAGATGTTTGTATTTTCTATGTATATGTGTTTTTCGTCATATAAATAAAATAATAAGAATTATTATTATTATACTATAAAAATTGTGACTTTCATATGTAATTGATTTGGATTATTATTTACTAGTATAATACTAGTAATTATTAAAATAAGAATAATAACATAATTTGTAACACTTGGTAATAATGTAACTTATCTCACAAAGGCACGAACCGTTGATTAATAACATTAGTCCCAAAAAATTATTTTTAAAAATAATTTAAAGAGTAGAGACAGAAATGGGATAAAATAACAATAAAATGGCACCAAAAACACCACCAATAACAAAATATCAAACAAAATTCACTTTTGTTTGTGTCACCTGTCTCTTGCATAAGATCTAGTCATGCATTTTGTGTGTATACCTCTCTCTACTATTCGGTAGCTTTACATTTGATATCATGATCATCCAATCTCGAGGAGTTATCAACCTCTTCATGAGGCTCAATTCCACTATCAGGGTAATTTATCAAGGTAGAATCTTCTTTATCTATTATATTAACCCCATTTTGGGAATTAACACAAGGGTTTCTAAATTCCTCACAAAATGATTCCCTACTATTGACCTATTCAAATTGTTGTGAAGGGTGATTTTATAACTAGGAACAGATTCTTATAGTACATTAACACACTCCTCAAGAGTTTACTTCCATTCTAGTGTACCACTAATAATAACTCCTACTACACCATCAATGTCATCATGAAGTGTAGTAGTGGAGAGTGCATGAAAATTAGTTTGGAGAGAAAATACAGAAATTGGAAAAGAAAAATAATACCAATTCTTAACTTCCTAAACTAGGGGTTCACTCTACGCCTATTTATTCAATTCAGTTAATGGAAAATCTGGTCCACAAACATGAAAGGGTTGTCTAGATTTCCTAGAAACAACCGTATGGAATCCCTCATCCTCCATCACCTCTGCATTCCATTTTCTTTTATCAGTGGATAGATCCTTCCATTTATCACAATGAACCACTTTGTGAACACAAGACTCATGGCCAGATTGTTCAAAGTTAGTTTTATCATTCCTCATACAAAGAACCATTTTAAATGAGAGTACAAACTTCACATCAATCACCTCTTATTGATCATAAATCAAGGCACATCCATGATGGGGGAAATCCTTATCACTTTTCATCATTGGAGAGTCCTCTATTTTTGGTTCATGTGTCTCTGATACATATGATATAGTACCATACATTCCTTGAAATTTTCTACAATTCCATTCAAAAGAATCATATCCTTCATGTGGTCCTTCATCATATGTCCTGTTGCAATGTGTTTTCTACATACAACATTTTTGTGGCATACCTTCAATGAGTGCGAACCTAAGTTTCAAGTTATACAATATAAATGATTATTTTATAAATCAATTATAAATATTATCATTAGTGGAATAAATTGTTACTTTATCATTGAGGATGGCACTAATCTCTACCTATATTCACAATCATGAAAATTATATAAACCTCACATGTTTTATCACCAAATCTATACTAATTAGAACTCCATGGTTAGTGATGATGTCTTGTAGTATCTTCAAATGCCCTAAAACCCAATAATGATTAACAAGAATTATATCCAATATCTTTAAGGTTTATATGTTATGTTTTAAATAATAATGTTTGTTCCATAAAAATTAGTTTCGATTTAGTATATTTATGAAAATATTTTTGTTTCTAATTATTTTATATATGTTTAATTAGTGTGTAAAATTTCATTTCTAAATTCACACTTTAAAATTTATACGCTTTTTAATTCACCTAATTTAAACATAATAATATATCAAGGTTGTGAGTTTGAAAGCCTATATAATATAATATATTAATACAATCCAAATTAAATTTTACCAACTCTATAAACAAGAAAAAAACCAAAAATTTAAATAAATAGAAAATTAAATTAATGAAAATTAATTCCAATGTAACAAAATTTTTTTGGTTCAAAATAAGTAAATCATAATATTTTTTAAAAAGTTAAAATAATTTATGTTAATTTGGTAATTCATGTTTATTAATATTTTTATTTATTTTAATTTTAAATTAATTTTAATTATTATATTAAAAAAATTACTTTTATTTAGATGTTACTTATAATATATATTATGTGTATAAATATTTTGAACTATACATGATATATTTATTATCCATAATTTTTGCGTCATGTAAAATTATTTTGGTTTATTATATTTATAAATTTTTAAATTTCCACTATTTTTTATATTTTTTTATATTTTTTAAGTTTCATTTACACTGTACATATAGTTTAAATTTTACTCTCTTTCAAAGTTACCTCCTTGAACTGTAATAATTTTATGTTTCGAGTGAGACACTTTGAGAGATTACTAAAAATAAAATATAACTGCAATCAAAAATAAATTTAAAACATAATCTAAAAAGATATAAAATAATGAAAAATAAAAATAAATCATAAAATTAGGTGATAAAAAATAATATAGAGGATGGAGAAAGTTATTGTTTCCAAACGTAACATTTAAACACTAGATAAGTTTGTAAGTTTAAAATATTGACACATAAAAATTATAAATAGATAATAAATGAAATTAGAGACTTTCTCTTAAAACATATTTAATATATGAAAATAATAATAATAATAATAAATAGAAAATATTAATTATCAATTATAATAGTTGAAATCACAATAATAATACAAAATTATAAATTAATGAAAAATAATTAATATTTTCAATTTATTATTTATAACGATATTGATAATTATTAATTATAATATAAATGTTTTAATAGAATTATAATTTATAATATATTAATATTAAAAATAAATACAATTATTTACATCAATAATAATCATCATCATTGTCATGACTCGTCCTCGGGGCGCATGTCGTGACTACCCCAAGCCTGCCTTCCATAGGACAGGGGCTGGGGACTAGCACCAGAGGCATAAATCCCTAATCTGGGAAGGTATTTACTTTATGAAAGTAAAAAAACACAACAGAGTATGCAAGAGGAAGTAAAGACTAAGTAAAAATAGTATACAAAAGTAGTGCTGAAAGTAAAGGGGCCAAAAATAAAAGCCCAATAGTAAAGTACAGGTACAACGGAAAGAAGGTACAACTGAAAAAGGGACAACAGCTAAAAAGGGAAGATCCTAGAATTTCAGCCATGTATCCTACCTGAAGGGTAGGTACCGATGTCCTCCTCAGCACTCCAACTATATCGGTCCGCTCTGTGTACCGTCTCGCCATGTTTTCCACCTCTGGGTACCGTCTGGTCCTGGCTCGCTCTCCGCCACCATCAACTCTTTTCATCATATACATCCGACACAATTTGGTGTGGCAATAGCCCATGCAGGGGTGAGTATAACGATACTCAGTAGGGACCATGAGACCCCCGAAGGTCTCCCAAAATCCACAAAGGATAAACCACATAAGAAAAATAAAACCATGAAGAAAAATAAAACCACGAAGTATCAACGAACCCTACATAGGTATATGACCATACATACACCTAAGTTATCAATCTCATTTCGGCTCCAACTCTCAGGCCCAAGCACAACCTAGTCCCCATAGGAATGAAGTCAATCACATAGCTGATAATGATTGAGAAACATGACTAATCTCACATAGGTATACAACTTTCTTATAGCGATAGAGATGATCTGATGTAGTCACTGACTCATCTAATCTGTCGTACCCACATAGGATACTAAACTAGCTATGTTGTCAGACCCAATCATGATACAAAACCAGCTACTTTATCATACCCACTTAGGATACTAGTACAGAAGTTAAACTATCAGACCCACTTAGGATACAAGTACTGTAGTCATCGCTATCGAACCCAAGGAGGATTCTAGTACAGTTTTCATCATCGTTGAACCCATGGAGGATTCCAGTATAGTAGACGTCGTCGTCAAACCCCAAAGGATCCTAGTACGGTAGTCATCATCATTGTGGAACCCACTAGGGATCCAAGTACGGTAGTCATCATCGTTGAACCCATGGATGATCCTAGAACGGTAGACATCATCATTGATCCCAAAGTGGATCCTAGTATGATAGATGTCGTCATTGTCGAACCCACTGAGGATCTTTGTATGGTAGTCATCGTCGTCGAACCCACGGAGGATCATAGTACAGTAGAAGTCATCATCATCATAGTCACAGCCACCTCTTGGGTTCTCGTACACAGTCTGCTCTACTCCGAGAGGATCCGTAAGCCAATGGGGTCGATACATTAACTATCACGAAGCCCAGAGTTGATGTATCTTGAAGTTTCGTCTCAACAAAAGTAACCCTACGCAACAGACGGTGCGTCAATCAGACGACACGGTCTTAGAGTTATTGGATTTTCCGTTCTAGTGGCCCAGTTGGGATTACACTCGTTCCAAACCCTTCCATTTTCCAAAGTCTTACAAAACTCACTTAGAGTATCTTAAAATTAACTCCTCGTCATAAGGGTCCTAGTGCCACAGAGGGTGCATCAATTTGATGCACGGTCAAGAAGTTATTCGCATTTAAGCGAAACGGGTCCGGCCCGTCAGGCCCGGTGGGCTAGAGGGACCGCCCATCTTGGCATGGAGGGTCCGACCCGGGTAAGTGGTCGGCCCAGACTGATGGGGTGTGGCCTAGCCCAGTGGGGCGCAGTGCGGCCGGTGCGGCCTGGCTCGGCTAGGCGTGGCTCGGCAAGCTAGCCGAGCGGTCCGGGGGACGGGGCCCTCGGTATTCCGAAACGGCGGCACTGAGCAGTGTCGCCCTCTTGTCCAGACAACCGAAGATGGCCAGTCTGCCCAGCGTGAAAAGCCAGCTTGGGTGGGCCATTTTCCTCTACACGCAGTGCCAGGTGGCACCCCGGCCTTCAATCTGGCCAACAGGTGGTCGGCCGGTTCACCGCCAAAGGGTCCCGCGGAGCACTGGCCGTGGTCCTCCGCAGTATAGCATCACAAGGTGCAGCAGTCCTCTTGTCTGACCGGTTATAGCTGGCTAGTTCTTATTTAGCCAAGCGGCCCAGTTGCGGACCGCGGTCCCTTCTGCCCGCGCGACACCCGGTGTCGCAATTGTCTAATGGGCTGGCGCGCGACTGTCGTTGTCGACAACGCCTTCGGTTGTCGTCAACTCCGGTGACCACCACCTCTTCCATCACTACCTCCGTCGCGAATAAAAATAAGGATCAAGGAGGTTCGTCGGTCCGTGTTCATTCTGCATGCTCCCTCTATGTTTGGCGATAGCAGTTAGCCGAAGATATCGATGAAATTCAGCGAAGAACGGGGGTGCAAATTATTCACTAAAAATTGTACATACCTTTACCTTGTAATTAACGTTGCACGTCGATGAGCCGCAGAAGATGAGTGTCATGGTAGTCGGGCATCGCAGAAGATGACGTCACAGAGAACAGTGTCATCCCTTCAATGTTGGAGGAAGAGTCGTTGTCGTGATGCGGGAAGCGAATCTAAAGATAACGTCGATTCATCGATGTCAGGGTGCATCTAGGGAAGAAGTTTCATTGGAATAAGTTATTCCCATTCTTCGTTGGAGATGTTCTTCATTGAAAAATGGTGTTCTTCATTGAGAGAAGAACACTACTCTTCTAATTCTCCATAGCCTCTCCAACACAACAAAAGCCAACCCAAAAATAATAGCCTAGGCTATTATTTTATTCTCAACATGAATATTCAAAATAATTCAAATGGTTGAGACAAATAATTAATTGAATTCTAGGAATTTAATTCTTGAGGGTGTTGGAATAATTAATTGAGGGAAGGGAGGTGGAGAGTTAGAATTAAAGTGGGGAGGTGGAGAGTTAAGAGAGGGGGTTTAAGGGAGTAAAAGAGGGGAGTTGAAAGGATAGGGTTCCTGTGGTCCCCACAACCATTATTCTATCATGGGAGGTTATGTGGGGTGTGGGTCCCTCCTATAACTTCCCCTTGTTGTAAAATTACAACCACCAAACATTAAAATTGTGTACAATAATTTTATTTAATTTAATATAAAACCCCAAAAATTAACTTCTCCTCCTGAGAAAACACAACTGTGGTAATGGTCCCCTTAAATAAATATTGACGCTGCGAGTTCATCGGTGCCCTCGGATTTCAATTCCAAGAACTGGTTCAGAATATAGAAAAACCCGGAATCATGTTTACAGAATATAGCCAGACAAACTTAAAAAATTGATTCTGGGCACACCGGGAATAGGAATCAGGCACCGTCAGAAACCGCAGACTTGTAAAATTCAAAAGTATTTAAGAAAAAAAATTCCTTTAAATTTCAGGGTCTTTAAAGTACCCCCACCTCATATATTTACATCCCAGTAAAGCTATGACACACACTAGGGGAACAAATGAAGGTACTGAGCACACATCTTAGCCTCCCGCTCCCAAGTTCTCTCCTAGAGGTTCCCCTGCTGCCAGCGAATTTGCACCAGAAGAATCGAGCATATATGTAGGACCCGCTCCTATTGATCCTCGATCTCCACTGGGACATCCATGAATGTCACCCCATCATCGATGTCTAGCACCCCATGATCGATGATGTGGGTAAGGTTGTGAACGTATCTCCTTAAATGAGATATGTGGAAGATTTCATGCATCCGATGCAACTAAGGTGGAGGGGCCTGGCAGTTAGCCACCTTGCTAAATCTGCTAAGGACCTGGAATGGTCTAATGAATCGTGGAGATAACTTTCTGCCCCGGGCAAATCCCTATAGACCTCGTCGTGGTGAGACCTATAGGAATACGTGGCCGCCATCCTTGAACTCCAGTGGTCTCCATCTCCTATCAGCATAGGACTTCTGTCTGCTCTGTGCAGTCTTCATCCACTCTTGGATGACCTACAACTTCTCTGTCTAAGCCTGAACCATCTCTAGTCCTACAAGTGCTGACTCCCCTCCAGAAAATCCATCAGGTGCCTGCCCTATGGATATCTGAGCACGTCGCACCCCACAGTCAATGTCCCCATGATGTGACTCTCTGACGCACTGAAGAAGTGGAGGACTGACTGTGAGAGACTGAAGAAAGGATGCATTATCTTTATCCACAAAGGATATCTGCAATGCGGCCTACTGCTTTGTCTCCTCTCTTAGCAGTTGAATGCCTGATCTCCAACTAACAGCATTTGCTACAATGTTTCCTTTCCTAGGAGTAAAGACTATCTCAAAGTCATAGTATTGGAAGAACTCAATCCAATGTCATTGTCTTAGGTTCTAGTACTTCTGTGAGAAGATACACCTGAGACATTTTTTATTAGAGTAAACCATAAACTGTTTTCTCAACAAACTATGGGTGTGACTAACCATTTGTAAAGAACTCAACTACACCCTGCTTCGCTTACTTCCTTCAAGAGATGCTAAGATTTCTCCTTTTCTGAGAAGATAAATCTGGTCTCATCCCCTGTATGAACCACGTTCTTTGCCTGATAAAGTTAATCCTGTCATGAACGGTACTATTTCATGCCATGTATGATGACGTAAGGCCTCGATGCTACTACCAAGAGATCCAACCGTTACTCTCACCTCCAAGGGTCGAGTCACACTATCAGCAGTAGTGTCTCGTCACTGGGTATCCTCCTATAGGAACCACGAATGTGAAAGTAAAGTCAACATTTTTAACCAGAACCCCTCAGTATCAACCATACAAAAAGGTAGGAAAGAAAACATCACATGGAAAAAAATTCTTTTATTACTATAGCTCAAAGTACAAGGACACAAAGCATCCACAACCAACGATATCAACAAAGCTAAAATAATCACGAAAAAAAGTCTCTACACCTAGAGCTAGTCCTGCTCCTTTACATCTTCTCCCAGAGCACTATGGCCAAACCTCTTCCTCTACCTGGGTGGTCCCTCTACTGCTTGTTGCTCATCTGCAAGGCAGGTCGGGCAGTCTCGAGCCACGTGACCATTCACGCCGCGTGCATAGCACTGCCTACTCCTCGTATGGCTAGCTCTATTTTGTATGCCCCACACAACCAAACATGTATCATGGGGTTGTCCATCAAATGACTGGATCCGCTTGTACCTCTACGTCAATTGTCTATTGCCGGCTGCAGAAGACTCCAATACGTGTCATCTTACGGAGGGTCTCGCCGCTGGTGTCTGCTCAGCGAGAAACCTCTCCACTATAAGGGCTCTCTCCAGCACCCCCGCCTACATTGGGATGTTGAGAGACATCATCGAAGCCCGGATCTCATGGATGAGTCCCAACTCGATGGTTTGTTCCCTGAAGAACGGGTCCAACACCATGTCCGTGGAGTACCCTGAGAGGTCGGTGAACCTCGCTGAGTACTAAGCTACTGTCATGCAGCCCTACTGCAGGCAAAGTCACTCTTGAATCTGTATCGCACGAAGGGTGGCTGGTACAATCTCTGCCCGGAACAGGAACCTGATGTCTGTCCAAAGTAGTGATGCCTCATCTGGCACCTGGAGCATCAGGCTACACCATATTCCTACCGCTGCATGTAGGAGACTCGGTTCAAGGATGACCATGAGGTCAGCTGGTGTCCCTACCAATATGAAAACACTAATGATAGCCTCCACCCAGTCCTAAACTACCTAATGTTCTGTCTCTCCATGGAACCTAGGCGGACCCTATCGCTGGAACTCATGAAACGCACTCAGGTGGAATGCACTCTCTGCTGCTGGGGCTGGTGTTATAGGTGGGCCAGCGGGTATATGTTCCACTGGTTCCTCCACTGTGATGGGGCCCTACACTAAGGCCTCGTCGCTCGGTGGGATTCCATCTCGTACCTAACTCGGAACCCTAGCTGGCTGCCTTCATCGGGCCATACTGAAAAGAACTAGGTGCGCCATGGTCAAAATAGTATACCTGGTGAGATGACTCAAAGTAATAAAAAAGAAAACTTTTGAAACACACACAATCAGTGTTTTCATACATTGAGTCAGAAATCTGGGGTTCGGGTCCTCGTGTATGGATACGTCAGCCTCCGCACCAACACTGGAATTCCTGGACTAAAAACCATACTCAATAATCTTTACACTATTTCTTCACAAAAATGAAATATCTTAGTCATAAGTTGTGCGGTAGAACCGACACCTCTGATAGCAATTTGTCACGACCCGTCCTCAGGGCCCATGCTGTGACTACCCCAAGCCCGCCTTCCATAGGCCAGGGGCTTCAAACTAGCACCAAAGGCGTAAATCTCTAATTATGGAAGGCATTTCTTTTATGAAAGTAAAAATACACAATAGAGTATGCAACAAGAAATAAACACTATGTAAAAACTGTATACAATAGTAGTGCTGAAATTAAAGGGGCTGGAAATACAAGCCCAACAGTAAAGTATAGGTACAACAAAAAGTAGGTATAACTGAAAAGGGACAACAGCTAAAAAGGGAAGCTCCTGGAACATCTGCTGAGTATCCTACCTGAAGGGTATATACATATGTCCTCCTCAGAAATCCACATCTATCGGCCCGCTTCATGTACCGTCTCGCCGTGTGGTCCACCTCCCGGTACCATTCGGTCCTAGCTCACTCTCTACCTCTGTCAACGTTGTCCGTCGTCTAAATCCAACACAACGAGGTATGGGCATAACCCATGAAGGGGTGAGTATAATGATACTCAGTAGGGACCCCGAGACCCCAAAACGTCTACCAGAATCCACGAAGGATAAACCACAGAAGAAAAATACAACTACGAAGAAAAATACAACCACGAAGTATCCCCGAACCCTACTTAGGTATATGCCCATACATATACATAAGTTATCAATCTCAGTTCGGATCCAACTCTCAAGCCCAAGAACAACCTAGTGCACACATGAAAGTAGTCAATCACATCGATGATAATGATTGAAAAACAAGACTCCGATCATAGAGGTATAAATCATTCATATAGCGATAGATATGATCATATGTAGTCACTGATTCATCAAAGTTGTTGGACCCACATTGGATACTAGACCAGCTAAGTTGTCAGACCCACTCAGGATACAAGGCGAGCTACTCTGTCGGACCCACTCAGGATACTAGTACATAAGTCAAACTGTCAGACCCACTTAGGATACAAGTACAGTAGTAATTGTTGTCGAACCCATGGAGGATTCCAGTATAGTTGTCATTGTCATCGAACCCACGAAGGATTCCAGTACGGTAGACATCGTCGTCGAACCCACGGAGAATCCTAGTATGGTAGTCGTCGTCATCGTCAAACCCACTAAGGATCCTAGTAAGGTAGTCATTCTCGTCGAGACCATAGAGGATCCTAGTATGGTAGACATCATCGTCGAGCCCACGGAGGATCCTAGTACAGTATATGTCATCATCTCCAAACCCATGGTGGATCCTAGTATGGTATAAATTGTCGTCAAACCCACAGAGGATTCTAGTATGGTATACGTCGTCATCTTCATAGTCGCAGCCAGCTCTGGGGTTCTCGTACACATAACACTTGATTCCGGGAGGATCAGCTCCTCGAGCCAAGGGGGTCGATACATAAACTATCACAAAGTCTGGAGTTGATGTATCCTGATGTTCTGTCTCATCAAAATGAACACAATGCAAAAGACGGTGCATCAATCGGAATCCAGGTCTGAGAGTTATTCGCTTTTCTGTTCTGGGGACCTGGTAGGAATTACGCTTGTTCCAAACTCGGTTGCTTTCCAAATTCATCCAAAACTCACTATGAGTATCGCAAAAAGGCTGTCTCATCCTAAGGGTCCCAGTTCTGCATATGGTGTGTCGATCGGGCACACGGTCAAGAAATTATTCACATTTAAGCGAAAAGGGCCCTACCTGTCAAGCCCGGTGGGCTGGCGGGTCGGCACGTCCTAGCTCGGTGGGTCCAACCCGGCTAAGGGGTCAGCCCGGCCTAGGGAGGCACGACCAGACCCTGTGGGGTGCTGCATGGCCCGTCCGGCGTGGCCCTGCACGGCCGAGAGGTCCGGGGGGGCGGGGACCCCGGTTTTCTGAAACTGCAGTGCCGCCCTCCTGTCCGGCCGGCCAAAGTCGGCCGATCTTCCAAGCATGAACAGCCTTCTTGGACAGGTCGTTGTCCTCCCCACACGGTACTAAGAGGCACTGCAGACTTCAACCCGGCCGGCAGGCCACCGGCCGGCTTTCCGCCGAAACGTCCTGCGGAGCACGTGCCGCGATCCTCCGCAGCGTGGCACCACAAGCCGTTGTGGTCCACTTGTATGGATGGCTGCGGCCGGCTGGTTCTTCTTCATCCGAGCGGCCCAGTTGCAGGCCATGGTCCCTTATACCCATGCGGCACCCGGTACAACGGTTCTCTAATGTCCCGATGCGCGGATTCCACTGTCGGCACTGCATTCGGTTGTCTTCAACTCCAGTCACCACAACCTCTTCCATCACGGCCTCCATCGTGAATAAAAACAAGGATCAAGGAGGGTGGTCAGGCCGTTTTCATTCAGCCCGCGCCCTCCATGTTAGGCGATAGCAGTTGGCCGAAGACATCCAAGAAATTCAACAAAGAATGTGGGTGAAAATTATTCAATTAAAATTGTACAAACCCCAACCTCGTAATTGACGTCACACGTCGACGCGCCATGGAAGACGAGCGTCGCAGTAGTCAGGCATCGAGGAAGACGACGTCACTGAGAATGGTGTCGTCCCATCAACGTTAGAGGAAGAGTCATTATCATGACGTGGGAAGAGAATCAAGAGACGACCTCGATTCCGTGACGTAGGGGTGCATCGGAGGAAGAAGCATTGTTGGAAGAAGTTCTTCACGTTCTTCATAAGAGATGTTCTTCGTTAAATAATGGTGTTCTTCATCGAGAGAATAACACTACTCTTCTAATTCTCCAGATCCTCCCCAACACAATAAAATCCAACCCAAAAATAATATCCTAGGTTATTATTTTATTATCCACATGAATTTTCAAAATAATTAAAAAGGTTGAGTGAAATAATTATTTGCATGACAGACAATTAATTCTTGAGGTTGTTGGCACAATTAATTGAGAGAAGGGAGGGGAGAGTTAGAATTAAAGTGGGGAGGTGGAGAGTTAAGAGAGGGGGTTTAAGGGAGTTAAAGAGGGGAGTTGAAGGGTTAGGGTTCGTCTTGGCCCCACCACCATTATCCTTTCATGGGAGGTTATGTGGGGTGTGGGCCCCTCCTCTAACTTCCCCTTGTAGGAAAATAACCACCACCAAAAAATAAAATTGTGTACAATGATTTTATTTAATTTAATATAAAACCCCAAAAATTAAATTCTCATCCCGAGAAAATGCAACTGCAGTAATGGTCCACTTAAGCGAATACCGGTGCTGAGAGTTCATCAATGCCTTCAGATTTCAATTTTGAGCACTGGTTCAAAAGATATAAAAACCTACACATACGTTTACTAAAGGTACCAGAACAAATCTTCAGAAATTGATTCTGGGCACACCGGGCCTCAGAATCAGGTGCCATCCGAAACTGTGGACTCATAAAATTCCAAAGTATTTAATAAAAAATTTTCCTTGAAATATCAGGGTCTTTATAATCATTACTATATTATCACACTGTAACTATCATGACATTATTATCATTTAAAAATTATCATGACATTATTATGGTTTATTTTTGGATCCTTGGTCTTGTGGGTTATGAATTTATTAATAATAATATTATTATCATGATATTCTTATATTTAAATTATAATTATGACTTTATTTTCATGATTTTATTGTAATGAATTTCTTATCATGACTTTATTATTATCATGAATTTATTATCTAGACATTATTATTCATGGATAAGTCCATGAATGAATCTACTTTTTTGTATCTGAGTGTATATGTAACAATATGAAAATAATAATTTTATTTTTCTCATAAATATAATAAATGCAGAATTTACATGGCACCAAGCATTTTTGTTTTACAAAAATATTATTCATAACATTAATTATTATTAATTATTATTATTATCTGTTAATAAATACATTTCTAATATTTGAAAATTAAAATATTTTAATTAAATTAATAACAAACACAACTTATTATTATTAATTATATTATTAATTATAATTATATATTTTTAAATATCAAATTAATTATATTAGGAATTAATACTAATTACATTATAAATTAATACATTTTTACTCATAATGTATTGGGAATAATTATTTTTTATCATTTTATAGAAAACTTATCATTCATTTATTGTCGAAAAATAGGTGGTTTTATCCCCCATTGAAAATTTTAAATGTATGAAAAAAACTGCAACCTTTTAAAATTCATGTGTGGGGGAAATTTTGTTTAATATTATCAAAATTCTTGAAATAAAGTAATAAAAAAAATTGGTAAATACTATTTTATTTATTATATATATATAATAAAACTATTATAATGAATTTGAATTGAGGATTATTTCCAAGAAAGTTCCTTCATTGAATCTTTTTTTTATGATGGTGCTTACCCAAAATAGACATCTTCAAAAATGATTTCTAGAAGTCACTTTCTTTGAAAGATCCTTCCTTAGATAAAATATAAATAGATAGATTTCAAAAATAGAGCTCACCCATCTACCATAAAGCAACGCTAGATCAATAAATTGTTTCATGATTTTTTTTATTTTAATAATAGGTTTTTCATTTTAGTTATATATGGTAAAATTATGTGTCTTCACCATCTTGGGTCAATAGATGACCCCTTATCATGGATTATATTTAGTTGTGAAAGTTTGGCCTCACTGATTTCTCAAAATTTCAACAGATATAATTTCAATCACTCATTCTCAAACCATCTTCTTCATTCATTCCTCTTTTATTTTGTTGATGATATTAAAAAGGGTCAAAATAAATAGACCCACGTGTCACCTCATAAAACACCAATAACCTCAGTTTTCCTACAATCTTCATCATTTTAAAATCTTGAATTTCATTGGAAATATTAGCACGGACTCATGCTGGGCTTCAGCTCGGAAACCTTCCATGGTTGAAAAAAAAAAGAAATATTTTATGCTACAATCTGCATTATCTTATGTGTAAGATATATTTCTTACATAATATTCTCTTATATAGATTAATTGAGAAAAATATGATAATGGATATGAAAAAATATCATATATTATGGGACATTTCAAATATCTTATAGTTTCAACATTAAATGTTCTTAAGAGGGATGGCTATAAATTATGTTATATGTTGTTCTTTGCAAACAATATATTATATGAGCTACCTAAAATCACTTATGAATAATAATTTAATTCTAAAAAATATTTAATTTTAAATAATTTTAAATAAAATTTATTTTAAAAAAATTAAAAACATTAAAATATTTATAACCTTGAATTTTTTAACAACATAAAAAAAAGAATTAAAAATCAGTACCAAAAAAATATTTTGATACAAATGATAGAACATTAATATATATATTATAGTATTTAAAAAAATTATAAATTTCTTGAAAATAAATTTGAAATAATCAGTTGAAAAAAAAACTAAAAAAACATGAACATATGGGAATATTTAATAAAATAAATATTAAAATATTTTACGCATCAAATAAATACAATTTAATGAATATATCCAATGAATTAAAATATTTTAACTGGATGGTGTAGAGTACATTATCAACAATTTAAATCTCACTTAACACAAAAATAATTAAATTATCATCTATATAATTTTGAAAAATTCATTTAAAAAAATTCAAATCAAATTCTTTCATTCCTTGTATTTTTTTATGCTCAATTAATCTATTATTAAAATTTAATAGAAGAAAAGAAATCTGGATAATGAGAAAATGAATTAAATTAAGAATTTATTTTCAAAATTATTTTTCCCTAAAGACCATCTCAATTAAAAAAATATGGGTTACCTCTTGAAATTAAATATTTTTATTGAATATTTTTTTCCTATTATATAATAATGATTTAGGATAATTATTTTGAAAATAATTTAACACGCTAAAATTTTCCTTCATCAATAACATATAAGTATATAATTACCTCAATATGAATAGACACACATAATTGAGTATATAATAAATAGATATAACGGAATGGATGGATAAGTGAAATAAGTAAACTGAAAAAATAATTATCTCATCGATTACCTAAAAGAATAAATCGTTAAACCTAGATTGGTATTTTCATTTCATAACCCATTTTGATGAATATATTATGAGTATAATTTAAACCAAATTTTTCAAATCCAATGATAATTATAAGACATATTCCAAAAAAATTATGAAATGAGATTTTTTCTGGGGAAAAGAAAATTAATCATCCCTATTTAATCTAGGGTAAAACATCAAAAAAATAACTTCTTTTAAACATTTCAGTGTAGAATTTATTTTTCATAAAAATACCCACCACCGGGTAAAATAATATGAGCATAGAAATAAAAAACTTGAACAATAAAATAAAGAAAACAAGATATGTTATGAATGAAATATAGGTTAACAGAAGATAAAAACCCATCCCCCACTATAACAACTCAGAATATTTAGGCTATTAATATATAAGTAAGATAATGATTAAGGTGAATGGGGGAGTCTAGAGGTGTTTTATAAAGAAAGGTTTTATTTTTTATTTTATTTTGAAGAAAAATGGTTTTAAGGGTTGTTGTTCATAGGTCTTTCAATAGACCCTATCTGTATATTCGGATTGTAGATCCAGATGGTAGATGATTGTGGTAGATTTTGGTGGTACCATGCTTAGACTAGAGGTAAATAATTGCATGTGATTTAGGTAATATATCATTATAGTGGATATGTATTGTATATTTTAATGAAAGAACCTGATATTAGTTTCTGGATGTAGATTATGGTGGTATTAGACATAGTATTACAGTCGATTCTATTGGTAGATATTGGGAGTTGATCCGAATGATAGATATAGATGGTAGATTTTTAGTGGTAGCGTATTTTGTTTGGTATTAGACACTAAAAAAGGATCCTTATGATAGGTACATACGGTAGATTCTAAAAAAAGATGCTGGTAGAATATTTTTTAGTTATAAAACATTGCATGGTTGTAAATTCTAGTAGTATATGATGTGAGTAGATCTATTTCTTCTATAATTTTCAGTTCATCCCTTTTGACACTTTCTTGGTCAAAAATTGATTCAAACCGTTATTTAAATGAATTAAAAGATATTTTAATGGATTAAAATTATATATTCCATTTAATAGAACTCCTTGTCCTTTTTAATGACTATACAGCGTGTATTTGATGAGAACATCCTTTAGTGGATTATTAAAACCATATCAAATCCTGCTATTTATATATTAGTTCATTTTAAAATGAAGTCCTCTCCTTTGTTATTTTGGGTATGCATTATCTAGAGAATGTATAATCTAGATACTATTCCCTCAGTTAATCGAATCATTTTCCCACTATTGGTTCAGGTTATTCTTATATAATTTCATTTATCTACGTTCATCCCCTATTTTTTAGTGCATCAAGTTAAGTAAAGCTTCTTCTTCTTGGTAGGGGATTCGTTCATTTCTCATTAGTTGTAACATGCAGGAGGGGTTCCTTCTTCTATTTTATTTTTTTAATATAGTATATTCTAGATAAATGAAGGTAATTAATCATTTTAATTATATAAAATGGGAAGAAAAATGGTTCTCATTATTGTATAGATTATTGATATTGTGATATTGAGTTTATCATTTTTTATACCACTAAAATCATGGATAATGGAACCTTATATTTTTACTATTCTGATATGTGTTGTTAAGGATGGATGTGTGATTATTGTGACTCCACCTGGAATTAATTATTTTTCACTTATATTCGGATAATAATGGGATCCACCAAGATATATATGGATTTTGTGTTAATTCCCCTAAAATAGAAATATTGAAGTAATGGAAAACCCTTTGACAAATATAGAAGATTTATTATTATTATGTGAATAAGTTTTTTAGCTTGTTTGAATGTGTCATGTTTGGTTTTGGTACATGGGGTTAATGGTTTATTTTACCATGATACGTGGCGGTGGTAATGGAATGTGGTGGAGATATATTAGTTGTCACAAGGAGGTGGTTTTAGATGAGATGTTGGATGTGTGGGATTTTTGGAATAGGGATGATTAGTTTTCTGTTGTTGTGTTGTTCTATATTGTACTAGTTTTTTTTAGTAGTAACATAATCACATAAATGATAATTATTTGAAATAGAAATGGTTTGTGAATTAATTAATGATGGGATATGTGGTTTAAATGATTAATGAATGAATTAATGGGGTGGAAATATAAAACAAGTTGGTTTCTTATATCTTTTTGGAAAATGGGTAAAATGGAAAATGAATTATTTTTTATGGTAGATCTTAGCTTGTGGTTGTTTTTTTGTGTTGTCAATTTAGAGGTGGTAGTGAAAGTTGGTAACATTGTGGGTTGTTTGGTAACATTTTTTAGTCAATAAATAATAATTTTTTCTTGTGTTTGGGGATAATATATACTTTTTTATATTCATTTTTATTCCTATATACACACCACTCATGTTAATAACTTTGTTATAGAACCCCTATATATATGGAGTTGTTTTTCTAACATCCTAGTTGTGGGGATTGATGTATAGCTACCCCCACTTTCCCACTCTCTCCCATATGAGGTTAATTATCAATAGATGTGATAGACATAAGTCAATAGTGAAATAGTTGAGACGTGATTTGATGTCCCATGTTTCTATGTGTTATATTTGTGGTGATAATATGGCTTATGGTTGGGGTCACTCATGGTAGGAGGAGCACATGAGTAAGATTCCCTTCATGTTCATAGTACCCTAATACCCTGCTACTTTTATGGATGAGATGTGATGTGATAGACTATGTGTTTTCATGTGAGGTGTGATTTGAAATCCTAGGTAATTAATGGAATTATGTGATGTGATGTTTTCTTATTAAGTGTTGGTGGTGTAGTTTTGTGATAGACGGAATATATGGGAGTTCCATGAAGTATAACATTTGGGTTTGGGAAAATAAAATTAGTGGGAAAGCAGTGTGGATTTTCATTAATAAATATTTTTATTATTATGTAGCTATAATTTGATTCATTATATGGTGAGTGTCCCCAGGTTAAAATTTTTTGGATGTGTGAATTGATTTGGTGTTGTTTTGTTCTACTATTCTCTCATGGGTTCATTAATATGCTTCATTAATGTGCATAATTAAGATATTGTCTACCCAACTAAGAATAATTTTATGCTCACCCAACATTTGTTAATAGATTTTTAGGTTTACAAGAGGATTACACTGACCCCTTTGGAAATTGCTATCTAAGACCATGGGATAGTTGTTCTCTTACTTCCTTAGATTTTTATTTTAGTACATATTTATAGATAATATTATATGTATTTTTTTTATTTACACATGCATTGTGGGATGAAATTAGTGTTATTTATATTATTACATGGATATTACTATGTTTTTTTCATCCAATCTTATAATAATTTTTTACATAGAGTGTAATTCCCCCCATATCATGATATTTTTTTTACTCTTAGTGCAAGGTGAAAACTTTAGGACTACTATAGGTGATACTCAGGTGTCATCCACTTCCTTTCATTATTTTCATCCAAGGAGGGGTGCCTTTGGAGGGAGGGGTCATGAAGTATTTGTATCATGGGATAATGGTAGATATAAAATATGAATTTATAAGTTATTAATAGAGAGTACATCGTTGATTATTATGATAACCGTTATAGTTTACATTATTGTGCAACATAGGCCACAGATACTGGCTATGACATGGGATTTTATTCCCCACTATGATCCGGTGAAATGACAAAAATATTATTGAATGACCAAGTGAGGTGGACCTATTTTCCAGGAAGATAAATAGGAGATGTTCATGAATTATGGTTACTTTTTTCTTATATGATTTGGGTTTTCTTAGTTCTATGAATGTTGAAATAAATCCTAATGAATTGAATAAATATTAATAAAATTTCATATTGTCGAGATTAAGAAACCAGTATTTCCCTTTTCAGAAATGGCCCCTAGTCATCATCTATGTGTAGATTAGGCAGTAGTGGTACAATAGGCATATTTGGTTGATCATTATAGGGATGGCCTGGTTGAGGAGGATAACCAGTGGTAGAGGAAATTGTGCACCTTTCAACAGCAAGGTTTGACGAAGTATGAGGGTAGGGATTATGATGTAGGTACGATGAGTTTTTTGGGGGATATGGTGGTATATTTCAGTTTTATTTGGGTCCCAATAGATTACAGAGTCCCCATCGTTTTTCATTAGATATGGGGTCCATCATGTTAATAGAGGACATTTTACATCAGGGATTGGATGGAGGAAGAGGATTCATGGGTGTTCTTTCAAAAAGTGTTTTGAGAAGAGCTCCTTTCTTCAACCATAATGGTTGAAAATAAAAAATAGCTACTCTATATTTTGTATAGGAGTATGTTATTATGATATCATGAGATAAAGATTAAGGATCTATTGAATTTCCCCCCAACCTTTTCCTGATGAGTATTCCAAAGATCATTGTCTATAGAAGTCATATCAACCTTCTAAATAGTATGTAGTGAATCCATTTATCTTTCCAACAATTTTTGAATTTCATAAGATGGTTGGTGTTATAGGGACCAAGGACTTAAAATATTATTTATCATGATACAAAGGACATACTAGTACTCTAGGGATATAGTTTCAATATAATTTATCTACCTCTAAGGCCTTTAAGGTTTTGTCCTACTTGGAGATGACCACAACAACTTCATTTATGATGTAACATCCTTAGACAAGCATGCATGTATTCGATATTGAAATCATAAAAATTATATTTCTGTATTTGATACTAATAAATGTGACCCAATTTTATCCATTAAAAAAATATAATTTCAAAAGGAAAAACTATTTCACTTATATACCCCCAAGGTCTTTTGGTTTATAGTTTTATATAATTCAAAAGAAATCATAACAAAATTGGTTCATAAACAACTGGATCATAAAGAACAACATTATCTCCCACTATACCCAAATTTAATTATTTCAAAATAGTTCATAAGAATCAATATTTTTAAATACTTTTATACATAATTCATTTAGCATCTTTCCTCATAACCTTGGGAAAAGAAAACATAAAACGTGTGAGGATAGATCTCAGTAAGTGTAAACATAAGTGATATCAATCTATGAACATATGAACGAATAAGATAAGAATATGGGTGTGTCATATTTAACATAAAATGAAAATTTATTACCTATCCTATCATATATCATAAACTTTTTTCATGGCATTAAACACAAACATTTCTCAATACGTTGTCTATAAGAGTGAGAAATCATTATTAATCAATTGTGAAACATACGCTCAATAAAAAGAAGTGTGGAATAATCATAAGTATAGAAATAATTTAATATGACATGGTTAACTAAAAATACCATTAGATCAAGTAGAAAGAACTATTTCTCATAATGGATCAAGATCATCGAATTGGTTCCCATAACAGATCGAGCACATCAACTTGTTTCCCATAATAGATCAAGCACATTGACATGTTACCCATAACAGATCAAGAATATCAAATTGTTTCCATTAAATATATCATGAGATATAATTCTTCAGACAATGAATTATACAAATTTATTGGTCACGCCTGTCACATAATGAAAACTAAAAATATGTTTTTCATATGATCATAAGTCATTCATCATATTAGAACCCATAAAAATTAGTTTCAAAAACATTTCCTCATAACATAACTATTGGAAAAGAAATGAAATTCATAAAAATAATGCTATTATAAACATTAATCATTAAGATAAATAATAAGGATGGAAGCATTAGGGCATATCATTAGTAAATAATAATTATAAATAAATAATTTTATTTAGATGGAAAATTATTTCGAGATATCACATGAAATAATTATGTAGTAAAATAAACATTAAATTTTAAAAAAAAATTTAAAAATATATAGGATTATAAAAATAATTAAATGAAATTAAAAATGATTGATTTTAAAGGAAGATTAAAATATTTATAGAATTATGAAGGTGGGTAAAGCAGATCATGTCATATAATTTTAAAAAATATTCCTTCTATTTTTTGTAAAAAAGGCCCAAAGAAACACATTTTGAAAATGAAAAAAAATTATAATCAAAACATTTTTTAAATATGTAATATATGGATAATAATTAATTTTAAAAATTCTAGGAAAATATTAAAAACTAATTTGAAATTAATTTTATAAAACAAGGACATATAATATAAATATTCCACATTAGTGACTTAAATATATCCAATCTAGAATAATGGTGAGATAGGGAAATAAACACTTACCACATAGGTATATTTTGTATCATAATAAAAATGAAATAAATAAAATAAAAATAAAAAACTAACATGAATAAAAATAGATTCATGATATGAAAAGTAATTTTGGATGTATATGCACCATAGAAAAACATAATTGGTGGATATGGAATATGCTTTAAAAATGAAAAAGTAAGATGAGAAACCCTTACCTAAAGTCTCATATTTTTTTATTCAGGATCAAACATCAAGTGTAATAAATATGGATTTATTATAAATATACTCCATATAAATATATCTACCATATATTTTATGATATTTTTATAATATATTTTATAAAATTTATAAAAAAAATTACTAAATTAATTATTTTGAGTCATAAATGATACATTTTTCGTGCATGTTTCAGTTCCACGGTCTCAATCCATATATTTTGATCATTGTATCATAATTTATAGAATTTAATTAATGGTATAATCATAATATATTTTCATTATATACATTTTGATAATTATTCATAAAAATTATAAATAGAAAAATCAATTACATAGTTCATGAAGATGGTAGGTCGTACGTACGCATGAACGTTATTTACATTTTTTGACTAATGGAAACAAATATAGGTCAATTGAAATTTACACTATATAAACTAATTATTTTATAATATATATCATATATATTTTTAAAATATATTCTAATTTACATCCATGATAAATATAAATGAAAAATGAATCTCACCGCTTCGTGGAGGTGGTAATCCACTCGTATACAAAAATGATATTATCTTTTTCTAGCAATTGATATTTTAAGAAGGTAGATATGATATTTTTAATTAAATGAATTTAAATATAAAATAATTATCATATATAAATATTAAACCCATCATAATACCCATATATAAAAGATGGTCCTAAAAATTATTTGTATCTCTGTGTGGAGAGGGTAAGTCTTATGGACACACAAGTGATACATTCAATTCATATTTGATGGGAGAGAGGGTTTAAAATGGTGTTTTAATAAAAATAATAATAATAACATATATTGATATTTAGTATAATTAATTTACAAGGTTTTTAAGAACATAATATATTATTGGAGATAAATAAGAGTATAAAATGAAAGTGGTCGGTTAAAGAGATTACCTTTTCTTCAAAACATGTCCTTTAGATCTACTATAAAAGGCTCTATAGTATGACTTTTAGGAAGAAAATAAATGTCGTAATGTTTATAGGTAAGTGGAGAAGATAACCTTGATGATTACGGTCAATATAGAAGGCTCAATGTGATGTAATGAGTTGATGGAGTAGGTTCTCTTTTATAATTGTGGTGACGTGGACCTTTGGAATTTATCAAAAGATTAATTTAAATTAAATTCAATCTCAATAATAATACCTATAAATTCAAAAGAATTCGAAAATAAAGTGGTATATGGTATTAATACCATCAACCAATTTATTTTAGATAAATTTTGGTGTCACTTAAAACATTTTAATTTTGATTTACCCTTAGTTGACCTATTTTAATTTTAACTATGATCACAAAATTTTCAATATTAAAATGTATTAATTTATATTTTTAAGGTTTATATTTGACAATAAATGATATATTTATGATATATTGTACTATATGTTATCAGATTTTTCTTTATTTAATATTTTAATGATTTTATATTAATTTGATAATATTTTATGTTCAAAAAATATCAGTATTTCAAAATTATATACTATTATTTACTTTGACATTAATAACATCCATAAACCACATATAATTTAAGCTATTTATTTTTTATTTTTTTAAATATTTAATGATAATATATAAAATTTATTGATGGAATTAATTATCTAAAATTATAATAAATTTATTATTTTATATGTCATTTGTTTTATTTTCTTCATTTTTCTAAATTAGTACAGAAGCATTGTTGTATAAGAATATAATATAATTATTTCATAATTAAAAATTTAAATAAATTACCACAATGTATATATATATTTTCAATCTAAAAATTAAATTTATAGTTTAATAAAAAATTAATAGCATCATATTCAATATATTACACTTATAAGTATAAGAGTGTGATATGTTTTTATTTTCATTAAATAAAATATTATATTGGTAATAATCACATCCATATGGACCCAAAATGTCCTAAATTAACCCTTTTATGATCCATATCTAGATATATTTATTAAATGATATTTAGACATTTTTTTAATAATTTAATGGAACTAATAATATTATTTTTATGGCATTTAATATCAATTTATTGATTTGTCTTGTACAATCACATGCACTATATCAGTATTGGAAAATTCATTAAGATAATTATTTCCAAAATATAAATGAAAAATAAATTACTATCATAAAAATAAATATATTATGCTCAATATAATCATTTTATTATTTCATTATTTACATTTACTAATATCTATGTCAATATAACTAATTTAATTTGTTATTTTGAATATGCTTTGCCATGTATAATCATTTCACACTCATTTGGATAAAATTATTTTAAAATAACTATATATTATAAACTATAAATCCAAATTATCATTTATAGATGAAATTTAATAAAATTTTAATGAAAATAATTTCTACCTTTAAACTAATAGTAATAACACATCTATGTTTTATTTCCCACTACAGCATAAGCACTACATCAACACTGAAATAGATTTTCATATTTTTCGTGAAATAAAATAAAATTTTCATTTTATAAATTATTTTTGTATTAAATTTATATTATAATATCATACATGATTTATTCCAAAAGTTTAATTAATTTTTATATTATAATTGTTTCTTGAAAATATCAAAAAAGATACAATATTTTTTAAAAAATATATATAATTTTTACTATTCACCAAAATATTAACATTTTTAGAAAATTAAATAAATAAATATAGGATAACTTTTATATGATTAAAAAAAATAATGATTTAAATTTAGAGAAATATATTTTCTAAAACGTCCAAAAAAATTTGATACATGCACCAATAAAAAAGAAATGAAAATCATTTTTAAAGTCAATATATTTATGAATAATAAAATTGATTCACTAATAAATAAGGTTATTATTTTCTAATAGTTTACCAATATATTTATATTGTGTATTAAATACATGTTTATTTAATAAATTAGTTATTCCTTTTCATACCCTCTAATTTAATTGCTATATTATAATAGTAACATTTAAATAATAATATTTTGTTATTTATTTAATCTCATTGTTAGTTATCATATGCACTATCAAACATGTTATTTCCTTATAAAATATGAGGATATTTCATTCTACTCACTTTAATGAATTGTTTTATTTTAGATTGGACTAGTTCTCAATAACCTGAATTTGTATTTTCAAAATAATAATGTTGAAATCCCACATCGTAAAATGGGTGAATAAGACATTCTCTTAAAAAGAGAGAAAAAGAAAGTATGAAGGACATATACAGTAACACATACTATGTTTCCAAGTATGAAACCATTTTTTTCAAGTGAAAACGTGGATATAGAATAAAAACATTACTTTAGATAACTAATTTAGAGTAATAGATAACAATGTTATTATAAATATAACAATCAGAGGATCATAAATATATAAAGGTTTAAAATTCCCTTGATTTATTAGTTTGAAAAGTAAACAAAAAAAGATTTTATTTAAAGATCATTCTCATAGAGTTGGTGGATTATTTTAATACCCTGAGTAGTAATATAAGTAAACATACGTACTTGAAAATTATAGATTTACCCTTTAATAAATTTCATCAAAAAACTCATATATTTCTCAAAATGATACCTATGAATTTTTCATTCCTAGAGAACTATAATCATAATCCATTGATAATAAATTCCAAAAAATGATAACTAGTTATACCTCCTATATTTATTCATTAAATACCTTTAACATGGTTATAAATATATAATTTATCCCCAATAATGATAAACCTTCATATGAGGAATCTTACATTAATCTCCAAAATTCAATAGTAATACCAAAATCTTAAATTACATCATCCAAATAATTATTATTCTTAAAAATTCCTCAATATATTATTGACTAAAATTGAACCCAAAAATTAGATGTATTTCATGACATTTTCTTCAAAGAATAATATAAAAACTTTTCCTCCAATTACAGCAAATACTCCAAAATTCCCATACCAAAATGAATATTCCCTATACATATAATCTTTAAGATACTCTCACTATTTCCATAAATATCTTGAATTTTCATAAATCCAAATTATGATCATATATTATTCCAAATGATAATCCAACACTTAATACTCAATTAAAATACAATAATTTTATGTTTTCTATATTCATATAATGTTTAAAAAATAGTGTACATCTTATGAAATGACATTACTCTCTCTCTCCCAAAGTCACTTGTAAATCTCATGTTTATAACGATGATAAAACACATGTTCCCAAAGTAAAAATGTCTGTTATGTATCATATCATTTAAATAAAAAATAAAACTAACTAAAAAATACATAAGAAAATGGTAGTTGATACGACCGTGTCCCCCTTCATTTGTGGGTTCAAACCTCACGGTCATGACGAATGTGATGGTTTTTCACCCGACCTGCAGGTTTCCTTTTTCTAAAACTATATTTCTTATAATATTCATATAAATGAGAGAAACATTATAAAAAACTGTAATATATTCAACCCTGGATAAACTTTTTAACCTCAATGATTATCTCATAACATTCATTTTTATCCCAAAATATAATAACCCATAATTACTTCAAAATATATCTCCAAAAATATCATTAGTCACCATAAAATTTCATAACATACATCCCAATAACAGGTGTCTAAGAATCTGAAATTATTTTTAAATATAATGATGATGTTGTATATTATTCTTAATATAACTTCTCATGAAAACATCCTAATAACTAATGTTATATAAACAATACCTTAATAGTAACTAAAATATCATGAGACCCAAACATCCATATTTGGCGCTAAAAACAAAAACATTACATTTCTGGATTTGATAATGATAAATGTGGCCCAATGTTTTCCATTAAACACATAAAGCATCCAAATAAATTATTGGATCACTTATATACCCTAGGACCACTTAGTTTTATAGTAATATTTAATTAGGAAAAACTCTTGAAGACATTGGTACCTAAATAAACTAGTTTATAATGATCAATATTATCTCCCACTATACCCAGATTTCTTATTTTATAGCAGTTTATCTCCATAATATCGGTTAAATCCTTTTAGACATAATTTATTTAAAATATTTCCTCATAACATAGGGACATGAGAACATAATAAGGGTAATATCCAATGATTAGTAAGGGTAAACATATAAAATATAAATATATAATGATATAAAATTATAAGATAAGAATAAGTGTATGCGATGAAGAAAAGGACTAAAAAATTTCATACCCAACCTTTTGTAGATCATAAACATGAACCCTGGCATAAAACACTATTATTACTAAAAACACAGTCCATAAGAGTGATAAATCATCATAAATCATTCATAAACGATAGTCTCATACCATAAAAGTGTGGCATCATCATAAGTATATAAACCAATTAATATGTCAACATTAACTACCAGGACCATTAGATCAGGAATCAATACATTTTTTTCATAATATATCAAGAACATTGAGATTTTTCCCATACTAGATCAAGCACATTGAATTATTTCCCCTAATGGCCATGAACATCTACTTGTTTCCCTTAACATATCATGCACATTGACCTGTTTACCTTTTCTATCTCACAAGATATAATTTTTTACCCAACAAATTTTAGGGAAATATATGTCCCATCTGTCAGAAAATTAAAACTGTAAATATGTGTACCATTTTATCATAAATCATTCAACATATCAGAACCCCTAAAAATGGGTTTCATAGATATTTTAATCATAACATAACTTATGAAAAAAAAATGGGATTCAAAAACAGTATTCCATCATAATCATAAACTATTTAAAAAATAATAAGGATCATATATCTGGATTATATCTCTAGTAATGTATCAATAACATCAAATATTTTAACCTTATATAGAAAATTATTTTTAAAAATCACTTGATAGAATTTTTATGGAAAATTTCTCTTTCATTTTCAAATCATTTTTTCAACATTTGTGAAATTATAAAGAATGAAAATTTCTTTGAAATGAACCTTACATGAATGTAATGGGAGATTAAAGTCATTATAAAATAGTTATGGTGGGTAAATATTCTCATATTATATACGTTAAAAAACATTCAGTTGGTGTTTTTGTCAATAAATTCATAAAGAGTCTTGTACAAAAAATAAAAAAATATTCATTCCAATGATTTTTTAAAATTGGAAAAATGTGGAAAAAGGGAATTTAAAATTTTAAAATAATACAAAAAACATTTTTGAAACTATTCATAGAAAAAATGGAAATTGGATACTAATAATCCCCCTCAGAGATGAAAACCTAAACAATTCCATATAATAGTGAAACTGTCGAATAATCCTCTCCACATGGGTATCTATTGAATCATAATCCCCATGAAATAAATAAATTAAAAATAAAATTTAAATACCATGATGAAAAGTTGATTAATGATATAATATAACAAAGGGAAATTATATACCCAATAAAGAGACAATAAATGGTTAATATGGCATATGTCTCGCAGTATTGAAAGTGAGATGAGAAACTCGTACCTCAAGTCTTGCCTTTACTTCTTTATGTTAAAACATCCTATATAACAGATTTGGATTTATTATAGATTAATTTCATATCCATATAAATTCCATAAAATGTATGATTTATGTATATCGTGATATCAACCATTTATTAATAATTTATTATTAAAATCTTTATTCTCATTGATGACTGGATCATTCTCCAAGCATGATTCAGTTCAACAATACTACAACATATACATTGAACATGATAAAACCATTTTCATAATATTAATCATCATTAATAATAATATATATTAAATATATTCATCATTATAATTATTCAAAAAAATATAGATGGAAAATTGAATTACACTATTCATGGACACGGAAGGTCGTATGTATGCATGAATGTTGTTTCCATTTTCCACTAATGGAATAAGAGAAAGGTAAATAATAATTTATCCATGAAAAAATTATTATTATATCAAATATATCAAATATATTTATAAATTATTTCTTCCTTACCATCAATATAAGATAAAAATGAAATAATATTCACATTACTTTGTGAAAGTGGTAATTCACACGTACACATGAGTGATTTTGTCGTTTTCCAATGGTTTACAAGATTAAAAATATTTATGATATTTTCATTAATTAATAATAATTATGTAATAAATATAAAATATAAATATTTAACCCATCATAATTCCTATCAGTAAAATATATTAATGAAAAAATATTTGTATCGCTATCTCGAGCGGTAAGACACATATACACATGTGTTATACTTTTAGTTATTATTTCATGAGAAAAAGTGTTTATAATTTTGTTTTATTAAAAATTATAAAATTTAATAATATTCTATATAGTTAATTTATTATTTTATTATGAATATAATATATTTATAAGAGGTATATAAGAGTATAAAAAAGAAAGTTATTTGTTAGAGTGATTACCTCTACTTCAATGAAACTCCTTTATATCTCAAATAAAGGGATATAGTGTTGGCCTTTTGGGAAGAACAAAACCTCTATAATGTGGATAGTGAAATGTAGAAGATAATTTTATAATGTTCCATTCTTACCCAAGTCCATTACATTTTTTTGGGTATTAGTTATGTTCATGGATGGTTTCGGGAGTTTTCATATGAGTTAGAGGTGCAGCTAAATAGTTATAGGGATAACATGCCATGTATGTATATTACATGATGTTAATCTCAGTTTCACATCATTACTAAGTTGTTTAATGGAATTAAATACATTGGGGTTTGAAAAATAATATAAATTGAGAGGTGACACATTATTTAGAAGAAACTGAACCTCGGGTATTACACATCGTGTAGTACCCCAACACAATTTTTTTAAAAAATTATTTTCCACTGTGATTTCTTTAATTAGTCTAGTTTCTCATTTTCATCTCATTCTATATGAACCCTAAGAACCTCAAGGATTCCTTCGATCCCCACTCCTCTATCCTAAATCATTCCATTCTAATTGTTATTCATTTGTAAGTTATGATCAATCCTCCGTGAGTTTTCTTCATTTTCTCATCTATGTCCTCTTGTTCTTTCTTTGGGATTTTATTTCGTGGTATGTGTAGGATTTATTTAGATTTCTGGGCCACAATTTGATAATTTTCTGTTACAAATTTGGTTTATCCTCATTTCTAGGATTGTGGGTATTTCTTATGGTCGTTCTTCATCACCCTATGGTGTATGAACGAGCTGAAAAGCTACTTCGAGGTAGTATTTCTTCTGTTTCTCATCAATTGTGCATCATGTGGGATGGATTTATTTTTCTCACCAATAGATCGCAAATTTTCATGTATAATCAAATATATAATCGTTTAATTAAATTTAAATGGGTAGGGGGATTCATTTTAGGGGCCTTTGTATTTTTTATTTTATAATTATGATATTGTGATTATACAGTCTTGATTCCATACTAAAAAAGGTTTTCATTGATGGATTTTTTTTTAACTAAATGGGTTTCATGTTTTTTGTTTCTATGTTAAAAACTTATACATCTAAATTTCGAAATCATGTACTATTTTCCAATAATAATATGCCCCATGATTACTTAGTTTTTATGATAACCTCTGAATTAACAAGTGAAAATTAATTAAGGTATGCCTTATTAAAGAACGAATTGTGTAGTTCTTTTGTATGTGGGGTGGTATGTTGTGTGGGATAGTTTGGTTTTTTTTGGTACAGATGGGTTATGAAGTGTCAATGATGTGATGTTTGGGTACACTCTACTTTGTGTTGTGATATGTATGTGAAGCACAGGTGTGTGATTTGGGTTGGTTTGGGTTGTGTTTTGGATAAACATATAGACAATAAATCAAGTTAACCATGTAATGTAATCTCAGGTTGAGAAATTGATTTATTATAGAATAGATGAAATGTGTTTTTCAGCGGGGTTGCGATTGGGAAATGTAGTGATGTGTTATTGTGTTTCTTATTGTGTTTTTTCTTGGTAGTTTCCTGGATAGTTGTGAATAAATTAATAAATAATTTTTTAATAATTTTTTGAACTGTCTTAGGTTGGTTTGGTTAACATAATGAATAAATAAGTTGTGAATAAAGAATGGTAATGGTTAATTAAATTGGTAGGAAAATTAATGGATTTTGTGGCTTGATGTGTATTGTAGTGCATTTAAAGGTAGCTACAAGTTGAAAGTGTTGTGAGTTTTATATTTGTTGGGATCCCATATGTTGTGCTTCAGTGTTTGGTATCATATATTAATATACATGTATTTCCCTTGTAAATTATATCCACACCCCACCCTAGTTAACCACTACATGTTGTACACCCTAATCATCACGAGGGGAGGGTGTCTTTCCCAAAAATCCAAGTGGGACGATGGGTGTATGGTCACCCACATAACCCAGCTCCCTCTTCGAGGTGGTGATAGACCATGATTATTTTGGAAGGAATTGGTATGCGAGGCCCGAGTGTTTGTTGTCGGATTGTGTTTTCCAAGGTTTTTTGGGATGATATTTGTTGTTCCTTCCAATGGGTTTTTTGGGGATTAGATGTGTTATTCATCCCAAGGTGTCTTAGGAATGAGATGTGGTTTTTTATGCATTGTTGTCTATGGGTATGATGTGGTGTTATTTTTGGACTAGGTGTTTGCGAGTGGGATATAGAGTGGTATGTGGCCCATGGGTCTTCGGGATGGATGTGATGTTGTTTGTGTGGCCCATGGATTTGCGGGCATAATGTGGTGGGGGTTCTAATTCGTAGGGTTCTAAGAGTGGGATGTGATATGGTTTGTATGTCCCATGTGTGTATGGGTAGGTTGTGATGTAGAAATTTTGTAAGAGGTGGGAGCATGAGGAAGTTTTCCATTTGGAATGATTTGTTAATCAGTGGGGTACCCTATCATCAATGTGCATACTATGTCACTTTACTTGAATTACATTACATGGTGAGCATGATTTAGTGATGATGGGATGGCTAGTATAACTTTTTAGATTCTATTTGGTTCGGTTATTTTCTCATTGGGGAATTAGTATTCTTCCTTTCACTTGTGCATAAGAGACATAAGTTTTTTCTACTGAGCATACCTATTTTCTCACCCTACGTATATAAAAATAAATTTATGTCTCAAGGAGGATTACATGGACCATGTTTGGAGTTAGTAGATCAGAGTTTTGGGTAGTTTTTGATCCATTGATTTAGCATAATTTTGAGTACTTTACTTTGGAGGTTTATTGTAATTGCACTAGTTATATTGTATGTAGGTATATCAGATAGTTCTTAGATTCATTTTATATATTTCATGGAGTTTTATTGTTGAAGATCCATCATATCTTCCAATATTATTTTAAAAAAATAGGAAATTACTTCCATATTGTGTGACCCGTATACCCTTCTTGCTAGTCGCCAACCCAAGGCCTACTAAAGGCGGGACTTGGGGGTTCATTATCTTTCTTTCATCATTATCATCCCAAGAGAGGTATCATTGCAGGGAGGAGGTTTCAAAAGTATGGTATCAGAGTTGATGGTTGATATATAGGATTATTTTTGGTGTTATACATATTGAGGATTTCATGGTTTGGTAGAGAAATAGTGTTATGTGATCTTGGTGCTTGACAAAGGTCAAACTATATTGGCTAGGATACAGAATTTCAGGTCTCATCGTGATCCGATGCAATGACTTTGAGCCTACCGAGCATGAAAGTGAGGATATACTATTAATAGGGTAGAGACCCTAGGAAAGGTACATGCATCATAATGACTTTTGTTCTTTTTTGAGTTGAGACAAATTAGGGGGGTTAAATGAGTAAAAAATGAAATAAATGAATTAAACTATTAAAAATGAATCACAAATTCCATTCTACATAGGCTTAGTAAATATTTTGTTTCTTTTTATGCTCTAGATCCTGATTTTCATCCCCATTTATCTCAGGTAGTAGAGTTAAAATAGGTTGATCCAGTTGATTGAGGGAGGGTTATTCTAGTTGAGGAGGATTACCAGTGGTAGAGGACGTTGTGAGATTTCTAGTGACAAGCTTTTGGAAAGTACGAGGGTAGTGTTTTAGAGATGGAGATAGAGAACTAGTTCAAGGAGCTTGAGATAACCTTCATCTTGATCTAGGTCCTGAAGGAGTACTAAGTTCCATTGGTGATTAGTCAGAATTGAGGAGTTCTATGTTAGTGGTGGATGATTTATCTATGTGAGAGGAGGGAAAGAGACTTTTGGTGGGTTGACTTTGAGAAGGAGTCATGACTGGGTTTCCTATCATCGACCATAAAGTCTGAGATAATGTATTAACTACACTCCCTAATGTAGGGGAGTATGTCGCTATAGAATATGGGGATAAAGTTCAAGGATCTCCTTCATTTTTCCATGAATCTCTTTATGAATGAGGATTCTAATGGGAGGCGTCTAGAGGAGGCGCTTCATCCTTCTATCCAGTACGTGGTTACTCCCTTTTCATTGTCGGCATAATTAGAGGATTAGAAGAAGGCAGACGAGGTTGAATGGATTCACTCGTGAGGAGGTCTACCACGAGAGGGTATCCAGTGGGGTACTTTGGGATGATGGGTTACCAGTGGAAGCTCTCAGGCGCTAGGACCTTCGAGGATCTGACTGACATGGACTTGACCTTATCAGATTTCTTTTTGGCTATATGTTGCTCGTGAATTTACTATGATCATGGGACCAAATTGTTTCTTTTTTGTTCTTCATGTTAATATTTGGAATCAGTTCTTATTAGATGTTCAAGATCATTATGTTTTAGCTATATATGTTCAGCACCAGCCTTAGTAGCACTTACTAGTTAAGCGACTTCATCAGCAGGGATAGCAGGCTCATTCTCTACCGAGGGGAGGCGTAGATGGTAGATTCCATTTTTAGGAGTTCCAACATACTCAAGGACTATGATCGAATCATTACATTAATGTGGTTATCATTAGAGAGGTAGAGAATATGGTTATGTTAAGTGGAAAGTAGTAGAGCCAATGGTGCCATAGGGGCCTTAATATTTTAGAGGTTTGATTAGTTTGTTTACTACTCATTCTTGTGCCTTGTTTGATTCAGGATCTTCACACTACTTTTTTTCACTCACCCTATCCCTTCTCTGGTATATGATTTAAAGAGTCTTACCATGCCTCTGGGGTTGAGAATTCCAGTCGTAGGCTTTTCCATCTTGTTTGATGTGTACTGGGTGTGTAGACTAGGGATGGAATTTCATATGTCACATGGGGATCTCTTCTTTCTCCAGATGAGACCATACAATGTAATTCTAAGCATAAACTGGTTTCATTATGTGAATTATGTTATTGAATACTTCTGAAGGAGATTTTTGTTTCCATATGTGGATGGGGAGTGTGTAGTTTTTGTTGGAGAGCGTGGTTTTCAGGTGGGAAATGGGCATGTAGATACCCTTCCCACTTTGATGGCTGAGTTATCAATAGAATGAGTAGAAACAAAAATGCTATTGGTTCCCAGAGTCATTAGAGAGTTCCATAATGTTTACCCAAGTAGGTAGTAATGCTACCCCATCAACGTGATGTTGAGTTTGGGATAGACTTACAGACTCGTGCTTCTCCGATTTCAATGCCTCCTTATCAAATAAAACATTCTAATTTGTGGGGGTTTGTGGATTCATAGAGATGATCCAATTAAGATGTATTTTATTCTTCCTAGTGTGTTATCGTGGGTTCTCCAGTATTGTTTCTAAAGAATTTTGATGGTGTTTTGATATTTTAAATAGACTATCGAATGTTGAATTAGGTAATGGTCAAGAACCATTACACTCTTCAATGGATATATGATTTTTTCGACCAATTGATAGGGGAATTTTTGTTTTCTAAAATAGATCATTGTTTTGGATATCACTACTTCAGGGTGAATGGGGGTGATATCCTAAATACTGCTTTTAGAAGTAGGTATGGGAACTTTGTGTTTGTAGTCTTGTCATTAGGTTTTACAAATGCACTAGCCATGTTAATGGGGCTTATGAACTCAGTCTTTCAGGACTTCTTATATTGTTTCATCATCTTATTCATTAATGGTATCCCGGTCTATTCATTATCAGAGGAGGATCATGTTGATCATATCAGGACTGTATTTCAAGTTCTTTGATGACACCAACTCTATAAAAATTTTACCAAGTGAAATTTATGGACATGAGAGGTGAATTTTCTCTAGAATGTGGTATAACATCTTGGAATGGAAGTGGACACGTAAATGGTTGAATTGGTTTTTTCTTGGGTAGTATCCAAGAATGTGGTTGATGTTAAGAGTTTTTTGGGTCTCACAAGATATTATCAGAGGTTCGAACCAAATTTCTCTCAATTTTCAGCTATGTTGGTAGATCCTACTAGAAATTACAAAGCATTATTGGGGAGTGAGTAGTTCAAGGATGAATTATTCAATATGAAGGGGAACATGGTTAGTGATACAGTTCTACAATTTCTAGAGGAACATATTATGTTTGACTTGTTTTTTGACTCATCCCTTCTATACTTGGGATGCATATTGATGAATTAATGAGTAGTACTCTCATGTGGTTCTTTCTAGTTATGTCCCCATGAAAATAACTATTCCACCCTCAATAAATAGTTGGAAATAGTTATTTTTAAACTGATGGATTGGTGGAATTACCCCATCGGTGATCACTCTGTGGTCTTTATGGATCATAAGAGCATGAGGAATATCTTTTCCATGTGAGATATAATCTTGTTGGAGTGAAGGTGGATGGAGTTTATTTAGGAGTTTTCTTTTGAGATATCCAATAGCTTCAGAAAGGGAAATTGTGTGGTCTATTCTATGAGTTGGAAGTCACAAAAGGAGGTTGTCTTAGAGTATATGGATACTTGAAAGGTGATGGAAATGTTGGAATCCTTTCACTTAGATGAAATAGTGCAAGGTACTAGTTGTTGTTCATTTCATATGATAGTGCATTCTTCTCTGATGTAGTAGTTGGAGAAGTCTCATTGGAAATACTCATAGGTAGAGTTTTTGAGAGGTCATGTTGGCCATGGTAATTCTCTGAAGGTATGGTTAGAGTATAGTTGGAATTGGATTTTTTCAACATCAGGTTGTTTATTCTGGCCATAGTGTGTGATGGGGTCCTTTGTGTGTTTCATAGACCACCATTAGTGGTACAAATAGGATTTTATAAGATATACAGTGGCTTGTGGATGTAGTATTGGTGGCCCTGGATGAAATGGATAGTGGAAACGTTTGTGTCAAGGTGCATAGTTTTCCAGCAGGTGATGGCTAAGCATCATGTTACTGGTGGTTTGTTCCAGCCCTTGATTTCCCTCGAACAAATGTGGGATGACATATCAATGGATTTCATCAATGGATTACCCATGGATCTAAGAGGTTACAATGCTATCTGGGTGATAGTGGGTCGATTGAATAAATAATCCCACATCTTAGTGATTATGGTTTTGACCACAGCATATGCTTTGGTTAAGAGGTATATAGATGAGGTGCTCCAGTTGAGTGGAGTTTCATAGACCATTGCCTCATATCAGGATTTGAGGTTTACCTCATGAATCTAGAAGGCATTACAATAGTATTTTGGCACCCATTTTCTCTTAAATCATACATTCCACACTCCAATATATGGTTATATAGAGTAGACTATTCAGACATTAGAGGGTATGTCGTGGGTATACATATTGTAATTTGTAGGATCTTGGGTGTTATACATTCCCTGGGAGGAGTTCACTTGTAATAATATCTATAACTCGTAAATTATCGCAACTATATTTTAGGCATTTTATGGGATACCATTTCTTTATAAGTTATTCTGGATAGATTTTGGGGAGACAACTATTCTAGGTACAGACATGGGGCCAAGAATGATCGAGAAGGTTCAGCTTATTCGTGAGAGGATGAAACTGGTGTAGGGATGATAGAATACTTATGTAGACTGTATGAGGAGTCTCTTGGAATTCATGATTGGGGAGCTTGTGTCCTTAAAGGATTCTCATTTACATAGGAATCTGAGGTTTGGATGATGTAGTGATCTTTCTCCCAAGATTGTTGAACACATTGAGGTGTTTGAAAGAGTTTGTGAGTGGGTGTATCGGTTGAAATTTCCAAAAAAGTTAGAGAGGGCCCATGATGTCATTCCCATATCTTAGATTTTTTTAATAACGTCATTATCACTCTAATTTGATTAACTATGAAGTGTTTGATATCAATAAGGACACGACATTCATTGAGTGTCTATTAGAGTTCCAGTATCATCCGGAGAAGGTGTTGTGTGGGAGGACCATTCCATTTTTTTCAAATGCTATAGAGGCATGGTGGTTAGCAGGAGAGTACTTAAGAGAAATAGATTCATATGTGTGCCCAGTACTCTAACTAGTTTTCAGTTTTTTTTTATTTTACATAGTTTAGAAATGAAATTCTTAAAACCAATTTATTATGAGAGGGGCCATTTTCCCTTTGTAGTGTTATGTGGGGTAGGTTGTATGTTATAGTATTGAAGATTTAGTAGGGAAGGATATTACTCGTAATCAATAAAAATTAATTTCAAAACTATTAAACGAGTTCATTAAGAGATGTGCTGCCAAAAGTGTATAGTATCATGACATTGAGGATGTAATTCCCTTATTTGGATATTCGGGTGGTGCAGTTGTTGTTATTGAATGGGGTGTTTTTGGGTTGTTTTAGTTTATGTGATAAGATCTAGTTGTTGATTTTGAAAGAGTTTTTCTTGTCTATAGTGGTTTCAACACTATATTTCGAACAACTTAGGGTGAATTATCATTAAATATTATTGCATGTGGTTATTAGTCGTGATTCAAGTGTAGAGAGAGTCTTGAGAGGTATCTTATAGGGTGGTTGTTCATACCCCTTTTCCTCTAGGATGGTTTTGGTTTCTTGAGGGTTTGAATCATTTCAGAGCTATCTAATTTAATGGTATGTGTTCCCCTCCAGTCCATTGCTTTTGTTGTTTTGGGTGGTGGGGATGTTTGGGGGAGTTTTGTGAGTTTTTGACGGACTTCGAGATGCAACAAAGCTACTGCATGGATTACAATCCATGTAAGTAGATTTCAGGATGTGATCTTGTTTTCACAGCTTGTCAAATTTGGTTCATAGTGTGAATTGTTTCTAGGTTTTAAAAAAATTAAATTGAGATGTGAATCATTTTTCATCCGAAACGGATGCCTGGGTAGTACATGATGTAAAATAGTATTACACGTCATGTAAAACTCCGACCCAGTTTTGATTTAAATGTTCTTATAAGCCGATCATTTATTTATTTGGATGGTTTACCTTTTTTACCTTATTCTAGATGAACCCTAGGCCCCATGATGATTGATTTCCTCCACACTCCTCCCTCCTTGATCTATAAATCATGGAGGTTTTCCGTTAGCGATTCGTGATCGATCATTGGTGATTTTTATCCTCTTTCTCATCCTTTCCCTCTTGTTCATTTCTGGGGATACACTATTATTGTATGAGTTGGATTGAGTTGGATATTTCTGAATAATTTTTATAATATTCTTGTGTGTAATAGGTTAATCCTCATTTCTAGTGGTGTCTTCGTTGCTTGCAGATATTCTTCTTCTCTATACGGTGCACAGACGAGTTGAAACGATTCATCATTGTATAATTTCCTTTGTTTCTATTGAATTCTGCATCATGTGGGAGGGATTTACTTTTTCTCACCTATGGTACATAGTTTTTCTATGATAATATAATATAATAATCAGTTAAATCAAATTGAATTGGGTAGTGGGATTCGTTTTGTGTGATTTTGTAGTTTTGATATTATGATTGTGATATTATGATCATATGGTATTGATTCCCCTCTAAAAATTGTGTTTTTTTCTGGATTTTATTTAACACTAAATTGGTTTCATGCTGTTTGGTTCATATTTTACACATATATATTAAAATTTTTAAATCATGTACTCTTTCCTAATAAGTGAATACCATATGATTACATAGTGTTTGGGATAAACTCTAAATTAACAAGTGAAGTTTTATTATAGGATTCCTTGTTAAATCTGGAATTGTGTTGTGGTTTTTTTATGTGGGGTGTTGAGTTATGTGGGATAGTTATGGTTATGGGAACATGATAGAAAATATATGAAGTACCTATCATTTTGTGTGTGGGTATGATCTGGTTTGTGATGTGGTGCATCTATGAAGAATAGGTGTGTGTTTTGGGTTGGTTTGGTTGAAGTTGTGGATGAAAATTTTAGATGATACATTATATTTACCATGAAATAGAATTTCATATTGGGAGATCAATTGATTTTGAAATGAATGAGAAGTGTTTCATAGTGAGGCTATGATCGGACTGTGTGGTAATGTTTTGTTGTGTTCCTTGTTGTGTGTTGTTCTTTATAGTTCCCCAAATACTAGTGGAATAAATGAATAAACAATTGGTTAAAAAAATTTAAACTGTGTTGGGTAGGTCAGGATAATATAATGAATAAATGAGATGTAAATAAAGAAAAATAATGGTTAATTAAGTTGCTAGAAAATTGAAATGAGGTTTCGGCTTGATGTGTGGTGTGGTGCATTTACCATTGGGTGTGACTGAGTGATTGGTATCATATATGTATATACTTGTTTTTACCTTGTGATTTCCATATGCACCCCCACTATTATTGAGCACAACATTCCGAACACCCCATCATCATGAGGGAGGGTGCCTTTCTCGAACATCGTGGTGGGAGGTTGTGTGTAACACCCCAAACTTCCATGGTATACTTCTCTTTGAATAATACAATAGCGTGTGTTGTACGCAACTTCAAGTTTTAACTCACCACAACAAATCAAAATAGCCATTATAAATAGTAATACTCACTTTTTGAAATTTTATAAATTTTATCATTCAAAATGGACATCATTTTTCGTTTTGGAATATCGAAATTAGCTTAGGGTGAATTTTCGGTATTTTTCTGAAATTTTCAATTTTTGTTGAATAGTGAAAAACATTGAGTATAGTTTAAAACTGAATTATTATATAAATAATTATTTATTTTACTAAAATTTATTTTTGTTCAAAATAGATACATAATACCTATATAAGTTCAATGTAATTCATTAGATTCATTTTATATATATTATATATATATATATAATTTATCGAACTTTTTACCATCTTTTACACACCTCTAAAGAGGATTTGCACATTTTAAAAAAAACATATTTTTACTACATCTGTGAGTTTAATTTCTAAAATCCGAGAGATAAGTTTGATATCAGTAAGTAAAATTTTTTTCAAGGAGAAGAAAATAATTTTTGGTGAATAGTAATTTTTGACTTTTATTTACCGCAGTTAAAAGTAATAGGGAAATCAAAGGTAAAAATGATATTATAATTATCCAAACACATGTCGTAATTCTATTGGATAAGTTTTATTCAACCAAAAATTACCTTAAGAATAAAATATTATCTTCTAGGTCCACTAGGATTAGATTAGTACATTTATTATTATTTAATTCAAAGAAGTATTAAAAGTATTAAAATCAATGTTTAATAACTAAACCATTTTTAATATATTGTTATACATAAGATAATTTAGACTATAATTATGAATTATAAAGCAAAACATATTCCCTACATAATGGTATTTTATTTATAATTTTTAGACATTAAGTAATTTAATTTATTTATGACATAATGATGATGCAGTAATTACCTTATTAATGAAATATTAAAATAATTGATATTATAAATACCCAAATAAATGTAATGTGAGACTTTATATGAAATTAACTAATTTTATATGTTAATATGACATGTTATGGATGTTTAAATTAGTTTTTTCGGAGTAATAATGCTTTTATGTGTTTAGAAAAAACAAAATACCAAATAGTGTCAAAATGGGCATAAAAGTGCTTTTAAAACAAATATTATATTTTTAAATATTATTCTGTTACAAAAAATATATGATTCTGAAAAAGGTATTAATTAATATTATATATGCCATTAATGAACCACTTGGGGTTTTCTTGGAAGTTTATAGTAATTTTATTAAGCATATAATATAAAAATACAAAGCAACATGGTAAATGTCAAACTAGTTAACTAAGAGTAAAATCTAATAGAAAAGGTTAATATAGTGACCCAAACCTATCTAAAACCTGTTGGTTTGGTTTTTTTCAACCCATACCCACCTTATAATTTAAATAATTTATTTTGGAGACATTATAAACCGAACATGATTTAAATATAAATTAATATTTCAATCTTTTCCCAAAGTACCCCTCACCCCTCTTATAAAAGGACACTTCCCCTTCTCCCAAATTCACACCATCAAAGCCATTTTTCTTGGCCAAACCCTACCCAAATATCCTCTCCACTATCTTCCCTTAATCCTAGAGTTCTTATTTGGAACATAAATTCAACATATGGATCCCTTTTGATCAATTCAAAAGAAAGAACCAGAAGAAGAGGTCAATATCTCACCCCCTCTTTCAAGTTATTTTCGTCTTCCACCTCTGCTTTATTTGGTGCTTCCATTATCAAATAATAACTCCAGTATCATTTTTATACATTTATTTTATTATAAAAATGGAAAAACATATTCATTATATTATCCATCCTATGAATAACATGTCACTATGCATGTATACGTACGGTTTACCATCTACACTTCGTGGTGTAGTTGTTTTTCAATACTTTATAATTTGGACATGTATAATAATGATGTATAATTTATGTAAATAATGGATGTAACATGTTAATGATTCTGTATAAATGATATATCATCCATTTAATTATGATCTTAATTACAGAATAATGATATTGTCGCTCGTGCGTACGTACGGATTACCGTCTCCACGAACGTGATGACATTCATTCCCAATAATAACCATTCAAGAATAATTTTCATGTGATGATTAAAAATAATATTTATAGAACTTAATATCATTCGGGATATGAATCAAATACAATATATCAATAACAATCATGGATTACATAACAAAGCATATAATGGGAAATGAATCAATTAACACCCGAAACGACGATAATACTAAAATATCATTTACAAATCAATATTAAAAGATCATATATGATATAATATAAATGTATATGATTATTTTATAATTTAATATCAATTATTTCCCCATTATACAAGATTTTAACCTACACTTGACCAAGGAAAAATACAAGTTAAGGGTTAATTCTATAACCTCTTCACTATTCAAGGTTTTTTATTTTTAATTATTTACTAGGACCACATTATCATTCACATCCGTTTTTTTATAAAATTATATTCCAAAACATTTTTAATACTTACTATAATATGGTTTAAAGTCATTTATACCATTATTTGACCTTATACATTTTGAAAGGAATCTTTCTATCGTTTTCCAAACAAGTTACATTTTGACCATTTCGACAAAATTAAGGTAAGAATGATTTTTTAATTTATATGGCGGGTGCAGCTATATTCTGCCATTATAACATCATTGAAGCTTCCCTTTAAAGTTTATAAGAATATTTTCAAAATAATTGTTTTCTTTTATAATTATGTAACCGTAAATGATTTCAAAAAGTGAATGAGATAATTCTCTCAAATAGTTTTGATTTCATCTATGTCAACATCCTTTAATGGATTTTAATTTTGTTTGAAGTTTATTTCTTATGATACAAATATTCCATTTTATGTTGAAGGTTTTGTGTTATGTTTGGCTTTGGATGTGATATTTTTCTACCATTCATGGTATATGGATAAATTATTGACATTTCGTATGCTAGTTTTAATATGAGTGTTTATGTTATATTTAAAACATTTCATATTAATAATGCATTGGACTTAGTAAGTGATGGGTGGAGCCCACTATAGCACCTCAATGCATCGGTAGGTCTCATGAGACAAACTAGTGTCTCAGCATAGGTCCTTGACTATGTGGTTATGAATTCTGGCATTAAGAAATCCATCATTTTGAAATTGGATATTGATATTGTATGTTATTATTCAACTAATATAATATTCATGTGAGTAAGTATATGGAATTATTTTGATTTATATTTGCCATATTATGATGAAATTTATGTAAAAAAGGCTTTTGTTTTTGTTTTATACATTGTCTTAAAACTTTATTCTTATTTATGAAAGGTTCTGCTATATTTTTATCCTTATTACGCATCTGAGCTCACCCATTTCTATGTTTTATTTTTTCCAGGATGCAAAGAAGTATATTATCACTGACCTACAGGTATTTCCTATGGGATATTAGTGCTTTCAATGGAAACAATGTTGTTGTAGTTTTCCATTAAATGGTGTAATGTAAAACTTAGGAATGTATCTAGTACTTCCAAGGCAACTAAACTAATCGTTCTTTTGAGAATAGATATTTTGTGATCATGCTGATGATATGTAATAATGCACTGAATCAAGGCTTCTAGGGTCAGAGCATTACAGTTCATATCAGAGGAAGTTTAGTACAAACCATGGAAACTAGATTTAGAAAAACATTGCTTAGAGCACATTAGCCTATGATGGTCTTTGAGGATTAGTATAGAAAAACTTCCAAGAATTTTGGTAATGTAGATATTTTGGGTATTTTACAAGAAATAAATCCCTGTCTGGATATGATTAAGTAGAAGCTGCTCTGGCATAGATATTCCTAGGGGTAAAACCCAAAAACACTGATTTAAGTTAGACTCGAATGAGAACTGGTGCACGAAAATGGGCATTGCTGTACTCTTGGTTAAGTCACTCTTGGGGGATAGGCTTAGGATAATTCACATTTTCTTTACATACCATTATAAAGGATTATTGAGTATATACCTCCTAAATTTTTTTTTTATGATTATGTATTTTTTCACAAAATGTTCAATTTTAGTTAAGTATCTTATATGTTTGGAATTATGTATTGTGATTTATAAACTAATCTAGTTCCATTGGATAGAAATGGATCCTAGTGGAAGGAACGAAAACCATATCAGTGCACGCACTACAAGTAAGGATTTACCTCCTGCTAAAGATAATTATTGAGGAGGTGGTGATACAACTGGTGCTGATTAGGTTATCACTATACAGTGACAGCTCACTCAGGTTATGAATAATAACCTTACATGTATGGAGAACCCTGATCCATAGCGTGGAGGATCAATGTTCGGTCACTTCAGGTGGAAACAACCACCAACATTTAATGGGGGTACAAATCCATTTTTTAGCTAAGAAATGGAGAAATTACTTAGGAAACATATTCCATGCCTTGGGGAGTAGCGAAAGGGAAAAGTTTTCATGGCTATTTACCACCTCACCGGAGATGTTGATCAATGGTGGTCACTGATTCAAAACAAAAAGGAATATGATGAAGTATTAAATATGGAATGGAGGTAGTTTTAAAAAATTCCTTAGAAAAATACTTTCCTCATGACCATCGAGTGGATATGGAAAGGGAATTTCTGAGTCTAAGGAAAAAGGAAAGTGAGAATGTCCCAAAGTATAAAGCTAACCTTACAAGGTTGGAGAGGAATGCTGTAGATTATATTCGTAACCCAATAAGTAAGATTGATCATTTATTTTATGGGTTAAAACCATTTCTCCATCGAGAAATAGTCTCACAATCCTTCTCATCATGCGAAGATATTGTCTCATGTGCTATCAAGACAAAAAATAGTTCTCTAAGTCTTATGAATTTAAATCCAATCAATAGAATAAGAGATCTGTTGAATAATCTATAAATGTAAATAAGGGGATGAAGGGAATGGTTGAATATCCATCCTTTAGTAAATGTAGGCAGAAACACCAAGGTACTTTTCAGAAGGGAATGGGAGTCTGTTACATGTGTGGTGAAAAAGGCAACCAAGCTCATGGTTGAAAGGGGATGAAAGAGTCTATTAATGTTGAATGGTACAATTGATTAGAATGGGGACATTATGAAAATGAATGTCCTAATATTTAGGGGAACTTACCTCAGAAAATGCCAAAGGATCAAGTCCAAGCTTAGGTTATCACTACTGCTGAGATTGAAGCTCTGAAATATGTAGTGGCAGTTAATTTAATGGTTTCTTCAAGTTTAGCCAATGCTTTATTTGATTTTAGATCATTTCATTGTTTCATAACTTCCTAGTTTTCTAAGAAAATTAGATATTTCCAATTTTATTTAATAAGGGAGTTGTTAGTAAAAACATATATGGGAGGTATCATTGCAACAAATTTTGTGAATCAATCCCCATTAAGGTATATAAACGTTATTTATTTGTTGATCTCAACATCATACACATGATTGAATTTGATATAATCCTTGGTATGGATTGGCATATGGACTATGATGCGAATATTTATTATAAGAATAAGAAGGTTACAATTTTTTATGATGATGATAAAGAGCACCTTAACTTTAGAGAAGAAATGTCTCCACCTAATTCTTATCTGGATCCACTCCCAGTAGCTCAAATAAATTCAATTATTGGGGAGGAAGAGAATGAAATAATTATTGGTGAGGAAAAGAATGTGCAAATAGAGGATGTAGCTATTGTGTAATAATATGTTTATGTGTTTCCAGAATATTTAACTGGACATCCTCCAGAATGAGAAATTGAGTTTTCAATTTACTTAATTTTGGGTTCAAGGCCCATATCGAAGACCCCTTATAGAATTTCCATTGATAAATTAGTGGAAATAAAGAAAAAACTAGAGGAATTGAGTAATAAGGGATTTATTCTCCCAAGTGTTTCTCCATGGCGAGCATATGTTCTTTTAGTTAAGAAGAATGATGGATATATGAGGTTCTGAATTGACTATAGGGATATCAATGTTATAACAATAAAGAACAAGTATCCCCTACATCACATTGATGATTTATTAGACCAACATCATGGAGCTCAATACCTTTCAAAGATTGACCTTCGGTCTGGATATCATCAGTTGTGTGTGAAGTAGGAAGACATTCCGAAAACAGCATTTCGAACCAGGTACGAAAATTACATTTTTATAGTAATGCCTTACAGATTGACCAATGAACCCTATATCTTCATGGATATAATGAATAGAGTTATCAAGAAATATCATAATGACATTTTAGTGGTATTTATTAATGATATTTTGGTATACTCCAAAAGATAAAAAGATTATAAAAATCATTTTCTGTTTATTATAAAGACTCTTAGAAGACATGAACTATATGGGGAGTTTAGCAAGTGGGAATTTTGGATTTAGGAGATTTATTTTCTTGGACATATTGTATCTAAGTATGGAATCTCTTTTGATCATTATAAGACCAATTCAATCCAAGAATGGCTAGCACCAATGAGTATAACTTAGGTACGCAGTAGTATTGGTTTAATAGGTTATTATCGGCATTTCATCCAGAATTCTGCCCAATTGGATAAACTATTAATGAAACTCACACGTAAAGGGGTTAAATTTATTTGTACAAAAGAGTGTGAAGAATGATTTGAAGAATTTAAGAGAATATTTGTCAATTATCTTATCTTGACTCTGCCATTGGGGAATGATGGGTTTTTTATTTATAATGATGCATCAAAGAAAGGACCTGGTTTTGTTGTTATGAAGATGATAGGGTTATTTCCTATGCATCATGAAAGCCAAAAATTAATGATCAAAACTATCCTACTCATGATATTGAGTTAAAAACTTTAATAATTTCTTTGAAGATATGACTACATTATCTCTATGGTGAAAAATGTGAGATATATACCGATCACAATAGTTTGAAGTATATTTTCTCATAGAAAGTACCCAACATGAGGCAATAGAAATGGCTTGAACTACTCAAGAATTATGATTTCACTATACACTACCACCTGGGGAAGGAAAATAAGGTGGTAGATACTTTGAGTAGAAAGGATCATGGAGTATGGAACAAGAAGAGAGTTGAAAAGGATCCTATATATATGTATGTAGTAAAGTTGTATATGAGAATAACCATGGAATTTGAAACATCAATTATTTTTCAAATGGTTTCCAAACCATCTTCACTAGAAAGGATAAAATTATCTCTTACTGATGATGAATAATTTCAAAAGAAGAGTAAAGCTATGAATGATGGGAGATTGAGTGACTTTGTGTATGAAGATGGAATTTTGAAACTTGGGATGAAACTTTGTGTACCCAATATTCCTGATCTAAAAAGATAATTATTGGATGATGTTCATAGTTCCAATTTTTCTATATACCCCAGTAGCACTAAGATGTATAGAGATTTGAAGGAACTTTTTTGGTGGGACAACATGAAGAGGGAGATTACTGATTTTGAGTCAAGATGTATGGTTTGTCAACATGTGAAAGCTAAAAGGCAATATCCTGGAGGAGTCATGCAACCATTTCACATACCTGAGCGGAAATGGTATAAAATTACGATGGACTTTGTCATGGGAATACCAAAGATTTCAAGAAGGAATGATGCAATATGGGTCATTATTGATCATCTTACCATGTGAGTACATTTTCTTGCTATAATAGAAGATTTACCAGTTGAACATCTTGAAATACTATATATTAATGAAGTTATGAGACTTCCTGATGTACCCCTATCGATTGTTTCTGATCATGATCCACGGTTTACATCATGATTCTGTAAAAGTCTTCAGAAATCCTTGGATACTGAACATCGTTTAGGAACTACCTACCACCCCCAAACTGATGGACAATCAGAATGGACTATTAAAACTTAGAAGACTTGTTGAGATCATTCTCACTTGACTTTAAAGGTATATGGGATCAATATTTACCTCTGGTAGAATTTTCCTATAATAATAGCTTCCATTCAAGTAATCAGATGGAACCATATGAAGCATTATATGGAAGGAGATGTTGCACACCAACCTGTTGTGATGATGTTGGTGAATGAAAACTTGTTGTCCCAGAACATGTGTAGGAAATGATGGAAAAGGAGAAGGTAATCCAAACCCACATGAAAGAAGATCAAAGTAGGCAGAAGAGCTATGACGGTAACTGAAGGAACAATTTTCAATTTCAGGTAGGAGATCATGTTTTCTTGAAGGTATCTCTATGGAAGGGTGTTATACGTTTCGGTAAGAAGGGAATATTAAGTCCTAGGTACATCGGACCTTTAGAAATTCTATAATGAATTGGTGTGGTAGCTTACCATTTGGAAATGCCCCCAAGTCTCTCCAACATTCACGATGTGTTCCATGTATCACTGTTGAGAAAATAAATGCCTGAACCAATTCATGTACTCACCTATGAGAAATTAGAACTGGAACCTAATCTTTCTTATTGAGAAGAGCCTGTCATGATTCTTTATACAAGAGAAAAACTTCTGAGAAACCGGATGACTCGTCTGGTAAAAGTTATATGGAGAAACCATAATATGGAAGAGGTATCGTGGGAACCTGATGAAATTATGAGGAAGAACCACCCGAGTCTTTCTATGCAGTAACATTCTAGAAGTTTTGAGGACAAAATTATTTGAAGGAGGGGATAATGTAACACCCTAATCTTCCACGGTATGCTTCTATTTGAATAATACAATAGCGTGTGTTGTATGAAACTTTGATATCTAACACACCAAAACCAATAAAACCATCCGTTATGAATAGTAATACCCAATTTTTTATATTTTATATATTTTATCTTTCAAAATGGACTTCATTTTTGGATTCAAAATATCAAAATTGTCATAGGGTGAATTATTTGTACTTTTTTTAAAACATTCTATTTTTGATGAATAGTTAAAAACACTGAGTTATAGTTCAAACCCAAATTTTTATTTAAATAATTATTTATTTTATTTAAATTTATTTTAGTTAAGAATTTATACATAATACCTATATAAGTTCAATTTAATTCATTAGATTCAGTTTATAATAATTTTAGATATATAAAAAATTTATCAAAATTTTTACCGTTATTTACCCACCTCCTAGGAGCATTTGAAAATTTACATAAAACGTAATTTTACTACTTTTTTAGTTGTATTTTGAAAATCTAGGAGACATGGTTGATATTAGTATGTAAAATGTGGTTCTATAATATGAAAATAATTTTTGGTGAATAGTAACTTCTATAAGGACTCGACCTTATAACATTACATAATATTGAATTAAATGAATAACTCACATTGAGGAATTTTTCAGGATTAGAGTTTTATAGAATTAGGCCATAACTATTACATAATAACTTGAATATTACATGTAAACACTACTACTAAGTATCCATTTTCTATAAAATAAGAACTCTTAAATAAAAACATGTCTACTTCCATATATTAAATAGCATGACTTCTTATTGATCCCATACATGACCCTATTCATCTTTAAGTCATGTGGAAAACATTTCAAAAACATGGGATGAGCATAAAAATCTCATTAATGGTTATAAAATAAGGAAGGAAAACATTATCCCATCAATAAATACAAATCTTTGAAACTATACTTTTCAATCATAATATACCTTAAGAAAACATATGATTTATGAATAACAAACAAAAATCATAAATCATAAAGGTTACTTATGGCATACATATCAAACAGACATTGTAGATATCATAGCTACATATGTATTTACACTTGGAAGACCCATAACAGTATATTCCCTAAATCTATTAGTAGAAACATCACATTTACCTCTATCACGTTACCCAATGCATTAGAGAGCTATCTCGGGCTCACCCGCCCTAGGTTTATCATAGAACCACCCATATACGTAAACAATGCCTAATAACCATAACATAATCATAACACATAACACAATTATAAAGGGAAGATAACATTTCCACATTCCAATATATCAAATCAAGATATTTAAATAAACAATGATTTATCAAATCATTTTCAAAACCATTTAAAAAGTGATTTTTGAATCAAAGTGTCACATAACTCATTGATGATTTTAAATGAATTATAATTTGAAAACATTAATGTACATATAAATAATTCCTAAAATCCATTTTTCAAACATGGAAATTAATGAGAAATTTTTTTAATAATAAATCATTAAAACATGTAAAATGATATTTTTTTATAGAGTTTTTTTAACAAAAATAGAGATACTTGAATTCAAATAATTGAGGAATAACATTTAATTATAACTTCATAATATCATGATAATAAAAGGATTCAGGATATAATATTTCAAAGGACACTACATACACCAAATAAGAGTGAATGGGTGCATAACAACAATGAAGTCTCAGTGGAAATGTAAATTGAGATGCAATCCCTTATAAAGATAGTATCCTTAAATTAAGGATAAATCCATCACATAAATATGTGTGAAAAATATAAATAAACCCAATATAAGTGGATATTAAGTGTAAAAAAATCATAGGGCATTCACACATATTCATAGGATGACATATTCAAGAAGTACAAGTTGAACCCAAAGAATTGAAATTGGGTTAAGAAGTTCCCTTGTAAAAATTTGACATCCTAATGACGTCACTTTTAAATTCAGAAAAGGATTTTATTAGATAAAAAGCGTATATTATCACTTGGAAATAAATTCTACATAAATAAGGATATATAAAAACATATCCCAACATAGTATGATGTAAATTAAAAGACATAACAAAAATAAGTCTTTTTAAAATAGGAGGGTGAAGGGTTCCCTTACCGATTTGGTAACTTACAAAACATATTCCACATGAAAGAAAGATCGTACAATGAACATGTAAATACTCATAAATGAAATTATATTACACAAAGGGTAACATAATGGGAAGTAAAAACACCACACAAAAGGAAATAGTATCAAATATAGCATGAATCTCACATGAATAAAAAGTGAGATTAAATTCTTTACAACGTTGTAATCAACTGAGTCGTATGACCAAAAGTTAATATCCACCAAATGAATCACAGAATACCATGAATATAATGAGTATAATGATAATATATATCAAATTTCAGTACACAATACACAACATTCAATGAATAGGTGGTGAACAATGGAAAGCTCATGGAATTAAATGTGAGATAAGAAAATCCCTTACCTGGTGTCCTACATGACTTGTTTGTTCCCTGTTCTTCCTGAATAATAAACTAATGTTAATTTCTAATTGCTAAAAAAAATTTAAAGTTTATTATTCTTTTTATATAATTTATTACCATGTTATAGATATTATGAAATCATTTAAGTTAATAATGGTCGTTTTGTCGATATTTGGTACTTGAGTCAGAAATAGACTTCTTATAATTACAAGTTGTTCACGTAGTCAAAAGTTCATTATACATAGAATTATATTCATGATTTAGATATCATATATATAATATAAATCCAGTATATATATATATTTATAATTGTACATAACATTTGGAGGAAAGAAATAAAATGCACTGTTCATAGAGATGGTAATTTGTACGTACTCACGAACGCTACTTTCATTTCTATTTCTTATTTTAATGGAATTAAAACACAATTATACATAGGTATATTATAATTTAAGTATAATATAATATATAATATCATTAACTCCATCATTTATATGTCCCACATATGGAATTAACGAGTCATATCACTTTGAAGGGGCGGTAGTCCGCAATTCCTCAAATGAAATTATCGCGTTTACCCATAATGGAAACCATAAAGGTAGGATATAAATGTAAAATAGAAAAGAATAAAAAAACATAATCATAATATATATAATATATAAATATACTATCATCTTAATGGCCACCATGATAGGTGGTAGGAGATAATCAAACAACCATCTTCTCGTGAGGCATTAGTTTTCCATCCACGAAAACAGTATGGTCTACATCCATTAGATGGAGGTGTGTGTAAGTGTAGTTATAGTAATTCATATAAAAAAATCGTAGTATATTTAATATACTGGTTTTATTAATAAATTATAGAGTAAAATTGTTTTAGGGTTGGGAGAAGTAAAATAAAATAAAAGAAGTTAAGAGAACCTGTTACCTTAAATTTTGGTAATTTTCTTTGGTTTGAACTAAAGGGACTTCATGAAGTGCCTTCTGACTAAGGTAAGGCTTCTAGGATGAGGAGAGTGATGTAGGGAGATAAATTGGTCAGATTTTGGACTATCCTAAAGTCTTGATAGGTGTGTGGAATTCGTTAGAAGTGAGGGCTTTTATAAGGGGGTGGAGGGGATCCTTAGGAAAGTGTGATAATATTATTTTATTATATAATGATATTCTATTTCTAAAGGTCCCAAAATCATTATAATCGAAGATAAAATGACTCATATTAGAAATAAAATCATCTAATAAGAATTGGACATGTTTTGGATGTTATTTTAATATCTATAATCTTATTTATTTAAATGATATATTAGTGAGGTAAACACTACATCATTATTGTGTCATAAATAATTTAATTTATTTGATATCTAAAAATTATAAAAAAATACCATGATTTTGTAAATTGTTTTATATTTCTAATGAATATTTATAGTAAAAAAATATTTCTTATATAACACCATATAAAATTTAATTTACTAAAAGATTTTTCTTTATGTCATTTTTGCCTTTACATTAAATTAATTATTCTAAAGTGTCATTATCAGTCTTATGTGGCTCCATGGTGTCCCAAAATCGACAAAAAGATGGCCATGGTCGTCCATGACTCATCCAATAAGGTTAGAAAAAGTTTTAAGGTAATTCTGTATTATTATGATATTCTTTTTACCTAAAATTACCCTATTTACCTTTAACTACGGTAAATAAAAGTCAAAAGTTACTATTCACCCAAAAGTATTTTCATCTTATTGGACCAAATTTTACTTCATAATAACAACCATGTGTGTTGTATTTTATGAATTAAACTCAAAAAATCATTTAAATTTCATTTAAATGAAAAAGTCGGTTTTTTAAATACTACTAAGTGGTTTCACTATTCATCAAAAATTGATGTTTTTTGGAAAAATACCCTGAATTCATCCTAAGATATAATTGATATTCTTAATTAAAAAAATGATTTCTATTTTATAAAATTCAAAACATAGAATTTTCATTAATTAATTTTAAATTAATTCCCATTGTCAAAACAAATAGCGTGTTTTTAAGAAAGAATAACTATCAAAAGATTGATACTTGCTTATGTCCAATTTCATTGTGAAATAAATTACAATGAACAACATTGGATTAAATGGTAAAGATATTTTATAATTACAATTCAAAACAAATTAAAAAGTTAATCTAACCATATAAATAAATTATATTAAAACACACTTTTGAATTAAAATACAATATTTTCACTATTCATTAAAAAATGAACTTCCTTAGAAAAATTCAAAAAATTACAAAAAGTAAATATTGATGACCCCATTATAAAGAGGATATTATTCGGTCAAATTGAATGTATTAAAGTGACCAAAACAAATTTAAAGAGGTTTTTCCTTTCAATGGTGTAAGTCGTCCCTTTAATGTTAATTATGCTTAAAATTAAATTCATTCACATTTTAAGCCTCTAAATTTTTATTGGATAAATATAAATACATTTAACAAACAAGTATAATCAAAATTTTAGTTAGTTTTTTCATTACCACCAATAAAACGGCTAGGAGTTAACTTCTATTTAAAATAATAATATTATATTATTATTATGCGACGTAAGATTTCAAATAAACCTATTGTTGCGTATTAGGTACACTCTCGAATATAGTGTCCCCTTTAATGTAAAATTAATGTTTAATTCAAAAATATTAAAAATATTAAAAGTGTCTTATTCCTTATTTATATGGTATGTTACATCCTTCCCCCTTTTGGGAATTGCGTCCTCGCAATTTTAAAACAGGGCTTAGAAACTTCATTAAAAGTCCCACATCGAAAAATAGTCAGTAAAACAATCACTTAAAAAGAAAGAAAGAAAATTAAAATGGTCACCCAAGATAACCCATACTAGGATTCCATGTAGGAATACATGGATATGGAATAAAGAACAAACAGTCACGTTCTGATGGAGAGTGATAGAAAACATGATTAAGATAAAGTTAACCACCAGAAAATCACAAACTTATGATGTGTTAAAAGTTATTTGATTACCCCAGAAGGAAATGTAAACCAGCAATGTTTTTTTATATTGCTTTTCATAATTTTGAAAAAATTTTTTACTACTTAGAATAATAAAATATGGAAATATACATACCTTCAAGTAGAGTTTCATCCTTTAATAAGTTTCTACCAAAAACTAATCTTTTCTTCAAACAAAGGGAATTCAAAAATACTTGGTCACATAAAAAGCACAAGAATCATCTTCTTGAGAATCACATAATCCACAAAAGAAGAAAAATATATATCCCTTTTCTTTATACATCAACTAAAACCAAAATTGATAGTGCGAGATCGAATAATACCCATAAAGGATAATCTTTTATAAAAAGAAAAACTACTCTTAATTTCCAAAATTTGTAAAACAATACCCAATGTTCAACCAAGACAATTCAATAAACAAATCCCCATAAGATTCTTCAAAAGTAATCCAAACTAATATTGAAACCCAAATCTCATAAGTATTTCATTACATAGTCTTCCATGATAAATATTATCATTTATCACCAATTAACATCAATTACTCATAAAATCTCATATTGAAAATTAATTAACGTAATTACATATTCTCCATGATAGGTTAATCGGTTTCATAAATAAACCAAATCATCATATATCCACAATAAAAACATAGATTCTTCCAAAAAAAATTCATCCATTATTACATAGTTGAAATCCCATAGTATTCTATATTCCTTAGGCATAAAGTGTTTCCAAAAAAAAGAGAACATCTTCCACAACAACCATTATCACATAATCACTAAAACATTTTTCTATACTAATTATATCCATTTTATACAACATATGTTACAAAAGTAAACTTATTCTGGTTTCATAAAAACATTTTATTAGAATAATAAGTCATACTAACTAGGGACGTCACGTAAGATAGTTTTAGGTGATGTGCCCTTGTCTTCCTTAGGTTGTGGGTTCGATTCATGTGGCCTTACCAGATGCGACGGTTTGTCACCCATCCTATGGGTTGTCCATTTTATAACACACAAAAATAACCCAATCATGTTTTAACCTCAATGGTTTCCTTATACCACTCATTTTTATCCAAATTCATTATGATCTCATAATCTTAATTCTTGAATTCTTATTTCATCACCATATGATTAAATAAAACGATCCCCAAAATGAAGAACATAATACCTTGATCATGGTGTCTAGTTGGTATCATCATCATCTTGTTCACATAGGTAGAAGGTCCATGCATTGTAATAATGATTTAGAGATCCTTCAAAATCATTTGTTTCCTCCATCCAAATACACCTTATACAACATCGGTCATATGGGTGTTCAAAGAAAAACAGTTTTCGAAATTAATCAAGTATGACATATAATTTCAAAACATATTGTAAAACATGATTTCTATAAAATAGTCAGACCAAATTTGATTTGAAGCTTTCAATTAAATGAACTTCTAAAATACTATAGGTATGTACTGAGAGACTATATTTAAATAGAAAATATAAATAGGTTGTGCAAGGGTATCCTTCTTCAACACCTTTTTTAAAATCATAATATGCTTCCAAAACTTATGATAAGGTAAAATATTTGAAAATTCCTTGATAATATTTAACTTTATTGAAAATATGAGAATATTGTAAAATATGATTTTTTTAAATACAACCCATGATCCACAATGATAACGAGTTATAGTGGAGGTGTTTGATATCTCAAACAACTGCTTGCAAGTGATTTGTATGCTAGAAAAAGTTTCACAATAATCCTAACATGACTTTGCGATAATTATTGAAAGCATGTCATCTGGAAGAGATAGAAATGTCGTTCGATATCCTCCTCCTTCCATTTGTAACTAACTTTCCTTGACCTGGAAATTTTATAAAACAATGATTTAACTGAAATAATTGATATAGGTACTAACCATATGTCTAAAGAAAACTCATAGTCCCTAAAGTTGTCTAAACATACCTCTAATAACAACTATAAATACCAAACCTTATAACATAACATAATATTGAATTAAATGAATAATTCACATTGATGATATTTTCACGTTTAGAGTTATAGAGAATTAGTCCATAAATATTACATAACAACTTGAATATTACATGGAAACACTTCTACTTAGCATATATCTTTTTATATAATAAAATCTCTTAAATAGAAACATGTCTAGTTATATATTTTAGACAGCATGACATTTTCTTGATCCCATCCTTGACCCTATTCATCTTTAAGTCCTATGGAAAACATGTCCAAAACATGGGCTGAGCATAAAAACTCAGTAAGGTTTATAAAATTAGGATGGAAAACCTTATCCCATCAATAAATACAAATCAATGAAACTATACTTTTCAATCATAACATACCTTACAAAATCAAGAGATTTATGAATAACACACACAAATCAAAAATCATAAAGGTTACTTATAAAATCCATATAAAACGTACATTGTAGCTATCATAGAAACATATGGATTTACACTTGAAATACCCATCACAGTATATTCCCAATATCTCTTAGGAGAAACATCAAGTTTACCTCCTTCACGTTACCCAATGCATTGGAGAGCTATCTCGGGCTCACCCGCCCTAGGTTTGTCACGGAACCACCTGTATACGTAAACAATTCCCAATAACCATAACATAATCAAAACACATAAAAATGTATTAAGGAATAATGACATTTCCACATTCCAATATTTCAAATCATGATATTGAAATAAACAATGCTTTATCAAATCATTTTTAGAACCATTTAAAAAGTGATTTTTGAATCAAAGGGTCCCATACCACAATGAAGCTTTTAAATGAATTATCACATGAAAACATTAATGTCCATATAAATAAATCCTAAAACCCATTTTGAAAACATGGACATTAATGAGAAATATTTAGAAGAATAAATCAGTAAAACATTTAAAATAATATTTTAGTTAAAGAGTTTTTTTTACAAAAAGAGAGACACTTGAATACATATAATTGAGGAATAACATTTAATCAGAACATTATAATATCATGAGAATAATGGTATTAATGATATAATATGTCAAAGGACAGTATATAAACCATATAATAGTGAATTGGTGCATAACAACAATAAAGTCTCAGTAGAAATGTAAATTGAGATGCAATCCTTATAAAGATGGTATCCTTAAATTAAGGATAAATAAATCACATATTTATGTGTAAAAAATATAAATACACCTAATATAAGTGGATATTAATTGTAAATCAATAATAGGACATTAACACATATTCATATGATGACATATTCATGAAGTAAAAGTTGAACACAAAGAATTGAAATTTGGTTAAGATGTTCCCTTATAAAAATTCAACAGCCTAACGATGTCACTTTAAATTTCAGAAAATGAGTTGATGGGCTAAAAAGAGTATATAATAACTTGGGAATAAATTATACATCAATAAGGATATATAAGAACATATCCCAACATAATAAGATGTAAATTAAAAGACATAACAAAAATAAGTCTTTTAAAAAGAGGAGGGTGAAATGTTCCTTTAGCAATTTCGTAACATACAAAACATATGCCACGTGAAAGAAGGATCATAAAATGATGATTTAAATACTCATAAAGGCATTTATATTACATATAGAGTATCATAATGGGCAGTACATACACCAAAAAAGTAAAGAGTGCCAAATATAGCATGAATCTAACGGGAATAAAAAGTGAGATTAAACCCTTTACCAAATTGTAATCAACTGAGTTGTATGACCAAAAGTTAATATACACAAAATTAATAATATAATACCATGAATATAATGATAATAATGATAATATATATCTAATGGTAGTACACAATACACCATATGCAATGAATAAGGGGTGAATAATTGAAATCTCATGGAATTAAATGTGAGATAAGAAAATCCATTACTTCCTGTCCGAATTGACTTGTTTGTTCCTTGTTCTTCCTAAATAAAAAAATAATGTTAATTTTTACTTTCATCAGAACCTTTTTAAAGTTTATTATTCTTTTTCTATCACTTATTACCTTGTTATTGATATTTTGAAATCATTTAAGTTAATAATGGTTGTTTTGTCGATATTTGGTACATGAGTCAAAAATAGACTTCTTTTAATTACAAGTTGTCCACATAGTCAAAAGATAATTATATACAGAATGATATTCAGGGTTTATATATCATATATATCATATATATCCAGTATATATATGTATTTATAATAGTTCATAACATTTGGAGGTATGAAATAAAATGCATCGTTCATAGAGACGGTAAGTCGTACGTACGCATAAACGCTACTTTCATTTCTCTTTCATGTTTTAAAGGAATTACCACACAGTGATACATAGGTACATTATAATTATATTATAATATAATATATAATATCATTAATTTCATCCTTTATATGCCCCACATATGGAATTAACGAGTCATATCACTTTGAGGGGGTGGTAGTCCACACTTCCTCGAATGAAATTATCGTTTTTACCCATAATGGAAACCAAAAAGGTAAAATATAAATGTAAAATACAAAAGACTAAAGATAACATAAACATAATATATATACTATAAATATAATGTGTGAAATTAATGTCCACCTTGATAGATGGTAGGAGACAATCAAACAATCATTGTCTCGTGAGGCGTTATTTTTCCATCCACAGAAATAGTATGTTATTCACCCATTAGATAGAGGTGTGTGTAAGTGTAGTTCTAATCCGTCTTATAACAACATCCATTTATATTGAATATACTGGTGTTTTTATAAAATAAAGTAATAAAAAGAGTGTAGGTGTTGTAGATGTTAAATAAAAAAATGAAGTTAAGAGAAACTGTTACCTTTAATTCGGGTAACTTTCTTTGGTTTGAACCAAAAGGACTTCTTGAAGTGTCTTATTTTAGGGTAAGGCTTCCAGGTGGAGGATTTGGACGTAGGGAGATTAATTGGGAGGATTTTGGAAGATCCTAAATTCTTGATAGTTGTGTGGAATTGGTTATAATTGAGGTCATTTTATAAGGGGGGAGGGGCTCTTTAGGAAAGTGTGATAATATTGTTTTATTATATAATAATATTCGGTTTCTGAAGGTCCAAAAATAATTAGAGGAGAAGAAAAGATAACCAATGGTCAAAATAAAATCATCCAATAATAATTTTACATGTTTTGGATGTTATTTTAATATTCATAATATTATTTATTTAAATGATTTATTAATGAGGTAAACACTGCATCATTATTGTGTCATAAATAATTTACTATATTCTACATCTAAAAATTATAAAAAAATACCATGATGTAGGAAATTTATTTATCTTTACAATTAATATTTTTAGTAAAAAATATTAACTATATAACATCATATAAAAATTAAATTACTAAAATAGTTTTTTTATGTCATTTTTGCCTTTAAATTAAATTATTTAATCTAGAGTGTCATTATCACTCTTAAGTGGCTCCATTGGGTCCTGAAATCGACCCAATGATGCAAATGGTCGGTGATGACTCATCCAAAAAGGTTAGGATCGGTTTAAGGTAATTTTTTATTATTATGGTATTCTTTTTACCTTGAATTACCCTATTTACCTTTAACCACGGTAAATAAAAGTCAAAAGTTACAATTCACTAAAAATTATTTTCATCCTATTGAAACACATTTTACATTCTAATAACAACCATGTTTGTCGGATTTTTGAAATTCAATTCACAGAAGTAGTAAAATTTCATTTAAATGAAAAAAGACGTTTTTTTAACTACTACTAAGTAGTTTCACTATTCATCAAAAATTGATGTTTTTAACAAAAAATATCAAAAATTCCGCCTAAGATATATTTGATATAACGAATTCAAAAATGATATCTATTTTATCAAATTCAAAACATATATTTCACATTAATTAATTTTAAATTAATTCCCATAGTTAAAACAAATAGCGTGGTTTTAAGAAACAAAAACTATAAAAAGATTGATACTTACTTATGTCCAATTTCAATGTGAAATTAATTAAAATGGCAAACATTGGATTAAATGGGAAAAATATATATTCTAATTAAACTTTAAAACCAATTAGAAGGATAATATAACCATATAAATAAATTATATTAAAACATAGTTTGAATTAAAATACCATATTTTTACTATTCATTAAAAATGAACTTTATCAGAAAATTTCCAAAAAGTACAAAACATAAATTTGGATGTCCCCATTATAAATAAGGATTTTATTCGATAAAATATAATGTATTAAAGTGACCAAAAATAGATTTTAAGAGGTTTCTCCATTAAAAGGTGTAAATTGGCCATTAATGTAATTTATACTTAAAATTAGATTCATTCACATTTTAAGCCTCTAACCTTTCATTAGATAAATGTAAATATATTTAACAATCATTTATAATCATATTGTAGTTATTTTTGTTCATTCCTGCCAATACAATGGCTATGAGTTAACTTCCATTTAAAATAATAATATTATATTATTAGTGTGTAACGTAAGATTTCAAAGAAACTCGTTGTTGCGTATCGGGTACACTATCGCACATAGAATCCCCTTTAATGTAAAATTAATATTTAATTCAAAAATATTAATAAATATGAAAAGTGTCATATTCCTTATTTATCTCGGATGTTACAACTTCTGTCTTTTATTTACCGCGGTTAAAAGTAAATAGGGTAATCAAACGTAAAAATTATATTATAATTACCATAACACTTGTCATAATTATATTAGATAAGATTTATTTGACCAGAAAATCCTTAGGAATAAAAAAATTATCCTTTATGACCACCTGTATTAGATTAGAACATTTATTATTATTTAATTCAAAGAAGTGTTAAAATTATTAAAATGAAAGTTTACTATCAAAAAAAATTAATATAGGGTTATACATAAGATAAATTTGACTATAAATATTAATTATAATTATAAAATTATTTCCTACATATGGGTATTTTATTTATAATTTTTAGACATTAAATAATTTAATTTATTTATGACATAATGATGATGTAGTAATTTCATTATTGATGAAATATTAAAATAATTTTTATCATAAATAACAAAATAAATGTAATTTGAGACTTTTTATAAATTAAACTAATTTTATTTCTTAATTTGAAATGATAGGGTTGATTAATGGAATTTTTTCTAAGTAATATTGCTTTTATAAATTTTGAAAAAACAAAATACCAAATAGAATTAAAATTGAAAAAAAAAATGTTTTTAAAACAAATATTATATTATTAATTAGTATTCCATTCCAAAAATATATGGTTCATCCAAAGGGATTAAATACTATTATATATTTCGTTAATGAACCACTTGGACTTCTCTTGGAATTTTATAGTACTTTTATTAACCATATAATATAAAAATACAAAGAGACATGGTAAATGTCAAACTATTTAACTAAGAGTTAGGTCTAAAAGATATGGTTAATATAGTGATCCAAACCTGTCTAAAACCTATTGGTTGAGTGGTTTTAGACTAATTCCCACCTTATACTTTAAATAATTCATTTTTGAGACATTATAATATGAAAATTATTTTATTATAAAATAATATTTTGATCTTTTCCTAAGGTGCACCTCACCCCTCTTATAAAAGGCCACTTCCCCTTCTCTCAAATTCACACCTTCAAAGACATTTGTCTTGGATAAACCCAGCCCAAATATCATATAAACTATCCTACCTTCATCCTAGAGGCATTATTTTGATTATAAAAACAACCTAAGAAGACTTTTGATCAAATCAAAAAGAAGAACCCAAGGAAGAGGTAAATATCTCACCACCTCTTTCAAATTATTTTCTTTTTCCACTTCCTCTTTCTTTTTTGTATCCATTATTAATTGATAACTCCAGTATCTACTATATAATGTGATATTATTATAAAAATGGTAAAACCATACTCATTAATGTATCCATCCTATTAATAACATGTCACCATACGTGCATACGTAAGGCTTACTGTCTCTACGTCGTGGTGTAGTTGTTATTCAATACATTATTATTTGGATGGGTATAATAATTATGTGTAATTGATGTAAATAATAGATTTAAAATTCTAATTATTTATTATATATGATATACCATCCGTTTAATTATTATTTTAATTACAAAATAATGATATTGTTGTTCGTGCGTACGTACGGATTACCGTCTCCACGAACGCGATGAGATTCATTCCTCATCGTAAACATTCAAGAATAATTTTCATGTGATTATTATAAATAATATTTACAGAACATAATATCATTCTAAATATGAATCAAATACACTCTATCCATAAAAATCAAGGCTTATGTAACGAATCATATAAAGAAAATGAATCATTTAACACCTGAAATGACGATAATACTAAAATAGTATAACAAAGAAATATTAAAAGATCATATATGATATCATATCGATGTATATGATTCTTGTATAATTTGATAAAAATTATTTCACCATAATACAAGAGGTTAAACTACCCTCAACCAAGGAAAATGACAAGATAATGGTTAATTCTAAAGGGTCTTCATCATTCAAAGTTGTTTATATGTAATTATCTATTGGGACCTCATTATCATCCACATCCATGTTTTCATAAAAATATATTCCAAACAAAATTTAAACTTAATAGACAATGTGTTATAGTCATTTATACCCTTATTTGACATTATACATTTTGAAAGAAATCTTTCTGTCATTTTCAAAACAAGTTACTCTATGACCTTTTTGAAAAAATTAAGGTAAGAATGTTTTTTTAACTTATACAGTGGGTGCGGCAATATTATTTCATTATAACATCATCGAATCATCCATTACAAGATTATTCGAATATTTTCAAAATAAATGTTTTCTTTTATAAATATTACTCTACCCGTGAAAATGCACAGGACTAATCAATTTTATTTTAAATCGCATGGTTTAGAATCATTCAGAAAAATGTAATTTTGTTGTACTCAAATGTATGTTTCAGAATAAAAAATGATAATAAAGTGAGTGAAACACTCCTCACCTAATGAAATGGAATGAAAACTAATAGTGATGGATATGGAACATTATGGAATGGGAGAGGCAGAGAAAGAAAAAAAATAAAGTAAACTAAATTTACGATAAGAGAAAAATATTATTTAATATAAAAATATAGACATTAAATTTTGAATGTCAACATAAAAAAGTTAGTTTGAATCAAATTAAAAATCATTAACTGTTAAAAAATCTATGTTTATAAACATATGGAGTTCTATTTTTTAACATTTTTTTGGTGTGTTCTCATGTTAAATAGTTTCATCCACATATTTCTTAGTAATTTGTTGGGAAATCATTTTTAATAAAACCCTAAGAGTTTAGGTGTGAGTCATTTCTATAGTGTGTCCCCCTTTCAGGATGTTTAGTTTGAAGCATTACAGAAACCTATTATAGTTTATACATGGGAAAATAAACTGTGAAATCTATTTTGTATATGGGGTAGCAATCAGAAACAAAAAACATTGAAAAATATTGTGCTGAAACAAAATGTACACAAGGGTGTGAAAATTAAAATTACATGATATGGAAAAAATATTTCATTACATTTATTCTAGAGACATTTATAGTATACTATTTTAGATAATTTAGATAAACCATTAACTGAAAAAACAATTTTCTTTCTCAATATTTGACATTTTTTTCAACTATATGAGAAACTATTGAATCTAATCAATTAGTCAACATATCCATAAAATTATTCAAATAATAAAATCATTTAGAAACATATTAGATAACACTTTTCTTCATAAAATTGGAAAATGTAATGATAAAAAGTTAGTGAGATTAAATTTTAAGTAAGGATTAACACAATTAATATCCATGAATGACCATAAGTGGACAAAAAATCAGAAAACAAGTGCATTTAGGATACATAAAAATGTTATACCAAAAAATAATAGAATAATTCATTTAACAATGCATGATATTACATAAAAATATACAATATCATAAAACAAAGTTATAATCATCGAATGTAACAAATACTAAAAATAATTTTTATTTTCAATAATAGAATACCATTTTTAATTCTTAATAGTTCATATTAATTTTGAATATAATTAAAACCCAAATTATAGGTACATAATAATGGAATAGAAGTTATATAAATTTTTTGGAAATCATAAACATAGTATTTACAATTTAGTCGAATTAATAAGGAATTAAAATTTATATTGGGCATTCATGATGGAGTATTCAACTATATGAATGATAAAATGATTCCATTGGTTATTTAAAATTATGATCATTAATATATTCAATGTTGAAATGAATGTCGCGTAACTGAAAATAATGACGTCAAAGGGCTATATTAGAAAGTTGGTGAGGATGAAGTAAATAGTGGTGAAGGACTTTACATCACCTTGACCATTAGTTTAGAATATTACGTTTAATGGTTTGATCCCAACCCAAGGTATCCAATATCGACACTCGATTGGTCTCTAGTGATGTGGCATGGACTCCTCAAAATACATCTTTAGTGGTGTATTTTCTTCATGGACCACAATGCTTGATGATGCTTCATGTTTGGAAGTTCGTTGCACCCAAGGTGGAAGACTTGGTCTCCAAGTGGATTTGTTGCCACATGGATCTTGAATGCCTTATAGAGGTGGATTTTAAGGGATTCAAAAGTGAGCTGCAAGGTTCAATGGATTCAAGATCCTTTTAATTGTCATGAGAACTATATATAATTGAGCCAGAGACCACAAACCATCATTAGTTGAGTGGATAAATGATACATTTAAATTTATATCCCAGTAAAGGGTAAATAAATAAATTATGATATTAAATGGAAACAAAAATTGATATATCATTCTTGCACATGCTCCTCAAATCAATCAGCAAGCTGTTATATCAATACAGATATTATTCTGTAAATTAAGCTGGTTTTTTATAGAATACATTTATAGAAAGAAAATTATGTGAATATTAATTACTTATAGACCTTATCAGTGAAACAAAGGAGATATAAAATAAAACTAAAATCTAATATTAGTTATAATATGAAGAATAGTGGAGGTTCAATATGTTGTATGTGTTTTCAAAAAATAAGTTGTATGATTTTTATAAAAAAAATATAGTGTTAAATAGACCTTCTAAATCTACCTATATTCTAGAATATGTTCAATGCATGATAAAGTGAGATCTCATGGAATATGGAGAATCTCTAAGAAATTGAAAACAAATAAACTTGTTTATGGAAAAATAATTTGGTCAAAAACCAAAAATGTATTTTCCTTCCTAGAAATCCTGGTATAGATATAACTATAAAATGTTCATTGATTTTTCATATCCACCACCCTAAATTGTGTTTTAAACGAAATTTTATTTAAATGAATAATGAATAAAATCTGGGAAGCAAGTACATGTTAAGATAAATCGGGGATCAATGTGAGGAGGAGGATACATTGGCATCTAGAGGTGGGGTAGTGGCGAGATATTCCATAGGTATAGAATGAGGCATGGAAACCCTAATAGGTAGGTAAGATCGGTGATAGTGTGGGTGGGGTAATGAGAACGCGTTCGATGGGAGCGTCGTTATGGTGGTAGTAACTATTAGTTTGGTGATGTGGGAGCTCAATTGGGTGACGTGTAGTCCGAAAAAATACTCTATTAGTCTATATATATAGAATATATAGAATATAGATATCAAGACATTTCCAATAGAATAAATAAAACATTTTTATGTATTCTATATCATTATATATCATCAAAAAATGGTGAAATAAATATAATAAAACCATATAAGAATAAAACTATAATGTTTAAGAACATCATCCATTTTAAATCTATCAAAATAGAAATTTTAGCCTTTCATGCGGTGTAAAGAAATAGAGATAGCAGTGTCAGATTTCTGATGAAACAAATAGCCTATTATTATAAATTATATCATGAGAGTTATTAGGAAAAAAATATTTTATTTTGAATTCTACAATTCCAGAAGAGTTGAATAGAAATCAGATACATTAAGGTGATGTTAAAATAACATTAGACTCTAATGGATATAGTAGGCTAAATAAAGTGATACATGATTTTATCCCTTGACAAATCTCAATAGTCTGACCCGACCATGATGAAAAATAGACAATAACATAGAAACACGAGGTATAGTTGTTAAACTCACTAGTTTATGATATATGAATGGAAAAAAGCCAATATTTAACATTAAAGTTGGTATTTAATTAATCTAGAATCATATAAACTAATAGGTTGATAAGTGATAACCTACAAAGGTTTTAAAACACATGTTCAATGACACAACTGAATGAAACTATGAAAAAAATCATGATATGCACAGCTGAGAGCATGATACATGAAATATTTATAGTAATGGAAATCTGTAAGTCAACTATTAATGTTTCCAAAGATAATAAAAATAAAATTTATGAAAATTATAGTTAATATTCATGAATAAAACAGTATAAATGAATTGTGTTGAATGAAATCATGTAGACAAACAAAGAATCTGGGTGCTCTAATGTGGTGGTGGAAATCTATAACCATGATAAAAATAATAAATAAAGTAACATTGACAGAACATAATAAGGGTAGGGTTTAATTGGAGGATAAGAACTAGAAATGTATAGTATTAATGCATGAAATGTGCATGCGTAAATGGAAATACTTATTTATGGACTGAAGGGAAGAACACACCTTTTTAAGAGTACAGATTTGGTTCCCAATTGAACCTAGTGGATCCCTAATTATTGTTTCCTGAAGGAAAAATTATTGAGATATAGTGTCGATATTTTTTATGAAGATAGTTAAATATAATAAATAAAATCAAATGAAACCAATATAGAATGTTTTGAAGGATAACTCACCTCATTCTGGATGTGTTCAGAGCCGGTTCAATCTGCTCGATGCATAAATGTCCACCCAAATTCTCAATATGAAAATAAAGAGGAAGATAGATCTTCAAAAGAAAATATTTGGCGTCGATAAATGCTGATGTTCTTCATGAATAGGTTTCTGGGAAACATCCACCATTATCAATGCTGAAGTAACAATCGCAATGTTTCAAGAGGATGAGGATGGACGATTCCAAAGTAACCATGATTCCTATAATAAGGAAATGGAAGTTGATAATGGGAGGTTAGGGATTGGATTAAAATTTAGTGGTGGTAGATGGATGAGGAGTACCTGGTCAAAGATGAAGTAAAAATCAGAGGCATAAGAACTCAAGAATATTACCAGAGTTTAAAGCAGGTAGTCGAGGACTTCATTGTTCCAGAATCGTAGGTCGACTGGAGATAAAGCACAAGTGGGATGACACTCAGGGTAAAAATATCTAAGGAATGGAGAAGGAAGTAAATTAGTTGATTGATATGAAGGTAGATGATGAGTAGCTACAACGCGAACACTAGATCAACAGCTCGAGTAGAAGGAGAAATCGATGGGAAGTTGTAGGAGCTGAAATCAGAGGAGCAGATGTCAGTGGAGCTGTATTCGGAGGAGCCAAAGTCGGAGGAGATTAAGTCATAGGAGTGGAAGGCGGATCACTCGCAGGTGAAGTTGCAGCTACAGAGGGGATTCGGGGAGGGGAGGGGAATGGATCGAGAGACAAGATTCAGGGAGGGGGGTATCAGGAAGGGGTGCGGGAACCCTAGAGTGGGGAGAAGTCAATCAAGGAAGTGAATCTGGGAGGGGATCGAATTGAAACGGAACATCCCAATTAGGGTCAGGATCTCGGTAGCTATTTGTGGGTTTGGAGGGTCAAATGAAGGAAAATTGGTGATGTGGAAGCCTGGTTAGGAGCCACGTCAGCAGAAAAATGCCTTCTTTAGTCTTTACATACATATATAGACTATTTAACTTTAAATGATTTTAAAAAAGGAATGAGATAATTCTCTCAAAAAAACTTTGATTTCATGTATGTCAACATCCTTTAATGGATTTTAACCTTGTTTTAAGTTGATTTATTATGATACCAATCATCCATTTTTTATTGAACGTTTTGTGATATTTTTGGTTTTGGATGTTTTATTTTTCTACCATTCATGGTTTATGGCTAAAGTATTAAAATTTCATATTATAGTTTTCATATGAATTTTTATGTTATGTTTAAAACATTAGATATGAGGAATTCATTGCACTTAGTAAGTGATGGGTGGAGCCTGCTGTAGCTCCTCGATGCATCGGTAAGTCTTATGAGACAAACTGGTGTCTTGGCACAGGGCCTTGAAAAAATCTTATTTGTAGTCTTGAAACAAGGCCTTGACTATGTGGTTATGATGTTTGCCATTATGCATTCCATCATTATGAATGTGGATATTGATATTTAATGTGATTATTAAACTAGTAGAATATCCATGTGAGTATGTAAATGGTATTATTTGGATTTATATTTTCCATATTATGATGATGTTTTTTGTGAAGAAGTTTTTTTTAGTTTTATACATTGCCTTAAATTTTTATGCTTATTTATGAAAGTTTATCCTATATTGTTATCCTGACTGAGCATCTGATCACACCCCTTCCTATGTTTTATTTTTCCTAGGAAGTGAAGAATTATATTATGAATGACCTATATGGATAGTCTATGGAATCACAGTGTTGTCTATGGAAACAATGTTGTTATAGTTTTTCATTTTATGATATAATGTAATCTTTATGGATGTATCTAGTACTTCCAAGGATACTAAACTAATCGGTCTATAGAGAATAGATCTTTTGTGATCATGCCAATTATACATAATAATGCACTGACTCTAGGCTTCTAGGGTCGAGGCATTACAGTGTGTAAGGACCCGACCCTAGTTTCCAAGAGCCAGTTCATTATTACATTATATTGCCATGGTTAGAAGAAATTTTTATCCCAAAGGAATGAATATTTTAGTAGAATTGGAAATCCAAATATATAAAAAAGTTCAACATTAGAAATAGATGTGAATAACAACTTAAATTTTCAACTATGAACATCCAATACTCCAACATTATCCCTTCAAGTCAACCATAATATATATATTCAATCCTTTAGAAGAATGAAACATTAGAATGGGTGAGATCAAATGCTCAAAAAGGGTATACATTATAGTGTAATAAAACATAAAAATTTTACATGAGAATAATTTAAAACACATTCCATTGAAAACAAACATGAACATAATATGGAAGGAATATGATATGAATAAATATTTCCATAATAAAAAATAATCATGGGTATTCTAATAGTCGAATAACAACATGAAATGTCAATTTATAGGATCATAATGATGGAAATATATATGTTGGACAGTCTGAAACCTATCATCAAGTCCTCATACAAGACATCTAATAATTATTAAGGCCTCCGCGAAAACCATATATAAAAATGGGCAAGGCCTCAGCCATGTCCATATCTATTTGTCTCATTTGACCTACCAATGCATCGAGGGACTATAGAGGGCCCCACCCAACACATTATAAGTTTAATGAATTCCTCCTAAGAACATGAATAAACATAAAAGACTAATCCAAATAATACATAATAATCAACAAGTGTGTTAAAACTCATTAAGATACACATAAAATTCATCGAGTAATTATTCGAGATAAATACTCATTTATTTTTAAAAAATAGATAAGTTTTGGAAATTATTTTTATAAATCTATAAATAATGTCAGAAAGTATTTTCATAATGAAATTAGTGATTTTAGAAAGATAATGGTTGATAAGAACCAAATATAGAGTTCCCTTGAAAATGGGAAAGAATTTGTGTAATTCACCTGAATCAAGCTTGTATTTCGAAAATAATTTTGAATGTTCCTTTTAAAATGTGTAACTCTCCATAAAATAAGGAATGATTATGGATGGTAAACATATATAGGACACTCACACAGAATTGATTCGGAGTAAATAATAATACATAAGAATTTCAATGAGGTAATTATCAATAAAAGTAACCTGAATGAAAATGGACGTTTGGGTGGAAAAAAATTTACCTTCTGTCTAAATGTGTTATGATCATGAACATAAGGATATGACTATTCTTCTCTAAGATTTATTAGGATTTGAATCAATGTTAAGGGTATTATTAAAATTCATAGACCATACTCGATTTTATTAATATAGTTTCGACTAGATAACTAGTAAAAATATGTTTTGTACTAATGTGGAATGTCTATAATTAAATATATACATGAGAACTTGAGAAGAGAACTAAGAGTGATGTAAATTCATAAGAATGTCACTAAATCTATTATATACTTTTTGGTAGCCCTATAAATCCTCTTGAAAAGCTCACATGGTCTGATTTCTAATTTCTCAATTTAATATTATTGGGTAAAATTTTAATGCCCCCACCCCAGTTACTCAGAGTCGGTGCATTATTTTAATACATTTTCATGATTACAAGGAATCATGTCCTGAAGGACAGATCAATTTAGTAGTCTTAGAAAATAGATTACAAATAAGATGTTCAATATTACAACTTGAAAAGAAAAATAACTGTAATTTATTTCATTATAATTATCCAACCCTTCTAGATTTTTCCAGAATGTCACTCATAACTAAATTCAACATATCTTGGGAAAATAAAACATAAAAAGGGGTGAGCTTAGATGCTCAGTAAGGGTAAATAATTTAGTAGAACCAATATACTTTTAAGGCAAGATGTGTAATAAAAACAACACCCAATCAAAAATAAACAAGAACATAATATGGAAAAAACAAATCAAACATTTCTATATAAACATGAACATTAATATTATACTAGTCAAATAAAGACATGTAATAACTAATTTCATAATGAGGGAATGCATAATGCGGGACATTCTGAAACATCTTGTCAAGGCCTCAGCCAAGACGTCTACAAATTATTTAGGCCTCAGTCAAAACCATATATAAAAATGGTTAAGGCCTCAGCCAATTCCATGTCTAGATGTCTCATGAGACCTAACGATGCATCGAGGCAATATAGCAGGCACCACCCATAACTTACTAAGTCCAATACATTCCCCATATGAAAAGGTTGAAATATAACATAAACGTTTGTATTAAAACTAGTATATGAAATGTCAATACTTTAACCATAAACAATGAATTCTATAAAAATAACACAACCACACTCAAACATATCACAAAAAATTCAATACAATATTGAAGATTTGTTTTATAGTGAATCGACTTCAAACAAGTATAAAACCCATCAAAAGATATTGACATAGATGAAATCAAAACTATTTTAGAGAAATCTCTCTTTCTTTTTTTGAAACCATTTAAAGTTAAATAATTATAAAAAGAAACATTTATTTTTAAAATATACATATATGTTTATAATAGAAGCTTTGATGATGTTATAATGGCAGAGAATGACCACACCCACCGAATAAGTTAAAAAAACATTCTTACCATAATTTAGTCAAAAAGGTCGTCAAGTACCTTGTTTGGAAAACTATAGATAGATTACTTCCAAAAAAGATAAGGTAAAATAAGGGTTTAAATTACTTTAACCCATTTTCTAGAAAATTTTAAAAATGTTTTGAAATACATTTTTAAGAAACATGGATGTGGATGATAAAGATGTTCCAGTAGATAGTTACGTAAAAACTACCATGGATAATAAAGAGATTGTGAAATTAACCCTTACCTTGTACTTTTCCATAGTTGACGGTAGGTTAACCTCCTATATAATGGTGAAATAATTGTTATTAAATTATAAAATAACCATATACATTAATATGATATCATATATGATCTTCTAATATTTATTGGTTAATGATATTTTAGTAGTATCATCGTTCCGGGTGTTAACTGATTCATTTTATTTTATATGCTTAGTTATGTAAGCCTTGATTATTATGGATAGGGTGTATTTAATTCATATCAAAAATGATATTATGTTCTTTAAATATTATTTTTATTCATCACATGAAAATTATTCTTGAATGATTATGATGGGTAGTGAATCTCTTCGTGTTCGGGGAGACGGTAATCCGTACGTACGCACGAGCGACAAAATCATTATTTTGTAATTAAAATCATTAGAAAAGGGATGGTATAACATATATACAAAATAATTAACATGTTATATCTATTATTTAAATTAATTATACATCCTTATTATACCTATCCAAATAATAATGTATTGAATAACAATTACACCACGACATGGAGACGGTAAGCCGTATGTACACAAGTATGGTGACATTTTATTTGTAGGATGGAAATAATAATTAATATGGTTTACCATTTTTATAATACACTAATGTAAAGGACATATTTCCAAACACTTCTATACCAATAGTTCTTTGAACCATTGGTATAGATGCCCTTTACCAATGGTTTATTAAAACCGTTGGTAATGGTGTGGTTAGGGAGGGTTTTCCCAACGGTTATCAAAAACTATTGGGAAATTTATGGTTAAGGAGGGTTTTCCTGAGGGTTTTTAATAACCGTTAGGACATATATGGTTTTACCAATGGTTATTAAAAACTACTGGGAATGAACCCCCCAAATTCACACAGGGAGAACCCCCCACTCCCAGACACACTCCATTTACAGAAGCACATTCCCGACTCCCAACAGCAACCACCCAGGTGAACCTCTTCCATCCGATTAGCTGAAAATCCCCCATTAAAGTTAGAATCTTTCAACCTCTTCTCATAATAGCTAAGGATATCCTTTTATTGTCAACATTTATTCATTTATTTCACTATTTAGAAAGATCGCGTCGTTTTTCCCTATTTCTAGGGATTTTGGAAAATTTTATGATTCACTACACCCTTCACAAATTGTGTACTCAAATAACTACATCAATGTACACATTGTCCAATTAATGTTTTCATTACACATATACATATATAAGGGAATGGTCACTTTCTTGTGTTCTAATTTTAAAGATTCATATTTCTTTTATTAATCTCAATGCTCCAAATATTACAACATCATGTATATGAAGTCATAACAAATTTTTTGTAATATTTATTCAATGTATTTCATGAAAATAACTCTTTAATTACGTTCATTTCAAACATGAAAATCTTATTCATCTTCATTTTTGTAAACTATGTGTGTTACATAACAAGTATGTATCATGTTTCTTTCAAAATATTTATATATGTAAAATGACACAGTGTTCACTTATCCTTTGCACAATAGAACATGTGGATTATCTTGTTCAACATTGAAAAATATTATGTGATACGTAATTATTTTTCACAGAAGAAATAAGAAATACATACCCATACAATCCTAGGATGTTATAATGGTTTGGAGTTGAGTGATGCTATATGAGATTTTATGTGTTATTGTGAGGAGTTTCATTCCGTTTAATTGATTGGTTCATAAAACATAAGTTGGTGTTGTATATATTATATAATTGGAATTGGTAAATTAAAATGTTGGTCTCGGATTTCCGAGTTGGTTATTTGGATGATATTCTATATCAAAAGTAGGAATATCTCTATTGAAAATGGGTGTATTTTCTATTCGACTAATGTATTTATTAAACTGGTCATGCAATACCCATTTACCACAATATGAAAGCACCACAAAAATCATAGATAGACACTACACACCACAAGACACCCATAAGAGACACCCCTTAAGGTAGAGTCCCTCTCGTAGCCTCTTTAATTTAAGAATGCTTTAAATTGAATTTAGCTTCATTCTTAATTCATCTTAATTATATTGAATTACATATCTTGAATAAGTTTTGTTTAATATAATTCTTTCATTTGATAAATAAAGTCATGTTTTCATAATAAAACCCCTCCAACAGAGGTGCGCTCTCTGTGAAAACTCACTGTGATAGTTTTGGGTGTGATAATTTGACTCTCAATCAGTAGTTTCAACTACATAGTACCACTTTTAAAAACAAAAAATATAATATATATATTTTTATCATGCCACAATCCTGAATCAAGAGTCTGTTTTTTATAACATAAGATCAGTTTATATAATGTGAAGGACAACTACAAAGTATTTATTTGGAATCCTGGCCGAAAGATGCTTCCCGCAGATGTCGCTGGACCGGGCCAACACGTCGTGGTCACACCGTAGTCACTCCGCAGTAATGCCATTATTTGGCCTTGCTCTAGGATGACACTCTGTGGCGGTTCATAGTCCTGTGAAAATTCAATGTATGATACCTAGATAGAGTTTTAGATACATTACCCACCCTCCTCCCTATACCCTGCAGAGCCCACCCCCCCCCCCCCCCCACCCTCCTCCCTGGTCTCCGGACAGCCCCTCCACTATCCTCCCTAGACCCCAGACAGCCCCCCAAACATCCTACCTAGACCCCAAATACCAATCTACGATCTCCTCAAGATTCACCCGAATCCCAATTGAAAAGATGGGTTTAGGGATTCGGAAGAAGATGAGAGAAGAGTGAAAACCCTAATCGGAAAGTGGAAGAAAGGAGAGTATTAGACTCGCCCTGATCATCAATCTACACATTACGGCACTCAAAACACCTAAGTGACGTGTATGAGTCAACTCTACCTCAATATGAGACGCGGTGTGGCCTGCACCACTCAAAGTGTCTCACTTTTCTTTGAAATGGCCAACATTTTAAATTAAAACAACAACTGGCATTCGGAAAACTGACCAAACACATTCGTATTCTATTGATACTTTAGAAAAAGGATCCATGGGTCATTTTTTGACATGTATGAGTCAACCCCACCACAATACAAGGCATAGTGTGGCCAGTACCACTCAAAGTTCCTTTATTTTGTTTTAAAAAAATGGATACGCTTTTAAGTAAAAACAATTGGCATATTGAAAACATACCAAACGTATTTGGATTATGTTGATACATTAGGAAAACGATCCATGGGTCCTTTGTGAAATGTACGAGTCAACCCCGCATCAATCTAAGGTGCGGTGTGGCCGGCACCACTCAAAGTGTCTCTCTTTTGTTTCAAAAGAACACCATTTTAATTGAATACAACAACTGACATATGGAAAACCGACCAAAGGCATTCATATTCTGTTGAAACGTTAGGAAAACAATCCGTGGGTCATATTTGATGTGTATGAGTCATCCTCGCCTCAATCCGAGAGCCGGTGTGGCCAGCACCACTCAAACTATCTCACTTTTATTTGAAATGGCCAGGATTTTAAGTGAAAATAACAACTGGCATATGGAAAACAGACCAAACACATTCGGATTGTGTTGATAATTTAGGAAAATGATAAATGGGTCATTTTTGACGTTTACGAGTCAACCCTGCCTCAATATGAGGTGCGGTGTGGCCGAAACCACTCAAAATGTAACTCTTTTGTTTAAAATGGACATCATTTTAAGTGAAAACAACAACTAACATACGAAAAACAACCAAACGCTTTCGGATTCTGTTGAAACAATAGGAAAATGATCCACGGGTCATTTTTGATGTATAGGAGTCAACCCCGCCTCAATCCATGGCACGGTGTGGCCAACACCACTCAAAATGTCACTCTTTTGTTTAAAATGGACATCATTTTAAGTGAAAACAACAACTGACATACAAAAAAATTGACCAAACACATTTGGATTATGTTGAAACATTATAAAACGATCCATGGGTCATTTGTAACATGTACAAGTCAACAACGCCTCAATCCGAGGTGTGGTGTGGCCGACACCACTCAAAGTGTCTCAGTTTTCTTTGAAATGGACAACATTTTAAGTGAAAACAACAACTGACATACAGAAAACCAAACAAACGCATTTAGAATCGGTTGATACTTTAGTAAGAGGATCCATGAATGATAATTGATGTGTATTAGTCAACACCACCTCAATCTGAAGAACGGTGTGGCTAGTACCACTCAAAGTTTCTTTCATTTTTTTAAAATGGATATGCTTTTAAGTAATAACAACTGGAATATAGGGAACCGACCGAATGTCCTCAAAATTCCATAAAATAATAGAAAAACAAAGGGTGAGTGAATTGTGAAATGTTCATCTAGACGGCACATCAATCGGAGGTGTCATTTGACCGCAGTGGCTGAAAACGCACTCCGCATGTCGTAAATGGCAAGAACATGCATTTAACAGTCAAATGCATGCCAAATGACATCCAAATGACTCTAAATCACACCGAAACATCCTAACTAATATTATTGAGGTGTAAGATGAGACAAAATGTCATTAGGATACGTTGTTTGCACGGTACGGCTGATTATGTGTTTTTTAGGTGTTTGGCACGCTTGAAAAGCATGCGTTGGCAGGTTGAAACTGGTCGAACGACCTCATAATTCCATGAAATCAGATGAAAACAAAGGGTGGGTGAATTGTGAAATATTTGGCCTGACGGAACATCAGTCGGAGGTGCCATGTGACCATGCTGGCTGAAAACGCACTCGGTGTGTCGTAAATGGCCAAAACATGCGTTGAACGATCAAATTCAGGCCAAATGACATTGGAATGACTTTAAATCACACTAAAACAACCTAATTATTGTTCTTGAGGTGTGTGAGGAGACTACATGTCATTCAGACGCGCGGTTTGCACGGCACGGATGAATATGTGTTTTTTAGGTGTTTGGCGTGCTTGAAAAATGTGTGTGGGGTGGTTGAAACCGGCCGAACGAACTCTGCATGCCATGAAATCGGACGAAAAAAAGGGTAGGTGAATTGTGAAATGTTGGACCAAATGGTGCATTAATTGGAGGTGTCGTGTGACTGTGCTGGCCGAAAATGCACTCTACGTGTCATAAATGGCCAAAACATGCGTTTAATGGTCAAATGCATGCCAAAGGACATTGGAATGACTTGAAATCATACAAAAACACCCTAATTATTATTCATGAGGTGTACTGATGGACAGAACATCATTAAGACGCATGGATTTCACGACACAGTTGAATATGTGTTATTTAGGTGTTTGGCGTGCTTGAAAAGCGTGCGTGGGGTGCTCAAAACCGGCTGAACAACCTCGGAATGACATGAAATCGGACGAAAACAAAGGGTGGGTGAATTTTGAAATGATCGTCTTGACGGAATTTCAATCAGAGGTGTCATGTGACCGAGCAGACCGAAAATGCACTATGTGTGTCGTAAATGGCCAAAACATGCATTGAACGGACAAATTCATGCCAAACAACATCAGAATGACATGAAATCACACGAAAACACCGTAATTATTATTATTGAGGTGTAAGAGGAGACGACCCATCATTCGGACATGTGGTTTGCACACCACGGTTGAATATTTGTTTTTTAAGTGTTTAGCGAGCTTGAAAAGCTTACATGGGTTGGTTGAAACTGGCCTGACAACCTCGAAATTCAATGAAATCGGATGACAACAAAGAGTGGGTGAATTGTGAAATGGTTGGCCAGATGACACGTCTATCGGAGTAGTTGTGTGACCGCGCTATCCAAAACTGCTCTTTGCATGTCGTAAATGGACAAAACATACGTTTAACGGTCAAATTCATGTTGAACGACATCAAAATGACGTGAAATCACACAAAAACACCCCAGTTATTATTCATGAGGTGTAAGAGGAGATGAAACTTAATTCGGATGCGCGGTTTGCAAGGCATGACTGAATATGTGTTATTTAGTTGTTTGGCGCGCTTAAAAAGCATGCGTGGGGTGGTCAAAACTGGCCAAACAATCTCAGAAATCCATGAAATCAGACAACAACAAAGGGTGCGTGAATTTTGAAATGGTCAGCCAAACGGCATGTCAATCGGAGGTGTCGTTTGACCGCGGTGGCCGAAAACGCACTCTGCGTGTCGTAAATGGTCAAAACATGCATTTAACGGTCAAATACATGCCAAACGACATCTGCATGACTTAAAATCACACGAAAACACCCTAATTATTATTCGTGAGGTTTAGGAGGGGACAAAACGTCATTCGGACATGCGGTTTGCGTGGCATGGTTGATTTTGTGCTTTTTAGGTGTTTGGCGTGCTTGAAAAGCGTGCGTTGGGTGGTCGAAACCAGCCGAACGACTTCATAATTCCATGAAATTGGATGAAAACAAAGGGTGGGTTAATTTTGAAATTGTCGGCCAGACGGAACATCAATCGGAGGTGTCGTGTGACTGCGCTGGACGAAAACGCAATCAGCGTGTCGTAAAAGGCCAAAACATGTATTTAACGATCAAATGCATGTTGAACGACATCAGAATGACTTGAAATCACACGAAGACACCATAACTATTATTTTTGAGGGGTACCAGGAGACGGAACGTCATTCGGACTTGCGGTTTGCATGACATGGCTGAATATGTGTTTTTTAGGTGTTTGGCGCGCTTGAAAAGCATGTGTGGGGTGGTCGAAGCCGTCCAAAAGACCTCAGAATCACATGAAATCGGACGAAAACAAAGGGTGGGTGAATTTTGAAAAGTTCGGATATACGACATGTCAATCGGAGGTGTCTTGTGACCACGCTGGCTGAAAATGCACTTCGTGTGTTATAAATGGCCAAAACAAGAGTTTAACGGTCAAATGCATGCCGGACGACATCGTAATTACTTTAAATCACACAAAGACACCCTAATTATTATTCATGAGGGGTATGAGGAGACGACACATCATTCGGATGCACAGTTTGCAGAGCACGACTGAATATGTGTTTTTTAGGTGTTTGGCGCGCTTGAAAAGCATGCGTGGAGTGGTCTAAACCAGCCGAACGACCTCGGAATAAGATGGAATTGGACGAAAACAAAGTGTGGGTGAATTTTGAAATGGTCGCTAAGACAGAACTTCAATTGGAGGTGTCTTGTGACCTCGGTGGCCAAAAACGCACTCCACGTGTCGTAAATGGCCAAAACATGTGTTTAAAGGTCAAATTAATACCAAATGACATCAGAATGACATGAAATAACACGCAAACACCCAAATTATTATTTGTGAGGTGAATGAGGAGACGACACATCAATCAGACATGTGGTTTATGCGGCACGGATGATTATGTGTTTTTTAGGTGTTTGGCGCGCTTGAAAAGCGTGCGTGGGGTGGTCGAAAACTACTGACCAACCTCGGAATGCCATGAATTCGGATGAAAACAAAGGGTGGGTGAATTTTGAAATGGTCAGCTAGACATCACGTCAATCAGAGGTGTTGTGTTACCGCGCTTCCTGAAAATGCACTCGGCATGTCGTAAATGGCCAAAACATGTGCTTAACAGTCTAATGCATTCTGAACAACATAATCATGACATGAAATCACTCGAAGAAAACCTAATTATTATTTTTGAGGTGTACGGGGAGATGGAACGTCATTCGGACATGCAGTTTCCACGGCACGAGTGAATATGTGTTTTTTAGGTGTTTGGCTCGCTTGAAAATTGTGTGTGTGGTGGTCAAAATTGGCCGAATGACCTCGGAATTCCATGAAATCTTAGAACAACAAAGGGTGTGTAAATTGTAAAATTATCGGCTAGACGACATGTCAATTGGAGGTGTCGTGTGACCGCGATGGCCAAAAACGAACTCTGCGTGTCGTAAATGGCCAACACATTTTTTTAACGGTCAAATGCATGCCGAACGGCATCGGAATGACTTGAAATCACATGAAGGAATCCTAATTATTATTAGTGTGGTGTTCTAGGAGACAGAACGTCATTTGGATGTGTGTTTTATGTAGCAGAGCTAAATATGTGTTTTTAGGTGATAGATGCGCTTGAAAAGCCTGCATGGGGTGGTCTAAACCGTAAGAATGACCTCAAAATTCCATCAAATCAGATTTCAATAAAAGGTGGGTGAATTTTGAAATGGTAACCAAGACGGAACATCAATCATAGGTGTCGTGTGACCTTGGTGGCCGAAAACGGGTTCTGCATGCCATAAATGGAAAAACCAAGCGTTTAATGGTCAAATGCGTGCCTAATGACATCAAAATGACTTGAAATCACAGTAAAACACCCTAATTATTTTTTTTGAGGTGTAAAAGGAGAGGACACATCATTCAGACATGCGGTTTGTGCGGCACGGCTGAATATGTGTTTTTTAGGTGTTTGGCACGCTTGAAAAGGGTGCGTGGGGTGGTCTAAACTGGCCGAACGACCTCGGAATGCCATGAAATCGGACGAAAACCAAGGATGGGTGAATTGTGAAATTTTCGGCTAGACGGCACGTCAATCAGAGGTGTCGTGTGACCGTGCTGGCTGTAAACGCACTCTGCATGTTGTAAATGGCCAAAACATGCTTTTAACGGTCAAATGCATGCCGAACGACATCGGAATGACTTGAAATCCCACGAAGACACCCTAATTATTATTCATGATGTGTACGAGGAGACAAAATGTCATTCAGAATCGCAGTTTTTATAGCATGGCTAAATATTAGATTCTTAGGTGTTTGGTGTGCTTGAAAAGCTTGCATGGGGTGGTCTAAACAATCCGAATGATCATTGAATGTCATAAAATCAGATGACATCATAGGGTGGGTGAATTGTGAAATGGTCGGCCAGACGGCACGTCAATCAGAGGTGTTGTGTGACCGCGCTGGCCGAAAACTCACTCGGTGTGCCGTAAATAGCCAAATCTTGCGTTTAATAGTCAAATGCATGTCGATCGGCATCAGAATGATTTGAAATCACATGAAAGCACCATAATTATTATTCATGAAGTGTATGAGGAGATGTCACATCATTCAGACGTACGGTTTTCACCGCATGACTGAATATGTGTTTTTTAGGTGTTCGGCGCACATGAATAGCATGCGTGGGGTGGTCGAAACCGGCCGAACGACCTCGGAATGCCATGAAATTGGATGACAACAAAGGGTTCATGAATTGTGAAATGTTCGGCTAGACGGTATGTTAATCGGAGGTGTCGTGTGACTGTGCTGGCCGAAAACGCACTCAACGTGTCGCAAATGGCCAAAACTTGTGTTTAACAGTCAAATGCATGCCGAATGACATTGGAATGACTTGAAAACACACGAAAACACCCTAATTATTATTTATGAGGTGTATAAGGAGACAACACGTCATTAAGATGTGTGGTTTGCACGACATGGCTGAATATGTGTTTTTTAGGTGTTTGGCGCACTTGAAAAGCGTGTGTGGGGTGTTCAAAACTAGCCGAACGACCTTGGAATGCCATGAAATCGAAAAAAAACAAAGGGTGAGTGAATTTTGAAATGTTCGGCCAGACAGAACGTCAATCGGAGGTGTCGTGTGATTGCGCTGGCCGAAAACGCACTCCGGGTTCTGTAAATGGCCAAACCATGTGTTTAACGGTCGAATGTATGCCGAACAACATCATAATTACTTGATATCACACAAAAACACCCTAATTATTATTCATGAGCTGTACGAGGAGACGACATGTCATTCAGACACATAGTTTGCATGGATCGACTACATATGTGTTTTTTAGGTGTTTGGCGTGCTTGAAAAGTGTGCGTGGGGTGGTTGAACTTTCCGAACAACCTCGGAATTCCATGAAATCGGGAGACAACAAAGGGTTGGTGAATTTTGAAATAGATGGCCAAACGACACGTCAATCGGAGGTGTCGTGTGACCGCACTAGCCGAAAATGCACTTCACCTGTCGTAAATGGCCAAATCATTCGTTTAACGGTCATATGCATGCCGAACGACATCGGAATGACTTAAAATAACACAAAACAACATAATTATTATTCTTGGGGTGTATGAGGATATGAAACATCATTCGGATGTGCAGTTTGCACGAAAAGGTTGAATATGTGTTTTTTAGGTGTTTGGCGCGCTTGAAAAGTGTGCATGGGGTGGCTGAAACCAGCCGAATGACCTTGGAATGCCATGAAATCAGACGAAAACAAAGGGTGTGTGAATTTCTAAATGGTCGGCCAAACGGCACGCCAATTGGAGGTGTCGTGTGACTATGTTGTCTGAAAATGCACTCCGCTTATTGTAAATGGCCAAAACATGAATTTAACGGTCAAATGCATGCCGAACGACATCGGAATGACTTGAAATCACACATAAACACCCTAATTATTATTTGTGATGTGTATTAGGAGACTTAACTTCATTTCGATGCACGGTTTGCATGGAATGACTGAATAATTGTTTTTTATGTGTTTGGTGCGCTTGAAAAGCATGTGTGGGGTGGTCAAAAATGGCCGAATGACCTTGTTATGCTATTAAATTAGATGATAACAAAGGTTGGGTGAATTTTGAAATGGTCGGCCAGACGGAACATCAATCGGAGGTGTCGTGTGACCACGATGACCGAAAACACACTCCGCCTGTCGTAAATGGCCAAAACATGCGTTTAACTGTCAAATGCATGCCGAACGACATTAGAATGAATTGAAATCACATGAATACACCCTAATTATTATTCGTGAGGTGTACGAGGATTCATCACATCATTTGGACACATGGTTTGCTTTTCACAACTGAATATGTATTTTTTAGGTGTTCGGCGCGCTTGAAAAGCGTGCGTGGGGTGGTCGAAAGTGGTCGAACGACCCCAAAATGCCATGAAATCAGATGAAAAGGGTGGGTAAATTTTGAAATGGTCGTCTAGATGGCACATCAATCGTAGGTGTCGTGTGACTGCACTGGCCAAAGTCGCACTCCGCGTGTCGTAAATGGCCAAAACATGCGTTTAACGGTCAAATGCATGCCGAACGACATAAGAATGACTTGAAATCACCCAAAAACACCCTAATTATTATTATTGAGGTGTACGATGAGACGACATGTCATGAGGATGCACAATTTGCACGGAACGGCTGAATATGTGTTTTTTAGGTGTTTAATGTGCTTGAAAAGCGTGCGTGGGGTGGTCGAAACCGGTCGAACGACCTTAGAATGCCATGAAATTGGACGGAAACAAAGGGTGGGTGAATTTTGAAATGATCGGCCAGATAGAATTTCAATCGGAGGTGTCATGTGACCGTGATTACTGAAAACGCACTCCGTGTGTCATAAATGGCCAAAACATGCGTTTAATGGTCAAATGCATGTCGAACGATCCATGGATCATTTGTGATGGGTACACGTCAACCCCACCTCAATCATAGGAATAGTGTGATAGGTATCACTCAAAGTGTCTCACTTTTGTTTGAAACGGACTACATTTTAAGTGAAAACAAAACTGACATACGAAAAATCGTCACAAGGCTACACATGGATTATTGAAATTAAGGGATAAAAAATAAAATATGGTCTATTGGTCATATGTTATTAGAAGAAAATATTCACAAGGAATATATTGAAACATAATTGGTCATAGTATATATTGAAAAACATGAATTATACTAGGAATGAGTCTTGACATCCCATCATGAACATGCAACATCACTCATGTTCTAATTCTCAATTATCAGTCTTTCATTCTATACAATAACATACAACAAATAAAAATCATATAGTAATTTAATATGAAACCTATGAACACTCAAGAATACCATATAACGAATTGTTCAACAAGTCTAAACATATATTGTTGAAAAATAAGTATCAAAATCACATAAAAATACCCCAATGGCGAGGAATACATATGGTGACACCATAACCCCATGGATCACCTCAATATCATCCTCAAACAATGGGTTCTATGACCAAACCGAAGTCCCTTTGAGAAACCAATATGAAAGAATTAATTGAATATTCATACCCACTACCAAATATGGGGATTCATCTCACATCACACCCAGGGGATCATATTACAATTATCCACATACCCCCTTATTCTAATTTAAAAATCTATAAAAAACATGTAGGCTATTCTAGTAACCCATCTCATATGTGGAGATTGGCCAATGTTTCTCACTAAAACATTAGTAATCATTTATACATTGATACATAATCAGTAGAAACATATAAACATCCCATGTGATTCCTATAACTCATCATATGTCTAAGCACATGAGAACTACCATTTTCTATCTTATTGGTATCATGATCCTTGCCACTCTACCCAAGTTTTTCTATTGGTTTTAACATATTCAACCCAAGACCATGACTAAAAATCCCATGTTCTTCCTATAACATGTTGGTTTTTTCCCACACACCTGGACACCCCCACCCCCGGGACACCCCCAACCCCTTGAATGTAATATTTTATATGTGTTATATATAATTTATAATTCTGTATGCAACATAATTATTATTTTTTGTGTTATTGATTCATAATTCAGAATTCATTACATAATTCATTCTTCATGTATTCATTTGAGAATTAATTTGTGAATTCTATATTGCCTAGGGTAATTGGGTTCATATACTTGATTATAATTGTGTTACATTCCATTGTTATATTACTATCTTGTTTTTATGTGCTTTTATGTGCGATATCAGGTGTTTTTGTTGCTGTTAAGAGTGTATGTAGGTGTGTAGTTGAGTGTGAAGTGGAGGATTTTAGGTGCTGTAAAATGCTGGGAATACACTATACCAATAGTTTACTAATCCGTTGGTACAGTTTTGTACATATTTTTACCCACAGTTTTAGTAAATTGTTGGTGAAACATTGAAATACTCCAGCAATGCCAACGGTTTGTAAAACCGTCGGCAATAATCTTTACAAACTGCCTTCCCCAACGGCTTTATTAAACCATTGGTATAGTGATGTATTCCTCCAATAATTCCAATGGTTTATAAAACTACTTTCAATGCTCTTTACAAACCATCTTCCCAACAGTTTTACAAAAATTGTTGGTAATGGGCTACTGCCACACCTTACTTGCCAACAGTTTTCCAAACCGTTGGTATATAGTATACCCATGGTTTCAAACCATTGATAAAGGATAATTTTTTAGTAGTGATAACATAACAGTATATATAAGATATTGGAGTCATTATTTTATAAGAGAAACAACAAATAAAGAGGAAGTGGAAGAAGAAAATAACATGAAATAGGTGGGTATATTTTTACCTCTTCTTCGGGTTATTCATTTTTATTTAATCAAAAGGGCTCCCTAGGTTGACTTTCTGATCAAACTAAGGCCTCTAAGATGAATGGAGGATAGTTGGGAGGATATTTGGGTAGGGTTTTGCCAAGCCAAATGACTTTGAATGTGTGAATTTGAGATAATGGTATGTTCCCTTATATAAGATGGGTGAGGGGCACCTTAGGAAAATATGGAAATATTATTTTATAATAAAATCATGTTCGATTTCTAATAAATCGAAAATGAATTATTTAAATGAAAATCTAGGGATCGGTCGAAAACCACTAAACTAATTTGTTTTAAACAGGTTTGGGTCACTATATTAACCTTATCTTTTAGATGTAACTCTGAGATAAATAGTTTGACGTTTACCATGTCTCTTTGTATTTCTATATTATATGGTTAATATACTTACTATAATCTTTCAAACGAACCCAAAGTGGTTCATTAATGACATATATAATATTATTTAATACATTTGGCCAATTGATAGTTTTTTAGGAATATAATATCAATTAATAATATAATATTTTTTTTAAACTCTTTTATGTTAATTTTGAAACTATTTGATATATTGTTTTTGCTAAATTCCTAACAGAATTATTACATGTAAAATATCATTTAATCAACCCTAACATGTCATATTAACCTATAAAACTAGTTTATTTCATAAAAAGTATCAAATTACATTTATTTGGGTATTTATAATATCAATTATTTTAGTATATCATTAATAAGGTAATTATTGCATCATAATTTTGTCATAAATAAATTAAATTATTTAATGTTTAAAAATTATAAATAAAATACCATTATTTAGGAAATATTTTTATCTTTATAATTAATATTTATAATCAAATTTATCTTATGTATAACCCTATATTAAAAATATTTTAGTTATTAAACTTTGATTTTAACACGTTTAACTCTTCTTTGAATTAAATAATAATAAATGTATTAATCTAATCCAAGTTGACCTAAAGGATAATATTTTCTTCCTAAGGTTGTTTTTGGTCAAATTAAACTGATAAAATAGAATTAGGACATGTGTTAGGGTAATAATAATATCATTTTTACTTTTAATTACCCAACTTACTTTTAATCGTGATAAATAATAGTCAAAATTTACTATTCACCAAAAATTATTTTCATCTTATTGAACCACATTTTACATAATTATATGAACTTTTTGTCTCATATTTTTGAAATTCAATTCATAAAGGGACTAAAATTATGTTTTATACGAATTTTCAAATGTTCCTAGAGGGTGGGTAAAAGACGGTATGATTTCAATAAACTTTTTATAAATCTATACTTATTATAAAATTACACCAAAGAATTAACTTGAAAATATATAGGTATTATGTGTTTATTTTGACCTAAAATTAATTTAAATAAAATAAATAATTATATAAATGAAATGTTGTTTTTACCAATAATGCATTGTTTTTCACTATAAATCAAAAATTGAATGTTTTTAGAAATATACCAAAAATTCACCTTAACCTAATTTTGATATTCCAAATTCAAAAATGATGTCTATTTTACCAAGTTAAAAACATATAAGTTTAATTTATTAATTTAAAACTAATTCCCATTGTCAAAACAAAAAAAGAAGGTTTTTAAAACGTAAAAACTTTAACGCTCCGACCCTAGTTACCCAGAGTTGGTGCATTATTTTAAAACATTGGCATGATTACAAGGAATCAAGTCCCGAAGAACCGATCAGTTTAGCAGTCTTGGAGAATAGATTACATCCATTAATGTTAAATTACACTTCATAACATACAAAACAACATAAATAATCCTTTATGAATGACATTATTCCCTTGTCTTAACCCTGCATATAATTCACAATACACTTCTTGGAATCCTGGGAAAAATAAAACATAGAAAGGGGTGAGCTCAAATGCTTAGTAAGGGTAAGCAATACAGCAGAAACTTTCATAAATAAGCATAAACATTTGAGGCAATGTAAAACTAACACAAAAGCCTTTAAATCAAGAAATTCTGCATAATATGACAAAGATAAAATGAAATAATGCATTTTTCTTATTCACATGGATATTCCACTAGTCTAATAATCAACTGAAATATCAATAACCACTTTCATAATGATGAAATGTATAATTCCAGACTATTATAACAACATATCCAAGGCCTCGTCCCAAGACTACAAATAAGATTTTTGTCAAGGACTTGTGCTAAGACACTAGTTTGTCTCATGAGACCTACCGATGCCTCGAGGAGCTATAGCGGGCTCCACCCATCACATATTAAGTCCAATGCATTCCCATATGAAAAGATTTAAACATAACATAAACATTCATATTAAAACTAGCATATGAAATGTCAATACTTTCACCATAAACCATGAATGGTATAAAAATAGAACATCCACAGTCAAACATATCACAAAACCTTCAATACAACATAGAAGTTTTGTATCATAAAAAATCAACTTCAAATAAGCGTAAAATCCATCAAAGGATGTTGACATAGATGAAATAAAATCTCTTTTTAGAGAAATGTATCTTTCTATTTTTAAATCATTTAAGAGTCATATATTTATAAAAAAACATTTTAATTGAAAGTATTCTTATAATCTTGTAAAGGAAGCTTTGACGTTTTTATAACGGCGGAAAATAGCTGCACCCGTTGTATAAGTTAAAAAAACATTCTTACCTTAATTTTGTCGAAAAGGTTAAAAAGCACCTTGTTTGGAAAATGACAGAAATATTCCTTTATAAACCTCTTATAATAAGTCAAAAAAGGGTATAAATGACTTTAACACATATTCTACTGAATAGTAAAAATGTTTTGAAATACATTTTTAAGAAACATGGAAGTGGATGATAAAGATATCCCATTAGATTATTACATATAAACAATCTCGGATAATGAAGAGATTGCCAAATAAACCCTTACCTTGTGCTTTTCCTTGGTTGGGGTAGGTTAACCTCCTGTATAATGGTGAAATAATTGTTATTAAATTATACAAGAATCATATACATTAATATGATATCATATATGATCCTTTAACATTGATTTGTTTATAATATCTTAGTATTATCGTTCTTTCAGGTGTTAACTTACTCGTTTTCTTTTATATGTTTTGTTATGTAAGACATGTTTGTAATGGATATGTTGTATCTTAATCATATCCATACTGATATCAAGTCCTTATTCATCAAATTAGAATTATACTTGAATGGAATAGATGGAGAATGAATCTCATCGTGTTCGAAGAGACGGTAGTCCATACGTACGTACGAGCGACAATATCATTCTTTTGATACTAAAATAATATATAATTGGATGTTATATCATATATACAGAATAAATATGATGTTACATTTATTATTTACATGAATTACACATCATTATTATACCCATCCAAATAATAATTAATTGAATAACAATGACACCACGACGTGGAGACGGTATGCCGTATGTACGCCCGTATGGTGACATGTTATTCAAAGGATGGATAGAATATTGAATATGGTTGTACAATATTTATAATAACATCACAGTATATATATGATACTGGAGTTATAATTTTAGAATGGTAACAACAAAGTAAGAGGAAGTGGACGAAGAAAGGAACTTGATAAAGGGTGGTGAAATCATTACCTCTTCTTTGGGTTCTTCCTTTTGATTTGATCAAAAGGGCTCCTTAAGTAGGATTTATGAGTAAAGTAAGGCCTCTAGGATGAAGTGAGGGAAGTTGAGAGAGTATTTGGGCAGAGGTTGGCTGAACTAAAAGGCTTTTAAGGTGTGAAGTAATGAGAAGGGGGAGTGCCCTTTTATAAAAGGGGTGAGGGGCACCTTTGGAAAATCTAGAAATATTAATTTATAATAAATTCATATTCGGTTTCTAATGGATAAACAGTTTATTATTTAAAGTTTAAGGTTGGGATGGGTCGAAAAACACTCAACCAATAGAATGTAGAAAGGTTCGGTTCATTATATTAACCTTATCTTTAAGTATTAACTCTTAGTTAATTAGTTTCACTTTTACAATATCTCTTTGTATTTTTATATTATATGGTTAATAAACATACAATATACATCCATGAAACCCTCAAGTGGTCCATTAATGATACACCTATCATGATATAAGTATCTCGGCCGAACCATAGATTTTTAGAAATTTAATATAAATTAATAATATAATATTTGTTTTAAAAACTCTTTTATATCAATTTTGACACTATTCAATAGTTGATTTTTTTGAAACTCATAACAGAATGATTACTTCGAACAAAGTCAATTAAATCAATAATAATATGTAATAATATCCTATAAAATTAGTTTAATTAATAATAAGTCTGAAATTTTATTTATTTGGATATTTATAATATCAATTAGTTTAATTTTTCACTATTATGGTAATTACATCATCATCATTGTGTCATAAATAAATAATATTATTTAATTTCTAAAAATTATAAATAAAATATAATTATGTAGGAAATCGTTTCATATTTCTAATGATTATTTACAATCAGAAATCCAACATATATAACCCTATGTAAAAATTGTTTTTCTAAAAGATATAAGCTTGTGTCATTTTTGTATTCATTTTAACTTAATTAAAATAAAGTGTCCCTATCACTTCCAAGTGGCACAATGGGGTCCCCAAATCGTCCCAAATAAGCCCATGGTCAGACATGTATCCACCAATAAGGTTAGGACACGTTTTAAGGTAATTTAGTATTATTATAATATTATTTCTTAACCCTTATTTACCAGATTTACCCTTAACCATGGTAAATAAAATATTTACCGCAATAACTATTCAAAATGTCTAAAAATAAAAGTTACCTATTTACACAATATTAACATCCTGATTCCAAATATGGAATCCATTTTTCCAAATTCAAAACACAGAAGTGGCAGAAATTAATTTAGAATTAATTCCCGTTGTTAAAACAAAAAGCGTGTTTTTAAGAGAAAATAACTATCAAAAGATTGGCACTTGTTTATGTCTGGTTTAATTGTGAAATTATGTAAAATGACCAACATTGTATTAAATGGTAAAAATATATTCTAAATATACTTTAAAACACTCAAATTCATAACTTATTAATATTATTTATTTCTATTAAAATGTAGTTTTTAATTAAAATTTAGTAATTTTCACTATTTATCGAAATATGAAAGTTATCCGAAAAGTACCAAAATTTCACCCTAGGATAATTTTGATATTCCAAATCCAAAAATGAAGTCCATTTTGAGAGATAGAATTTATAAAATTTTAAAAAGTAGGTATTACTATTCATAAGAGCTAGTTTGATTGGTTGTGGTGTGTTTGAACTCAATGTTGCGTACAACACATGTTATCGCATTATTAAATGAGAAGTGTACCGTAGAAGCTTGGGGTGTTACATTGTAAATTTTTTTTATGTCTTCGTTCTAAGGAATAAATTTATTTAGTCAAATTGAATATATAAAAGTTTAAAATATTGGATTTAAAAATGAATCACTATTAAAGTTAGTAAAAGTGTATTTTTGGAAAAATACTTCTTTTATCTGAAGAAAGGGAATTTGTTCTTACAATATGGCTAACAAACTCATAATATGGATTATAAAATTATAAGGATTATATAATGTTTAAAATTTAGTTAATACTATTCATAACATCTTTTGAACGGCTTGTTTGATAAGTCATGGTGCGCTTTAACTCGGTGTTGCGTGTACTGCAAGTTATTTAATTATTTTGAAGAAATAACACACTATGAAATCTTTGGGTGTTACATTATCCCCTCCTTCAATAAATTGCATCCTCGCAATTTGAAATTGTTCTTCAAAAATAAAAGGTTGAAAATAGAAAATATCTTTGTGGGAAAACCCACATCGGAAATTGGGTTACTAAAATTTAGTCTTAATATGAGGAAAAGAGAAATGAAAGGGTCACCGCCAAATTATGATCTCGATTAGGATAACATTGGTGGAAATTAGAGAAATACAATTGCAAGAAAAAATGTAAATATTTATAGGTAGTGATTGAGGTCATCAATCACAAACAAGTGTAAAATTGAGGTCCTTAAATTCATCAATCTATGATGATTTGAAATACCATCTGTTCAACAAAACATAGGGTATTAGGATAACACATTTTTGGTTTTAGGATTACTTAAATAAAGTATAAGAATTAATTTCTTCATAGAATAAGAGAAGAAGTAAAATATATTCTTGACAAGTAGAGTTCCATCCTTTAACTAATTTCTACCACAAACTCATCTTTCACTCTAAAATATAATAGAACATAAAAAAATATTCTCTTTATCCTATTCATATATAGTTAAAAATAAAATATATTTATAATTCATCTACCAGATATTTAAAAAAACTATATTATTTAATTCCGGACATTATGTGGGCCAGTGGTAGGTGATACACCCTTGTCGCTCTTCGGTTGTGGGTTCAAGTCTCGCGGCCTTGACGGACATGACGGGTTTCCGCCCAACCTCCGGGTTGTCCTTTTATGGAAATCCAAAAATAATCCAAACTAGAACTATACAAAATGATTTAGTCCAAAAATGAAGATCCTTTTTTCTGAGTAATAACATGTGAACACCTTCATCATGTATTCTATTAAAACACTGCAACATCCTGAATTACCATAAAACCATATTGATTACATTCATGTTCCCTTATTCCTTAAATAATAATGGATATATTCCTTCAATACAAAAATGTTGTAAACCCCAACATTGATGGAATATACAAATCATTAATCAGTTTCAAGGTAGTCAAGTATATCCAATATAATTTATCCAAATTAATCATGTATTATTCCAAAACCACTACCTTGGTATCAGAACTATATTATGGTTTATCATTCTCTCAACCATATATTTTCCAAAAATTTATCCTGCTATTGAGTAACATTTCAATGTTCCACACAATTTCTAGTCCTTAATGAAATAGTACTGTAGTACAATCCTTATATACTCCATAATTATTATAACAAGTACATTATTGATACAAGACTCAAATGACATAATCAACATAAGAACTCTAATCATTCCTCTTCATATGTGGTAGTATTATAACTTGATTATTATCCAATAGCATCATTTGTGGCATAGTCTGATGAAGGGGTAATAGGTTCGCGTAGTGTCCAAACTCCTTGAAAATGAAGCATTGTACATTTGAAACCATTTTCTTACCCTTACAGTCATGTGCTTTGTGCCCTTTTTCTCCACACTTATAACAAACTCTCATTCATTTCAGGCAAGTTCCAGGGTGTTTCTTCGCATAGTTATCAAATATGGGGAAATTAATCTTTTCCCACTTCGCTTTATCCATCTTTCTCTCTTCCATCCTTTTCTTCTCTTGCTTTCCTTCAAAGCCATAGGACTCATTAAACTGTTTAGTTATCTTATCCACAAATGATACTATTTTCTTCATATGATGATAATATGTGGGATAGTATTTCCCTTCTAAATGATGTCTTAATACCATGAAAGATACGATCCTTCTTACTCTTTGGATCATACGTATTACTGGAGTTCACATTCCTTCTATTGGGCACCATTTCTATACAATAGCATAAACTAGGTCAGTTTATGAATTGCAATAAATAATTCCTAATGAAAATTGAACTGTTTATGGATATAATCATTAATAAAAAATATGTTTTCTTTGACTAAGTATATACTCATGAGCCCTTCATAATGGGTTGTAAATAAAATGAGAATTATCCTAAGCATATCCCTCGGGAGTGTCGTAACCAAGAGTGCAGCAAGGCCCGTTGTCGTGCACCAGTTCCCGTTCGAGTCTAGATCAAAGTGGTGATTTTGGGTTTTACCCCTAGGTACATCTGTGCCAGAGCCGCCTCTACCTGCTCGTATCCAGACATGGATTTATTTCTCAGAAAACTCAAAAAATCTCTACAATACCAAAATTCTAGGAAGTTATTCTATACTAATCCTAAAAGTCTATTTTAGGGCTATGTACTCTAATCAGAGTTTATCAAGATCTAGTTTCCAAGGTTATTTCTAAACTTCCTCTGATACCAACTGTAATGCCCCGACCCCAGTTACCTAGAGTCGGTGCATTATTTTAATACATTGGCACGATTACAAGGAATCAAGTCCCGAAGAACTGATCAGTTTAGTAGTCTTGGAAAAAAGATTACATACATGAATGTTACATTACACTTCATAACATACAAAACAACATAAATAATCCTTTATAAATGCCATTATTCCCTTGTCTTAACCCTGCATATAATTCACAATACACTTCTTGGAATCCGGGGAAAAATAAAACATAGAAAAGGGTAAGCTCAAACGCTCAGTAAGGGCAAGAAATACAGCAGAAACTTTCAGAAATAAGAATTACCATTTGAGGAAATGTATAACTAACACAGAAGCCTTTAAAACTTGAACTTCATCATAATATGGAAAAGATAAAATGAAATAATGCCTTTTTATTATTCACATGGATATTCTACTAGTCGAATAATCACATGAAATATCAATAACGACTTTCATAATGATGGAATGCATAATTCCAGACTGTCATAACCACATAGCCAAGGCCTCGTTCCAAGACTACAAATAATATTTTTGTCAAGGCCTTGTTCCAAGACACTAGTTTGTCTCATTAGACCTATCGATGCATCGAGGAGCTATAACGGGCTCCACCTGTCACATATTATGTCCAATGCATTCCCATATGAAAAGGTTTAAACATAACATAAACATTCATATTAAAACTAGAATAAGAAATGTCAATACTTTCACCATAAACCATGAATGGTATAAAAATAGCACATCCACAGTCAAACATATCACAAAACCTTAAATACAACATAGAAGTTTTCTATCATAATAAATCAACTTCAAATAAGCGTAAAATCCATCAAAGGATGTTGCTATAGATGGAATCAAAACTCTTTTTAGAGAAATATCTCTTTCTATTTTGAAATAATTTAAGAGTAATATATTTATAAAATAAAACATTTTCATTGAAAATATTCTTATAATCTTGTAAGGGAAGCTTCGACGTTTTTATAATGGCAGAAAATAGCTGCACCCGCCGTATAAGTTAAAAAACATTCTTACCTTAATTTTGTCGAAAAGGTTAAAAAAAAATTGTTTGGAAAATGACGGAAAGATTCCTTTATAAACCTCTCTTAAAAATCCAAAAAAGGGTATAAATGACTTTAACCCATATTCTAGTAAATAGTAAAATGTTTTGAAATACATTTTTAAGAAACATGGAAGTGGATGATAAAGAGATCCCAGTAGATTATTAAGTATAAACAACCTCGGATAATGAAGAGATTGCCAAATAAACCCTTACCTTGTACTTTTCCTTGGTTGGGGTAGGTTAACCTCCTATATAATGGTGAAATAATTTTTATAAAATTATACCAGAATCATATACATTAATATGATATCATATATGATCTTTTAACATTGATTTGTTAATAATATCTTAGTATTTTCGTTGTTTCGGGTGTTAACTTACTCATTTTCATTTATATGTTTTGTTATGTAAGCCATGTTTGTAATGGATAGGTTGTATCTTAATCATATCCAGAATGATATCAAGTTCTTAATCATCAAATGAGAATTATACTTGAATGTATATGATGGAGAATAAATCTCATCGCGTTCGTGGAGACGGTAGTCCGTACGTACGCACAAGCGACAATATCATTCTTTTGATACTAAAAAAATATTTAATTGGATGTTATATCATATATAAAGAATAATTATAATGTTAAAATTATTATTTACATGAATTAAACATCATTATTATACCCATCCAAATAATAATTTATTTAATAACAATTACACCACGGTGTGGAGACGGTATGTTGTATGTACGCACGTATGGTGACATGCTATTCAAAGGATGGATAGAATACGGAATATGGTTTTACCATATTTATAATAACATCACAGTATATATATGATACTGGAGTTATTATTTTATAATTGTAACAACAAAGGAAGAGGAAGTGGAAGAAGAAAGGAACTTGAAAAAGGGTGGTGAAATCATTACCTCTTCTTTGGGTTCTTCCTTTTGATTTGATCAAAAGTGCTCCTTAAGTTGGCTTTATGACTATAGGAATGCCTCTAGGATGAAGTGAGAGAAGTTTATAGAGTATTTGGGTAGAGTTTTTCCGAACCAAAAGGCTTTGATGGTGTGACGTAATGAGAAGGGGGAGTGCCTTTTTATAAGAGGGGTGAGGGGCACCTTTGGAAAAGCTAGAAATATTAAATTATAATAAATTTATATTCGGTTTCTAATGGCTAAAAAGTTGATTATTTAAAGTTTAAGGTGGGTATGGGTCTAAAAACACTCAACCAATATAATTTAGATAGGTTTGGGTCATTATAATAACCTTATCTTTAAGTATTAACTCTTAGTTAATTAGTTTCACTTTTACAATGTCTCTTTGTATTTTTATATTATATGGTTAATAAACTTACCATATACATCCAAGAGATCCTCAAGTGGTCCATTAGTGATACAAATATCATTAAATATGACTTTTGGCCGAACCATAGATTTTTAGGAATTTAATATCAATTAATAATATAATATTGTTTTTAAAAACTCCTTTATGTCAATTTTGACACTATTCAATAGTTGATTTTTGTGAAACTCATAACAGAATGATTACTTCGAACATAGTAAATTAAATAAATCCTAATATGTAATATTATCCTAGAAAATTAGTTTAATTCCTAAAAATTCTGAAAATATATTTATTTGGGTATTTATAATATCAATGTTTTTAATTTTTCACTATTATGGTAATTACTGCATCATTATTGTGTCATACATAAATTAAATTATGTAATGTCTAAAAATTATAAATAAACTATCATTATTTAGGAAATATGTTTATCTTTCTAATGAATATTTACAATCGAAAATCCATCATATATAACCCTTTGTAAAAATTGTTTTTCTAAAAGATATATGCTTGTGTCATTTTTGTATTCATTTTAACTTAATTAAAATAAAGTGTCCCTATCACTTAAAAGTGGCACAATGGGGTCGAAAAATCGACCCAAATATGCCCATGGTCGGACATGTATCCACCAATAAGGTTAGGACACGTTTTAGGGTAATTTAGTATTATTATAATATTATTTGTTAATTTTTATTTACCAGATTTACCCTTAACCATGGTAAATAAAATATTTACCGCAGTAATTATTCAAAATGTCTAAAATTAAAAGTTACCTATTTACACAATATTAACATTTTTATTCCAAATATGGAATCCATTTTTAAAATTCAAAACACAGAAGTGGCAGAAATTAATTTAGAATTAATTCCCGTTGTTAAAACAAAAAAGCGTGTTTTTAAGAAATAATAACTATCAAAAGATTGGAACTTGTTTATGTCTATTTTAATTGTGAAATTATGTCCAATGACCAACATTGTATTAAATGGTAAAAATATATTCTAAATATACATTAAAAAAACTCAAAATTCATAATTTATCAATATTATTTATTTCGATTAAAAAGTAGTTTTTAATTAAAATTTAGTAATTTTCACTATTCATCAAAATATGAAAGTTATCTGAAAAGTACCAAAATTTCACCCTAGGATAATTTTGATATTCAGAATCCAAAAATGAATTACATTTTGAGAGATAGAATTTATAAAATTTCAAAAAGTAGATATTAATATTCATAATAGCTAGTTTGATTGGTTGTGGTGTGTTAGAACTCGATGTTGCGTACAACACATGCTATCGAATTATTCAAAGAGAAGCGTACCGTAAAAGCATGGGGTGTTAAATTGTAAAAAAAATTATTTCGCCATTCTAAAGAATAAATTTATTTAGTCAAATTGAATATATGAAAGTTTAAAATATTGAATTTAAAACGGAATCACTATTAACCTTGGTAAAAGTGCATTTTCGGAAAAATACTTCTTTTATCTGAAAAAAAATGAATTTGTTCTTACATTATTTCTAATAAACTCATAATATGGATTATAAAATTATAAGGATTGTATACAGTTTAAAATTTAGTTAGTACTATTCATATCCTCTTTTGAACGGCTTGTTTGGTAAATCATCGTGCACTTTAACTCGGTGTTTCTTGTAGTGCAAGTTATTGAATTATTGTAGACGCCGGAAAAGTCCGTTGTTCCCAAACGAAGCTCCGGATGTGGAAAGCGAGGTCATATTTGGAGTCGGAAGAATGTTTCGGAGGGCCCGGAGGCCTTGCGCGGAATTTCAGAGGTCTGCGCGCAAAGATGATGATCCGCGCGCAAAACCCCCGGGATGCGCGCAACTCCCTTGCGCGCCGTGCCCGATTCCGCGCCCGCGAGGAGAATTCCACGCTCGCGCCTTGGATTCCGCGCCCGGGGTTGCCTATAAATACTAGGCGACCCCCAACGTTTCAAAGGTTGCTGGAAGTCGAACGGTCTCCCGCGCGCGCAATTCAACCCCTTCCGCGCGCAATGCCGGTCTTCAGGTAACCTCCTTTCTTTCGCGCAATAGAGCCTTGGGGTCCGCCTTCGCGCGCAATCCCCTTGGCTCCTTCCCTTTGAATAAATTTCAACCCGAAGGCCTTTGCGCGCAAAAGAAGCCTCTTGCGCGCAATTGCCCCCGGGTGCGCGCAATCCAACCCGATTGCGCGCACCCCCCCATCTTCAAAGTGGCCATTCGTTAGAGAATGAGCCGTTGCCCCCGCGCACTACCCGAAGCCCGGTGCGCGCAATCCCAATCATCCGCGCGCGAAGCGCTGGCCCAATTGTGCGTCAGCCCGCCATTTTGCGCGCCGACCCGCGGTTTTGCGCGCAAAGCTCCTCTTTTGCGCGCAATCCGCCAGGGTCGCCTCCCTTGACCCCCTTTGGGTACCCGCCTGCGTGGCGCCCGATGGTCTTCATCGCAGGTGCCCGCGTTGTGCGTCGTCTTTCCGTGCGGCCCCCCCCCCTAGGCTCGCGCGAAGTGACACGGACCTACCGGCGGCTTTTTCGTCTAGCATGACGCTAAACTGCACTACGTCCGAGCTACAAGACGTTAAACTGTTCAGCATTCGTCCAGCATGACGCTAAACTGCACTACGTCCGAGCTACAAGACGTTAAACTGTTCAGCATTCGTCCAGCATGACGCTAAACTGCACTACGTCCGAGCTACAAGACGTTAAACTGTTCAGCATTCGTCCAGCATGACGCTAAACTGCACTACGTCCGAGCTACAAGACGTTAAACTGTTCAGCATTCGTCCTGCATGACGCTAAACTGCACCACGTCCTGCACGACGTTAAACTGTATACGTCCAGGCTGCACGACGTTAAATTGCCTAGCCCCCATCGTCCGCGCTGCAAGACGTTAAACTGCCAAGTGTTTCGTCCTCAACACATGATGTTAAACTGTACTTCGTCCGGCAAGACGTTAAACCGTCCGCTTCGTCCTCAACACACGACGTTAAACTGTACTTCGTCCGGCAAGACGTTAAACCGTCCGCTTCGTCCTCAACACATGACGTTAAACTGTACTTCGTCTGGCAAGACGCTAAACCGTCCGCTTCGTCCGATCCCGTGCTCTGCACGCAGGGTCTCCCCCCGGTTTCGACGTGGCCCCCACCCGCTCGTCTCTGCAGGGATGTCGGGATTGTCCCGCTTTTGGGACGATTTAATGGGAGTGGCTTTTCCCTACGGGGGCAGGGTATTACAAACCCCTAGTTTCTCGTGGGAGGCTGCACATGTGTATCTCCATTGCGCCTCCCCACTGCCGAAGCCAGTAGAGGGTGTGACTGGGATCGAGGTGTCTTCTGCTTTCGGTCCAAGTCCCTTCCAACTGAGTTTTGTCGCATCCGGGCTGCCTCAAGTGCGTAAGTCCTGACAGAATGAACTACGTGGACTTTGATCCCTGTCTTCTATACAGGGTACGTAGGAAGCCTCCCTGAGGTCCAAGCCCACCACCTGGTCGTCCCGGTCGTATTTACGTCGGTTCGTCCATCAGTGGACCCCTCCAGGGTTCACGCTTGCGTCGATTCACCTATGAATCCGCCCCTGTGGGAGACTGCCCGTGTGTATCTCCACTGTGCCTCCCCACAGCCTCTTTTCCCATTTCTCCTTTTATCGTCCAGCATGACGTGAAACTGTGATCCACCCGGCCGTTCCACCCCCCTCTGTGCGAGGTGGTCCGGTTCAATCCTCCGCCCGGCGGCCTCTACCTCTTCGTGAGTCGGCTTGCCGACGTCCAGCATGACGTTAAACTGTATACCCGAACTACGTTGACTTTGATCCGTGCTAACGCGCGGTACGTAGGAAGCCTCTACGGGGTCCAAGCTCTTCACTCCATCATCCATCCTGATCCTTAACCGGGCCGCCACATCCCGGTGGGGTCAGGCCACTTCACTCCACTCCACGTTACTTGGGAGGCCGCCCATGTGCTGGCCCCAGCGTCGGAGGTTCCCCGCAAGGGGTTCTGTCATCTAATCCACTTTTCGTGTTGATCGGTCCGATGCCGTCCCCGCTGGACGTTAAACTCGCGGCATGCCCCGTGTTAAACATGGGAGGCTGAGGAAAACCTCAGGTGACACAGTTCCCCGCACCTAGTACGGGATGCCTCAGGCCATCATGCCTTCGAGAAGCCCTATTAGGGACGGAAGACAGACGTGCAGAGCCGCAGTGCTACGACACGCCCCCAGCACCCAGAGCCACCCGGCCTTCTCACCGCAGGTTGCTGCCCCGCCCAGACTCCTTGGAGCGTCCGGGCGGAAGCAGCGTAATTAACCGGTGTCCATGAAGATATGGCGCCGGGAACGAGATTCACGAACATTCTTAAGTCTATGAGGGAGACCCGGATTAGGCGACGAGTTCCGAGGAGACGTCCAAGGAAGGAGGAGCCGACATCCCATCATCCCGGTTTCGATCAAGGAGCAGACGCCCCTGAATAAGGGACGAATGCCGCCCACCCTTGGAAAGCAGGACTGCGGGACCACAAGCCGCGCGCCCATCCCCTCGGGTTGACGGGTGCACGCGCGAACGCGTCCTGGCGGAACAGCGTAACCCGACGCACATCCGCACCGAAACAGAAAAATGGTGAACCCGACGTGAATCTCTTCTCCTCGATACGAAGACAGATGGCTTTCAGAGGTGTTGGAAGACCGGCATGTTGCCCGGCCAAGCATTCAGTCTTACCCGCCAGGGGCTGGGGAAGGGAAATCGGGCACTCCGTCTCGCGACGTCGATGGCCTGGGTTCCCCCCCACGGATGGCGGGTGTTGGGTACGCTTCGGTTAACACCGTCGAGCTGGTAAATCCCTTTTCGGTTCCCGACGTTGAAGAACACCAGGTGGACCTCCCTAGTGTCCCCGATCGTCGCCACCGTCGGAAGAACCGCAGCAACAGGAGTCGCCGGGGCACAGCCGTTGGTACCTCCAGCCAGGCCGTGCACGCCACCGAGACTAGGCAGCAGGCTCAAAACCGAGCTCAGCGCGCGCAGCCCCCCCATCCGGGGATGACGGATTCTCCTCCGCCACTGTTTGTGGTGTGGGACCAGGCAGAACCGCCTCAGCCGCGTCGCGACCAGCTCCGCCCTGCCACAAGTCCATCTCAGCCTCCTGACTCCAGTACGGTGACCATTTCCCGGACTGCGACCAGTGAACAGTGAGATGCGCCAAGTACCAGTCGGCCGCCGATCCAACCGGCAAGGCCCGTCATGCCACCAACCGCAGAGCAACCTCCTGCAACCAGGGGCTCGCGCTTGGCCAAAAAGTATGATGTCCTGAAGCACTTGGCTGACATCCCAGCAAGGCTCTCCATCCTTGAGGCTCTGCGCATGTCATCTGAGATGCGCGAGGCACTCGCTGAAGCCCTGAAAAGCCCTCTCCAGTTTGAGACAGAGGTTGCGGCTGCAGAGGCCTTTCACGCCGGAACGATCGAGCACGCCGAATGTCAGGCAGTTATCTCATTCTCTGGTAAGGATGAAGACCCTCCTATACAGGGACACATTCGTCCGCTGTATGTCACTGGCCAGTTCAATGGCCTTGAAGTCCGGCGCTATCTTGTCGACACGGGGTCCGGGATTAACCTGATTCCAACTCGGACGCTCCGGAGATTGGGGTTGTCTGAGGATGACTTGATTCCCTCCGACCTCAGGATCCAGGGGTACGATCGCACCGAGCAAACCCCGGTCGGCAAGATACGTTTGAAGACCCAGTTCGGTGACTTGGTTGCCAACACCGAATTCATGGTAGTCTCTCAGGACACTGCGTATAACGCATTGATGGGCAGTCCATGGCTTCACCTTCACGCGGAGGTTCCCTCGTCATACCACCAATGCCTCAAATACTCCCTTAATGGTCGAGTAGGCGTGCTTCAAGGAGATGCCTCTCCTTTTCCCTCATGTGAATCCCGGTATCTGGACGCGGACTATTACAAGAGCAAGGATAAGCAGATCCTGGCAGGTGAGGTTGAGCCTGTCGCTGTTGCAAGTGATCCCTGGGCAAGTCTGGATGACGCTTACGTCCTCCCGATTCAACGGTTGGACGTCGCCATGGTCTTGACGGTCCGCGAGTCTCCTGATGAGATGGCCGCGACCGCCCGCGCCAGCACCAGTGGCCCAGCAGAATCTGGTAGCCCCAATGCAGTTGCCAACGCAGTCTCTCACGTGGATGATCCCTCCCCGAGTGGAGAGGATATGGAAGATGCACCCCCAGCCTTTGAGGAGGGCGTCCCCGCCACGGTCGATGAGTTAATACAGGTGAACCTTGGAACCGAGGCTGATCCAAGACCCACATTGGTTAGTGCCGCCATGCCCTCTGAGGAGCGGCATCAGTACGCGGACTTTCTCAGGCGGCACCGTGATGTATTCGCTTGGGGCTATGACGAGATGTCGGGGCTGGATCCTCAGGTAGCCGTCCACCGCCTTGGTCTCCCGGCGAACCATCGCGGGTTCAAGCAGCCTCCCAAGAAGATGCACCCATCCCCCGGTGCCATGGTTGAGGCCGAAGTTGACAAGCTTATCAAAGCCAACTTCATGAGGGAAGTTCAGTACCCCAAATGGCTGGCCAACATTGTGCCGGTCAGGAAGAAGAACGGGCAGATCAGAGTCTGCATCGACTTCCGCGATCTCAACCGCCACTGTCCGAAGGATGATTTTCCCCTTCCAGTGACAGAGCTGTTGATTGATGCCACGGCAGGGTTCCAAGCCCTCTCCTTCATGGATGGATACTCCGGATACAACCAAATTCGGATGGCCCCTGAGGATGAGGAGTTCACTGCCTTCAGGGCCCCCCAAGGTACCTTTTGCTACCGGGTCATGCCCTTCGGCCTGAAGAATGCAGGTGCCACCTATCAACGGGCGATGCACCGCATATTCAAGCCAATCCTCGGCACACTGGTGGAATGCTACGTCGACGACTTGGTTGTCAAATCGCGCCAGCGTCAGGACCATCTCAAAGATCTTGAGAAAGTGTTCAGCTTCCTCCGGTCTCGCTGCCTGAAGATGAACCCGTTGAAGTGTGCCTTTGTGGTCACCTCCGGAAAGTTCCTTGGATTTGTGGTGAGATACCGGGGTATTGAGATCGACCCAGAGAAAATCAGGGCGATTAGCCAGATGCCTCCCCCAGGTACCGTCCGGGAACTGCAAGGGTTCCAAGGCCACTTAGCCTATATACGCCGATTCATCGCGAATCTGGCCGGCAAGTGTAAGCCCTTTTCTCGGCTCATGAAGAAAGGTACCACCTATGTATGGGATAAAGAGTGTCAGACCGCTTTCGAGGAAATCAAGCAGTACCTGCTTCAACCTCCGGTCCTGATGCCGCCTGTATCCGGGAAGCCGCTGGTCCTCTATGTGACCGCCCTGGAACGGTCCCTTGGTGCCCTTCTCGCCCAGAAGAACAACGAGGGAACGGAGAATAGCCTCTATTACCTCAGTCGCATGCTCCTCGATGCGGAAGTTAGGTATTCCCCCATCAAGAAGAGCTGCCTGGCGCTCGTATTTGCCGTACAGAAATTACGGCACTACTTGCAGCACCATGAGGTACAGTTGGTTTCTCGGGTAGACCCGTTGAAATATATCCTGAGCCGACCTATGTTGACTGGCCGCCTAGCGCGGTGGGCTGTGATTCTCCAGCAGTTCGACATCAGGTATGTGTCTCAGAAGGCCATCAAAGGGCAAGCATTGGCAGACTTTCTGGCTTCTCACCCAACCTCCGCGGATCAGCCGCTGGATCTAGGCTTTCCTGATGAGACCATTCTCTCGGTTGATCGAGCCGATCCATGCTGGCAGATGCACTTTGACGGTGCCTCCCGGAGCCCCACCGGTAGAAGACTCGATAATCCTAAGCTCAACAGAGTGGGCTTGGGTATCGTCTTCATTACCCCGGAGCGAGCCGTGCTGCCATACTCTTTCCTGTTGTCAGAGGGCTGTACCAACAATGAGGCGGAATACCATGCCCTCATCACCGGCCTCGAGTTGGCTCTCGAGATCGACGTGCCCCGTCTGTGCGTGAAAGGGGACTCCGAGCTGGTCGTTTAGCAGATCAATGGCGACTACGTTGTCAGGAAGCCGGAACTTGTGCCATTGTTGGAGTGCACCCTCCTTCTGATGGCCCGGTTCCCTTCTCGGCCGGAAATTGTCCATGTTCCCCGGTCGCAGAACGGTCGAGCAGATGCTTTGGCCAGCCTCGCTGCGTCACTTGCAGAGCTTGAACAGGACAACCTGATCGTCCGCGTGACGCGCCGCAGGCTCATCGCTCCCGTTATCCCGGAAGAAGATCGCGGCCCGTTGGTAAGTAACCTCACCACGGTTGCCCCTATGCCCGGAGCCCCGAGTACCCCAGATATGACAGTCGGATCAGCCCCTGATTGGAGGACGCCTTTGGTTGAGTACCTCCAACATGGCATTCTTCCATCGGATCGGGCCGAGCGCGAGCGAGTTCGACGCCGCGCATCGCAGTTCGTCCTCCAGAGCAGTCCCGGCCTGGAGCAGATCCTCTACAAACGCGGATTTGATGGTGTTCTCCTCCGTTGCCTTCAGGGAGTTGAGATCCCACGAGTCATGCAAGAGGTTCATGCTGGTTCATGCGGCGCCCACCAGACTGGGCCGAAGCTGTCCCACCATATTCGGAGGTTAGGATACTTCTGGCCCTCCATGATCCATGACTGCATCGAGTATGCCAGGAGGTGCCATGCGTGCCAGGTTCATGCGAACTTTGTGCATCGTCCACCGGAGCCTCTCCATACCACAAGGTATTCCTGGCCCTTTGCAGTCTGGGGACTGGACGTTGTGGGACCTTACCCACCGGCGACAGCTCGCCAGTGTCGGTTCATTCTGACCGCTACGGACTTCTTCTCCAAATGGGCAGAGGCGATTCCGCTCAGAGAGGTCAAATCCTGTTCGATCGCTGACTTCGTGACCTCCAACATCGTCCATCGATTTGGAGTGCCTCACGCTATCCTCACGGATAACGGAACCAATTTCCGAGCAGCCGAGTTGAAGAAGTTGTACGCCAAGTATAACATTCGCTCGAACCATACATCTCGCTATCATGCGCAGGCGAATGGACAGATCGAGGCGTTTAACAAAACCCTCTCTAACATTCTACAAAAGATGGTTGGTCAGAACAAGAAGAGTTGTCCGGACAAGCTCCCCAACGCCCTCTGGGCTTATCGGACGACGACTCGCAATTCCACCCAGATGACCCCTTATTCCCTGGTGTATGGAGCTGAGGCCGTCCTGCCCATCGAGATCCAGTTACCGTCCTTGCGCACTGCGGTCTACGACCAGCAAGCGCCGGACAGAGTTGCTGAAGCCCGTCTAGTCGAGTTGGAAGCACTGGATGAGAATAGACTTCGCGCTTTGCACAACTTGGAGAGGCATCAAAGCAGAATGGCTCGAGCTTTCAATAAGAAGGTTCGCCTCCGCTCCTTCCTACAGGGTGATCTAGTGCTAGCCCTAAGAGCGCCGATGATCCCCGGCAGGAAGCCACCCAAGTTGGAGCCCAAGTGGGAGGGACCGTTTGTTGTCCACAAGGTCTATCCCAATGGCGCATACTCCCTAGCGACTATGGATGGTGAGCGTGTCACTCCTCCCACCAACGCTAGGTTCCTCAAGCAATACTTTGCCTGAGTGTTCATTCGTCCCGCATGACGCTAAACTGCACTTCGTCCTGCATGACGTTAAACTGAACCACGTCCTGCACGACGTTAAACTGCATACGTCCAAGCTGCACGACGTTAAACTGCCCAGCCTATCGTCCGCGCTGCAAGACGTTAAACTGCCAAGTGCTCCGTCCAACATGACGTTAAACTGTACATCATCCTGCATGACGTAAAACTGCCCCTCAAGAACTACGTATGGCTTGATTCCCATCCTTATGGGATACGTAGGACCGCCTGAACCTTCATGTTTCAGGCCCAGCCCCATCCTTTGGGAATTTCCATCCCATCTCGGGCCCTTGGCCCAGTTGCCCCCGGGTGTGCGGCGTATGGTGTGAGTGCGGGGCTATGCCCTCATTCACGTCGGTTTGCTCGTCACGCTGTACGCCCCCCCACGTTTGGGGATGCCTTCTGCTCCCCCCTTCTTTTCCCCTCATCGTCCTGCATGACGTTAAACTGCACTTCAAGAACTACGTATGGCTTGATTCCCATCCTTATGGGATACGTAGGACCGCCTGGACATTCATGTTTCAGGCCCAGCCCCATTTCCCGGGAATCTCTATCCCGCGTTGGGCCTCTGGCCCCAGTTCCCCTCCTTTTTGTGCGAGGCGTATCGCGTGAGCGGGGGATTATGTCCTCATTCGCGTTGGTCTACTGGCCACGCCGTACGCCTCCCCCCGTGTGTGGGACTACCTCACACCTCTCATCGTCCTGCATGACGTTAAACTACCTCTCAAGAACTACGTATGGCTTGATTCCCATCCCTATAGGATACGTAGGACCGCCTGAACACTTGTGTTTCAGGTCCAGCCCCGTCCCTTGGTTGATCACGGGAATCTTCCCTCTTTTGGTTGCTCTCAGGGTGAGTCCTCCGACCCTTTCCGGAGATCTGTTAACATGTTTTGGGTACTTCGGTCTATGACTCGTAGTGTCAGATTCAATCCCGACAAGTCCTGTGTTGCTTGTCAGGCCTCGCGCTTCCTCTTGTTCGAGCCTTCACTCAAAGGGATCCTCGTTAGCGGTTTGGGTACGATGCCTCAGTGCTCTCCTACAGCTCCGGGTCGATTTACCGTCGGGTCTTGGGCCGCAAATCGATATGAATCCTGCGATTGAGCGGTCGATGCTCGTTTGCTTGCCCCGTCTTAGGCTGACGCGATCGGATGTTGTGTTGCGAATGCGTCAGCAACATCCTCAATCGCCATGTCAGCTCTTTCAGGCTCTGAACATTGGATTGCGTAGTCCTCATCACACTCCGCCTTTATGCGTTGTAGTGGAATCTTGACACTCTTTTCATACTGACCTTCAGTACACCTCTACACGTTAGGCAGACCAACCAAGGTAATGATGTCGTTCGAGGCTCCCATGATCTGAGCACCAAGGATATATGCGGATGTTCTCCCCAAGGGCCATGCGTAGCTGGACCCTCGTCCCCATAATGAGGAAGGAGTCGGCCGAACAATCGCGTTCTGAGCCCAGTATATCTGGAGGCTAGCATCTCTACCCCTCGGGTGATGGACATACCCAGGCCCCTATCCCAAGACTCTTCTCCTGGAATCGTGCGTGACCGCAAGGCTGGGTATGCTCCCACCTCCGCCGTGTCCGCCGTACCGCGGTAAGCGGATTCCTCCATGGTCCGAACCACACGACCTTAAACTGTGTTGTCTGGTCCGAACCACACGACCTTAAACTGTGTTGTCTGGTCCTACCACACGACCGTAAACTGTGATCGTCTTGGCCGCCCGACGAGAAAACGGCACTGCATCTTGATGTTCCCCTCAGGGGACACTCATGTTGGGCGCTGGTTAATAACCACGCCATTCATCAATTCCTTCCATGGCTTGATTATTGTGGCGACGCCAGAGATTTCTCAATCACAGGCATGTCGCCGCACAAAGAAAAACCATTCATCTCTAAGGACAAACAAGAAATATCAAATGCCGCTCCTTTTGTGTGCGAGGGTCAGACCCGCACTCTTCCCCGCGCTGGTGCCCGATTGTGTTGCGCCGCGCTTCAAGAACTACGTGCGGCTTGATTCCCATCCTTATGGGATACGTAGGAACGCCCGGATGTTTGAAACTTCGGGTCCAGCCCCCCACCTCTTAGAGATTCCCCCTTCTCTGGGGAATCCGCCGCCTTCAGGTCACCCTCAAGGCGCGTTCCCCGACCCCTTGCAGTGGTCCACCGGTGTCAAGAGTACTCTGGTTTATTGCCAGGAGGGTCAGGATCCGATTGGTCAGGTTTCCTCCGCTTTTCAGGCTTCGTGCTCCCTTTCATTCGGACCCATCGTCTACGCCCTGGGTGGAGCCCCCGTGAACGGTTCGGACACAATGCCTCAGTGCTCTCCCACCGACTCGGGCCGGTACCCCCAATGGCCTCGGGCAGCAAATCGATATGAATCCTTCGATTGAGCGGTCGATGCTCGTTTGCTGCCTCATTCCACCAACGGTTAGTGCGATGTTGATGCTGCTTTTCCGCCGCGGTCGGCAGTACTCTCATATCGTCACGCCTGTGCTCCCGGTCCTCGAGTGAATGGCCGCATGATTCACATTTCCCACCTCCCATTCTGACCAGGCGAACCCTCGGCACTCTCGACACTATCCCTCAGTGCATCTTCGCATATCCAGGGGATATGACCAGATGCGGCGTACTTTGAGGTCTTTATGGTCCAAGCTCTAAGACCTTAAACTAAGATCTCTCCTTATGGTCCGAGCTCTAAGACCTTAAACTAAGATCTCTCCTTATGGTCCGAGCTCTAAGACCTTAAACTAAGATCTCTCCTTATGGTCCGAGCTCTAAGACCTTAAACTAAGATCTCTCCTTATGGTCCGAGCTCTAAGACCTTAAACTAAGATCTCTCTTTATGGTCCGAGCTCTAAGACCTTAAACTCATATCTCTCTTTATGGTCCGAGCTCTAAGACCTTAAACTAAGATCTCTCCTTATGGTCCGAGCTCTAAGACCTTAAACTCAGATCTCTCTTTATGGTCCGAGCTCTAAGACCTTAAACTAAGATCTCTCCGTATGGTCCGAGCTCTAAGACCTTAAACTAATATCTCCCCTTATGGTCCGAGCTCTAAGACCTTAAACTAAGATCTAGCCCTTATGGTCCGAGCTCTAAGACCTTAAACTAAGATCTACCCTTATGGTCCGAGCTCTACGACCTTAAACTAAGATCTCCCCTGAATGGGATTCTACGTCCTGCATGACGTTAAACTGCACTCATAGAACTACGTGTGGCTTGATCTCCAGCCTGATGGAGTACGTAGGAACGCCCGGGCATTCCGACTCGGGTCCAGCCTCAGGGATCGTTAAGTCCCGCCCCTCCTCGTCGCCGGCCGTCTGGCCTGACTTCGGGTAGAGTGGTGCAGTTGTGATATTCTCCCCGATTCAGCTCGGGATGCCCCACTGCAATGGTGGGAAGCGACGGTTTCCTCGTCAGAGAGGTGCTGTCTGAGAATTGAGGTGACTCACGGCCAGATTAGTGCATCCGCCTAATACGTTTTCCCCACGGTGGCGCAATTTTGAGAACGTTGGATTCTGTCCGAACAAATCGTCACTTCGCCCCACGCTTCGCATGCCCTGTTGATCTGGATTTTCCACCCTTGTGTCTGAAGGAACCCCAAAGCGGTATTCATGATGACATGTGGTCCGCCTCCTGCAATATGAATGATGGCCTTTTTCGGTCCGTCTATTGCAGTTGTTATGGTCGATCCACTGTATGCCTACCGTCTTGGGCATTTCCTGGAAGGCCGACCGTTGTGGATGTCTGGATTCGGGACACGCGATTCACCCTTTCTCATTTCCCTATGTTCGGATAAAATCTCAACGCCCCTAGCATTGTCCCGCTCGTGTGTTGGAATAGGTTGGGGGAATGGTACATTGATTAGGTCTGAGGTCCCCTTTCCTAGGAATGACCTCCCTCTTTTCTCCAGAAATCCAGGCCCAATTATGGATGCCTGATGCTTGGTTAACACTCCCGCAAGACAGTGAATTGTGGTTGAGCATATTAAACCAAAAGATGCAGATAAATATATTGATTCATACAGATGGATCAAAGTAGCGGAAGCAAATGTTTTGGGAATGGCAAAACAAAGCCCTTAGGGATTAGCGTGCTGAATGAGTCTTTCTAATGCCGCTACCCTTTGGCTGGTGGCCTCCAGAGCTGCTTCTCGCTCTCTGCGTGCCCTCTCTTCGTCGGCGGTCGCAGCACGCAGTTCGTCGATTCTGGCCTGTGCACGCTCCCGCTCGACTTGAATCGTGACCATCTGTTGGCCCGCCTCCGTCAGCTGTACCTGGGCGTAAACCAGCTGGGCTGCTAGTTGCTCCACAAGCTCGGTACACGTTGCGACGAGGGCCTCCTTCTCTGCCGCCTGCCCTTCGAGGCGCCGGACTTCCTGCTCCGCCGCGAGGAGCGCCCGCGTGCTCTCCGACATGTCCCGACTTTGTGTGACGTCGGCACGCCGGCAGCTCTCGCGCATCTTTTCGGCCATGAAATCACGGACCGTTAGATGGAGGCGTTGAGCATCAGCTCCCCCGGCACACAGAAAGCGCAGCCAGGTCTGAAGTGATCCCATGCGCCCCAGCCACTCCGATGGGTCTCGCTTGAGGAAGCGCTGGATGCACTTCCACCCCCTACGACGCGTTATCCGGCTCTCCTCGACCGCCTTCGTGTCTGAGTCGTCCATCTCCTCGGGATCGGCAGGCCGGTAGGTAGGGAAGGCAGCCAGCAGGTCTGCTGTAGGGTCCGCCCCTGGGAGGTCCTCACGAGGGATAGGTTCCCCAACATCCGGGCGACCTTCTTCTCTCTCCCCAGCGGCGCTGACACCCTCGTCAGCCCCCAACCTCTCTCCGATGTCAGCACCGCCGACGTTCGTAGCCCCCTGATCAGCAGTTGGTGGGGCCGGCTCGGTTTGGGAAGTCTGTTCCGGAGCAGGCGGCATGTCCACCACTGGTCCACTCGTAGATGGCCCGGGTTCGGCAACCCGATGAGCCTCCAGTGTTGAGATCACTGCGCAGGGCATGCCATGGTTAGTCACGGGTCGTCAACGGCAGGCACCAGCAGTAAAGTAAGGAGACTTACGGGAGGTCAGAGCGTCATCTTCCGCTGCCCCGGTCGCCGCAGGAACAGTTGCAGCAGGGGACCCCTTAGCGCTTGTCAATTCAATGATAGGTGTCTGGCCCCCGCCTTGTCCTGCTGGCGCCCCTCCTACTCCCGCTGAGGATGCCTGGCCAACATCCGTGCGCTCCTGAGAAAGATGGAGAAATGGGTTAGAAGCTGCATAAGAGAATGGATGAAGCAGATTGAGTAGGGATAGAAGCGGACCTCGAGGAGCTCAGTGACATCAACGTCGTCAGAGCCGGCCACCTCGCCGCTCTCCCGTGGGCTCCCCTGATGGGATCTTCCCTCGGAGCCTTCATCCTCCCCCATTTCCACCTCTTCTTCGGAGTCGTTGCTACTGTCGTCTTCTTCCGGCGGCATCTGTTCCGGAGCGGGCTCGAGACCGAGCATCACCTTCACCAGAAGGGATGGCTCCGCGCGCTGACCACGTTGGCGCGCGTACTCGTCCATGGCCGTCAGATACGCATACTGCCGGTTGAAGTCCACCCTGTCGGCAATGTGGAGGCGCCCGACCTCTGGCAGATGGATTCCTTCTCTGAGAATCTTTCGCCAGATGGCGTCGGTCCCCAGTGACTGCCGCAGGGTCATCCAGGCCGACCACAGCGCCGGGAAGACTGCATCGTGGGAGGGTTCGAGCAGACGTCTCACCTGCTTCCCGGGCCGCTCTTCGACCGCCGCATGTGCCCCCTCTCTGGGCGCCGAGGTCGTAGCGGCAGCCTGCGATGTGCCCGCCGCCGAAGTCCCTGCCCGCGCCGGCTCCGCTGCTTGGCGCGCCTCCGTTCTCCCCCGTGTGGCGGCGCCTCGCCTCCTTCCTTGACGCCCGGTCTCCGCACGGGTAGCCTCGAGCCGCCGAACTAGCTTCCGCAACAGCCCCTCGGGGTACGCGATGGCCCAGTGTTCGGCGTACTCGGTTGCCAAGCCTGCGTCAACTCCGGTAGGAGGGAGAGTGATGACGTCGCCAGAGCCGAAAGCGGCAAACATCAGCCACATCTGGCGAAGGACGCCAGGGTTCGTCTCCTCCCGGACAGCAGTCAATACCCTCTTCGGCATCCGTTGAAGGCACCCGAACTGCCTGGCGAACCGGGTCGGCACGTAAGGCTCGCAGATCCCCTTCCCGTCGATCCGAGCCACGAGCACCCCGCCCCGCATGTTCAGGAAGTATTCATGCTGCTCCAGCGGACCCTGCCCATTGTCGATCATCTGGCCGACGGGAGTGGGGAACGGACTGAAGTTGAAGTTGGCATGATTTCCAATCCGGATCCGCACGCCCTCCTCACTTAGGGTCATCGGAGCGACCCCCGCGATGTTCAGCAGGGAGGGTCGCAGGCCGTTGCCCGGAGGAATGATGGCGTTCGGAAACGTGTACCCACCGAGGTGAGCAGCCACCCAGCCGTGGAAGAACTGAAAGGGCCCACAGATCCTTCGTGGCGACCCCCCTCGTGAGATGCGTCCCAGGATGGCATACAGCCTCGCCAGCACTGGGACCCCGAGGTTGTATCTCTTGTTGGCGGCCATAGCGCCCGCCACCGCCAGTGTCGCCGGGCGAACGCCCATTCTCGCGTCCCGCACTGGCAGGAGCCACCCACTCAGAAAGGCGGCCAGGAACGCCGCGTACCGGACATTTGGGTCCCGGGCCTCGATGACGCGGTACCCCCATGAGCGGTAATCGCCCGTCTCCAGGACCTGCCAGTATGACCCGTTCCGGCTCCTCTGAGCTGCGGTCGGGCACCGCTTCCCCCTGCCTGGCATCTTGACCGCCGGGTCATGCTCCAAGAACTGGCCGAACCATTCCTTGTAGGCTATGTCCTTCTGGAAGTCTTTGATCCCGAGCCGCTGCGTAGCCAGGTCAAGCAGATGCCAGGTCAGGATGGGAGTCCGTGACCTGTCCTCCCAGATGTTCTTCGGTGGCAGGAACTCATCGTATTGGTAGCCCTCCAGCGGGATACCTCCGATGCAGTTGATGTCCCAGAGACCGATGCCGACCTCCCCATGGTGAAGATGGAAGGTGTTGGTATCCGGAGACCATCGGGTGAACAGCTCCGGCCCGAGCTCGGACTGCTGGTAGAAGTGGAACTGCGACGTCCACACCGCCTCGAACAGGCCGATGTACCGCAGCTCCTCTGCGAAGTGATCGCAAGTGTGGCGTACCCAAAACGCCCAGGCCCACTCGCTGGTGAAGTTGCCCCCAGACCGCAAGTCCCAGTCCTTCAGCCAGCCCTTGGTGTCGTCCGTGACGCTCTGGCGATATATGCTCGAGTAGAGGGCTGGAGAATTCTCCGCAGTAGGCTCACCCCCATCAATGGTTCGCGTCCTCGGGTTCAGGACATAGACATCCAAGTGTCTGGTCTCCCTGGCAGGATGCCCATTGTTGGTGATGTTATAGCGGAGAAGCTCGTCCTCCCAGGTCACCCAGGTCCGCGGCGCATCAATCTCGAACCCTGGCACCGGAACCTCATCTAGGATGCCGAAGTTCTAGAGCGGCAGGTTGTCCGACAGTGGATATGTCTTCTGGGCCGGCGTCAGTAGGTCGAACAAGGATTGATTGTTGGAAACAATCTCCTTGGCTCCGTAAACCTCCTCGTTCGTCGCCATCTCAGCCCTGCGAGTGGCGGCATCCCCCTCATTTCCTCTGTGCGCGGCCATCTCAGAAGTTTCGGGAGTCGTGCGGGTTAAGGGATGAAGCGTGCGGGATCGGACGAGGCTGGTAGAGAAGTTTGAAGGTTGGCGTGCAATCCAAGTGGACGGCGCGCAATTGGGAAGACTGTCGCGCAAAGTTCCGGGTTTTCGCGCAAAGACAGGCGAAATCCAGACGGTTTTGCGCGCCGATCGGGCGAATTTCGCGCCGGAGAAGGCAATTTCGCGCATGAGAGCGTTGGAGCTTATCGCGCGGAAGGCCTGAGTACGGAACGCGGGACCCAGTGCCCCTATTTATAGGCGAGGCCGGGGTCCGCGCCGCGCGGAAAGCGCTTTGCGCGACCGCAGCGGCGAATTTCGCGACCGGCACCCCTTTTTGCGCGCCTAAGTCCCGCGCCGCCCAGGACTTCGGCATTCCGGCGTCTCCCTCGGAACCCGATCGTTGCGACCTCTCGCCGATCAGATTCCGAGGGGGGGCTTTTTTAGACGCCGGAAAAGTCCGTTGTTCCCAAACGAAGCTCCGGATGCGGAAAGCGAGGTCATATTTGGAGTCGGAAGAATGTTTCGGAGGGCCCGGAGGCCTTGCGCGGAATTTCAGAGGTCTGCGCGCAAAGATGATGATCCGCGCGCAAAACCCCCGGGATGCGCGCAACTCCCTTGCGCGCCGTGCCCGATTCCGCGCCCGCGAGGAGAATTCCGCGCTCGCGCCTTGGATTCCGCGCCCGGGGTTGCCTATAAATACTAGGCGACCCCCAACGTTTCAAAGGTTGCTGGAAGTCGAACGGTCTCCCGCGCGCGCAATTCAACCCCTTCCGCGCGCAATGCCGATCTTCAGGTAACCTCCTTTCTTTCGCACAATAGAGCCTTGGGGTCCGCCTTCGCGCGCAATCCCCTTGGCTCCTTCCCTTTGAATAAATTTCAACCCGAAGGCCTTTGCGCGCAAAAGAAGCCTCTTGCGCGCAATTGCCCCCGGGTGCGCGCAATCCAACCCGATTGCGCGCACCCCCCCATCTTCAAAGTGGCCATTCGTTAGAGAATGAGCCGTTGCCCCCGCGCGCTACCCGAAGCCCGGTGCGCGCAATCCCAATCATCTGCGCGCGAAGCGCTGGCCCAATTGCGCGCCAGCCCGCCATTTTGCGCGCCGACCCGCGGTTTTGCGCGCAAAGCTCCTCTTTTGCGCGCAATCCGCCAGGGTCGCCTCCCTTGACCCCCTTTGGGTACCCGCCTGCGTGGCCCCCGATGGTCTTCATCGCAGGTGCCCGCGTTGTGCGTCGTCTTTCCGTGCGCCCCCCCCCCCCCCCCCTAGGCTCGCGCGAAGTGACACGGACCTACCGGCGGCTTTTTCGTCCAGCATGACGCTAAACTGCACTACGTCCGAGCTACAAGACGTTAAACTGTTCAGCATTCGTCCAGCATGACGCTAAACTGCACTACGTCCGAGCTACAAGACGTTAAACTGTTCAGCATTCGTCCAGCATGACGCTAAACTGCACTACGTCCGAGCTACAAGACGTTAAACTGTTCAGCATTCGTCCAGCATGACGCTAAACTGCACTACGTCCAAGCTACAAGACGTTAAACTGTTCAGCATTCGTCCAACATGACGCTAAACTGCACTACGTCCGAGCTACAAGACATTAAACTGTTCAGCATTTGTCCTGCATGACGCTAAACTGCACCACGTCCTGCACGACGTTAAACTGTATACGTCCAGGCTGCACGACGTTAAATTGCCTAGCCCCCATCGTCCGCGCTGCAAGACGTTAAACTGCCAAGTGTTTCGTCCTCAACACATGACGTTAAACTGTACTTCGTCCGGCAAGACGTTAAACCGTCCGCTTCGTCCTCAACACACGACGTTAAACTGTACTTCGTCCGGCAAGACGTTAAACCGTCCGCTTCGTCCTCAACACATGACGTTAAACTGTACTTCGTCTGGCAAGACGCTAAACCGTCCGCTTCGTCCGATCCCATGCTCTGCACGCAGGGTCTCCCCCCGGTTTGGACGTGGCCCCCACCCGCTCGTCTCTGCAGGGATGTCGGGATTGTCCCGCTTTTGGGACGATTTAATGGGAGTGGCTTTTCCCTACGGGGGCAGGGTATTACAAACCCCTAGTTTCTCGTGGGAGGCTGCACATGTGTATCTCCATTGCGCCTCCCCACTGCCGAAGCCAGTAGAGGGTGTGACTGGGATCGAGGTGTCTTCTGCTTTCGGTCCAAGTCCCTTCCAACTGAGTTTTGTCGCATCCGGGCTGCCTCAAGTGCGTAAGTCCTGACAGAATGAACTACGTGGACTTTGATCCCTGTCTTCTATACAGGGTACGTAGGAAGCCTCCCTGAGGTCCAAGCCCACCACCTGGTCGTCCCGGTCGTATTTACGTCGGTTCGTCCATCAGTGGACCCCTCCAGGGTTCACGCTTGCGTCGATTCACCTATGAATCCGCCCCTGTGGGAGACTGCCCGTGTGTATCTCCACTGTGCCTCCCCACAGCCCCTTTTCCCATTTCTCCTTTTATCGTCCAGCATGACGTGAAACTGTGATCCACCCGGCCGTTCCACCCCCCTCTGTGCGAGGTGGTCCGGTTCAATCCTCCGCCCGGCGGCCTCGACCTCTTCGTGAGTCGGCTTGCCAACGTCCAGCATGACGTTAAACTGTATACCCGAACTACGTTGACTTTGATCCGTGCTAACGCGCGGTACGTAGGAAGCCTCTACGGGGTCCAAGCTCTTCACTCCATCATCCATCCTGATCCTTACCCGGGCCGCCACATCCCGGTGGGGTCATGCCACTTAACTCCACTCCACGTTACTTGGGAGGCCGCCCATGTGCTGGCCCCAGCGTCGGAGGTTCCCCGCAAGGGGTTCTGTCATCTGATCCACTTTTCGTGTTGATCGGTCCGATGCCTTCCCCGCTGGACGTTAAACTCGCGGCATACCCCGTGTTAAACATGGGAGGCTGAGGAAAACCTCAGGTGACACAGTTCCCCGCACCTAGTATGGGATGCCTTAGGCCATCATGCCTTCGAGAAGCCCTATTAGGGACGGAAGACAGACGTGCAGAGCCGCAGTGCTACGACACGCCCCCAGCACCCAGAGCCACCCGGCCTTCTCACCGCAGGTTGCTGCCCCGCCCAGACTCCTTGGAGCGTCCGGGCGGAAGCAGCGTAATTAACCGGTGTCCATGAAGAAATGGCGCCGGGAACGAGATTCACGAACATTCTTAAGTCTATGAGGGAGACCCGGATTAGGCGACGAGTTCCGAGGAGACGTCCAAGGAAGGAGGAGCCGACATCCCATCATCCCGGTTTCGATCAAGGAGCAGACGCCCCTGAATAAGGGACGAATGCCGCCCGCCCTTGGAAAGCGGGACTGCGGGACCACAAGCCGCGCGCCCATCCCCTCGGGTTGACGGGTGCACGCGCGAACGCGTCCTGGCGGAACAGCGTAACCCGACGCACGTCCGCACCGAAACAATTATTTTGAAGAAATAACACACTATGAAAATTTGGGGTGTTACCTTCTCCCCTATCTCAATAAATTGCATCCTCGCAATTTGAGATTGTTCTTCGAAAATCAAAGGTTAAAAATAGAAAATATCTTTGTGGGAAAAAACCCATATCGGAAATTGGGTTACTAAAATTTAGTATTAATATGGGGAAAAGAGAAATGAAAGGGTCACCACCAAATTATGATCTTGATTAGGAGAACATTGGTGGCAATTAGAGACATATAATTGTAGGAAAAATGTAAATATTTATAGGTAGTGATTGAGGTCATCAATCACAAACAAGTGTAAAATTTATGTCCTTAAATTCATCAATCTATGATGATTTGAAATACCACCGGTTCAACAAAACATAGGGTATTAGGATAACACGGTTTTGGTTTTAGGATTACTTAAATAAAGTATACGAATTAATTTCTTCATAGAATAAGAGAAAAAGAAAAATATATTCTTGAGAAGTACAGTTCCATCCTTTAACTAATTTCTACCACAAACTCATCTTTCACTCTAAAAGATAATAGAACGTAAAAAAATATTCTATTTATCCTATTCGTATAGAGTTAAAAAACAGATTTATAATTCATCTACTAGATATTTAAAAAAAACTGCATTATTTAATTTCGGACATTACGTGGGCCAGTGGTATGTGATACACCCTTGTCACCCTTCGGTTGTGGGTTCAAGTCTTGCGGCCTTGCCGGACGCGACGGGTTGCCGCCCAACCTCTGGTTTGTCCTTTTATGGAAATCCAAAAATAATCCAAACTTGAACTATCCAAAATGATTTAGTCCAAAAATGAAGATCCTTTTTTCTGCGTAATAACATGTGAACACCTTCATCATGTATTCTTTTAAAACACTCCAACATCCTGAATTACCATAAAACCTTATTGATTACATTCATGGTCCCTTATTCCTTAAATAATAATGGATATACTCCTTCAATCCAAAAATGTTGTAAACCCCAACATTGATGGAATATACAACTCATTAATCAGTTTCAAGGTAGTCAAGAATATCCAATACAATTTATCCAAAATAATCATTTATTATTCCAAAATCACTACCTCGATATCAGAACTATATTATGGTTTATCATTCTCTCAACCATATATTTTCCAGAAATTTATCCTTCTATTGAGTCACTTTTCATTGTACCACACAATATCAAGTCCTTAATGAAATAGTACTACAGTACAATCCTTATATACTCCATAATTATTATAACAAGTATATTGTTGATACATGACTCAAATGACATAATCAACATAAGAACTCTAATCATTCATCTTAATCTGTGGTAGTATCATAACTTGATTATTATCCAATAGCATCATTTGCGGCATAGTCAGATGACTGGGACATAGGTTCACGTAGTGTCCAAACTCCTTGCAAATGAAGCATTGTACATTTGAAACCATTTTCTTACCCTTGAAGTCATGTACTTTGTGCCCTTTTTCTCCACTCTTATAACAAACTCCCATTCCTTTCAGGCAAGTTCCATGGTGTTTCTTCCCACAGTTATCACATATGGGGAAATTCTTCTTTTCCCTCTTCCCTTTATCCATATTTCTCTCTTCCATCCTTTTCTACTCTTGCTTCCCTTCAAAGCCATAGGACTCAGTAAAATCTTTAGTTATCTTATACACACATGATACTATTTCTTCATATGATGATTATACGTGGGAGAGTATTTCTCTTCTAAATGATGTCTTAATACCATGAATGATACGATCCTTCTTACTCTTTGGATCATACGTATTACTGAAGTTCACATTCCTTCTACTGGGCGCCATTTCTATACAATAACATAAACTAGGTCAGTTTATGAATTGCAATAAATAATTCCTAATGAAAATTGAACAGTTTATGGATATAATCAATAATCATAAAAATTGTTTTCTTTGAGTAAGTATGTACTCATGAGCCCTTCATAATGGTTTGTAAATAAAATGAGAATTATCCTAAGCATATCCCCTAAGAGTGTCGCAACCAAGAGTGCAGCAAGGCCCGTTGTCGTGCACCAGTTCCCGTTCGAGTCTAACTCAAAGCGGTGTTTTTAGGTTTTACCCCTAGGTAAATCTGTGTCAGAGCCGCCTCTACCTGCTCGTATCCAGAAAGTGATGTATTTCTCGGAAAACTCTTAAAATCTCCACAATACCAAAATTCTAGGAAGTTCTTCTATTCTAATCCTCAAAGTCTATTTTAGGGATATGTGCTCTAATCTGAGTTTATCAAAATCTAGTTTCCAAGGTTATTGATAAACTTCCTCTGATACCAACTGTAACGCCACAACCCCAGTTACCCAGAGTCAATGCATTATTTTAATACATGGGCACGATTACAAGGAATCAAGTCCCGAAGAACCGATCAGTTTAGCAGTCTTGGAAAATAGATTACATACATGAATGTTACATTACACTTCATAATATAAAAAACAACATAAATAATCCTTTATAAATTCCATTATTCCCTTGTCTTAACCCTGCATATAATTCACAATACACTTCTTGGAATCCTGAGAAAAACAAAACATAGAAAGGGGTGAGCTTAAAGGCTCATTAAGGGTAAGTAATACAGCAGAAACTTTCAGAAAGAAGCATAAACATTTGAGGCAATGTATAACTAACACATAAGCCTTTAAAACTTGAACTTCAGCATAATATGACAAAGATAAAATGAAATAATTCCTTTTTTTTATTCACATTGATATTCTACTAGTCGAATAATCACATGCAATATCAATAAACACTTTCATAATGATGGAATACATAATGCCAGACTATCATAACCACATAGCCAAGGCCTTGTGCCAAGACTACAAATAAGATTTTTCTCAAGGCCTTGTGCCAAGACACTAGTTTGTCTCCTGAGACCTACTGATGCATCGAGGAGCGATAGCGGGATCCACCCGTCACATATTAAGTCCAATGCATTCCCATAGGAAAAGGTTTAAACATAACATAAACATTCATATTAAAACTAGCATACGAAATGTCAATAATTTCACCATAAACCATGAATGGTATAAAAATAGCACATCCACATTCAAACATATCAAAAAACCTTCAATACAACATAGAAGTTTTATATCATAATAAATCAACTTCAAATAAGCGTAAAATCCATCAAAGGATTTTGACATAGATGAAATCAAAACTCTTTTTAGAGAAATATCTCTTTCTATTTTGAAATCATTTAAGAGTCATATATTTATAAAATAAAACATTTTCTTTGAAACTATTCTTATAAGCTTGTTAGGGAAGCTTCGACGTTTTTATAATGGCGGAAAATAGTCGCACCCTCCATATAAGTTAAAAAACATTCTTAGCTTAATTTTTCCGAAAAGGTTAAAAAGCACCTTGTTTGGAAAATGACAGAAAGATTCCTTTATAAACCTCTTATAAAAAGTCAAACATGGGTATAAATTACTTTAACCCATATTCTAGTAAATAGTAAAAATGTTTTGAAATACATTTTCAAGAAACATGGAAGTGGATGATAAAGAGATCCCAGTAGATTATTACGTATAAACAACCTCGGATAATGAAGAGATTGCCAAATAAATCCTTAAATTGTACTTTTCCTTGGTTGGGGTAGGATAACCTCCTGTATAATGGTGAAATAATTGTTATTAAATTATACAATAATCATATACATTAATATGATATCAAATGTGATCTTTTAAAATTGATTTGTTAATAATATCTTAGTATTATCGTTGTTTCGGGTGTTAAATTACTCGTTTTATTTTATGTGTTTTGTTATATAAGCCATGTTTGTCATGGATAGGTTGTATCTTAATCATATCCAGAATGATATCAATCTCTTAATCATTAAATGAGAATTATACTTGAATGGATACGATGGAGAATGAATCTCATCACGTTCGTGGAGACGGTATTCCGTATGTACGCACGAGCGACAATATCATTATTTTGATACTAAAATAATATATAATTGGATGGTATATCATATATGTAGAATCATTATCATGTTACATTTATTATTTACATGAATTACACATCATTATTATACCCATCCAAATAATAATTTATTGAATAACAATTACACCACGACGTGGAAATGGTATGTCGTACGTACGCATGTATGGTGACATGTTATTCAAAGGATGGATAGAATAAAGAATATGGTTGTACCATATTTATAATAACATCACATTATATATATGATACTGGAGTTATTATTTTACAATGGTAATAACAAAGGAAGAGGAAGTGGAAGAAGAAAGGAACTTGAAAAAGGGTGGTGAAATCATTACCACTTCTTTGGGTTCTTCCTTTTGATTTGATCAAAAGGGATTCTTATGTTGGCTTTCTGACTAAAGGAAGGCCTATAAGATGAATTGAGGGAAGTTGAGAGATTATTTGGTCAGAGTTTGGCCGAACCAAAAGGCTTTGAAGGTGTGATGTAATGGGAATGGGGAGTTCCCTTTTATAAGAGGGGTGAGGGGCACCTTTGGAAAAGCTAGAAATATTAATTTATAATAAATTCATATTCGCTTTATAATGGCTCCAAATCTGATTATTTAAAGTTTAATGTGGGTATGGGTCTAAAAACACTCAACCAATATAATTTAGTCGGGTTTGGATCATTATATTAACCTTATCTTTAAGTATTAACTCTTAGTTAATTTGTTTCACTTTTACGATGTCTCTTTGTATTTTTATATTATATTGTTAATAAACTTACCATATACATCCAAGAGACCCCCAAGAGGTCCATTAATGATACACCTATCATTATATAAGTCCCTTTGCATAACCTTAGATTTTTATGAATTGAATATCAATTAATAATATAATATTTGTTTTAAAAACTCTTTTATGTCAATTTTGACACTATTCAATAGTTGATTTTTGGGAAACTCATAATAGAATTATTACTTCGAAAAATGTAAATTAAATCAATACTAATATGTAATATTATCATATAAAAGTATTGTAATTCATAAAAAGTATGAAATTATATTTATTTCCGTATTTATAATATCAATTATTTTAATTTTTCACTATTATGGTAATTACTGCATCATCATTGTGTCATAAATAACATACATTATTTAATGTCTTAAAATTGTTAATAAAATATAATTATGTAGGAAATCTTTTAACCTTTCTAATGAATATTTACAATTCAAAATCCAACATATATAACCCTGTGTAAAAATTGGTTTTCTAAAAGATATATGCTTGTGTCATTTTTGTATTCATTTTAACTTAATCAAAATAAAGTGTCCCTATCACTTACAAGTGGCACCATGGGGTCCCAAAATCGACTCAAAGATGCCCATGGACGGAAATGTATCCACCAATAAGGTTAGGACACGTTTTAGGGTAATTTAGTATTATTATAATATTATTTTTTTAACCCTTATTTACCGGATTTACCTTTAACCATGGTAAATAAAATACTTACCGCAGTAATTATTCAAAATGTCTAAAAATAAAATTTACCTATTTATACAATATTAACATCCGGATTCAAAATATGGAATCCATTTTTCCAAATTCAAAACACATAAGTGGCAGAAATTAATTTAGAATTAATTCCTGTTGTTAAAACAAAAAGCGTGTTTTTAAGAGATAATAACTATCAAAAGATTGGCGCTTGTTTATGTCTAGTTTAATTGTGAAATTATGTCCAATGAACAAAATTGTATTAAATGGTAAAAATATATTCTAAGTATACTTTAAAAACACTCAAATTCATAATTTATCAATATTATTTATTTCGATTAAAAAGTAGTTTTTAATTAAAATTTAGTAATTTTCAGTATTCATCAAAATATGAAAGTTATCCGAAAAGTACCAAAATTTCACCCTATGCTAATTTTGATATTCCGAATCCAAAAATGAAGTCAATTTTGAGATATAGAATTTATAAAATTTCTAAATGTAGGTATTACTATTCATAACAGCTAGTTTGATTGGTTTTGGTGTGTTAGAACTCGATGTTGCGTACAACACATGCTATCGCATTATTCAAAGAGAAGCGTATCGTAGAAGCTTGGGGTGTTACACTGTAATTTTTTTTTATGTCGCCATTATAAAGAATAAATTTATTTAGTCAAATTGAATATATAAAAGTTTAAAATATTGGATTTAAAAAGGAATCACTATTAAAGTTGGTAAAAGTGCATTTTTGGAAAAATACTTCATTTATCTGAAAAAAAGGAATTTGTTCTTACATTATGTCTAAGAAACTCATAATATGGATTATAAAATTATAAGTATTAAATGAAGTTTAAAATTTAGTTAATACTATTCATAACCTCTTCTGAACGGCTAGTTTGGTAAGTCATGGTGCGCTTTAGCTCGGTGTTGCATGTAGTGCAAGTTATTGAATTATTTTGAAGAAATAACACACTATGAAATCTTGGGGTGTTATAAAAACTATCAAAAATTGACATGTGTTTATGTAAAATTTAAATTAAATATTACTTATAATGACCAAAATTGTATTAAATGATAAAAATATAATCTTATTATACTTCCAAACCATAAAAATGTATAATTGAACACAATTAGTAATTTTGATTAAAAAAGTTGTTTTTAGTTAAAATTTAGTATTTCTCACTATTCACCCAAATAAAAAAGTTACCTAAAAAACAATAAAAAATTGTTAAAACAAGATTTTTATGTCCCGATTCTAATGAAAAAGTTTATTTTGTCGAATTGAATATATAAATGATTCAATTATTGAATTTAAAAAGGGTTTGTAGTTAGAAGGAGGTAAAATTACATTTTTTTAAAAAATTATTATTTTATCTAAAATCTTGAATTTGTTCTTATATTACGTATAAGAAACCAAAAATATAGATTCTAAAACTATAAGGATTATATAAAATTTAAAATTTAGTTAATACTACTCATAACTGCTTTTGAACAGCTAGTTTGGTAAGTCGTGGTGCACTTGACCTCGTTGTTTCATGTAACACAAGTTATTGAATCACTTTTAAAAAAACATACTATGAAATCATGGGGGGTTACATTCTATCCTCCTTCAATAAATTGTGTCCTCACAATTTGAAATTGTTGTTATAAAATAAAAGGTTAAAAATTTAAAAGTACCTTGGTGGAGAACCCATATCAGAAATTTGGTTAATAAAATTTAGTCCTAATAAGAGCGAAAGGGAAATGAAAAAGTCACAACCAAATTATGATCTCGATTAGAAAGACACTGAGTGAATTAAAGGAACATAATTAGTGGGAAAATTTAAATATTTATTGGGAGTTATTGAGGTCATAAATCACAAACATTTGTAAAATTGAGGTCGTCAAAGCCATCAATCTAAGGCAATTAAAAATATCATCAATCCAACAAAACATAAGGTATTAGGATAACAAATTTTTAGTTTTAATATCCCTTAACTAAGTTTTAAGAATTAATTTCTTCATAGAATAAGAGTTAAAAATATACTTGACAAGTAGAGTTCCATCCTTTAACTAATTTCGACCACAAACTCATCTTTCAATATAAAAGATAATAGAACATAAAAATACTCTATTTATCTTAATCGTATATGGTTCCAGAAAAATGATTTTATAATCCATCTATCATACCATTTAAAAATACTATATTATGAAATCTAGGACATTGCGTAATCCAGTGGTAGGTGATGCACCCTAGTATCCCTTCGGCTGAGGGTTCAAGTCTCACGACCTTGCTGGACGTGATTGGTTATCACCCGACCTCCGGGTTGTCATTTTATAAAAAATAAAAAAAAAAAATCTTAATAAATGCTTTTACCTTATCAATAGAATCCAATGTCAAACACAATTCATTCCAACCTTTATACATATCCAAAATACTTCTTTCCAAACTAACAGTCCAAAATTTATAAATATGTAAAACACAATGAAGATCCTTTTTTCCACGTAATAACATGTGAATACCATCAACATGTATTCTTTTAAAAGATAGTAACTCCCTAAATTACCATAAAACCTTATTGATTACATTCATTATCCCTTATTCCATATAGATTTATAAATATATTCCTTATATCCAAAATTCTTGAATACTCCAATAATAATGAAATAAACAAACCGTTAATCAGTTCCAAGATTGTCAAGAATTTCCGATATAATTTATCCAAATCAACCTTCTTTTATTCCAAAATTGCTACCTTAGTATCAGGACCATAATAAGTTTTATCTTTCCTCTAAACATCTATTTTCCAAAATGTTTAACATTTTGTTGAGGCACTTTTCATAAAACCATATAATCTCAAATCCTCAATGAAATAGTACTGCAGTACAATCCTTATTTATTTCCATAATTCATATAACTGGTATATCATCAATAAAACACTGAACTGACATAATATTTTAACAACAATATAAGAACAATAGTCATTAATCTTCATCTTTGGTAGTATCATAACTTGATTATTAACCAATAGCATCATTTGGGGTATACTCTGATGATTTGGACATTGATTTGCATAGTGACCCAACTCCTTGCAGATGAAGAATTGTACACATGAAACCATTTTTTCATCCATTCAATCACGTACATGGGGTCCTTTTTCTCCACACTCATAAAAAACTATCATTCCCTCTAAGAATTTACTAAGGTGATTCTTTCCCCAATTATCGCATATGGTAAAATATTTCTTTCCCTTATTCCCTTTATCCATCTTTCTCCCTACTATCCTTTACTTCTCTAGATTCCTTTCAAACCATAGGACTCAGATAATTATTTAATTATATTATTAACACGTGATACAATTTCTTCATATGTTGAAAATATGTGGGATATAATTTCCCTTCGAAATTTTTGCTTAATACTATGAAAGATATGATCCTTCTTACTCTTTAGATCATACGTATTGTTGGAGTTCTCATTCCTACTACATGGTTCCATTTCTAAACAATAGAATACACTATGTCAATTTATGAATCATTGTTCATAATTCCAATCTTTTAAAATTCCTAACGTAAATTGAATAGTTTATGAATATAATCCATAATCATAAAAAAATTCTTTGAGGAAGTATTTACTCCTAAATCCTTCATAATGGTTTATAAAGAAATTGTGAATTATCCTAATCATATCCCCCGGGAGTGTCGTAACCAAGAGTGCAGCAAGGCCTGTTGTCATCTACCATGATACCCCGGGTCAAGCCTAAAACTCCTTTTCATAGTTTTCACACCTAGGTACATATGTTCCAGAGCCGCCTCTACCTAGTCATATCCAGACAAGGATTTATTTCTTGTAAAATACACAAAAACTATACATTACGAAAATTCTACGTAGTTTTTCTATGTTAATACTCAATGTCTATCTTAGGGTAATGGTATCTAATAAGAGTTTATCTAAATCTAGTTTCCAAGGATTATATTAAACTTCCTCCAATACCAACTGTAATGCCTCAACTCCAGTAACCCATAGTCGATACATTATTTTAATACATTATCATAATTGCAAGGAATTAATTATCTAAGGATTAATCAGTTTAGTAGTCATGGAAAATAGGTTGCATATGTGAAGTTCAACAATACAAAATGAAAAATAAAAACAATAGAAATTTATCCCATTAGAAATTTCCAAGCCTTCAGGATTATTCTTGAATGTCAGTCATAACTAACTTCTTCACATCCTGGAAAAATAAAACATAAAAATGGGGTCAGTTCAGATGCTCAATAAAGGTAAATAATTTAGTGGAATCTATAAACCTTTAAGGCATGATTTTTATTAAAAACAACAGCCTTTAAAACATAAACATGAACATAGTAGGTCAAAAAATAAATCAAACATTACTATATAAAAATGAATGTGTGTATTCTACTAGTATAATAATCACATGTAATAACTAATTTCATAATAAGGGAATGCATAATGCGGGACATTCCAAAATATCTTATCAACGCCTCAACCAAGACATCTAAAAATGATTTAGGGCTCGACCAAACCCATATATTAACATGGGAATGGCCTCGAACAATTCCACATCTCATTGTCTCATGAGACCAAACGACACATTGAGGAGCTATAGTATGCTCCACCCGTCAATTACTAAGTCCAATACATTCTTCATATGAAAAGTTTGAAATATAACATAAAAATTCGTATTAAAACTAGAATATGAAATGTCAATACATTAACAATAATCCATGAATGTTATAAAAATAACACATCCACATTCAAACTTATTGCATAACCTTCAAAAAAATATGGTTGATTTGAATCATAATGAATCGACTTTAAACAAGTATAAAATCCATCAAATGATGTTGAAATGGATAAAATGAAAACTATATTAGAGAAATATATATTTTGCTTTTTTTTAAATCATATAAAGGTACATAATTATAAAATAATACATTTATTTTGAAAATATTCTTATAAGCTTGTAAGGGAAGCTTTAATGATGTTATAATAGCGGAGAATAACAACACCCACTGTATATGTAAAAAACATTCTTACCATTATTTTGTCAAAAAGGTTGTAAAGTACCTTGTTTGGAAATCAATGGAAAGATTATTTCCAAAGCATATAAAGTCAAATAAGGATATAAAAGACTTTAACTCGTATTTTAGTAAATAGTGTAAATGTTTTTAAATACATTTTTAAGAAACATGGATATGGATGATAAAGAGGTCCCAGTAGATACTTACGTAAAAACAACCTTGGATAATTAAGAGATTATGAAATTAACCCATACCTTGTACTTTTCTTTAGTCGAGGGTAGGTTAGCCTCATGTATAATGGTGAAATAATTTTTATTAAATTATACAAGAACCATATACATTAAAATGATATCATATATGATCTTCCAATATTGATTTGTTAATAATATTTTTGTACTATCATCGTTTCAGGTGTTAACTAATTCGTTTTCTTTTATATGCTTAGTTACATAAGACATGATTTTTATGGAAAGGGTGTATTTGATTAATATCCATAATGATATTAAGTTCTTTAAATATAACTTTTAATCATGACCAGAAAATTTTTCTTGACTTATGATGGGGAATAAATCTCATCATGTTCGTGGATACAGTAATCTGAACGTACGCACGAGCGACAATATCATTCTTTTGTAATTAAAATCATAAGTAAATGGATGGTATATCTTATGAACATATCCATTAATATGTTATATCTATTATTTACATCAATTATACATCATTATTATACCTATTCAAATAATAATGTATTGAATAACAACTACACCATGACGTGGAGACGGTAAGTCGTACGTATGCACCTATGGTGACATGTTATTGATAGGGTGGATAATATAATGAATTTGGTTTTACCATTTTTATAAAAACAACACTGTATATAGAAAATACTGGAGTTCTTATTTTATAATGGAAACAACAAATAAAGAGGAAGTGGAAGAATAAAATAACTTGAAAGAGTTGGGGAGATATTTACCTCTTCTTGAGGTTCTTCCTTTTTATTTGATCAAAAGGGACCCATAAGAAGGATTAAGGCCTATAGGATGAAGCGAGGAAAGTTGGAAGGATATTTGGGTAGGGTATGGATGAGGAAAATGGCTTTGAAGGTGTGAATTTTAGAGACGAGGAAGTTCCCTTATATAAGAGGGGTGAGGGGCACCATAGGAAAAGATTTAAATATTATTTTATAACAAAATAATGTTCGTTTTATAATGGCTCCAAAATGAATTATTTAAATGCTAAGGTGGGGATGAGTCTAAAACCACTCAACCAATAGGTTTTATATAGGTTTGGATCACTATATTAACCATGTCTTTAAGATTTAACTCTTAGTTAAATAGTTTGACATTTACCATGTCTCTTTGTATTTTTATAATATATGGTTAATAAACATACAATAAACTTCCATGTGAACCTCAAGTGGTTCATTAATGAGATATATAATAATATTTAATCCCTTTTGATGAACCTTGGATTTTTTAGAATATAATACCAATTTATAATATAATATATGTTTTAAAAACTCTTTTATGTCAAATTTGACACTATTTGGTATTTTTTTCTAAATTTATAAAAGCATTTTTACTTCGAAAAAAATTCATTTAATCAACCCTAACATGTCATATTAAACTATAAAATTATATTAATTCATAAAAAGTCTCAAATTACATTTATTTTGGTTTTTATAATATCAATTATTTTAATATTTCATTAATACGGTAATTATTGAATCATCATTGTGTCATAAATAAATTAAATTATTTAATGTCTAAAATTTATAAATAAAATACCATTATGTAGGAAATATTTTTATAGTTCTAATTAATATTTAAAGTCTACTTTGTCTTATGTATAACCCTATATTAAAAATGGTTTATTAATTAAACTTTCATTTTAAAACGTTTAACTCTTCTTTGAATTAAATAATAACAAATGTCTTAATCAAATAAAAGTGTACCTAAAGGATCATATTTTATTCCTAAGGTTGTTTTTTGTTGAATTACACTTATCCAATAGAATTAGGACATGTGTTAGTGTAATAATAATATCATTTTTACCTTTAATTACCCTATTTACTTTTAAATGTGGTCAATAAACATCAAAATTTACTATTCACCTAAAATTATTGTTATCCTGTTGAACAACATTTTACATACTGATATCAATCGTGTCATTAAGATTTATAAAATTAAATTTATAGAAGCAACAAAATTTTGTTTTATACCAATTTTCAAATGCTTTTAGAAGGTGGGTAAAAGACAGTAAAATTTCAATAAAATATTTATATATCTAAACATATTATAAAATTTATTCAATGAATTACATTGAAATTATATAGATATTATGTATTTATTTTGACATAAAATATATTTAAATAAAATAAATAATTATTTAAATGAAAAGTCAGTTTTAACCAATAACACAATGTTTTAAACTATTAATAAAAAATTGAAAGTATTCAGAAAAATACCAAAAATTTACCCTAAGGTAATTTCTCTATTTAGAATTCAAAAATGAAATATATTTTACCAAATTCAAAACATAGATGATGAATTTATTAATTCAAAATTAATTCCCATTGTCAAATCCAAAAGGCGTGTTTTTAAAGAGTAAAAACTATCAAAAGATTGACATGTTTTTTTTTGTCAAATCTAAATTTCAAAATACTTATAATAAACAACATTATATTAAATGGTAAAAGTATAATCTAGTTATACTTCCAAAACATTAAAAGGTATAATTGAACACTATAAATTATTTTGATTAAAAAAGTTTTTTTCAGTATAAATTTAGTATTTCTCACTATTCACCCATATATGAAAGTTATCTGAAAAACACCTAAAATTTATCGAAACTAGATTTTTATATCCCAATTATAAATAAAATGTTTATTCTGTCAAATTGAATATTTAAAACTTTCAGTTATTGGATTTAAAAAGGGTTCTTTGTTAGAAGTCAGTAAAATTGCATTTTTTTTAAAAATACTTATTTTATCTATAAAAATGAATTTATACTATTATGTCTAGAAAACTTATAATGTGGATTATAAAACTATAAGGATTATATAAAATAAAAAATTCAGTTAATACTATTCATAACCGCTTTTGAATGTCAAGTTTGGAAAGTCATGGTGCGCTTGAACTCGGTGTTGCGTATAGTGCAAGTTATTGAATCACTTTGAAAAAATAATGTACTACGAAATCATGGGGTGTTACAAAAATATAATGAAAATTGAATTATAAGTATTCTCCCAATACTCAAACATGTTTTCATCTAAAATAAAATACCAGTTTTTTAAAATATCTTTATGTCAAAATGGAAATAGTTTAATCCAATGTTCATCTTCAGTGAGTCCCTAAAGTGGTAATTATTGTGATATGTTGAAAAAGTATCTAATGAAGGATATACAATCCCCATTTTAAAAAAATTAAAGTTGATCAATATAGAAAAGTATAACTATTTAATATCATAGTTTCAGGATATAGGGGTTTACTTAATGAAGAATGGGTTTCCCAAAAAATTATGGAATTGGTACTCTGTCATTTGTTTCTTTCATAAATATGTTAAATGTGGATATGTTGAAATATTCTCTCTATTTTTTCAGGAACCCTCTCTCCCTCTCTCATATTTTCCATTTATTTCGTAGACATTTATTTTAGATATGTAATGTGTTTTTCAATTTATTATTTGAATGGATCAAATTCATTATAGAAATATGTTTTCTGAATATATAAAATTAAAAAAAATTAGAGTCAACATATTTCAGTCTGTTTTATTATATTTTTATGAAATATAATTTGAAATTTTTATATTTTATTTTCAAGATATTCAGGGTTGCATGTACCTTGCCAATAAATAGAACCAAATTGTTTATCAAAATTAAATTGAACTTTCTCAAATTATTTAATTATTTCATACTAGATATTAGCAAGTATTGTAAATACCACAAGGAATTTTGGGTAAAAATATAATCAAAACAACCCACTACTAAAAAATAATGGGAAAAATATAAAGGCAGTTGAATGATGTGAAATGATGTGTAATTAAATAATGATGAAGAACAAATACAAAAAATGAAAAATAAATAATATAAAGGTGAATCTAGGATGATAAACAAGTAGAGGGAATTACGAATAAATAGATAACTAATAAATATGGAAAATTTTGATTTAATTCTTTTAAAAAAATCACATAACACATAAAGAAATAAACAAATAAGAGTTTATGACATCCAAATATTCATCCAAAAACCTTTTACAAGGGTTGTAAAGTTTAGTGTGTGAATAATTTTATTTTCAAAAAACTAAATTAACTAACCCATGAAAAATAATTTCAAGTTCATGAAGACCAATTTATAATTTTATATTGATGAACTACAACTATCTATGAAATTATTATGAACAATGATAATGGGTTATCAAAAATTAAATATTATTTCTTATATATAAATCTATCCAGAAATCATTTAGAATTCAAAAGAATAATAAATGTTCATATCTAGGAATAACGAATGATGAAATTGGAAAAGGAAGCATATTCATTGAGAATTTAATGCTCCAACTCCCAGTGATCAGAAGTTCATTGGAGTCTCAATGATCTTGATTTTATTATCTCCTATTATGTTCTAAAACCTATCATTTTATATTTTTGGAAAATAGTAATCTTTCGTAAAAATTATACTGCTCTACCCTTTAAATATAATTACGGTCACTAAAATAGTTTTTCTAATATCATGTGTCGATCATCACTAAAAACTCTTCTTCACTTTGTCGATTTATCACTGCCCTTATTACCCTATTAAAATTCATAAATAATCACATCTTCTTACATAGGTCCATTAATTGTTCTATAATCCACCACAAAAATTTTCCCACATTATTTTATCATCTGTCAACCTCATGTTTCCTTATCACATATTCTTTATTTCTCAAACCTAAAAAATATGGTTGTTTTTAATTCATCAACCCCACCCAACTCCATAATAACTGGTTGACCTTGACACCCATAGTTATACATTATTTACTAACAACAACAAGGTGATCCTTCTTTTATGTAAAATACATGGCCTCATACTCTAACATTCTCTAGTATTTTATGTGGCAATGCAAACTAAATTATTTTGATAAATTTATATATTAGAAAATGTACAATTATCATATATCTATTATCAATAACATTAATGTAAATTGATATCCATCCACCATCTCCCTCTTGTCAAATCATTCATTAATATTCATTCCTGGGTTTGTTCTCTCATTAACAGGTAGAACAATTCCATCTTTCAGAAAGATCTAATAGAAAAAATGTGTGTGTAGCATGGTATGAACATGGAAGACCTTAAAGGATCATAATATGGATTTTAATTCATTTTAATCATGGTTTATGGCCTCTTAGATTCTTTGATTATTTATCAAAGGTTTTATTTATCCTAAAAGGATGAACTTCTATTTTTATTTATCATATAAACATTATTAGAGTATTATATTGAGTAGCATGTGTGAACTCCCATTCATATTTGAAAATATAGTGTTGGAAAGTTTGGAGGCCCTCACAATTTTCTAATTTTGGTCCTAGAAACTAAAAAATATTTAAAATAATCATTAAGTTTCAGCCATATCTGGTTTAAATCCCTCACCAAATCATTAAATCACTTGTATAACATCAAAAATAAATCTATATTTTTCATAAATTTAAGATCCATTTCATCTCGATTCATCAGCATCTATAAAGATTGGGTGATTTTATACAACCTCCATTCATTAGCATCATCTAGATACATCCATTAGATCAAGGATATTCATCAATAAGATTTATCATATGTCTTCCATAATCATAGATTTTTTAGGACCAAAATTTATTCAGTATAGGTGTGACTCATTTAACATTAGCTCAAGTAGACAACCAGACCCTCATCTTTTATTTTCTTAAATAAAATCCCCTAGTTATAACTGATTTCTGTAAATGATTTCATTTCTAAATTCAACCATTCCCACACTTTCATAATCACATCCTTCCAATGGTACCCCTCCAATGAAATAAATGGATGAAGATAGATAATTATCCCCAAATCCTGCATCCCATAGGCCATTATATGGTGACTAGCACTGAGGTTATGAGAATTCTCTAATGGGACTAATTACCCTCTTAATTATCAGAAAAGAATATATACAAATAACAATTCATATCCATAAAATAAATTAATGTTATAAAATATCCCATTCCTAATTGAAACTATAAGAAAAAAATGCAGTAAATCCAAAGTGATGCATGAAAAATACATGAGATCTATTTCATCTACCCGATTAGTAACTCCAAAAATCAGTGATCTATATTTCATACAATAGAGAACAATAGTGGGGATATCACTTAGAGTACTCAAAAGGATATTCCCTCTATATAGTTCAATATTCATGTGCAGTAAATATGAATGAATAAGTTTTAAATCATGAATTAAATAAAACTAAAAAACATATTCATAATCCAACAAGAGTATTATCAATGAATTAACATAATTGAATAAAAAATGGCACAATGAACACCATCACCATGTCACCACTATCACTAAAATTACCAACACATCATTAAATCTACAACTCCTCTTACTACATCCAATATCCTTAAAGTATTACCATCACCAAAATCACTATCCAACCTATCAACATCCTCAAGGACATAATATATTTCCATATCATCTCAAATATATCTGGTTAGTGGGTTCTCCCCCATAAAAATGTTTCTAGCTAGTGGTATAACCCTCTATCTAAGTGTAAGTATGTGATTATGAAACAACACCAATAATATATCTTCAACCACAATTCATTACATCTGAAATCACATCACCACATACCCACATCTTCATAATTATACATCCACAAACCACATCACTAAAATTATTACATTTCCACCACTTCCCAACCATCAATTGATATGGAAACTCAAACATAGAGGTCATCAACCTCATGTCATCCTTTTACATGTGCATCATCCACCAACATTATCTCATTATATAGAGTAAGGTATTGTTACTCTATAAGGTACCAACTTTGAAACCTCCCACTGACATACATGACTCCCACTATGAGCTTCCTCATACTATAATCAATTATCACCTCTAGTGCACTATAACCAAAAGACATCATAATGTTTCAATGTATTTAAACATAAATTCATTACATCCAAAAATATATGTTACTATTGTGATCCATTGCATCCTACAGAGATAGGTTTCATTGAATCTTCCATTCCCCCACAATAGCTTCCATCATATAATAACAATGACATTGAACAAGAAATAATTATCATTGAATAATATCATCATATGAATAACCAATCTCGAGTGAGAGAGAACTCTGCAAAATAAATTTTTTACATCATTGGTATTAATCCCAAAACATAATTTATTGGTTTGACTATCATCATAAAATTTGTTATTCCATTCAATTAAGTATATTAACTCATCTCATTATCTATTGAACCACCTATGAAAATTACCATATCCAATAATCCACACATATTAAATAAAATAAGAAACACCCAATAAGGCCAACATTCTATACACAACATTTTTTTGTATTTCAAAATTATATTTCTATATAATATTAATAGTATTTCCACACAATCCATCACATCAAATAATAAGTTCAAAATTTGAAATAAATTTCAATCACAATAGTTTTTCATTCATATCTTAATCAATTACCATATTTTAGAGACTAATATATTGATATGGGGGGAATGGTTTTTAATTGATGTAATAAAATAAAACCAATTCAATGGGGATGAATCATGGGATTCAATACATAAAAAATTTATAAATGTCCGATCATATTTTCAATTTCATCCTAGTATCCAATTCCACAAGAATTAAATAATAGTTTTAACAAATCCTGTATTCAGTTATCCCATTACACATATTAACCCATTAACTTGTCTCGTCAAAGATTCAGGGAAAACAAATTAACACATCGTAACTCATCAAAAACAATTGAATCAATAATTTTTAATCAAGTATTCAAATTTTAGACAACCCCTTTATCCATTACCAAATTTTAGAAATTTTATATTTATAGAGGTGAGAAGGATTTTAGGGGACCACATGGTAATCATAGCAGCAACACATTAGTCATGAAGAATCAACCCAAAATAGTATCCTAGAAACTATAATCGACATAAAACAACCCATCAACTTTTCCACACTTATTTTAATGAATTAACATAATTATTTAATTTTCATTATATATTCACGGTCACTATTTATATGTTTCCCTTTTCACCTAATCCAAAACAATAAAAAATCATGGAATCGTATGAGGGAAAAACATAATAATAAAATAAATAATATTTAATATTGAAGATATGTGACAAGTTTAAAGATTTCATGCCCCAGGATTCCAAGAATTACCCTAACCAAAGAACCTGACCAAAAAACAAGGAAATCTCTTTTCTTTATCCTTATGTACAATGACTGATTCATCATGATTCCAAGAATTACCATGACAAAAGATCCTGACCTAAAAAATAATAAATCTATAATAATATCTCTCTATCCTAAAATATTACCCCTATCACTAAGGAATCAATCGTTGTACATAAAGACCAAACATAAAATCTTACTCCTCCTTCCATAAATAAATAATAATAACATCCAATAAAAGGTATGAGATTAATTACCTAAAATAAATGGAGGAACCATTCACCATGAATCAAGTGGTTTGGATTCCCAACTAGATTAGAAAGAATCCCATGATTGGGAATCTAAAATATGTCAACATTTTGAGAGATAAAAACTATTTTGAATTGAAAAGATAGTTCGAACCCTCTCATTGAGAAAATAACACAACATTATTTCCTGGAATTGAGGCATTCCAAATGACCATAAATATTCCTTCAAATGATATCTAAAATAACCTCATTCAAAACTTCTGAAACTCCCTGTCTTACCAGGATTTTTTAAATCACAATAAACCCATTAAGACTTCCATTATGGGAAATAATATCATATGTTAAAATATTCTTCATGATTTTGTTCCATTTATTCCAAGACCATTGTGTATTAATTACTAAACCTCTATTTCTTTTCTTAAATCTCACTCTATTAATCCCAGTTCACCACATCCACTAAAACAACTTATCTAAAGTGTTTTAGGATTCCTAAATTCTAACAGGTGACCTCCCCATCTGAAACACCAATTGAATTTGTCACTTAGATTATCTTACTATTGATTATTTCCCACATGGAAACTCATATCCCAACATGACCTCCACAATTAGTGTTTCACTGAATTTGGTTTACCAAACTCTCAACCATAGCTAGGACCTATGAACTATGGTTGTGTCTCTTATTCAACTCAAATGTTGCCACTAACACACCAATCTCCATAGTCTACCAGACAATAGGGTGTCTCGAACACCTCACTCTATTCTACTGAAACCACCAAACATCCCCTCATTGTCCCCTATTTATAAAACATACAGAGTAATCAGCTATAAAATTATGGACCATTAAATAAATTAACTCTCAAAAAATTCAATTCCTTGAGAATAAAAACTAAAACCCATACAGTAAAACTAAAATCACCCCCAATGACCAATCTTAAGATACCTCTCAAGCAGAATGAACACACCGCTGACACCCTCATGAGGTTGTGACCCATAACTCCCCTAGAAAGATCAATACTCGAGAAAATATCGAACATATGAGATACCTATTAAAAAATAACACCACCACCACTAAATGAATGGAAGTGGAACCATCCACACCAAATTTCTTTTGACAAATGGAGACATGAATTGGTCACCCAACTCATATCCCTTACAAATTTATTAAGAAAATAAAGTTTACAGTGGAAAAATGAAGTGAAAATAGTGTATATGAATTATAAGCAGTGAAAGGTTACACAGAAAAAATCCATCAGACAAAGAACATTGAAGGGGGGAAAGTGGAAAACTGTATTGGCTTCCATCCATGATCCAATCTACCACTAAGAAACCAAAACATAAAAAATCAGGACGAAGTGAAAGTCTTCTCATCAATCAATTACATGGACACGCGCTTACACATTTAAAAACCCTATGCATCTCACGTCTCCCTGGGGGGCCTAGGCCACATAATCTCCATTACCAACAGTATATAAACAGCCATATGACTCAGCAATAAGGAAGTACACATTGAGAGAATATCCACTGAATGTAGAAATTTCTGTAAATCCAAGATTGAAAAAACATGCCATAATAGTTCCTAGAATATCTATTCTTTTCAAAGCCCAAAGAATCACATTAGGAGTGAAATTGACAGAGGCATCAAGAGGTTTGTTGTTAAATACAGCCAAATCTCTAGAATATTTAGCGGTAATGACCTTCTCAACCTGCCATGTAAGCTCTTGAGATGGAGCCATAACAAGTGCTTGGAGATATTCCAGTTGCTGGAGAATATCAGGACAAAATCACTACATCCCACACAAGAAACACTTAAGTCACACCAATGAATGATGTAATCTGAATCGCAGAAGAAAGGTGTGTCCGATATAGATAAAAATGAAAAATGATGAAACTACTTGCTTGCAAGTACAGTTTCGGTCAATGAAAAATCTAGAATCATCTCCATCATAGAGAAGGAAACTGCTGATGTCAAAAGGAATATAAGTTTAGGAAAAATGGGAATCATTTCCAAGGAATGGTCTTGAAATCAAATTCAGGATATTTCATAAATTTACCCACCATAAAAATGAACATATGCTTTCTTATTTGAAGGTAGTTCTCCACGGAAATGTCTTATTTCATGTATCTTTTAAATATAGTCTCATCTTGCTCTTCCATCCAGACATCTAATTCCTCACTCACATCATCATAATATTGATAGGAATCCCTCACAGCAGGTTCCTCCAACCCATCATTATTAGAATCATCCAATATATTTTCAGTAGGAGGTGACATAATCTCTAGCAGTGAAGGAATAACATGTTTTTCCTTCCTAAATGCCTCTAAGGATCTTGTAACTATAGTTCTCTCAAAGTGATAGTAGTCTCTTTTCTTACACGTTTTTTTTTGTAACTTGGCATGATGAAACCATCTGATTAAACCATTGGTTTTCCCCTTCTTATAACATGACTTGTAGAAGGTCTCCTCAATCTGAGATGCTTGGTCAGGATCTTCATGCAAGGAATCACTAGAGTCAGACTATTTATTCATGTCCTGGACATGCAGAGGTGGAGGAGCATTATTTATTGCAGCATGATTCCCAGTTTCATTATGCGACACCTCGTCCCACAATTGTACAATATGAGAAACAACTTTTACTTCAACAAGATGATTAGTATGGAAGTGTGAATTAGAATTCATAACATCCTTATTAGTAGAATCCCCATTCCCTGTAGGAGCATAATTCGTCCCCTTGATTTCATCTTTTTTAATCCAAATTGAATGATTGAGAAAAGTTCTATCAGGTTTGGTCCTACATTCCTTTGTAGGATGTCCAATTTTAAGACACTTAGAGCAGTAGTCTGGATGATTTTCAATGATGACCTGTTGGATAATCCCAGTGTCACCATTTTGTATCCAAATTTGAGATGGTATGTGTTTAGAAATGTCAATTTTAGTACATATTCTAGGAATAGAGGGTCGTAAGAGGTTTTTAGTAGAAGAATCATGTTTGACAGGTTTCCCAAGAAGACAAGCAATCATAAAAAGAGCTATTTGTTTAATGATATGGAGAGGCAGACCTGGAAACCAAAACCAAATAGTTGCACTGGGAGGCTCGATATCAATTCGAAAAACAGGGGTCGATTTCAATAATTTCATGAAGTAGCCACCAATGTACCATGAGCTCCACATCCACAGCCGATAGTAATCATTTTCAGATAGAAAACAAAAAACCACATGCAATGAATTCAAGAGACCAACATAGAATGCCGTAAATCCAAGAGCTTCCAATGTTTTCCTTAGGAAGAATAAAAAGGCCTACGCTTAATTAATTTTCCAAAAAGAATAAAATGTAGGTCACAAGAAAGTAAGCTGACTTATTCCTTAGAAAATGAGATCGTATCGAGGCCCCTGTGTCGAAATTGCTTCAGCTCAAGCATCACAATCTTCGAATCATCATGAACATTCCTTGTTTGTTCTCACCCAGCAATGACATCCGCTAAGGATCTATGATCGGGATTAGGGTTTATCCATCGACCATTGAGAGGAATTTTCTCCTATGGTTCTTTCATCTATTATAGGCTTTCATGATAATCACCATCCACCCCAATCATAATTAATAATCCACAACTACTCCTTACACTATAACCAATGGTATAAATGGCCACAATTTGAAAATAATTTCCCCTAAATTTTTTAAAATATTTTAGTTTTTTAAAATTTAACCTTCCATGAACTTTCTTTGAAATTATAACATTCAAATTCCAAAATAGTTTAACAAAATTTGAAAAAAAATATTCAAATAAAATTCATGGTTCAATTGATTTAAATAACTTTAAATAAATATATCCTCCCTCTACTAACTCTCTACAAAAGACTAGAAAACATGAAAAATAATGGAATAGTAGTATTGATGTCTCCTCACATCATCAGAGTGAATATAGATCAAATTTACAGACATAGAAAACCTCTAACCACTCATACCTTGAGTAATAATCCATTATCTAGCCCTAGAATAATTCCTCACGTTCTTCCTTCGTGAAGGTCATGACACTAAACCTAGATAATTCAACTCTACCTTCATAACACTATAGAGGGATCTTTTCTAGAGTCATCCTTCAAAAATATCCCTTTCACTATGATTTATACCTGATCTATCACTATATTATAAGATTGAAAATTAAAAGGAATAACAAACCACTGAATCTCCCAAGACAAAGTGGGTTCAAATAGATGTTCCCATCATATCTACTTGCATAGAAACACTATAACCAAATAATAAGGTCCAACAAATAGACCCCACATCTATGCATAATCTCATCCCATTATAGAATCACCTAAATCTCCTTAAAATGACCAAAAAACCTATATATGGATAATATAAACTGTTGAGTCAAAAGTTTTCCTTTGACTTCTATATCATGTTTTGGAAACCACAAATGTCTTTTATCTTGTATCGTACTGACTCTGTCAATCATATCATACTGACTCTGTCAATCGTATCGTACTAACTCTGTCAATCGTATCATACCGACTCTGTCAATCGTATCGTACTGACTCTGTCAATTGTATCGTACTGACTCTGTCATTCGGATCATACTAACTTTGTCAATCATATTGTACAGACTCTGTCAATTGCATCATACTGACTCTATCAATTGTATCATACTAACTCTGCCAATCGTTCTCACTTTTGTGTATCTTACACTGTATTAATACTCATACTTTCATTACTTTCTTGTTTTGGAACTTAGTCAAAAAACACATGTTTCATGTTAATCGTACTATTGTTTATCATCTTTATATGTCTTTTGTTTTAACCAATACGATGTCATTGAGTTAGTTACAAACTAATCAAAACGATGTTGTGATTTCTATTTCAATGTGACCGTTATAATGCCAGGTGTCCAAGTCTATCCGTTTTTTTCGTAGAAATATGACCGTTGGAGGAAATGTGACCATTGGAACCTGAGGCCTATAAATAGGAGGTCATTTCAAGCCAAGAAAGAACGAGGGTGATACAACTGTGATACTTTGCATCAATCAAGTTCTAGAGAGAGACGTTAAGACTTCTCTCAGGCTTTGTGCTTTGTGTGTCTGATCATCATATCAAGGGCTTTTATGCAATTGAAAGACAGAGGTGTCGATTACCTACAAAATCGAGGGTTGTTGGGGATAGGAAAACAGACGTTCTGATCATCGTATTGAGGGCTACTGGGGATAGGCAGACAGACATTCTGATCATCGTATCGAGGGTTTCCGGGGATAGGCAGACAGACGAACCGATCATCGTATCGAGGGCTTACCAAGGTGGTGGTAAGACAGACCTCTTATCCTAGGTGAAAGGATAAACCTTCTCCTTGGGTTAAAAAGAATTGTAATACTTTTACATTTCCGATGTTGTTTGTATTATAAAGGCATTTGTATTGTTTCCTTTCTTCATTACACTTTCAATTGTAATTGTTTCAATTACAATTATTCTATTACAATTTGTATTAATAGATTCTATACGCTTTATGGTAGAATCCTTCATACTTGTATTACTCTGATTATTGTATACATCTTGAATACAATTAGTTTACTTTTATAATAGTGTTACATTACTTCATAACTTTATATTCAATACAATTGTGGTTGTTTGAATTGTATTAGTTTAAGATCTTTTAAATTAATCTCTTAGTGTTTAAACTCTAAGTTTTAATCCTACAATTCACCCCCCCCCCCTCTTGTATTGTTCTATCTAATATACATATACATCTACATATTCAATCCAACAATTGGTATCAGAGCAGGTTTCCACTGATTAGTATTACCTGCTCTATTTCTTTGAAACTTTCATTTTAACTACATACTACACTAACGTGTGGAGTGGAAAAGTTTTATTTGTTTCATTAGATGGAAGGAATGAATATTGGGTCAATTGACAACCTAAATCCTTCTAGACCACCAATCTTTGATGGGAATGATTATGAGTACTGGAGAAATAGAATGAAGACGTTTGTGATCAATAATGGTGTATAAAATCTTATAATTCTTACTGAAGGTTACAAAATTTCTGACAAAGAAGTTAGTAATTTCACTAATCATGAGAAGCAAGAATATCAACTGAATTACAAGGTATGCAATACTTTATTATTTTCTATGACCAGGAATATATACAGCCAGATATCTTCTTGTGAAGCAACCAACTGTATTTGGATGAAATTGGAAGTCACACATTTTAGTACATCCAAGGTTATAGAAACAAGAAGAGCAATGTTATGAGTAGAGTATCATGGATTTTTTTCCTTATGCGGAGCCAGTATGTAAATTGCAACAAAGATTTATGACAATTGTCAATAGTTTACAATCTATGGGGGAAAAAGTTCTTGAGGATGAAGCTATTTTAGATAAGATTATATATATAATTCCAAATGAATGGGAGTCAAAAAGGATAGTTATTGATAAAAATAGAAAAGTTTCCCAGATTACTCTTGATGAACTATTTGGAACTCTTTTACAGCATGAGAGAAGAATGAAAACAGATGCTGATTTCAACAAGAAGACGAATGGAAATGGTAGTGTAGATTTTACATCTAAAGCTAAAACACCCGAAAGGATAAGAAGATCCAAAGCCACGACAGTTGTTATATCTGATTCAAGTGACTGTGATCTTTCAGATAATGAGTTAGTCAATCTTGCTTGAAGGATGAACGAGATTGAGGGAAAGAAAGACTTCCAATACAGATTCAAAAAGAAATATAGGAAGGATATGAAAGATTCAGAGGTAAATTGTTACGAATGTAATAAAGTAACACATATGAGGCCTAATTTTCCTTTACTAAAGAGAAAAGACAGAAAGGAGAAACATTCTGAAAGAAATAAGAAAAAGTATCATAAGAAAAAGAAAGTCTTAAAGGAAAATGATACATGGAGTGCAAGTGGTAGTGATTCTTCAGACAATTCTTCAGAATATGAGTCCTCATGATAGATAAATATTGGACTTATAGCTAGAATACCAATTGAAGATCATTGTCTTATGGCCAAGGTACATAATGATGAAGCTATTACATATGTATCTTTAAATGTAAATTATATTGATAATAAATATTATGAATCTTCAAATGATGATTCTTCTCCATAAGATGATGATATATTACCTTCTTTTGAAGAAGTATCTACATTTTCTAAACTACTCGAAAATGAAAATTCTAAACATAAGAAAAAGCTTGATAAAAAAAATTCTAGAATTTCAGTTTTAACTAAAGAAGTATCCGATCTTTCCAATGATCATGATATGAAAACTTCTGATTTTGGAAGTATTTTAAAAACCCTTGAGAAAGTCAAATCTGATGAGGATAAACTTTCTAAGGATCTAGAAAATTTGATTCTTAAGAAAAATGTTTTAGAGCCTAACCCTAGATCAAAATAAAATATTTTGGATGATAAAAATTTAGTTTTAAAACTAAAGTCAGAAATATTTTATTTGAAAAAATGTTTGTCAAACTTTACATATGGCAAGGAAAACGTTGAAAAGATGTATTCTCAAATTAGACCTTTGAGGAATCATTCTGGACTTGGTTATAATTATTCCAAACCAGTTTTTAGTAATAACTATTTTCTTCCAGAGAAAACACCTTTTTGTTCTAAGTGTCAATGTGGTGGACACTGGAAAAGATAGTGTTCTCTTAATAAAGCTCAATCTTTATGATTTCATAAAGCTCATTTTGTAAAACAAATGTGGATTCCTAAAATTCACTTATCTAACCCTTCTGGATCCAAACAAGTTTGGATTCCGAAAAACTAATTGTTTTTTTGAAGGAAAATGAGAAGTGTACCAACAAAAATATTTGGTACATGGATAGTGGTTGTTCTCGACACATGACCGGAAACAAAGATTTCTTTGAAAAAATTATCAAAACAAAATGAGGAATGGTTACCTTCAGAGATAATTCTCAAGGAAAGATTGTTGGTATAAGTAATATTGTTTTTATTGGAAAATTTATTATATCAAATGTTTTGTTTGTTAAAGGTCTGTGGCACAATCTCATCAGCATAAGTCAATTATGTGATGAAGGTTACCTTGTGAATTTTAGAAATAATAAATGTCTAGTTCACAATTCCGAGGACGAGTTCATTCTATCTACCAATAGGCAAGAGAATGTATACACTATTAACTTAGAAGACCTTAGAAGCCAAAATTTACCATGCTTAAGTGAAATAGAAGACCATTCATGGATATGGCATAGAAGACCAGGACACCTAAATCTAAGAAACCTTTGTAATCTCTCAAAGAAAAGACTTGTAAAGGGACTACCGGATCATAGATATGATTCTTCAAATGTCTGTGATCCTTGTCAATTTGGAAAGAAACATAAAACTAGCTTTAAATCAATAAATGAAGATTCAACTTCTAATGCATTATATCTAGTGCACATGGATCTTTTTGGTCCTTCACAAACTGGAAGCATTGGAGGAAAATACTATGTATTTGTTTTAGTTGGTGACATTACTAGATTCACATGGGTCTATTTTCTAACAAAGAAATCTGAAACCTTTTCCTATTTCAAAACTTTTAGTCCCCAAGTTAAAAACGATAAAAATCTACCATTGATAACTATCCATAGTGATCATGATGGTGAATTTCAAAATTCTGAAATAGAAATTTTTTGTAGTAAGAAAGGTATTACTCAACATTTTTCAGCTCCAAGAACTCCTTATAAAAATGGTGTTGTTGAAAGAATAAATCATATTCTTCATGAAATGACTAGAACCATGTTGAGTGAGTACTCAATTGCCAAGCACTTCTGGGATGAAGCTGTTAGTACTGCCTGTTATACTATAAATCGTGTTTTAACCAGACCTTTTTCTAATAAAACACCTTATGAGTTATGGACAGGACGAAAACCTAAAATTTCATACTTCAAAGTTTTTGGGTGAAAAGTTTTCATTCTGAATACAAAAGATAATCTACACACATTCACCCTGAAATCTGATGAAGGAATCTTTCTATGTTACTCCACAACTTCTAAGGCTTATAGAGTTTTAAATAAAAATAGTTGTACTGTTGAGGAAAAAGTACATGTAAAATTTGATGAATCTGATCCTTTTGTTTTTAAATCAACCCAACTTACATCCTAAGATGTGTTTTCAAAAACTGATTATCAACCTTTGTTAGAAGATCCTTCTGATAAGGAAAATTTTCAAGAAGATACTTCTGAAACATTTACCACAGAATAATTTCTACCATATGTTGATGAACAGGTTTTAAAAAATACAAATCAATTGTTTCTTAGGAATCATCCTATTGATAATATCATTGGTGATGTAAATCAACCTGTAAGGACCAGAAATTCCTCAAGAAATGAAATAGAACATCTTGATTTTCTTTCCCAATTTGAACCTAAAAGTCCAAGTGAGGCCTTAGGTGATAAAGATTGGATCAAAGTAATGCAAGATGAACTAAATGAATTCGAGAGGAATAAAGTATAGACTTTTGTTGAAAGACCTAAAGAAACAACTGTAATTGGAGTAAAATGGGTTTTTAGAAACAAATGTGATGAAAATGGAATCATTATACGAAATAAAGAAAGACTTGTTTCTAAGGGATATAATTAACTAGAAGGAATAGACTATGAAGAAACATATGCTCCAGTAGCTAGACTTGAATCTATTCGTATTTTATTAGCCTTTGCAGCATACTTTAACTTAAAACTATTTCAAATGGATGTTAAATGTGCTTTTCTAAATGGTTTTGTTCAAGAAGATGTTTTTGTCGAAAAACCTCCTGGTTTTATAGACCCAAAACATCATAATCATGTTTTTAAACTTACCAAAGCTTTATATGGACTTAAACAAGCCCATAGAGCATGGTATGATATAATTACATGATTTATTTTACAAAATAATTACACAAAAGGTACAACAGATCCAACCCTTTTCCTAAAAATGTAAAATAAAAATGTTTTAATTGTTCAAATTTATGTTGATGACATTATATTTGGATCAACTCAGAAATCTTTAGCTGATTCTTTAGCAATTTAATGAAGTCTGAGTTTGAAATGAGTATGATGGGTGAGTTAACATTTTTTTAGGTTTTCAAATTTCTCAAAAACCAGAAGAAACATATATATCCCAACATAAGTATATTAAATATTTTCTCAAAAAGTATGGATATGACAAAACTAAAAGTATTAGCAATCCAATTGGTACCTCAAATACACTTGATCTTGATGAAACTGGGAAACCAGTAGATCAAACAATCATTAGAGGTATGATAGGAAGTTTTCTATACTTGACAGCTAGTCGACCAGACTTAATGTTTTCTATATGATTATGTGCAAGATAACAATATAATCCTAAAAAGTCTCATTTAAAATCCGTAAAGATAATCTTTCGGTATTTGAAAGGCACTATGGATTTAGGACTTTTTTACTCTTCAGGAAATGATTTTGTTTTAAAAAAAATTAGATGCTGACTTTGGTGCTTGTAGAATGGATAGAAAAAGTACATTTGGAACATGTCATTTCTTAGGAGATTCTATGGTTTCTTGATCCTGCAAGAAACAACACCTGGTAGCACTTTCCACTGCTGAAGCTGAATATGTAGCAGCTGTAAGTTGTTGTGCTCATGTGTTGTGGATGCAACACACACTCACTGACTATGGTTTGAGTTTTTCAAAATCCCAAATTCTATGTGATAATACTAGCTCCATAGCTCTTAGTAAGAACCAAGCACATCACTCTCATTCAAAACACATAGATGTTAGACATCACTTTCTTAGGGATCACACACAAAAAGGAGATATTATTTTACAATTTATTGGAACGCAAGAAAAACTTGCTAACATTTTCAAAAAAACCATTACCTTCAAATAAATTTGAGTATATAAAACAGAAGCTATGAATGATTAAATTAAAATAATCATTCATATCCACTTCCTATTTTACATTTCTCCTTACATCAAACAACTCCTCTAGAAAGGGGGAGAACATTTCTTACTATGTTTCTTCTTATCTTATGAACTTTAATTATTTATTCTCTTGGTATGTATTTTTTACTTTTCTAATTATCGTATTGATAGTTTTATCAAATTTTTTACTTTTCTGTTTATCATATTGAAAGTTTTATCGTATCATTTACTTTTCTGTTTATCGTATTGACAGTTTTATTGTATCATTTACTTTTCTGTTTATCGTATTGATAGTTTTATCGTATCGGCTGATCATGGTAATGAATTTCTTTTCCATCGTATCGACCGTTCATGGTAATGAGTTTCTTTTCAATCGTATCGACCGATCATGGTAATGAATTTCTTTTCCATCTTATCGACCGATCATGGTAATGAATTTCTTTTCCATCGTATCGACCGATCATGGTAATGAATTTATTTTCCATCATATCGATCGTTCATGGTAACAAGATTTTTCTCCATTGGCTTTTCAGTTCATGGTAACATGTTTGTTTTCCATCGGCTTGTTAGTTCATGGTAACAAGATTGTTTTCCATCGGCTTGTCAGTTCATGGTAATAAGATTGTTTTCCATCGGCATGATGATTTCTTTTTTTAGTTCATACACTTATGTTTTTTTTCTTTCAGTACTATATAAACCAACAATTACTTTACGATCTTTGGAAGTTACATACTTTTCAATTTTTTTAAAAAAAATTTTCTCTTTAATCTTATCCGTTGATTTATTTTCTTCAAATCTCAACCATAGAAGTTCAATGGTAACCCTTTTTCTGCCTATAAATATATCCCCTCCCCAATCCCAAAATGGTTCTTTCACAATTTGTGGTGAGGCCCTGCTCCACCGATTTACGGAATCATACGATCTTTCAAGCGGCTTAACCTATATGTCTCAGTCCTCTGCTAATACTCCCACTGAAATGTCTTCAAATACTTTTACAGAGAAAGACCTTTTAAAAGAAAGGTTAGTTTCTCGGGACTTTTTTGATTTTTACGACTCTACGATCAGAAGAATCATTTTGTTTCAAGGATGGTAACATTTATGTGTTGAAAAACTAGTATCTCAATATCCGGTTCTTTTTTATTAAGTCACTCAATTTTATAAAATCGTATCGTTTGATAAAAATATGAATATCAATGTTGCTGTGTACAATAGAAATATTTCTATGTCTGTGAGTCAAGCAGCTCATTTTCTGAATGTTCCGATAGAAGGTGACTCTTTATGACCATCTCATAAACGACTAGAGGAAGTTGGTACGTTTAACAAAGAGAATTATGAAAATTATTTTTTTATAATAAATGAAGAAAAGATGAAAGTAAATCATCTTTATCTAGACAATAGATTTGTGACTCTTTGGATGCAAGGATTTCTTATCCCAAGGAAAGGAGATAAAGAAACTCTGAAAGTTTTTGATGTTTTTATGCTTGAATATCTTGTAAATATGAGAAAAGTAAATCTCATGGGATATGTTTTTGAAACTATCAAGAATGTTAAGTCGGGAGGAATTAAGTCCCAAATGATTACGTATCCAGCTATTCTTACAAAATTTATTCTCGAGAGTATGAAGTTTTGTAATATTTCTTTGAAAGGAAATATGATACATTTGAAGCCCTCCTGGACTAGAAAAAGTAATTTTAAGAAGTTGAATGTTTGTTTTGACCCAAATTCAAAACTTTTTATAATATATTTAGAAGCAGAATCGGCTCAGAATCAATCGGCAACTATACCAGACAAAGACAATCCTTCTATTGGTGTTCATCAAAAGTGAGATCCCCAAACTAGTTCAAAGCCAAAGAAGAAACCAAAGTACAATAAGGAGGTTGTGGAAAGGTGTAGAAAAGAAAGAGAACAGAGAAAGGAAGGTGATCCAAAGTTTGGTCTTGACCCAGCTGAAGCTTTTGCAGAAAGAATAAGGGTAGAGGAAAACCTTCAAAATGAAATGAAAAGAAGTCTGTTTTGAAAATAAAGGCTCAAGACTTTGATATCTCTAAATTACTCAGAATGGTTTAGGATGCTAGTTATCAACTAACAGAAGAAATACATCAAGAACCAATCATACAAAGACTTCCAGAGAAAGAAAAAGGAAAACAAATGTTGGAAGAAATAGAAGAAGTTGAAGAAGAGGAATGAGATTTTCTTTTGGAATACCTTCGGAGTTTGAAAAAGAGTAGAGAAGAATCGGTTCAAAAGTAGAGTGAAGGTATTCAACAAGTTCCCTATGTCGATCAAGAACTTATTGAAAATTCTGAAAATCCAGATAAAACACCATCTCAAGAAAAGCAAGGTGGTCAATCCTCCCGTACTGAAAAATTTATTGTCATCAGTGACAAAGTAGATGAAGAAATAAGGGATAAAGAAAAAGAAAAAGGAAAACATACAATTGTTGATTCAAGCCGATCAAATGAATTTCTTTCGTACGATGAAGACACTAATTCAGAACAAACAATTTATCTCAAGAGAATTGATTACATTGTTCATGTTTTAAGAAGGGATGAAAAGACTATTCCTTACTTTCCTTGGCTGGAAGGGAAAATTGATTTGATTACTGACAATCAGAAAAAGAAGTTTGCTTCTATAAGAGAATTGAGAAAGACAGTTTTGTCTGTTGAAGCTGATTTGAATGATTTATCTGAAACATCGGCTGCTCATAAGAAGGCTTGCATCAAGATGACCAAGTGGTCATATAAAACAGAAATCTTGGTAAATGACAATGAGATATAAATTGAAGATATAAGGAGGTATTCAAATGATCTTATTATTTCCTTTAACAATCTTGACAAAGAAACTGTTGACAGGATGAATCAGGTAACTCATGGAGCCAATATTCCTTTAGTGAAAGAATTACAAGAGAGAATGAATTCTTTTCAGTCTGAATTCTCAAAGGTTTCATCTTTCAAAGATGAAATAGTTTTGTTAAAGAAACAAAATTCTGTGTTATCCAAAGATAACAAGAATCATTAAGACAGAATTGATACCCTTGAGGAAGTAATCATAGTCCAGGAGGAGACTATCAAGAATCAAGATCAGATTTTTTCCAACCAATAAGAGCTTCTCAGAACTCAGGGTGATTCAATTTCTGAAGAAAACAATGAAAGAAAAAAAGATGAAAGATGTTCTTCATGAGCTGATAAAGAAGGAAAAGGAAATAGAAAACAAATGATTTTTGTATTTGTTTTTCTTTTCTTATGGAACCTGTCTTTTTTTTGTAATGACACTTTTGTTACTCTTTTTTTTTGTCCTGAAATTCTTTTCTCTAACCCTTTTAGGCAACCCAAGGTTACCCCCATTTTTTTTATAAATCACAAAGGGGGAGAATGTTTTATACGGGGGAGAATGTTTTATAAAGGGAGAATGATTTAATAAAATACTTTGAAACCAAGGAAAATCTGTGAATACAATCCTTAAGAAAGTATACACCTAAGGGGGAGTTAGTTGTATTCAAATTCATATTCAGAAGAGTTTCTAATAACTTATGGGGAGATTAGTTTTTCTTGTTGTCTTATCTTTGTGTTTTGTGATTTCCAAAAAGGGGAGATTATTGACTCAAAAGTTTTCTGTTGACTTCTATATCATGTTTTGGAAATCACAAATGTCTTTTATCTTTTATCATACTAACTCTGTCAATCGTATCGTACTGACTCTGTCAATCGTATTGTACTGACTCTGTCAATCATATCGTATTGACTTTGTGAATCCTATCGTACTGACTCTGTCAATCGTATCATACTGACTCTGTCAATTGTATCGTACTGACTTTGTCAATCATATCGTAATGACTCTGTCAATTGCATTGTACTGACTCTGTCAATCGTATTGTACAAACTCTGTCAATCATACTCACTTCTGTGTGTCTTACATTGTATCAATACTCATACATTCATTACTTACTTGTTTTGGTACTTAGTCAAAAAACACATGTTTCATTTTAATCGTACTCTTGTTTATCATCTTCATATATATTTTTATTTAACCCATACCATGTCGTTGAGTTAGTTAAAAACTAATCAAAACGATGTCAGGCTTTCTGTTTCAATGTGACCGTTATAATGCAAGGTGTCCAAGTACCTCCGAGTTTTTTCGGAGAAATATGACCGTTGGAGGAAATGTGACCGTTGTAACCTGAGGCCTATAAATAGGAGGTCATTTGAAGCCAAGAAAGAATGACGGTGATACAAGTGTGATACTTTGCTTCTATCAAGTTCTAGAGAGAGATGTTGTGACTTCTCTCATGCTTTGTGCTTTGTGTGTCCGATCATCGTATCGAGGTCTTTCAAGTAATTGAAAGACAGAGGTGCTGATTACCTACAAAACTGAGGGTTGTCCGGGATAGGCATACAGAAATTCTGATCATCGTATCGAGGGCTGCCAGGGATAGGCAGACCGGCGTTTCAATCATCGTATCGAGGGCTGTCGGGGATAGGCAGACAGACGAACCGATCATCGTATCAAGGGATTACCAAGCTGGTGGTAAGATAGACCTCTTATCCTAGGTGAAAGGATAAATATTATCTTTGGGATAAAAATAATTTTAATAATTTTACATTTCCACTGTTGTTTGTATTAGAAATGAATTTGTATTGTTTCCTTTCCACATTACACTTTCTATTGTAATTGTGTCAATTACAATTATTCTATTACAATTTGTATTAATAGATTCTATACGCTTTATGGTAGAATCCTTCAAACATGTATTACTCTGATTATTTTATCCATCTTGAATAAAATTATTTTACTTTTCTAATAGTATAAAATTAATTCATACCTTTATATTCAATACAATTGTGTTTGTTTGAATTGTATTAGTTTAAGATCTCATAAACTAATATCTAAGTGTTTAAACTCTAAGTTTTAAACCTACAATTTACCCCCCTCTTGTATTGTTCCATCTAATATACATATACATCTACATATTTGATCCAACATAAACTTCTTGAATATATAAATAAATTTATCCCATGAAATCTTGCCTAAGTTACCACACTTAATTTCCCATAATCCAATATTCTATTTCATAAAAAAACCATCTTCCATAGAAATTAAGAATCTATCTTGTGTTTTGACCATCCTAAAATAAACCTTGAACTTCTCCAACCAATCCTCAATATTGAGGTTGGGTAACCAAGTGAATAATGAAAAAGACTAAAACATCCAAAAATTACCCATGTTAAAATCATCCCACATCAGCTACAAGCCACCTCTTTTAATAAATAACCATTCAAAACACTATTTTAACCACTATATATCCCATGAAAATAAATACCATAATAATGAAACAATACTAACTCAATGAAAAAAATCAGGGAGACCCACTAAAAAATTTAATATATTTTTTACATTGGGTGGACCTGACATGAATATATGGATTGTTAAACCATGTAATAAATATAATACTCCTTGATGGAAAATGAGTTTCCCTATACCCATTTTCTTAATTCCATAATGCACACCACCTTTCTATGATCAATCTCAAAAAAACCCAAACAATATGATATAGTAATCAATCAATTTTCAACAATTTTTTTGAAAATTCATAAGTGGCATGAAATATTATCTTTATTAATTTTAGGATTTTAAAAATAACCTTTTTATTACCAAATTAATGTACATTATCTTTTTTGGGAGTTATGTGATTCCATCATTACAACCATATTACAACACAAACTCATAATATGGGAACATTTTCACCACAAAAAGATACATCATATCAATTATCAAACAGACATCATGTTAAGGAACCAAAAATGTTACGTTTTACTATGGGATATCTTCTTTATAAAAATATTTTAAAACATCAATTTATAATTCATAATTATGTTTTTAGAATTAAAATATGTACTTCAATATAAAAAACACTAAATAATGCATCCAAAAACAACACTCTACATGTAAGGACCTAGCCATAAACATTTCATATTCTTGAATTATTTTAATAATTCAAATTGATGATCTCTTATGGTTTAGAGCTTTAGAGACTTATGTCATTAGAAATACATAACAACCTTAATATTACATGTAGACACATCTACCCAGTTTCAATTTTTTACAAAAAAAATAATAATTCTTTAAAAAAAGGTCATGTCTAGTTTTTTGTTTTAGACAGCATGACTTTTCCTTGATCCCATCCTTGACCCTATTCCACTTTATGTCCTATCAAAAACATTTCAAAAACATGGGACGAGCATAAAAATATCTGTAATGGATACACAATGAAGTAAAAGTAAATGTTTTTTAAACAATAATTAAACCCTGAATACCTTATCATAAGTAATAATTTTCACCTTTATGAAGTAGCAAACACTCTTCACTGAATAAAAGATAATTTATTACCCTTTTATAACAAAAATATTACCATAAAACACATATAAAGATCACATAACATATAAATGTAACTTGGGACATAAACATACTTAAATGGAATAACCAAACGGTTGACGTCCGCACATATCACTTAATTTAATAGCTATACGGCCGACTTCCGTACCAAATGGATTGGAGGTTATAATGTAACAACCAGTTCTGGTTTATCACGGCACCACTCGTCATTTGGTTTATCACGTAACCACCCGTCAAATGTCCAAGTACCATTACAAAGTCATAAAACATAAAATATTGTAAATATAAAAATTTCACTAATAACATTTCCACATTGCAATTAAAATATATCATTTCAATATATTGACATAATCGATGCTTAATCAAAACATTTTCAAACCCATTTAAAACATTTAATAAAGATATTTTTTAATGAAAGTGTTATATACCACATGGAAGATTTTAAAGGAATTAATGTTTTCAAACATTAATGTACATATAAATAAATACTAAAACCCATTTTTAAAAACACGGTAATTAATGAGAAATATTTAGAAGAATAATTCTTCAAATCTTTTAAAATGATGTTTTAGTTAAAGAGTCTTGTAACACTTGTGAAACACTTGGATAAACATAATTGAAGAATAAAATAAAACAATACTTATTATATCATGAGAATAATAATATTCCTGATATAATATTCCAAAGGAAAGTATATCCACCATATAAAGTTGAATTGGTTTATAACAACAATGATGTCTCAAGGGAATGTTTATTGAGACGATATCCCTTATAAAGACGGTATCCTTATATTAAGGATAAATCAATTACATAATTATGTGTGACTAATAATGATACACTCAATATAAGTTGATATTAGGTGTGAAACAATCAGAGGCCATTTACACATATTTATAACACATAGTAATCAAGAATTATAAGTTTAACCTAAAGAATTGAAATTGGGTTAAGAAGTTCCCTTATAGAAATTCGACAGCCTAACGACTTCACATTAAAATTTAGAAAAATAATTTGATGAGAGAGAAAAGGTTATATCATCACAATGACAAAAAATTTACATCATTAAGGATATAGAAGAACATATCCCAACAATTGAAGATGTAAATTAAAATACATAACTAAAATAAGTCTTTAAAAAAAGAAGAGGGTGAATGTTTCCCTTAACAATTTAGTAACTTATGAAACATTTACCATATGAATGAATTATCATAAAATGAAGATTTAATTATACATAAATTAATGTATATTACAAAATTAATACAATAATGGGCAGAACATAAACCACACAAAAGGAAATAGTGGAAATATAGCATGAATGTCATGGGAATAAGAAATGAGATGAAACCCCCTTACTACATTGTAATCAAACGATTCGTATGAACCAAAGTTAATAAAAATACATTTGAATCACATAATACAAATAATATAAAGAGAATAATGATAATATATATTAAATGGCAATACACAATACACCACATGCAATTTATAAGTGGCGAACAATGGAAATCTCAGAAAATTAAAAGTGAGATAAGAGACCCCATACCTCATGTCCGACTTGACATGTGTGATCCTTGTTCTTCTGGAATAATAAACTAAAGATAATTTCTACTTTCTTAATAACATTTTCCATGCCTATTTTTCTTTTTATATCACTTATTAAGATGTTATAAACATTAAGCAGTCATTTAAGATAATAATGGTTGTTTTGTTGATTTTTGGTACTTGAGTCAAAAATAGACTTCTTATAATTACAAGTTGTCCTTGTGGTAAATATTCCATTATCTCCATAATGATATTTATGATTTAGATATCATATATATCATATATATCCCATATATATATATATGTATTTATAATATTACATAACATTTAGAGGTAAGAAACAAAATCCACCGTTCATGGAGACGGCAAGTCGTACGTACACATGAACGCTACTTTCATATATATTTCATATTTTAATGGAATGAAAACCTAATGATACTTAGGTATATTATAATTCAAGTATAATAACATATATAATATCATTAAATCCATCCTTTGTATACCCCAAATATGGCATTAATGATTCATATCACATTGAGGGGGCGGTAGTCCGCACTTCCTCAAATTAAATTATCATGTTACCCATAATGGAAACCATAAAGGTAGGATATAAAACCAAAATAAAGAATAATAGAAACAATATAAATATAATATATATCATATATAAATTAAGTTACATCATAATGTCTACCATGAGAGGTGGTTGTAGATATTTTAACAATCATTGTTTCATGAGGTAGTAGTTCGTCGTCTATAGAAACAGTATGTTATTTACCCATTAGACAAAGGTGTGTGTAATTTTAGTTCAAATAAATCTCATAAAAACAACCTAGTATATTTACTATACTGGTGTTATTATAAAATAAAGTAATAAATAGAGTTTATTGGGTTTTATAAGTAAAATGAAACAAAATAATACAAAAGAATTTAAGATAAACAGTTACCTTTAATTCGGGTAACTCCATTTAGTTGGAACCAAAAGGACTTATTGAAGTGCCTGACACACAAGGTAAGGCATCTAGGTGGCATATACAGATAATTAAATATTATTTGGGTAGGGGTTGGACGATCCAATGGATTTTGATGTGTGTTGAATGAGATAGAAATGAGTACTTTTTATAAGGGGGGAGGGGCTCTTTAAGAAAGTGAGAAAATATTATTTTATTATATTATAATTTTCAGTTTCTAAAGGTCTAATACTTATTAAAGTTGAAGATAAGTTTACTAATTGTCTAAATAATATTATCCAACAAGAATTTTATAGGTAATGGATATTATTTTAATCTTTATAAGCTTATTTATTTAAATCATTTTTTAATGTGGTAAACATTTCATCATTATTGTGTCATAAATAATTTTATTTATATGATGTCTAAAAATTAAAAACAAATACCATGATGTATGAAATCATTTTATCTTTCCAAATAATATTTATAGTCGAAAATATAACTTATATCACCCTATGTAACAATTAATTTACTAAAAGATATTTGTTTATATCATTTTTTACTTTGAGTAAATTAAAATAAAGTGTTATTATGAATCCCATGTGTCCCCATGGGGTCCAATAATCGACCATAGGATTACCATGGTCGGATATTTATCAACCAATAGAATTATGACACATATTAGGGTAATTGTTTTATTATAATAATATTTTTTTACATTTATTTAACAGATTTACCAAGTAACCATGCTAAATAAAATTTTTACTAGTGTAAATATTCATATTGTCTAAAATTAAAAGTTACCTATTTACAAAATTTGGACCTCCTGATTAAAAACATTGAATACATTTTTGAAAATAAAAACCTTGAAGTGGCATAAATTAATTTAAAATTAATTCCTGCTGTTAAAACAAAAATCATGTTTTTAGGAAATATTAAATATCAAAAGATTGACACTTGTTTATGTCAAATTTGAAAGTGAAATTAATTAATTGGCCAAAATTGGGGTAAATGGTAAAAATTTAATACAATAATACATTAAAAATAATTAAAAATGTAATCTAACCATATAAATATTTTAGATTAAAAGGCAGTTTTGAATTAAAATACATTATTTTCCACTATTCAGTAAAAAATGAATTTTATCATAAAAATACCAAAAATTTACCCAAAGTAAATTTTAATATCATGATTATAAAGAATAATTTAATTTGGTCATATATAACATATAAAAGTGAACAAAACTATATTTAAATAGGGTTCTCGATCAAAAGGTGGTAAATCAACCATTTAAAGTAAATTATGCTTAAAATTATATTCATTCACATTTTAAGCCTATACCTTTTATTGGATAAATGTAAAAACATTTAAAAAACATGTATAATCATATTTTATTTAGTTATATTCATTCCTGCCAATAAAATGGCTAGGCGTTAACTACCATTGAAAATAATAATATTATATAATTATGGTGCAACGTAAGATTTCAAAGAAACCTGTTGTTGCATATCGAGTACGCCATCGAACATAGCAATGCCTTGAAGGCAAAATTAATATTTAATCCCAAAATTTTAAAACATATTAAAATTTCATATTTTTTTATTGACCTGGGAAGTTACATAACATGTCCATGTAATTTTTAGGGGAATCATCATGACATGATTTTAAATTACTCTAACATATGTCCAAGTATAAGAAAAAGACCACCAAAGTTTTGTTACTACAAATCATTCTTGGCATACATAAAATAAACATTTAATCACAAGGAAAAAATTCTTTGAACAAGAAAATAAACATTCAATGTTCTCTTACAATAGGCTATTCTTTTCCAAATTAATCTTTTTTTTCACCTAGGATACATGGTTTTTGATTCTAAAATAAAAATTGATTTCGTATTAGAAAAAAAATTGTATATATTTTATCAGTACGTGTCAGAATTTACATGATTGAACGAAGATGTCTTTAAATATTTCATCACTCTGGAAAAGAATATAATACACTATCATAATATATATCCTTTGATAGACCAGATTTAGCATCTTCAGAGTTACAGTGGAAAGTACTGAAACTTCCTTATCTTCTAGCGGCATCATTTCTTCCAATCAAAATTGTATATGACTGGCATCATCATTTCTCCACTTTCATTCATAAGGCTTGCATCACAAGTTCTCCTAACTTATAATATTTGTGAAATACATATCAGTAAAGCATCGTCTGGTTTAGTCCACTTTCTTCACTATTGTAGACAATGTATCACCATTGATACATGTGCTTTGAACATAAGATCAACTCAACAATCGTCTGAATTTACATTATGGAGAATTTCCCAAGAATGAAATTCAATGCTATGATTGCATAACAATTATCCAGGAATCCTCACTTCAGTCGATCTCCTTCAATATTGGAGTTCGTCTTCATCTCCTTCTTCATTTTGAGCTACATTGACAACTATTGACAACAAATACAATCTTCATACACAAAGTGATCCCAACAATTGAAAACCTCACTCATGCATACTTACGGTCTATCATCTCTATATAGAAGTGTAATTCATTTTTCATCACTTCTTTACATGGATGATTTTGGTGATGTAATTTGACAATATATGTGAAGTTTATGACATGATTAGGATTCTAAAATTATAATATATCATATACTATCTTACCCTTCCATAAATATGGAAATGATAATATCGTTCATGCATACATATAGACTACCATTTCTTCCAAGCGAGGTGATTAATTTTCTTTTACCACCATGAATATATGATTAATAAATTATATATAATGAATAAAAAATGTATTCATGGTGTTATTTACATATTTAAATGATTTATTAATTTTATAACACCATTAACCACATAGAATATATCAAAGTATTTTTCGTGGTATTTTCTAAAAAACTATAAGTGGTCAATGTATGTAAGAACTATTTAATTAATGAATTAGAAATATTATAAAACAACCATAAGGATAGTAATATTGATGGAAATGTTTATTAATAAAGTATTTAATAAATTTAAATTCATTATATATGAGGATCAATGTTGTATGACTAAGAATAGACACAAGTTAATGTATTTAAATTACAATATCATTTTATTTTATGATTATTTATGTTCATATTTCATTTGAGAAAATTATGGGACCATAATATCTTAAACCCCGTATATTTTATTGTCTAATAGTAATGTTTTGTGATTACATAATGGAATGGAATAAGTTTGGGAAGTGATTTAAAACATTACTCTTATCAAATTCTAAAATGAATTTATTTTTAATTTTTTTATTCTATTTTATTTTATATTTTTAAAATTATTGGTTTGACTGAAAAACCTCATTTTTATGAATTTATGGCCTTTATTTCTTTTCAATTTTTTGGTCTTCTAGCTATTAATTTTCTCACGATCACATCACCTGTCACCCTCCATCATTTCAATGGAAATTATTTTATTCTCTATGTACATATTTTAAGTATCATGAATTTATATAGTTCCATGTCTAATTGATTAATGTTTTATTACCTTTTTATAGTTTCTATATAAGATATTATTTGAAATAATCATATTAGTAATGTTATTTAATTGATGGGGAAATACTGAATATGGATAACTATTGAATTTAAAGGAGTTTTAATAATGAATTATATTTATAATTCAATATATGATGAATGAATTAGATGTGAAAATTATTGGTGGTTCCCAATTATATGTACCCCATCAGTGTATCAATAGAACTCACGAGTCAAAATAATATGCATTCTAAATTAGATTAGTATATGGTATACATCTTCCCAATTATTTAGAATGTCTTAGTCGGGGATTTAATGGTGATACTCAAGATATCGTAGTTGAGGCCTTAATGGAAAGATCATGAATGTCTATAAATTTGAATTTACATTATTAAGAATTTAGTTCCCATTATCCATATTATTTGTATATTAATATGTAATTGTCTAGACCCTCAGGATCCATCCCTTTTCAAAATTCTAGGATCCTAAGGGGTCTCGCCTCGTCGGCGCGACCGATCGGCATACCCGGTCGGCGCGACCGACCGATCGGTGTTATCAAGCCTTGTCGGGTTTTCCTTCTGCAGCTTTTTCCGTAACGCCTCTTTTAGGCCCTTTTGACCTTTTAAGGCGTTTCAAGGCTGTTTTTAACCTATAATTAATATCTAAAAATCTCGAGAAACCTCCCTATTAAATAAATATTAATTCAGTCATGTGTAACCACCCAACCGTGTGGTAGAACAATGATCCTACTTCCAAGGCATTCAAATTTCTCATCCCGTAACTTTGGGATCTCATCTTTTTATCACGCCAGATTTTATTCTCTTTCCTCTTGGATAGTCTCCTCCTTTTCCTTGTGCGTTCAAATTCTTTTCTTTTCCGAGGCAAGTGGTGCACCTGTGCGGGAGACATACAAGTCGTGATTCCCATATTTTGGTGCATGGAGAAAAACTTCGATATTTGATCAACCAAGTAGGGATTTTCTCCTTCGTATCTCCTTTCTGTGTATCATGCGAGGTGGGTATGCTTTTCCCTCTGTGTAAATTGATGAAATCGAACATAACGAAGATAATTGACGGACCTTTAAAGAATGAAAATGGGGTCTCATTGATGTTCTACTATACTCGTTATGTTGTTATGTGTCATGAATTGTGCGGGCCTACGCTCACTGAAAATCATGGATGTTAGTGGTCTTTCTCTGTGCACTATTGAACCTCAGTGCTCCTGTATGTTTTAATAACTGTAACATGGAATTGGTTAATTACGTATACTCGGTTAAATAAATTTAAGGCACCAGGATCAACCCTTTTCTGTGATAACCCACATTAAAGCACAGTGGAATTGAAAACATGGAGGGTGTTAAATCATTTAAATCTGAAAATACCTGCATGGTCCTGCCTTGTGTTGGTGGTCGCATTTTGGTCGTTTCTTCATGGGCCGATTTAAGGGGCGATACGGTTAGGGATGGGATCCCCGGTTGTTTTAATTTTTCTGGTTGTGAATTTGAGGCAGTGTGGTTGCTCTGCTTATATCACGAATTGGGGTGGGATCCTCTATTGTTGAGAAACCGTTAGCTCCTGGATTTTGTAAAAACATGGGGCTGTATCTCGGGGTTTTCTTTGGTTCCAGTACTTCAAGGGATCTCACTTATCCCTTTGTTTTTGTGACTTTTCAAGAGAACTGGGTGTGAATGCTTAAATTGATGTTTGGTTTTTTTTCTTTTTGGATTGTGGTTATGCCTGTTTGTTTCCCGGTAGTGAGGAATTCACCCTAATGGGATCACTTGAACATGAAAAACAAGAATGTTTGAGTGGGGAATTAGTTTGGGAATGAGTTGTGACTCGGCCGCGAGTGCCGTGTTTTCTTTTGTGAATGAATAGTAACAAGGGTGTTTGTGCTTAGGTTTTGGAACCCCTATGTTGGGATGAGTGTTTGTTACCTATATATATAACTATATATTTTATGTTTCTTATTCGCACCCCACCCAAGTTTAGCACTTAGTGCCGAACACCACATTTTATGGGGAGGGTGTTTTTTCTAACACTCTTATGAGTTGCTAGATATTAGCTCCTTTTCTGCTCCCTTTCCTGGATAGCCCAAGACTCTTCGGGCAAGCTGTGATGGCCTAAGGTCCATTATTAGCCCAATAATCTTCAGGCGGGGTAGTTGTGGTGGTTGGCCCAGGTGTTTGCGGGCAGTTTGTTTCCCAAGTATCTTCAGGATGATGCCCTGGTGTGTTTGGGCGTGACGATATCTTTCGGGCCCAGGTGTCTTCAAGCATGGCAGTTGTTGTTCTGGCCTAGGTGTTGGCGGGCATGGTTATGTGAGGTTGTTGTAGACCAGGTGTCTGTGGTTGGGATGGCAGTTGTGGCCTAGGTGTCTGCGGGTGGGATGGCGGTTGTGGCCCAGGTGTTTGCGGTCTGGATGTGTGGTTGTGGCCCAGGTGTGTGCGGGAAGGTGTGGCAGTGGGACTACGGTGAGAATGGCGGGATTGGTTCGATGCGTAGGATGTCTTCAATAACCACTGGGAAAGCGGCGTGGGGTACCCAAACATCGATTTGCTATTACTATACTTTACTTGACTTGCGTTATTTGGGGAGTGTGCCTTGGTGAGGCTTGGGTGGATATTTACCTTGTTAGGTTTTTGGTAATGTCTTTTTCCACGGGGCATTAGAATGTCTCCGCAATTGTGTAAGAGAGACTTTGGTTTTCCCTACTGAGTGTACTTGTATGCTCACTCTACGTATAGAAAACTGTTTTCAGGTTTCCAGGACAACATCAGGGATTGTGAGGGACCATACTAGTGCAGACCTTGGGGTATTTCCTCTTATCGTTTTATTTTTTTTCTTGGTACTTTACCTTTGGAGTTTTTTGGCTTTTGTCTTTTACTTTTGAACATGCATATTGGAGTGGTTTACTTTTGACTTTACCTTTACTTTTAGCTTCGGTATTGTTGGGGTTTCTATCTTATCTCTCAATCCTATTAAAGAAAAAGGGTAATGCTTTCCATCTTCTGAGTGATTCTATACCCTTGGCACATGTTGCCACTTCAGGACCTATTGAAGGCGGGTTTCAGGGGTCATTATCCCTCCTTCAACTTGAAGAAGGAAGGGTCTGTCAATCTGGTGTCCCTTCCCTCATCTTAGTGATGGAGGGTTGTGATAGAATGGTATCATAGGGGAGGTTGGTTGAGAGATAGGATGGAGTCTGGAGTTAGGCACAATGAGTATTGCATGGGATGGTAGGGAAATAGTGTTGGGTGACCTTTCTGCGTGAATTAGGCCAGGGAAGACCGGCTAGGACACCAGATTTTTGGGCCCCCCTTGATCTGACACAATGAATCTGGACCTACCGAACGACCAAGTAAGGCTACACTGATTGCAGGTTAGATACCCTAGGAGAGGAACATGAATCATAATGACTTGGTTTCTCATGTTTCTGGGGTGTTTGGGGATTGAAATAAATAATAAGTTGATGAAAATTTGAGAACAATATTCTGCAATACTTGGGCTTAGGCATTCCTTGTTTACCTTGCAGTTATGGCACCTGGGAGATGACCAAGAGTGGTGCAGGTGATTGAGGCCCAGGAGTTTGACGTGGTCGATTAGAAGAGGGATGATCGAGAGGAGGAGCAAAACTAGTGGTAGAAGTTGCTTCTAGCCTTCCAGCGGCCGACCCTCGAAAAGTATGAGGGAAACACCTCTGACATGATGACGGAGAGTTGGCTACTGGAGCTGGTGATAGCTTTCGGCATGATCTGGGATCCGACGGAGTACTGGGCTCTTCTGGCCATGAACTAGATGAGGGGAGAATCGCGTCAGTGGTGGATGCACTACCTGGGGAAGAAGAGAGAGGTTGAGGTGGCATGGGATGATTTCTAGGTGGAGTTCTGGGCGGAATTCCTCTCTTCGACGATGAAAGCTGGGAAGAGGCAGGAGCTACTCTCCCTCTAGAAAGGTAATATGTCAGTAAGGGAGATGGGGGTCAAGTTCAAGGGTCTCCTCTTCTTTGCTCCGGAGATCTTTCGGGATGAGGAGTCTCATGTGAGATGTTTAGAGGAGGCGCACCGACCTTCCCTCCAGTACGATGTTACCCACTTCACCTTGCCGACATACTTGGAGGTCTAGAAGAAGGCAGAGGTGGTGGAGAGGATGAACATGCTGGGAGGTGTGTCATGAGAGGGGATACACCTGGGATCATCAAAGGGGAAGGCCATCACCACCATACCTCCAACATTAAGTCTTTCTAGGTTTCGACCAGCATGGAGTAGGCTCCAGTAGTTCCAGTTCTGATCTCGGGGCCCTCTCCCTTTCTCTTCGGGACCAGGGCCGAGATGCTATGTCTGTGGGAGCCATGGGAACCTCTGGAATCCGTGCCCGTATAGAGTGATGTATGGTGGTGGTGGGCAGTTTCAGTATCTGCCTCAGTAGCTGCAGTATCTAGCGAGGCCTTTCCAACAGCAGCAGCAGGGTCAGTGAGCTCTCGCTCCTCCGAGGGCAGATGTTGCAGGGGGAGTCCGACCTCAGGGTTCTCCTTAGGGACCTCGGCTAGGGTGTGTTCGGGGAGGTGGCCGACTGCCGAGGGGCAGAGGAACTGGGCACAGGCAGTTGCACGCTGTGGAGGCAGCAGTTCCAGTAGGACCAAAGGTCGTTCGAGGTACGATAAGTTTTTTTAGTACCCTTTCTTACGTCTTGTTGGATACAGGAGCTTCACACTCCTTTGTTACACCCAGTCTATCCAGTGCTTCGGGTCTAGATGTCGAGAGACTTCCAGTGCCCTGGTGCTGATCACACCAGTCAGAGGTCATATTGACGTGATATATGTTTTTTGAGGATGAAGACTGATGATAGGGCCACATCAGTTAGTCAAGGACTCCGGTTATTGCAGATACAACTATACGATGTCATCCTAGGCATTGAATGGGTGTTCTCTATATGTGTCGTCAATGATTGTTTCCGAGGAAGGGTCGTGTTTTCAGACTTAGGCAGCCGACGTGTTACTTTCACCGGTGAGCGGGGTGGACAGAAGGGCAGTAGGAAAGAGGAACCCCTACTCTTCTTGTTAGTTGAGATATCAGTGGAGTCAGCGGATGCAGAGATGGTGGAGGTACCAGGGATCGTCAGTGAGATTATGGACGTCTTCCTTGAGGAGATGAAGACTCCACACCCTCGACATGATGCCGAGTTTGGGATAGACTTTCCGCCTGGTGCTCATCCAATTTCGATGGTCCTCTACCGGATGGCACCTTCGGAGCTACGGGAGTTATTGATTCCGATTGACGATCTGATGAAGAAGGGTTTTGTTCGACCGAGTGAATCACCGTGGGGGTGCTCTTATGTTGTTTGCGAAGAAGGCAGATGGTGGTCTTAGGATGTGCATAGAATACAGGAGACTGAACCCGGTAATGGTCAAGAATCGCTACCCTCTTCCAAGGATAGACGATCTCTTTGACCAGTTGAAATGGGCAGGATGGTTCTTGAAGATCGATCTACGATCTGGATATCACTAGTTGAGGGTGAGAGAGGGAGACAACCCGAAGACGGCATTCAGGTGTAGATATGGGAAATTCGAGTTTGTGGTCATGTTGTTCGACGTTACGAATTCTCCAGCTGTGTTCATGGGGCTTACGAACTCCATCATTCGAGAGTACCTGGATCAGTTCGTTGTTGTGTTCATCGACGAAATCCTGATCGACTCAAGATCAAAGCAGGATCATGATAAGCACCTAAGGACGGTTTTGGAGGTCCTCTGAAAGCACCAGCTCTAGGGTAAGTTATCCAAGTGCAAGTTATGGATGCAAGAATTGCACTTCCTTGGACACGTGGTGTCCCAGCAGGGGATAGTAGTGCACCCGTCAATGGTCGAGGCGGTTGTTTCTTGGGAAGCACCCAAGAACGTGGGAGAGGTACGTAGATTCCTTGGGCTGGTAGGTTACTACCGGAGGTTCGTACCCAAATTTTCCCGAGTTGCAGCACCTTCGATAGCCTTGAAAAAGAAGGAAGAGGCTTTCGTATGGGATGAGAAGTGTGAGGCAGCCTTCAACTATCTGATGGAGAAGTTAGTGACTGCCCCAGTGCTGAGGTTTCCAGAAGAAGGGGATGCGTATGAGGTGTAGTGTGCTTCTTCAGGACAAGGCCTCGGGTGTGTTCTGATGCAACTATAAGTAGTGATCTCTTATGGGTCTAGACAGCTATGCCCCCATGAGCGTAATTATGCCACCCACGATCTGGAGCTCACAGCGGTCGTTTTTGCACTAATGTTTTGGCGGCATTACCTCATCGGAGAGCACTTTGTGCTCTTCATAGACCACAAAAGCGTGAAGTATATCTTCTCCCAGTGACACTTGAACCTTTGATAGTGAAGGTGGATGGAGTTCCTCCAGGATTACGATTTCAATATTTCCTACACCTTAGGGAAGGGAAACGTGGTGGCTGATACATTGAGTAGAAGGTCACAGAGGGATGTGGTCCGAGAATCAGAAGACGCCTGGAGGGCGATGGAAGAGTTGGTTGCCCTACACCTGGATGCGAGGATGGATAGTGGAAGGGATTTCCTATATTATATAACATTACAGTCTTCTTTGTTACATCAAGTGGAGGAGTCTCAGTGGGGAGACGCAGAGAGTGAAGTGAAGCGTGACGGGTTAGCCAAGACGATGCTCCATAAGGGTGGAAAGAGGATGGTTAGAACCAGATGATTTTCTGGGGGAGAATGTTCTTTCTAGAGTTGCTTTGTGAGAGGGTCCTTCGAGAGTTCCATATCTCATCCCTGGTGGTGTATCCCGGAGTTTCGAAGAAGTATTAGGGTCTAAGGGGACAGTTTTGGTGGCCCAGGGTAAAGCGGGTGGTGGCAGAGTTTTTGGCCAAGTGCCCAGTGTGTCAGTAGGTGAAGGCTGAGCACCATGTTCCAGGTGGTTTGTTAAAACCCTTAGATATCCCCAAGTGTAAGTGGGATGACATATCGATGGATTTTTTCATGGGTCTACCCAAGGTTCATGGAGGCTATGACGCCATCTGGGTAGTAGTAGACCGGTTAACAAAGTCGGCTCACTTTCTGATGATTAGGGAGTCGAGTGCGGTGGACGCTCTAGCACGGAGGTATGTTGAAGAGGTGGTGCAGTTGAATGGAGTTATGAGGTCCATAGTCTCATATATTAATTCACGATTTACCTCACAAGTCTGGAGGGGTTTGCAGCATGATTTTGGCACCTAGCTGCGCCATAGCACTGCATTCCACCCCCAGATAGATGGGCAGACAGAGCGCACCATCCAGACCTTGGAGGATATGTTGCGAGCATATGTCCTGGACTTCGTAGGATCATGGGTGCTATACATTCCTCTAGTAGATTTTTCCTACAACAATAGATACCACTCTACCAATGGCATGGTTCCGTTCGAAGATTTCATATGGGAGGCTGTGTCGCTCACCCGTGTGTTGGATAGAAGTCGCGGAGGAGAGTGTTCTTGGTTCGGAGGTGGTACAGAGCACAACGGAGAGGGTTTAGCTTATACAAGAGAGGATGAAGGTGGCTTAGGACCGGAAGAAGTCATATGCGGGTGATATGAGAAGGCCCTTAGAGTTTGAGGTCGGGGACCACGTGTTCTTGAAGGTCTCCCCTCGGCATGGGAAGCGGAGGTTTGGCAGAGGAAGTATGCTCTCTCTCAAGTTCATCAGGCCCTTCGAGGTGTTGCACCAGGTCGGTGAGGTGTGTTATCAGCTGGCATTGCCACCGCCGCTAAAAAGGGTGCACGATTTCTTCCATGTGTCCCAGCTTCGTTGGTAACTGCATGATGATTCACACATCCTCGACTAGGGAGAGCTATATATTGAAGACGATGCAACCTTCGTGGAATGGTCAGTGATGATCGAGGTTCGTGAAGAGAAGGTGATTCGTGGATGAACCATCATGTTGGTTCGCGTGTTATGGAGACATGGTGGGATTGAGGAGAGTACCTGGGAGAGGGAAGCGTAGATGGATTCCTAGTACCCAGAGTTGTTTTTATTTTATCATGTTTGGTCAGTACTTGTTTTATATGTAATGTTTTACCTTATTAGCTATGGGATGTTCAGTTTCCTTTTTCTATGAATGTGTGTGAAGTGTCCTAAAGGATGGGGAGGGGAGGACCTGATTCCTAATTAGGACGCATTAAAAGGGATTTTCCTAAACCTGTGCATGCGAGTCAGTGCCACCCAAAGTAGGTAGTATCTTAACACGGAGGAAGGGAAACCCCTCCCCACATGGTCAGACAGTTTTGTCTTTTGTTTTTCATGGTTGCATGGGAAAGGAGAGGTTGGATTTCCTTGTTTGTTCCAGAGATAAGGTGTTCTTGTGTCATAGGGGTTCACTCCTGAGAGGTATCTTCAGGGGTGGTTGTTCGGACCCCCCTTTCCCTCGGGTCTGGTTCTGGATTCTCGAGGGAATGAATTGTTTGAGAGGTATCTGATGTAATGGCCTAGACCATCATGATCCATCACTTTTCCAAATTCTAGGATCCTAAGGGGTCGCACCTCGTCAGTGAGACTGATCGGCGCAACTGATCAGTGCGACAGATCGGTGGGACCGATCGGCGTGACCAACCAATCGGTGTTATCCAGCATTGTCAGGTTTTCCTTATGCAGTTTTTCTCGTAACGCTTCTTTTAGGCCCTTTTGACCTTTTAAGGCATTTCAAGGACGTTTTTAACCCATAATTAATATCTGGAAATTTTTAGAAACCTCCCTATTAAATAACAATTAATTCAGCCGTGTGTAACCACCCAACTGTGTGGTTGAACCACGATCTGACTTCCAAGGCGTTCAAATTTCTAATCCAGTAACTTTGGGATCTAATCTTTTTATCACGCTGGATTTTTTTATCTTTCCTCTTGGCTAGTCTCCTCCTTTTCCTTGTGCGTTAAAAGTATTTTCTTTCCTGAGGCAAGTGGTGCACCTGTGCGGGAGCCCTGCGAGCCGCACTTCCCCTGTTTTGGCGTGTGGAGAAAAACTCCACTCTTTGATCTACCAAGTAGGTATTTTCTCCTTCGTCACTCCTTTCTGTGTATCATGCTGGGTGGGTATGCTTTTGCCTCTATGGAAATTGAGGAAACCGAACATAAAGAAGATAATGAACAGACCTTTAAAGAATGAAAATGGGGTGTGATCGATGTTATGTCCTACTCTATATGTTGTTATGTGTCATGAATTGTGTGGGCCTACGCTCACTGAAAGTCATGGCCATTTGTGGTCTTTCTCTGTGCACTATTGAACCTTGGTGCTCATGGATGTTTATGTAACTGTAACATGGAATTGGTTAATTACGTATACTCTGTTAAATAAATTTAAGGCACCAGGATCAACCCCTTTCTATGATAACAACGGTTAATGAATAGTGGAATTGAAACAATGGAGTGTGTTAAATCTTTTAAATCTGAAAATACATGTAGGGGCCTGCCTTGTGTTAGTGGTAGCGGCTTGGTCATTTCTTTACGGGCTGATTTCTGGGGTGATACGGGTAGGAATGGGATCCCCTGTTATTGTAATTTTTCTAGTTGTGAATTTGAGGTTGTGTGGTTACTCTTCTTATATCACGAATTGGGATGGATTCTTCTGTTGTTGAGAAACCATTGGCTCTGGGATTTTGGAAACATGGGGCTATATCTCGGGGTTTTCTTTGGTTCTGGTACTTCGAGGGATCTCACTTATCCCTTTGTTGTTCTGTCTTTCCAAGAGAATTGGGTGTGAATAATTAAATTGTTGTTTGGTAGTTTTTCCATTTGGCATGTGGTTATGCCTGTTAATTTCCCGGTAGTGAAGAATTCACCCTAATGGGATCACTTGAACATGAAACAAATGAATGGTTGAGTGGGGAATTAGTTTGGGAATGAGTTGTGACTCGGCCGCGAGTGTCGTGTTTTCTTTTGTGAATGAATAGTAACAAGGGTGTGTGTGCTTAGGTTTTGGAACCCCTAGGTTGGGATGAGTGTTTGTTACCTATACATATGACTTTAGATTTTATGTTTCTTAATCGCACCCCACCGAAGTTGAGCACTTATTTCCGAACACCCCATTTTATGAGGAGGGTGGTTTTCCCAACACTCTTATGAGTTGATGGTTAATAGCTCCTTTTCTGCTCCCTTTCTCGGATATCCCAAGTCTCTTCGGGTAGGCTCTGATGGCCTGAGGTCCATTATTAGCCCAGGAATCTTAGGGCGGGGTAGTTGTGGTGGTTGGACCAGGTGTTTACGGCCAGGTCGTTTCCTAAGCATCTTCGGGATGAGGCCCAGGTGTCTTCGGGCCTGACGGTAGCTTTCAGGTCTAGGTGTCTTCGGGCATCGCAGTGGTTATTCTGACCTAGGTGTTTGCATGCATGGTTATGTGATGTTGTTGTGGTCCATTTTTCTGCAGGCGGGATGGTGATTGTGGCCCAGGTGTCTGCAGGTGGGATGGCGGTTATGGCCCAGGTGTTTGCGGGCGGGATGTTTGGTTGGGGCCTAGGTGTGTACGGGCGGCTGTCGCAGTGGGACTATGGTGAGAATGGCGGGATTTGTTTGATGCATAGGATGTCTTCAATAACTAGTGGGAAAGCGGCGGGGTACCCAAACATAGATGTGCTATTAATATACATTACTTGACTTGCGTTATTTGGAGAGTGTGCCTTGGTGAGGCTTGGGTGGATAGTTTACCTTGTTATGTGTTTGGTTATCTCTTTTTCCACAAGGCATTGGAATGTCTCCTCACTTGTGCATAAGATTCTTTGGTTTTCCCTACTGAGTATACTTTTATTCTCACTCTACATAAATAAAAATGTTTTCCTGTTTTTAGGAGGACTTCAGGGATCGTGTGGGACCTTACTAGCGCAGACCGTGGGGCAGTTGCTGTTATCGTTTTATTTTTTTTCTTGGTACTTCACCTTTGGAGTTTTGTGGCTTGTATCTTTTACTTTTTAACATGTATATGAGAGTGGTTTACTTTTGAATTTACCTTTACTTTCCACTTCGGAATTGTTGGGGTTGTTGTCTAATCTCCCGATCTTATTAAAGAAAAAGGGTAATGCCTTCCATCTTGTGAGTCATTCTATACCCTTGGTGCTAGTCGCCACTCTAGGACCTATTGAAGGTGGGTTTCAGGGGTCATTATCCCTCCTTCAACTTGAAGAAGGAAGGGTCTGGCAATCTGTTGTCCCTTCCCTCATCTTGGTGAAGGTGGTTCGTGAAATAATATTATCCATGGAATAACATTTGACTCAAGTTATTAATTGAATGGATTTTATTTTGATTATCTACTCTTCCATATTGATTGTTCAATATTTACTAATGAGAGCTACTATTGTATGTAACTCTTATTTTGTATTTGAGATCAACCATTATTTTTTTAAATTTCTACAAGATATGAAAAAAAATATTTTGAATGATTTCATGGATTCAAGAATATTTCTTTATGTCATGTTTTAATATTTCCAATTTAATATGAAATATATATATATATATATATATATTTCTAGGATTTCTAAACTAATCTATCCTTCATGGTGTGATTCCTTGTTTCTACTACCCATAATTTAATGTAAACCCCACCTCTAGGTTAATGATTCAAGGTTGTTATAGTAAACCCATCTAGGGTTCATCTATTCTTCCACGTAGTGATAGAGGAATCCATAAAAAAGAGGAAGAGGAAAAATTATGGAAGAGGGGTGGAGGAAACCCTAATGTAGAACTGATTCACTTGAAATCGTAAAGAAAATTCATCAAAATAAAGAGGAAGAGAGGAGGAGGTGTGCCTAAAGGGGATTTGGTTTTACACTGTGAAAATAAGAGGGAGGATGGGAGTGGGTCTAGATTTTTAGAAAAATTGGGAGAGGTGTAATTGAGAAATAAATAGTTTTTAATGAGTTAGACATATTTCATAGTGTGGCCACAAGGTTAGCCAAACCTTGGTCCAACCACATGAAATTCATAGCAGGGATAAATTAAATTTTCATGTGCACGCCCAGATATTAGACTATTTATCAAATAACTACCTTCTTATAACTACTAAAAACTATAAATATATCTCATGGTTACTGCATGTTTTTTACTAACCATGCACCAACCATTTATATGTATAACATTTAAAAAACATTAAAATTTATTTGAAATTAATCCCATAGAGAGATAGAAATGATATATAATTAAAAATAAATTACATAATATAGTAAAATAATGTTTTGAGTTTTCAATTTCCTTCAACAAAATGATTTATACCCCAAAAATCCTTGAAATCAAAGGTTACCACAAATATAAAAGAGCTACAGTCTAGTAATTGAAGATGTGATTTAAAAACAGAGAGACCTGATGACCAAATAAAAATCACTACTAATGGTAAACAACCATACCCATAATATAGATGTGTAACACGTCACTAATTTCTAAATATCTAATCACATAAATTCATAGAACATATTAATTGAAATAAAAAACCTCAATATAGAAAAGGGAAATCTCAAACAAGAGAAGGTTGACTGCATAAAATGAAACTCCAAAACCCAAGGATCAAACCAGATGAATCATATAAGATAGAATGAACCATAAAATATGATATTTGATCTCGAAGAAAAATCCTATAAACCATTAATGATCAACCACCAATAATCTACCTTATGTGGCAGTGGTCAATAGATAATCAAAAATTTAGTTCCCAACCACCCTTCAATAAATAACCATAAGTAGAGGGAACCCTATCATGGTTTATGGATACTATAATTGAACAAAATATAATCTATGGTGGAATCTCCAGCATATTAGATATAAAATAATTAACCATTTCTACAAAACAATCACTCACACTTTTGAACTAATAAGCTAAAGTACATCCTCGAAGGGGAAACTCCACAAATATTAGGAAAATTCATTAAAAGTACAACATGGAATAATGTGTTCAACTTTGACATGATGACTAGTATCTCAAGACTAATCATCAATTCAAAAAAAACAATCAAGCCATGACATATTTGATTAAAATATGACACAATTATAAATGTCTCAAATGTTTCATGTATAAACAATAACAACAACATCAACCATAGAACATAAGGAGGAGAGGAAGAAACAAGGGGCATCACTCATGGAATATTGAACCTTGGTGAACCCATTCAAATAATTTCTATGATATTTATGTTATAACTTGTAGTAGGGGTTACATCAATCCTAGTGACCCATGAACATTAACTAACAATAAATCCCCAAATCCTCTAAAAATAAAAGAATGAGTTTATAATACCAATGGTATAAAAGGGGCATAACTACTCATTGAAACTAGAATATCTATAAGATAATCAATCATTGAACCAATAAAGTCCAAATAAGAAACCAAATATTCAAATCAATCCATAACCACTAACTATATACCATTGGAAAAAAATTCATCAAAATATATATTTTCACTAATCCAAAGGGGAACAATACCTCGAAAGTGAAGGGAGACATTATGTAATGTCGAAACTCTAGAATCTCAGAGCTCGTGCATTAATCTATTACATTTAAATGATTAAAAGGAGTAAAATCTAGAAGCATCAATCAGTTTAGCATTCCTATATATCTATATTACATACATAATACCCATAATATATTGTAAAATATAAAATAAAAAATTGAAACATAATCAAAATAAATAAATAGTTTCCTTGAAAATATATTCAATGATCTCTTCTCCATAACCTGAGGAAAGAAAACATTATAAGGGTGAGATCATATTCTGGGTAAGGGTATGTAAAGTGGAAGAAATAATGAATTGATGAGTGTAAATGAACATGGAAAGGTAAATTAATAATAAAACATTAATTTCAAATAACTAACTAAGGAAATATCGATATGGCTATGCAAGAATCTAAAACACATGTCATTTGTTCAATAAACTAAAAATTAAATTCATATAAAGATATGTTGACACAAAATCTCATGGATAATTAATAACTGAGACTAAATGGTGGAAATTTGTAATTATTGGATGTTATGTTTGAGGAACATGAAAACATATACCATCAATACCTTTAACAATACAGTTTAAAACTATAGATGGAAACCTATTTAATTTGAACCACTTATTCGTCTCATAAGAATATGTCGATGCATTGAGAGTCTATTTAAAGTTTGGGCCCCACCCATCATTCCTGGTCCAAATATTTGATCATATTGAATAATAAAAAAACTATTATCAAATATCAATATTGAATAAAGAATTATATTTTTATTAATCATTACCTAATTAATCAAATAATTATCAATGTGAACATTGTATGTAAAAAATAATATATGGTTTAGGAAATACTAATATCAATTAAATATGAATCTGGATATCCTTTTAAATTTCTAAAAAAATGATTAAAATAATGTTATTTTCCCCCGATAAGGTTAATAATCACAGAAATGAAATGATATTTCAAAGATAGTCATTATGAACATTCTTGAGGAGAATAATCTTTAGACATTCCAAAGTATCACATTCCACATTGAAATAGTTAAATCATAATCATAATGAAGGAATAACATTATATGAATCTTATAATATCATGATAATAATGAGGTTGTTGATATAACATTTAAAATGGTAGTATATACACCATATAACATTTAATTGGTACATAACAACATATATGTCTCAAGGGAATATAAATTGATATGTAATCCTTTACCTTGACCTTGGCTTGTCACGTGTCTTTATATTCTTATATAATAAATTTTTTTTAATTATTTAATTTCATTAGAAACTTTTTCAATTTTATTTGAACTTTTACGTCAATTACATCAAATTTTTAAATAGTAATGTTTATATCATGAGTTTTTCAAAATTCGGTTCATGTTTCAAAAATTGATTTGGTGGATTGTATGTGGTCAAAGGGGTCAATATATAAAAATAAAAATAATTATTATTATTAAATAATTATAATATTTATAGAATAGTTATACTTTTAAAATTAATTAAGAATGACAATTACAAAAACTAAACCAATGATACAATCATAGAGATGGTAGGTCATACATATGAATGATTAAAGTTCCAATGTATCAATGATCATTGTGGAAAAAAGGAAAGAAACACTATAACCTTATAGAATAATAATTATATAACAAATAACTTTTTATTTATTCCTATGTACTTATAAATTGGATTCTTTTTATGTAAGAATAATAGCATCATGTGGAGGAAGCAGTAGTCCACAGGTCCATGACATATGTCGTTGCTTTTTAGTGTATGAAAAAGGTGATAACAAAATATATATATTATATTTATAAAAAAATAAATATGTCATTAATATCATATATATCTCATTTATGATATATATTTTCAATTAAAACCATACTTTGTATGTTTCATGTACAGTGTGAATGAATCACATGGCTTTGAGGAGATGGTATTCCACACTTCCACAAATTATATTATCATGTTTAAGCAAAATTTATTGTATAAGGGTATTTGTTTTAAAAGAATTAAATAAAAATATATATCTAAAAATACCATATATAACATATATGAAGAAATTTTCCATCATAATTCCCAAACAAAAAAGGTGGTGATGGAAAAAAAAGAACAATCATCATTTAAGGAGGCAGTACTTCGTCAAGCAGGTAAACAATAGGTTGGCTACCCATAAGATGAAAGTGTCTGTGATTTTAGGTCAAAACATTATCAAAAAAACATTATAGTATTTTCTATATGTAATTTCACCGTCGCAGATAAGACTTTGATTATATATATTATATATATAAACCTTTTGCGATGAGCCCTTGGTCCTCTCGCAAATACTGTTTTAAAAATATATATTTAAACTATTTGCGATGGGCTCCCACCAAAATAGGTCTCATCACAAATTCTAAAAAAAGTTAAAAAATATATTTAATAAACATAGGATTAATGAATAAATAATATTAATATTATTAAAATAATAAAAATATAAAAAATATTAAAATTCTCAACATTTTCAAAAAAAATTAAAAAATTCATCAAATGTTATTATTATTAATATAAGTAAAATAAATAAACATTAAAAAATATAATACTAAAAATATATATTTATTAAAATTTTGATTAATGAAAAAATAATTTTAATATTACTCAAATAATAAAAAAAATATTATAATATTATAATTTTCAATATTCACAAAAAATATAAAAAACATAAAATATTATTATTATTAGAAAAATAAAAAAACATTAAAAAATATATTACTAATAATAAATATTAAAAAATTAAAAAATTAAAAAATTAAATTATGCAATATCCGCACTAATATAAAAGATAGAAACTATAAATAGTTAATATTAAAACAAATTTGGAATTTAAAGGTTTTTAACATAAAAAATCAAAGGGGGTACTTCTTATAGAGGAGGTGGAGGACCTGTGAGAGATGTTGGAGGATAATCCATACCTAAACTACGAGTCAGACGGCGCATGTACTCCATCTGCTCGTGATGATATTGTTGTCATCGATGCATCTCCTCCTGGTGCTACTGCTACTGCTGCTACTGCTGCCATCGATGCCAATACTCCTCGTACTATTGTTTCTACTACTGCTAATGCATCTATTCACGCGTCTTCTGCAAACTCTCGATAAGCTCAGTCTGAGTTCGCAACAGGATCTCATACTGTGATGTATAAGATGACGCCTCTCCACGATCTCCTCTCAAGCGGGATGCCGACATCGCTGTAGTACCATAATAAGTACTAGGTATCAAATGAGAGATGATACCAACTACTCGACCCTTCTTAATCTTATACTAAGTTGCCTGCATCCATCCTGCCTCATCGAAATGGTAGGCACTGGTCTGATTAGTCATATCCTCATTACTATCAGCATGTGTCTGAGAGGTCGTAACCTCATATGACTCCTTCAATTCCAATTTGAAATTAAAATTTGGAAAATATTATCTGTAATTAATTGTGAAACTGAAGAAAAATAATAATATTAACCATAATCTGACGTTGACGATCACCTCTAATCTCTCCAGGGGCTGGATAACTGTACATCCTCTGATAAACGTCGTACTCTGTAATATCAAGATGCTCGACTGCCTATAGAAATATAAGATAAACTATTTATTCCTTTTTTACTATTCATTACTATTTGTTCTAATTTGTTACTATTTGTTCCTATTTGTTATTAATTATTACTTATTGTTACTAATTGTTACTAATTATTACTATTTATTTTTAATTATTACTATTTATTCCTAATTATTACTATATATTACTATTTATTACTATATATTACTATTTATTACTATTTATTACAATTTATTACTATTTATTACTATTTATTACTAATTATTACTATTTGTTACTAATATTTAATATTTATTATTATTTTTTACTAATTATTACTATTTATTACTATTTATTACAATTTATTACTATTTGTTAAAAATTATTACTATTTATTACTAATTATTAGTATTTATTACTAATTATTACTATTTATTACTAATTATTACAAGTTATTACTAATTGTTACTAATTATTAATAATTATTCTTATTAATTATTATTTATTACAATTTATTACTATTTATTAATCTTTATTACTATTCATTAATATTTAATACTATTTATTACAAATTTTTCTTATTTTAGTAAATATTTCTAATAAATACTAAATATTAATAATTATTACTACTTATTAAATCTTATTACTACTTATTACTAGTTATTACTAATTATTACTAGTTATTACTATTCATTACTAGTTATTCCTAATTATTACTATTTATTAATATTTATTTCTATTTATTACTAATTATTACAATTTATTACTATTTATTCCTAATTATTCATAAGTATTCAAAAATATTCTTAATTATTCCTAATTATTTTTATTAATACCTATTTATTTCTATTTATTCCTATTTATTTCTATTTATTCATATTTAATACTATTTAGTTCTATTTATTACTATTTAGTACTAATTATAACTATTTCGTACTAATTATTACTAATTATTACTAATTATTTCTAATTATTACTAATTATAACTAATTATTTATAATTATTACTCATTATTACTCATTATTACTCATTATTCCTAATTATTCCTGATTATTCCTTATTATTCCTAATTATTCCTCATTATCCACTTTATTCCTAATTATTCCAGTTTATTACTATTTACTACTCATTATTGCTGTTTATTACTAATTATTACTAATAATTACTAATTACTACTAATTAGTACTAATTACTACTAATTAGTGCTATTTATTAATATTTATTACTATTTATTACTATTTATTTCTAATTATTACTAATAATTACTAATTAATACTTATTATTAATAATTATTATAATTATTAACAATTATTACAAATTATTCTTAATTATTACTAACTATTCCTAATTATTACTAATTATTCTTATTAATTCTTAATTATTCTTAATTATTACAATATATTACAAATTATTACTCATTATTACTAATTATTCCTATTTGTTTACTAATTATTCCGATTTATTACATTTTATTACTAATTATTACTCATTAGTACTAATTATTAATTACTAATTATTTTTATTTATTACTAATTATTACTATATATTACTAGTTATTCTAATGTATTCCTATTTATTCCTATTTATTACTATTTATTCCTATTTATTCCTATTTATTCCTATTTATTCCTATTTATTCCTATTTATTCTTATTTATTACCAATTATTCCTATTTGTTACTAATTGTTACTAATTATTCCTATTTATTCCCTTTTCTTACTATTTATTTCTTTTTATTCATATTTATTCTTATTTATTACTATTTATTACTATTTATTAATAATTATTACTATTTATTACCATTTATAACTATTTATTCCTTTTTATTCTATTTATTACTATTTATTCTTACTTATTCTTATTTATTACTTATTATTCCTATTTTTTCCTATTTATTACTAGTTATTCATATTTATTCTTGTTTATTTCTATTTATTCTTATTTATTACTATTTATTACTATTTATTACTACTTATTACTATTTATTACTATTTATTACTATTTATTACTATTTATTACTATCTATTCTTATTTATTACTATTTATTACTATTTATTCCAATTTATTCCTATTTGTTCCTATTTATTACTATTTATTCCTATTTATTCCTATTTATTCCTATTTATTACTATTTATTCATATTTATTCATATTTATTCTTATTTATTCCTATTTATTCTTATTTATTCTTATTTATTCCAATTTATTCTTATTTATTCTTATTTATTTCTATTTATTCTTATTTATTTCTATTTATTCTTATTTATTCATATTTATTACTATTTATTACTAATTATTCTAATTTATTACTATTTATTGCTAATTATTACTATTTATTGCTATTTATTACTATTATTTACAAATTATTACTATTTATTACTATTTATTTCTATTTATTATGAATTACTTCTATTTACCTCTAATTATTACTAATTGGCCCTAATTATTACAAATTACCCAAAATTATAACTATTTACCCCTAATTATTACTAATTAGTGTTAATTACTATTAATAACAACAAATTATAGCTACTTATTACTAATTACCGCTACATATTTATATACAATACTAATTATCGTTGATAATTATAAATTATTACTAATTATTATGAATTAGAACAAATAATTTCAATTTATTATTCCAAATAAATAATGATAATAAAACAATTTAAATCTAATTTAATTACAACTAATCAACAAGTTATTAAAATTAAAATAAAAATGAAATAAATACTAAATTAAATAAAATAAAAATACCTTTAAACTTGGTCTCCTATTATTGTAGACAACTTCACAACTTCTTCGTAAATACCTTTGCCCACATTAATTACTGTCAGCGATTAAAAGGGTATTTAGGACGGGTCTGGTCGCAAATAATTTCCTGCCGACAAACTTTTTGCGACGGGACAACATCTTGCCCCAAAAACCTATTTACAAACGCTGGTATTTGAGATGGGTCTCATCGTTAATACCCTCCGACCGACACACTATTTGGGACGGGGGAATTCCCATGTCGAAAATACCCTTCTCGCGGTTTAGCGCGCACATCGCGCCTTATTATTTGTGATGGGACCCTAAATCCCATTGCACATAACCAATTATTTTCGATGGGTGGAACCCCCCGTCGCAAATAAACTCTAGAACGTACTATTTGTGACGGGAATTAAACCCGTTGCAAATAGACCGTCACAAAAAGCTATTTTTCCCGTAGTGGGGGAATATAATAGTATAGATGGAGCTCGATGAGTGGTTTCTTCTAAGAATATCATGAATAGAACTTAGTGGAGTCATGATTTTTATCAACCAATTATCTTAAATTATGGTAGGTATTTTTATGTGTATTTTTCACTCTTTTCATTAGTGTATTTGTTTATATATTATTCTTAATTTGTCTCTTCAAACTCAACATCCCTAAAAAATATTTGATTATTTTTTTACCTGTATGATTTTTTCTTCTCCATGTTATTTTTCATTAGTGGATTCAATATTGAAAAATGGTGGTTGGAACTTTTCACTAGCGGAAAAAACCTAAATTCCTTCCCATTATTATTCCCCTACTCCTCACACATTCATTGTAGGCTTTTTCCATGGTAGGTGGTTTGAAAAATATAAACTCAAATGACAGGTGTGCAATGTTTTGAATTTTAAGATGTTATTTCTAGAATGAATTATACAAAGGGGTGATTAAGAGAATTGGTGGCATGATAATGGACTCGCGATAGGAAATAATTGGTCTTTAGAGGCATATTGGTGTGTGATCCAGTGGACTCGAGCATGGAAGAGCATCAGGTGTGGGATGTGAAATAATTTCTGGCATGTTTTAATCCAAATATGTCTAAGGGAGATCAATAAAGGATGGAAATGACCCATGGGGGTGACTCTCTACTACATCTGATATATTCTTGTGATTCAATAACAATCGTGTGTAAAAAATATAGTGGCAGTGTGATGTTTTAAGGCATAGATATATGAAGAGAAAAAAAATGATCACATGATGTGTGATTCAAAAACACGCTACATGTATCACACTATCCATGGTGGATAGATTTTATAACCATGTTAAATAACACCTGATGTGTGTTTTAGTTTCACACACACTGTAGATTAAGGTTAAACAACAAAACTTTAAAAAGAGAACACACCCAATTGTCCATTATTCCCAACATGATGTATTGACATACAGAAACATCATATAGTATGTTTACCTATCTCCGGTCTCAGTTGGTAAAATGATAATTAACCATCTATGTCTAAAACATCATATATGTTTGAAAATGTGTCATGTAAAAGAGGATAACCCTGATTTGTGTGTACTGGAAGTATACGCCCAAGAATTGACCTACACACCCGTGTTGTGTGTCTCTCATAAAAATATTATATATGTCAAAACACCCTTGGAATGTTTGTATAATTACATGACTCAGGTACCACCATGGAGTCACACATTATGTCCCCAAGACTATATGCCATATTAATTTTAGTCTTTGTAACTTTTCATATATTCATTCCAAAGAATAGGTTTTTGGGAGTGTTAATAGTTTTTCCTATTTTATTTCATATAGAACCTCATGGCACATTCCCCTTCATGATTATAGGTAATACATATAGAAATTTAGTAAAATTTGGTTTCTGTTACACTATAGGTTAATGATTGGGGTTTTGAGAGATGATCAAAGTAGACACATGGTTGAGTACCCCAAGAATCATACAAATGATAGGGTGTTTGTTTCTCACATTCTTCAGAGATTTCGGTACTCTATCACATACTCGAGGCATGGATCCTCTTCCCTGGTTTCGGGTTCAAAACTACCTTGGTTAAGAAGAAGATCATGTCTTCCTGAAAACTGATAGAGTTTGAAATTACCCCATTGATAGGGAATGGGTCCTATGTATCTACTAATATAAACTCCCTTATTTAATATATTATGATCAAAGAGGTGTGTTTCACACATATGGGTCGGTTTCTCCTTTAATTTTTTCTTATTTCATAGTGAGGCATGGGTCATCCACTACGGATTTTATGATTTTACAAGTGTTGTACGGTTTGGTTGTTTGATTCCACTAGTTTCTCCTAATGACTACTCCGTTTATAATGGCGATATAAAGATCAAAACACTTATACATATAATATTTTATACCCTTAAATCATATCTATGTTATACATATCTTTATATTTGTTGAGATTGCGAGTCTTTATATTAATAATTTATAGTTTAGGGGTGTCCTACTAGGTATGTATATACTCATCCCTTCATTTTTGTTTTCCCAGAAAGTGTCATGTCTTATGCAGATGATGGGAAGTATAATGGTGATTAGGGTGGACATGGAATTGTTGGAGGGGAAAATTAATGACACCCAATGAAAATATGCCTAGGAATAGATAAACTTGGACATTATGAATTTAGGATTTATCATTTAATCCAGTTTTTCATGTATGGTTTTTTCTATATCGGGTGATTGGATTTCACCTTTCTCAATTGTGTGGTAATTTTTCCATACTACATAGATAATTAGTATGGGATTCATGCATTTTTACTATAGTGGTTTCATTATTAGCCAATATTTTTTATTATATCCTCTGTGTGGAAATGTGGATATGAATAGTTACAATGGGATAAGGCCACCAATTTTAATGATATACCCACCCAGTAATGGTCCCCGGTAACTGGAATATTGAAGAAAGTCATGGAATGGAGCAATTATCTCATTATCATCCTTGGAAGAGTCTTAATGGGTCACATCAAGACAAATTCCCTACCACAAATATCTCCCTTACCCTAACCCAATGTGATGAAATTTGTGGTTTGAATATTTCATTAACAATTCAACCCACCATTTCTATCTTCTCCTTTAGTGTGTTATTGGTTTGTGCCCTCTAGTGGTCTTTAAAAAACCCATGCAAAAATTCCTTTCTATAATTATTAAATCTATTATATAATTTATTTTTCCCTCCAAATTTTATTATGGGGTTGAACATGACCTTCTATATCTATATAAATTAAAAAATTAGATTCCCATGTCTATGAACTATTCCTCCAATTCCATCAATTTTACACATTAATCAACCTTTGTTGAGGTAAATTTACCCCTCCCTCTTTTTGAAGGATTTAATTTTCTAATTATATTGTAATATGATAATTTATTTGTAGATTTAACGTAGCGTAAAGGATTAGGTTTTGTGAGTAAACCAGCAAGATTTTTATAGTATTTTAGGTTTAGTAAATATAATGCAATATATGGATGGATCAGAATCTAGAAAAAAACACATAAACAATATATTTTTCTCTATTTTATAATTTCCCTTGCATGCCATGTATTTTAAATTATATAATATTACTTTTTAATTAATTAAAATTATTATTAATTTCTCTAATTATGTTTACCATGTATTTTTATAGTCATTATAATTCAGATACCATTTAATTTAATTATGTGGAACATACATTTTAATTAATTTTAATATCTCCTAAAATAATGATCAACATTAAGAGGGGTTAATAATTATTTATATCTTTTTTATTGAAATTTATATTTTTTTGGTTAATAAATGCCTTCTAAAAATCCTATTTCTAAAAAATTTAATAATTTTCATAACAAAATTAATGATTCTCTTCTCTAATGAGGGAGAATACCTCCCTAGTGTGTGGTGGTAGTTATCCCACATACAAATGGTTGATCTCTTATTATCATTAATATCCAAGGAAACGGAATATCCTTGAACCCTTATAATAGAAAAACCATTCAGTTCATACAAGAACAAACTTGTTAAATTTATAGAATATAGAAAAATTTATAAATAATTATCACCATTGAAATCATGATTTTCAAAAGGAATTCATGGAGTTTATATTCTTCCTCTTTTCACAAAAAAAATCATTTTGTCTATCTCTAATGATTATTTTTGTCTTTTTAAATTCACATGGAAATCAAAAAATATATTTTTCATAAAAGTAACTCCTATAATAACAATAAACCTAAACAAATGGCTAGGGTCAATTATTATTTCTATGATATATGAATTCATTATAGGCGTCTTACACTATTTTTGGATGCAAACATACCCACCCAATTCAGTTTACATTCATAAAGCTCAGTCCACCTCAACTAGATTTTAAACATATAAAATTACTTTTTTATTTTTGGACACTACTCCCCATGGAATTTATAGGATTCAAAATTCTTATTTTGGACTCCCCATGGTATTGTCTCTTTAAAAGTTCCCATTTCATGGTCCACAAAATCTATGATCCACAACAAAATTTCTCTCCATGTCCATGATATTCATTCATTTCAAACTCTAGTCAAAACTACCTCTCATTTGACCACAGAATAGCATATCTCTAACAAATGTATAGAGGTTCTTTTATAAAAATCCCTTTGAAAAATTTTATTACATTGCCTCATCTAATTTATCATCCATTAAATGTAACCAGATTACTAAAATTATTTCCTCCTTTGTGTGATCTCAATTTATCTCTATGTTTCACTTTCATTGTGTAAATCTATCAAACTAAAAATAATTTCTCATTTACATGAACAATTTCAAACTCCATGTATTAATTTTCATCTTATATTAAAAAAATATTATATTCATTAATGTATGGGTATACCTCTTTCTAATATTATTTTTTTAAATGAAAATAATAATTTTAATGTCCATTTCAGAGTAGTATGACTATTTTTCTACATCCAAGACTACCATAAGAATAAAAATTCCATTAATATTATTTAATATCATGCCTCACTCATCAAAAAATGTAACCCCTAGTATAATCTCACAAATCCATTTTCCATTGGTATTTCACTCTTTCACCATGAAAACTAGAATCCTTATAATCTCCTTTTGGCATAGTGTGTCTTGGACCACTACAATATAAGGGATCCTGAATTCCCAATGGTGAATCTCTTCTTTACAGACTATGACCAAGCTAATTCAATGTAATTATATACTTACTAAATCTTATATAACAACTCAATCATTTAATAATAGTTTTTTATTACCTATAAATCATCCTTCCAAATAATTTGAAAATTGTGATAGGTATTTCCAAAAAATACAAATCTCCAACCATCCTTGACAAAAATAGTCATCCCATTAGTGTTTTTTTTATCAAAACTCCATGATATTTGAGTTTAAAATTTCCTCTCAACTATCACCCAATATAAATATTTTTATGTCATTAATATTTTAACTTCTAAAAATATATATATTTTACTCTCCCCTTTATTGATAATAATGATAAATATTCATCAAATAGAAGTGGAATAACACATCACATAGTATTGATTCAAAAATCAGTAAAATATAAGTTAATGTGAGTGAGCATGGTGTTAAAACCAAGATAGATTAATTCAAGCATTAGTGCTATCCAAAATCCATTTCTATATGAGATACAAACTATAAAACCTTACAAAGAGAATATATTTAACACTAATTTTAATAGGTTTATTAAAAGCATTTATGAACAGGTATGTTTTTATACCTATAACATAGATCCCCCTATTTTTAACATCAAAAAAAATATTAAAAAAGGGGAAAACTCATATAAGTATACCAAATAGATGTTTTGGATGGTTTTCACAACCATTCACTTTCATATTTTCAAATACATCTAGATTGGGATTGGTTTTGTATGAATTTCATCAACTTTCTCCATAGATGGAAAAATATTTAATGTGAATTCATCCATCGTTTCCATTTAGAAATGATTTTTGATGTCAATGATCTTTGATCTTGAATGTTATACTAAATTCTGAGCCAAATTTTCCATTATTTGATAGTCACAACCATGAAATAGTTGATACTCCTCACATACATTAATAAAATACCATTGAGTCTTTTTCCATATCAATTATATAGCTATAAATATTGTTATTACATACTCAACCTCAATGGTACTAAAATTAATGGAGGATTTATTCTTATTATTCCAATTCACTCATTTCCACCAATTATTAATGATCCTCACAATGTAAACTTGTGGTTATCAAAATGAACACCGAAGTTAGTATCTATAATGCCTTTAATTTCTAGATCTCCTTTCTTATCTTCAGGTCAAGGTGAAATCTTCCATGTATCATTCATTTCAATATGATTTATTTCTCTATTAATTGAATTAGTATATTAATTTTTCTCCAAAACCTCATCAATAATTTTGATTTCAACCTTTAAAAGTAAATTTCTATATATACTGATTATGATTTTTCTTCGTTGAAACCCATTATTTTGATCTCCAATGATGTTTTTAGCATCAAAATGCATTCTCATTCTAACATTTTCTCTAATGGTCATTAAATTGTTAATAACATAACTTGAATAATAAATTTCTGTTTTACCATAATCAACCATATCATTCTCATTTTTTATATTAGTATTCTCAATGACTCCATCTATCTTATTATCATCCATGATGTGTTTTCCGATCTCATCATAATTGTCATTTTCAATCACATTATTACATTTATCTAGATTCTTACATTTCTTTTTATAGCATCGATTACAACAGAAATTCTGTATATACCCAAAATTATATTCCATATTTATCTTTCCCATAAACATTTATACAACTTTTTACAGCCCAATTGATCAAGAATTGAATCCCAACAGAATAAGTACTATAGATTTTTATTTCTCTTGAAAAACATTTTATATGGATCCATGTATAAACTCATACTAAATAAACACCTATTTTGTATTTTTTTCATTAGTTTTTATTTCATTCATAATAAAATACTCTTTGGTATCTTACTTGGATAGGATGGAAATATCCATATGAAAAAGACTCGTGGTCTTCCTTTCAACTACTTTATTTTTCAGTGGAGTGTATGGTAGACTAAACTCATGCCTTATACCATGTTTTTTTATATTATGTGATCTTTTTATTGGCATACTCACTCAAACTTTTTGAGGACAATATTCTCGAAATATATGCCATTTATTTTTCATTTTGTCTCCTAAATATTTTAAACAGGCATAAATCTTTTGATTTGTGATAAATAAATATAACACGTGTAATTAGATTAAATTCATAAATTAAAATGATCAAATACTTATCTTTGTTTATTGAAATCTCACTCTTGAGACCAAAAAAAATTTAGTGGGACATCTTCAATGGGCTTTGAAGTTGTATTATAACCCCATTATAGATTTTATTCACAATCATTCCATTTTAAAATGTTTTTAAAAAAGTAGTTATATCTTTCCTTATGAAAGGAATATTTGTATCAACCTCATATTTGATATATTTTCTCATTCCCTTTTCGATTAGATAAAAAATTTATATAACATGTTTTCATATTTTCTTCCATAATATAAAAATCATTATTCTTGAATATCCCTTCACTTTTGTCAACTCATTGTAATGAATTTCTCAACATGTTTTTTTACCCATCAATAAATAGGATGTTATAGTAATTCATTTTATTTTGTCCAATATTTTCACCTCAAATACTTGTTATTTTAAATGATAAATTTCTAAAATGGTAACATATCAAATTTCATAATTTTAAAACTTTTCAGTATTTTTTTCTCACATATTATATATGATGAGAAATTAATTTTATATAATTTATGAACAATAATTTTGGAATCTTATTTATGCAATATAAAAATCATGTGTTTCATATTTACATTAATTTTTACATTAAACATTATTTGACCTACAATTTAGATACAATTAAGATGGTAGAATTTTTATACACTCATTATAAATGCTTCCTTCTTCATCCCAACTTCCAAAAACATCCTTTTGTACATCAATCCTATTTTTCATCATAACATGCCTCTCAAATTACTAATCCATTTTTATTTTATTATTTTGATATAGACATTCCATACATTTTCCAAGTATAGACATATTATTCCCCAGAAGCTAATTTTTTTAGAAGAGATTCCTCAACACCAGATATAACCCTGAAATCATTTTTTAATAAACATTTTAGTCATGCATGGGTCATTGTACAAAAACATTTTCAAAAATTTTAAATAATGATTTCACTATTAAATTCACCAGACTCTTCCTTGAGTAGTCATGGGTGACATAGAAATTTTTTCTAAGAAATTATAACTCTAATAGTCAGAAAATTCTATGTTCTCTTAAGACTTTTCAACAAGGACATCAGTTTTTTTACTTGACCCTCTCTCAAAAAAATATCTTCCTTCGATATTTTTCATCAAAAAACACTCATTATTTATATCCAATCCATTTTACCTGAATTTTTATTCATATTTACTTATTTAATAAATCATTTATTTATTTTTGAACATTTATTTTCTTTTTTAATGTCATAGAACATTCATTAAACTCTATTTTAGATTTACTATAATGGAACATTAATTTGTTCATGTTCTTCTCAAAATCAATAAATTTATTCTTCATCATAAAGCCTCTTTATCTCTAATGAATATAGTATATCCTATATCATAAATTATTTTTATTCTCTGTGAAATCTCTAGATTTATCCTCTCAACATCCATGGAAAGAAGAGATTTCTGAATCTATTCTTTCCTTTAACGTGTTTTTCATTGAGATATTAATTATTATGTCATAGATATCCAATATCCTTTGGGTAAATATTTATCCCAGTTCTAATTGTGTATTATGTTTTTGATTTACCTTCTTCATTAGAAAAAAAAACGTATTTATTTGAGTTTCATACTCAAAAGATATACACTATTGTACTTCATGGTCAATTAAAACTCATAGAAAAATACCATTAACACTATCCTCCTAACTTTTTTTCTCCTCACTATTAATAATATTTTAATAAATAGATAAAAAATTATTTTGAGTCATTTATTGACACCTTTTTCCTCCCTTTTGGTGAAATTTGATTTCTTTTAAATGAATTTCCTCTCTTTGAGAATATTTTTTTTTCATCATCTTTATCATCCTTACAAATAATCAATGTAGACATATAATGTTTATATTATTACCATAGTTAAGTTATTTTAAATAAATTTTATCTTAATACTTTCATTTACCCCTCATAAAGTATATTTATGGAAATTAGATAATCTCATCAAAGGCATCCATTTAATCATATCCATCAGGACTTGTTTTATCATATTCAATATTTATATTTTTTTAATGATTTAAATTAAATAACTTTCTCCTTCTTATATTCTCATTGCAAAGAAAATCACATTCTAATTTATTTGGATAAAACTGTCATTTTAATAACATTAATTTTAAATTCATCATGATCTCTATCTTTAATATCTAATATCTTGGTAAAAAAATTTTCTAAAATAATTTTCCCGAGTTTCTTCAACATTTTAGTGTCTTTTAATGTTTCTTTATATCCTCTAATATTTTTGAAAATAATCTTACCCTATTTAAAAACATTTCAATTTATTCATGTAATTGTATTATTACATCTTGAAAATGAATTTTTCATCATTGGAACTAGGATCCCTTCACATAATTTTCTTCTTTATATATGTTGGGAAGTTTTATCCAAACCCCCATTTAAATTTTTATCCCAAAAAATTGGTCAATTTTTTATCAGAAAATGATGAAAGCATTGCATTGTTTACTTCTTATAACATTCCATATTATTTTTATCAAAAAAGGACCATCCAAATATCTCACATGGAAACATGAATCATTTAAGTGTTGATCCAAGAACATAAAGCCCAAGAGAGGGTGTATAGGTTTCCATTCCTACCTTAAATGTATGAAATCATTTATTATATAAGTTGGGGTTCCCTTTGTTATTGAAATTTTTTTGATGATCTATATAATTATATAATAAGAGATATTTAAAAGAGAAAAGTGGCTTTGATACCACTTATTAGGATCTCTTAAATGAATTATTAACACTGAGAGGGGGTGAACTAGTGGTGAAAATTATTCTTCTATGAACGTAATTCCCCTTGCATAAATTAAAAAATTACCACTCATACTAATAAGGTATCGAATGTAAATAATGTTCATATAAGATTTAATGGAATCCATTCCTAATGAGGGTGAATATATCCACAGTGTATGTTTTTTTACCCCACAAAATCATGAATGATATCTTATTATGAAGAACATCCAAGGGAAAGAGAACATCCTTTAACCCTTAATGCTTTTGAAACTAATTAGCTGTTTCAAGTGTCAATTAGATATAATGATTTAATATTGAAAACTTCTAAAATAAATATAATTAATGAAATATTAATTCTCCAAATATCTTCATATATTTTTTATTCATGCACATTTCGCAAAAATACATTTTTGGTTGTTGAGGCTATTTTTTCCCTTTATCACATTCATATAAAAATTAAAAAAACCAAATTTAATCACATAAGATACTTCTTTAAAACCAACCCATATATGCCATTTTTTATAATAAAGGTGTTATTAATTATTTTTCAGATCAGTCCTATCAAGAACTAACCCAAAGCACCCTAGAACTCAGCACCTGATCCAGCACACAACATACTCTGGGCGTATTCTCGATCACTTCATAATAGAGATAAATGTAAAGGAATAAAATGGTATCTGTTTTGAATGGTTTCTACCATGAAATAAAAAATTAAGGGTTCGAACCTCACTAAAAATTTCTATACAGTCAGTTCATATGTTGGACATCCTAGCCAAAACAAATAAAGAAATAAGAAACATAATAATCTATATAACAAATTTTTAATCCAAATAAATCATATAGTTCACCTCCAACAACCTCACATAGAACAACCCCTTTTATTCAACATTCATAACTCCTCATATATAATTCACCATGGATTAACAAAAAATAAATTCATAAATGGGTAATTTTTCTAACATAATCAATATGCCACTATCAATTTCCAAAATAATGAAAACACCAAAATATTTTATAAAATGATTCAAAATTTAAAACTAAGATATAATATAAGTATGAGGAAGAAAATTTATATTAGTTCACCACTTTTATTCCACTTAATTACCCTTTAATAAAATATCCATTTTCCAGCTAGTTTAAAAAAGATTTCAAAAGTAAGAATTTAAAAAATTGTTAAATAAGACATGTGAGCCCATTATTTATATTAATTTCTCCCAAAATAAATAATAAATCCCTTTATGAAAAAAATATATAAAACATTTAATGGAAATATTACATTAAATGTAGAATATTTTTTTTTCAAAACTATGATTTAAAATATTGACATTTTAATCATAATTAAAAAACTGATGTTATGGGGGAACTCCTATGGGAGATGATGGATTAATTCACTGAGAATAAAAAATCACTAGAATCTACTACAAAGGAAAAAATACATCAATGTATAGGGGGAACTAATTAAACATCAATAGAAAATCCAGTTGTGGGAGAACATTATCCCATTTATATTTACCTACATAAGTGCACAGGGTTCCCAAAAAACTATTTATAGTGGTGAAATAGAATATAGTATATAAATAGAATATATCATATATAAAAATCACAAATAATATAAAATAAATCCATTATGAATTCAATTTTAATATCAAGGTCCAGATATATAAACTATGTTCTTAAACATTCCATTAAAATTACACATGTCTCTATTTAGATATATAAATAACCATTATCTCAATACACCTATTCACACATCCTTGTAGAAATATATCCATATATATATATATATATTAATTTATATATGTATAATTATTTTGAATTATATAAAATATTTATTCCATGGGTTACAAAAGAACAACTTTTAGCTTTATAAAATATATTAAAACAATTAATAGTTTAAAATTCATTTTTTAAACCGAGCATATTCTCAATGTCCAATAAATACCTATAGAAATAAAATTAATGACTACGGATTCATAAATTAATTTCAAATACTTCTAAATTATCTATAGAGGAAACTTTATAAACAATTGGTGTTTATGGTAATGGAAATTCAAATTTGAACCATTGTCTAAAATTAAAAAAATCATTAATTTTTATACAAACCTAAATAAAATCACATTATCTCATTAGATATTTAGTAAACACACCTAATACTCTCATTTGGAGCCAAAAAATATAAATTTAATATTCATTAAGTTAATTGTTCTAAAATTAATGGGTGATCATTGGGAAAATCTACCATGAATTGATGATGAATGGTCTCAAGATTTCAATATGGGTTTAATGACATAAGAAAGAGACATTTCACACATTATTAATCAAAACTACAATGGTTTTCGAACCCAAATATTATATTAAATATTAAATTATTGTGATTTAACTTTTCATTCAAATGAAATTATATTATGATGTATTTTTTTATATTTAACAGAAAAAAGTCTAAATCAATAATATGAAGGTCAATTTTGAACATGTTATGTAAAAATAAACCTGGAATGAGTTTTTGATACATTCCATTAAAAATGAAATTTTATGAGCACTGAAAATAATACTATTTAACCAATCTAATTTTATTTATAATATTGTTTTAGAACATATAAAATTAATCATACAATTATTATCAAATTTTTAAAAATAATTTTAAAATAAGTTGAAAGTAAAAAACTCATTTTAGATATTTATTATTTCGATGATTTATTTATAAATAAAATTATAATCTATTACTGAGTGATATTAATGTAATTTTTATATTATATATTCAATGATGTAAAAATACATTCATCTAATTTGGCTTAATAGGAAAATATTTAGAATTATTTCATCTTTTGATGGAAAATTTAATTTTCCGAAAAAACAATTCCTCGTGTTTTATGTGTTTAATTTTAAATATATTTCTAAAAACATATTGAAATTGATTTTCATAAAATGGTTTCAAAAAAATTTTAAAAAAATTAAATAATCTATTTTCATTTTTAAAATAATTAATAGTAACTCTAGTAAAAATTCAATATTATGGTGAAGGTTAAAATGGGTTAAAGGGGGTTAAACCAAAAAAAGCAGGATTATAATGTCTAAAAAATGTGTCCAAATTCAATTGATTGATCCCATTTAAATCTTATCACTATAATAGATTAAATAAATAAAATTTGGATCAACTTTGATAGAGTGAGACATATAATATATAACAATATGTCATGTATTTACAAGTTTGTCACCCATATTACGTATAAAAGAGAACCACATCTCTACTCTTATTAAAAAACTTTAATCTACTTATATTCAAAATTCCTACCTAAATACCTTAAAAAATCAATCAATATGTTTTAGGTTTAATGGTATCAAAAAAATACCACTTCAATAAAACTTCAGTTGTGGTCTAAAGAATGTTACAAAAAGAATTTTTCTATGTCCATACCAAGCATTTTCAAGTCCCTTTCTTCATAAACCTCCATAATGTTTTTAAAAACCATTAAATATAATTAAATCAGTATATTAACCATAATAATATGTTTTATGTTAATTTTAGATATATTTTATATTCCACTTTCCACCAATGAAAAACCAAAACATCGTTATTGCATACATAAGACATGTCACCTTCACATAGTTTTGTAATTCATTTTTCATCACTAGTTTACTAGAATTGTTATAAAGATAGACTTAATGAATATATATGATATTTATTAAATAATTATTATTATTTATATTTAATATATCACTAACCATTTTACCCTTTATCAATTGGAAAATGATAACATTGCTCATGCGTACGTGTAAACTACAACCTCTATGAAGCGATCTCTATCGTTTTTCTATTACCATCATGCATGGATACTTATAAAATTGTATATAATGAATTAAAATTATATTATTTTAATTATAAAAATTATATATATTACGGAACCATTTCATAATAACTTTAATCAAATAAAATATACCGATATAATTTCAGAGAAATTCAAAGAACAAATTTAAGCTGTTGATATAAGAAAAAACTTTTTATTAAATAAACTTAAATTTATTATAAGGGGAATTTAAATATTTGAATATTGATAAAAAAAATTAATCTATTATTTATTAAAAATAAATTTACTATTTAGTAGGATCAAATATATCCAACTAGGATAATTCCCAACATAAGGTATTTTTTTTAATATCATTAAATTTTAGGATTATTTTTGTTTAGATTAACATTTCTGAAACTATATGATTTTAATATCTTAAACCGAATATGGTTTCCTTAAATTTATTAATAATTTGGATTCACATGTTAATAGTTCATTTATTTTATTTTTGGATCATTAATAAAAATGTAAGTTACGTGTTGGGGATTTTATTTTAAAAATCATGTTTTAGAGTTTTCATTAAAACACATTTTTCATTAATGTTGTGGTTCTTTTAAATGTTTCCAGATATTGATTCTTTACACTCTATTGATTGTCTAAATTCACTTTTAATTGTTCTTATATTATTAAAAAATTAATAATAATAAATCTCCTAACAATTTTTTAGAAAATGAATTTTGTAAGTTTTTTTATAAAAGTGTGAAATGACTATTTTTTAACGTATACAGTGTGTACTTATTTTCCTACCATGATTACTGTTATTATCCAATTATAATACTATAAAAAATTCTATGTTTCTTTAAATAAAATAATTTTCTATGAATGTTTCATTGAAAATAATTGGTTATTATTTTCTTAAATGAATTAAAATAATTTTAATGTGGCTTGTAACTTATTTCTTACAAAAATTCACAAGGAAGTTATTTTTTATTTTTTTCTTTTCTTTTCTATTATATTTTTAAAACTCTTGTTTTTACTATATAAAAATTATTTATATGTAATATATCTTATTATTTTATCCATTACATATTATGGTTTTTTTCACTAATATTTTCAATATCACATCCCCTATCACTCTCTATCATTTCATTGGACATTATTTTCTCCTTTCTTACGATATTTTAAGTATCATATATTTATACATATCATTTAAAAAACTTTGTTTTTAATATTTATCATATATCATTTCAATATATGGTATTAGTTAATGGAATATTATTAATTAATTTATTTAATTGACTAGATAAATAATTGCAATAATTAATTTAGTAAATATTATTATTGATTTATGATGCATGTTGAGATTTAATTCTTTTGAACAATCATTATATGACGAACGAATTGAGTGTGAAATTTATGGGTAGGTAATAGTTATATATTTATTCTTGATTAATTTCTATATATCATAAAAAAACATGAGGTATTCAATATTAGATGGGTAACAATTTACATCCTCCCATTTATTATGTTTTTCTTAGATTGGGATGAGATTGTAAACATCATGATATCATGGTCGAGGACTCAATGGATTGAGAATGAAATTACATAAATATGAAACTAATTTAAAAATAATTTTGATTAAATTATTTATATAATTTCAATCGTGATATTTTTCATGGAATTACTTTGAACATTATTTATTTATTGAATGGATGCAGTTCTGATTATCCTATTTCCAAAACTTATTTTCCATTATTTACATAGGATAGAATTTTATAAAAGTAACCATTACTTAGAATATAGGATCACTATTTATTTATTTGTTTTTTGCTAGGATTTATAGAAGGATGTTTTGAATGATTTCAAGGATAAAAATTGCTTCCAGTCCTATGTTTTAATATTCACAATGTAATATATAAATCATGTATTTCCTTAGTTTTCCATGATTTATAAATTGATCAACACATTATAGTGTGATCCCTTGTATATTTTAACAATGTAATAAAGTAATCACTGGAACTAGGTTAGTGTATTTTGGTCTATAAATTTTTTTATAAAAGTATGTTTAGTAGGAACCTTGGGAATAATATTTTAAATGAACATAGATAAAATAAAATTTTTTATAATCTTTAATGTTATTTGAAAACTTTTAAAATCAATGAGATTTTTATTTTATGGATTAATATTCATGATAATTATAAGCTAACTAAGTGCATTTAATTTTTTAGAGATAGATCCTAGAGTATGTAGGGGAATAAATACCCATAGTCAATAGAGGGGCATACCTACTGAGATATTCAGTAAAACCAGTGTTGGAGTTTAGAACATCATGGCCTTGTTTGGTTCACTTCATGTGATAGAATCCTCCATCTTTTTACATAAATAAAAATTTATTGTTAGTTAAAAATGGATTATGTCCCGTAAAATATATATTCCTATCATTTGGAAGTAATGAATGAGAATAGATTATTTTGGAAGTATATTGTTCGAATGGATATTCTAATCAGTAATAGTCAATTATACAAAACACTAATGAGTTTGAAATAATATATTATATAGAATGTAGGAATTTAAATGTTATAATCTTTGATAAATATTTTATGGGAAATGAGAAGAAATATTGATAAAGTTTCATAACCTAAAGTACAAGTAAGAGGGATGCTTCTCAAACTATACATTTAACATTAAATGATTTTTTAGGAATGTTATGAAAAATATACATAATCCAAAAATAGATATTGTTCAATTATTTCATTGTCATATAATCTGTCATTAAGGAGAACATGTTTCTGAAATATTTTTATTATTTTATGATATAGTATCAAGTGTAATAAATACATAAAAATAATTTTATATGTATTATATTTTTAATTTATATCAAGAAAATATGATGTTTGATGACCTATAAGAAAAAAAATATGTTAAAAATGAAGAAAGGGAATATGATATTTCCAAATTATGATGATTATAAAAGGAAATACCCTAGTACTTGCTTAATATTTATAAGAGTTTGTTTAGAGTGTTGATAAATTTTAATATGTCTCATAAAATAAACAGAAAGAAATAATCAAATATTATCTATTTCTTATATTATAAAGATATGGGGAATTATTCAAACTAATATCACAATCCTCAAGGGAACCACATACTGAGGAGTTCAAGGGGTAATGACCAAGCTTATATGATTACAAAATCTTAGGGTTCAGTTACAAGAGATGTGGTTGTATATACTTTGAACATAACCTAAAATATAAATAACACATTATTTGATTCTATATATTCACACTCTTTTATATCTTCCCTATTTTCTTGGAAAAATAGGCATTTCCCTACCAATTTAACCAAGCATATTTTAATAAATAGTAATAGTTGAAATATAATTAATATACTGGCATTTATTTCATTCCTCATTAGGATTAATTGATGTGACCTATTTGTAAACATGATTATTATACCTATATTTAACTTTGATATAATCCTTTGGTAAAGATTTACTTTTAAATATTAATGAAAAAAATAATTCCCATGGGAAGGAGATCACAATTCATAAGGGGGATGTTGAATCTATTATCTTAATTATGGAGACTACATCACCTTAATCATGTATTAATCATCATCCAATATATAAACTTAATTATTCTCATGAAGAAGAAGTGAAGATGTAGCCTATGAATAGGAAATGTATCTAAAGAATAATGAATGATCTTTTTGTATAGAAATATGGGTATCCACCAGAGCATAATGATATATTTTCCATTGATATCATCTGTGATGATAAAACAATATCTAAGACTCCTTATTATATTTTTATAGTGTAATTAGTGGAAATAAAGAAACAACTACAGGATTCTTGTGATAAGGTATTTATATTCCCTAGTGTTTCACTATGGGGAGAACCTATACTTTTTGTTAAGAAGAAATATGGTTCATTGAGGTTATGCATTTATTAAATGGAAATAAATGCCTCTTATATAAAGAACCATTATCCTCTTCCACACATTAATGAATTATTTAATTAACATGATATAATTCAATATTATAAAAATATTGATATTCATTATAGTAATCATCAACTAAGAATAAATAAGGAAGATATTCTAGATACAATATTTTATTTGTGGTGTGAACATTATAAATTAATAAAAATTACATTGGACTGACAAATTCACAGTATATTTTTATGGAATTGATGAATAGAGTAACTAAGGATTGTCTCAATAATTACATAGTGGTATTTTTCATGATATCTTGGTTAGACATAAAATAATGGTGAGAACAATGGGTTATTAGATATTTATTATTAAGAATATTAAAGATAATTATTTATAAGTAAAATTTAGAAAAAAGTGAATTCTGGATTTAAGAAGATTTTTTATGGCCACATTATCTCTATGTATGGAATATTATTTGATCCATAAAAGGAAATGGAAATTAGTAATGGAAAATTATAATTTTTATAAATAAGATATATACGTTCAACGTATTATCAGGTTACTATCTAAAATTCATTCAAACTATTCCTTTAATAAAAAATCCATTAACAATGTGAAATGTAAAGGGGATAAGTTCATATAGATAGAAGAATGTAAATAAATTTTATAAGAATTTGATTGGAGATTGTTCAATACACCGATGTTGACATTACCAATGGGAAGAGATAAATTTTTTGTATATATAAATTAATCAAATCAGTGAAATAGATTTATCCTTATATATAATGATAGAGTTTCTACATGTGAATCATAGTAGTTAAAGATTCATGAAAATAATTATAAATACATTGATTTTGTGTTAGTTATCATAATATTTTTGTTAAAGATTTGGATGAATTACCATTATGGTGAATGATGAGAAACATATGTGAATCATAGAATGTTGAAATACATATATTCTTATAATGTGCTCAACATGAGGAAAATTATATGGCTATAAAAACACAAATATTGTGATTTCTCAATAAAATACTACCCATGGAAGGAAAATATGGCGGATGATTCATTGAGTGGGAAATATCATACAATTTTGACAAAAATGATTATTGAAAAGTATTATATATTGATTGATTTATAAATTTTGATATGGGAAATTTTATTAAAGGATAAACAAAAAAATTGTATTATAAATTATTTCCCAAATATTATTTTTGAATAAAATAAACATTTCCATGCATGATGATAATAGAATTCAAAAAAATCAAAGTCATGAATGATGGTAAGCTGGTAAACTTCATATAGTTATATGTTTTATTAAAATTTGGAAATAGGTTATGTGTTTCATCAATTATAGATCTAAAAATTGAATTATTATATGAATTCCATATCTATAATTTCTTTATACACCCTTGTAGCACCATGTAATATCAAGTTTTAGTGGAACATTTTGTATTGGATGATATGGAAATGGAAATCAGATACTATGTTTCGAGATACATGGTTTACAATAAGAAAATTATGAGAGAGAATATCCTAAAGGATTCATGCAACTTATACCTATTTCTATAAGGAAATGGGATGATATTACTATGGAAATTTTCATTACATTTCCAAATACTCATTTAAATAATGATTTCATATGGGTCATTATTGATTATTGTACCAACTCTTCACATTTTCCCACTATAATGGTAGATATACCACTTCAATACCTCTTACATATCTATATTAATGAATATTTTAGACTTTATGGTGGACCACTCTTAATTGTATCAGATCAAGTTCTATGGTATTCATATAAATTATAGAAGAGTCTTCAAAAGGCTCCTAACATCGAGATGTATTTAAAAACATCATATCATCCTAAAATAGATGGATAGTATTAAAGGGATATTAAAGTATTAAAATATATGTTTAGTCTATGATTAATTGAATTTATAGTTTAGTATAATCAGTATTTTTATTTTATGTAATTTATATATATTAATCCCCTCCATTCAAGCATTAAAATAACACCATGTGAAGTGTTATATGAGAAAATATTTCATACACCAAATCGTTGGGGTGAAGTTGGTGAAATGAATATAGTAGGACCAAAATGTGTTAATTAGATGACAGTGAGTGTTAGAACTATTCCGAATCATATTATGATATCTAAAAGTAGATAAAATACTTATACTAATAACTGAATTAAAGAAATTGAATTTTAAGTGGGGTTGAATGTTTTCTTGATGGTTCCTTTCTGGAAGGTATTTATAAGGTTCTAAAATTGATGGAAACAATGTAGTATGTGAATTGAGAAATTTGAAATTTTAAAAAAGATTGTATTTGTAGCTACACATCTGTAAATTTCATATATCCTCTCTACAGATCATTATTTGTTTCATATCGCTTTATTGAGGAAGTGCATGCTAGACACAATGCTTGTTCTCACCTATAAGGAAATAAAATTGGAACATGATTTCTTATTCTGTGAAGGGCCTATATAAAGTCTTGACACTTGATAAAAAGTGTTGTGTAATCAGATGGATAAATTTGTGAAGTTACTTTTAGAAATAATAAGATAAAAGAGCTGATGTGGGAACCTAAAGTAGTAATGATGATGTAATAGCCACATATATTCTCAAAGTCATGGCCATAAAAAATTTAGAGGATGAAATTTTTGTGGATATAAAAATGTAAAAAATGAACATAAATTATATTAAGTGACAGTTTCATTCTAAATAATATATATAAAAAGTTAAATTTTTATATTACAAAGGAAAAATTTCTAAATTGATAATATAAATATTCCCCTTTAACTTACTATGTTGAAATAATTCAATAAATATTATTTAAATTTTTTACATACAAATAAAAATTTATAAATAATTGAAAATATAATATCTAACTAATTTCATTTTATTTATAATAATGTGAAGGAACATATGTAATTAATCATACATTTATTATAAATTGGATATAGATAAGGATAAAATAAATTTAATGTAAAAAAGGTGTGATTTTTTCTAAAATGTTTTTAAGTGAATAATATCTTTCTAAATTAAGATAATATTTCCTGATGAATGGTTTTAATTAAATTTAAATATTATATATTCAATGAAATAAATTAATATTCATCTAATGATGGATTCTTGTGAAGGAGTTATAAAAAACTCATCTCATGTATGAAAAAAGCATTTTCCTAATAATTGTTTTCCGATGTTTTATGGGTTTATTTTTAAATTTATTTGTAACATAGAGAGAAATCTAATTTGATAAAATGATTTATTAATTTGAAATAATAATTTAAAAATTAATAAATATACAATTACTTTTTTTCTTTAATAGTAATTGCAGAAAAAAAATTACTACTACACTAAAGTTTAAAATATTTTTAATATGGGTTTAATTAAATAAGATAAGGGTTAAAATGTCAAAAATACTTATCTAAATTCTATTGTATGATCATATTTCAATCTTAACCCTATAATATTAAAAATTACTATAATTTATAACCACATTTCTTGACTAATTCAAATAATATATATTAATATTTTTAGTATTTAGTAGACAGTCACCCTCCTATGCTATAATAGAAAACCCAATATTTTCTCTTATTCACAAACATTGAGCCACATAGACAGGCCAATACCTACCCATATACCTTCCTAAAATAACTCCACAATACCTAGATTTAATGGTCTCAACAAATATCAAATCCAGGAATTCTTAATGTGTAAGTCAATGAAGGTTACCAAAAGAATAAGTATTTGTTCTCATTGAGATTTTTCATGTTAATGTCCTCTTAAAATTATTAAAATATTAAAGAACAGTATTACAATATTACATAATTTTATTTCATATAATTAATTTTTTTATATTAATTTTACATTCATTTTCTCTCTCCTTTCTAGATAGTGTAAAATGAAAATGCCACTCATGCATACGTACAGTTTATTATCTCTATATAGAAGTGTAATTCATTTTACATCCCTGATTTAAGTGCATGATTATTAGAATGTAATTTGAGAATATATGTGAAGTTTATAACATAATTAGGATTCCAAACATATAATATATCATATAATATCTTACCCTTCTATAAATATGGAAACGATAATATCATTCAGGCATACATATAGACTACCATCTCTACACAGCGGTGTGATTAATTTTATATTACCACCATGAGTATATGATGAATAACTTATATATAATAAATAAAAATTGTATTCATGGTGTTATATACTTTTTTAAATTATTGATTACTTATATAACACCTTTAACCATGTACAATATATCAAAGTAGTTTTGGTGGAATATACTAAACAACTATATGTGGTCGATGTTAGTAAGGCGATTTAATGAATGTATTTGAAATATTATAAAACAACAATAAAGATAGTAATATTGATGGAAAGGTTTATTAATAAAGTATTAAATAAACTTAAATTCATTATATATGAGTTTCAATCATGTACGACTTATAATAGACCCATGGTAATGGATTTAAATTACGATCCCATTTTTTTAAGATAATTTTTGTTCAAATTTCATTTGGAAAAATTATAGTATCATAATATCATAAACCCCATATAATATATTCTCTAATAGTTATGTTTTTGGATTATATAAAGTAATGATATAAATTTTGGAAGTGATTTATAACTTTACTCTTATACAATTCTACAAAGAATTTATTTTCTGTTTTTATTGTACTTTATTTTACATTTTTAAAATGATTGGTTTTACTAAAAAAGCCTCATTTTTTGATGAATTTATGTCCTTCTTTAATAATATTCAATTTTTTGGTTTTCTGGTCATTAATTTTCTCATTATCAAATCACATATCACTCTTCATCATTTCATTGGTCATTATTTTATTCTCTATGTACATATTTTATGTATCGTGAATTTATATTGTAACATGTCTAATTGTTTAATGTTTTATTAACTATATAAAATTTCTATATAAGTTATTATTTGAAATAATAATATTAATAATATTAATTCATTGACTCTAAAGATATTCAATATGGATAATTATTGAATTGCAAGGAATTTTAATAATTAATTATATTTATAATTCAATATAGGATGAATGAATTAGATGTGAAAATGATGGGTGGTTCCCAATTATATATAACCCATAAATGTATCAATATAATTCAAGAGGAAAAATATTATATATTCTAAATTATATTGGTATAGAATATACAACTTCCCAATTATTTAGAATGTCTTAGTCGGGGATTTAATGGTGAGATTTCAGATATCTTGGTTGAGGCCTTAATGGAATGATCATGAATGTCTATAAATATGAATTTACATTATTAAGAATTTGGTTCCCATTATACATGTTATTTTTATATTAACATTATTTGTGGAATAACATTGCACTCAATTTATTGATTGAATGGATTTTATTTTGATTATTCACTCTTCCATATAGATTATTCTATTTTTACTAATGATATATTCTATTTTATGAATCTCTTATTATGTATATAAGCTAGCCCATTATTTTTTTAATTTCTCCAGGATATAGAAAAGGATATTTTTAATGATTTCAATGATTAATGAATATTTCTTATGTCATGTTTTAATATTTCCATTGTAATACAGGAATTATATTGTCACGACCCGCCTTCACCAAAAGGAGGGAAGGGTCTGCAGATTTCCAGGCCCTTCTTTCTTTAAGTTGAAGGAGAGATAATGACCCCTGAGACCCGGCTTCAATAGGTCCCGGAGTGGCGACTAGCACCAAGGGTATAGAAATTTCTCACAAATGGAAGGCATTACCCCTTTTTATTTTATAAGATCGAGAGATAAGATGACGAAACTCATCTTCACCAAGGTAAAAGAAAAGTAAAGCCAAAAGTAAACCATTCCCACATGCATGTTCCAAAAGTAAAGCCACAAAGTACAAAAGGTGACTAAAAAGGTAAGTACCAAAGAAGAAAAGCAACAACTACAACTGCCCAAAAGGTCCGAGCTAGTATTGTCCTGCGTGATCCCCAAAGTCCTCCTAGAAACCCGAAAGAAGTTTTATATATGTTGGGTGAGCATACAAGTACACTCATAAGGGAAAACCAAAGACTCTCGTGCACAAGTGGGGGAACGTACTAAAGTCCCGTGAGAAAAGAAGTAAACCAAACACCTATCAAGGTAAACTATCCACCCCAGGCCTCACCAAGGCACACTCCCCAAATAACGCATGTTAAGTAATATATATAATCAGAGCACATTGATGTTTGGGTACCTCGTGCCAATTTCCCAATGGTTATTGAGACATCCTACGCATCGGACCAATCCAGCCATTCTCACTGCAGTCCCACTACCACACCCGCCCACACACACCTGGGCCACAACCACACGCATTCCCATTGTCGAATCCCGCCCGCAAACACCTGGGACACAACTATCACATGTAAACATTCCTGTAAACACCTAGGCCAGAACAACCACCACCACACCCGAAGACACCTGGGCTGGAAAATCCACTACCACGCCCGAAGACACCTGGGCCTCATCCCGAAGACACTTGGGAAACCACTTTACGCACACACCTGGCCAACCACCACACTACCCCGCCCGAAGGTTCTTGGGCTAATAATGGACCTCAGTCCATCACATCCTGCTCGAAGATACATGGGATATCCGGAAAATGGTGCATAAAAGGAGATAATAACCAGCCACTAAGAATAGTGTTGGGAAAAACAGCCTCCCCCCATGAAATGGGGGAGTTCAGCACTAAGTGCTCAACTTGGGTGGGGTGCGAATAAGAAACACAAAGCTAAAGGTATATATATAGGTAACAAGCACTCACCCCAAACTACGTTTTTCTTCAGACAGCCTACAGATCACAACAGCACTCAAGTTCGAGTCACAACTCTCGCCAACAAAACCCATTTGTCCCATTCTTTTTTTCATGTTTAGTAATAATGTTCAAATAAGTTTATGAACTACTGGGAAACTAACACCATAAGCATAACCAAGGAAAAGAAACTAGACAAATGTCAATTTAAGTATCCATATCTGGTTCTCTTGTAAAGTCACAACAACAAAGGAAAAGTGAGAATCCTCGAAGTCCTGGAACCAAAAAACCCCGAGACATTGCCTCGTATCCCCCGAAATGGTTTCTCATCAACAGAGGATCCCACCCCAATTCGTGAAATAAACAAGTACCCACCCGGTATTTAAACTCACAACCACCGAATCCAAACTAACAGGGGATCCCATCCCCGATTTCACACAACCACCGAGAGTATATAAAAAAAGAGGATCCCATCCCCTCTCACATTTCCACCAATCATCCATGAAATAAAACAACCAACCCACTTTCACCAACACTAAGCAGGGCCATGCCTGTGTTTTTAGATTTATATGATTTAACACACTCCATGATTTCAATTCCGTGTTTTTACCGGGGTTAGCACAGAAGGGATTGATCCTAGTGTTTTCAATTTATTCAGCAGGGTATACGTGATTAACCAATTTACTTTTCACAGTAGGAGTTTACAATTTCAAAGCAGCCATTTAAAACACCATGAGGGGTTCAATAGTGCACAGACAATGACCACCAACAGCCTCGATTTTCAGAAGGCGTAATCCAGCACAACTCGGAAAGAATATCATAATATAAAACGGCATCAACGATCATAGCCCCCCCCCCTTCTTTCTTTACTGGATTTATTCATTATCTTGAATTAGGTCTAATTTATCCAATTCTACAAAATCAAAAGCACGCCCACCCTGCATGATACACAAAAGAGAGAGATGAAAGAGAAATTCCCTACTTGTTGATATACGATCGACGCTTAGGTTGGGTGCGAAACTTTACGGATAACGATGCGGCTCGCTCGATACAACAGAAGCTGTTCGTGAAAAGCCGTGATCGAGGAAAGAAGAAACCATGCCTAACCCTTTTGTTTATAAGGGTTGTGGACGGTTGAGATAATAATGCGAAACCATGTGAGGAGCGGGGGTCGTGGGTTGACCACGTGGTTGGGTAGTTACACACAGAGGTCTCTCAGGATTTTTAGGAATTAATTATGGGTATTAAATGGTTTTAAAATGAGTAAAAGAATTGATTTACATCAAAACTTACGTTGCGGGAGTAGAAAAGTCAGGTACTAGAAAAAAAATGAAAGGCTCGGTGAGGGGACACGGTGCCACCGTCACGGTGCCACCGTCACGGTGTCACCCTCACGGTGCCACTGTTTTGGTGGAGCCTCACTTTTGGAAAAGTAATGGGCTAGGAGGGTTCGGTCCATTACATTAGATACCTCTTAAATGATTCTCATCCTTGAGAATCAAAACAAACCAAGAAGGAAAGAGAGGGTCCAAACAACCACCTCGAAAGATACCTCTTAGAAGTGAAACCATGCTAACCAAAAACACTTCCCTGTCAGGAACCAAGCAACATACCATGCCAACTGCTCGAGCATGTGGGTTGGGGAGTCTCCACCCCCATGTTAAGATATTATCCACTTTGGGAGGCACTCACTCGCCCACACGAGTTTAATCGCATCCACCTTAATGCGTCTTGATTAAGGGTCGCGTTCTCTCCTACCCCATAGCCAGGGCTCTTTACACACAATCAGAGGAAAGAAAACCAGTAAATTTCATATCCAAAAGACAAAACGTTCTACCACAACAGGTAAAACAAGTAAAAAAACTTAAAACAACTCTGGGTACTGGGTACGCATCTGTGCTTCCCTCTCCAACGTACTCTCCTCAAACCCACCATGTATCCACAACACAAGAACCAAGGGAATGGTTCGCCCACGAAGCACCTTCTCCTTGCGATCCTCGATCATCACTGGTCTCTTCACAAGGGCCACATCATCCTTGATGTCCAACTCACCCCAATCAAGGACGTGTGAATCATCGTGTAGATACCGACGGAGGTATGACACATGAAAGACATCATGTATCCTCAGTAGTGGTGGTGGTAACGCTAGCTGATAAGCCACTTCTCTGAACTGCCACAACACTTCGAAGGGTCGGATGAACCTGGGAGAAAGCTTACTCCCCTTTCTGAACCTCTTCTGCACACGTTGAGGGGAGACCTTCAAGAACACGTGGTCTCCAACCTCAAACTCCAAGGGCCTCCTCCCGGTATCAGTATTCGACTTCTGTCGGTCCTAGGCCGCCTTCATCCTTTCCCATATGAGCTGAACCTTGTCTTTCGTGTTCTACACCACCTTCGGGCCAAGGATGCCTGCCTCTCCTACTTCGACCCAACGCATAGGTGAACAACATGGCCTCCCGTACAAGGCTTCAAACGGGGCCATACCGATGGTAGAGTGATAGCTATTATTGTAAGCGAACTCTACCAGGGGAAAGTGTCGCACCGATGATCCTCCTGAGTCCAGAACACATGTCCGCAGTATATCCTCCAAGGTCTGGATGGTGCGCTCTGTTTGTCCATATGTCTGGGGATGGAAAGCAGTGCTAAGGCGTAACTGGGTGCCAAAAGCATGCTGCAATCCTCTCCGGACTCGCGAGGTAAATTGTGAATCCCTATCCGAGACTATAGACCTCAGAACTCCATGCAACCGCACCACCTCATCCACATACCTTCATGCCAATGTATCCACTGCACTCGACTCCCTGATTCCAAAAAAGTGAGCCTATTTCGTCAACCTGTCCACTACCACCCATATGGAATCGTATCCCCCTTGGACCTTGGGTAGTCCCGTGAAAAAATCCATCAAGATGTTGTCCCAATTCCACTAAAGTAAATCTAGAGACTTCAGTAGTCCACCTAGAACTCGGTGTTCAGCCTTCATCTGCTGACACACTAAGCACCTGGCCACAAACTCTACCCCTACTCGCTTCACTCCGGGCCACCAAAACTTTCCTTTCAGTCCCTGGTACATCTTGGAAACTTCTGGGTGTACCTCCAGGGGTGAGTTGTGGAACTCATTGAGAACATTGTCGCGCATCACTCCTGGAACAAACAAACCTTTCTAGAAAAGCATCTGGTTCTGACCATCCTCTATCCATCCTTCCGGAGCATTTCCCTAGTCAACCCAGTCACGCATCACCTCACACTCCGAGTCTCCCCATTGAGACTCCTCCACTTGTCTAAACATAGATGATTGCCCTATCATATAATACCGACAACCTATACCGTTATCCATCTTCCCATCCAGGTGTAAGGAATCCAACTCCTCCATTGCCTTCCAGGCGTCTGCCGACTCTCGGACCACATCCTTCTGTGTCCTCCTGCTCAAGGCATCGGCCACCACATTTCCCTTATCCTCAGTATAAGAGATCTCGAAGTCGTAATCCTGAAGGAACTCCACCCATCTCCGTTGTCGCAAGTTTATGTCCCGATGGGAGAAGATATACATCAATATTTTTTGATCCGTGAAGACCACAAAGTGTTCCCCGATGAGGTAGTGCCGCCATATCTTTTGCGCAAAAACGACCGTGGCAAGGTCCAGGTCATGGGTGCCGTAATTACGCTCATGGGGGAATAGCTTCTTGGACCTATAAGAGATCACCCCTTGTCACTACATCAACACACATCCTAGACCCTGTCCTGAAGCATCACAAAACACCTCATAGGCCACCCCTTCTTCTGGTAATCTCTGCACTGGGGCACTAACCAACTTCTCTTTCATATAGCTGAAGGCTAACCCTCACTACTCACTCCACCCGAAAACCTGGTCCTTCTTGGTAAGGGATGTCAATGGGGATGCTACTTGGGAGAAGTTGGGTACGAACCTCCGATAGTAACCTTCCAGCCCAAGGAAACTACGAACCTTTGCCACATTCTTAGGTGCTGCCCAAGAAACAACTGCCTCAACTTTTGATGGGTCCACCGCTACCCCCTGCTCGAACACCACGTGCCCAAGGAAGTGCACTTCTCATGTCCAGAACATTCATTTCGACAACTTCCCATAGAGCTGATGACATCATAGGACCTCCAAAACTGTCCTCAGGTGCTCTGCATGGTCCTCTTTTGACCTTGAATAGATCAAGATATCGTCGATGAACACAACCACGAACCGATCCAAGTACTCCTGAAAGATGGAGTTCATAAGTCCCATGAACACATCCAGGGAGTTCGTAACACCAAAGGGCATAACTAAGAACTTGAAGTGTCCATATCTGCACCTGAAGGCCATCTTTGGGATGTCTCCCTCCTTCACTCTCAGCTGGTGGTACCCAGACCGTAGGTCGAACTTTGAGAACCATCCTGCCCCTTTCAGTTGGTCGAAAAGACCGTCTATCCTCGGAAGAGGGTAGCAATTCTTGATCCTCACTTGATTCAGCCTCCTGTAGTCTATACACAACCTAAGACCAACATCTGCCTTCTTTGCGAACAAGACTAGAGCACCCCATGGTGATGCACTCGGCCGAACATAACCCCTCTTCATTAGATCATCAATCTGAATCCGGAACTCCCATTGCTCTGAAGGTGCCATCCGGTAAGGAGCCATCGAGATCAGATGAGCACCGGGCTGCAAGTCTATCCTGAACTCGATATCACATCGAGGAGGTAGAGTCATCACCTCCTTAGGAAAGATGTCCATAAACTCACGAAAAACCTCCGGTACCCCCACCACATCGGCATCTACTAACTCTACTGATAGCTCGGATAACAAGGAGAGGAGGGGTTCCTCTCACTTACTGCCCTTCTGACCGCTCCGCTCGCCGGTGAAGGTAACATTCCTTCCGCCCAAGCCCGAGAACATGACCCTTCTTCGGAAACAGTCGATGATGGCACACACAGAAAATAGCCAGTCGATGCCTCGGATGACATCGTATGGCTGAATCTGTAGCAGGAGAAGATCCCTAACTGATTGATGTGGCGCTATCATCAGTCTACATCCTCAACAAACAAACAACAAGTAGATATGACCTCCGATTGGTGTGCTCAACACCAAGGGATCCAGAAGTATCTCGGCATCTAGACCCAAGTCACGGGCTAGACTAGCTGCAACAAAGGAGTGTGAAGCTCCGGTATCAAACAAAGCATAAACAAGAGTGCTAAACAAACTGATTGTACCTCGAACAACCTCCGGCCCTACTGGAACTGCTGCCTCTGCGGCGTGAAACTGTCCATGCCCAACTCCTCTGTCCCTCGGCTCCCGGCCACCTCCCCGACCACGCCCCGGTCGAGGTCCCTGAGGTGCGCCATAAGGTCGGCCTCCTCCTCCTACGTCTTCCCTCGGAGGAGTGGGAGCTCGCTGTCCCTGCTGCTGCTGCTGGAAAGGTCTGGCTGGAAGCTGCTGCTGGGGCGGGTGGTGGGGTTTTCCACCACCGTCGTACTGCACTCAGTCCGGGCACTAACTCCGAAGATGTCCAGGGCTCCCATAGATGAAGAACCGCGTCCTGGGCCCAAATAAAAGGGGCAAGGACCAGGGGATCGAAATTGAAACTGTTACGGCCTACTCCTTGCAGGTCGGAACCTAAAGGGTCCTGATGTTGGAGACATGGTGCTGACGGACTTCCCCTTTGATGGTCCCAGCTGGATCCCCTTTCATGACACACCTCGTAGAGCATGCATTCTCTTCACCACTTAGGCCTTATTCTGGACCTCCATGTATGTCGGCAGGGTAAAGGGGGTAACAGCGTACTGGAGGGAGGCTCGGAGCACCTCCTGCAAACATCTCACCTGAGACTCCTCGTCGGGAAAGAGGTCCGGAGAAAAAATGTAGGAGGTCCTTGAACTTGATCCCTAGCTCCCTCACGGACATACTCCCATGATGGAGGGAGAATAGCTCCTGTCTCTTTTCTGCCTTAATCGTCGAAGAGAGGAATTCTGGCTGGAACTCCCTCTCGAAATCCACCCAAGCCACCTCAGCCTCTCTCCTCTCCCCCAAGTAAAGCGTCTACCACTGATGCGCCGCTCCCCACATCTGGCTAACGGCCAGAGGAACCCAGTAGTCGTTCGGGGCCCTAATCAGGCTGAAAGCTATAACTAGCTCCTCGATCCAGCCTTCCGTCTTCATGTCGGAGGTGCTTCCCTCATAATTCTCGAGGTCTTGTCGCCGGAAGGCCCGAAGAGTCTTCTTCCACTGGTCATCCTATTCCTCTCGATCAGCTCTCTGCCGATCATCCAAAGTAGTCTCCGGAGCCTCGATCGCCTGTACCACACGTGGTTGCCTTCCAGGTACCATAGCTGCAGGGTAAACAAGGAATTCCTAAGACCAATTAGTGCAAAATATTGTCTTCAAAACTTCTTAAAATTTTAATTTATTCTTAATTCCCAAGACATCCCATAAACACAAGAACACAAGTCATTATGATGCATGTACCTTTAATAGGGTCTCTACCCTGCAATCAGAGTGGCCTCACTTGGTCATTTGGTAGGTCCAGAGTCCTTGCATCGGATCACGGGGGGCCCTAAAATCTTGTTTCCTAGCAGGTCTTCCCTGGCCTAATTCATGCACCAAGGTCACCCAACACTGTTGCCTTACCATCCCATGCAAGCCTCACTGTGCCTAACTCCAGACTCCATCCTATCTCTCAACCTCGCCTCTGATACCATTCTGTCATGACCCGCCTTTACCAAAAGGAGGGAAGGGTCACCAGATTGCCATGCCCTTCCTTATATAAGACTAAGGAGAGATAATGACCCCCGAGACCCGCCTTCAATAGGTCCCGAAGTGGCGACTAGAACCAAGGGTATATAAATTTCTAACAAATGGATGGCATTACCCCCTTTTTTTTATAAGATCGAGAGATAAGATGATGAAACTCATCTTCACCAAGGTAAAAGAAAAGTAAAGACAAAAGTAAACAATTCCCACATGCATGTTCCAAAAGTAAAGCCAAAAAGTAGAAAAGGTGACTACAAAGGTAAGTACCAAATAATAAAAGAAACAACTGCAACTGCCCCAACGATCCGAGCTAGTATGGTCCTACGTGATCCCCGAAGTCCTCCTAGAAACCTGAAAATTGTTTTATATACGTAGGGTGAGCATACAAGTACACTCAGAAGGGAAAACCAAAGACTCTCATGCACAAGTGGGGGAACATACTAATGTCCTGTGAGAAAAGGAGTAAACCAAACACCTATCAAGGTAAACTATCCACCCCAGGCCTCACGAAGGCACACTCCCCAAATAACGCAATTCAAGTAATATATATAATCAGAGAACCTCGATGTTTGGGTACCCCGTGCCACCTTCCCACTGGTTATTGAGACATCCTACGCATCGGACCAATCCTGCCATTCTCACTGAAGTCCCACTGCCACACCCGCACGAACAAAGCTGGGCCACAACCACACGCAGTCCCACTGCCAAATCCCGCCCACAAACACCTGGGCCACAACTATCCCATGTAACCACTCCTGCAAACACCTAGGCCAGAACAACCACCACCACGCCCGAAGACACCTGGGCTAGAAAATCCACTGCCACACCTGAAGACACCTGGGCCTCATCCCGAAGACACTTGGGAAACCACCTGCCACACACACTTGGCCAACCACCACACTACCCCGCCCGAAGGATCTTGGGCTAATAATAGACCTTAGGCCATCACAGCCTACCCGAATATACTTGGGCTATCCAGGAAAGGGATCAGAAAAAGAGCTAATAACCAGCCACTAAGAATAATGTTGGGAAAAACACCCCCCCAGGAAAATGGGGTGTTCGGCACTAAGTTCTCAACTTGGGTGGGGAACGAATAAGAAACACAAATCTATAGGTATATATATAGGTAACAAGCCCTCACCCCAAACTAGGTTTTTCTTCAGACACCCTACAGATCACAACAGCACTCAAGTCCGAGTCACAACTCTCGCCAACAAAACCCATTTGTCCCATTCTTGTTTTCATGTTCAGTAATAATGTTCAAATAAGTTTATGCACTACTGGGAAACTAACACCATAAGCATAACCAAGGAAAAGAAACTATCCAAACGTCAATTTAAGTATCCATACCCGGATCTATTGTAAAGTCACAACAACAAATGAAAAGTGAGAACCCTCGAAGTCCTGGAACCAGACAACCTCGAGACACTGCCCCGTATCCCCTGAAATGGTTTCTCATCAACAGAGGATCCCACCCCAATTCGTGATATAAACAAGTACCCACCCGGTCTTAAAACTCACAACCACAGAATCCATACCAACAGGGGATACCATTCCCAATTTCACACAACCACCGAGAGTATATAAAAAAAATAGGGGATCCCATCCCCTCCCACATTTCCACCAATCGGCCGTGAACGAAAACAACCAACCCACTGTCACCAAAACCAAGCAGGGCCATGCCTATGTTTTCAGATTTATAAGATTTAACACACTCCATGATTTAAATTCCATGTTTTGACTGGGGTTAGCACAGAAGGGATTGATCCAGGTGAATTCAATTTATTCGGTCGGGTATACATGATTAACCAATTTACTTTTCACAGAAGGAGTTTACAATTTCAAATCTTCCATTTAAAACACCACGATGGGTTCATTAGTGCACAGAAAATGACCACCAATGGCCTCGATTTTCAGAAGGTGTAAGCCAGCACAACTTAGAAAGAAGATCATAATATAAAATGGTATCAACGATCACAGCCCCCTTCTTTCTTTACAGGATTCATTCATTATCTTTAATTAGGTCTAGTTTATCCAATTATACAGAATCAAAAGCACGCCCACCCCGTATGATACACAAAAGAGAGAGACGAATGAGAAATTCCCTACTTGTTGATAGACGATCGATGCTTAGGCTGGGCGCGGAACTTTACGGATAACGATGCGGCTCACCCGATGCACCAAAAGCAGTTCGTGAAAAGCCGTGATCGAGGAAAGAAGAAACCATGCCTAACCCTTTTGTTTATAAGGGTCGCGGATGGTTGAGATAACAACGCGAAACCGCATGAGGAGCGGGGGTCATCGGTTGACCACGCGGTTGGGCAGTTACACATGGAGGTCTCTCGGGATTTTTAGGAATTAATTATGGGATTCAAATGGTTTTAAAAGGAGTAAAAGAATTAATTTACGTCGAAACTTACGTTGCGGGAGCGGAAAAGTCAGGTATTGGAAAAAAAAGGCCCGGCATGGGGAAACAGTGCCACCATCCCGATGTCACCCTAATGGTGCCACCGTTACGGTGTCACCCTCACGATGCCACCGTCGCGGTTCCCCCGTCACGGTGTCACCCTCACAGTACCACTGTTTTGGTGGAGCCTCACTTTTGGCAAATTAATGGGCCAGGAGGGTTCGGGCCATTACATATATATATATATATATATATATATATATCTTTATTTCCATGATTTCTAAACTAATATATCCTTCATGGTGTGATTCTATGTATATACTACCCATGATATAATGTAAACACTACCTCTCGGTTAATGATTCGTGGTTGTCAATGTACACCCAACTTGGGTTCATTTATTGGTCCATGTAGTAAGAGGGGGAGATGTAAAAAAGAGGTAAAGGAAAAATAAAGGAAGAGGGGTTGAGGAAACCCTAACCTAGGAAAGATTCACTTGAAATAATAATGAAAATTAATCAAAATTGATGAATAAAAGAGGAGGTGTGCCTTGGGGTATTTGGTTTTACATCATGTAAATATTAGGCAGGAGGGAAGTGGTATTTGATTTATAGAAAAATTGGGAGATTGTTATTTGAGAAATATATATTTTTTAATGAGTTGGACATATTGCATGGTTTGGCCACATGGTTACCCAAACCTTGGTCCAACCACATGAAATTAACAGGAGGGATTAATGAAAGTTTCATGTATAGGACAAGATAATAGTCTAATTGTGTAACAACTACCTTCTTATCAGTACAAAAAACTAAAAATTTATCGTCTGGATACTACATTTTGTTTACTAACCATGCACTAACCATTTACATGTATAACATTCCAAAAACATTAAAATTTCCTAGAAATTAATCCCATAAAGAGATAGAAATAATATATAATTAAAAATAAATTAAATAATATAGTAAAATATTGTTTTGGGAGTTCAATTTCCCTCAAAAAAATTCTTTATACCCCCAAAAATCCTTGAAATGTAAGGTTACCATAAATATAAAAGAGTTACAGTCTAGTAATTGAAGACGTTATTCAAAAAACTAAGAGACAACATGACCAAATAAAAATCACTTTCAATGTTCAACAAACCTACCCATAATATAGATGGGTAACACATCACGAATTTCTAATTCTCTAATCACATAAATTCATAAAACATCTTAATATAAATAACAAAACTCTACACAGAAAAGGGACATCTCAAACAATAGAAGGTTGACTACATAAAATGCAACGCCAACACCCATGGATCAAACCAAATTAAATATGGAAGATAGAATGAACCATATAATATGATTATATATCACAAAGAAAAATCCCATGAACCATTAATGATCAACCACGAATAATCTACCCTATGTGGGAGTGGTCCATAGAGAAAAAAAAATTCTCAAGCACCCATCAATAACTAACCATAAGAAGAGGGAACCCTCTCGTGGTTTAAGGATACTATAATTGAAAAAAAATATCACCTATGGTGGAATATCCAACATATTAGATATATAATAATTCACCATCTCTACAAAAAAATCACTCACTCTTTTAAAATAACAAGATAAAGTTCATACACAAAGGGTAAACTCTACCAATATATGGAAAATTCATAAAATGTACAACAATGAATAATGGGTATAATTTTGACATTATGTATAAGATCTCTAGACTAATCATCACCTCAAACAAAAACAATCAAGTCTTGTTATATTGGATAAAAATATGACATAATTATAAAAATCTCAAATGTGCCATGTTTAAACATGAACAACCACACCAACCCTAGAACAGAGGAGGGAGAGGAAGAAACATAGGGTATCCCTCAGGGAATATTGAACCTTGGTGAACCCACTCAAATAATTTATATGATATTTATGGTATAATATATAATGGGGGTTACACCAATCCTAGTGACCCATAAACATTCCCTTGACAATAAATCCCCAAATCCTCTCAAAATAAAAGAATAATACTATAATACCAATGGTATAAAAGGGGAAAAACTACTCATTGAAACTAAAATATCTATAAGATAAGCAATAATTGCATCTAAAAAGTCAAAATAAGAAACCCAATATTAAAATTGATCCATAACCACTAACTATATACCAATGATTAAAATGTCTCCAAAATTGATGTTGTCACTAAATCCAAAAGGAATTATACCTCGATAATGAAGGAAGACATTATGTAACTCACAAACCTAAGAATCTTAGAGCTGATTCATTATTGTATTACGTTTAAATGATTACAAAGAGTAAAATCCTAAAGCATCGATCTTTTTAGAATTACTTTAAATCTATATTACATATATAATACCCATAATATACGGGGAAATATAAAATTGAAACATGATACATAATAAAAATAAATAAATATTTTCCTTGAAAATATATTCAAAGATTTCTTCTGCATAACCTTTGGAACGGAAACATGATAAGGGTGAGATCAAATGCTCTGTAAGGGTATGTAATGTGGAATAAATAAATAATTAATGAGATTAAATAAACATGAACAGGTAAATTACTAGTTACACATTCTATTCAAATTACTAAATAAGGAAAGATAAATATGGCTAGGTGAGAATCTAAAACACATTCCATTTGATCAATAAACTGAGAATTAAATTCCTCTATAGATATGTTGACACAAAATATCATGGATATTTAATGAATGAGACTAAATGGTGGAAATTATTAATTATTGGATGTCATGTTTGAGGAACATGAAAACCTATACAATCAATACCTTTAACAATATGTTTTGAAACTACAGATAGAAACCTGTTTAATTTGAACCACTTATTCGTCTCATGAGAACATGTTGATGCATAGAAGGTCTATATAACCTTTGGTCCCCACCCATCATTCATAGTCCAAATATTTGATCATATTGAATAATAAAAAAATGCATTATCACATATACATATTGGATAAAGAATATGATTTTTATTAATCATTCCCCAATTAATCAAATAACTATCAATGTGAACATTGTGTTTGGTTTAAGAAATACTAATATAAATTGAACAAGAATCTGGATACCTTATAAATTTCTAAAAAAATGATTAAAATAATGTGATTTTTTCCATATAAGGTTAATAATCACAAAAACAGAATGATATTTCAAAGATAATCATTATGAACATTCTTAAGGAAAATAATCATTAGACATTCCTAAGTATCCCATTCTACATTGAAACACTTTAATCATAATAATAATGATGGAATAACATTATATGAAACTTATAATATCATGAGAATAATGATATTATTGATATGGCATTTCAAATGGTATTATATACACTATATAAAAGTTAATTGGTTCATCACAACAAAAACGTCTTGAGGGAATATAAATTGATATGAAATCATTTACCCTGATCTTAGCTTATCATGGGTCTTTATATTCCTATATAATAAATTTATATTAATTTTTTAATTTTTTTATAACCTTTTTCAATTTTATTTAAACATTTCCTTCAATTTCTACAAATTTTAAAATAACTATATTTACATCGGGATTTTTGACCAAATTTGGTTCATGTGTCAAAAATGACTTTTGTAGATTATATGTGGTCAAAGGGGTAAATATATAAAATATGAAGAATAATAATTATTAAATAATTATCATATATATACAACAGTTACACATTTAAAATTAATCATGAATTATTATTGCAAAAAATGAAACAACGTTACAATCATAGGGATGGTAGGTCGTACAAACGCATGATTGAAGTTCCAATTTATCAATGATCAATGTGTAAAGAAGGTAAGAAACATTATATCATTCCAGAATAATAATGTTATAGTAAATGACTTATTATTTAATCATATATACATATAAATTTTATTCATTCTACGTAAAAATAATCTCATCATGTCAAGGAAGTTGTAGTCCACATGTCCACAACAGATGCCATTACTTTTTAGTATATGAAAAGGGTAATAAAGAAAATGATATATTATATTTATAGAAACATAATTTTGTCATTAATATTATTTATATCTCATTTATGTTATATATTCTCAATTAAAACCATCCTTTATATGTTTTATGTATAGTGTTAATGAATCACATGGCTTTGAGGTGACGGTATTCCACACTTCCACAAATGATGTTATCATGTTTACACAAAATTTATTGTATAAGGGTAACTGTTATAAAAGAATTAAATAATCATATGTACCTATAAATATAATATATAACATATATGAATACATTTTCCATCATAATTCCCTACCACAAAAGGTGGTAATGGACACAAAAGAACAATCATCATTTCGTGAGGAAATAGTTCCTCATACTGGTAAATAGTAGGTTTGTTACCCATTAGATGAAAGTGTATGTGATTTTAGGTCAAAAACGTTTCTAAAATAATATACTATTATATCTGTGATACTTTTTATGTTATATAATCGTGGAAGAATAATAATTTATTGGAGGATAATGTAAAAAAACTAAAGATCTTGAGGAAAGATCATACCTCTTATTTGGTAAACTTATTTTGGTTTACACAAAAAAAATCCTTGTATGTATTTATTAAAAATGGTTGGATTATCGGATGAGGGTAGGGAATTTTTAGATCTATTTGGTAATATCTTGGTCTATCCCATGTCTCTTTAGAGGTGTGAGTAATTTGGAGGAGAGTAGGCCTTTTAGAGCGAACGAGGATGGGAACTCCTGTTAATACCAAATGGTATACATTGATGGTAGGTCTCCCTTATCTAAAGTTCCTAAAAAATGAAAAAATAATTTCTTAAATGTAAATAATTGTCAATATAAACCTACACCAGAAAAAAAATAAGTTCATTTTTATAATTTTGATCCTTAACTTCTATATTTCTCCGATTTTATCATTTTGGTTTTTTTAAAAGATACTAGTTTTCTAAACTTTGTATTTTAATAGTTGAGAAAAAATTAAATCATATTTGTTATAAAAAATAGATTTAAATAAGTATAAATATTTTATCTTCATTTAAAAAATAAAAAATACTATGTTTGTTAGAAATTTGTTTTAAAACAAGTGTATGCAACATGAAAAAACACTACATTAACCAAGATCATGATAACATTGTTTTTATAAAATATAGGTAAATATGTTAATTATAAAAGATCAATTGATCCATTAATAGACTATATTTAATTTTTATTAACACTTAAAAATCATTTCTGATAATATATGATTTTTATTAATTTTAAATAATTTAATAAAATAAAATTTATTATAAAATATCATTAATGTCAATATTTACATTATTTATTAGATTTTAATTTAAAAATTAAAAAACATTATTTTAATAAAATTATATTTATTTAATATCTATGTAACATAATATATTCATATCCAAAAAATAATTAAATATAATATTTTAATCAATTTTCTTCCATTTTAATATTTATAATTCCATTTATATTTATTTATTATAAACTAGATAGTCACTACATTAGCTTTTCCTTATAATTTTAAGTAACTAATACATATCTACAAACTAATTAAAAATTAAAATGATAAAATGAATCATTTATATTTAAAAATTATATGTATAACTAATAATATGATGTTTCACACATATCATAATGTTTTATAAATGTTAAAGGTAAGGAAGATTCCTTTTTTTGTCTTTTCCCTTACTTAACATATCATATGGAGATCTTTTATGAAATGATATCCCAATTAACCATAAAATTCAAACATTTAGGGGTTATGGTCAAATTATTTTCAACAAATGGCCTTTTTAAAAGTTTCTAGGTCATTTTGGACCTTAAGATTAAGGTTTAATCCCTTGTTAGGATTAATCTTTCCTCAATCACTGTAATTAATATTAATAAACTTCACTAATATTTTTTGTAAAAAATTATGTTGATCTTATTAGACCACAAATATTATAACTATTACAAATTTTTCTATTCTTTTTTCAAAATTCAAATAACAGAAGTGGAAAAATTATGATCTACGATAATCCCATGGGTGTGATGAGAAAATGGGTTTTTAAATTAAAAACATTCAAAAATTCAATATGTATTTATATTAAATTTAAATATAAATTTGATTATTATAACGTAAATTGGACTATCATATGGGTGGTTTATCTATTATTACTTTAATAAACAATTTAAAATATAATTTTACATTAATTATAATTTAAACAAAAGGGAATTTTTTAACTAAAATGCAATATCTTTTAATATTCATCAAAAAATAAAACATCATAGGAAAATACCAAACCTTCAGGGAAATATATTTTTGATATTTTATATTTAAAATAAATTTTTATTTTTAAGAATAAAATTTATAAAATTTCAAAAATTTAGTTTTAAAATAGGTCCATCATTAAAATGCGATAAAACTCTATTTTTCAGGTAACACAAACTAACTTAGTGTTGTGTGTACTGTTATATTTACATGGTGTTTTTTATAATAAGGATAAAAACAAAATTGTATTTATATTAAAAGAAAAATATTTTAATTTATTATGGTGTTACATTCTCCCCAATTTAATTAAATTATGTCATCATAATTTAAACTTGATCTTCGTAAACTAGGTTTTGGTATTTGAAAATTTCATTGTTGAAATCTCACATCATGAGAAGAGTTAATAAAATATCTTATTCATAATAGAGTATGATAAGTAAAAGATGTTACTTGCAATAACATATAACTTGGTCTCTATGTAGGATTACATTAGTCTATATTATAGAAACATACTTGTAGGGAAAACATAAATATTTATGATGATTTATTTAGGTCATAAATCATAAACAAAAAATAATAAATGGAATGTTAAGGCCCTCAAATCTATGAATATATGATGATTTATAAGTTAATCAATTTGAAAAAAAATAAGGTATTATGAAAAAATATAATCTCTCTAATGTTCAGTAATTCTTTTACTGCCAATGAATATGAAGAAATATAAATTTATATAAAGATAATATTTTCCCTATTATAATTCCATGAACTATATATACTTCATCACTTAGATTGAGATTATTCATATAGTGATGTAATATATCAATCTCGAAAACCGCATCAAAAGATAAACTACAACTATTTCATAAATGGTTAACCATTCCAAAATATTATGATCTTACACATTGGGAGGAAGGTCACTGAGTTTTCAAAATGAACATAACATTAAACTTCAATGAACATGATGTAACTATTTAATAATAACATATTGAATATGTGAACACATTTATCATGAATTTTCTAGAAATATGGTAATATCTCAAATCATTGTAAAATTTTATTAGAAACATGCATTATTTCTTATTCCTAATGGAAGAAACATTGTATGGGATATATTTTATAAATCCAAAAGTGTTGTAAACTCCATAAATGATGGAATAAACCACATGTCAAAAAGCCATTAATTAGTACCAAGGTAGTTAGCAATTGTATAAATCAGTCATTTCATTATAATTATCGCAACAGCAGGAATATATTAATGTTTTTCTTTCACTAAATAAATTTTTTCTGAAAATTTAAACTTTATACATAATAACATTTCTCGGTATCATTCATTATTTGATCATAAATCCTTAATTAAAAAGTATTTTTGTACAATACTTATATATATCATAAATAATATGATGCGAACATCATAAAGAAAATACATTTATAACATATTTATCATATCCAAAAAATATTCACATAAAACTTTCCAAAATATTATTATCCAACACTTTGGATGGAAGGTTACTGAGTTTCCAAAAATGAAATTATCATTAACTTTAAATCAATAGTAATCATCTCTTTAATCCTCACGTATAAAATATATGATCACATTCATCAGGAATTCTCTTGAAATGTGGTAATAACTCAAATCACCATAAAAACTTATTTTATGCATGCATTCTTTCTTATTCAATATGTAAGACACATTTTATTGGATATATTTCGTAAAAAAATTATTGTAAACTCCATCAATGATAGAATAGAACACTTTTTTATAAGTCATTAATCAATTTTAATATTTGTATAACTTGTTCAAATCAATAAATTATTCATCATTTTATATACATTAGGGTAATATTACGTTTTTTCTTTCCCGTATTCATTTTTTTCTGAAAATGTAAACTTTATACTAAATAAATTCTCTCAGTATAATTTAATATATAATCTCAAATCCTTAATGAAAAATTATTGTAGTTCAATAAATATATATTTCATAAATAATATGATGGGAGCGTCATAAATAAAATACTTTTATAATATATTTCTTAGATCCAAATATAGAAGCACATTAATCATTCTAGTTCGGTTGTTTTAATGACATATGCTTGGCCTTGGCCCCTTATCTTTTGCTGAGCTATATTCTCTTGTCACTTCAAGCTTTAATTTGTGAAGTGCCTCATCTCCTTATAGTTTTATAACTGGATATCCAAATTTTCCTTCTTGGATTTTAATATTTTCCTAGTGACCTTTCTCGCTTCACTAAAAACATTTTCCCAATCCTTTAAATAATTTACCAGTTTGATTCAAACCATGGTTATCACAAATTGGAAAATACTTCTTTCCCTTCGACCCTTTATTTGTAATTTTCTGTTCCTTTCTCTTATTCTCTTTCTTCCCTTTGAATACATAGGACTGGGATAATTATTTATAAATATTGATAGAACATAATTCTATCTCTTCATAAGATGAAATTTTTTGGGAGACCAGTACCCTTCGGAGAATTTCCCTAATACCTTAAATTAATTGGTCAATCTTCCACTTAGTGTTGCATATGAAATCAGTAGAATACCTTTCTAACTAAGTAAATGTTTCATTATACTCCACAAAACATTTTATCTCCTTTTTCTTTAATCTAATGAACAGTGTTTTCTTATCAGTTTGTTTCTCATAAGGGATGTATTTATCGAATCATGTATCCTTAGAAGTACTCCATTCCATGATTTAAATTTCTTCATCCTATCATGTATTTTTGATCAAAAACCACAATGTATTAGCATCACCTTGGAGAAAAATGACCCCATGTGTAATATTTTCTTTTTCACAACATTCCAAGGAAAAAAATATCTTCTCTAGAGAGTTAATTCATTGCTCATCTACAATTATATTATTAGTCCCACTAAACGATAGGGGAATTTACCATATAAAGTGATTCATAATAGGAGACTCTCTATATGGAATAGGATTATCTATTCAAGAAATGTTACTTTTCATAACCTGATTATGTTTCCCTAATATATTTATAACTTTCTCAGTTCTAATTCTTGATATATAGACTTTCTCGTAAAGGAAAGCTCTAAATTTTCTATGAGTATTGATACCAGTATTCCTTCCATTTTCCATTTCTAAATAGTGAAATGTACTGGATTGGCGCATAAAATTATGAACAATTTATAACTATAGATCTTTTATAAAGATAACATAAATTTATTCATCATAAATCCTAATATCATAAACATTGGTTAAATTTTGGAAATCATCACTTTGAAATCCTTTATAATGGTAGGTAAAGAAAATGTGATCTATCCTAAGAATATCCACTAGGAGTGTCAAACCAAGTGCGTATTAAGTCCTATTATCGATTACCAGGTTACCCAATTATAGACCGACAGACCTTGTATGATTTGTTACTCTTATGTATATTTTCTCCAAAACCAATTCCACATGTAGTATCCTTACAGGGATATATTGCTAGGAATACCCACATAATCTCTAACATACCAAAAATCTATGATGTCCATCTATATTTATCCTCATTGTCTATCATAGGGTTATGATCCATAATTTATGATTTCTAAATCTAGTTTATAAATTATTTAATATATATCATTTGATACCAACTATAATGCCCAACCTGAGATGCTTAGAGTCAGTGCATTATTTTATTACATTGGCATGATTACAAGGAATAAAAACTCGAAGGATAGATTAATTTAACACACATAAAAATCTGGATTACATACATGATACCCATAATACATTTCTAAATATTAAATATAAACATGAAACATTATAAAAATAATTAAAAAATAATCCTTCAAAGCTTATTGATATATTATTTCGTCATAACCTGGGAAAGGAAACATAATAACAACAAGATCAAATTATTAGTAAGGGTAAGTAAAACAGAATAAATAATGAATTTATGAGATTAAATGAACATGTAATGGTAAATAACTAAAAAACAGCCCATTAAAATAACTGGATAATAAAATATCAATATATCAAGGTAATAATCTGGAACACAAGACATTAAATCAATAATCATAGAATCAAATGCATTTATGGATATGTCAATGAAAACTCTAACTGATAATTTATAACATGGTCTAAGTAAAGGAAATAATTAATTATTGGATTTCATATCTAATGCACATGAAAACCTATACCATTAATATATTTCATAACATAGTTGAAAAATGTTGATAGAAATCATTTAACTTTGACAACTTATTCATCTCATGAAAACATGTTAATTTATAGAGGGGATATATAATGTTTGATTCCCACTATTCATTACCAATACAATTAATTTCACATATCTAATAATAAAAATAAATAATATTCTATATCAAATATTCATATTGAATGATGAATACATATTTTATTAATATTTCCCCAATTAAAAAAATAACAATCAAAGGGAATGTCGTATGTAAAACTGATATATGGTATTGGAAATAATAATATCCTTTGTATAATAATATGGATATTCAAGTAAATTTACAATAAACAATGATTACAATAGTGTGATTTTTTCAAGAGAACATTTACAATCACAAAAAAAAAGGAAGTGAGATAGCAATGATAGTCATTAAGAATGTTTTTGGGGAGAATAGTCTTTAAATATTCCAAAGTGTCCCATACCAATTTAAATCATTAAGATTATAATCCCCATGAAGTAATACCATTATATTAAACATATAATATCCTGATAATAATTATATTCATTATATGACATGTTAAATGGTGGTATATAAAGTATATTAAATTTAATTAGTTCATAATAATAAATAAGCCTCAATAAAATGTCAATTGAGATGAAATCTCATACCTTGTGGCCATCTTTTCAAGTGTTTATTTATATTTCTAAATAATAAAATATGTTAATTATTTAATTTCTTTATAAATTTTTTAAATTTTACTATTACTCATACTCCACTTATCACAATTATGTAAACAACTACTTAAATAACTACATTTACATCAGGTGTTTTGACAAAATTTGATTCATGTGTCAAAAATGAGTTTGGTATATTATATATATTCAAAGGATAAGTATATAAACATCTAATAAGTACAAATTATTAAATAATTAACTTATTTATAAATTAATTATACTTTTAAAATCAATAATAAAATATGGTTGTGAAAAATGAACCAACAGTGAAATCATGGAGGTGATAGGTTGTGTGTACGCATTAGTAATGTTCTAATTTTTCAGTGATAATTTTCGAAATATGGTAAGTAAAATTATTTCTATAAGAAATATTAATTATGTAAATACTCATAAATTTCAACGAAATTTTTTTCTTAAATTATTTGGAATTTTTTGAGTCCATATTTTCTGATGGTGCCTGATTCCAAGGCCTGGTGTGCCCGAAATCAATTTCTGAAGTTTTGATCGGGTATGTTCAATAACTGTACGTGCGTGTTTTTCTATCATTTGAATCATTGCTCGGAATTGAAATCTTATGGCACTGATGAACTCGCAGCGCCGGTATTCTCTTAAGGGAACCTTTACCGCAGTTATGTGTGTTCGGGAGGAGAAGTTAATTATTGGGTATTTATATTAAATTAAATAAAATTGTTATACACAATTTTATCATTTAAGGATGTTTTTTATATCCTACAAGGGGATTTTATAGGTGGGGCACACACCCACATAACATCCCATGATAGGATAAAGTGATATGGGGCCCACACAAACCCAAAACCTTTCAACTCCCTTGAACTCCTCATTAATCCCCCTTAATTAATTTGTTAACTCTCCCTTTAATCAATGTGATCACTTCAACTCCCTCTCTCCCATTAATTTTTTCCAACACTTTGAATTAATGAATTGAACCATACAATTAATTAATTAATGTTTTTGAATTTTAAAAATTCATGTGTGAATAAAATAATATCCTTAGCTATTATTTTATTTTGGCACTCGTTGTGTTGAGAGAATTTCGGGAGGGCTCTTGCGAAATAGAAGAATAGGGTTCTTCTTTCGACGAAGAATCATCGAAGAATGAAGATCGTCTCCTTCAATCATTGGCCAACCCAAAGGAGAGGGAGCCACCTATAAGGAATGATGACGGCGCACCATGCTCGTCCCCTTCTTTCCCGACATCAACGAGTTGGCACCGCCTCCCCGTGACTCCTTCTACGAAGGAACCTTATTTCAAGGTAGGGGTTGGATTTTAAGTATGATTATATTCCCAAGATATTCTTTTAAGAATGAATATCTTTTCTTTTGAGGGTTAGAAATAATCTTTGTGGGAGGTTAGGGTTTGATGATCTTCTTTATGTTCTTGTTGAGCCGCTTGTCACTGCTCTAATGGGGAGGGTGGGGGCCAAAATAACATGGCCCGACCCCTCCGTCGTTCCTCTTGAATGGTGTGTTCATCGCGATGGAAGGTGGCGGCTTATCGTTGGGGTGACGAATGGAGAACCACCATCAATTCAACAAGAAACCCCTTCTATTTGACTCCAAAACGTGCTAAGGAGCTCCCCCAACCTCTGAAAATTAGAAATCCCACATAAGGCACAAGTGGGAGGAAGAATGGGGAAAAATGGGTAATCCCGAGTGGCCCAGGACTTAAAACCCTAATTTTAAGTGGCCGCACAGTTTGGCAGCATGGTTTTCCAAACCGTGCACCAACCGTATGGTAGCCACTGTCCTATTTGGGGACTTCGCATGGTTTGGCCGCACATTTTGATAAACTGGGTTCTAATAGTGCGGTAGCCACTTTCTCACCCAGAGACTTCGCACGGCATGGTCGCACAGTTTGTTAGACCATGCGCAAGCCATGCGCCCCTGTACAAACCTCCATAAATTTGGCACCAAGCATCGGTTTGACAAACCATCAGCGGTACTGTAATCTTTGGAGTGATACAATGCCTTGAGTATACCCCACTAGAGATTTGGGTTGAGTTTGAGTATGGCCATGTTGGATCGATCATGAATCCAACTGAACCCCGGAACTAGAAGGCGAATAACTCACAGACCAGGAATCCAATAGACGCGCCGTCTGTCGCGTTGGGTTCCTTTTGATGAGATGTAACATTGAGATACATCAACTATGGGATTTGTGATAGTTGATGTATCGACCCCTTTTCTCGAGGAGCGGACCCTCCGGGAATCGAGCGTGCTATGTTCGGAAACCCTAAATCTGGCGGTGACTGCGACGACAACTATACTGGAATCCTCCGTGTGTTCGATAGCGATGACAAATTTACTGGAATCCTCCATGGGTTTAGCTACGGCGACAACTGTACTGGAATCCTCCATGGGTTCGGCAGTGATGACAACTATACTGGAATCCTCAGTGGGTTCGGTAGCGATGACAACTGTATTGGAATCCTCTGTGGGATCCGCAACGATGAAAACTGTACTATAATCCTTTGTGGGTTTGGAGCTAAAAACAATTGTACTTGAATCCTCTATTGGTTCAGTAGTAATGAAAACTGTAATAGAATCCTCCATGGGTTCGGTAGCGACAATGAATCAGTGACTACATCTGATCATCTCGATCTCTATACGAAAGATATATACATGTGTTAGCTAAGTCTTGACTTTCAATCATTATCATTGATGTGACTGAATTGCTTTCCTGTGTGGACTAGGTTGTGCTTGGGCTCAATATTTGCAGCCGAACTGAGTATGCTAACTTAGGTATATGTATGGTCATATACCTAAGTATATTTGGTTGATACTTCATGATTGTTTATTTCCTTTTGTTGTTTATCCTTCGTAAATTATGGGAGACCTTCAGAGGTCTCAGGGTCCCCATTCAGTATCGTATACTCACCCATGCACGTGATATGCCCGCACTACATTGTGTTGGATGCAGATGATGTACATAAATGATTGAGGTGGAGACTTGTGGAGCTGGACGGTACCCGGATGTTGAACACTTGGCGAGATGTATACGGAGCTGATGGTCGAACCTGAGGTGCTGAGGAGGCCATCTGTACCCACCCTTTAGGTGTGATTTTCGGAGGACTACCCAGTAGCTTCTATTTTACTTTACTTCAGTTTTACTAGATTTTCATTTGTACTGTACTTACTTTTGGTCATGTATATTCATCCCCATTCCTTTCAGCACTTACTTCTATATACAGTATTTACTTAGTGTATACTTATGTTTCATACTATGTTGTGTTGTTTACTTTTATAAAGAAAATTCCTTCCCATTTTCTGGGATTTATTCCTTTGGTGCTAGTCTCTAGCCCCTGGCCTATGGAAGGCGGGCTTGGGGTAGTCACGACACAGGCCTCGAGGATGGGTCGGGACAAATTGGTATCAGAGTAGTTGGTTCTACCGTAGAACTCATGACTCTGATCATTCCTTTCTATGAATCAATAGTGTTAAGAGTATTGAGTGTGGTTTTCAGTCCATGGAGTCCAGTGTTGGTGCGACGGCCGACGTATCCATACACTAGAACCCTGACCTCTGATTTCCGACTTATTGGACGAAAATCCTAATTGCATGTGTGTTTTTTTAAAAAAAAATCTTTGTGATTACTTTTGTGTTAGCTCACCAGCTATACTGTTTGACCGTGGTGCACCTGTTTCTTTTCAGGATGGCCCCATGAAGCCAGCCAGCTAGGGTTCCGAGTTACATGTGGGATGGTAGCCCACCGAGCGATGAGGCCTTGGTGCAGGGCCCCATCATAGTGGAGGCACCAACAGTACCACTACCCACTGAACCACCGATACCACCAGCCCCAGTAGTAGAGAATGCACGCCTCCTGTGTTTGTTGCATGAGTTTCAGCGAAAGAGGCCACCTAGGTTCTGCCGAGAGACAGACCCTCGGGCATGTATGGATTGGCTGGAGGCTGTCATCGGAGTCTTCATATTGGTTGGGACACCATCCGACTTTATGGTGATCCTTGTCGTGAGTCTCCTACATGTGGTGGCAGGTAGATGGTGGAGCCTGATGCTCCAGGTGCATGATAGGGAATCTTTACTCTAGACGGACTTTGAGAGTCTCTTCTACTCTGAGTTTGTTCCAGCCACCCTTCGTGCAGTGTGGATTCAAGAGTAACTTCATCTGCAGCAGGGAAGCATGATAGTAACTCAGTACTCAATGAGGTTCACTGACCACTCATGCTACTCAACGAATATGTTATGGGACACATTCTTCAGGGCCCTAACCATTGAGCAAGGACTCAGACATTAGATCAGGGCTTCGGTGATCTCCCTAAGAATTCCGACGTAGGCGTGAGTGGTGGAGTGAGCCCTTATTATAGAGATCTTTCTTGTTGAGCCTACTCCAGTAGTGAGACCCACCACAGGGCGACACATAGCGGAGTCTTATGCAGTTGGAAGTAGATAGATGTCGCCGAGGTCCAAGTGGACTGGGCCATCAAGTGGGCGACCTCAGGATACAGGTTCGGTTGTGCGGGGCACACGGAACAGATCCAGCTATATGAGGAGCTGGTAGTGCTATGCATACAGTGGGCATGGTCACATGGCTTGAGACTACACGACCCGTCATACAGATGAGAAGTAGACAATATAAGGACCACCCAGGTAGAGGTAGAGGTTCGACCATGGTGGTCTGTAGGGAGAAGGCGGATTTGGAAGAGGAGCTGGCCAAGAAGCAGGTGGTGGACGACGCTTTGAGGGTCTACCACAACCACCACCAGGAGGACCACCCCGATCATAGGGAGCTGGATAACAGGGGCAGGCTCAACTCCAGGCAGTCGAGGCCTATGACCATGGTGCACATGAGATGATTCGAGTTACTATCAATGTCTACTCCACCCTTTCTGTTGTACTTATAGACACAAGAGTGAGTCATTATTTTATTTCTACTACCCTTTTTCGTAGCTCGGAGATTCTGACGAAGCCGTTGGCTCAATCCTTACGGCTAGAGACTCCTACGGGGGAAGACTCGATGATTGCGCACTAGTGTCGGCAGTGTGAGCTTACATTAAGAGGCGAGAGCTTCGGCTGGGATATTCTTATAGCGGCGTCAAGGCCTTACGATGTCATCTTGGTTATGTAGTGGTTATCTACAGTTCATGCTCAGATCAACTGTATTATGTGCAAAGTGCGGTGTGTCCGCATGGATGGGAGCAGGTTCACCTTCACCAGCAATAAGGGAGCCTATGCAGTGCAGGATGGACTTTCACAGAGGAGAGGGAAGCCAATCACACATCAGTTGAATAGTCTCATTCTTGGAGCAGTTGATGTGTGGAGTCCGATATTTTCTATTGCGGTGGATCAGTATGTGGACGTTTTTCCTAACGACGTTCCAGGACTACCTCCTCGCAGAGAGGAAGACTTCTACATAGACCGGTACCCCGGGACATCAACGATATCTACTCCAGCATATTGGATGGCACTCGCTGACCATCGTGATATATGGGTACAGCTGGAGGACTTGCAGGGAAAGGGATTTATTCAACCCAGTGTTTCACCCTGGGCCTCTCCGATGTTGTTCACCAAGAAGACGGATGGGAGCTTGTGACTGTGTGTCGACTACCGTCTCCTGAATTAGGTGACCGTGAAGAACAAGTACGCACTCCCGAGGATTGATGACCTCTGTTATGAGATCAAGGGAGCGTGATGGTTCTAGAAGATAGACCTCAGGTTAGGCTATCACCAGCTCAGAGTTCGAGATGAGGATGTGTAGAAGACGGCCTTCAGGTGTCGGTATGACCACTACGAGTTCTCGGTTATGCCTTGTGGCGTAACCAATGCACCAGCAGTGTTCATGAGTCTCATGAACAGGATCTACCAGCCGTTCCTCGATCGATTTGTCATAGTCTTCATCAAAGACATACTGATTTACTCAACTATTTAGGAGGAGCATGCCTACCATTTGCGGGTTATACTGGATACACTCCAAGAGCACCAGCTTTATGGTAAGCTCTTGAAGTTTCATTTATCGATTCGAGAGGTTCACTTCTTGTTACACGTCATCTCAGAGGCTGGAGTTGTAGTGGACCCAATGAAGATTGAGGTATAACTTCTTTGGGAGCCACCGAGGAGCGTGACAGAGGTGCGGAGCTTCCTGGTTCTGGCTGGGTACTATCGGAGATTTGTGCAAGACTTTTCCAGAGTTGTTGCACTGCTTTCAGCTTTAATGAATAAGGGGAAACCCTTTTGGTGGTCAGATAGATTCCAATAGAGCTTTCAAGAGCTGAGACAGAGATTTACCAGTGCTTCCAACTTGAGGCTACTGGAGGAGGGTGTTGGGTATGTAGTTTACTGCGACGCATCATGGACCAAACTCATGTGTGTCCTGATGCAGGATCGAGCAGTGATCGCATATGGTTCGCGGTAGTTGAGACAAAATGAGCAGAACTACGCAACCCATAACGTGGATTTAGAAGCAGTGGTCTTCGCCTTAAAGATTTGGCGGCACTATCTTATGGGTGAACTCTTTATAGTCTACTCTGACCACCATAGTCTCAGGTACATCTTCTCAAAAAAGGACCTAAACCTTAGACAACGACGATGGATCAAGTTTCTCCATGACTATGACTTCGAGATATTCTATACTCCTAGGAGGGGGAACGTAGTAGCAGATGCTCTCAGCAGGATGTTAGGCATACAACTACTAGGAGAGGCAACTGAGCAACTAGCCGCATTGCAGATATCCTTTGTGGATAGAGATGAAGCAGCTTTTCGTCAGTCTCTCATAGTCACTCCTCTACTTATTCAGCGATTCATAGACGCATAGTGTGGGGAAGTTGACTGTGAGACAGGATGTACTCAGATATCCTCAGGGCAGGCACCAGATGTATTTTCTGAAGGAGGGGAGAACATCATCCTATCTCAGTGACGTACCATTGTACCAGCTACACTACAGGAGGAGGTTCTAAGGGAGTTTCAAACTTCCCCTCTAGTAGTACATCCAAGAGTGGCGAAGATGTACCAGGACCTCAGACGATAGCATTGGTGGTCGGATATAAAGAATGTTGTAGTAGAGTTCGTATCACGATGCCTCACTTGTCAGCAAGTGAAGGTTGAGCACCAGGTACCAGAAGGCTTGGTATAGCCCTTAGAGGTTCCAGAGTGGAAGTGAGATGGAATATCTATGGATTTAGTGACGGGTCTTCCACATACATCCAAGGGACACGACTCTATCTGGGTGATCATAGACCGACTCACCAAGTCTTCCCACTTCTTACTGACCAGAGAGCAGGGCTCAGTATAGAGCGTTGTGGGCCTCTATGTCCAGGAGATCGTACGGCTCCATGGTGTGCCATCATCTATTGTCTCCAATCAAGATGCTCTCTTTTCTTCCCAGCTTTGGAATGGGTTGTAGGAGGCATTTGGGACGCAGCTACGTCTGAGCACCGCCTTCCATCCGCAGACGGATGGCCAGACTGAGAGGACAATTCAGACTCTTGAGGACCTACTCCGTGCATGTGTCCTCAACTTTGGTCGTAGTTGGGATGATCAGTTACCCTTGGTGGAGTTTGCGTACAACAACAGCTACCACTCCACCATCAGGATGGCACCATACGAGGCACTGTACAACGAACCTTGCAGATCACCTCTCTGCTGGACTGACCCTGGGGAGTCAACACTAGTAGGACCAGAGATGGTTCAGGCTACGAGGGAGAAGGTGAAGATCATCCAGGAGCAGATGAAGACTGCACGGAGCAGACAGAAGTCCTATACTGATAGGATATGGAGACCACTGGAGTTCGAGGATGGCGACCATGTTTTCTTACGGGTCTCACCTCGACGAGTTCTAGAGAGATATTCCCAGGGTGGCTATTTATCTCCGTGTTTCATCAGACCTTTCTAGGTCCTCAGCAGAGTAGGTGAGGTGTCTTACCGCCTGGCCCTTCCACCTCAGTTGCATCGGGTGTATGATGTCTTGCACATATCTTAACTTTGGAGATACATGCACGACCAGACCTACATCATTGACCATGGGGAGATGGATATCGATGACAGGGCGACATTCACGGAAATCCTGGTGGAGATCGAGGATTGACAGGAGAGGGTCCTATGTGGACGGTCAATTCCTTCGGTGTGAATTCCCTGGAAGCATGAGAACCTCTAGGAGATCACATGGGTGCGGGAGGCTCATATGTGTTCTCAGTACCCCCATTTGTTTCCCTAATGTTTGTTGTAGATCTATGGGGATGAAAATCCCTGATGTTGGGGTAATGTAAAGACCCGTAAATTTAAAGTAAATTTTTTCATTAATACTTTGGAATTTTACGAGTCCTTAGTTTCTGACGGTTCCTGAGTCTGAGGCCCGGTGTTCCCAGAATCAATTTCTGAAGTTTCGATCGGGTACCTTCAGTAAACTTACGTGCGGGTTCTTCTATCTTTTGAATCGGTGCTCGGAATTGAAATCTCAGGGCACCGAGGAACTCGCAGCACCGGTATTCTCTTAAACATACCATTACCGTAGTTTCATTTTCTCAGTAGGAGAAGTTAATTTTTGGGGATTTATATTAAATAAAATAAAATTGTTGTACACAATTTTATCATTTAAGGATGTTATTTATATAATACAATGGGATGTTATAGGTGGGGCCCACACCCACATAACCTCCCATGAGAGGATAAAGTGAGGTGGGGCCTATACAAACCCCTAACCTTTCAACTCCCTTAAACTCCCCATTAATCGCCCCTTAATTAATTAGACAACTCTCCCCTTAATCAATGTGATCACTTCACCTCCCTCTCCCCCCATTATTTTTTTCCAACACATTGAATTAATGATTTGAGCCCAACAATTAATTAATTAAAGTGTTTGAATTTTAAAAATTTATGTGTGAATAAAATAATAACCATAGATATTATTTTATTTTGGCACTCGTTGTGTTGAGAGAATTTCGGGAGAGCTCTTGATAAATGGAATAATAGGGTACTTCTTTCAACGAATAACCACCGAAGAACAAATATCATCTCCTTCGATCATCGTCCAACCCAAAAGAGATGGAACCACCCACAAGGAAAGATGATGGCGCGCCATCCTCAACCCCTTCTTCCCCTACATCATGAGTTGACACCGCCTCCCCGTGACTCCGTCTATGAACGAACCTTATTTCGAGGTAGGGGTTGGATTTTAAGTATGATTATATTCCCATGTTCTTCTTTTAAGAATGTGGATGTTTTCTTTTGATGGTTGGGAATAATATTTGCGGGAGTTTAGGGTTTGATTATCTTCATTATGTTCTTGTTGAGCCTCCTGTTACCGCTCTAATGCGGAGGGTGCATGCCACACTAACATGGCCCGACCCCTTTGTTGTTCCTCTTTAATGGTGTGTTCATCCAGATGGAAGGTGGCGACTTAGCGTTGGGGTGAAGAATGGAGAACCCCCTTCGATTCACCAATAAATCCCTTCTATGTGCCTCCAAAACATGAGAATGAGCTCCCCCAACCTCTAAAAATCATAAATCCTACATAAGGTATGATTGGGAGGAAGAACGGGGAACAGATGGGAAATCCCGAGTGTCCTGGGACTTAAAACCCTAATTTTATGTGGCCGCACAATTTGGCCGCATGGTTTTCCAAACAGTGCGCCAACATTGTGGTATCCAATATCCGAGCTGGTTACTTCACATGGTTTGGCCAAATAATTTGATAAACCATGCGCTAACCATGCGGTATCCAATGTATCACCCAGAGACTTCGCATGGCCTGGACGCATGGTTTGTTAGACCATGTGCAATCCATGCTCCCCTGTACAAACCTCCATAACATTGGCACCGAGTGTCCGTTTGACAAACTGGCAGTGGTTCTGGAATCCTTGGAGTGAGATGGTGCCTTGAGTATACCCCACTAGAGATTTGGGTTGAGTTTGAGTGTGGTAATGTTGGATCGATCACGAATCCAACTGAACCCCGGAACTAGAAGGAAAATAACTCACAAACAGGGCATCCGATTAATGCGCCGTCTTTCGCGTAGGGTACCTTGTGACGAGACAAAACTTCAGGATACATCAACTCTAGACTTCTTGATAGTTTATGTTTCGACCCCTTTGCTCGAGGAGTGGACACTCCCAAAATCGAGTGTGTTGTGTGCAATAACCCTAGAGCTCTCTTCGACTGTGACGACAACTGTACTGGAATCCTTTGTCGGTTCGGCAGTGAAGACAACTATACTGGAATCCTCTATGGATTTGGCAGTGAAAAAACACTATACTGGAATCCTCCATGGGTTCAGCAGCGATGACAACTATACTGGAATCCTTCAGGGGTTTAGCAGCGACGATAACTGTACCGGAATCCTCCGTGGGTTCGGCAGCAACGACAACTGTACTGGAATCCTCTATGGGTACAGCAGCGACAACAACTGTACTAGAATCCTCCGTGGGTTTGGCTGAAACGAAAGGTGTACTAGAATCCTCCATGGGGTCGGTAGCGACAATGAATCAGTGACTACATATGATCTTCTCGATCTCTATACGAAAGATGTATACCTGTGTGAGTTGAGTATTGACCTTCAATCATTATCATCGATGTGATTGACTTGCTTTCTTGTGTGTACTGTGTTGTCCTTGGGCTCGAGATTTGGATTCGAACTGAGATTGTTAACTTAGGTATATGTATGGAAATATACCTAAGTAGAGTCGGTTGATACTTCGTGATTGTATCTTTCCTTTTGAGGTTTATCCTTCGTGGATTCTGGGAGACCTTCAGAGGTCTCAAGGTCCCTACTAACTATTGTATACTCACCCCTGCATAGGCTATTCTCGCACTACGTTTTGTTGGATACAAATGACAGACTACACTGATCGAGTTGGCGACTTGTGGAGCTGGATGGTACCCAGAGGTAGACCACTTGGTGAGATGTATAAGGAGCAGACGGTTGGACCTGAGGTGCTGAGGAGGACATCTATACCCACCATTTAGGTAGGATTTCTGAAGGACGACCCAGTAGCTGATGTTCTACTTCATTGTAGTTTTACTAGCTTTTCAGTTGTACTGTACTTTCTATTGGGCCTGTATTTCCGAACTCTTTCCTTTCAGCACTAACATTTGTATACAGTATTTACTTAGTGTTTACTTTTTTTACGTACTCTGTTGTTTTTGTACTTTTATAATGGAAATTCCTTCCCATTTATTAGGATTTATGCCTTTGGTGCTAGTCGCCAGCCCCTGGCCTAAGGAAGGCGGGCTTGGGGTAGTCACGGCATGGGCCCTGAGGATGGGTCGTGACACAATAAATCATAAATAAAATATTATTCAATCATATATAATTATACATAGGATTCTTGTGATGTAAAAAGAATCACATCATGTCGAGGAAGCGGTATCCCACACATCCACGACCGATATAATCACTTTTTAGTGTGAGAAAGGGTAATTAAGAAAATTATATTATATATATATATATAATTATTCCAATAATATTTTATATATTTATTTTAAGTCATATATTTTTAATTTAAATAATCCTTTATGTGTTCCATGAATAGTGTGAACGAATCACATGGCTTTGAGGAGGCAATAGTCTATTCTTCATCAAACAATCTTATCGGGTTTACACAAATTGAAAGTATAATGTTATGTGTTTTTAAAAAATTAATGAATCATAAAGACATAATAAATATCAAATATAACATATATAAATAGTGTTTCCATCATAATTCCCAACCATTAATTGTAGTAATGGAAAAATGAACAATCATCAATTCGTGATGTGGTAGTTCACCGCACACATAAATAGTATGTTTGTTAACCATTATATGAAAGTGTGTTTGAGTGTATGTATAAAAAATAGCACAAAAACATCCTATTATATTTTTTATACATTTATTCTTATATAATAATGAAATAAGATGTATTTATGGGGTGTATAATGGAAATAAAATTAAACAGCTTAAGGAATGATGTTACCTCTTCTATTGGTAACTCTTTTTTGTTTTTACAAAAGGCTTACTCATATGGATTTAAGAAAAATTGATGGATTATTGGAGGATTTGGGGGATTTTAATAGCTATTTAAGAATATATTTTTTGACATAAATTATCTTCATGGGTTTGAGGAAGTGGGACAAGTGGATGCCTTTTATAATGGAGGAGTGGAACTCTTGTAAATACTAAAAGGTAAACATTAATTGTTGGTCTACATTATATAATTATCCTAAAAAATGGAAAAAATGGTTTAAAGAGGAGTAAGGGTTGAGAAAACCCACCACCACACAAAAATAATGGCATTATATAATTTTTTTCTTTATCTTCAATGCTTTCCCAATTTTCTCATTTTTGTTTCTGTTAAAGAAACTAGCTTTCTAAACTGTGTAATTTAACATTTAATAAAAAATTAAAGTGAGATTTAATATAAAATATAGATCCAATTAATTTAAAATATTATATCTAATTAAATAAATAAAAGCCCCAATGTTTTGGGGATTTAATTTTGAAACAAGCGCATGAAACATGAAAAAATACGACTTTAACTCAGACCATGATAAAAAAAATTAAAAACTATAGGTCAATAGGTTTATTATAATATATAAATTATTCCATTAATAGACCATATTTAATATTTATTAATACACAAAAATAAATTTTAATAATTTAGTCTTTTTATTAATTATAAATCATTTAATAAAATATAATTTATTATAAAATAACATTAATGTCAGTTTTGAAAATATTTATTTATTTTCAATTTAAAAATATTAAAACAATGTTGAAATAAAAATATATTAAGTTAAAATCTATCTAAAATTATATATCTATCTACACAAATAATGGAATATAATAATTCAATCAATTTTCTTCAATTTTAATATTTAGAGTATCATTTATTTTTGTTTATTATTAGTTAAATAATTATTATGTTTGTGTTTCATTGGAATTTAATTAACTAATTCATCTAAAAAATTTAATGATAAATTATTATAAAAAAATAACCCATTTATCATTAAAAATTATCTCTATAAGTGAAAATATAATTTTTTTACATATCTCAATGTTTTATAAATGTTAAAGTCAAGGACAGTTCCCTTTTTGTCTTTTCTTCTTACATAACTTATCCTGTTGGGAATATTCATGAACATTTATCCCAATAACCCATAAAATTATAACTAATTGGGGATATGATAAAACTATTTTCATCCTAAATATTTTGGAAAAGTATCTAGGTCATTTTTTGGACCATATGATGGAGGTTAAGTCTCTTGTTAAACTTAATTTTACCTTAATCACCATAATTAATTTTAACCACATTCAAAAATCTTTCCAGTCAACAGTTATGATAATATTATTAGGACAGAAATAATATACTAATTACAACTTTTTATATCTCTTATTAAAAATTCAAACCACAGAATTGGTAAAATTATGTTCAATGTAAATTACATAGATGGGGAGAAAAGTAGGTTTTTGAGGTAATAACATTCAAGAGCGCAATAAGTCATTATATCGAATTTCAATATAAAAATTATTCCTATGGACTAAATTTAATTAATATAAATATATATATATATATATATAATTTATCTATTGGTACATTAATAACAAATTATAACTATAATTTAACATTAAAAAATATTTAAACAAAATAACATTTTTTAACTAAAAATGCAGTATTTCCACCATTCATTAAAAAAATGTAACAACGTAGAAAAAATACTAAATACTCACCTAGACCTAATTATTCCTTCTAGAATAAAATTTTTTTAATTATTTTATTAATTAAATTTATAAAATTTTCAAAATTTAGTTTTAAAATAGTAAAACCATTAAAATGCAGTAATACTCATTTTCGTATGTAACACAAACTAAATTAATGTTGTGGGTAGCCTATGATTAAAATGGTGTTGTAAATAATCATGATAACAAAAGAAATAAATTTATTTTAGAAGTAAAATATTTTCATTTCATGAGGTATTACCCATTATATAAATTAATTTAAAGGATGATGTCTGACCTTTTTATCCCCACCTTTTTTGAACAAAAAATAAAATTTACAAAAGGAAAAATCCTAGATAGTCCATACCATAACTTTTAACAAAAAAACAAAAAAAAACACATTCCTATAATGATAAATTAATAATCTAAAATATGTTTTAAAATTTCCTTTTTCTTTATAATAAATAAATTTCTGTTAAATAACATAAAAATATTTCATGAAAAGTAAATACATGGAAATACATCTTCCATTGCATAAAATAACAAACTATCCCTCAAAAAATCATTTCTCCATTTAGAAAAAATAATATCTAAAACACCACCTCTATTATTAAAATAATATCATAGTTTAACTATTATGTCACCCCCATCAATTATAAAATATTTTTAAAAACATTCTTGACAAAAAAAATTTGAATAAAATAGAAATATTTGGAAATCTCATCATAATAAATAATGAATCCATTTTATAAATTTCGACTTATTTGGTTAAAATTAAACCAATCACATGGAAAATGTCTCCTGATATATTGTTTTATTTTTCAAACAACTCTTTCAAAATCCACATTTGAATGTATTAACCATTAAAAATAAAACCTTTTAAACAAAAAACTATGAATTTAGATAATTTTTTAGATGATTTAAGGAAACCAAATATATTTAATGATAAATCATCATACACCAAGATACTTAATACACTTAATACAACCAGATTTTTAAAATTTTAAACCCTCTGAAATCCATATAAATCTCTCTCAAAACCAAATCCCATTTTCTTAAATTCATTTAATTAGAAATCCAAATACCATGTTTATATTTAAGTTAATCTAATAAAATCCTTACGTAATTTTAAAAAAACTAAACAAATCCATTTTAAACCAATACATAAACATTTAAAAACATGTTTTACCATAATAACATAAACATAAATCAACCCAAAAAAATTGAAAGAAAATAACAAAAACCAACATGAAATTTAATGGGGATTAATAACGAAGAATTACATGGACGAATAGTTGTCAGACCATTTACATATCATACCACTTCCCTATAGAGTTGTTAAAAACCATATTATTGACCTCCACATGGTTCTACAAACCCTATAATCTCATCTGATACCACCAATTCAACTCCCATTTCACCCCTCCCCACATGAGAAAATATATAAATATCATATGAAACATCAATGAAATTAAAAAACACAACAAACTAAAACTATGGAGGACTATAAATGAAGGAAAAACAAAATCATAATCCAAAACTCAAAACTTTTCTTCTTGTGGTTATTCAATTTTTGGTACTAAAATTATTTTCCAAACACTTCTTCGTACATCCTCTCCATGTTTTTAAAAGTGTATATCTAATTTACCATTGTAGAAAAAAGATTAGAAAATTCCAAATCCAACTCCCTCTAAAGACCTTGACTTTAATACCATTTTTTAAAGCACAAACATAGTATTACTCTAAAAAGTTTCTTGAGCCGCCCCATTATATACTTGGGGCACATTCCCAATAACTTATGGCTATCAACCACTATCTAGAAATCAATGTATATCCAATGGGAATGGTTTCACCTAAACATAAAAATTAAATAAGTATAAAAACCTGAAAATAAATCTATCATTACATATCCATATGTAAAACATTTGTTCCAAAGAAATTATAAAAAAATATAAAAAATAATAAATTTCACTTTTTTAATGAAAAATAAATCTCACATCTCTCCTCCAACTCCCTCGTGTATAATAGACCTATTTCTTCAACATCTATAAATCTATGTATATATATATAATGAACCATTTATTACATAATAATAAAAGATTAAATTTCCAATATAGCTAATAAAAAAATAAAAATAATAAAAAACCCAAATAGCCATTACTTGGCAATATGACAATATCTAGTCCCAAAATAATAAATATTCCAAGAGTAAAAATAAGATAATCTAGAACCAAAAATTTAAACATAATTTAGGCGTGATCATTTAAATAACAATTATGTCACCACCCACCAAACCACATGCTTAACCATAAATAAAATAACCATTACCATGGTAATTTAAAATAAATTATAAATATAATCATTTTTATATTTTTAAAACAAGTCACATTATTACCTATGTTTAATTAATTAATCAAAAAATAAACAACCTATCCATTTTAGTAAAACCATGATATAAAATATTTTGAGAAATATGAAATTTCTAATAAATAGTTTTTTTTCAAAACAATGCTTTACGAATATCATCATTTGAATCATAAAGTAAAAAAATATTTAGTTTTTTATAGAACCCATTTATAAGATAATGGATATGGTTACTTAGCATAATAATTCATTAGTTTCTATAGAAAATGATACTAAAACATTATTGGTTTGTGGGGTTCCAATTTTAACTCAATAGCACAACCAAGTGTGGGGGAACCACATCTATTCTAAGTCTACATACACATCTTATCGGGGTTCCAAAAAACATTAACAGTTGGGGTGAAATATAATATATCACATAATAATCATATATCAACAATAATCATTACAAAACATCTCAAATAAGACTATTTAGAATATATATTGAAAATCATGTTCTGGATATAAACATTAAGTTCTAAATTACTTATTTATCCTTATACATAAATATATTTAGATATATAAATACTCCTCATCTCAATTCATATATTCAAACATAATATTGTGAATATTTCAAAAATTTTATTTATATATATATATTTATTCATGTATATATGTTTAGTTATTAAAGATATCATTTGTTGTTTACAACATGGGTTACAAATGAACAATATTAAAAATTAATATATATATTAAAATACTTAATAGTTTCAAATACATAATTCAAAAATCAAACATTTCATTAACAACCAAATAAACCCTATAGAAATAAAGTTGAATATCATGGATAAATTTATTGATTTGATATAGTTTTCAAAGATCCATTAATGAAATTTCATTAACTTTTGGTGTGTGTAGTTTGGGAAAATAAAATTTCAACTTATGTATACAATATAAAAACTCAATTCCATTTATGGAAACCAAAATAAAAAAAAAATTTATTTTTATATATTCTATAAAAACTCAATATACTGTTGATATGTATCATAACTATAAATTTAAAACCCTAAAAATCAATGGACTTGAAATTAAATAGTAAACTGTGTGGAAAACCTACCTAATATCAATGGTGAATGGTTCAAATCATTTAATATTGGATGAGAGAGGCCCAAAAGTAACATCACATACCCTAAGAATCAAATCTATATAGAATTTCGAACCTTAACCCACCTTAGTATCTTCTAGTGGTTCATATATCAAGAGAAGGAGAATAAAATGAGATTAAGAGTATAAATGAAAGAATATGACAGAAGTAAACATTAACCTAGGACATATTAACATAAAATATCCAATATAAATTCCTTAAAATAGGGTAATAGGGAGGTAGAATGTGAGGGGGATCATGTTCTTGCATCATGTGAACAAGTTATAGGAGGGGAGTGTGGTTTGATTTTTTGGTAAATATGTCTAAGTTTATTTTATAAATTTTAAATTGTTACTTATCAAGAAAAATTACATGGTTTAGTTTTAAAATTATACAAACTATGACCCAATAATAAGACCCTTAATAAATTAATTAGAGAATGTTTCATTGGAAGGCTTCATTTTTATAATAATTCTTATTCAACCATGTGGTTGGCTCTACTAAGACCTGAAGATCTATCTGTTTTAATCCCAGTTAGTACAAATTATGAGATAACCTGGTGACATGAACAACATGCAAATAACATGAAAAATTCAAGAACAATCATCTAAGAAAAATATATTAGTATTAGATATGTAAAAATAATAATTTAACATAGTAAAACTATGGTCAGGTTATGACAAATCCTAATGACCCACTTTTCTTATTTGTCCAAATGTTCCCACTCAAGTTTCGCCATCATCATGAAATTTGATCCAGATTAACTAGATTCATAATCCAATATAATTACTCATTATTTCATAACATAACTCACCAAATAATGTATAATATTTAAATATATAATTTTTAAATCACCACAACATACTCTCATTTCAAATTCCCTTTTCGGGGTCCATGTTAGTAAATCCACATAGCACAACTACTACAAATTTTTTGATCTTCTATCATTCCAATCTCATTGAATAATTGAATCCCATCAAACCATTTTTTAGAATTGAAATAATGGTTATTAAATAAAAATTCCCATCAAAATTTCTTAACCTAAAACCTCATGTAATTTCCTCTTTAACTCAAGGAAACCTAATGACTAAAATGGTTTCCTCTATGTAATGGTTTTATTCCTGGTCTTTGTTTTAATTTATTTCTGGAAATATCATTAAACAAAAACATTGGTCTTCAATGTGTTCTCTCTATAGATCATTATATTTATCATCCTCTTTTAGAAAAAAAATAACACTGATAATACCCATTTTGGGAACCCTGTTTCTAACTGAAATTTATTTAACTCGGAACATCATGAGTTATTCTTGTTTCTGATCCATTCTCACATTTTTTATTATTCGAACCTACATAGATCTTCCAATTTCTTTATTTATAATTAAAAACCTTTTTATATGTCCCAAAATAGTAAATTTCATGGAATAATCTTATCAAAACATTTTTAAAATGGATTTCACCGATTCACTATAAACTTCTAAAATCCTATAATAAAATTTATTCTCAGTGTGCCTGAGAAGAGTATGGTATACTAAATCCTATAAAACATGTGGTTAATTTTTTATTGACTGAAAATTATCCAGAAAAATATCCATAGTCCTATAATTTATCAGTTTTCTTTAACTTCTCAAATATTCCATATTTAGCATGTTTTTCCTCGCCAACAATCCATCTAAATAATTTAAACTAAATCAAATGTATTGATTACAAATATAACTCAAATATAATCCATGAGACTAATAGTTGAATATATCATTATATTTTTTTAATTAATTATTATCACATATACATATTAATAAATATAACATTATGAAAATTTTTATCTAGTGTGGTTATTTAGGATAACCTAGTGTTGTATATTATTTTTGAGTTAGAAGAAAAGATTATATATTACATGTGGAACATAGTTTGTTTTATTGTGTATTTTATTTTCATTTTTTAACATGTAGTTTAATGGTTCCAAAACATTTACGCATCATTCTTAGTGTTTCAACAAATTTTTTAATTTATTTTATCAAGATTCCAAATGTTTCAAACCATTATTCTCATCGAATTATATATAGTATCATTTGTATGAAATAAAAAGATTAAAATATATGAATTTTCACAATTTTTTCATTATATTTTTAATCTCAAACAGAGAATCATAATAATGTATTCTAAGGCTTTGAAAAGAAAAATTCCATTAAAATTCTGTAATAACAAAAAATTACACTATTCTCAAGATTTAATTTCAAAAATAACATTGTTCCTTTTCATTTGAAGGTAATTATAGAAAAAAATCATTTAATTACTCTAAATAACTTTTTCCATGTATATAAAAATAATATAAGTCTATTCTAAATCCATGATATTTACTACTAATAATGAGACAATTACAAGTTTATTGAATTGATGAAAAATGAGTATATAATGAATACATATATGTGTGTTCTTAAAGGATCTCTGAAATGTTTTTTAATGAGTATATTGAGAAACTATTTTTGGGAATGTATTGTCTCAAACCTTACTATATAAATATTAATGTTTTTGATGCTCAATAATACTATTGTTTTTTAACTAACGATTTTACTTTGAGTGTTTTTTAGGAAATTTATATTATATATTATTCTTATCATGAAATAGTATTAAACTATTTATTTTCAATAAATATTTTTTAAAGTGTTTAGAACACTCTTAAGTGTATTCGGGAAACACTGTACACTATTTTTCATTTACAAGAAATATTTTTCATCAAAGAAAGTAACCTGTGGAAAAACCTTACATTTATAATAAAGGATCAATGCGTATGATTAAACAACCTTATATTAGAATAAATTTATGGTTAAGGAACAATAATTTTTGATGAGATCATTACATTTTTCAGAAAGTAAGTTTGTGATTAAAGAACCCTACGTAAGTATAAAACTTTTTAAATGTATGGATCGTAACCCTACATTTTAAACCTTACATTTAGAAAAGTTGAAAAATGAATAATCAATGTTACATTCAGAGATCTATGCTAATGTGGATAAATGTATGGATTATCAACCCTACGTTATGAAGTTTAACTTTATGTTTTTGTTTTTTTGTTTTGTGAAGGAACCATACATTTGACATTTCAACATCAGAAATTTGAATTTACATCTTTATCAGATCTTTTTATAACAGACTTTGCAGAATGTCATGGTAATTTAAAGCTTGATTTAGATTGATATAAAGTTCATTTTAAATGATTTAAAGAGTCATTTAATGTATATATTTTCTCTTCTATTCGTAAGGTATGTTACAATTACTCTGATTTGTATCCTTTGAATTCAAATTCACTCAATTTATCCGGCATTTTTTTCTGGATCTAAAAATCCTTCTATGAGATAAATTGTTATATATATGTTTCTGAATTTGATATTTTTTTACAATGATCTGATGATCTCTTGGATTTATTGATATTTCTTATCCTTTAATACTTCTTGTACAAATTATGTTTACTTTACTACAGTGAACAAGCATTTAAAAAGCAATGACTATGTTTTTAGTTATATACATGCTCAAATCTGAAAAAATGATGCTCTGTTATTGTTTCTATTCATAAAATCATGGATCTTCTATACAACAAAATCTATTAAAATATACTTAAATTTTATTATTCTTCTGAATGAAATATACATATTATATCAGTTTAGTGAAACTACAGCTATGAGCTAAAACTTTTATTCATAAAACATCATCTTACCTTGAGAGTTTCGGATTCACTTATTCAGTCATGGTGGAATATCAGCTTCTCACACTAAGCAGTGGTTCTATCGGTACCCTGTCAAATAACATTAATGAACTTTTTTGTAAGCCTATATTTATAAGGATAACTACTATCTGCACACAGTTATAAATCTGTCTTATTATATGAGGACCTTACTAGTGAAATTTACTAAGCCCGTAGATAGGTGATTGGTGTAGTAGACAGGGGACTTTTGTGTCCCGAACCACTATAAATTTTTGTGAATTGTTTTCTATTTATTATCCACTCCATATATATATTCTCTTACAACATCACTTATATAACTATCTAATGTTGATTCAAATAGACCCAATTGTGAAATTCTTAAAAGAACACATTTCACCCCCCCCCCTCTTGTGTTGTCACTCTATCTATTTCGACATAACATTTGGAATCAGAGGTTGTACTTTTCAACAAATCTATAACAAGATAAAGGCATAAGATCTATACTAGTGATGGAAATGTAGAATATCAAGGATGTTATGTCAATGTTTTGGTCTCCATAATTCATTTTTTATAATTATGGATGCTGGAAGTCATGAATTATAATCTAATTAAAAATAATGGATTTAGAGTATACTCAAAAATTGTTACTCATTTGATAATTTCTGAAAAACCTAAAACTTGGTCTACTGCTATAGAGGTTGAGTATGATATATATTAGATGGAAATGAATTCCCTTATCTATGCTCTTAGAACAAATAAATTCAACCATGTTTTGAAATTCCCAATAGCCTATGAGATGTGGCAGACAATTTCAACAGCCTATGAAGGTACTAATAATGTTAGAAAAATGAGATATGCTACAACAAAGAAAATTTTTGATACATTCAGAATGTATGATGGAGAGATAATCAAAGAGATGAATGGAAGGATGAAATAAATTATTAATAATATAAAATTTTTAGGTGACCCTATTATTCAACCAGATCAATCCTTGAAAGTTCAAAGAGTTCTACCATCAGAGTGGAATTGAATTTTTACTGTAATTCATCAATCAGCACCTGTTAAAAATATGACAATGAAAGAATTAATAAGAACATTAATGGTGTATGAGCGTGAAATGGAATATGATGTTTAAGATCTAAAATTCCAATTAAAAAGGATAACACTACTTTAAAAGTTGTATCCCAAAATCATAATAGAAAACTAAAACAATTATAAATAAATTCATACTTATCTGACTCAGAAGTCGAGCTGGCTGAAATTGCTAAAAACAGTAAATTTTATAGAAATAAGAAAGGATTTAGAATGAACTTGAAAAAGTATGATAGATACTCATGGGAAGTAAAATGTTATGAATTCAAAAAATTGGGTCATATAAGGCCTAATTGTCCTCATTTGAAATGAAAAACAGAAAAGAAATATCAGTTGATTATTGATTATGAGAAAATTGAAAAAAGATCTATAAAGGCCACTTAGTGTGTATCAGAGGACTCCAATACCTCATCAGTATCTGATTTAGAGAATGAATAATTGAATCTGAAAGAAAATAGTTCTTTATTGCTGAAGAAGAAAAGGTACAAAACTACTATTAATCTAATTCTGATTCTAGTTACTCAAATGATAAAGTGATTACCGAATGTACTATGCTAGAATAAATATATGACCCTCTATTGAAGAAACAAAATTCTTTTAAAAAAATAATCATAATGATATTTTATGTGATAGGGATACTTTACATAAACAGCATCACGAATTAATTGATAAATTTAGTTTATCCACTAGAAATTGTACTTACCATGAAAATAATATTAAAAAACTATTGGATGAAATAGATACTTATAAAAGTTTTACACATATATTTACAAAAGGGAAACGTGTTCTAAATGAAATTCTTGGTAAAAATTTAATTAAAAAGGAAAGATTTGGAATAGGTAGTAGGGGTGAAAACCCTCAAACTGTATAAAGTCTATTTTTTTCCTGGTTATAATAGAAAAGGCATGTCTACTATCAAATATTTTTTTGTGGTACTAATAGACATTATTCTAATGATTGTTATTTAAGAAAACATAAATTATGTGGTCTCAATCTTGTTCATTATTTAAAATATTTAACTAATTTTAATAATAGTTTTTTTGATCAAAATAGATCTTTTTTGATTCTAAAGTCATTCATAGCTGACAATACTGGACCCAAAAAGAAATGGTTACAAAAACAAATCATTGTTTAATTTGACCTTGTAGGTATCATTCCACAGAATAGGAAAAGATACATGGTATATAGACAGTGTGTTTTCAAGACATATGAGTGTAAATTCATCAAATTTATGTACTCTAATTAAAATAGATGGAGGCCTAGTCACATTAGGTGAAAATCCCATTGAAAAAATTATTGGACTTAGAATAGTTGGAGATCCAGATACAGACTCAATTAATAAAGTAATATATGTACAAGGTTTGAAGAACAATCTGACTAGTATATCTCAACATTGTGATGATGGATACTATTTCCATTTTTCTAATAATTATTGTTATATTTTTTTAAAAAAAATTCTTAAATTCAGAGCACCCAGAACAGATAATGTCAACAATTCAGATTTAAATTCTTTGTGTAAACAGAAAGTGAACTGTTTAATTGAAAATATAAATGAATAATGATTTATCATAGAATACATTGTCCTTGTAATATTTTTTATTTACATTAGTTATCTAACAAACAATTAGTTTCAAATTTACCAAGTCTCAAATTTTATCGTGATAGATTCAAAGATGCATGCCAAATAGGCAAGAAACACAAATCTTCCTTCAAATTTTTTAACAAAAATGCTACATCAAATCCCCTAGAACTTATTCATATGGTTTTTTTCGGACCATCTCGAATAGTATGTTTGGCTGGTAAATTATATGTATATGTTTTAGTTTATGATTATTCTATATTTACATGGGTATATTTTCTAAAATTCAGAAATTAATCATTTTTTTCTTGAATGGTTTTAGAAAAGTATTGATAATTAAAAAGGTTTTAAGGTAATTTCATTATGAATGGATCATGGTGTAGAATTTTAGAATCAAGAATTAAATTATTATTTTTCAAATGCGGGTATTAAACACACCTTCTATACACTATGAACACCTCAAAATAATGGGATTTTCTGAAAAAATAAATAGAACTATATAAGAAATGTCTAAAAAATGCTGAATTAATATAGTCTTCCAACCTACTTTTGGGAAGAAGCTATAAGCACAACATGATCTATTATAAATAGAGTTTTAATTCAACCTATTTTCAAAAAAACCTTATGAACATTGGAATAAAATAAATCCTAAGGTAAACTAATTTATGGTTTTTGGATGCAAAGTATATATCTTATACACCAAGGATAATCTTGGAATGTTCGATCCAAAATCTGATGAAGGAATATTCTTAGGATATTTTGAAACTTCTAAATCATATAGAATATTTAATAAAAAGTCAAGGATAATTGATGAATTAGTTCATGTGAATTTTGATGAAACTGGTCCTTTTAATAAAAAGAAAAAGAAAACAAACAAAGTTGATGATTATAACAACATGAGACATGATAACTTGAAAAATGATTTTTAAAATATAAATAAACTTTAGTCTAGTTTAGAAGAACATGATACTAATGAACTTAAAATTTCCCTACCAATAAAGTCTATAATCCAAAATAATATCCCTTTAATTACTTTTGTAGGTGATCTAGACATAGGAATAAAAACTTGAAGAATTGTAATAAACCTTGATGAGTTTTCTTCTTTTCTCTCTCAGCTAGAGCCTATGTTTCTTAAGAAGCCTCATAAGATGAAAGATGGTTGTCAGCAATGCAAGAAGAGTTAAATAGATTTAAAAGAAAAAAAGTTTGTAAATTAGAGGAAATTCTATCAAATTATCTAGTTATAAAAACTAAATGAGTCTTTAGGTATAAACAAGATGATCATAGAATTATAACTAGAAACAAAGATAGACTAGTAGTTAATGGCTATAATCAAGAAGAAGGTATATATTAGGATAAAACATTTTCTCTCATTGCTAGACTAGAAGAAACAAGAATTCTTGTAGCCTAGGCATCTCATATGAATATAAATTAAATCATAAGGATGTAAAATCTTTCTTTTAACATGAATATTTAATGGAGGATGTTTGTCTTGAGCAACCTCCAAGTTTTGAAAATTCTCAAAAACCATATTTTGTTTTTAAACTTACTAAAGGTCTTTATGGTCATAAAAAATCGCCTAAATCTTGGTATGAAAGATTAAGTTCATTTCTTTTGAAAAAAGGTTTTACTGTTGGATTGGCAGAACAAACCCTCTTTAATAAAATTGTTTTCTCTAAATTATTATTAGTTCAGTTTTATGTTGATGATTTTATATTTGGATCAACAAATAAAAAACATTACAATGATTTTTCAAAACATATGAAAAAATAATTTGAAATGAGTATAATGGGAGAATTAAATTTATATTTAGGAATTCAAATTTATCAAAAATATTTTGGAAATGTATTAAATCAAAGTAAATGCATTACTAATTTATTGAAAATTTTTTGTCTTGAAAACAGAAAGACATATTCAAATCACATGTGTACTAGTATTAAACTAGACTTGGATAAAGCTTGAAAACTAGTGGAAAATTTATATAGAGGTATTAATGGAATTTTACTATATATTACTACTAATAGACCCTATATTATGTTTTCATAATGTATTTTTGCTAGATTTCTACCAAATCAAAAATAATCCCATATTTCAGATTTAAAAAGGTTTTTTAGATATATAAAAAGAAAAGTTACACAATCTGTTCTCTATAAAAAACTTATGATTATATTTTTTTTATCATATTCAAATTTAGATTTTGAATGATGTAGATTAGATAGAAAAATTACATTAGGAACGTGTCACTTTTTAGTGAAATTATTTGTGTCATGGTCAAGTAAGAAGCAACACTCGGTTGCACTATCAATAGCTGAAGCAGAGTATGTATCTGCAGGTAGTTATGTTGCACGAGTGATGTGGATAAAAAACACTATAATGGAATTTGAACTTAATTTTAATAATACACCTATTTTATGTGATAAAAAAGTGCTATAAAATTTCAACAAATCCACTAAGTCATTCTAAAACTAAGAATATTGTTATTATACATCATTTTCTAAGAGATCATGTTCTCAAAAAGTATATATCTTTCGAATTTTATAACACTAAATATCAATTAGTTTATATTTTTACTAAACCACTTCCCACTAATTGTTTTGATTTTATTAAGGGAGATTTAGGTTAATTTAATTTTTATTTAAAATATTTATTTTCTTTATTTTATTTTATTTTATTATATCTATTTATTTAATTTATGCCTATTTTTTTGTAATTTTTTTTTACTTTTATTATTTTTATCTTATGGTATTTTAGTTAATACAAGTTATCTTAAACTCATTTACACTGAGTAATTTTTTTATAATTACTATGAGATAAAGAATAAGGGGGAAGATTTCATTTGTTAGAAACCATTCATTTTCCAAACCCCACATGTTCCAAATCCTGTTTACCCAAATCAAGAAAAAAAACTTGTTTCTCCTATTCTCTCAATCTTGGTCCTTCCAAAACCCTAGAAACTAAAAACCTCAGATATTCAGATCTTCCAGAATGATGAAAACTAAGATAATCAAAGATGTAGAAGCAAGTGAACCGAAATGTCAAATAATTTTAGGAAAAAAATATTCAGGGAAAGGAGATTGATCTGGAATTCTTGTACCAGATGGGATTTCTCTTAAAATAATTAGTCTCTTTTAATAGTCTTCAGATAGATTTTAATGACATAAACTCAGAGTTTCTAAATGAGGTACAACAGGATTATTTTTATAAGAGTGTGTAGTTTATTTTTAGAGATACAGAGGACATGGTTTTTTCTAGTATAGAAGAAATGTATTTCTCTATTTCTTCTACTATCGTTGTGAATATTTTGAACTATCCTCATGATGGATTTTTTCATTTAGACCTCAACTTAATTAGAGATAAATAAAAATTCTTCTAAATACATTATGTCTTTTCTATGCAACTCAACACTCATCTGAATGATGTTTTTTAAGGATTTATATCCTGAACATAAAATTCAAGTGGAATTTATTCAAACTAGAATAGCACCAAGGATGGATGATATGGATAAAATCCTTTACCCATACATGTATATTATGTTTCTTTTTTTATGAAATGTCAAATTCAATTTCCCTAGGTATTTATTTATATATCCTGATTTTTTTTGTTCAGTAGATATAAGAATTTATTTTTATCTATATGAAAAAATAATTTCAAGGATTTTGTTTAAGAAAGATATGATCAGATTAGTTGAATCCAGAGTAAAATTTCATCATAGTAATTTGTTGTATGCTGGAACATTAAGAAAACATTGATTTTTCTGGAGCACTATGAAAGAAAAAATCATTCTTGTTAGAGAAGAGGAAGAACATAGCTCAATATATTTTATTCAAGGGGAGAAAGGTGGTTTTGGAAAGTAGTGAGTTTATAAATCACAAACAGATGTAGTTGCACAACCATCTATAAGAAGACCTAGATGTAACACTGAAGAAAGAGGAGAAGATGAAGAGCATAATCATGAAGAAGGCATTCTGAAACCAATAAAAAGAGATACTCCTTAAGTTGATAGGAAAGTGATGTATTATGGAGAATAAACATGCTTAGTTCATTTGGAAGAAACAATTTTTGAAGTGGAAGCTCAGGTGCAGAGTCAAGCTAGAGAGATTGCATTTGTATTTTTGGAGAATGAACTGTAAGTAGAGAGATTTCCAGGGGAAATAGTTCAAGAACATAATACTCAATCTGAAAATGTTCAATATAATATTTTCAGAGTGGAAGTTACTAAAAAAGTATATGTTCTTGAAAGGAATATTTTACAATAATCAATTACAGAAATTCATCCTTAAATGGTGTATCAGACTATGGGATAGTCAAATCGTATTTATGGTGGATATACTGAAGTGTTGGATAATCAATCATTTTTTATGAAGAATATGTATTTAAAATAGTGATAGATCCCTTGAAAAATAAAAATGAAAATAAATATATGAATAAAGATGAAGAGACATATGATTCATTATCCCATCGTGTTGAAGAGGTTGTGATAAAGTTTAATAAGTCTCAAGAGGAGAATTCCAATATGTGGCAAGAACTAGAAAGTTAAAAGAAAAAGTTTTAGGAGCATACTGAGAACACTTTTTCTAGAAGGGAATTGGATTCCTTCAAGAGAAACATATTAAATGTGATAGGAAAGATCAGATCTGAATTTGTGACAAAATTAGATTTTTTAGAATTAAAATTGTACTTAGGAAATCAGTTTGAATCGGTGAAAGGCACAGTGAATCATCCCAGTGCATCTACTCTTATCCCTACAACCATTACTGATTTAATTAGAAGATGTCAGGCCATTACATCTATTATGAAAGATATGAATATTTGAATTTTGGATCCTCAATTCAATAGTTATCCTCTATCTGTTTAATTGAACAATAAAAAGTTTCTTGTGGATCACTTAACTTAGGGAGATCCTAGCATTCGATGGATGTTGACTAAGTTTTAAAAGAATATGGAGTTGTTCATTTAGAATGAGTAAAGACATCATGAGTTTCTACAGTCTACATTTTTGATAATTTGTATGTCAATAATGATGTTGGGAAGTTGAAAATATAGGTAGGATACAGTTTGATAAAAAAGATGATATTGTAGACGGCTAATCTGAAAGAAATATTTGAATCCATATTGAATTCTTATTCATCCAATCCTTAGTCATCTTTTTGTTTCCTACCTTTACCCATGGAAATGAATTTTTTGGTTTCTCGGGCATAAACTCTATTATATTCATGTGTTTATTAATCAATGAGTTTTTATACCATCTATATGTTATATTTTGTCTGATAGGCAAAATACATTTATATTTATTCATTATCTATACATATAACATTCACTTATAATTATTTTCAATATTAAAATTCTTTTAATATATTTCTACAGTTTCATTTTGATATCACAAAAAGGGGGTGAAATATAGATAAACACAACATTTATTTTGTTTTGTAGAAATTAAAATACTTCCCTTTTATTGAAATAATTCATAATTTTATTTAGGTGGAATTTATTTTAATGTTTACAAAACTATAAATTATTTTGTCAAAAATTATAATTTTAATTTATGGGTTTTGTGATCATAAAAAATGTGGATATTTTGGCTATGTATTGTCTCAACAATACACTCTAAATATTAATGATTTTGATTCTCACAAACACCCATGTTTTTTTATAATGATTTTATTTTGAGTGTATTTCATGAAATTTATATTCTTTATTATTCTTATCTTGAAATAGTATTCAACTATTTATTTTCTATAAATATGATTTATAGTGTTCAAAACGCTCTTAAGCGTATTCTGGAAAAAAAATTCACTGTTATTCATTTACAAGAAATACTATTCATCAAAGAAAGTAATATGTGGAACAAACATTATGTTTATGATGAAGTAACAGTGTGTATGATTAAACAACCATACATTTGAATAAATGTATGGTCAAGGAACATTACATTTGGATGATATCCTTATGTTTTTTAGAAATAAAAAGTATAGTTAAACAACCCTATGTAAGTATGGAACTTTACAATTGTATGGATCATCAACCTCAATTTTATAATCAACCTTACCTTGTCATCCTTATGTTTGGAAAAGTGGATGAATGGATAATCAATGTTACATCAGATATCAATTCCGACATGGAAAAACGTATGGATCGTTAACCTTACAATATGAAGTTGAACACTATGTTTTTTATTTTTTTGTTTTGTGAAGGAACATTAAATTTGACATTTCAACATCATAAATTTGAATTTACATCTTTATCAGAGTGTTTTACAATAGTCTTTATAGAATGTCAGGGAAATTTGAAGCTCGATTTTGATTGATCTAAATATCGTTTTAAATGATTTAAAGAGCCGTTTACATTAGAAATTTTCTCTCATTTTCATAAGTGAAGTTATGATTACTCTGAGTAGTATCCTTCGAATACAAATTCACTCAATTTATCAGGGGTTTTTGGGACTCTAAAAATCCATCTACGAGATGTAATGCAATATATATCTTTCTATATGAGGTAATATTTCATGATGATCTGAAGATCTCTTGGCTGTATGGATATTTTTTATTCTTCATTATTTCTTGTAAAAATTATTTTTATTGTGCTATAGCGATCAAGGATCTGAGAAATAAGGACTACATTTTTAGAGTTATACATGATCAATTTTGGAAACATGATGCTCTGTTTTTGTTATTATTATTAAAATCATTGATCTTCTATGCAACGAAATATATTGGATATACTTCAAGTTTCTTATTATTATGAAAGAAATGTCCATCTTTTATCAATTGCGTGCTGTAGAAACTACGAGCTACATCTGTTTTTCATCAAAATTCTTCTTATCTTGAGTTTCGGTTGCTCATATTCAGTCATGGTGGAGTATAAGATTCACGTACTAAGTTGTGGTATTATCAATTCCCTATAAAAGAACAAGAAGGATCTATTTTTTAATCCATTGTTTTTATGAGTAACGACTACCTACACATAGTTGTGAATCTGTCTTATTATATGGGGACCTTACTAGTGAAATTCCCGAAGCCCGTAGAGATGGTGATTTGTGGAGTGGACTAGGGGACCATTGTGCCTCAAACCACTATAAATTGTTGTTCCATTTTCTCTATGCATTATCTGCTGAAAATTTATTCTCTTAAATAAATGATGCTAGATCTATCTATTGTTGACGTAAATCGACAAAATTGTAAAATTATTAAAAGAACACAATTCATCCACCCCCCACCCTCTTCTGTTATCACTATATCTATTTCTACCTAACAACTATTAACAAAGAGTGATTCTATTTTTTATTTCACATAAATTATTTATTAAAAAATAATTTCTCTACTTTTTAAATTTGATGTAATTAAGTGTTTATTTGGTTTCATAAATAAAGAAAAATAATAGTTTTTTAATATTCAATTGATTTTTATTAGCATCAATATTGGGTTATATGAATTTTATATGGATGATATCTCTTTTAGTCTAGACACTGTAAGTGATTCTATATATATGTTTTCTTAATTACTGAATCATAAAAACACATCAAGTAAAAAATGAATGTAGTTCATGGGTTAGTTTGATAGAAATTATTGAATATTATTTGGATTTGTTTGATTAAACTTATTGAAAAGTATTTATAACACTTATAATTTATGTTAAATGTATTTATACATCTATTTACTTTATGAATATGTGTTTCTATTCTACTTATTTATGTGTTTTTCATTAGTTTACGTGTAATTTTTTCTGTAATAAAACTATCACCATTTATTTTTTTAGTTACCAAAGGGATAAGTATTTTAATTTTTTTAATAAATTTTTCCTAATTAAACTTTAACATGTAATTTTTTCTATAAATAAAATAAATAACATATAATTTTTTAATACCAGGTGTTAGAATCACATTTTTAATATATTTTTTCAGAATATATTATTTAATTTCATATTATTATTTTTCAAAAAACATCATCTACTTTGTATTTCCGTTTATAATTAATAGTTATTTATTATTTGAAAACACCTTATACTGAACCACTTTATCACAAATGATATGTGGTGTTTAAATTTTCTAAAAAAATAAAAAATATTATAATTTTCTAAACAAAAAATCTAAAAATGTTATGTACTATAAATAATAAAAAGTGAAAAACAAGGAGGTCAGTAGTGGGAGTAAGTGTTCATCCCATAATGGGGGTGTTGGGGGTTTCAATATGGACCTTAAAAATTTATACATAAATATTATCGTTTTTATTTATAAAATATATATTGTTACATTTGTTCATATATAGTCTTTTTATATAGCATGTCTATGTTTTGTATATGTGTGTTTGAATTATGTGTAAACTAAATCTATTTTTTTATGTTTTAGGTGTAGTTTAGAAAAATTGAGGTTAAATGTATTATGAACAGGTGATTTTAAAACCATTTCTATAGACTTGATTAGTTGGTTATTTAACATTAATGGTGTAAAAACCATGGATCTAGGTTACAAATATCGATAATTTTAAAAAATATTCCATGAAAATATATCTATGTTGATGGGATAATTTTCCACATATCATCAAACCATGATATTAGGATATTTTTATGGTTTTTAAGTCTATATCCATGATTTTAACCCATGGTATCATAATATAAATATAATATTGAATTATTTCACTATTTATGGAATTGACACACACAACATATAATATAACATCATAAAAACAATTAGATGAAAATTATATAATATTAAGTTCACCATATAGAGAAAAGACACAAGCTACATCATAAAGAATTCATATTAAGAATAATTAACCTAGAAAAATGTCTATAAGACATCATCATATTAGGAAACAATATGAATAATGATCTTATGAGTTCACATCCTTAAAAGAAAATGTGGGATAATATTGATTAGTAAATAATAGGATTTAAAATGGTAATAAATATTTTCCATATTATATTACATTCTAACCAATATTATTGAACTGATTGAGAATGCTAGAAACCATGATGTAAGGATTAAACCATTGATAATCAAAAAATAAAATCATATGCAACTGAAGATAATGACCTAATCATTGGATATTTATCATTATAAAGGGACCGAGAAAACTGAAAGTAATATAAGAAGTGATCCATGACATTGATATATAGAGTTGGATCATTGGTATTATATTTATATTACATTCTACCTTCCTTTGAATATAAATGAGTTATATTCATTTACCGAGACTTCATTTTTTTTAAAAACAATATTAAAGAGTCAAAGGTACATTGTCAATATTTAGCATCATTGAAACAAAAAATCTAGTTCTATAATTTTAGTCTTTAATTTATCACTAATTTAAGTATTTATTATTATTATTGAGTTTTAATGCCAACTCAAACCCTTGTTTTCCCTCTATTAAAAAGAAAGACTAGTAATACTTTCCGAAAAAAATAGAACATAAGCCTAGGTTGTGCCACATATTTTAAAAGGAAAGGTTAGTCATGACTTTACTTTAAAACATAGGGTAGTCAATGATTTATCCATTAAAATTTATTATATTATTCCACTAGTGTGAAAAAAGTATGTTACTGTAAATGGTTTTCATGGCCATTAAAAATGATACAGTTTTCATAGTTCTATATTTATCAAGGTGTCAGAGACTATAATTACTGGATTAGGTATTCACCCAAACCAATAAAAATCACTTATTCCTCATTCATTTCTTTTTTCCATCTCATTTTTAACCACTAAACAATTTTTTTGGGTTATAATTTTTTTATATTATTTAAAAAATCCAATAATCATTAATATAATACTATATTTATTTTAATATTGAATAATCAACACCTTTTATCTTCTATATATCCTAGTGTGGGACCTAACTATTGGTATTAGATCCCAACCCGTATGGAACATTTTTTTGTATAATTTTCTATTATATTCATTATTTACCTATATTATAAAACAAAATGTTTTCTCTAGACACTTAAATTCCTGGGTGAAGATCTATTTTTTGTGGATAAAAATAGAATAAATATATAACAAGTGACTCAGGAAATTTATATAAATTTATCAAATCCATATTTTTTATATAATGTAATCTTAGACACATAAGACTGAATTTCAAAAATCATAAAAGGATGAAATTAAAAATTAAAAATTAAAAAAATGGTTTAAAGTGTTCCATACTACGGTTTAATATATAATTTTAGAGAGGAATATATTAATAGGGAGAAAATTTATGGTAATTCATTAATTTTGAAGAACATAGTCAAGGTAAATTTATATCTTCCTCCTCATGTATGTTAAATGAGCCTTCAAATAGTTAAGTCATTATTTCTTACAATAATTAAATATTTTATTAATATGAAAAAATAATTAAAAAATAAAAACCCCTTGCTTCTGAATTATAAATTTTTTAATTTATTTAAAAGCCTATTATTTTAGAAAAAACAATGTTAAAATAGATAAATAAAAATATTAAAGGGTATATTTCTTATAGTTAGTCCAAATACAATAATTTAGTGAATGTAGTGAAATATTATAAATATAAATTAAGAAATTACTTGGATAATATTGTTGAAGAAAAAATAGCTTGAAAAGAAAATTATCTGTAAAAAATGTCCCCAAGTAAAAAATTTGTAATATAATAAATCATTTTAGGAAATATAATGTTTCAATAAAAAAATATTTCTTCCTTGAACGCTTCCCTTGAAAGGTATCCCTCCTAGGATGGACATGATGGGATATGGATAATGACTCTTGAGTACCACCTTCAGTAGGCCTAGGTTCGTGACTAGAATCGTGAGTATAAAAATACCACTTATGGAAGGAATTAGCCTCTATTTATTTAATAAAGACTTGATGATAATGAAAACCATGAAGAAAATAGAGGACATAAAAAAATATAAACACCAAAACCACCCTAACATTGAATTTATAAAGTAATAAAATACAATTAGAATTACTAAATGAAAAAAAACCTAAGTTAATGACATGGAAATATCTCCAATTTTATGGATGGAAATGTATAGAATATCCCATGTTGTCCTCCACTAAACCTAAAAATAGTTTATATATATTGGGTGATCATAACATGTATAATCATTAGGATCATAACCTATGTCTCTCTTACACATGTGAAAAGAGTACACTATTTAACCAATGAGTAAATAAAAAAATCCACATGCACTTAAACATGTCAAATAACCTGCCCCATCCTCACCATAGAACAACAACCACAAAAAAGGATATAATATAGTAATATAATAAGAATAATTTCAATAAAGGATTCCCCACACCACTTTCACACTGAATTTATATGCTCATGCACCAACTTTTTACATCATATAACTCATATCCCATTCATATTAACCATGTTGAATAAACCTAGAAAACAACTTCAATATTATTCCCAAAGACACTTGGGTAACCACATCCACATCATTCCTAAAGACACTTAGGAAACCACATCCACGTGCCCCTAAAACCACTACTATAAATATAATATTATGATATTGGTAACTTTAATGACAACAACCATGTTCACTCCAGGTATCATGCACAACCCCCTCTAAGAACCAACTCATCATATCTTAAAACATCACTTCAAGTGCACTTTTTACTTCTAATCATCACAAATTGCACATATCAAACTTGTTTTAAAGATAGAGTGATGACGAGGGGGCATCAGGCCATCCATCCATCCCATATGGATATTTGGAAAATTAACCAGGAACCCAAAAAAATTGGGCATAAGTTTAAACCCATGACTAGGGTGGGTTCCAAATAGAAATCACATAAAATTAGAATATATTTAAATAACAGATATTCCCAAACTATGATTCACAACAAGAGTACCATTATATCTCACTACATCTCCAAAAACCCTCACAACCTCTTTCACTATTATTTCAACATCCAAAATCACCATGAAACACAAGAAATCCACACACACAAGACACGTCCCATATTTCCTTTGAAAAAAACCTATTTCTAAATTTTATAATTACAAAAACTTTTCAATTTTTAATCCCATTCATTTTATATTTAATTCCATCCCATTTATTATCCATTACATACATTACTTTATTTACCCAATATTAATTCCCACAAATCATCATTAATCATTAAAACCCTTGAAATTTCATTATCCATGTCAATATTCAAGTCTATTTTATAGTTTTTGATAAACTACACAACATAACAAATCACAACCAATATATCTCATTCTAATGAACCCCACTTCAAAAACGCCACAAACTAAAACCACCACACATCATAGAAACTATAAATGATAACCACCACATATCACAAGCACCATAAAAAATAATAAACAAACATCACAACAACCTCACATCACAACCACCATAGATCAAAAGGACCACACATCAAAACCCCCACACATCATAACCATAACACATCGCAGCCACCTCATAACCCAACCACCATGCATCACATTTACATCAAATAACTACCACCATATATCACAGCCACCTTTGTTTTTACCAAAGGCCTTTAATGAAAATTAATTTATGAAATTAATAGATATTCTCACACAAATATCAGATTCCATGTGTAACAAGTTTATTAGTTGGATATATATGTTTAACATTTTTTCTTAAGATGTGGTTTTAATAAAAAAATCACAACATATAACCAATACCAACACAAGTCATAAATGAAAAGTAATAATTATTCACAACAATATACGAAAATCACAATAAAATTTGAAACCCTTGTGATTTTTCCCTTCCCATTCAATTTTAATTCTGGTGGTTAATTATCATTATTAAGCTGATATGTACCCTCTAAACAAAGGAAAACCAGGAGCATGATATTCCATTATAAACATATAAGAAATATATTTATAATATCCCCTACCTAAATTGAATATTTTTGAAGACCCATCACTAAAAAAGAAATAAAGAAGATATTAGGCCCCACCAACCATTAAGGAATCACTACTAGATCTTACGCATAGTAATACCTCATGAAAACTGACTGAGTATATAGGATAACTTCCCCCATCATAAATCAGATATAAGAGATGAATATAATAAAGAGATAAAGGAAAAAATGGGTGGTTACCAAAATCCAAATAAATTTTATTCAAATGATTCAAGATGAACCAAAATGTTCAAAACACTAAGAGAGATGACTAGAGAAGGGGAGGGTGAGTAAGGGTCATCCAAGAGTCGAGGGATGGTTTTAGTTTTAAAACAAGGAAATGTAAGCCCTATATTTATAAAATAAATCCAAATACCATAATTTTGGGATGTTTAAAACCCCAAATTTCCTTAGTGACCCATGTTTAACATGCAATATGAATCCACTTCACCAGATCCTATTTTTCAGCCCATTTTAAAAATGATGTTTGACCTCCACCGCAGCCTTGACCATAGTGTGGTCCATTCCATATTTGTTTTTATATTGTCCACATATGATAAAAAATATGTCCTAAATTCAATTCCTATGTAATTTCACCCGCACCACAAGAAAAGATATAGTGGTCAGTCTCTAAGCCTTGTATAACATAGGAAAGCTCCTAAAGTTCCACACTGTTCAATTGGCATTTCAAATTTATCATAGTACGTAGGAAAAATGATAGGCCAAAATTCCCAGAATTATTCCTTCCCCAGAGAATGTTCATACAAACCATGTCAAAAAGATAATACCCAATCTAAAATGGCCCCCACCATACCGCAAAAAGTCATTTCATGTGTCATAGTGCACTTCAAAGACCCAAAACCCACCACAAACATTTGGATCACCCCAAATCTCTCCCAAAAAATCCCCATGACATGAGATGAACATGAAGGTATGTTTATAAAGTTTCAAACCACAATAAAAGATACCTCTCAAAAAATTATCAACCTTGGGAATCAAAATAGAACCCATAAAAAAGAAATTAAAGAGGGTCCAAAGAATTATCCCATGAGATGCCTCTCTAGAATATCGTTACAATGGAAATAATTCCATCAACTTATACTATCCTCAAGTCACCACTCATCCAATAGACCATATATATTACCATCACAAAATTTAGATATCTCAAGATAATGTTTACCGCAACCATCACAATACACTAGCCCAATTACACAAATCAATTAAAACCACCCTCATATAAATATATTTTTCACATTGTGTGGTATTGACCAACCCTCATGGATTTAAAACATGTCATAAAAATAATATTACTTGATTGGGAAAGAGTTTCCCTTCTATAAATGTTATAATTCATAACATTAACCATTAATATGTAAAATTAAAGTCCCATAAATAATCAAGAATCAATCATTACACGATCAACAAAAAATAAAACAAAACATAAAAATGACATATATTGGGAACACATCAATATTTCAGGCTCCCAAGTATTTTTATAAAATATTTTGGCCACCATAACATATAAAACAATGGATTGGTTTATCCACATATAACCTTTTCTCAAAATTCCATGATCTCTATTGGTTACTACACAAATATCACATCATCATTGATATTAAAATATTCAACGTTGCTAACATGGGAGCCATCGTGAGGATATTTATGGAGCTAGAAAATTTAGAAGACATCATGGAACTTTTCTAGATATGGTATTTGTTCCAACAGATATCCCCCTTTCCAACATTCTCTAAAACCTAAAAAGTATTAGTATACTAGGGAGAAATATTTATCCCCCTATGGAACCTCCAAAACCACCATCATGGGGAAACCTTCTTGAATACATGGCCTTCAACCTAGAACTCTAAGGGTATCCTCTTCTAGTCAACATTTTTTTATCATACTGCATCATTTTCATCCTCCCATGAACTACCTGAACCTTCTCTATCCTGACATTCATCACATAAGGATTGCGATCAGATGACCCTCTAACCTTGGTCCAACATAGTAGGGATCAATGCGGCCTCACATACAATACCCCATTTAGATAAATATTGATGAATGGGTGATAATTTTTATTATAATATTACTCAATGAAAGGATTGTTCTTTTTTTAGTATCACACAAATTCCTTGATGCATTCTTGCATCATATACTCCAATGTTCAAATGGTCCACTTCATCTATCCATCTACCTAAGCATAGAAAGTAGTGTTGAGTATTAAGTTGTTTCCAAAAGCATATTGAAATCCCCATAATACTAACATTTTAAAATTATTTTCTTAATATGAAGCAATAAAACATGGAACATGACAAATATGAAAGACATTATCCATATACCTCAATGATATTTTATCAATTGTGCATGAATCCATGATAAGAAGTATGCAAGGAGAATTTATCTTCTAGTCCAAACTTATCCATATAATATCATATCCTCCTTGATCCTAGGGTAATAATTTGATAATATACATCGGCATATCATCCCACTTCCATTCATATATATCCATGGTCTGAAATTAATCTCCCGGATAAATATTCACTTCCTTTACCAGTTGGGAAATTTAACATTATTCCATGAACTCTACCAAAACTCATTTCTTCCAGATCAACTATAACTATATCCTCAACCCATGGAACATATTATATGCACAATGATGTACATCCAAAGGTGAGATCTGAAAACTCAGAAAGGAATCCCACATGAATCCTCACTTAGATAAATACACTCCCTTGAAATAACATTTGGTTCTATCTATCCTTTGACTATACACTTGGGTTTTCACTATACCTAATATAATCATGGATAACCTCTACTTATGACTCCCATACAGAGACTCCTTTAATTTCACCATCAAATATAGTTACAATGTTATCTTCAAAAAAACATCCCCCATCAACCCCCTCTGAATCATGGTTCTTTGCTTCAAACACCTTCATAACCCTACAAGCATCCTTGGATCATTAAACAATATACCTATATGACTTCCAAAATAATTCAGAATCCATAACATTCCCCTTTACTGTGGTTTAAGAGATCATAATGTTTTAATCCAAAAAAAATATTCATCCTCATCCATTTTCAATGATTTAGTTCTTGATAAGAGATGTTATACCTCAAGATCTTGTGATTATAAAAGACTGAAAATTGATATCTAATAATCTAATTTCACCACATATATAGTAAAAACAAAATGGTTGTTATCTCTTTATCACAGTTTCCATAGTTAATATTGTTGGGGCCTAACTACTTGGACCCATAAGAGTTCACCACCTTTTTTGTAATCAAGAAACATCCCAAGACTACAAATAACGAATCGTAGAAGTCCTCAAACATCACCCCTTTATCTAAAAACTAAATCATCGAGGAATTTGATAATACCCAATTCATGTATTTAAATTACAACTAATACAGGTCTATCCATATGAATTCATGGCCTTTTGTAGCTAAAGTTTTAATGGGGATAAAATCTTATGAAATTGAACATGCACCTCCGATAATAACCAATGACCCCAAGGAAACTGTGAACCTCTACCACATTATTAAGTGTTTCTGTGAAACAAATACCTTAATAGTTGATGGCTGATATACACACTGTGATGTGACACTACATGCCTAAGAAAATAGACCTCCCATATCCAAAATAGGTAGTTGAAAAACTTTTTATAATGATGGTGGCTTCAAAGTACCTATAAGATAGCTCTAAGATGATCAGAATACTCCTCCTTGGGTTTCATGTTGATCAATATGTCCTCAATTAAAATTACATCAAACTAATACAGGAATAAACCGAACATAGATTTTATGAACTCCATGAACATAACCAGTGCATTTGGACCATGAACAAGAAGTTTCCATAACTACTCCAGAAGCTATTCTATCGTAATTTTTCGTCCTTCACACTTGGTTTATAATATTTGAACCATGTATATATATTTGAAAAAAATAGCTCTTATCATCTTGTTAAAATGACCAGAAATCCTTAAAAAGGATAATGATTCTTGATCATCACCAAATTCATCTTTTAGTAGTCGACACACATCCTTATAATATCATATATATTCATATAAAATAACACTAGAGCACACTACATTGACACATTGGACTATATAAAACCTTTTTACATCAATTAATTTTTTATAATCCTCAACTCCCAAAACTCAGAGGGTTCTATCTGATATGAATCCATTGAAATGAGATAATTTTCCAGCTATAAATCAATCCTGAACTTGATGTCATGTTTACTGGGTAGTGTAACATCCTCCATTGGGAAGACATCTAGAAACTCCTTGATAACTATGACAACCTCCACCATCGCAATTAACATTGACTTTAATAAAAACATAAATATTAGGGAAACAATGGTCTCTACATTCCTACTACCCATATTAAAACCCTTTTCACTAATGAAGATTACAAGTTGTCTATCCACACCTGAGAATGGGAATTTCCTCTAAAACCAATCAATAATCGCATATATGGAATAAAACCAATCAATATCAAGGATGAAAATGTATGTTTATATATCAAATAAGAAAATATATCTACATAAATGATATTTCCTCATCATTAACCTACACCCCTCACACACATAAAATAATAAGGTCTGGCCTCTAACTCATGTAGTCAACACAATGGTCCTGGAAAGTCTCTCCACATCCAATCAAAAAGAGTGGACCAAATCAAGAGAACCAAATTAGTGAAAAAACATTTGAACCAAAGAGGGAACAAATAAGGGTAGGGGATAATCTAATCATACCTAAGACCATCTCTTCCCCATATGGTGCTAGTATCTCTAAGGAATGAAACTATCCACACTTGGATCATTTTCCTTATAGTTGATGACCACCTCCATGGTTATGATTTATCCTAGGACCCTAAGGATTATGTTAATCATGGGGTTAAACTCTACCAGATTCATCTCCCCATATCTTTTGAATATGTTTTTTTGGCCTCTCTAGTTGTTGCGATTGGGAAAACCTCTTGAATCATAAAGGCATCCCTGAGTGTTTGAACATTGATCTTGATGGTGTCTGTAACCCACATTGGTATATCATGTAAATATTAATACACCACCAAATTCTTAGGAAACATTGGACACAAAATAAAAATAGATAATACAGTTATAATGGACACCTTCAAGTCAAAACCTCAAAGGCCCCAGTAAATGAAGCCTACTAATAACAACTCTGGTCCCCAAGTATCATTGTCATCTCCCCTCACATGACATCCATCCTCATTAGTGCATAGTATCGATCACCTATGTATTCTTCTAAACCTATATATACATCACCAAAAAAATGGATTAAACCAATACTAGATAGATGGTTGGTGTGCTTCCTCATGACACCATAGATGGGACTCCTAATCAGAAAAAATAAATGGGGGATAATAGATGCTTGATCTCACATAGACATACTCTTCTACTAAATGTAAATAATCCCTTTACTCTTTACTACCTTTATTTTCAAAGATATGAACTCCAGTCAGAACTATTTCTGAATTTCATTCCATGTCATGTTCTCTTCCTTCCCATTACCAAAATACAACAACCATTATTAATGTTTGATACCTCACATCAGAATGAATAACAAAAGAACACAAAACTCAGTCCAATAATGAATTAGAAAAATAGTGAACTTAAGATCCTATAAAAAGTACATTGTAACTAGGTCAAAAACACCACCCTCAAAATTACTCAAGTTATTATATTGAAATTCATGAATAAACCACTTTTATTCCTCATAATCCTTCATCAGGTCAATCCTCCAATGATCAACTAGATCAGTTTTTTTCACCACTGCAGTAAGAGATATAAAAATATGACGACAACAACCCATTATTGAAATGTAATGGGAAACACTAATCCTAGTAACATGGAATTTTTATTATTTTTTGTTAAATTAATTAATTTTAAATTCCAGAAAACACCCAATTAATACATGAAAACAATCAATCATGATGTATAACCCTCTCTTAGGTTTCTTCCCTACAGGTGACACCATGTTTCTGATTCATTTGGTAGAATCAAGGTCCTTGTTTTGAATTATGGGGGTCAAAAATCTTACATCCTATCAATTATTCTTGTCTTATGTCACACATCAAGATCAACTGACACGCTTTCCCTAGAAAACCATGTAATCATAACAATTCCTAACTCTAAACTCCATACTATATCTCAATATAACTACTTCAATACTACTTTTTCACTACCCCATCCATCCAAAGGTACCCCATCTGTACTGGTAGTTATGGGAAGGAGGTAATGACCCTTGAGTTCCACCTTTATAATGGCCAAGATTTGTGACTAGCACCGAGGGTAAAAAAATATCTCTTAAGAAAGGAATTACCCTTGATTTATTTAATACGGATTATGAAATATAATAAAAACTTCCAAGTAACTACAAATCATAAAATAAAGATAAAAAACAAATTCATAGAGAATAAAATAGAAAAGTACTATCATGGTGTCCTAAGGAATATGAAAAATAAAATCTAAGGAACTGAGTGAGAAACAACTCAAAATCCTATACAAGTTAGTCCAACATGATCTCTTTAGTCCTCCTAAAATCAGGAAAAATAGTTTGTATCTCCATAGGGTGATCATAACCAGTATACTTTGTTGGATCATACAAAAATTCAATCATTCCCATGTGAAATGATCATAAAAAAATTCACCAAGGGAAAAAATAATAGAACCAACAAACACCAAAATAGATCAACTAACCAATATCATTCTCACTATGGAACAGTCATAGAAAAACACATCCAATATAGTAACATAGTAAGTGTTATATAGATAATGGGTGTATTGTTCTACAATCCCATGGATTTTCTACTCTCACTCCCCAAAATTGTATTTCATGGATCTCGCATGCCTGTCTTAGAGCCATTAGGAAACCCAATTGGGAAACCACATAGCATCATTACCAAGGACACCTAAGAAACCACATAATCATTCTACATGAAGAATGTCACACCCTGATATTTTATGATAAGTATATTATTTTATGTCTTATTTTATACGCAACATTATAAGAATATTTCATTACACAGATCACTAGCTTGGCTTGCATTATATGCAAGAGAAACCTTCCTCAATAGCATGTGTTGTACGCAATATTAAGTTTCACTAAACAAAGATATGTTATTAAAATATTATTTAAACTAGCCGTTATGAATAGTAAAACCCACTTTTTGAAATTTTATAAATTTTATCTTTCAAAATGGACTTCATTTTTGGATTCGGAATATAGAAATAATCATAGGCTGAATTTTTGGTATTTTTCTGAAAACTTTCAATTTTTTATGAATACTGAAAAACACAGAGTTATTGGTTAAAACCGACTTTTTATTTCAATAATTATGTATTTTATTTAAATTTATTTTAGGTAAAAATTGATACATAGTACCTATATAAGTTCAATGTAATTCATTGGAGTCATTTTATAATAATTTTAGATATATAAAAATTTTATTGAACTTTTCACCGTCTTTTACCCACCTTTTAGGAGCATTTGAAAATTTACATAAATCTTAATTTTACCACTTCTCTGAGTGGAATTTCAAAAATCCGAGAGACACAATTAATATCAAGGAGTAAAATGTTTTTCAATAAGATAAAAATAATTTTTTGGTGAATAGTAACTTTTTAATTTTATTTACCACGGTTAAAATAAAATAGGCTAATTAAGGGTAAAAATGATATTATTATTACCCTAAAACTTGTCCTAATTTTATTGGATAGGTGTAATTCGACGAAAAACAACCTTAGGAATAAAATATTACCCTTTAGGTTCACTTTCATTAGATAAGGACATTTATTATTATTTTATATAAAGAAGAGTCAAAATAGTTAAAATCAAAGATTAATAAGTAAAACCTTTTTAATATAGGGTTATACATAAGATAAATTAGACTATAAATATTCATTAGAATTATATATCTATTTAATACATAATGGTATTTTATTTATAATTTTTATACATTAAATATTTTAATTTATTTATGACACAATGATGATGTTTTAATTACCTTATTTATGAAATATCAACATAATTGATATTATAAATACCCAAATAAATGTAATTTGAGACTTTTTATGAATTAAAATAATTTTTTATTTTAATATGAATTATTAGTATTGATTTAATTATTTTTTTCGAACTAATCATGCTGTTATAATTTAAAAAAAAAATCAATTACCAAATAGTGTCAAAATTGACATAAATGGTTTTTAAAAGAAATATTATATTATTAATTGTTATTCTATTCCTAAAAAACTATGGTATGGAACAATGACATAGATAAGGTTATATATATTAATAATTAACAACTTATGTTTCTTTTGGCTTGTTATAGTAATTTTATTAACCATATAGTGTAAGAAAACAAGAAGACACGGTAAAAGTTAAAATATTTAACTTCGAGTTAAATCTAAATGATAAGGTCAAAATAATAACCTAGACTTGTCTAAAACCTATTTTTTGAGAGGGTTTAGACCCATACCCACTTTATATTTGAAATAAATCAATTTGGAGCTGTTATAAACCAAATATGACTTTATTATAAAATAATATTTTCAGTTTTTCCTAAGGTGCCCCTCTCCTCCCTTATAAAAGGGAACCTCCTCCCTCTCCTCCTCACACCATTTTGTGCCTTCAAGCTCGGCCAACCCCTGCCCATTTCCCTTCTCAACTTCCCCAGAAACATACTAGAGGTCTTGGTCTTCTTCAAACCCCAGTTTTAGTTCCCTAAGAGGAGGTTTCAAAGTGGCATGTCGAAGAAGAGGTAATATCTGTTACCGATTCTTTCAAATTTATTTCTTCTTCTACTTCCTCTTATGTAGTTGATTAATTATTAAGTAATAACATCAGTATCACTCATATAAATATATTTTATTATAAATATGAAACAACCATATTTCACCTCTTAACCATCCTACAGAAAACGAAATCACCGCGCGTGGGTACGTACGGAATATCGTCTCCACACCGTGGTGTAATTTCTTTTCCACCACCACCTTACGTGGATGGGTATAATGGTTTAAAGAATAACTATATATGATTATTGTAAATTTATATTGATTCTGAAATAGTATACACACACTTCAATACAAAACCACGATCATGGAAATGATATCATCGCTTGTGCGTACGTACGGCCTACCGTCTCCACAATGTGATGCGACTCGTTCTACAAGATCATCAATGAATAATGATTATATAAATGATTTGAATGAATAAATATGATATATATTATACTAATACCATTCTGGAAATGAGGTATCTATAACCTAAAAAGAATAATAAGAATTTATTCGACAAAACATGCATAAGAACATAAAGCAATGAACACCCGAATAACATGTAGAAATGGAATATTACTAATAAAAAGATAATAATATGACCATATATGATATCATAATAATTAATATGATTCTGTAAAAAGTCAATGACATTATTTAAATCATTATATAGGATGTTTGGATACGTATGAAGCAAATCGGACCTAAGATAAGGGAAGAACTCACAATCTCATTTTTATCCGGGATTGTTTATACTTCAGAATTTACTGGTGCATATTTATCATCCACATACATGTTTCCGAAATATGTAATATTATCCTCCTACAATTTTTTAAATCCAATTTTACCCATTAGTGAGTTTTTAGTTAATGATATGAAAGGAATCTTTTTTCGTTTTTAGTATTAGGTACTTTTTGACTTTTCCAGCCAAAGTACGAGAAGAATGTTTTTTTAACTTTTACGGAATGAATGGACTTTTATGATTTCATAGAAAATTATTTCCATGAAGTATCCTTTACAAGTTTTCAAGTTTATTTTTAATTAACTTCTTTTAGTTAAAAATTTTATGACATTTTAATAAAGGAAAAAAAATTGAAGTAGAAAGGATATTTTCTTCAAGAATAGAGTTCAAGTGTTTTATCAAAATTATTTTCCATATAAGATAATATAGGGTTATTTTTCTATCCCTATTTTTAAATTTATTTGATTATGTTATGATGGAGTTATTTTTATGAAGTCCTTTTATCTTACATGGATTATGTTATGATGGCATGAAGTTTAAGAATCCCACTTTTATTACATGGGTTAGGCTATGATATATGCTTTATGGTTTTGTGGAACACGTAAAAATGGTTTAATTATGAGATGGGTGGGACCTATATCTCCCTCCAATGCATTGGGTAAAGATTTATATATCATGAGATAGACATGGTTGGAATGGAAAATTAATCTGGTTTAGTGATATAGGACTGGAACGAGGAGTGAACTCGGTTCAGTAATGGACTTTCTCCGCTATGATGGTATTAGAAAAGAACCTTAACTAATATGAAATGATTTTTTATGATTATGTGTGTATGCCACAAAGTTTCATGTTTTAAGTTATGATTTTTGGGATTACATTTTACTACTATGATTTATCCCATGTTATGATATTATGATCTTTTTTCAGGTTAATATTTTCAAAATATTATGTTCTTATGAATACGATATGATTGATATTTCTTTTGTTTACCCTTACTGAGAATTTGAGCTCACCCTTTTGTATGTTTTCTTTTCCCCAGGTGAGGAAGAATAGTATTAAGTAGGATATTCCAAAATGGACTCTAGATATGATGAAATAAACGGGAGACAATGTAGATGATTTATGAACCAATTGTTTATGTCTCCCAGTTTTTAAAGACACTATACCTATATGGTCCTATCATGGTTTTGTTATATGTTGTAATAAGTATGCTTCAATTCTGAAGTAATAACCATGTATGTAAAGTATGATTCTTTATTATTGGTATCAAAGGAAAGGTATAGTCAATCTTTGGAAACTAGGATTTGAAAGCCTTAGTAAGAACACTAAGGATATGTCTAAACGTAGAACACAATATTAGTGCTTTAGAAATGTCCATGAACAACCTATGATAAGACCTAAAATTTTATTTTTGATTATGTGGTTTTCCTGTTATGATTCATGTTTCTCACACTATGCTTCTTGGTTTTAGTCAATGGCTGGAACCTGAAGGAATTGTGTTAATGCTGAATGTGACGGGAAATGTGATGATTGTCCCCCTAAGAAACCAAACGTTATGGGAGCTGGAATAAAAAATCTTGTAGCCATGATCACACAAGATTCTCAAGCTATGAATCATGCAGGACTTCAAAACGAGCAAAGGAAGGAGAAACATTCTGTTGAATAGTTCATGAGGCAGTATCCACCTTCATTCAGCGGGTCTTCTGATCCATTTGTGGCTGAACAATGGATTAGTTCCACTGAAAAGATATTTTCAGTCCTGCAATGTTTTGAACATGATAAATTCATCTTAGTAGTAATCATTTCAAAGGTGAAGCTGATCAATGGTGGAATATTATTAAGAATACGAGGAAAAGGGAAGAAATTGAGTCCATGGAATGGGACGAGTTCAAGAACTTATTTTAAATAAGTACTTCCCTCGTATTCTTCGAACAATGATGGAGAAGGAGTTTCTTGAACTGAAGCAAAAGGATGATGAATTGGTTAGTACCTACGATGCAAATTTTACAAGACTTGCAACGTACGCTTCCAGAATTATTATCCAACCTAAGAGTAAAATCGATCAATTTTATAGTGGCTTAAAACCAAGTCTTCGAAGGGTGTTATCCATAAGGGACTTCAATATCTACAAGGAAATTTTTCGATGTGCTCTCAAGGTTGATATGGAGATTGGAGTAATCCATCAGTCATATGGGTTTGATAAGAATAGGAAAATGGAATTCAAGGGAAAATTTAAAGACCGCCCTGAAAAGAAGATGAGTTTTCCCTTGTGCTCAAAGTATGGAAAGAAACATGGAGGGAATTTTCCTAAAATGACAAGTGAATGTTTTAAGTGTAGAAAATAAGGTCATCAGGTAGTTGAATGTCGAAATAATGGGAAGAAGATATCTAATGATGTGAACAAGGAAAAGGATACACAGAATGCACCTTCTACATTTCAATGATTCATGTGCAAGGAAATGGGGAATTATTCAAATCAATTCCCTAATCTAAGGGTTGTTGATGATGATCGACATCAACAAACACTTTAGGCCAAAGAAAAAGGAAATTCACATGCAATATCTACCACCGATGTGGAGTATGATAACGATGTGGTAAAAGGTACACTTACTATCCACTCTAAATTAGAAAATGTTTAATTTGATTCTGGATCCACCCACTCTTTTATTTCTGAATAATTTTCTAAGGGTATCACGATATTACCTCAGCAGTTAGATATTGAGTTAGCTGTGACAACCCCTAATGGCACAACAGTCGCATCAAAAGTTTACAATTCTTCTCAGATTTAAGTTTTTGGGAAAGTGCTTCCTGCAAATCTTGTGATCCTTCCTATAGTAGAATTTGAAGTGATTCTTGGAATGGATTGGATTTCTTTATAAGGAGCTCATACAAATTTTCAATTAAGGGAAATCACATTTAATATTCCCGATCAATCTACTATCATCAATCGATGCAAGGATGAATATAATCTTCCAGTGGAAATTTCTTCCATCTAATGGGTATTGATTCCAATAAATGAAGGTTCTTTATCTCAAATGGTTGGAGAGAAAATCATGATTACGAGTAGTCCCGTTGTATGGGAGTTTGATGATGTCTTTCCGGAGGAATTTCTAGGTCTTCCACCAAATCTTGAAGTTGAGTTTTCAATAGAACTCATACCGGGTGCTATGCCTATTTAAAAGAATACATATAGAATGCACCTAATTGAGTTGTAGGAATTGAAGAAGCAACTCCAATAGAATCTTGATAAAGGATTAATATGCCATACTGCGTCACCTTGGGGAGCACCTATTCTGTTTGTTAAGAAGAAATATGGATCAATGAGACTCTGCATTGATTATCGAGAACTTAACAAGATCACTATCAAGAAAAAATATCTTCTCCCACACATTGATGACTTATTTGACCATCTAAGTAGAGCTCAATACTTTTCCAAGACTGATCTTCATTCTGGGTATCATCAATTAATGGTAAAAAAGTAGGATATACGAAAGACGGCTTTTCGTACAAGGTATGGACACTATGAATTTATAGTGATTCCATTTGGTCTTAATAATTCCCTTGATATCTTCATGGATCTAATGAATAGGGTCTTTTGAGACTATCTTGATCATTTTTTTGGTAGTCTTTATAGAGGATATTCTTGTCTATTAAAAGAGAAAGGAAGAACCTGAAGATCACTTGAGAGTTGTATTAAATACCCTAAGAAAGGAGAAGCTTTATTCAAAATTTACCAAGGGTGAATTTTGGCTTCAAAAAGATTCATTTTTGGGTCACATAATCTCAAAATAGAGGATATCTATGGATCTAGCAAAAACAGAGGTTATTGAAAGATGGTCGAGACCAACGACAGTAACTGAGATCCGAATTTTTCTTGGTCTTACTGGATATTATCGAAGTTTTGTGAAAGATTTTTCAAGGTTATCTAATCCACTCACCAGGTTGACTCAAAAAGGAGTTAAGTACGTTTGGACAGAGGAGTGTGAAGAGAATTTCAAAGAGTTAAAATGATAGTTATCGAGTGCACCTGTGCTCACACTGCTGTGTAGTGGAGAAAGGTTTGTGATCTACAGTGATGTATCCAAGAAGGGGTTGTTGTGTGTTATCATGAAAAATGATATAGTGATATCTTATCCCTCAAGACAGTTGAAAATCCATGAGAAAAATCAACCAACACATGATTTGGAGTTAGTCGCTGTAATATTTTCATTAAAAATATGGAGGCATTATCTTTATGGTGAAAAGTGTGATATTTATACTGATCATAAAATTTTAAAGTATATATTCACACAAAAGGAGCTGAATATGCGCCAAAAAAGATGGTTAGAGCTAATTAAGGATTACGACTGCTCAATTCATTATCACCCTAGTAAATAAAACAAGGTGGCAGACGCATTAATTCAACAAGACCATGCTAGATTATCCATGATGAGGATCACAAAAGATCCAATATTTATGGATTTACAAAGGATGGATATTGGGATTATAATGGAAGGGGAAAAATATTATCTTTCTCAAATGAATGTTCAACCATATGTGCATTTGAATATTAAAGGGGCACAAAAAGAAGATGTAGAGTTACAAAAGAGGGTGAAAAATGTTCTGGAATTCAACCTTGATTGTGATGGGATAATAAGGTTCAAGAATCGGGTTTGTGTTCCTCCAATCCCAGAATTAAAGAAGGAACTCCTGGATGAGGCTCATAATTCTTCATTCTATATTCATCCTGGAAGCACGAAGATGTATTGGGACCTGAAAGGGTACTTCTGGTGGGATGGCATGAAAAGAGATGTTGTTGAATATTTCTCTCGATGCATGGTTTGTCAAAAAGTTAAAGCTGAGAGATAGTTTTCTAAGGGGATGTTACAACCATTACCCATACCCGAATGGAAATGGGAAAACATCACTATAGACATTGTCACCGAACTTCCTAAAACATCCAAAGGAAATAATGTTATCTGAGTCATAGTTGATCGTCTTACGAAGTCGGCACACTTCATTGCTATTAGAGAAGATTTCTATCTCAATCAGATTGCCAGGATATATGTAAAAGAAGTGGTAATATTGTATGGAGTACCACATTCCATTATATCTAATCGGGATCTGAGTTTTACCACGATGTTTTGACGAAGCCTTCAGCATACTCTAGATACAGAGTTCAGTTTCAGCACTTCTTATCAACCTTAGAAAGATGGTCAGTCTGAGAGGACAATTCAAACTCTAGAAGACATGTTGAGAGGTTTCTGTATGGATTTCAAAGGTGGTTGGGATCAACACCTACCATTGGTGGAATTTTCTTATAATAATAGCATTCACTCCAGTATTTAGATGGATCCTTATGAATCTCTCTATGGAAAGAAATGCAGGACTCCAACTTGATGGGATGATGTTGGGGAAAAAAACTATTAGGACCTGATCTTGTTGATGAGATGGCAGAAAAGGTCAGATCTATTCAACAACACATAAGAGCATCTCAAAGTAAAAAAATGGTATGCTGAAAACCGTAGTTAAGACCTATAGTTTAAAGTGGGTGAAAAAATGTTTTTACGAATATCTCCTTGGAAGAGAGTAATGAGAATTGGAAAGAAGGGAAAGGTGAGACCTAGGTATATTGGTCCTTTCGAAATAACGGATCATGTTGGGAAGGTAGCTTACCGATTGGATCTTCCACCGAATCTCTCTAAAGTTCACGATGTGTTCCACGTATCTCTCCTGTGAAAGTACATACTCGATCCTTCACATGTACTAAGCTCAGAAGTTGTACCATTGGAGCAGGATCTTTCTTATGAAGAACAGCCGATAGAGATTCTAGATCATAGTGAAAAAGTTCTACAAATAAAGACCACTCGCTTGGTTAAAGTTTTATGGAGGAACCACCAATTAGAAGAAGCTACATGGGATCTTGAGGATATGATGAGAGATAGGTATCCTCATCTGTTTGTTATGAAGTGATGAATTTCGATGGAGAAATTTATTTTAAGGGGGTAGAATGTAACACCCTGATATTTTATAAGTATATTTTTTTTATGTCTTATGTTATACGCAACATCAAATGAATCTTTCATTACACACAACACTAGCTTGTCTTGCGTTATACGAAAGAGAAACCTTCATCGATAGCGTGTCTTGCACGCAATATCGAGTTTCACTAAACAAAGATATGTTATTAAAATATTATATAAACTAGTCGTTATTAATAGTAATACCCAATTTTGAAATTTTATAAATTTTATCTTTCAAAATGGACTTCATTTTTGGATTCGTAATATCGAAATTATCCTATGGTGAATTTTTTGTATTTTTTTGAAAAATTTCAATTTTTGATGAATAGTGAAAAACACTGAGTTATTGGTTAAAACTGACTTTTTATTTAAATAATTATTTATTTTATTTAAATTTATTTTTGGTAAAAATTGATACATAATACCTATATATGTTCAATGTAATTCATTGGATTCATTTTATAATAATTTTAGATATATAAAAATTTTATCGAACTTTTCATCGTCTTTTACCCACCTCCTAAGAGCATTTGCAAATTTATATAAATCATAATTTTACCGCTTTTGTGAGTGGAATTTCAATAATCCAAGAGACACGGTTAATATCAAGGAGTAAAATCTGGTTCAATAAGATAAAAATAATTTTGGTGAATAGTAACTTTTTACTTTTATTTACCAGGATTAAAAGTAAATAGGGTAATTAAGGGGGAAAATGATATTATTATTACCCTAAAACATGTCCTAATTCTATTGGATAATTTTAATTCGACCAAAAACAACCTAAGGAATAAAATATTACCCTTTAGGTCCACTTGGATTAGATTAGGACATTTATTATTATTTTATTTAAAGAAGAGTTAAAATAGTTAAAATCAAAGTTTAATAACTAAAACATTTTTAATATAGGGTTATACATAAAGATAAATTTGACTATAAATAGTCATTAGAAATATAAAAAGATTTCGTACATAATTGTATTTTAATTATAATTTTTATACATTACAATTTTTTAATTTATTTATGACACAATGATGATGTTGTAATTACCTTATTTATGAAATATTAACATAATTGATATTATAAATACCCAAATAAATGTAATTTGATACTTTTTATGAATTAAACTAATTTTATAGGTTAATATGACATTTTAGTATTGATGTAATTAACTTTTTTTAAACTAATGATGTTGTTATGATTTTTACAAAAAATCAATTAACAAATAGTGTTCAAATTGACATAAAATAGTTTTTAAAATAAATATTATATTATTAATTGTTATTCTATTCTTAAAAATCTAAGGTTCATCCAAATGACTTAGATAAGGTTATATATATTAATTATTAACCAATTCGGGTTTGTTTGGCTTGTTATAGTATGTTTATTAACCATATATTGCAAGAAAACAAGAAGACACGGTAAAAGTTAAAATATTTAACTTGGAGTTAAATCTAAATGATAAGGTTAAAATATTAACATAAACTTGTCTAAAACCTTTTGGTTGAGGGGTTTTCGACCCATTACCACTTTATCTTAGAAATAAATCAATTTGGAGCTATTATAAACCGAATTTAACTTTATTATAAAATAATATTTTAAGTTTTTCCTAAGGTGCCCCTCTCCTCCTCACAACATTTTGTGCCTTCAAGATCGGAAAACCCCAGCCCATTTCCATTCTCAACATCCTTAGAAAGATACTAGAGGTCCTTGTCTTCTTCAAAGACCAATTTTAGTGCCCTAAGAGGAGGTTTCAAAGAGGTGTGTCGAAGAAGAGGTAATATCCTTTTCCGATTCTTTCAAATTTATTTCTTCTTCTACTTCTTATTATTTAGTTGATTAATTATGAAGTAATAATATCAGTATCACTCAAATACTGATATTTTATTATAAATATGAAACAACCATATTTCACCTTCTAACCATCCTATGAAAAATGAAATCACCACGTGTGTGTATGTACGGAATACCATTTCCACGTCCTGGTGTAATCTGTTTTCTACCACCACCTTACATGGATGGTTATAATGGTGTAAAGAATAACTATATATGATTATGGTAGAGTAATATTTATTCTGAAATAGTATACATACACTTCAATACAATTCCATGATCATGGGAACGATATCATCGCTCGTGCGTACGTACGGCCTACCATCTCCATGATGTGATGCGACTCATTCTACATGATCTTCATTGAATAATGATTATATAAATGAATTTAATGAATAAATATTATATATATATTACACTAATACCATTATGGAAATGTGGTATCTATAACCAAAAAATAAGAATAATAATTTATCCGAGAAAACATGCATAAGAACATAAAGCAATGAACACCCGAATAACAAGTAGCAATGAAATATTACTAATAAGAAGATAAGATTATGACTATATATGATATCATAAAAATTAATATGATTCTGTAATAATTAAAAGAAATTATTTAAATCATTATATAGGAGGTTCGGATACGTACGTAGCAAATCGTACCTAAGGTAAGGGAAGATCTCGCAATCTCATTTTTATTCGAGATTGTTTATACTTCAGAATTTAGTGGGTCATATTTATCGTCCACATCCATATTTCCTAAATATATAATATTATCCTCCTACAACTGTTTAAATCCAATTTTACCCATTGGTGAGTTTTTATTAAACGATATGAAAGGAATCTTTTTCAATTTTCAGTACGAGGTACTGTTTGAATTTTCCGACCCAAGTACGAGAATAATGTTTTTTTAAATTATACAGAATGAATGGATTTTTATGATTTCATAGAACATTATTTCCATGAAGCTTACTTTACAATTTTTCAAGTTTATTTTTAATTAACTTCTTTTAGTTTAAAATTTTATGACATGTTAAGAAAGGAAAAATGTTTTTGAAGTAGAAAGGATATTTTCCTCAAGAATGGAGTTCAAATGTTTTATCAAAATTATTTTCCATCTAAGATAATATAGGGTTTTGTTTCTATCCCTATTTTTACATTTATTTGGTTATGTTATTATGGAATTATTTTTATAAATTCCTTTTATATTACATGGATTATTTTATGATGGCATGAAGTTTAAGAATCCCATTTTTATTACATGGGTTATGCTATGATATATGCTTTATGGTTTTGTGGCACACATAAGAATGGTTTCATTATGAGATGGGTGGGACCTATATCTCCCTCCAATACATTGGGTAAAGATTTATATCTCATGAGATAGACATGGATGGAATGGAAAGTTAATCTGGTTCAGTGATACAGGACTGGAACGAGGAGTGAAATCAGTTTAGTAATAGACTTTGTCTGCAATGATGGTCTTGGAAAAGAGCCTTGACTAATATGAAATGATTTTCTATGATTGTGTGTGTATGACACACAGTTTCATTTTTTACATTATGATTATTGGGATTACATTTCACTACTGTGATTTATCCCATGTTATGATATTATGATCTTTTGCGGGTTAAGATTTTCAAAATATTGTGTTCTTATGAATGTGATATGATTGATATTTCTTTTGTTTACCCTTACCGAGCATTTGAGCCCACCATTTTTTATGTTTTATTTTTCCTAGGTCAGGAAGAAGATTATTAAGTAGGATATGCCAAAAGGTACTTGTGATATGATGAAATAAACGGGAGACAATGTAGATGATTTATGAACAAGTTGTTTTTGTTTCTTAGTTTCTAAACACTATTCCTATATGGTCCTATCATGGTTTTATTTTATGTTGTAATATGTATGATTCAATTCTGAAGTAATAACCATGTATGTAAAGTATGGGTCATTATAAAGAAGCCTGGAAAAGAACATTAATATCCTCCCAAAACCAAGGTACTAACTAGAATAGTATTTTATTATGAACATGGAGGACAAAAACCTCATTCCCTCATCCTACTACTAACTACACCTACTATAAACCACCTCATAATCTCATAAATCATCTCTTGTATGTCACATTTGAATTATTTCCATCATAGATTGTATGTATCCACATCCCTTAGAATTAAGAGTGGGGAAGAGGGGTAGCCATCCCCAATTCCTCGTCCTTGTGGATGTTTAGGGAAAACAGATGAAACCCAAAACAATTGGCCAATAGTGTAACACTTCTAAATCTGGTGGGTATATTTAAAAATATCATAAAAAGTATATGATAATTAAGTAACACAAAATATTAAACAAGGGTATGAAAACAATATTAACAGAATATATCACTACATAACCAAAAAAATCACAACCTCCACCACTACTATTTCCACCATTAAATGAACCATACCATAAATGTAATCCACACACACCAAATAGATCCCAGCATTCATTTGAAAAAATGATTTCTATATTTTCAAATGAAAAATAATTTAAATTTTTCTTGTAAATTAATTTCAAATTTAAATCCACTCCATTTAATATCCATTCCATACATTAATTTTTAACCAAATAATAATTTTCACCCATATTCATTAATAATTCTAACCCAAGATATTTTTTATCCATATCAATATTTATGTTCATTAAAAAGATATTAGGGTACAACAAAACACAACACATCACAAACCATCCATCTCTCGCCAACAAAACCCACTTCACAACCACCGCACATTAAAACCATGACACCTCACAAAAACTACACATTAAAACCACCACACATCCCAACCACCACACGTCATAACCAAATCACATAAAAACAACATCAAATCATAATAACCACATATCACAACTAGGGAACATCAAAACCACTACACATCACAAACACCTCTCACTACAACCACCACACATCCAAACAACCCACATCACAACCACCTTAATTTTTAGAAAATTGTGTTCAATATTGACATTTAATAATTGAGATATAACTATTAATTGACAGCAGGTGTTATTGTTGATCTATGAAATATGTAAAACAATATTGTAAATTAAGTATATAATGGTGAGATGTTAGAAAAATCCATGGGTATTATTTTATGATAAATTGAAACTATAGATGATTAAATAAAAATGAATAATATATATTTAGCATATATCATTTAATATCGATGGATTCTATCCATATGTTTTTATAAAGACTCCAAATCAAGTTTTATTCATTAAATGTTACAAAAATTGCTAGACTATATGACTTGATGAGTTTATCAACATCATTACACTAATTTATCTATCCTAAAAAATCTATTCTGCAACATGATTGATGTTAATAACCACCTAGAACAATTTCATCCAAAGGAAACATGGTAATAACATCAAAAAGATTAATCCACTTCTTATACAACTATCCTTATTAATGACTAAAAAATTTATTATAACATTTTTAAACATATATTTCATAAATTTGAAATAATATTATTATATGAAAAACATTCTAGATAAAATAATATTTTATCTCCATATATTTTGGAATATGGATGATTGTAGTGGTGATTATTCCATCTTAAAGGAACACTAGTAGTCTCATAAATGACTCAAAATTGGGCAGGAAGTAACTCAGAGTTGATTTGGATTAACGGAGAATATATATCAAAGGGGTAAGAAACAATGAAGTTGTGTAATGGACCTGTGATGGGGGGATTAGGGAGAATATATCGAATAAAGGTGATTGGAGAGTTGATATAGATCAGTTACTAGGGTAAGAAAAGTTAAATAAGAGATAAATAGAGGAGGTGAATCCAAAATGTGAGGAAATTATAAAGGAATGGAAAAATATTTACTCGTAGTTAAGGAGTTTCAGTGGTATTGGGGAACAGATGTTAACTTGAAATGAAAGGTTTCACGTCCAAAATATATTATATCTAGTTATTGTATATGGAATAAGATATAAAACAAATAGTGACAGAGGTTGGTCATGGAGGCAAGGAGGATGAGCGATGGCATGTGAGGTGGGGAAGTTAGGGAATAGAGATCATGGTTTTTGGTAGTGTAAATGATGAAATTTTGGGTTAGTAATAAAATTATAAAACATGATTTTTAGAATAATTTCAATTTTCCAAAAATATTTTTTAAACTATTATCATAATTATATGTATATTGAATTTTATGTGTATATATATATATATATATCTCATTTAAAATATTATTTCTAAACTACAAATATAATATTTCAGAATATATGAATATCTTTTTATTAACTAATTATATGTTTTCAATATATATATATATATATATATATATGATTCTTGGTAAAATATTTGTTGATATGTAATAAGTTACAAAAAATATATTTTTAGTTATAATAGAATTATTGGTAATGATTTTTGAAAAATATATAGTAATTCTTTAGTAAAATAATTATTGTTATTAATGTGATAAAGTAATAGATTTAATTCATAATAAAATAATTTTTTATTAAATGATTTATATTGATATATATAACTCTTTATATAAAGAATTGGATGTTATTATAAATAATATTAACACGACATGTTATTTGGGGGAATTGCTAATTTTTACCAATAGATATATTATCTTACAAAAAAATTAAGTCACTTTTTTATAGTGTGATTTTGTGGTTCTGATAATCGAATGAGGTAATATACATTTATTAAACTACAAAACACCTTGAAGATTTCATTATGAAACTAGAGAAAAAAACTATCGAAATAAAAAAAATAACATAGTATTATCCCATGGTAAATATATTTATTTTCACCTAAGTCACATAGGATATATATTTTTGTTTTAGTATATAGATGGAGTTATGATGGCATAGTGACAGACATCACATTGTAGTTTGTCAACTATTTTGTTCATGTGTGTCTGTATGTATATATGTATGACTGTGTTTGAGTGTTTTTTTTGGATGTTCTTTATATCCTACCCTTTTGTAAATTAATTTTCCATTATAGAAGAGAGACTTGAACCATTTTTCATAGTAATATTATTCTATAGTATTTTTTCTATTCTAGAAGAAAATCCTGAAGATTTTTTTATAAAAATATTAGTGAGATTAAATAAATTTATTAATATATTCTATTATTCAATTAAGGTAATATTATTCTTTAAATTTAAAGACCAATTTAAAGATGATTTATTCATTATTGATTAAAGATAATTCAATCATGGGGATCTGATATATTTTAGAGTTAACAGATCATGTGTAAAAGGATATATGCATGAAATTTTAATGAATTTCAATTATAATTTATTGTTTTGATTATTATTGTCTTAATAAATAATGTTTTAACATATTCCTTTATAATTATTTTATGAGGTCAGTTATAAAAGGGGGAATTTTATTATTATAAATATGATTAAATTATAAAATGTAATGTTGATTTTTATTTTTATAAAAAGGCTACAAATGTCATACAGATCGGATAATTTTCATTTTGTTAAAATAAAATTAAACTTATTAATATACTATTATGTGATTTATCCATATTGAAGATAGTTATATTTATATCCATGAAACTAATTAATTTATTATAATTCCTTAGTGAATAAGATTACATATTTTAAAAAAAACAATCCAGGGAAATTAGTTTCGTATTTCTTGTTTTAATATATAGTTTTAATAGAACCTTATGTAAAATTAATATAAAAATCATATTATTTCTTTTTAAGGGTTGTAATAGGTCAAATGAATGTTGAATAAAAACATTGAGCTTCTAAATATTCCCATGGGATCAATCCCTTGTTTAAACGATATTTCAATTTAGTTTATTTAATATTAAAAAGATTCAATAATATATTTCTAAACTTTTACCAACATACATTTCAAGAAACAACACCTTTTTACATGTCACAATTTTAACGCCACTTCCATGGATGAATGTAAAATAATTATATTAAATTTACAAGTTGATTAGTTCAATACTTTTCTTAACTTATTTATTTTTATATTTTTATCCTTTTTTGTAATTTTTTTCCATACCATTATTGTTTACATGAGTATAAGAAATGAACCCATAAATCGATCAAGGATAGTTGAAGAGAATGGACCCTTAGATAAAAACTCTGAGATCAATTTATTTCATTAATGAAAATATGAATTTATAAGAGTGGAGATTTAATTTCTAGGGGAAAAAATAATTAGTAGGGTGGTACCCCCAATAAAAATCTTGGTGGGGTACTTTTATAAGTGATAGGGGTTGAACTTTTTTAAATACTCCTAAAATTAAATATGAAAACCCCTAATCATAGGATAAAACTATCATAGCTTTCAACTTTTTTCCATTGAAAATGCTCCTGAAAGCATTGTTCAACCACTAATTGTAGTAAAAAAAAATTGAAAGACTAATCAGATCCTGATAAAAATAATAAAAAATATAGTGTAATTAAATAAAATGATACATGAAGATATATATTGATACTTGTCAAATTTTTTCAAAATATAAGACTCTTTCATGTGTAATGATCTTTAATACCATGTTATATAATTTATGGAGTTTTTTTTCAATTGACTGTAGATATTAGTATTGGTAAAAGAAGAGACCAGCCAATCCCATCACTCTATGGGAAATGTTGGAAATGATATTTATTGATAAGTACATCCCATATTTGAAGATTTTGAAGACATGAAAAGATATTCTAAACATTATTATATGGGATATAAACTCAACATTCAGGGTATGAGTGTGATTTAAATATATTCTATAAAAATATATTCATTATAGAAAATATTTTTTCTCCAAATGAAAATACTATATTATGGATTCTAACCAAACTGAAGAGCTATAATAGATGACTGTGTGGATAGTGGATTACTAATCAAAACACCTGTTATTATAAGATATCATCATTATTTGGTTTCACAAAATGATATTCTATAAAAATTAGGCAGAGGTCCCTCATAGACACTATGGCAAAAATAACAATTAGCAGTGGTTTTCAAGGAATTTAATAGTGTTTTTAATCATCACTACATGATTTCGGAGCGGTCTTGTAAAACCGTTGTAGATACCAATATCATGAAATATTTGACTATTCTTTTTTAAACTATTACAGATCATTTAGCGGTTCATTTTTGTTCATTTTTTTAATTTATTTTTTTATTTCAATTTTTTGAATATTTATTTACTGGTTTATTTATTATTTGATTATTTTTTAATTTACTTTATTTTTTTTAAATTTTTTTTATTTTTTGTTTTTTATTATTATTTATTATTATTTATTTATATTATGTATTTATTTATTTATTACTTATTACTCATTGTTTATTTATTTATTACATATTATTTATTTATTTATCCTTCCATGTAGAAAGTAAGCATATATATGTGTAGGGTGAGATTTAAGCCTCTTAACTCTTAGTTATTCCAAAAATATTTTACCCCTCTAGCAAGATTATCATGTGGTGACTTAATAGACTTCAATATACTTTTATATATATAGATAAATATATATAAATACCTAATAAAAGAAAAATAAATTATAAGTAATAATAAATGATAAATGACAACTAAATAATAAATAATGAATAATACATTTTAAATAATATATATATAATGAATAATACATAAATAAATACTAAATATTTAGTAATTAATAAATATGTAACAAATATATAATACATGATAATTGATAACGAATAAATGAAAAATGAGAAATAAATAATAAATAATAAATAATATAAGAAATATTAAATATTAAATAAGTATTAAATGATAAATAATTAATATTAACTAATAAATAAATAAAAATTGATAAATAAATGATAAATGATAAATAAATATATTCACTATAATATATAATTTTGTATTTGTAATTTATAATATATACTGAATAATAAATAATGAAAATTAAATAATATATAATAAATAATAAATAAATTTGTAAATAATAAATTAATGCTAAATACGAAATACTAAATAAATATATAATGAATAAATAATAAACAAATATTAAATAATTATATAATTAAATAATTACTTATAAATAAATGTAATTACAAATAAATTTATTTAAATATAGTTATATTTATCTTTTAAAAAAATATAAATGTAAATAAATTTATATTATTGTATATAAATACAAACACATAGATATTTATACCAATATATTATATATGGATACAAATAAATGTTTATAGATATACATAAATAGATATAAATATCAATAAATATATATACTTATAACTTAAATAAATATGTATCAAGAGACATGTTTATTATATAAATATGTATTAACAGAAACATATATATAATTTATGATGATTTTATATAAATTTATATATGTATAAACACATATTAATATAAATAAATATAATTACACATAAATATATATGTGTGTGTGTACATATAAATATCTATTTTGTATATACCCAAATAACATATATAAATATCTATGTATATAAGTAAATACAGATAAATATTTGTAAATATATATAAATACAGAAAAAATATACAGAAATACAAAAAATATTTATAATTTTATACATTTATATATAATTATAAATGAATATGGAAAAATATCTATAAATACTAAATAAATATGCATAAATATATAGAAACACATCATATATATATATATAATAAATACTAAGTCACCCAATGAGGGAAGGACGACTCTTATTAAAACACCATCATATTTATGGGAATATAAAACTAGTGAATAAAATCATATACAACCCGATAGGCATATGAAAACCCTCTTAAATGAAGTTGAAAATCCATCGAATGTTTAAAAAATGAGGGTATCCTTACTAAAAACTCAGTTATTATGGCCTTTAAGTCTTTTTTACTCATAAAAATAAGTATTATGGTATCCCTATATCCTAATGATGTAGATATCATCAAATGAATTGATCTTACAAATTCTGGAGGATAAACAGAAACATGGAACAAAAGTTATGGTCATTTCAAGTAGAAGTTCAGTTTTTAACTTCTATTAGAATAGTAAATAGTCTTTAATAATTTCTTGTTATCATATTATTATATATTGTTTTGTATTTATTTTCATATTTTTCTATTTTACAAGTTGTGGTACATAAATGGACAACTGAATCAAAATTTATTAGCATTTTATTTTCAAGTCTCATTTTCAACATCTCATATAACATTAGTTGTAAAGGAAATTTTCATCAGGATACTAAGGGGTGTGTGTGTGTATGAGTGATGATTATGAATTAGAAATTAAAATCCCAATTTTTATTTTATACAAAATATTATTCATTAATTATTAATTATTATTAATTATTATTAATTATTTATAACATATTTATATATATATATACATATTTTTATAAATAAATTATTACTATTTTTTTATAATTTCATAATTATATTTTAAAATATTGAGTGTTTTTATTTTTAAAAAAACCACTAAAAATCAATAAAGTATTAAATTTATTATATAGTTGTGATTTAAACAATAATTAAATGATGGTGGATTTTATATAAAAAATTAGGAATTGGTTGTAGCTTTTCAAAGTTGCTACTAAATATCAATTTTATTATCGTGAAGGTATAATTTCTGATGTAAAGGAAAAAACAGATATTGCTACCTATGTGGAATCGATTTTAAATAATACCAATTCCATTAAATTAGTAAATTCAATTACTTATATAACCACTACTATAATATAATATTTTATGATATTTGGAAGTTAAAATTCTTTCCAATAGGGTAAATATGAATCATAAGATAATAAAACACTTGAGTTGAATTCCATGGTATATATTAATCTTACAACTAAATTATAGAATATCTATCATCTGTCACAGAGGATGAGAAATTAATACTTGGGACCTAATCAATCCAACAAAATATAGAATTTCATTAGTAATCAATGTACACATTGGTACAATACTTCACAAGAAGGCATAAGTCCCTATTAGTAAATATACCATCCCTAAAATCCTCACTATATGTTCCCCCAGAGAAGGATTAGTAACCACTAAATAAAGGGATTTGTCTTGAAAATATGTGATCATTATATATATAGAAAAGGGGAGTAAAATAGTACAAAACCAATATAATCTCATATTTAATTATCATACCACAATAAAGAACCTTGAACGTGAGTTGGAAAAAAAATTAAAAATGGTATCAAATAGATTACTTGATACACTTTTTGGTAACATAAATAAGAATACATGAGAAGAAAATTAGGTAATGAAACTTCAAAGTAGTAAGGGGTTAGATTAGGTTCTTCAACATAATTCAAAGTAAAAAATGAATGAAGTTTAATCAAAGAATTAATAAGAAAAAAACATTGATGTGAATTGAAATTATAAGTGTCATAAAAAGAATACTAAATTGGTTAAAATAATAATGAAAAGGTTCCAACTAAAAAATTAGAGGATTTGGGAGAAATAATTCTCTATGGGGAGTGATATGTACTGTTTTAATTTAATATGTCATTAAATATTATATATTTGGGAATATTTATAATTTTATACACCTTTGGTAAAAAAATGTTATTGCTTGGAGGATTATGTCAACCTAATTCCCTAAATTATTTTTTAGATTAGATCAAATTAATTTTTTAAGTGTTTTCGTATAATTTATAAATTGATCAGTAAAATTTCCACATTGAATCATATAACAGTTTTTTATGATGGTGGGAAGTTTTATTTTTACCACTCTTTTTCTTAGAATAGAGATGAATGAATAGAGAGAGGAAACCCAAATACATGGAATATTTTTATTCACAGTGGGTAATGAAATGATCAATTATAATGAAAGACGAAAATATTTTTGAGGTGGATACAATCAAATCATATTCAACTTGATGAAATTTGTGGGTCATGTAATGAAGTCAAAGGACAACCATTTCATCTATTTCTTTCATGATTTCCAGAACACCATGAACTGAAAGCAAGAATATGAAGAAAATTTATGTATCAAATTTATGAAATGATGGATACAAAGGAACATAAAAAACATATCATATATGTAATGATTGGTGGAAATATATTAGACAAAATAAGTATCAACATGATCTTACCTGTAGTTGGTTCCTTTAATCATCCAACCAAAAACATTTGAGTTGAATAAAATCCCAACCACTATAAGGTACACATTTTTAAGAGATATTTTTATGCATCTAGAGTTATCAATACATATTTTATCAAGTAAAATATAGATAAAATCCCTTAAAAATTGAGTAATAGGAGGGTAGTGATATAATTGTGGATATATGAAATAAAATGAATTATTCCCACTATTTTTATAGAAAAAACTATAACTATGGGAATGAATCAAGTAAATATTATAATAAAAAAAGGTTCAAACATCCCATTAAGTAGGTTATATAAAAGAATATATTTAACAATTTTGAATCATGGATTCTATTTTTCTATCTCAGGTAGTGATTGGGTAAGCCTATTATAATCCATTCTCAGTAAAAGTAGTATAATTAATGATCCGTGTAGATTACAGTGCATGTAATGAGAAGACTTATGAGCCCTGAGATATACATTACACATAGAAGGACTGGGTATATTCTTGTAGTTAATGACTCATGATAAAGATTAAATTTCAGGGATAAATTATTGAGAATAAAATTAATAAAAATAAATAAGTATCAGTGTGATGAAATATATTTTTATTGAATTTTTTTCAATCATATAAATTATATGAATCATTGATTGAATATGGATAACTGGATGAAGTAAATGTAGAATATATTATAAATTATATTGTAATGGAAATTAGTTTATTTTTGACATATAGATTTAGTTTGCGTCTTTTTTAATTAATAAGTGAAAGTATAAAAATTTCATAATTAAGATGGATATAGAGGTTTTTCATTAATTTTTCATTGGATATTTTTAAGTAGGAATAAATAAATGAAATGATGGTTTATGTTAATATAGGTGTTTTGTCAGAGATATTTGAATCTAAAAAAGTTTCATCACAAGTCATTTCATGGTGAAGTAAGTTTTTTAAATATTGAATAAGTGAGATAATTTTTCATGAAAGGGTGATGTAATATTTTATATAATGATTTAAATGATATTAATATATTCTGTAAGTTAGAGATACATTATCAGGTGTTTTATAATGTAAATAATTATAATTCCCTTTATCATTGATTTAAATTTCATACTTTATCATCTGTGAGATTCATGAATTTTTTTTGTGATATTTTTATAATTAATAATTATACACAATTTTAGGGTAAATTATGAACATAATAAAGTTGATTTCACCGCATTACAGAATTTTTTATGTTACAAATTTATGAGAATTAATTTTTGGTATGTGGATAATGGATGATATCAAATATTCAATAATAAATCATGTTTGATATTGGTTTGTTTTAGTATTGTTTAGGTCAATTTCTGTTTGATTCATAGATGAAGGTAGAGGCTGTGAGGTGGCCCAAGAAAAACATATATATATATATATATATATATATTATTTTAGATGAAAACATAATACATTTTAAAAAAATTCAGTCCTTGCAACCACAAAGGTTTAATTTCTTCAGATATTGGATACATGATCATCTTATTTCATTAAACATCTTCAACATCTCCCATAATTTTTTTCTCTTATAGGACCATAATCAAACATATCATACTTAAAACATTCCTTCATAAGAATGAAAAATTGAAAAATAATAAAGGGTGAGCTCAAATGATATATAAGGGTAAATATGAAAGATATCAGTCGATAATCATATTTAATCATAATTGTATGGTATCTTTATCATAAATTATTATGTTCATTTCCAATAATTCATAAATCATAAATCATGATTCATGACATTAACATTTATCATTTCTAAATATATGATTCATAAAAGTGCAGAATCATCATTAATTATTCATGATCCATTATAGTGTATCTTAAGTATAATAACATGTCATAAAAAATGTGCCACAAAAATAAGTGTAGAAAATAACATCACTAGTTATGACTCACTTCCCAGACCATCATCACATAATGAAAAAATTCTCATAATGGATTGGGTTTACTCTGAAAACACTTGTCATTATTAGAGTAGGTTTAATCCAATCAAGTTTTAAAGTATCTCATGTTATATTAATCATTACCCAATAAATTTTAGGTATTTAATAGACCAACAAATCACAAAATGAAAATCCTATATATGTTTATTCTCTAAGATCATAAACCATTCATCAATTTGTTACATCATAACTCATGGAAAAGAAATAGTCTTAATAATTATTTCATCATCTCATAATCATAAACAATCCAAATAAATAAAATGTATTTTATTATAATATCTTATTCCCAATTAATAAAACATCTAAGAATATTGGAGTAGATGAAAAATACCATTAAAAGGGAATTTCTATATTTTGTTGAAAATAAAGAATATAACATTATATTTCGGTATATTTAAAAACTAAAAAATTACACGATTTTTGAGAAAAAAATTCTTTGAAAATAAAAATGGAAAATTGTAAATAAATATTCAAATCAAGGAATATTCCTGAAAGTGTTAAAATTCATTCATGTGGCAACTATTAAAACAAATATTCATTTCGGGGTTTTGTAAAAATTCATAAATAAGCTAATTAAAAAATACCCAAAATCTCTTTAATCTATGTAAAATAGAGTAAAATATGATCAAAAATTACCTTAAATAACCATTGGATGATAAAAAAATAATATTATTGAAAATAAATAAATAAATCATGTACTTGAGAGAAAAAGTTCACCAACCAAAGAAGAAATAGGGTTTATTTTTAATAAAAACATTTTCCTGGTCATTTTAAGTACCAAAGAGTGGATAATGAAAGAAAAACATAAAAAACAAGAAAAAAATAAATCAATGTGTAATAAAATATATTGTTTATAATAATTATTTATATTATAACTCTTATAATATATATTCAAGAATAAACAGTCCTAATTAATAAATAAGATGGCAACATAAACTTATACCTCATGCCCTGACCTTCTCTACAAATTATCTAAAGTTCCAGTATAGTAAATTTATATTTAATATAAATATATAATTAAATAATATTTAAATTTATCTTATAATATTTTATTTCCTTATAATTTCTAATTACCCAATTATTAACAATCTTCATCAAAATCAACATTTTGGTGTTAAATTGTTTTGTTTCCTCTTAATGTTTTTTCAATGATTTTGTTCCTTTCACCTTGTTAATGGTTTAATAATATATATAATTTTATTATCATATAATTATCATATTTTTTATAATATAAACTTTTATAACCATTAATATAATTTGTTGGTGAAAAATTAATTATATAACTTCATAGAGACAGTGATCTATACATATGAATGAGTAATGTAATCATTTTTTAATGAATAGATGGAAAGAAAGAGAAATAGTAATATATTCTTCTAGAATTATAAAAATATAAAAACTATTCCTTAAATCCACTCATATTTATAACCACGTATGACAGACATGAAAATAATATCACATCACTTTGTTGTGGTGGTAGTCCACAGATATGCATGAACGACATTATCATTTATCATAGGATAGAATGGAGGTATAAAATGGTTATACCATTAAAATTTGAAAAATCATTATATTAATTATACTAATATAATAATTTTAAGATGTTAATATCTGATTTTAATGTGGTTATATATGAAAAAAACTCCAAATAGGTCGGTAAATACAATTACCTCTACATTGGAAAACCTCCCTTAGCTTACACCTTAATCTTTTAAAGGAAGGTCTTATAAAAAGAAAGAAACTCTATGAAATAGAGAGGATAGTTAATAAGATGTATTTTTTGTTATTTTAAAATATATATATCTTGAAATTGTTGAAGGATTTATGGGGAGAGGACCACCATTTATAAGGGATGGGGGTGTGACTCTTTATTTTAAACAGGTTGAAGTGTAAATTAGAAACCCAACACACAATTCTCTAGAATTTATTAAAACATTAAATTGTACAATTTCTACATGAGGTAGAATGATCATGCACTGCAAAAAATATTAAAAAACTATCCATTTCAATTCATCTCATGAAGTCAGTGTCACTATAAATCAGAAACATCCACTAGAGCCCAGTTATTTTTCTAAACACTCTAAAACAACTAATGATCAAGCATCTCAATTGTATTCAGGTATGAGTGGATCCAATAATACCAAAATTTGATTATAATATAAGGTTTAATCCAAATACATTCAACATTTAAAATTTTATCATTTTTTATAGATATTTTATTCCTTATCTCTTAGTGTAACCCCCCTACTTATTTCTTTTAACCCTTACTATAGTGAAATATTTTTACCATATTATGATTTATTATCCAAAAAATAACCTTATTACTAAATATGGACATTATTATACAAATTATGGAAACCATTATACCATATTCAATTAGTATATGTGTCAAAAATTTATTTTAAAATAATCATAAATATGAAATTGGATTTTTTTTTTGAAAAATGATCTTTTAACTATAATACTAATTTTATATTCCTTCATTGTCCAAGAAAAACCATGAAAATAATATTAAAATATTTGATCAATATATTCTTTATACATTAAATAAAAAACATTAATCAATAGTTATTAAGGTAATTTATTATGATAAAACAATAATTCTAATATAAAAAATATAAAAACATAGATTTTTACAGTAAAATTATTTTATTTTCATTTATATAAAATTAATTAATATTAAAAAATTTTAAACAATAATTTTTCATAATTTTAATACTATGAAATAATTTAAAAAACAAATATGGAAAAAATAATTCTCATAATAAAATATTTCAAAATAGTTCTTCTAGATCAATAATATTTCATATGTGAATTATAAATTAATTTTTTTTGAAAAATATCAAATAATGTAATTCATTTTATAATTTATATTAATTATTAATATATAATTACTATTTTTTTCATAACAATAAATCAGAAAAAAAATTATTAATGAAAAATATATTCTAAAATGATAGGGTGTTATGAGATGTTATGATAAATTTTGTTAAAATAAGAGAAATAAAGTGTGTGAAAAACATATAAATGAGATGTATTTGGTTGTGATATTCATCATAATGTCATGAATGAGTAAGAATTGGTCTCTAAATGTTTTCGGTATCATATGTTTTTATATTGAAAAGGGATATAAATATTTTAATTGGTATCCAACCCTTGTTATTAGCTATGTAAATTTGTATCAAACACAATACTTTTAATCAACATAAGAGCAAAAAATATAAAGTGCTAAATTTTAAGTCCATTAAATTTCATTGAAATTTATATCATGAAAATAAAATATAAAAATTTTAGTAGTGTGATAAAAAATGAAACACACTATCCACTCGTAAATCTAATTGAGTTTGTGAATATTTTACATCTAATGTTTTTTGTAGATTTATGTGTGTTTTAAATAGGTGAAGAAAAGATGAAAAGTTAAAGTAAATTTATCTAATTGATAAACAATAATGAATGGATGGTGTTTTTATAAGGTTTAGATTCAAATACAACATTTATTTAACACCCCCAATGAGTTTAAAAATCCTCTTGGAATTCCAACAAATTATTAGTATCTGATCAAGTTTAATTTTTTTCAAAGACATTGATTATCAGAAATGTACATCATTTTTCATATGAATTTATTGTTTAGTTATTTTTACCAAATATTATGCATATCATCAATTTAGTAATTAAAAAAAGATTTTTAATACTCAATGGGACTAATTATCCCATAAGGAAAGAAATAAAGATAACATATATATTTTTGTAGCCATGATGTTGTTGATGTGGTGGCTATTGAATATGATCTATTGGTTGATGGTTCTATTATAACTATTATAGGAAATATTAACATAAATAATGATGTAAAATCTTGGAATTCAATATTAATCCCTCTATCAGAAAATATATTCATGTAAGTGATTGAAATAAGGATAGTAAAAGATATTTGGGATAATTTAAATAATATCTATGATGGTGAAAACAAGTACAATGAAGTCAAATTATATATGTTCTGGATAAATTTTAAGGATATTTATATTCATGGTGATGTGGGGTTGGATAATTTATTGATGAGTTTGAATGATATTGTGAGAACCATTATATGTTTTTTATAATTTAGAATATCTAATTATCATTATAATGAGGATTATAATGTTACTAAAAATATTTTATCCAAAACTATATTTTATTGATGATTTAGATAGGGATATATTTCGTCTTTATAATTTTCAAAACATCTAATCTTTATATAATATGACAGAAGGTCTAGCTATAAATAAAATAGTAAAAGATTATATGTAGTCAATTTTTTAGGCTAAGAAGGTCGGTAAGAGACATGAAGAATCTAAATATTCTTATGTTTAAAATTTGGATGATTAAAATTTTACACAAATTTCAATGGGATGATCTCTCTCATATCAACACATTTATTAAAAATAATAGGTCAGTGTCATAGAATACTACTTCAAAAAATTTAACTATCGTGTTATTGGATATTTTACAACTAATATTACAAAATTTAGAGATATAAGGAGTGATTTTCTAAATGATTTATCATGTGATTTATTAAATATTAAGTTAAATAATACTAGTAAATTGATGACGTGTTATAAAAAAAGAAAGGGATTCTCAAATGTGAAGAGATGAAAATTCATCTCTTAAATAAGGGGAGTAAAAACTAATTGCAATAGAGATAACTGAATTTCATTATGTGGACATAAAGAGAAAATGTTTATTGATAAAGTTAACAGTAAATATTCCTCAAGTGATGATAAAATATTTTATGGGGAGGGAAAGGATAAACATATGGAATTTTGATGAATTATTTATTAAAGGTATTAATTGAAAAATTAACTATACTTGAGATGGTGAATAAGAATGTAAAGAAACTCTCTCAAAGCATATGGGCTCAATATGATTCAATAATAGAAAAAACAATCAATTTTACTAAAATAATTTGAGTATGTGATTTTTTTCCATGAATGGGACAGAAGATTCAATTAAATTATGGAAAATAATCTCTTATAAAAGGATAAATATCTAAAATAAACATATTAAAAGTTTTTTAGATTTGAGAAAAAATTGAGGAACATCCAGCTTAATTTTGGGAAGTCATTAAAATAAGTTATAGAACTCTCTAAAGGAAGCCTTAATCTTGATAAAGAGAAAAAAATTACTAATTATTTTTCAAATTTCAAAATATATCACATTCAATATCTATGTTTAATTGAAAAAAATATTGTGGTTTAATTGAACAATATAGAAGTGAATCATATAGAATAATATAAATTTATTAAATCAAGAAATAATAAAAATGATTTAAAATCTATTACAAATGTGGTTGAGAAAAATGTAGGAGAAATTTAAAAAAATCATAATAATTGTAGTGTATCCTATATTTTTTTGATTAAATATTAGTATAATTTTTTTAATGATAAAAATCATCATGGTACAAGTTTGGTACAACCTTCCATTTTTATTAAAATATTGTTTTTATGGAAATATATATTGTTTTGGTGTCTATAGGAATATGTATGTGAGATTTTGGAATAATAGTGGGCTAAATAAAATTCTAATATGGTGTAAACGGTAAACATTGACGGGGTTACATCTGACTAAAAGGGAAAAAATAAACAATAAGTTTCAAAATTCAAATGTCTAGAGTAGAACCAAATTCAAATTATTGAATAATGTGTGTAGAATGTATGCATAACCTACCCACAGTTCTAAAAAATTATATAATATTTCATTATAATTTGATTATAATGGACGTAACTCAAGTTTTATAAAAGAATAGTGAAGTAATTGAAGAATTAAATGAATTATTTTCATCGGAGGATTCAATAAATAAGGGGTCATGGATTGTGAATAGTGGATTTCCATCCAACATGGATGGTAATAAAATGACACTAGAAGTATTCATTAATTAAATAGATGGCTCCATGATGTTTTAAAATGATAACTCTTTCATGATTAAAAGAGTTATTAATATTGAAATTATTGTCCTGAAGATGAATACCATGAGCACATTGTTTGTTGGTTGACTAAAGTATAATTTACATAGTTCTTATTAAATTTTTTTAAAGGTAATGAAGTCATCTACATAGATGTTTAGGGATTAGTAAATAATATGGGATATATTTATTTACTTACCAATGGATTAACAAACCTTGTGTAATCAATTTTATGTTAAAAAGACTTCCAAATCAGGTTTTGTTAACCATAAAGGTTGAGTATATTGAGAGGAGTTATTATATTAAACTCATTGGTTATTATAATATGGTTTTTAATTTTATTGAATTATTGAAAAAAAATATCTATATGAATATGTATATTTTTTATTAGATCATTATTGTATATAAGTTAAAGTTGATCTTATTTAGAATAAAATATATTTTTCAAAAAATATGCCAATTTTTTCTAAAGAAAAGGCACATTGTGGAAAAAATAACCAATCCTAATTCATCTTATTATTATGTGATTCAATAATTATAAAACCATTTTTGAATATATTGGTGAACATTTTGGGATAATAATATTAATGTGATAAAATATCATAATTATTTAATGTATTAATAATAATTTTTGGGGGAAGGTTTCATAATTATGGAATTGTCTATTATAATGGAGTTAATGATGGTGATTATAAAAAATAAACTATAGAAGATAAAATTTTAAAGAATTTTTTAGCATTATATATTTAAAAAATTTCACATGAATTCTAAAGTATGTATATTTGTTCTCTGCATAGTCTTTGGATTGTTGTTGTCAAAGGGAGATATCGTTAAAACAATATTTCTTTTTCCCATTAAGGGGGAACATGTATTTATGGGGTAAAATCCTTTTTTCTAGTATTTAAGATTTTCGGTTGAATGATTTTGATGTGATGTTTGTGAAAAACATATTGGAAATAATTCATATATACAGGGAAAAATTTTACTTCAATCAATTTTTTTAAAAAAATATTTTAGAATAATCAATAAAAGAAATTGATAAAAAAAATAAATTGATATTATAGAAATAAGTAATTGTCTTTACTAAAGTTATATTAAATATAAAACTCTTAAAATTTCATGCTTTCAAAAAATAGTTTTTGGTTCAAGTTTTTTAGTAGCTAATGATGATTTAAAGATATTAAAATGGAAATTATTAGTATTGGTCTACCACTCATAATTTCTAAAATGATTTATCTCTTGTATACTTTGAGTTGATTAATTAAAATGGATTTTCTATATTGATACCTATTTCATTTTCATGGTCTATATAGTCTATATGTTTTTTAGGATTCCTTGATTTTTTTTATTATGTAGTGTTTCTTAAAAATCTAGAGAGGAATATTATTGATCCATATGAATTATAAATGATGATATTTGATAAACCCTATCCCCTTATATCACAAATTATTATATATTTTATTTCATTTCTCAAATTATTTATGATTTTAATGGTGTAAAAAATATGAAAACTACAAATTATAAAGGATATAATGAAATAATTTTAGGGATTAAAATAAGATAATCCCAAGTATAAGATATTTAAAACTTATGAGAAGTCCTAAATCAAATATTAAAATCCTCCTATAATGACTACACCAAATCCACAATCTCAATTATTATCAATTTAGAGAAAATGGTTGAGTATTTAATTGGTATATATGAATGATTAATGGATTTATTTTGAATTACCTTAGACAAAATAGAGATACCAATTAGGAGTATTTTATTTCAACTTGATATCTACTGTAGTCCAAATTACCCACACCCTTGGGTGATTATATAAATTTTGAAAATAAATACTTTTATTTACTAACACCTCTTGTTTTAAAATACTCAATATCATTATCTTCAACAAAGAAGACACCACTCAAAATCAGGACTAATCTAGGTCCTATTCAAAATACTTTTGGTATTACAACTTTTATATATATTCATCTATTAAATGAAATTTATTTTAAATACTAATTAAAATTATGTATTTATAGAAATAATTATTATAATAAAAATAAAAATGATATAGAAATTAGTAAAATAAAAAAAAGAATGGGGTAAGTTTAGATGCATAAGAAGGAACCCAAAATGGGAAAGCATCTAACTAAGTATCCTAGGATTACAAATAATGTTTTGATTATTAAGGAAACTATTATAAAAGATCTAATATTGTTGTGTTAGAGCAATATTATATATTTTCCTTAATTCTTCATGCATTGAGGATTATCTTTTTAATTATAGATTATATACCCAAATATTGATTTCCATAAGAGATTAGACTGACGAGATAAACATTTAAAGGTGAATATTATAGTATATAACCCACAAAAATAACATCAGGTTGGTATAATAAGGGTGAAAGTTTAATAAATATAATCTTAATTATAATTTAGTTTTTTAATTTTAAAAAATTTGATCTACTTAATTTTGATATTTAATTTTAAATTATGTTAACATATTTTATAATCTAAAATGGAAAAAGTATATGAATATTTTTTTCATTGATTTTATATTATGTATTACTTTATATATCTCTTTTATATTATATTTATAGCAAAATCATATAATAAGTAATGAATTATAATATCTAAAAGAGATGTTAAAAATTAAATAAACCTAAATATAAATAAAATACCAATGAAATATAGTAACAAAATATAAGGTATATTTTTTCAATATTATTTTTCTTTACCCCTTACTTATTATAAATTTATGATAATATATTTTTTCTATATCTACATTTCATGATAATAGGATAGAATATTTTATTATGTGAGGGTTATATAATTCTCACCATATTTTTTTATTTAAATCATTCTTTAAGGGAATATATTCACTTAATAATATCAGTTTATCTTATTAAAAAAAGTTACAAAACATCAACATAATGTTGTTATGAATTTATTCATATTTTTTGGTTTTTTTATTTTTTTTATTTAATAATTATATTGTGTTTATTTTTATTTGGTATAAAATTTAAAGAATAAGGTAAAGGGGAATTTTGAGTTTAATAGATATAATTAAACATATAGTTCACAAATGTAGTATATAAAAATTATGGTTGGTAGTATTGTAATCCTAGTGGTCTATGTAGATGATATATTTCCTCTATGCTGCTATAATTATTTTGTTAGTAGACACTATTTTTATAGTGTTTCATTGGGATTCAAGTGGTTTTCCCCTTGATAATTTTTAATAAATTTAATTATTATCATTTCCAATTTAGTATTTTGATCTCTTAATTCTATTTTTTTGTCCATAAAATATAAATATTATCATATTACGTATCTACGTTCTCTTTAGCGGATCTTATTTATTTTAGATATATTTCCTTCAGTTATTATCTTGATCAAGATTTTCAAGTGAATTGGACTCAAGACGTTATGAATATAAATATCTATGTGGTTTATTTTAAAGATGGTGATGTTTCAATTGATTTTTATTTCTAATTTAATTTACCAATTCTAGTTTTAGTGAATATTCATTTTAAATGATTCGATTTTTTTTAATTTCATTATTTTGATGATTCCTAGTTAACCCCTAGTTAGGTGATCTTAAGCCTTTCCTTGATTGTAATCAATAACTAAATTTTTATTTTGATAATATAATGTTTTTATTTATTTGTACTTTTTTTAAATAGACTAAAAATAAAATTTCATTAAAATAAAATTTTATTTGATGATTTTATATGATTTAACTATGTTTTATATAAATTTGTACTACTATAATTATAAGTTAAAGGGTAAGGTAATGATTATGTGTTAGGTTAGAATTATAATTGAAGATAAAGTAATATTATAGTGTATTAAGAGGACATCAATGGTGATTTTTTTTTAAGATTATAATTTTTTAAATGTGTAAATAGTGGTTTAATACTGGATTCATGATATTGGATGACGAAATTTTTTTATTTGTAATATCTTAGGGACTGAAAATTTTGGCATTTATAAAAATATAAAACATATCTAAAAACTTTTTATATAGAATAAATGTTTTATAAAATGGTTGATATGATCTCTTTGGTGGTAAGAGGGGTAATGTAGTTTCTCAAATATGTTTTTTAGTAAAAATAGAAAAACATTTCATGGATATATTATTATTTTTTTGGGAAAATATGTTCTGTGTGCTAAGAATCATTGGTAAGGATTTTGTTATATAATTTTTAATTGATTTAAAACCGTTTATGATGTCAAATGGTGTTTTTTGAATTGAAATTTATTAATGAGATATATAAAGAATAATTTTTATAGAAAATAATTCTTAGAAGTACTGAGAATAAATGATGATTTATTATTTTCTATTTAATTGGAAAATTTTATATTTAAAATGGGGGTTTTTAGATTTTAATGATTTATTAAAGACACTAAATATGATTCTATATAGGTGAAACAATTAGTACGCTCTAGAATGGATTTAAGTAAATTATTAATAAATATGGGATGATGTCATGATATTAAAATTTTATATGATTAATTGTGAATATTTTTTGGTTTATAAAAATGAATTTTGAAATTTTTTATCTGCTATAGTTTTTTTAGTGAATAAGGGGAAGATGGAATATGTTATTAAAAAGGCTATATAAATTTTGAAATGGTTTTTGGCCAATATGAGATGATGAAATTAGAGATTAAGAACTATGTGATGTGATGAAATTTTTGTTCTGTTATTTTTAAATATTGATAAGATATATGATATTTTACAAAGACCATGCAATTAGTTGTGTTGTAGAGAAATCCATGGAATATAATGTGAATAATCCGTTTGTTTGGCTAAGTTAAGTGTTTTAATTTATTGATATATTTTTCACATGTTATACTAAATAAGAAAATTATAATATATATGTATATTATAAAAATTATTCCTTGAATATTTTTATAAGAAAAAAACATATGTTTGGTCTTGACATTGATTTAATAATGATTTTAGATTTATGAGAAAATTCAATGTGGTTAGTCATGATACTAATTATTCCATGTGATTATCTTTGAATTGTTTGAAATACACATAGGGTTTCCACTGTCATTAGACAAAGTTGGAAAAATATACTTCCAAGCTGTCTTGGTAAGTAATTGTAATATATATATATACTAATTTTATATGTTAAATTCATGAAATTATATTTCTGAAAACACGTATAAGCATGTTGGGATCAATAACATGTTTAGGTACTTTAATAGAATACTAACAAGATATGTTTACCACATTATATGTGTTTACATATTTTGAACTTGAACATTTAAAATTTAATTATATAGGAAAAGGTATAGATCTAAAAAACATGAAATCAAATATCATGATTCATTATGATTATTTCATGAGAGGATTGGACCATATGTAATGGGATGATTTTCTACATTTAGTTTTTCTTATTTTTCATATATATATATATAATACTTGTATATACATTATTTTTTATATATGATATGTTTGTATGACATATTAGATATTATTGGTGTTTATTTTGTTGTTTTATTTCTGATGTTTCTCATCTATTTCCACAAAGAAAGATTATTACAAATGTAATAATTTTTTATTATGGGGAAAAATCTACACGAAAATTAAACCCCAAGTGATACTTTATGCATTGAGTGATTTTATCTAGCCATTGGTGATGGGGAAACACACATAATAATATATGGTGTTTCTTCTCAATAGTTTAAGGTATGTTGTTAATCAACTATAGTTTTTCTATTATTTAGTTTGATTCAATTTAACCTCATTACTTTATTTTATTCTCATCTAACTTATGATTTAGTCTTGAATGAAAAGTTTTCATAATGAATGTTGAACCCGAATATTCTTCTAGTTAAGAAGATAGAGATAATCAAGAGATGGCTATATTATATTATAATCATTTTTATATTTGGAATTATTTTGGATTTCTATATCTTAGAGATATTGAATTTTTATGGGACTATTGGTAAAGGTTGGTAAACTTTTTTTAGGATAGTATTGATTATTACAAGTTAAATTTGACATTTTCTTCCTTTTGATGGTGTTTATTTTACTTTAATTACTTAATGGGATATTTATTCATTTCGAAACTGTTATTTTATAGAGATGGTTAGGAATATTACTACATATATAGAAGGTATAGTTTTTTTTATGATTGAGAGGGATGTTTAATTTATATACATTTTATTCATTTATCATACATTGATTTTTTTCTTGTTTATTTCTATTAGTTTTCTCTTGAAATAGATATGGATTTTGTGGGAAAATTAGTATATAGTACAAAGCTTATTTTTATTCTAACGTACTATATTTATCTATTTTAGATTTTAGAGATTACGATTTATTTGGTTAATATTGATTAAAAATCCTATATCAAGAATATTATTTCTACATGGAGTCCTCTAGTGATTTTTTCTTAGAAGAAAAATATGAGTTCGAGATGTTCGTGGGATATCAAAATACTAATCATGTGAAGATTAATAAATAATATCATTTTACTAAGATTTTTTATATATTTATTTAGTTTAGGGGTCTTATTTTTTTTTAATTTATCTTTTGTTATGTTACAGTTATCTCATGGTCATTATTTTGGTTAAACATAAGACATATTTCTAAATTTATTATTGGTATTATAAATTCATGTTGATGACATTTAGTCTAAAAATTGGTCATGTTACCTTTATATATTATGTGAGACATACTCTTTTTCAATATATTGAGTGGTATTTTCTTATATTTTTATGTGGTGACACATGTTTTACTTGACGCATGAAATAGAAAACCTTAGTGGTATGTGGTGTGGTGGTCTAAATATGAATAAGAAGTCATGACTCTCTTCATAGAGTTATATTTATATGTTCTTAAAGAGTGGCGCTGTGTGATTTTAGAAAACTTAATAATTATTTCATACATGATAGAGAAATTAAAATGAAATCAAAATTATGATCCTTTATGTTAGGTATTTATGGAAATATTTTATGGTAGGGAGTAGGTTTTTAAATAGAACCTAGGTATTAATTTCAGCGTATATGTTCATAAATTGTTAATAGTTTTATTGCATATATGGGAGGATGTGATGTTTGATTTTTCTTTATGGATTGTTTATTTATGTTTGAATAAGATATATCATTATGTGTGATGAACTTTTACTATCCAAAAATGATAAGGGATGTTTTTGGTTTTTTCATAAGATGTTATATCAGTTAATGAAAAAAGTCCTTATTATTAGGGGTAAATAAATATTTTTTAATTATTTATTATTTAAATTTTTAAATTGAGTGCGGTGGTTATATATTTTCTAATGGGTCTTTCTATATCATCAAAATAATGGAATGAAAATTTTGTTTTAATTAATTAAAATATGAAATTTTTTCATTTATATTCAATTTGAGAGACATTTGGTATCATGTATGTCATGAGTATAATATTAACTTCTAAATTCTGGAATTTTTTGTAGAGAGATTTGGTTCCTCATGTGAAGTTAAGAATCGTTTATCATTCATATAATTTTGTGAAATTTGAGCACACTATATATGTTCTTGAAAATATATTACATGTGTACATTCTTGTGTTAGGTGGTTTATGGTATAATTATCTGTTTTGAATAGAATATATATATATTTAAGTCCGAAGAATATATTTCATTATCTAAGGTTTTTGTGGAAGATCATATAGGTAACCCCTCTATTAGATGGATGTGGATGAGTCTTCATGTTTCGATCATAGATTTGTACTTTTAAATACATAAAATGTATTTAAATTTAAGATGATATTGGATATGACTTAGAGAAGATAGAAATAATTTTCATATTGGAAATTAAAAACTTAAAAACTATTGGGGTATATGTATTTCATAAGGTTTCACCATTACTAGAACATGGAAGGGTGAAAATTAATTTAAAATTAACACCTCAATTTATATGATGGTTTTATTGTCATAATAAAATTGTAGAAATTTCATATTGGTTATCGATAAATAAATAGTTTGATATAATAAAATATGTATTTCTTTTATGACTAACTATGTGGGATCTTGATCTATCATGTGTGATTCATGGTGATGATGTTGAGTTAAATATGAAGGCATCCTCTATATAGCATCATTAGATTTTATTTTATTATAGATTGAAGATCTTGTAATGTTATACTTTCTTACATGTTTATGTTTTATAATAATATATTTATACATATTAAGATGATTGGGATAAATATGTGGATATGAGGTTTCAATATCTAAAGATTCTCATTTGAGATTCTCAATAAATCAAGTTATCTTAGTTGAGTTTCAAAATTAAAGTCATCATTTATAAATTTTATTATTTTTATATTTATTAGTTATTAAATTTATAGAATAAATAAAGTTTTAATTTAAATCTTTTAATGTTTTTTTATCTTAGTGTTTATATAAGGAATCCATAAACACTGTATTGGGGGGGAACAAGAGTTTGGATAATCTAGAAAGGGGGTTTCTTCCATTAAACCACCAGTTGGAGATAAGTTGCATCCAGAGATATTCTAGTTGAGTTATTGGAATCCATTCTAGTCCCACTAGGTTTTTTATGAATTAGGCAAAGATCATTTTTAATATGGGGGATTATGGCCATTTTAATATTTAAATTTGGACCTTTTAATTTTATTTTGGTGTTTGGTTAATAGTTTTCTATGTGGATAAATTCAATAAATTATGAATTTATCCTATTTATTTCTTAATTGTATCCACTTAAAAAGTTTTCAAAATCAAGATTTACGGAGTATGTTGGACTTCTTAGGTCATTATCATAACGCTTCTTTTTTGGGTGATGAGGTTTCATTTTTTATTCAAATTAAATTTTCCTCTTTTAGTTTTAGAAGAAATTATATTATTTAAATATTTAGGAAGGTTTTGAAATTTTTTTCTTATGTGGATTATTGGTTTATTAGAAGATTATTGATCTCAATACTTTAGAAGATTTTAAGTGACTACTACTTGTGTATTTTTATAAATTAATGTGAGGATTTATCTTTTGTGTGGATGAATGGCATTAAAAAAAATATAAATAAAATATAAATTACTTATATGATGTAAAATGATTTAATTTAGTATTACACCAACATTATTTTCTACTGTAAATTTTAATTAAATTATTAAGTGATTATTATGCCTTAATTTTAAATTATAATTAATTATAAAACAATATTCTAGTTTTTTAAGACAAATTTAATTATGATTTTTTTAGATGATTAATGTTGATAAATTATGAAAATAGTGATTAATTTTTGAATTAACAATATTGAATAATAAAATGTTTTTTGGTGTTAATGTGTTGAAAATTTCATAGGTAAAGAATGTGTATTTTTTAATATTAAAAAATAAATTTTAAAATATGTTTAAATATATGAAATGTTTTTAATGATTTGTGGTATCATCACTTTGGTGATAAGTGAGTCATAATTAATTCTCAAATAGTTTTTTTGGAAAAAAAATATTTTTAGACGTAAATATTATTATTATGTACAAAAAACCTAATTTTTCCGTTGATAATAAATAATGATTATTTTATTATGTGAGTTAAAATCCAATAAATACCATAACAAAGACATAGACTTTTCCAAAAACTATTAATCCCCAATTATCCTATACATAGTGGACAAAATATATAAATTTTACTCTAACTAAATATTATTATTACTGAACTCCTCTCAAGACAAATCTCAACACTTCCTCTACTTGATCATAGATGCATCACTGTCTCTCATTTACAACATCCACCACTGCCTAGATTTCCTAAGTAACAAGATCAAAACCAATGGAATTTAATGCTCCTCAACTATCTCAATAAGTATAAATTCAATATAATCTTTTTTCCAACCACTACTCGGTTTCCGTATCACAAATATAGACATCATTATTTTGTATGTTCTACCATTAAAATTTTTATAAATTGTCTATTCATTCTTCCACTACTGATAGGTTCAACCTGGGTCATACAACAATAAGTGTCGCCTATTAGAGTGGGATCTCTAGACATAATTTGTGATTTTAATTTTTGATTATCAGGACATGTATATAGTATAATATATATATATATATATATATAATATTCTTACTATAGTTGTATGATTACATCTATATATGAAATATATTTTAATTTCCTTATCTAATTTTTCATATAAAAATGTTATAGTAGTAACCAACTATAATGAGATATTTTATATGCCATGATAGTAATCTTAAATATATGCCCATTGGCCAGGATAAATTATTTTCATAGTAAATAGATGATGTTTTTCTATTAGTTGTTGGAGGATCATAAACATTAAAACATCTTCAAATAAAGTTTTTACTTGTCAATATCCATTTATACGTTCTTATAAGGACTTCACGTTAGTAGAAATATAATATTCTTGAGTTGTAGTTTGTTATTTATGTCTACAGGAAAGTTTTTTGGTCTCTTTAATTGAGATTATTATTAATGTGTTCTACGAATAATTTACTTTGACACATGATTAAAATCAAGATAGTGTATGTTTGTAGGTATGTAGTTGGTGTATAATGTATCATAACTGATAAAACATTGTTTTAATGGTCAAGATAGGAATTTTTACCTCCAGGTGTTGGAATAATAAATCTCTTACCCTTTGACTTGAATGGTACATTCTATGTTTAATAGATTTCCATAGTATATGAAAACACTCATGTATAAAATAGAAAAACAAAAATATATCAAGCGTCCAATGATAATAAAACAATGTTTGAAAAATGTTTGATAAGATATTAGTTAGAAAAAAATATTGTAATACATGATATATGATTGTAGGAATTTTTGTATTACAATAACCTACCTTTATCTCTTTAGGGGATATTATGTGTTGTGAGATACCACTCTTGGCCTATGATTTGAAATAAATACTCTAACGATATGATATGAGAGGGTAATATAAAAAATGTGTCAAGATATTTCATTAGTTCATATGAATTGTACTTTTGGATGTAGTGGCCCCATAACCATGGATTAGTGATCATCCATGTGTGAATGATTTCCAGTAAAATAAATAGATAGAGTTAAATTATAATTTAATTGATTTTAGAAAAATATTAATTGAACTTAATTATAAATATATTCAAAAGTTAATTAATTTTAAATAAGTAAATATGATAAATTATTTTATGAATTGTCATTACATGTCCAAGTTTTAAAATTAATTATAAAAGTCTAAGTGATGCTTTAACATTTTTATTTTATTACATGACAAATGGGAGAGTTAAAAGTGAGAAATTAAATTCATAAAACATTAAAACAACTTATATAATTATAAATATGAATTTTTGGTTATTTTTATATGTTATATTTCATAAGGGATTAAAGTAAAAATAAAGAGACTAAAATCCATATATATTATCCTATTTTAGTCCCAATTTAAATATTTCCAATACCTTATATAATTTTTTCTCCTACCACTCTCTCTCAAACACACACACTCTATCTCTATCTCACGTTTTAGTGTGATAATGAATAAATAATAACAAGAATGATACAATTTATATCTTTCCTATCAATTACATTTTTTTGATCACAATGTAATCTTAATAAACTCAAAAGTTTTATGATATAACATAGGAGTTTTAGAATAATGAAGAGGTAAATCATATAATCATATTTATATGATCTATTGGTATTTTTTTCATATATTTGTTAAGCTAAAATAACATAAAATGAATGTAGTATGACCATATAGTGCCTAGGATCAGTTTACTTTACTTAAATGGGATGGATTAGTGGATTCACGTTTTGGTAGTTTCTTCCAATTTCAATGAACCTTTACAGGATGACGGAATTTTTTTCCAATAAAATATAAATTCTAAAAATTACTCACATATAAAGAAAATATAATAACAATGAACATGAGGATTTTTAGAAGTTGCATGTCCTTCACGTGAAAACCACTCATTGATGTGGATGGTTAGTCCCCCCTAATGATATAATCTTCACTATAATAAAAATTATTAACAAGATTAAATAATTATAATAGTATCATACTATGATTTTTAATAGTCTCATCATATTGATAAATTTCACACTGTTATCATAATATATTTTTAATCATTAAGATAAATATCATTTTGAGGGTCTGGTTCGTTTAGTAAGAAATGCTAACGATCTTCCATCACAAATCTCTAGTAAATTCAATAATGGAGTAATCACTTAATAAATAATATGTTTATGATAAGTTATTGAAACTAAAACACATATTTGATTCTAATGGATTCTCAAGATAAAATTTATTTAGATGATGGTTTCTAAATTTTTGCCTATTGACTCTCACTTCATTATATCTATATTTTTGAAACACAACCCAATTAAAATCATATATACTCTATATGAAAGCACAACACATTTGGTAAAAATAATTTTTAATGATTAAAAAAATTCAGGAAATATGATTTACAACTCATCATTCTCAATTCTTCTCTTAGAATAATTATGCATCACAACCACATTTCTTTCCTCATTTGGTTAGGAATGGTTTTTATGTACTGTGATCACAATAATATTATCCCCTATAATTAACTATGTGTCTCATATATAATTCCAATTATACCTTTCTTTTAATTTAGTTTCATAGTCAAATCCACTTGAAAATATTTTCCAGTTTTGATCATGATAAAAGAATAATTAAAAAATAAATGAATATAATAATTCCATATAGATTCAATATTTTTTATTTCACTCAAACAACTTGAACTCATGTTATTAAATAGCTATAAATACATGGTAGAAATCCATACCATAACTTAGTATCTAGGATTTCAAGACTATAAATCTATGAAATAATCACTTCAAAACTAGTTGAATTTGATTAGAAAATTTATAAACAAAAATAACAATCATGACACAAAAATAATACAATTATTTTCCTTTGAATATTCTTTAGAAACCACATATTTGAATACCATAGAAAAATTATAACGGAACTAACCTTGAAAATAGAAACATATGTGCACTAAGATAAAAAAAATTACAAGAAAAATGTTGAATCAAATTTTAAATGGTATCTGTTAGCCTTTGAAGATCATCTTTATCATCATTAGATTTTATTTTTTTCAAAATATTCAACTTTTTTCAACTAATATTTTCATAAAAAAATACACTAAATTTTATCAATGTGGTGAGGTGGGATACAATTTCATATGGATTTTATGTCATATATAATTCTTAAATAAATATTTTTTGTACTCCAAATGTTATACAGTTCGGCTTAAAAGAATTAAAAAATATATGAAGTCATAATAAAAGAATATATAGCTTCAAATTTATAATATATATGAAAAAATACATAAAAATGATTTTTAAGTCATAAGAAAGTTTCTAAAAAGTCATATATGATTCAAAATATCTTATTTTAGTCCACTCAATGCCTTATAAATTAAGGAATGTCTAAAGGGAACTTCTAAGTTTGATGATTTTTATAACTTCCAAAGTCTAAAACTAACTAAATCTCCAAATTCCAAACATCAACACCTATTTACAAAACCTATTAATTTAAACTCAAAACATCTCAACCCATACCAAAATCAATATAACTATATCAAAAAGGACCTCAGAAACCTTCAACGATTCTCAATCAATTAGGGAAAAAATGTAAATCAATAAAAGATACAAGGTCACTTCAAACTTGCCCATTTTTATTTTTTGCAAACAACTCTCCAATCATCAATACAAACTCAAATATTTTTAGAGTACCCAACATTATCTAATAATCCTTAAATATCATCTTATCTTTCATAACATGTATCTTGAACCAAAATTCTAGATAAATAAATAATTTTGAAATAATTTCATCTCTTGGTGAAAAGAACATTTTTTCAAGTGACTTTGATGATTTCCCCATAAATATATTGATCTTTCTACACTTTTTAAAACCACCCCCTTTATGCATTAAAGATATATTCAGATCCAGTATGTAGTTCACACTAAAACTTTTGTTTCATCGTACAATTGGAAAATAGTTTTGTCACTATTTGTCCCCCATTTTAAAAAAAACCAAATCCATATGGTGGTTATTTTCACAGAATATAAATTGATATGGGAGATATAAACATAGAGTTTTAGCTTAAACTTAGAGAACATACCCCTTGTAATATAATTTGTGAATATATATGTAATCTAATTCTATTTTATTCTTTATTGATATCATATTCTCCACTATTTCAATAATTAAATGATACCCGAGGTATATGTGTTTGGATATATAATAAAGAATAGGGTTCTTTAAAAGATTTATTACACTCTAATTATTGCCTAGTATCTTCTAAAACCTCTTTGTCTCAACTCTCAAATATACTAAATTTAAAATCATCCATAATACCAATGTATAATTGTAAGTAGCATCTACATAATCTAATTTTGATTTGAAAAGTTTCACTAAATATTTATTATTATTGTAAAATCTCACTAATCCCTATATAATGAATAAATTCCTAAAAAATGTAGAACTTATGTTTTTACTATCACCATCAAAATATGTATCATTGAATCCAATAAAGTGAAAATATGCACTATATATGTATATCATCCCATAATACACTATTCCATTTACATATCTCAAAAAAAAATTAAATAATACGTGACTTCATTGGGTCACTTTTAAATCTAGAACAATGTGTCACTATATAAGATATGTCAATTCTTGATGTTTTAAAATTCAACAAGCTTCCAATGACTCTTCAAAACTTCTTTTGATCAACCTTTCTTATAATCTTATCGTCAATTTTTTTTCCAAAATTAAATATTATTTGAAACATATCTTAAGTATTCCATTCCAAACATTTTTTTAAGACTCTACTGTATTTTTTACGGGATTAAAAGATATAATCATATTTCTACTCAACCCATAATATTAGAAAGTACATCAAATCTCCCATCAAGGAAATATCATAATAATTTTTAATATGTTTAGAATATTCCTTCTAAATATACACAATATAACATAAAAATTATATAATAAACATAAATTATGATATATAGGGTACTTATGGATAACTCCTTTATGTACAAATTTTTTTCAACCTTTACTTTCAAAAACATCAGTTGTATTATGTATCTATTATGCTTTGAAACCCATTATCAAGAATCTTATTTCAATCCATAAAATGATTTTCTAAATCCAAAAAACACACTAACATCAACATATATAATGAAACCCTCTTGTTCCTCAACAAACACTCCCTCTTTAAGTTCACCTCTCAAAAATACCAATTTCACATCCATTTGATAAAATGTATAATGTTTCTCTAAAAATACTACCAAAAACATTATAATGGATTAAATACTTTCTTATAGTGAAAATGTTTAATCTAATTTGATGCCTTACAATTGTGAATATCTTTTATAAATTAATCTCGTGTTGTTTCTTAAAACATCACCCTTCTCATCAATTTTATTTCTAAACACAAACTTAGTGTTAGTGAGATTTTAATATTTCTGTATTGGTACAAGATCCCAAGATCATTTTTTCTCAATTTTATTCAAATAATCATTCATTAATTTTACCAACACTTTGTACTCAATATCATCGCCCATAGTTCTTGGTTCAACCTGTGACATAAGTATTTTTTTAGTTTTATATTCTTTTTCTACATTTGGTTTGGATAGGATCCACTTGGTTGATTATTATATTATTTTTAACAATATTATTTTCTAACCATTGATTACAAAAACCCTTGTAAAATGTATATTCATAATTTGAGGATTGATATGAGTCAGTATCAACAACAATCTACTCAAATTATGCATGTTATGGGATCTATTTTTCAAGACTCTTATTTTTTTCATATTGTGTTTCATCACCTTCTGCCTCAACAAACACCTCACATTTATACTAATTTTCATATATTTTAACATCATAATAATCTAATAACTTTTGAAACCTCTTATTCATGCACATGTACCCACTAACATTATTTAAGTATCTCATAAATACTCTTCCATCATATTTTCATTTAAACCTTCACAACATACTATTTTTAATATTTATAATGCATGGACTTTTAGAAAAACAAGTTATTGACCATAGGATTTCTCTTATACAACATATCATAACGATTAGAATGTTTATAATGCATAAAAATATACTCTCCTTTAATGGGAAAAATAGTAAAAATTTCTTCACTCCAAATAATATTTTCAGACTTTCTTCTCATCTAGCATTATTTTACTCCTCTACAAAATGTTTCTTTTCTTCCTATCTATATCACTATTATCATGTGGATAATATAGAGTGGTGAATTTATTCTTCATTACTTGTTTATAAAAATAACTTTAAAACACATAACCTATATATTCCTTTATATTATTATCTACCAATTTCTTAATGAATAGAACAAACTCTTTTCTAAATTGTCTCTGAAAAAAATAAAAAAATCATATTTTTATTTGTTATTAAAGAATATAGTGTTGTTTATTTGGATATATTCATTATTGAATCTGATGAAATATAAATAACCTAATTAATAATATTTCCATATGGGACCGTATAAATTTATGTGAATCAGTTTTACTAATATTGTAAAAATAATTACATCCTTATTGCAAGATTTTTGATCTGTCTTCTCTATCTTATATGTTAGATGAAAAGTAATAATTTTTAAATTAGGGATACCACTCACAACATCATTATTTTACACTTTTATTAGGCTTACATTCCTAATATGACCAATCCTCCTGATATATATCTTTTCCTCATCTTTTCCACTCAAATAAAAAAAATAGTTAGATCACAGTGTAAAAAAACTCATTCATTTCCTTTTTTTAATGGTTCTTTCATAATTTAATATTCTAAATATACATGATTTGATTTTGAAAAAAACCCATTCCCATTAACATAGAGCTAAATAATACTAAAAACATTGTTCTTCATCCCTTCCACATATACTAAATTACTTAATTAAATATTTTGAGTTTCAATGTCAATGAATATAGTCTCTTTAATTTTTCTATAACAATAATTACAAAAGGTTATCATTCCACCATTATGTTTATAAATATTTTTTAGAATATTTATATCAACTTTAATATGGAATGAATAGCCACTAATAAGAACACACGACTTATTTTTTTCCTATCCTTAAATGAAACTAATACAACACATGAATTTCCTTTCCTATACATATAAACACGCGTTTCCTTCAAATAATCCAAAAAAAACTCAAAAAATATTGTTAGACACATTAATACACTATGATCATACTTCTAAAACCTATCACATGATTTTAAATATACTCAAATTTATTTTAAATTTAAAAATTATCATAATTTATCTTTCTGGCCCATATTATCTTAGAAACCGAGTTCTTCTCTTCTAAATAACTTGCTAGAATTCATTCCCCATTACATATAGTGAAATATTACCCATGGATGTGTATAAATTATGTCAAAACATTCCATAGAACCGTTAGTATATTAAGGATATTTATTTTATATAATAAAAAAATTCTACTAGAAATGTTTTCTTGATTTCAGTTCTTGTTCTACACTTTGGGTCTAAATTTTTTTTCTCTTTGGGAGTCACAAATATTTTATAAGTATTATTTTATTTTACTCATATAATTATATGTTTCTCCTCATTTTTCTTTTTTTATAACTGACTTGATTTTTATTTTGAACATGAATTGTTAGTGAAAAATAGAATTTAAAAAAAATTATGTATGGTTTTACTAAGATCTTTTGTGAAATTTCTCCTGGATACCTTATAGTATTAAAATTTGACGTCAAAATTATTTTCAAAACCATCTTTTAACTTCTTTAGTTCATTATTATACTTAAGAAACTATAATTTTATCTTTAAAAATTAATCTTAATATCGTTTATTATATTCTCAGGTTCATCGGCTTTCTACAGAAATTTTTTCATAACATTAATAAGGGATACTAATTTCTTTTCAAACATTTTCTAATCCTTAGAAATCTTCTTATTTTATATTATCAAATTATTATTCTCATTATTGGGAATGGTATTCTGGAAATACAAGAATTAATCTCATCCTTTACATTTACTCCAACTCAGTTGGTTCCAAATTATATTCTTCACTACAGGAAGTGTTAAATCCTTTTTCCACATAATTTATTAAATTGGTAAATTTCTCAACATATTTATTTTTACATTCACTAATAGATGTGTGAATATTTCCTTCTTCTTTGATCACCATATTTATTCTCTTACTTCTATAAAATATCTTTTATCTATATAAAATGTTGGATGATTTATTTAAACTTTTATCCTACTTTTTTTATATGGTATTTGATAATTTTTAGATTCAAAATCTAATCCCATATTTATGGTATGGTTGATTTAAAAATTCCCAATTCCATTACATTTGTAGAATATAGTAAAAAATATCTTTTGGTCTTGATATTTACCTTATTGAACCTCATTTAAATAATAACAATAATTATTTCATAGAATCCAACATTCTGTTAATTTTTGGATTCACATAAATTTTCATTATTAATATTTTCCATGATTTTCATCATTATCATTGACTCAAAGTCTCTTTTATCATTAACCCTCTTCTTATAGGATAAAAGTATTCTCATATCATAAGATAATATAATATTATGAAATTAATCAAGAGAGATATCTTATCTATCTTTATGATCTAAGATAATTTGTTCAAGCCTATTTAAAAGGTTTCTCATGAGATTTTAAACAATAGTGTAATCATAAATCTTTTAACTAAATCAATTAATATTTAATTAAATTTCAATTAACATTTTTAAATAATCATTAATTTTTCATTCCTTACTCATCTTCATAACATCAAACTAGATTATCTAAATCAATAATTTATCCTCCTTGACATTGAAATTTCCTTCAAAGCTACTTTCCATTGTATCCAAAATTTATTAGGATGATTGATGTCTCGTTAATTACTCCTAATTTTCTATTTATTCCAAAATCCATAAAACTTATTGAAGTATAAATTAGTGGAATCCTAATGAATTACCCCTAAAAATAGGGTTATGATATTTTCTAAAATTACTCATACGATTATATATAATAACAATATCATTGGGGCCCACTTTATAAGCTGAGATGTTAGTCGTAGAGTTTTAATCCAACTAATCGTGACTAATCTAAATACTTTTTTGTATGATTTATCTAATAGAGACATATTAATAGAATATTTTTTCTTTCAAAAAACCTCTATATTTCTTTTATCAATAATTATCTTATGATAATTCTTTTTAATGGTTGAAAATAACCACTAAAGCATATTTAACCTTTAGTGTAAGGGAAAGAAGATATGGAAACATTTTATTCTTCGATCTATGATTATTTCAAGAATCAAATTATATAACACCATAGTTTTTTACAGAATTAAGAATCTTAATCATAAGAACCATGATGGATTAAATATTTAAAAAAAATCTTTGACACTATTTATGGTGTCTAGGATAAATTTACTCTAATAAGATGGGGTATGAATAAGTGGAGACCAATTTCATAATATCTTATAATTTTAATAAAACTATAAAACTAGTTAAATTTTTATCCACTAAAATTTGAATTATTATAATCACTCATATTTGAAGGAAATAGAATAAAAAATAGCATGAGTATTTTTATAAGTTTCAACCCCTTCAGGAAAAACCAAATCGTGGTTTTGGTTGGTTAGATCTAAAAATAATATATTATTTACTATAAGAAAAAAATCACATGCTTATAGAATTATCATATAATAAGTAATACATGTCTAGATCGACACTGGATGACGAATTTTGTCACTAATAATACCTAGAAACTATAACCAAAATTAGAAAGATAACTTTGAGGGTTTGGTTCATTATGTAATAGTAGATAGTAATATTCATTCACAATACTATAAGATATTCAAGAATATATTTCCCACACATGGTGGAATATGATAAGGATATTGTCTTTGATACCTAAAGAAATTTTCGATTCAACATGATGTTAATGCTTAAAAACATATATGTGATAGTTTCCAAACATCAGGTTCTAAAAACTCTCTTCATCAAATATTTATTTTTAAAAATCTATGCAATTAATTTTTTATAGTATCTCTCTTCAAAATATCAACATATTTTTTCATCATAATTTTCATGAATTGAAATTAATTAATAAAATATCATCCCAGCATTATCAATTCTTTTCTCAACAGAAATATACAACATTATCACATTTCATTCCTCATTATTTACGTTCAAAATTTATTCGCCAAGATCTGAAGAATATTTTCAGCATTAACTAACTACATATCTATAGAATAATTCTAATTATACCCTTATTCCTATTCAGTTTCTTAGAAAACCCCATAAAATAAATTTCTTCACCTTTTATCACAATAAAAGAATAATCCAAAAATAAATGAATTTTTTAACTTACTAAAGATTTCATATTATTTTTTCAATAAAATAACATGAACTAAACTTCTTCAATAACATTATTTATTACTAAAACATATTTAATCACATTTTAATTGTGATGTTTTAATTTTTTTTATTTTTTCCTAACATCATCAAATTAAATTTCATCAGAATATCAAAATTCTAGAATCCTTGATTTTATATAGTGAAATTCACCAAAATTCATCTGTAGGATGAGGAAAGAGACCATTCCATATGATGTTTATGTCATAAAAAATTCATAATTCCATACATAGGCACTCTCAAAGTCATACACTACAAATTTTAAGACATACAACCTATTTGAATTCATATAAAATGAATTTATATTCTCATACTCAAGAGCCACATGAAAAATGAAAATTCATACAATATTATATTAAAGAAATGTGAAATATGATAGAAAGTCAAATATGATTCATAAAGTGTTATGAACATCCTCTCAATGTCTTATGAAACAAGATACATCTATGGAAACTATCAAGTTAACTAATTTTTTGAACTTTATAACTCCAAAACTAACTAAATATATAAATTCTATAATTAATTACATTTTTACAAAACCACTTCTTTTAGAATCATAGGTTCTAAATACATTTAAAAAAATCCATCCATCTCAAACAAAGCCTAGAAAACCTCGAACAATTCAAAATTCGGATTGAAAACAAATTAACACCAATAAAAAATTTAAGGAAACACCTAACTAAACTGCAATAAATAATCAAGTAATTGTTTTTAATTAATTTATACTTATCTCTCAAATATGAGTTATTAGGGGATATTTGATTTTGGGTATGCCTAATATAATGTTACAATAGAATTGATGTAATATTTTTTTTGAAAATACTAACACAAAAATCATTCATTGTTCCGAGGTCATATCAATTGTTATAATACCGTTTTTACATGAATTAAATTGAGATTTTATATAAAATAATAATAATTAATTAAAAATGTTAAATATACTTAAATACCACTATAAATAGAATTTTATGTTACTAAGTAATAGTCATTTGAAGGGAAACCCCTAAAGATTCCACGGAGCCTCGGGTGTCTAAGGATATGTAAAGGGAAAATAGGCACCATGCACCAGTAAAAATATGAATACATTTAGTTAACTACAAACATAAATAGAATAAATATAAGCACCCCACATTACCCTCACCCACCAATTTAAAAGTTGTTGTGACTTCTCTCCAATCACATGGGTCAACATAGTTGACCTTCCTATGGCTGCAATGGGTTAGGTTAGAACGAACAAAATGGATCCGCAAAGACAGGTTCCACAAAGGGACAAATCATGGTCACTCAGTGTTCCATGTGTCCTAGACCTCTTTGGGAAATTTGTCTCTCAAAAATATTACATAAATTAAATCTGAAAAACCATTAAATTAATTAAATTCTAAAAAATAGAAAATAATTAATGGTATGAAGACTTCATTATGATTTTTATTTATTATAAAATGTGGATTAATTTTGATTTATTAAATGTTTTAGGTTTATTATTTGTATAATCTTTAACTACTAAAATGTGTCTCGTTTTTAAATAATAAATTATTTAATTAATATTTTAAATTTGACAGATCACCCCCATCCTTAAATTTTATAAGGATCTACATGTCTATATTTAGTTATTAAATTTAATTACTGATTCATGAGTTTCCCTCCCCCATCTATGAGTATGAAATTATAAATATTATATATATTATTGATCAGTTTATTTAAAGTAAGACCTAGGGTGAAACCAACCATGTGTGAATTCACAACATAATAAAGATATTTTGGGTCTAGTTGATTCATGTATGAATAATTTCTCCTACTCTCGGGGTTATATTGTCTTCTAATTAAAAAATCAATAATTATTTTAAATCTCATCATCAACTCAGAATTATATTTTTTTTTTTCATTCTTAATTAGGTTAATATTTTGAGGAACACAATCACATTTTATAGTTAATATTTATGATTAGATAAAAAATATTATTTTGTTATAGATGAATCCTATTTTTACATAGTTAATTATTTTCCACGAAAAACATACATTGATGCATTATTAAAAACATGATATTTTATATTTTTTTCAAGGTAGATTGTGTTAGGTTCATTAAAAGATGTATGATGTTAGTTGAATGATAAATATAGTTTTTGTTCCTTCCATATTTTGGAATAATAATTCTTTAGAAATTTTAATTTGATGAAGATCCTTTACCAAATCTATATACATGTCATACATGGTAAATTCCATCTAGAATAGTCTAAGAATGATATATCATGTATGTATAGATGATGATAGAGATATTTCATTAAAAATGATTGTTTTTAGGAAGGTTGTTGTTGATATGAATTATCCTAGTATCTTTAGTGACAATAATGTGTTACTAGTTACTTATCTTGGTCTATAAATAAATATTAATTTTATCAAGATAATAACATTGATGGTCATACACAAAATATTTCTATAAGTTCTACATTTCATAAAAAATTAATTTTCGGATTTTATTGTCTCTATAACCAAAGGTTAGTGATTTTCCAATTGTGATTAATAAAAATTAAAACAGACATATAAATTAAATTTCAGTTCATTTAAGTTTAGAATATTATAAAATAACTTTATTTCTCAATTTATTCTTATGTTATTTAATTTTAAATAATTTAATATGATAAATTATTTATCAAATGAAACTTACATAATAATTTTTTGATAAATAATTATGGGAGGACAAGAGTAGATTAAATGATTTTTCATATCATCATGTTAAATGTGGGGAACTTTTATAAGAGATTGATGAAGTACACATAATATTTAGAAAAAATAAATAATTGTAAAAATTATCTTTTTATTGATTTGTAGGTGTATTTTCATAAATAACTAAGGTTAGAATAAATAAACATAAACCTGACAATAAAAATATTTTAGACCCAAACTATGTAGTATAATCCCATTGAACATGATTTCTATCATCTAAATATCTCTCACTATAATTATATATATATATATAAAGAAGAAAGAAGAACAATAATAATCCAATACAACTAAATTGGATTGATTTCAAGTTATTTTGGTGAATTCATGAACATCTAAAACAAATTTTATTTTTTTATAACTCTAAGGAATTATAGATATAAGGCCCCGGCCTTAAAACTTACTTAATATTTGAATTAAATGAATAATTCACATTGAGGATCTTTTTAGGTTTAGATTTTTAGAGAATTAGGACATAACTATTACATCTCAAAAGATTACAAAGTAGAAACTTTTAATAAGTTTCCATAAAATAAAAACTCTTAAAAAGAAACATGTCTAGTTCCATGTTTTAGGTAGCATGACTTTCCCATGATCCCATCCTTGACCCTATTCCACATTAAGTCCTGTGAAAAACATTTCAAAAACTTGGGATGAGCATAAAAAGCCCAGTAAAGGATAGAAAAAGAAGGAAAACTGTTATTTTTTCAAAACAACAAGTAAACCATGTATACTTTATCAAAGTAATACTTTTAACCTTTTCGAATTAGTAAAAACTTTTCTCTGAATAAAAGTTCATTACTTACCCTTCCATAACCAAAATATTGCCATAAAACCCATATAAAGATCACATAACATTTAAAGGTAACTTGGGACATAAACATACTTAAGTGGAATAACCATAAGGTTGACTTCCACACATATCACTTAATGGAATATCCATTCGCTCAACTTCCATACATACTTAATGGAATAGACATACGGCCGACATCGATACCCAATGCATTGGAGGTTATAACGTATCCACCCGTCCTAGTATTCACGGCACCACCCGTCATATGGTTTATCACGTAACCACCCGTAAAATGTCCAAGTACCATCATTACACATAAAATATTGAAAATATAAACATTTCAATAACAACATTTCATTTGCAATCACAATAAGTAATTCCCAGATATTGAATTAATCAATCCATTTTCAAAAACCATTTAAAAGAGATTTTTGAATCAAAGTATCCCATACCAATTTGAAGATTTTAATGGAAGTATAATTTTAAAACATTAATGTCCATATAAATAAATACTGAAAACCATTTTTAAAACATTGACATTAAAGATAAGGGTTTATAATAATAAATCTGTAAAACATTTAATACGATATTTTTGTTAAAGAGTTTGTAACCAAATGAGAGACTCCTGAATACAAATAATTGTGGAATAACATTTAATCCGAACTTTATAATATCATGAGAATAAAGGGGATTCATGATATAATATGTTAAAGGATAGTATACACACCATATAAGAGTGAATTGGTGCATAACAACAATGAAGTCTCAATGGAAATGTAAATTGAGATGAAATCCATTATAAAGATGGTATCCTTAAATTAAGGATAAATCAATCTCATAATTATGTGTGACAAATATAAATACACCCAATATAAGTGGATATTAAGTGTAAAACAATCAAAGGTCATTCACACATATTCAATCGATGACATATTCAATCACTACATGTTGAACCCAAAGAAATCGAAATTTGGTTAAGAAGTTCCCTTGGTAATATTTGACAGCCAAAGGGCGTCACATAAAATTTTACAAAAAGGGTTGATGAGAGAGATAAAGGGTATATCATCACTTGGAAATAAAATTTACATAAATAAGGATATATAAGAACATATCCCAACATAATAGTATGTGAATTAAAAGACATAACAAAAGAAGTCTTTTAAAAAGATGAGGGTGAAAGGTCCCCTTACCGAGTTGGGTAACTTTTGAAAAGTACACCCCATGGAAGAAGGGCATACAATGAAGATGTAAATACCCATAAATAAAATTATACTATAAAAAGTGTATAATAATGGGCAGTACATACACCACTCAAAGGAAATAGTGGCAAATGTAGCATAAATTTCACGGGAATAAAAGTGAGAAGAAAAATCCCTTACGAAAACTCGGCAGCCTAACGGTGCCACTTAAAGCTTCCAAAAATGGATTTATGAGATCAAATAGGGTATCTCATAATATGAACATAAAAAGTAAAGTATGAGGAATATAAAAGAACATCCCCCATCATAAAAAAATGGAGCTTAAAAGAAGTTACATAAAGGAGAGTACTTAAAAAGAAAGAGAGAGATTAGATCTCTTATGAAAATTCGGCAGCCTAACGGCGCCACTCAAAACTTCCAAAATGGATTGATGAGAAAGAATAGGGTATCTCATCATATGAAAATAAAAAGTATAGTAGTATTAATATAAAACAACATCCCAATAATAATAAATATGATCTTAAAAGGAATGACATAAAATAGTGTAATTAAAAAGAAAGAGAGGAGTATGATCCCTTACCTCGGGTCCGACTTGACTTGATCATTCTTTAACATCCTGAATAAAAAAACTTGAGTTAATTTATATTTTCATAATAACCTTTTTCAAGTTCATTATTCCTTGTATATCACTTATTTCAATGTTATAAACATTATGTAATCATTTAAGTTAATAATGTTTGTTTTGTCGATATTTGGTTCTTAAGTCGAAAGTGGACTTCTTACAATTACATGTTGTTCATGTGGTCAAAGGTTATTTATATCCAGAATTACATTCCTGATTCGGATATCATATATATCATATATATCTAGAATATACATGTATTTATAATATCACATAATCATTTATAGGTAAGAAATAAAATGCACCGTTCATGGAGATGGTAAGCCGTACGTACGCATGAACGCTACTTTCATTTCATTGTCATATTAATGGAATTAAAACTAAATTATAGGTATGTATATTTTAATTCCAGAATTATATTCATCATTTATATGTTTCATTCATCATATATATCCATTATATACATGTACTTATAATAGTACATTACATTTGGGGATAAGAAATGAAATGCTCCGTTCATGGAGACGGTAAGTCGTACGTACGCATGAACGCTACATTCATTTCTATCTCATACTTTAATGGAAAGAAATAACAATGATATATAGGTATTTTAAAATTCCATTATAACATCATATATAATAACTTTAAATCCATTATTTATACGTCCCACATATGGCATTAACGAATCAAATCACTTTGAGGGGGCGGTAGTCCGCAGTTCCTAAAATGAAATTATTGTGTTTACCCATAATGGAATCCATATAGGTATGCTCAAAATGAATAATAAAGAAGATTAAAGAAAACATAAACATATTATATTTCTTATATAAATATAGTGACATATTAATGGCCACCTTTTAAGGTGTTATATGAGTGTTGAACAATCATCGTTTCGTGAGGCACAAATTCACCATCCACAGAAACAGTATGTTCTTTAACCATTATATGTAGGTGTGTGTAAGTGTAGCTCTAATAATTGTTATAAAAACATCCTAGTATATTGAAGATACTGTAGTTGTTACAAAAGAAATGAATAAAAATATTTTAGGGGGTTGGAGAGGCAAAATAAAACAAAAGGACTCAAGTGAAGACATTACCTTAAAATCAGGTAACTCCCTTTGGTTTGAGCTCAAAAGCTTACTTGGGAAGACTTATTCCCAAAGTGAGGCTTCAAGGAGTAAGAGAGGGAAGTTTAGAGAGAAACTTGGCAGGGTTTGGCCGAGCCAAAGGCTTTGGGAGTGTGGGTAAGGAGGTAGAGGTCGGGGCCTTTTATAAGAGGAGAGGAGGGGAACTCCTGGAAGGTAAAGAAAAGTCACTTTATTTTAAAATGGTATTCGGATTTAAGAGGTCCCACATTGATGTTTTTAGAGGCTAAGGTGATAATGGTTCGAAATCCACCCATCCAATCGGTTTTGGAGATGTGTAGGTCTTAGATTTTAACATTATCTTTCCATTTTATTTAAATCGTTAAATAATGAGGTCATCGCTGCATCATCATGATGTCATAAATAATTTAATTTATTTAATGTCTAAAAATTATAAAAAATTACTATGGTGTAGTAAATATTTTTATCTTTCTAATGAATATAAATAGTCAAAAATATGACTTGTATAACCCCATGTAAAAATTGTTTTAGTAAAACACCTCATGTGTGTGTCATTTTTACATTAACATTAAATAAAAAGATATTTATGTCATTTTCCAACGAAAGTGGCTTCATGGGGTCCCCAAGTTGACCCATGGATTTTCTTTGTCGGCCATGACACATCCAATGAGGGTAGGACATGTTTATAGGTCATTTCATTTTATTACAACATTATTCTTACCTTAAACTGCACTAATTACCTCTAATCGCGATTAAAAACTTAATAAGTTACTATTCACCAAAAAATTATTTTAATCCCATTGAACCACATTTTACTTCTTAATGACAACCATGTATGTTGTATTTTTTAAATTCAAAACACAATGATGGAAAAATTTAATTTAAACGGAAAATCAATTTTTATAAGTACCACTTAGTGGTTTCACTATTCATCAAAAATTGAAGTTTTTCAGAAAATTACCAAAAGTTCACCCTAAGCTATATTTGATATTACGAATTCAAAAATGATGTCTATTTTACAAAATTTAGAACATATAAGTTTCATTAATTAATTAAATAATTAATTCCCGCGGTCAAAACAAATAGCGTGTTTTTATGAAACAATATGTATCAAAAGATTGACACTAGTTTAAGTCCGATTTCAAAGTGAAATTAATTCCCACGATCACTATTGGATTTAATGGTAAACATATTTTCTAATTTCACTTTAAAACCAATTCAAAATATAATCTAATCATATAAATAAATTAGATTAAAAAGAGGATTTGAATTAAAATACAACATTTTACACTATTCATTAAAAAATGAACTTTATCGGAAAGATACCAAAAATTTACACAATGTAAATTTTGATGTCCCAATTCTAAAGAAAAGTTTTATTTGGTCCAACAGAATGTATAAGAGTTAAAAAACTATATTTAATGACATTTCTCCATCAAAAGTTGATAAGTGAACCTTTAGTGAAAATTAGGGCATATGTGCCTAAAATTGAATTCTTTCCGTATTTTAAGCCTTTATCTTTTATTAGATAAAAGTAAAAACATTTAAAAAACATATATAATAATATTTTAGTTCTTTCTATCCTTTCCCGCCAATACAACGGCTATTTGTTAACTATCATTTAAAATAATATTATTTTATTACTAGTGTGCAACGTAAGATTTCAATGAAACTCTTTGTTGCGTATCGGGTACGCTATCGAACATAGCAACCCTTTAAAGTAATTATTAATATTTTATTCAAAATTATGGATAAATATAAAAATTTCATATTCTTTATTTACCTGGTTTGTTACATCCTTCCCCCTTTTGGGAATTGCGTCCTCATAATTTTAAAATTGGGCTCGGAAACATACTTGAAAGTCCCACATCGGAATAAGAGTCGTTAAAACAATCACTTTGAAATAAAGGGAGAGAAGTACAGAGGTCACCCGAGTTAACCCATACTATGATTCGAAGTAGGAAAATATGGACATGGAAGAAAAAGAAAAGGGTCATGTTCTTGGGGGAGAGTGATAGTGAACATGTCTAGGAGAAAGTTAACAATAAGAAAATCACAAACTTGTGATGGGTTAAACGGTATTCGATTCCCTAGTAGGAAAAGTTAATAGACAACATTTTTGTTTTAAGTTACTTTTTATTGAGGAATTTATTCATAAGGAAACATAATCACTTATCATGTTTACTTTTAACTTTTATTAGATTCCTTACACAAACTCATATTTTCTCCAAAAGAAGAGTATTTAGGAAGACTTGTTCATATTAAGAGTACTATAATCAACTTCTAGAGAATTACCTAATCCACTAAAGAGAACTATATACTTCCCATGTATTTACGCTTTATCTAAAACCAAAACCAAAATGGTTAGTACAAGACCAAATAATCCAGAAAAGCATAACCCTTTAAAAAGAAAATCTATGCTTAATCTCCAAAATTTGTCCAACAAAACCCAAAGTTCAAAGAGGACCATTCGATAAATAAATTGTCTATAAAATTCTTCAAAGTAAACCAAACTAATATTGAAACCCAAATATTTGAAGGATTTAGTCACATAGTCTTCCAAGGTTCAAATTAACTTTTATCTCCAAATAACATCAGTTGCTCTTAAATTCTCATATTGAAAAGTAATTTACCTAATCACATATCCTCGATGATAGGTTAATCATTTCCATAGATAACCCAAAAAAACATACTCTTGATTCCTAAAATCATCTTAACTAAAATGAATTAGTCAAACTAACCAGGGACTTCACGTAGTCCAGTGGTAGGCAATAAATACCAGTTGCACTTTGGTTGTGGGTTCGATTCCCACAGCTTTGTCCGACGCGACGGGTTGTCACACAGTCCGCATGTTTTCCTTTTTCCAAAACTATATAATTCTTAAAACATTCCCCAAATCGAGATAAAATCTTCAAAAATAATCATAACATATTTTAACCTCAAGTTTATCTCATGCCTTTCATTTTCCATCATATCATATAATAACCCATAATTACCTCAAAAGTAAGGATCATATAAACTCTAATGGTTACCTTTTCCATATCGATTGGTCATCTCGTACATGATGCATTACAGAACATACCAAGGTACAAGTGGTTGATCATGACTCCTGGATAGTTGGTTTAGAACAACCATGAGTTTCCTCATTGAATCCCTTATTTTATCTAGTATCTTAATTAGAGAACCACCACAGTTTCCTTCAAACCTGTTGTCTCTTTGGTGCCTTCTAGATCCATACATTCACTAAAAATAGAAATGTCAGTATGAGTATATCAACAAAACCATAATGTACTGATGAGGAAGGTAAACACTAAGATATACTTACTCATTCACTTTATCTAAAACTTGGACTCTTTCTGAAATCCTAACCATTATGGTAATGTCACTTATTCTTAAAGAATACCCTAACCTCTAAAGTTATCTAAACCGACCTTTGATACCAACTATAAGGCCCCAGCCTTAAACCTTACTTAATATTTGAATTAAATGAATAATTCACATTGAGGATCTTTTTAGGTTTAGAGTTTTATAGAATTAGGACATAAATATTACATCTCAAAAGATTAAAAAGTACAAACCTCTACTAAGTTTCCATAAAATAAAAACTCTTAAAAAGAAACATGTCTAGTTCCATGTTTTAGGTAGCATGAATTTCCCTTGATCCCATCCTTGACCCTATTCCACGTTAATTCCGGTGAAAAACATTTCAAAAACTTGGGATGAGCATAAAAATCCCAGTAAAGGATACACAAAGAAGGAAAACTGTTAGTTTTTCAAAACAACAAGTAAACCATGTATACTTTATCAAAGTAATACTTTTCACTTTTTCGAAGTAGTAAAAAATCTTCACTGAATAAAAGTTCATTACTTACCCTTCCGTAACCAAAATATTGCCATAAAACCCATATAAAGATCACATAACATATAAAGGTAACTTGGGACATAAACATACTTTAGTGGAATAACCATAAGGTCGACTTCCACACATATCACTTAATGGAATAGCCATTCGGCCAACTTCCATACATACTTAATGGAATAGCCATACGGCCAACTTCCATACCCAATGCATTGGAGGTTATAACGTAACCACCCGTCCTGGTATTCACGGCACCACCTGTCATGTGGTTTATCACGTAACCACCCGTAAAATGTCCAAGTACCATCATTACACATAAAATATTGAAAATATAAACATTTCAATAACAACATTTCATTTTCAATCACAATAAGTAATTCCCAGATATTGTATTAATCAATCCATTTTCAAAAACCATTTAAAAGAGATTTTTGAATCAAAGTGTCTCATACCACTTTGAAGCTTTTAATGGAATTATAATTTTAAAACATTAATGTCCATATAAATAAATACTGAAAACCATTTTGAAAACATGTACATTAAAGATAAGGGTTTAGAATAATAAATCTGTAAAACATTTAAAACGATATTTTTGTTAAAGAGTTTCTAACAAAATGATAGACTCCTGAATACAAATAATTGCGGAATAACATTTAATCCGAACTTTATAATATCATGAGAATAAAGGGGATTCATGATATAATATTTCAAAGTACAGTATACACACCATATAAGAGTGAATTGGTGCATAACAACAGCGAAGTCTCAATGGAAATGTAAATTGAGATGAAATCCATTATAAAGATGGTATCCTTAAATTAAGGATAAATCAATCTCATAATTATGTGTGACAAATATAAATACACCCAATATAAGTGGATATTAAGTGTAAAACAATCAAAGGTCATTCACACATATTCAATCGATGACATATTCAATCACTACATATTGAACCCAAACAAATCGAAATTGGGTTAAGAAGTTCCCTTGGTAAAATTTGACAGCCTAACGGTGTCACATAAAATTTTAAAAAAAGGGTTGATGAGAGAGATAATGGGTATATCATCACTTGGACATAAAATTTACATAAATAAGGATATAGAATAACATATCCCAACATAATATTATGTGAATTAAAAGACATAACAAAATAAGTCTTTTAAAAAGAGGAGGGTGAAAGGTCCCCTTACCGAGTTGGGTAACTTTCAAAAAGTACACCCCATGGAAGAAGGGCATACAATGAAGATGTAAATACCCATAAATGAAATTATACTACACAAAGTGTATAATAATGTGCAGTACATACACCACTCAAAGGAAATTGTGGCAAATGTAGCATAAATTTCACAGGAATAAAAGTGAGAAGAAAAATCCCTTACGAAAACTCGGCAGCCTAACAGCGCCACTTAAAGCTTCCAAAGATGGATTTATGAGATCAAATAGGGTATCTCATAATATGAACATAAAAATTAAAGTATGAGGAATATAAAAGAACATCCCCATCATAACAAAGATGAGCTTAAAAGAAGTTACATAAAGGAGAGTACTTAAAAAGAAAGAGAGAGATTAGATCTCTTACGAAAATTCGGCAGCCTAACGGCGCCACTCAAAACTTCCAAAATGAATTGATGAGAGAGAACATGGTCTCTCATCATATGAACATAAAAATTACAGTAGTATTAATATAAAAGAACATCCCAATCATAATAAATATGATCTTAAAAGGAATGGCATAAAAGAGTGTAATTAAAAAGAAAGAGAGGAGTATGATCCCTTACCTCGGGTCCGACTTGACTCGATCGTTCTTTAACGTCCTGAATAATAAACGTGAGTTAATTTCTATTTTCTTTAGAACCTTTTTCAAGTTCATTATTCCTTTTATATCACTTATTTCCATGTTATAAACATTATTTAATCATTTAAGTTAATAATGTTTGTTTTTTCGATATTTGGTTCTTAAGTCGAAAGTGGACTTCTTACAATTACATGTTGTTCGTGTGGTCAAAGGTTCATTATATCCATAATTACATTCCTGATTTGGGTATATTATATATCATATATATCTAGAATATACATGTATTTATAATATCACATAATCTTTTAGAGGTAAGAAATTAAATTCACCGTTCATGGAGACGGTAAGTCGTACGTACGCATGAACACTACTTTCATTTCTTTGTCATATTAATGGAATTAAAACTAAATGAGAGTTATGTATATTTTAATTCCAGAATTTTACTCATCATTTATATGTATCATTCATCATATATATCCATTATATACATGTACTTATAATAGTACATTACATTTGGGGATAAGAAATGAAATGCACCGTTCATGGAGACGGTAAGCCGTACGTACGCATGAACGCTACTTTCATTTCTATCTCATACTTTAATAGAAAGAAATAATAATTATATATTGTTATATTAAAATTCCAGTATAAAATCATATATAATAACTTTAAATCCATTCTTTATACGTCCCACATATGGCATTAACGAATCAAATCACTTTGAGGGGGCGGTAGTCCGCAGTTCCTAAAATGAAATTATCGTGTTTACCCATAATGGAAGCCATAAAGGTATGATCAAAATGAATAATAAAGAAGATTAAGGAAAACATAAACATATTATATATCATATATAAATATATTTACATCTTAATGTCCACCTTTGAAGGTGTTATATGAGTGTTGAACAATCATCGTTTCGTGAGGCAGAAATTCGCCATCCACGGAAACAGTATGTTCTTTAACCATTAGATGTAGGTGTGTGTAAGTGTAGCTCGAATACTTCTTATAAAAACATCCTAGTATATTTAAGATACTGTAGTTGTTACAAAATAAATGAATAAAAACAGTTTAGTGGGTTGGAGAGGCAAAATAAAACAAAAGGACTCAAGTAAAGACATTACCTTAAAATCGGATAACTCCCTTTGGTTTGAGATCAAAGGCTTCCTTGGGAAGACTTATGCCCAAATTGAGGATTCAAGGAGTAAGAGAGGGAAGTGGAGAGACAAAATGGGCCAGGGTTGGCCGATACAAAGGCTTTGGGAGTGTGGGTAAGGAGGTAGAGGTGTGGGCCTTTTATAAGAGGAGAGGAGGGGCACTCTTGGAAGGTAAAGAAAAGTCACTTAATTTTAAAATGGTATTCGGATTTAAGAGGTCCCAAATTGAAGTCTTTATAGGATAAGGTGATAAGGGTTCGAAATCCACCCATCCAATAGGTTTTTACCATGTGTAGGTCTTAGATTTTACATTATCTTTACATTTTATTTAAATCGTTAAATAATGAGGTCATTGCTGCATCATCATGATGTCATAAATAATTTAATTTATTTAATGTCCTAAAATTATAAAAAAAATACTATGATGTAGGAAATATTTTTAGCTTTCTAATGAATATTTATAGTCAAAACTCTGACTTGGATAACCCAATGTAAAAATTGTTTTAGTAAAACACTTCATGTGTGTGCCATTTTTACTTTAACATTAAACAAAAAGATATTTATGTCATTTTCCAACCAATGTGGCTCCATGGGGTCCCCAAGTTGACCCATGGATTGTCTTGGTCGGCCATGACACATCCAATGAGGGTAGTACATGTGTCTAGGTCATTTTATTTTATTAAAACATTATTGTTACCTTAAACTACACTAATTACCTCTAATCGCGATTAAAAACATAATAAGTTACTATTCACCAAAAAATTATTTTAATCCCATTAAACCAAATTTTACTTCTAAATGACAACCATGTATGTCGGATTTTTTAAATTAAAAACACAATGATGGCAAAATTTCATTTAAACGAAAAGCAGTTTTTATAAGTACCACTTAATGGTTTCACTATTCATCAAAAATTGAAGTTTTTCAAAAAATTACCAAAAGTTCACCCTAATATATATTTGATATTCCGAATTCAAAAATGATGTCTATTTTACAAAATTCAGAAAATATATGTTGCATTAATTAATATAATAATTAATTCCCACTGTCAAAACAAATAGCGTGTTTTATGAAACAATTAGTATCAAAAGATTTACACTAGTTTATGTCCGATTTCAAAGTGAAATTGATTCCAACGACCACTATTAGATTTAATGGTAAAAATATTTTCTAATTTCACATTAAAACCAATTCAAAATATAATCTAATCATATAAATAAATTATATTAAAAAAAGGTTTTGAATTAAAATACAACATTTTACACAATTCATTAAAAAAATGAACTTTATCGGAAAGATACCAAAAATTTACACAAAGTAAATTTTGATGTCCCAATTCTAAAGAAAAGTTTTATTTGGTCCAACAGAATGTATAAGAGTTAAAAAAACTATATTTAATGATGGGTTTCCATCAAAAGGTGATAAGTGAACCTTTAGTGAAAATTAGGGCATATATGCCTAAAATTGAATTCTTTCCGTATTTTAAGCCTTTATCTTTTATTAGATAAAAGTAAAAAACATTTAAAAAGCATATATAATCATATTTTAGTTATTTCTATCCTTTCCCACCAATACAATGGTTATGTGTTAGCTACCATTTAAAATAATATTATTTTATTACTAGTGTGCAACGTAAGATTTCAATGAAACTCTTTGTTGCGTATCAGGTACGCTATTGAACATAGCAACCCTTTAAAGTAATTATTAATATTTTATTCACAAGTATGGATAAATATAAAAATTTCATATTCTTTATTTATCTGGGGTGTTACAATAGATAGATGAAATAAAAAATTATTAGATCAAATTTGGATATTATATATGGATAAAATATTGGAAAAATCATTTTATGGGAACTAAATGTGATTTCAGTATGATCTAATCATGTGAAACAATTGATTTTTTAGATCATTTAATTAATTTTTAATCATTTACTATCTATGAATTCCTTGGAAAAATATGTTTGGTCATATTTCATATTATGTTATATGAATTTAATCCAATCATTGAAATTTAAAAATATAGACATTGAATTCATCCACTATGTCTAGATTATTTCACTCCCTACTATTTATCTTCTACTATTTATTAATTTCAATGCACAATTAGAAAAAACTCTAGGAAACAACATTTCACCCAAGGAGAATATTGATGACTATATTCATGTTTTCATAAATATAAAGAAAATTTTTTATTTAATATATCATAAAAAAAACAAGTATACTTGTTGAGACCCAAAAATTAAATTTTTATAAGTATATGATGTTCTTGATGTTTTTTTGGGGGGATTGGAAGGGTAAATGTTAACAATAATGGTATTAGACTTATATTTTGTTTATATAATTGGATTTAGGATGTCATGTTTACCATTTAATTGAAATTTGATAATATTATTTTATGGTTATAATTTTTAGTTATTTCCATTCATTGGTAGATTTTATTTAGTAATGTAACTCAATTTTTATTTGATTATTTTTATGAAAAATTTACAAAATATATATTATTGAGGAAATGAAAAAATAAGAGGAAGAAAATGTAAGATATATTATTAATATTGTGTTACGACTCATGTCCTAGATAGTGAATCAATAAGATATTTTAATAAAGATGTTAATGTTGGTACATTTTTTGGGAGTTGTGATGTGGTATTATATGCGACATAGAGGATTAAATCACTTGTGATCTATTTCACAACTAAAAGGATTACTCCAATTTTTCTCTCTTTTACATTAAGATATTTGGTGGGATATGTGTGGATTATTAGATCAAATAAATAGATAGATAAAAAATGGGATATATATGAATGATCATTGGAGAGTTAAGGATTCACATTTAATTGAGAATCAAGGTAGTTGGATAGATTTTCACAAATTTTTTCAAATCATTTTAAATATAGTTTTTTTTGTTCCACTTTTTTGTGTAGATAAAGAGGGTCTTGGTTAAGAGTTGAACCAACCAATGAGAAGGGAACTAAATTAGTTATTATTTCTCTAATAAAAACATTTATATCATTTCTCAAAAAAGTTATCCTCAATTACAATTACTTCTTGGATATTTAACCAATTAGAGAAATTAAAAATGATCATAATGAGATATGGTATGTGGGATGGAAAGAAAAATAAAAAAAATGGATCTACAAGGATCACTAACTCTTATTTCTGAGGGGAAATTCCCTTAGTGTTACATAGCTATTATTTCACATCATTAATTCTTATATTATTATTAGTGATGAATGATAAATAACAGTAGGAAGATAAATCTAAATTTCTACAATTATTTAAAAATGATATAAGTGAATAGAAAAACAAATACAAATATCAATGATCATCTTATAACTTAACTGGTGTATCAAATCCATTGATAGTGTGTATGCATTTATTATCTCAAAAATGTCATGGTTTTTGTAGTTATATCTTTTGGTTATATCACTAATCCTTGGCATAGTAGTGTGATAATTATCTAGATATATATTTCAAATCTATATTTCATCATTAATGGAGTTTATTGTTCCTTTAATCTAGAATTACATCAACCTTCTCCATGTGGTGAATCTTTTCCTAGTAAAAATGTAAAAAATACTACCAAAATATGTTATTAAAATTCCTAAATATGTTTCTGAAATATAAGATATTATAATATACATTTTTTAATATATGGAAAAAACCATGGAATAATTTCTCCCACCACTGTTTGTCTTGGAAGATTAAATGGAGACCCCAAAACCTTGATCACAAAATTGTATTTTGATTATAATGAACCACTTTCTATGTTTCCTTCCTCTATACTAACAAACAATTTTTTTGGTTTGTATTTGAGCAATTTTTGGTCAGTTATCAAGACCTTCACAAATATTCAAAAACTAGAATCACCTCAACCATGATCATTTTTTTTCTTAAACAATGGAAGTGTGTTTTAAACTATGATTATTATTTTTAATGTTATTGGTAGTGACGTGACCTTATTATCTTAAAAAACATTAGAATCTACTATGATTTTTTTTCTTACGTAATGATAATATAGTGGGGGAAACCATGACCATTTTTTATTAAACATTGTGTTTATTGATTGTTAAAACTTTATATTCAAATCATGATAGTGAACTAATTTTTTGACAAAACCATGTTGTAGTGATCAAAACATGATGTCTTTAAATAATTATTGTTTTAAAATTGTTTCAATTCCAATTCAATAGACTATGATTATTTTCCATAAAAACATTTTATAGAATATTTTTCTCACAAACAAAGACCATGAAATGTTTTTTTAAACACAACAACATGGTTTTATCCAACTTCTTTTTATTTAGAATTCAATCAAAAAAATCATTTCATAATATTATTAATTTATAAAAATCAATAATGTGTTTCAATATTCATAATTATTATTTTGGGTCATCTCAAGATCCTATTTCAATTTGATACTTATCCTTAAACTCCTCTTTAATCATTATTATAGTGATTAATGCATAACATGAAATTATTGTTAAATCAAACAACATGGATATCACCAAAAGTTTACTTTAATGATATAACTAAAATATATATATAATAAATAGTGTTTCTTTTCATGAACTAGACATTATGGTAATAAACCATGTCCAATAATATTTAAAGGATCATGACCCAGTACCATAGTTTTGGATGAGGAATCATCTTCCCTTAGTGAGAAAATAATAATTTACCAATAATAACTCCCTACATTATCACAGGGAGTCGTAAAAATCCTTTAAATATTTATAATCCAAGTGATTAATCAACCAAATATTTATCCTTATCTATAAGCTATCAAGTCAAATGATAATATCTAACATCATATTTGATCTCTAAAGAAAATATAAAACATCATTCATGATTATCACATGTATGATTCTATATAATCCTTGATATGAATCCATAACTCTTATTATTTTTAAATAATAATAGTTTCCTTAATCATTAATTTTCATAGTTAACCTTTATAAATGTTATCTTCAGTGTTTTTTATTAACAAATAGAATATTTAACCAATATGGTATGGGAACATGGAACTTATAATATTATAAATCTAGAATGTATATTGATAAAAATCTAACACATGTATATTGATAATAAATGAAACACATCATGTGTGTGATTCATGTATGGGAACATTAATATTCACCTCTGAATTTGTTTTAATAATATAAGTACATTATTAATATAAATCCTTCTATGATTTGGGAAATAACATTAAACCCCTTGAAAAAAGTATATTAATACAAATAAACCAATTTCTATTTATATCAAGATCCCACAACACTCTCCCTTTTATTTTTGTAAAATATAACTTTGGATTTAAGTGCCTTTCCTCCCCCTTTTAAAATATATCCCAAATATAATAATAGAGAGTAAAGTATAGGATTTTTACCTCAATATATCCCCCTTGTTGTGATTGATAATTTCTAACACCTTTCAATGATGGTTCCTTCAACCAACTGAGAAAACAAAACTTTTTTCCCCGATCTGATTTACCCCTACCCCCCCCCCCCCCATTGATAATAATTTTTCACAAGCCTAGTTTTGAAAAAAAAATTGATTATAAGAGGTGAGGGATAGGAATAATTTAATGGATTATCCATATTATAACTGTCTTTATCCAACCTTATCATCATTATATTCCTCAAGAAAAACATAATAAATATTTTCATTATATTATAGATAAAAAAAATATTAACTAATAACACTATTCCTATGATAGAAAATAGATTATAGGAAATATGAGTAATAAATAAATAATCCTAAACAGTCCAAAAGATATCCATAAAAAATTAAGTGATCCATTAATGTGTGATATAAATTCTGAGAAACATGATTCAAAAATGAAACCACATGTAAATAATGAACATAATCACATGAGATTATAAAAAAAATGTGAAAGACTTATTCAATTAATAAAAAAATAATATTTTCATAGAAAAAATATCACTGGATGTTATGAAATAATCTAACCATATATAAAGGAAGAGTGTGTCACAGCTCATACCTAAATATTTGAGATGAGGATGGAATCATATTTTAAACAAAATTAGCTCTATTAGATTTCAAATATTTTCCTTTAATACTTTTTCACTATATTTTTTCTCTGTCAAGAAAAAAATGGTTTATTAGGATCATCTTAAGAATATTGGTGTCTGTAATTATTTATATAACACACATACTTTTTATAATTAATTTATTTTGGTTTTTAGATTTTATTATGGTTCTCTCTATATATTGAGTATAAAAATTACTATATTTGGATTTATTTTCGATATGATTTCCCTTACAATGTATTTACATTTATTCTAAAAAGATATTAAACATACGAAACTATAACAATGGGTATTAGGGGTTCGATGAGTGACCTGATTATTCTCCATATGTGATCTAATGAGTTACTTGCATGATCCTCTTATTAAACCTCCTCCAATTTTTTCATAATATCATTTACACTTCACTTATAATGATAATTAGTTCTTATATTCTTCTTTGACAAATATGGTAGAATTATAAAATGAAATTTGGTGATGTCGCTTATTTTTTTACAATATCTATATGTTTTGTAATGTGTATCAATGATATTTTATAACATTAATTCTCTTTTACACAATTTGGATTATCTATTCTTATTATTCTCAATTTTCTAATATCATACTATCAATTCAGTGTTATGTTTCCAATAAAACCCCACGTCAAGAAACATCATTGAGTGTTTAAAACTTCCATAGATGAATGTTCATGGAATGGATTTTAAGGGTCTCTTTTTCTGAATATCCTTTAAAGAAATGATAAATTTATATTTATTTAATTATAAATTCATTTTCCTACTCACAGTAGGTGTAAGCCTCCCACTAAATTATTTATCACTTTATTTAAGTGGAGTATTATTCCCACCATTCTTCTTCTACTTCTTATTACTTAAATCATCAGTTATTTTCAGGAATGAAACCTATTTTATATTAATATATATATAATTATTATATTTCATTTTTATGGTTTCATTCTTTTTTGTTTCACATTTATTACCATGATATCGTCCTATAACTTTAAACTTTAGAGGCTAGTCAAAAGAATATCCTTTTTAATTACATTTCCATTTCCTCTTTCTAAAAATTTTAATATTTTATTTTAATTATGCTATTGAAAATTATTTTTATTTTCACATTAATTCTCAATAACCTCATATTGAAATATAAACATAAAAGGCTTATGAACCAATAAATTTATAAAATTAGAATACATACCATTAATCTCTTTAGATTTGTAGAGATCTAATTTTTAAACATTTTGTTGATCTTGAGGTAAAATAATCTTGGCCTCCTTATGTTCTGAATTTAATCCTCCAATAATAGTTTAACATGTCACTATAATATATTTATATAAAAAGGTTTATTTAAAAAAAATAGGAAATTGAACCAAGAGAATCGGTATCTCCTTTGGATATCTTTGTAAAGACCAAAAATTTCCATGTAATTGTTTTTAATTATATGGAATATTATGAGTCTGTGAAAATTTATGGCACATGATTCTAAAGTTTAGTGTGCCCAAAATGAATTTCTGAAATTTTTTTCGGGTACATTTTGTAAATGTGCGAGTGGGTTTTTGTAACTTTTGAACCGACACTCGGAATTAAAATCTATGGGCACCGTTGAACTCGCAGCACCGGTATTCTCTTAAGGAGACCTTCACCTTGACCGTAGTAGGTCGAGAGTATAAGTCAGTTTCCCACTTTTTCATGGAGGAATAGAAAAATAAAAATATTTATCATTTTTATTTTTCTTGTAACCGTCTTTGGGGTTATGGAGGTGGGGACCATCCGAACTAAAAACTCCCAATTTGAATTCAAAGGTGGGGACCACCCAACCCTTAAACTCCCCCGTTAATGGTAGGTAACTCTAGGAATCCCTCCACTTTAGTTAGGCCACATCAATTAATTAATTAATTATTCGAAATCCTTATGTTCCAACAATTAAAATTGATAAAAATATTTTATTTGGGTTGGCTACTCATTTTTCTGGTGAGAAATCGTTGGCGAAAGGGAGGCTTGGAGTGGGCTCTTGGTGAAACTCATCATCTAATGAAGAACGCCCTCTCTAGTGAAAAATGTGCTCTCCAATGAGGAATGTCTTTATCAACAATGAACCGAAATCTGTGATTCCCTCCTCACCGACGTCAAAAAACTTTCAAGGTAGGGGTTTTGTTGTTTTCCATGGTTTGAGTTCAATTAATCCTTTTGATATGCCTGCTACCGATCTAATGTGGAGGGTGTGGGACAAATAAACATGGATCGATCCCTCCATTGTTCTTCATGGTTGTTTTATTTTTTGTGGCAGAGAAAGGTGGTGACTGCCTCTTGGGCTAGCCGCACGAAACCGGGGTGGAACACTCATGCGCTACTGGTAGAGGAAGAGGGTGTTCGGAGGCTGGAGGGCGGCTGGCTATTGTCGGCCATGACAGTTGACAAAAGGTAGTCGGTGCTTTGGCCGGCCACGGAAGCACGGGCGCCGCGACCACGTGTTACCGTCAGAACAAGTGGTTGTGGCCTGCCTGGCTACGGTGGATGGTAGAAGGCGGCCAACGTTCGGCCAGCCGTGGAGGGGAAGCACATGATGCGCCTTCGGGAGGAAAAAGAGGTCGGCCATTTTTGTCAGTTGAGATGTACTGATTGGGACCCGTAGTGGTTCCCTCGTGCATCCTGGCGACTAAATGGCTTCGGTTGTTCGGTGACTGAGGGCGGGGGGCGTGCGACTCCCCCCCCCCCCCCGCATGCGGCGAGATTAGGCCGCCCAGCATGGGTCGGGCCACCCAGTGTAGGTCGGGAGGCCTTGTGTGGGCCGGTCCGGACCCAGCTGGTCGGGTCAAATTCGGTGATCCAGCTTCGACCAAGGGCCAGACTCGGGTCGGCCCAAGCCGGATCGTTTCAGGTCAGTCCGATCTGGTCAGACCGAACCCGGACCAGTTTCGACCTTATACATTCTTTCGGCCGTATCATGAGCTATGTGCGTCCCTTTGAAGATCCATCTAGTGAAATAGTAACATTGGAGTGAGAAGGTCCTTTTGGTATACCCCACTTGAGGTATGGATAATTTTGGGGTACGGTCGGGTTCGATCGAGTACGAATCCAACCGGGCCCTCGAGACTAAAAAGCTAATAACTTACAAACAGGGTGTCTGTTTGATGAATCGTCTATTGCATTGAGACCCCTATGGTGTGGTGGTCCTTTGGGATACATATTCATAGGACATTGTGGTAGTTTGAGTATCGACCAATGGATTGAGGAGCGGAGCCTCCTGGAGAAAAGTGAGCTTAGTGCAGGAACCCTCTAACTGGTTGTAACATGTGAAATAGATCCTATGTGGGTCTGTGCTTTGGGATCCTACGTGGGTCTGTGTTTAATGGTCCCACATTGATCCACTTTAGGAATCCACAAGGGGATACTCTAGGATCCTTCGTGGATCTGCTATACTCGGATCATGTGTGGGTCTGATGATGTACTAGGATCTTTTGTGGGTCTAATGATGTACTATGATCTTGTGTGGGTATGATGATGACTTAGGATCCTACGTGGGTCTACCTCTTAACAGAGTAAGATGATTCAGTAGTTACAACCAATCCTCTGTATATCATACCTATGTTTTTCCTGGTATGAGATGAATCCTTACCTTAATATTGATACCATTGTGGTATTCTTTTGTGTGGAGTACTTATGTGGTACTTACCATTGTGGGAATACATTTTTTTTCTATGTGGTGTACCTTTGTGGTACTTACCTTCATGGCATTCCTTCCTTTTTGGAACAGTTGAGCTTTGGGATAATGAGTTGGGCCTTGTGTTTCCTTGTTATTGAGATGGGTTTGCTTGATAACTTAGGTATATGTATGGGCATATACCTACGTACCGTTGTTAGTTTTTTTCATTATTTTTGGTTTATCTTTTGTAGATTTTGTGAGACCTTGAGGGTCTCATGGTCCCTACTGAGTATCGTTATGCTCACCCCTGTAAGGGCTATGCCCGCACCTTGTTTTGTTTGGCACAAAATATAGACAGCGCTGACTAAGGACAAGGGTACGAGGACTGGAGGCAGCTCTGAGGTGGACATTATATGCGGCATACCATAGTGACGACCATTTGAGATCAGTACCTACCCTTCAAGTAGGAACTTTTATGGGTGTTTACAGGAGTTGTTTCAGTTTACTAGTACTTTTCAGTTTCATGTACTTTCCAGTTGGGCATGTATTCTGGACCATTTTACATACTGTACACACTCTATTTACTATTCATTTTACTCGTTTTCATATCTTTGTTGTGCTTGGTTTCATGTGTTTATAGGATATATAGGCAATGCCTTCCCAGTTGTAGAGAATATGCCTTTCGGTGCTAGTCTCCAACCCCTGGCCTATAGTCACAGCACGGGCCCCGGGGGACGGGTCGTGAAAAACTCAAACTTCATTTTTATAAATAATATTTTACTTTGAATCTTTTCATTTACTTTATCATGTTACATGGAATTTTTGAATTAATTTATGATTTTTTAGAAACCTCTAACAATTTTATATTCTTTTTTACCTCATTATTTTTTCAATTTCTCAAAGTATTATTTCACATCACTTTAAATATTTTAATTATAAATTTATTTAATCATTTTATAGAATTTAATATAAATATAACTTAATTTTTAATAAAAGTTCCTCAATATTAATTTGATAGTTTTTTAAAGCATGAGATAACTCTGCTGTAGAGTATGTATGTGTTAAAAAAACCTCTAGAGAAATATAACTATGGAATTGAAAACAACTTGATGAAAGTAATAATATATATTATTTAGATAATGAAATTATAATATGATATAAGATACTAATGACATAATATATCATTCAAAAAGTATATTTGGTATCAAGAGATTCTTTCACAGTACTTTAAAAACTCATGATCCTCAAGAGTGTATATAGAAACATTTATTTAAAACGAATAGAGATAAACCATTATCTAATATAATTAATAAAAAGTTATTAAATACCTAATATATATCTAATATAACTTTAGTGTACTAGTAGATAATTACATGTACCATTATGGGAGGGAATCAATTATTATTTATCCATTGAAAACTCTTTTCACCTTTACCAAACACTTTACCCATGTTGCTGGTTAGTTCTTGGATTTAAGCTAACACAAACATTTCTAGATTTTCTTAAAACCTATACCCTCAATACATCATAGTTCTTAGATATTCAAAAAAAAGGTAAATAACAATTAATATAAATAAATGTAGTACAATATATTGAAATATATATGGATGTAAGGTATTTTAAAGGTTCACTGACACCAGTTATTGAGTGGCTAAATCCTTTTTGTTTTGCAGTTTCCAACCTATGTCACATTTTTTTTATGTATTATAAATGAATAACATATAGTTAGAGAAATAAATAACTCATGAACTCTAATAAATATGATATACTAATATGATTGAAAAATATCAATAAATAATTCCAAAAAAAATAATGATCTTATTCTACCTACCTCGGGTGTAATAACTCTATAGATTTCATATTAATTACAATAATCTCAATACCACCTAATTTGGGTTTTCTTATATGTTGGTTTCATCACTCATCCTTATAATAATATCAAAATCATCCATTTATAAATATATTTAATATATTCATGTCTTTGATAAGGACTCTGATTTATCCTTGAATCCTAGATGGATTCATCTTGGTCAATGTGCCAAATCAACATAACATCTAGTCAGAAATTCCTGAAATAATTCTAAACCATCTCCATAAAATTTTTCAATCCACCCCTAAAATATTGGATATTTGAGTCAATAATATTCTAGATCTATCCAAAAACATGAAATATTTTCCTCTACCATTACATTGATTGGTTGTTCATTGCCAGATCTAGAAAACATTATCATATCTTATGCACCGTGATTCTCAAAATGCATTTTACATATTTTTTTCCTTAGTGATTATTGAAATTATAATGTGATGGCCTTTGACCATATCATGGTTTCTTCTCCAGCACTTCATAATTAATTTAAAACTATAACCACCTAAACCAATATTATATTTATTTTTATACTAAATAATAGTCTTGAAAACAATCATGATGTTTGTACATGCGATAAATTGTGACTTCACCCAATTTCCTATAGTAAATAAAATAAACTGATATGATATTTTTTTTGTAGATGCATAATTTAGGTGATGAAATTGTGTCCATTTTTCTTCCTTGATCATTATTTTTATAGAGTGTTATAACTTCATCTAGAAACTATTACAATAAACTAAAATTTTTTATTAAATCATGATATATATATAATACTATTATGTGTTTAAATCATCATAGAGTTCAATGTGTTCAACTATTGAGACCCAAAAAATAGTATTTTGGGATTTTTGGATTTCTTTTATTTTTATTGAATAATGTTAAAATAGTAATTAATTATTTTTGGAAAAACAATTTTTCACATGTTATCACATTTTGGATTCTATATTTACATCTAGTTGATAATTTGATGTTTTTTAAAGTGGTTTTATTTTTTTAATATCAAGTTGTTGAGACAATTATTTAATTATTTATTTGTTATTGTAATCCAATTTAAATGGATTATTTTTATAAAATGAATAATGTGGATTTGGGATATTTTGCGGATGATTATTTGGATATATTAGATTAATTTTAGCCTTGTTTGAATTTTTATAACCAATGATGTTAAATAAATAAATAAGAGAATTTAATGGGAGTAATAAAATGGAAAATTCCACTGATGATTTTAAGAGAATTATTCCTTGAAAATAATAAAGCAATTAGAGGATTTAGGGTTGTGGAATTCATTATTTTATATTATTGATATTATTCCCTATTTTAATTATTTTATTTAAAGGGATAGAGAACTTGGTGTTATTCTGTCTTGGAGAATATAGATAAGTAATGGTAATGAATGATATCAGATTAATGATGGATGGTAATCATTCGGACTGAGGAATTTTATTCATCATGTAATCAAGGTAGGTGATTCAAATTATCATCACTTTTATAAACCTTGTTAAGCTACCATACTTTTTTAAAATTATGAGTAGATAACTGTTAATAATCTATAAGAATAAATATATGGTAAATTGAAATTTACGATGGTATATGAATAGTGAATTTATGGAATAATTATTCAAGATAAATATTAAATATGACTAAAAAATTTATAATGGATTATTAATGGAGATCGATAAATGGAGGAAATTGAATATTTAGTTTAATGGGAATATAATTCTATGAAAATTTAATTTTAATTAATATATATTTAAGTGGATTAATATTAGAAAAATGATGAATAGTTGATTTGAAAATGAAATCAATGTATTGGTTTTGAATTATTAATTATTATTCATATAAAAATTATTTGAAAAGTCCTCAAAAATAAATCTTCAGAAAAGAAAATGAAAAACTATAAAAAATACCTAAGAGGTGAGATGAATATAATTTATTACATTTTTTATAGTTCATTTAAATTTGAAATAAGGGAAATTATATACACTGAGAAAATTTATAAAAAATTTGGTGATGATAGTGCAGAAGTTTTAGTGGGGTGAGTTACATAGAGGTCATTCTACATAAGTACAGGGTTGTTCCACATTCAAGATTTATGTTACTCTCTGGATGTATATTAAATCGGTTGGGGTGAATTATGAATAGTTAATACCACCTTGGTATGGGTTTATTCCATATCTATCATGGGTCATGAAATCTAATTATTATGTGGTGTTTTGATAATAGGATAAGTCAATAGTGGTTATAAACCATAAAAATTTTATAATCTTCTATTTAAACCTCTTTAACCTGAATATATGGAGGTGGGAATATGAATAATTATATATGATGATGTATTTTTCAAGACAGGGGTCCTTAGATATGTGATAGTATGTTGTGAGGATTTTGTAACTTGTATGTACCTAGTATGTGAGGGATTTTAATGATATATTACTCCCTCGATTCTATTCCTAGTATAGCTATGTTTATAAATGGTTTATATATATAGTGAGATTATATTCAATATTTCATTTTCTTGTGTGGTGACATGGGTTGAAATATAATGGGATCATGGTGTAAGAATCAGTTTATGATATGTGATAGCAATATATAAATTTAGGCTATTATTTTGGTAATGATTCATTATATGTGATTATTATGATGGTGATGGTTATGATGATGGTGGTGGTTATGATGATGAAGAATGTGATATGAATGATATGGCCTTATAAATTGGATATGTGATATGTAAAGGTGTTAAAAAAATTTGAGGAGGTAAGTTTCCTAGAGAGTGTATAGTCGATAATACAATGAAATTCCCTATGGGTGGACAACATCCCATCTAATGTAGGTTAGGGTGGAGATAGTCTATGAGGGTGGACACATAGGAAAAAATAAATATTTTTTATGGGGAAACCATGACCCATCCAACGGATGCATATCTAATATAATGTTTCCTATTGGTTTAAATCTACTTGATGATAGAGAAATGATAGTTAAATTCCTATGATTGGAAAGTTAGATGTTGATGTGGATGTGATAAATTTTTTTCTAGGTGGATAGATACTTGGTGATGAAGATATGATAATTATTTTCCTATTAATGGACAAATACCTGTGGATTGAGAGATGATAGTGAGTGATTTATGGTTTAATCACTTCTTTTTGGTGGTTATAAAATAATGATCTCTCTGCATTGAGATACATTCTTAGATCATGGATATGAATTGGTTGTGGTGTCATTGTAGCAGTGGTGGTGTTATTATGTGTGATGAACGATTTGATTTGGTCTAGAATGTGATATGTTTATGATATATGTAATATAAGTGGTTGGATAGTTTATTTTTTAGAGTTATATAGTTGTTGATTATTTAATTTTATTTATTTCATACATGGATAAAATAGTATTCTTTATTTATATGGACAAATTATTATTTCAAGTAAAACCATAGCGAGAAAAGTTTTACTCTCAAATGTACTTTATATATACTATTTTTCATATTATTGTTTTATATTGTTTTAGTGGTGTTGGGAAACCTTAGCTCTAGACACATGGGGAATTTTAGACATAGAAGTTGTATTATACCTTACATGAGGTATAGGGTAAATGATAGAATTGTGTTTTTCATATACAACATTGATTTACATGAAATTACATACATTGACATACATTATTAATTTATTATGTTTGGGAAATCTATTTATTTTATTCATAGTGATACTAAGTTTTTTATATATAAAGGGTAGTAACATTTATATAATTTTGATGATATACCCTTAGTTTTAGATAATAACCTATATCAAATTAAAGGTAATCTTAATAATCACAATTAAACTCATTTTCATCATAGGTTGAGTCTCAGTGATGGAATATCATGATAGAATCGTATTTGAGTGAGTATTTTTAGTACATAGGTTAGAGTAGTCACTAGTGAGGATTTCATGGGAGGTAAGGAAATATTATTACTTAAACCTAGTATGTAAAGTTTACCAAATTTAATGGAATCATTTATTCCTCATGGGAATAGTCATATTATAAATTTACATTAAAATAGATGAGCAATACTACATGGGTATGTATAACTATATAATTATTGGGTCTAACACACAGGGAGATTTGGAAAAGGTCGGTGACCTAGTAACTAGACATTAACAGTGGATTACTCACATGATTATTAGAGAATTATTTCAAAACTAATTAAATTTATTTACTTCATATGAAAAAGGAGGGATCAGGATCAATTTCATGAATCCGGTATTAATTTATTCCTAAATCTTGATTGGGTATGTCCTATAGATTGGGTTGTGAAACTATGAGTAAGTAATGAATTGGTTTTGTTCAAACCAATTGGATTTTTCCAAGATTGGAAACCCATTATTTTTTAAGAGTTTTTCATCAGTCTAGGTGAATTAAGGTTAACTTATAAGGAAGAAATCATCACAGGCTATTGGTCCTAATATTTTTAACTCTATTTAGGTTAGGGACCTTTTTTTTAATCCCTTGAATTAGGGTTGTGCAAAATAAGATGATAAACATAATTCCTTAACCTAATTCCTAGCCAAAGGGTTTCCCATTTCTTGATTTAATAATTTATTAGGTTTATGATACCCCCACACTCAACCACTAACCCTAGGTGGTTTACCTTTTCATTGTAACGATGATTATAAAAAATGAGAGAACATAAACGTGGATGGAATATTCATAAAGTAATTCATTTTTAAAGAAAGAAAAGTCAACCAAAACACATACTTGGAATGGAAAAATTAAAACACATGGAAATTGGTATTATACAAAACAACGTGGAATTTATAGAATAATGGTTCATAAAAAAGAACAATCATCCTAAAACAACTCCTTGGAATGAAGTGCGTGTAACATTCCGACCCAGGAACCAATAAAATGGTTCCCAAAGTCAGTCAGTCAGTCACATGGCCACATGCATGCCACTGAATATGACAGAGGCTTCTCACTATAAGTGAGGGACTGATGATTGTATGGTTGGGTTAATATACCCACATAATTATATTATAATAGTGGTTTATTATAAATACATAAACAATAGAAGTAGTATAAATTAAATACAAGATAAAAGAAGATAATAATAACAGAAAAATTGTCACATACCAAATTTACAACCACGGATGAATTTCTAGATGATTATATAATCTATAAATAAATAAGGGTAAAGAAATTTATATAGTATATTATATCGATAATGAATAGAAACAAAAGATCAAGGGGATAACTCCATGGGAATCTGGAGTTCCAACTCATTCCAATGCTCCTAAGCTCCCATGTAAAATGAATAGAATGGGCATAATATGTAATCCTAAACACATAATTAGGAAATATTTTGGGATACCCTAGTGAAATGGAGGTTTGAATAGGGTGTGATATATATTCATTAGACCAACACCAACATAGTGCTAGCTGGGAGATAAGGCATGACTCAGGTATCCAAGATTAGTCACAAACATCTCATTGAATAATGAGGGACTCCATGCCCTCAAGTATCAAAATATATAAGGGATTTTTCTCCTAAGGAATTTCATTCCCAAGTATCACAATATATAGAACATTTCATGCCCAATTATAGTAAATAATGAGGGATTACATGCTTGGGGGACTCCATGCCCAAGTTTAACAATATATATATATATATATATGGGATGCCATTCCAAGTATCACAATTAATGAGGGACGCAATGCCCAGGTATCACAATATAATATAGGTATGTTAATTTAATAATTTAGAATATTTCATGTTATTAAGAATTTCATATTTCAATTCATTTAAATGATCAATCCATGTTAATATATATGCCACAATTCAATGAAATAATTTAATTAGAATGGCCACCCATTAAAGGTCAAGGACTAAGGGGCATGAAACATCATATAAAACCCACCTAAAAATTAATATAATTCAATTAAACATTTCTCTTTATTATAAGGAAGAGAAAATTATTAATATTTAATATCATGGATATGAAAAAGATTTTTTCCATGTCCTTCAACACATCATTCAATTTAATTATACACTTCATTTAGCAATTTATAAATTGGGATGATTATAATTACTTTTACAATTTATCAATTCAATTTATTCACTCAATAATCTTTTCATTTTTATTACCCTGTGGTAAAGTGAGTAAACTTAGTACTTACCTTTAATTTAATTCCTCATAACAAGCCACTAAAAATTGGAAATCCCAACACACCCATGTTGTGGTTTGGGAAACAGGGAAACCATGTTCAATTTAATTATTTAATTCAACAATTATTTAAGTGGTGGTAAAAGTTAAATTTGTAGACCCCCATCCATGATACGTTTATCATAAAGTGTCTACTTTTAAGTCTAAACAAATAATTTGTGATTTACAAAATTTAGCAGCATCACATAGAATGTCAAAAGTTTGGAAATATATAAAATTTTATAAACAATGTAACTTTAATGGAAAATCATATAGACCACCTAAATTATACCAATGATGATTCACTCATACAATATAATGATTTAAATTGACATGATTTGTGGGTGAAAAAAAGAAATATATAAACACGGTAAAAATAGTGTCAATTATCTTACATGAAGATATAATTGGAGATGTTGAGATAACTGGAAAAAAATAAGGAAGAGGAATCACATAATAACTAAGGTATATCCAATTGAAATAATGACAATAGGTTCAAAATCTTTATGAATAAGATGTCTCCATTCCACGAGGATAGGAATATAGAACCCACGAGGGGGTTGTTGTTCACAAATGGGAGGATAAAGAGGAGATAAAATAAATAATAGGTTAGAGGGGGGAGACTGTAATTTATATCCCATTAATGATCGACACAATTTGGTCATATCATTTGTATAAATATGAATCAACAATGTGGTTCCTATACTTAAGTGGCATAAAGGCTACGGTCTAGGAGCACAGTTTTCCAAACCTTGTGTATCCCAAGCACCCCCACAATATTTTTTAGTATAAATCTCTATATAGTCATGTTATTTCTCATATACCATCAGAAAAAATTGGGTGAGACCCTAAGAAACATAGGACCAGGTCACATGGTTTTACCTTGGGTCCATATAGTTTCCCTAAACTGTATCCCTTTTTAAAAAAATTCCAAATGGTTTCTCTTATAGGGGTGAATATTTTTTAAAAAATATCCATTTATAAAAAATTCTACATGGTTTCTATTTAATAGCCACGTGGTTTAAAAAAAATTCACCTCTTCTTGTTTCTCCCAAAATAGTGGTTTCTCAGATAGATACTTATGAAACTCATCTAAACACTCGAGACACCTCTCAGGATTTAAACCATGTATAGAAATGAAAATTTTGGGTGTTCTAATTATTATATTTAGATTCCAAATATTTTTTTATATAAAGGAATCTCCAAAAAATAATAAAATTCAAATTTCCTTGTAAAAATATAACATCTTCCAAAAAACATGATTTGAAAGTCTCACCACCCGATAAATTATCATCCTAGAGAAGTATTGGGGAACAAAAAAACAATAACCTTACATTGGATTATGAACTTTTATTAAACCAGGAACATTGTTCTTTCCAAATTCTGAAGACACCTACAAGAATCACATTAATCATATTGTATATATACTGCTAAAACTCAAGTTGCAACTCATATTCCAAAACAAAAACAATTGAACATTTCACACCTAAGCCCGTATAACTAAAGGCATGATCACATCATTGAATTTTTCATTATCTGGACTATGTCACTACTCACCATATGTTCCAATATTTAATAGCCAACTTTTACCTACAATACTCCCCACTATTTGAATTTCCTATTCAAGTATGCCCCTTGAATTTTGATGTTTCTCCATTTATGATTCTTAATTTTATAAAATATACAAATTCCAATTGATCTTAATTATCATGGTTGATTAGTATTTTCCAGAAAATCCTCGACCAACCTCTCTCTACACACACATTATCCTAATAACATTCCTGAAGTTGTTTCTTTTAGACCTCATTCTATGAAACAAGAGGAAAAAATTTTGAACAACTTTTTTACGACTATTTCTAAAAACACATAGTTTAGATAGCTGATGAATTTCATAAACTAGATCCTGAAGCCTTCAAACGGATTTACCTCGATATTCCTTTGATCACGCTAACGAAATCCCATAACCATCTTCCAGTCATGTCCTTAGAAAAAACATTAATTTATTTTTTTCCATAGTATGAAAACTTATGTATACCTGATCCACACCCTTGGATTTCAACCCCCAAAACAATACAAAGAATCCCAATTATAAGTATGGGGTAAAATTGGAATAAACTACTAGATTCCACATATCTCATCCAAATGTATTCCATACTTCGATCAAAACCCTGAGTGATCCAAAAACTGGGGTCTCACATAGAGATCGACTCAAAGTACTGGTTTTTGTCCTTGAATTCATCCAAGGCCTCAGCACATTGGAATCCCAATATCACTTAGGTAAACCATACCTCTATAAGTAGACATTCAATTGAAGTAAAACTCCATTTATGTTTATTTATTATAATAGAAGGTAATTTTAACTTCTTTATTTAGCATGGTATATAACTAACACTCTTTCAATTTATCCAGGAAGATATCAATATAGTGGACATGATCATCACCAAGGAAAAATTATAACAAGAGTATATCTATAATTACCAAGAATAATCAATAAAACACCATCTTATCTAATATGAAGTTATTGGTATGGTTTAAAAATAATTTTATCCAACTACTCATATGAAAGAACAATTGAACCACCACAAGCTGAATTCCTTTAGAGAGCTTGGTTGGAAATGGTGAGCTGTTGTCATTAACTGACCATAATGAATTTAAAACCCAAGGAAGGTTGTGTTCATTAAATAATAATCACCAAATTCTATCCTTCACTAGTGTTATTTTACAATGTTTGTGCACATATAAATCCATATCATTATCATGATGCATCATGGGCAACTACACATTTCAAAAATTACCAGCCCTATGGGAATTCAAAAATTGTTCTGACCATTTACAAGGAGTCTTAATTTATTGTGTTCCCTCTACATGGAAGGACTCACATTTCCATAATAAATGTGGAACTCTTCAACTTATAATTTTCTTATTAATTTTTAACTGATAATGGGAACTCATCCAATAAAACATGCTCCATCAACCATAGATCATGGGTCATGTACATGGATAACAAACTATTTCCAAGAACCAACTTGAATGTAGAATGAAATTTAATGATTAAAAGAACACTAGATCATATTACTCTATAAATATGTGTCACACTCCTCCTGATTTATTTTCATGCATGCCATAGTATCTAGAATAAAATATAAATCTAAACTGACTAGCATGTCAAGACACTCATTCCTATTTGGAACATCATCCTTAGCATTGAAGCGAGTCCTATTTCTCGTAATGACTAGATCACTCTACCATAGAGATGATTGATGATTGAATGTATAACTACCCTTGTATGTAATTATTTTAACAAAACTCATATGGTTCATTGTATAAATTGAGCAATTTAATGGGGTACCTTGTATATTGATGCACTATACCCCAATAGTAATCAATAAAAAAGAACATGATTTTATACTATCCATAGTCCCATAAACCCTATGAATACAACTATCAGTTGACCTATAAAAATATTTAATTCTATATTTTTATTGTCTCAAATGACCATTAATATGGTTGTCAACTTACTGACTCATCCATCACTAAAGAATAAAGAAAGGTCACATGACCTACTAAGCAGAAAACCATGACCTAGACATTTATAACCCACTAAATAAATAATTTCATCATTCGCATTCAAGTAACAAGGTATAACTTACCAAACAACAATCAACCTGTCATTTTGGTTCATAAAAAACTAAGAAAAGTTAAAAAAATCCTAAGGGAAACGCTCAAGTTCCCTTCTTAATGAAAGGGTTAGGAAAACATTTAAATTACCCTTAAATGAGGGTTAAAAATAAAACACCACATTAATGTTTCACTTAAGTTATAAGAATAATTGATATTTATTTTCAAAAATATTAAAGTATCGACATTAAATAAAATCTATTACCAGTTATGGATAACAACTATATTAGATGATTTATTGTGATAATGACATAAGGAGACAAAGGTAGGTATTATTAAACATCTATTCAAGAGTTATTTATTTACGTGGCATCCCACCACAATTTTAGTCAATTTTTTTAAAAAATTTCTTTTATCCATATTATTTATCTATAAGATGTCACATTTTGGTTTAGTAAAAGAAAATTCATATTTCAATCCATTGATATAAACCCCCTTTAGGTTGTAATTATAATTTTCAATTATCTAAAGACTTTTAAAAATAATAATATAGATCATAGTAGATAAAAATATTTTATTAGTAAAAAGAGATCGACCAAGTAAGATTACTCTATACGCTTATATGTAACACTATAAAATAAGCTACAAACACTTTAAATAAACATACCATTTAGTATGAGCAAACCCTCATGGGGTTAAGTAATAGGGTATATCAAAAGGAATAAGGAAACCTTTGATGGTACCTTTATTCCAACTTGGATACGTCTTATATTATACCCAATAGTAGTTAATTTAGTTATTATAGTTTCAAAACACCATTAGTGGGATATATCAGAAGAAACATTCCCCAATTGGTCTAATTGGTTCAAGTTGTGTGTTTAGGAATTTAGTCACATGGGTCATCGTGTCCAAATTATGTAGGTCCTAGCCTTCAAAAAGGAAACCCTTGTCCTTAAAATTACATTTTTGTCTATACTATAGTCCCATTATAAAAACTAATATTCCCAATTGATAAATATATTTTCTTTTATATATTATAATTGACATGATTGAATCTGCAACTTGGTTCTTATCTTTGATATTAAAATCCAATAAGATCATTTGTAATATATTGATTATATGGGTTAGCCATCCCACTTTATAAATAGAACACACACCTTATTAACTATTTTTTACCCATTTAATCACAACCATAAATGGTTTATCACATGTGACCAATGGTCCATGGTTCAAATTTGTAATGATTGTTAGTTAAGGTACCACTATTAAGCTATATGGGAAAACACCATTTGTTGATCCGGACATTTTAATAACTTGTATTATCTCATAGTTATAGTCATATAAGCTATTAAATAGTAATAAATAAAATCATATAAGTAGTAAATCCATTAATGTATATTATATGGTCATGAAATCTAAATTGTTACCTAAGAATGGTATACAGATAAAGATAAAGAAAAATTACATAAGGAAAATTTTGAATATATCAAGAAATAAATAAATGCAACCTACAAGGAATGGAATATACCTATAATTTGAATATTTATGAGTTGATTAAATAAGGATATCTTATGGCTTATCCATTCCTTATGTTTTTATGTTTTAAAAATCACAATCACTTTTTTTTAAGTTATTTCTTTTTCTTACGTTCTATTTTTATCTTAAGATCCATAATTGTCATACCATTATACTTACACATGTATCATTACAATTTTTCATTATGCTATACTTAAATGATGTATTATTACGTTTTTTTATACTGGTAGATTTACAGATTATTCATATCGTATTTATGATACCAAATCTGGTGTATAAGTGATATCGTCTTTATGATACCGCGTTCAGTGTATAAGTGATATCATATTTATGATATCGAATCTGATGTATAAGTGATACCGTCTTTGATACCGAATCTGGTGAAAATGTGATTCTGTTTTATGATACTGAATCCGGTGAAAATGTGATTATGTTTGATGATTTCGAATCTGGTGAAAAAGTGTTTCTGTTTTATGATTCGGAATCCGGTTCAAAGATGATTCTGATTTTATGATTCCGATTCCAGAATAGATGTGATACCAGTTTCTCAATCTGATTTACCTTTCCATATGAATCCATTTTCATGTAATTTTTTTTCTTAAAAGTCTATTTTTCTTATTAATTTTAGAGTTTTTTAAATGTATCATTCCAATGATATCGGATTTCAAGTTTTCTTATACATAACATTTATCATTAACTTAACATCATTTCTTACATGAAACTAGGTTGTAAAATCAGTTACAAACTAACCGTTGTATATTTAACATGTGTCCAAGTCCCTCCGAAATTTAAGGAAAATATGACCGTTGGAGTGGAGCTGACCATTGGGAAGTTTTTCCTATAAATAAAAGTTCATTTGAAAAAGCAGTATATGAATATAGAGAATGGATGATCTTGATGAACGTGAAAAATATGTGAAGTGTTTTATATAGAGAGAGGCTCCTTCAACTCTTAGTGCTTCCTTGGATGTTGTGAACATCTTTTTCAGACATTCTTTATGCAGACGCTAATCGTGTTGATCATGGGCTTCCGGGTTTGGAAGATAGAGGTCCTGATTTCCTTCTGAATAGAGGGCTTGCGGGGGTATCAAGACATATACTGATCTTCAGACTGAGGTCATACCTATGTTTGGGTAACATGGACTTTCTTGAAAGTATAAATCAAGTATCCTTTATTCAAGGTTGTTAGATACCCTTCTCTTTAGGTTTAAATAATCTTATTGTTAATTTTTCCTATTTCAAGTTGTTTTATTTCCACTATAATTTTAGCTCTGTTAAATTTTGAAATTATAATTTTCTTATACTTTCTAATTCGGTTACTCTAATTATATTACAAATTCTATACGCTTTAAGGTAGAATAATTCATTTTAGAAAATATTTCTTTTAGAGGTGTTGTGTATGTTTGTTTAACTTTGTTAAAATAAACTTTAAAGTTTCTAAAGGAATTTTTAAAGTATACAATTCACCCCCCCCCCCCTTATATATTTATCATCTATATTCATCATTTTGATCCTAAAATTTGTTTTGGAGGAGGTAATTGAAATACTTATATCCAAATATAATTTTTCTTTCTCATGATTTATTTTTATTATTTGTTTATAAACTTTTACTTATAATAAGTTCTTTGGAATAAAATTATTTTTAGTATGGCAGGCATTCATGTTGGATCTCTATATAATCTCAATCCTAATAGACCACTAATCTTCAATGGAAATGACTATGAGTACTAGAGAGACAGAATGAAGGCCTTTGTGATAAATACAAGTGTAGACAACAACATTAAGTTCACATGAGATTATAATATTCCGGATAAGGAACTTAGAACCTTAAAAAATCAAGAAAAGGTGGAATATCAGCTGAACTTTAAGGTTTGTAATACTTTTTTTGTCCCATGACTAGAAATATATATAGAAAATTTTCATCTTGTGATGCTGAAAATAGTATTTGGAAGATGCTTGAGGTAACTCACTTTGGAACTTCCAAAGTTATCAAAACTAAAAGATCTATGCTCAGAGCTGAGTATCATGGTTTCTGATTTCCTTATGAAAAATCCATATCTAAGGTACAAAAAAGATTCATGAATATTGTCAACATTTTACAATCAATTAGTGAGAAAGGTTGAGTTGATGAAGCTCTTGTAGAAAATGTTATCGATATCATTCCTAATGAATGGTAATCCAAGAGAACTATTATAGATGAAAATAGAAAAGTTACATAGATTTCTCTTGATAAACTATTTGGAACCCTTCTTCAACATGAAACTAGAATAAAGAAAGATTCTGATAATATTAAGAAGAAGAATGGAAATGGAGGTGTTTCTTCTACAACTACTTCAAATCATATGAAATCCAAGAATCTTGAGAGAGTTACAAGATCTAAATCTAAGAATTTTGTTGTTCATTCTGAGTCTAGTGAAATTGAAACTTCAAAAAATGAGTTATCCAATCTTTCTTGGTGGATGAACAAGATTGTTGGGAAGATTAACTTTCAATATAGATAAAATAATAAAGATGGACAAGTGACATGATATAAATGTAGAAGAACTGGTCATATCAAACCTGATTTTCCCTTACTTATAAAAAAATACAAGAAGGACATGAATTGTGAGAGAAACATGAAGAAGTTATATAGATCAAAGAATAATAAATTCCTAAAAGCCAATGACACTTGGAGTGCCATTGGCGGAGATTCATCTAATGATTCTTAAGATTAATAATCTTTTGAGAAAAAAGATATTAGTTTAATATCCCGAGAACCATTTCAAAATCAATGTCTTATAGATGAGGTATGAACTACTGAATCCTAAAACAATAAGTCATTGAGTTAAAATTTTCCTAATAAAGATTTTCCTTTAGAAGAATAATCTTCTTCATCAGATTATGAGAATTATTTTCCTTTTTATGAGGTAGTTTCAATGTTTGGTAACTTTCTAGGGATTGGAAATTGTAATGTTTCTAAGAAACTTGAAAATAAAAATTATAGAGAATTTATTTTAACAAAATAAATTTCAGATCATACCAATGATATTGTTAATAAAAATGATGTTTCAGAAAATATTTCTAAGAAACTTGGGGAAACTAATTTGGAGAAGGATAATCTTTATAAAGATCATAAAAATATATGTTTTTAAAAATATGTTTTAGATGATAAACATAACTCTAAGTCTATTATTCTAGAGGATATGAATTTAGTACTAAGACCAATGTTTGAAATTAATTCTTTAAAGAAACTTCTTGCAAATTTTACTTTTGGTAAGGATAATATTGACAAGATGTATTCTCATATCTGACCTCGTGGTAATAATAAAGGATTGGGTTATTCTCATTAAACCCCTGTTTTTAGAAACAATTATTTTGTTCTTCCAAGAGCCCCTTTTTGTACTAAATGTCAACGTGGTGGGAATTATAAGGAGAACATTTCTTTAAATAATTTTCAATATCTTGGGTTTCAAAAATCTTAATTTTTTAAAAAATGTGGATACCCAAAAATTTATTATCTAACAATTTAGGATCCTAGAATGTTTAGATTCCAAAAACCTAACTCTTCTTTTTCAGGTTAATGAAAGAAGTACCAACTATATATGGTACATGGATAGTGGATGTTCCCAGCACATGACTAAAAAAGAAAGACTATTTCAAAATGATTTTAAATAATAAAGGTGGAAAAGTAAACTTTAGAGATAACTCTCAAGTAGAAATTGTTGGTATAGGTAACATTATTCTTCTTGGAAAATCTTTTATTTCAAATGTTCCTTTTTTGAAAAAGTATTTAAGCACTACTCTTAATTTTAGTGGGAGTATATATTCTTGTTTCCTTTTCCTTTTTATCTTTACTTAAGTAGTTTTTCATTTCATAAAATTTCTTCTTTCCTTATGTTTTTTTTAAACACACTTTAGCTGTGATTTTTTAAGAGAATTTCGGTATTAAAAATTTCGGTATTGAATATTTCAGTATTGAAAAATTTCTGTATTGAATATTTCGGTATTGGAAATATTGGTATTGTAAATATCGATATTAGAAATATCGATATTATAAATATCGGTATTGATGTCCTGGAATCTAAAACTTCCAAAAAAATTCTTATAATACCGATAAACTCCTCAGAGTATTCCAAAAGGTTAATTTTCTTACACTATAATTTCGTATCTTAAGTTTCAACTGTTGGTATTTCAAAATTTTAAATTCCAGTTTAACTTACTATAAAAGATCAGAATTCTTATTTCCTATATCCATCCTCAACCATCTGATCAGATCAGGTTATGTTCAGTTGTTTGATAATATTATGGAAGCTGAAAATCTATAGTTGTGCCTATATAAGGGGTGAATCATTTATAAGCACCGCACTATCCTTACTGATCTCTTTGACAATGCTCTATTTCCATCAATGTTTTCATTCAAATTCATCTGTCTCTATCTCCTTGAATGACTTCTGAATCCTCAGCAGTCCAGATGCCGACTAGAAAGGAAATAAAGGATTGGTCAATCATTATGGAAAGGTTGGTTTTCCCTAAATTCATTTGCAAAATATGACTCCCTTATCTCTTAGTTGATAAGAACTAATGGATGGGAAAGTGTTTATGTGGCCAAAGAGAAAATTCAGGATCCGGTTTATCCTAACCTGGTTATTGTTTTATGAATATATTAATTCCTTCCAAAAGGATAGTAAGGATCTATTTAAGTTCAAATGTTATGATAAGACATATATTGTCCCTTATAATAAGGCATCAAATGTTCTCAACATTCCATATAAAGAGGAAGTAATTCTATGATCTCAAAAACTCCCCGATAAAGAAGGTTCATTTGAGAAATGAAATTCTCTAGATTATCTTGGTCTCAAGTATGTTAAGAATCTGATGATTACAAATATCTCAACAAAACACAAGATGGTAGCTCCCTTGATTCAGGGATTTCTTATACTAAGAAAAGGTGATAAGGACTCTCTAAAGATATGTGATATCTTTCTGTAAGATTTTCTCGTCAGCTTAAGGAAGATCAAATTTGTGAATTACATATTTCTCACCATCCGATCAATAAAAGGTTGATCCCTCAGATCTCAGATACTTATGTATCTGTAAAATATTTCTAGGATAATAGTCATATGCCTTCAAGAGTTGAGTGTTCTATACCGATCATTCTCAAATCCATTTAAGATTTTGTTGCTCAGTGATGACACTCTAAGAAGGATGAATGAAGAGTTCTTACAAGAATCCAAGAGTTTTGAAGAAATGGTTATCCAGAACAAAGGTGATGTTTTGGATTCATCAAAGTCATTTCCCAAGAAAAGGAAACAAGAATAACCCAACATGGATGTACCAGCTTCTAATGTCCCGGTATTAGCACCTCCTCCTACAAAGAAACTGAAATCCTATTCTGATGCAACAGTTACAAAGTGGAGAGAAATGGCAGCTACTAGAATGGAAGGATATCCTTCCTTTGGCTTAAATATTGTGGAGGCTAAGGCATTAAAACTTCAGCAAGATGAACATATTGAAAAAGAAAAGAAGTAGAAGTCCCAGAAGAAGAAATATTTAAGAGTTCGTGTGTCTCAGTCTCTTCTAAAAGCTATAGAAAAGAAGTCTCAACGAGTACATGAATCTGAAGTTGTTCATAAGAAACCATTTGCCACTCCAGAAATCTAGATAGCCAAGAATGTTCTATCTTTATCATAACCTATTCAAGAAACAGAAGATCAGATAGTTCAAGAAAACTATAATGATGTTTTAAGGGAAGTGGAATACTACAATGGAAGTCCTTCGAGTTCAGTCTCTAAATCTGTTTCAGAAAAAAAAGCTGAAGAACAAGTTGAGGAAGAAGTAGAAGTTGAGGAAGACATAGAAGTAGAGTAATAAGTATATGTTAAAGAAGAAATACAAGTAGAAACTGAACTGAAATAAGAAGAGAGGGAATAGTTTGATCATCAAGGTGGTAAAGAAGAAGAGTTTCAAGAGAAAGAAGATGAAAAGATAGATCAAAATGTTATCCAAGTTTCAGATGAACAATCTCCAGTTCAAAATCCTATCAAAGGAAAAAAAATTGGTTTCCTCATCTAAAAAATAAATGCCTCATATGTATTTCAATAAAATATAAAAATCAATTTCCTTAACTCCAAGAGGAGATCAGAAAGGGAAAGATGTTTCTGGATCATAATCCTCTTCATCTGTATAACATAACTTTGTCAAGCTATGTTTAAGAGATTTGGTCAGGACCATTCCGGTTCTTGAAAATATAGATGCCTATATTCAAATGATTCAAGAAACCCTGAATCAAGATATGGAATCGACCAATATGCTTATAGACATGGTGGTCCATAAAGAAGTAGTCTTTAGTAATCATTTGATAGATTATAATGCTCAGTAGGTGACTTGTAAAAAAGTCTTTAACAAAACAAAAACTATCAATGAAGAGCTAAGATAGTTCAGTGATTTCATGGATTCAATAAATAGAGCTTTCAATACTTGAAAAATTGATTTCAAAAAGGTCAAGGTATCAATCTCTGATAAATCTAGTCAACTCAATTCTATTACCTAATCTGTAAGCAGTGAGAAGGAAGTCAGAGATAAATTAGAGAGTAAGGTGGCTGCCCAAGAAGAAAGAAAATTGTCATTAGAAAAGAAGGATCAGGATCAGGAGATCTTGTTGAAGAATTTGGATGAAGATCATAATGATGTGAAGAAACTTAAAGCCTTGATAAAGAAAATGTTTTCTTAGAAGAAGAATGATGGATTATTTTTTTGACATTCTGATGTTTTTTGGTAATCTAAACTCTATTTCCAAAATTTCCTTAAGAACCTTTTTATATATATTTCTTTTGTTTTTGAATATATACTTGCTTAACATTATAGGTACATCTTATAATTCTCCATTCCTTTCCCTATTTTTGAAAATCACAAAGGGGGAGAATTTATTTAGAAGAATAATTTAATGAAGATCTCAAATGAGGAGAATCTATTAAGGGAGAGTATAGTAAGAAAGGATAATGACCGAGTAAGGGGGACTTTTCTTTTAAGAATAGATGTTTATATAAGGGGGGATATTTTTTTTCTTAATAAAGAAAACCAGTCACTAATGATCAATAATACGATCCTTTGGAAACATAACCTAAGGGGTAGTTAGTCGTATTCATCAGAAATCTCATTCAAAGGCAGAGATATGTTTTTCATACTTGTTTATCTAAGATAATATTTTCTTCCTTTGCAAATTTGTTTGTGATTTCCAAAAAGGGGGAGATTTTGGTGTCAATAAGGTTATGTTATGACTTCTCCATTTTTTATGGTTTTATGTTTTGAAAATCACACACACTTTTTCTTAAGTTCTGTCTTTTTCTTATGTTCTATTTTTTCAAGATCTGGAATTTTCATTCCATTATACATACATATGTATCATTATGATTTTTCATTCTGTTTTACTTAAAAGATATATTATCACATTTTTCCATTCTATTAGATTTATAGATTATTCTTATCATCTTTATGATACTGAATCTGGTGTATAATTGATACCATCTTTATGATACTGAATCCAATGAATAAGTGATATCGTTATTATGATACTGAATCCAGTGTATAAGTGAAGCCTTCTTTGATATCGAATCCTGTGAAAATGTGATTCTATTTTATGATACCAAATTTGGTGCAATTTTTATTCTGCTTTATGAGAAAAGGTGAATCTGATTTTATGATTCTGATTCCAGAAAAAATGTGATACTAGTTTCTCATTCCGATTTACCTTTACATATGTATCCATTTTATTGATTGTGTTTTTATTAAGAATACATATTTATAAAAAATGTTATAGATTTTTAAATGTATCATTTCAATGTTATAGGATTCCAAGTTTTCTTATACTTAACATTTATCTTTAACTTAGCATCATGTATTACTTGAAACGATGTTGTACAATCAGTTACAAACTAACCGTTTTATACTTGGTATGTGTCCAGGTCCCTCTGAAATTCATTAGAAATATGACCGTTGGAGTGGAGTTGACCATTGAGAAGATTTGCCTAAAAATAATAGTTCATTTGAATGAGAAGTATACGAATGTATAGAGTGGATAAACTTGATTCATGTGAAAAGTTGTGAAGTGTTTTCTAGACAAAGTTTCTTTCAGCTCCCAATGCTTCATGTGGATGTTGTGAACAACTTGTTCGGGTGTCAATAACTTGTTCACACATCCTTTGTTCAAACTCTGATCGTGTCGATCATGGGATTCCGTGTTTGGAAGATAGTGGTTCTTATTTCTTTCTAAATCGAGGCCTTGTGGGGATAGTAAGAAAGATATTGATCTTCAGATTGAGGGCTTAACTGGGTTTTGGTAATATAGACTTTCTTGAAAGTATAAATCATGTAACCTTTATCCAAGGTTGTTGGATACCCTTATCTATGGGTTAAAAGAGTCTTGTTGTTAGTTTTTCTTATTTCAAGTTGTTTTATTTTTGCTGTAATCTTAAGTTTGTTAAATATAGAATGTATAATTTTCTTATACATTCTAATTCTATTTCTCTAATTATATTACATATTCTATATGCTTTAAGGTAGAATATTTCATTTGAGAAAAGTTTTCTCTTTAATGTCTGGTGTATGATTGTTTAGCTTCGTTAAACTAAACTTTAAAGTTTCTAAAGGAAATTTTAAAGTATTTAATTCACCCCCCCCCCCCCTCTTGTATATTGAGAATCTACATTCATTATTTCAATCCTACATTATGTTCCTAACATTATTAATGTAGTAATCCCTTCATGCCATTCTTAGCCAAGGTAAAATGAAATAAATACCATAAATTAGTAAGAAACATAAAAAACACTAATCACTCAATGTGAAATTATAATAAACTAAAATTAAGAAAAAACGAACACATTATCATTCCTTTCCACTTGTCCTTTTCCCCATGTGTGGGTTTATCACTCGCATACATGAATATTTACTAATTGATGATACATTCCTAGTCTCTTGTCTACCAAATCCCAAAATAGTAAAACTAAAGGAAAAAAATAAAGCCGTTGATGCCATTTTGTAACATCCCAACATGAGAGCCCCTAAAATGGTGCCCCGAGATAGTTTTCCATAAGGCCTTAAGCACGACTCTCTTAAAACCAAATAAAACATACTATCAGGGATGGACTAATAATGGTACTGTGAGGAGACTATACACTCATAATCAAATTAGCACAATAGTATATGATAAATCCATCAAAAATTGAAGTAGTATGAATTAAATACAAAATAAATGAATATAATTATAACTGATAAAGTGTATGACACCAAATATAAAACCATGCATGCAGGTCCATATGATGATATAATCCCTAAATAAGAAAGCATACAATAGGTGATACAATACAGTACATGCATAATAAAAATTCAAAAATACCAAGGGGAGAACTCTATGGGAATCCTGATCTCTAACTCAATATTGTGCTCCAATGCTCCCAGGTAAAAATGAATAGCATAAGAATAATCCATAAACATGAACCTCTAATTAAGAGATCTATTCAGGTACCCTAGTGAAATGGTGGTCCAAATACGATGTGAGATATACTCAGTATTCCACCACCAATAGTGGATAATTCTAACCAGTCCATTAATATAAAATACCAAAATTTGAAGGTATATAAATACATAAGAAATAAATTAATAAATTTAAACAATTTGGACATAGGTTTCTCCAGAAAACATGTATGACCGTACCTGAATTAGCCTAAGATGTAATATCTCAAATGAGGTACCACCATATATTTATCAATATGTAAGTATGAATGTATATATATGAACTATGTATGTAGTAACATATATATCCATATCTATAGATATATAGTGCTACCAAGGTCCCAAGGCATAGCTTAGGTGTCCAAGATTAGTCATAAACATCTCATGGAATAATGATGGAGGCCATTACATAGTATCATAATTTTTAAGGGACACTATACCTGCTGGGAACGCTGACCAAGTATAACAATATATAAAGAAATACCTTTCCTGAGTATCATAAATAATGAGGGACACCATGATTGATGGGTTCAATTCCTAAGTATCATAATATATATAGGGGACGCAATGCTTGAGTATCATAAATAAAGAGGGAATTCAATACCAAGTACCAGAATATAGTGTAGAAATGTGCATTTAATATTTAATTATATGACTTTTTAGTAAGAATACCATATTAAAATTCAATTATATTATTATTCCATGTCAATACAAAATCTAAAATTCAATATAATAATTTTATTAGATTGGTAAACTACGAATGATCAAGGACCAAGAGTTATGAATCTTCTTGTACAATCCACATAAAAATTCATTTAATTATATTTAATATTTCAATTTATCATAAGAAAGTTCCATTTATTCAAATTTAATAACTTGGGTATGACCAAGTGTGGTTCCATGACATTTAACACATCATTCAATTTAATTTTCCACTTCATTCAACCATTTATAAATAGGGGTGAGTGTAATTCCATTACCCTTTATAAATTCTATTAATTCACTATCTAATAATATCATGGCCATTAACCTAGGTTAAAGTGTATAAAATCAACACTTATATTTAATTTAATTCATTTTGATAATCCACTCATAAGTGGAAATCCCAACACACCTATATGGTGGTTTGGTAAAGTGGGAAACCATGTTCAATTTAAGTATTTCATTTGAAAAAACAATAAGTACTGTTTTAGGTTAAATTTTTATACTAAAAAACTTATAGGGGTCTCATAAAGGGTCATGTTTGAGGCCTAGATAATTAATTTAAGTCCTTACACATTTTAGGAGCACCACACTGAAAGTTGGTCATGTTTCAGAGTGTTTCATTTTATAATCAATTTAACATTAAGGGAAAATCATATAGACCACCTGTCTTATTCCATGGATTCTTCACTCATGAAATATAGATCTTCAATTAGATATGATTTAAGATAAAATAAATAGATATATAGATACCATAAAAATAGGGTAAATTTTCTCTCATGAAGATAACACAGGAGATTTTGATATAACTGAATAAAGGAAGGAAGATAAATCACCTACTAACTGAGGGATATCCAACACAACTGATGACACTAAATTTTGAGCTTTTATGAAGAAGATATATCTGAGCCTATAGGATAAGAAAAATAAACCCACAGGAGGTCTAGTGTGTGTGGATGGGAGGAGAAAGATGGAATAAAAAATAAATATGACGGAGGGAAAAACAATAATCTTTATCCCATTAATGATCAATATAGTTTTGCTGCATGGTTTTTCTAAATATTTCCAACCTACTATGCCACTTCCTTAGTGAAACTAAGGTTGAAAACTCGGTACATGGTTTTCCAAACCATGAAAATCCTATAAGAACACTTTAAAGTTTTCTATAGGAACCCTTTCACTATTGTGTGTATCATCATTCAAGGTTAGAAAAATCAGTGTGAGACCCTCACCTTTACTAGACAAGACCACATGGTTTTATCAAGAAACAATAAAGTATAAACAAACTCTGTCCCTTTCGAAATATAGGTCGCATGGTTCCTCTTGGAGGGTTATATAGTTTAGAAAAAACATTTCCCTTTAAAATATAAAGTTTTGTGCTTTCTCTTTAAAGGCCACATGGTTTAAATAAACTATATATTTCTTCCTATTTCTCCCAAAATAGAATTTTTGATTCCAAATGCTTCCAAAACACATCCAAACAAATTATATATCTCTATTTCTTTAAACCTCATCTAAAAACATAAACTTCAAAGTATTTTTACTCTTATATTTGGATTTTGAAACTTATTTTATGGAACAAACCATCCACCAAATATAAAATTTCAAATTCCCAGTGAAAATTACAACCCGGTCCAAAACATGGGATCTTAATGTGTATAAAAATGGAAGAATAAAACCCAATGATAAAACAAGGGAAACTAGGTTTAAGTATTAAATAAAATAATTCATAAAAGAATATGTATCCTTGTTTTTTTAAACATCGAAGGCGCGAAAATAAAAAAAATTCAATCAACTCGTGATGTGTAATAATTTCACATCAAAATTTCTCTTTACATTATTCTCCTTAAGAATTTCAAATTGTGTATCAGTGTTTCACATAATATAATGGGATATTAAAATATTCAATTATTTAATATATTATTTATATCTCATCTTGTAGTTTGAATCTTGAGTGTGGATACCAATGATTTCATGTTATCTATTGGATTTACATCTTGAATTCTTTTTCCCAGAGGATTCTCAGGTTTTTTTCTTTCATGGGATGGAGGATTTATATTAATATGGAAAGAATAAAATTAAACACTTTCACATTTTTGAGTTACATTCACATTCTAATCTTCTTCATATTGAAAATTCATTTATTTTATTGGTTTTGTTGTTTTTATTTGGTCTATAGAGGTCCTGTATCATAATATTAAATGTATTGAGTTGGATTCATGATGTCAATTATCTAACACATCTAAAATTTACAACAAAAAATATTTTTGAAGATTGAACTCCTATTTCATGTAGAAACTTGCCGAAAATATGATTCATCATATTATAAAACATGAAAAAATCCCAAATAATTAATTCAAATATATATATATATGAATCTAACATATCAAATTACTTTACACTTGAACAATAAATTTTCCTCAAGAAAAAAATAATCTCAATAGGGATTCCAAATGAATCACTTTTTAATAGGATACATGCATTGCAACCATGAAAATAAACAAAGTGTTAGTTGAGAAAGGTAGTCCTCAAAAATACCCCAATGAGAGACAATCATATATGCCTCATAATCAAGTTCTTTTTTCAAATCCATTTTCCCTTTAATTTTAATATTCAAATGTTTCTTAGAAGTTATAACCAAGTTACAATTTACCTCACCCTGAATTTTCACTCATTATTAAAGGTACAATGAAATTGGAGTTTTGATCACACACTAAAAATATTTCCTAACCATATACTTGAATTGGTTCTAACATATCTAAAACATAAGGGAAAATACAAAATTATAAATGAGGACTTCAATAATAAAGACCAATTGACTCTAAGGATAGGGATTAATTGATAGAAAATAAAAATAAAACATAAAAATTAGGGTAAAATCTCAAGTATAATGAATTATAATCAATAATAGTGTAGTGAAAAAGCTTTAATGGAAATTAGAATTTCCAAACACCCAAAATCTCAGGGTGGGTCCATGGATGTTCTATTAAAGTGTAATAAAATTATATTATTTCTTCATTTTCTAATTTTTTTCTCAAAATAGATGGTTAAGATAGATCTCTCATCCACCACCTAACCCTATATGATCTACCATGATAATAATTTGTCTACTAATAGTGATTTTTTATCATCCATATACACAACCTATATTTTTATAAAAAAGTTAATGACCAATGGTATATCAAAATACTGTGTACCACATCTCATGAATCTTGTGAAAAGTTTACCACACATCTCCTCGGTAGAAAAAATCATATTTTTACCAATAAATATAGTTCACCCACCATTATTCGTTTGATAATCATGTAATCATAGAAAGATTATGGTATGAAGGGATAAAATGGTCTTGTGATATGGTTTAATTCTAAAAAGGTAATCTATGGATTTTTTGGACTTAAAATGTAATAAATATAGGTGGGTCCTAGGAAAAATACCTCAAAAAAATGCCCCAATATTTTAAATAGTGTATTATTTTCATTCATATCCTTGATAATATTCTAATTTATGTTTTTATAGGCATAAATTCCCTAATAATCGTTCAATAAGTATGATCAGATATGAATGGGAAAATTAGATCTAGGATCTTCTTGATAATGGAAATATATATATAAGTGGAAAACACTCAAGGAATAGTAACTAGTAATAATTCAATGAAAATAAATTATGTAAATTTTATATCAAAAGTAGGTTACTCAACTAGATAATATTGAAAAAATTATAATAATGAATAAATAATAGATTTTTTTCATTTTCCATCCAAAATTTTTCTTCTATTAAAATAGTTTCATTGAGATTTCAATTTAAAGAATATTTTAAATGAAAAATTTATCCTATATTAATAACAAGAAAATCAGTTTTCATTGCAATAAATCCCAATAGTGTCCCCCCACAATTAAAATGAAATAGTATATGCACTATTTTTGGAAGTAACATGGGAGAGATATCAAAGTCATGGGAAATAAATATGAAATGACAATGATGAAATTTGTTTAGGGAATCAAGATATCATATTAATGAATTTCCTTCCATGAGGGAATCTTTTATATGATGTTTTGAAACTTGGAAACCTGGAAAAATGTTTGAAAAAAATGTATCTTTAATAGATAAATGATCAGTTCACAAGATATTGCCAAAATTTAATAAGAAAAATGGGAAATTTCACACATTATATAGAATTGGATATCATCTCAAATATATGTAAATGGAGAATAATACAAACTAAGTACCTTCGAAAATACCTGCGAGGAAAGACATGAAGAATAAAAAAATACTTTACAACTAAAGAAAAACCCAAAAGTTCAAAATATGGATTTCCTCCCATAAAACACTAAGAAGAAATTGTTATCCATCCTGATAGACAAATAGTAACCGATGTTTTCCATTAGATCAACTATATTTTACCTCTGGCAGGAATCAGAAGAAATTTCCTCAAGATCTAATGTCTTTTTAGTGGGGTTCACCACCTCAGAAATGGGATGACCAAACATCTCTTGCGGTAGAGAAAGCATCCATGCATTTCATGGATGGTTCTCTAAGGGAGGTCCTTGTATCATGGTGGAACAATGAAATAACTTATGGTAAAATATATATAGTAGCCTATAAGGTCCATCATGTGTGAAAAATGAATAAAACAATCTATATATAGAAAATGTATTCATAAATATAGAGCATAAAGTAAGAAAACCATTTTCATCTGAAAATCAAATACATTCAATTATATAATATGAATAATAAAAATTAGGGGAGGGAATATAGTGGGTATATAAACACACCCAACATGATAATGAAAAGATAGGGGTACATTAGGTGATAGCTAAATAAAAAATGTTGAATCTCTATGATCATCATTTATAGTCTCCTCCCAACTACTAGTTGGATAAAGCTACCCCTCTATTTCAGTGGATTATATAGAGATAAAGTAGGTTCCAAAGTGCTGTAAGAAGGTTCGATTGAATATAGAGATAGTTAGGTACTGATCCGTATATAGGATGAATGTTTGGTTGTATGATCGATAAAAAGATACTCATATTTTGAAGAAAAAGTAGTTATCTTTCCTATTTTAGCATTCGTTGTCAAAAAAAGTTGTTGGGAAGTAGGGTCAATAAGCTCTAGAGGAAGATCGACCTATCAGGTTGATGCTTCTATGGTGGTATGGGTGGGTATAGATCCATAATATGTTCCATTAGTATCAAAATTTAGGGTGGTTGGAAGGGGTGGAAATTGTATAAGATTTGGTAGTGGTGGGGAACTAGGATGGTTCATCAAAGTGAATGTTGAAATGATTGAACATACACCTCAAGTTCTCCAAAATACACTTAGAGACAATGTTTTTTCTATGTACCACCTCACATATATCCAATGTAATGGGTAGGTTAGGATCAAAATAGATAGGGGTGGTACCTAGAAAGAAGGTGAGGCAGCGGTGGGGGTGGTGTGATCCTGTCATCAGCAGTAGGAAGATGTTATGGGGTTGTTCTTGGTGTAATAAGATCATATTCCTCATGGGATAGATCATAAGTATAGAGAACCTCATCAACATCATAATCACAATTGGGAGTTTACTCATTACTCCTTCCTCTCTTTGGAATCATCCATATCATATGGACTAATAGTGGATGAACTGACTGCATCGATCCTAATGATGAATGGCTCTAAGATAAGTCATAACTCCAAAATTATGTGCTAGATGAGTAGAAAAGTTTCCACCCATCATAGCTTCATGGGATCTCTTTTCATATACCTCGTAATATAGGGTGACTATTGTTCCACGTTCATAGAGGTGATGCATATGGAAGAAACAACAATGATCACCTCAATCTGTATGATGGCCCTATGAGATTCACCTCAGTTTAACCATGCATGGGCCAAATCCCAATGACCAATCTAGAGGGTGGAACCAATCAGTTGGTTTCTCTTTACTATATGTGGGTCATGGAAGCATTGGGGATCATGGGAAATCAATGCCCCTCTCCACAACATGTCCATCTCATTCGAATCCATATACAAGGTGTATTAGTCTAGAGAGGTAACAAAATCATAATAATAAATACGCAATCCAAATCCTAACTCTCCCATCATGAGCTTCCATCGACTACCTTCTAATATGATGGAGACATGAATAATTTCAAGCTATAAATTATCCGTGAAATCAATAAAAATATCGTATTATATGTCATCATTCACCTTGATGATGTGGGAATGATGCATGTGTCTGATGATCTCCATGACTTCCACATCCATGATGATATTATCAGGAACAACAAGGTAAACTATTTTATTGGTCCACATGGGATTCTCCTAAAGATGGGACAAGAGAACATAAGGGTCAAAAAATGATAGGTAGTTATCAAATTTTGACTGTTGGGTAGTTCCCTACGGATGGTTCAAGGAAGAATGTGAATAGAGTGAAGTTGTCAGAGTAGTGGAACATGAAGTGATGGGCTGTAGTAAATGTTCTGTAGATGGTGGTGGAGGGTCCAGTGCTAAGGAATTGGGAGTACGAGTATCGTCATATTGGGCCACACATTTGGAAGATGAAAATAATACAATATTTATATGGGCTATCATGGTAATAAGGAATAGAGATAGTGTAGTAATTAGTGGATCATCAATGAGGTTTCTTTACACATCCAAAGAAATAAGGTGATTTTGAAGGTGGAGGTGTTCTTGGAGTTTGGGGGGTGTGGGAGCTTGGGTGTCAAGGGTATAATAATTTCAGTTGTCACCTATTAACCCTAGTTTCATAGCTAATATATTAGAGCATAAGATTCAAATCATTAATCCAATTCATGATATGAATTATATATGAAATGAAATTATTTATCCCTACAAAACTCACAACATGAAAGATGTTCACATCGTGAATAAATCCCATTACATAACTTCTTTTGGCCATGAGTTTCTAGCCTACTTCCATTGTCCCTGAACTATCCTAATCTCATAAAACCTAATTTAACATACAAAACGTATCTTGGGTTTCCTCCCATTAAGCACTTTGTGTCACATTAATGGATATAAATACATGGAATTAAATGAATAATATAGATAAAACACATCCCTGTTGAAATAGTTGTTGGAAAATTTTTAATCAGTGACCATTAACCTTAAAGGGTGGTCTATTGTGTCTTTGAATTTTTATTATTCTATTTGTGGAAACAATAACAACATTGAAAGGTACTGATCATAATGATTTAATTTTCCTGGGAAATAATTTTAGACTAGAATTATACAATAAAAATGTATCCCCCAATATAAATATATTTCATGTGATGTGTTAGTCATACTAGTTTTTTATCCTCTTAATAAATATAGAGATTTTGATAATCATTCCTTCTGATATCCTCCATCTCATCCATTTGAAACAATCTTTTTTCTCATCTTTTTTATCATACATGTGTAGATTTTTTATTTCCTTGTAAGTTAGGAATTATTAAACCACTAGTAAATGATAGGCTTTTTATTAAACAAGTTAAAAGGAAGTAGTGTCAATGGGTTTCTTATTAACAATGAAGTATACCAAAAATCTGTCATTAAGATTGAGATTCCAATTTTTTTAATCATATAAACGGTCTCTTTCAAGATCTTCTTGATCTATTATTTAGATAATTAACATTTCCATTTATTTTGTGTGTGATACGGAGTTACATTGTTGTATAGAGCTCTATATTTTCCATGTATTACTTTTATGGTAGTGTTCTTGAGATGTGTTCCCTCATCACTGATAAGTAATAAAAAAAATACAAAAAAAATAAATGTTATTTTTCTTTAAAAAATGCATGACTACCATGGTAGTTTCGTGTGTATGAGCTTCTACTTCAACCCATTTGAAACATAAATTATGCCAACCAAGAGATAAAACATTCCATTAGAATTGGGAAACAAGACCATAAAATCAATCCCCCAAGCATTTAATATTCATACTTCAATGATGGGATCCTTTGGAATAATGTTATGTTTCCCAATGGCTCATGTCTGCTAGCATTGATCACAACGTTAAACAAAACTCCCTACATTTAGATGGCATGTATTCTAGAAGAGCCCACTATGTAGACATAGTGTATTTAGTCCCATTATGTTCTCCATTTGGTGATGTTTGAAATAGTTCCAGCACACTTTGAGTTTCATCCACTGGAATACGTCATCACAATAAACCATTATCACAATGCTTAAATAATAATGGATCATCTAAATAATATTTTTAATCATCAAATAAGGATATATTATTTTATTTAAAAGAGATATATGGATAGATAGTTTTTTTGGGTTCAATATTTTTTTATATCCATAAACTAAGTTCATGATTTCACATCCATTTTAAATAGTATCTATTTAGAGAAATAATCATCAATATTTAACTCATTGGCATCAAGATGAAGATGTCTTGATATATGCTCAGTAATGACATTTTAAATCCATTTAGTATGTTTGATTATGTTAGATAACTCATTATGTAGTAGGATCCACCATATCAGTTGATTTTTTTTAGTGATGCATGATCAGTGTAAACTATGACCCTAGAGAGCACAGGATATGATCAAAATTTATCAAATGTGAAAAATAATTCTATAAACCCTTTTTATATGGTCATATAATTGATCTAAGGATATTTAATTGTATGGACCGAATAATAAATGTGTAAAAAGATATATCAACCCCATTTTTCAAAAATAGTTCCCAGAATGAAGTGTATAGAATCACACATCATTTCAGAGTCTATATCCCAGTCAGGTGATACAATGACAATATCATCCATTGGGAAATTTTTCAAATAATTAAAGTCTCATCAACACTCTTCACTGAAATAAAATTAAATTACCCTAGAAATTAGGTGTGTCACTAGTTGGGATATTGTTTAATGTTTTTAATTATACATTTATAGAATCATGAGTGGATGAGAAAACACCATATTTCTTTCACTATTTTTAGTTTAGGGAAGTCTTTGATAAAGTCAATATTTTCTAGGTCCACTTCAATGGTGTGCTTCGAAATTTTATGTCCAAGTGTGATGCCTTTGTAGACCAAGAAATTAAATTCCTCTTCGTCAAACACATGTAATTTCTCTTTACATTATTGAATAATAATCTCTAAATTTCTATAGAAAAATTTATAGGTTTTTTCAGACAAGGAAAAGTCATCAATGAATATTTTTAAAAACTCTTCTATGATATCATGAAAGATATGTTTTTTCTGTAATTTAAATTTTTATAGAACATTTTACATTCTAAATGACACACTTTGATAGGCTAAGGTTCTAAATGGACATGTGATCATTATTTTTTATAAATCATTTGGGTCAAAATGGATTTGACTATATCTAGAATATCCATCTGAAAAGAAGTAAATTTTAGGTAGTGTTAGTCTTTCAAGAGATTGATCCTTGAAAGGGAGTGGGAAGTGGAATTTTCAAATCTTTTATTGATAATTTTTGTATATTGTTTATTCACACTATTTAATAATGGTTTGATATGGTATTATTTATGATTCATTATTTTTAATAATAGTCAAGCCGCCTATCATTAGTATGACTTATAGAAAGGTCACTCACTCAATATTAGAGATGGAAAATATAATTCCAATGTCAATATGTTTAAAAAAATATTTCTTAAAGACTTCATTAATAAGTTCGATGATTCAACTTTGGGGTTGGGATTTTGGATTAACACCATCTTCCATAAGAATCATGTGGGTGGAATTCATTTGCATGATACCTATCATATTAGCAACTCCTTAAGAAATTGAATGTTTAAACCTTTTTAGAACATTAATTAGTTTCCCTTCATTCACATCATTTATCTCTATGATTATGATAACTAGTATTTTATCATTATTTTTTAAGAACAATTACATTAATGTTCTCTAAAGAGGCTTTAATTCAAAATTTTGTGGATCAGTAAATAAGGGTATAAACTCGAGAAAAGTATCTCTCATAAGTGGTTCAATGTAATTCACCTCTGCATATTCACTAAAATATTATTTATAAAAAAATATAGTATCCTTCTTAACCTAAATAGACAAGAAATAATCCTTTTCATCTATTAGAATAATGGATTGAAAATAAAATGAGTCATCACTTTTTTGGAACCTTTTATAATATCAAAAACTATCTATTATTCATCAACTTTGAAAATACATCTTCTTTAGTTCACATAGATCATTTCCTTATAAGTGTCAGTAAATTGTAGCCCTAAAATTATGGGGAAATATTTTTATTAATCTATATCTAGGATAAGAAAATCAATATGAAAATTTACCCTTCAATATTTTACTAGGACACCCACAAATATTTCTTGAGAATACATGAATAATCACTCAGCCATCATAAGTTCCACTACTGTGGGTTTTTGGTCATTGAGCCTTACTTTTTTATGACAGTCATTCAAAGGAGATTTACACTTACCCTAAGGTAACATAAATTTTTTTTAAAATTAAATGATTTTATGGTGTAGGTAATTGAGAAAATGATGGGATCTTTCATTTTCTGTGGGAGTATCTACTTCACAATTATAAATAATCCTTAATTCAGGTAAATGAATCTTATTTATTCCATATTTATTTTATTTTAATGTAACTCCTTTAATATCATGTCATAAGAGAGTATTTGGGTGATAGATTTGGAAAAGGGTAAATTTCTGTGATCTTTCTTGAATATTTCAAGAAATATGTTTTTTGTCCTTCTATTTCTAATTTTCTCATCGAATCTTCAAGTTTAATAGGTTATTTTTATGGTCGTTTTTTCAGGTAGACATATAATTTTATAAGCTTCTCTTATACAATATATTTTTCAATATTCTTGTTTTATAGATTTTGTTCATTATCAACTTTGTATGTGTTTTTATCATTGTCCTTTCTGATTATTGTTACAGGTGGATCAAGTTCTACTGTTTTCTTTTCCTAACATTTTCATGTATTTTTAATGTTTATATAATTTCCAAAATGAATAACAATAACCTTAGCCTCTTCTCTAGGTTTTGTCACAGTATTACTGGGTATTGTACTGAGTAATCGGTCTTATAGGGTCTAAGAGATCTTCTTTACTTGGTGTTTGTGGATATAGAGAGAAGCTATTTCATTTTACATATATGTTTCCTGAGTAGTCAAATGCTAGTCAACTTTTCAGGTGAACTTATTAAGAATATTTTCATCATTCTATAATTGAGGTGGGTATTTTTTTAGCTTCCTTATTAGATCTTGATGAAACCATTGTTGGTGAGGGGGTGCAAAATGTTGAGCCCTAAAAGGAAAATATTTTTGTGGGAAGGATTTTTTTGGTTGGGGAGATATATTGTGAGGTGGGTACCCAGGCAGTCCATAATTCCATGGAAGAGACAAGACACTCCTCTATTGATAATAAACCTATATGGGTTATTGTTATTATACGAATCTTTTGTAATGAAGGTTTTTTGAAATTTTTTTGTTAATTTTTGATAATTAACATATTTTCGATCCTATTATTTTTTCTTCCATGAATTTTGGTCATTCCTAATACTTGTTTGGCCCTCCATGCATTTAAAAAACTTGAATCTCAATAATAAAATCATGTTTTGGTGGAGGTGGAAATTGTTGCTGAATGTTTTCTAGATTTTCGGTAAGAAATTCATACATGGATTCATGATTGGTGATATCTTGTACTTGGTTAATTCTATATCTAGGAGTTCCTCAATCACACATCTAACAGTTTCATTGTGTGAAACCTCATCCAGAAGTGCTCAATTAGCTTCTGGTTTCTTAAGAATAAGTCTTCCATTAGTAAAGGACTCTATCAAAATCTATGTAGATGGTTATAAGTCCATGTAAAATAATTGAATCTATAGACACACATCAATATCGTGATGTGTGTACTCCCAATTCACTTCTTTTAAGTGATCTCAATACTCTCAGTGGGATTCAAATTCTGTTTGAGTGATTTTTTAGATTTCATTATATAGTCCCAATATAAATATGGGCAGAAAGTACTTATTAATGAATTTCTTCTCTAAATTTTCATAATTAGAAATAAATCCACAAGATTATATTTCAATACATACATGGATATATAATGAAATGATAAGGAAAACCCCTTAAGACTGATGGAATCAAGAGATACATCATGATTTATAACGGTTTTAGAGACTTCTAGAAAGTTCAAAATTATAATGGGCTAGGTTTTGGGGGGTCCATTACTTTATAAAAATATGATGTTGGGTGTTCTGGGTAGTCTGGGAAAGTTATCAAGGCTTCTCGGTTAAGTTTTGACCCCTAACGGTAGGCCTACCGGTAGCCTTAGCCTACCGGTAGTAGGCCTACCGATAGTTCGGTCTACCCGTGGTTGTAGCCTACCGGTATCTCGTCTACTAGTGGCTGCAGCCTACCGGTGGCTCTTGCCTACCCCCACGGGTTTTCCAGGAGTGCCTCCTTTTTGCGCAAATTGGGTTTCAAACCCCATTTTGACCCCTTTAAGTTTGTTTTAAAGCCCAGTAACGCCCATAAATGGTGTTTAATTAAATTTTTAAGAGTTACCCTGGTGCGTGTGTCGATTTAAACCGCCCATAAAGGAGGGGGACCCTCTAATGACCTTTGGGGCGACATGGTGAACCCACGACCCTACTCCTTACGCAGTTTCGCGTTCAACTGTCCCCGGTCATTATAAAAAAAAGGGTTCTCCCTAGGTTTCTTTTTATCGATCACCCTCCCATCGTTTCGACTGTGCATGCTTGAGTTCTTGAGGTCCCATCCCTACAAATCGCGCATCCTCTGTTACTGGCGCATGAATATCAACTTCGATCATTGATCAATCAAGTAGGGTTTCACCTTCGTATCTCCTTTCTGTGTATCTTACAGGGTGGGTACGCTATTGCTTCTATAAAATTGGATGAACCAAACCTTAATGAAAATAATAAATGGATTCTAATAATGAAGGGGAAGGGTGTGACCGATGCTCTATTTTTCTCTTTCATGGTTAATGATTTCTGAATTGTGTGGGCTTACGCCTACTGAAAATCAAGGTTGTTGGTGGTCTTTGTCTATGCACTAACGAACCCTTACCTCTGATAATGTTTAAATGGATTGTATTGTGATTGTGAACCACTGCTGTGTAAATGAATTTGGTGAATTACGTATATTTGGCTAAATAAATTGAAAGCACCGGGATCAACCCTTTCTGTGATAACCCCGGCTAAAGCACACCGAAATTGAAATCATGGAGTGTCCTAAATCTTTTAAATCTGAAAATACCGGCATGGTCCTGATATGTGTTGGTGGTAGTGGTTTGGTTGTTTCCCCTTTCATGGGCCTATTGTTGGGTGATGTGGGTGGGGATGGGATCCCTTTTTGTTATGGATTCTCTGGTTGTAAAATTTGAGGTCGTGTGGTCACCTTGATTATATCACGAATTGGGTGGAATCATCTGTTGTTGAGAAACCATTGGCTCATGGGGTTTGGGAACATGAGGTAGTATATTGGGGTTTTCCTTGGTTCTAGTACTTTGACGGATCTCACATATCCCTTTTTCTGGTTGTGACTTTACAAGAGAACCGAGTGTGAATTTTTAAGTAGATATTTGACTGTGCTCTCTTGCTAGTTTCCCAAGTACGTGCAGAAACTTATTTAAACATTATTACTGAACATGAAAATGAGGATGGGACAATGGTTTTGGTTTGGTATGAGTTGTGACTTGGGCATGGGTACTGATTGTGTTCTTTAGGCTGGTTGAAGAAAAACCTAAATTGGGTGAGTGCTTGTTACCTATACATATACTTGTAGTTTTTGTGTTTCTTATTCGTTCCCCACCCAAGTTGAGCACTTAGTTCCAAACACCCCCATTTCATGGGGGAGGGTGTTTTTTCCAACACTTATACTAGTGGATAGTTATTATCTCCTTTCTTCTCCCTTTCTCGGATATCCCAAGTACCTTCGGGCAGGTTGTGATGGCCTGAAGTCCATTTTGGCCCAAGAATCTTTGGGCAGGGTAGTGTGGTGGTTCGCCCAGGTGTGTGCGGGGAGGTGGTTTCCCAAGTATCTTTGGGATGAGGCCCAGGTGTCTCCGTGCGTGGCAGTGGTTGTTCTGGCCTAGGTGTTTTCAGGCATGGATTACGTGTGACAGTTGTGGCCTAGGTGTCTGGGGGCGGGTTAGTGGTTGTGGCCCAGGTGTTTGTGGGCGGGATGTGTGGTTGTGGCCCAGGTGTGTGCGGGCGGGGTTTGGCAGTGGGACTGTGATGAGAATGGTGGGATTGGTCCAGTGTGTAGGATGTCTTCAATAACCAGTGGGAAAGTGGTGTGGGGTACCCAAACATCGATGTGCTATTACTATATATTACTTGACTTGCGTTATTTGGGGAGTGTGCCTTAGTGAGGCTTGGGTGGTTACATTCCTTGCTAGGTGATTTGTTATCTCTTTTTCTCATAGGGCATTAGTATGCCTCCCAACTTGTTCACAAGAGTATTTGGTTTTTCCCTACTTAGTATACTTGTATGCTCACCCTATGTATATAAAACTACTTTCAGGTTTTCATTAGGACTTTGGGGATCGTGTTGGACCGTACTAGTTAGGACCTTGGGGCCGTTGTTGTTGTCATTTTTCTTTATTTTGGTACTTTATCTTTGGAGTTCTTGTATCATGAATCTTTGACTTTTGAACATTTGTGTGGAAATGGTTTACTTTTTCCTCTACTTTTCTTTCAGTTTTGGTGTTGTTGGGTTTCATCATATTATCTCCCGATCCTATTAAAATAAAAAGGGTAATGCCTTCCATTTAGTGTGTGATTATATACCCTTAGTGTTGGTTACCACTCCAGGACCTATTGAAGGTTGGTTTTGGAGGTCATTATCTCTCCTTCAACTTAAAGAAAGAAGGGCCAGGCAATCTTCTGACCTTTCCCTCCATTTGGTGAAGGTGGGTCGTGACAAAAAAATTCTCATTTGGATCTTCTCTCTGAAGTGAAATAAATTGAACCATATTATAGATCATGTCAATGATACTAGGTTTCACCTTGAAAATATTTTACTAGGTCAAGGCCAAATAATGCAGGGAACAATACCACTAATGGAAGACAAACTGTAATCCATATCGGTGCACTCTGACAGCAAAGGTGGCATTCCTTACTATTTATGTGGCACATATTGTGTGTTTTGAAGGTTAGGAGAAACAATATTTTTGTTCTCATCTATGATTATACAAATTCATTTGGAATGTTAAATGTTGATTTTAGTGTTTAACTCAAGAGTTACATGATGTTCCAGGATCAATTAATATGTCATAGGGGTCGTCTGAATGCACTAGAAGAACAACATGGACACAGGTGATATTCATTGATCCAAGGATATGAAAATAAATTGGAAGGCAAGAAGAGGGTGTGAGATAATCCAAGGTTCTACCAAAGGTCACTGTTAATAAAACATCTAGTCCCTCACAAAAGTCCCAAAATATGACTATCCATCACATCATCAATGATTTCACATCGGTGTGATTGAATTAAAAATTTATATTAAACCCAACTAACACTAGTTTGTAGGTATGTAAAATAGTCTATTCCTATGGTAAAACCCACAAATATAGATAGAAAAGTATGCTGACCTAATAACTGGACATTATCTAAAGATTACTCATATGGTTATTATGGGTTGGGATCAAAACTAATCATATTAATTTACTTTGATTGATAAACGATGTATCAAGATCAATTTTTGGGAACTTATGTGAATGGCATTCCTAAATCTTTCATGGGTAGGTCTCATGACATAGTCTATGAAGTAGTATATAAAACACTAATGGTTTTTTGTCAAACCAGTTAGATTTTCCTAGATAAAAAATAACCATTGGGTCCATCGGAGATTATAATTCTAGGAATATTAATCTCAACTTCAATGGAATATATAATCATAGGATATCTCTCTTAGTCTTATTATCTCCAATGAAGACAGTTTCCTTCAATTTTAGTTCCCCATATTAGGTTTTTAGAGAATAATATGATAAACATTAGTTATTAACCTAATTCCTAGACAATTTTTTTTACATTAGTTTTTATTTAAGAATTAATTTGGTATAGGATACCCCTATTCTAAACCCCTAACCCTAAGTGAGTTAGCCATGCATAGTAACAGTGATTTTAAACAAATAAGAGAATAAAAGAAATATGGTAATATTTATAAATTAATTCATGGTTGATGTAAATAAAATAAAACAATGAACTTACTTATAATAGATTACTAGAAATGAAAAACATTTGGTATTATAAGAATTAAGGGAAATTGAAAGTAGAACAGTTCAAAAAAATGAATGATCAATACAAAAAAACTACTTAGAACAAAGTATAGTAGTTGTGGACAAAAAAACTGAATATAATATGGGAGAAACTTGGTTTAATAAAGTATGTAATATAATTTCAAAATATTACTTATCTAGTTTTTTATCAAACATCATCAAAGATAAAATATTATTTAGTTGATCAAATCTTGACATGTACAGATTTCACCTTGTGATTTTTCTCTAATTACTTCTTTTAGAAAAAATAAAATCATGTATTGGTGTTTCAAGTCGTTTAATGACATCTTCATATCTTCTATTACTATGTATCTTTTGAACTTCATGGATTTTATTTCGAAACTCGAGTGCTAGTACCAATTCTATCACATCATGTATTGAATTCATTTCATGGGTTTTATTGACCCAAAGGATTAATGACATGTATTTATTTCACAGGATTGAGCATTCATGGATGGATGTTTAGTACATAATTTGAAACTTTCACATCATGGGTTAATTTCAAATCCTTATGTTCTTCATCTAGTTCATCAACAATATTTTTTGGTTTCATGGATTGGACATAAGTCTATAACGGTCCTATATCCAAGTATTAAACATCAGGAGTTGGATTCATGACATTAATGGTCTATAATTTTAGAAACTTATAGTAGCAACTAATTTTAATATTACACTCCTATTTCCTAAACAACAATCCAAATTCAAGGAATCATATTATAAAACATGAAAAAATCCCTATGAAATTATTCCAATATACACATACATATGAATTTGTCTTATAAAAAGTAAATCAAACAAACTATATTAACATAAAATGGGACACTGTGATATATGATAGAACTATGTATCTTATGGATAAATACATGGAAAATAGTCTTCTAACAATAATATATCTTAATACATATGTATTAATGTTTCATTTAGTTTCTTATCATGATTTTTTTGTATATTTTTATTTGGGTGATGGTCTATGTGTGGGATAATGATATGATATTGTGTTGTGGTTAGAAATTCCGTATATATATCCTTAGATTTAAGTTAGTTTGTCTATATTTAGTTATTTAGATTGTGTGAAGCCATTGTGTGGATTAGGTGGAGTAAGTGTAGTATGTACTTGAGGTTATGATTCTAACATTATACTAGGATAAAAGTTAGGATTAGAAAATATACTTGAGCATGTTATAAAAGAGAAAAATATATAAAAGGAAGAAGGTTTTTATCACTCCTGTTGAGACTGAGCATTCTATCTTGGATATTGAGATAATTTTTCAGCTGATCTAAGAATGATATCAGAATCGGGTTCCTTTAGTGGTGTTTTAGTTTGAAGTGTTGGTGTTCCATTGTTTTATTTTCTTCTTATGGTATTGGTATATTTTTATGATCATATAGAATTTATTTTGATAGTTTTTTAGGATATATTTCATATCATAGAATCTTGGGACTAAAAAAAGTATGTTTTTTATGACACTAGAATGAATATAAGTTTTTTGGAAGTTTGGTGCGAGTTTTATAAAGGTAATTAATTTTTTTGATGAATTTATGATTGAAAAGAAGTTGATATCTCATAATTTCTAGTGATATTTGAGCAAAAAATTCCAAAGGTAGTAGAAAGTTTTTTATTTTAGTTCCTTTATAGAGATATTGTAAAAGAATAAAATAAATTACAATTTATTGATGATAATGGGATCCTTTATAGATATTTATCCACAAGGTTATTCTATGAGTGGTGCTAGAGGGTAAAGTTCTTGATTTTTAATGTAATCATTGTCCATAAAACTATATGCAAGTCAACTAACAACACAGCCTTACTTATCTATTATAGGTACAATGCAACGATATAATGGGACCTAGGTATTTTAATGTTTATATTGGGTTATTAAAGGATATCACCAAGTTGTAAACCTATATTTATAGATTATTTAGAGGAAATATTATTCCACTGATATAGATGACATAGATAAATATTTGTTATATTATCCACGATAATAGTATCTTTCACAATAGTAGTTAGAAAGATAATCATTGAGACCACAAGAATAGTGTGGTGATAGATAAGGTAATCATGGAGTGGCATAGTATAGAGATATCTAAATATGAGGTAATTAAATGGTGGTTGGGATTAGTGATAGGAGTGGTTGTTAGTGGGAAATTATATTTCATTAAAGCCCAAAAAGTGGTGGGGTGATATGAGATTTTAAATATGATTTTCATTTACTCTAATCTAGATTATTTTTGTATTGATATTCATACCTCAAATTAATTTATAAATCCTTCACTATTTTATGGGTTAACATTAACAATAGATAATCCTCAGAGGCCATTAGAGCTGATTACACAAATAGTGTTTTGAACATGGTTAGATAAGATGAGTGGTTGTGTTGTAGTGGTGGGACGAGATCGATTCTCTTATAACTTATTCTTATTAAAAATAAATCATATAAAATTATACTAATACTTTATTGGTTTCACATTCTACATGATTTTATGGATTTTATCAATAAAGGATAATTTTTTCTATTTTAGAGGGAGAATGTGGGGTGATTTTTAGAGAAATAGAATGAATCGGGATGGATAGATCCCCAAACTATTACATCTAAATTGGTGAGATTGATGTTTTTTTCATATAGTGTGGAGTTAAATAATCCACCTCTAGGTATAAAGGAAAATTATGATGTGTTTCTGGAGGAGGATATAGCTTTACCTTCGAGGTAATAGAATGATATTATGATTGAATTATATCCAAGTGATATTACTATTACACTAGTTTCATATATATGGAACCAATGAATCTTTGAGAGTTAATGATTTTGATTTGTGGGTTTTTAAAATAAGGATCTATTAAACAGGGTTTTTCTCCATGGATTTCTCTAGTGTTTTTTCAATAAAGGTAAATGGAATCTTGAGATTATGTATAGATTAATGGTAGTTTAATCAATTGATGATGAATAATCTATATACTCTTCTAATGATAGATGATGTTTTATATTAGTTCAAAGGGTTGACTAGATTTTTTATGATTGATATTTGATCGTAATATTAATAGATGAGGGTTAATGATAAAGGTATTATTAAGATGGATTTTTAGTGTTTGTATAGAAATTTCAATTTTACAATTAATTTCTTTAAATTAATTAATGATTGTGTATAATTATGGGGATAATGAATAGGGTTATTTATCCTTAAATTGATGATTTTATGGTTTTTTTATTGATGATAACTTGGTTTACTCCAAGATAGATAAATATAATGGTGATCATATTAGGATAGTGTTAGATATTCTCAGGGAGTATCAGTTGTTTGGGAAGATGTCTAAGAATTAGTTTTAGACACATGAGTTCATTTTCAAGGTCCTGTTATATTATAATATGTTGGAGTAATATATTTAATGAAAAATGTGTTCATTACTTCATAGAATGAAAAAAAGGTCTTAGAAGTACAATGTTTTTTTTGTTACTATATGTGGTTACTTTTATGGTTTTCCTGAATTTTGAATCCATTTTAATCTTTGGATAAGAAATTCAATTCTATTTCCTAGATGAGAGAGTAATAAATTTCCATTCACAATTTGAATGAGAAGTTATTGAGTGATCTAAATTTTCAATTCTATAAGGATTTTATTTCTTATATGGTGTATTATAATTTATATAATTAGAGTTTCATATGTGCCTTAATTCAAGATAGGTCATAAATTTCATAAAGGTCTGAATAGTTATGTCCTCATGAACATAATTTTAATAACCATAATATATAGAATGCGTTGTTGTTTCTTACATTTAATATTTAGAGGAACTATTATCCTAGATAGAGGTTTAAATTATAGATTAATAATAAAAGATTAATGTATATATTTTTTTCAAATGGATATGAATTTCAGGAAAATAATATGTGATTTGTTTATATTAAATTAATATTTTAATATTACATATACCTTCATAAAGGGTAATTTGGTAGTTACCACTTTGTGTAAGAATTACTATGGTGCATATTCATAGTGGGTGAGTAAGGGGATTAAACTGGTATTTATGTTGAAATTTCGTCAATGTGGTTGTTAAGAGAATGATAATGGATCATGTTTATATCATATAATGGTGAAATATTCATTAGTGGGATAAGTAGACATGTCTCATCTGGGAGATTCTAAGGTGGATGTTTGAATAGACTAGATGGTGAATTATAATCAATTGTATTATTTTCTTAGGGATGATGAATATTGGTTGTTATTCTATTGAATGTTATTTATTCAATATAGTATACTTTGAGAGGTTTTGAGTTAGTTCAACAATCCATATTTTGTAGTGCATCTAAGAGTTATAAAGATGTATCAATCTTTGAAGATGAATTTTTAATAACATGGTATGAATAATATTGTAGAAAATTGTCTTTCTCAATGTCTTGTTCACTAATTGGTGAAAGATGGGCATCATATTATAGTGGGTTTATTGTATCCTTTGGATATTCCCTAGTGCAAGTGAGAGGAAATTTATTTTGGATTTTATTATGAGTCATTAGCATACCTTGAATGGGGATGATTCCATTTGTTTTATAATTTATTGATTAATGAATTCAACACACTTATTAATGATAGATGTATTTCATGCATATATTTTATGGTAATTTAATTAATGGAATAGTTATGTTAAAATTCGTGATGCCTGAGAATTAAAATATTAGATAACACGAAAGTACATTGCACATCACGACGATAGCAGGAAATAGAAAATTAATTGTTACACAGTCGAGGTTTTTATTGGATTCCTTATAAAATATCCCGTAAACCATAAACTAAGGATGATCCACAACTAGAGGGAGCTTCACGGATGACCTCCAGATACACATAGTGACGATCTGTAGCCCTACTTCACCACCATTCTTTTCCATTATTCTTCCTCATATACTAATGTTTCTCATTCTCATCATGACTAGCATGAGTGAGTAATTTTATTTTTTCCTATTGATGTGATTATAGGTAGATGTTCTGTTAGGTATTTTTTCTATTCATTATTCATGTATTAGATTGTTACAACTCCTTTTATCAATTCCAATCTTCTTCTTTTTTTTAATTGTGAGGCCATTTCTTGTGACTTGAGCATGTTTATTTCATTTAATAAATTAATTTTCATTTTTTCTATATGAAAATTATGTAATCAAGATTAATTATGTTTAAATAAGGTTTTAGACTGCCTATATCTGTGACTGACTCTAGTATATGACCATTCCAATTGTTCAATCGTAGGATTAGTGCAGGGTACCCATACCAAAGATCTCTATTGTCCCAATTATGACACCAAAACTAAATAAATCCATTATAAATTGAATACCTAGGGCATGAACCTAAAACGCACTAAACCTTTCATCTCTTATCTCTTGATATTCAACCCAATATTTTTTTTTCTTTATCTTCATTCAAATCAATTGAAAATTTTACATTTTATTTTTGTAAATTAATTTAGAACATTGGGATCATATCTACGGGTTCGATACTCGGGCTTTCCAAGTACTATATTTTTAGTTATGTTGTTTAGGTTTTATAAATTATTAAATTTTTCTATCCTCGTAGGAAATTAACAATTCCATGCAGGCATTCAATTACCAATTTAAAAATAAACCTCTTTAGATATATTTCTAGATCGTTGTTTGATAGAGGTGGTGAAACATCATGGTTTTGTTATGGATTATAGTATTTGACTCTAATTTTTTGTTTAAATCATTAAATTGAAAGGTATTTTTTAATTTAGCTGGTATCTATTTATACATTATCACAAAATTTCACCCATAGACTAATGGTTAAATATATTATATCATTCATACATTGAAGGATATGCTAAGGTCATGTATATTTTATTTTAGAGGTTTATGGGTGGATCATTTATCATTAGTATAGTTTTAATATAATAAAAGTTTTTATTACATCAAAATTATATAACTGTATAAGGCTTCGTATGGGTGACCATGTAGTTCGTTTCTATATTGGTTTGAATTTGGTAAGACCAGTATAGTTGGGTTGGATGTGGTGAAATATAATAAAGACTTTTTGTGATTTTTTGAGGATTGCATAAGGACTACAGAGAGTAGGTGAAAATAATATTTAGATAATAGGAAAAGACTATTTGAATTTTTTATTAGAGGTCATGTGTTTTTATAAGGTTCACATAATATCGGTAGAAAATGTTTCTAATAAAAAATAAATTTTCATCTTGATTTATTTTCCCTATTTAAGTAAAAGATTATGTTTGAGATGTATCTTATCGTTTTCCAGTACCTCGATGATTGGAAAGGTTTTATGATGTGTTTCATGTGTCTAAATATTGATAGTATATTCATTATCTTTCATATGTATTTTATTTGAGGAATATAGATATAGATGGGGATATGTCTTTTATTGAAAATCTGGAGGAACATTAGGATCACTAATAGAAAAAAACTTCGTGGGTGTGTTATTCATTATTGTGAGTTTCTTGAGACATGATAGAGTGGAGAAAATAACATGGGATAGGGTTTAAAATGTTCATTTTCAATATCCTTAATTATTTTAATTTATCCATTAATAAAATTGATTTGAAATTTTGTTGTTATAATGAAATTTAAATTAAAGTTTTATAGTTTCTGTTTCAATTTTCATGATTATAGTTAAATCATTTAATGGATGAAAATTTTTAAATGTAATTTTTAATATAGGTACTTAGAAATTTTAACTCTAGTAGTTTGTGAAATTTTATAAATTCTCTGCTAAAAAGTGTAAAATGGAACTTTTGTAGATTTTGGAATAAAATTTTTCGTGCATCACTCGATTTAAATTACCATTGGTGGTGAATTTGATAATTTTTTAAGGTGGTTGTATTTTTTTATTTTTGTTGGATAATGGTTAAAATTTAATTATTATTTTTAGGTAATTAATTTTCAATGGGTTAATTATATAGAATAAATAATAAATATTTGAGAAATTTTGGTTGAAGTGATGTTGATTTATTAGCGTAATTGGAACGATATTTTTCATGTTAATGACATGTCTAGGTTGAGAATTAAAAAATTAGATAGAATTAGATAAATTTAATGGAAATGTTAAAAAAATAATTAATAGAAATTACACGTGGAAACAACAGAGGAATTAAAGGATTAATTCTGGAGGAATTCATAGGTTTCAAATGGGGATATAATTATCTATTCACTATTTTTTTCTCAATGGGAAAGAACTCATGTAATTGATATGGGTTGGAAGATTGAGATAAATAATTATGTAAATGGTATTAGATGAACATTTTATAGGGATAATTAGAGGAATGAATACTAATTTTCATTACTGAATTGATGGAGGTTACTTGAATTCCTCATCTCTTTTATAAACCTTGTGAATATACAATTATTTTTGTTTTATTTTTTATGGGTAAATAATTTTAAATAATCTAAAAGAATAAATATACAGTAAATAGAAATTGGAGATGCTAGATTAATTTAAAATTGATGTAATAATTATTATATATAAATATTTGTTACAAATAAATTTTTTTATGATGTTTTATTAATGGGGATTGATAAATAGAAGAATGTTGAATTTGATTGAAAATATAATTCTATTATAATGAAGGTTAAATTGATAGAAATACCTGTTGATTAATCCTATAAAAATGATTAAAGACTGATTTCAACATGATACTAACATATTGAAATTAGATTGTATCTTATAGCTCATGTGTGAATCATTTAATGTGTTTTATATGATGAAATATTTTTGTTTATTGTTCATTATGATAATTTATAAATATTTTCTATGTCCTAAAATATGAATCTGTATCTCATAAAGTAAAAAATTTGTACAAAATACCTTAAGATGAAATTGCAGTAAAAATTGTAATATTTTTATTAATTTATTATAGTTTAGAATGGGAAAAAAATAAACACCAGTAAAATATATCAAATTTATAGTGATGATAGGTGGAAAAGTGGTTGCCATTTACATGAGTAATGCACCTCATAAGCACTAGGCTATTCCAAATTTTGGAGTAGTGATAATTTTTTAAGATATATACATGGGGTGGTGGGAATTACACATGGGTCATACCACCTTATCTTATGGTTGTTCCATATATAGTTGGGGTCATGTAACCTTATTATTATTATGTGTATTGATAGTATAATGCATTTATTTTGGTGATGGAACTTAAACTATGGATAAAAACCCTGGTTGGTCATATGTTGTTTGAATATACAGAGAACTAAAAGTTTAAAGGTGTGGATAATGATGTGTCTTGATATAATTGGGTACTTTGATAGGTGTTGGTTGTGTGATGAGGATTTTAGAACTTGTGTATTATTGGGATATGAATAATTTTGGTGATTTATTGTTCCCTTATATCTAATCAAGGTAGATCTATGTTTGAAAACATTATATATATATGCAGTTGAATTATATTCCCTATGACCATTGAATTTGTAGTGTCCTAGGTGAGACAATAAATGTATGGTGGGGGTTTGGATATATTTTTGATACATGATAGAAATTATTAAATTATAACTCTTAATATTATAGGGATTTTAGATATGTAAAGATGATGATGATTAGGGTGATATAAAAAGATATTGTGAATCTGTGTTGTGTGGTGATGGTGATTTGGATTAAAGAGGGGAGAGACCCTGAGAGTGGACACCTATAAATATAGTGAGACTCCTAGAGGGTGGATTGATTCCTAGATAGTGTGGGTTGTGGTGAGGAGAGTCCTTGAGGGAGGAAACTCAAAAAAACCGGTGAGAGTCCCTGTGGGTGGGCATCGACCCAGCCAAAAAATGTTGATTTGATAGTAAGTTCCCTACTATTAAATACTTACTTAGTAATGTATATGTGATTATAAGTTCTTTATGGGTGGATAAATAAATTGTTTCAAATATGTGATAGGGTGTTCCTCATGGGTGGATAACTACATTTTATTGTAGAGGTGATAGTGAGTTTATTATGGGTGGATAGATTCTTAGTGGTGCTGATATTATAGTGGGGTCCCTATGCATATAAAACTAAAACGTTTTTATATATAAATTATTCCTGGTGATGTATATAGGAGTGTTGGTGTGGTGGTTTGTGATTAATAATATAAAGTAGCTAAAAAATTGAGATGTCTATGTGGTATTGAAAATAATTGGTTGGATAGTTGACTCTTTTTTATGTGGATGTTTAATGGTTTTCTTGTTTTATCTATTCTATACATGGTTACATTATTATACTCTATTCAAATTAACACATTAGATTTCCATGTATTAACTTATTTTGTATATTTATATTCTAACCCCTAATTTAGGTATAAATTTTTAGATTATCCTTATAGAGTTGGTGATGGTTTCATACAACCTTATCTCTAGATACATGAGACATGATGGACATGGAATTTATATTATACATTTGTTGAGTAAAATAGGAGATGATATACTTGTTTTTGATCTTATAACCTTGGTTTTTTATAACATGAATTTTACTGATATAAATTCATCATATATTTTTTTTGGTAAATAAATTTATTTTATTCTTTGAAATTTTAGGATTTAATTTATAAAAGGAAATTTATTCCTATATGTGCGATGATATACCAATGGTTCTTGTCACTAACCCATGGATTATTGATGTTTTATTTCAAGGGTCACACTCGAACTTGTTTTTGGATCATTTTGAGTCTCAATGAGAATAGTTTATGACAACCACCTTCCATTTAGGAAACAACATTAATTTTCTATAAAATATTTCATTGTTCATTTTTCTAATAGATAAACCATTACGTCTTTCACTAGACCCCATGATATGGTTTTTCCCGTTTATATTTTATTTAATATTTAACTCAAGTATTAATCTCTCCACCTTATTCTTTCCACTATAAAATACATAATATGTTCTTATATTTATCATGATTCCTCTGGATTATCTCAATCTCCACATATAGTTCAATTCTATTTATTAGTATCTTATTCAATCATCATCCAAGTTTTAAATGAAAAACATTTAATAAAATTCAATTCAACCCACTTGGGTGTCCCCTAAATAGAACTTGGAACACACAACTACAATATAAATTAATATGATAATAATTTCTATGCCATAAACTCATCATTATAGGTATAATTCATATCTAACTATATTCATAGGTTCATGCCACCACACAATATATTTTTATAGTGTTATGAAAAATCTATATCCCTCAATAATAAAGTAATCACATGGAATATAGAAACTCTCTTTATTATAAGAAGTCACAAAATCCTTTAAGTGAAACATCAATAAATGAGTTATTCGTATCCAAGTTATGTCAAGTAATTTGATAAAATTTAATATCTTATTTAACCACCATAGATAACATAGAAACATCATTCATGATTCTGTGGGTTATGGTAATGAGATTCCTTGTGGGTACATATACTATTTCGGTGAGTGTCCCTACAAGTGGATAACTACCCAACCATTATGATGTGGTGCAGATTGGATAAGGTAGAGAATATCATTGAGGGTGGGAATTAGGTAACAAAAAGTATCCATTGGATAAAAATGGTTAAATAAAGAGGTTGGTTGTGGTGGAGAATGTCCATGTGGGTAAATAATTAGTTATAAGGAGACTCCATGTCGGTGTAAAGATTCCCCTCATTAAGGTCCCTATAGGTGGATAATTGGATAAACTTGTTAACATTTTTTATTGTATTTATATTGGTAAAGTAGTGTGATTTTTTGTAGTGATTATTTTTTTGTAATTCAAAATGGATATAAGGAATGAGGTGGATGAGGTTTTTTAGTCAAATTAAATGATTAATGTTTGAATTATCTTGTTTTATTTACTTCATTCACAGATAAATTATCATGCTTTACTCACATTAACACATGAGGGTTACAAGGAGGAACCTACTAAGTATGTTTTATTAATCATCAATACATTGTATAATTTTGTATATTACCTATATATACTCTATTATAGTTTAGAGTGACCTTATAACTATATATGAATGAAATTTTATTAGTGTTGTGTTTCATGTTAACTTATAGGAGGTATATAGGATTTTTTAGTGTTTTGGATATTTTTCTACCTTTTTCTGGGATTTTTATGATATAATATGAATTGGATATACATTATTCATGAATTATAGTTTTGGTTGTGAAATGATATTTTTGTGGTGATGTGTAATTTTTCCTTCAAAATGGTATTTTCTTTCATATGTGTGTGATAATATACCCTTATTTATTTTCACTAACCTATAGAATATCAAATGCGTATTTTAGGGGTCATAATGCAAAATTATTGTTATATTACGTTGATTCATAATGGTATTAGGACATGAAATAATTGTATTATAGTGATTGTTTTAGAATGGAGTATAAAGTAATCATTAGTGAGGATTTCACATGTGGTAAAGTTAAATAATTACTTGAACCAAGTTTTTAAAGAAAACCATAGAAAACAACAAGATGCAAAGCAGAACCTTATACCTACACAAGGACCCTATACAATATAGATCAATCCATAAGGAATAGTTTGATATTTTTAGGGTATTATTATATATATGGATTCATACATTATGTAGTAACGGTTAATGATGATTCCATTTAATTTGTTTGGGATAATGATTCAAGTGGTTTTAAAAGATGTGTTTCTTTTATTAAACATTCATAATGTATATATCCTTGATATTTTTTATTTTTTTTATTTTTTTTTGTTTTAGTTAGATGATACTATCATGAGGTTCATCATTGTGAGGTATAGAAACACATAATTTTTTATGATAGGTGATAAGACAAGATGATGGATTGGCATGGAAATATCATTGATTTAATTATATAAATATAATTTATTGAAGTATGTGGAATACATCACTAGTCATAACATTGAGAATTCATTATAATAGTGAAATTTTTCTTTCCAGATTAACTAGATGGTAAATATGATGCCCTATAACAAAAACAGTATATAATTATCTAATTTATAAAAAGGGTTGCAATTTATTTCATTTTGAAGATCTTTTAGGTCTAGAGTTTAGGATAATTTGGAAAAACTCCAAAATATAAAACCCTTAAAAAATAAACTCTACACTTCCCTTAATATCCATATCATATTTAAAAACATGATTCTTAAATTTAAACTCTTTTTTCATTCAAAAATAAATTTATTCATTACATAATAATCCTCATAAAGGAAATAAAAATCATTTTATAGTTACTAATCCTCCTTAAACACTATAAAAAATAGAAATATGGGATTATTACAAAAATCATAGTAAGGTATACAAAAAGAAATAAACTTGATTGGCCATTTCTAAATTCATGAAATCCTAGAGAAATTTTTCCATTTATAAAAATAATCTTATACTAAAATAATCATTTACTTAATAAATAAATAAATTCCACTTCCAAAAGATTTTGATAAAATATTTCATAAGAAATAATGAAGGAAAAACCATAAAGATAAAGTTATATTTTAAAACACTTGTACTCATGAAAAGTTTTTTTTGAAAAAACATACTTTTCACCTTTAAAAGTTATATAAAATTTCCTTTCAAAATAATCTCATTATATTACAATATCAAATCCATATTATTACATGAAAAACCATTTGTAAGAATAAAAAATTTATTTTGTTACCACAGGATACCATCTTCATATCACTCTTATAATTACTCTTACAATCACTCTTACAAAAGTAAAAACCAACTGATTAATTCCAATATATCATTCTTGAAGAACAAAATCATTTCTTAATGAATTAGAGAACTGTATCAGGCTCAATCGTTATCATTAAAATTTTAAATAGACTATAACAAAAATAAAAAACCTAAAATATTTAAATTCCATAATAAAATCTCATAAATTATTTTTTTAACAGATATAAAGAAGCACAACCAGGCTTCGCATGAAAATATGGGTAGGAATTAATTTTATTTGAAAACACTTAATATAAAAATTACCAGAAGTATATGGAATAAGTTATTTTTAAAAAAACATAGAAATTTATAGAGGAATATTTCAAAATAATAACTATCATGATAGTTTTAAATTTCACTTATGTATTATATATTAAAAATTCATACTTTTTCACTTTTTCTAAAGGATTCAAAAACTAAGTTGTATAGAAATTTTTAAATTGATTTATTTTAAATAATTTTTTAAAAAGTAAAAATAAATTAAAATTTACCTTTAAAAAATTAATCATAAATAATAATATCCTTGAATATTTTTTAAATAAATTGTACATGGAGAAAAAATAGTTTAAAACATTCAAAGAAATGTTTTAAAGAAAATTTTCTTACAACACGTTTGACTCTCCACGTACATACTTTAACTCCTATACAATAACCTAATATAAATTTTCAACTTGTTTAAGAACATTTTTTAGGTTTATTCCTTTATTTTTATTCCTTTTATTTCATTTATTCCTATTCCTTATATAGTTACTAAAACAACTAAGTTCATGTAGGGTGTTTTGAGAACATTAATTTTTTTATCCTAAAACAACTATGGTGGGTTATCCAAGGACAAATGGTTTATTATTCCATCATATCTAGGATATTAATAATAAAATAATTACTATGTTTATAAATTAAAAAATTAAATCATATACGAGAGGAAAACATGAAAAATGAATCACATTGCATCATGGAGGTGTGGCCCACATGTACACACGAACGATGTAATCATTTTTTAAAGGATGTAAGGGTTAAAAGGTATTTAATGTATTATATTTCTAGAATCATAATTATTTCAAGAATATTAAATATATTCTTCAAATTCATAATAATAACTGATCTTGTGTGTTTGTAATGAAAAGCAAAGTGTGTCGTCTCATGAAGGTGGTAGTCTATACGTATAGACAACTTATGTTTTAATTTCTCATATGATAGAAGATGAGATGAAAAAGGGATGTGACATTACTATAATAACATTTAATTATATTTATAATACTTATTTTATCATATCGTCATAGTTATAATATATTTTAAGGAGGTTGAATAAGAAATAAACATAAAAACACTCAGTTTAGAGTTATACCACTTTTTTGGAAAACATTATTTTTCATACATATTAATCCTGGCTTGGTTGAGCTAAATGGATTTTATGTTGAGAATAAGAGGAGATATGTGGCTCCCTTTTATAAGTGGGTTGGGTGGGAACCATATAAATACATGAAATATTAATATATAATATTTTTCTAACTTAGGTATGATGGATAAAAATAAAATAAATTAAAATATTAGTAGTATAACATGAAAATAAATTCTACCAATAAAATTTATACATGTTTAAGTGTCATTTTAATCCTTATAGTTTTATTAAACCTCCTTGTTTTAACCTTATCCATGTTAATAGAAAATTCAATATCTAAGGGTCGTGAAATTAATTTTAAATATTCCAAGTGGAACATAAATATATCATGTAATATATCGAATAAAATTTCCCTTATATTTGAATTATTATAGGATTCTTATGATTTTATACTGATTTTAAAAAATTAACAATTCAATAGATTTTGCGTATTTTTTTAGGACTATTAATAAAATTTGACAATAAACATATCATAAAAATGGTGGAATTAAAATATAAAATCATTCACCATAACTTATATATTATAATTATAAAATAAATTTTTTTTACAAAATTCATTCAAAACATCATATTTTATTATTTTTAAAATAATTTTTTCCTTTTTCATCCATTAGTACAAGCGATATATCAATGTTGCATAAGATTTCAAATTTATTATACCATCTTGAAAAATTGAAAAAAAAAATTATTAAAAAATTATTTTAATATTAATTAATTTTATCATTTATATCAACTCATATTTCATTTTTATATACATCTATATAATCATAACATAATAAGTGGGGAAGTGTGACAATTTTGTAAATAAAAATTTATTAATAAAAATATGCAAGTTTTATTAATGGAAGAAGGTTCAAATTTGAGAATTAATGAATATAGTATTAATTTTGGTTGATCACAACCTCATACCCTCATTTGAAGATGATTTTTTTTGAAATTTTTAATCCTTTTACCCTTGATTTAACATGTTAACCCTATTAAACCCTTTACTAAGGTGATAAAGTTATGTCATGTTTTTATTTAATTATGAAATAAATGAAACATACCTTATAAAAAAATAGAACACACTAATCCCAAATATGGAATTAATTTTCTAACATTTAATTTCACTATTTTTAAAAAAAATTATTATAAGATCACAAAATGCAACGAAACCCCATTTTTAAAAAATAACTATTTTATGCCAAACAATGATTTGATATCAAAATTTTGTATAATTTTTATTATCATGGAATTAATTAAATATTTTTAACAACAGGGATTTCAGGTGAATTTATATAAAATATAAATCCAAATGGAATGTTGGAATTAAATTGATTAAAAGTAATGAAATGATGGTTTTTTGAAAAATTAACATTTTTACTTTTTACCCAAAAACATCCTTTTCAAAAACAATTACCTTAATATTTTTCTTACATTATGGCTTAAAAATTATATCAATTTTTTGAAATATAATCTCTAATATTGGATGAAATTAATATAAATATTCATGCACAAAATGCAATAAAACAAAATTTTGAAGAAATTGTATTTTGGAAAAATAAAATTTATTTATACTTATTCCTTTCTTAATAACCATAATTAGATGAATTTTATTTAATTAAATACTATATATAATTAATTATTATCATTATAATTATTTATCAATAGGGATTAATTTAATTGATTAAGATAAAAAATCAACATGCACATAAAAACAACATTATGAAAAAATATATATCTTTTTTATTAAAATAACTTTAACTTAATTTTTCTCCATTTGAAAATAAATATATGATTTATTATTAATATTATTAATGTAAAAAATTCTATATATATTTTCAGAATATGGTTATTCTAATTCATACCTACCAAATCAATAGCTATGTTATAAGGATCATAGTTAAATAATAATATTTTTATAGTATATCACCATTCTATAATGTTTAGGGTTGTAAATACCACACACCATTTAATATATTATTTAAATAAAATAGATTCAAAAATATAGGTTTGTTATAATATATTATCTTTTTTCTTTAAGGGTGTGTTTTTTTCTGTTTTAGTGTGTTAGTGTTGTATGTTATACTTTGGAGATCAAGATTTGTCTAAGATCGAGTGTTCTTAGTTTCAATAGTTTCTTAAGACAAAATTTATTATCTGAGACACCTAAATATGACTAAAATTATGATAAATTAGTTAATAAACAAAGTAATTGTTCTACTCAAATGGTAATTTCAAGGTTCATATTATTGAGGAATTATTGTTTACATTTTATAACCAAAGAGATGTTAAGAGATAATAATTTTCAATGGGATATATGGCCAAAGATTGAGAGGCAATTGAAATTTTTTTATTAAAATTATTTTATAAATAAATTCGATAAGTCTGAGATAGATGAAATTTTATTTACAAGGATGATATATTTTTTAGATATTTCTCAATGGATAAATTATCAAAATGGAGTTAGAGGTGGAATATTTTGATTTTCAAAGTAATCTAAGATCTAGCATGATCATAGAAATACAATAATAGTGTAATATCATTTATCTCATAAGGAATTATTATTTTATATTTTTTTCATGGTCCATCACTAGTATATATTCCCAAGTTTCGAGAATTAAAATTTTAGTCATCGATAGATTACGATTATTAATGGAATAACCAAAACATTTGATCAACCTTTTAATTATAATTACCACTACAATAATATATTGATGACTAATGGATCCACCAGCATAGGTAGGTGTTTGGATGTAATATCATGGAAGATATTATCACCCTTAGAAAATCGATTTTAATAATGAGGAGGTATATTTAGGTTGTAGGGAAGACAAGGTGGAGGATTTGTTATGGGGAAACACAAGGTTATTAAAATTTAAGTGATGGAGGTACGAAAGGCGATATCATGTATAATTCTCATTTACTATAATATTGTTACTATTTTTGTTGATAATGGTTTTTCTAATTCATTAAACACCCCTTATTTATTTTATAGGTTATAATTTTTATTTGATAGGCTTCATGGGCCATAGAAATTGACTACTCTTGTGGGTGGTTCATAAAACACCTATTTTCAAAAAATTTAAATGTAATTAATTTAAAAAATTAAAATCATATTAATAATATGTTGGTGATATTCACATTTTAAATATATTTATTAATTTGAAGATTTAATGAAAAAGGTCTGATTTTTATATTTGAATAATATAATTATATTTATCTATTTAAATTCTATATTCATACATAGATTAAGATCATTTTAGGATAAGATGAAGACCAAAGAGGTAATTCATGATAATAAATTGGATTTTCAATTAATTACATAATGTTAAAATGGTACTCAACCTAGCTATATAAGTTTCCACACTTTTCTACTAAGGTTATAATAACCATGAATATATATAAGATTGTTATAATATGTATGGATTTTATATATTAGTAAAGAGTTTATATGAAAATTTTTTGTGGAGCCGTTATATAATAATAAACTAGGAAATGTTTATGAGATGTTAGAATAGAATGAATAATTCCTAGTGTGTGTAAGATATTTTCTTTTTTCACAAAATTTGATCCCAAAACATTATATAAAATTAATTATAAATAATGAAATCCCACATAAGATTTAATTAAATTTTTGTAATATTAGAATTGATTTATGTAAGATTAAAACTGAATTTCAATGGGAAAAGTTATTTGAAATTAGTTCACACATTATAATAATGGATTCTATATCAGAATAAAAACAATTTATTAAACATGCTAATTATGGGTCCAGAATTTATAAAATACATGAAATATATTATAAAAGATGATTACAAATAGTTGTGTAATAAATATCATCTCCACAACACATGGCTTTTATGCATGAAATGAAGAAACAATTTTTTCCATTCATAACTAAATCAGGTAAAATGTGTAAAAAATTCACATGAAATTTAATCAATCTTGAAGGAATATTTGATTTAATAAAACTAAAAATGAAACAATGGTGATAGTTAAAAATATAGAATAAGGAAGAAGTTGAACATGTGTGATCATTTGAATAAGTATCATTCCCATGAATTCTATAGAACATATAAAAGGGGATACTTGAGAACCTTTTATCATTGTGTATAAAAATGTATCTCAACCAATTTTATAAGATTCCCCTTCAAGGGGTGTAGTTTGTATCTTTTCAATTAATTAATGCTTTATTAATTTTTTTTCAGATATTATTTTCTGTCTATTTTTTGTTTATTCCCTCATACTTTTTCATATACAGGGTCATGGGAAACAATCCAAGGGTTTTGATACTTAGAAAAGATATAAAATATCTGGAATCAAAATCGTTAATTTATTCAATTATTTTATTAATTTTCATGGTGATACAATATTTTATGGTTGTTCAGGTAGGTATTATCACACCTCACTTCTCATCAGCTTAATTTTACTCTCCCATATCAAAACTTTTCTCCCTCTATTATCTATATTTAACCTTCATATGATAGAGTTTTTTTGGATCAATGAATGAATGGAATATAATGGATATATATGTTATAAAGGTGAATGAATCTGATGATTAGTGTTCACTACCTATTCACTATATATGAGATGGGGCTTAATAGGTGTGTGAGCTCTTATTTGTGTGTTAACTCCCATAACATGAATAGAGGGTTGTAATCAATTATTTTTTTGGGTTTATTATTGGGATGATTTTAAATGACTAAAGAGAATAATTAATTACTCCGTGGAGAACCTTGGATCATTCCCCTTTCTCACTAATATTTTGGTTTTTGTGTGATTTTTTACTTGATTATTTTATTTTTCCAAATCTCTCTCTGTATCTCTTAGTTTTTAGTATTTTATTAAAAGAAAAAAAAAGTGATTAAAGTATAGTGGGCAATTTTCTAGTTCCATGGTGATGATCCTAGGGTATTAATATAGTACACTCATTTTTAGTTTATTAATATCACTAAAAAGTAACCTGTGATATTTTATATGAAATTTTGACTCTATTTTCAAGGAGAAAAGTGGACAATCCCTATATTTATTTTTAAATTTTAAATAACATTATCTTTTTTTATCATTTATTTTCTTTTTTTTCTATGAGAATAACCCAAATAATCATAATGTAATAAGAAAATATTCATCCAAAACAAAAAATGTGTGGTTTAAGCTAAATATTTTGAATTATCAACTCAAACCTATCTACTATAAAAAATATTTTCCTAAGTATGGAAGAATATGATGCTAGAGAAGAAAAAATAGATAATATATATAGGATATGAGGGTACAAATGGAAAAAATCACCTCCAAGATTAAAGTAATAATGAGAAAATAATAGGAGGATGATCGAGAAATATCTAAAAAGAAAGTTATAACCTCTCTTATGTTCAATATTGAAGGTATAAGAAAATCTTAAAGAATAAAACCAATTATCTTTCCTAAAAAATCATACTCAAATAACTTTCTCGATGAGAAATAATAAGACTCTAATACTAATGGGGGATAACTATTTATGGAATTTATTTCATTTTAAATTCATTAAATACAATTTTTATACGAAATTTCCATATACAATGATGTAAAATTCAGTATCAATATTTTGGGACTTGGATAATGGGGATAGTACCACATTAGTGGTAGTGAGATTTAAATAAAGGATAGGGTGTCTGCCGCCCACTCTTATTGAGAAACTCCTAGAGGCATTGAATGTGTAATAAGATTTATATGTATATAATATTTAGTGATATTATCATAAATTAGATTAATATTAAATTTTACATAATTTTAATTACATTTTGATCTTTATTGTTTTTAACTTATTGATTTCATTCAACTTATACATTCCATTGTAAAAAAAGATGGCAAGGCCACCTGAGAGATAGTATATTTTGAATAATGATAATAAGTCCCCTCTTTGATATTTATTAATATATATGAGGAGGTGGGTAAACAACTGGAACCATTTTTAGATTATGCTAGTTAGTAAAAATGATAATATAAACCAACCATAATAATAAATCTATCCATACCATTTGGGTAGTATTATTCTTAAATTACAAGAATATGTGGCCCTTTTTGCCATTCTCTCAGCGCCACTATATAAATATTTATTCAATGGATAGAGGATAGATAAGAAAAACATTTCTCAATGGGACCTTTAGAATAAATTTATGATAAATCCCTATACTGATTGGGTTTGAAACCTAAACCACTTAGTTGTAGGTAAGAAAACCATAATACCACATAGGTGATGACTTAGGACTCTCTTCCCTTGTCCTTAATTTTCCTTTTTTTTTAATTAAATCTTCTGTATAACCCATGTTGTTTTCTAATAAAAATTGGTGGATATATTTTATAAGAATAAACTATAAAATTACAAAGATATTCTAGAATATAATGGTTATTTCCCATCATACATAAGAGATTGGCCTTTTCCTTAGAAAGTATTCCCAAGACCCCATGTATGATTAAATAGGAAAATTTAAAGATAGTGTAAAAGTAAACTAAATATATTTAAGATTAAAAGTTATTTATATAATATTAGAAAAAAATTAAATGGGCCACATTAGATTAAATTGGGTCTCACTTGTAAAGAATCTAAAATCCCATGTAAATTTTTTTTTAAATTATATGGAAATATTTGAGTCTGCAATTTTTGAAGGCGCGTGATTCCAAGGCCCGGTGTGCCCATAATAAATTTCTGAGATTTTTTTTAGTTATGTTCAGTAAACACGAGAGCGTTGTTTTGTTACTTTTGAACAAGTGCTCGGAACTGAAATCCAAGGACAATGTTGAACTCGCAGTGCAAATATTCACTTAAGGAGACCTTCACCTCGACTGTAGTTGGTCGAGGGTGGAAATTAGTTTTAAAATTTTTCATGGAAGAATAAAAATAGAATAATTAATATTTTATTTCTCTTTTTGAAGCCTCTCTTTTGGAGTTATGGATCTGGGGACTACCTGAGGTGGAAAACATCCAATTTTGAATTCAGGGAGGTGGGGACCACCCGAAATCCTCTTCTTTAATGTGTATTAACCCTTAGTATTTCCCCCAATTGATGTGTTTCATTAATTGAATAAATTAAGTTAATTTAATTAATATTGGCTCCTCTCATCGTTCTTGGGTAATCTTTGGAAAATTGAGGACTTGGGGGGAGAGCCTTTGAAAGATCGTCCTCCCCCAAAGAATGAGGAACCGACGCCTGAGTCTGGATTAGAATCACATTGCGAGAGTGATGAATGTTGGTGCTCCTTCATCGACATCATCTTCTATCTCTTGACACCCTAAAAATTTTTCAAGGTAGGGATTATTGTTTTTTATACTCCTTATCTCATTCTTGGCGTTTTTCTTGATTCAAGAACAACTATTCCTCGTGCTACCATTCTAATGTAGATGGTGTGGCCAAAATTTACATGGCATGACCTCTCCACAACCATTGTGGATTTTGGAGGTTTTGAATTGATGGAGACATCCCGAGGCAATTGTGGGAACCTACGGAATGAACATCATGCCATAAGGTCACATCCGGTGAGCCGAAGAATGTCGTCGGTGACTGTGCTGGTGACCGGCACCAGTGGGGCTTAAGGGCGGTGGACGGCACTCTAGCCAGCCGTGATAATGATGGCATCGTGGATACACCAACATAGAAGGGTCTCTTCTCGTCATCCATGGCGGAGCAAAGGGAGCAGCCGACGCACGACCGGTAGCATGAAGTTGGTGGCGGCGCGCGTTCGTGCCACCGGGTGTGCAGGGGCCGCTGCATGAGGCCGTGGCGGCGAAGGAGGGTGGTCGGATCGCTGTCGGCCACCAATGGGGATGCATCACGTGACCGCTCTGTGTAGGTGGGATGGTCGTCCGGCCATCCAGGGGGCGAGTGAGACCTTGGATCATATGTGCCAGATGTCGGGGCCATGTGGCATTGGCCGATCATCCACCCAACCTGAACAGCTTGGCCGTTCGGGGTACCCATGGGGTGCCTCCCCTAGGAGGTGGTTAGGGAAGACCCCACTGGGTCAACCAAAACTAGGTCAGGTCAAGCTGGGTCGGTCCGACCCGATCAGACCAGACCTGGACCAACTTTGACCCCTTTTTGCTTTTTCGGATATAACATGAGCTACGGGCGTCCGTTTGATGAAAGGTCTATAGTGTTAGAAACCTTGTATATAGGTGGTCCTTTTGGTATACCCCACTTGAGTTTTCGGTAATGTTGTGGTACTTCCGGGTTCTATTTAACACAAATTCAACCGGGATGACAGGACAAAAAGGCTAATAACATACATACAAGGTGTCCGATTTCCACACCATATATTGTGTTGAGACCCCTTTTACATGGAGGTACCTTGGGATAATTCTTCGTGGGACTTCATGGAAGCTGGTGTATGGACCTGTGACTTTAGGAGTGGATCCTTCTGGAATCAAGCGAGCTTACTATGGGAACCCTGTGGCTGGTTGTATCATGATAAAGAGATCCTATGTGGGTCTATTCCATGGGATACTACATGGTTCTGTGTTCGAGGATACCACATGGATCCACTCTTAGAATCCACATGGGACCACTCTATGATCCTAAGTAGGTCATCTGTAGTAGGATCCTACATGGGTTTGATGATTTAGGATCCAACGTGGGTATGCCTCTCTATAGAGTAAGATGTTTTAGTACTTACATCTAATCATCTTTACTACTATACCTATGTTATACCTGGTGTGAGATAAGTCTTTACCTTCATAGTAATACCTTTGGATTATAATTCTTTATGGCTTTACCTTTGTGGTACTTGCCTTTGGGGTGTTACCTTCATGGTAATCTTTCCTCCATGGAACAGTTGAGCTTTGGGATTTTGAGTTGGACCTTGTGTTTCCACATGAATGAGATGGATATACTTGATAACGTAGGTATATGTATCGGAATATACCTAAGAAGGGTTGACTATAGTTTCCATGATTTTTGGTTTTTCTTTTGTGGATTTTGTGAGACATTTGAGGGTCTCGGGATCCCTACATAGTATTGTTGTACTCACCTTTGCACGATCTACGCCTGCACCTTTTTGTGTCTTGTGTAGACGATGGACAACACTGATTGAGGACAAGGGTACCAGGACTGAAGGTAGCTCAAAGGTGGACATTAGATGAGTAGTGCCATAGGTATGACCATTTGAGATTTTTACCTACCCTTTAGGTAGTATCCTTGGTGGGTGTCCATTAGAGTTGTTTCATTTTTACCTGTACTTTTCTATTTACTTGTACTTTTCAGTTGGGCTTGTATTCTGGCCCCTTTTTTTCTTTCTGTACACCCCATGTTTACTATATAGATTCACTTTATGCTTGTATCCTGCTTTATGCATAGTTGTGTGAGTTTACAGGTTATAAAGGCAATTCCTTCCGAGTTTTAGGTAATACGCCTTTCGGTGCTAGTCGTCATCCCCTGGCCTATTGAAGGCGGGCTTGGGATAGTCACAAAACGGGCCCTAGGGGACGGGTCATGACAAATTGGTAACAGAGGAGTCGGTTCTACCATATAACATCGTACTCTTATCTTTTAACAGCAATAGTGTTAAATTTTATTAGTGTGGTTATCAGTTTAGGGAATCTATTTTTGGTGCGGCAGATGATGTATCCATACACCAGGACCATGACTTTTGATTTCGGACTCAGTGCACAAAAACACTGATTGAGTGTGTGTTTTGAAAGGTTTTCTTTGTGATCTCTTTGAGTCAGCTCACCAGGTAAAACTTATTGATTGTGGCGCACATTCTTATTTACAGGATACCTCCATGTAGACAGCCATTCAGGGTTCTGGGTATAGTACGTGATGATAGCCCACCGAGCGGTGAGGCCTCGGTGCAGGGCCCTATTTCAATAGAGGCACCAGCGGAGGCACTAGCGGTACCATTACCAATTGGCCCACAAATTCCACCTACCCTAGTAGCAGAGAGTGCACACCACTTGAGTGCGTTGCACGAGTTCCAACTCTAGAGGCCACTCAAGTTCATGGGTGAGACGGTGCCACAGGCGGCTGAGGATTGGATGGGGGTCGTGGTGATAGTCTTCTGACTGGTAGGGACACCAGCTGATCTCATGGTGATTCTTGCCACCAGTATTCTATAGGCAACAATAGCCAGATGGTGGAGCTTGATGATCTATGTTCACGATGAGGTGGCACTTCTCTAGGTAGACTTTGAGATCCTGTTTCATTGAGAGTTTATCCTAGTGACCATTTGCACAGTGCTCATACAAGAGCCTTTTCATATATAGCAGGGCAGCATGACTATGGCTCAACACTCAGTGAGGTTCACCGACCTCTCACACTACTCCACTAATATGGTGTGGGACCCATTATTCAGAGCCCAAACCATCAAGTAGGGGCTCAAGTGGGGGACCATGGCATTGATGGTTTCTCTCAGCATCCGGATGCAGGCAGGGGTGTTAGAGAGAGCCCTCTTAATGGAGAGTTTTATTGCTGAGAAGTCACCAGTAGTGAGACCCACCATCGGGCATCACGTAGTAGAGTCCTCCATAGCTGGTAGCAGATAGATGTCACAGAGGTCCAAGAGGACCAGACCTACAGTTGGATGACTTTAGGATTCAAGGTCGGTTTAGCGGGGCACCCGAGACAGTGCGAGTCATGTGAGGAGAAGGAAGAGTTAAACATGCAGCGGGCAGGGTCACATGGCTCGTGACTCCCTGACCCACCATACGGATGATCAGCAAACAGTCAAAGGACTGCCCAGGATGAGAAAATGGTTTGACCGAGGAGGTCCATAGGTTGTAAGTGGATGTAGCAGAGGAGTTGTTTGTGCAGTTGTAGGTGGGAAATTATTTGAGGTATTACTGCCAACACCACCAGGTGGTCCACCCAAACCATAGGGGGCAGGTATACAGGGGTGAGCTCAGCTCCAGGCAGTTGAGGCCTACGACCATAGCACTCCAGATATGATACGAAGTACGATCTGTGTCTACTCCACCTTAGCTACAGTACTAACATACACAGGTGTTGGTCGATCTTTTATTTCCATGGCCCTCGTTCGGATATCATAGATTCTCATGGAGTCATTAGCTCGATTATTATGGCTAGAGACTCATATGAGAGCAGATTCGATGATTACGCATAGGTTCCTTCCATGTGAGCTTACTCTAGGAGGCGAGAGCTTCGGATGGGATCTTCTATTAGCGGGTTTGAGGCTTTACAATGTCATCTTGGGTATGGACTGGTTATCCACATTCCATTCTCATATTGACCATAATTGGTGCAAAGCGTGGTGTGTCCTCATTGATGGTACTAGGTTTACCTTCACCGGTGAGAAGGGATCCTTTACAGCATAGGATGGACTTACCTAGAGAAGAGTGTAGCCGATCACTCATCAGTTGGCTAGCCTTACCCTCGGGGTGGTTGATGTGGAGAGTCTAAGCTATCCTGTAGTGGTGGACCAGTACATGGATGTCTTCCCTGATGATGTTCCGGGTCTACCTAACCATAGAGAGGTGGTGTTTTACATTGACTTTTACCCCAGGATGGCACTAATATCTTCCCCAGCATATCAGATGGCTCCCGCGGAGCTTCGTGAGATGCAGGTACAGTTGGAGGACTTACAGGAGAAGGGGTTCATCCAGTCCAGTGTTTCTCCATGGTTAGGCCCTATTTTGTTCTCCAAGAAGGTGGATGAGAGCGTAAGACTTTGTGTTGACTATTGACGCCTAAACCAGGTGACCGTGAATAACAAGTACACACTCCCGAGGATTTAAGACTTATTTGATCAACTGAAGGGAGCACAGTGCTTCTCAAAGATATACCTCAGATAAGGTTATCATCAACTCAGAGTACGGGATGAGGATGTGCATAAGATGGCTATCAAATGTCGGTACGGCCATTATGAGATGTTGGTCATCCCGTTCGGTGTGACCAATTCTCTAGAAGTGTTCATGGGACACATTAATAATATCTTTCAGCCATACCTTTATCCCTTTGTAGTATTCTTCATCAATAACATTCTGGTCTACTCTACTACCAAGGAGGAGCATGCCTATCATTTCAGGTAGTTTTGGACACACTCTAAGAGCACCAGTTTTATGGTAATCCCTCGAAGTTCTGGTTTTGGATCTGAGAGGTTCACTTTCTGGGACATTTCTTCTCAAAGGCTAGAGATGTGGTGGATCCAGCAACGATTTTGGTGTTACTTGCTTGGGATCCACCTAGGAGTGTGACAGAGGTACGGAGTTTCTTGGTTTTGGCTGGATACTACCAGAGGTTTGTGTAAGATTTCTCCAGAGTCGCAGCACCTTTATCAGTGTTGATGAAGACGGGGCAACCCTTTGTGTGTTTGGAGAGACACCAGGGGAGTTTTTGGGAGCTGAAGTAGAGGATAACTAGTTCCCCCATCTTGAGGCTTCTGGAGGAGGGAGTTGGGTATGTAGTCTACTGCGATGCATCAGGGACCAACCTCAGAGGTGTCCTAATGTAGGGGAAACCAGTTATCACATATGGTTCTTGACAGATGATATAACATAAGCAGAACTATGCTACCCATGACCTTCAGTTAGCACCAGTGGTCTTCTCCTTGAAGATGTGGAGGCACTATCTGATGGGCGAGTGATTTACGGTCTACTCTGATCACCAGAGTCTTAGGTATATCTTCTCCCATAAGGACCTGAACCTGAGACAATGACATTGGCTTGAGTTCCTCTAGGAATATGACTTTAAGATATTCTATTCTCCTGGGAAGGGAAACGTTTTATTGGATGCACTCAGTAGGAGATCTGGTATACAGTTGCTAGGTGAGGTGACAGAGTAGCTGGCCACTTTGCAGATATCCTTTGTGGATTGAGATGGAGCAGCTTTTCTTTAGTCTCTTATAGTCACTCCCCCACTTCTTCAGTGATTCAGGGAGGTGCATAGTGGGGACACTAACTGCGAGGCTCGACGTGTTCATATATCCATAGGGCAGGCACTTGATGGATTTTTTGAAGGTGGGGAGCACGTCATCCTCTTTAGTGGATCTACTATGGTACCAGTATCATTTTTGGAGGAAGTGTTAAAGGAGTTATATACGTCCCCTATAGTGGTACATCAAGGAGTGGAAAAGATGTACCAGGACCTTTGACGATAGCCCTGGTGGACGGGAATGAAGAAAGTAGTAGCAGAGTTTGTCTCTCAATGCCTCACTTGTCAGCAAGTGAAGGAAGAGCATCAGGTACCAGCAGGATTATTTCAGGCTCTAGAGGTCCTAGAGTGGAAGTGGGAAGGGATATACATGGAATTCATGGCCATAATTCCACATACATCCAGGGTTCATGATTCTATCTGGGTGGTGGCTGACTGACTCACCAAGTCGGCCCACTTCCTACCAATCAGAGAGAAAGGTTCTGTAGAGACCTTGGGATGCCTCTATGTGCAGAAGATTATGTGATACATGGAGTAACCTAGACTATTATCTCCAATTGGAATTCAAGTTTCACTTCCTGGCTATGGAAGGGGTTGAAAGAGGCTTTTGGGATGCAGCTTAGTTTTAGAACCACCTTCCATCCTCAGATGAATGGCCAGACTGAGCGGACCATTCAGACCCTTGAGGACATGCTGACTGCTTGTGTCCACGACTTCAGTAGTAGGTGGGAGGATCAGTTTTCCTTGGTAGAGTTTTTATACAATAAAAATTATCACTATACCATTGGGATGGAACCTTTTGAGGCTCTTTAGGGCCGACATTGCAGATCGCCTTTGTGATGGACTAACCCAAGGGAGTCAGCACTCATGGGACCAGATGTGGTACGGGCTACCATAGAGACAGTGCAAATTATCCAGGAGATGATGAAGACTGCACAGAGAAGGAATAATCCTTATGGTGACAGGAGACATAGACCTCTGTAGTTCAAGGATGGTGACCATGTTTTTCTATGGGTCTCACCTCGACGAGGTTGGCAGAAATTTAGCTGGGGCGGAAAGTTATCTCTGAGGTTCATCAGATCCTTTCAGGTCCTTAGCAGAGTTTGTGAGGTGGATTACTACTTAGCTCTTCCACATCAGCTGCATCAGGCACACGACCTCTTCCATGTATCCCAACTGAGGAGATACGTGGACGACCCTTCACACATTATTGATTGGTTCGATCTGTACATCGATGATGGGGAAATGTTTACAGAGGTTCCAATAGAGATAGAGGATCGACAAGAGAGAGTCTTTTCTGGGTGATCGATACCTTTGGTGCATGTACGTTGGCATCATGGGATCCTCTAGGAGAGAAAATGGGAGCAGGAGGCTCAGATTCAAGCTTAGTACCCCCACTTTTTTTCCTAGTTTTTGTGATGTGGATTTCGGGGACGCAAATCCCTGAGGTGGGGAGAATGTAATGACCCGGAAATTCCATGTAATTTTTTAAAAAAATTATATGGAAATATTCGAGTATGAAATCTTTGATGGCATGTGATTACGAGGCCCATTGTGCCCGAAATTAATTTCTAAACTTTTTTAGGTACGTTCTGTAAACGCGCGAGCGGCATTTTTTTACTTTTGAACCAGTGCTTAGAATTAAAATATGAGTTCACCGTTGAACTCGCAGCATCGATATTCATTAAGGAGACCTTCACATCGACCAAAGTAGGTCAAGAGAGGAAGTTATTTTTTCAGTTTTTTATGGAAGAAGAAAAATAAAATAATTAACATTATATTTTTCTTTTTGAAACCTCTCTTTTTGATTTATGGATGTGGGGACCACCCGAGGTAGAAAACCTCCCATTTTTAATTCATGGTGGTGGGGACCACCCAAATTCCTCTTCTTTAATGTGTAGTAACCCTTGGGATTTCCCCCAATTTATGTTCTTAATTAATTAACTTAATTATATTAATTTAATTAATATTGGCTCCTCACTTCATTGTTGTGGAATCGTTGGCAAAGGGAGGAAATGGAGGGAGAGCCTTTGAAAGATCATCCTCCCATGAAGAATGAGAAACCAATGCCCGAGTCCGGATTGGAAGCGCGTTGCGGGGGTAACAAAAGCTGACACCCCTTCATCGACTTCATCTTCTATCTCTCGAAACCTCCAACGAACATTAAGGTAGTGATTTTTGTTTTGTATACTCCTTACCTCGTTCATGGGATTCTTATTGATTCATGAACAACTATGTCGCTTGCTACCATTCTAACATGGAGGGTGTGGGCCAAATGAACATGGACCTACCTCTCCCCAACCTTTGTGGATTACAGTGGTTTGGAATCCATGTAGATGTCCCGAGGTGAGTGCGGGAATCTTCGGAATGAATATTGGGTCACTGGGGCACATTCGGTGACCCAATGAACATCTCTTGAGACCTTGCCGGTGACCGACACCGGTGGGGCTTGGGAGCGGCGGCTAGAAATCTGGCTGGCCACAATGACGACGGCAGCGTGCGTCCATGTCACCGGGAGTGCAGGGGCCACAACACGAGGCTGCAACAGTGAAGGAGGGTGACTGAAACGCTAGGGGCCACTGGTGGTGGCGCATCGTGTGACCTTGCTGCGCTATTGGTCTAGCCATCATAGCTGCCAGGGATCCGTGAGGGACCTCGGGTCCCGCGTGCCAGCTATCGGCGCCACGTGGCACCTGCTAGTCGGCCACCCAACCCTAATGGTTGGGCCGTTCAGGGTACCCAGGGGCACCTCCCACTTTGGAGGTAGCTAGGATGGACCCCACCATGGGGCCACCCAGCCGTAGACCACCCAGTGTGGGCCGCATCGCATGTCGGGCCGTGTCGGCGGGCCGGGCCAGGCTAGACCCATTGGGCCGGGTCGGACCCAACGGGCTAGGATGGACCCATGTTCGGACCTGGATCGTCCCAAGCCAGGTCGAGTCGGCATAGGCCTGGTTGGGCCAGGTCAGACCAGACTCGGAAAAATTTCGACCCCTTTTCACTCTTTCCGATATAACTTGAGCTACGGGTGTCCATTTGACAAACTGTCTATGATGCCAGAAACCTTGGATCGAGACGGTCCTTTTGGTATACCCCACTTTAGTTTTGGGTGATTTTTGGGTGTGTCTGGGTTGGATCAAACATGAATTCAACCGGGAACTCGGGACTAAAGGCCCAATAACTTACATATCAGGCATCCAATTGACACACCATATATTGTGTTGTGAACTCTTTTATGTGGAGGTCCTTTGGGATACTTATTTATGGGAATTTGTGGCAGTTAGAGTATCGACCTATGGCTTTAGGAGAGGATCCTTCCAGAATCAAGCGAGCTTAGTGCGGGAACCTTGTGGCTGGCTGTAACATGAGAAAGGGATCCTATGTGGGTATGTGCCTTGGGATCCTACATGGGTCTGTGTTTGAGGATCCCACATGGATCCACTCTAAGAATCCATGTGGGACTACTCTAGGATCCTCTGTGGGTTTGTTATACTAGGATCATATGTGGGTCTATTGTACTAGGATCCTATGTGGGTCTGATGATTTAGGATCCTATGTGGGTCTGCCTTTCAACAGAGTTAGATGAATTAGTAGTTACATATAATCATCTTTACTACCGAACATAAGTTATACTTGGTGCGAGTTATGTCTTTACCTTCATAGTGATACCTTTGTGGTATACTTCTGGGTGACATTACCTTTTTTGAAATTACCTTTTGGGTGTTATCTTTGTAGTAAACATTCCTCCATGTAACAGTTGATCTTTTGGATTTTGAGTTGGGACTTGTGTTTTCTTATGAATTAGATGGGTATAATTGATAACATAGGTATATATATGGGCATATAGCAATGTAGGTTTGACTGTTGCTTATATGATTTTTGGTTTATCCTTTGTGGATTTTGTGATACCATTGAGGGTCTCGGGGTCCCTATTGAGTATCTTTATACTCGCCACTGAACGGGCTACGCCCGCACCTTATTTTGTCTTGTACAGATGACAGATAGCGCTGATGGAGGATGGGGGTACCAGGATTGAAGGTAGCTCAGAGGTGGACATTAGACAAGGTTTAACACAGGGAAGACCATTCTAGAGTTGTACCTACCATTTAAGTAGGATCCTTGGAAGGTTTCCACTATAGTTGTTTCAGTTTTACCTATAATTTTCAGTTTACTTGTACTTTGCAGTTGGGCTTGTATTCTGGCCACTTTTTTTCTTTCTATAAACACCCTGTTTACTATAAAGTTTCACTTTGTGCTTGTATCCTGCTATGTGCTTAGTTGTGTGAGTTTAGATGTTATAAAGTCAATTCCTTCCCAGTTTTAGGGAATTGTACTTTTGGGGCTAGTCGCCAGCCCCTGGCCTATGGAAGGTGGGTTTGAGGTAGTCACGGTATGAGCCCCGGGGGACGGGTCGTGACATCACTTTAGAATATCAAAATATATGTAAGAATAAAACAAGTGTCCAGTAATCTATGAAAGATTTTATACTTTATCAGAAATATAAAATGGATTAATTAACCTAATGAACCAAATTTATTTCATCATGATCTTCTCAACATCAAATGGAATATATGCATGAAATGATTGACCTGTATATTCTATATCTAACTAAATCAGGTAAAAATTTCAACAAACTTCTCTATGGAAAAATATTGATATGGGTTTATTATTATATTAAAGGAAACTAAAAATAAATAAAATTCAATGTTTAGAAGAAGTTGAGAGCAGAAACTAGAATCCAATCACATATGATAAACCAATTAAATACCATTTCATATGGAGTTAATCAAATATGTATGAGTAAAATATAGAGAACCATTGACCACTGTGAATAAAAATTATACTCAGCCACAATGATAGGGGTTCCCATTCAATGGGATTAGTTTATAGATTTTCATTGTATCTAAACATTTTTTTGATTTATTTGGGTGATGTTTTTTTTTGTTATTTTATTTTTTATTAAACATATCCATGATCATGGGTGAATAAAAAATGGTTCTAATACTTGGGGAAGAGTTATATTATCTTGAACCCAATTCTTTCATTTCTTCCAGATTTTGATTAATTTTTATTATGAGGATGTAACTTGTGAGGGTCCTGGTAAGTGGTTGTGACTGCTACCTTCTCACTTTCCTAGCTTTAATTTCCCCCTATATAGTGGATTTTGGTGGATTGAGGGATTTATTATGTATATGTAGTTGTGTGATGAGAAAGTGAATGTCTCGATTGAGTATTTCGTGCTACTCTATTATTATGGAAGAGGTGGGTCTTGATATGTATTGAAGGTATCCCATGTGTGTTAAGTATCACAACCTAAATAGGGAATTAATTAATTAAGGGTATTGTATTGATTAATATAGTTAATTAAAACAATAAAATGGAATAACAAAAGAATAAATTTCCAAACACAAATCATTCCAATTTCTCAATGAAATTTATGTTTGTGTAGTTTATTTGTTGTTTTATTCTAATTTTCAAAGTCTTTCCCAATGTATCCATGTTTTAATTATTTTAAAAGTCCAAAAATATAAATAAGAGATCAATTTACATTGGTTAATTAGATTCCTACTTGTAGATAATACCTAGGTTACAAAATGGTGCACTCTTTCAGATTTTATAAATTATATTGATAAGGACCTTGTGATTGGTCCTTTTTTGTTGTTGTCATGAAACTGAGTGATCATTCACTATATTATTTCACTTTGTAAATAATTTGATCTTATTTTTATCTAAATTTTTATTTTTTTTATTTGATCATATCTCCCAAATTTAAAATTGAATGGGAAAAAATTCTTACAAAAAATGTGTGGGATAAGCAAAAAAAATTTGGATGATCTACTAACACCAATCTACTATGAGTAAGTTTTTTTCCCATGGATGTATAAAGATGAGACTATAGAAGAAATAAATCTTAATAGGTATTGTATATGAGTGTACAAGTGGAACAAATCACTTCTATGATTCAATAGATAATGAGATAGAAAGAATAGGAGGATTGGGAAGTGGTGGAAAAAGAGCCTAAAAGGGAACATCTCATCTACTCAACAATGAAGGTACATGATACTTTTGAACAAGAAACCCCACTTTATGTTAAAATAAATTGGTTCTTAAGGGACTCTCTGTATGAGGATAAAAATATGATTTCAATTAGGTAGATAACTTCCTCATAAATATATTTCATTTTAAAATAATTAAATCCCAGTTTCAAACTAAATTTACCTATATTGTGAATGAAGATTCATTATCAATACTGTAGGACTTGGATAATGAAGATAATAAAAAATAACATGTAGTTATCTTTGAAGAATGAATGGAGTGATCACTTACAACTTCTATAGACTAATTCCTATAGGTATAGTATGGATATGAACATATTAATATTTATAAAGTGGAGGGATATGGTTAAACTATGAATTCATATATATTTCAAACAATATAAATTAAATTTTTATTATCCCTATATTCATCTTTTTTATTCAGTACCACTCTTGTTTTCTCTGGTATAAGAAGATGGCATGGCTATAGAAGAGATGTAATATATAGAAGAAATATTAGAGGAGTCCCCTTAATTTATCTAACCACCCCATTTACATCAATAATTTTACATTATATTGGGAATTAATTAAAAAAATTAACAAATCGAATTATAGAAGATATTTGTGAAGATCATTGGAATAATAGAACTATTAAAGCTAAATCATCTTTTGATTGTGTATAGAATAAAATATATTTTTCTATAGGAATAAAAAAACATTTCACTACTTTGAGGATGAACCAATACTCTCTTCCTTTCTCTATATTTTTTTATTTTTATTGATTTATTGATTTAGTTTATTTTCCCACTATCTTTTTCAAGGACAATAGCATATTGGGTTACACAGAAGTTTTTTAGAAAAAAATTATGTCCCATTAAAATAACCAGGTATTATTACTACTTCATATTTCTTTAATTCATTCATTTTTTCATATTCATGTTTCTTAAACCCAAATTCAAAGGGGTAGTTTCACAATAACTGTAGGGGTGAGTATAAAATATTATTATATATTTGGGGTTTATTTGTTATGGGAGAATTGATATTTATTCAGAAATATTTTTCATTTTTTGGACTGTAAACTTAATTATGGTCGGTTTTCTTGAATCAGAAATATAAATCTCACATTATTGATGATTTTTTTATTCCCTCACTGTTTTTGAGAATTTATTGAATTTTGAGTTTATTAAGAATTTAATATATGTAAAATACTATCTAATATTAAACTTTACCATCATGAGATGTATATATACCTTTTCGAAAACGTATTTCATTTCTATATTAATTGAGATATTGATACATGATTAACAATCTATAACATTACTTACAATTTATTAAAATTTATATGATTTTTGTGTGTTTTAACATTATAAAGTAATTTTTAGAAATTTAAAGCCTTGTTTTGTTATTATTTTGATAGTACCTTTTGTATTATCATCCTTTTGATGAGTTTTGAAAAACATTAATGACATTCTAGGAGACACATTATAATAATAATCCTTCTCATCCATCTATGGGTGTTTTAATACATGATTTACAATTTAATAAATGTTTAGTAAATTTTGGTCATGGAAATAATTTTTTAGGGAGACTCATGTTTGAGAGGGATTCAAGGTGGTGTTTTCATTTTTAAGGGGGGTAATCTCAATATCCTAAAAATTATTTTGTTCCACCTTTAACTCATAATATAAAAAAACTATATTTAAACCAATTTAGACAAGTTTATGTATTCATATGTGTGATTATTATTGATATGTGACTCTCTATTGAAAGGGGGTGGAAATATTTTGTTTAGTGATACATTGGAGGGATAAAGAAATGTATTGATTTTCATATTATCATTTCTTCTAATTTAATGCATTGAGCTCATAGAGATGAAAATATTATTTAAATTCTTATTTAAATATCAACCCACTATCCTCAACTATTTACACATCCAATGAAAAAACGCTTTTTATTAAGAATGTACTTTCTCTTTGAGTGTCAATATATTCTCATTAAAATCATATAAAGAGTTTTCATGATCCCAAGAAGAGGAAACCTTTTTAAAAATACTATTATTAAGAGTTAGAGATGCATTTATAGGTGAGTTATTAATACATGTGCATGGATATATCAATGGTATTGAATAAAATTTCATGAGCATTACAGAAAAGGATTTAAAATCATAATGGAAGAACGATGAGAATATGATGGAAAATGAGGGTTAATATCCAATTTTAATTTATTTGGTTTGACATTAACTTATGTGTACATATTTCTTAGGATTGCAATGTTTTAGTGTGGGGGACTAATGAGACAAGTATTTTTAACATTATTATATTTAATTTATATATAAAATCCCTACCATTTTGATAATATATGGTAAATAATCACATTTTTAGTATATTATTTAATTTTGAATTTTTCTCTAAAAATGGTTTGATTTTGAGATTTTAATTATATAATTATAATTTTTAAATTTTAATAACATGGACATACTTTTAATTGTATTTTTTTAATGTGTAGTTTGAGTCATGCATATAAATAATCTGTTTTTCCAAATAGTTATATAAAATTAAAATGTTATTCATCCTATATACATAAGATTCCATGAATTTCCATTGAGGGTGCAGAAGCCAGGTAGATCTATGAGATTAAATTTCTTAGTTTGTATGCTTTGTATGAATAAAGTTTATGTTATGGAAATGAGTCTTGGATTTGTTGTGTATGAATAAAATGGAAAATTTGTGGGATATATTAAAATAGAATGGATAATTACCAGGTTGTGTAAGAGAATTTACTTTATGACCAAAAATGCTCGTAGGACCCAATGTATGATTAAATGGGGAATTTTATATCCCACAGAAGAGTGAGCTAAATATATCTAATACAAAAATTGATTTATGAAATATTAAAACTGAATTTTATTAGACTATGAAATATTGAATTGGGGATAACCTTAGAATATTTGAACCTATATATGAATTAAAATATGTGTGAAATAGGGTATATATGATTTCAAACATTATAAAAAACATTAAATGTATTATAGGAGAAGAATAATCTAAGTTGTTTTAATGGGAATATCCAAATGATACATTTCTTACATGCATGAAAAGATAGACTTGTATGTTCAATATATAACAAAATTAGGTACACAGTTAACCAATCTTACACATGAAAATAAATAAATATAAAAAGACTATTGCAATTATCTGAATTGAAAATTAAGGTTTTCAATTCTTAAAATAAACCTAGAGAAGAAAATGTACGTAAAATACATATGATCACATGAGGAAATTATATTCTGTGTTGATTTGATCAAAGTTATTGGAGGAGAATCTTTAGAACCATTGACTGTTGTTTTAAAAAATGGAACTTATACACTGTTATTTTTTTCGCATTAAGTTGGAGTAGTTTATATGTTTTCATTGTAAATATATTTTTTTATTCTAGTGTTTTTTTACTTTGTTTTTTGGTTATTCTTTTATGATTATTTATTTCAATGTTCCGGGAAAAATAACTGAATATTTTTACCATTGGGGAATCTATTGAACCTCTAGAATCGTAGAATTTCATTTCCATATTTTTTTATTCATATTCCTGGTGATGTGGAATAATTTTACTATTCAGGTAAGAAGATGACACCCCTCACTTCTCATAATCACATCTTCACTCTCCCTATAAAAAACTCTTCTTCATCCCTCTTCATGGTTTACCCATCATGTGGTGAATTTACAAGGATCAAGGGTTGAACAAAAAATAGTGGATATGGGTGTTGTGGAAGTGAATTCCTCAGTCAAGTAATATTTTCTACCTCTTCACTATGTAGGAAGTAGATCATGATATATGTGGGAGTTCTTGTGTGTGTGTGTCAAGAACCACAACAAAGATGGGAGTATTTAAATGATTCTATTGAATTGATTATTTGGAATAATTTTAATAAATAAAGATAAAAATAAATGTATCCCTAGACAACCATGGATCATTAGCCTTTCTTGGTGAATTTTCTATTCTTATGTTTTCTAGATTATTTAATTTTTATTAAAAAAATTATATCTATGTCTTCTAGTTTTAATTATTATAAAAGGAAAAAAATAAAAATATGTAATGAAATTATAGTGGGTAATTGGTTTTTTACTTAGATAGGATCCATATCTAATACTATAATCCATTCATTTTGAGTTCAATAATGGTATTGATGTAGAGCCTAAAATAAGACCTTTAACAATTTAACCTTGAATCATTCTACTTCCTCGTTGACATCTGTGTTTTTTGTTCTTTATTTTTTATTTTATTTTCTATTTCAGAATATCACACATGTCTAATAATTTTTATTATATTATTAAACAGAAAAAATTAAAAATAAGTGATAAAATTTAAAACTCCCAATAAGATTGGTTTACACACCTAATAGTGGTGGTAAATTAGGTGTTGGATATTTTTACCCAATTCCAAATTCCCTTGGCAAAATTAACATTTCACTTTGTAATTTGACCTTTAATATTGGTTAGTATATGTGGGATTATTTAATATCTTACCAAGAAACCATTAACCATATATATTAAAGTAAAACATTAATATATCACATCCTGTTTTTACAAGATTTATAACAAAGACCCATTCCGTTCCTTGAATGACTATTTACCCTAATAAAGAATTCTATACTATAAAATCATGTTGATTACAATGGGTGGTTTTTATCAAACCTACAAAAAATCACTATGTGTATACAATTTTTTGATTCCCATTGAAATTTTCTTATCATGGAGTTGAAAAACATCTAGATATTTGGATTTATTAGGAACCACTCAAAAATCAAAAAATATATGTTTATCATAATTCATAGATTCTATAATCTCATTATTTTCATATTTCATTGATATTCTATAATTATAGATGAAGATAAGATACTCATATATTTATTTCATAGATAAAAACACCATTTATGTTTTATAGATGTTCAAATTCTTATAGAATAATTAAAGAAAATTTCGCATTCCAATTAAAATTCCAAATATCAAATTTAGAAATCTTCATTTTCATTTGGTGTTTGTTTTAACTTTTATCGAAGTATCAGATTGAACATGATATTAAACCAAATTAATGAACATATTTCAAAATATCGTCATAAAGATAGATCAAATTCATGAAAAAAACACTTTATATGTGTATCAACCATGAATTAGTGGATAAATCATATAAAAAATCACATACCATGTGGAATAACCTTTGGGCATTGGATTAACCACATAAACAAATAAACCTACTATGTTAATCAATCGTAGTGTAGTGGATAAACCATATTAATTAATGGATTGAATGGATGACTTAATGGATTGATTTTAATACATTTAATTAGGTCAATTCCCCACAAACACAATATTGACTAAATTTGAGGTAGTGTATCAAATGAATGAGTTATTAGACTGAACACATGACCAATTGACTTCGGGGTCAATTGACCGATTATAAGCTACTAGACATTGAAAAATTATAAATTTAAAATCTATATATAAAAATCATTCAATTAATCTCCTTCCATATTCAAGCTACTAAATATAATTCTAAATCACTTATAAATACTCCAAAATACTTTTTTGAATTTTTTTAATCTTCTGTAAATTTCATTGCTCACTTCTAAATCACATGTAGCATAATAGACACTCTATGTAGAGTATTCACATGTAATAAACTACTTTTAGACATAGAATTTAATAAAACTTAATCTAAATATTTTTTTCATGTTGTTTTATACATATATGTGCAGCAAAACACTAGGATGGGATTTTCCAAACTCTTGGGTCTTCAAAATATCTAATTAGATATCCTTTAAACACCCATATAACATCTCATTAAGAAGTTAACTATACCTAGAAATTATTTAATTAAAATATATTATAGATTGTATTAGAACTCTTTCTATAACACTAGTCATGTCCTTCTATGAATATTAGCTTATAGAATCGATTGAATTATATGATCTATGCTAAGAACCTATTTATCCATATGTTCCAAGGAAGCCAACACTTCTAACTTCCTTTTACAACCTGTGAAATTCCATTTGTATTTCAAATAAAAGAATAATCTATATTATTTACCCATAATAAGTAGGAAATATCCCCTTTATGTATTTGGTAGATACTCCATTCCATCAACCATATTTACTCATACAATGAAATCTACACTATATGTTGATAGTTGACATAAAATGCATTATTAGAAACATATAATATGTAGGGGAACCTCAATATTCACCTTTATATTTCTTCCAATACCTATTAAACACCTCAAGTATATGTTTCTCTTCTCCCCCTTAATGAAAATAAATAAAAATAATTATAAATTTTTTATCTCCCTTGTGTATACTAGTTGAAATACCATTGGTACATAGTGTGGTCTTCCATGGTATAATTATTCTCATTCTTACTCATCTTATTTCAAGAATCAAATTATCCATTTTCATCTTACATTTCCATTAGAGAAGAAAATCACCATAGATAACTAAACAATGAACCTTATGTAATTTATATCTAATTTAACATGGGCTATAAAATTGTATAAAATAAGAGTGATTTTACCAAAGAATCAATGATATCCATATTCATTAGCCAATGTGGTTAAAACTCAAACTTTAAATTTTAGGTGCTGTAAAAAATTATTTTTAAAAGTGTTCATAAACCTACACTAATATTAACAAACAAATCCATATATTCAAGTGAAATTAATTTTACTTCACCATTTTTTTATAAATACACTCCCCTTTTACAATTACAACATGTATACCAAATAATAATGAAATTTTAGTGGATATCTTACCTCACAAATATTAATTTTTATGGGATGTCAAGATTAAAATTTATATAATATTAATAATTTTTTGGCAGTCTAAACTTATTCAGCCCCTCCACCTTAATTAATTCATTCCATACTTAATCACTATTGGAGTTTTCTTCAATAAATAATCTCTGTGAAATTATGATACTAGTTGAAACTAATAAAATTTGTAGGTAAAAAAATTAAAATTTTATCCAACTATGATAGTTATAATTCATTATTGTATAATTCTCACATACATCCTTCAAAAAATACCTTCAACACCCAACATAAAAACTCAATCATAGATTATTTTGGACTAAGGGGGCATCTTCACCTCCTTAGTTATAGTAGGGAGGTAGATATTTCTTCCCCGTCCTAGTAAAAATTTTCTTTGAATCATTTAAGTGTTTTTCATCTTCATGTTTCTAGAATATTTAATTTTACAAAATCTATAAATTTTGGGGTAGTATGGATTTCATCCTCTTCTAAGTTTTCTTCTTAGATAGAATAGATTTCTTTTCAAAAGCTTCCATAACAGTTTTCAATTTTATTATTTCTCCAAACTTATAGATTTTTCTAGATAATTTCTCAATATAATCAATATATCATTATGGAAAATAAATTCCCCCTTTTAGTATACAAATCCTGTATATAGAATCCTTTATATAGATTAAACTGAAAGGATATTTCCCTTTGTCACATTATAAATCATTTTCACTAGGTAAGACTATTATATAGTTATTTGGAATATGTATTGGAATGTTTGAATTCAAAAACATGTCCACAAAAAACTTTGGGTTACCTTTCAAGGGTATCATCTCTATATATTAAATAAATATGTCTTCCACCATTAAAATATCTTTTGTATCTCCTTGATTTACATCTTATTTCTTTCAGTATTGTTTCTTCTTGATTTGGTTTTCATAGCTTGTTCACAAAATCCCATGGTGTGGAATCTCATACAAAAACAAAATATTATTCATATATATTGTCTAAAATATTTCTTTACCTTCTTTAATAACTTATTTGGTGTGGTAACTTCAATATTTTTGAATTTTTCACTCCTCAAGGAAGTCTTGTATCTCTTTGTTACGTGGTTCTCGGTTAGGGGTATCTCAATCTTCTCTTTGATATAAATTAGTCTTTTTTTAATACACATTTTTTTGGGTTAGTTGTATTGACTTGAAAGTTAATTATATGATTAATAAAAGAACTTTTGTATAAATTTTTTTTATAAATTTACACGATGTATGTACATTGAAAAAATATTATTTGAATAATATTATATGTCAAGTAATAATACTGATTACTAAAAATGAGACTAGTATAGGTATATAGAAACCAAAGAATAGAGACCACAAAATAGTTCAGTCCATAGGATAAAACTATTCTAAGAATATTACACCTACAATAACAAATATTAAATAAAAATATAAATGTTAATAATATAATAAAAATTATTAGATAAATTATATAAAAATTTGAAATAAAGTATTAAATATTGTTATTTTGTGCTATTTATAGGATGTAATCACATATATTTCCCTTAATAAATGAATATTAGGTTAATATTACAATAAAATAGGTAAATATGACTATTTTTTAATAGGACTATTGGGAATTATTTCATTTGTAATATAACTATTATAAAGTGATTATTAGTATTAGTTTATATTTAGGGTAATGATTAGAGTTAATTAAATTTATAAGGAATAAATGATGGCCTCAAATTGTAGGATCATTTCATTTGAATGCCATTTATCAAAACATGGGAGGGTCATGGCATCAATGGGCTTCACCCTTGAACAATCCCAAGTAGATATTTGAAAACAAAGGCTCGAGTGAAATCAACTACGATAGAAGTTCAACTTAGTGTAGATCCCCACAAGGTAAATGTTAGCTCAGACATGCCAATGAAACTACCACAATCTTACACCTTAACCTTAGGGTATATATTGGTAGAATAAGGGATTATGTATCTAGACCTTAATATCATTAAAGTTAAATTTCCATTGTATAAATTAAATAGTTATTTATTTAATTATCTTTTTGTTTTTATTTTTTTAAATAAAACACGCCTAAATTTTAGATTAATTTTATAAATAGATTTTTAAATACAAATAAAACCCAAAAAATTAAAACGATATATACACATTTATAATTCTGTTAATATAAATAAAATATATTTTCCAAAAAAATATTATAAAAAAATATTTATTCAAATATTAATGATAATATACTTTTATAATGACCAAGGAAAATTTTATGACTATAAAAAAATTTAATGTATCATAAAAAAGTATTATTTTATATATAGAAATATTTCTTATTTAAAAATTAAAATTCTCTTATTTAGAGAATTAATTTGATAAAAAAAATATTATGTTTTAAATCAGTATTTTAAAATTTGGTTAGGGTAAAATTTTAAAAATTTTCTATAAAAATATTTTTCAATGAGTGGTAAAAATATGTTTTTGTGTTTTCAGTATGTTTTATGACTTTATATATATTTAATAATTATATAATAATAAATTCAATATAATATTTGACTAGAAATATGTAATTTTTTTAATATTTTTTATTTTTATGCATTTAAATTAATTTACAAACCTATAAGATACTTTCAAAAGTCTAAAATTGATATTAGTATTTTAATAACTTTATTTTTTAGAAAATTTATTTTTCAATGTCCAAAGTAATATTAAAAAAAATAATTTAATTTATAATCGATTAAAATATAAGAAATCATGACTTGAATGTCTAAAACCATGGGAAAGAAAAAAAAAATATTTTCGAAAACATAAATTCCAAGACCAATATTTATAATTTATTAAATAATTCAACCTATTTAAATATAAATACTCACTGATTCCCCCATTCCTATGCAATCCAAATTTATTAATCATGAAATTATACTCATTTCCCTAATCTTAATTCTATCAAATGTGCCTACAGGGTCCTAACATTTCTATCTCTGAGATTTATGAAGTTTCTTCCCATTGTAAGGGGACTCTACTCTTCTTCTTTTCCTTTCAAGTACCACTTTTTTAAATGTATTATAAATTTTGAATTACATTATTTTCATGAACTTTTTAAAATACTACTAATTCAAAAATAATTTATTATTAAGGGGAGACCTTCGTTCCCTCCCATTATTCCCTTTACTTAATCCACAGTGTATACCTATTGTGTTTTTGAATTTGTTTCATGAATTTTTATATTTTACATTAACTATAATTATATTTTGAATACTCAACCCATTTCTCTATCTATGGGAATTCAACAAAATTTAAACGTTATTCATAGATTTTGGACTTCCAAAAATGAAACCATCATTCATTTCTCATGGCATAAAAATTATGGAATTCTCATTTTCTTATGATTTTACTAATTTAGTGAATTTTAAATGGAAATCAGTCATTTTTTCCATAGGTTATTAATGGAAACAATTTATGATATATGTGGCACACGTGAATTCATACATATTAAGGGAATTATTTGTTACCAATATAATTCATTGGGTAAAGAATTAATCTCTAGAGTTGGCATGGTTTATGATACCATGGTAAATAACCTTGGTAATTATGTTTTATGACACCTTGGTGATAAAACATACTAATATGATTATGAATTTATAATATTTATATTTTATCCACAATTCCACTCTATGATTCATGATCATTATATTGTGATATTCCTCATGTTCTAATGATTGTTCCCTGTTGTTATTCCTCATGATCTCATGCTAAATATTTCCTTTTTTGTTCCCTTGCTAGGATTTTTTATCACCCTTTTCTTTTAATATATGTCCCTAGGATATAAGATGTAGTAAAAGCAACCATGGATGAATCTATTAAAAAATCTTTAATATGAATTAGAATAAATGGTATATCATTCATATATTATCTTCCCAATTTTCAAGGAAACTAAACCTCAAAATATCCTCTTTGATGTTAAATGTTGTACCATTTAATGAAATTTTTATGTATGAAAAATAAAGATACCTAGTTGGTATAATTGGTAGGATTAGTTATTTTAGAAAATTCGGACTAGAAATAAAATTGTAATAACCATAGGGATAATTATAAATATAGGAAAAAATCTTAAATTTTTTATTAAATATAAATAGAATAGTTTCCAAGAAATGAAATCTATGTATTGATAATACTAGTGAATGTAGATTTTGTATATTTATACCAATATTTATAACCTTTAAAATGGTTTATATATTATTGACTCAATAATCAATTAGTGAATGATAAAGTTTATTTATTGTACACTTGGATTGATACTTCTAATAAATATTTTTTGTTAGTAACATGCTTTTGATGACCCATTATGATGGATGTATTGAAATTGTAATTATTACTAGAGGATATTAAAGAATTAAGTATTTGAATCATATTTTTTCAGGATATAAAATCACTTCAGAATTAAATGATTCCTTAAGGTAACATGTTTCTCACTAACTTTTTCTCCTTTTAGAAAAGTGGAAGAAAATATAAGGACACATGTAAATAACTGATGAAATGGATATAGAAATGATGGTCTTCAAAATATGGGGGAATATAGAGTTTAAAATATCATAATGATGATGAATTAGGTCACTTTAATACTATATAACATCCTAACCCATGTGGATCATTCATCTTCACCTAGGAAGGAAAAACTATCAATTGAATGCTTCATGCGACAATGAGAAGCTATTTTTGTTGAACAATTGATTAACTGATTGTCCCAAAATGGATAAATATTACAGAAAATATTTTTTAAGTACTCATATGTCCTAAAAATATACATTGGTTGTATATCACGTTAAGGGATAATCTGATCAGTGGTAGTCGTTGATAAAGAACACGAAGCCAAGGAATGAGGTGCAATCCATGGAATAAGAAGCCTTCAGAAAATTAATTTTCAATAAGTATTTCTCTCATAGACTTATAACCAATATGGATAGGTAATTAATTAATTTGAAGTGAATATAAAATGAATTAGTGTGGAATTATGTGACTAACATTATATGGCCTTCACGATATGTTGTAATCTTTTTAGTTGATTATGATGGGAATATCAATAGATTATTTGGTGGACTATGACACTGTCTATAGAAATCATTAGAAATATGAGACATTAGGAGTCATAAAGAGATAATATGATGTTATTTCAAATTATAAATTGAGTTTTTTTATTTCCATTATAATAATTAATATAATTACAATAATATAAGGATGGAGTCAAATTTTGAAAGAATCTCAACAGGATGAATATACCACATAAAATGTGAAACAAAATGTGGGAAGAAGCATTTTGGGAATTTTCAACAATGAAATGTAATGTTATATAAGTTTAAACTATATTTCCATATTTCTAAAATATGCCATATAGATTTCAATATTTAAAATTTGAATGGAAATGAAAAATGTAATTTAGTGCAAGCATAAGCTATCATGAAATGCTTCAAGGGTAGGGATCATGGATATTTCTCAAATCATTTTCAAAATGAGAAGATAATTAATGGGAACTTTCCTCATCCCTATAATATGTCAATAGAGAAAGGTGACTCTTTTTAAATCTAAACAACTATGTTTGAGGTTCTAAATGATGTTTGGGTGGGTACACACATTTTAAAATAAAACCTACTAAGTACATAATTTTATTATAGCTCTATGTATTAGTTTATTTCATTAAATTTTGTATGGACCAAAAATTTAATACATGCACATGTAGTATTAAATTTATATGTTAAAAATTATATATGAAATATTAACGCATCAATGATATATTGTGATTCCCATATTAACTTTGGTTAGTGAAATCTCTCCAAAAACTTGTTGGTCAATCTAATGGTGTAATTTCACATAATATTGCAGGTGTATTATTTTATCAGATTATAATGCCATGATCAAGTATATAATTTAGTATATATATTTTATATTTAAGGGACAATATTTATTTGTCTCTAAAATTGATATATCATAGAATAATGTTAACAAAGAACCACCTCCTAATACCTTCTTAATGGAAATGATTGGTGAAGATGAAGAGGAAACATAATATATAAAGATAGGAGATATACCCATTGTTCTGGAATACATTGATGTATTTTTTTTAGAGTTATATGGACCTCCACTATAAAGAGTGGTTATGTTCTAAATTGAACTCATACCTAGATCTAATCCAATATTGAAGAAAACATATAGAATGGAATATTTGGAGTTCTAGGAATTTAAGAATAAACAGCATGACCTCTTGGGGATAGTTTTTATTTATCCAAGTTTGTCTCAATAGGGAGGACATGTTCTATTTTTGAAAAATAAATATGGATCTATGAGACAATGCAATGACTCTAGAGATTTTAATTGGATCATAGTAAAGAAAAAATACTCACTCTTGAGGATTAAGGATTTTCTCAAAAAACAATTAGGGGATCAATTCCTACCCATGATTTACCTCTGATCAGGGAATAATCAGTTGAATGTGAGGAAATAATATATCCCAAAATATAATTTTGAAGAAGATATAGAAATTATGAGTTTTAGTTATTCCATTTTCATTGACTAATGTTTATTCCATATATATATTTTATTAATATAAACTTTAAAGACTACCATGATAAATTTATGGTGGCCTTTATTAAAGATATAATGATATATTCCAAAAGTTTTAAGGAACTTTATAATTATCTATGGTCATTCTACAAACTCTTAATAAGGATAATCTATTTGGTAAATTTAATAAATTGAGTTTTGGTTACAAAAAATTTCATTATTAGGGAACATTATAGCTAGTAAAGTAATCTCAGTTGATCCTATTAAGACAAAGTATATAGAGGAGTGTTCTCATCCTATAATAGTAATTGAGATTATTAGTTTCCTTGGTTTAGCATGAAATTATATATGTTTTATGAAAAACTTTTCATATCTTTCAAATTCACACACCAAGTTAACTTGAAAATGAATTATGTTTATATGGATAAAGGAGTGTTAATAATGTTTTCAATAATTAAAAAAGAGGTTGGTTAATATATATGTTCTAACCCTACCATATATTGGAGATGTATTTGTAATCTATAGTGACACATATCTAAAAGGATTTGGATGTGTTCTCATTTAAAATGATAAGGTAATAACATATGCATCTAAACATTTAAATATTCATGAGAATAATTATATTACTAATGAATTGGAGTGAGTTGCAGTCATTTTTTTATAAATATATAGAGACAATGTCTTAATGGGTAAAAGTATAATGTATATAAATACTACTAAATAATAAATTATATAACTGCACAAAATGAGCTAAATATGAGATAATATGATGATTTGAGCTTCTTACATACAATTATTTTTAAATTTAGTATCACCCTGGAAGACCAAACAAATTAATAGATACATTGTGTAAGAAATATGATGTTTTCCATAAAATAATGTGTATTTAAGGAGATTCATTGATCATGTACCTAGTATGGTTGTACATGGGAATCATATAGAAGGTACATCATGAATATTATCTAACATGATTTATCAACCGTTGTTACTAGAGAAAAAATGAATGATAAAATTGATGATAATTTTATGTAATAGAAGATATAGGATATGAGAAATGGGAAGTTTTTTCAACTCAATATTGATCAAGAAGGTGTACTAAAATTTGGCGCAAGGTTATATATTACATTTATTACATAGGAAAAGAAGGAACTTGTGGATGAATCTTATAGATCTACCATATCTATACATCTTATAAGTACTAAAATATATAATTAACTTATTGATCATTAATTTTTGGAAAATATGAAAAGGGATATTTCTCATTATACTGTAAGTTTCTTAGTGTCCCCACAAGTAAATGCAGAGTGGCTACTACCTAAAGGTAAATTACTCTAACACCCCAAGATTTTAAAAAAAATATAATATTTTTAATCTTTTATGGTACATTAAACAATTATTTTATCTTATGTTACACATAATACTGAGTTTATCTTTTGTTATATTCATGAATTAGTGAAGCTTTCGCTACTTGCAATAATGATTTTTAACGAAAAGTGACATACTACGAAAATATTTTTATTTAATATGATAGTAATACCATATATATTATAATGGTGGGTACGAATATGATTAACTAAATTAAGAAAAAATGTATTTTATACAATAATATATAATGAATTATTTGGTGACCAATTAATTAGAAATGAAAATAAGAAACAATTTGAAAACAAAATAAATTTATTCCTTGAAAAATATTTTTATTTGCACAAATTTTATTTATCTTAATAATTTAAAAAAAATTGATGAATGATTTTAATTAAATTTATAAATTATATATTAAACAAATAGTTTAATATTCATCTTATCTGTTATCTAGATAAAATATATCAATAAATCCTATTTTATACTTAAAAACTAAATTTTTCTAAAAAAAAATTGTCTCATTTAGAGCACTTATTTTAGAAGTAATTTTTTACCCATTTATAAATTTAATTTAATAAAATAAAATTAATTTTTTAAATATTAATTTCAAAATTATATTTGGTTGTATTTTTTTAAATTTTTAGAAAATACCAATTTCTCAATGAATATTGAAAAATATTAGTTTTTATTAACAATTTTATTTTATTTTAATGAATTTAAAAATATCAACACATTGTTAAATTGGTTTAAAAGTTTTAATTAGTTCAATTATATATCTATTAATCTAAATTATCTCATTGTAATCAATTTAATATTGAATTTTTTTATAAAAACATTTTAAAATTTTGAACATTCTGTCTTTACAAAATTGCTTTCCCATCGCATCTATGGGATTAATTTTAAATTTAATTAATTCAATTGTGTGAATTGAATTTTTAAAAATATATTAAATATTTTGAATCATAATAATTTCTATTATATAATAATCTCAACTTAATTTTTTTTCATAATGAATAAAAAATTTAGTTAAACTTATTTACCGTGGTTAAGGGGAAAATGTGTTTACCCAGGTGGTTAAACTAAAAAGATAAGGGTAAAAAATGACCCAAAAACTTTCCAAAAAACATTTAATGTAAATATTTTGACATTATACCTTATATTTTATTTAATTTTTCATTTTTTATCCTTTTTAAATTTAAAATATGTGGGATTACCTTTTTCTTTAAAAATATTATAAGTGTGCCACTCACATCACTTATAAAATTTCACTCCCTCTCCTCCTCTATTGACACTTAAAAACCCATTTTTTTATAAACAAACTTCCCAAATAACTTCCTTAATTCCCTAATATCATCCTAGAATCCTTATTTTTTCATAAATACAAACTAATAAGCCTTTTGATGAAAACCAAAAGAAGTTGTCTAAGGAAGAGGTAACACCCCTAACCAGATGTTTTATTTTATTTTTTCCTCCAAATCCATATATTTTTATTAAACCATGATGAAATAATAAAATTATTTTATTCTATATAATTATATTTTATTATTTTAAGGGAATTACCTATGTCCATACCTACATCCATAAAATGGGTTATGAATTCATCCTTCATGTGTACGGTAGACTACTGCCTCACGAAGCGATGTGATTTGTTCACACAATAAATTGAAGGAAATAATGATGGATTTAATAAAAATATTTGATTTATATGACATAAAATTTATTATTTAATTGTAATATATTATTTACCATTTGCTCCTTAAATCCTTCGAGAAAATGGAAATATATTTCATGTATACGTAAGGCCTTACATTCTCCTTGAAATGTGTATTTCATTTTCTATCTCTAACATTTATAGAAAAAAAATACATATATACTGAAAATATATAATATTTATATCATGGTTAAAATTATATATATTATTTAACCATCATAAAAGTAAGAGGATCAAGAAATAACAATTGAAAACATACAGAATACGCAAAGCAATTATTATCTTAAACATGATTTTAATAATGAATTATTGAAAAATCAAAAATAAAATGTCATAAGTAAATAATATATAGTATTATAAATATGGGTATTATTATTTAATAGATTTATAATAAAGTTATATTTATTATAGAATAGGATCAGATGTGTACAAAAAAATTTGTGACTTAAGTTGATGGATTTATGTCTCACTTTTTACATATCTGAGAAACCTCTCAAATTCCCCACGTATATATTTTATGTGGAAAATATACTACCAATTAATGTATTTTTTTTATTTTTATCCATAAAATTATATTTATTCATATATCCATTTGGGTATCTCTCTTTCAAGTGGTTATAGTTCAAATGTTACCAAAGCGTTGGGAGATTTTTGTCTCAATTTACCTTCTCTGGGACATATGTTATATTATGTACCTGTATTATTTTATGAGTTGTATATAATACCCCATTGACATGTTATATTATTAATATATATATTTTAATGATATTATAAGTTTCATTTAATTTTATTCTTTCATGGTCATTATGATTCAATTTTATCTAAGTAGTAAGTGTTTTGTGTTACAATCTCATCCTTTATCGATATTGTTAATGATTATGCTTCCAATAATGAAATAATATGATATATCTCTAAATAAAATCATAAATTTTATTATTATCAGGTTATATCACAATAATACATGTTTTCCATTTATTTTATTTTCTTTATATACTCAAGATTTAAACAATTATAAGAAAAATCATATTTATTTATCTCTCAGTTGAAAACACATTTTCATCCACCATCTATTATAAAAAAAATTCAAAAATATATCTAAAATTATAAAGATGGTTTATTAATGAAACTTTTAAAAATTATTTAATTTTTATTAATAAAATTGAAAAGAATATTTATTTTATTTTTCAATCAATTTCTGTTTGCCTTTTGCCGATATTGTGAAAAGAAGATTTTCTTTAATGTGCAATACACGAATAGACTTTTCCACCTGCATGACCATTATTTAATTTTAAGCATCCTTTAAATGTTTTCAAGGTTGTTTTCAATGACAAAAATTTGAAAATATTTTATTTAAAAAAATCAAAGTGAAATGATATTATCTGAAATAAATGTTTTAAATTATTTTTAAATCTTCATTTATATGTTCTCATGTTTATTTTTGAAGAAAATGATATCCAAAATAATTTATGAATTTTTTGGTTTAAATACTTATTTTCAAATAAAATTTATTTTTCTCATGAGATGTTACAATTGATGTTTAAAAAATATTTTCCATCTAAGATGACATCTTTTGAGGATAATTATACTTTTCTGTGTATATGATCCAAGGATACCATTCTTATTATTTCTCTGGATGGTTTATGTTTACGATGACAATATGTTTACATATCCCATTTTTCTTCCATGGGTAATACCATGATAAAATTATTATGAAACCCAATTCTTTTTCTATGGATTATGCTTTCATGAAAGGATAAAATGATTATGAAACCTGTTTATTTTCCACAGGTTGTGTTGTGATGAAATATTTGTAAAGCCCACTTATTTTCATGGGTTCTGATATGATGAATGTTTTATGATGTTGTGGATACAATATGTATCATTTTAATTATTTGACATTGGTTATGTTGAATCCAAATATTTTTTGTACCCATATCTCCATCCAATTAATTTGGTAAATATTGATATCACATGAGATAAATAGGGATGGAATAGAAATTGAACCCAGTTCAGTAAGGGACTTTGTCAACTATGATTATCTTGGGAGTAAACCATGACTACTAAGATGGTTTGGCGTATAAACCCATTCCACTATGATTGTTTTTTCAAAGGTCCTTGACTAAAATGGAAATTATTTTATATTATAATGTAAATTCAAAAAATCTACGTCTTTTGACATTGTTATGTTCTCATGGCTCATGTTTGTTGATTCTACTATGATTAAGGTATTATGAACAACCAATATTTATTACATGACTCAAGATTTTGATCATTGGTATGCCAGGTATGGTTTTCATATGTTATGATCACATTATAATACCTTTATTCTCACATTAGGGTTATGTATTTACCATGTTTTCCATTTTTTATTACCTAACCACACACTTTCTAATGTTTCTTTTTCCAAGGTTTTGATGATTGGTATTATGTTTGATATATCTTAGAAGGGTGATGTTTGGGGAACTAATTGGGTGAAAATGTGGAAATATTATGAACCCATTTTTTATGTTACCATTTTTCTAAAGGAACTATACTTTTACAATCCTTAGGTGTGTGTTTCTATAATGTTATTAATTTTCATCTAAAAAACTAAAATATATATATATATATGATGTATGGGTCACTATAATTATAACCACTACCCATTCTTATATGGATGTGGGAAAAAATCACTATGGACTTTTTCAATGGCCTTCCTAATACATCAAAGGGAAATAATGTTATATAATTTATCAATGATTTATTGAAAAAATCTTCCCATTTCATTACCATAATAGAAATTTCTCCCTATAGCACCTTTCTCACCTCTATATTCAAGAATTCGTGAGACTTTATAGAGTACCATAGTTGAAGGATTCATTCTGAGATCCAAAATTTATTTCTATGTTCTAAAGGAGCCTTTAAAAGGCTGTGAATGTAAAAGTAAACCTGAGCATAACCTATAATCATTAACTAAATGGGAATATTGAGAGGACAATTCAAATATTAGAAAACATACAAAATTCTAGCTAACATGATTTTCAAGAGAATTAATACCAACATCCTCCACTTATTGAATTATACAATAAAAATAGTTTCCACCAAAGTATTCTTATAGTACCTTTTGAATCTATCTATGGGAAAAGGTGTAGGACTCCAACATACTCAAGATATGTTGGATTAGGGAAATTTTTGGGACCCTACATTTGTAAGGTGACTATAGAAAAGATACAAGTGAATCATTAACACATCAATGCTATTCAGATTCAAAATAATATTTATACCAATAACTAAATCAAGGATACATGATTTCATATTGGGGATCATGTTTTTCTCAAGATATAAATGTTGAAAGGAGTTGTGATATTGTAAAAGGATTTGACACTAATTCCTAGGTACATTGGACCATTTGTGATATTAGAGTGTGTCAGTGTAGTTTCTTATCGATTAAAACTACCTCATAATCTTTCCAATGCCCAAGATGTCTTCTACATGTCTTTATTGAGAAATTATATGTGTGACCCAACACATATACTTGATATTAATTTTGTTAAATTGGAACCTGAATTATCTTATGAAGAGAAATGAATCCAGATTCATGATAAATGGAACAAGTGTTGAGGAAAAAAATAACATGACTTGTCAATGTACTACGGAGAAATAATATTTTTTAAGAAACTTCAATGGCACCTGAAGAAGGGATGAAGGAAAAATACCACTATTTGTTTTGAGGAAAGATTCAAATTTTAAGGTTGAATTTACTAAGGGGTGAGATTGTAAAGGCCTGAAAAAAAAATTTATGATTATTAAGAGAACTTTTTTTATAATGCTTATTTTATTAATTTTCACAATTGAAGTACATTGAAATAATATAATAAAATAAATATTACATGTCAAGTAAAAATAAAAATTATGATATCTATGACTTGTATAGGGATATAGAAACCAATGAATTGTAACCGCACAATGGTATACTCTATTGGATCAAACTCTTCTAGGATGACTACACCAGCCATGAAAATTCTTAAAATAAAAAAGATACATTATGAATATGATTTACATTATCAAAGGAATGGTAAAAACCTTTGTAATAAAGTATTTAATGTTGATTTTTGGTACTATATATATAATTTAATCGAATATGTGACAATTAGGATATGAGAACTACATTACTATTACTTGACCATTGGTCAATATGACCAAAGAGTAGTATGAAATTTGATTACATAGTTGTTATACTGTGTTAGTTGGGATTAGTTTATACTAAGGGTAATGATAAGGGTTAATTTAATGAAAAAGGAATAAAAGGTGGACTTATCTAGAAGAATACTTCGAGTGAATCGCATTTATCAAAACATGAGAGGGAGGTACAGTCAATGGGGTTCTCCCTTGACCAAGATCGAGTAGAGATTCAAAAATAAAATCTTGAGTAGAATTTACTAAGGGATAAGTTCAAGTTAGGGTATATCACCCAATGTTCAATGTATGTTAATCCCTCCCTGAAACTACCACCATAGAATACCTTACCCTTATGTAATATGATTATGCATTAATGGGTTATATATCTAAACCATAGAATCATAAAAGTGTAATTTTCTTTATATTAGTAAAGTATTTATTTCTTCAATTCTATTTACAATATTATTATTTCTAATAAAACACACATGAATATAATATAAATTGAATAAATAGGTTTTTGAATACAAATAAAACATAATTTTATTACTATAAAATATATACACTTTTGTAATTTATTTTTTCTAAATAAAAATTATTTTTTAAAAATAGTATAATAAGAAATATTTATTTCAATATAAATGACAGTTTCATTTTATAATGTAGTAGGAAATTTGATTAAGTTTCTGAAAGTTTACTTTGTTGTAAAAATATTTATCTTTTAATAAATAAATATTTTTTATTTCAAAGTTACTATTATCATATTTATTGAATTATTTTCATAAAATAGGAATTATATTTGAAACCAAAACATTGCTATTAGGTTATGGGGAAATTCTTTTAATTTTCTAAAATAGTTTGTCTTTCAGTGAATAATAAAAATATTGTTTTGTGTTTTTGTTGTGTTTTTTGTTGTGTTTTATGACATAATATATATTGTAATTAATTAAGGTGTTTAAACGACTAAAAATATTTGATTTTATTAATATTATGTATTTTAATGGATTTAAATCTATTTCCAAACCTATAAATGAATTTCTAATCCTTAAATGGAAATTATGATTTTAAAAACTATATTTTGTGGAAAAATTATTTTTCTATGTGCAAAGTAACATTAAAATAAATTATTTCAGTTCTACCTTATTAAAATATTTTAAACATGGATTATATTTATAAAACCATGATCAAAACATGGGTAATCCATTAGTTTTTCATTTTAAACAATCTTGACATCCGAGACTGATATTTAGAAATTATTAAATAATTACTCTTCTTCAATATAAACACCCACACATACCCATATTCTTCTAGAATAAAAACCATTAATATAGAAATTGTACTCATTTACCCTCTAAGAAGTCCCTCCAATGTGACTAAAAGGTATTAAGGTTTCCCTCTCTAAACTTTAATAATTCACTTCTCATGGTAAGGGAACTCCCCTCATCTTTTTTCCGATTCAAGTACCTCTTTTGTTGTATGTATTCTAAATATAGAATTAAATTATTTTCATGATCTTTGTATTATCCCATTATTGAAAAAATAATTTTATATCATGGAGAGATCATTGTTCTCCCCCATTACTCCCTTTATTTAATCCACATTATATACCCATTATGTTGTCAAATTCATTTCATGATTTTTTCTTATTTATATGAAATATTATTGTTGTTTGAATACCCAACCCATTTATATATCCATGGGTATTCACCTAGATTTAAAAATGACTAATTTATTAGGTAATTGAAAATATGAAACCTACATTCCTTTCATGTGAGTTAAAAATTATGTAATGCTCATGTCTTTAAGCATTTATAAAATTAATGAATTTTACATGAAACTCATACATTGTTTACCATGGGTTAATAATGAAATTTATTTTTATAATATATTTGTCTCACTTTAATTTATAGAAATTAATTTTTCACTCTAATAGTGTTCCAATTCATTGAGTAAATAATTATTCTCTAGAGATGAAATTTATAATGATTCTTTGGTGAATAACCTTGATAGTTATGTTTAATGATGACTTGATAATGAAAATATTTTATATGTTTATGAATGAATCATTTTTATGTTTTATTAAAATTTCCATGTTATTATTCATGATATTTTTTTTATTATGATAAGTCTCATGTTCTTATGATCATGTCCTGTTTTTATGTATCAGGATCGCATGCTAAATATTTCCTTTTTTATTACCTTTCTAGGATTTATTTTCACCCCTTTCTTTTAATGTATACCCCTAAGATATGATATACAGTAAAATTATCCTAGGATAATTCTATGAAGAATCCTTTCAAGTTTATTAGAATAAATTGTATGCCATTCATGTATTACATTCCTAATTTCCAAGAATCTAAGACTGAAAAATATCCTTTATGTAATTAAATTTATTATAATGTAATGAAAGTTTTATGCAATAAAAAGGTAGGATTCCATAGTGGTATGCCTATATTCTATGATCCATTAGGGTAAATTCTACTTATAAACCTTATTCCATCTACACTTTATGATATACTGTGTTTCTCACTGTTTTTCACCTTCAAATGCTTTATTGATTTTGACTTTCTATAGCACTTTTTTCAAAACAAGCATAGTGAATGTAGCTTTATCAGGGCCTTGGGACACCTTCTTACATGTGGATAAATCATAGGAATCTATACATTTTCTCACACTCTCTTTTCAAATAGTATATATCCATTTTCATGGAAAATACTTCTCTAAAACAATAGTGGAAACATCTTTCTTCTTAGTTATTTAATAGGGTATATATTTTAGTAATTCTGGATATTTTATTTTTTACTTATAACTATATACACTTCAGGTTAAGGGAATATTTATTTGTCTCAAATAAATTAATCCCACCTTACCATTCACTTTTAATATTTTGATTGTATTCCTCGTGCAATTCTCTTTTTTCTCATAGAAGTTTTTCAAGGTAGTTCATTCTTTTATCTTTAACTTACAGTTGAGCTTATTTGACACTCATAGAGAATTTATTTTGCATCATAAATGCAAGGATTACTTTAGTAACAATATCCTTAATCACATCCTTCTAAATAATTTTTATTTAAAATTATTCATCAATCAATGACATGTTAACATTTCAAATTAATTTTCTTTCTCACATTGATTTTACCATCTTTGAGCGGGTGTAGCATCTCCCAAAATTTTTTACAATACATCTTCAATTACAATATAATCTCTCTCCTAATATGAATTATTACCCTATAGTGTCATAATATGTATTATTATATATTAAATAAGTTTAATTAGGTCCATTTAAATATATTCTTAATTCTCAGAATAAAAAATTTGAAATTATTTATCAATTCCAAAAAATTAAAATTTTACACATCTAGACCTTGTTTCTATAAAGGGATCATTATAAAAATATTTATCAATTCTCCTAACATTATAAGTAAAATTAGAAAATATTTTATCCTTTTTATTCCTTGATACATTTCTCAAATTATTCACATACCTTAAATCTCTTTAGTTCTATAGAATACCACTATATATAAAGAATTTTTCTTGCATGGCCTCATTTTAAGTTTATCACAAGTTCTATACATGATTATTAAGCATCTATATTTTATCTCCTTTATCTCAACACAATGTCTTTTAATTCAAGAAAATTTTCCACATTATAGTTTAAAACTCGTTCCATATTTTTCTCAGCTTTATATGCCTTCACAGAAACTACTCAAATGACTATCTCACTAAACAAAAAGGATCATTTTAGATAATCATAACTTAAACATGAGATCATTCTCACTTCAAGTTGTTTTATTGTCACAACTTCAAATCAAATAAATTAAAATTAAAATAATGGATGGTTTCTTCAACCTCTTCATCTTCCACAAATAAATATCTTCAACCTCAGTGCAATATTAGTTTAATATATTTTTTATTCGTTGAGAGTGTTATTTAATATTTCCCACATTATAATGCCCACTCTTAGATACTCATGTTTCAAAAAATTACTTTCCTATCTTTCCCATTTTTAGTTTTATACATAGGTTACCATGAATGATTATTTTTTATTTTAAAACATGTAATATCCACGTATATTTTGTTTCTTATGAACTTTAATTAATTTATCAAATTTTTTATATGTAAGATCTATAATCTCTTTTTAATTTTACATCCAATGCCTATCTTTTCTGATATTTTAGTAGTTCCCATGATTTTTTATTTCACATTTTTATCTCAACTAAATTTAGTATTCGAGATTATTCCAATGGCCACATGATCTCATATTCCATTATTTATTATTTTATTCTTTATTAATATACAAGATCAATATTTTTTTATTAGACATCAAGAAATATTCAGATCTTCATAGAAGCCAACAAAAGTTCGAGGTTCTTATACTGGCAAGCATGGCGCCACCAGATCTAGAAGATGATGACTAGACTTCATCTTTAAGATCTCTCTTTTTCTTAAAATTTAACCACTGTTAACCCACAAATAATATTTATAATATATAGAAAAAATAAACATCATGTCATTTTACATATCTAGTCAGCCTCAAATTCTACTTGAGAGATTAAGTATATAATAGTGTAGACATTTAAAATGACCAACATATTTGGATTTCAACTTACCGTGACTCTTCTCACTTCATATTTAATCACTAAATAATAATTTTCATATTTTCTATTTGAAAGTATTCAAAAAAATGAGTAGTTGTCTTCTTATACACATCATACTTGAATCTTCCCTAAAAACAGCTTGTATCAGGGATTTTAGAAACATCCCAATATTTTGATTGATTATAAATTTTTTAGGAATCAATAAATATAAATTCATTATAATTCAAAGATTCTAGAAACTCACCATTTTCATATTACTTTAATCTTTCTTAACCATATATGAAGATCATATCCACAAATATTTCATACATGGATAACAACCCCATTTAGGTGTTTATGATGTTTATGTCTATATAGAACAATCCAAGAATCATCCCATTCTAATTTAATATTTAGATATAAATAATATAAATATTCATTTTCAGTCTCTACATTTTCTAATTATCCTCTAAATATCATATTTACCATGATATTTAAGAATAAAATTAACCATATGTCAATCAACCATGTGTTAGATAGAACAACCATAAACAAATCACTTACTATATATATTTACCTTGTGGTAATGGATCAACCCCATGAATAAATAAGTTAACATATCAATCAACAATTCATAAATGGATATACCTCATGAACAAATCAAAATACACTATAGATTTACTTCAAGTAATTTAATATACTATATGATATAATGGATTGACTATATAACTTAATGGATGGAGTGTATGAATTTCTAATAGGTCAATTAACCACATATGTAAATTACAACCTGACCATGAGGTTTTATCCTGCTATGTTCTTAGTTGTGTGAGTTTAGATGTTATAAAGTCAATGCCTTCCCAGTTTTAGGGAATTGGCCTTTTGGGGCTAGTTTCCATCCCATGGCCTATGGAAGGCAGGTTTGGGGTAGTCCTGACATGAGCCCCGGGGGACAGGTCGTGACATCACTTTAGAATATCAAAATATATTTAAGAATAAAACAAGTGTCTCGTAAGCTATGTTAGATTTTATACTTTATCAGAAACATTAAATGGATTAATTAACCTAATGAACCAAATTTATTTCAACATGATCCTCTCAACATCACATGGCATATATGCATGAAATTATTGACCTGTATGTTCTATATCTAACTAAATTAGGTAAAAATTTCAACAAACTTCTCAATGGAAAAAGATTGATATGGGTTGATTATTATATTAAAGGGAACTAAAAATAAATAAAATTCAATGTTTAGAAGAAGTTGAGAGAAGAACCTAGAATCCAATCACATATGATAAACCAAGGAAATACAATTCCACAAGGAGTTAATCAAATCTGTAGGAGTAAAATATAGATAACCATTGACCACTGTGAATAAACATTGTACTCAGCCACAATGATAGTGGTTCCCATTCAATGGGATTATTTTATAGATTTTCATTGTATCTAAACATTTTTTTGTTTTATTCGGGTGGTTTTTTAATATTTTTTGTGTTATTTTTTTTATTATACATATCCATGATCATGGGTTAATAACCAAGGGTTCTAATACTTGGGGAAGAGTTGGATTCTCTTGAATCCAATTCTTTCATTTCTTCCACATTTTGATTAATTTTTTATGAGGATGTAACTTGTGAGGGTCCTGGTAGGTGGTTGTGACTGCTACCTTCTCACTTTCTAGCTTTAATTTCCCTCTATATAGTGGATTTTGGTGGATTGAGGGATGAATTGTGTATAGGTAGTTGTGTGATGAGAAAGTGAATGCCTCGATTGAGTATTGCTTGCTACTATATTATTATAGAAGAGGTGGTTCTTGATATGTATTGAAGGTATCCCATGAGTGTTAAGTATCACAACATAAATGGGGGATTAATTAATTAAGGGTATTGTATTTATTAATATAGTTATTTAAAACAATTAAATGTAATAACAAAAGAATCAATTTCCAACAACAAATCATTCCAATTTCTCTATGACATTTATGTTCGTGTACTTTATTTATTGTTTTATTATACTTTTCAAAATCACTCCCAATATATCCATGTTTTCTTTATTTTCAAAGTTCAAAAATATAAATAAGAGATCAATTTACAGTGGTTAATTAGATTTTTCCTTAGAGATAATACCTATGTTACAAAATGGTGCACTCTTTCAGATTTTATAAATTATATTGATAAGGACCTTGTGATTGGTCCTTTTGTGTTTTTGTCAAGAAACTGAGTGATCATTCACTATATTATTTCACTTTGTAAATAATTTGATCTTATTTTTATTTAACATTTTATTTTTTTTTATTTGAGCATAGCTCACAACTTTCAATTGAATGGGAAAAAATTCCTACAAAAAATTTATGGGATAAGACAAAAAAAATTGGATGATCATCTAAAAATAATCTATTATGAATAAAATTTATTCCCATGGATGTATAAAGATGAGAATATATTAGAAATAATGCTTAAGAGATATTGGATATGTGTGTACAAGTGGACCAAATCACTTCTATGATTCAATAGATAATTAGATAGAAAGAAGAGGAGGATTGTGAAGTGGTGGAAAAATAACCTAAAAGAGAACATCTCATCTACTCAACAATGAAGGCACATGATACTTTTGACAAAGAAACCCCACTTTATGTTCAAATAAATTGGTTCTTAAGGGACTCTTTGGATGAGGATGAAAAGATGATTTCAATTAGGGAGATAATTTCCTCATAAATTTATTTCATTTTAAATTCATTAAATCCAAGTATCAAACTAAATTTACCTATATTGTGAATGATGATTCATTATCAATACTGTATGCCTTGGATAATGAAGATAATAAAAAATCACATGTAGTGATTTTTGAATAATGAATGGAGTGATCACTTACAACTTTTATACACTAATTCCTATAGGTATAGTATTGATATGAACATATAAATATTTATAAAATGGAGGGATATGGTTAAACTATGAATTCATATATATTTCAAAAAATATAAATTAAATTTTTATTGTCCCTAAATTCATCTTTTTTATTCAGTACCACTCTTGTTTTATCTGGTAGTAGAAGTTGACATGTCCATAGAAGAGGTGTAATATATAGAAGAAATATTATAGGAGTCCCCTTACTTTATCTAACCACCCCCATTACATCAATATTTTTCAATTATATTGGTAATTAATAAAACAAATTGACAAATTGAATTATAGAATTTGTTTGTGAAGATCATTGGAATAATACAACTATTAATGCTAAATCATCTTTTGATTGTGTATAAAATAAAATCTATTTTTATATATGAAGAAAAAAACATTTCACTACATTGAGGATGAACCAATACTCTCTTACTTTCTATATATTTTCTTAATTTTATTGATTTATTGATTTATTGATTTAGTTGATTTTCTCACTATCTATTTCAAGGATAATAGGATATTGGGTTACACAGAAGTTTTTTATTAAAAAATTATGTCCCATTAAAATAACCAGGTTGTATTACTACTTTATCTTTCTTTAATTCATTCCTTTTTTCATATTCATGTTTCTTAAACCCAAATTCATAGGGGTAGTTTCACAATAACTGTAGGGGTGAGTATATAATATTATTATATATTTTGGGTGTATTTGTTATGTGAGAATTGATATTTATTCAGAACTATTTGTCATTTTTTTGACTGTAAACTTAATTACGGTTGGTTTTCTTGAATTTGAAATATAAATCTCACATTATTGATGATTTTTTTATTCCCTCACTATTTTTGAGAATTTATTGAATTTTTAGTTTATTAAGAATTTCATATATGTAAAATTTTATCTAATATTAAACGTTCCCATCCTGATATGTATATATACCTTTTTTAAAACTTATTTCGTTTCTATATTAATTGAGAGATTGATACATGATTCACAATCTAGAACATTAATTACAATTTATTCAAAATTCTATGATTTTTTGTGCGTTTTAACATGATAAAGTAAATTTTAGAAATTTAAAGCCTTGATTTGTTATTCTTTTGATATTACCTTTCGTATTATCATCCTTTTGATGAGTTTTGAAAAACATAAATGACTTTCTAGGAGACACATTTTAATAATAATCCATTATCTTCTATTTATGCGTGTTTTAATACATGATTTACAGTTTAATAAATGTTTAGTAAATTTTGTTCATGGAAATAATTTTTTTGGGTGACTCATGTTTGAGAGGGATTCAAGGTGGTGTTTTCATTTTTAAGGGGGGTAATCTCAATATCCTTAAAATTAATTTGCTCCACCTTTAACTCAAAATATGAAAAAAATTGTATCTAAACCAATTGAGACAATTTTATGTATTCATCTGTGTGATTATTATTGATATGTGACTCTATATTGAAAGGGGATGGAAATATTTTGTTTGGTGATACATTTGAGGGTAAAGAAATGTATTGATTTTCATATTATCATTTCTTGTAATTTAATGCATTGATCTCATAGAGATGAAAATATTATTTAAATTATTATTTAAATATCAACCCACTATACTCAATACTTGACACATCTAATGAAAAATATCTTTTTATTATGAACGCACTTTCTGTTTGAGTGGCGATATATTCTCATTTAAATCATATAAAGAGTTTCCATGATCCCATGAATTTAAAACCTTTTTAAAAATACTATTATTCAGAGTTATAGATGCATTTATAGGTGAGTTAGTAATACATGTGCATGGATATATCAATGGTATTGAATAAAATTTCATGAGAATTAAAAAAAGGATTTAAAATCATAATGGAGTAATGATGAGAATATTATGGAAAATGAGGGTCCACATCCATTTTTAATTTATTTGGTTTGAGATTAACTTATGTGTACATATTTCTTAGGATTTTGATGTTTAAGTGTGGGGGACTAATGAGACAAGTATTTTTACGATTATTTTATTTAAATCATATATAAAATCCCCACCATTTTTATAATATATGGGAAATAATCACATTTTCATTCTATTATTTAATTTTGAATTTTACTCTAAAAATGGTCTGATTTTGATATTTTAATTATGTAATTATATTTTTTTAAATTTTAATAACATGGATATACTTTTAATTGGATGTTTTTAATGTGTAGGTTGAGTCATGAATATAAATAATCGGTTTTTCCAACTAGTTATATAAATTTAAAATGTTATTAATCCTATATACATAAGATTCCATGAATTTCCATTGAGGGTGGAGAAGCCAAGTTGATCTATGAGATTAAATTTCTTAGTGTGTATGCTTTGTATGAATAAATTTTTTTGTTATGGAAATGAGTGTTGGATTTGTTCTGTATGAATAAAATGCAAAATTTGTGGGCTATATTAAAATATAATGGATAAATACTAGGTTCTGTAAGATAATTTACTTTATGACCAAAAATGCTCCTATGACCCAATTTATGATTAAATGGGGAATTTTATATCCCACATAAGAGTGAGCTAAATATATCAAATACAAAAATTGATTTATGAAATATTAAAACTGAATTTTAATGGACTATGAAATATTGAATTGGGGATAACTGTAACACCCCAAGATTTCATAGTGTGTTATTTCTTCAAAATAATTCAATAACTTGCACTACACGCAACACCGAGTTCAATAACACCATGAATTTCCAAAAAAACCCATTCAAAAGAGGTTATGAATAGTATTAACTAAATTTTAAACTTTATATAATCCTTAGAATTTTATAATCCATATTATGAGTTTCTTAGACATAATGTAAGAACAGATTCATTTTCAGTATTGCACTTTTATCAACTTTTAATAGTGAAACCTTTTTAAATACAATATTTTAAACTTTTTGACTAAATGGGGGACATCAAAAAATTTAAAATGAAACATCCCAAGATTCCACGGTATGTTTTCCTTTGAATAATACAGTAGCGTGTGTTGTACGCAACTTCGAGTTCTAACACACCACAACCAATCAAACTAGCCATTATGAATAGTAATACTTACCTTTTAAAATTTTAGAAATTTTATCTCTCAAAATGGACTTCATTTTTGGATTCGGAGTATCGAATTTAGCCTAAGGTGAAATTTTGGTACTTTTCGGATAACTTTCATATTTTGATGAATAGTGAAAATTACTAAATTTTAATTAAAACAACTTTTTTAATCAAAATAATTAATAGTGATAAATTATGAATTTTAGTGGTTTTAAAGTATATTTATAATATATTTTTACCATTTAATAAAATGTTGGTCATTGGACATAATTTTACAATTAAACCGAACATAAACAAGTGTCAATCTTTTGATAGTTATTATCTCTTAAAAACACGCTTTTTATTTTGACAGCGGGAATTAATTTTAAATTAATTTCTGCCACTTCTTTGTTTTGAATTTAGAAAAATGGATTCCATATTTTTAATCAGGATGTTCAAATTGTGTAAATAGGTAACTTTTATTTTTAGACATTTTGAATAATTACTGCGGTAAATATTTTATTTACTATGGTTAAGGGTAAATCCGGTAAATAAGGGTTAAAAAATAATATTATAATAATACTAAATTACCCTAAAACGTGTCCTAGCCTTATTGGTTGATACATGTTCGACCATATCCATATTTGGGTCGATTTTGGGACCCCATGGTGCCACTTGTAGGTGATAGGGACACTTTATTTTAATTAAGTTAAAATGAATACAAAAATGACACAAGCATATATCTTTTAGGAAACCAATTTTTACATAGGGTTATATATGTTTGATTTTAGATTATAAATATTAATTAGAAAGATAAAACGATTTCCTACATAATTATATTTTATTTATAATTTTTAGACTTTAAATAATTTAATTTATTTATGACACAATGATGATGAATTAATTACTATAATAGTGAAAAATTAAAATAATTGATATTATAAATACCCAAATAAATATAATATGAAACTTTTAATGAATTAAACTAATTTTCAAGGATAATATGATATATTAATATTGATTTAATTTACTTTGTTCGAAGTAATAAATCTGTTATAAGTTTCACAAAAATCAACTATTGAATAGTGTCAAAATTGACATAAAAGAGTTCTTAAAACAAATATTATATTATTAATTGATATTAAATTCCTAAAAATCTAAGGTTCAGACAAGAGACTTATATCCTTATAGTTTCATCATTATTGGACCACTTGGGGGTCTCTTAAATGTATATAGTATGTTTATTAACCATATTATATAAAAATACAAAGAGACATTGTAAAAGTGAAACTAATTAACATAGAGTTAATACTTAAAGATAAGGTTAATATAAGTACCGAAACCTATCTAAATTCTATTGGTTGAGTTTTTTTCGACCCATACCCACCTTAACATTTAAATAATCAACTTTGGAGCCATTAGAAACCGAATATGAATTTATTATAAACTAATATTTCTAGCTTTTCCAAAGGTGCCCCTCACCCCTCTTATAAAAGGGCACTCCTCCTTCTCATTTCTTCACACCTTAAAAACCTTTTGGTTCGGAAAAACTCTGACCAAATACTCTCCCAACTTCCCTCACTACAACCTAGAGGCCTTAGTTTGATCATAAATCCAACCTAAGGAGCCCTTTTGATCTAATCAAAATGAAGAACCCGAAGAAGAGGTAATGATTTCACCACCCTTTTCCAAGTTCCTTTCTTCTTCCACTTCTTCTTCCTTTGTTATTACCATTATAAAATAATAACTCAAGTATCATATATATACTGTGATGTTATTATAAATATGGTACAACCATATTCAGTATTCTATCCACCCTTTGAATAACATGTCACCATACGTGCGTACGTACGGTTTACCGTCTCCACGTCGTGGTGTAATTGTTATTCAATATATTATTATTTGGATGGGTATAATAATGATATGTAACTCATTTAAATAATATATATAACATGTTAATGATTCTGTATATATGATATAACAACCATTTATATATTATTTCAAAAGAATTATATTGTCGCTTGTGCGTACGTACGGACTACCGTCTCCACGAACGCGATGAGATTCATTCTCCATCGTATCCATTCAAGTATAATTCTCATTTCATGATTTAAAAATGAAGTTTAAGGACTTGATATCATTATGGATATGAATAATATACAACCTATCCATTACAAAAATGGCTTACGTAACAAAACATAAAAGAAAACAAGTACGTTAACACCCGAAACAACGATAATACTAAGATATTATTATCAAATCAATATTAAAAGATCATATATGATATCATATTAATGTATATGATTCTTGTATAATTTAATAATAATTATTTCACCATTATAAAGGAGGTTAACCTACCCCAACCAAGTAAAAGTACAAGGTAAGGGGTTTTCATCTCACTCCTTATTCCCATGAGATTCATGCCATATTGCCACCATCACCTTTTGTGTGGTGTATATACTGCCCATAATTATATTCTTTGGGTAATACACTCTAATTTATGTGTATTTACATATTCATTATATAATACCTCTTTCATGGGTTGTATGTTTCATAAGTTACCAAAATGGTAAGGGTTATTTTGCAATCTCTTCATTATCTGAGGTTGTTTATACGTAATAATCTACTGGGATCTCTTTATCATCCACACCCATGTTTCTTAAAAATGAATTTCATAACATTTTTACTATTTACTAGAATATGGGTTAAAGTCAATTATACCATTGTTTGACTTTTTATAAAGGAATCTTTTTGTCGTTTTCCAAACAAGGTGCTTTTTAACCTTTTCGTCAAAATTAAGGTAAGAATGTTTTTTTTAACTTATACGGCGGGTGTGGCTATTTGCTGCCGTTATAAAATCGTCAAAGCTTCCCTTACAAGATAATAAGAATATTTTCAAAAAAATGGTTTATTTCATAAATATAAGACTCTTAAATGATTTCAAAATAGAAAGAGATATTTTTCTAAAATAGTCTTTATTTCATCTATGTCAACATCCTTTGATGGATTTTAAGCTTATTTGAAGTTGATTTATTATGATACAAAACATCCATATTTTATTGAAGGTTTTGTGATATTTTTGACTATGGATAAGTTATTCCTATGTCACTCATGGTTTTTGTTTAGAGTATTGACATTTCATAAGTTATTTTTAATCCGAATGATTATGTTATATTTCAACCTTTCATTCAGATGAATGTGTTAGACAAGTATGTTCTGGGTTGGGGACCGGTAAAAGTAAGCCCTCTGGTTTGGTCTCCGGTTATTAGAGGAACTCCGGATTGGTCTCCGGTTATTAGAGGAACTCTGGGTTGGTGTCCAGTTATTAGAGGCACTCCGGGTTGGTGTCCAGTTATTAGAGGCACTCCGGGTTGGGTTCCGGTTACAGTTAGCCCCTAAGTCTTGGGACGAGGCCTTGACAAAGAAATTAAAGTTCACCATTATGCATTCCGACATTATGAAAGTGGTTATTGATATTGCATGTGATTATTCGATTAGTAGAATATCCATGTGAATAAGTAAATGGCATTATTTCATTTTACTTTTTCCATACTATGTTGAAGTTCAAGTTTAAAAGGATTTTGTTTTAGTAATGCATTGCCTTAAATGTTTATTCTTATTTTTGAATGTTCCACTATATTGTTATTCTTACTGGGCATTTGAGATCACCCCTTTTCTATGTCTTATTTTTCCCAGGATGTGAAGAAGTAAGTTATGAATGACCTGCAGGGATATTATGAGGGGATAATAGTGTGGACTATGGAGACATTATGTTGTCGTAGTTGTTTTTCACTTTATGATGTAATGTAAAACTTATGAATATATCTAGTGTTTCCAAGGCTACTAAACCAATCGGTCTTTCGAGATTTGATCTTTCTTGTGATCATGCCAATGTTATGTAATAATGCACCGACTCTGGGTAACTAGGGTCGGGGCGTTACAGTTGGTATCAGAGGAAGTTTAGTACAAACCTTGGAAGCTAGATTTAGATAAACATTGATTAGAGAACATAGATTTAAGATGAATTTTGAGAATTAGTATAGAAGAACTTCCTAGAATTTTGGTATTTTAGATATTTTGTGAGTTTTCCGAGCAATACATCCATGTCTGGATACGAGCAGGTAGAGGCGGCTCTGGCACAGATGTACCTAGGGGTAAAACCCAAAAGCACCGCTTTGAGCTAGACTCGAACGGGAACTGGTGCACGACAACGGGCCTTGCTGCACTCTTGGTTACGACACTACCGGGGGATATGCTTAGGATAACTCTCATTTTCTTTACAAATCATTATGAAGGGTTTATGAGTATATACTTCCTCAAAGGAGATATTTTTATGATTATGGATTATATTCATAAACTATTTAATTTATGTTATGTGTTTTACAAGTTTGGGATTAGGTATTGTTATTCATAAACTAATCTAATGTATGCCATTGTTTAGAAATGGCGCCTAGTAGAAGGAATGAGAACTCTAGCAATGCACATGATACAAAGAGAAAGAAGGATCATATATTTTATGGTCTTAAGCCAGAATTTACAAGAGAAATAGTCTCTCATGTATTATCATCATATGAAGAAATAATATCATGTGTTGATAAGATAAGTAAAGAGTTTACTGAGACCTATGAATTTGAAGGGAAGAAAGATAAGAAAAGGATGGAAGAGAGAAAGATGGATAAAGGGAAGAGGGAAAAGGAGAATTTTCCCATATGTGATAATTGTGGAACGAAACACCCTGGAACTTGCCTGAATGGAATGGGAGTTTGTTATAAGTGTGGAGGAAAAGGGCACAAAGTATGTTACTTCAAGGGTAAGAAAATGGTTTCAAATGTACAATGCTTCATTTGCATGGAGTTTGGACACTACGCGAACCTATGTCCCAGTCATCAGACTATGCCGCAAATGATGCTATTGGATAATAATCAAGTTATGATACTACCACAAATGAATAGGAATGATTAGAGTTCTTATGTTGATTATGTCAATTGAGTGTTGTATCAACAATGTACTTGTTATAATAATTATGGAGTATATAAGGATTGTACTACAGTACTATTTCATTAAGGACTTGAGATTGTGTGGAACAAAGAAAAGTGACTCAATAGCTGGATAAATTTTTGGAAAATATATGGTTGAGAGAATGATAAACCATAATATAGTTCTGATACTGAGGTAGTGATTTTGGAATAATACATGATTGTTTTGGATAAATTATATTGGATATTCTTGACTACCTTGGAACTGATTAATGATTTGTATATTCCATCATTGTTGGGTTTTAAAACATTTTTGGATTGATGAAGTATATCCAGCATTCTATATGTAATAAGGGAGAATGAATGTAATCAATAAGGAATATGGTAATTCAGGATGTTTCAGTGTATTAAAAGAATACATGATGAAGGTATTCATATGCTATTACGGGGTAAAAAGGATCTACATTATGTTTACCTTCCTTATAAATGTTGGTCTGTGAGTTTGGACAGAAGTATTTTGGATAGTTCTAGTTTGGATTATTTTGGATTGCCATTAAAGGACAACCCGGAGGTCGGGCAGCAACCCGTCGCGTCCGGCAAGGCTGTGAGACTTGAACCCAAAACCGAAGGGCGAAAAGGGTGTATCACCTACCACTGGCCCACGAGATGTCTTGGATTAAATAATGTAGTTTTTTTTAAAAGATTTGATAGATGAATTATAAATTCATTTATTTTGGAACCCTGTACGAATAGTATAAATAGAAATTTTTTTACGTTCTATTATCTTTTAGAGTGAAAGATGAGTTTGTGGTAGAAATTTATTAATGGATAAAACTCAAATTATAAAGTAAGTATATCTCTTTATGATCTTAGCCAATCTCATAAATAAATTCCTCAACATTAATAAAAGGAACTTAGAACAAAAATGTTGTCCTAGATGGTACCTTAAATCATCACTAATTTATGGATTTGGGATTGTTGTCCTTTTCATAGCCATGTTCTCTACCACTCTCCATCAGATAATTGATGGTTATATTTCTCTTCCATATCCATATTTTCCTACATGGAACCCTAGTATGTGTTATTTTCAGTAATCTTCATACTTTCCACTCTTTATTTTAAATAGAGGCCTCATTAATTCATTTTTCGATGTGGGATTTCAACTAAGATATTTTGAAACGTCAAAAATGTATTATCCCAATACCCTATGTTTTGTTGAACCGATGGTATTTCAAATCATCATAGATTGATGAGTTTAAGGACCTCAATTTTATATTTGTTTGTGATTGATGACCTCAATCACTACCTATAAATATTTACGTTTTCCTCCAATTATATGTCTCTAATTGCCACCAATGTTCTCCTAATCGAGATCATAATTTGGTGGTGACCCTTTCATTTCTCTTTTCCTCATATTAAGACTAAATTTTAGTAACCCAATTTCCGATGTGGGTTTTCCCACAAATATATTTTCTATTTTCAACCTTTTATTTTCGAAGAACAATTTCAAATTGCGAGGATGCAATTTATTGAAGGAGGGGAGAATGTAACACCCCAAGATTTCATAGTGTGTTATTTCTTCAAAATAATTCAATAACTTGCACTACACGCAACACTGAGTTCAATCACACCATGACTTACCAAAAAAAAAGCCATTCAAAAGAGGTTATGAATAGTATTAACTAAATTTTAAACTTTATATAATCCTTATAATTTTAGAATCCATATTATGAGTTTCTTAGACGTAATGTAAGAACATATTCATTTTCAGTATTGCACTTTTATCAACTTTTAATAGTGAAACCTTTTTAAATACAATATTTTAAACTTTTTGACTAATGGGGTACATCAAAAAATTTAAAATGAAACATCCCAAGCTTCCACGGTACATTTTCCTTTGAATAATACAGTAGCGTGTGTTGTACGCAACTTCGAGTTCTAACACACCACAACCAATCAAACTAGCCATTATGAATAGTAATACCCACCTTTTAAAATTTTAGAAATTTTATCTCTCAAAATGGACATCATTTTTGGATTCGGAGTATCGAATTTATCCTAAGGTGAAATTTTGGTACTTTTCGGATAACTTTCATATTTTGATGAATAGTGAAAATTACTAAATTTTAATTAAAAACAACTTTTTTAATCAAAATAATTAATAGTGATAAATTATGAATTTGAGTGGTTTTAAAGTATATTTTGAATATATTTTTACCATTTAATATAATTTTGGTCATTGGACATAATTTTACAATTAAACCGAACATAAACAAGTGTCAATCTTTTGATAGTTATTATCTCTTAAAAACACGCTTTTTTTTTTGACAGCGGGAATTAATTTTAAATTAATTTCTGCCACTTCTGTGTTTTGAATTTAGAAAAATGGATTCCATATTTGGAATCAGGATGTTCAAATTGTGTAAATAGGTAACTTTTATTTTTAGACATTTGGAATAATTACTGCGGTAAATATTTTATTTACCATGGTTAAGGGTAAATCCGGTAAATAAGGGTTAAAAAATAATATTATAATAATACTAAATTACCCTAAAACGTGTCCTAGACTTATTGGTTGATACATATTCAACCATAGGCATATTTGGGTAGATTTTGGGACCCCATGGTTCCACTTGTAGGTGATAGGGACACTTTATTTTAATTAAGTTAAAATGAATACAAAAATGACACAAGCATATATCTTTTAGGAAAACAATTTTTTAATAGGGTTATATATGTTTTATTTTAGATTATAAAAATTCATTAGAAAGATAAAAATCTTTCCTACATAATTATATTTTATTTATAATTTTTAGACATTAAATAATTTAATTTATTTATGACACAATGATGATGAATTAATTACTATAATAGTGAAAAATTAAAATAATTGATATTATAAATACTCAAATAATATAATATGAAACTTTTAATGAATTAAACTAATATTCTAGGATAATATGATATATTAGGATTAATTTAATTTACTTTGTTTGAAGTAATCAATCTATTATGAGTATCACAAAAATCAACTATTGAATAGTGTCAAAATTGACAAAAAAGAGTACTTAAAACAAATATTATATTATTAATTGATATTAAATTTCTAAAAATCTAATGTTCGGCCAAGAGACTTATATCATGATAGATTCATCATTAATGGACCACTTGGGGGTCTCTTTGATGTATATAGTAAGTTTATTAACCATATTACATAAAAATACAAAGAGACATTGTAAAAGTGAAACTAATTAACTTAGAGTTAATACTTAAAGATAAGGTTAATATAAGTACCCAAACCTATATAAATTATATTGGTTGAGTTGTTTTCGACCCATCCCCACCTTAAAATTTAAATAATCAACTTTGGAGCCATTAGAAACCGAATATGAATTTATTATAAACTAATATTTCTAGCTTTTCCAAAGGTACCCCTCACCCCTCTTATAAAAGGGCACTCCTCCTTCTCATTTCTTCACACCTTCAAAACCTTTTGGTTCGGCAAAAATCTGCCCAAATACTCTCCCAACTTCCCTCACTAAAACCTAGAGGCCTTAGTTTGATCATAAAGTCAACCTATGGATCCCTTTTGATCTAATCAAAAGGAAGAACCCCAAGAAGAGGTAATGATTTCACCACCCTTTTCCAAGTTCCTTTCTTCTTCCACTTCTTATTCCTTTGTTATTACCATTCTAAAATAATAACTCCAGTATCATATATATACTGTGATGTTATTATAAATATGGTACAACCATATTCAGTATTCTATCCACCCTTAGAATAACATGTCACCATACGTGCGTACGTACGGCTTACCGTCTCCACGTCGTGGTGTAATTGTTATTCAATATATTATTATTAGGAAGGGTATAATAATGATATGTAACTCATGTAAATAATAAATATATCATTTTAATGATTCTGTATATATGATATAACAACCATTTATATATTATTTCAAAAGAATGATATTGTCGCTCGTGCGTACGGACGGACTACCGTCTCCACGAACGCGATGAGATTCATTCTCCATCGTATCCATTCAAATATAATTATCATTTGATGATTTAAAAATGATGTTTAAGGACTTGATATCATTCTGGATATGAATAATATACAACCTATCCATTACAAACATGGCTTACGTAACAAAACATAAAATAAAACAAGTAAGTTAACACCCGAAACAACGATAATACTAAGATATTATTATCAAATCAATATTAAAAGATCATATATGATATCATATTAATGTATATGATTCTTGTATAATTTAATAAAAATTATTTCACCATTATACAGGAGGTTAACCTACCCCAACCAAGGAAAAGTACAAGGTAAGGGGTTTTCATCTCACTCTTTATTCCCATGAGATTCATGCCATATTGCCACCATCACCTTTTGTGTGGTGTATGTACTGCCCATAATTATATTCTTTTTGTAATACACTATAATTTATGTGTATTTACATATTCATTGTATGATACCTCTTTCATGGGTTGTATGTTTCATAAGTTACCAAATTGGTAAGGGTTATTTCGCAATCTCTTCATTATCCGAGGTTGTTTATACGTAATAATCTTCTGGGATCTCTTTATCATCCACACCCATGTTTCTTAAAAATGAATTTCAAAACATTTTTATTATTTAATAGAATATGGGTTAAAGTCATTTATACCCTTGTTTTAATTTTTATAAATTAATCTTTTCATCATTTTCCAAACAAGGTGCTTTTTAACCTTTTCGAAAAAATTAAGGTAAGAATGTTTTTTTTAACTTATACAGCGGGTGTGGCTATTTTCTGCCATTATAAAATCGTTGAAGCTTCCCTTACAAGATAATAAAAATATTTTCAAAAAAAAATGTTTTATTTCATAAATATAAGACTCTTAAATGATTTCAAAATAGAAAGAGATATTTTTCTAAAATAGTCTTTATTTCATCTATGTCAACATCCTTTGATGGATTTTAAGCTTATTTGAAGCTGATTTATTATGATACAAAACATCCATATTTTATTGAAGGTTTTGTGATATTTTTGACTGTGGATAAGTTATTCTTATGTCACTCATGGTTTTTGTTTAGAGTATTGACATTTCATAAGTTATTTGTAATCTGAATGTTTATGTTATATTTCAACCTTTCATTCAGAAGAATGTGTTAGACAAGTATGTTCCGGGTTGGGGACCGGTAAAAGTAAGCCCTCCGGTTTGGTCTCCGGTTATTAGAGGAACTCCGGTTTGGTCTCTGGTTTTTAGAGGAACTCCGGGTTGGTGTCCGGTTATTAGAGGCACTCCGGTTTGGTGTTTGGTTATTAGAGGACTCCGGGTTGGGTTCCGGTTACAGTTAGCCCCTAGGTCTTGGGACGAGGCCTTGAAAAAGAAATTAAAGTTCAGCATTATGCATTCCGACATTATGAAAGTGGTTATTGGTATTGGATGTGATTATTCTATTAGTAGAATATCCATGTGAATAAGTAAATGGCATTATTTCATTTTACTTTTGCCATACTATGTTGAAGTTCAAGTTTAAAAGGATTTTTTTAGTAATGCATTGCCTTAAATGTTTATGCTTATTTTTGAATGTTTTTCTATATTGTTATCCTTACTGGGCATTTGAGCTCACCCCTTTTCTATGTTTTATTTTTCCCAGGATATGAAGAAGTAAGTTATGAATGACCTGTAGGGATATTATGAGGGGATAATAGTGTGGACTATGGAGACATTATGTTGTCGTAGTAGTTTTTCACTTTATGATGTAATGTAAAACTTATGAATATATCTAGTGTTTCCAAGGATACTAAACCAATCGGTCTTTCGAGATTTGATCTTTCTTGTGATCATGCCAATGTTATATAATAATGCACCAACTCTGGGTAACTAGGGTCGGGGCGTTACAATAACCTTAGAATATTAGAACCTATATATGAATTAAAATATGTATGAAATAGGTTATATAAGATTTAAAACATTATAAAAAACATTAAATGTATTATAGGAGATGAATAATCTACGTTGTTTCAACAGGAATATTCAAATGATACATTTCCTACCTACATGAAAAGATATAATTTTATGTTTAATATATAAGAAAATCAGGTAAACAGTAAACCAAACTTACACATGGAAATAAATAAATATAAAAAGACTATTTCAATTATTGGAATTGAAAATTAAGGTGTTCAATACTTAAAATAAACCTAGAGAAGAAATTGTAAGTCAAATACGTATGATCATATGAGGCAATTATATTTTTTGTTGATTTGATCAAAGTTATTAGAGGATAATCTTTATAACCTTTGACTATTGTTTTAAAAAATGGAATGTATCCACTGTTATTGTTGTTCTCATTTTTTTGGATTAGTTTATATGTTTTCATTGTAAATATATTTTTTTATTCTAATGTTTTTTCAAGTTGTTTTGTGCTTCTTCTTTTATGATTCTTCATTTCTATGTTCCTGGAAACATAACTAAATATTTTGATTATTGGGGAAGCTATAGAATCTCTGGAATCCCAGACTTCCATTTCCTTATTGTTTTTAATCATATTCCTGGTGATGTGGAATCATTTTACTGTTCAGGTAAGAATATGACACCCCTCACTTCTCATAATCACATCTTCACTCTCCCTCTAAAAAAACTCTTCTTTATCCCTCCTCTTGGTTTAACCTTCATGCGGTGAATTTACAAGGATCAAGGGTTCAACAAAAAATAGTGGATATGGGTGTTGTGGAAGTTAATTCCTCAGTCAATTAATATTTTCTACCTCTTCACTATGTAGGAAGTAGATCATGATATATGTGGGAGTTCTTGTGTGTGTGTGTTAAGAAGCACAACAATGATGGGGGTATTTAAATAATTCTATTGAATTGATTATTGGGAATAATGTTAATAAATAAAGATACAAATAAATGTATCCATAGAAAACCATGGATCATTACCATTTCTTGGTGAATTTTCTATTCTTATATTTTCTAGATTATTTTATTTTTATTAAAGAAATTATTCCTATGCCTTCTAGTATTAATTATTATAAAAGGAAAAAAATAAAAATATGTAATGAATATATAGTGGGAAATTGGTCTTTTACATAGATAGGATCCATATCTAATACTATAATCCATTCCTTTGGAGTTTAATAATGGTATTGATGTAGAGCCCAAAATAAGACCTTTATCAATTTAACCTTGAATCATTCCATTTTCTCATTGACATCTGTGTTTTTTGTTCTTTATTTTTTATTTTATTATCTATTTCAAAATATCTCACATGTATAATAATTTTTATTATATTATTAAACAGAAAAAATAAAAAATAAGTGATAAAATTTGAAACTCCCAATAGGATTGGTTTACACACCTAATAGTGGTGGTAAATCAGGTGTTGGATATTTTTACCCAATTCCAAATTCTCTTGAAATTTTAACATTTCACTTTGTAATTTCACCTTTAATATTGTTTAGTATATGCGGAATTATTTAATATCTTACCCAAAAACCATTAACCATTTATATTAATGTAAAATAGTAATATATCACATCATGTTTTTACAAGGTTTGTAACAAAGACCCACTCCTTTCCTTGAATGACTATTTACCCTACTAAAGAATTCTATATTATAAAATGTTGTTGATTAAAATGGGTGGTTTTTATCAAACCTACAAAAAATCACAATGTGTATACAATATTTTGATTCCCATTGAAATTTTCTTATCATGGAGTTCAAAAAAATCCAGATATTTGGATTTATTAGAAATCACTCAACAATCAAAAAATATATGTTTATCATAATTAATAGATTCTACAAACTCCTTTTTCAAATTTCTTTGATATTCTATAATTACAGATGAAGATCAGATACTCATATATTCATTTCATAGATAAAAAAACCATTTATGTTTTATTGATGTTTAAATTATTATAGAATAATTAAAGAAAATTTACCATTCTAATTAAAAATAAAAATATAAAATCTAGAAATCTTCATTTTCATTTGGTGGTAGTTTTAACTTTTATTGAAGTATTAGATTGAATATGATATTCAACCTAATTAATGAACATATTTCAAAAAATCATCTTAATGATAGATCAAATTCATGAAAAAAACACTTTATATGGGTATCAACCATGAATTGGTGGATAAATCATATAACAAATCGCATACCATGTGGAATAACCTTTTGGCATTGGATTAACCACATAAACAAATAAACCTACTATGTTGATCAATCGTATTGTAGTGGATAAACCATATTAATTAATGGATTGAATGTATGACTTAATGGATTGATCCTAATACATTTAATTAGTTCAATTCCCCAAATAAACACAATATTGACTAAATGTGTGGTAGTGTATCAAATGCATGACTTATTGGACTGAACACATGACCAATTGTCTTTGGGGTCAATTGTCCGATTATAAGCTACTAGAGTATTCACATGGAATTACCAACTTTTAGACATCAAATTTTAGAAAACTTAATCCATGTATTTTTTTCATGTTGTTTTAGAAATATCTGTAAAAAAACACTGGGATGGGATTTTCCCAACTCTTGGGTCTTCAAAATATCTAATTAGATAGACTTTAAACACTCATATAACATCTCATTAAGAAGTTAACAATAACTAGAAATTTATTAATTAAAATATATTATATATTTTCTTAGAACTATTTCTATAACACTAGTCATGTCCTTTTATGAATACTAGCTTATATAATCGATTGAATTATATGATCTATGATAAGAACCTATTTACCCATATGTTCCAAGGAAGCCAACACTTCAAACTTCCTTTTCCAACCTGTGAAATTCCATTTTTATTTCAAATAACATAATCATCTATATTATTTACCCATAACGCGTAGGAAATTTCCCATTTATTTATTGGGTATATACTCCATTCCATCACCCTTTTTTACTTATACAATGAAATCCACAATATATGTTGACAGTTGACATAAAATGCATTATTAGAAACATATAATCTATAGGGGAACCTCAATATTCACCTTTATATTTTTTCCAATACCTATTAAACACCTCAAGTATATGTTTCTCTTCTCCCCCTTAATGAAAATACATAAAAAAAATTATAAATGTTTTTATCTCCCTTATGTATAACAGTTGAAATACCATTCGTACATAGTGTGGTCTTCCATGGTATAATTATTCTCATCCTTACTCGTATTATTTCAAGAATCATATTATCCATTTTTATCTTACATTGCCATTAGAGAACTAAATCACCATAGATAACTAAATAATGAACCTTAGGTAATTTATCTCTAATTTCACATGTGCTATAAAATTGTATAAAATAAGAGTGATTTTACCAAAGAATCAATGATGTCTATATTCATTAGCAAACGTGGTTCAAACTCAAAATTTAAATTTTTGGTACTATAAAAAAATTATTTTTAAAATAGTTCATAAACCTACACTCACATTAACTAAAAAATACATATATTCAAGTGAAATTAATTTTACATCACCATTTTTTAATAAATATGCTCCACATTGACAATTACAACAAGTATACCCAATAATAATGAAAATTTAGTCGATATCTTACCACACACATATTAATTTTTATGGGATGTCAAGATTAAAATTTATATAATAATAATAATTTTTTGGCAGTCTAAACTTATTCAGTCCCTCCCCCTTAATTAATTCATTCCATACTTCATCACTATTGTAATTTTCTTTAATAAATAATCTCTGTGAAATTATGATACTGGTTGAAAGTAATACAATTTTTAGGTAAATTAAAATTAAAATTTTATCCAACTATGATAGTAATAATTCATTATTGTATAATTATCACATACATCCTTCAAAACATACCTTAAATCCCCAACATAAAAACACAATCATAGATTATTTTGGACTAAGGGGGCATCTTCACCTCCTCAGTTATAGTAGTGAGGTTGATATTTCTTCGTTGTCCTACTGAAAATTTTCTTTGAATCATTTAAGTGTTTTTTCATCTTCATGTTTCTAGAATATTTAATTTTACAAAATCTATCAAGTTTGGGGTAGCATGTATTTCATCCTCTTCTGAGTTTTCTTCTTAGAGAGAATATATTTATTTTCTAGAGCTACCATAATAGTTTTTAAATTTTATTTTTTCTCCAACCTTCTAGATTTTTCTAGATAATTTCTCTATATAATCAATATATCATTATGAAAATTAAATTCCACCTTTTAGTATTCAAATCCTTTATATAGAATCCTTTTTATAGCTTAAACTGAAAGGATCTTTCTCTTGTCACATTATAAATCATTTTCACTTTGTAAGACTATTATATAGTTGTTGGGAATATGTATTGTAATGTTTCAATTCAGAAAAATTTTCACAACAACCATTGGGTTACCCTTCAAGGGTATCATCTCTATATATTAAATAAATATGTCTTCCACCATTAAAATATCTTTTATATCTCCTTGATTTACATATTATTTCTTTCAATATTGTTTCTTATTGATTAGGTTTTCATAGCTTGTTTACAAAATCCCATGGTGTGGAATCTTATACAAAAACAAAATAATCATCATATATATTGTCTAAAATATTTTTTTACCTTCTTTAATAACTTATTTGGTGTGGTAACTACAATACTTTTTAATTTTTCACTTCTCAAGGAAGGCTTTTCTCTATTTGTTACTTGGTTCTCGGTTAGGGGTAGCTCACTCTTCTCTTTCATATAAATTAGTTTTTTTCTATACACATTTTTTTAGGTTATTTGTAATGACCTGAAAGTTAATTATATGATTAATAAAATAACTTTTTTATAAATGTTTTTTATTAATTTACACAATGTATTTACATTGAAAAAATGTTATTAAAATAATATTATATGTCAAGTAATAATACCGATTACTAAAAATGAGACTAGTATAGGTATATAGAAACCAAAGAATAGAGACCACAAAATAGTTCAGTCCATAGGATCAAAATATTCCAATAATATTACACCTATAATAAAAAATATTAAAAGAAAATATAAATGTTAAGAATATAATTAAAATTATTAGATAAATTATAAAAAAATTGAAAAGAAGTATTAAATGTTGCTATTTTGTGCTATTTATAGGATGTAATCAGATATATTACAATTTATAAATGACTATTAGGTTAATATTAGAATAATATAGGTAAATATTACTATTTTTTAATAGGACTATTGGGAATTATTTCATTTGTAATATAACTATTATAAATTTATTATTAGTATTAGTTTATATTAAGGGTAATTATTAGAGTTAATTGAATTTAGAAGGAACGAATGATGGCCTCGAATTGTAGGATCATTCCATTTTAATACCATTTATCAAAACATGGGAGGGTTATAGCATCGCTGCGGTTCACCCTTGAACAAGCCCAAGTAGATATTTGATAACAAAGGCTCGAGTGAAATCAACTACGATTGAAGTTCAAGTTAGTGTAGATCCCCACAAGGTAAATGTTAGCTCAGACACGCCCATGAAACTACCACAATCGTACACCTTACCCTTATGGTATATAATGGTAGAATAAGGGATTATGTATCTCAACCTTAATTTCATTAAAGTTAGATTTCCATTGTATAAATTAAATAGTTATTTATTTAATTATGTTTTTATTTTTATTTTTTAAAATAAAACAAACCTAAATTTTAGATTAATTATATAAATATATTTTTTAATACAAATAAAACCAAATTTTTTTAATAAGATATATACACATTTATAATTTAGTTAATATAATAAAATATGTTTTCCAAAAAAAAATTATAAAAAATATTAACTCAAATATTAATGATAATATACTTTTATAATGATCAAAGAAAATTTTATAACCATAAAAAAGTTTCATGTATGATGAAAAAATTTTATTTTCAATATATAAAGATTTATTATTTAAAAATTAAAATTCTATTATTTAGATAATTGATTTGATAAAATAAAAATTATGTTTTAAATTTGTATTTTAAAATTTGATTAGGGTAAAATTTTAAGAATTTTCTAAAAAAATATTTTATCAATGAGTGGTAAAAATACGTTTTTGTGTTTTCATTATGTTTTATGACATTATATATATTTGATAATAATATAATAATAAATTAAATATAATATTTGACTAGAAATATCTAATTTTTCTAATATTTTTTATTTTTATGCATTTAAATTAATTTACAAACTTATAAGTTACTTTCCAAAGACTAAAATGGATATTATTATTTTAAAAACATTTTTTTTAGAAATTGTTTTTTCTATGTCCAAAGTAATATTAAGAAAATTAATTTAAGTTATAATAGATTAAAATATAAGAAATCATGGCTTGAATGTCTAAATCCATGGGAAAATGTTTTTTTTTACTTTCAGAAACTTAAATTCCAAGACCAATATTTATAAATTATTAAATAATTCAACCTATTTTACTATAAATACCCACCGATTCCCCCATTCCTATGCACTAAAAATTTATTAATCGTGAAATTATACTCATTTCCCTAATCTGAATTTTATCAAATGTTCCTACAGGGTCTTAACATTTCTATCTCTGAGATATAGGAAGTTTCTTCCCAATGTAAGGGGACTCTACTCTTCTTCTTTTCCATTCAAGTACCACTTTTTTGAATGTATTATAAATTTTGAATTACATTATTTTCATGATCTTTTTAAAATACTACTAATTCAAAAATAATTTATTATTAAGGGGAGACCTTCGTTCCCTCCCATTATTCCCTTAACTTAATCCACAGTGTATACCTATCGTGTTTTCGAATTTGTTTCATGAATTTTTATATTTTACATTAACTATAATTATATTTTGAATACTCAACCCATTCCTCTATCCATGGGAATTCACCAAAATTTAACCGTTATTCATTGATTGTAGACTTCCAAAAATGAAACCATCATTCATTTCTCGTGGCTTAAAAATGATGGAATTCTCATTTTCTTAAGCTTTTACTAATTTAGTGAATTTTAAATGGAAATAAATTATTTTTTCCCATAGGTTATTAATGGAAAACATTTATGATATATGTGGCACACATTAATTCATACATACTAAGGGAATTCTCTTATACCAATACAATGCATTGGGTAAAGAATTAATCTCTAGAGTTGGCATGGTTTATGATACCATGGTGAATAACCTTGGTAATTATGTTTTATGACACCTTGGTGATAAAACATTGTGATATGATTATGAATTTATAATATTTATATTGTATCCACAATTCCACACTATGATTCGTGGTAATTATATTGTGATATTCCTCATGTTATAATGATTGTTCCCTATTGTTATGCCACATAATCTCATGCTAAATATTTCCTTTTTTTACCTTGTTGGGATTTTTTATCACCCTTTTCTTTTGATATATGTCCCTAGCATATGAGATACAGTAAAAGTAACCACAGATGAATCTATTAAAAACCTTTAATATAAATTATAATAAATGGTATTTCATTCATATATTATGTTTCTAATTTTCAACGAAACTAAACCTCAAAATATCCTCTATGATGTTAAATATTGTACCATTTAATGAAATTTTTATATATGAAAAATAAGGATACCCTAGTTGGTATCATTGGTAGGATTAGTTATTTTAGGAAATATGTACTAGAAATAAAATAGTAATAACCATTGTGGTAATTATAAATATAAGATAATATCTTAAATTTTTTATTAAATATAAATAGAATGGTTTCCAAGAAATGAAATCTATGTATGGATAATAATATTGAATGTGGATTTTTTAAATTTATACCAATGTTTATAACCTTGAAAATGGTGAATAGATTATTAACTCAATAATCAGTTAGTGAATGATAAATTTTATTTATTGCACACTTGGATTGACACTTCTGATAAATATGTTTCGTTAATAACATGCTTTTTATGACCCATTATGAAGGATGTATTGAAATTCTAATTATTACTAGAGGATATTAAAGAATGAAGTATTTGAATCATACTTTTTTCGGAAATACAATCACTTCAGAATTAAATGATTCCTACAATTAACATGTCTCTCACTAAGTTTTTTTCTTTTTATAAAAATGGAAAAAAATAAAAGGACATGTGTAAATAATAGATGAAATGGATATCGAAATGATGGTCTTAAAAATGTAGTGAAAAATAGAGTTTAAAATAAATTAATGTTTATGAATTAGGTCACTTTAATAATGAATAACATCCTAACCCATGTGGATCATTCATCTTCACCTAGGAAGGAGAAACTATCAATTGAATGCATCATGTGACAATGAGAACCTATTTTTTGTGGAACTATTTTTTCACTCATTGTCCTACATTGGATAAATATTACAGAAAATATATTTTAAGTACTCATATGTCCTTAAAAAGAAAATTTACATTGGTTTTATATCACTTTAAGGGATAATCTGATCACTGGTAGACATTGATCAAGAACACAAAGCCAAGGGATGAGGTGCAATCCATGGAATAAGAAGTATTCAGAAAATTATTTTTCAATAAGTATTTCTCTCATAGACTTGGAACCAATATGGATTGGTAATTAATTAATTTGAAGAAAATATAAAATAAATTAGTGTGGAATTATATAAATAACATTATATGGCCTTCACGATATGCTTTAATCTTTGTCGTTGATTCTGATGGGAATATCAATAGATTCTTTGGTGGACTAAGACCCTATCTATATAAATCATTGGAAATATGAGACATTAGGAGTCATAAAGAGATAGTATGATATTATTTCAAAGTATAAATTGATTTTTTTTATTTCCATTATAATAATTAATATAATTACAATAATATAAGGATGGATTCAAATTTTGAAATAATCTCGATGGGATGAATATACCACATAAAATGTGAAACAAAATTTGGGAAGAAGCATTTTGGGAATTTTCAACAATGAAATGTAATGTTATATAAGTGTAAAGTATATTTACATATTGCTAAAATATACCATGTATATTTCAATATTTAACATTTTAATAGAAATGAAAAAGGTAATTTAGTGCAAGCATAACCTATCATGAAATGATTCAAGTGTAGGGATCATGGATATTTCTCAAATCATTTTCAAAATTAGAAGATAATTAATGGAAACTTTTTTCATCCCTATAATAGGTCATAAGAGAAAGGTGACTCTTTTTAAATCAAAACAACTAAGTTTGAGGTTCTAAATGATGCTGGGGTGGGTACACACTTTGTAAATTCAAACCTACTAAGTACACAATTTTATTATAGCTCTATTTATTAGTTTATTTCATTAAATTTTGTATGGCCCATAAAGTCATTACATACACATGTATTATTAAATTTATAAGTTAAAATTTATAGAGGAAATATTAAATCATCAATGATATATTGAAATTCCCATATTAACTTTGGTTAGTGAAATCTCTCCAAAAACTTTTCGGTCACTCTAATGGTGAAATTTCACATAATACTGGGGATGTATTATTTTATGACATTATAATGCCAATATCAAGTATAGAATTAAGTATATATATTTTATATCGAAGGGACAACCTTTATTTTTTCTCTAAAATTGATAAATCATAGAGTAATGTTAACAAAGAACCACCTCTTAATACCTTTTTAATTGAAATGATTGGTGAAGATGAAGAGGAAAGATAATATATAAAGATAGGAGATATACCCATTTTTCTAGAATACGTTGATGTATTTTTTGTAGAGTTATATGGACCTCCACTATAAAGAGGGGTTGTGTTCTAAATTGAACTCATACCTATATCTAATACAATATTGAATAAAACATATTGAATGGAATATTTAGAGTTAGAGTAATTAAAGAATAAACATCATGACCTCTTGGGGTTAGTTTTTATTTAGCCATGTTTTTCTCATTAGGGAGAACTTTTTCTCATTTTGAAAAAGAAATATGGATCTATGAGACTATGAAATGAATCTAGAGATTTTAATTGGATCTTAGTAAAGAAAAAATACTCACTCTTGAGGATTAAGGATTTTCTCAAAAAAAATTAGGGGATCAATTCCTACCTATGATTGACCTATGATCAGGGAATAATCAGTTGAATGTGAGGAAATAATATATCCCAAAATATAATTTTGAATAAGATATAAAAATTATGAGTTTTAGTTATTCCCTTTCAATTGACTAATGTTTATTCTATATATATATATATATATATATATATATATATTAATAATATAAACTTTAAAGACAACCATGATAAATTTATGGTGGCCTTTGTTGAAGATATTATGATATATTCCAAAAGTTGTAAGGATCTTTATAATTATCTATGGTCATTATACAAACTCTTAATAAGGAGAATCTATTTAGTAAATTTAAAAAATTGAATTTTGGATAAAAAAATCATTATTAGGGAACATTGTAGCTAGTAAAGTAATCTTAGTTGATCCTATTAAGACAAAGTATATAGAGGAGTTTTCTCATCCATTAATAGTAATTGAGATTATTAGTTTCCTTGGATTAGCATGAAATTATATATGTTTTATGAAAAAAAATTCATATATTTCAAATTCACTTACCAAGTTAACTTGAAAATGAATTATCTTTATATGGATAAACGAGTGTTAATAAATTTTTCAATAATTGAAAAAGAGGTTGGTTACTACATATTTTCTAACCCGACCCTATATTAGAGAAGGATTTGTAATATATAGTGACACATCTCTGAAAGGATTTGGATATGTTCTCATGTAAAATGATAAGGTAATAACATATGCATCTAAACATTAAAATCATCATGAGAATAATTATATTACTAAGGAATTGGAGTGAGTTGGAGTCATTTTTTCTATAAATATATGGAGACAATGTATTAATGGGGAAAAGTATAATGTATACAAATACTACTAAATAATAAAGTATATATCCGCACAAAATGAGCTAAATATAAGAAAATATGATGATTGGAGCTTCTTACATACAATTATTTTTAAATTTAGTATCACCCTGGAAGACCAAACAAATTAATAGATTCGTTGTGTAAGAAATATCATGTTGTCAATAAAATGATGAGTATTGAAGGAGATCCATTGATAATGTACCAAGTATGGTTGTACATGGGAATCATAAAGAAAGTACATCATGAATCTTATCCAAAATGATTTATCAACCATTGTTACTAGAGAAAAAATAAAAGAAAAAAGTGATGATAATTTTATGTAATAGAAGATATAGGATATGAGAAACGAGAAGTTTTTTCAATTCAATATTGATCAAAAAGGTGTACTAAAATTTGGTGCAAGGTTATATATTACATTTATTACATTGATAAAGAAGGAACTGGTGGATGAATCTTATAGATCTACCATATCTATACATCCAATAAGTAAAAAAATGTATAATTAACTTCTTGGTCATTAATTTTTGGAAAATATGAAAAGGGATATTTCTCATTATACTGTAAGTTTCTTAGTGTGTCAACAAGTAAAGGTAGAGTGGAAACTACCTAAAGGGGAATTACTGTAATTCCCCAAGATTTTAAAAAAAAATTCAAATAAATTTAATATTTTCAATATTTTATGATACATTAAACAATGAGTTTAACTTATGTTACACATAATACTGAGTTTATCTTTCGTTATATTCATGACTTAGTGAAGCTTTTTCTACCTGCAACAATGACTTTAAACAAAAAGTGACATACTACTAAAATATTTTTATTTAATATGATAGTAATACCATTGATATTCGAATGGTTGGTACAAATACGATTGACTAAATTAAGAAAAAATTTATTTTATACAATAATATATAATGAATTATTTGGTGACCAATTAATTAGAAATGAAAATAGGGAACCATTTGAAAACAAAGGAAATTTATTCCTTGAAAAATATTTTTATTCCCACAAATTTGATTTACATTAATAATTTAAAAAAAATCTGATGAATGATTTTAATTAAATTTATATATTATATATTCAATAAATATTTTAATATTCGTCTTATGTGTTATCTAGATAAAATATATCAATAAATCTTATTTTATACTTAAAAACTGAATTTTTATAAAACAATTATCTCATTTAGAGCACTTATTTTAGAAATAATTTTTGTTGAATTTATAAATTTAATTTGATAAAATAATATTAATTTTTTAAATCTTAATTTTAAAATTATCTTCGGTTTTATTTTTAAAAAATTTCAAAAAAATACCAATTTCTCAATGGATAGTGAAAAATATTATTTTTTATTAACAATTTTATTTAGTTTTTTAAAGAATTTAAAAATATCAACACATTGTTAAATTGGTTTAAAAGGTATCATTAGTTCAATTATATATCTATTAATCTAAATTATCTCATTGGAATCAATTTCATATTGAATTTTTTTATAAAAACATTTTAAAATTTTGAACATTCTCTCTTTACAAAATTACTTTCCTATGGCATCTATGGGATTAATTTTAAATTTAATTAATTAAATTATGTGAATTGAATTTTTAAAAATATATTAAATATTTTGAATCATAATATTTTCTATTATCTAATAATCTAAACATAATTTTTTATCGTAATGAATTGAAAAATTAGTTAAACTTATTTACCATGGTTAAGGGAAAAATGTGTTTACCCAGGTGGTTAAACTAAACATATAAGGGTAAAAAATGACCCAAAAACATTCCAAAAAACATTTCGTAACACCCCAAGATTTCATAGTGTTTTATTTCATCAAATTAATTGAATAACTTGCACTACAGGAAACACCGAGTTCAAGCGCACCATGACTTACCAAACAAGCCGTTCAAAAGAGGTTATGAATAGTATTAACTAAATTTTAAACTTTATATAATCCTTATAATTTTAGAATCCATATTATGAGTTTCTTATACATAATGTAAGAACAAATTCATTTTCAGTGTTTCACTTTTACCAACTTTTAATAGTGAACCCATTTTAAATCCAATATTTTAAACTTTTATATATTCATTTTGACTAAATAAATTTTCTTTTTAGAATGGGTACATCAAAAATTTACAATGAAACATCCCAAGCTTCCATGGTACACTTTCCTTTGAATAATACAGTAGTGTGTGTTGTACGAAACTTCAAGTTCTAACACACACCACAACCAATCAAACTAGTCGTTATGAATAGTAATGCCTACTTTTTGAAATTTTATAAATTTTATCTCTCAAAATGGACTTCATTTTTGTATTCGGAGTAGCGAATTTTGCCTAAGGTGAAATTTTGGAACTTTTTGGATAACATTTATATTTTGATGAATAGTGAAAATTACTAAATTTTAATTAAAAACAACTTTTTAATCGAAATAATTTGTATTGATAAATTATGAATTTGAGTGGTTTTAAAGTATATTTATAAAATATTTTTCCAATTTAATACAATTTTGGTCATTGTACATAATTTCACATTTAAACCGGACATAAACAAGTGTCAATCTTTTGATAGTTATTGTCTCTTAAAAACACGCTATTTGTTTTGACGACGGAAATTAATTTTTAAATTAATTAATGCTACTGATATGTTTTTAATTTGGTAAAATAGACATCATTTTTGAATTCATAATATCAAATATATCTTAGGCCTAATTTTTGGTATTTTTCTGGAAACTTTCATTTTTTGATGAATAGTGAAACCACTAAGTGATAGTTAAAAAAACTGAATTTTTCATAAAACTTAATTTTACATCTTCTGTGAGTGGAATTTCTAAAATTCGAGAGACACAGTTAATATCAAGGAGTAAAATGTGGTTCAATGAGATGAAAATAATTTTGGTGAATAGTAACTTTTTACTTTTATTTACCATGGTTAAAAGTAAATAGGGTAATTAAGGGTAAAAATGATATTAATATTACCCTAACACATGTCCTAATTCTATTGGACAAGTTTATCTCGACCAAAAACAACCTTTGGAATAAAATATTATCATTTAGGTCCACTTGGATTATATTTGGACATTTATTATTATTTAATTCAAAGAAGAGTTAAAAGAGTTAAAATCAAATTTTATTTACTAAAACATTTTTAATATAGGGTTACACATAAGATAAATTTTATTATAAATATTAATTAGAAATATAAAACGATTTCCTACATAATTATATTTTATTTTAAATTTTTAGACATTAAATAATTTAATTTATTTATGACACAATGATGATGCAGTAATTACCATAATATTAAAAACTTAAAATAATTGATATTATAAATACCCAAATAAATATAATTTGAAACTTTTTATGAATTACATTAATTTTTTAGGTTAATATGACATGTTAGGAATGATTTAATGAAATTTATTCTATGTAATCATTCTGTTATTATTTTCACAAAAATCAATTTTCCAAATAGTTTTAAAATTGACATAAAAGAGTTTTTAAAACAAATATTATATTATCGATTGCTATTAAATTCCTAAAAATCTAAGGTTTGTCCAAGAGACTTATATCATAATATTTGTATCATTAATGGACCACTTGGGGGGTCGCTTGGAGGTATATAGTAAGTTTATTAACTATATAATATAAAAATACAAAGCGACATGGTAAGTGTCAAACTAATTAACTAAGAGTTAAAACTAAAAGATAAGGTTAATATAATGACACAAACCTGTCTAAATTCTTTTTGTTGAGTGGTTTTCGACCCATCCCCGCCTTAACCTTTAAATAATACACTTTCGATCCATTAGAAACCGAATATGAATTTATTATAAAATAATATTTCTAGCTTTTCCAAAGGTGCCCCTCACCCCTCTTATAAAAGGGAACTCCCCCTTCTCATTAATTCACACCTTCAAAGCCTTTTGGTTCGGCCAAACCCTGCCCAAATACTCTCTAAACTTCCCTCACTTCATACTAGAGGCCTTCGTTTAGTCATAAAGCCAACCTAAGAAGCACTTTTGATCAAATCAAAATGAAGAACCCGAAGAAGAGGTAATGATTTCACCACCCTTTTTCAAGTTCCTTTCTTCTTCCACATCTTCTCTATTTGTTATTACCATTCTAAAATAATAAATCCAGTATATTATATATATAATTTGATGTTATTATAAATATAGTACAACCATATTCAGTATTCTATCAATCCTTTTAATAACATGTCACCATACGTGCGTACGTACGGCTTACCGTCTCCACATCGTGGTGTAATTGTTATTCAATAAATTATTATTTGGATGGGTATAATAATGATGTGTAATTCATGTAAATAATAAATATAACATGATTATTATTCTTAATATATGATATACCTTCCAATTATATAATATCAAAAGAATTATATTGTCGCTTGTGCGTACGTACGGACTACCGTCTCCACGAATACGATGAGATTCATTCTCCATCGTATCCATTCAAGTATAATTATCAATTGATGATTTCAAAATAATGTTTAAGGACTTGATATCATTCTGGATATGAATAAGATACAACATATCCATGAAAAACATGGCTTACGTAACAAAACATATAAAATAAAACGAGTAAGTTAACACCCTAAACAACGATAATTCAAAAATATTATTAACAAAGCAATGTTAAAAGATCATATATGATATCATATTTATATATATGATTCTTGTATAATTTAATAACAATTATTTCACCATTATATAGGAGGTTAACCTACCCCAACCAAGGAAAAGTACATGTTAAGGGTTTATTTTGCAATCTCTTCATTATCCGAGGTTGTTTATACGTAATAATCTGCTGGGACTTCTTTATCATCCACATCCATGTTTCTTAAAAATGTATTTCAAAACATTTTTACTATTTACTAGAATATGGGTTAAATTAATTTATACCCTTATTGACTTTTATAAGTGGGTTATAAAGGAATATTTCCGTCATTTTCCAAACAAAGTCCTTTTTAACCATTTCGACAGAATTAAGGTAAGAATGTTTTTTTAACTTATACGGTGGGTGCGGATATTTTATTCCATTATAAAATCTTCTAAGATTCCCTTACAAGCTTAGAAGAATATTTTCAAAGTAAATGTTTTATTTTATAATTGTGTGATTTTTAAATGATTTCAAAAAAGATAAATTTCTCTCAAATATATGAAAATCCAATGGAAATGTATACGTATTTAATGCAAGCTTAAAAATGTTTTCAGAAATCCCAACTCTTGAGTGTGGTAGACAGGAAGGGATTGGGAGTGGACCCATCATGGAATGTAATTTTTAGAGGAGTCTCAGAATTATTTATTTTGTTTTCAGAAGCTTGCATAATGTTTTCAGAAAAACACTGGAGTATATTTTAGAAATTTTAAACGTAAGTATCTTCTAAAAAAAATGCATTGATCGGTCTCATGAGACAAACTAGTGTCTTGGCACAAGGCCTTGACAAAATATTATTTGTAGTCTTGGCACGAGGCCTTGGCTATATGGTTATGATAGTCTGGAATTATGCATTCCATCATTATGAAAGGGGTTATTGATATTCCATGTGATTATTCTATTAGTAGAATATCCATGTGAATAAGTAAATGGAATTATTTCATTTTATTTTTTCTATACTATGTTGAAGTTCAAGTTTAAAATTATTTTGTTTTAGTTATACATTTCCTTAAATGATTATTCTTATATTTGAAAGTTTTATCTATATTGTTATCCTTACTGGGCATTTGATCTCACCCCTTTTCTATGTTTTATTTTTCTCAGGATGTGAAGAAGTAATTTATGAATGACCTGCAGGGATAGTATGAGGGGATAAGAGTGTGGACTATGGATACTATGTTGTTATAGTTTTCATTTTTATGATGTAATGTAAAACTTTATGAATATATCTAGTGTTTCCAAGGCTACTAAACTAATCGGTCTTTCGAGATTTGATCTTTCTTGTGATCATTCCAATGTTATGTAATATTGCACCGACTCTGGGTAACTGGGGTTGGGGCATTACAGTTGGTATCAGAGAAATTTTAGTACAAACCTTGGAAGTTAGATTTAGATAAACTCTGATAATAGCACATAGATCTATTATGGACTTTGAGGATTATTATAAAAGAACTTCCTAGAATTTTGGTATTGTAGAAATTTTGTGAGTTTTCCGAGAAATACATCCTTGTCTGGATACGAGCTGGTAGAGGCGGCTCTGGAACAGATGTACCTAGTGGTAAAAACCGAAAACACCACTTTGAGCTAGACTCAAATGGTAACTAGTGCACAACAACGGGCCTCGCTACACTCTTCGTTATGACACTCATAGGGGATGTGCTTAGGATGATTCTCATTTTCTTTAACAAACCATTATGAAGGGTTTATGAGTATATAATTCCTCAAAGGAGACATTTTTATGAATATTGATTATATACATAAACTATTTAACTTATGTTATGTGTTTTACAAGTTTGGGATTAGGTATTGTTATTCAGAAACTAATCTAGTGTATGCCATTGTTTAGAAATGGCGCCCAGTAGAAGGAATGAGAACTCTAGAAATGCACATGATCTAAAGAGAAAGAAGGATCATATCTTTCATGTTCTTAATCCAGAATTTATAAGAGAAATAGTCTCCCATTTATTATCATCATATGAAGAAATAATATCATGTGTTGATAAGATAAGTAAAGAGTTTACTGAGTCCTATGGCTTTGAAGGTATGAAAGAGAAGAAAAGGATGGAAGAGAGAAAGATGGATAAAGGGAAGAGGGAAAAGAATAATTTTTCCATATGTGATAACTGTGGGAAGAAACACCCTAGAACTTTCCTGAAAGGAATGGGAGTTTGTTATAAGTGTGGAGGAAAAGGGAACAAATTACGTGACTACAAGGGTTAGAAAAAGGTTTCAAATGTACAATGATTCATTTTCAAGGAGTTTGGACACTACGTGAACCTATGTCCCAGTCATCAGACTATACCGAAAATGATGCTATTGGATAATAATCAAGTTATGATACTACCACAGATGAAGAGGAATGATTACAGTTCTAATGTTGATTATGTCATTTGAGTGTTGTATCAACAAGGTACTTGTTATAATAATTATGGAGTATATAAGGATTGTACTGCAGTACTATTTCATTAAGGACTTGAGATTGTGTGGAACAAAGAAAAGTGACTCAATAGCAGGTTAAATTTTTGGAAAATATATGGTTGAGAGAAAGATAAACCATAATATGGTTCTGATACCAAGGTAGTGATTTTAGAATAATACATGATTGATTTCGATAAATTATTTTGGATATTCTTTGTTACCTTAAAACTGATTAATGATTTGTATATTCCTTCATTGTTGGGGTTCAAAAAAGTTTTGGATTGAAGGAGTATATCTGTTATTCTTTAAGGAATAAGGGATCATGAATGTAATCAGTAAGGTTTTATGGTAATTCAAGATGTTGTAGTGTTTTAGAAGAATACATGATGAAGGAGTTCACATGTTATTACATGGAAAAAATTATCTTCATTGTGTTTACCTTCCTTATAAATTTTTGACTGAAGGATTTTGGATAGTTCTAGTTTGGATTATTTTGGATTGCCATAAAAGGACAACCCAGAGGTCGGGCGGCAACCTGTCATGTCCAGCAAGGCCGCGAGACTTGAACCCACAACTGAAGGGAGACAATGGTGTGTCACCTACCACTGACCCACGTGATGTCCTGGATTGAATAATGTCGTTTTTTTAATGGTTCTTCTAGATGAATTATAAATTCATTTTTTTAACCCTATACGAATAGGATAAATAGAATATTATTTTTAAGTTCTATGATCTTTTAAAGTGAAAGATGAGTTTCTGGTAGAACATAGTTAAAGGATGAGACTCTACTTGTCAAGTATATATTTTTCTTCTTCTCTTATTCAATGAAGAAATTAATTCTTATACTTTAGTGAAGGGATCTTAAAACAAAAAAAATGTGTTATTTGAATACCATATGTTTTGCTGAACCGGTGGTATTTGAAATCATCATAGATTGATGAATTTTAGGCCCTCAATTTTACACTTGTTTATGATAGATAACCTCAATCACTACCTATAAATATTTATGTTTTTCCTCCAATTATATGTCTCTAATTTCCACCAATGTTCTCCGAATAGAGATCATAATTTGTTGGTGACCCTTTCATTTCTCTTTTCCTCTTATTAAGAATAAATTTTATTAACCCAATTTCCAATGTGGGTTTTCCCACAAAGATATTTTATATATTCAACATTTTATTTTCGAAGAACAATTTAAAATTGTGAGAACACAATTTATTGAAGTAGGGGAGAATGTAACACCCCAAGATTTCATAGTTTTTTATTTCTTCAAATTAATTCAATAACTTTCACTACACGCAACACCGAGTTCAAGCGCACTATGACTTACCAAACAAGCCGTTCAAAAGAGGTTATGAATAGTACTAACTAAATTTTAAACTTTAAATAATCTTTATAATTTTAGAATCCATATTATGAATTTCTTAGACATAATGTAAGAACAAATTCATTTTCAGTATTGCACTTTTACCAACTTTTAATAGTGAACCCTTTTTAAATCCAATATTTTAAACTTTTATATATTCAATTTGACTAAATAAATTTACTTTTTAGAATGGGGACATCAAAAATTTATAATTAAACATCCTAATCTTCCACGGTATGCTTTCCTTTGAATAATACAGTAGTGTGTGTTACACGCAACTTCAAGTTCTAACACACACCACAACCAATCAAACTAGCCGTTATGAATAGTAATACCTACTTTTTGAAATTTTATAAATTTTATCTCTCATAATGGACTTAATTTTTGTATTCTGAGTATTGAATTTAGCCTAAGGTGAAATTTTGGAACTTTTCGGATAACATTTATATTTTGATGAATAGTGAAAATTACTAAATTTTAATTAAAAAGAAAAATTTTAATCGAAATAATATATTGATAAATTATGAATTTGAGTGGTTTTAAAGTATATTTAGAATATATTTTTACCATTTAATACAATGTTGGTCATTGTACCTAATTTCACAATTAAACCGGACATAAACAAGTGTCAATCTTTTGATAGTTATTATCTCTTAAAAACACGCTATTTGTTTTGACGACGGGAATTAATTTTTAAATTAATTAATGCAACTGATATGTTTTTAATTTGGTAAAATAGACATAATTTTTTAATTCATAATATCAAATATAGCTTAGGCCTAATTTTTTGTATTTTTCTGGAAAACTTTCATTTTTTGATGAATAGTGAAACCACTAAGTGGTAGTTTAAAAAACTAAATTTTTCATAAAACTTAATTTTACAGCTTCTGTGAGTGGAATTTCTAAAATTTGAGAGACACGGTTAATATCAAGGAGTAAAATGTGGTTCAATGAGATGAAAATAATTTTTGGAAAATAGTAACTTTTTACTTTTATTTACCATAGTTAAAAGTAAACAGGGTAATTAAGGGTAAAAATGATATTAATATTACCCTAACATATGTCCTAATTCTATTGGAAAAGTGTATCTCGACCAAAAACAACCTTAGAAAAAAATATTATCATTTAGGTCCACTTGGATTAGATTTGGACATTTATTATTATTTAATTCAAAGAAGAGTTAAAAGAGTTAAAATCAAAGTTTATTTACTAAAACATTTTTAATATAGGGTTACACATAAGATAAATTCGATTATAAATATTCCTTATAAAGATAAAACGATTTACTACATAATGATATTTTATTTATAATTTTTATACATTAAATAATTTAATTTATTTATGACACAATGATGATGCAGTAATTACCATAATAGTAAAAAATTAAAATAATTGATATTATAAATACCCAAATAAATATAATTTGAGACTTTTTATGAATTACACTAATTTTATAGGTTAATATGACATGTTAGGAATTATTTAATTAACTTTGTTCTAAGTAATCATTCTGTTATAATTTTTACAAAAATCAATTTTCCAAATAGTGTCAGAATTGACAAAAAAGAGTTTTTAAAACAAATGTTATATTATTAATTGATATTCAATTCCTAAAAATCTAAGGTTCGGCCAAGAGACTTATATCATGATATTTTTATCATTAATGGACCACTTGTGGGTCTCTTGGAGGTATATAGTAAGTTTTTTAACTATATAATATAAAAATACAAAGTGACATGGTATGTGTCAAACTAATTAACTAAGAGTTAAAACTTAAAGATAGGGTTAATATAATGACCCAAACCTATCTAAATTATATTGGTTGAGTGGTTTTAGATCCATCCCCAACTTAACTTTTAAATAATCCACTTTTTAGCCATTAGAAACCGAATATGAATTTATTATAAAATAATATTTCTAGCTTTTCCAAAGGTGCCCCTCACCCCTCTTATAAAAGGGAACTCACCCTTCTCATTAATTCACACCTTTAAAGCCTTTTGGTTCGGCCAAACCCTACCCACATACTCTCTCAACTTCCCTAACTTCATCCTAGAGGCCTTCCTTTAGTCATAAAGCCATCCTAAGGAACCCTTTTGATCAAATCAAAAGGAATAACCCGAAGATGAGGTAATGATTTCACCACCCTTTTTCATTTCCTTTCTTCTTACACTTCTTCATTATTTTTTATTACCATTATAAAATAAGAACTCCAGTATATTATATATATAATTTGATATTATTATAAATATGGTACAACCATATTCAGTATTCTATCAATCCTTTGAATAACATGTCACCATATGTGCGTACGTACGGCTTACCGTCTCCACGTCGTGGTGTAATTGTTATTCAATAAATTATTATTTGGATGGGTATAATAATGATGTGTAATTCATGTAAATAATAAATATAACATGATAATGATTATTTATATATGATATACCTTCCAATTAAATAATATCAAAAGAATGATATTGTCGCTCGTGCGTACGTACGGACTACCGTCTCCACGAACGCGATGAGATTCCTTCTCCATCGTATCCATTAAAGTATAATTATAATTTGATGATTTCAAAATAATATTTAAGGACTTGATATCATTCTGGATATGAATAAGATACAACCTATCCCTGAAAAACATGTCTTACGTAACAAAACATATAAAAGAAAACGAGTAAGTTAACACCTGAAACAACGATAATTCTAAAATATTATTAACAAAGCAATGTTAAAAGATCATATATGATATCATATTTATATATATGATTCTTGTATAATTTAATAACAATTATTTCACCATTATACAGGAGGTTAACCTACCCCAATCAAGGAAAAGTAAAAGGTAAGGGTTTATTTCACAATCTCTTCATTATCCGAGGTTGTTTATACGTAATAATCTACTGGGACTTATTTATCATCCACATCCATGTTTCTTAAAAATGTATTTCAAAACATTTTTACTATTTACTAGAATATGGGTTAAAGTCATTTATACCCTTGTTGACTTTTATAAGTGGGTTATAAAGGAATATTTCCGTCATTTTCCAAACAAGGTCATTTTTAACCTTTTCGACAGAATTAAGGTAAGAATGTTTTTTTAACTTATACGGTGGTTGCGGCTATTTTCTGTCGTTATAAAATCTTCGAAGCTTCCCTTACAAGCTTAGAAGAATATTTTCAAAGTAAATGTTTTATTTTATAATTTTGTTATTTTTAAATGATTTCAAAAAATAGATATTTCTCTCAAATATATGAAAATCCAGTGGAAATGTATACATATTTAACGCAAGCTTAAAAATGATTTCAGAAAACCCGACTCTCAAGTGTGGTAGACAGGAAGGGATTGGGAGTGGACCCATCATGGCCTGTAATTTGTCGAGCAGTCTCAGAATTAGTTATTGTGTTTTCAGAAGCATGCATAATGTTTTCAGAAAAACATTGGAGTATATTTTATAAATTTTAAACGTAAGTATCTTCTAAAAAAATTGCATCGATAGGTCTCATGAGACAAACTAGTGTCTTGGAACAAGGCCTTGAAAAAATCTTATATTTAGTCTTGGAACGAGGCCTTGGCTATGTGGTTATGATAGTCTGGCATTATGCATTCCATCAGTATGAATGTGGTTATTGATATTGCATGTGATTATTCTATTAGTAGAATATCCATGTGAATAAGCAAATGGCATTATTTAATTTTATTTTGTCCATACTATGTTGAAGTTCAATTTTAAAAGGCTTTTGTTTTAGTTATATATTGCCTTAAATGTTTATTCTTATTTATGAAAGTTTCCGCTATATTGTTATCCTTACTGGGCATTTGAGCTCACCCCTTTTCTATGTTTTATTTTTCCCAGGATGTGAAGAAGTAATTTATGAATGACCTGCAGGGATAGTATGAGGGGATAAGAGTGTGGACTATAGAGACTATGTTGTTATATTTTTCATTTTTATGATGTAATGTAAAACTTTATGAATATATCTAGTGTTTCCAAGGCTACTAAACTAATCGGTCTTTCGAGATTTGATCTTTCTTGTGATCATGCCAATGTTATGTAATATTGCACCGACTCTGGGTAACTAGGGTTGGGGCATTACATATTTAATGTAAATATTTTGACATTATACCTTATATTTTATTTAATTTTTCATTTTTTCATTTTTAAATTTGAAATATGTGGGATCACATTTTTCTTTTCAAATATTATATGTGTGCCACTCACCTCACTTATAAAATGTCACTCCCTCTCCTCCTCTGTTCACACTTCAAAAACCATTTTTTTTAGAAACAAAACTTCCCAAATAACTTAATTAATTCCCTAATATCATCCTAGAATCCTTATTTTTTCATAAATACAAACTAATAAAACTTTTGATACAAACCAAAAGAAGTTGTCTGAGGAAGAGTTAACACCCCTAACCAAATGTTTTGTTTTATTTTTTCCTATATATCCTTATATTATTATTAAAAAATGATTACATAATACAATTATTTTATTCTATATAATTGTATTTTATTATATTAATGGAATTCCCTATGTCCATACCTACATCCATCAAATGGGTTATGAAATTATCCTTCATGTGTGTAGTAGACTACTGCCTCACGAAGCGATGTGATTTTTTCACACAATAAATTGAATGAAATAATGATGGATTTAATAAAAATATGTGATTTATATGACATAGAATTTATTATTTAATTTTAATATATTATTTACCATTTGTTCCTTCAATCCTTCGGGAAAATGGAAATATTTTTCATGCATACGTATGGCCTTACATTCTCCTTGAAAAGTGTATTTCATTTTCTATCTCTAACATTTATAGAAAAAAAAAATACATATACACTGAAAATGTATAATATTTATATCATGGTTAAAATTATATAGATTCATTAACCATCATAAAATTAAGAGGACCAAGAAATAACAATTGAAAACATACACAATACGCAAAGCAATTATTACCTTAAACATGATTTTAATAATGAATTATTGATAAATCGAAAATAAAATGTCATAAGTAAATAATATATAATATTATAAATATGGGTATTACTATTAAATAGATTTATAATAAACTTATATTTATTATAGAAGAGGTTCAGATGTGTACAAAGAAATTTTTGACTTAAGTTAATGGATTTTTGTCTCACTTTTTACATATCTGAGAAACTTCTCAAATTCACCACCTATTTATTTTATGTGGCACATATACTACCAATTAATGTATTTTTTTATTTTTATCCATAAAATTATATTTACTTATATATCCATTTGGGTATCTCTCTTTCATGTGGTTATAGTTCAATAGTTACCAAAGCGCTGAGAGATTTTTGTCTCAATTTACCTTCTTTGGGACATATGTTATGTTATGAACCTATATTATTTTATGAGTTGTATATAATACCCCATTGACATGTTATATTATGAATATAATTATTTTAATTATATTATCAGTATCATTTACTTTTATTCTTTCATGGTCATTATGATTCAATGTTATTGAAGTATTAAGTGATTTGTGTTACAATCTCATCATTTATTGAGATTTTTAATTATTATGATTCCAATGATGAAATAATATGATATATCTCTAAATAAAATCATGAATTTTATTCTCATCAAGTTATATCACAATAATTCATGTGTTCTATTTATTTTACCCTCTTTATATACTCAAGATTTAAAAAATTATAAGAAAAATAATATTTATTTCTCTCTCAGTTGAAACCACATTTTCTTCCAAACCCATGTTTTATAAAAATGTTTTCAAAAATATATATAAAATTATAAATATGGTTTATTAATGAAACTTTTAAAAATTATTTAAATTTTTAATGATAAAATTGAAAAAAAAAATCTTTATTTTATTTTTGTAATGGCCCAGACCTCTCCGGCCTATTTCCTTTTTCAAAAAGAAGGTCAAGAAGTGTTCTGGAGGGTAAAATGTAATTTTCCCACACTTTCCAGAATTTTGAAACTACACGCCGTGTATTTTGGGTACACGCCATGTACTCCCTTTTTGTGTGTACCCCGTGTTGCAAGCCGTGTCCTTGTTGTGTGAAATAATTGGTGCACGCCGTGTGACCAGTTCTACACGCCGTGTAGTCCTTCCCTGCATACGCGTTACCAGTCAATGGCCGTGTACCGTGTTGGAGCTGTGTCCTTGCCGTGTGAAATGAATGAGTACACGTCATGTGTCTAAACTACACGTTGTGTAGTGCCTCATCGCGTATGCGTTACCCTAAAACCATGTGTTGACCAGTCAATGGTCGCGGAGCCGTGTTGGAAGCCGCGTGGAGACCGTGTGAAAGAACTGAGTACACGTCGTGTACCATAAAGTACACTCCGTGTACTTTTTCTATTCATGCCTATAAAAGGAGGGGTCCCCTCCTCCTTTCAACTCACCCCTCTCCTCTCCTCTCCTCTCCTCTGAGCAGAGCTCTCTCAAGAGACTCGAAGTCTCTTCCTTCCATAACTTCTTCATCTGAGCTCCGATTTACGATCCGTCAGCGGCCACTGGATTGTAATGACGAGGCAGAGATTCCGAGCTTGGATCTGTTTTCTTTCGTTCAGCCTTTACTTTCTGACCTCCACCCGAGGAGGTTTTGTCAGGACGCCGACAGACTTCTTCTAAGGTTGATCCAGGGGAGCGTTGTGATCAAGAACCTGTTGAGGTAGGGATTTTACCTTCATCTCTCTAATTTGTGCATCATGCGGGGTGGGTTTTCTCTTGTTTACGTGAAACACTTTTGAACCAGTTTAATGAAGATAATAACCGGCTTATATAACGGGGATGGGAAGTTGTGATTGCTGTTACTTTATATCCTATGATATTATGTTGTGAATAGAATGAGATTCTACCTACTGAAAATCACGGTCGTTGGGGGCCTTTGCTTACTCAATTAAATTTTTCCCTCTCCTTCTGGAATTTCTTATGGATGGAAACTTTGTGGAATTTGGAAATTGGTTAATCGTGTAAAGTTGGTTGTTAAAATCTGGTACCCTTGTGTGATCACCCTGGTTAAACAAAATGGAAATGAATATGTGGGTGTTGTCTTGGTTACGAGGCATGTGTTGGGGGTGTTTTGTGGGTTTTTGTGGATCGGGTGAACAGCAGGGCTGCGGTTGACTTGGTTGTGGGTTGGTGTGAATGTTATGATGGTGATGGGAAGTGGGGCTGCAATAAATGGTATTAAAGGGATAATGATGTACGGTACGGTTGTGGTTATGGTGGTTGGCAGTGGGGCTGCAGGGATGGGTTTAAAAGTGAACGGATAGTGGGTTGGGATTAAGAAATAAAATTTGGAAGAGTTAAGGAATGGTGGGGCATGGTAATGGAACGGGAATGTTAATCAACGGGGTTGGTTGATTGATAATAAGGGCTTTTTTGTGTTACTTTTGTTTTTCCTAACTTGATTTGTGGATGGCAGGGATATGTTTTACGAATGATTGGTGTGGTTAGTTGTGGATAGTTTCCCAGTAGTTAAGGAACTAAATAACTATTTCTACTGAAATGTGAAAACCTAAAGGGGGTTGGGTTTGTTTGTTGTATGCATGCTTTATAGTAGCAGTGCTGAGGCACGTGCTCAGTTTCTCTTTTTAGAATCCATAGTTTGGGCTGTGTGGTTGGTATATATATATATCTCTATATATTTTGGGTTTTATCACACCCCACCCATGTGGATCACTTAGTGTCGAACACTCCCATTTTATGGGAGAGGGTGTTTTTCCCTTAGTTACTAGCTCCTTCCTCGTCCTTCTCCCCTAGGCTGGGATGGCTTGAGGCGACCTTACACCTAAGACTCTTCGGGTAGGTTTCGATTGGGGTGGTTTTATCCCAAGACTCTTCGAGCAGGTTCTACTGTTTCCCAAGAATCTTCGGGATGAGGCCAAGGTGTGTGCGGGCAGGATACGTGGCTGTGAGGCCCAGGTGTGTGCGGGCGGGATACGTAGTTGTGAGGACCAGGTGTGTGCGGGCGGGATACGTGGTTGTGAGGCCCAGGTGTGTGCGGGCGGGATATGTGGTTGTAAGGCCCAGGTGTGTGTGGGCGGGATACGTGTTTGTGAGGCCCAGGAGTGTGTGGGCGGGGAGAGTGTGGCAGCGTCAGGACGTTCGTCGTTAGGAAGAGTATCTAACTAAAGGGAAATGGTGTGGGGTACCCAATACTCTTGTTCTTATACTACTACTACCTGTTGTGATTGTGTTTTGGTGAGTGTGGCTGGTGAGGTTGGGTGGATATAATTCCTTGCTAGGTTTCTTCTGTTGTTCTCACGGGACATTTGGATGTCTCCTCACTTGTGCACGAGATCTTTAGGTTTCCCTACTGAGTATAGTTGTATGCTCACCCTACATTTACTTTCAGGTTTCTATGAGGACTACCAGGGTCGTGCGGGACCCTACTAGTCAGACAGTTGGAGTTTTTTCTATTGTTGTACCTTGTTTTTCCTTTGGTATTGTACTTTGAACTTTCTTTTACTTGTACCTTGTTATAAAATTATTTAAACATGCATGTGGGCTTGGTTTGGGTTTATTTATATACACTGGTTCTTTTCCTTTTTGGTGGTTGACTTGTCCTATTTTTCGAGTTTTTAAAAAAAGGGTAATGCCTCCCATATTTGTGAAAACTCATACCCTTGGTGCTAGTCGCCACCCTGGGTCCTACTGGAGGCGGGACTCGGGGGTCATTATCTCCCTTTCACCATTTCCATCTCAGGAGGGGCATATTTGGTGGGAGGGGGTTGTGACAGAATGGTATCAGAGCTAATGGTTGAGAGATAGGATGTATTCTGGAGTTAGGCACAGTGAGGATTGCATGGGATGGTAGGGCAATAGTGTTAGTCAATCTTGGTGTGTGACATAGGCCAGGGAAGACCGGCTAGGACACGGGATTTTAGGGCCCCCTGTGATCTGATGCAAGGACTCTGAGCCTACCGAACGACCAAGTGAGACTACATTGATTGCAGGGTAGAGACCCTAGGGAAAGTACACGCATCATCATGATTGTGTTTTACTTGATTTGGGTGTTCTGGGAATGAAATTGAAATAAAATGATAAAATGAAACCTTGAGTTTTTCCTTACTACTTGGGCTTAGGTGATCCTTGTTTACCGTACAGCTAAGGAACCTGGACATCGTCCCCGGGTGGCTCAGACGGCCGAGGCCCAGCAGATTCAGGCAGTCGATCAGTTGAGGATTGACCGAGAGGAGGAAGATAGCCAGTGGTAGAAGACTCTCTGTTCTTTCCAGCGGCAGACCCTCAAGAAGTACGAGGGTAGTACATCGGATATAGAGTCGGAGGGGTGGCTTGAAGAGATATGGATCGCTTTTACCTTGATCCGTGCTCCAAGGGAGTACTGGGTTCCCCTAGCAGTCATTCAGCTGAGAGGTGCGGCACGACAGTGGTGGACGCTATACCTCGGAGAGAGGATAGAGGCAGAGGTTCCATGGGCTGACTTTGAGAAGGAATTACGAGAGGAATTAATTTCTTCCATGATCAAGGTGGAGAGGCGGCAGGAGTTACTCTCCCTTCAGTAGGGGAGTATGACGGTACGAGAGCTAGGGATCAAGTTCAATGATCTCATGCGCTTTGCTCCGGATCACTTTCTGGATGACGAGTCTCGAGCGAGATGTTTGGAGGAGGTGCTTCGTCCTTCGCTCCAGTATGTTGTCACCCCCTTCAACCTTCCGACGTACTTGGTGGTATAGAAGAAGGCAGAGGTTTTAGAGAGGATGCACTCACTGGGAGTTTCACCCTGAGAGGGGATCCATCCAGGCTCGTCGAAGGGGAAGGCAGTCAGCAGCAGGGCTCCTATGACGGGACCTTCCATGTTCAGGCCAGTGGGGAGCAGGCCCCAGCAGTTCCAATTCAAATCTTCAGGTCCTCGTCCCTTTTTCATGAGCCCAGGACCAAGGTGTTTTTCTTGTGGAGGTTTCGGGCACGTTCAGAGTCGGTGCCCGACCCGAGATCAGTACGGTGGAGGTGGGCAGGTTCAGCGCCAACCTCAGCAGCACAAGTTGCCAGCGAGGCCCTTCCAACAGCAGCAGGACCATGCTCCTCCAAGGGTAGACTTTGCAGGAGGAGGCTGACCTTAGGGTGCTCCTCAGGGACCTCGGCCAGGGCGTGGTCGAGGAGGTGGACGACATCAGAGAGGAAGAGGAGTTGGGCGTGGACAGTTTCACGTAGTAGAGTTGACAGCTCCAGCAGGACCAGAGGTGGTGCGAGGTATGATTTGTTTTTTCAGCACTCTTGTTTCTTCTTTGTTCGATTTGGGAGCCTCGCACTCTTTTGTTGCACCTAGTCTAGCCCATTCTATGGGACAAGATGTAGAGAGACTTTCCATACCACTGGTACTGAGTACACCAGTTGGGGGCCAGACCAGCGTATCTTGTGTTTGCCGGGGATGTGGGCCGACGTTGGGACCCCATCGATCTAGTGGCGACCTTCTTCTGTTACAGATGCAGCCATACGATGTCATCCTAGGAATCGACTGGTTGTTTTCTGTTAGTAACGTTATCGACTGCTTCCGGAGAAGAGTCGTGTTCTCCGACGTGGATGGGCAGCGCGTATCTTTTGTTGGTGAGAGGAGCTATCAGGTGGGAAGCCAGCATGTGGAGCCTCTCCTTTCATTTTTAGGTGGGTTATCAGTGGTTCCAGCTGATAAGAGATGATGGATGTCCCAGAGGTTGTTGGGGAGTTCCTCGATGTTTTTCCTGAGGAGGTTGTGACTCTACCCCCCCCCCCCCAATGTGACGTTGAGTTCAGGATAGACTTACAGCCTGGTACCCGTCCGATTTTGATGGCCCCTTATCGGATGGCACTTTCGGAGTTGTGGGAGTTGTGGATTCAGATTGATGATCTGATGGAGAAGGGTTTTGTTCGACCCAACGTGTCGCCATGGGGTGCTCCAGTTTTGTTCGTGAAGAAGGCATATGGTGGTCTCAGGAAATGCATAGACTACCGAAGGTTGAACCAGGTAACGGTCAAGAACCGTTACCCCCTCCCAAGGATAGATGATCTCTTCGACCATCTAAGGGGAGAAGGTTGGTTTTCTAAGATTGATCTACGATCTGGATATCATCAGCTGAGGTTGAAGGACAGTTACATCTCGAAGACAGCTTTCAGGTGCAGGTATGGGCACTTCAAGTTTGTATTGATGTCATTTGGAGTTACGAATGAACCGACTGTGTTCATGGGACTTATGAACTTTTTCTTCCGAGAGTTTCTGGACCTGTTCGTCGTTGTGTTTATCGACATCATCCTGATCTACTCAAGATTAGAGGAGGAGCACGTTGAGCATCTCAGGGCAGTCTTGGAAGTCCTTCGACACCACCAGCTTTACGGGAAATTGTCAAATTGTAAGTTCTTGACACAAGAAGTACACTTCCTTTGGCACGTGGTGTCTCAGCATGGAGTTTCAGTGGACCCGTCGAAGGTGGAGGCAGTTGTTTCTTTGGTAGCACCCAAGAGCATGACAGAAGTTCGTAGTTTCCTGGGGTTAGTAGGTTACTATCGGAGGTTCGTTTCGGACTTCTCTCGAGTTGTTGCTCCTTTGACAGCTTTGACGAGGAAGAACCAGGTCTTCCTATGGAGCAAGCAGTGCCAGGAAGCTTTTGACTACCTGAAGGAGAAGTTGGTCAGTGCACCCGTACTTAGGTTTCCAGAGGAATGGTTGTTGTACAAGGTGTTTTGTGATGCTTCTGGCCTTGGTCTGGGGTGCGTGCTGATGTAGAAGAAGGGAGTGATTTGTTGTGGGTCTAGGAAGTTGCGCCCTCATGAGCGTAACTATGCCACCCATAACCTGGAGCTTGTAGCAGTAGTGTTCGCACTGAAGTTGTGGCGACATTACCTCTTTGGGGAGCACTTTGTGGTCTTCTCAGATCACAAGATTCTGTGTTATATCTTCTCCCAGCGTGACCTGAACTTACGGCAGCGGAGATGGGTCGAGTTTCTCCAAGACTATGACTTTGACATCTCTTACACTAAAGGTAAGGGCAACGTTGTGGCTGATGCCCTGAGCAGGAAGTCTCATTAGGAAGTAGTTTGGGAATCCACTGATGCTTGGAAGGAAATGGGAGAGTTGGCCACCTTGCAATTGGATGCCAGAGTAGAAGGTGTTAGAGGCTGTTTGATTCAGATGATGGTGCATTCCTCCTTGTTGCAGCAGGTAGAAGAGTCTCAGTGGGGGGACTCCGAGGCAGAAGTGATGCGGGATCGTGTCGATCAGGGGAATGCTCCAGAAGGATGGTCAGAGGACAGTCGACATCGGATTCTTTTCCATGGAAGGTTGTTTGTTTCGGAGGTGATACATTAGGGAGTTCTTCGTGAGTTCCATAGCTCATCCTTGGCGGTACATCCAGGAGTTTCAAAAATGTACCAAGGCCTAAGGGAACAGTTTTGGTGGCCCGGGGTGAAACGGGCAGTGGCGGAGTTTGTGGCTAAATGCCTAGTGTTTCAGAAAGTGAAGGCTGAACACCATGTTCCCAGTGGTTTGTTGCATCCTTTACATGTCCCCGAGTGGAAGTGGGATGACATCTCAATGGATTTCGTCACAGGACTACCCAGAGCTCAGGGTGGTTATGATGCTATCTGGGTGGTGGTGGATCAACTGACGAAATTGGCTCACTTCTTTAGCAATTAAGGAGTCGGGCCCGGTGAGTACCTTATCACAGAGGTATATAGATGAGGTGGTGTGCTTTCATGGAGTTCCAAAGAATATCGTCTCAGATCGGGATACTCGGTTTACCTCACGAGTATGGAGGGGGTTACAACATGCTTTTGGCACCCAGCTACGCCTTAGCACTGCTTTCCACCCCCAGACCGATGGGCAGACGGAGCGGACTATCCAGACGTTGGAGGACATGCTGCGAGCATGCGTTCTGGATTTTGGAGGATCATGTGTATGACACTTTCCTTTAGTAGAGTTTTCCTACAATAACAGCTTCCACTCTACTATTGGCATGGCACCGTTTGAGGATTTGTATGGAAGGCCATGTCATTCACCCATTTGCTGGGCAGAGGTTGGTGATATAGGTGTTCTTGGGCCAGAGGTAGTGCAGAGCACCATAGAGAAAGTCCAGCTTGTACGTGAGAGGATGAAAGCGGCTCAGGACCGACAGAAGTATTATGCTGATCGTCGGAGGAGGCCCTTGGAGTTCGAGGTGGGGGATCATGTGTTCTTAAAGGTTTCCCCTCAATGGGGCAGTGGAGGTTTGGGAAGGGGAGCAAGTTCTCACCGAGGTTCATCGGACCTTTTGAGGTGTTGAGACGAGTTGGAGAGGTGGCGTATCAGCTAGCCCTGCCACCTCTGTTGGAGAAGGTTCATGACGTCTCCCAGCTTCGTCGGGACTTACACGACGACTCCCACGTTATCGACTGGGGAGTGTTAGATATGGGAGATGACATGGCCTTCGAGGAATGACCATTCAGAATCGAAGATCGTAAAGGGAAGGTGCTTCGTGGATGAACCATTCTGTTGGTTCGTGTGTTGTGGAGGCATGGCATCCTCAAGGAGAGCACTTGGGAGCGGGAGGCCCAGATGCATGCTCAGTACCCGGATTTGTTTTGACTTGTGTTTTTTCCTTGTTCTTATAAGCTTTTTGTTGATGTTGTACTCTATACCTTTGATATATGGAATGCTTGGCTTGTCAGTTGTGAGACCTTTTGTTTCTTTATTCCCTGGTAAGGTGTAACATGTCTGGATGTGTGGGAAAGGGAAAAATCTGACCCTTAATTAAGACGCATTAATGCAGATGCGATTGAACCCGTGCGGGCGAGTCAGTGCCGCCTAAAGCGGATAATATCTCGACATAGGTAAAGGAATTTCCCAAACCCATGTGTTCGGGCAGTGTGTTGGTTGTGTGGTATTGGGGTTAGTGCGAGTTGAAAATTCCTAATGTATGGAAGTGGGAATACCCAATTCTTAATCGAGACGCGTTAATGAGGATGCGATTAAACCCATGCAGGCGAGTTAGTGCCGCCTAAAGCGGATAATATCTCGACATAGGAGAAGGAATTCCTAACACATATTATTAGGGTTGTGGATGGGTTCCTGTTATAATGAGAACCCTAAGAGGTATCTTGTTGGGTTTCCTCTGGGTTGGTTTTTAAATTCTCGGGGACGAGAATGTTTTAAGAGGTATTTGATGTAATGGCTCGGACCTCTCTGGCCCATTTCCTTTGTGATAACCCAGACTCTCTTGGTCCTTCCCTTTTCCAGAATTCGGGTCCTAAAGGAGTGGCATCTCAGTGAGACCGATCGGCGAGACCGATCGGCGTGACCGATCGGTGAGACCGATCGGCGTCACCCGGCCTTGACAAGTTGTTTCCAGTAGCGCTCCCTTTTGCGCAAATAGGGTTTTAAACCCTATTTTGACCTGTTTGAGTGTGTTTTAAAGACTCGTAACGTGCATAAGAGTTTTAATTAAATACTTAATCAATTCATGAGTCGTCTTAAACCACCAGACCCCCCTTTTAATGACGAGTGGAGCCACGTGGTAAACCCACGACCCCAACATCATCCGTGGTTTCGCGTTTTCACCTCAACCGTCCTCGACTCTTATAAACTAAGGGTTAGTCGTGGTTTCTCTTTTCTCGATCGTGGCTTTTCACAAACAGCTTCTGGTGCATCGGGCGCGCCGCATCGTTATCCGTAAAGTTCCGCACCCCCATCCTAAACGTCGACCATCTATCAACAAGTAGGGAATTTCTCCTTCACCTCTCTCTTTTGTGTATCATGCGGGGTGGGCGTGCTTTTGTTTCTGTAGAACTGGTTGGACCGAACATAATGAAGATAATGAACAAATTCTATAAAGAAAGGGAGGGGGCTGTGTTTGTTGATGTTGACTTATATTTTGATATTGTTTCTTCTATGACCATCTTGTTGAGTTGTACTGGATTAAGCCTCCTGAAAATCGAGGTCGTTGGTGGTCGTTGTTTGTGCACTAATGAACCCTGGTGATGTTTTAAATGGCTTGTTTCTGGTTGTAAACTCCTGCTGTAAAAAGTGAATTGGTTAATCACGTATATCCGGCTGAATAAATTGAACGCACCAGGATCAACCCTTTTGTGATAACTCCTAGTTAGAACACACGGAATTTGAAATCATGGAGTGTGTTAAGTTGTTTAAATATGAAAATCCCTGACTTGTGTTGGTGGTGGTAGTTGGTTGTTTCCCTTTCGGGCCGATTACTGGAGATGTGAGAGGGGATGGGATCCCCTGTTCTTTTATACCCTCGGTGGCTGTGAGAATTTTGGGGATGGGATCTCCTGTTGGTATGGATTCGGTGGTTGTGAGTTTTAAGACCGGGTAGATACTTGTTTATATCACGAATTGGGGTGGAATCCTCTGTTGTTGAGAACTGGGTGTGGGAGTTTTGGTTGATGTTTGACTGTTTACTTTCCTGGACTTATGCATATGCCTACTAGTTTCCCAGTAGTGCTTAAACATAAACATTATTGCTGAACGTGAAATAAGAAGGGGGACAAATGGGTTTTTAGCGTGAGTCGTGACTCGGACTTGAGTGATGTTGTGATCTGTAAGCTGTCATAAGAAAAACCTAGCTTGGGTGAGTGCTTGTTACCTATATATATATATACTTTTAGCTTTGTGTTTCTTATTCTCGCCCCACCCAAGTTGAGCACTTAGTGCCGAACACCCCCATTTCATGGGGGGGTGTTTTTCCCAACACTATTCATAGTGGCTGGTTATTAGCTCCTTTTCTGCTCCCTTTCCCAGATAGCCCAAGTATCTTCGGGCAGGCTGTAATGGCCTGAGGTCCATTATTAGCTCAAGAACCTTCGAGCGGGGTAGTGTGGTGGTTGGACAGGTGTGTGCGGCAGGTGGTTTCCCAAGTGTCTTCAGGATGAGGCCCAAGTGTCTTCGGGCATGGCAGTGGATCCTTTAGCCCAGGTGTCTTCGGGCATGGTGGTGGTTGTTATGGCCTAGGTGTTTGCAGGCATGGTTTCATGTGATAGTTGTGGCCCAGGTGTGTGCGGGCAGGATTCAGTAGTTGGACTGCGTGCGGTTGGGGCCCAGGTTTGTGCGGGATGGATTTCAGTAGTGGGACTGCGTGTGGTTGTGGCCCAGGTGTGTGTGGGCGGGTGTGGCAGTGGGACTACAGTGAGAATGGCGGGATTGGTCTGATGCATAGGATGTCTCAATAACTAGTGGGAAAGTGGCGCGGGGTACCCAAACATCGATGTTCTCTTAATATATATATTACTTGACTTGCGTTATTTGGGGAGTGAGCCGTGGTGAGGCCTGGGGTGGATAGTTTTCCTTGTTAGGTGTTTGGTTTACTCTTTTTCTCATGGGACTTTAGTACGTTCCCCCACTTGTGCACGAGAGTCTTTGGTTTTCCCTACTGAGTGTACTTGTATGCTCACCCTACCTATATAAAACTGCTTTCAGGTTTCCAGGAGGACTTCGGGGATCACCCAGGACCCTACTAGCTTGGACCATTGGAGCAGTTTCAGTTGTTGTTTTTTCTTTTCCTCTTTGGTACTTACCTTGTAGTCACCTTTTGTACTTGTGGCTTTACTTTTGGAACATTCATGTGGGAATGGTTTATTTTTTTTGATTTACTTTTCTTTTACCTTGGTGTTGTTGAGTTTCATCATCTAATCTCTCGATCTTATAAAACAAAAAGGGGTAATGCCTTCCATTTATGAGAAATTTCTATACCCTTGGTGCTATTCGCCACTCTGGGACCTATTGAAGGCGGGTCTCGGGGGTCATTATCTCTCCTTCAACTTAAAGAACGAAGGGCTTGGCAATCTGCTGACCCTTCCCTCCTTTTGGTGAAGGCGGGTCATGACAGAATGGTATCAGAGGTGATGGTTGAGAGATAGGATGGAGTCTGGAGTTAGAAACAGAGAGGATTGCATGGTATGGTAAGGAAACAGTGTTGGGTGACCTTGGTGCATGAATTAGGCCAGGGAAGACCGGATAGGACACGGGATTTTAGGGCCCCCCGTGATCCGATGCAAGGACTTTGTACCTACCGAATGACCAAGTGAGGCCACACTTATTGCAGGGTAGAGACCCTAGGAAAGGTACATGCATCATAATGACTTGTGTTCTTGTGTTTCTGGGATGTCTTGGGGATTAAGAATAAATTAAATTTTAAGAAGTTTTAAGAAAGATATTCTACACTACTTGGGATTAGGCATTCCTTGTTTACCTTGCAGTTATGGCACCTGGAAGGAGACCACGTGTGGTACAGGCGATCGAGGCCCCGGATACTACTTTGGCCGATCGGCAGAGAGCTGATCGAGAGGAAGAGGATGACCAGTGGCAGAAGACTCTTCGAGCCTTCCAGCGACAGGCCCTCGAGAATTATGAGGGCAGCACCTACGATACAAAGACAGAAGGCTGGCTAGAGGAGCTAGTTATAGCCTTCGGCCTGATTCGGGCCCTGACCAAGTACTAGGTTCCTCTGGCCGTCAGCCAGATGCGGGGAGCGGCACGTCAGTGGTGGACGCTTTACCTGGGGGAGAATAGAGAGTCTGAGGTGGCTTGGGTGGATTTCGAGAGGGAGTTCTGGGCGGAATTCCTCTCCTTGACGATGAAGGCTGAAAAGAGGTAGGAACTACTCTCCCTCCAGCATAGGAGTATGTCCATGAGGGAGCTAGGGATCAAGTTCAAGGACCACCTACGTTTTTCTTCAGACCTCTTTCCCGACGAGCAGTCTTGGGCAAGACATTTTGAGGAGGCACTCCGACCCTCCCTCCAGTATGTTGTTACCCCCTTTAGCCTGCCGACGTACTTGGAGGTCTAGAAGAAGGCCGAAGTGGTGGAGAGGATTCATGATCTAGGGGGAGTGTCGCGATAGGGGATCCAACTAGGACCATCGAAGGGGAAGGCCTTCAGCACCCGGCCTCCAGCGTTAGGACCCTCCAGGTTCCGACCAGCAGGGAGTAGACCACATCAGTTTCAGTTTCGATCCCCCGGCCCTCGACCTTTCCCTTCGGGCCCGGGACCGCGGTGCTTCGTTTGTGGGAGCCCTGGACATCTCCGGAGTCAGTGCCCCGATCGGGTGCAGTACAGCATTGGCAGTCAGCCCCAGCACCCACCCCAGCAGCAGCTTCCAGCCAGATCTTTCCAGTAGCAGCAACAGGAACAGCGAGCTCCCGCTCCTCCGAGGGCAGACGTAGGAGGAGGCCGACCTTAGGTCGCTCCACAGGGACCTCGACCAGGGCGTGGTCGGGGAGGTGGCCGACAGCCGAGGGGTAGGGGAGCAGGGCGTGGACAGTTACACGCCGCAGAGGCAGTAGTTCCAGCAGGGTCAGAGGTTGTTCGAGGTATGATCAGTCTGTTCAGAACTCTTGCTTATGCCTTGTTCGATACCGGAGCTTCGCACTCCTTTTTTGCACCTAGCCTAGCCCGTGCCTTGGGTTTAGATTCGGAGTGACTTCCAGTGCCCCTGGTGTTGATCACACCAGTCAAAGGTCAGACCAACTTGTTGTTTGTTTGTCAGGGATGTAGACTGATGATAGGGCCACATCAGTCGGTTAGGGATCTACTTCTCTGACAGATTCAGCCATATGATGTCATCCTAGGCATCGACTGGCTATTTTCTGTGTTCGCCGTCATCGACTGTTTTCAAAGAAGGGTGGTGTTCTCAGACTTGGACTGCCGGCGTGTTACCTTCACCGGCGAGCGGAGCAGTCCGAAGGGAAACAGGAGAGAGGAACCTCTCCTCTCCTTGTTGACCGAGCTGATAGTGGAATCAGTAGATGCTGAAATGATGGAAGTTCCATAGATCGTCTGTGAGTTTATGGACATCTTTCCTGAGGAGCTGACGACTCTACCCCCTCGACGTGATATCGAGTTCGGGATAGACCTACAGCCCGGTGGTCATCCAATCTCGATGGCTCCTTACCGGATGGCACCTTCGGAGCTACGGGAGTTGCGGATACAGATTGACAATCTGATGAAGAGGGGTTATGTTCGTCCGAGTGCGTCACCGTGGGGTGCTCCGGTCTTGTTTGCAAAGAAGGAAGATGGTGGTCTTAGGTTGTGCATAGACTACAGGAGGCTAAATTAGGTGACGATCAAGAATCGCTACCCTCTTCCAAGGATAGATGATCTGTTCGACCAGCTGAAAGGGACAGGATGGTTCTTGAAGATCAACCTGCGGTCTGGGTACCACCAGCTGAGGGTGAAAGAGAGCGACAACCCGAAGACAGCTTTCAGGTGCAGGTATGGGCACTTCGAGTTCATAGTCATGCCATTCAGTGTTACGAACGCCCCAGATGTGTTCATGGGGCTTATGAACTCCATCATCCGGGAGTACCTGGATCAGTTCGTGGTTGTGTTCATCGACGACATCCTGGTCTACTCATGATCAGAGGAGGACCATGCAGAGCACCTGAGGATAGTTTTGGAGGTCCTTCGACAACACCATCTCTATGAGAAGTTGTCAAAATGAAAGTTCTGGACACGGGAAGTGCACTTCCTCGGGCACGTGGTGTCCGAGCAGGGGGTAGCAGTGGACCCATCAAAGGTTGAGGCGGTTGTTTCCTGGGAAGCACCCAAGAATATGGCGGAAGTCCGAAGTTTCCTCGGGCTGGCGGGTTACTACCGGAGATTCGTACCCAACTTCTCCCGAGTAGTAGCCCCTTTGACGGCTCTGACCAAGAAGGAACAGGCTTTCGTATGGAGTGAGAAGTTCTAGTCAGCCTTCAGCTATCTGAAGGAGAAGTTGGTCAGTTCCCCAGTGCTGAGATTACCAGAAGAAGGGGTGGCCTATGAGGTATTCTGTGATGCTTTGGGATAGGGCCTGGGATGCGTATTGATGCAGCGACAAGGGGTGATCTCTTATGGGTCCAAGCAGCTGTGTTCCCAAGAGCATAATTACGCCACCCACGACCTGGAGCTTGCAGCGGTCGTTTTTGCGCTAAAGTTATGGTGGCACTACCTCCTCGGGGAACGCTTTGTGGTCTTCACGGATCACAAAAGCTTGAGGTATATCTTCTCCCAGTGGGACTTAAACTTGAGACAGCCGAGATGGGTGGAGTTCCTACAGGATTACGACTTTGAGATCTCTTATACTGAGGGCAAGGGCAATGTGGTGGTCGATGCCTTGAGCAGGAGGACGCAGAAGGATGCGGTCTGAGAGTCGGCGGACGCCTGGAAGGCAATTGAAGAGTTGGCTTCCTTACACCTGGATACGAAGATGGATAGCGGCAGAGGCTGCCTATATTAGATGACAGTGCAGTCATCCCTGTTTTAGCAAGTGGAGGAGTCTCAGTGGGGAGACCTAGAGTGTGAAGTGATGTGTGACCAAGTTGACCAGGGCAATGCTCTGGAGGGATGCACAGAGGATGGTGAGAACCGGATGCTTTTCCAGAAAAGGTTGTTTGTCCCGGAGGCGATGCACGGCAAGGTTCTCAGTGAGTTCCACAACTCACCCCTGGCAGTACACCCAGGAGTTTCCAAGATGTACCAGGGTTTGAAGTGGCTTTTTTGGTGGCCCAGAGTTAAGCGATCAGTGGAAGAGTTTGTGGACAAGTGCTTAGTGTGTCAGCAAGTGAAGGTTGAACAACGAGTTCCAGGTGGCCTACTACTTCCCCTAGATGTCCCCGAGTGGAAGTGGGATGACATCTCAATGGATTTCGTCACGGGACTACCCAAGACCCAAGGGGGATACAACGCCATCTGGGTGGTAGTGGACAGGTTGACGAAATCGGCTCACTTTCTGGCGATCAGGGAGTTGAGTACTGTGGACGCTTTGGCACGAAAGTACATGGATGAGATGGTGAGGTTACATGGAGTTCTGAGGTCTATAGTCTCGGATAGGGATGCACGGTTTACCTCACGAGTCTGGACAGGATTGCAGCATGCCTTTGGCACCCAATTATGCCTTAGCACTTCTTTCCATCCCCAGACAGATGGACAAACAGAGCGCACCATCCAGACCTTGGAGGATATGATGCGAGCATGTGTTCTGGACTCAGGAGGATCATGGGTGCAATACTTGCCTCTGGTAGATTTTTCCTACAATAGTAGATACCACTATACCATTGGCATGGCCCTGTTTGAAGCTTTGTATGGGAGGCCATGTCATTCGCCTGTGTGTTGGACCGAAGTAGGAGAGGCAGGCATCCTTGGTCCAGAGGTGGTGCAGAACACGACAGAAAAGGTTCAGCTCATGTGGGAAAGGATGAAGGCAGCCCAGGACCGACAGAAGTCGTATGCTGATACTAGGAGGAGGCCCTTGGAGTTTGAGGTTGGGGACCACATGTTCTTAAAGGTCTCCCCTTGGCGTGGGCAACAGAGGTTCGGCAGAGGGAGTAAGCTTTCTCCCAGATTCATCGGACCCTTCCAAGTGTTGTGGCGGGTCGGCAAAGTGGCTTACCAGCTAGCGTTTCCACCGCCGCTACTAAGGATACATGATGTCTTTCATGTATCCTAGCTCCGTCGGTATCTGCACGATGATTCACACATCCTTGATTGGGGTGAGCTAGACATCGAGGATGACGTGACCTTTGTGGAGAGACCAGTGGTTATCGAGGATCGCAAAGAAAAGGTGCTTCGCGGGTGAACCATTCCCTTGGTTCGCGTGTTGTGGAGACATGGTGGGCTTCAGGAGAGTACGTGGGAGAGGGAAGCACAGATGCGTACCCAGTACCAAGAGTTGTTTTAAGTTTTGTTCCTTGTTGTACCTGTTGTGATAGAACGTTTTGTCTTTTGTCTATGAAATGTACTAGTTTTCTTCCTCTGCTTGTGTGTGAAAATCCCCGACTATAGAGAAGGAGAGAACCTGACCCCTAATCAAGACGCATTAAGGTGGATGAGATTAAACCCATGCAGGCGAGTTAGTGCCGCCCAAAGTGGATAATATCTTGACATGGGGGAGGAGACTCCCCAACCCACATGCCCGGGCAGTTTGGCATGGTATGTTGCTTGATTCGTGACAGGAAGGTGTTCTTAGTTAACGATGAGGTTCACTCTTGAGAGGTATCTTTCGGGGTGGTTGTTCGGACCCGCCCTTTCCTTCTGGGTTGTTTAGATTCTCGGGGACGAGAATAGTTTGAGAGGTATCTGATGTGATAACCCAGACTCTCTTGGTCCTTCCCTTTGACAAAATCCGGGTCCTAAAGGAGTGGCGTCTCGGTGAGACCGATCGGTGAGGCCGATCGGCGCGACTGGTCGGTGAGACTGATCGGCGTCACCTGGCCTTGTCAGGCTGTTTCAAGTAGTTCTCCCTTTTGCATAAATAGGGTTTTAAACCCTATTTTGACCTATTTGAGCGTGTTTTAAAGACTCGTAATGTGCATAAGAGTTTTAATTAAATACTTAATCAATTCATGAGTCGGCTTAAACCACCCGACCCCCCTTTTAATGACGAGTGGAGTCGCGTGGTCAACCCACGACCCCCGCGCCTTATGCGGTTTCGCGTTTTCACCTCAACTGTCCTTGGCTCTTATAAACTAAGGGTTAGCCGTGGTTTCTCTTTTCTCGATCGTGGCTTTTCACAAATAGATTCTAGTGCATCGGGTGTGCCGCATCGTTATCTGTAAAGTTCCGCGCCCCCGGCCTAAACGTCGATCATCTATCAACAAGTAGGGAATTTCTCCTTCGCCTCTCTCTTTTGTGTATCATGCGGGGTGGGCGTGCTTTTGTTTCTGTAGAACTGGTTGGACCGAACTTGATGAAGATAATGAACGAATTCTATAAAGAAAGAGAGGGGGGATGTGTTTGTTGATGATGTCTTATATTTTGATGTTGTTTCTTCTGTGACCATCTTTTTGAGTTGTGCTGGCGTATGCCTCTTGAAAATTGAGGTCGTTGTTTGTGCACTAATGAACCCTGCTAATGTTTTAAATGGCTTGTTTGTGGTTGTAAACTCCTACTGTGAAAAGTGAATTGGTTAATCACGTATATCCAGCTAAATAAATTGAAAGCACCAGGATCAACTCTTCCGTGATAACTCCTGGTTAGAACACACAGAATTTGAAATCACGGAGTGTGTTAAGTCGTTTAAATCTGAAAATCCCTGACTTGTGTTGGTGGTGGTAGTTGGTTGTTTCCCTTTCAGGCCGATTACTAGAGATGTGAGAGGGGATGGGATCCCCTGTTCTTTTATACCCTCGGTGGTTGTGTGAATTTGGGGGATGGGATCTTCTGTTGGTATGGATTCGGTGGTTGTGAGTTTTAAGACCGGGTGGATACTTGTTTATATCACGAATTGGGGTGGAATCCTCTTTTGTTGAGAACCGGGTGTGGGCGTTTTGGTTGATGTTTGACTTTTTACTTTCCTAGACTTATGCCTATGCCTACTAGTTGCCCAGTAGTGCTTAAAAATAAACATTATTACTGAACATGAAATAAGAATGGGGACAAATGGGTTGTTAGCGTGAGTCGTGACTCGGACTTGAGTGTTGTTGTGATCTGTAGGCTGTCTGAAGAAAAACCTAGCTTGGGTGAGTGCTTGTTACCTATATATATATACTTATAGCTTTGTGTTTCTTATTCTCACCCAACCCAAGTTGATCACATAGTGCCGAACACCCCCATTTCATGGGGGAGGGTGTTTTTCCCAGCACTATTCATAGTGGCTGGTTATTAGTTCCTTTTCTGCTCCCTTTCCCGGATAGCCCAAGTATCTTCAGGCAGGCTGTGATGGCCTGAGGTCCATTATTATCCCAAGAACCTTCGGGCGGGGTAGGGAAGTGGTTGGACAGGTGTGTGCGGCAGGTGGTTTCCCAAGTGTCTTCGGGATGAGGCTCAGGTGTCTTCGGGCGTGGTAGTAGATCCTTTAGCCCAGGTGTGTTCGGGCGTGGTGGTGGTTGTTCTGGCCTAGGTGTTTGCAGGCATGGTTACATGTGACAGTTGTGGCCCAGGTGTGTGCGGGCGGGATTCAGCAGTAGGACTGTGTGCGGTTGAGGCCCAGGTGTGTGTGGGCGGGATTTCGGCAATGGGACTGCATGTGGTTGTGGCCCAGGTGTGTGTGGGCGGGTGTGGCAGTGGGACTGCGGTGGGAATGGCGGGATTGGTCCGATGTGTAGGATGTCTCAATAACTAGTGGGAAAGTGGCGCGGGTTACCCAAACATCGATTTTCTCTTAATATATATATTACTTGACTTGCGTTATTTGGGGAGTGTGCCTTGGTGAGGCCTACAGTGGATAGTTTTCCCTGTTAGGTGTTTGGTTTACTCTTTTTCTCATGGGACTTTAGTACGTTCTCCCACTTGTGCATGAGAGTCTTTGGTTTTCCCTACTGAGTGTACTTGTATGCTCACCCTACGTATATAAAACTACTTTAAGGTTTCCAGGAGGACATCGGGGATCACATAGGACCCTACTAGCTCAGACCTTTGGAGTAGTTGCAGTTGTTGTTTTTTCTTTTCCTCTTTGATACTTACCTTGTAGTCACCTATTGTACTTGTGGCTTTACTTTTGAAACATGCATGTGGGAATGGTTTATTTTTTTGGCTTTACTTTTCTTTTACCTTGGTGTAGTTGAGTTTCATCATCTCATCTCTCGATCTTATAAAACAAAAAGGGGTAATGCCTTCCATTTGTGAGAAATTTCTATACCCTTGGAGCTAGTCGCCTCTCCGGGACCTATTGAAGGCGGGTCTCGAGGGTCATTATCTATCCTTCAACATAAAGAAAGAAGGTCTTGGAAATCTGCTGACCCTTCCCTCCTTTTGGTGAAGGCGGGTCGTGACATCCTTTGTCAAAAAGAAGGTCAAGAAGTGTTCTGGAGGGTAAAATGGACTTTTCCCACACTTTATATAATTTTGAAACTACATGTCGTGTAGTTTGGGTACACGCCGTGTACTCCCTTTTCGGGTATACCCCATGTTGCAAGCCGTGTCCTTGCTGTGTGGAATAATGGGTGCATGCCGTGTGCCCAGTTCTACATGTCGTGTAGTCCTTCCCCGTGTACGCGTTACCAGTCAACGGCCGTGTACCGTTTTGGAGCCGTGTCCTTTCCATGTGCAATGAATGAGTACATGCCGTGTGTCTAAACTACATGTCGTGTAGTCCCTACCCGCGTATGTGTTACCATCAAATCGTGTGTTGACCAGTCAATGGCTGCAGATCCATGTTGGAAGCCGCGTGGATACTGTGTGAAAGAACCGAGTACACGCCGTGTACCATAAACTACATGCTGTGTACTTTTTATTTTCACGCCTATAAAAGGAGGGTTCCCCTCCTCCTTTCAACTCACCCCTCTCCTCTCCTCTCCTCTTCTCTGAGCAGAGATCTCTCAAGAGACTTGAAGGCTCTTCCTTCCATAACTTCTTCGTTCGAGCTCCGATTTACAATCCGTCAGCGGCCACGGGATCGTAACGATGAGGCGGAGCTTCTGAGCTTCAATCCATTGTCTTTCCTTCAGCTTTCCTTTCCGACCTCCACCCGAGGAGGTTTTGCCGGGACGCTAATAGACGTCTTCTAAGGTTGATACGGGGGAGCGTTGCGATCAAGAACCTGTTGAGGTAGGGATTTTACCTTCGTCTCTCTAATTTGTGCATCATGCGGGGTGGGTGTTCTCTTGTTTATGTGAAACACTTTTGAACCAGTTTAATGAAGATAATAACTGGCTTATATAACGGGGATAGGAAGTTGTGATTGTTGTTACTTTATATCATGTGATATTATGTTGTGAATTGAATGAGCTTCTACCTACTGAAAATCATGTACGTTGGGGGCCTTTTCTTACGCAATTAAATGTTTCCCTCTCCTTCTGGATTTTCTTATGGATGGAAACTTTGTGGAATGTGGAAATTGGTTAATCACGTAATCTTGGCTGTTAAAATCCGGAACCCTTATGTGATCACCCCAGTTAAACAAAATTGAAATGAACATGTGGGTGTTGGCTTGGTTACGAGGCATGTGTTGGGGGTGTTTTGTGGGTTGTTGTGGATCGGGTGAACAGCAGGGTTGCGGTTGACTTGGTTGTGGGTTGGTGTGAATGTTATGATGGTGATGGGAAGCAGTGCTGCAATAAATGGTATTAAAGGGATAATGATGTACGGTACGGTTGTGGTTATGGTGGTTGGCAGCGGGGCTGCCGGGATGGGTTTAAAAGTGAACGGGCAGTGGGTTGTGATTAAGAAATAAAATGTGGAAGAGATAATGAATGGTGGGGCATGGTAATGGAACGGGAATGTTAATCAATGGGGTTGGTTGATTGATAAGAAGGGATTTGTTGTGTTACTCATGTTTTTCCTAACTTGATTTGTGGATGGCAGGGATATGTTTTACGAACGATTGGTGTGGTTAGTTGTGGATAGTTTCCCAGTAGTTAAGGAACTAAATAACTATTTCTACTGAAATGTGAAAACCTAAAGGGGGTTGGGTTTGTTTTTTGTATGCATGCTTTGTAGTAGCAGTGCTGAGGCACATGCTCAGTTTCTCTTTTTAGAAGACATAGGTTGGGCTGTGTGGTTGGTATATATATATATATATATGTGTATCTTTTGTGTTTTATCTCACCCCACCCATGTTGAGCACTTAGTGCCGAAGACTCCCATTTTATGGTAGAGGGTGTTTTTCCCTTAGTTACTAGCTCTTTCCTGCTCCTTCTCCCCTAGGATGTGATGGCTTGTGGTGGCCTTACACCTAAGACTCTTCGGGTAGGTTTTTATTGGGGTGGTTTTAGCCCAAGACTTTTCGGGTAGGTTCTACTGTTTCCCAAGAATCATCGGGATGAGGCCCAGGTGTGTACGGGCGGGATACGTGGTTGTGAGGCCCAGGTGTGTGCGGGCAGGATACGTGGTTTTGAGGCCCAGGTGTGTGCGTGCGGGATAAATGGTTGTGAGTCTCAGGTGTGTGCGGGCGTGATACGTGGTTGTGAGGCCCAAGTGTGTGCGGGTGGGGAGAGTGTGGCAGCGTTTAGACGTTCGTCGTTAGGAAGAGCAGCTAACTAAATGAAAATGGTTCGGGGTACCCAATACTCTTATTCTTATACTACTACTACCTGTTGTGATTGTGTTTTGGTGAGTGTGTATGGTGAGGTTGGGTGGATATAATTCCTTGCTAGGTTTCTTCTGTTGTTCTCACGGGACATTAGGATGTCTCCTCACTTGTGCATGAGAGATTTAGGTTTCCCTACTGAGTATACTTGTATGCTCACCCTACGTTTACTTACAGGTTTCCAGGAGGACTACCAGGGTCGTGCGGGACCCTACTAGTCGGAAAGTTGGAGTTGTTGCTGTTGTTGTACCTTGTTTTTCTTTTGGTATTGTACTTTAATCATTCTTGTACTTGTACCTTGTTATAAAATTATTTAAACATGCATGTGGGCTTGGTTTGGGTTTATTTATATACACTGGTTCTTTTCCTTTTTGGTGGTTGACTTGTCCTATTTCACAATTTTTTTAAAAAAAAGGGTAATGCCTCCAATATTTGTGAAAACTCATACCCTTGGTGCTAGTCGCCACCCCGGGGCCTACTGGAGGCGGGACTCAGGGGTCATTATCTCCCTTTCACCATTGCCAGCTCCGGAGGGGCATCTTTGGTGGGAGGGGTCGTGACAATTTTCCAATCAGTTTTCATTTTCCTTTTACCAAAAATGTGAAAAGAATATTTTCTTTAATGTGCATGACATGATTAGACTTTTCCACCAGCATGACCATTATTTAATTTTAAGCTTCCTTTAAATGTTTTCATGGTTTTTTTCAATGAAACAAATTTGAAAATATTTTATTTAGAAAAATCAAAGTGAAATGATATTTTCTTAAATAAATGTTTTAAATTATTTTTAAATCTTCCTTTATATGTTCTAATGTTTATTTTTTAAGAAAATGATAAAAAATATTTTTTGGATTTTTTGGTTTAAAAACTTATTTTCAAATAAAATTTATTTTTCTCATGAGATGTTATAATTGATGTTTAAAAAATATTTTCCATCTAAGATGACAACTTTTGAGGATAATTATACTTTACTAGGGATATGATCCAAGGATACCATTCTTATTATTTCTCTGGATGGTTTATGTTTATGATGAAAATATGTTTACATATGCCATTTTTATTCAATGGGTAATACCATGATAAAATGATTATGAAACCCAATTATTTTTCTATGGATTATGCTTTCATGAAAGGATAAGATGATTATGAAACCTTTTTCTTTTCCACATGTTATGTTGTAATGAAATATTTGTGAAGCCCATTTATTTTCATGGGTTCTAATATGATGAATGTTTTATGATTTTGTGGATACAATGTGTATTATTTTAATTATTTGACATTGGTTATGTTATATCCAAATATTTTTTGTACCCATATCTCCCTCCAATTAATTTGATAAATATTGATATCACATGAGATAAATTGGGATGGAATGGAAATTGAACCCAGTTCAATAAGGGAATTTGTCAACTATGATTGTCTTGGGAGTGAACCCTGACTACTAAGATGGTTTGGCGAGTAAACCCATTCCACAATGATTGCTTTTTCAATGATACTTGACTAAAATGGAAATTATTTTATATTATAATATAAATTCAACAAATCTATGTATTTTGAAAATGTTATGTTCTCATGGCTCATGTTTGTTGATTATACTATGATTCATCTATTATGAACAACCAATATTTTTTACATGACTCAAGATTCTGATCATTGGTATTCCAGGTATGGTTTTCATATGTTATGATCACAGTATAATACCTATATTCTCACGTTAGGTTTATATATTTACCTTGTTTACCATTTCTGATTACCTAACCACACGCTTTCTAATGTTTATTTTTCCAAGGTTATCATGATTGGTATTATGTTTGATATATCATAGAAGGGTGATGTTTGGGGGAACTAATTGGGTGAAAATATGGAAATATTATGAACATGTTGTTTATGTTACAATTTTTCTAAAGGAACTATAATTTTACAATCCTTGGGTGTGTGTTTGTATAATGTTATGAATTTTCAAATAAAAATTTGTCATATATATATATATGATGTATGGGTCACTATAATTATAACCACTACCCATTCCTATATGGATGTGGGAAAAAATCACTATGGACTTTTTCAATGGCATTCCTAATACATCAAAGGGAAATAATGTTATATAATTTATCAACGATTTATTGAAAAAGTCATCCCATTTCATTACCATAATAGAGAATTTCTCCCAATAGCACCTTCCTCACCTCTATATTCAAGAAGTAGTGAGACTTTATAGAGTAACATAATTGAATGTTTCATACTCAGATCCAAAATTTACTTCTATGTTCGAGAGGATCCTTTAAAAGGCTGTGAATGTAAAAGTAAACCTGAGCATAACCTGTAATCATTAACTCAATGGGCATATTGATATGACAACTCAAATAATATAAAACATACAAAATGAAAGCTAACATGATTTTCAAGAGAATTAATACCAACATCCTCCACTTATTGAATTATACAATAAAAATAGTTTCCACTAAAGTTTTCATATAGTACCTTTTGAATATATCTATGGGAAAATGTGTAGGACTCCAACATACTCAGAAGATGTTGGATAAGGGAAATTTTTGGACCCCACATTTGGAAGGTGACTATAGAAAATATACAAGTGAATCATAAACAAATCAATGCTATTAAGATTCAAAAGAAAATTTATAACAATAATTAAATCAAGGATACATGATTTCATGTTGGGGATCATGTTTTTCTCAAGATATCAATGTTGAAAAGAGTTGTGATATTTTAAAAGGATTTGAAACTAATTCCAAGGTACATTAGACTGTTTGTGATATTAGAGTGTGTCGGTGTAGTTTCTTATCGATTAGAATTACCTCATAATCTTTCCAATGCCCAAGATATCTTCTACATGTCTTTATTGAGAAATTATATGTGTGTCCCAACACATATACATGATATTAATTTTGTTAAATTGGAACCTGAATTATCTTATAAAGAGAAATGAATCCAGATTCATGATAAATGGAACAAGTTTTGACGAAAAAAATCACATGAATTGTCAACATCCTATGGAAAAATAATATGTTTTAAGAAACTGCATGGTCACCTGAAGAAGGGATGAAGGAAAAATAAACCTATTTGTTTTGAGGAAAGATTCAAATTTTAAGGTTGAATTTACTAAGGGGTGAGAATTTAAAGGCCTAAAAATTTCTTAAATGATTATTAAGAGAACTTTTTTTATAATGATTATTTTATTAATTCTCACAATTTAAGTACATTGAAATAATATAATAATATGAATATTAAATGTCTGGTAAAAATACAAATTATTATATCTATGACTTGTATAGGGATATAGAAACCAAATAATTGTAACCGCGCAATGGTATACTCTATAGGATCAAACTCTTCTAGGATGACTACACCAGTCATAAAAATTGTTAAAATATAAAAGAGTCATTATTAATATGATTTACATTATCAAAGGAATCGTAAAAACCTTTGGGAATAAAGTATTAAATATTTATGTTTGGTTCTACATATATAATTTAATCGAATAGGTGACCATTAGGATATAACCACTACATTACTATTACTTGCCCATTTCTCAATACGACCATAGAGTAGTATGACATTTGATAACATATTTGTTATAATGTGTTTGTTGGGATTAGTTTATATTAATGGTAATGGTAAGGGCTAATTGAATGAAAAAGGAATAAACAGTGGCCTCATCTAGAAGAATAGTTCCTGGTGAATCACATTTATCAAAGCATGAGAGGGATGTAGAGTCAATGGGGTTCTCCCTTGACCGAGATCGAGTAGATATTCAAAAATCAAATTTTGAGTAGAATTTATTATGTGATAAGTACAAGTTAGTGTATATCACCCAAAGTTCAATGTTAGTTAATCCACCCCCTGAAACTACCACCATCGAATACCTTACACTTATAAAATATGATGATGCATTAATGGGTTATGTATCTAAACCATAGAATCATAAAAGTGTAATTTTATTTATATAAGTGAAGTATTTATTTCTTAAATTCTATTTACAATATTATTTTTTATTAAAACACACATGAATATAATATAAATTGAATAAATAGGTTTTCGGATACAAATAAAACATAATTTTATTTCTATAAAATATATACACTTTTATAATTTATTTTTTCTAAATAAAAATTATTTTTTGGAATATTATAATAAGAAATATTTATTTTATTATAAATGACAATCTAATTTAATAATGTACTAGGAAATTTGATTATGTTTCAGAAAGTGGACTTTGTTGTAAAAATAGTTATCTTTTAATAAATAAATATTTTTTATTTCAAAGTTACTATTATCATATTTATTTAATTGTTTTAAAAAGATAGGCATTATATTTGAAACCAAAACATTGATATTAGGTTACAGGTAAATTCATTTAATTTTCTAAAATAGTTTATCTTTTAGTGAATCATAAAAATATTGTTTTCTATTTTTGTTGCATTTTATGATATAATATATATTGTAATTAATTAATGTGATTAAACAACTAAAAATATTTTATTTTATTAATATTATGTATTTTAATGGATTTAAATCTATTTCCAATCCTATAAATGACTTTCTAATGCCTAAAATGGAAATTATAATTTTAAAAACTATATGTTGTGGAAAAATTATTTTTCTATATGCAAAGTAACATTAAAATAAGTTATTTCAGTTCTAAATTATTAAAATATTATAAAACATGTATTATATTTCTAAAACCATGATCAAAACATGGGTAATCCATTAGTTTTTCATTTTCTACAATATAGACTTCCAAGACTAATATTAAGAAATTATTAAACAATTACTCTTTTTCAATATAAACACCCACACATACCCTTATTCTTCTAGAATAAAAACCCTTAATATAGAAATTATACTCATTTCCCCTCTATGAAGTCCCTCCAAGGTAACTAAAAGGTATTAAGTTTTCCCTCTCTAAACTTTAATAATTCACTTATCAAGGTAAGGGAACTCTCCTCATCTTTTTTCCCATTCAAGTACCTCTTTTGTTGCATTTATTATAAATATAGAATTAAATTATTTTCATGATCTTTGAATTATCCCATTAATGAAAAAATAATTTTTTTTCAACGAGAGATCATTTTTCTCTCCCATTACTCCCTTTATTTAATCTACATTGTATACCCATTATGTTGTCAAATTCATTTCATGATGTTTTCGTATTTATATGAAATATTCTTATGGCTTGAATACCCAACCCATTTATATATCCAAGGGTATTCACCTAGATTTAACAATGATTAATTTATTATGGAATTGAAAATATAAGACCATCATTCCTTTCATGTGAGTTAAAAATGATGCAATGCTCATGTCTTTAAGCATTTAGAAAATTAATGAATTTTACATGAAGCTCATTCATTGTTTACCATGGGTTAATAATGAAATTTATTGTTATAATCTATGTGTCTCACTTGAATATATAGAAATTAATGTTTCACCCTGATATTGTTCTAATGAATCGGGTAAATAATTATTCTCCATAGATGAAATTTGTTATGATTCCTTTGTGAATAACCTTGATAATTATGTTTAATGATTCCTTGATAATGAAAAAATTTGATATGTTTATGAATGAATAATTTTTATTTTTTATTAACATTTCCATGTTATTATTTATGATCTTTTTTTATTATGATAAGTCACATGTTATTATGATCATGTCTTGTGTTTATGTATCGTGATCACATGCTAAATATTTCCTTTAGTATTCTATTCCTAGGATTTATGCTCACCCCTTTCTTTTAATGTATATGCCTAGGATATGAGATACAGAAAAATTATCCTATGATAAATCTATAAAGAATCCTTTCAAGTTTATTAGAAGAAATTTTATGTATTTCATGTATTACATTCCTAATTTCCAAGAATCTAAGACTGAAAAATATCCTTTATGTAATTAAATTTATTATAATTTAATGAAAATTTTATGAAATAAAAATGTACGATTACATAGTGGTATGCCTATATTATATTATCCAATGGGGTAACTTTTACTTATAAACCTTATTCCATCTACACTTTATGATATAGTGTGTTTCTCACTATTTTTCACCTTCAAAAGCTTTATTGATTTTGACTTTTTATAAAACTTTTTTCAAAACAGGTATAGTGAATATAGCTTTATTAAAGCCTTGGGACACCTTCTTCCATGTGGATAAAGCATAGGAATCTCTACGTTTTCTCACACTCTCTTTTCAAATAGTATATATCCATTTTCATGGAAAATACTACTCTAAAAAATGAGTGTAAACATCATTCTTCTTAGTTATTTAATAGGGTATATATTTTAGTAATTATAGATATTTTATTTTTTACTTCTAACTCTCTACACTTCAGGTTGAAGGAATATTTATTTGTCTCAGATAAATTAATCCTACCTTCCCAGTCACTTTTAATCTTTTGATTGTATTCCTCATGAAATTATCTTCTTTCTCACAGATGTTTTTCAAGGTATTTGATTCTTTTATCTTTATCTTACAGTTGAGCTTATTTGACACTCATGGAGAATTTATTTAGAATCATCAATGCATGGATTACTTTAGTAACAATATCCTTAATCACTTCCTTCTCAATAATTGTTATTTAAAATTTTTCATCAAGAAATGGCATGTTAACATTTCAAAGTAAGTTTCTTTCTCACATAGATTTTACCATCTTTCAGCGGGTGTAGCATCTTCCAAAAAATTTACAATACTTATTCAATTACAATATCATATCTCTCATAATATGAATTATTATCCTATAGTCCCATAATATGTATTATTATATATTCAATAAATTTAATAAGTCCCATTTAAATATATTCTTAATTCCCAGAATAAAAAATTTTAAATTATTTATCATTTCCAAAAAATTTAAATTTTACACATCTAGAACTTGTTTCTATAAAGGGATATTTTCAAAATATTTATTAATTCTCTTAACATTGTAATTAAAATTAGAAAATATTTTATCCTTTTTATTCCTTGATACATTTCTCAAATTATTCAAATATTTCTTTTTTTTGTTTTTTTTTTTTGTTTCTTAGAATCTACTTTTAACTCTTTATAAATAATAATATATTCTTATTTTTCATCTAATTCACTTCAAACATTCAAAATATTTAATTTATTAAAAAAAAATTATTTAATCCTTAAAATTTATTAAATTGTAGGGAATATATCACTCTGATACCATTTGAAATGCCTAAAAGGATCGATGCAAACACATAAGGGGGGTAGGGTCACGTGTTACCTATTTTTAACTAAATATAAATGATTTTGGAAACTTTAAACCATGGAAATAAATAACTATTATTAGTTAGTTCATTTATATGTATTAAATTTTTTACCAAAAAACCATCAAATACATTCCTGTAAGTAAAGAATTAAAAGAGAATGTGGTATTTTATAATTTTTGATACAGAGACCTAGTTCTTTCCTTGATTAGTCATTTTCTCCAATGAACGATTCTCCCCTATAATCTGATGTCTATTACAAGGGACGATCTTTCTTATACCTACAAAAAATCCCTATGTTTATGCAATTTCATTCTTCCTATAGAGCTTTCATTTCCAGATTCACCCTATTGTTGTTTCTTCAAATTTTCTTCTCCTCAGATACCATAAATCCCTTCAGTTCTACATAATACCACTATATATAAACAATTTTTTCTTTCATGACCTCATTTTAATTTTATCACAAGTTCTATACATTATGATTAAGCATCTATATTTAATATCCTTCTCCTCAACATAATGTCTTTTAATTCAAGAACATTTTCCACAATAGTGTTTAAAACTTGTTCCATATTTTTCTCAACTTTATATGTCTTCAGAGAAACTACTCAACTGACTTTCTCACTAAACAAAAAAGGATTATTTTAGATAATCATAATATAAACATGAGATTAGTCTCACTTCAAGTTGTTTTCTTGTCGCTACTTCAAATCACCTAAATTAAACTTAAAATGATGGATGGTTTCTTCAACCTCTTCATCTTCCAAAAATAAATATCTTAAACTTTAGTGCAATATCAGTTTCCTCTATTTTTTATTCTTTAAGAGTGTTATTTAATATTTCCCACATTATAATGCCCACTCTTAGATACTCATGTTTCAAACAAATACTTCTCTCTCTTTCCCATTTATCCTTTTTTAAATAGGTTACCATGAATGATTATTTTTTATTTTAAAACATGAAATATCCACATATATTTTTATTCTTATGAACATTAATTAATTTATCAAATTTTTTATATGTAATATCTATAATCTATTTTTAATTTTACATCCAATTCCTATCTCTTATGATATTTTAGGAGTTACCTTGATTTTTTATTTCTCATTTTTATCTCAACTAAATTTAGTATTAGAGATTATTCCAATGGCCACATGATCTCATATTCCTTTATTTATTATTTTATTCTTTATTACTATAAAAGATCAATGTTTTTTTATTATAAATCAATAAATATTAGGATCTTCAAAGAATCCAACAGATGTTCGAGGTTCTTATACTGGCAAGCATGGCTCCACCAGATCTAGAAGATGACCACTAGACTTCATTTTTAAGATCTCTCTTTTTCTTAAAATTTAACCAATATTAACCCAAAACTAATATTTATAATATGTTGAAAAAATACACATCATGTAATTTTACATATCTAGTCAGCCTCAAATTATACTTGAGATATTGAGTAGAGAATAGTGTAGACATTTAAAATGACCTGCATATTTGGATTTCAACTTATCATTACTCTTCTCACTTCATATTTAATCACTCAATAATGATTTTCATATTTTCTATTTGAAAATATTCAAAAAAATGAGTATTTGTCTTCTTATACATATCAACCTTCAATATTCCCTAAAAACATATTGTATAATGGATTTTAGAAACATCCCAATATTTGGATTGATTATAAATTTTTTATAAATCAATAAATATAACTTCATTAGAATTCAAAGATTCTAGAAACTCACCATTTTCATATTACTTTAATATTTCTTAACCATATATGAAGATCATGTCCACAAATATTTCATACATGGATCAAAAACCCATTTAGCTGTTTATGATGTTTATGTCTATATAGAACAATCCATGAATCATCCCATTCCAATTCAATATTTAGATATAAATCATAGAAATATTCATTTTCATTATATACATTTTCTAATTATCCTCTAAATATCATATTTACCATTATATTTAAGAATAAAATTGACTATATGTCAATAAACCATGTGTTAGATAGACCAACCATAAAAAAATCACTTACTATGTATATTTACCATGTGGTGATGGATCAACCCCATAAATAAATCACTTAACCTATCTATCAACCATTCATAAATGGATTGACCTCATGAACAAATAAACATACACTATTCATTGACTTAAAAGAATTTAATAGACTATATGATATAATGGATTGACTATATAACTTAATGGATGTATTGTATGAATTTCTAATAGGTCAATTAACTACATATATAAATTACAACCTGACCATGAGGTAGTTGATATACCATATGACATAGTAGATAAAAATCATGAAAAATTGATTTTTTGGTCATTGGATCAATTGAAATCTTCCAGACATGGGGAATTTCAATATTTTAATTATAAGTTAGAAATTATTAAGGTGGCTCCATATTAGTTTTTTTATTTGTTTTTTTATAATTACTATGCCTCTTTATTAAATTATTATAATTTCTCATATTTTTATTCAATCCTTTTTTCCTTGTAAAAATAATAAAAAAATGGGTTTTCACTAATTATAGAATAAAAATTATAGATTATATAGATTATTTTTTAGATATTTAGGTGAATTATTCATTTCATGAACAACTTTTAGGGAAAAATCCATCACCATATGATCTGTTATCTCGCATTCTGTTAAGCCTTTTATTTTTTTATTTTAAAAAATATTCCTAATTATAAGATCAAACAAAGAAATAAATTAACCATAAGCAATGAATATTGATCAACTATATGGCAGGTAATAGGTTTACCACAAGTACAATTCATTAACCATGCGAAGAAACAATTTTCCATAGATCTGAATATTTATAAGTCTTTAATCGACTTCATGATCAAATGTATTATCCAAAAGTAAAAATTTATAGAATATTAATATAAATGGAATGAAAATTTTTAAAAATAATTAACTAAAATAAAAATGTATTTAAAGTTTCTATTGATCACTCTAGATATACTCCAAATTTCTCTATGTTCTAAATCAACTATACAAAAGAGTTTCAACTGACTGTATCAGTTAAGTGATCACTAAAAATGGACTCGATGTTTTTCTATGTTTTGAATCAAAAAAAATTGAATATTTATTGAACATATATTGAAGAAAACCTACTATTATACTAGAATAGAAATAAGATATGTCTTAACAAAAAATTTAAACTACCTTAAAAATGATATCCTAATAAATCAAACCTACCAATTTCATGATTCTTTATTTTTATATTTTTTATATATTTATATGTAAGAACTTGAGTTTTCATGAATTATTTTTTCAAATAAATTAAATTTATTTTATGTCTTTTATTACACACAACATCATGTTAATCTTTCACTATACCAAACACTAGCTTAGCTTTCATAACATGCAACACTAGGTTTCCATAAAAAAAATATTTTATTAATTTAGTTATTTATATGAGACTATTATAACCTAGTCAGTATACTTGTTTATATGAACTCTAATAAATAAATTTAAAATATTATTTATAATTTTTTTATATAAACAAAACATATTTAAAATAAGACACATAATTCTTGGTAAAGCCTTTTTATTTTTTGAAAATATGATTTTCTCAAAAAATGGTTTTATTAATTTTTGTGAACAAAATTAAAATTAATGTATGAAACATTTAAAAAAATAATTTTAAAAAATAATTTTTTTATTAAATATAATGTCAATAAAATATTAGGGTGAATTGTTTGGATTTTATTGAAATATTTTTTTTCCTTGATGAATAGTGAAAAATACTGATTTTTAATTGAAACCTACCTTTTAATTAATTTATTTATAAAGATAAATTATATTTTAATTTATTATTAATGTTAAATTAGTAAATATATACATCAATTAGACTAATTTATTTCATTTTAATCAATTTCATATTTAAATTAGATATAAAAACTTTTTAACCTTTCGATCATTAAAGCATTAAAAACCATGCATTATCATCGTGTCTAAAAGATTATTTTTTAAAATTGAATTATACAATTTATTTAAATTGAATTTTAAAAAATGGATTCAATATTTGGAATAATAATAAATTTTATTATATAACAAGGTAAAATTAATTTTTTACTATAATGATTTCTGAAAATAGTTAACATTAATTACCACGATTAATGTTAAAATGGTGTTTTGTGCAATACATGTGTTTGTATGAAAAAATAATTTTCCACACACATAATATTTTTTATTTAATAAATTGGATTTCATATATTGAATAATTAAATATAAATTATATAATAAATATGTTATAATATTATCCTTAAAGGAAAAATTACCTAGGTAAATTAAAAGTTACTAGTTTCCTTGGTAATAAAATATAAGGATAAAATTGAGTAAAAATAAAAATAAGGAATAACTTGATCAAAAAATGTTCTTATTTTTTATGGTGGAAATTTATATCAAAAAATAAATCTCTTCCCTTCATTATTAATCAATTTTTTATCCACAATATGTGATATTGATCTCCAAATAGTGAATTATTTTGGGTATTCACAAAAATGTCACTCCTCCTCGATTATAAAAGGGAACTCACTAACCTCACTTCTTCAAACCTATCATACTATTTTAATCAACACAAACCTACCAAAATAACTTCAAAAATTCTATAAACTCATCTTGGAATCCTTATTTTTGGATTAAATCAATCCAATTAAGTATTTTAGTACAAACGTTATGATGATACATAGAGAAGATATAATGTTTATCAACGAGTGTTTTTTTATTTCAACCTCAAAACCCTTCAATTATTTTTATATCATGTTTATATAATAACATAAGTGTCTTAAATATATGTAAAAGAATTTATATTAATTTAATGACCTATAATAATCTCTACTTCAATCAACTAGGTAATGAAAACATAGTTTGTCTATATGGCAGACTACCGCCTCGCGAGCCGATGTCATTTTTTTCATTACCACCTATAAAGGATGGTCATAATGATGTATTTATTAATTATATTTTATATATATTATATTTATTATTTTGTAATTATTATGTAATTATTATATCACACATACCTTCATACTCTACATTTTTTTGTAATATCATAATGTCGTTTATGTGGGCAGCGGACTACAACCTCATGAAGTGATGTGATTTATTCAAACATTGTATGGAATGTATTGAGTATGGGTTTAAACAAAATTGTGATATATACTAAATTACCATTATTTTTTAATTATAATATATATAATTTACTTTTATTTCTTTCAACCCATCAAGAAAAATCAAAAAATAGTGTTCATACTTATGTACGACCTACTGTCTCCATGAATGGTGTATTTCATTTCCGACCACTAAATTTTATGGATTAATATAAATACATAGATAATGAATATTTATGATATTTATTTAGTTTTCATAATTCTGGATATAATTTAACCATGATCAAAGTAATAGGACCAAATATATAAAAAATCAAAACATATATGAAAAACAAAGTAGTTATTAACTGAAACATTAATTTAACATAGAATTGCTAATAAACGGATAATCCAATTTCATAAGAAGATAATATATTATATTAAATATATTAATATTGTTCTAGGATAGATGTTTAATTAAATTCTATTTATTATACATGAGGTTTGACCGAGTATGATGGAATTCCAGACTTAGGGTGAGGGATTTTTGTCTCACTTTTTACTTCTATGAGACACTAGCCATATACGCCATATATTTATATGAGGTGGTGTATATGTTTCCCATGAATGTATTTTAATATTATAATTTTATAAAATATTTTGTTTTACATATCCATTTGATCATCTTTCTTTCATGGGGTTTAGGCTTCAAAAGTTAACAAATCAGTAATGGATTTCAAGTCTATCTTTTATTTATGGGATACATATGAAAATTCACCACTAATTTATTTTGGGTGGTGTATATATTACCAGTTTGAAATTATATATCAAAAATGCCATTATATTCTTGATATTTAATGATTTATTTTATGTTATAATTTATTTTGGATTATGATTCAAAAGATTACTAAAGCGGTAATGGATTTTTTGTCTTACTTTTCCATCTTTGAGGCTTATGTCATGTTATGAACCTCTGTTATTTTATAAGGTGTATATACATCCCTTTTGAAATTTAATATCCAATTTTTATTTATTATTATGATATTTTAAGTTTACTTTAATTTTATTTCTATGGGTCTTATAATTCAATGTTACGAAAGTAGTAATGATTTTAGGTTATAATCTCATTATTTATCGGGATTATTTATGACTATGTTTCTGATGATAAAATATTATGACCCATATTTCAAGAAACAAATTATTTTTCTTCTCCTATATTTATTTAATGAGAATAGATTTTGTCCATTAATTTCCATCTCATGATATACTAAATATTTCAAATTTAATTTCTATAACAAAAATATTCTTTCTATTTAAAAACCCTTTTTTCTTCCAAGACCATATTTTCTAAAATTATTTTCAAAATGATCTATGTTTTAAAAAGTTTTTTTTTAAAAATAGATTGATATCAGCCTCAATAAATGTTTTAAATTATTTTTAAAGTTTCTTTATAAGTCTTAAAGGTTATTTTAAAAGAAATTTATTTTCAAAATGTTTTATGTTTTAAAATGTGTTTTTCAATGATATTTTCAACAAGAAATGTTTTAATGTTTTTTAAAATATTAAATTTTATTTTTTAAAGTTTATTTTCAATTAAAAGTATTTTCAAAATAAATTATGTCATAAAAATTACTTTTTAAATAAATTCTGTTTTTATCAAGAAATATTCAAATTGATTTGTCATTAAAAACCATTTTTCATCTAAATATGAAATCATTTGATGTAACTTATTCTTTACTAGGAACATGATCTATGGATACTATTATTATTATTTCTATGAATGTTTTATGTTAGTGATGGAAATATGTTTATGAAACCTATTTATATTCTACGAGTTATACCTTAATAAAAAAATATTTGAAACCCACTTATTTTCAAGGTTTATTCAATGATAGAATAATGAAATGATTAAAACCTACCTTTTTTCATAAGTTATGATATATTTAATGTTTTAGGAAATTTTGGTACACATATTTATAAGTTTCATTATATTATGGTGGTTACGTTATAACCAAGGATTATGGTTACGTTATAACCAAGGATGGTGGTTATATTACAACGAATGATGGGAGGGACATATATCACCCTCCAATTCTTTGGGTAAAGACATATATATCATGAGATATATATGATTGGAATTGGGAGTGAACTTTTTTTAGTAAGGTACTTTGTCGACTATGATAGTCTTGGTAGTGAACCTTGACTAACCTAATGGTTTAGGTAGTGAACCCATTCCACTGTGATGAAAGGGTGTTCACAAGGGATAGTGGTGTGTCACATTTATGCAAGGTATTTATTCATTTTACCCTAGTAAATACATTATTTGCCTAAGTATAAAATATAATGTACACAATATGGTTAATTTATCCAGGAGGACACATACAATACACAGTCTTTCAATTATCACTGTTATTTTCTAACTAATATAACACTATTATACTAATATATATCTGAGGATTTGAAATGCATAAAATATAAAATACTATATATATATATTAAAATTAAATAAATAATTATTTTATAATAAATAAGGAATAAAATAATTCATGGATGTTTATGGAGATTGATATTATATTTCAAAATAATCTCTTTGGTCGATTCAATGTTGTGATAAAGACATGTCACACTATAGCATCTCATTTGAAATGTGATTACTCGATACCAAGACCACTTCAGATAAATTAATTCTCTTTATAATATCATCTATGATAATTCTTTCATGACCATAACTACCCAATCCATACTCCACCATATGCATGGCTTAGACATTTAACAAAAGGATGATTGATAAATGAGAAGAAGAAAATAGTTATAGAGAAAAGGGGAGAATGTTCACCATTATCAATTTAACCACCACTAAAATTTATATAATTGAATAAATATTTATAAAATTAGGCACAATAAAACTCAATCAATCCACAATTCCCTACCTTAAACAAGCACTAAGGTTAGTTTTCTATTTTTAGTGAATTTAATAGGGGAACATAGTTAGAGAAATATATAAAATAAAAGAAATGGTATAAGAAGACAAATGCATAGAAGAAGAAAATAATTAAGCTAATTTATATTGAAAATATTATCAACCAATAAAGAAATCAAACTACACCTTATCACCCTAGAAAATTAATATCTTTTGGTTTGGGAGGTGAGACACATATTTATAGGCAAAAACTAAGAATGTTTGGCTCCAAAATATTTTCACCAAAATTTTCCATGTGTTAGGCCCATTAAATGGTAAAATTGGATAATTTATCCTTTTTAATGGTTATTCCACCAATTATCCTGTATTATCCCTTAAAATTTAATCTTTATTGGAACTCGAATGAAGGAATTATTACTGATTTACTTTGGACATTTAATTTTTCTAGACAGACTCTTCCTATTCCAAAATTCAAACTTACCATGCCATAATGAACTTGTAAATGGAATTTTATATCATGTAATCCTTCATAAAATTTATTAATTAATTTCTTATCAAACTATATTTATATTTTTTTATTTATTGTTCCAAAAAACTTCTATATATAACCTCATCTTTAAAAGTATCCAAATTTGTACATAGTTTTTGATACCCAACATGTGGGCTAGTTCTAGGCCTCAAAGAAATGGATTGAGATTTTGTTCCAAAAGGATAGAATATATATAAAAATATTTATGTAATCCCATAAAAATTAATTTCACAATATAATTCATATTAGAAAATTTTAGGTATGAAATATAGAGTAAAAATAAAATAGTTAAAATCCAAAATTAGTCTATTTTTTAATTTAGGCATAAAATACGAAAAAAACATAAAAAATGGGACAATTTCACATACAATAAAACTATGGTGGGTTTTAGAAGATTTTAATTCCATTACAAAAGGTCTAAAAATATTAGATTCATCACTCTAATATACTCAAACATTGTAATCATGGGCAATCATCTAATACCAATGTCCAAAAAAAACTTCTAAATGTATAAATTAAAAAATAACTCTAGTATCACATATAAGAAAATATCATTCCTAATACATGAAAAATATTCTCTAAATCATAAAAAATAATAATTAAATTAATTTTTTTATAATTTTTGTAACACCCCAAGATTTCATAGTGTGTTATTTCTTCAAAATAATTCAATAACTTGCACTACACGCAACACCGAGTTCAATGACACCATGACTTACCAAAAAAAATCCATTCAAAAGAGGTTATGAATAGCATTAACTAAATTTTAAACATTATATAATCCTTAGAATTTTAGAATCCATATTATGAGTTTCTTATACATAATGTAAGAACAGATTCATTTTCAGTATTGCACTTTTATCAACTTTTAATAGTGAAACCTTTTTAAATGCAATATTTGAAACTTTTTTACTAAATGGGGGACATCAAAAAATTTAAAATGAAACATCCCAAGCTTCCACGGTAAGCTTTCCTTTGAATAATACAGTAGCGTGTGTTGTACGCAACTTCGAGTTCTAACACACCACAACCAATTAAACTAGCCATTATGAATAGTAATACCTACCTTTTAAAATTTTAGAAATTTTATCTCTCAAAATGGACTTCATTTTTGGATTCGGAGTATCGAATTTAGCCTAAGGTGAAATTGTGGTACTTTTCGGATAACTTTCATATTTTGATGAATAGTGAAAATTACTAAATTTTAATTAAAAACAAATTTTTTAATCAAAATAATTAATAGTGATAAATTATTAATTTGAGTGGTTTTAAAGTATATTTAGAATATATTTTTACCATTTAATATAATTTTGGTCATTGGACATAATTTTACAATTAAACCGAACATAAACAAGTGTCAATCTTTTGATAGTTATTATCTCTTAAAAACACGGTTTTTGTTTTGACAGCGTGAATTAATTTTAAATTAATTTCCGACACTTCTGTGTTTTGAATTTAGAAACATGTATTCCATATTTGGAATCAGGATGTTCAAATTGTGTAAATAGGTAACTTTTATTTTTAGACATTTTGAATAATTACTGCTGTAAATATTTTATTTACCATGGTTAAGGGTAAATCCGGTAAATAAGGGTTAAAAATAATATTATAATAATACTAAATTACCCTAAAACGTGTCCTAGCCTTATTTTTTGATACATGTTCGACCATAGGCATATTTGGATCGATTTTGGGACCCCATGGTGCCACTTGTAGGTGATAGGGACACTTTATTTTAATTAAGTTAAAATGAATACAAAATTGACACAAGCATATATCTTTTAGGAAAACAATTTTTACATAGGGTTATATATGTTTGATTTTAGATTATAAATATTAATTAGAAATATAAAAATCTTTACTACATAATTATATTTTATTTATAATTTTTAGACATTAAATAATTTAATTTATTTATGACACAATGATGATGAATTAATTACTATAATAGTGAAAAATTAACATAATTGATATTAGAAATACCCAAATAAATATAATATGAAACTTTTAATGATTTAAACTAATTTTCTAGGATAATATGATATATTAGGATTGATTTAATTGACTTTTTTCGAAGTAATAAATCTGTTATGAGTTTCACAAAAATCAACTATTGAATAGTGTCAAAATTGACATAAAAGAGTTCTTAAAACAAATATTATATTATTAGTTGATATTAAATTCCTAAAAATATAAGGTTCATCCAAGAGACTTATATCATGATAGTTTCGTCATTAATGGACCACTTGGGGGTCTCTTGGATGTATATAGTAAGTTTATTAACCATATTATATAAAAATACAAAGAGACATTGTAAAAGTGAAACTAATTAACTTAGAGTTAATACTTAATGATAAGGTTAATATAAGTACCCAAACCTGTCTAAATTCTATTGGTTGAGTTTTTTTCAACCCATCCCGACCTTAAAATTTAAATAATCAACTTTGGAGCCATTATAAACCGAATATGAATTTATTATAAACTAATATTTCTAGCTTTTCCAAAGGTGCCCCTCACCCCTCTTATAAAAGGGCAATCCTCCTTTTCATTTCTTCAAACCTTAAAAACCTTTTGGTTCGGAAAACCTCTGCCCAAATACTCTCCCAACTTCCCTAACTACAACCTAGAGGCCTTAGTTTGATCAGAAAGCCAACCTAAGGATCCCTTTTGATCTAATCAAAAGGAAGAACCCGAAGAAGAGGTAATGATTTCACCACCCTTTTCCAAGTTCCTTTCTTCTTCCACTTCTTCTTCCTTTGTTATTACCATTATAAAATAATAACTCCAGTATCATATATATACTGTAATGTTATTATAAATATGGTACAACCATATTCAGTATTCTATCCACCCTTTGAATAACATGTCACCATACGTGCGTACGTACGGCTTACCGTCTCCACGTCGTGGTGTAATTGTTATTCAATATATTATTATTTGGATGGGTATAATAATGATATGTAACTCATGTAAATAATAAATATAACATGTTAATGATTCTGTATATATTATATAACAACCATTTATATATTATTTCAAAAGAATGATATTGTCGCTCGTGCGTACGTACGGACTACCGTCTCCACGAACGCGATGAGATTCATTCTCCATCGTATCCATTCAAGTATAATTATCATTTGATGATTTACAAATGATGTTTAAGGAATTGATATCATTATGGATATGAATAATATACAACCTATCCATTACAAACATGTCTTACGTAACAAAACATATAAAATAAAACAAGTAAGTTAACACCCGAAACAACGATAATACTAAGATATTATTATCAAATCAACATTAAAAGATCATATATAATATCATATTAATGTATATGATTCTTGTATAATTTAATAAAAATTATTTCACCATTATATAGGAGGTTAACCTACCCCAACCATGGAAAAGTACAAGGTAAGGGGTTTTCATCTCACTCCTTATTCCCGTGAGATTCATGCCATATTGCCACCATCACCTTTTGTGTGGTGTATGTACTTCCCATAATTATATTCTTTGTGTAATACACTCTAATTTATGTGTATTTACATATTCATTGTATGATACCTCTTTCATGGGTTGTATGTTTCATAAGTTACCAAATTGGTAAGGGTTATTTCGCAATCTCTTCATTATCCGAGGTTGTTTATACGTAATAATCTACTGGGATCTCTTTATCATCCACACCCATGTTTCTTAAAAATGAATTTCAAAACATTTTTAATATTTACTAGAATATGGGTTAAAGTAATTTATACCCATGTTTGACTTTTTATAAAGGAATCTTTTCGTCGTTTTCCAAACAAGGTTCTTTTTAACCTTTTCGACAAAATTAAGGTAAGAATGTTTTTTTAACTTATACGGCGGGTGTGACTATTTTCCGCTGTTATAAAATCGTTGAAGCTTCCCTTACAAGATAATAAGAATATTTTCAAAAAAAATGTTTTATTTCATAAATATAAGACTCTTAAATGATTTCAAAATAGAAAGAGATATTTTTATAAAATAGTCTTTATTTCATCTATGTCAACATCCTTTGATGGATTTTAAGCTTATTTGAAGTTGATTTATTATGATACAAAACATCCATATTTTATTGAAGGTTTTGTGATATTTTTGACTGTGGATAAGTTATTCTTATGTCACCCATGGTTTTTGTTTAGAGTATTGACATTTCATAAGTTATTTGTAATCTGAATGCTTATGTTATATTTCAACCTTTCATTCAGATGAATGTGTTAGACAAGTATGTTCCGGGTTGGGGACCAGTAAAATTAAGCCCTCCGGTTTGGTCTCCGGTTATTAGAGGAACTCCGGTTTGGTCTCCGGTTATTAGAGGAACTCCGGGTTAGTGTCCGGTTATTAGAGGCACTCCAGGTTGGTTTCTGGTTATTAGAGGCACTCCGGGTTGGGTTCTGGTTACAGTTAGCCCCTAGGGCTTGGGACGAGGCCTTGACAAAGAAATTAAAGTTCAGCATTATGCATTCCGACATTATGAAAGTGGTTATTGATATTGCATGTGATTATTCGATTAGTATAATATCCATGTGAATAAGTAAATGGCATTATTTCATTTTACTTTTTCCATACTATGTTGAAGTTCAAGTTTAAAAGGATTTTGTTTTAGTAATGCATTGCCCTAAATGTTTATGCCTATTTTTGAATGTTCCGCTATATTTTTATCCTTACTGGGCATTTGAGCTCACCCCTTTTCTATGTTTTATTTTTCCCAGGATGTGAAGAAGTAAGTTATGAATGACCTGTAGGGATATTATGAGGGGATAATAGTGTGGACTATGAAGACATTATGTTGTCGTAGTAGTTTTTCTCTTTATGATGTAATGTAAAACTTATGAATATATCTAGTGTTTCCACGGCTACTAAACCAATCGGTCTTTCGAGATTTGATCTTTATTGTGATCATGCCAATGTTATGTAATAATGCACCGACTCTGGGTAACTAGGGTCGGGGCGTTATAGTTGGTATCATTGGAAGTTTAGTACAAACCTTGGAAGCTAGATTTAGACAAACTCTGATTAGAGCACATAGATTTAAGATGAATTTTGAGGATTAGTATAGAAGAACATCCTAGAATTTTGGCATTGTAGAGATTTTGTGAGTTTTCCGAGCAATACATCCCTGTCTGGATACGAGCAGGTAGAGGCGGCTCTGGCACAGATGTACCTAGGGGTAAAACCTGAAAACACCGCTTTGAGCTTGACTCGAACGGGAACTGGTGCACGACAACGGGCCTTGCTGCACTCTTGGTTACGACACTCCCGGGGGATATGCTTAGGATAACTCTCATTTTCTTTACAAATCATTATGAAGGGTTTATGAGTATATACTTCCTCAATGGAGACATTTTTATGATTATGGATTATATTCATAAACTATTTAATTTATGTTATGTGTTTTACAAGTTTGGGATTAGGTATTGTTATTCATAAACTTATCTAATGTATGCCATTGTTTAGAAATGGCACCCAGTAGAAGGAATGAGAACTCTAGCAATGCACATGATACAAAGAGAAAGAAGGATCATATATTTTATGGTCTTAAGCCAGAATTTACAAGAGAAATAGTCTCGCATGTATTATCATCATATGAAGAAATAATATCATGTGTTGATAAGATAAGTAAAGAGTTTACTGAGACCAATGGCTTTGAAGGGAAGAAAGAGAAGAAAAGGATGGAAGAGAGAAAGATGGATAAAGGGAAGAGGGAAAAGAAGAATTTTCCCATATGTGATAACTGTGGAAAGAAACACCCTGGAACTTGCCTGAATGGAATGGGAGTTCGTTAAAAGTGTGGAGGAAAAGGGCACAAAGTACGTGACTGCAAGGGTAAGAAAATGGTTTCAAATGTACAATGCTTCATTTGAAAGGAGTTTGGACACTACGCGAACCTATGTCCCAGTCATCAGACTATGCCGCAAATGATGATATTGGATAATAATCAAGTTATGATACTACCATAGATGAAGAGGAATGATTAGAGTTCTTATGTTGATTATGTCAATTGAGTGTTGTATCAACAATGTACTTGTTATAATAGTTATGGAGTATATAAGGATTGTACTGCAGTACTATTTCATTAAGGACTTGAGATTGTGTGGAACAAAGAAAAGTGACTCAATAGCAGGATAAATTTTTGGACAATATATGGTTGAGAGAATGATAAAACATAATATAGTTCTAATACCGAGGTAGTGATTTTGGAATAATACATGATTGTTTTGGATAAATTATATTGGATATTCTTGAATACCTTGGAACTGATTAATTATTTGTATATTCCATCATTTTTAGGGTTTAAAACATTTTTGGATTGATGAAGTATATCCAGCATTCTATATGGAATAAGGGAGCATGAATGTAATCAATAAGGAATATGGTAATTCAGGATGTTTCAGTGTATTAAAAGAATACATGATGAAGGTATTCATATGCTATTACGGGGTAAAAAGGATCTACATTTTGTTTACCTTCCTTATAAATGTTGGAATGTGAGTTTGGATAGAAGTATTTTGGATAGTTCTAGTTTGGATTATTTTGGATTGCCGTTAAAGGACAACCCGGAGGTCGGGCGGCAACCTGTTGCGTTCGGTAAGGCTGCGAGACTTGAACCCGCAACCGAAGGGCGACAAGGGTGTATCACCTACCACTGGCCCACAAGATGTCTTGGATTAAATAATGTAGTTTTTTTTAAAAGATCTGGTAGATGAATTATAAATTCATTTATTTTGGAACCCTGTACGAATAGTATAAATAGAAATTTTTTTACGTTCTATTATCTTTTAGAGTGAAAGATGAGTTTGTGGTAGAAATTTATTAATGGATAAAACTCAAATTATAAAGTAAGTATATCTCCTTATGATCTTATCCAATCTCATAAATAAATTCCTCAACATTAATAAAAGGAACTTAGAACAAAAATGTTTTCCTAGATGGTACCTTAAATCATCACTAATTTATGGCTTTGGGATTGTTGGCCTTTTCATATCCATGTTCTCTACCACTCTCCATCAGATAATTGATGGTTATATTTCTCTTCCATATCCATATTTTCCTACATGGAACCCTAGTATGTGTTATTTTCTGTAATCTTCATACTTTCCACTCTTTATTTTAAATAGAGGCCTCATTAATTCATTTTTCGATGTGGGATTTCAACTAAGATATTTTAAAACATCAAAAATGTGTTATCCCAATACCCTATGTTTTGTTAAACCGATGGTATTTCAAATCATCATAGATTGATGAGTTTAAGGACCTCAATTTTATACTTGTTTGTGATTGATGACCTCAATCACTACCTATAAATATTTACGTTTTTCCTCCAATTATATGTCTCTAATTGCCACCAATGTTCTCCTAATCGAGATCATAATTTGGTGGTGACCCTTTTATTTCTCTTTTCCTCATATTAAGACTAAATTTTAGTAACCCAATTTCCGATGTGGGTTTTCCCACAAATATATTTTATATTTTCAACCTTTTATTTTTGAAGAACAATTTCAAATTGCGAGGACGCAATTTATTGAAGGAGGGGAGAATGTAACACCCCAAGATTTCATAGTGTGTTATTTCTTCAAAATAATTCAATAACTTTCACTACACGCAACACCGAGTTCAATGACACCATGACTTACCAAAAAAAAAGGCATTCAAAAGAGTTTATGAATAGTATTAACTAAATTTTAAACTTTATATAATCCTTATAATTTTAGAATCCATATTATGAGTTTCTTAGACATAATGTAAGAACAGATTCATTTTCAGTATTGCACTTTTATCAACTTTTAATAGTGAAACCTTTTTAAATAAAATATTTTAAACTTTTTGACTAAATGGGGGACATCAAAAAATTTAAAATGAAACATCCCAATCTTCCATTGTATGTTTTCCTTTGAATAATACAGTAGCGTGTGTTGTACACAACTTCGAGTTCTAACACACCACAACCAATCAAACTAGCCATTATTAATAGTAATACCTACCTTTTAAAATTTTAGAAATTTTATCTCTCAAAATGGACTTAATTTTTGGATTTGGAGTATCGAATTTAGCCTAAGGTGAAATTTTGGTACTTTTCGGATAACTTTCATATTTTGATGAATAGTGAAAATTACTAAATTTTAATTAAAAACAACTTTTTTAATCAAAATAATTAATAGTGATAAATTATGAATTTGAGTGGTTTTAAAGTATATTTAGAATATATTTTTACCATTTAATATAATTTTGGTCATTGGACATAATTTTACAATTAAACCGAACATAAACAAGTGTCAATCTTTTGATAGTTATTATCTCTTAAAAACACGCTTTTTGTTTTGACAGCGGGAATTAATTTTAAATTCATTTCTGCCACTTCTGTGTTTTGAATTTAGAAAAATGGATTCCATTTTTGGAATCAGGATGTTCAAATTGTGTAAATAGGTAACTTTTATTTTTAGACATTTTGAATAATTACTGCGGTAAATATTTTATTTACCATGGTTAAGGGTAAATCCGGTAAATAAGGGTTAAAAAATAATATTATAATAATACTAAATTACCCTAAAACGTGTCCTAGCCTTATTGGTTGATACATGTTAGACCATAGGCATATTTGGGTCGATTTTGGGACCCCATGGTGCCACTTGTAGGTGATAGGGACACTTTATTTTAATTAAGTTAAAATGAATACAAAAATGACACAAGCATATATCATTTAGGAAAACAATTTTTACATAGGGTTATATATGTTGGATTTTAGATTATAAATATTCATTATAAAGATAAAAAGCTTTCCTACATAATTATATTTTATTTATAATTTTTAGACATTAAATAATTTAATTTATTTATGACACAATGATGATGAATTAATTACTATAATAGTAAAAAATTAACATAATTGATATTATAAATACCCAAATAAATATAATATGAAACTTTTAATAAATTAAACTAATTTTATAGGATAATATGATATATTAGGATTGATTTAATCGACTTTTTTCGAAGTAATAAATCTGTTATGAGTTTCACAAAAATCAACTATTGAATAGTGTCAAAATTGACATAAAAGAGTTCTTAAAACAAATATTATATTATTAATTGATATTAAATTCCTAAAAATATAAGGTTCGGCCAATAGACTTATATCATGATAGTTTCATCATTAATGTACCACTTGGGGGTCTCTTGGATTTATATAGTAATTTTATTAACCATATTATATAAAAATACAAAGAGACATTGTAAAAGTGAAACTAATTAACTTAGAGTTAATACTTAAAGATAAGGTTAATATAAGTACCCAAACCTGTCTAAATTATATTGGTTGAGTTCTTTTCGACCCATCCCCACCTTAACATTTAAATAATCAACTTTGGAGCCATTAGAAACCGAATATGAATTTATTATAAACTAATATTTCTAGCTTTTCCAAAGGTGCCCCTCACCCCTCTTATAAAAGGGCACTCCTCCTTCTCATTTCTTCACACCTTAAAAACCTTTTGGTTCGGAACAAATATGCCCAAATACTCTCCCAACTTCCCTCACTACAACCTAGAGGCCTTAGTTTGATCAGAAATCCAACCTAAGAAGCCCTTTTGATCTAATCAAAAGGAAGAACCCGAAGAAGATGTAATGATTTCACCGCCCTTTTCCATGTTCCTTTCTTCTTCCACTTCTTATTCCTTTGTTATTACCATTCTAAAATAATAACTCCAGTATCATATATATACTGTGATGTTATTATAAATATGGTACAACCATATTCAGTATTCTATCCACCCTTTGAATAACATGTCACCATACGTGCGTACGTACGGCTTACCGTCTCCACGTCGTGGTGTAATTGTTATTCAATATATTATTATTTGGATGGGTATAATATTGATATGTAACTCATGTAAATAATAAATATAACATGTTAATGATTCTGTATATATGATATAACAACCATTTATATATTATTTCAAAATAATGATATTGTCGCTCGTGTGTACGTACGGACTACCGTCTCCACGAACGCGATTAGATTCATTCTCCATCGTATCCATTCAAGTATAATTATCATTTGATGATTTAAAAATGGTGTTTAAGGAATTGATATCATTATGGATATGAATAATATACAACCTATCCATTACAAACATGGCTTACGTAACAAAACATATAAAAGAAAACAAGTAAGTTAACACCTGAAACAACGATAATACTAAGATATTATTATCAAATCAATATTAAAAGATCATATGTGATATCACATTAATGTATATGATTCTTGTATAATTTATTAAAAATTATTTCACCATTATACAGGAGGTTAACCTACCCCAACCAAGGAAAAGTACAAGGTAAGGGGTTTTCATCTCACTCCTTATTCCCGTGAGATTCATGCCATATTGCCACCATCACCTTTTGTGTGGTGTATGTACTGCCCATAATTATATTCTTTGTGTAATACACTCTAATTTATGTGTATTTACATATTCATTGTATGATACCTCTTTCATGGGTTGTATGTTTCATAAGTTACCAAATTGGTAAGGGTTATTTCGCAATTTCTTCATTATCCGAGGTTGTTTATACGTAATAATCTACTGGGATCTCGTTATCATCCACACCCATGTTTCTTAAAAATGAATTTCAAAACATTTTTACTATTTACTAGACTATGGGTTAAAGTCATTTATACCCTTGTTTGACTTTTTATAAAGGAATCTTTTCGTCGTTTTCCAAACAAGGTGCTTTTTAACCTTTTCGACAAAATTAAGTTAAGAATATTTTTTTTAACTTATACGGCGGGTGTGGCTATTTTCCGCCGTTATAAAATCGTCGAAGCTTCCCTTACAAGATAATAAGAATATTTTCAAAAAAAATGTTTTATTTCATAAATATAAGACTCTTAAATGATTTCAAAATAGAAAGAGATATTTTTCTAAAATAGTCTCTATTTCATCTATGTCAACATTTTTTGATGGATTTTAAGCTTATTTGAAGTTGATTTATTATGATACAAAACATCCATATTTTATTGAAGGTTTTGTGATATTTTTGACTATGGATAAGTTATTCTTATGTCACTCGTGGTTTTTGTTTAGAGTATTGACATTTCATAAGTTATTTGTAATCCAAATGTTTATGTTATATTTCAACCTTTCATTCAGATGAATATGTTAGACAAGTATGTTCCAGGTTGGGGACCGGTAAAAGTAATCCATCCGGTTTGGTCTCCGGTTATTAGAGGAACTCCGGTTTGGTCTCCGGTTATTACAGGAACTCCGGGTTGGTGTCCGATTATTAGAGGCACTCCGGGTTGGTGTCCGGTTATTAGAGGCACTCCGGGTTGGGTTCCGGTTACAGTTAGCCCCTAGGTCTTGGGACGAGGCCTTGACAAAGAAATTAAAGTTAAGCATTATGCATTCCGAAATTATGAAAGTGGTTATTGATATTGCAGGTGATTATTCGATTAGTAGAATATCCATGTGAATAAGTAAATGGCATTATTTCATTTTACTTTTGCCATAGTATGTTGAAGTTCGAGTTTAAAAGGATTTTGTTTTAGTAATGCATTGCCTTAAATGTTTATGCTTATTTTTTAATGTTCCGCTATATTGTTATCCTTACTGGGCATTTGAGCTCATCCCTTTTCTATGTTTTATTTTTCCCAGGATGTGAAGAAGTAAGTTATGAATGACCTGCAGGGATATTATGAGGGTATAATAGTGTGGACTATGGAGACATTATGTTGTCGTAGTAGTTTTTCACTTTATGATGTAGTGTAAAACATATGAATATATCTAGTGTTTCCAAGGCTACTAAACGAATCGGTCTTTTGAGATTTGATCTTTCTTGTGATCATGCCAATGTTATGTAATAATGCACCGACTCTGGGTAACTAGGGTCGGGGCGTTACAATTTTAACCCCCATGTCCAAGTAATACCTACCTCCCTAGAAATATATTTCTGTCTTCACACAAGTTTTTTTAGTGTATTTTTCTCATTCCCAAGAACATGTGGGATCTCCATAGGCTTTATATCATCCTATAAAGTCAATAATGTTTCAATCATGAGGAATTTTACATGGTTTGTTCTATTTATTAGGTTTTTTATTTTATAAATTTAAAAACATTAGAGGTATAATGCTGAGGGTTATACTCTAAATTGATGTAATTGCATGAAAATTGTTTTTCTAAAGAATGGGGTGATCCTAAATCATCTAAAACATTAATCACCTCTATACACCTATTTCATTACTTGGAAGGTTACAACTCATACTTTCATAATAAATGATAAATTTTATTCCCTCTTTTTCCTATTTGTATCATTTTTTCATCATGAATTCTGATCTGAAATTTCTCTTCAGAACTATATTTTTTAGGGAAAATAAAGGCATTATTTGATCTTCAAAAATTGGGGAACTCACCACCCAATATTTTAATTATATTTGGGATACCCATACATATTTACATAATTAAATTTCATCCCAAACTCATTAATAAATATTGTAACACTTACTTTTCATTTCATCTTAAATAGATTCTCCAGGAATGAAAAATAAATCTTATCTTCTCTCTTAACCACACCTGAGTTCAATAATTATCATGTATTAAACTTCTAGAGAATTTTGGAAATGTAAAAATGGAATCTAATATGGATATCTAATAATTTATTTCAAGGATAATAGGGGATTAAAAAAGGTTGTTTGAAAAGGTAGGTAAATATTAGATATCAATGTAAAAATGTATTTCAAAGTGGTACCTCAATCAAACTTGACACATTCCATGAACAACAAAAACTTTGAAAAATAGGAAAACAAAAAGTTATAGATCACACAATGTGTTTCAAGACACTTAATAGGAGATAAATATAAAAAACCTTCAAATATTTTTAGAAACCTCTTAGGTTGGACAATATTTTCCATTTAGTTATCAATAGTGCACATGGGTTTCAGAACCAGTCAAACTTCATAAAATGAATAATATTGAAAATCAAGAGGCAAAATACATCAAAATCATTTAAAAATTTAAAAATTCAAATAAATAAATTTTAAAATAATACCAAGATGGTTTAAAGTGTAAACGGTATTCAATTCAACTCAAAAATTCTAAAAAACACCAAAAATGAAAAGAAACATTAAAAATTAAAATAAATAATAACAAAAAAACTAAAGTACACACAATATTTCTAAAAACATATTGACATACCCCCACACTTATTCAATTTACTTACCTCTTTTTATTTTTATTTTTATATTCCTTTCCACACATTATATTAATTGGGAAGAAAATAAAATAAATAAAGGGACACACACAACATAATTTATTTTTAAATTGAGAACAAAAAATTAAGCTCCTTCATACTACCACATTAAACCTAAAAGAAAGGAACAAAAAAACAAGAAAAAAATATACAAAAATAAATAGATAGGGGAAATAAAATGGATTATTCTAGGTTTTACCACCAAGTGGGTGATGGGTTTTTACTACCCCTAGTCAGGCAGTTGTAGTGGTTTGACCCCAATCCTATTGTGGATGGGGTTTCTTTCTCACAAACCACAAGAACATAATTCTCCCAATGATAATCATCCAAACTTATTGATGGAGGAAAACATTAATATGGTTCAATAAATAATCCCTTATTTCAATGTGGTAGAGCTTAGAAGATGGTGGAAAAATAAGGAATGGGTCCTCATCTTTTTTGGCCATGACTTCTTTAGCCTCTTCTATGTCATTTAGGGCCTTCTTATTTTCCACTACATTCGGGATTTTAGAAAAAAAGGAAGTAAAATAAAAAATTAAAATGAATAATATTAAATCATGATGAATTGAAAAATAAATCACCCAATTCAATAAGGAAATCTTGAAATATGATCTCCTTAGTCAAGGCCACTAGGAGTACTATTTCGGCAGGGAAATCATCATATTATTCCAAAGAAAGAGTGTGGTATAGAGGAGAAGATTATTGTTTAAAAAATATGGGAGGATAAAATACCTCTTGTTCTTAAAAAAATCTATCCAATGATCTTCCAAATCATGTGTATCTCTTACAGATTTATCAATTAGCATGAGTTCTTTATAAACCTTTTCAAGAAATGGTCAAGGAGAGAAGATTGGATCTTAAAGTTTCATCTCAAAGTCCACCTTATGTTAATCAACTTCAAATTTAGGTGGAATAAAATTTACCTGTTCTTTTTTATTTGTTTTTTTGTCTTTACAACCATATAACATTAAATTATTCAACTTTAGAATCCAGTGATGCTACAAGCTCGATTTCTTTACAAAGAATTTTGAAATTCTCTTGAATTATCAACTCATTTTGTTCTAATTAAATATTTCATATATCTTCCCTACTATAAAATTTATAAATAGACCAATAATAATAAATATCACTAAAATAATCTATCTTGACCTATTAAAGAAGAAATTTTAATAAAAATATTTTTTTATTATTTGAATTTTTTTATTTTTTTGGGTATTTGTATGAAAAACAATATGAATAAGTTCTTAGACTCCATAGAAATAATGAAAATTTGATTATAAGTATTTATTTGTTTTACCCTATTCAATAATTTATTTAACTAAGTATTAAATATAGTGTTCTAACTAGGGTTTATCTCCCGATGATGCCGCATACATCATATTCCTTTCCTATTGTCACTATTATATTATAACTAATATTATACTATTAAACTAATATCGATGGTGGGATTTTAAATGCATAATATATAAAATACTATATATATATTAAAATTAAATATATAATTATGTTATAAGAAATAAGTAAGACTATTTTTCTTGGTATTTTATGGTGATTGATATTAATGTTTAAAAGAATCTCAACAGTCAATTCAATATAATGATCAAGACCTTTCACACTACATCCTCTTATTTGAAATTTGATTAACCTATATCGAGACCTATAAATATTTTGTAATACTATTAAAAAATCATAAAGGATACCTCTTCACTAACCATTAATACCCAATCCATACTCCATTGTATGCCCAACATGGGTAGTGAAGGGAAGGATGATTGATAAATGGGAAGAAGAACTTGGTTTAAATGAAAATGGGGTGACCACTCAACAAAATTTATTTAACCTCCATAAAAATTAAAATAATTGAATAAATATATATAAAATTAATCACAATAAAACTCAATCAATCCACCATTCCCTCCCTCTAATAAGTGCTGAGGTTATTTCTCCATTTTTAGTTGAGTTGTGAAGCGAACACGGTGGGAGAAAAAATAAAATAAATTAAATTAATGAATAAGTGAAATGAAAAAAATAAGAATAAAACTAAGATAATATATATTGAAAATATAATGACCTAATACATAAAAAAATATCTTATTATCCCCCTAAAATATATATCCTTGGGTATGGGAGGTGGACACATATTTATAGGGAAAAAGTGAGAAAGTTTCCCTCTAGAATATTTCTTCTGAATGATTCATTTTGTTAGCCCCAATAATAGGTATATTTATAAATTTTTACTTCTTAAACATTGTTCCCCTAAGTCTCTACTATTCTCCCACTAAATTTCATATTTATTTGGAATTTTATGAAGTAGTTATAGTAGATTTACTTTAGACGTTTAATCTGTATAGGAAGACTCTTTGTAATACCAAATTTTTATTTCCAATTACATAAGGACCCTGGAACTAGAATATTCTATAATTTCCTCATTTATTAAAGTTATTTATTAATTTTTTATCAAACTCCATGTCTATTTTTTGAATTATTGGATAGTCCAACTTTGATATATAAGCCCATCTTTAAAAGTGTCTAGATCTGTATATAGGTTTCGAGGCCCAACTTGTGAGTTGGTTTTGGGCCTCCAAAATATAGATTAATATTTTGATAAAGAATCATGGAATGAATAAATAGATGCATGTAAGTAATAAAAAATAATTTCACAAATTTATTCAGTTTAGATAATTTTAACCCTAAAATAAAGAATAAAAATAAAATATTTAAAATCCAAAATTAGGCAATTTTTTCATTTAAGCTCAAAAAACCACAAAAACATAAAAATGTGAAAATTTCCCATAAAATATCACTATTATGGATTTAGAAACATTGAATTATAGTATAAATATTTTTATAATATTATCTTCATCACCCATCCAAGAAGTGTAGTTTCTAAAAAAGAGGGTACATTAGTGGTTATCTGAATCCTGAAGCAGGAACACAGGTGGTTAGCCTAATCCTAACATGTTATTAATGTATTTATGGGTAGCATTGACATAAGATTTTATATAAATATAATTATTCCAAAAAATCAATTTTTTATTCCAATATTATTCACTCATGGCTCTTGTTATTTGATTCCTTTGTGATTAATGTCTTATGAACTTCCAATATTTGATCCATTACTCAAGATTATCATCTTTAATATGTAGGGTATGGTTATCAAATTTTATGCTCAGGTTATCATACCATTATTTTCATGTTAAGATTATTTATCTCCATTTATTACTCTTAATGAGTATCTAAGATCATACTTTCTTATATTTCCTTTCCACAGGTTATGAAAATGGTTTTATATAGGGTATACCTATGAAGATTAATTAATGGGATGATATTTATGGGTGAATTTAAAGATATTCCACTAGATTATAATATTATGTTCCATATTTCCAAAGGCACTAATCTATTACAGTTCTCATGTGTATTATTTTGTAATGTAATTAGTATTCATTAAAAATTATGTAATATCCATGTCTGATAATCCGAAGTCTCTACGTTATATATTTTTATTTACATCATGATTTTTCTAATTGTTTTCAATGATTTAATTATTTATTAATTACTTGTTAACTAATTATATATGAAATAATTTTTGGAAAAAATTAATTTAGAATTAAATGACCATCAAGTGGGATAAATAATCACACTAACTTCTTGGAAAATAATAAGTTTCAAATTCTAAATTTATAGAATTTGAACAGATTTCCTTGTATTATTTATGAGAGCTTCCCAAATGAAATTAATTTTGTTTATTATGATTTTTTAATGTAGTATTAATTATTCTAATGAATTTTCATATACATCTATAGTTTAATTCTATAGATCGAAAAAACTACTCTCAACTATGATGTTGTTCATGGAGATGACATGTCTGAATGTCTTGTGAATAGAAAAAATCACTACAACTAAACTATTTAAAGTGTTATACATGAGTTTTTAATATTTATCATTATTATGCATGAATGAAAATTAATATATTTAGTTTGATAGTTCTACTTCAAGATATAATAGAGTGATTGGATGCTTATAAGTTTTACTATGTTACAAACCTTTCAGATTATTCACTACAACTCTCTTGGGTGGTACTTTTCCTTTTAATCCTTTATTTATAGTAAGAAACTACAAACTTGAAACTGAATCATAAATTATTCAACTATTTATATGGTTTGTAATTATTTAAATTAGTTTTGAGTGAATAATTAGGCTGAATTATACTACCCATAAAAGGGAGGAATATCAGGTTATACTACCACCAACAAAAGGTACATGAAGGTTTTTCTAAACTATTAAAATTAAAGGGGGTTTGTTATGGCTTGGTCTCGTTAAAAGTGGGTTTGGTTTATTCCACCACCTCAAAATCAATCTAACTAGGTTGTGACTCTAGGTGAGAAAAAATCAATCTTGGATTGTTCCTAAAGGCATTAAAATGAATTTTAAGGGCTTTTATTCCCCACTAAAATTTAGATATTTCATTATAGTGAGTTTAATCTCTATCTAATGTTTATATGAGTGGAGATTAGAGACTGATAAATTATATCCAAACAACTATAAAAATCATTGTTTTCATATTATTTTAAATTATCCAATATTAACATTTATCATTGATAATAATTCATAAAATGTATTTTAAAAGGTCAAATTAATCCATCTAGACCATTCAATAATCACCCAAGTAGTCCTAAAAATAGGTATGAAATATTTATCCTTATATTTATTGTATTTATATTTATTTGTGTGAATCAAATATTGACTTAACCATGAAGGAAAATAGATTTTTTGTGACACCCAAGATTCAATTATGGTAAGTTAACTTTTTATTCCAAAGAAACTATAAAATAATGCCCAATTTTATATTTCAAAGAAAAATTTCTAAATTGATAAGATACATAGCTCTTTTGAACATACAATGTCGTAATATACCAAGAGTGAATTTTTCAAATTTTCACATAGAAATAAATTTTGTGAATAATTGAAAATATATTATTTAAATAATTTAATTTTAATTTTAATAATGTGTTATAATAGATATAATTAATAATATGTTAATTAACTGTTTGTTGGAAATATGGAAAAAATTAAATTATTAAAAATGGTTAATTTTTAGAAAATAGTTTTAAGTGCAAAATATATAGCTAAATTAAAATAATATCTATTAATTATTAATTTTAATTATATATATATATATATTATGAAATAAATTTACATTCATAAAATTGTTTTTACTAGGTAAATAGTTATAATAAATTCTTCTCATTCATAAAAAATACATTCTCCTAAAAATTATTTCAGACATGTTTGATGTTTTTATTTAAAAATTAATTTATCTAAATTATAGGAATTAAATTTGATAAATGGTTTTAAAATTTTAAATCATCATATCTAAATTTGGTAAATAATTCAATTTTATTTTTTTCATAATGAATAGTAACTGATGTAAACCTTCTTTACTACAGTGAAGGTAAAAATGGGCTTAAAATGGGTTAAACTAAAAACATAAGGGTTAAAATGACCTAAAAACTTGTCTAAATTTTTGGAATTATCATATTTCTAATTTTTACCTATAATATTAAATATTATAAAAAAATTTATCCACTTGACTTGAGTAATACATATAATATTTAATAATACCTCAAAATTTTACAATATTTACACCCACCTCACTTATAAAAGGTAACCCCTTTTCCACTCTTATTCACAGACATTATCCACTTATAATGATAAATACCTACCAAAATACCTTCCTAACATAAATATGATTTTGTGAATATAACATATCTTATACTTTATTACCCTTCTATCTATTGGAATATTATAATGTCCCTTTTGCAAATGTGGGGACTCTGACTTCCATGAAGCATTGTGATTCATTTTTATATCATAGTTGCGCATGTATGATTATAAAAATATATCCATTACATTATTATAATTATATATATTATGGAATCATTTCATAATACCTTTAACCATATAAAATATACTGTAGTAGTTTTAGAGTAATTAATTTAACAACCTTAAGTGGTCGACATAAGAAAGAACTTTTCAACGAGTGAATTTCAAATGATTATAAATGGAAATTTACAATTAGAATATTGGTGAAATTTTTTTCTAATAAATTATTCAAAAAATTTCAATTCATTATATATTAGTATCAAATACATATAATTAAGTGGATACACAAGTTAAGAAATATCTATTTTAATCTCATTTTATTTCAAGATTGTTTTTTGTATATTTTATTTAGTAAAATTATATGATACTATTATCATAATCCTTATCTATTTTCTTCTTATCAAGTTATATTTGTTTTTTATATTTTAATATTCCATTTATTCTCTTTTTGGACCAATAAATAAAAAGTAAGTTACTTGTAGGGGAATTTATTTTAAAAATCATCTCTTAGAGTTTTCCTTCCAACTCGTTTTCTTCAATATCAAGGTTCTTTTAAATATTTAAATAATGTTACTTTTACGCTGAATTTATTATTTTCATCCATTTTTAAATACCTTGTACTTTATTTATTAAGGTTTAATAAGTAATCTTAAAATTATTTTTTGAAAATGGAATTATTTTACTTTCTTAAAAATAGTGTGGAAGGAATTTTTTTTTAAAAATATTTAACATGGCTAAATTTTACTAACTCTATGAATTATATTATATATTTACATTCCTAAAAATTTATATATTTCTTCAAAAAAAATATTTCTGTGATTTTTTATTTCAAAATAAAATTTTATTATTTTTCTAATGGACTGTAGAGAAATTTTAAAATTATGTATAACTTCGTTCTTACTCAATGTTACAAGGAATTTATTTTTATTTTTTATTATATTTTATATTTTATTTATGAAAATTCTAATTTAACAGGATTACCTTCATTTTTCACAAATTTATAATCTTTTTTAATCCTTTACAAATTTATGTTTTTTTAGTTGTTAACTATCTCATGATCACATATCCTATTGCTCTCCATAATTTCATTAGTAATTATTTTATCTTCTATGTCCATATTTTATGTATCATGAATTTATAAAATATCATTTCCACTACTTTAATTTTTTTATTTAAGAATACCATATTTATAAATATTTTATTTGTTAAAGATATATTATTATAAAATTTATTTCATTGACTTGGGAAATAGTCATTAATATTCATTAAATATGGATGATAATAGATTTCTAATGAATTTTTAGAAATAATTGTATTGATAGTTAAATATATGAGTAATTCATCGGACATGAAAGTGATAGGCGGGGCCCAGTTTTATATATCCCATCAATTCATCGATTGATCTCATGAGATGAAACATAAAAGCATTCCATTTTATATGGGAATCCATTTTAAACCTCTAATTTACTAAGAATATTTTATCTAAGTCCTTAACTGTAAGATTAATTATATATTGGTTAAGGCAGTGATGGTAAGATCAAAAATGTCTAGAAATATGAATTTCCTTTTTTAAGAATTCATTTTCCATTATCCATATAATTTTTATATTGATAATATCTAGGGAAGTACTTTCAACTCATCTTATTTATAGAATGGAATGTGTTTTTATTATCCACATTACCATATGGATTATGCCTTATTTATTCATTATATCATTCATTGTACATAATTATTACTAAGAATCTGATCTCCCTATTTATTTTTGTTCCTTACCTAGGATATGAATAAGGATATTTAAAATTAACTAAAGTAATTAGGAATGTTTATTATGCTATTTTTTTAAATTTACAACATAATATGGGAATCAATTATGTATATAGTTTTCTAAGACAACTAAAATTATCTATATTTCATGGTGTAATCCATTGTATCTTATACAAATGTAATAAAGTAAACACCATCTATGGGTTTCAAGACTTAGGGTTGTTATAGTTGGTGTTGAAGCATGTTTAGTTGGAACCTTGGAAACAAGATTATTAATGAACATAACTAACATGAAAATTATGATAAACCCTAAGGGTATTTAGAAAACTTTACTATCATAGGGCTTTTTATTTTATAGCATAATATTTATGTTTATTATAAGCTAACATAAAGAATGTAATTGTTTTTAAATAGTTCCTATAAAAAGGAAGGGAATAAATACTCATAGTTAATGTAGTAATTTCCATATAGAGAAATCCAATACAGATGGTGTTAGATCTGATTATATCATAGACATGTTACTTTATCAAGCTAAGGTTATGATGAATAAAATTTTCTATCTGGAGTTGTTCTACAACACGATTTACCGATGTCATATAACATTATTTTATAGAATCCTCTATCTTTTAATAGAACCATTAATCATGTGGTAGTTTAGAAATGGATTATGTCACTCAAAAAGATATTTCTATCCTTATAAAGTAATGAAAGGGAAAATTTAATTCTTAAATTATATTTTTTAAAGTGAGATGTTGATCAATGGTGGTCATTGATCTAGAACAATTATGAGGTTAATGTTTGATAAATTTTATAATGGATAACTTATAGAGTGATATTAGTTAAGAACAAAATTCATTAATATAAACAAGATGAAATATAGAGAAAGTACCATAACCAAAATTATAAGTAACAGGAAAGTGTTTTAGATATTGAGGATAACTTTACAAGATTATTCTGACATGATTTGAACTATATATGTAATCTAAAAATCATTAATGGACATTTATTTGAAAGGATTATTCCAAGTCTCTAAAGGATAATATTTTCTCAAATGTTTTCATAATATGATGATAAATTATAAGGTTCCATCAAGATAGAAAAATAATTTTATTTTATTTTTATATTTAAGGGAAATCTTGAAAAGGGGAGGTTGGATGAGAACCAAGAAAAAATGTGTTAATAAAGAAGAAAAGGGATATGGGGCTTCCAATATGTGATAATTGTTGAACAAAACACTTAGGTACTTGCTTAATGGGAATATGATTATATTTCAAGTGTAGATAAAAGGTTCATAGGGATCATTAATATAAAGGAAAGAATAAAACCACTATTATCCAATGCTTCATCTATAAATATATGGGATATTATTCAAAAAATATATCTTCTCTATTAAGTGAGCCTACCACATAAGTGGAAAAAATTATAATTCCAAGATTATACATTTACTACTTTTGAGGTTGAAGTTTCTAAAGATGTAGTAGAAGGAAATTTATTATAGCCTCAAATTTAGATAATTCTTCATTTGATTTTGGACCTCCTTACTCTTTTATATTTTCTATGTTTTCTGTGAAAATTAAATATTTCCATAGAACCTTAATAAGGGAGTTGTTAATCAAGATCCCTAGTAGAATTATTATTAGAACAAGGATATTCCATTCAGACCCCATGATAATGCATAGACATATCATATTCCAAAAAATCTTTTATTATACCTATAGTTAACTTGTATATAATCTTTGGCATGGATTAGATTTAAAATTATAATTTGAATTTATTTTTAATATGAGGAGAATACGATTTCTGATGGTGATGTGGAATATCTTATTTTGAAATGGATACTACATCGTATGAATCATGTCTAGATCCACCTCTTTTGTGTCTTCTTAATGATATAATTGTATAAGAAGAGAAGATCAAACTCATCAATGGGAATGGAGTCCTTATAAAATAGTATGTACCTACTGTGTTAGAATAAATTGATGTTTCTATTTAAGAAATACTTAGATATACACCTTGGTGTAAATTTTAGTTTTCCATTGATCTCATCCATGTTTAAAAACCTATATATAAGACTCTATATTGGATGGATATAGCGGAACTAGTGGAACTTAAGAAACAACTATGGGATATGTGTGAGAAGTGATCTATATACCCTAGTGTTTCATTATGGGGAGACATTATTCTTTTCTTTAAGAAGAAAGTTTGTTTTATGGATTTCTTCATTCATTATAGGTAAATTAATTCCATTACTATAAAGAACAATTATTCTTTATTCTGTATTGATGACTTATTTGATTAACTTTTAGCAGATCAATATTTTAAAAATATTTATCTTTATTGTAGGTATCATCAACTATCAGTAAATAAGGGATATATTCCAAAGATGACATTTTATATGAGGTATTAAAATTTCATGATTATAGTAAAGCCATTTTTATTGACTAATACGTCGTATTTTTTATAGATATGATGAACAGATTATTCAGAGATTATCTTGATAATTTTATTGTGGTATTTATTGATGATATATTGGAATAATATAAATGATATTATGAGTATAATAGTCATTTGTGAATAATTTTTAAGGCTATTAAATAAAAGGGTTCATATATAAAATATATCAAATGTAAACTCTAACTTCATGAAGTTTCTTTTCTTTGATATATTTTCTATATAAATAAAATATTATTTAATCCTTTAAGCACAAAGGTAATCATATAATGGAAAACACAAGATCATATAACTAACGTACATAGTTTCTATAGATTATTTTATTATTATCCAAAATTCATTTAACAATTTTCTTAATTACATAACCCATTAACTAATTTAACATAAAAAGAGGTTATGTTAATATGGTTATAAGATAATCAAGAAAAGTTTTAAGAATTATAGAGGAAATTTGATAGTGCACCAATATTGACCTTAACGTCAAGAAGGAGTTGATTAGTGATATATAGTGATATATCAAATAAGGGACCTGGATGTGTCTATATATAAAATTATATAATTGTTACATATTCATCAATACAATTAAATTTCATCAATAGAATTATTCAACCCATGATCTTGGGAAAGAATCTATAATATATGTATTTAATATATTAAGTAATTACCCTTCCAGTGAAGGATTTGAAATTTATAAGAATCATAAAACATTAAAATACATCATATCATAAAAATATATCATAATGATGAAAAGGTGACTCATATAACTACTCAAAGATTATGATTTATCAACACATTAACACCTTGGGATGTAAATTAATGTGGTTGATGAATTGAGTATTTAAAATCATGGATTTATTTATAAAATGTGTATTTAAAAAATATATTATATTCATGTATTTTATAAATTTTGATATGGGTATCATTGATGAATTATAAAAATTACATCTTTTCTAAATTATTTCGAAATCATCCTTATTGGAGAAAATAAAATTATCCCATATTTATGATCAGAATATTCCTATGTAAATCAAATCCATAAATTATGGGAAGTTGTTATACATAATCTATGAAAAAGGAATATATAAATTTTTAAAGATTATATGTGTTATGTATATTCTTGAGATAAATATGGAATTAATATATAAATTACATAGCTCAAATTTATCAGTACACCCTAGTATCACCAAAATGTATCAGGGTTTGTTGGAATATTTTTTTCAGAAAATATGAAATGGAAAATTATAGACTATGTATCAAGATGATTGGTTTTTCAAAAAGTATAGTCTAAGAGATAAAATCTTATAGGAGTAATGAAACCTCAACCTATTCCTGAGTGGAAATAAGATGATATTAACATGGACTTTATCACTAGATTATTAAATAATTATCAAAATAATGATTCTATATGGGTTATTATTTATAGATTTACCAATTACGCACATTTTATCGCTATATAAGATATACATATTAATTACCTTAGATGGATATATATTAATAAAGTTGTGAGAACTCATGGTACACCTATTTTTAATGTATCTTATAATGATCCTTTATTTACATCAAAATTCTAGAAGAGTCTCTATACGGCTCTTAACATCAAGTTACATTTGAGCATAAATTTCAATCCTCAGACATATGAATAGTTTAAAATCCATATTCTAACATTGGAATATATATTTAGGTCATTATCAATTGACTTTCAAGGTATCTAGGGTTAGTATTTTAATTTCTATTAATTTATATATAATAAAATCTTCCATTGAAGCATTTAAATTTTCCATATGAAGTATTTTATAGGGAAATATTTCACACACTAACATGATGGGATGATATATATGAAATGAATATTTTAGGCCCCGAAATTATTGTGGAGATAATGGATAATGTGAAAAATATTCAGATTCATAATAATATAGATCAATGTATGAAAAAAAAATATTTATCCCAATAACTGATTAAAGGTTCTATAATTTCAAGTGGTAGATCATGTTTTTTTAGGGTGTCTTTCTGAAAGGGTTTAATATGGTACTATGAGAAAGGGAAACAAAGTCCTAGGAACATCAAGCCCTTTGAAATTCTAGAATTAATTAGATATTTAGATTACCATTTGGAAATTGCACTTATCATCTCTAATGTTCATGATTTTTTCCATATCTTTATGTTGAGGAAATACTTTTCAGACCCAATGCATATAATCACCTCTAAGGAAATAGAATGGGAACCTAATTTATCTTATTGTGAAGAGACTGTCCAAATTCTTGACACTATAGAAATATTGTTACACAATTGGGTGGCTCAATTGGTGAAGATAGATCATTTAAATAATAATATAGAAGAGGAAACATGGGAACCGAATAGAGTAATAATGATGAACTACCCACATTTGTTCTCGAAGGGATATCCATCAATATTTTGATGAAGTAATTTTTTGAGGGAAGAATTTAATTCCAAAGATTAAATTATGGTAAGTGAAATTTTTATTCTAAATAAACTATAATATAATGAATATTTTTATATTTCATATCAAAAAATTTATATATTTATTAAATGATATTTTGTTTAACTTACTATATCTAAATAGACCCATAATAAAATTTTAAAATTTTCACAAAAAAATGTATTTTTATGAATAATTAAAATTTTAGTATTTAAATGATTTTATTTTATTTAAAATAATTTTTTATAACTTATATAATTAATCATAATAAGATTAATAATTGGTTATAAATAAATATAACATCATTTAGAAGTAAGAAAAGACTTATTTTTTGGAAATATTTTTAAGTACACGATGTATTTATAAATTAAAATGATATCAATTATTGAATAATTTTAATTAAATTTGTATATTTTATATTAAATGAAATAAATTTAAATTAATCTAATGTTTTTTACAAGGAAAATATTTAGTACGAATCCAATTTATGTTTGAAAATGCATTTTCCTAAAAATTGATTTCATCTCGTTTTATGTGTTTATTTGTAAATTAATTTTTGTTAATTATAGGAATTTAATTTAATAAAATTGATTCAATATTTTAAATTAGAATATAAAAAAAATTAAATAATTTAATTTAGTTTTTGGTAATTTTTTACCTCAAAAATTCATCTCAATATTTGAAATCCTTTTTCCCCCAAATCAATGGAAAACACAACTTGGGTGACTATTCATGGTCAAATGGGATGTTTGGATAAAATTTTGTGAATTTTAATGCAAGTAATAAAATTGGAACATACATTACTTCCATGATAAATAATATTTCAATGACCCAAGTTCTGTAAATTCTAGAAAATCCCTCCAAAACAAATGGGTAAGGTTGTGTATAACTTTGTAAACATGCGGACAACCGCAATATTGGAACGTAAGTCACTTGTGTGAAAAATGAAATGTTAAATCCTAGCATTACATGATTTACCTCCATTGTAAAATGCATGAGAGTTTCAAATCTCATAGTTCCAAAACCATCTACAAGTTGTGTGACATGGATGAAGTTGCACAACCCAGCAACTACATAGTCAATTTATATATAAAATGAGTATTTCTCCCCCCATCCCATTTTTTGGATAGACCGCTCGAAGATGAAGCATCATGATATCATTAATACAAACCTTATTTCGATGAACTCACACAACTTCAGTCTCTCATGGATTCATATAGGTAGATAACTTTCATGAATACCATCACATAGGCCCCAAATTAATTCATCCTATGTTAGATATGGCCTCGGGAAACTTTCCTCGATTGTTAAATAGGTTTTTACAAGATGATATTCCTTTGCACAACCTCATGTTTTATGTGACCTCAAATTTTATAAGCCACCATCCCCCATGAATTATCACCCCCAAGCTTCTTCTAAAGACCATTTCTTAAACTAATTTCAAAGCATGCACAACTCCAAAGTTGCACGACACAACCTCTGAGTCCCCAACCCAATAATTCCTTCTACCAAACAATGTTGCATAAAATTTAAGTGATCGGGTTCTCTACTCCTATTAAAACTTGGTTCATTTGTATAAACCATAATTTCACAATTTTATAGTCAACCCTCATGTTCTGGACATTTTCTCCAAGCATAGCCTAGACAATATCATCACATCTTACTTCTATTCATTGGAACCATAGCCTCAGGACACATGCCAACTGCCCTAGAAATAGTGTCATATCCAAGGGAAGTAGCATAATTTACCATTTTAGGGATTTTTGGATCTATATAAACCCTACTTAAGAATGGGTTCCCCCTTGTTTAAGCCATATCCATGTTCATTCAGTAAGACATTAAACTGTAAAACATCCATGTCTAAGCTATAAGACTTTAATTTTCATAGAACTGACATTCTAGTTGTAATAAATTAAACTATATGGTGTCAAAGTTTGATTTTTAAGACATTAAATTTTATATCACCTATGTATTATACATACTACATTAAACTATATGAAAATTTTCTAGTCATATGACATTAAACTGCAAAACTATGTCATTAATGTATGACAATAAACTATAGACTTGCCCTATGTGACCAATATATGTGCATAATGTAAAAATAATGAGATAGTCCTCCATCCTCTTAGAATATCCTATTCATAATTCCCACACCAACCCCTTTTGTTTCTCCTTTCATGACACAAGAATCCTTACCACACGATGATAAACGTCATGGACAGATCCTACTTTTTGACCTTAAACTATGCACTCGAACTACATGGTTTTTTATCCATGCCTCATAAAAGGGTATATGGGATGCCTAACTGAAGTTAAATCCTGACACCATCCCAAATGTTTTTTTTCTTCCACATGGGAGGTGATGACCCCAATGTGTCATCATCTCATTCCCTAGTGGGGGGTACACCCAACCTATTACCATCTAAACTTGATGTCCCCACTAGATCTCAACATCTCTATGGGATGTTAATCTACATTCATCCCATTACACAATAATCATACATGGGGAAAATTACCACAAAAAATTAAACATATGACCACATCCCCATAAGACATTAAAATTGTGACCACTTCCCCAGAAGAATATAAATTTGTGACCATGAACCCAAAATTCTTTAAACATGGGGTCATATCCCCATGATATCTTAAACTTGTGATAATTCCCCCACAAGATCTTAAACCTATGACTATGTCCCCATAATAAATTCAAATTATTCCACCTCTTACTATATTAGAATCACAACCTCATTCAATGGTAATGGAATTCCTTAGGCAAAGATCCCAGGAATTCTTATGTTACATTCATAAGTTACCTATCGTGAATAGTGATAGATGCCTCATATAGTACATAATTGAAATGAGTCACCCTTTATGAAAAGTATAGGATGCATGAGGTAAAGAGCCTTTGATTATTTACTCCCCCAATTCAAGTTTCCCCATTGAAAATACAAGATACACTATGATTTACACCTAATATTTCTCATAAATTAGATTCTGAAAATTATAAAAGATAGATATTTTACATATTCTTAACATTACCAAGATCCACATATGTCTATACATGACCTACATCACCATCTGCTCTGACTATTTTTAATTTCCATGCTTCAATAGTGAGTATAATAATTAATCAGTATCCGCCTCAAGAGGAAAGTGGGAATAAGATACTTAAACATGTCTCAAATCTAGGAGGGAGACCCAAACTAGTCAATTAAATCCAAGTATAAATCCATGTAATGAGGAGGATACATCCCATAATCTCATTTCAATCAAGAATCCAATATTAATAATCATGGTGGTGGAAGTTTTCTACTTTTTAAATGTGATAATGAAAGAAAACTACACTATAGGGTCCATGATTAATCTAAGGGAGGGAAACGCTCCACGAGAGGGAACTAAAGCACATATTTCTAATGAACACATTATTGGAAGTGTCGAAAAAAAGAGTGAAACCAACATAAAGACTCTTACCATTCAAGTGTTGATAACTGAGTAACACTGGACATCACTAGTTTTAGACATAACTAGATCCAGACATTTTTTTCATCAAGTATAACCAAATAAAGTGGGGGGGTCAACTTGAAACTTGTTTCCTATGATTGATGGTGGATAAAGAATGTTTGGTATTTGCGATGTGATATATTGTTGATGTGGATCCTTAATCAACCCTAGAGAGGATTAATAATGTTTTTAACCTTTTGTATCTCATTTTTTAGGCATGTTATAATGATTGACTCGTGTACCATACATGAATCAAGAAGTGGTAAAGACTCAAATAATGGATGCTAGAATGTGTGGGGGTTAGATAAATAATGGTGTGGAAATTCTACATAACTACACTCTTTCCAAAATGACTACCACACACATGGGTAAAATTTTCCCTCTCCCCATATTTCCCTCCACGCTCATTGAGTGAATATTCATCAACATACTATTTCATCATTATGAATAGAAAGTGGTCATCTCGACCAGGGACTTGGGTTGACCAGACATCGAAGTCATGTAACTACACCGATGTTGCCTTCATCAAGGTCTGGGGAGGGAAAAATTTCCCCTATCATGATGGAAAATATTTTGATAGTCTCTCCCCTGAGAATTCTAACAACTCACTCCCATATAATGAAGATGTAGGGGGTGTATGGGCAATTCCCATCATGAGCACAACTCAAGAGGCTCCCAAGAGGTCCCCCAACTAGCCATGCTAATGCCTTACACATGCCAAAAAATACTCTGATCCCATAACTACTCTTTCAACCCTAGTCCAGAATACCTATTGTATATGCCAGGGGCAGGGCGCCAACTATGTTCAATAGGAGTCCTCACCAACCTCTATAGTGGTCCCTTCCATCATCAGTACACCTCTTACTAACCTTGAAACAACTTTTTGGGGGAATATCTACAATATATAGGGATCCAGACCCGTCTCACCAACTAGGTATGTCAGTTTTACTCTCCCCATCATGGGCACCACCATAAACCACCATGGTCCATCCCAATTTAACCATTAAAATTCACCCCATAACACCATAAATCAACAAGGAGGTCCTCCCCAGGTTGAAGTCCTCCCCTTCTCTAAAGTTCTACCTTGGTATATATTAATATAAAATCATCATGTGGGTTCCACCCATCACACCATCCATAACACACATGGGAGAAATACCTATTATTCATATGGTATTTTGTTATGGGAAATCTATAAGTATCCGAAGTAATAATAGAAAAAATTTCACATCACCATCAATGTCTCAAAATATGAGGACACTGGTGAATTAATTGAAACACCTCCTCCCTCACCACCAGAGTTGGGGAAAGATCTAGTCAATTAAGGCTAACTATCACCAAGGTTGAGGTTAAAAAATTCCCAAAACCCCTGCATTGGTACCTTGGATTCCTTCTAGGGACCCTCTATGAATCCTTCCCTTCCCCTATTAGCTTCTTAACATTCAACCACCACATTATTAGTAGGTGAAATGTTTGGTTCATGATTGGAACCCTCATTTGATGGTGAACGTTATTCTTATCTTCAAGAGAATGACATCCTTCCTAATCAATAAGAGTTTGATGATACCATATCATATATGGATATGGTTATAAATCAAGCCCCACCTCCAAAAAAAATTCTACATTTCAGGGATGAATGGGCCATGTGCCTCCCCCTCTTATATGAAATCAACAACAAAGCAGGACTATATCACTAGAATCCCTATATTCCCAACCATTTCAAATTAGATCCTATGGAGTTCAGGAACATGAATAGTTTATATACAATGAGTAGTTGGAAAGATTGTGCGAGATCCTAGTGGTCGTCCAGCTATATATCATGCTCTAGACACCCATAAATATTTACATTACCATCTTGATGTTAGTCTCAAAAGATCATATGGAATGTATCCACTAAAATTTCTAGGTACATTCAACCACCTATGAGATTTCTATTTGGCCTACACAAGAAGCCTTAAAAATATCAAGTCCATTCATTAGCAATGTTAGAATGTTGACATCACCACACTCCTAGAGGCCCATCACCCTGACTTATATGGCTATCTCCAAGGCTTCATTGGGAGCCACATTATGATCTAATAGGTCATTTAAGATGAATCTACCCATGTGTACATTAGGTTATAGGGGTTTCATTCTTCCCTATACTTCATCCCCTTTCAAGGAGAAAATAGGATTGTTAGGATAACCCACCTTCTATTGATGGGTGTTCCTATCCTACCATCATCGCTATAAATTTCAGAACAATCAATTCCTTGAATGATTATAAAAATCAAGAAAATTACATGAGGAATGATGGGGAGAATTCGACCAATGTGGAAATGAAATATTAGGAAAATCTTCAGTTATATTCCTTCGTTCATTTATAGAGACAGATGATGGGCCTCAGAAGTCCCCCCACTAAGGCAATGTCTCTTACTCATCATCATATTAGTAAATTCAACGGAGTTTTTTATCCCATAGACCCATCTAAAGGCACAATAGAGACTAAATTAGATTCCAAACTAGCCGTTTTACATTAGAAGTTAGAAGAATTCAAGAGGCTCACTACCGAGCTCCTCGCCTAACAATTCCTAAAGTGAGTCAATGTCTGAGAGGATCCTACCACATCACAAGCCAAACACTTGGTCCTTATTATCCTAGAACAGTGGGTAAAGTTTGACAGTCTCATTCATCTAATAAAAGTAGATTCTATAGTTTCTAGAAAATCTTCAAGATATAACATTACAACCCCACTTGAGCAGCGTGACGTTCCTTTATTACACCAAGATCAATTCACCTCTCAGTCCAACATGACATTCAAATCACTGATGACTTCAAAACCCCACCAATAAACCACAATAACTTCTCTCATTACTCATCTTGAAGATTTAGATTCCAATAGGTTTTTAATCCACCTGAAGGGAGTCTATATTTTTCTTAGGTGGACCATATCCTTTCACACCCATAATTCCATAATTCAATAATTCAACATTAACCCTATTTAAAAGGATATGTGATCCACTACAATACCTATCCCACTTTTCCTCATGATGAAATTTAATGCTAGGAAACCCAATATATTTGGATACTTCCAAGCTTCATTATTTCTTCCAAAATTTTGTGGGACCCACTTTCATATGGTACAGTCATCTCGCTAATAGATCTATTTCTACCAGGGAAGATCTTTGTAGATTGTTTCTCTACTTGTTTAGCTCCACCATAAATAAAACCATTATCACTGACCACCATAAATGAAATTTGAGGGTTGATGAGTGAGTTTATGACTTCATTTCCCAGTGTAAGTGGCTCATTTACTCCATTGATGTACATCTTGTTGAGGAATAATTATTGGGGATGTGTCAAGACAATTTTTTAGATGATCATGATACTACCCTCATAAACATGAGGTATCATGGTGGGTTTCAATAATTCATCGAAACATATCAGTTTTTTGAAGAATACTTATAGGATACCAAGTATTGGTCATGTCCATTACCTCATCATGTCCCCATGAGAAATATTGTAAATGAAAAAACAGTCACCAATGTATAAACTCAATTCCCAAAAAAAATCCACCTTTTGGTACCTCTACTGAACAGGCCTATCCAACCACAACCCCATTGTGAGAATACTATCAGAGCTCTGTGTTAGGGTTATGCACAAAAAATTCCATTCAAATAATGGAAAAACAAGTTATACTCATTCAAGAATGATCAGGTCCCATGTCACTTAATTTATACCCTAGAGAAGAACACATTGAAGTTCCTTAAATATAGATGGCCCTAGGAGGTTTCACTAACTGGTCATTCCAACTACTTCCCATACCACAAGGTCCATGGACACAACCTCAAAGTGTTATTAATCTTCAAATACTGGCTCAAGGACCAGGTAGACCACAGCCTAATCAAGTTGTGTAATGTCCCCCATGGGTGGAATATTTCTCTATCACCCTAGATAGAGATGATGAAGACTATATTGAATGGAATTAGACCCCTAGATGAGGTACATAGAAGTAAAATAAGTGGATAAATTATATTTCAATCACTCGTTCTCATGATAATATTTTAATCAGTTGAGCATGCCAAAACCACATGTGGAAACCATTTCCTCTCTAACCACCCTATCATCATAACAGCCTTCCAAGTCTCATAAAAATAGGTTATGTTGGTTTCAGGTAATTAAAATTTATCCACCTGTTCCAAAACCATCTTTCAAACTCTAAGACTTTATGCCCCCCAAATTGGTAGAATCCCCCAGAATCTATCCCATTGTGGAATATTCCACCAATAAAGAATAGGATCATACCTTCATCAATGTTGTATAGTTATTGGATCATTGTGTAGTGTCCAATGATAAGGATTACTACTTATCCCCTTTAGGTAACTTTGGATGATGACATTGATCGAGGGGTAGGTTCCATGCTAATAGGAATGATTTTTGAGTTGTTACTTTAGAGAAGTCTATTCGTTATACTAAAACTAGGCAGAAAACCTTTCTTAGTGTTGGACTAGACAACCGTTTGAATGTCATATCACTGGTTAAACCTCCACAACCAACCATAATGGTTGATCATGAAAATCAGCAATTGCATATGCTAAAGGTCTAATCCAATCCACCTTGTTCTCATCCCAAACGATCTAATCCACAACAAAACTTGGTGACCACCATCTAAGCCCTAGTTCCATAGTCGTTGGCACCCACTACACTCCCTCTCAAAGAGTGACCCCTTGAAGAAATAAATATTTCTCATTTTCGAAAGTATGTTGTGTTAAATAAACTATCTAGTATAATAGAAATACTCTCAATCATGTATTCACATTGTCTATCGAATGAGATGTGTGGAGCTCTTATAGAGGCCTTGGGGTTCCCTCTAAAGTTTTAGATTGAGGTATACACCATTGAGGCCTACCATAAATAAGAATAAAAGTAGTATGAATGTAAAGCCAATATTTTATTCTATGAAGAAGGTGATGATTCCACTATTTAGGGGAACATAAACCCAATATATGTTATAGTCCAGTTCAATATAATAGAGATTAGTTGTTTCTTAGTGGACACCATCACCATGATCAATCTCATCCCAAATAAAACAATCTATAATATAGGGCTCAAAGAGGATTATATAACTCACTAAAACAAGAAAATTTAAGAGTATGAAAAAATATAGAATAATCAATATATAAATATTCTGCTAGATACCAAGTTCGTTGACTTGATATAAAATGAAGACTCCATAGTTATCTCATAGGAAACGGTATAAAAACCCCTATTTTTATGGCCTTAGATATATTTTCATGTATTGTTCCCCTCCTCATACCACTATTTCCCACCAAATAACCCTTTAATTATTGAGTAGGGGTCTCTAGGGTGATCCTTCTCCCTTCAGCTCATGTGAATCCCGCTACCTAGATGATTGGAACTATAAAAGTGAGGGAAACAACTTCATATCGATGGGATCCATCATATAATTTTCCACATTGATATAAAATCTACATCAATATATCTTTGGGTTTATTTTAAAGATAACTTCATCCTACCAATCCAATGGTAGTATATAATGACCTCATAAGTGTTGTTTCAAAGTACCCAAGAGAGGAGAATAATTACAAATTGACTTATATTCCTACATGGGATAAGATCATATTATGAAATAAAACCATATGCCAATTGTATATTTTGAGGATCACCTCAGTGGGACATCATGGATTAAAATATCCCCTTAGGAAGATGCCCTCTTCCCACGGTACCATGTTTTAGGCCAAAGTAGATTAGATTATTAAGGAAAACTTCATCAAGGAATCCCAGTACCCTAAATTTCTCGCCAACATTCTTCTAATCGGGAATAAGAATATACAAATCAAAGTGTACATAAATATTAAGGACCTAAACTACCACTACTTGATGGATGATTTTTACCTTTCAGTTTTGGATCTTCAAATCAAAACAATGGTTTGTTTCTAGGCCCTAACCTTCATGGATGGGTACTTCTGGTATAATCACGTCTAGATAAACATAGAGGATGAAGAAACAACAACCTTCAGGGAACCTTATGGAACCTTATGTTATTGAGAGATGTCATTCATTTTGAATAATTTCATGGATACCAACTAGTTTTCCATGCTCTACATATTCAAGCTACTCCTTTGGAAATTGGTGTAACTCTATGTGGATGAATTTTTGGAACAATCCTTCAAAATTTAGGATCATTTCAATGATCTTAAGAATGAGATAAATTTAATTTTCTCCCATAACCTTAAGGTAAATACTATAAAGTGTTCATTCAGTGTTACCTTTTAAAGGTTCCTATATTTAATCATTGGGTACAAATGCATCAAAATTGATCTATAGATGATCAATCAAATCACTTAGATTACTACCCACACAACACCTAAGAGTTGTAAGTCATCTAGGGATACTTATCCTACATTAGATGATTCATTAGAATTTTGGCTAGAAAATGTAATCCCTTCTCAAAGATTATAAGGAATGGAACCACCTATTTGTGGGTATAATAACTCTAAGATGCATTCTAGGATATCAATATGTATATTCTATATCCTCCTTTCTTGATTTCACCCATCCCAATAAAGCCTTCAGTCCTTAATGTTACCACCCAAAAAAAGTCTATTGGTTCTCTCCTAGCTAACAATAAGGGTTTTGATAAAAACATGTACTATCTAAGTCTCATGATACTAGATATGTAGACTACAGAATCACTCATTGATAAGAGATTTCCTTCCATAGTCTTCATGGTTCAATAGTTATGATACTACTTGATGCACTATGAGATATATTTGGTATCTCACATTGATCAACTAAAGTACATCCTCAACCACCCCATAGTAACTAGGAAATTTGTATATTGCATGGTATTTATATAGTGGTTTGACATTAGGTTTATCCCCTTCAAATCTATCAAGTAATAATCATTGGAATATTCCTTGAATGTTCATCTAACCCCAGAGGAACTACCTTTTGATGTCAACTTCCCAAATGTGTCCATCCACTAATTTGGACAATATTTCCTATAACATAATAATTATTTTGATGAATCATACTATATTATGACATGGATAATTCTAGACAAACCCAAACTTAGTTGGGTGGGAATTGACATATTGTCCATCACTCTAGAACATGCTACCTTTCTATGCATATTCCTTTTAGCATAAGGCTCCAGCAAAAATAATTTAAAGACCTGAAATTTCCATGTAATTTTTTTTAAATATATGGGAATTTTATAAGTCTGCGAAAATTGGTGGCACATGATTCTGAGGCCCAGTGTGCCCAGAAATAATTTTTGAAGTTTTTTTTTGGGTGCGTTCAGTAAATGTACGAGCGGGTTTTTCTAACTTTTAAACCAGTGCTCGAAATTCAAATCTGAGGGCAACGTTGAATGCGTAGTGTCGATTTTCACTTAAGGAGACTTTCACCTCGACGGTAGATGGTCAAGGGTGAAACTTAGTTTTTGGGTTTTTTGTGGAACTAATAAAATAAAATAAACTCATGATTTATTTTATTTTATTGTAACCACCCACTATGTGGGTGTTGGGAGGTGGAGTCCACCAGAAGTAAACCTGCATGTGGAAGTTGAGGTGTGGGGACCACTAGACCTTAATAACTCATTAGAGGTTATAGTGGTGGGGACCACCCAAACCATAACCTCCCATGAGTGGTTATGGTGGTGGGGACCACTTGGGACTAAACCCCCTATAATTGAGAGAAACTCTCAACCCCCCTCATTAATGTAGAAGAGCCTCTTGGGCTTCCACCACAATTAATTTTTCCAACCTTCAAGATTTAATTATGCCACCCACCATAAATAATTTAGCATTTTTAATTCATTCCAACAAAATAATAGATGGCTTAATCTATTATTTTGGTGCCACTTTATATTTGGGTGGAATTGGGAGAAACCTTATCAAATGAAGAACCTTCCTCCACGAAGAATGTCGGCGAGGGATGTCTTTGACTTCTTCCTCAGAAGCACCATGCGGAGACAACCAATGAGGGATCTCTTTGACCACCAACCTTCCATCCTCATCGTCATCAATGAACAATATGAGGTAGGTGGTTTATTTGAGTGATAATACTTTCCTTTATTTATTTTGCGGTTTGGGAATGAATCGTTGCGGAGGTTGTAAAATTTGAAGTTCATAGTTCTTCTTTCTTGTTGAGCCAAATTCTACCACCCTAAATTTGAAGGGTGCCTGCCAAACCAAAATGGCTCGACCCCTCTGCCATTCTTCTTTGTGATGTTCTTCGAAATGAAGGAAGGTGACAAAGACGACGAAGTAAACAGAGCCACCACCCACGGCCACCGTGGCATGCACCGCCCCCGAGGCGCTCCGGCCTCCCGGCCGAAGCGGCAGCGCTCCCTCGCCACATCGCGCCACCCAGGGCCGAACCGGCCCCACGCCCAGGCTCATGCCACCCATCGGCAAAGCCACCCCGCCTGCCCCACCCGCCGGCTGCGTCACTCGCCGGCCGAGCCACCCCAGTCGCGCCACCCCCCAATCGCGCCCCCCGCCGACTACGCCACCCACCGACCGTGCTTCCCTCGTCGGCCGCACCGTCATTGGCCGAGCAACCCTGACTGCACCACCCACTAGCCACGCCACCCTTGCCAGTCGTGCCATCGTTGGTTAAGCCACCCCGGCCGCACCACCCACCGACTATGCCGCCAACCGGCCGCGCCGCCCTCGCCGACTGCGCCACCCTCACCAGCCACGCCACCCTCCAGCCACCCCATCCGCCACCTGTGTCACTTGTGTCCCTCCATGTTTCCCTTGCAGCTCTCCATGGCCCATCACAGCATGTTGGGCTGGACCGATCGGGCCGGACCGAACCCAACGGGCCGGGCCGCCCAACGGGTCGGGATGAAACCGATAGGTTGGGCCACCCAATGGGTTGGGCCACCCAATGGGCTTGGCCAAACCCAATGGACCGGGCTGCCCAACGGACCGGGTCGGTCCGTCCAGGTCAAACCAAACCTGATCCTATTATGCCCCTTTACATTCTTTTGACCATATATTTGGCACCGAATGTCCATTTGACAAACTGTCAGTGGCACTGTAAATCTTGAAGTGAGACGGTAACATTGATTATACTCTACTAAAGTTTTGGATTGATATGGGAAATACTCAGGTTAGATCAAACACGAATCAAACCGGTCCCCTGGGACAAAAAAGCTAATAACTCACAGACCGGGCGTCCGATTGATGCGCTGTTTGTTACGTTGATACTCCTATGAAGTGGTGGAACTTTGAGATACTTCTTCATGGGACTTCATGGGAGTTGTATTATCGACAAGTAGCTTGTGGAGCGGATCCTCCCAAAGAAGAGCGAGCATAGTGTGGAGACCAAGTTGCTAGCTGAGACTTGCTAAATTCTGACTGTTTGACTCGGAGTGACTCGACAGGCCCCGTGGGGAGCGCCTTGGTGAAACTGCAGACCCACGGTGGGGAGTGACTTTGTGTGATGCAGCAGACCCATGGTACTCGATAGGAGGAGTACCTCAACAGGCTTTGAGGGGGAGCATGCTTGGTGATGTGGCAGACCCACGGTGGGGAGCACACTTGGTGATGCGGCAGATCCACGGTACTCAACAGGAGGTGTACCTCAGCAGTCCATGGTTAGTGGGAAGCACACTTGGTGTCGCGGAAGTCCCATTGTACTCGATAGATTAGGAGTTCTCTAGTAGATGAGGTTTCAACAATTTAACTGGGGATGTTACTTGATACTACACCCTAGAATAAAATCCTGGTTTGAGTTGAGTCGGTTTTTTTGTATTTTCCTCCTAATTCAAATGGGTTACCTTATAACTTAAGTATATGTATATTCATATACCTAAGTAAGGTTATCTTTTGATTTCATACTTTTTGTTTTATACTTGTTGGATTATGTGAGACCTAGAGGGTCTCTGGGTCCCTACTGAGTATCGTTATACTCACCCCTACATGGGCTATGCCCGCACCTTGTTGTGTTGGATGCAGATGACGGACAGTGCTGACTGAGGCTGAGAGTACCAGGACTGGATGGTACTGGAGGTGGACCTTATGAAGTGTCGGTACGTAGAGGAGATAGACAGACGAGGAGTGATGAGGAGGAAATCTATACCAACCCTTCTGGAAGGAACCTCGGAGGATGGCCCAAAAGCTTTTTTCCTTTTTCTTCAGTTGTACTTGTAATTTCAGTTTCTTGTAGTTTACTTTTGGGCTTGTATTCCAGCCCCCCTTCACTTTCAGCACTGTTTTATTATACAGTTGTACTTATTCTTTCGTATCTAGTTGTGTGATTTATTGTGTGTGTTCTTACAGATTATAAAGGCAATGTCTTCCCAGTTTTAGGTAATATACCTTTGGTGCTAGTCGCTAGCCCCTGGCCTATGGAAGGTGGGTTGGGGTAGTCACAGCATTGGCCCCAGGGGACGGGTCGTGACAAATTAGTATCAGAGGAGTCGGTTCTACCGCAGAGCTTAAGACTCTAATATTTTCTATGAAGTAATAGTGTTATGTGTAGTGAGTGTGGTTTTTGGTTCAAGTAGTCTAATTTTGGTGTGGAAGCTGACGTATCCATACACTAGGACCATTAATTTTGATTTCTAACTCAGTGCACGAAAACACTGATTGCGTGTGTGTTTTCAAAAGTTATCTTTAAGTCATATCACCAGGTCGGCTCACCAGGTATAAATTTTAGCTGTAGTGCACCTGTTTCTTTTCAAGATGCCTCCATGAAGACAGCTGGCTAGAGTTTCGATAGTCATATACACTTATAGCCCACCTAGCGACGAGGCTTCGGTGTAGGGCCCTCTTTCAGTAGAGGCACTAGCAGAGGAACCAGCAGTACCATCACCCGTTGGGACACCGATGCCACTATCCCCAGCAGTAGACAGTGCATGCCACTTGAGCGTGTTGCACGACTTCTAGCTCTATAGGACACCCAGGTTCAAGGGAGAGACAGACCCCCAGGTGGCTGAGGATTGGATGGAGGGTGTGGTGAGAGTATTCTTACTCGTAGGGACACCAGCCGATCTCAAGGTGATCCTTGTCGCCAGCCTTATACAGGCAGTAGCTGGCATATGGCGGAGCTTGATGCTCTAGGTTCATGAAAAGGTAACTCTTCTCTAGGTAGACTTCGAGAGCCCGTTTCGGGTAGAATTTTTCCCAGAAAATCTCCACGTAGTGCGCATACATGAGCTACTTCATCTGCAGCAGGGCAGCATGACTGTAGCTCAGTACTCATTGAGGTTCACTGACCTCTCATGCTACTCCACATATATGGTGTGATACCCATTCATCAGGGCCTGAACCTTCAAGAAGGGACTCAAGAGGGATATCAGGGCTTCAGTGATCTCACTTAGAATCCAGACGCAGGCGGGGGTGTTAGAGAGATCCCTCTTGGTGGAGATTTTCCTTGCTGAGTAGACACCAGCAATGAGACCCACTATCAGTCATCACGTAGCAGAATATTTTGTAGCTGGAAGCAGACAGATGTCACAGAGGTCCAAGAGGACCAGACCTATAGGTGGACAACCGCATGACTCAGGATTTGTTGTGTGGGGCACCTGAAGTGGGGACAAACATGTCAGGAATGGGAATTGAATCATATACGGAGGATAGGGTCACATGGCTCATGAATTTCTGACCCATAATTCGGATGATCAGAAGACGGTCAAAGTACCTCCTAGGTAGAGAAAAATATTCGATCGAGGTGGTCCGCAGGGATTTCGCAGACGTGGTAGAGGAGCATGTCGTGCAGCTGGTGGTGGGAGAGGATTCGAGACATTACCGCCACCACCACCAGGAGACCCACCCTGACCACAGGGAGCTGGTGGATAGGTTAGAGGTCAGCTCCAGGAAGCTGAGGCTTATGATCACAGCGATCTAGAGATGATTCGTGGTACGGTCTATGTCTATTCCACCATAGATGTTGTACCTGTAGACTCAGGTTCTAGTAATTCTTTCTTTTCCACTACCCTCATTCAGAGCTTGGAGATTCTGAAGGAGCCTATTGCTCAATCCTTATGGCTAGAGACTTCTATTGGAGAAGATTCGATTATTACACACTAGTGTCGGTAGTGTGAGATTACTCTAGTAGGTGAGAGCTTCGGCTGGGAACTCTTAGTAATGGCGTCAAGGCCTTAATACATCATCTTGGGTATAGACATGTTATATATAGTCCATGCTCAGATTGACTGTATTAGGTGCGAATTATGGTGTGTCCACATGGATGGGACCAGGTTTACCTTAACTGGTGAGAAGGGAGACTTTGCAGTATAGAATGGACTTTCTCGGAGGAGAGTGCATCCGATCACTCATCAGTTGGCTAGCCTTACCCTCTAGGATATTGATGTGGAGAGTCTGAGTTATCCTGTAGTGGTGGACCAATACACGGATGTTTTCCCTAATGATGTCCCAGGTCTACCTCCTCGCAGAGAGGTGGACTTTTACATTGACTTGCACCCCGGGATGACACCGATATCTACACCAGCATATCGGATGGCTCTCCCAGAGCTTCATGAGTTGTGGGTACAGCTGTAGGACTTGCAGGGGAATGGATTCATTCAGCCCAGTGTTTCTCCTTAGGAAACCCCAATTTTTTTTTCCATGAAGGAGGATGGGAGCATGAGGCTTTGTGTTGACTATTAGTGCCTGAACCAGGTGACCGTGAAGAACAAGTACCCACTCCCAATGATTGATGACCTCTTCGATCAGCTGAAGGGGGCATGGTGGTTCTCAAAGATAGACCTCAAATCAAGCTATCACCATCTCAGAGCTTGAGATGAGTATGTATAGAAGACGACTTTCAGATGTCAGTATGGCCACTATGAGTTCTTGGTTATGCCATTCGGTGTAACCAATGCTCCATTAGTGTTCATGGGACTCATGAACAGGGTCTTTCAGCTGTACCTTTATTTAATTATAGTGGTCTTCATCGATGACATTCTGATCTAATCAGCTACTGAGGGGGAGCATGCCTTCCATTTGGGGGTAGTACTGGACACACTCTGAGAGCACCAGATTTATAGTAATCTCTCGAAGTGGTAGTTCTGGATTCGAGAGGTTCACTTTCTGCGACATGTTATATCAGAGGCTGGAGTTGTAGTGGATACAGTAAATATTGAGGTGGTACTTTGTTGGGATCCACCCAGGAGTGTGATGAAAGTACGGAGTTTCCTAGGTTTGGCTGGATACTACTAGAGATTTGTACCATATTTCTCCAGATTTGCAGCACCACTATCAGCCTTAACGAAGAAGGGGAAACCCTTTGTGTGGTCGGAGAGATGCTAGTATAGCTTTCAAAAGCTGAGGCAGAGGCTAACTAGTGACCCCATCTTGAGGCTTCTAGAGGAAGGCGTAAGGTGCGTAGTCTACTTTGACGCATCAGGGATAGGACTCGGATGTGTCCTAATGCAGGAGTGAGTAGTGATCGCATATGGTTCTCAATAGCTAAGACGGAATGAGCAGAACTATGCTACCCATGACCTCAATTTAGTATCAGTGGTCTTCGCCTTGAAGATGTGGCGACACTATTTTATGGGGGGTCGTTTTACCGTGTACTCTAATCATAAGAGTCACAGTTATATCTTCTCCAAGAAGGACCTAAACCTGAGACAGTGACATTGGATTAAGTTCTTCCAGGACTATGAATTCGAGATATTCTATACTCCTAGTAAGGGGAATGTTGTTACTGAATCACTCAGTAGGAGATCTGGTATACAGCTGCTAGGTGAGGTGACAGAGCAGCTATCTTTAGTCTCTTACAGTCACTCCCCCACTTCTTTAGCGAGTTAGGGAGGCGCAGCGTTGGGACACTGACTGCGAGACATGACGTGCTCATATATTCATAAGACAGGAACCTGATGGATTTTCTAAAGGTGGGGATCATTTCATCCTCTTTAGAGGACGTACCATGGTACTAGTGTCACTTCAGGAGGTAGTGTTGAGGGATTTCCACACATCCCCTCTAGCGGTACATCCCAGAGTGGTGAATATTTACTAGGACCTCCGACGATAGCACTGTTGCCGAGAATGAAGAAAGTAGTTTCAGAGTTTGTCTCTCGATTCCTCACTTGTCCGCAAGTGAAGGCATAGCATCAGGTACCAGTAGGCTTGGTTCATCCTTTAGAGGTCCCAGATTAGAAGTGGTATGGGATATCTGTGGACTTCATGACGGGTCTTCCACGTACATCCAGGATACATGACTTGATTTGGGTGATCTTCGACCGACTCACTAAGTCAGCCCACTTCATACCGATCATAAAGAAGGGTTCAATAGAGATTTTGGGACACCTCTATCTGCAAGGGATTGTGAAACTACATGTAGTACCCATTACAATTGTCTTCGATCATGATACATGTTTTATTTCCCAGCTATGGAAGGGGTTACAGGAGGCTTTCGCAACACAACTTTGTTTGAGCCCTGCCTTCCATCCTCAGACGGATGGTTAGACTGAGCATACAATTCCGACCCTCGAGGACATGTTGTATGCTTGTGTCCTCGACTTCGGACGCATCTAGTAAGATCACTTTCCTTTGGTGGAGTTTTCCTATAGCAACAATTATCACTCCACCATTGGGATTCCACCTTTTGAGGAATTATATGGGCAACCTTGCAGATCACCTTTGTGATGGACTGACCCAGAGGAGTCAACAATAGTGGGACCAGAGATGGTACGGGCTACCACATAGAAGCTACAGGTCATCAAGGAGCGGATGAAGACTGCACAAAGTAGGCAGAAGTTGTATGCCGATAGAAGACGGAGACCTCTAGATTTAGAGGATAGCGGCCACATCTTTCTATGGTTCTCACCTCAACAAGGTTTGTGGATATTTGGCTGAGGTGTCAAGTTATCTCTGAGGTTCATCAAACCTTTTTAGGTCCTCGGTAGAGTTGGTGAGGTGGCATACCACTTAGCTCTTCCACCTCAGTTGCACCGGGTGCATGACGTCTTCCACGTATCCCAAATGAGGAGATACGTGCACGAACCATCTCACATCATCGACCATGGAGAGCTAGATGTCGATGATGGGTGACTTTTATAGAGGTTCCAGTAGAGATTGAGGATCGACAAGAGCAGGTCCTTTGTGGACGGTCGATACCTTTGGTGTGCGTTCACTGGTAGCACGGGAACCTCCAGGAGAGTATATGTGGGCGGGAGGCTCGGATGCATGCTCAGTACCCCCACTTGTTCCCTTAGTTTGAGTTTCGTCTTACGGGGATGTAAAGCCTAAGGTGGGGAGAAATTAAAGACCCGAAATATCCATGTAATTTTTTTTAAATATATGGAAATTTTACAAATCCGTGAAAATTGAAGGCGCATGATTCCAAGGCCTGGTGTTCCTGACATCATTTTCTGAAGTTTTTTTTGGGTACGTTTAGTAAACGTATGAGCAGGTTTTTCTAACTTTTCAATTAGTGCTCAGAATTGATATTTGAGGGCACCATTGAACTCACAGAGCATATTTTTTCTTAAGGAGACTTTCACATTGATGACATATGGCCGAGGGTGAAAGTTAGTTTTTGGGTTTTTTGTGAAAATAATAAAATAAACTCATGATTTATTTTATTTTTTTGTAACCACACACCATGTGGGTGTTGGGATGTGGGGTCCACCAGAACTAAACCTCCATGTGGAAGTTGAGGTGTGGGTACCACCAGACCTTAACATCTCATGGGAGGTTATAGTGGTGGGGACCACCCGAACCATAACCTTCTATGGGAGGTTATGGTGGTGGAGACCACCTGGGACTAAACCCCCTTTAATTGAGAGAAACTCTCAACCCCCCCCCCCCCATTAATGTGGAGAATCCTCTTGGGCTTCCTCCACAATTAATTTTTCCAAGCCTCAATATTTAATTATGACACCCATCATAATTAATTTAGCTTTTTGAATTCTTTCCAACAAAATAATATATGGATTAATCTATTATTTTGGCACCACTTTACATTTAGGTGTAATTGGGAGAAATCTTCTCCAATAAAGAATGATTCCTCCATAAAGAATGCTTCCTCCATGAAGAACACCAACGAGGGAGGTCTTCGACTTCTTCCTCGAAAGCACCATGCAGAGGTAAACAACGAGGGATGTCTTCGATGACACAACTTCCATCTTCATTATCATCAACAAAAAATATGAGGTAGGGGGTTTATTTGTGTGATAATACTTTCCTTGATTTCTTTTTCAATTTGGGAAAGAATCATTGCGGAGTTTTTAAAATTTGAAGTTCATCATTCTTATTTCCTATTGAGCCAAATGCTACCACCCGAAATGCAGAGGGTGCAGGCCAAACCAACATGGCCTGACCCCTCCACCATTCTTCTTTGTGGTGTTCTTTAGAATGAAGTAAGGCGACGAAGGTGATGAAGGCAATGGCGCCACCACCCGCGGCCATCATGACCTGCACTTCCCCCACGGCGCTCCGGACTCCCGGCCGAACCGGTTGCGCACCCTTGCTGCGTCGTGCCACCCCGGGCTGAACCGGCCTCGTGGCCCTGCTAGCGCCACCCGCCTGCTGATCCACCCCGGCCACACCACCCACTGGCCACACCACCTTTTGGCTAAGCCACCCTGGCCTCACCACCACCTGGTCGCACCACCCACCGACCATGCCACCCTCTGGTCGTGCTGCCCTCGCCGGTCATGCCGCCCCTGGCCGATCCACCCTGGTTTCACTTCTCGTCGTCTGCGCCACCGTGGGCCGAGCCACCCCCCCCCCCCCCCCCACACCAACTTCACCACCCTCCAGTTGCAATTCCCTCACCATTTGTGCCACCACTGGCTGATCCACCCTAGTTTCACCGCCCGCCGTTCGCACCGCCGCTGGCCGAGCAACCCCGGTCGCACCCCCCGCCGACTGCGCCACCCGTCGTCCTTGCATCAAAGTACATGAACAAATGGTACACATTAATAATGATCCCAATTCAATATATTGATACACATGTTCTTGGATAGGAACTACCAATAACATTGAAAACATGTGGTGTTCCTATTGGTGGTTTATTCCTCATGATCTCATCTACCTAAAATTACCTAGCGCGAACTTCATGAGAAGAAGTCTAAATGAGTATGAGCCCCCAAAACCAGATGTTCACACATCATCTATGTACTATCATTATGATGTATATGTACAATATGACATAATTTTAATATTATGATCATGGTATCTAGAGGTTCTCATTATATCATGGGAACTACTATAACCCTTTGTAAAATATATAATATATGTATATTACCATTAATATAGTGGATAAAAAGTATCAACACTATTATGGAAAGATAAAAACATTTATATATCAAACATTATAAATGTAATGGTGAAAAAAATACATATAACAGTTGGGTAAAGGGAACCCACTCAAAATACTCCCACATACTCAAGAGCCAACTATTGACAAGTATTAACGCACTATCTCTCACATGAGACTAACACTTCTACTGAGATATGGATTTATTCAAGGAGTCTTATATTTTATCCTATATGGATACTCTATAGAATAAAAATTCACCTCTTTGAGTGAAAAACTATAAGATATGAAACTTTTTAAGTATACGCTTTTTCCTCTAATGTGACCTGGGATCCTTGGAAAGCACCACTACCAAATTATTATCATAATAAACAGAAATAGGGTATGCACTATTAGAAACAACACCACTGTCTGAGATAGTGTTTTGTATCTATAATACCTCCCTATCTACATCAGAAGCTAAAATCTACTCGAATTCTTCTATATAGTTAGAAACCACGATTTTCCTCAAGCTTCTTCGGCTCACTACACCGCTATTTAGGAAAAAGATAAAGCCTAATAATGATTCTTAATCATCATTATCATTACTGAAACAAGAATCAATGTATCCCATCACTAATAGTTCCACTTTTCCTTCATTCACCAGAAACATATAATTTCTTTGTCTAAAGTACTTCAGGGTATTTTTCATAGCTTCCCAATATAGCTCTCCTAGATTAGTGTGATATCTTCCCAACATGATTAAAAAAATGAAACATAAAACATAGTACATAGCTTGGAAAACATGATATATACCACTTTGGAGGAATAAGGTATTTTAATAATTCTTTTAATATCCTCCCATGTTTGGGGAGACATTTTATTGGAGTTCTTAATACCATGTGACTTTAGTAAAACCCCTCTATTGGATTGTCCTATTTTGTACCTTTTGAGTACCTTTTCAATATATGTACTTTAACATAGCCCAAAAAACCTTCTATATCTATCTTAATAGATCTTGATCCATATAATTTAGGCGGCTTCTCATAAGACTTTTCTATAGAAGCTTTCATTTAACTAAGTCTTAACTGACTATATGGCATGCACTTCATTTCCCATAATTATAATGTCATCGATATATAATACTAGGAAAATTATGGAATTCCCACTAACCTTATTATAGACACATGGATCACTTTTTTCTTGATGAAACCATATTCTCTTATGGACACATCAAAATGAACATTCCTTAATCAAGATTCATTCTTCATCCCATAAAAGGACCATTGAATCTTGAACACTTTATTGGAACACTTTTACATAATAAACTATTAAGTTATATTGATATAGATGTCTTCAACCAACATCCCATTTTGATAAAAAAAATTACAACCATTTTCCAAATAACATAATCATGGAAGGTTGCTGTTGCAAGTAATGTTCTGATGAATTTCAAATTTGCTACTAATGAGAAGGTTTAATTTTAGTCTATACCTTAACATTTCTTGAAACCCATCTCAACCAGTTGTGCCTTATAGTTATTGACTTTACCATGTATATCCAAAAAAAATTGAAAACTCATTTACATGAAATGGGTTTACATCAACTAGAGGATCTACCAAAATCCAAACAAGATTTTAGTACATAGACTCAATCTTTGAATGTATAGATTCATTCCATCTAGAATTATCCCTATCTTCTACTACATCCTTATAGGTTAGAGGTTAATAATTCTCTTGGGGTGATGTTTTACCTCATTTGATGACTAGAATACCATATCGCCTTAATTTTCAAACATCTCGATTTGACCTATACAATACCTATGTCTCTAGAATATCTTTATCTCCCAATATCACTTATGGTGATGGTTCCCATACCAACTCTTGTGTATCTAGAACATAAAATAAACAAAATTCAGTCATACTCTCACTATTTCCAATGGATACGAGTTCTCTTTCTAGAAATATGTCTTATCCTTCCACAATCACATTTATATCTGAAGGGTTATATTGGTAATGTCCTTTTTTCTTGAGTATAACCTATAAATATTAAACTCATGCTTTAGGATGATGGTTTATTACTAGGTATAGTCTTGACACATTCCTCACAACCCCACACGTATAAGTGTGATAAATTAGTTATCTTTCCATTCTATAACTTATATAAAATCCCATATGTAGATTTAGTTGGTACACATTTAAGGGAATATGTTTTTGTTTACAAAAAATATCTCAAAAAGATAGTAAGAGAGTTTTATGACTCATCATTGATCTGAACATGTCTAGTAGGGTCTAATTCTTCCATTCACTAAAACTATTCCATAAAGGTGTATAAGGAGGAGTGAGTTAGGATATTATCCTTCAATACTTTAAGTGATCAATGAAAGCTTGGTTAAGATACTCTCCACGTTGATCTGAGCAAAGTTCCTTAATCTTCTTACAATACTGGTTTTCTACTTCATGATCATATTTCATAAACATATGAAAGGAATATAAAATATACCTTATTAATTAGATATAATCAAACAAAATTAATTTATCATTAGATGTAATGCAGTATGAAAATCCACCCATTTCCTCTACTAGAAATAGACCACATACATCAATATGAATCAATTCCATTAATTCATTAGCGCTTACTTCTTCCCCAAAGAATGGTTCTTTGGTCATTTTATCTTATAAACTATCATGACATACATCTAGGGTTTTAACATAGCAACCTCTAAAAACCCTACATGATGTAATTTTTTTAAACAATTCTTATTTACATGACCAATCTTGAAGTGCCAAAGGAGGGTGATATATGATTCATTTTCGCTCGTTTTTTTGTTGATATGCATTACTAGTTTTTCAAGTTATAGTATATATAATCCATTATGCAGATGTTCCATAACATAACATATGTTATCCTTATAAAATGTAAAAAAATTATTTCTAAACTTGAAATAAAATCCCATGGTATCCAAAATTGACACTGAGATTATGTTTCTGGTTACCGAATGAACATAATAAAAATTATTTATTAAATGAAATGAACCACTTGGGAAAGATGATAATTTCCCACTACCAAAGCTTCTAGTATCATTCCATTTATATCTCTAAGATCCACCTTACCCATTATAATATTATATAATCTTCATGGTTCTTGTCTGTGAATACAAATTTGTGAGCCGTATATTGTATCAAATACCCAACTTGTAGATATATATATATATATTGTATTCAATAAAAAAATTACTAAATAAAAGAATCACCATTCTTATTTTTCCTAGATCTAAATTTATTCTTCTGTTGGCATTTCTTACCACATGAAAAGAGGACAGTTTTCTGCTCATTTCCATCACTCTATATATTTTTCTTTTTTGATGGATGGTGTATAAGTGTCTTCATCTGGGACTTAGCCTTGGACCCCTTTTACTTTCCATTACTCCACTTTTTCACCATAAGGACTTAAGAATTGGTATTATCCATATCCTTATCATTTGGATTACTAAAGCCCCAAGATCTGGTAGTGACATACTCATGATATTCATATGGTAATTAATAGTAAAATTCAATAATAGTGGTGGTAAAGATGAAATAATGGGATCATTCTCTAGTTCGTGTTTCAGTTTGAACCCAAGGGATTAAATAATTTCAATGTACCTAATAATATTGAGTACATGAGTCCCTATTTGATTCCATTTTTCTAGCTTGTACCTATACAGTGCACTAGATATCCCATACCTTCTTTGTCTTTCTCTCTTCGGATATAACTCTTGGAGATGAGTAAATAATCTTGTAGACATCTTCATCCACATTCATCTTCTCAATTGACGATACATTGATGGAAAAATTATACATTTTACATCAATTTAATCATCTAAATGTGTCTTATATTTATCTTATTCCACTATTCCTTTTCACTAAGGGGATCTATGGGAAGTGAGGACTCATGCCCATAAAGCTTCTGCTCTTGGCATAGTACTATGCACAAGTGCCTGTAAAACTCTTGGAATTTATGACCAGTCATGATATTTTCTTTATCTAGAATTTATCGGAGTAATAATTAACTAGTTGAATTAGTGGTTATAATTTATATCTATAACAAAGAAATTTACAAGTTATTTCTTTATAATTATTACCTTTTAAACATTATTTATTAATTAATTAAACCATTAAAAGTATCCCATTTTTTTATCAAACCCTAGTATCCCTCACTACTAGATTAAGAATACCTAGTTGCTTTATTATTCTAAGGGAAAGGATCCTTGAAACCTCACCTCATTGTATAGATTAGGGCTATTCTACTACTCCGAATGTTTCAAGGTAGGCACTAAGCTAGCCAACTACATTGAATCATGAATATTGAACTATTTAGTGAAGTCCCTTCTTCTCTGAATCATAAACTTGATTCCCTCAACACCTTGCCTATAAAATGGTAGAAATCTAGTTATGGATACTTATTTTTTACCATATTTAGTTAATTCAACCCATCATTTACATAATAACTTCCCAACAGTAGGAGACGCCCTCAACTAGGGATAATGAGCACCTTGTAAACATAGTTTTATTCAAATATAAATGATGGAAGGTGTTTAAAACATAATATTACATTGAGGATGTTTTATATTTCTAAATAAATTTAATCATTTTCAAATAAATATGTTCATTCTATTTTATTGTACTCACAAATGAACATGCATTAAAATAAAACATGCATTGTGTCTTTATACGTTTTTCTCTTTATTATTTTATGTGATCCCACAGTAAACATGCACATTCATAAAATAGTAAACAATATATAAATGAAATAAACTACCTGAATGGTCTTTAAAATATAATATTGGTTGATCCATTTAAACTTAATAGATCAACCATGATCTAGGGGTATACTAAATGATTTAGGTTTTTGAATCATATCAAATCTATCCCCCAGTCCAGTGTTTTCACATTTCATATGGGATTCCACCTTGTCTTGGAATGTTACACATCTTACCACATAATCTTCATTATTAAAAACATAATCACTCAAAGGTGAGGGGGTCTCAAGAATATCAATGTAGATACAGAAATAAAACTCATGGATATACAAGATCGTATACATACTAAAACAAAAAATACAATGTGTAGGCCATCAAAAATTTAATAAAATATTAAAAATATCACAAGAAATTTTATTAATTAATTAAATAAAATAACTCACACAAAAAAAGGTCAGACATAGATCAAGACCATTTGGTTGATAAAATAAAATCATGATAAAAATTAAATCTGATAAATTAATGTTTTTGGGTAATGAATAAATTAAATAAGTTATTTTAATTAAAAAATTATATTTTTTCATTTATAATATTAATTTATTTTTTCATTCAAAAATTAAAATAGTCAATTAGTTTAATTTTAGGCCAAAATTAAATTAGTTTTTCAAATAAATGAATTTTTTTTATTATTTTAATTCAAAAATAATAAATTAATTGTTTATTATATTAAAAACATACACGGAAACTAGAACCCCAACTAGACCCATTGATGGTCACACCGAAACCATACAGGTCTATTCTGGGTTAGGAAGAACTCATATAGGGTGGTTCTGGGTTGGGTAGACCTGTGTGTGGTGGTACCAGGTCAGGAAGACCCACATAGTACCATTAAGTGGAGGGTTGGGCCAAATAGGACCCACGGGAGCCTATCAATATCCTGATATAGTAGAGGGACCTTGAAAAAGGGAGTTAAAATATGGAATGTGTGGAACTAATGAGGTTGGAGCTAGTGGTGATATATAGGGGTCTCATACATGGGTTATAGTGGCTATGTGAGGAGGCAAAAATGGAGAAACATTCGACAGGGGATGCATATAGGAGAAGTGGTGTTTGGTGAATGATGGGTTGTGGTGTCAAAAGTGGGATGTACTGGGACACTATGGGTGGTGGTTCTATAAAATCAAGTTACTGGTTGATCGTCCAAATAAGGAGGAGGAGACCAATGGTCGAGCAGGTCATGATGGTAGTGGCACGATCTAGATTGAGGAGGGAACAAAGGGGAGGGGTAGTTTCTTCGGGTGGCTTCCTTCAGAAGATTCCCTTTAATTTTTTTATAATTATACATTTTTTTGTGATTTTAACCCACAAGACATAGAAATACATCCCCCATTTCTTTTCCAAACATTTTTATTATTTTTTTGATTGTAGGTTACACCACCTCTCCCCCCCCCCCACTAATACTGACAGTTTTTTAGTTGACCCGGCAAACCCAAACAACCCATTTTAAAATTTTCTTTATAAAAATTAAATTATGATTTTTAAAAAAAATGTAAAATTACACATTAGTGTAGACGTAATACCCATCTAACATTAACTTTCCATACACCAGTCCCCAGTATGAACTGGATGGGAAATAGGGTTTCACTAAATATTAAACACCTAAAAAATTGTAACTCATAAATACACACACACACACACACATCTGTGTGTGTGTGTGTGTGTGTTCTTTAATTTTACCCACGTATTGATTCGACTTAAACTTTTTGGATGGATGTAACATGACCATCTGAAATCTGATCAATGTGTGATTTTTTCTATTAGGACCAAAATGAATCCCACTACTTAATTTAAGGTAAATAAATTTTTATATGACTCTAAATATTCATGTGATCATTAAAATCTCCATTTTTGGTACAAGGGAATGCATTAGAAGCTATTAGTATATGTATTTTAAAATTTTCATCACCAGAGTGACAAAACATCATCATCTTTGGCAATCTAAGCCACGATAAGGTCTAGGGATCTCTTGTTAATTAATTAAGAACTAAAATTAACATGAATGAATAACTCAATAAAATTTCTAGATAATTATATTTAATATCATTGTGGGTGATCATTTCTTGAAGGATCTAAGCTTGAAAAGCTCTAGATAGTCCATTAATTCTTCAAGAATCTACAGGAACATCATTCATTAGAGATTGGGTGCTAGTGCAGAAGTTTGATGATGCCTTTGATGTCCGGACGATCTCCAAGACTCCCTTTTTTTGACATGTGAAGATTTACTTGGATTGAGCACATGGAATGGGCCTTAATTTATTATGGATTCAGGAAGAAAGAGAGAAGTTGTCTCAAAATCGTGAGAATAAATAGTCCCCTAAAATGAGCTCATATTTCTTTATATAGCAGAAGTTAACCATCTAAAAAGGGTTACCGAACCTCCGTATGTAAAATATCCATCATATAAGTAGTAAATGACATATTATGACCAACTAACTACATAATAAGTCAATTTTTATCACTTACATGTAATATATAATAAATATATTACATGTCATCAACTCGACTTATAATTTCACAATATTGAGAAAAATTTTAATATTAAAATAATATTCATTCATATAATATTTTTCGATGTATTCACTCAATACCTTATGAATACTTTTAATAAATAAATTCAACTCAATTATTCTATACTTAATTAATAATTAATTCATTTATTTTTTGGAAGTTTTTTCCCTTTGATACACTCAAACCCCATGGTAGGGCCCCCCATATCCTATTCACCAATTCATTATAACATAAAAATCACTTAAATATTAAACAATTTCATACCCTCTAGGCCCTCATCTTGATAGTAATGAATATTATTCACAAACTAGGAATAGATTCTTGTAACCCATCATGGACCCTAAAGAGTTAAAAAATTTCCATAGCAACGCTGACCTTCCTATGAACACACACAGTATAATATAATATATTTTTCTTGTGAATTATTACTAAGTGGGATGCACATCTTTTTTCATCATCCATTATTTCTTTATTATTGTTTGACCTAAATATATGAACTTACCTTCTTCTACTATAACTAAGAATTTAATAAAGGTAATACCATCTTTATTAATAACTACCGAGATATAACAACCTAGAGTTTATAAATGATATTTATTTCTTGAAATAAATGTGTATTATATGATATTATATAGTATGATACACATAAAACACAGATAATCCAACAAGCCTATTTTTTCTTTAATGAAAATCATTACTTTAGTTAAAAATTAAACCCTTTAAAATTCTAAATATTATATGGGGACAAAAAATTGAAAATAGAAAAACTATAATGGGAAAATTTAGATTACACTAATTGGTCAAAATAATACCACTCACAAACAGCACTATGGAAAAGAAAAAAGTAGTAAACCAATAAAAATTATAGAAAATGGAAATATAGTATTTATATAAGGTAATGTGATTTTTTGAATAGTAATTTGATTATTCGAATATTAACCTGGCCATTGGGAATTGTAAGATGGTCATTCAAAATTGTAATCTGGTCATTGGAATATTAATTTGACCTCAAAATAATAATACGTAATATAAATAATATTTATCATGGAGAAAATAAGTAAATTTAAATGTTATAATTCCAAAAAAGGTATCATCATTAGAAACCAAAGAAAATATAAGAGTCGTTTTAATAAATTGTATTTTAAAGTACATTGAAAAATATTATTTTTTATATTAAAATTTAAAATTACCTATTTTTGAAAATTATTTTGGTAAAATGAATTCCATTTTTCAAATCAGTATGTCTAAATTATCTAGGTGTAATTTTTTGGTAATGTTTCTAAAATAATTTAATTTTTAATTAAATAGTAAAAATACAATTTTTTCATAACCGATGTATCTTAAATAGAATATTTCATGACGTAATAATGAAATAAATCATTTTTATAACTTGAGACTCAACCAAAAACTATTTAATTTCATAAAATATTCATTAAAATGAAATAAAAATAATTTCCAAACCTAAAAAAACATTTTCTGAACCTTAAAGTCAAAAGTGTTCCCTTACAATAACAATCACCACTTCCCTTTTTAAAAAACTAAGTGAATTAGAATTATACATGGATTTAATGTACTAAAACCATTCTATTATATTGATATATGATTTATATTATAAAAAATCAATACTAAATTTTTTACCTTTGATATAGTATTTTATTCAATATTTCACTCTAAAAATTCCTCCCTCCTCAAGTATAAATAACCCCTCTCCCTCCCATTGTAAAACCACTCCAACCGCACATTCCAAAGATATATATCAGACCAAATCCTTTCTATTTATCCTATAATAATATATCAAAACTTTCTAGAGATATATAACTATAACAACCCTTCTCTTTATTACACACTTAAACATATTTAATTACATAAAACATCAATTAATACAACATATAAGATAGATATTTCTAGTGTCTTTGGGGAATAGGAATATTACATAACAACTTTAGCATAAAATACACATCTTTAGTGAAAACACATTTTATATAACCACACACATTCTGTCGTACTTATAATTTCATGGGATAACCTGAGGACATCTACAGGAAAATGGTGAGATATAAATCCCAGTAAGTGAGTAAACAAATAATAACCTGAATAATATAGTACATGTTACGAAATAGGCATATCAATGGAGGATAATATAAACATGAACATATGGCATGATATAGCATGATTATCATAACATGGAAATTTCTCAACAACATTTAACATGATATTAGCATGATCCAAGGATAATTTTACATAGAGCATGAGTAAACCATAATTGAACTTGAATTAGAATGATTAAACATTCATTTCACTTGATGTATCATAACATTAATCTTTACTCGACGAATTCGAGTGCTATTAGGGCGCACCCTTCTGAATCATTTCATTTCATGCATAAGTCGGCTACATGGATCATACAACAAGGAATCATTCAACATCCTCATTTATTCCAAGATACAGGAATGTGGAATACATACATAAAAATCTATAATCAATATGTAAATGTGCATAAAGTTGAATACCCTTTATAGAGAAATGGTCATGGTATTCACTACACAATGACTTTATCTTAGAAAATCACGGTGTAATTTCAACAGCATAACAGTGTGACATAAGAATTTGTACAATAAGGTTAATGTAATAAAAAGGCATATATAACCATATTTACATGAAATGGAGAGTAAGGGGGTCATATAGATTCATTTCCAAACATATTTAATGTAATTTAAATGCATAATATAACAGAAGTTCATGAATGAAAATGAGGGGAGAGAAATCCCTTAAGGAATTTCACATTGTAGTAGGTGTACTTGGGTGGAATTAATGAGAGAGAAATGGGTATATCAGCATTCAAACATAAGGAGGTAAGTATAGGGGAGGTGATAAATCATCCCCCAACATTTTTAATCGAAAATAAAAGGGGAAAACAACATAAAGAAATTTGGACAAAAAATGAGAAATGAAGAAATCACTTAATTGGAAATGTGATCCCAATGGCTTGGGAGAGGCTTCTTGGGAGAATAGGGCACCTTGGGAGGATTATAGAGAGAGGAGGTAATAGTTTTTCTGAGATCCAAATTATTTTAATGAAGAGGAAGTGTGAGCTTGGGTGCATTTATATACGAAAAGAGAGGGAATTCTTTATTATTCAGATTTTGGACACCACACATTAAACTAATCAAAACCACATACCAGCCTGTTGTTTTTCCCATAGTTTTTGCCCATGGTTTTGGAAAAAGGGTACTGGAAAAAATTATTTTACAATTCCAATGTCCAAAATTATTAAAATATTAGTCTTTCTTATGTGGAGGTGAGTCACACTCTCAAGGAAATCATTTTAAAATGTTAAAATGTTTTATAAGTCTTAGAGGGTCCACTAAGGCACCATAAAATTAAAAAAACAAATCTAAAATTAAATTATTTTAATGTTAAAACATATATTGGATGAAAATACCTTTTATATTAGTTTATTACATAACTATTGGGTCATTATGAAGTCATAAAACACATTATATATTTAAACGGTATTTAATATTTACCCAAAAATTTGAATATCTCGGAAAATTATGAAAAATTCACCATTGAATAATTTCGACATCTAGATTCCAAAAATTATATTCATTTTATCTAAATAATTTTCTAATTATTTAAATTTTTTACTTTTAAAATAATGCCAATATTTATTGAAAATTCATGGGTTCTAATAAAAAAAAGCTTTCAAACCTTAATAAAAAATTAAAATTGTGTTCATAAAAATTATACGATCAATTATATTTAATAAAAATTAATTTAGTAATAATATTTTATTGAAATAAAATTTAATTCGAAACCCCATTAATTTATTAAAATACATTTCTTAATTTAATATTAAATAAAAATATTATTTTTTCTTTAAAAAACTATTTACAAAGTAACAATAATAAAATGAATTAATATTATTTATTATATAAAAAAATAATGCACATAATTATAGTTCTAAGTTCTTGTTACATAACCCCTTATAACACCCGCTTAAGACCTAAGGGTAAGGTGTGCGATGGTAACATACTCTTGGGGTGGCTTGGATAACATCGCTCAGGTGGTAATCTCAATAAACTTATAATTCTTTTTTAGGTGGTTTCGTTCAAGATTAATGTGTTAAAGATTGGTTTGGTCTTGGTCAAGAGAGATGTCCAATGATGACACCTCTTTTACAAGCTCCGACAAATGGGCTTCGTATGGAGAAATTCTAATGGATGAGGCCATCACATCCTTTGTCTGAGTAAATTGGATTTACTAAATCCCTATATTTATACTAATCAATTGATCACTGTTTAACAGCTATATTAAAAATGATAAAAAAATTAATGGTGTTTTGAAATCCAAAATTATAAAAAAAAATATGTTCATATGTTATATAACTATTTCACATAATAATACATTTAATTACATCAAGAGGAATTTTTATTAATAAAATTTTGGGTCATTACAATCTTCCCCCCTTAAGAAATTTCTCCCTCAAAATTTCATTTTCCCGCACTAAAACAAATATGGGTAACTCTACCTCATCACTTCCTCCGGTTCCCACATTTCTTCTTCAAACTTATGGTTTCTTCACAACACTTTCACGAGGGCCATTGTCTTATTTCGTATAACTTACTCCCTGCAATCTATGATATTTATTGGCTTCTCTTCATAGGATGGGACATTCTCTAGTGGTACCACCTCTTGATTGAGTACGTGTGATGGGTCAGGTATGTACTTCCTCAAGAGTGATACATAGAATACATCATGTACTTGAGATAGGTTCAGTGGGATTGATAGTCAATATGCCACTTCTCCAATGCGATCAATGATCTCAAAAGTGTCGATGTACCATGTACTAAGATTTACCTTCTACCAAAATCTCATAACTCTCTTCCATCAAACTCTAGGTATCATTGATTATTATTAGTATAGATATTTTATCAAATCTGAGCATCTTTAATGTGCTTCTGAATGGTCTTAACCTTATCCACCATTTCTTTGATCATTTCTAGAACTGGGAGTTTTCGCTCCCCAACTTCATCCCAACATGTCATTGTTCTGCACCTCTTCCCATACCGGGCTTCATAAGGATCCATTTGGATTCATGAGTGGAAGCTGTTATTCTAAGAGAACTCAACCAGAGTAATATGTTGATCACATCCTCCTTTGAAGTCCATTGAGAATTCTATCAACATGTCTTCAATTGTTTGGATAGTCTACTCAGATTGGACCTCAGTTTGAGGATGATAAGTCATACTGAAGTTCAGATTAGTATTTAGATCATGTTGAAGACACTTCCCAGACATAAGGGTGAATCTTGGATCTCGATCAGATACAATCGATAGTGGTACTCCATGTAGCCTTACCACATATCTGATATATATTTGTGAAAGTTTATCCAATGCGAAATCCTCTCTAATTTTAATGAAGTGTGCAGTCTTGGTAAGACGGTCCACAACAACCCAGATAGAATTGTTTCCTTTGAATGTCTTTGGACGTCCAGTGACAATGTCCATGATGATGTTCTCCCATTTCCATGTTTGTATGGGTAATTGTTGCATCATCCCCTTAGACTTCTGCCTCTCAGCCTTCACTTGTTGAAATACCAGGCACTTTGATGTATACTCAGTGATGCCTTTCTTCATGTTATCCCAACAATAATTCTCTTAGATATCCCAATACATATTTGTGTTTTCTGGTTGAATGGATAAATTTGAACTATGTGCATCATCCAAAATATCTTTATTTAACTCCATACATGATGGAACACATATTCTTTTCCCAAATTTCTCAATTCCTTCTTCATTAACATTGAACATCAAGGATTTCCTCTTTCTGATAGTTTCTACATTATTTTTAATTACCACATCATCCATTTTAGCATCCTTTAACTTTTCCAAAAGAGACAGTTGAGCAATAATTTATGAAAGGATTGGTGATGTTCCCTTCTTTATGATTCCCATGTCCATCTTCATAAAATCTAAGAAGATTAGATCCTTTTCAATTCTCATCAATGATGAAATCATTGGGTCCTTTCTACTTAGAGGATATTCCACCTTGTTATCTTTCCCAGGGTGGTAATGGATTGACCAGTCATAGTCTTTGATCAACACTAACCATCTTCATTGGCTCATGTTCAACTATTTGTATGTGAATATATACTTGAGGCTTTTTTAGTCCATATATATTTCACACTTCTCCCCCAAAGAGGTAATGTTGCCAAATTTTCAAAGTGAAGATTACTTCAGCCAACTCCAGATCATGTGTTAGATAGTTTTTGTCATTAAAATTCAATTTCCTTAAAGCATATGAAATGAATTTGTAATTTATCATCAACACATAGCTCAGGACCTTCTTCAAAGCATCACTAAATACCACAAAAAGTTCTCCACTTGTGGGTAGTGTGAGTACAAGCACAGTTATAAGCCTCTTTTTCAACTCTTTGATGTTATCTTCACATTCATCACTCCAATAAAACTTCACTCCATTCTGAGTTATCTTGGTAAGAGGGTTGGAAAATTGTGAGGTATTTCTCACAAACCAGTGATAATATCCATCTAACCCTAAGAATCTATGGATATCCATCACCAATGTTGGACTTGGACATCCCTCTATTAGAGCTATCTGGGAGGGATCCATGGATATCACATTGCTTGTGATGATATGACCCAATAATTAGACCACATTCAACCCGAACTCACAATTTCTATACTTTTCATAGAGCTTCTCCTTTCACAAGGTCTCTAGTACAGTGCTTAGATGCTCCTCATTCTCTACCTTTGTTTTAGATTATATTAGAATATCGTCTATAAATACTAACACAAATTTTTCAAGGTAATATCTAAAGACTCTATTCATCAATTCCATGAAGATTGCTGGAGCATTAGTGAGTCAGAAAGGAATTACTATGACTTCATATTGCTCATATCTTGTATGAAAATTAGTCTTGGGGATATCCTCCTTCACCCTTACTTGGTAAAATCCTGACCGCAAATCCACCTTAGAGAAGTATTGTGATCCACATATCTAAATGAACAAGTCATAAATTTTTGGAAGAGGATACTTGTTATTTATCGTGATTTTTTTGGGCTTACGATAATCGATACAAAGGTGCATTGACTCATCCTTCTTCTTGATGCATATGACTAGTGCACCCCATGGTGAAGCACATGGGTATATAAAACCTTTATCCATATTCTTCTATAGTTGTTTCTTCAGATACTCAATCTACACATCATCCATTTTATAAATATCCTTGGATATTAAAAATTCCCTAGGTATAAGATCAATTCAGAATTAAACATCTCTTCTAAGAGGAAGGCCAGAAAATTTCTCAGGAAACAATTCAGTGAATTCCCTCATTGTAGGCATGTATTCAAGTATGGTTTATTCCTTAGACTCAATCATATGATCAAGATACACATGATCATAAGGTAGTAATATTCACACTTGAGATGATTGTGCCAAATAATATTAATACACCTCCTTGCACTTGTACAGAATCAGGGGTCTATTCTCCATATGGAGAGTGATTTCCCTCTCACGGAAATTTATATTGACTCTATATAATGAAAATAAATTCATGCCAATAATTGCATAAAATTCCACCAAAGAGAGTATGAAAAGTTTTTTTGGGATTTTAAATCCACAAATTATGATAGGGGGAGTTATATTCATGGTTTTCAATGATTTCATCATTTTCATTCTCATTGACTTCTTTACCTATATTATTTTTTGTGGTGTTCGGATTGTTCTAAAAAACTTTTAGGATAAAAAAGAATTCGTAGAAACAGAATCAAAAAGTACATTAACTATTCCTTAATGAATAACTAGTGTGCTTGTCACCACTTCATTTTCGGGTTAAACTTCAGTGGAAGTAATGGGAAAATCTTTCCCATGCTACCTTTGTGGTTGTTGGTTTCCTTCGAAAACCCTTGGAAAAGGGCACTGGTTTTCAAAGTGCATTGGTTCTTTGTATTTGAAGCAATGAACAACGCATTGAGGTTCGAATAGAGTGGTCCTCTACTATTTTACAACTATAGGTTTTTCTTGTCAGTAGTTAATGGCCAAGTGTTCTCTTCTAAACCAAAAGCATTTTCTCATCCTATTAAGGCAATTTTTAGGGTACTTCTTTCCTCACCTTTGGAAAACGGAGTGATATATTTTTTATCACCATTAGACTTTTCCATCGAACTTACATAATTAAATTCTACCTTATGCTTCTTATCACCATGATACCCCTGAGATTTTTGAATCTCAATTTGGAATTGGAGGGAACATCGAACTATTTCTTCAAAGATCTTGATGTCACAGATCACTATGGGTTTCGGTAGGCTAAGTTTTATCCCAACAAAGAAGTGGTAAACCATGAATTTAGGAGTAATGATAAATTCAAAGGCATATCATGCAAGCCTCAATCTCCTCCTCGGGATTCATATCTTTGATCAATGTACACTATTGATTAGATTCACCCTACATATGATAAACATCCAGAAGAAACTTCTCTTGTTCAGAACATTGAATGATAGAGAATATCTTTTCGATGGAGTTGATCCATTGTTTTGAAATTTAGGGATCAAATGATCCATTAAAAGTAGTCAGAATTTATCTCATTAAGCTCTCAATTATGACTTGTTCTTTCTTATGGGGTGAATTTTCCTCTAGACCCATGTTTCTATTAAAAACTTGAGTTAACTGAGAGAGTATCCTGACAAAGTTCGTGATTCCCACTCTCATCAGATTGGGCATCTTATTAGAACATTCATCGCATTGATCTCCACATCAGTTGTTGGCCTGAGTACTCCTATTACCTTTCATTGGCTGGAATAAAAGGAAAGTTAGGGATATCAGATAAAGTGTAATCCAATGACAAAAACTTATGACTTATAAATTACTTGTATTTCCTTAACTTATAATTTTTTATATTTCAATATATGTTATCCATTGTATATTTCCCAATATATATTCTTAGGGGGGTTTTCTATTCTATAAATAATGGTTCTTACTACGCTTATGAGTTTACCAAAGAATATCCCCTGGGATTTTTATAACCAAGAGTGTATAAAGGCTTGTTGTTGTGCACCAGTTCCCATTCGAGTCTAGCTCAAAGTGGTGATTTCAGGTTCCACCCCTAGATACATTTGTGCCAGAGGTACCTCTACCTGCTCATACCCCGACATGGATTTATATTCTTGATAAACCACTTACTCAATATTCCCCAAATTTTAGGTATGTTTTTATTATACTTAGTCTTATCCTTGAGGATTTCACTCATCTTAATTCCAAAAACAACTAAACCTGCCTCGGATACCAACGATAACAACCCTGCTCTTTATTACACACTTAAACATATTTTATTACATAAAAACATCACTTAATACAACATAGAAGATCCAGAGGTCTAGTTTATTTGGGACTTAGAAACTTTACATAATAACTTAAAACATAAAATACACATCTTTATAGAAAACCTTTTTTACATGACCACACACATTCCTTCGTACTTAGAATTGCATGGGATAACTTGAGGACATGCATAAGAAAATGGTGATCTTTAAAGCCTAGTAAGGGAGTAAACAAGGCCTAACATGAAGAATATGGTACATATTACTCAATAGTATTATCAATGGAGCATAAGAGAAACATGAACATAAGGGATGATATAGCATGATTATCATAACATAGAAATATGGAAACAACATTTAACATGATATTTGCATGATCCAAGGATAATTTCACATAGAGAATGATTAAACCCTCATTAAACATGAATTATAATGATTAAACATTCATTTAACTTGATGTATCCTGATACTAATCTTTACCCAATTCATTGGAGTGCTATTAGGGGGTACCCTTCTTAATCATTTCATTTCATGCATAATTATGCCACATGGATCATATAACATGGAATCATTCAACATCGTCATTTATTCAATGGTAAAGGAATATAGAATACATAAATTAAGCTCTATAATAAATTAGTAAATGTGCATAAAATTGAATGCCATTGATAAAGAAATGGGCATTGTATTCACTACACAAAGACTTTGTCTTGGAAAATTGCGGTGTAATTTCCGCAACATAACGGTGCGATATAAGAATTCATTCAAAAAGGTTGATGAAATATAAAGGGGTATCTCATTATATGGACATGAAAAGGAAATTAAGGGGGTCATATAGATATATTTCTCAATATATTTAATGTAATTTATATGCATAATATAAAATAAGTTCTTGAATGTAAATGAGGGGAGAGAAATCCCTTACGAAATTTTGGCATGGTAACAGGTGTACTTGGGAGGAATTAATGAGGGATTAAAATATTCTCTGGTTGGGCACCTGAACTGAACCCTTGGGTTGGAGTTTTGGATGAAAATTCCCTTGTTATACAATTTTGGGGTTTTTTTAAGCTGCCACTGCTGGAAATTCCTGTCAAAATTTCCAGTGGGAATTCCATCAAAATTTCCACTGGAAATTCCTGTGTAAATTTCCACTAGAAATTCCTATATAAATTTCTACTCAAAATTCCTATGTAAATTATCCCAAGAAATTCCTAATGTAAATTTACATTGAAAATTTCCTATACAAATTTCCACATAAAATTTACAATTCAAATTTTTACTTAAAATTACTATGAAAATATATTAATACATAGGAAAAAGATCCAAATTTTTATTGAATATTTTCATTAAAAAAAAATTTGTGTAAAATTTATTTATTTTTAAGAGTTTTTAAACACATTATAAATCATGTATAAGTAGAATATTTTATTCACAAGATGCTCATTATGCAAATTTCCAGTGCAAAAATTGAATGGAAAATTATAGTTCAAATTCACACATTAAATTACAAAGAAGACATGTTAATACAAAAATAAAAAATATAAGTTTTCATTAGAAATTTACATTAAGAATTTACACTAGAAAAAATTTGTAAAAATTTATACCGGAAACTTTCAGTGAAAGGTTTGATTAAAATTTCCAATGGAATTTTTTAATGTGTATTTTTTCACTAGACATTTTCATTTAAAATTCAGTGAAAATTTTAACTGAAATTTTCCAATAAAAATTTAATGTATGATGAAATTTTCAATGAAAACTAAAAATACACAAATAAACACATAAAAATACAAATATACATGATAATATTAAATTATATATTTCAAATGCAAATTGTGTTGTTTAAATTTTCAAGACCTATATACAAACATCCAAGTAAATTTGCATTGATAATTGGTGTTTTAAATTTACATTATAAATATCCACTGATATAAATCTATAATGAAAATATTCAGTACATATTCACGGTACAATACAAATTTTCAATTTTGATTTTCACTTTAATTACAAGTAAAAATAAATTAATACGTAAATAAATAATGCAAATTTGCACTGGAAAATTATAGTGGAAATTTGAAAAGAAAATTTCCATCTTAAATTTCCAATTTTTATTTCCACTTAAATTATAATTGAAAATATATCAATACAGAAATAAATAATTCAAAATTGCAGTGAAAATTTCCAATGCAAATTTACAATTCAAATTTCTACTTAAAATTACAATTCAAATGAATTAATATATATTTTATTAAAATTTTCAATGGAAATTTATAGTGAAATTTTGCATTGAAAACTTTTAGTTGAAATTTATAATAGAAAATTGCAGTTCATATTCCCATTTAAGATTCCAGTTAAAATTTCCACATAATATTTACAATAATTATACTGGAATTTAAATTAAATAAAATCTAAAATACTTAGTGCAGCTATATTAATAAATGAATAATGTAATTTATGGTGAAAATTTTCAATACAAATTTCTGTTAGAAATTTCTAATACAAACTTCAATAGGAAATTTAAAGTTCAAATTTTCACAAAACATAAAATTGAAAATATATTAATATATAAATAGAAAAGTAAATTTTCACTAAAAAGTAATTTAATGATCATTATTATATTTTCTATACTTATAATAAAAAAAATTCCAAGACATAATCTTTTAATAATTGACCTTATTAGTTTTCTTACAAAATAATGAAAAAAATAGCTATAAAATTTAATATCTTGAAACATTTGTTTTATTTTTAAACAATGGATATTTTTTATATAAAACAAATAATATAAAACATATATAAATTTTAAATTTGCAATGAAATTTTATACTATAAATTTTTATTGTAAATTTCATTATGAAAAATATAAAATAAATGTTTTATATATATATATTATTAATATTAAACATTTTTTATTTGTCTATATTATTAATGTTTTATAAAATCAGATTTTATTTTTGTCATTTTACAGTTATTAAAATGGTTTACACAGTAGGGGTATTATCATCCAACCATTTCAAATGAAACGGTTTGAAATTTAAAAATCATTTTAAATCAAAAATCAGATCGGCTTCCAAATCATGTTTTTGTCCAGGTGGAATTCATCTCGTGGTGAACCTGGCCCTCACATCCAATCACTGACCTGAGATGATAATTTTCAATTAATGAGATGGAAAGGGGTATATAATCATTTGAAAATAAGTAGGTAAGTATAGGGAAGGTGGGAAATCATACAGCAGAATTTCTAATTAAAAATAAACGGGCATAACAACATAAAGAAAATTTGACAAAAAATGAGAAAGGAAGAAATCCCTTACTTGGAAGTGTTGTCCCAAAGGCTTGGTAGAGGCTTGAGAGAGGATTCTTAGGAGATTGGGGTGCCTTGGGAGGATTATATAAAGAGGAGGGAAGAGTTTGGTTTAGCTCCAAAGGCTTTTAGTGAAGAGGAAGTGGGAGCTTGGGTGGGTTAATATAGGAAAAGAGAGGAAATTCTTTATTATTTAGGTTTCGGACACCACACATTAAAATAATCAAAAAAACAAACCAACCCATAGTTTTTTTGAAAGGGGAGTTGAAAACATTATTTTACAATTCCAATTTCCAAACATATTAAAATATTAGGAATTATTATTTTTAGGTGAGTCACACTCTCAAGGAAATCATTTTCAAATGTTAAAATGTTTTATAAGTCTTGGAGGGTCCACTAAGGCACCAAAAAATTAATAAAACAAAAATAAAATCATATAATTTTAAATTTAAAATATATATTTTCATAAAATACATTTTATAGTATTTTATTACATCACTATTGGGTAATTATTATGCCATAAAACACTTTATATATTTAAACGGGGCTAAATTTTTACCCAAAAAATCGACTATCTTGGAAAATTATGAAAAAGTCACTCTTGGATAATTTTGACAACATGATTCCAAAAATTATATTCATTTTGTCTAAATAATTTTATAAATATGTAAATATTTAATTTTTAAATAAAAAACCTAAATTTATTTAAAATTCATGGGTTTAGACAAAAATGGCTTTCAAATGATAATAAAAATTACAATTGTGTTCATAAAAATTATACGATTATTTATATTTAATAAAAAGTAATTTAGTAATAATATTTTATTAAAATATTATTTAATTAAAAAATCCATTAATTCATCAAAATATATTTCTTAATATAATGTTAACTAAAAATACTATTTGTGATTTAAAAAAACTATTTACAAAGTAGCAATAATAAAGTGATGTATATTCATTATTCTATACATAAAATTATGTACATAATCATAGTGACAATGTATTGTTAAATAACTTATTATAACACCCACATAAGACCTAAGGGTAAGGTGTGTGATGGTGAAAGACTCTTGGGTTGGCTCAGATAACATCAGTCGGGTGGTAATCTCTATCAACTTCCACATCTCCCATAGGTGGTTCTGTTGGAGCTTAACGTGTTGAAGCTCGGCTTGGGCTAGGTCAACAGCGAAGCCTAGTGACGCCACCTCTTTTCTGAGATCCATAAAATGGGCTTCATACAGAGAAAATCTACTGAATTAGGCCATCATTTCCCTTTTCTATGAAAATTGGATTCGTTAAATCCCAATATTTATACTTATCAATTGATCAATGTTCAACAGCTATATTAGAAATGAAAACAATTCTTAATAGTATTTTGAAATCCAAAATTATAAAACCAAAGTAGTGAATATGTTGTATAAAAATTTTACATAATAATACTTTTAATTAAATCAAGGTTAATTTTTATTAATAAAATTTTTGTTCATTATAATAACTCCAAGTATCAAAAGAGTTTAGTATTATAGAGAAGAAGCAACGCCAAGAATAGGGTATGTTCTTATCAATTCTACCTCTCATTGTCAACTCATCTTTCCCTTTTCCTCTATCCCATTCAAAACGAAATCTTAAGGATAATTATTTGGTATGTTATAATTATATTAATGATATTAAAATACAATTATTATTATATTTATGAAATATTAAAGCTTCATACTTCCCATTTCTTCTCTTTTGACAATGTCTGTTAACAGTCGCTTAACTGCTAATGAGGTCATTACCAATTATTTTATTATCACCAACCCTATATCCAATTATAGTTAATTATTAATGAAAAATAAATGTATAAATATATTTATTTTAATCTTATTTAATTAATTCTACTTATGTATAAATGACCTTGAACAAAATATTGAAATCGATGAAAAATGGGAACTTTTTAAGGAATGTGTGATATCAAAATGATTCAACATCAGAAAAATAATAATAAATATAATAAAATTGTTATAATTAATAAATATTCACATAAAATAGCATAATTAACTTCTATTTCAATGTTTTGGTAAAGATATTTTTATCATTTAGGTGGTGTAAAAATGATGAAATAAAGTGGGATTTAAGGCAAGGGGATTCTCAAACCCAACTTCATTTCTTTGTGGTATCCCTATTTCACTTAATATTTGGTATGTATTTTCCTATAGTGTTCCTTAAAAATCTATTCACTATTATTACCTTTTTTTAATGGATATACATGTTTCCACCTTGATTTATAAGCCAAATACAAATATTTTTCAGAAAACATTTTTTCTCAAACACATCTTTTACCCCTCTTATGTTGTTTGGTATTCACTCAAGAATGGTGATGTTTATGTGAAATATTTTTTCCATTTTAATTTTGGAACCCCAAATTTATTCATGAAATCATGATTTATAAAATCCTTATAAAACGGATTCCTTTTTAAGGGTTATTTCAGGACTATGATTGGTATGTGTTTTATGTGGCATGCCTGATTAAGTAAATATTATGATGTCACAAGTGTTCTTGGAATTGTATATCCCTCTAATAAATTGAGTACAGTGATATACCTAATGATATAATGTACACTATGTGTGAACATTATGCTATATTTTTTCAAAATGAGGATTTTATGATTTGTGATCATATGTTATTCATGAACATGAAACAAGCTTTGTTTACAACTATGTACAAAATTTGACCACTATGACATGATGTTTTATTTTTATGCATATAACACCTTCCATGCCTTTATATAATGTTTCCCTCATAGTTATTATCATGATAGTATTCTTATGATATGGTTATGATTATTATACTCACCCGTGTTATATTTATTCAAGTCCTTTATTCATCCTTTTACTGGACTTTTATCTCACCCATTTTTTGATGTATATCCTTTGGTGATTACAAGTAATAAAGAAAATGTAGGATATTAAAAGGATAAATATGAATGATTTAAATAATGTTTTATGTGTTTTTATGTTAAAGGGATGTGTGAGGTTAATTCACCAAATACACTAAAACTTTGGATCATGGATTTGTAACACTATTATGTTTTTGTCTTAAAAATGATGTAATAGTCATGTAAGATAAAGGTAGGGTAATTTTAGTTGGTATGAGAGTGACAGTTTAGTTAATTTTGGAATTATTATTATAAAAGGTTACAGAAAACCATAAATATAATTCTATGTATAGGTAAAACATTCTATAGTAATCATGTTAGAAAAATAAAAAAACCTAGGGATCCCATAAGATCTTCATTTAGAGTTAATTGTGAAAAAGAAAAAATTATTTACCCATTCTATGTTGACTTTTTTTTTTGTAAAAACCATTTCTATTTTTTAAAATTGTATGAATCATAAAAAATAGTGGAATATAAGTTCCCTCACATATTCTCAACCGAGAGTATGATTTGAAATTTTGGGGATGAAATTTCTAAAAAGGGGAAGAATGTATCAACCAAGAGTTTATAAATTGTATTTTTTTTCGTGAAATTAATATGCATTATAATATACTATATATTATTACACACATTCAATATATAGATAAACCAATAATACTCTTTTTCATTAATGAAAATAATTTCATTAGTCATTAATCAAAACCATTTAAATTTAAAAATATTAAATAAGGAATAAATTAGAAAATAGAAAACCTAAAATGGGAAAATTTGGATCACTTTAATCATCTAGAATCATCCATCCCACAAATAACACTATAAAAAATAAACAAAATATTATTAAACCAGTCGAAATTATAGATTATGGAAACTTAGGACCAAGAAACTAATTAAGGTGAATAATTAATAGATGAATTTAGTAGTATTTTTCTAAGGAAATGTGACCATTATAATAGTAATTTGACCATTATACTAGTAACCCATCAATTGGGAATGGTAACTTGACTGTTGAGAATAGTAACCTGACTATTGGAATAGTAACCTGACTATTAGAATAGTAATTTGACCTGAAAATAATAAAATGTAATATAAATAATATTTATCATGGATAATCTAATAAAATATAAATATTATAATTCCATAAAATAAATGTCATGATTAGAAACTCCAATAAAATATAAGCACATTTTTAATAAACTGTACTTTAAAGTATTTCCTAAAAAACAAAATTTTTATATTAAAAATAGAATTACCTAATTTAGAAATTTATTTTTATTAAATGAATTTAATTCTTTAAATACGTATATTCAAATTATCTAAGGATAATTTTTGGGTAATTTTCTAAAATACTCAAATTTTAGGTGAATATTAAAAAAATTGTTTTTCATAATCAGTGTATCTTAAATTACAAAATTCATGATGTAATAATGACCTAAAGTTTCAAAAAAAATTAGGCTTCAAAAACAAAATATTTTATTTCATAAATTATTCATTAAAATACAATAAAAATAATTTCCAAACCTAAAAAATATTTTCTAAATCCTAAAGTAAAAAAATTGCTCCCTTAAAATAAAAAGTTTTCCTTTTTAAACTTTTATTTTTAATAAACTCTGTGAATTAAAATTATAAGGTTTTTTAAAGCCCTAAAACAATTATATTATATTGATATATGATTTATATTTTCATAAATTTACTATTACAAGTTTTACCTTTGATATTATATTTAATTCAATATTTTATTCTAGAAATACCCCCCTCCTCATATATATCCCCTCCCCCTCCCCTTGGAAAACCACTCCCACCGCACATTACAAGGAAAAATATCTACAAAAATATTATATATTTTTCCTATTAAAATACCTATAGAAATTATGGATCCATATTTCTTCAAGCGTTAAAGTAATTCAAGGCTGTAGAGAAGAAGAAACACCGAGAAGATAGTATATTCTCATCAATTATCACTTCCATTCTCTTATCCTCTTTCTATTTTCCTCCAACAGGTTCAAACCCAAATATTAAGGATATTTAATTGTTGTGTTAAAATTATGTTAATTATTTTATCCTTTTTTAAGTATTATATTTTAAAAAAATTAAATTTTCATACTTAGCATTCCATCTCTTTTGATAATGTCTCGTTAATGGTCGGTTAACCACAAATGAGAAAGTTTCCAATTATTTTCTTATCAACAACCCTTTTTCTAGTTATATTAAGATATTTGTTATATAAAAATTTATAAATATATTTCTTTTAATCAATATTAATTCATTCTACATATTTATAAATGGCATTGATCAAAATTGCGGAATCAAAGAAAAACTAGAAATTTTTAAGAAATGCATGATATCAAAATGCTTAAACATAAAAAAAGAATTTAACAAATATAATACAAATTTTATTATTAATAATATTCACATAATAAACATAATTATTTTATGTTTCAATATTTTAATTAACATATTTTTATCATTTAGGAGGTGGAAAAGTGATGAAATAAAGCGGGATTTAAGGTAAGGGGATTCTCAAACCTAACTCCATTTCTTTGGGTTTTACCTCTTTCACATAATTTTTGGTATGGATATTACTCTAATTTTACTTTAAAATAATTTCAATATTATTCCATTTTAGTTTGGGTATACACATATTTCTACATTGATTTATAATACAAATACAAATATTTTCCGAATTAACATTCCAAAACACATCATTTACTCCTCTTGAGTTGTTTCTTCTTCACTCGAGAATGATGATGATTATACCAAATATGTTTTCCATTTTTAATTTTAGAACCCAATTTTTATCCATTAAATAATTATTTATGAAATAATTATGAAACTCATTAATTTCCATGGGTTATTTAATACCTAATATTGTTATATGTTCTATGTTTTATGCATGATTATGTAAATATTATGATGTGACGGGTATACCTAGAATTATATATCTTTATAATTAATTAGGAAATGTGATGTATATCATGATATTATGTAAACTATGTGTGAACATGATGTTGGTATTCTTCACAATTATGGTGTTATGATTTATGAAAACATGTTATTCATGAACATGATGTTAGCTTTGTTCACAACTATGTGTCGAATTTGACCATTCTAACATGATATTTCATTTTTATGTATGTTCAACATTCCATGAATTTATATAATTTTTCCCTCATTATTATGATAATTATACTATGCTTATTATGTCATGATTATGTTTATTCTCACCCATGTTATATTTAATCATGTCCCTTATTTATCCTCTTACAATAATTTTATCTCAACCCTTTTTTTGATGTATATCCTCTAGTGATTACATGTACCAATGAGAAGGAATATTTTGAAAGGATAAAGAATAAGGATTTAAAAAATGGTTTGTGTTTTTTATGTACAAGGGTTGTATGATCCTAATTTACCCATGACACTAAAACTTTGGATAATGGATATGTAACACTATTATGTTTTTTTTCGTAAAAATGATTTAACAGTCACGTAAGAAAAGGTAGGGTCATTATATGATATATCACTTCCTCAAATATAATGTGAAAAACTCTATCTTTATCATTAAACCAATGTCATACCACTAAAGACACACCTACCACAAACTACCTCTCTATGACATAAATGTTTTGATTTTCTCCTTGCATCAAATTATGTGATCAAATGGTACATATTGATAAAAATATCAAGTTAGGAGACCCATACACATGTTAATATATAAGAACAACTAATAACACCTAAAACATGTGGTGTTACTATTGTAACTTTATTCTTTATGATATCATATACCCTATATTTCCAAGTGCGAACTTCATGAGAAAAAGTCTCAATACTTATGATCCCCCATAACCAGATGGTAATAAATCACTTGTATTTTATTAGTATGATGTATCTAGACATTTTAAATAAATTTAATATTACAATCATGGTATCTATAGGTTCCCATTATAGTTTGAAAGTGTTATAACCCTTTGATGTGATATGTAATCTAAGTAAATTACCATAAATATAGTGGATGTATAATTATAAACACTATTGTGGTAAGATAAACATATATATATATATATATATATATCAAACTATATATATATAATGATAATAAAATTGAAATATAGGAGTTGGGTCTAAGGAACCCACACACAACACCCCATACCTACCAGATCTTTGGGTATATGAAATCCTCAAGTGCCTACACCATGTGACATAACATCTTCCCCATAGCTTATTAGGACCACCTCTTCCATGCCCAATAGATTTTGGCATACTCATGAGGATGATTTTGGGGGATATCAGCATAACTAGATATACTTTCTCCAAGGGCCCAACTAAATGTTGGAGGTATGGTAATCACCTAAGCTTCATTTCTTGTCACTGATCTCCTTGATGCCTAACACACACCTCAGAGAGAATCCCTCCTTCTACCCTACTACTCCTGAGACTTGTTAGAGGGTATCAACTTCCTCACTCATTACAAAAAGACCACACCCATGTACATTTCCACCCAATTATTTTCATAATTATGTGTGAGACCAGTATTGGCGGGGTCTAGAAAAAAAATCATCGCATCCCAAAATTCTTTAGAAAAAAAACCACTACATATCTCCAAGGATGATGATGTATCTTTCTATGTGAACCCATATAAGCCTCGGCCTCATCGACTACTGAATTTCTCCAAACATCCTAGAGAAGAAAGATGTATTGTACAGTTTTCAATAGGTATTATCATCAATCTGCCCATCCAAAACCCCCACCTTGTAAATCAGGATAATAATTCATTTTCTTCAGTGTCCCTTGTATATTATTGATCATAATTTCATAAGGATCCCTGAAAGGGTGGAAGTTGAAATTCTAGGTGTTTTTGGTGCTAGAAATCATCCCAACTTCACTATGCGTCACCATATGTTCCCTAAAGATGTTGAGGAGGGAATATCAGAGACCAGCATTTGGGGGTAATGGAATTTTGAGATTAAATCCCCATGGAGTGAATTATGATCCATCTATGTAGGATCTATAATGGACCATAGATGTTCCGGGTCATATCCCCCTTCATGAAATGCCAAAATATTTTGTAAAGGCTAGGTAGAACCGGGATGCCCAGTTTCACCTGGTTGTCATACACCGTGATCACAGACATAACTATTGTCCCTGGACAAAAACCTATTTTAGAATACATAACTAGAAATAACCACCTACTTATTAAATAGGCCATAAATTCCTCATACCAAAACACTAGGTACCTTTCCACAATATTGTACCCAAATCTTTATTTCTTCCCACTTCTATCATCATCCAGTAAGACCCTGTCCTCCTCCAGAATCAATCCCCATGGCATTTCTTCGACCTCCCCAAGATCTTTTCGACTGGAAAATTCATAAAAATACTCAATTCACATATTAAAGGTGATATACTAATGTAAGGGAAGGTGGCACTTCAAGATTAGTATTAGTTGATACCATAGAATCTTTGCTACTATAAGAATCTAATCTACATCCCCCCCAGTGTTGGTAAATTAGAGGAATCCATCATATTGAATCCTTGTTAAAGGGGTCTCATCAATGTGGTTCAGGTCCCATGTATTGATTTGTACCTTCCCATGGTGTACATGGATGTTTTTTGAGTCTGAAGACCATTGGATGATAATCTTTACAATCATCTATGGTTGGTGGCGTACATGGAATGGGGATGTCCACACTTACATGTAAAAATTGATACCATGAAAATCAGTAACATGCTCCTCGCATGTGTATAATACCATGTATTCTCATGACATTCATCCATAAAGTTCCCCCTAGACCACAAGTCTCATCCTTCACACCACCCCATGTGGTTGTTCAAAATACTAACTCAGAAAGTATATGCATAGTGGGTTGGGAAATCATCATTTATCTATTACTCCCCAATGATTTTACCTGCTCAACCATTAATAATTTAGACATAGACTGTATCATACTCCCTAAATGATTTGAAGATAGTGACAATTTCCCAATGTTGAATCTCATCATAGTGGACGAAAAAAAATCTAGGTGTATTGGTTTTCACATTTAGAATGGATACATCATCAAGAATATAAAATTTGAAGAGGGTACTATTACTTATTTGGTATATCCTCTATGATTCCATAAATAGATCTAATAACAACATATTATTATAAACAAATCCCATGGAATATGGATTCTTAGGGTTACTAGATATTTCTCAAATCCTGGTTATAGAACTATTAGTGGTGGTGATCTGGGCAGATGGGTCTACCATTTATGACTAGTTTTGATAGTTTTAGAGATTGGATAGTGAAACTGGAGGTTTCCTCATGAATTTAAATCAATATTATTCAACATAATCCAAGTTTCTTCAAATTAATGGTAGAGAATACATTTTTTGACATAAAGGATGCCACATAAGAGAGTATTTGGGATAATTTCATGATGTAAGGCTCTATATTTCATATATGATATATGAGTTTCATGCATGAGAAAAGGATTTTCATGTAAAAAATTCAGTTGACCATATGTAGGCCCCTTCATGAGATTTCTAATCATGGTACCCCCTAGTTTTCACACAGAAACAACTGAGTTCCAAGACCCAAACTCAAAGTAGAAAAAAATGGAAAAATATCACTTAAAGTTTGGAGTCTTCCTCATAATTTGAAACATTGATTCCTAATCATATATAATTATGATATGGGCATGTCTTTGGTGAAATAAAATGATTCTCAAGATTTTTAACATGTTTTTACCCAAATCAAAGGAAAAGTCAACCCAGGGGGCAATTATGGATCAAAGTGGACAATTACATGAAAATTCAAGAATTTACATGCAAGAACCTAATTTGGTGTACAAATAACTTATCAAATAAAGGAGACATCAAATACCTGGTTTTTAATAATGATATAAATGACCTCAAAAATAAAGGTGGAAGGCCATGAAAATAAAATTAAACGTGCACAAGACACCAATATTAGTGAACAAGCCCCTTATGAAATAAAGGTGATGTTAAATCATAGCCTTACATTGTTTCCCTCAGCTGGAAAATGAATAATATTCATGCATCTCATATTTGTATGAACGAGAAATATGTTTCAAGATACATATGATATTATGCGACCCAACACCTAGAAATAAAATTTTTCTAAAAAATAGAGAATCACCCCCCCCCCCCTCTGTTTTTGGGATGGAGTAGTGGAAGTTATAGAATCAGGATACTATTCACGCAACCCTACTTTTTTGGAACCTATTAATTCTAGTCTCTCATAGATTCCTACATGTAGATAACTTGTGAAACACCCCTCACATAGGCCCTAAAACACTTTAGACATTGTTAGTGATAGCCTTGTGCAACTTCCCTTGATAGTTAGATGGGTTTTCATAATATGATATTCCTTTACACAACCAAATGTTTTATGCGGCACTAGATGTTGTTCGCAACTAAACCCCATGATTCCTCACCCCATACTTTTTTTAAATCCCATATATCATGCAACATCTAGGGTGTGTGCAACTACAAAGTTATGTGGCATAACTTTTGAGTCCTTGACCCAAATCCTACATCTTCTAAACATTGTTGAACAAAAATTGAGTGCTCAAGTGACCTATTCCAAATCAAGACTAGTTTATTTATTTAAATAATAACCACAATACTATTTTAATAAACACCCGTGTATATAAAATTTTCTCTAAGAACATTGTGGACAATCTCGTCACCTCTTTCTCCTAAGAATATGAACCCTAACCTCAGGACTCTTACCTTCTATCCCAACAATAATAGCATATCAAAGGGTAGAAGATTGGTTTTACATTTGGGGAAATATGGGATCTCTATAATCCTTACTTGGGAATGGGATTCCCCTTATTTAATTCCCATCCACATTCAACCTGTAAAAATTTAAACTACATAGCACCCACATTTGAGCTGTAATACTTTAAACAGCATAACACCTATGTCTGAGATATAAGATATTAAACTATATAGAACCCATGTCATAGTCATACAATATTAAATTGTATAAAAACATTTGAGTTATAAGACATTAATATTTATAAAACCCATATCCAAGATGTATTACTTTAAAATACATAGAACCCATGTCCAATCCTCTATACTTTAAACTACATAGTTCCCATGTCCTAGCTATAATACATTAAACTATATAGATCCCACATCCTAGTAGTATGATGTTAAACCTCATGAAAAATTTATTGTCATATGTTTTTAAACTTCATGAAAACTTCCATAGTTCTGGAAGTTAAATTGTAGCATTACCATATGCTAAAATATAAGATGTCCCATGTTATAAGCATGGGATATCCCCCTTTCTATAGGAAGATCCTATGCATAAGACCCACACCAACCCGTGTTGACCCTCATTCTATAACACAATACTACTAACCACACAACAATAAACTTCGTGGACCACTCCTACTTCATTTCCATAAACTTTTCACTCAAAATACATGGGATTTTATCCCTTTATCCTAACAAGTTATGTATGATGCCTCACTGAGGTTCAATACTGATGCCATCAAAAAATATTATGTCTTCCTCTTAGTAGGTGATGATCCTAATGTGTGATCATCCCACCCACCCCCTAGGTGGCACACCCAAACTCAAACCATTCAAACAGGAGGTTCCCAATGGATCTTGACATCACCATATGATGATAATAAACATTTATCTCATTTTATTAAAATAATGCATGGGGAATACCATTATAAGACTTTAAACTTGTGACCATGTCCCAATGAGACTTTAAACCTATAACCACATCCCCATAAGACTTTATACATGTGAAAAAATCTCTAAAATACTTTAATCTAATGAAAATATCCCCATAAGACTTCAAAATTATGATCATGTCCCCAAAATACCTTAAACCTATAATTGTGTCCACATAAGACCATAAACATGTGATCCCACATGATGCATCAGAATCCTTATGTAATGAAAAGAACATACTATTAATTGTTTAATGATCCCAGAAAGACTTATGTAAACATAATAAGTTTCTTGGAATGATAAGTTTCATATGCCTCTTGTAACACATAATAAACATGATTCACCTTGTCTGAAAAGTACATTACGCTTGAGGTAATGAGCCTTGTATGCCTTACGCCCCCGGTGCTAGTTTTACTATAACAAATATGGGATAACCTGGGTTCTAAACCTAACATTCCTCATGTATGAGAAACCATCAATTAAAAAGGGGGAATATTTTAGAGATTATCATTAGACCCAAATCCTTAAGATGTCTATAAATTTCCAATGTTATTACTAGATCTGACTACAGGTATTTACCCTATTGTAACAGCTTATACTATAATTAAATGGTGTCCACTTCAAGATGGAACCTAGAATGAAATTAATGAACATGTATCAAATATATTAGGGAGATATGGACAAGGAAATTAACTATAATGTGGAATCTAGGGAAGGAGGAGCCAATATACTCAATCATGGTAGTAGAGGTTGCCAATCTATGGAAAGTGGGAATGTAGGGAAACCGCACTAGATAGGTTTTGATCAATCCATGGGTGTGGACCACTCTAAGAGAGGTTAAAAATATAATCACCCTAATGAGTTATTTGGTGGAAGCATTGGAAAATATTCATAATGAATAGTAATCAAGGTAAAAATTAATTTTTATAGAAAAAGATAAAATTTGTTATGTGGTGTTAAACTAAATGGAAAAGGGTTAGAATGACCTCAAAATTGTCTAAATTATATTGGTTGGTCACATTTTAACCATATCCCTAAAATATTTTAGATTGTAACCATTTTTATCCACTTTACATGATTAATACATATAATATATAATAAAAATTAATGTATTTACATGATTCCCACCCACCTCACTTATAAAATGAAACCCCCTCTCCACTCTTATTAAAAAATATAAATCACTTATATTAATAAATTCCTAACCAAATAAATTTTAAACATACCTCCTCATGTATTAGGAGTCCTAGACTCGGTAAAACCCCACTTTAAGAAGTATTAAGGTGTAATATAAAGGATGTTACCAAAAGAAGGGGTATATGTTATTATGAAGCTTTTTTAAGTTAATTACTTTATAAACCTCATTTAATTATTTGATATCCATTTTAGCATGATTTAATTATTATATTAACTATAATGAGATGTTTTTATGAAAATGTTACATCCATTTTCTATCTCTTTTCTATCCAATGGAAAACAAAAAACATCACTTGTGCATCATACGGTCTATCATCTCTATGTAGTGGTCTGATTCATTTTTCATCATCGGTTTACTTGGATGGATATAAATATAGAATTAATGAATATATATGATATTAATAAAATAATTATTCTTCTTAAAATTTAAGATATTATCTACCCTATTACCCATCCATGTATTGGAAAATGATAATGTCACTCCTATATATGTGCCGACCACTACCTCTATGAAGCGATGTGACTCGTTTTTTGATTACCACCATATATGGGTGACTCCAAAATTATATATAATTAATAAAAATTATATTAAATAAATTAGTAACATTATATAGATAATGTAACCATTTCACAACACCTTTAACCAAGGATAATAAATCAAAGTAATTTTTAATAAATTGATCAAGCAATATAAAGTGGTCAATGTAATAAATAACTATCTAATGAATTAATTTAAAATGATTATAAAATGACATTAAAATAATATGAATATATATAATAAGAGTTTACCTAATAAATTATTTAATAAATTTAACTTCAATATACAAGAAGATCAAACAAGTATGACTAGGCAGAGACCCAAGGTAAGGGATTTCTATTAGAATCTCATTTTATTTTGGAATTATTTATATTCATATTTGCTTTAGGAAAATTATAAGATCCAAATATCTTAAAAGTCATATATTTTCTAAACATGTGGTTATTTTTGGGTTTTACATGTTAATATTCCATATCTTATCTTTTGGAACAAGAATCATTATGTAAGTTAAATTTAGGGGAGATACTTTTAAATATCATGATCAAAAGTTTCCCTTACAAGTATTTTTATTTCATATAGAGGTTATTTTAAATTTTTTTGGAATGTTCTTATTTAAACTCAAAGAATTATTTGAATTCATTTTTAACTAACTTTTAATTTATTCGCAAAATGAATACTAAATAATCTTCTAATAATTTTTTAAAGGGGTGTTTTTTACTTTCCTTATGGAAGTGTAAAAGGAATTTTATTTAACATATACAATGTGAAGACATTTTACCACCACCATGACCATTGATATATATTAATATTTCTCTAAAATTTATATAGTTATTTAAATAAAATCCTTTTCTATGGTTTTTATTTAAAAAAATAGGTATTATTTTCTTAAAGGAATGAAAAGAATTAAGCAAGTTATTTATAACTTCGTTCTTTGACAAAGTTAAAAGGAATTTATTTTTTATGTTTTTTCTTTTATTTTATTTTCTATTTCTATGATGATTTGTTTTATTAAAAAAACATAATTTATGATGATTTGATGTTATTATTTAATCCTTTACTAATTTATGGTTTTCTAGTAATTAATTTTCTTATGATCACATCATTTACCTCTCTCCTCCATTTCATTGGACATTATTTTCTCCTCCATGTCCACATTTAAAGTATCATAGATTTATGTAGTATTATTTCTGCTACATTGAAGTTATATTAACCATATACCCTTTCTATATATGGTATCATTTGAAAGAATATTTTTAGGAAATTTGTTTCATTAACTAGTTAAATATTTGGTATTCTTGATTCAATATAGATAATTATTGATTTATAAGGAATTTTTAGAATGGATTGAAATGATGATTCAATATAAGAGGAATTAATTGGACCTAAAAGTGATGGGTAGGGGTCAATTATAGATATCCCCTTGATGTATCAATATGTATTGTGAGACAAAATAGTAGTAATTCCATATGATATATGTAACTAGTTTGTACCTTTCCATTTTTTAAAGATGTTTTAGTCAAGATCTTGATGTTAGGATTCATGATATCTTGGTCGAGGACTTGATGGTAAGATCGTAATTGTCTATAAATATGAATTTAATTTGTTTAGAATTCAGTTTCCATTATCCATGTTATTTTTTTTATATTATCCATGGAAATACATGGAACTCAAGTTATAGATTGAAAGGAATGTATTTTTATTATCCACTGTACCATATTGATTATGACATAATTAATCGATATATCTTCCACTATAAGTAACACAAACTAAGAATTTGAGCTCACACTTTATTTTTTCCCTTTTCCCAATATATGAATAAGGATATTTTTAATGATTTCATTGATGAAAGAGTTTTTCTTATGCTATGTGTTTCTATTTACAAAGTAATATGAGAATCAGGTATATATCTAGTTTTCCATGGCTACTAAATTGATCAATCCTTCATGGTATGATCCCTTTTATATAGTTCCAATATAAACAAGTAAACACTAGATCTAGGATACTATATTATAAGGTCATAAAATTTTTTATTTGGAATGATAAAATGAAAATGATGGCTGGACTCCTCAACAACCTCCATTCTTTTTTAGATTGGACTATGAATATTTTCAATCATACATGTAAGTTTACCTTAAACATTTAAGTATTTATAGTTTTAGTAACACTATAAATCCTTAAAAGTACTTTAATTATACTTTGTTTAGTAATTATTGACTTATATATGTTTTGAATTAAAAATTATTGAACCATTTATATTATCAAATTAGTATAAATTTTTACTACTATGTATCTATATAAAAAAGACATAAAAAGTAGTAAAATTTATAGGTTACTCTTTTTGGTTTAGAAAAGCATATAAAAACTAATCATGGAATTTTAAGGGTTAAGTATAAATAATTTAAAATGGGATCAGAAGAAGTAATTAAAATAAGTTTCATATATTTAAAAGTATTTTAAATAGAATGATTTCTTTAGGTGAAACATTAAATAATCTAATTTTTCTTGAAAGAGTTTTAAGAGACTTGATAAGAAATGGTATGTTAAGAAAGTAGTAATATATTAAAGTAGGAATTACAATGAGAATACTTTAGATGATCTTATTGGATATTTTTTGTAATATGAATTGGAATTGAAATATATTTTTTAAGAGGGAATTCCAAAAGGAAAACAAAATTATTTTAAATAAAATGTCATTACATACTATTCAAACTCTGAGTTATAGCCTAGTGAAAGAGAAGGTGATTCTTGGGTAGAAAAGTATTTTTTATAAAGAAAAAATGATACCATTAAAGATAAAAAAAAATATTATCTTAAATATGAATATAAGGACAATAGAAAAGGTATTAAAACTTTTAATGATGTTTTTTAAATTATTTTTTATTAGAGTAGAAAAAGGGGGAACATTAAGAATAAATGACAAAGGTACAAGAATAAAAAGAACATTATAAAATGGAATAAAAAGGAATGGAAATAAATGGAAGATGGATGGAGTTACACTTTTGGAATCAGATAATAGTAATGAATTTGGTGATGAAAAATAATTGTCAAATTTGAGTTTAATGGATTCAATAAAATAGTTAAGTGAGGTGGATTGTTCTTACTCCTCAAAATTGTATTATAATCCCACTAAAGATGAGTTTTTTTAGTAAATTGATAGATTTAATCCTAATATTAAGAATATTACATGATTATTCAAAAGTCTTAAGGGTTAAAATAAGGCATATCTTGGATAAAATGAAATATTTTGAAATGCTCATTCGATATCAAATGATAAATTGTACACTAATTTGTAAATTATTCAAAATTTAAAATATTAAAATTAATTATTATCAGTTTAAATTTGATAAGGCCAAAATAATTGTGTTTTATTCTATTTTAGAATAAAATTATAATAATAGAAATAAAATTTAATAGATGAAAATAGAATTTTACACATTTTTTTAGGGAAGGTGTGATATGATAAAATAGTGATCTTGAATAAAAAACAAAAAAATAACTAATATTAAATATGGTAATCTTTTTCCTAAAATTTATAAGACCTTGTTGTTTAAATTTTCAAGTGTAAATGTTCACAGTGTTACTTTCATTTGATTTCAAATGAGTAGTCATCATACAAATGAATGATCCTTGAGATTTTTATAGTCTCTTAGTCACACCAAGGATATTATCTTTAAATTATTATTATCAAGAATACCTATGAACACATGTTTAAAATTTGTGTGGGTTCAAAAAGAACATATATTAATCCCATAGGACCCAAGTTTGTTTGGGTACAAAAAACAACCTAAATATATTTTTTGTAGGAAGTATATATCATAAATGTAAAAAAGGATATATAGTACATGGATATTGGATTCGCATGATATATAGCTTGTAATATATCTAAATTTCTATATTTTATTAAGTGTGATGGTGGTATTTTTACATTTGGATAAAACTCAATTGGAAAAGTAAAATATTTTGGAGAAGTTTGAATTTGAAATTATATTATTATTTCAAAGGTTTTATTTGTTGATGTTTTAATAAATAATTTTATTAGTATGTCAAAAAAAATTATGATAGTATATATGTAGAATTTCAAAAAATTATTAATATTTTATTCTTAAATTTGAATTATCTTATTTTATGGAAATATAAAAAATAAAATTTATTTAATTATTTTATGATTTAAGTGAAAAAATGTAAAAATATTAAATATTCTACAATATAATGATTTTTTATGGCATAAGAATATTGTATCATGAAAATTTTAGGTTTCTATTTAATCCCTTTAAAAATAAAAAATAATCATATAATCAATAGTTAAATCTAGACAGAACTTATGTGTGTGACTAATTCTTTAAAAGAAACCAACATAAAGATTCTTTTAAATTAGTTTATGAGGTATGAACTTATATACCTATTCAAATTTTACATTTGGATGTATATTTCCCCCTAAAAAATTTTATCCTTGAAGGAAATAGATATGTACTTATTATTGTATATGACTATAGTATATTTACATGTACTTATTTCTTTTCACATAAATTAATGAACTTATCGAAATTTATTATTTATTGAATATTCATAAAAAATATAAATGGTCATTATAAAACCATGATATTTTGTGAAATATTGTTTTTAATTAAATTAAATTTATTCAATAGCTTGTGTTACACGTAACACCATGTTTCTACAAATCGTGATATATTATTAATATTTTTATTTAAACATGACCATTATAACATAGCCACTAAATATAGTTGTATGAATAGTCATAATGAAAAAAATTAAAATTAACTATAATTGTTTTAGATAACTGAAATATATTTATAAATAATTACTTATGTTTTGGTAATTTCTTTATATGCTTTGAAAGTATATTTTCCTCAAAAATTGATTTTTATTGTTTTTCGTAAACAAATAAAAAAATTTCAAATTTTAGAATTTTTTTGACAAAATTAACTTTATTTTTATAATAAAAATGGAAAAATTATCTTATGGGGAATTTTTGAAATTTTTTTAAAAAATTAATTTTTCATTGAATAGTGAAAAATACATATTTTTATTAAAAACTACCTTTTCATTCAAAGAATTAAAAAATCTCCATATTTTTTAAAAAAAATTAAAATTAAAATCTATTCAATTATATATTTATTAATCTAATTAATATTATTGGAATTAATTTTATATTTAATTTTAATATTAAGACATTTTATACTTATGAAACTTTTCTCCTTTGAAAACTGATTTTTCATTGCATGTTTAGGTTTTAATTTAAATTAAATATTACCAATTATTTTAGTGGTATTTTTAAAAATTAATTTCATATATTAAATCAAAATAATTAATATTATATAATAATTTAAACTTAATTTTCTGTCAAAATGAATATTAAAAACATTAAAAATTAAGGATTATGGTTAAGGTTAAGATGGGTTTACTAGGGGTAAAATAAAAATATAAGGGGTAAAATGACCTAGAAAATTGTCCAAATATAATTTTGTGGCCATATTTTTAAATTATATCATCTAAAGTTCTAGAATGATCCATTTTGGAGCCTTTTGGCATGTTTAAAATGTGTTTACACCTTCTTCTTTTCCAAAATTCCAAGTGTGTTATATCCCCCACTTGTAAAAGGACACCACCTCCTATCTTCTCCTATTATCACTTCCAAAACATTTTGGTTCATAAAATACCTAAAAAATACATTCATTACTTCTCTATAAACTTATTATAGGCCTTAATTTTATTAATAAACCTCCTAATAAAGATTTGGGTGTAAACCAGAAGGGGTTCTCTAAAGAAAAGGTATAGGCCATAGCCATGTGTTTTCATTTTATTTATTCCTCTAACTGCTTATAATATGATTCTAAGATTATGATAAAATAACATAATAATATCCCATATAATTAAATTTTATTGTGTTCATTTCATGACATACATCCATATTGTCTTCCATCATGTGGGAAACAAAATTATTGATGATGTGTTCAGTGGACTACCGTCTCACGAGTTGATGTTGTTCGTTTTCCATAAACACCTCGAACAGATGGATATAATTATATATATAACATATTTATATTATTTTCATGACATAATTATACTTAAAAATTATAATATCGCATATCTCTTCTTACTTTCCATTCCGTGAGAATATGATAATATTGCTCGTCTATACAGTGGACTGCTACCTCATAAAGCGATATATTTTTTCATCACAAACACTTTACATGTAAGGTAATTATTCTGGTTTAAATGAATATATTTTATATATATGATATAAGAATTATTCTTTAAATTTAATCTATTATCTACCTTTCTTTTACTTCATCCTTTGAGAAAATGGAAATAGTGTTCAGGCATACATATGGCATGTCGTCTCCATGAATGGTATAATTCATTTTTTATCTATAACATTAAAGGATTACCCTAAATACATATATATTTAATTTATATTATATTTATATCATGTTTCAAATTCTTGATATGATGTAACTCTGATCAAAGTAAAAGTACCAAAAATACCTAACCAAACCGTACATGAAAAACAAAGCAGTTTTACCCGAAATGTGTTTTTAACAAGCAATTATTAGTAAATATGTAATAAAAGGTCATAAGTAAATCATATATATTATTATACATATTATTTCCATTTTTTAATATATTCATAATAAACATATATTTATTATATAGTAGGTTTTAATGTATATTAAGGAATTCAATACTTAAGTTAAGGGATTTCCTGACTCTCTTTTAATTATGGGAGACATTTTCCATATTCATCACTTATTTATTTTTTGTGGTGTATATACTACTCAATTTAGATTTTATATCTTTAATATCATTATTTTCATGATATTAAAATTTTATTTTATGTTATTATTTAATGTGGATTATGATTTAAATGTTACTGATTTGGTAAGGATTTTATGATATAATCTCATTATTTATTGGGATTGTTTAATATTATTCTTCCAATGGTTGAATATTATGATATATATATCAGTAAATTCATAGATATTCTTATAATCTATTTATTTCTTGAAAATACATGTTTTCGTTCATTTTCTTCCTTTTATTTACTGAATAGTCCATAATATTGTTTTTAATAAAAATAAACTTTATTTCACTCTTCAGTTGAAAGATTTTTTTCTTTCATATCCATGTTTTCTAAAAATAATTAAATAATGTTTTTAATATTATTCAATTGTTTTTTAAATATTTTTTTACCCATGTTTTACTTTTAAAAAAAAATATTTAATGGAATCTTATTTTTATTTTTTGAACAAGGTACATTTGACTTTAACCAAAACTGTGAAAGAGATCTTTATTTCAACATGTACGACAAAAATTCTATTTTCTTCCATCATGACCACTCAATATTTTAAATTTTATATTATATGTTTCCTATGATATTTTCAATGAAAAGTTTTTCTATAATTTTATGTGAAATTATTGTTTTTCTAAAAGGTGATTTCCTAAGTGGAAAGGTTATTTTCCTCAACAAATGTTCTATGTGATATTTCAAAATCATTTTCCAACTAAGATGACCTCCTTTGAAGTTAATTAAGAATTAATGGGGATATAATCCAATGATAATATCCTTATTCTTTCTCTATATGTTTTATGTTTATTATGAAAATATATTTATGAAATCCATTTCTTTTCCACAGGTTATACTATGATGAAATATTTATGAAACCAGTTTATTTTGATGATTACTATTATTATGAATGTTGTATGATCTTTTGGAATTCCAATGTATGGTTTTCATTATCTGATAATGGTTACTTTATAAAAAAAATGATGTGGGTTTATTTATAACCAATGATGGTGCTTATATTATAACAAAGGATGGTGGTTATATTATAACCAATAATGGTTTCCACATTATAACTAAGGGTGGGTGGGACGTATATCTAACACCAATATATTGGGTAAATTATTATATATCATTAGATAAAAATGGGTAAATGGATGATGTTCTGGATTCATTATGGGAAACAAGTATTGATTTTGGATCCGTTATGAAATGGGAAATATGCGATGATGTATGATCCATTATAAAAAAAATAAACAAGTGTTGATACATAATATAGTATGATTTTATTATCTCATATATTAACTATGACACATGAAATGATTTATATACTTCTCATGGTTTCACACTTATGTGACATGAAATAATGGTTCATGGTTGATTTATTATGAATTCTCACTCTTATAGTTCATGTCTTTATAAATGATAATTTCTAATGGCATAGATCATGTTTACAATCCATAACTGATTAGATATAAACATCGTAAGTTATATTCATAAAAAAATATCTTTATTCTTATCATATGATTTCCAGTGATCATCAATTTATAGCTTCTATTTTTACCCTTACTGAGTATCTGAGCTCACCCTTTATTATGTTTCCTTTCCTCATGTTACAAATAAAGGTTTAAGTAGGGGTTGTCTATGAATAGTACTAAATGGGAATATCTTTATGGGAGATGTTGAACATATTTCATGAAATAATAAGATAATGTAAATATTCTCCAAAGACACTAAACCTTCACTGTCCTTCATCTTTTATTTGTGAAATTTAATAAATATTTATTTGAAAATATATAATATATATGTTTTAAAATAACAGTTCCTTATAGTTGGTATTAGATAAAAGGTTTATTTAACCTTTTTAAATGATGATGAGAAATGTTTAGTGATAACGCTAAGTATGTGTCTAAGGATAATTCTCATAATAATTCAAATTATATGAAAGTGTACTTGAATTTTGTTGAAGGATAGAGTAAGTATTTTACAATAAATTATAAACCTATTTGGATACTAAAAGTGGATATAACTCTATAATAGATGTGTATAGGGTTAACAAATACAATAAAATAAAATTGGTATTTGACTCAATCATCACTTGGTGTATGAAAATAGGCCTTGTTACATACCCAGCTTGACAATCCTGAGGGATATGTTTTGGAAATTCAAAAAATATTTATGAACCATCATAAATGATTTAAATTAATGATAACCCTAAATGACATTGGTAAATCCTAATATTTCTCAGATTGAAATATATGTGTTGTTATTTAGAAATCATCTAAATGATTGATCAATACGATTGAAGATTCTTGATTGTATTGCTAGCCATTTTGGTTTTACTAATGAAATGATTATAGAATAATAAAGACGGGGTGGTAATAGGTATACACAAATTTTTATGCATCATATTTGAGCTCAGTTATATAAATTACCTTATGTCATGAAAAGTATCTTGGAATGTTAGTTTCCATCCTCAATATTTAGATATTGAATTAGCATTGAAAACTGCTAATGGCATGATGATGACATCTCAAGTATATAATTCTTATCTAGTTAAAGTTTTTAGGAATTTACTTCCTTTAAATCTTGTTATTCTTCCTCTGGTTGAAGTTGATGTTATCTTAGGCATGGATTGAATTTATCTACATAAATCCCACATCAACTGTCAAGTAAGTGAAGTCACATTTGATATTCCAAACCAAATTATGATGTTATATCATTGCACTATTATATATTAACCTCAAATGGAGGTCACACCCATTGTATGGTTCTTTATCCTATTCAAAAGGTGTGTTTATCTTAGATGGTTGGGAAGAAGCTCAGCATCGATGGTATGCCTATTGTGTAAGAGTTTTTTATTTCTTTCTGGAATAGGTTCCCAGTATTCCACCAAAACATGAAGTTGATTTATATATAGAACATATACATGGTGACACATGTATTTTAAAAAATCTTTATAGAATATACCTAATTGAGTTACAATAATTGAAGAGGAAAATATAGGAGAACCTTGAAAATTGATTCGTTCATCCAAGGGTGTCACCTTTGGGTGCACCTATTCTATTTTTTAAGAGTAAATATGGATTTATGTGACTCTACCTTGATTACTGTGAACTAAATAAGATCATGCTCAAGAACATATATCCTTTAACCCATATAGATGACTTGTTTGATCAATTGTGTGTAGCCTAATAATTTTTTAAGATTAACCTTCATTCTGGATATCATTAATTCATGGTTAAGAAGAAGGATATAACCATGAAATTTTTTCAAAAATTTATTGACACTACGGATATTTATTAATTCCATATATTCTTATGACTCCCCCTGCTATCTTCATGAATTTAATGAATATATTCTTTATAGATTACCTTGATCAGTTTTTTGTGGAATTTATTAAACATATTCTTGTATATTTGAAAATTAAAAAAGATTATGAAGATCACTTGATAATTTCACAAGAAACATTAAGGAAGGATAAACTATATAGAAATTTTACAATGTGTGATTTTTTGCTAAAAAGGTTTCATTTTTGGGTCATATAATCTCAAGTGAGTGTATATTGGTGGATCTGTCAAAGATAGAGGCTATTGAGCATTGGCCTAGACCCAGCCATAATAACTGAGATATGATGTGTATTTTTTTGTTATATATTATCAACAGTTTGTGGATAATTTCTTATGACTATCTAATTCACACAACAAGTTAACTCCGAAGGGAGACATGTTCTGTTGGATGGATTAATGTGAGGAAAATCTCAAGAAATTCAAGAAAAGATCAGTCTATATATCTATGGTTACATTATATTGTAGTGTAGAAGGGTTTCAAATCTATATTGATACATCCAGGAAGGTATTTTGATGTATTATCATGGAGGATTACATGGTTATATCTTATGTCACATGAAAATTTATGTTTTATGAGAAAAATTACCCAACTCATAATTTGGAGTTATCTATGATAATTTTTTCATTAAAGATATATAGGGATTACATTTATGGATAATAATATTATATATATAAAAATTAAAAATATTAAAGTACATATTCACACAAAAGTATTTAAACATGTGGCAGGGAAGATGTTTATAACTGATAAAAGATTATGATAGATCAATAAATTACCAATATAGGAAATTGAACAAGGTGGTTGGTTATTTTAGTCGAATGTGTGATGCTTGGTTATCCATGATGAGGATCACAAAAGATCCCATATTTATGGATTTTTAAAGGAAGGATCTTGAAATCCTAAAGGGGTTAAATATTATCTTTCTCAAATTAGTGTTCAATCATTTATTTAGATGAAGATTAATGATGCTCAGAAGAATGATATGAAGCTACAAAAGAAGGTTAGAAATGTTCTTGGATTTAATATTGATTGTGATGGAGTAATATGGTTCAAAAATCATTTTTGTGTCCACATAAATCTAGTTTTGAATAAGGAACTATAACTGGAGTCTCATAGTTCTTCATTCTCTATTCATCATGAAAGTAAAAATATTTATATATATTTGAAATAGTATTTCAAGTGGGATGGTTTTTTCCCTCTGAAATGGGTATTGTAGTTAGGAGTCACTATTTTAAAATGGTTTCCAATATATTTGTTCATGGAACCAAAAACACCCAGTTTTTCTATTTCCAAGGAAACATGCTTTACAAAAGTAGGTGCTTGCTAGGAGATTTGGGAAGTGATTCTTAATAACTCAAATTGGTTGAGAGGATGGGAGGTCGAGCTCATCAAACCCATTTGGGGTAAATTGTTTCCTACTTTGAGACTCTCTTATAGACTTAATATATATTCACGAATCCTTTATTAATTCCCATGTATGATGAAAATTAACAGAGAATTAACAATCAATTATTAGTATGTATGGAACATTGAATCATCTATATGTTTCTGAGATTTTTCATCAATGGAGATAACTATATGTATTTGAGGTTCTCTATAACTGGTATCCTCTTATGCACTACTTATAGATTATTTGTTCGTTAATATGATGATGCTAGTTTTCTAGACACATAGTGGGGAACTCAAGAGTTTATCTTCATCCATATATTTGGATGTTACTCTTTAGTTTATCATCATTCAGGAATACAGGAGTTGTTTTGATTTTTGGATCAGACCCATTAATGGGTTTCCTATGTATCCTAGTGAAAGTAATTAGTACCCACATAGTTATATGATTCTTAATGGGGCATATCATACCTTTTAGGGTCATGTTATAAGGACATCACCATAAAGTTTAATGTTATTTGGAAAGGACATCTAGGAGGAAGGTTCTTGGTAAATTTTTGGTGTGGAAGTTATGCAAAAGCAGCCCAAGGAACCTTATAGAGATGGGTTCTTAGGTTTAATTTAGACCTTCCTAGGAATATATCCCATATATGAATAGGGTTGATTTGATTTGTTGTGTTTGAACTTGATGGAGTCTTCTTACGTAACCCATTTGGAGTGGAAATAAGTCCCACGTAGATTGATTAAATATTGCGTGGAAGTATATCCCTTTTAGAGTAATAAGTTGGGGATTAATTTTGAAAATGATTCCTTGAAAAAGGGCCATGAGAAATGTCTCAAATCATTATAATTTGGGTGTTACTTCGGAGCTTACTCAAAAGTAGGATTCCTGATTTAAAGAAATTATGGTTGGTATTTACTCATAAAAAGGATACATGTTGATTTCGGGCCTTAAGTAGGATTCCAACTTTCCCTAGTTAGTAGGAATCAAAGTTCTCGTAGTTTAATATGTTGCATGGATTATGTTGGTGTATTGATAAACATTAATCACTAATCATGAATGAGTCATTCTTGGTGTGAGAAATAAGAGGAATTTAATTATTTGACAATCCACACCATTTTCCTTCTCCATCGGTGGAAGAGGAGGAGGATGAAAATAGAAGAGTTTAGGGTTACGGTACATCCCTCTCTTCACGTCACCCCAAGGATGGAATAAAGTTGAATTACATGGAGGTAGAGAGGAGAAAGATCACAACCTCTTAAAATAAATGCTAGGGGATTACTCCATGAGGGATTCACTACAAAAAACTTGGTGGAGGATTACTCCAAAAGATGATTCTCATTTAGGGTTTAGTTGGGGATTACTCCTAAGAAGGAAGACCATATACCATTTAGTTAGGTATTAGTCCTAATGAGGATTCATATTTGAGGTTTGGTTGGGAATTACTCTTCAATAGGATACTCATGTACCATTTGGTGATTAATCCTAATGAGTATTTCTATGGGGTTCAACCTGGCATAGGAGTTAGGTGATGAGGTTTTAGGAGTTTCTTGAGTAGTTTATCAACTCATGTTACTTAAGGAATCCAATATGATAATCTTAACATGAAACATGGGAAAGGAACCAAGAGGATTATTTTACTCAATTAATTTCATGGAGTGTGGAGTAGTATCTCTAATCATGGTATTCATGGGGATAATGTTATGGTTATATAAGGCGAAACACAAATTTTCCTCGATATGGTCTATAAAGTTCATAGTGTGACTCTCCATTTTTCATGGGGGTTAGTGGTGGTAGTGAAGGGACTATCCTAGAGTCCAAGAACACATCCCAACACTAATCTTGAGTGGGGTTTGTGGGTGAAACCCACGTGGTATGGAGTAATAGGGTCATGCAAGTGGATTATCTAGTTCGGTCGCACAAGTGGGTTGCCTAGGTGGGTCATGCAGGTGGGTCGCACAGGTGGGTCACCAAGGTTAATCACATAGTTTTGGGTCACCTTGGTGAGTTTCCCAGGTATGGGTCACCTAGGTTCTAGGTTGGGGTTCACTCCCTCATAAGGTCAGGCCATGTAAAATCACCCAAGTAGGGATGGGCTACTTGTGTGAAGGACTTGCACAGTCAGAGCCCTTCCCTTGGTTCATCGTCCGGGAGTACAGACGTCATAAAAAAATTGAGGTGGAGGGTTCTATTTATAGACACTCTTGTGGGCATACATGGGTGGTCCTATGTGTATGGGCCTCTATGGATGGGCCTATGTGGATGGGTCCCATGGATGGCCTGCATGGTGATGTGATCCCCTTTATAAAATTTCTCCATCTTCAAAGTGCCATAATTTGTGATCACTAAGTCTGTTTGGGCTCTGTGACAAGTCAAATCAAATATTTTGAAGATGTATACATTTTTATACAAGGGTAATACACCAAATCATCTCAGAATAAATGTACAAATTTAATTCTGATGCATCGACACATTTTTATCATCGATCTTTGAAATCCAAAGCCTACTCATTGAGGGGGGATATTTACACTTATCCCTCATTATAGAGTATTATTTTGGAACATGGAAAGCCATCATGTATCATCTTCTGGCATTGAGAAACATCTCTACTAAAACTCAACATTTATTTTCTATGTGAGGGTCAAATTATGGATTCTACAATAAAGCGCTTGAAATTAATTTTGCGGGTTAAACAAAGCCCCCCCCCCCTAGAATTATATTCGTTTGGAACAAAAAAATATGGTTTTAAGGTAACTATAAAGAAATTTGATGAATTTAAACCTAACATTTTGGGTATTAGAGCTATGTTAAGTGTGGAATAATTCTCTAATTTTTTATTAAGCCATGAGTCCTAGCAAGAATAGTTTGACTATTACTATGGTCGTATGGGAAACCCTAAAAACATTGTATCTTTTGTGTCATCACACTAATTTTTATCTAATATTGATATGAAAAAGAATTATAGGTTGAGACTTGAATTTTTTTTAGACCAACATTTTTTATTTTTTATCCTAATAAGTTTTATGCCTTTTTTCATTGCTAGATTTCTGTCTAAACCATATGGATTGTAGGTCTAACGAGCTGAGACTTGACTTTTGACTAGAGTGACCTTTATAGGGTTTTTAGCCTTGAGAGTGTGGTGTCTCTTTTTATAGGAATTTTAAATTCATAAAAGTTAGACAAATAAGAATGGTGTTTATGTTTGAACATATTTGACCACAGATTTTGAGATGATAACCCCAAACAAGGCTTGATGGTTGGGAATGTTCATATATTATTTAGATACTTAGAAGGGGAAACATGATCCTTGATTTTATGGTTTCCAAATCTAAAACATGAAATATGGGAATATATGAGGTATCTTTAGAGGAAAAAGTTACCACTAGATGAAAAACCCATTACGGGGGCTATTTTATGCAAGGCCAACTAGGGATTGTACTACATATTTAGAAAAATGAGTTCCTTGTAATTCAAAAATTCTATTGTTGATGGTCAAAGGAAGTTTATGAAGATTTGGATTTCTCAAGAATAGAAGGGTAGTATTTTCAAGAGAAAATGTCTGATAATGAAGGGAATATTTGTATTAGCAATGGCCATGAATTGGAAACCAAGCCTACATGGATTTTTTGTGTGAATGAGGGTACATTTCCTTATATGTAAAATGTTAGGAGGAAGGCCCCTTATTGAAAAAGTTTAATGTATCATGAAATTTAATATCATGTGACCATGACATTATGTTCTACAGTTTAAATTCATACAGTAAGGACATTATTCTATGTAGTTTAAAGTTGTACTATATGAACATTATGTTTTATAGTTTAAATTCATAATGAAATTACATTATTCTATGTAGTTAAAAGTTATACTGCATGCACATTTGGGGGGATATTATTTACGGTCATCATATTTGACCAAAAGGTTGACGATTCTCCCATTCGTGGTAATTTTTTTGAAAGTGTGCTACCATGATCAAGTGTAGGATCATAAAGTTTTATTTTATGGTTTTGGGATTCCCATATTCATATATTGGTAAAGGAGAATGTCTTGTAGAGTTATAGGAGGTCTCTCCCAAGGATGAAGTTACCACTGGATGACCAACCCATTATGGGGTTATTTTATACAAGGCTAATTGGGGAACGTACTACATAGTCAAATAGTGGAATCCCTTGAAGTACTGGCCCGTTATAACGGTAATTTTATTAAAATTTTACTAGGGAGTATTAAAATGTAGTTAGATAAACAAGTCCCTAACAATTACAACAATATTTTGCTAAATTTCAATAAAAGATTATGAAGATTTTGATCTCCCCGATCATAGAGTTTGGTTTGTGAATAAAAATCAACTGAAAAAGGTTGAATACTTTCAAGTCATAATTTTCCAATAAAATGGGGAATTATGTCCTCTATATAGGTTTTCCACAAGCGTAGAAAGTATAGTGTTTTTATTTTTAGGTCGTATGACTAGGAACAGAATATCATGGAAACAAACATGGTATATGTGTCATAATTAGTCCAAGTTAATTAATATATACTTTGGACATGAAGGGAGAAATTTTAAACCATGTTCATGGATACTTTCATATTGGGAGAAAAGAGATGGGAAAAAATGTGGTGGATTACCACTGACTAAATCTAAATCCTAGATTCCATCCTATTTTCATCAGATCTTGTAAGGACAAAAGAAGTTTCACCCAAGGGTGAAATTACCATTTTTAGAAAAATGTAATCAAATGGTGTAATACTTTGGATAAAAAACCTACTATGAGGGTTTTTTTATGTAAGGCCAACCAAGGTTCATGTTGCATAGTTAGACACATAATCTCTCATGTGTCCAACATTCTGCCACAAGAAGTTGAGTAATGATTATAAAGATCTAGAAGTGTTCCATATTAGGATTATAATGTCTAGAATAATAATTTATAAGCACAAAAAAATGTGTTTGGACTGATATTATCCATGAGTTGGAAGTTCCTTGCATATATTTGACTTGTATGTAGAAGGGGGACATCTCTATTTCCTTGGTGGGTCTCCAAATGAGGGGAACCAAAATCAAAGCTCCTACATTGACCTTTGCTTATATGTGTGAGGGGGTATTTTTATTTACCATATATTTGGGAATAACATTAAGTCTTAAATTTCACTACATATCTCATAGGGATGATAATAAATACATACAAATTTCTTGAAGAACCATGCAGTTTAAAGCCATGCATCGAAGACATTCTTCCTGTAATTTAACATCATATAGTAAGGACAAAAGTGGATCTATGTGAAAATAAATGAATATTTTAGCTAGACCAGGTTTTAATACCCAAGTATCAATACATATCTTTTTAAATAAAAAATCAAGCCACACATAGTTCTAAAAGGATACCATTTACTGATTGAATTCATGTAAAGATAAAATGGGGGGTTTTAATATGGGTTCATGCATTGGGTGAGAACCCATATTGGATCCTCTCATGTAGATCTGACTTGTACATGGAAGAGTGGGTGGAATTTACCACATTTTTCTACTGCAAGGCATAATATTGAAGATCTGGAAGTCACTACATATCTCATAAGGATGAGAATCAAGCCACAATAAGTTATTAAATAGATCATTCAGTTTATTATCATGTGACAAGGATATTTGGTGTGCCTTTTAAGGTATTTCTTCCCAGACCATGACATCCCCAATATGAATTTATATACCTTACTCATGTAGGGAAATACTCTACCAAACTCATTGTCCCATGTGATATGTGCTCAGTGTGAGAAAAAAGGTATTTTAAAGGTTTCATTCATTGTTATAGGTAAATAAAATTGAAGGATAGAGGCATGATGATTATTTGATGGTTGTTCTAAGAGATATGATTCAGGTATTGTTATGTATCTCATTGGAATGATAATAAATCTCTAAATAGTTATTGATTATCCCATGTAGTTTAACATCATTCAGTAAATATTAAGATGAACTGAAATGAAAGGATAAAAATGTTATGATTGAACCAGGGTATAGGAATTGAGAATCACTACATATCTTTCTGGGGAAATAATCAAGCCACATGTAGTATTTGATAATTTTTCCCCACATCAATTGTGTTTTAATTTGGGGAAAGGGAATTTATTTAATTTTCATACTAATGGTTGGTCCTGAAGCATAAGGCTAGGTATCACCACACATATCATTATAATTAAAATCAATCCCTAAGTCTTGGAAAGGTTCCCTATGTTGATTTGATTCATGAATTGGGAAAAGGAAAGAAATTATTTGTAGTCATGGTTGGACCTGAGATTGGAGATCTAGGTGTCACTGTGTATCTCAATGGAATGAGAATCAATCCACATGTAGTTCATGGATAGATATTTTAGTTTATTATCATATGATGAGGATTTTGGCAATAAAATTTATCATATTCTAGTAAGTAAGTGAAAATTTTGGTACTTATACCTATAAAAGGGTCCTAATTTCCATTACATTGTAGAAATGATATAAGTGGGACTCATTCACGAGGGTAGCCCAGCCTTCTTCCTCAATTCTGTCCAAGAGGGAATCTTTCCCCTATGAGGAGTTAGGGTGATGTGATTTGGACCTACACATGAAACAAAGGCCCATTTTTTAAGGGACCATGAGGGATATCTCGAATCACGATACACTGAGTGTATCTTAACATTAAGTGAAAAGGACATTGGCCATGCAGTTTAATGTCATACCGTAAGGAAAAAGGGTGTCTTATAATTTATTTCCATGGGACAAGGACATTATGTCATGAATTGTATTATCATGCAATAAGGAAATTGTGTCATGCATTTTAAGTCCATGTGATAATGACCTACTATGAATTTTAACATATTGCAGCTTGGAGGTAGATCATGTAATTACATGAAATATTTCTTCAGGATCCTTTCATTGGTTGGGGTCATAGTGAGTTCCCGATCCATTGAGATTAATGAATAAGCTTCATTAAAGTGGAAATTTTTTATAGAGTAAGGTCCCTCCCAATTTGATTCAAGATTATGAGGCTTCTTTCCTTGTATCATTAGATTCCTACAGACGAAAACACATTAATCTTGTAAGAATGAATAGATATGGACCATATTGTTAGAGGATCAAGATATTCAGATATAATTGACCTTCAAATGATGAAAGGTGTGTAATCTCCTCTCATCCAGTCGCTCCAATTCATCCATCCATTTTTGAGACTGTTCATCTGCTGATAGTTGGTCATAAATGGAAACACAGAGTGCAGGAAACTAAACTTTAATGGGAAATACTACTTATGTTCCATACACCAATGAGTACGAGGTTTCCCTTGTTGCAGTACAGGTAGTAGTATGGTAATACCATAGGGCATGAAAGAGTTTCTCAGGACAAGACTTATTTTCTATTTCCACCATCATTTGAAGTATTTTTAGTATGGTCTTGTTAAAATCTTTTATATTTCTATTATCCACTGAATTATAGTGGGATAAATGGTTGAATTTGATATCTTACTCCTATTATAGATTTTCTACCTCAGTAGAACAGAAATTGGTGACATTTTCTATTAATATGGTATGAGGGACACAAAATCTAGTAATGATGTGAGCTTTGAAGAAGCTAACGATTATATTGGCCTCAACTTCTTTGAGGGGTATTGGATCATCCTATTTGGAAAAGAATTAATTAGTAGTAAGTATATACTTGAACTAATTGGAAATAGATTGAGTATATAGTCCAATAACATCGACCCCCATATAAAAATTGCCAGGTGTAATTGGATATATGTATAAACTTCACTGGTTGGTGGATGAAGTTGGATTTCACTTGGCAAGAATGACATTTCTTTGTGAATTCTATGTAATCATGTATCATAAAAGACCAAAAGTATCCAAGCCATCAGATTTGATCAGAAAGCATGTACCCAGATTATTGCGAACCACAGGTTCCAACATATACTTCTTCCATGATCGCTACAGTATCTTCTCTATCGACACATCTAAGAAGGACTCCATAAAAACCTCATTTATAGAGTACTTTCTAGTGATTTGGGTCATCATAAAGTGTGAAATTATCTTCTCACCACTATATCTTCTCTCTTATAGTTCTATCCAATGGGAGAATCCTATCTTTAAGGTATTCCATGATGGGATTCATCAATCCTATGGTATGACCTTATAGCATAGGGGTGGGACCGATTTCATTGATATCTTCTATTCTGATCTGAACAAAAGGTGATACCATTTAGTGGTGGGAAATGCAGTTGACTGTTTTATCCCGATTTGGATTTTTCAAATCAATATATTCATTTTCTAATGTATCTAAGTAAGAATTTCTTGATCTAATGATGTGATTTATTGTTGGTTCCAAGGAGAATTATTCCATTAACCCTTAGGCATAGTCAAATAGGAGAATTAGCTTATATTTTTTGATGGTTTAATCCCCATTGATTTTCTTGATTACCAAATCTGAATCACCTTTCTCCTCCAGGTGGTTCACTTGTATTTTGAGTACAAAAAATAATCCTATAATGATAGATTGGTATTTTTCCTCATTTTTGGTGAAAAATTATGTTAATAGGAAGGAGTATAGTAGCACTGCCTTTTCTAAGGAGAAAAGCACAATCCCTTACCCTACTTTGTTTAGTGTAGTGTCTTCAATTATCTTTTCTGTTGGGCTTCTGGATGCAATATCAAAATACATCTCCCATGTTTGGGGGCCTCTTTGAAGAGAGAAGTATTCTTTATTAGGTATTTCAGTATTTAATGGTATATGTTCTATAGATGGGTGTTCATCTAGTAAATCTGATTGGGCCTAACCTTTCACTCATTTCTGAGGTATTAATAGTATGTCAAACTACTACAGTATAAAAGACCATTATTCTAGACAACCTATCAATATAGAATTACTAAGGATAAATTTAAGCGGGGTATTCTAAGAAATTAATTAGATCTTGTGGTGTTGTATGTAGTGACTTGGCTTCTGAATGTAAAATATTAATGTCGAGGAACTCTTCTCGATATTTTAAAAATAATTCTTAGCATCGAGCATGGTTCTACAAATATAATAAAGGTTGTTTTCATTCCCAGCATCATTCTTTTGTGCAAGTAAAGTTCCCAGTGATCACTCTAGGGATATCACATACAGAATGAGTGGTTTTCCTTCAATAGGTGGCATGATTACCAATGGTCATAAGAGGTTTTTCATGAGGTTTTTAAATGATTCTAGATAGTCATCAGTCAAATGATATGTGATCCCCTTCTTAAATATCGTGAAGGGTGGACACTTGTATGCAAGGTTAGCTATAAAGCACCAGATGTAGGAAAAAGTTCCTTTAAAACATCTTAACTCTTTTAGGTTTCAAGGAGGATACATTCCAAGGGTAGATTTTGTTTTCTCGGGATCAAATTTTATGTCATGATGGCATATAATGAAACCAAGAAATTTTCTTGAGGTTACCCCAAAAGAACATTTCAAGGGTTTCATCTTCAAGTTATGCTATCGAAGCTTGTTGATAATGATTTCTAGGTAAGCTAATTGGTTAAAATATTAATGGTGCTTGACCACTAGAACATCAATGTAGAATTCAAAAAACTTCTCCAAAAATGTTTTTAAGATATGATGCATAGCACATTGGATGCTGTATCGACATTTTCAAGCCAAATAGAATTACCCAATAGAAAAATAATCACTAAGGGGATTTGAAAGCTATGGATTATTCATCTTATGGGGACATAAAGATTTTATTATACCCTAAACAGTCATCCATGAAGGATAGGGATTAATAACCGGTAGTCGCATCAATCGGGAGTTCATTGATTGGAACCGTTAAATCATATTTGAGAAAATGTCAGTTAAGATCTTTGAAATTGATGAAAACTCTGATTTAACCATTATTATTCTTTACAAGAATAATTTTGGCAAGAAATTTTGGATATTTTACCTCACAGATAAATTATCCTTGATGTGATTGTCCACTTAAGCCTCAAATTTTTGAGGCATGAGTAGGGTGTATCCTTCTGAAAACCTCCTTGTATCCCTGATGATCCTAAGAAAATACCAAGTTACTGGTGGACACCTTGGGGTTAAGGTCTAGTATTTATATGTAATTTCTGGAAAATAGGTCTTGGTTTGGATTTATGAATGATATATATGTCTCTTGTTATTTGGGATTCATTTTCACACTAATCATAGTGGTGCATGGATCTTCCTCTATGCCTAGATTTATCTCTCGGAGTTCATCCATAGTGTTAGAGATGCCTTCCTCAAATGTTAGAGGGGAATATATGAGACCTCTCTCTCCTTACTCTTACTCATGCTTGACTTATTTAAATTCTACATGGGAGGTAGGTGATGAAGCTAGAATCTCTAAGTTAATGGTATAATCTTCATTTGTACCTCTATAATATGAAGCAATCATTCCTGGATCGATCGACGATGAAGGTAATTTTTGGGCCCCTAAAGGGAAAGTAGGGGATTGAGAATAAAAATCCATATCTTTTTCCATTGGTTTGATAACCAATTCTTGTATAATTTATGGATCTCATTTTTTTTAATCTCAGGGTATGGAATGATGAAATTTTCATCTAGAATCTTATCACTATCTTAATAATTGGTAACTTCCCATGCATTGTCGAATTCAGTTTCCATGATGTACATAACCAAATTTACTGAACATGTGCTTGAATATAAGACCATTCCTTCAATTTGATTAATGAGATGCATTTAATCTGGGTTTATATACTTTAAAGGGTTATTCATAATCATTTTTAAACCATTTAGAGAATTGATTCGAGTAACATCATCTTCTATAGAATGGTTTCTTCCTTTTTGGAAAAACCCTACATCAAATTATTGTAACTCGCATGATTTTAATATGGTCTTATCACCATGAAATGTCCAAATTTTACAATTTATACAATATTTGAGACATTGGTGGTATGAAGAAGGTATGTCCACATGATGATGTAGCCAAGGCCTTCCCAAAAGAACATTGAAGGTTGTATCATGTCAAATGATCATGAATTCTAAGTCGGACATGAGATCTCTTAAGTGAACTTTGAGTGTGATCACTCCAATATGATCTTTCTCATTCATGTCGTAACCCTATAACATCCAAGTGGAGGGAGAAAAATGAGATTCATTGAGACACAATAGATTAAGTGTCCAGACCAGAATAAGGTTGACGCTCGAACCATTGGAGATAAAGGTTAATCGAATATCAATTTCATTTATTCTTCCAAATATATACAGGGGTCTGATCTGTCATTTTATGATATAATCCTCATCCTAATCTATGAAACATATGACCACATGTAATTCTATGGGATCATTCTCTACATGATATACTTTGGTGGCATCAACCTCAACTTAAAACTTCTAAGGTCTTAACAAGGCCTAGATAAGTGATTTTTGGAGGTCTTTTGATAAAATCAAATCATCCATGATTTATAAATTAGCTGTAACAAGGGATAATTTCTTCAATACATCATATTTGTTTGACCAAATTCATGTGCATCCCAGTATGAATATTCTCTTTTATAGGAATTTTAGGAGATGATGTTCCTGATGTGAATGGACTATCCCTTGGGGTCGGAGTTAGAAGAGATCGTGTTCTTGGTGGATTACGGTGATTAGGTCATACTTACCTATTGAAGAGGAGGTGTTGTTTCCTTTAACTAGAATTCCAAGATAATCATGTCATGGAAGACCCTATCACACAAATAGGAAAAACTTCTTTATTCCTGTTAAGCTCGTTGGAGAGCTTTCCTGTGAGTTTTGGCCATGTATACTTTTTGAGAAGGGGTTTGATTGAAGTAGTAGCTCCTAACATAACCACTTATTCCTATATATCCTCATCCTTGATGGAATCTTCTCCTAGGTACCCAATCATGTTTAGAAAAATTTTCTTCATAATCAGAATCGTAATTTGTACGATAGTGGTAAAGACTTATGTTAAGGGATTTCTAGTCTCTCTTTTATTTCTGAGAGACATCTAAAAATTCATCACTAATTTATTTTAGTGTGGGTAATATACCACCCCATAGAAAGGTTATATAATGAATCTAATCCTTTTAATGATATTAAAATTTACACTTTATTTTATGATTTATTTGGTCTTATAATTGAAATTATTACAAAAGTGGCAAGATATTTTTATCTTAATTTCCCACATTTCAGACGTACGTTATGTTATGAACCTATATTCTATCAATAGCTATATATACATCCCCTTTTACATGTAATATAATGAAATAATTTATCCTATTTAAATTTTATGTTCAAATTAATTTTATTCATTCATGGGGAATTTGATTCAAATTTACTAAAGTGGAAATGATTTTATGTTATAATCACATTGTTTATTGGGATTATTTATGATTATGTTTTTTATGATAAAATATTATGATACATCTATCAATAAACTCATGAATTTTTATATCCTCTTGTTATTCATGATATTTTAAAGTAATAGTACCATATTTTCACTCTTTAGTACTTAAAAATAATGAGAAATTATATTTAAGAAAATCCAACTTTATTTCCACCTGTGGTCGGAAATTTGTTTTCTTCCAAAACCATGTTTTCTAAAAATGTTTTAATATTTTTTATTATTCTTCTATGATTTTTAAAAGTAATTTTTACGCACATTTTAATTTTTATAAAATAAATTAAATGAATCTCCATGTCATTTTCAAAATATATTTTTTTGGCCTTTACTGAAAATTTGGAATGGAATTTTTTTTTGACTTGTATGATATGAATGAAACTTCTCATCATCATGACCATTATTTTCTTTAAAATTCCTTGATAATATTTCAAGTTCATTTTCAAATAAAAATATTTGATTTTTTTTAGGTTTTAAGAAGTTTTTTTCAAAGAGGAAAGGGTATTGTTTTCAAGAAATGTTTTAAATGTTTGATCAAAATGATTTTACATCTAAGATGACAGTTATTGATGTTACCTATGCCTTACAGGGGATATGATCCATGGATTCCATTCTTATAATTTCCCTGAATGGTTCATGTTTTTCATGTAATGATGTTTATGACACCCATTCTTATACCATATTTTATACCATGATAAAATTTTTATGAATCCCGGTTCTTTTTTCAGGGGTTATGCTATGATGAAATGATGAAATTACTATAAAAACTACCTCTTTTATATAGGTTATGATATGATTAAATTTTTATGAAACCCATTTCATTTAATGGGTTATGATATTATTAATATTTTATGATTTTTTGTCCCACATAAATATTATTTTCATTATGATATGGGTGGTACCTATATCTCCCTCTAATGTATCAGGTAAATATTTATATCTCGTGAGATAAACAGGACTGGAATGGTGACTAAACCCGATTCAGTAAAGTAATTTTTCTACTATGATAGTCTTGGGAGTAAACCTTTATACTATAATGTTTTGGGGATTGAACCCATTCCACTATGATGTCCATTGGAAATGATCCTTGGGTAATATGTAAATTAATCTCTATGCTTATGTGTTTGTAGAAAATTTATGTATTATTCTAATTTTATGTTCCCATGGATTTGGTTCTCTGATTCTGTTATGATTCATGTCTTATTAACTTCTAATATATATATCATGAATCAAGATATTTATATTTTATATTAAGGGTATGGTTTCATAATGTTATACCCATGTTCTCATACCCTTATGTTTGTGTTATGATTATATATCCCTCTTGTTTACCCTTATTGAGAATCTAATATCAACCTTTATTATGTTTCCTTTCCCCAGGTTATAAATAAATTTATTATATATGATATGTATAATAATGTTTCTAGTTATAAATATCATAGTGGGAGATTATGTAGTTTACCTATGGACAAGTTTTTTGTGTTTCCATGTTTCAAAAGACACTGAACTATTACGGTCTTTGGGCATGTGTTTGTGTAATGAAATATATATTCATAAAAGATGATATAATATCTATAAATGAAAATCATAGGTCTTTATAGTTGGTATCATAGAATATATTTATTTAACCTTCAGAAACTAGGGTGATAAAACCTTAATGATATCCCAAAGCACGCATCTAAGGGTAAGTCTAATGATGAGTCAAAGTATAGGAAAATTTCCTTGAATATTGGTAAATGACATAAAGAGTTTTTTATAAGAAATTATATCCCTGTTTGGATACTAAAAGTGTATTTGTATCTAGAATATAGGTAATTAGTGGTAATTACTCTGAAAATTGTGCATTTAGATGGACTTGATAGTCACCTGGTGCGTGATAATGGGCCTTGCGGCACACCTGGTTTGTCACTCATAGAGGATATGCTTTGGAAATTCAAAAAATCATTATAAACCATCATGAAGATTTTAAATAACTTATGATTTTTAATGTCCTAGGACAAACCTAAGGTGTCAAAAATTAAAGAAGGTTTCATGATTTAGGCATCTTATACATGATTTTTCATGATTATGTGGTTCCCCTTCTTGATTATTGTTTATTACACTATGATTACTAGTTTTATCTAATGGATGGAATGTAAAGTAACATCATTAATTATGAGTGTGATGTATAATTCAGTGATTTTCCTCCTTAGCATCCAAATGTTATGGGATATATAATTATAAATTTCATTATTATGCCCACAAAATATTCTTAAGATATCAATCATATTATAATTCAAAAAGAACAAATTAGGGAACAATATTATTTTGATTCCTTCATGTAGAAATTTCCACCTTATTTTATTGGGTCTTCTGATCCATTGGTTACTGAATAATCAATCAGAACCACTACAAATATTTTTTTTCTCCAATTTTTGGATCAAGAAAATTTTAGCTTTGTTTTCTACAGTTTAAAAGGTGAAGTGGGTCAATTTTGAAGTATTATCAATAATAAAAATAAGCAGCATGAAATTAACTCCATGGATTGGGAGAAGTTTAATAACATACTTTTCAATAAGTATATTCCATGTATTCTTTATATGATGATGTAGAAGGAGTTCCTTTAGAAAATTCAAAAGTATGGTGAATCTTTTGGTACATAAATGGTTAATTTTACAATAATTTTGAGGTATGCTTCTAGTATTTTCATCTAACCTGAAATTAAGGTTTATCAATTATTTATTAAATTAAAAACAAGTCTCTAAATATCTTTTTCCATAAGACACTTTAGTAGTTATAAAGATATTTTTCTATGTAATATTAAGGTGGAAATGTAGGTTTTATCTACTTATCAATATCATGAAATTTATAAGAAGATAAAAATGTAATTAAAAGGGAAATCTAAGATTCATAAAGAAAAAAAATTTATCTTTTCTTTATTCTCAAATTGTGGGAAGAAGCATGGAGGAAATTATCTTAAAGGGACTCATGAAGATTTTAAGTGTGGATGGGAAGGTCAATAGGAAATTTATTACTGAGGTGATGGGAATAAGTTAGCTAATGATGAAAATAAAGTTAAATATTCACATAATACATCAAACACACTCCATTTTTTCAAATTCAAGTTGTATGGTAATTATTCTAACCAATTCCCAAATTTGAAATTTAATGATGAAAATCTTTGTTAGTAACCTCTTAATCCAAGAGACAAAGGGAAATCTCACATAATCACTATTTATGATGAGGAGTGTGACAATGACATGTTTAATGATACACTTACCCTAAACTCTATAACTTATAATATCTTATTTGATTATGGATCTACCCGTTATTTTATTTATAAAGAATTTTATAAAGGTATCAAGATTCCACCCAATTGATTAGATCCATAATTAGAAGTGAAACCCCCTAATGGTATGATGATCCAATTTCAAGTATATGATTCCTCCCTAGTTGATGTTGGTGGTAATGTGCTTCAATAAAATATTTTCATTATTCTTTTGGTTTAATTTGATGTTATATTGGGTGTCCATTGGATTTATCTACAAAAATACCACATCAATTATTGTGGAAGGGAAGTCACATTTGATATTCCATACGAACCTGTGATAGTCTATCAATTTTATTATAAGTAAGAACTTTTCATAGAGATCACATCTATTGTGTTGGTTTTAATTTTATTTCAAAATGGGTGTTTATTTTATATGGTTGGGTAGAAACTTGAAATTAGTGATATTCTTATTGTGTGAGAATTTGTTGATGTATTTCTGGAAAAGTGTTCTAGCTTTCTACTAAAACATGAAGTTGAGTTCTCAATAGAAACCATACCTAATTCCACACTAATTTCAAATACTCTCTCTAGAATGGACCTAATTTTGGTTTAGTAATTGAATAAATAAGTCTTCTAAAACCTTAACAAGGGATTCATTTGGTCAAGTGTGTCACCTTGGGGTGAACCTATTCTTTTTTCAAAGTAAAGACGGATCAATGTGACTCTGTATTGATTATCGAGAGCTGAATAAGATCATAATTAATAACAAGTATTCTCTTCCCCATATTGATGACTTGTTGGATAAAATATGTGGAGCATAATACTTTTCCAATATTGACCTTGATTATGGATATCATCAATTGATGGTCAAGAAGGAGGATATACCCAAGATAGAATTCCGTAAAAGGTATGGAAACTATGAATATATAGTAAAACCATTCAGTATTACTATTTCCCCCACTGTATTCATGGATTTAATCAATAGATTATTTATATATTAACTTGATAAATTTTTGGTAGTCATTATAGACAATATTCTTATCTATTCAATGAGAAAGAAAGAACATAAGGAAAAGTTGATAATTTTTCTAAAGACCCTAATAAAGGAGAAACTATATGAAAATTTTACAGAGTGAATTTTTTATATAAAGGGTTTAATTTTTTTGGTCATAAAATATCAATATAGGTTATATCAGTAGATATATCAAAGAAAGAGGCTATTGAATTTTGGACCAGACCAAACATGGTGATCAAGATCCATAGTTTTCCTGGTTTAACTATATATTACTGATGTTTTGGGGATAATTTCTCATTACTATCTAATCCTATGACCACATTAACTTAGAAGGGATACATGTTCTTTTAGAAATATGAATGTGAGGAAACTTTCAAGTAACTGAAGAGAAAACTAGTCAATGAACTTGTTCTTACATTACCTTGTAGTGTATAAGGGTTTGTAAAATATAGTGATGAGTCCAATAAATGATTGGTATATGTTATAACGTATAATTACATGGTCTTAGATTATGCATCATGATAATTAGAGATCATCAGAAAAATTACCAAACTCATTTTTTGGAGTTAGATATGGTAATGTTTTCACTAAATATATGGATGCATTATATTTTCATAGAAAATTTATATATATATATATATATATCATAATTTTAAAGTATATATTCACATATAAGGAGTTGAAAATAGTTATATCTAATAAAATATTATGATTTCTCAATACATTAACACCTTAGGAAAGTGAACATGGTGGATGATGCTTTGATTCAAAAGTATCATTATAACTTATTCATGATGAGGATTACAAAAGATCAAATATTTATATATTTGTAAAGGATGGATCTATAAATCCTGAGGGAAGGGGAAAAATATATCTGTCTCAATTAAATGTTCAACCATCTATCCAAGTAAATATTAAAGAGGAACAGAAGGAAGGTTTAGATATGAAAAATAATGTTTTAAATATTCCTAATTTTAACCTTGATAATGATGGATTGATAATGTTCAGTATCTATGTATATGTTTTGTCCATACCAAATTTGAAGGATTTGTTAGAGGAAGCTCATGGTTCTTCATTCTCTATTCTTCCTGTAAGTATGAATATGTATATATATTTGAAATAGTAGTTCTAGTGGGATGGATGAAGATATATATCACACATTTTGTATCTCATTGATTGGTATATCGAAAAGTAAAGGATGAAAGATAAAATTATAAGGGGGTGTTATATTCATTACCCATACCATAATAGAAATGGGAAAACATCACTGTATATTTTTTATTGGACCCCCCAAAACATCTAAAGGGAATAATTATATATGGGTTGTAGTCGTCAACTTAATAAGTAATCACACTCCATCATTATCAAAGAATAATTCTATTTAGACAAACATTCTATGATATACATTGAGGAAGGGGTAAGGTTTCATGGAGTACCACATTCCATTGTTTCTGATTGGGATCTAAGGTTTACCTCAATGTTTTGGATAATTATTCTGTAATCTCTTAATATGGAGTTGAGTTTTAGCACTACATATCATCCACATATAGATGGATATTCAGAGAAAACAATTCAAACACTAGAGGATATGTTGAGATATTGTTCTTTGGATTTAAAAGTTTTTTGGGATCAATACCGTCCTCTAGTTGATTTTTCTTAAAAAAAATATCTTTCACTCATGAATTCAGATGGATAATTATTAATCCATTTATATAAATAAATGTAAATATCCAAAATTACGAAATTAATTTAAAGAAAGAAATGTATTAGGACCTAAAATAGTTGATGAAATGTAAAATAATGTTAGAACCATTCATCAACGCATCAAGGAAGGTTAGATTCCATAGAAAACATAAGCTGATAATTTCCTTTGTGGACTATAATTTTAAATTGGGGACAAGGTGGTTATATGAATTTATATATGGAAGAAGGTTATGAGATTTAAGAAGAAAGGGAAATTGGTCACTAGTTATATCAGTCCCCTTGAAATTATGGATCATATTTGAATGTTAGCCTATTGGATAGAACTTCCACCAAACCTCTTTGAATTCCACAATGTGTTCCATGTATTTCTCTAAAGGAAGTACATGCCTTACCCTTCACTTGTAGTAACCTCAAAGGCCATACCACTGGAAAAATAGATTTTTTATGAAGAAAAACATAAGGGTTATGGATCATACAAAGAAAGTTATATGAAAAAATACCACTCTACTAGTCAAATTTTTGTGGTGAAACCACCAGTTTTAGAAAGCTATGTGGGTACTTGAGGATATTATGATGCATAAGTATCCTATTATTTTGTATTGAAGTAAATAATTTAGAGTGAAAAAATAATTTTAAGGAGGTTAAATTGTACCACCTTGAGTTTTTATGAATTTTTTTAGATTAAATTAATTTTCATTGATATATTGCATTTCACACAACACCATGTTAAGATTGTTCTACACACAACATAGGGTTAGCTTTCGTTACACATGAAATTGAGTTTTAACAAAACCATGATATATTATTAATATAGTTATTAAAACATGACCATTATAACATAGCCCATAAAATTATCAATATTAATAGTGAAAAATAATTTTTAAATATTATATATAATGGTTTTATATAAATAAAACATATTGATAAAAAAGTAATTAATTTTCATTAAATTCATTATATGTTTCGAAGATACTATTTTCTCATAAAAAAGTATTTATTTATGTAAACATTAGTAAAATTAATTTTTCACACATTTAATAATTAATTTGATAAAAAACTATATTTTTTAAATTTTTATGTCAAAATTATCTTAAGGTTAATTTTTTGGATTTTTTTGAAAAAAAATCATTTTCTGGTGAATAGTGAAAAATATTGAATATTAATTGAAAAGTACATTTGTAGTTTATTTATTAAGTTAAATTATATATTAAATTAGTTTTAAAGTAAAATTATTTCAATTATACATCCATTAATCTAATTTAGGTCATTATAGTCATTTACATATTGAATTTTGATATAAAAACTATTTATGTTTTAACATTTTCTATTTGAAAACTTGCTTTCTCATCGCATCTATGGGATTAAAATTAAATTAAATTTTTCCACGTGTGTGAATGCAGTTTGAAAAAATTTATACTAAATTTGGAATCAGTATAATTTATATTAAGGTCAATATAATATTTTATGAAAATGAATAGTGAAAACTGTAAAAAAAAATATTGTAGTTAAGGTATAAATGGGTTTAACATGGTTTAAACTAAAATTATAACGGTTAAAAATAACCAAAAACTTATCCAAAAACCATTTTATGTAAATATTTCAAATAGTACTTATTTAGGTTCTATAATGGTCAATTATTGGATCATTATGACATGAACAAAATGTGGGTGGAATTATTTCTTTCAAAACATTACAAGTGTGCCACTCACCTCACATAAAAAAGGTCATCCCTTATCCTCCCTTATTCACACCTTAAAACCCTTTTTTCTAATAAATTCAAAAATAACTTCCCAACTTCCCTACTCTCTTCCTCGAAGTATTATTTTCAACAAAAATTTAACCTTGGGATAGTTTTCCTACAAACCTATAGAGGATTCCCAAAGAAGAGGTAGCATTCATCAATGAGCATTTTTATTTTATTTCTTACTCCACATTATTAAATTATTATTATAACATAATTATATAATATCATCTGTATCTTAAATATGATTATATTTTTTTATGTTATGTTTGTGACCTTCAACCATTTATACTTTCATCAAATGGGTTACAAAATCATCGTTCACATGTAAAGCAGACTACAGCCTCATGAACCAATGTCATTTATTTTTACATTACCATATCTCAAGGATAGAAATAATTATGAATTTATTTTTTATATATGATATTTAGGATATTACTATGCTTATTTAATTGTTATATCAAACATAACTTCGTGTATTCTATCTTTTGAGAATACGATAACATCACTCATGTGTAAGGTGGACTACTTTCTAGCAAAGCGATATGATTCATTCATGATTTACATAGATAGTATTAAGTATGGTTTTAATGAAAATATTTGATATATATAAAATAAAAATTATTACTTAGTGGTAATATATCATTTACCTTTATTTCTCTCAATCTGAAAATAAAATAAAAATAGTGTTCATGCGTATGTATGGTCTATTGTCTCCATAAAAGGTATATTTCATTTTCTATCACTAAGTTTTATAGATTAATATAAATAAATATATATTCAATATATATTTTATTTATATCATATTTATAATTCTAGAGATTAATAAGTCATGATAAAAGTAATAGGACCAAAAATAACAAATTGAAACATATATGGAAAATAGAGCGGTGATTAACTAAAACGTAACTTTAACATGAAATTGTTAATAAATGGGTAATAAAAGTTCTTAAGAAAATAATATATTGTTTGAAATATATAATTATTATTTTATAATATATTTATAATATATTTATAATAAACTTATATTTATTATATAGGAGGTTTTAATGTGTACAACAGAAGTCATGACTTAATGTAATGCATTTCTTATCTCTCTTTTATTTTTTAGAGACATATGAAAATTCACCACCCCTTTATTTTTTTATGGTGTATATAATTCCCATTTGACATGTTATAACAAGAATATACTCTCTTTAATGATATTTAACATTTATTTTTATTTTATTCTTTATTTGTTTTTATGATTAAAAAGATTACTAAAGCGATAAGGGATTTTTGTATCAATTTTCCTTATTGGAGACGTATGTTAGGTTATAATCCAAAATTATTTAATGAGGTGTACATATATATCCCCTTTGACAAGTAATATATTCAATTTTTTTATAATAATGATATTTTATGTAAATTTTTATTTTTTTCCTTCATGGGCCTTATGATTCAAAGTCACAAAAGATGTAATGATTTTATGTTACAATCTAATCATTTTTCAAAATTATTTATGATTATGTTTATCATGATAAAAATATTATGATCCATTTCTCAATAAACTCTTAAATATTTTCTCCTATGGTTATTCATAATATTTTAAAGTAACTATACTATTTTCCACTCTTTTTTAATTAAAACTACTGATAAAATTTTTTTAATAAAATCCAACTTTATTTTTCTATTCAGTGAGAAATTTTTTTTCTTCCAAAACTATGTTTTCTAAAAATGTTTTCAGAAGTTTTTTATTATTATCTAATGATTTGTAAAAGAAATTTTTACCTATTTTTTACTTTTAACAGAAAAATTCTTAAAGTAATTTCCTCTCTTTTTCAAAAAAATCATGTTTGGATTTTATCAAAAAAGTGAAAGGTATATTTTTTTAATGTTTATAGAATGAAAGAAAATTCCTAAAGTCATGAATATTATTTGATTTTATTATTCCTTTATATGTTTTCAAGGTTTTTTTCAATGGAAAATAATTTTTTAAAATAATTTTTTAAAAATAATTTTTCCAAGTGGAAAGGATATTTTCCTCAAGAAATGTATCAAATGATCGATCAAACTAATTTTCCCTCTAACATGTAATCTATTAATGTTACCTATGAATTAATAGGGATATAATATAATGATTCAATTATTATTAATTATTTTAAGGGTTTATGTTTATGATGTCATGATGTTTATGAAACCCATTTCTCCTCCACAGGTTATAACATGATAAAATTATTATGAAACACATTTATTTTTCTATGGGTTATGTTATGATGAGATGATGAAATGAATATGAAACCTTTCACTTTTATACAAGTTCTAATATGATAAAATTTTTATGAAACTCATTTCATTTCATGGGTTATGATATGATTAATTTATTATGATCTTTTGGAACACATAAATATCATTTTCATTATGAGACGGGTGGTACCTATATCTACCTCCAATGCATTGGGTAAAGATTTATATTTCATGAGATATACAGGATGGAATTGGGAGTAAACCTGGTTCAATAAGGTAATTTTTACGCTATGATGGTCTTGAGAGTGAACCTTAACTACTATGATGGTGTGGGGAGTGAACCCATTCCACTAAGATAACCTTGGAAATAAGCCTTGACTAATATAGAAATGATTTTTTATTCTTATGTGTAAGTCAAAAATAGATGTGTTTTCTGATGTTATTATATCATGGAAAATGTTATTTTATTCCATTATGATCCATGTATTATGAACTGCTAATATTTATTCCATGACTCGATATTATGATTTTTAATATGCAGGGTATATTTTCTCTAATTTCATTCTCATGTTCTCATACCCCTATGTTCGTGTTATGAAAATATATATAACATTTTTACCCTTATTGAGAATATAATCCCACCCATTATTATGTTTATTTTCCCTAGTTTATGAAAAAATGTATTAAATATGATATCTTTATGAAGGGTTTTATTTATGAAGATCATAGTGGGAGTTAATGTACTTTACCAACAAACCAATTGTTTGTTTTTCCCTATTTCCAATGACACTAAACTATTATGATCCTTAGGTGTGTTTTTATGTAAGGTAATTAATATTCATCAAAAATTATATAATATATATGTATTATATTCCTGGGTCATTATAGTCATAAATACTTTTTGGAACATAAAACTCATCTCCCCTTGGCACCCACCCTAATCTTATTATAACTAGGTAATAAATATGTGGTATCTTTTGATGTGTCTAGATATGGTCATAGTTGTGTTCTCATGCATGGATACCATGTTGTAGCCTATTATTTGAGGAATTTCTGAGTGTAGTAGAATTACTTTCCTATGCATGATCTAGAATTAACTATATGCATTCATGTCCTAAAGACTTGGATTTATTACCTATTTAGAGAAAATTTCAAAGTATTCCCTAACCATAAGAATTTGAAATGCATATTTTCTTATTTATACATGAACTTTGGGAAAAAAATATGTATGTAGTACCTCCATATGTTCTATTTTGACTTGGTATATAAACTTGATAAAGGGAATTATATAGCAGATGCATTGAGTTGGAAATAATAAAGTGAAGTGGTTCGATAAGATCATGACCAATGGAAGTTGATGAGAATGATTATTAATATGAATTTATATTGAACTTCATGGGGTGAGAATTTAGTTTTATTTATATTAAGTCTTGTTCCAGACCAGATAGAGTTGGTAAAAGAAGCGTAAATAGTAGATTCTAATTGTATCACCATTATGTCAAACCTAAATGGTGCATATACTTCTGGTGACTGGAAAACAAATAAAAACTCTATGTTACTCTTTTAGAATAAAATTTTAGTTCCTCATAATTTTCAAAAATATATCCTTTTGGTTTATAACCATTTTAAATGGTTTATTCATATATGTGTTCAAAAAATTTACAAGGTGATGAAAACAGATTTTTTGTGCGCAAGTATGAAACACAAGATGGAAGACTATGTGATAAAATGTCTAACATGTCACTAGGTAAAAGTTGAAAATCAATTACTAGCTATTATGTTATAGTCTATGCATTTACTTTTATGGAAGTGGGAGAAATTTGTGATATATTTTTTTGTAGGCCTTCCATGAATATTACAGAAACATGATGCTATATGGGTAGTAGGTGATCAAATTACTAAGTCGGCACACTTTATCCTCATAATATAATCCAACACGGTAGATTAATTGGAAAAATTATATATCTGAGAAGTGTTTGGGTAACATATAGTTTGATATTCAATGTTATCTTATAGAGATCCTCTTTCTACTTCTCGATTTTCGAGATTGTTATAAGATGTTATTGTTATTCAACTGAATATAAGAAAATAATATCATCCAAAGATGGATGGATATTCAAAATGCACTATTCAGACATTAGATTATATTCAATAAGAATGTGTCATGTACCTTCATGGTTTATGGGAGGACCATATTCCAGTGGTTTAATTCTCCTATAATAATAGTTATTAGGTGAAAATATAGATGTCATTTTTTGAGGCTTTATATGATCGGACTTGTCATTCTCCTTTATATTGGGTTGAAATATGAGAGTCATATTTGATCAATCCTAGTATTGTTCATTAGACTATGGATAAGATCCAAATGATATGGAAGTGGATGGATATGACACAAAATAGACAGAAGTCGAATGTATATAATCAATGATGGCCTTTATCTTTTGATGTTAGTGACCATGTTTTCTTGAAATTTTCACCCAAACATTGTCATCAACACTTATGGAAACAAGGTAAGATAATGCCATAGTATGTGGGTCCATTCATGGTTATAGATTTTATTATATCTATTTCTTAATAGTTAAAATTTCTGCTAATATTTATTTTTGTTCATGAAATCTTCCATGTTTCAATACTGAAGAAGTATCATCCTGATTCATGACATGTGAGCAGTTTAGATCATGTTACTCTTCATCCAGATCCAAGTTTTTCCATGAATCAGTACAAGTTTGAGATAGTAAATAAAATATCCTTCTAGGGAGATATATATTCTTAGTGTTATTATTATGGTGACATGGTCAATTTATAGAGGAAACATGGGGATGGTAAAATGTTATACAGGACAAAAGGCCCAACTTGTGCAAGGGTAATGTTGATAACTATCTTCTCAAATGGTGGGGATAATATAGCACCATCGGTTTGAGGTATTCCTTCTTTTACATTTTTTTTGATTTATAGTTGATGGGTTAGTTCTTATATTTTTAAAATATGAGAGGAACCAGAGTCTCACAATTAGAAAAATCTAAAGAAGCAATTTGCACCATAAATTATGGTTTTATGATGAAAAATGTTTGGGCCATATGTCATAAAAAAATTTCATTTCATAAAATATGTTTACACCATAAATTATAATTTTATGTTATAAGATGTTTTCCTAGAAAAATATCTAAGGTGATAGGTATTTTGGTGTAGGTGATCCTCAATGAATTCATGCTGTAAATTCTAAATTTACAGCATAAATCAATGGAGCCAAGTAAATATTACATCGGGTAGCATTTTGGATTTTCACTTATGTTTCTACTTTCTTCCACTATATTCCCAACAAAAACCTAGGGGGTTTCTATAAATCTCTAATGTTCATAATCCTTCGTCAATAAAGCTTTTGGAAGTTGTTGTGGAATAAAATGTTAGGATATATTCCTTATTTTTATCCTTGTATCTCCTTGATTTTTTCTCTTAGAACCCTAGATTTCTGTGTAAGAATAGATTAGTGGTTATAAATTTTTGGTAATGATATGTTCTTGGGTTTTGATATAGGAGTGGAAGTAATGTGTTGATTTGTGGTTTTGTTAAAGACCCTTTCTGCAAACATAATTGAGGTAGGTGGTTTCTCTCCCTCTCTAACATTTTAGAACTTGTTAGATTTGTCTTTTCAAAATTTTATCATGATTGTTATAAATATATTTTGGAATTTATTTTTAAAACCCCTATTTGATGTGATTTAAAACAATTATGCTTTAGAAGATAATATTTTGTTAAATATGTGTTTTAATTGGTAACTTGGCATAAGTGTGTTGGCATGAGTAAATGTTCCCATGGGATAGGTAATTTTTAAAAGTACATCCATCAATTAAACATAAACTTGGGATGGATCATGGTCTAAGAATCACCATCAAATGAGTTCACCAAGTAACATCTTGGTGAAAGGATGACTCACTACTCATGGGTATAGGGAAGTTTGGGGTTTCATGCATTATGTGTATGCATGGGTGTAAAATTGTAAAAATTATGAAAAATTAAAAATATTTATTAAATGTTTTAAATGAATATTTCTTATGGTTTTGATATATAATTTTTATATTCTCTTTGTTTATTTTATATAAAATTTTCTAACAAATTATTTTCCTAGTGGTGTGTATTGGGAAGTCTTTAGAGAAATCCTATTGATTGATATACTCACCCCCTAATTGGGAACATTGATATATTTTCAAAGGTCATCTATTGAGATATAGAGAAGGGTCATGTTTCACACTTCTCTAGTGGTGATCCATGATGTCATAGTTTGGTTTGATAAATCAGGAGACAGAGAGTTTTTTCATCTTAGTCAGGGATGGTTCCACTTTGTTGCCTATGAATTTCTATTTGGAGTTCTAACAGACCAACCAAGGTCAACCTGACCAGTCACTCAAGCCATCCCAATACGGGTTGAGGTATAACAAAGAAAAAAATTCTTGAATATAAACAAAAAAAGACATAAAACCAAAGTTAAAATTAGAAAAAAAAATGGAGATACAACTAAGAAAAATGCGATAAACCAAGAAGAACAAAAATTATATACTAAAACGTCTCAATGTGCCAACTGTCACATTAAAAAAACATACCAAAGAAAAAAAATGTGACATAAACAGAATCTTACATGCTACAGAATTCCCTACCCTTTACCTGTGTCCTGCAAAAAACGGTATAAAGTCACCTAAAGGTAGAATTAGGGTATGAGAAACAGATCCCAGTAGAAAACCACCAAATAATCTATACAAGTTCTAATATCAAGAATTCACAAGTTCTAACTTTAAAACAAAACATTTTTATAAGAAAGTTTCTAAATAATAAATTTGAAAACATTTATCAAAGAATTCATGGGTATTCCACAAACTTCAAATCATGTTTTCCAAATCCATAAACATGAAACTCATAAAACAAAGTAGGTAAACATAACAAATATAAATATTCATGTGATCCAACATCCACGAAATAATATATCATGGAATAAAAAACTAGAAACAAAAAATCAACATTACAATCTGACTCTAGCCTATAAATCAATTTGTACTAGACACTCACAATCCTAAAAAGTAATAATGTTGGATCAAACTAATATTGAGCCATGAAACAGTCCATATATATATAAGAGGTTACTTCTTAGTGGTGTCACACGCACTAAGGTTACTCGTGTCTCTTTCTCAATGATCCCAAGGTTCCTGCTGCGCAATGTTTATTAATTTCTATTTTATAAACCATGCTCACATTTTTTATTAATTCACTTAAAATCCAACCTAATCTTCATCAGGGCTTGAAAATCTATTTTCCATTTTCAAATTTAAGAAATTTATTTTTCAAAGAAAAAACCCATTAAAACATGAACTCGTGTCCTTTATAATTTCAATACATATAATTCCATTTCAAATATCAAGGAACAAATAAGAACAATCGGAAATCCAATAAACTGGAATGCTTGGATAGATCCACCTACCTCAAGTACATAGAAAACCTAATTTCCTTTGATAACAAGGATTGGAAACCACAATAAATCACTTCGGTAGAATAAGAAAGATATGAGAATAAAAATAATTAATAGAAAACCTGATCTGATTTCAAAACTATATACAAACTAAATTTTTAACCAAAATCTAATAAGAAAATGAAGGAACTCTTACCCAGTGTAATGAAATATGACCACAATAGTGATAGATTGCTAAAAAGAGTGATCCAGAGGGAAAGGAGTCACCCAAAATTTCCTAGAGTAAGTGATCTATCCAATAGAAGAAGGTTTGAAAATATAATTAATCCTCAAACACTGGTATGGAACTCTAAAAACCAATTGTACAACATTTACATGGTGTGTAACCCATTTACTTTTCATATAATCCTTGGGGTCCATATATGCTGAAAAACATGTCACCTTTTTATTTAAAACGGGATTCTCATACTTATATGGTGTGTACATCATTAATTTGATCTACTCAGTTTGTGGATTCATCCCAGTAGCTTTTACCTGATGTTAAATTAACTTACATGGCATGTAAGTGCCTAGTGAGAAGATGAAATTAATTTTTTTATGCAAGAAATTCCAAAAAATCCCTAACTTCACAATTACAGGTTTCCAACCAATTATATTTCTGGTATACCATAGCTAAAAAAAAGTAAAACCAAAATAAGGGTAAAAATATACCTAACTAAAAAGTAACAGGGTGTTATAATCTCCCTAACATAAAATATATTTGTCCCCAAAATGTGATCAAGATCCAGGATCCTAAAAAAGAGAGGTTTATTTCTTTATTACCAATCAATCTCACTCACACATAACATGGTGATCGTGTCTTCACTTCTATAGTACACAGACCAGGGGGTCATTTTACTGCATAGTATTTTATCTTGGTGATCCATAACCTAAATTGGATGCTCGAACAAGGTGTTATTAGGTTAAATATCTATATCTCTCCACCTAATAACATAGGAATGATATGGTATATACCCCCTCAAATGGTAAACATGAAACACATCATGGATAGAAGTCCAACCAGACCTAAATTCCAATAGGTAGACCACACTCCATAGTTGGTCAATGATATCAAAGGGGCCCCCAAACCTTGGTTCCAACTTACCCTACTTTCCCGAACAAAGATGTCCCATGTGAAGTGAAACTTTTTGGAAGACCCAATCACTAACCATAAATCCAGTGGCCGAAGATGACAATATGTATAATATTTATGATGAATTTGTGCCATGATAAAGAACCTCTTGATCAACTGTCTGTCATCTTCTAAACCAAACTCAGGCCAACCAAGGACCACTCTCCCAACTCTTCCCAGCACAACAGATATTGACATGGCTACCCATACAAATCCTCAAAGGGTTTCATCCAAATCAAAAAATGATAAATTTTGTTATAGGAAAACTCAACAGAATTAAAATTAGTGTCCCAAGATCCATAAAAATAAATAACAAAAGCTCAGATAATATTCTCAAGAACCTGTATATTCCTCTATGTCTTTCTATGTGTCTTTATATAATAATTTGTTCTCAATTTAAATTAGAAACCCATTTCCTCTTGAAAACCTACCCAAAATCTGGATGTGAACCTTGAGTCCTAGTCAGAAATAACCACAGAGGGAACCCCATGATGTATCACAATCTATCAATCATATAAGTCCCCAATATATTCCACTTTCATTTTTTTCTTTATTGGTAAGAAATGTAAAAAATTAGTGAGTCTGTCAATAATCACCCAAATCACATCCTTCTCACAAGAAGTCTGAGGTAAACCAATAATGAATTCAATGAAAATTTCATCCCACTTCCATACCAAAAAATGGGTAAGAGAAACAAAAAACCTACAGGTCTCTGGTGTTCCACCTTAACTCTTTAAAAAATGATACACCGTGATAAAAAAACCTCAACTGACCACCACATTCCGAGCCACAAATACTGACATCTCAAATCATGGTCCATCTTTGTATCCCTAGGGTGCACGGGCCAACATGACTTGTGTCCACTATCCAAAAACTCCTATATAAGGGAAAAATAAACAACCAACATCCTACAAAAGCACAAATCTCTACTAGAATAATGATACCACTCACCTAAGGTCTCCCTACTATTTAGGATTTATCCTAAGCATTGTCTCTCGGTGTCTTTCATCTGCTCACATTAAACTCACTCATCAAAGGAAGAGTCAAACTTTATTGAATCCAAGACCAACTATCAACCAACCTTCTTCACTCCTAATCTCGTCTCATCAAAAAAACTCATTATAGAAAAATCTTTAATTGATTTCTTTACAGCTTGGATTAGTACACTACTTCTCAGCACACAGACAACCATGTCTCTTTTCTAGGGGGTATATATAATATCAAAATAAAATTTCTGAAGATACTCAACCCAGCATCTTTGTCACACTTTAAGATCCCTCTATCTGAAAACATACTTCAGTAATTTTTTATCATCATACACTATAAATAACTCCCCAAAAAGATAGTGATTCTACATCATGAGTACATTCATAACCACTGCCCAACTCAAGATTATGGGTAGGGTAGTTCTTTTCATGATGGAGTAACTATTTTGATTCATATGCCACCACCTATTTCCATTGTAACAAGACACATCCCAAACTCTTACATGAGGCATCACAGAAAACATCATAACCCAAACTTGGTTTTGGGAGAATCAAAACATGTGGTGAATTCAACCTCAATTTTATCTCCTTAAAATTTCCCTGTCATTTATTGTCCTCCTCAAACTTTACACATGTATAGGTCAAATCTTTCCTCTAAGATGCAATATCAGAGAGTTCCAGAACAAAGAATTTATAATAAATAGCCAAACTAAATAAGCATAAGATCTCAGACTTGTTTTGGTAATTTTTCTAGGATAAAAATTCCCACACCTTTTCATGATCCACTAAGATTCCCATCTTAGATATTACTTTCCCCAGAAACCTCAACTCTTATATCCAATACTCACAGTTGAAAATTTTTTCATACATACACTTTTCTTTAAAGGTTTTAAGAATGAAATCCAAATGGTCCCCATGTTCCTCCTCTGACTTTAAGTGCACCAAGATATCATCTATGAACAAAACAAAAAAGAGTCCAATAACCGATGAAAGATTAATTTCATCAAATTCATAAGTACCATAGCAGTGTTAGTGAGTCTGAATAGCATAACCCGAAACTTGAAATTCCCATATCAACTCATAAATGTTGTTTGGGCATTTCCTCCTCTCAAAATATCATCTTAAGGTACCCTAACCGTACGTCAATCTTAGAAAAACTAATGATACCCTCTAATCTAATCAAACATATCTTCAATTTTTTGTAAAGGATACTTGTTCTTAATGGCCACCCAATTCATCTTCCAATATTCTAATAAAACACTACGAATTTTTTATTCCTTCTTATAAAACAGTATAATAAAGTCTCATAGTGACATGTTAGGATGAATAAAAATTTTCACCTCCAGGTCCTCATACTGGACCATAATTTCCACCAACTAATTATGTTTTATTCAATAGGATGGTATAGAAATGGGAATTGTTCCAAGGAACATGTCACTAGTAAAATCATCCTCTCTCTACAGTGATAAACCATACAAATCATATGGAATGACCTCATGGTATGCATGCACAACAGATGATAGATGAACTCCCAAAAAAGGGTCAAATGTATTAAGAAACATTTATAACAACTTGAATTAGATTATACCAGCATAAGAAACAACTGGCCCCAACCTTCCCGATCTAGATTCCCACCCACCCTAGAAAACATGTGTGACCCCATAGATAGATAAGAAATGTACCTGATGGTGATAACATTATATCTAGTACTTCATGCTTATCATCTAATGAATTTCGATAATCAAGTTTAATATATCTAAATCAATAACTAAGAAGTCCCAAACCACCTCAAAGTCAGCTACTCCAACCTGACATGAAGGAAACATGAAACCTTGTTCAGTCTTCTTTCCCAAAGGCATGGAATGATACAACCAAAACAGAATATGATTTGAATTTAAAAAAAATACATAAACCAACTTGGATGGTATAAAATAGTGTATGTCACTAGTATCAAACAAATATATCACCATAGAAGATGAAATAAACATTATATCTTTAAAATTAGTTGGCCCTAATTCATATTACTCTTGTGCACACTCTTCTTTATAAGGTCATCTAGACTTAGCCACATGGAAATCATCATTGGCCTAAGAATGATACCCACAGATCTTGGTTGAATCAACATGAACCTTCAATCCTTATGTGAAAGTGAATCCCACCTTACTACCTTGATACATCATGTCAAAGAAACGTTTCTAATGGACAGATCGCCCACAAAGATGAAAATTCCTAGGATACACTATACAATAAGGCCTAATACGGCCATGGATTCCACACTGATAATAGATAACCTATTATTTCCCTGAATAATCCCCTAAAATTGGTCTTTTAGATAACTAGACAATCTTTCACTTCCTTTTTTGACTATAAGAAGAACCCTGGCAAACCGTTGCACCAACTGAAGTTCATCCCAAACCTGTTCTTCCAACTATGTCTTCCCAAGCCAAATATTCTTTATCCACTACCGCCAAAAATCTTGGAAGGAATGAAATAACAAGAATCAACCTAATATAAGCCCTTATCCCCATATATAACCTCTTATCCTTCTGTTAATCATTTGTGACAAGCTCTAGTTCTAGATGAACCAACATAGAAAAATGGGTGGAGGACCCTAGGATGGTTTTCTCCCTTTTCTCCAAGGATAAAAACTCCTAGTTCTTCACCACACAGAATGTATTAGGATAAAACTACTAATTAAATAGTTTCTTCAATGAAACCTAGTTAATACCCTCTTATAATATAGTTTTAATTAGATTCCTACCATCTTCTTCATGGACCCTTGAGCTTATACATGGAAAATCACACCTTAAAATATTTAGGAGTATTCAAAAACTATAATATCCTCTAAATTTGTTCAATCCACTCCTATAATTCTTATGTTTCTTTGTTTCCATGGAAGATAGGTGGATGATTCTTGGTAAATTCTGATCCATGATCCACCACCCATTCTGGGTTCACAACACCCATCTATCCCAAAGTCTGAATGATATGGATAATTATTTGGACCAAATAATGGTCTACTGGAGGATCTACCTATGGAACCAACCTCATGGATTCCCATTTAACATTTGGAATATATCTTATATGAAGAATTGTCTATTAAAAAAAATACAATATCCAATCTATTATGATAAAACTCTAAAACCATTGAACAGACTTCTAGAATCCCAAACAATGCTTTAAAATTATAAGAATTTAAAGAAATTATGAATTATATAACAAAAAGGAAACATATTTTGAAAAGAAAAGTCCATATAAATAAACTCCCCACTTAGTTTATTCAAATTTCCTTACACACACCAAGTCCCCAAACTTAGTAGATAGGCCAATTTAAATATATTTTCTATAAAATTAATTTAAATGAACCTTAAACAAAGTCTAAGACTTTGTAAATATTTTCTGACCACCCATGGTAACTCAGATTCATTCATGGGAGGGAGAAGGCCATACCCTTTTTCTACACCTACTATCTGAATTCTTTTGATACTACTCTTTTCTACCGAAGACATAAAACCAACCCAAGCAATGTCGATACACTTCATGTTGAGTTACCCCTCTGGTACCAAATTGTAACAGAAGAACCCAAGTCAAAAAAATAGTCACCCAATCTATCCCATTATGGGGTGGGGTATAACAATGATAATAAAACAAAGTCTTGAATATACAAAAAAAAACAAGATATAAAACCACGGTACAAAGTAGAAACAAAGGGAGATACGCTAAATAGGATTAATAAAAATCCTATAATAACAAGTCACCATGTGACCAACCATCATGTCCATAAACTATCCCAAACTGAAATAGTGACATAAAGAGAAGTATTCATGCAATAAAATTCCACTCCCTTTACCTATTTCCTACAAAATAATCTATATATCCTCCAAAAGGTATAAGTGGGGTGTGAAAAATAGAGCCCCGTAAGAAACTATCAAATAATATATACAAGATATAATATTAAGAATGTACAAGACCAAGATTCAAAACAAAACATATTTATAAGAATATTTATAAATAAAATAATTTTAAAACATTTCTCAAACGATCCTTGAATTTTCTACAAATTTCATATTAGCTTTCCAAATCTAGAAACATGACAATCATAAAAAAATAAAGTTAACATACTAAATTTAAATATACATGTGACCCAAAATCAATTATATAATCTATCATACCAAAAAAACCAAAAAAATAATGAACCTTCCATTTAGGCACTATAGTATGGGATAATAAATAATTGACACTAATAATCCTAAAAATTAATAAGGTTGGATCCAATTAATATTGTGTCATGACATGGTCTATCGATCTACAAGAGGTAACCTCCTACTGGGGTCACAAAAAACTAAGGATACATGTGTCTATTTCTATATGCACCAAAGGTTTCCACTGTGTAATGTTTTTCAAATTTATGTTTAAAACCCATGCTTACATTTTTAATAAAATAATTTCAAAACCAAGAAAATCTTCATCATGGTTTGAAAATATATTTTTTATTTTTAAATCAAGGAAATATTGTTTTCAAAGAAAAACCCATTTTTAAAAATGAAATCATTTACTTTTAAATTTAAACACATGAAAAACCATTTGATATATCAAGGAATAAATAAAAACAATAGGAAATTCAAGAAATTAGAACACTTGGACAGATATTCCTACATCAAGGATGTTGAAAACCTAACTGCCTTTGATAACGAGGATTGGAAATCAAAAGAAATTCCATCAGTAGATAATTCATGACAAGAGACTAAAAAGTATTGATATAAAAAATTATTCAATTACAAAACCAAAAACAATAAAAATCCACATCTGAAAACTAATAAGAACCTAAATTAATTCTTACCTCGTGCGAAGCAATCTAACCACAATTGCGATCAATCACTGAATGGAGTGATCCAAAGGGAAAGGAGTCACCCAAAATTGTGTAGGGTAAGATATATTTCCAAGATGAGGATGATGAAAAAGAGAATAAAGACTCAAACACTTGTACAATTCTCTAAAAACCAACACCACAACATTTACATGGCTCGTAACCCATTTACACATTGTGTAATCATCGAGTTTATGCTGAAAAAACCATATTATTTTTATTTAAACACAAACTTTTATAATTACATAGAATTTACTTGTTTCAAAGTGGGTACACCATTCACTCCATGTAATTAGTTCACATATTCTTCTCAAAAACCTTTAAACAGTGTTTAATTCACTTATATGAAACATAATTTCCCAATGAGAAGTAGAAAATATATATTTTGTGCTTGAAATTATAACAAATCCCTAAATTCACCATTACAGGTATCCGCACAATTTCTTTTCTAGTGTACTACAACCAATGAAAAAGGAAAACCAAAACACGGGTAAAAAATACATGAATAAAGAGTAAAGTATAATTATAGGAATATTATCCTAGAACCTTTTTTCTTTTTCCACTCCACTATAATATTTTTATGTGTTGGTTTTTATTTGAGTTATTAGTTTGAATATTTATGCATCTTGTAGTTGGGATTTATTTTATTATTTCATTTCGTCAGGTCATGTGTAAATTAATGAAATCCATCCCCCAATGTTCTTTTAAGGCCCTGGAATTTATTTCCAACCTTTGGTGTCTTAGGTATATAACCTATGGTTAGTTCCATTCTACCTCTTATTGATCCCACGAGTTGGGGAGGCATGTTACAATAACTATGGATTTTTTACTAGAATCCTCAAAACATCTAAAGGGAACAATAATATATGTTTTGACTTTTTTCACCACAAAACTTTAGCACACTTAATCACTATAAAAGAAGATTTATCTCTAGATCTGTTTTCTAGGATAAAAATTATGGAAGTGGTAAGTCTTTATGGAGTGACATATTATTTTGTATCTGATTATGATTTTACGTTTACCTCTAAGTTATATTTAAGTCTTCATTATGCTTTGGATATGGACTTTAGTTTCAACATTATGTATTATCCTCAGAGAGATAGTCAGTATGAGAGAAAAATTCAAACCCTGTAGGATATTTTGAGATCTCGTTATATGGATATAAAATGTTTTTGGTATCAACACATTTCTCTAGTTAAGTTTTTATACAACAACAGCTTTCACTCAAGCATTTAGATGGATCCTTATGAAACCCTCTATGGAAATAAGTGTATAACTCTAATTTATTGGGATGAAGTTGAAGAAAGGATCTTATTGGGCATGATATAGTAAAAAAAATTGAAGATACGGTTAGATTTATTCAATAACACATGAGGGCAGCACAAAAGTCAGATGAAAAATAATGCTGACAATCATCAGCATGATCTAGAATTTGATGTTGGTGACTAAGTGTTTCTATGAATTTCTCCATGGAATAAGGTAATGATATTTTTAAATAAGGTAAAATTAATCCATGGGTATATTGGTCCCTTCGAAATTATTGATTGTATCGGGATAATATCTTATTGATTGGTGCTTCCACCGAACCTCTCTCATGTACACAATTTGTTACATGTATTCCTCCTGAGGAAGTATATACCTTGTCCATCATATATACTAAACATAGTGGGTAAACCACTATAGACTGATTTCTCTTATGAGAAATAATTCATATAGATTCCAGGTTTTACAAATAAGGTACTATGAAACAAGACCACTCACTTTTTCAAAGTTTTTTCGAAAAACCATCGGCTTGGTGAAGCTAGGTAAAAACTTGAGGATGTGATAAGCCAGAAGTATCCTCAGTTTTTAGTACCAAACTGATGCAACTTTGAGGCAAAAATTCATTCTAAGGGGGTTATAATGTAACATCTCAATATTTTATGAATTTTTTTCAAATTTTTTTAAATTTCTTTGATAGCTTGTGTTATACACAACACCGAGTTTTAACGAATCTGAAATACTATAATATTATTATTTAAGCTTGATTGTTATAACCTAGAAGTTCAATTTTTATTTATGAATATAAATAACAAAAAATTAAAAATTAATTATATTCATTTTATATAATTAAAATATATTTATAAATTTTTACTTAATTTTTATTAAAGTCTTTGTATGCTTCGGATATACATTTTTCTCAAAAAAATATTTTTTATTGATTTTTGTGAAAAATTATAAAAATAATATTTGAAATTTTTAGAAAATATATTTGAAAAAATTAAGTTCACTTTTTGAATCAACATTACAAAATTATATTAGGGTTAATTTTAGAGAATGTTTTGAAACAAATAATTTTTCAATGAATATTTAGAAATACTGATTTTTATTAAAAAAATTATTTTTGTTTAAAGTGTTTAAAAAGTCCCATAATGTTTAAAAATTTAAAATGTAATATTAATTATATTATATATTTATTAATCCAATTTAAATCATTGGAATCAAATCTCATATTTAATTTTGATATTAAAACATTTTATACTTACAAATTTTCAATTTAGAAATCCAATTTTTCATTGTGTATGTGGGAAAAACATTAAATTAAATTATACCACTTCTATAAATTGAATTTTGAAAAATGGATTTTATATTTTTAACTATAATAATTCATATTATATAATGATTTAAACTTAAATTTTTGTCAAAATAAATAGTAAAAATAGTAAAAATTAATTATCACGGTTAAGGTTAAAACAGATTTATCAGGAGATAAAACTACAAAGATAAGGGTCAAAATGACCTCTAAACATTTACAGATCCAATTTTATGGCCATATTTATAAACATTATAATATAATATTTGATAATGAACCATTTTATAATTTTTTTTCATGTTTAAAATGTTTCTATGCCTTTTTCTTTTCAAAATTTCCAATTGTGCCTTCTCCCTGCTTATATAAGGTCAACCCCTCTCATCTCCTCTCCACTTCACACTTCCAAAACCATTTGGTTTGGAATATCTCTATATAAATAAATTTATTACTTATATCTCCAATTAATATATTTATTATATTTAATATAAAATCCTCCTAAGAATGATTTAGTTGTAACCCAAAAGGGGTTCTCCGAAGAAGTTGTATAGTCCTTAACCATGCATTTTCATTTTATTTATTACACTAACATCTTAAAATATTCCTCAAACATGATGATAAAATAAAATAATTATCTCTCATATAATTATATTTTATTATTTTAATTTCATCATCTATATCAATCTCATATTCTATCAAGTGGGAAATAAAACCATCAATCGTTTGTATAGTAAATTATTGTCTCGTGAACTAGTGTAGTTTATTTTCCATCACCACATCTCACATCTAGATATAATGATGTATTTGACATATTTATATGATATTTATTAAATAATTATACTTTTTTAATTATAATTTCATATATACCTTATTAATTTTTATTCTATGAGGATATGATAGCATCACTTGTGTGTACGAAGTATTATCGCCTCGCAAAGTGATGTGATTCGTTCTTATCATGTGCTTTATATGGAAGGAAATAAGGGTATTCTTAATGAACATATTTTATATATATTACATGAAAATGATTCTAGAAATTTAATATATTATTTACCTTTATTTCATTTTATCCATCACAAAAATGGAAACAGTGTTCAAGCATACGTACAACCTATCTCCTCCATGAACTGTGTAATTCATTTTCTATCTATAAAATTAATGGATTAATATATATATATATTTAGTTTATATGATAGTTATATCATGTTTAACATTCCATATATATTTTAAACATGATCAAAGTAAAATGACCAAAAATAACTAACCAAATCATACATGAAAAATGAAGCAATTAGTACCCGAAATGTGATTTTAACAAGGAATTGTTAATAAATAGGTAATAAAAGGTCATAATTAAATAATATATAGTATGATTAATATTATTTATTCTTATTTAAAATATTTATCATAAACTTATATTTATTATACCGGATTTTTGAACATGTACAAAGGAATTAAATACTTAAGGTAAGGGATTTGTGGTCTCTCTTTTAATTTTGGGAGACATATTCCATATTCCCCACTCATTTCTTTTGTGTGGTGTATATAAATCCTATTTGAAATTTATTATCCTTAATATCATTATTTGTATGATATTTATAGTTTCATTTTATTTTTTTATATGATGGGTCTTATGATGAAAAATTTACCAACATAGAAAGGGTTTTATGATACGATCTCATTATTTATTGGGATAGTTTGTGATTATGATTCCAGTGAAGAAATATAATGATCTATATCACAATAAATTCATGTATTTTATCATCCTATGATTGTTTCCTAAAAATACATGAATTCCTTTCATTTTCCTCCCTTTATGTACTCAAGATTCCAAAATAATGTTTGTAAGAAAAATCAACTTTATTTCTCTCTTTGGGAAAAAATCCTTTTTATTCCATATCCATGTTTTCTAAAGATGATATAAATAAATTTATTATTATACCCCAATTATTTTTTAATGAATTTTTTACCCATTTTTTTCTTTTTAAATTTTTTTAGTGAAATATTCATTTCATTTTCTGAATTAGGTACTTTTGACTTTTACCGAAAATGTGAAAGGAATATTTGTTTTAATGTGTACGACCTGAATAGTATTTCTTGCCATCATGACCACTAAATATTTTAAATTTTACCTTCTCATGGATATTTTCAAATAAGATTATTTCTATAATGTTATGCGAAATTCTATATTTTACAAGGTGATTATCAAATTTAACGGTTATTGTCCTCATGAAATATTTCAAGTGATCTTTCAAAATTATTTTCCATCTAAAATGAAATGATTTAATGTTACTTAATATTTACTAGGGATATAATATAATAATACCATACTTATTATTTATCAGTATGGTTTATGTTTTTGTTAATAGGATTTTTATGAAACCCTTTTCTTTTACATGGTTTATGCTATGATGAAATCTTTTTTAAACCCATTTCTTTTCATGAGTTATGATACGATGAATGTTTTATGGTCTTATGGAAGACCTATTTATGGTTTTAATTATGTTATTGTGGTCACATTATATCCAATTAATGTGTTTATGTTATAAAAAAGGATGGAGGTTGTGTTATAACCAAGGATGGTGGTTATGTAAGGACCAAGGAAGGTGGTCACATTATAGCCAAGGATGGGTGGGGCTTATATGTCCCTCTAATGTTTTGAGTAAAGTATTATATGTCATGATAAATCTATAAAAAATAGGTCAATGTGATTGATCCACTAAAGGATATAGGTGATCATTCTCGATCCATTATAAAATGGAAAAAATGTGATAATGTCTAACTCGTTATGAAATACAACACAGGTGTTTATTCCTAATCCAATTTGATTTTATTATCTTAGATTTTATCCTTGAAACATGAAGATATTTATGTGATTTTCATGTTCCCACACTTATATGTAATGTACTTATGGTATATGGTTGATTTATGATGATTTATCACTCTTACAGTTTGTTTATTTTTAAATGATATTCTTTTCTCCCATGGATCATATTTAAGATCCATGATAGATTGGGTATGAACTTTGTAAGTTATATACATAATCTCAAACCCTTATACTTGTATTATACTTTCATATGATCATCGATTTATATCATCCATGTTTACCCTTACTGAGCTTCTAAGATCCTCCTTTCTAGTGTTTCCTTTCCCCAGGTTATGAAGAAAGGTTAATGTATGGAAAGTATATAAATATTACTAAATGGGAAGATATTTATGGTATATATTGAAGATATTTCATGAAATAGTAATATTATGTTACTTGTCTCCAAATAAACTAAACATTTATGGTTCTTGGGGGTATGTTTGTGAAATGTAATGAATAGTCATCTAAAAATATGTAATATCTATGTATGAAAATCATGTGTCTTTATAATCATCTAATATTATCAATTAGAAGTGACATATGTGGTGATTTTTAAAAAAAATTAATTTGACAAATTTTGTGAAGATAATGGATATAATCATAATTTTTTAGCTCATAGGACACCCAAACAAAATGGTGTTGTATAATGGGAAAATATGACCTCATGAAAAATTTCTAAGACAATGATAAAAAAGTATAATTTTTTAAAATACTTCTGGTAAAATATTTTTGATACAACTTTTTATATTTTTAATAAAATTATATGATTAAATAAAACACATTATGGAATTTATAAGGGATTAAAGCCTATAATTATCCATTTTAGTGTATTGGGTAGAAAATATTACATTCTTAATACAAAAAATTAATTAAAAATAATAATTCAAAATATGATGAAGGTTTTATTCTTGGATATTCTAATTCTAGTAAGGAATATAGAGTTTAAAACAAAAGAACCTTAGTTTTTGAAAAAAATCATGTAAATTTTATGAAAATAATTTAAAATAAAAGTCTTATTTAAACCAATTTGGGGAATATTTTAGAGATTTTAAATTTGAATAAACTAAAAAATATATTTTTATGAATCAATTGAAAGGTTGAGTCTCTCTCATTAACAAAATTTCAAATTTTATAAATATAGATTTGTTAAAAAAGTAATTGGTGATGTAAATAATGATGTTAAAACCATAAATTCAATAAAAATGTTTTCTTTATAATATTTTATTTCTAATTTTATTCCTAAAAATTTAGATAAAGATTTATCTTATTCAAACTATATTATGGAAGTTTATGAAGAGTTAAATAAATTTTAATGAAATAAAGTATGGGCCTTGTTTGATCCCCTTAAAGATAAAAATATTAGTTGAACTGAATGGATAGTTGGAGATAAGTTAGATAAATCTTGTCAAATAATTAGAAGCGAGGAAAGATTAGTGGCTTAAGGTATCAAGAAGAAAGAATTTATTTTTTAACAATCATTTTTCTTATGTTACAAGATTAGAATATTTAAGAATGTTTTTGGCATATACATCTCATTTTAGAATCAAACTTTTTCATACAGATGAAAAAGGTGAATTTTTATATGGATATATTTCTGAAAAAGAAAATTAGTATAAAAACTACCCATATTAAAAACTAAAAAGTTTACAAATAATGTTTTAAAATTTCCCAAATAATAATATTGTTTGAAGGAATATCCTTGAGCTTTGTATGAACAATTATAAATTTTATTTTAAATAATGGTTTTGGGAAAAGGAAATTTGATCCAAATTTGTTTATTAAAAAGAGTTCTAAAGATATCTTAATTATTTGAATATATATATGAAAATATATTTTGATATTCATGTGAAAAAAAATTAATGATTTTTCAAATCTAATGGAAAGTGAATTTTATATGAGTTTAATGGGAGAACATAAATTTTTTCTTAGTCTTCACATTTTTCAAATAAATGGTTGTATTTTTATAAATTAGTTAAATTATGGTAAGGATTTAGTCAAAATAATTGGCATAAATTCAAGTAATAGTATAAATAATCTTATGAATATATAATATAAACTTGATAATAATGAAGATAGAAAATAAGTGGATATTAATAATTTTAGATGAATTATTGAAAGTTTATTATATTTAACTACATCTAGACATGATTTATTATTTAGTTTTTACTTGTATGTTAGATTTCAAATTATTCCTAAAGAAATTAGTTTCAATGACAATAAGAGGATTATGAAATATGTTAAAATGTATTTAAATTTTGTTTTATTTTACAATGATATACCTTCTTTTGATTTGATTAACTATAGTGATTCTGACTTTTATAGATTCAAAATTTGATAAAAATCACATCAGGTATGTGTCCCTTTCATGGTAAATTTTTAGTCAAATGGAGTTTTATGTAGTAAAATATATTATCTTTAACAAATTCTGAAATTTAGTATGTTTTTTGTTCTTTTATGTTTTTCATGGTCATTATAGATTAAACAAAATATTTCTGACATTGGTTTTTATTTTCAAAAAAACTCTATTTACTGTGACAATACATATATAATTTATACATATATAAAAAACTTAAAACATTCTATAACTAAATACAATTATGTTCTATTTGATGTTATTAGAAATTATGTTAAAAAGGAAATATAAATCTTGATTTTTTTTTTCTATAGATGATCAATTTGGTTACATTTTTACTAAACCATTCAATTTAGCTAAATTTTAGAAAACTAAAATTGAGATTGGAATGATGGATGTCTATTTGTTTTATACTTATAATGTTTTTATGGGGAGTTTTTAGATTTTTAAATTTTAATTCAAGAATCTAGAATCAGATAATATAATTTAAAATTCATCTATATAGCTCACTGTATCAATATACTATGGCCTGATAATGGATTCTTAACAAATGTATTGGAAGAAAAATGTTTTAGAAATGTTTGTATAGTCAATTTTTTCATTTTTCTATATTTTTAGTTGGTTTTATTTTTTTTTAATCTATCAAAATATAATTATAATATAAAATCAATTTGTATTTTTAAAAATATGTATTGTTTTTTGGGGAAGCTTAATTTTTTTATGTTGGAATTTGAAGGGTTGGTCTCTTTCCCAGTAATGATTTTATATCTTACAAAGATCCCAGTTGAGTGTTTGATGTAAATTTTAGGAAAATTAGTTTCTTTCCTTGTTATCATTAATCTAAACTCATTGATTTATGAAACTTTGTAAGGGTTAGTTTATCTACCATTAATGACTATCTTTAGTTTTTGAACATAATAATATTTATCATTTTAAAAAGGGGGATAAATTTTTGAAATGAAAATGGTTTTGTAATTCTTAAAAAGATGGATAATGTTAACATGGATCATTATCACATTATTTATGTTTTTATAATTATAATACCAATTTATTACAGAATTATAATCTCTCATAGATATTTTATTATTTTATTACCTCTAACTTGAATAAAGAAAAAAAAATCACTACTTATATATGAAACATTATTATTGATATTGTTTAATGTTTTTATATTATTGTTTATTATGTAATTTATGAATGTATTTCATGGAAAATATTTCAATATATATGTTGTTATCTCTTATTTTGTTTAGTCTATTGTTAATATATTTTAGAAAATATGTCTATGCATTGGGTCATATGTGTAATTCAAGTAATTGTACGGCATGAATACAGATTGATTGTGGGGCAATAAATGCATTAAATTTATGTACAATTCATCGACCACATGAATAAACTACTAACGTTAGATCAAAATATTTTTAAGTCCTCAATTAAATGCATGAATAAATGGATCGACTGTAAGTACAAATCGATAGACCATAAATAGAATTGGATAGATCATATGTAAAAAGGATTGAATAAATAAAAAATGGATCAACCATTTCTACCAAAAATGTCACACAGATTCCAAATTTCTCTAAGTGTTGAATTGGAAGCATGAAGAGTTTCAACTGACCATATTGGTCAGGTGATCACGTCAAACAAACTTCATATTTTTCTAAGTGTAGAATTGACTACACATTCAATACCAATCAACAGCATGTTGAAACTTACCTACTGTAATACCCCGACCCTAGTTACCCTGAGTCGGTGCATTATTACATAACATTGGAATGATACAAGGAATCGTGTCCCAAAATACCGATCAGTTTAGTATCCTTGGAAATACTAGATACATTCATAACTTTTACATTAAATCATTAAATAAAAACATCAACATATTTTTGTTCACTTTTTTAAAACACTTATATCCTTATCCTATCCTTGCAGGTCAACCATATAATACTTCTTCACATCCTAGGAATATAAAACATAGAAAGGGGTGAGATCAGATGCTCAGTAAGGATAACAATACAGAAGAAACTTTCATAAATAAGCATAAACATTTAAGGCAATGTATAAGACTAAAACAAAATCCTTTTAAACATAAAATTCATAATAACATGGAACAGATAAAATCAAATAATTCCATTTACTTAATTACATATATATTATACTAGTCAAATAATCACATGCAATATCAATAGCCACTTCTATAATGATAGAATTCATAATGTCATACTTCATAACCACATAGTCAAGGCCTTGTGCCAAGACTACAAATACGATTTTGTCAAGGCATGGTGCCATGACACTAGTTTGTCTCATGATACCTACCGATGCATCTAGAAGATATAGTGGGCACCACACCACCTATCAATTACTAAGTCCAATGCATTCCTTATATGAAAAGGTTTAAATATAACATAAACATTTGTATTAAAAATAGCATAAGAAATGTCAATACATTATCCATAAACCATGAATGGTGTAAAAATAACACATCCATAGTCAAACATATCAAAAAATATTCAATACAATATAAAAGTTTTGTATCATAATAAATCAACTTCAAACAAGCTTAAAACCCATCAAAGGATGTTGACATAGATTAAATAAAAACTTTTTTAGAGAAATATCTCTTTCTATTTTGAAATAATTTAAAAGTCATATAATTATAAAAGAAAAGAATTATTTTGAAAATATTATTAAAAGCTTTTATGAGAAGCTTATATGATGATATAATGTAAGAAAATAGCCACACCCACCGTATAAGTTAAAAAAATACATTCTTATATTAATTTTGTCGAAAAGATAATAAAGTACCTTGTTTGGAAAACGACAAAAAGATTCCTTTCAAAAAATATATGGTCAAATAAGGGTATAAATTACTTTAACCCATAGTATATTAAATATTAAAAATGTTTTGAATTAAATTTTTAATAAAACATGTATGTGGATGATAAAGAGGTAACAGTAGATACTTACATAAAAACAACCTCGGATAATAAAGTGATAGTGAAATTAACCCTTACCTTGTACTTATCCTTGGTTAAGGGTACATTATCCCCTGGTATAATAGTTAAATCATTGTTTTTAAATTATATAATAACTATATATATAAATATTACATCATATATGATCCTCTAATATTGCTTTGTTAATAATATTTTAGTAGAATCATCGTTTTGGGTGTTAACTGATCTTTTTTCCTTTAAATGCTAGGTTACATAAGCCATGTTTTTTATGTATAGGATGTATTTTATTCATATCCAGAATGATATTATGTTCTTAAAAATTATTTTTAATTATAAAAGTAAAATTATTCTTGAATTATTATGATGGGGAATGAATCTCATCACGTTCGTGGAGACGGTAATTCGTACGTACGCATGAGCGACAATATAATTATATTGATGGTGAAATAGTATGTAATTGGATATTATATCATATATATATAGAATAATTAACATTTTATATTTATTATTTACATAATTTATACTCATTATTATATCCATCCAAAATAATTAAGTATTTTAATAACAAATTACACCACGACGTGGAGAGGGTAAGTCATACGTACGCACGTATGGTGACTTTTTCATTTATAGGATGGATAGAATGATTAATATGGTTGTAAAATATTTATAATAACATCAAAGTATATATAATATACTTTATTTATTATTGTAGAATGTAAATAACAAAGAAAGAGGAAGTGGAAGAAGAAAAGAACTTGAAAGAGGTGATGAAATATTTACCACTTCTTCGGATTCTTCCTTTTTATTTGATCAAAAGGGCTCCATAGGTTAGATTTATGACCAAAGTAAGGCCTCTAGGATGAAGGGAGAAAATTTTGGAGGATATTTGGGCAAGTTTTTTCTGATAAAAATGGCTTGGGAGGTGTTATGTTGAGATAAGGAGAAGTGTCCTTTTATAAGAGAGGTGAGGGCGCCTTAGGAAAAGATTGAAATATTATATTATAATAAAATAATTTTGGGTTTATAATGGCTCAAAAATGGTTTATTTATATGCTAATGTGGTTATGGGTCGAAAACCTCTAAACTAATAGGTTTTAGACTGGTTTGGGTCACCATATTAACCTTATCTTTTAGATTTAACTCTTAATTAAATAGTTTGACATTTACCACGTCTCTTTGTATTTTTATATTTTATGGTTAATAAACTTACTATAACAAGACAAGAGAACCCCAAGTGGTTAATTATTAATATATATAACCTTATATAAGCCTTTTGGCTGAACCTTATATTTTTAATAATATTCTACAATTAAATAACATAATATTTGTTTTATAAACTCATTTATGTCAATTTTCACACTATTTAGTATTTGGTTTTTGTGAAAGTCATCAAAACTCAATTAATTAGAAAAAAATACATTGAATCAACCCTAACATGTAATATTCACCTAAAAATTTGTTTATGTAATAAAAACTTTGAAATTATATTTATTTTAATATTTATAATACCATTTATTTGATTCATTCATTAATAATGTAATTACTGCATCACCATTGGGTCATAAATAAATTCAATTATTTAATTTATATAAATTATAAATAAATTAAAATTAGGTAGGAAATATTTTTGGATTTATAATGAGTATTGATAGTCGTGAAGATAACTTATATAACCCTATTTAAAAATTTTTGTACTAAAAGATATATGTTTATATCATTTCTATCTTTACTTTATATTAATTAATATAAAGTGTAAATATCACTCTCAAGTTGCTCCATGGGGTCCCAAAAATGACCCAAGGATGCCCATGGTTGGAAATATATCAACAAATAATAATAGGACACATGTTAGGGTAATCTAATATTATTATAATATTATTTGCTTACCCTTATTTACTAGATTTACCCTTTAACCATGGTAAATAAAATATTTATCGAAGTAATTATTCATAGTGTCTAAAAATAAAAGTTACCTATTTAAACAATTTGGACCTCCTAATTCCAAATATGGAATATATTTCTCCAAATTTAAAACATAGAAGTGGAATAAATTAATTTAAAATTAATTCACGTTGTCAAAACAAAAAGTGTGTTTTTAAGAAATAATAACTATCAAAATATTGACACTTGTTTATATCCATTCTAAATGTGAAATTACATACAATGACCTAAATTATATTAAATTATAAATATATAATATAATGATACTCTAAAACTACTCAAATTTATAATTTAACACTATAAATTATTTTTATTAAAAAAGTTGTTTTTAATTTAAATTTAGTATTTTTCACTATTCATCAAAAATTGAAAGTTTTAATAAAAGTAGCAAAAATTCACCCTAAGTTAATTTCGATATTCCAAATTCAAAAATTAAGTCCATTTTGATAAATAAAATTTATGAAATTTCAAAAGGTGGTTATTACTAGTTATAACGGCGAGTTTGATTGGTCGTGGTGTGTTAAAACTCCAAGTTGCGTACAATGCAAGCTACAACATTATTCAAAGGGAAATGTACCGTGGAAGCTTGGGGTTTTACATTATTTCATCCTTAAAATAATTTCATCCTCAAAATTTCTAGAATATTACTGCATAAAAATATTTGGGTGGTTCCTCATCATAAGTTGATCGGGTTCCCACGTTGCCTCTTCCATCTTATGGTTTCTCCATAGAAATTTTACCAAACAATTCGTCTAGTTTCTCAGAACTTGTTCTCCAGTATCAAGAATTTTGACAGGATCTTCACAATAAGATAGATCAGGTTCCAGTTCAATTTCTTCATAGGTGAGTACATGTGTTGGGTCAGGCATGTATTTTCTCAACATTGATACGTGGAGCACATCATGAACTTTGGAGAGACTTGGTGGCATTGCCAAATGATAAACTACAACTCCAATTCATTCTAGAATTCCAAAAGGTCCGATGTACCTGGGACTCAATTTACACTTCATACTGAAACGTATAACACCCTTCCATGTAGATACCTTCAAGAAAACATAATCTCCTAATTGAAATTCTAAATCCTTCTTTTGGTTATTGGTATAGCTCTTTTTCCTACTTTAAGATGCTTTGATGTGGGTTTGGATAATCTTCACTTTTTCCATTATTTCCTCAACAAGTTCTGGGTCTACAAGTTTTCTTTCACCAACATCATCCCAAAAAGTTGGTGTACGACATATCTTTCCATATAATGCTTCATATGGTGCCATATGAATACTTTAATAGAAGCTATTGTTATAGGAAAATTCTAAAAGAGGTAAATATTGATCACACATACCTTGAAAGTCAAGTGAGAAAGATATCAACATTTCTTCTAAGGTTTCAATAGTCCATTCTGATTGTCCCTTAGTTTGAGGGTGGTAGAAATTCCTCAAACAAAGTTTAGTATCCAGGGCCTTTTATGGACTTTTCCAGAATCTTGATGTAAAACAGGGATCATGATCAGAAAAAATTTATAGGGGTACTCTAGGAAGTCTTACAAATTCATTAATATATACTCTTTCCATATGTTCAAGTGGTAAATCTTATCTTATAGCAAGAAAATGTGATGACTTGGTAATATGATCAACAATGACCCATATTGCATCATTCCTTCTAGGAGTCTTGGTAACCACATGACAAAGTCCATCGTAATATTATCCCATTTCCACTCAGGTATGGGAAGAGGTTTCATGAATCCTCCAGGCTGTTTCCTTATGATTTTTACATGTTGAAAAACCATACATCTTGAAAAAAAAATCAGCAATCTCCCTCTTCATGTTGTCCCACCAAAAATGTTCTTTCAAATCTCTATACATCTTGGTGCTCGGAGGGTGTATAGAGAAATTGAAGCTATGAGTATCATACAACAATTCTCTTTTTAGATCAAGTATGTTAGGAACACAAAGTCTCTTCCCAACTTTCAAAATTACATCTTCATATATAAAGTCAATCAATCTCCCATCATTCATAGCTTTAATCTTCTTTAGAAACTCCTCATCATCAGTTTGAGAACTCTTCACTACTAAAAATTTAATTTATAGCTACGGACCTATAGCCACAGTTTTATAGGTTTGTGGCTATATCTTTTTTATATCCATTGTTTAATTTTGATCTGTGGATACACAATTCTTCCCCCCTTATTTTTTTGATTCCTGTTGGACTCCTCCTCCATCCCCGATATGCATCCCCCCCTTTCGATTCTTTTCGGGCTCCTCCCCCCCTAATACGCAACCCTCTCACCACGGTGCCCTCCTCCCCTTATGGTCTCTCCTCCTCCCCCAACTACCTCTCTCACCGCTCCCTCTTCTCTTCCCACACAACTTTCCTCTCTCACCCTCACGGCAGTCCTCTATTGTTCATCCTTGCCGGCTTTGGTTCCTCCATCCTGTGTTGTGGTTCCTTCATTTATGGTGTGGATTCTACAATCATGGCTCGGCTTCTCCATTCGGGGTTGCTCCATCCCTCGAGCAATAATCCCCTCCTACATATCATCCTTTGGGCATTCTTCCTCCATTCGATGTGTTAGCAGAAGGGTTCCTCCCTCCATACCCTTCTTCGGGCCTTCCTTATCCATACGGTGTATTGGCACAACTAATTTACTTAATTCTGTTATGTGGTTGTTGTTTTCAGTTTTGGTCCTAGTCTAATGAGTAAACATGGTTTTATTTATAACTTTGGAACTTTCCCAATGATCCATGAATCATGGTTGAGGTAAATTTAAATATTCATGCCAATACTGGTTGATAAATTATTAGGAAGTTTGAATTTTGGTTTTCCAAGGATATGGTAATTTTTAGAACCATTATTTGGTTAGATAATATATATTTGGATATTATCAATAAGATTTTCAGTTATGTGAATTGAGGCATGAGGGTGATATAGGCTCTCAGGTTTGTGTCTGATCATAGATGAGTGGAACTATAACCATTTTAAGCTTTAGTTTTTCCACCATAGGACCTCCATGGAGTAGAGCTCTATGGGTTGCAGGGAAAATACCTAGGTGGAGTGACCTTTTCCATATTTTTGGGAAATTTTGTTTTACTTGTCTCTATATAGTAAAATATCAGTTTACCATGGCCATGGTGTTGGTTGTTTTATCTCTTCTTGGGTGAGGTGGTCAGGTGTTTTGGAGGGACTTCCCCATGGGATTATCCCTACTGAAAAATGAAAGAAAAATACGATTTTTTACTAGTTTGGCATGGTGGAAATTTGTGATGGTTAAGATTTCTTGTTTTGGTGCCCATCTATACTATTATTAGCTAATTATGGTTCCCTATATTCACACCTATGAAAACATCGAGTAAAAATTCACTAGATGGGAAATTTAGGTGATAGTGGTGCTTCTTGGGAAATACAACCATGATATAGCACCTTATAGTTGGGAATTTTTTAAAGAGTTATAGATTAAGGGTTTCATTAGTTCTCATTTGAAAAATTATTATAAATATTTGATGTATTTTTATGGTCCTTAGTGTGTATAGGTCTTGTGGGTTTCATTGGATAGGTACATGACATCATAGAGGAATGGACCTGTGTTTTGTTTGTTTGGTATTTCTGAGGATTTCCCCTAGGAAATAGAGAGCACCACCACAAAAAAAATGAATATTTTAATGGATGCTGAAATGATGAGGGTGGATGATCACTCAAATAAAGGTAAATAAACATTTATCCACTTTGAGTTTTTAAAAAACTCACCCCTCCTCTCTTCCTCCCACACATGTGATGAATCAGGGGAGGTTGAGGGAGCTTCATCCCCTATTCACCTTCAATTTCACCTTTAAATGTGGTGGTTTTTATGGACCTCTATGGTGATTCAATGTGTGATTTCATCTTCCTTTCATTAAAGTTTTCCATTTCTCTTCTAACAAATTTAGTGAAAATGAGAATGGAGTTGGAGATTATTTCCACTAGATTATGGTGGAAGTCATTCAATATCATGGGTTTTATTTTGGAATCACTAGTGATAGTATAAAAATGATAAAAGATTTTATTTTCATTTATTTTCATTGAGGATCATCATTGTATTCCTTTAATTATAGTTTTTTATTAAATTATATTTAAAAAGTACGTGAATCAATGTTTTTTATTATGGGTTGGAATTCAGAATGTATTGGAATGTTATATGGACCTTCCATGAGTGGTTGGTCACTATAATAGTTTGAATTGGTTATATGATGATATTATAGACAATTATTCCATTTTTTATTAAATTGGAAAAATATCTATATATTAGTTAATAAATTTTAATGTTTTATAATTAATTTATTCAATTTTTATGGTGTGATTTAGGGAACTATGTGGAAAGAAAACAACCAATTGTACATGGATAATCTAGGGTGAGAGTATGCATGTTATGATTAAACTGTGTATCTTTATATTGAATTAAGCATTCTCCCCAACATTCTCCTTTACTAACTATTTTTTTATTTGTGAATTTTTATTAGGTATCTCCACTAATGAAGATTAATATTTCCTTATTAATAATTAATCTTATTTAAATTCTTTGAATGGATTTTATAAAGTGTTAAGGGCCATTATGGACCCTCGGTAAAATAGCATGATTCCAAGGCCTCTAATGTCCAAGACCATAATATTTAATATATCCCTTGAGATTTATGGACCATGGGGTGAAATCTACGTGAGTTAATTGAACATAATGACCCTTAGTATAGATTCCCTAGTGACCTATGAGTTGCAGAATGTGATTATTTGGCATAATTATCCCTAGTAGCCCTTTAAGGTCACTTGAGATACCATCAAAACCTTCAGGGAAGTTTGGATGAACATGGTGTAAGTGTTCTTCACCCACTATGATGTGATTTTCATCATACATATTACCTAGGTAGGATGTATATATGTGTATGTGTTGAGAACATAAGGACAAACCTAGGATGTCTTGGGAATTGAGATGGGGTTTATGCCACCTCTATAGAATGATACCATTTTTGCTTTTTTTCTATATATGTGAGGTTGTGATATGATCATGATAATGCCAGAGAATTTTATACCCATTTTTTATGAGTGAGGACTTTATATGGGATTTATGGATTGAGAAACCCATTGAGGGTTTCAAAACCTGATGAGATCTATGGAAACCTGATTGATATTCAAATTATTGTGTTAACCACTGATATTATGTGTGCATTAATGGGTTATGACTATTTTTGGTGTAACCTTAGTACTTGAATTGATGATTTAATCTGTATTTTTACATAGTGAAAAATATAGGTTGTGTTCTTGACAGGATAGCCACGGGGACATGAGACATGTTTGGTGGTTGGTTAATTAATATTATTTCTTTCATGAAATTATGTTCAAGTGGGATGAATTTCCCATGATAAATTATATGGAATTCCCATGTGGTAACCTAATATTCAACTATTTGGTCTAATTGGAATACCTAGGGCTGGTCTCATTGGATTTTTCCAGTGAACCGGATATTATTTGATGACTTGGTCATGCTCTTAGAATCTAGTTGTTGAGCATAGTACTGTATGAATGTTTTGATCAATCCCCTTGTATTCTTCCTTTAGGACTCTATGGAATTTCCAAGATGATGGTATTCATCCTTCTTCTCTATATGATTTTCCTTGTCTTATACTATAAAATTTCTTTAATACCTAAAATAATATTTCCTAGGATTTTATCCTTGGAATCAGTTGTGGTACTAATGATATTATATTTTGTAAGGTCATCCCCCAAGGAAATTTTTATTACACATACTATTATTTGTCAATTGGGTTTTGTATTGGTTGGTATGGTTATATAATGTGCTTGAAGACATAATGACACTGACTGAAGTGGGTATAGTATATCTTGATGGTCATATAATAACCCAAGTATTGATAATAGTTATTATTTATACATCTACACATTATTTATTCATTAATTTGATTATTCTAGTGAATATTAAAAAAATTACTTGTTATATAAATGATAGAATTGGTGGTTCCCTACTAAGTTTTACACATAGCCTGATCGGCCGTCTTTGTCCCTTAGGTACCCTATAAGGTCATTATTAATCCTAGGATCAGGTTCAGAAGAGTCCCGATGTTTTATGATTGAGTATTATTTCTCAAATAGAGTAGATTATATGATGAGATAAAACTTAGGGTTGTTTAGAGACTCTTTTACATTTCTTTTATTAATTTGTTTCTTACATGTGATTAGACATGTGGTTGATTAGTTGATTTTATTGCATGACAATGAGTGTCTATAACTATTTGTTTTCTCAATCCATATATTATAGCACATTTTATTTTACCTTTATTCACATACTATGTTTATTTATGATGGTTTTGTTGTTTTATATAGAGTATGTTTATTATTATGATGTAGAGCATGTTTTGTGTTATGATATTGAAACTATATATTGTGTTATCATTATTGGATATTGATATAAAAACTATGCTTAAAGGTTTACCTCTATAGTATTGAATACGTATATCTTTAGTTTTTCTATGTATTTTATATGTGGGTATACCTTGGATTTTATACTTTAATATATGTTTTCTAGATAATAAACCATATCAAACCTCTATATAGTACATCAAATGGTATCCAGAGGAGTTGGTTACAGAGTCCTCCTCCCTCTAAAATTGAACAGAGCATCTACACACATGTAAATTTGCTTGATAATATCTAACTTGCAGAACTCAAGGATATCATAAGATTCATGTCTATACATTTAAGAAACCGATGGGATCATTTTTGTTGTAATATTTATTATTTGAGCGACTCCTTCCCAACTAACTATCTTCAAGGAATTTGAGTTGGTATCCCAGAAGTACCCGATGGTCTTCATAAGAATTGTAGATAGGGTGTTACACTTATGGAATCTCACTACCTCTCCCTCATTCAAATCAACTTTCATCTTCATTAAAACTAGTGAGATCAGCCTACCATAAGGGGCCCCCAAGAACTTCCAATCCCCAATTAGACTGTGGTTAGTATGGTAGATTGGGTTGGTGTTTCATCCATGATTTATATCCTCAATTCCACCTTGCTATATTATTTTTCATGTTGTAAATAATATATATAATACCCATTCATGAATCATGTATTAATTTGAGGTCAACAACATTTGTGATGGTGACATTACTAGAGGAGTTAAAAACATTCAATCTAAGGGTGTTAATACATAACAAGATATATTGGTGTCTAAATCACATATACAATAAAAATTCCATTTCCATATCTTCGAGCTATTCTAGGTGTTATAGGGATGGGTATCCATGCATTTTAATACATAAAAATTCCAAAAATCCTGTCATGATTCCTTGATATAGAATTATATAGTATATTTAATTTATTTTTCTAGGATCTAACATCTTATAAAGAAATAAGTACAAATGATCAAGGATATAGGGACATATTCATAGTTTAATTTATTCCCATACGAAGAGGTCCTAAACAGAATGAATATTGATGAATAATCAATAAATTACAAGGTTATTTCATATATTCTAGATTTAGGGGATTTCATCCTCTATGAGACCAATTTTTTGAGGGTTTTTGGACCATGGGACCCATATATACCTAATTTTAGACTACACATGAAAACTCTATATGCTTGACCAGAATTATTGTATACCACATTTGATTCCTTTGTATTAAACAATGAAAAGAACACTCAACCTCTATGCCCTACATGTATCCTTACAATTTCCATGAATGTTCTTGGCATCCTTTTTGGTGTAAGAATAATCCATGTACTCATTGAGTGTTGTATACCTTATCTAATAGATGATCCATACCTCCAAGTGGGCGTCATACTAGGTGTACATGGATTTAAATAGATTTAAATGAATTTGTATTTTCATTTCTCTAGTGTGATTTTCAGGAAATCAGATTGTTTCTTTATGAGTGGTAGATTATTATCCATGCACATTCAAATTTTATCATGGTTTTATCTATTAATTTAGTTTACACATAATAATACCACAATTTTCATTCATTTCTAATATGATTCAGGGGAGTTAGGGGTGATAAAGGAGTGATTAAGCATTCTCAATTACCATGGGTAGGTGAAAGTAGCGTATCAAAAATCATTTTTTTCACTACCTAACCTAACACACTAAAGAGAGAGTGAATGGATTGATATCTTGGGTCATTTCATGGTATTATTTAGGGTGGTGAATTTATTTTATAAGAGATTATTATACAATTAATGAGATAATTATATAAGGTCACACTTCATTATATTCATCATTTTTCACTTGTATTTTATTTCATCCATGTACTTGTGGTTCCAATCCATCATTATTTAATTATTTTGAAATTAATAGTGTTATATTAGTGTAGGTGTGATGAGAATGAATGATTATATCCTTCCATTCACTTGTGGTTCTGTATCTCTTTTCACCATAAAATGTAGTATTTTTAATTTTTCAATTGTATTACATTTCCATATTAGAGTTTCAAATTAGTGGCAATCATGTTTTTAGTTCTTAATAAGATCTACCAATTGAACTAGAAATCACTGGTGTTTTTCATTCTTTGCTTTGATCATCCTTTTAGAATCATGCTTTTGTTTAAGGACATGCATATTGAAGACTATTTGTTAATGCCTATCTGATAGAATTATTTAAAATTATGTTTCATATAATCATGCTCAGTTGAATATTTATTTGATTAACCTGGACAGAGGGCTGGATAGTGTTTATTTAATTGATTTTCAGGTTGGTCCAAGAGGAATATGAAGACTTTGTGTTGATGAAGTGAAATGCTTTTAATTATAGAAGAGCAGAAAAAGTGGATATTGAAATATGATTTTTTGTATGGAGTTTTGTTGCACTTTCTATCTCATATTGTGTGTCATTTTCATCATTATATGAAGTTTTATTATAAGTCGTGTTTGTATCCTCTTTCAATTACTTGATGGTGCATTCTCATTACACCTCATGTTTTCACTGTATCTTGAACCTTCGTTTTTTTTTCCTGGGGTATGGGATGGAAAACCAACTCATTCGTTTTTTCACTATTTTAGTTCATTCATTTTGCATTAAAAATTTTCCTATCAGAAATAGTGAGCTTAAAATGGGTGTTGTGTAGCCCGTGGTCTAGGGTTTCCATTGCTGGCTTCAAAAGGGGAATTTCAACTTCATATTGTCTGCCTATAAAAGTTCAACTTTTTAATTGATATCATTACTATATATTTATTTTTTTAATTCTTATTGTATCTGCTGGAAGATTTTAAAGCTCGTGATTTATTGAAAGAACAATTTTTCTTGGAGGGGCGGCTTTGCAGAGGGAGGGGTGTCTAGAAGGGGGTGTCTAGTGGGTGGCGGGGGTGTCTAGGAGGGTGGGGGTCCTGGGGAGTGTCTAGGAGGGGGGATATCCAGGGGTGTCTAGGAGGGAGGGGGTCTAGGAGGAAGGGGGTGTTCAAGGGAGTGTCCAGGAAGGGAGGTTGTCTAGCTGGGGGGCCTAGGGGGGTCCAGGGGAGTGTCCAGGAGGGAGGGGTGTGCAGGGTTAGGGGGGGATGGGGGATGGGTGCAAGGGGCAAGGGTAGTGGTGCAAGGTGGGGAGGGGGTGTGTTAAAGGTAGGTGGGGGTGAAAGGGGTGGGGGTCAAGGGAAGGGTGGGTGAAAGAGCTTCCTAATAAAAAATCATGAGTTTTTAAGAATAATATAGATAAAGTTGATTCGATGCTTGGGTTATTCATCATAGCTTAAATCATTGTGATTTGAGCTGAATGGGTGATGTTTGAAAAATAAAGAGCTTTATTAGTGATCATGTTATTTTTTATTGGGATGTACATATCAATCCGAATATTATTTGTTGATTTTTGGTTATAGATTCATGTATCATTTAACATGTATAGTTGACACACTGATCACATATATATAAGAAATCATTATTTCTCATTTCTTTTCCAACTATTTTCTTATAGGTGGATTCTTATGGTGAGGTCGGTTCTATCCACCACCATCGAAGATAGTGAGTTCAACATCAGATTTGGGTAAGTTTTATTCCGTTTTTATTCTTTGGCACAGTTTTAGTTTGGGTTTTTATTTTTATTTTTGGGTTCCTTATATTTTTATAGTGCATTTTGAATTTCATTGAGGTGGATTTGATTCATCATTGATAAAGGTTTACATGTGTATGCATAGGTAGGAATATACATATATAAGTTCCCCTTTATATATATTCACTCATGGTATTATGAATATATATATTGGGGATAGGTGTTCTGATATATAGATATGAAAAATTCATACATGTGCAAGTGTAAAGGGGTATATGAAAATATAAACATATATATAAGGACCCCCTTCTGCATATTTGTCCATGAAAATATGTACATAGGGTCTAGGTGTCCTTATATATATTTGAAGTTGCATATGCGTGCAAGTGGAAAAAATGGAAGATTTGAGTTTTCGGGAAAAGAAAACATGCCTTGAGGTTAAGGTAGGTTCCCTCTACCTAAATCTTTAATTTGAATTCTATAATTATCTGATTGATTTGAAAACTTGTTTCCATAATTGGTTTATTGTTTTATAAAATGGTTTTCTAATAACAACTAGATTTTTCAAGTAAGAACATGAATATAGCCCTTGAACATATTTATTGACCTTGTTTTTTTGATGACTTAATAGTTTACTTCAACAAACAAAAATGATGGTATCATCCACGAACATCAGTTGAGATTTTCCCGGTACAAGATTTTTGAAACCAAAAGGAAGCAACATTTCCATCATGGATGTTCTTATTAATATTTCTATAATGGTTATCTTGAGATAGGATGAATAATTTTAGGGATAGGTTGTCTCCTTTCCTTGTCCCCAAACATATTTGAAGAATCTGAAGTTATTCCCCAAGAAATAAATGGACATCCATGGTAAACTAAAGCACTTAAAAAGATTTTCAATAAATCCACAAGAAAAACCCATGCATGATAATACCTTGATGATGAAAGACCATTTTACCTGATCTTAGGCTTTGTCTATGTCCAACATAATGCAAATTTTGGATCCAATATCCCTTTGTTTCAAATCACCAATCATCTCTTTTGAAAACCGATAGCACCCTGGATTGTCCTACCATTCACAAACCCATGTTGTTCATCTAAAATACATTGAAGAAGAAGCTGGGACATATGCGTGTTCACCACACTAGCCAAAACTTTATAGAAAAAGTTATAGAGGCTGATAGGTCTCTATTGACTCAAAGAAGAAGGATCTATAAGTTGAGGGATATTAACCATGGAGGTGGATCTGGCCATGCGCAGGATGCTTCCACCCTAGAAGATGTCATACACCGCTACCACTAGATATTTATTAACTAGTACCCATTAGTCAACATATAATAAACCATGATAACCTTTGAGATAGGTTTTTCTAGAATGGTAATGATAAAGTACTAACTCATGTATCTCATGCTCCTCCGAAACTAAAACCAAGATGAAATTATCCCTAATAGTCACTACTCTGGGTAAGGCTTCAAAGAGTTATTCCTGACAACTCGTATAGCCACTAAGAAGGATTGGTCCCTGTAAGAAGAGACTAAAATTGTCATTTTCCATACCTATGACTTCTTCATGACCAATAGATAATGAACCATACTCCCATAGAATATTGGGTGTTGTAATTCTATGCTTCTCTTTGAGGAAATCCTGAAAAAATGTGGTGTTTTGTCTCATTTTTCAAGCTAGGTGACCCTGTATTACTTTTGAGTTGAGCATTCATGATCCAGGAGCCTTTCCAACAATATATTCTTATTATGAACTAGGCCCTTAAAAATAAAATCATTCCATACTTTCTTGGTAGGGGCTAGCAGAGGGAGGGAAAACTGGTAAGGGGTGGTTTGTAGGGGGTGGTCTGCAAGGTAGGGGGAGGGTGGAGGGGGCAGGGGGAGGTCTGCAGGGCAGGGGGATTGGGGCAGGGGGTAGGGGCAGAGGGCAGGTGGCAGGGAGAGTTGGGTTCTGCAGGGGAGGGGGATGGTGCGGGGGGGGGGGGGGGGGCTGCAGTGTAGTGGGAAGGGTGTAGGTGCGGTGCAAGGGGCTGGGGCAAGGGGTGCAAGGGGGTGGATTAGGGGGTGCAAGGGGGGTTTTCAGGGCAGTGGGTAGGGTGCAGGTGTGGTTCAAGGTGGGAGGGGGTGCAAGGGGGTGGGGCAAGAATGCACGGGGGTGGTCAGGGGGTGTAGTTAATCTCTATAGGTTCCTTTAATATTAGATAAGGTTGAATAACAATTACCATCCATCTCAAACTCCTACATTTCTTCATTATTAGGTTTATTAAAATATTCCCTCCTATTTACAATAGATTACTTTCACTAAATCATGGCTTGATATCACTTTAAAAAGATTGTTGTGCATGGGGGGTCTGTCTAGGGGGGTGTCCAAGAGGGATGGGGGGCTGTCCAGGGAGTTTCCAGGTTAATAAGCCACTATATCATTAGGGGAAGTTTACTTTATTCTAAATGGGTATTAAGAGATCATTAGAAAAATAAATGACCAAGGGAAAATCTGTAAATCACTACTAATAGTTATTCATATTGGGGTGAAATGTTAGAACATTTGGTAAGCTAGAGGGTGAACCAACAGTTTATGGAAACTGCCCAATTTAAAAACACGTCTCACAATTACTTAGGGTGAAATGTTAGGAAATTTGGTAAGACAGAGGGTGATCCAACAGTTTATGGAAACTACCCTATTGAAAAACATGTCTCACAATTACCTAGTATGGGCCACACGATATTGGAAAACCACACTCAAACCATGTGATACATCTAGAAAACTACCAAGATAGTCACACAATTTCCTTAGTGAGAAACATGGTTTGAAAAATCAGGATAAAACCATGAAAAATAACCTTGAAGCCTCATATTGAAATACTAGATAGCTACTATATAGTTATTACAAATCGTCCAAACTTTCTATTTTCCTAAACTGTTTCTCCAAAAATTTGAGATTTCATTCCACATTTCTATAAAATCTATAAAATTATTCTATGGATCAACCAAGATCAAACTAATATATAAATTTGTCCTAGTGGTAATCAAAATTCTCCCAACCAAAAAGATTTATATCCCTGGATAGTTCTCAGTATTGTAGAGTCACAATTAGAGAAGACCATTATATCCTCATCAAACTCCCATATCCCATGGATATCCCATTTTCACTTCAACATTAAAAAAACAATGTAAATTGTGTTACCATGTTGTACCATTTCATGTAGATACATTATCTAAACCGGTCCAGTAATATTGGTGTTGGGGGGGTGTCCAGGGGGGTCCAAGGGGGGTGTCCAGTGGGGGTGTCCAGTAGGATGTCCAAGGGGGGTGTCCGGGGAGGTCCAGGGGGGTCTAGGGGGTGTCTAGTGGGGGTGTCTAGGGGGTGTCCGGTGGGGGTGTCTAGGGGGAGGGGGTATCCAGGGGGTCCATGGGGGGTCCAAGGGGGGTTTCCGGGGGGGTCTAAGGGGGGGTGTCCAGTGGGGGTGTCCATGGGGGGTGTTCAGAGGGTCCAGGGGGGTCTAAGGGGGTGTGTCCAGTGGGGGTGTCTAGTGGGGGTGTCTAGGGTGGATGGGGTGTCCAGGGGGTTTCCAAGGGGGGTGACCAGGGGGAGTCTGGGGTGTCCAGGGGGGTGTATCAAGTATGGTGTTTATGTAAAAAATTTGTAATCATTATTCTATTACCCTTCGATTCATTCATGATTTGTTGTTGAATGCCAAAGCAATGTTTCTGGAATCTGTATGCACTTATGTGTTTGCATATTCTATATGCACTTATTCTTTATACAGGTTTGAATTTATATTGAATGGTTATATTGACTCATGCCATATCAAGATTCAATCTTTCTTAATCTATTTTTTTATTCAATTTCATGTTGTCAGGTCTTCTAAAGTAGTTGAAGGCTCTTATCAACCTTGATTGGTCTCTATTCATGTGATCTTTAAAACCCACAACCCAACACTTTTGACATTGACTTAAGAAGGAAGACATTCAGATGATGGGGAAATTTCATTGTGTCCTAATTATATAGAGCAGGCTCAGGCTTCTGTAGCTTTTAGGCAAGTTCCACTCCTTCATTGATGTAACTCCAGTTTCAATTATAAATTTCTTGACATGTTTTTTCAGATGTAAACTCTAAATCTC